>OU342657.1:15380211-20180211 GCA_910589605.1 Chrysoteuchia culmella
CTAATAAAAGTCTTGAATGATCTCAAACTATTTACTTCAACACAATATACAAACTAACTAATGTACTCATAACAACAACATATTGAATTGGGCACCGGAGCGTGTACGCTACAAGACGGTTCTCATCCAACTCCCCGTCAATTCCCACAAAACGAACTCAAGTTACGACTTAGCTAAATTCAACGAAATAATATCAGAACCAACACACGGGACGTAATTACGTTAATATAAACAAAATGTACGGAGCGGTATCAAAAGTTCTATGTAAACACATTCCAGGGGCCCGGCACAGGACACGGCTCGTCGTTGTTTCTTGATTCGCGGCCGGTACATGACCCTTTCGTTGCCAACATTGATAATTAAATTTCTCTATAACAAATTGTTATCACTAATAAAACTGATAAAATTTCAATCATACATTTAGTTACTTTAAATAAATAATAAATATATTATGTATAATTTAAAGCAAAATAAAACAAATCTTATTGCTTTTTGCAAATGCCATACTTATTTAAAATAAACATAATAGTTACTAGAAACAAGTTTTCGATATTATTAAACTACGTAAATAAATGAATGTTTTAACTAGGCGATCTATTTTTCTTTTTGGTTTTCTTTATCTTTGTATTATACAGAATACTTGCTGTACTATTGTAATTTAAACAAAACCTAATTTATTAAACATATTCATTTAAAAAAAGGAATACTAAATAATATCTCTAAAGCAATTTAAAAATAAATTCAAAATTCTTTTATTTTACTTCCAACAACCAAACCAAAACAAATTACATTCGACAATTACGTAAAACCTTTTTATAATATAAACATTTTTAGAATCAGAACCAAACATTTTTGGAAATTATATTAACTTTAATTAAAATTTGTATTTTATTGACGTTTTCGAACGGGAGTAAAGAAAAGAAAAACAATATTAAAATCAAAGTGAAAACCTTAGGTAAATTTTGGGTCATTTTCGAAGTTCCGTTGGCCACTCTCTGTTTGTAAATCCATCTCCTTCCTCGTCTAATGACGCCATCACCCGCCGGCAGCTCCACATCCGACACCATCATCTCCCGGCTCCCTGCTTTATGCCTCCATCCTCATCATCATCACAGCTGCAACATAATACGCAGTAACGAACACTTTTCCAAAAGTTTTAAACTGAAGCGCCGCTGCAGGCGGCACTGGCAGGGTCGCCATGCAATGTTGGCCGTTCGGGAGTTATCAAATAAAAGATCTGACTGCGATTAATAAGACATTTATTATGGCTTGCGCCGCTTATATACTAGGGAGAGATGAGGGTGTGTTAGTAAATAGGTATTAGCAGGTACACACTACATAAGTACCTTATTGATGCTCTAAAACATTACACAAATTATTTTAATCAAAGCTGAATTTATTTTTGGCATTCTCCATAACATAAAAAATTGCATTGTAAAATGCAAAAATAAAAAGTTAGCCTAACCTTAACCCGCACGCTGCGTTAGTTCGATCACGGTCGAACATCATGACCACCGCTAAATGATGCTGTATTGCTGTCTTGCTTAGCCCGCTAATATGTGAGCGAAAGAGAAAGGAGTAGGTAAGAGTAAAAGGAAATGACCCGAGTGACTGACTAGTGGAGTGGAGGACTGCGCCGACGCCAAATAGAATTTAGATAAGGTCAAGAATATGATGATGAGATGGTTCTCCATTTTCATCCCGCTCCTGGGTCAGGAGTTCGAGAAATCAGGACGGAGTACGGCGTGTCTGTTTTTTTGAGCTTATCTTCATTTTAGTATGCAATAAAATCGCACTTTATGCCCGATTTACACCAGACAAGAACAGTGGCGAGTACACTGGCGAGTGGACAGTGTAATAGCGCGCTGTCCGATTGTGTACACCACTGTACTTACCAACTTCGCTAAAGACTTCACCCGTGTAAATCGGGCATTATAGGAAGAAACAAAGTTTCATAGGGTTTTATAGGGTAAAAATGAGACTGGATTGGAGTTAACGCGAAGTTTTTTTTTCTGTTTCAGAGCAAAATGTGCTGCGACGAAAAGTGTTTCGGAATCATCAGGGTGGAGACAGGCTCACTGGTCTTTGGCGTTTTTAGCGCAGTAAGTATTTTATTAGCTATTCATAAAAGTATTATCGACCTCCATGTCGGAGTGGATGTACGGTCAACAGCAGGCTAGGCTTTACAATACCTACTGGTAATATCCAATCGGATTTGAACGAGTCGTTGAGTTCAGAATCGTCTATAGTTACCTTTGATCCCTCTAGTACAGTGGTTCTCAAACTTATTTCGTCTATCGCCTACATTGAAAATCAATTATTTTTCAGCGCCCCGCATTTATTTTTTCTTTGCCACATCTTAAAAACAAAAAAAATCTAGGCCTCCTACCTACCACCCCCCTCTAGGCCACCAGCGCCACAAGGGGGCGCGGTATCGACCACTTTGAGAACCACCGAACTGTACCACTAAAACAATACCGTGAGTGACAGACAACCCACAGCCCAAATATTTGTATGATGACATTGATGACTAAAAGGCAAAATTACACAGTTTGTGTACTATAGACTAATGTATTGTGTATGTTGTAAGTATTATTATTAATATCAACAAACTCACAAAAAATCACAAAAAAATAATTACAAACTATGATGCTATAAGAAAGCAACTCGCAGATGAGAATTGGGACGAGTACTATCTTTTGGACGATGCAAATAAGGCAGCCTATTATTTAATATCCAAATTACAATATGCAATTGATTGTAATAGTCATGAAGTTGAATTACCACATAGAAAAAAATGTTTAAAACCTTGGATTACTCTTGGAATTTTAAGATCTATAAAAAAAAAGGAATTGGCTTCAACGACAAAGTAAGCGTTCTCCCAATGATGTAATTTCGAAGTCAGTATTTATAGCATACAGGAACAGATGTAACAATTTAATCAAAACTCTTAAGGCACAATACTATCGTAATAAGTTTGTTCAAAATTCAGGCAATTCCAAAAAGACTTGGGATACAATTAAGGATGTTTGTAACATATACAGTAAACGTACTGGTGCTGATGAGCTTTTGCATGCTAAATCAACTGTAACGGAATCTTTGGACCTGGTCAATGAGTATTTTACCTCAATTGGACTTGAACTGGCTAACATCACATTGACGAAACTAGGATTAGATGAAAACACCTTAGCACGAAATACTAAGCCAAGTGACTCACCTCCTGGATCTTTTTCTTGTTCTTCTGTAGACTGTTTCGAGGTTCATGAAATCATTTTAGGTTTAAGATCAAATTGTGCGTCTGGGTGGGATAACATTACAACTAATATTGTTAAAAAGGCTTGCCCGTATATTCTGCAACCGTTAACACATTTAATAAATCTTAGTCTTGACACGGGGAATTTTTCCCGAAGCCTTTAAACAAGCCATTGTTACACCCATTTATAAAACTGGTTTAAAAATGCTTCCGACTAACTATAGACCTATTTCTCTGTTAACGACGTTTTCAAAAATTTTGGAAAAAAATTGTAAACAAACGGTTGATGGTTTATCTGGAGAAGAACAGCCTTTTGAGTCCACGACAGTTTGGTTTTAGGCTAGGTAAATCCACGGAGGATGCTGTACTTGAGCTAACTGCTAAGGTGCGTACATATCTAGATAATGATGAGCGGTGCTTAGGTGTCTTTTTGGATTTACAAAAGGCATTTGACACCGTGTCAATTCCCATCCTTTTAAAACGTATTGAACATCTGGGCGTAAGAGGAGTCCCTTTATCCTGGTTTCATTCTTATCTTGAGGGCAGGTCTCAGAGGATCAGAATCAATGAGCACGTGAGTAATGATTCAGATTGCGTTTTTGGTGTACCGCAAGGTAGCACTTTAGGGCCGACATTATTTTTTGATTTATGTTAATCAAATCTGTAATCTTAACATAGCAAGTGCTGATATCATCATGTTTGCGGATGACACTGTCCTTCTCTTCCATGGACCAGATTGGAATCAAACCCGTTTACTTGCTGAAGCCGGAATGAGTAGGGTTGTAGCCTGGCTAGAGGACAGTCTTCTGAACCTTAATACCACAAAAACAAATTACATTTGTTTCAGTATTTCGGATCGTACTTCTCCTAAGAACTTCAAGCTTCAGTTGCACACATATCCCTGTAGTAGAAATCCTTGCATTACAGCTCTTTGCTCCTGTGGTTTTCTAACGCGGGTTCATAATATGAAATATTTTGGTGTCATAGTCGATGAGAATCTTAGCTGGGGCCCCCAGATAACCGCAGTTGCTAAGAGAACCAGAAAATTAATATACGTTTTTAAAAATTTGCGAGGTGTGGCTCCACCTGATATACTCTGTTTAACCTACAAGTCGCTTGCTGAAAGTATCTGTGCTTGGGGCACGGCATCTAAGACTTCTCTTATTGAAATTGAGCGTGCTCAACGTGCAGTTCTGAAGGTTTTGATGGGTCTACCCTTCCGCTACCCCACTGAGGATCTGTTTAAGATCTGTGACGTGCTTTCAGTTAGAAAATTATTTATTTACCAGTCTCTGCGAAGATATCACCGTTACACTGTTCCCTTTTTGACTCTGCCTAATAGACGTGTATGCAAAGTACCATTACCTAAATGTAGAACCGTATTCGCAATGAAAAGCCATGATTACTATGCACCTATGCTTTATAATAAGCTTAACCGTAATGTTAAGGAAATTTCTAAGTTAAGCAATAACATGTTTAAAAATATAATTTTAAGAAATCTTAGGGAACTGGATTATGAAACGACAGAAAATCTCTTTGTAAGGTTACAGTAGCAAGTATTTGTTTGTTAGCATTTAATTCAATATTACTGTACTATTATAACTTTAATTAAGATCACACTTTTAAAAACACTTAAATTAATTTGTTAATCTACCTGGGAGTACCGTGGCCTGTAGCACAGTTTTTACTACCACGGGTCACGGTGTCAAATTTTATTTGATGTATGTGTTTAGTACTCAATAAATAATTATCTTATCTTAATTATCTTATCTTATTATCTGTGTTTACACTTAAGTAAGTAGTAGACTATTAGCAGATGATACAAATAAATACAACTCACGCGTTGGCAGGGACATCCTGTCTCATCTGGACTGTGGTATAACTCTGCACAAGAGTCCTCATTCAGTTGGTTCTAATGATTGATTGGCGTGGCACTCATACTCGATTACTGGACAGAATTAAAGTACAAAATTGTGGTAAAAAATTTGGTTTTTTAAGATTAAGCACTGCGTCCCAATCCGTTTTTTATTTGTTTCTTGATTTCACAAAACAAATTTCTTAAAAACACAAACAAAATCGCGAGTCGAGACTCTGAGTTAATATCAGCCATGTTTGCTTGGTTCGCGATTTTGATTCTGTTTTTTTTAATGTGTAATGCAATCGATAAAAATGAAAGAAGAAAACGGATGTAGTGCGTAAGCTACCATACAAATAGTTCTACGCCTATGACGAACCGTTTTTTCACGGATCCGTTTAATCACGGATTCGGACGTAGTGCGTAAGCGCTCTAAATTGTATAAGAGCTTTTAGTTTTTCAACAGATGACATCATCAGCCATTTTAACGCCTCCACTTCTGGGACACTGGCCTTGCTTGTAGAGGCATATGAATAAGCAGAATGGGCCCAGAAGGAGCCCAGAACGGGCCCAATGCGTATTGCGGATTGCAAAAGTTGCACAACCTTTCAGGCCCCGGGTTATTATGAGACACAAATTGATATTCCATTGTTCTCTTGACACTGTTGTTCTGCTATCAAATGACGAATTAACCGCTACAATCGCAGGCCGAGCGCGCGAACCACTGCGCGACCGAGCTCCTCGACAAATGCCTGATTCTATTATTGTCAGATTTGTGACTGACAGTTGAATAGTGTCTTTGTAAATATATATTTTTTGTTATTTCAGGTAATTTGGGCACTCAACATCCTTGTCTGTGTGATAATGCTGGTGCTAGTCAACGTGTTCAATGATAAATTGTATATCATCAGATATTCAGATTTTGATCTATTCAACGCGGTAACCGGCAGTTTGGTTGCTGTAGGACTACTCAACTTCTTCTTTGCCGTATTACTTTGTGATGGCATTAATAAGGTAGGCACTAAATCCTAACTAATATTATAAATGCATAAGTGTGTTTGTTTGTCCTTTCTTCACGCCCCGACTAAGCAACCAATCGACTTGATTTTTGGCTTATATGTAGTTAGTTGAAGGGACGGAGAGGAACAAAGGTTTCTTTTATCCCGATATTCCCACGGGAACGGGAACCACGCGGGTGATACAATATAATCTGAGGACCTCTTGATGTTTCGGGTTACTTTCTGATAGCTCTTATTACTTTGCTATAATCATTAACTTAGATTCATAAGTCGCATCAAATGTAATGCTTTATACCTACTGCTCCTGATGCGCAAGTTAAGTTTTAGTTATTGTTTTCTTTTTACAAAGTTTTGAGAAAGTTACACGAAACTTCGCAAATCGAGATCGAGAGTTGAACCCTTGATAATCTATCTACATAATGTATGTCGTAGAATAATTAGATAGATGGTTTTTCTGCGAAAAATCTAGGGTTATTGAGAAAACAGGCAAGATATGCGAAAAAACTGGTTGCCTTAGTAAGATTACGAAAAGAATCGCTGGTTATTATAAAATAACAACACTGATTGGCTGTTCGGACTGTCCAAAACAACATCTGCTCTGATTGGTTGACAACTTGACGTTTTAAGTGTCAATCCATTCTCTCACGTGTAGTAAACTTTCTGTGACCCAATCAAGAGAAGAGTTAGCAAGCAAGCAAAAATTAAGCCAATCAGAGTTAAGAATATTCAATATTACAATCATCCCGTATTTTTGTAAAAACCCTATATTTTTTAAGTAAGATTGAGAAATGTCAACACTCTGTTTTCTGTCGCACTGTAGGTATGTAATTTGTAAACCTGTGGACAACGCATTTGGCTTAATCATGATTTTGTGATGTGAAACTTTGTCGTACACTTTTATTTTTTTATCTTTTATTCTATTTTCGCCTCTTAAAACCAATAAATAAATTATTGAAACATATAGGTAACTACATATTTTTAACCATTTTTTTATTAACTTTGCTTCAGAGAAACGCCGCCCACATCAGGGCATACTTCATCTACGGGATTGTGACAACGGTGATGGCTTGTCTGGGCGTCGTAATCGCTGGCATAGTGTCATCCATTGCTTTGGTTACTCTAGGCATTCCCATTGGTAAGTTATAAATATCATCATTCATTTGGCCTCAATATCTTTTGTCGCAGCAGCGCTTATGTTATTAGTTCTGATAGTATTTTGTTATTCATCATGATTAGACTTATTTTTAATGTGATAAAAGCAAGATCCCACAGGTTGTCTACGACTAAAGCAATCGTTTTTTATACTTATATATTTCTCCAATACTTTTATATTTTTAATACGCTGTAGGCCAGCGTTGTCACATCAATGCTAGGAAATATCCTTGCATTCGAAAGAAACATATTTTCAGGTGTTTAACGATCGATAAAGATGCAACTGCCAATAATTTATGATTTTGTAATTTTTGCATATTTCAATGCTATTTTTATACTTATGGTAAATTTTTAATAGAAAAATATTGGAAAAAATTAACTCGGCCACAAGTGAATTCTCAGACGGGAATCGAACCCGCGACCTTTGGAAATCCGGTCCAATGCTGTAACCGCTGAGCTACCGAGACTTGCGAACCACCGTCGAAATTCTCCAATACTTTTATATTTTTAATACGCTGTAGTAGGCCAGCGTTGTCACATCAATGCTAGGAAATATCCTTGCATTCGAAAGAAACATCTTTTCAGGTGTTTAACGATTGATTTAGATGCAACTGCCAATAATTTACGATTTTGTAATTTTTGCATATTTCAATGCTATTTTTATACTTATGGTAAATTTTAAATAGAAAGAGCCAGGGCCCGTAGACAAAGTAACATCGTTATGTAACGAAACGATAATTCGATTCGTTATTGTCTATATTCGCCAATTAACTTGCGGTAAGACCACGTGATTTAGCGCGGCTTGTCCCAATCCGCCAATCCCATACATTTAATTCTTTTCGAACTTCGTTATCGTTTTTCAATTGTTACTTTGGCTAAGGGCCCAGTGTACGTTTCGTCTCGATTGCATATTAAGTGAGCGTCATTAATGTAAGGCGAGACGTGATTCTCTCAGTGTTCAAAAATTGTGTCCGTGTTAAGCCGCGGAGGACGGTAAGCTGTTAGTATTAACAGCATTAATATGCAATCTGAGTCACTCTGTTCAATTGCCGTGACCACTGGATGATCGCAGACCTTGACTCGAATACCTTTTCTAATATACGACCGCCGCATACACTGCTAGGCCTAGGAACACTTCGAAGCGTGTATCCAGGGATGGTAGGCGCTTTTCCTTCTTCGTTGGGTCTAAGCCATGTCTCGTTGATCGCTAACGCATCAAGAGGGTGACGTTCAGTTGCCGCAATGAGATCATCATGGTGACAGCCTATTGAACCTGGACAATAGAGGCCAACTTTAAATAAAGTGTTCAAAGAAACCGTTAAACTGAAAACTCTAACTGACAGTACCTACTACTGTCGGTTATAAGAGCTTTGAGTCAAATGGCTTATATCAATGAAATAAAATCTCATCTCAACTCATCGGCGAAATAGCCCCATCGATGAAATTTTTGGTGCGAAAATGGCTTTCGATGAGTTACCGTTCGATGATCATTCTTAGATCCACTGTGTCATACCAAAATTCAACAAAACAAGCTTGTAAATTCTAGCGTAAAAATGTGACAGTTTTTGCTATCCTATGGATTTGTCGCTATTCTTCCGTCTTTTCTTCTTATCAGTAAATTTTAATGTACCCACTGCTAAGGCACTGGCTTTCCTTACGGATGAATATGGAGAATGGGCCATGACCCACTACGCGGGCACAATGCTGGTTGGTGGGTTTTAATGACTGCAATGCAAATGCAACCGGGACCAACGGCATAATGTGCTTCCCGAAGCACGGCGGAGCTCGAGATAGTTAATGTCTGGTTACCCATCCCGTGACCGACCATTGCGAATGTTGCTTAACCTCAACTTTCGCAGGACGAGAGTGCAAACCACTGCGCCACGGGATCATACTCTTTCTACAAACAACGATTTAATTTTCGAATTAATCCTACACGAATAACGAGCAGATTCGCAAAAAAGGCTTGTTGATCGTGAATTAAATATTCAGTCTGTTTTTAATTGTCAATAGGTAAGCAATGTTATTATAAGTGTGTACATCATTGCCAATAAGTTTATTTTTTGTTTCAGTTATCTACTGCTTCATTTTACATATGATCAACCTAACGATTCAGCAGATTACGGGAGGCCAAGTGTATGGATTTAGCCACAGACTGCTTGTGGAATCACAGTCTGTTCAATTGGCCTAATTTTTATATCGATTTTTTATATAACTATAATTTGATTTGTTTATCATTCTCGATTAAATTTAGTACTTAAAATTGATAATTTGCACTTCGACTTGACAGGTACACTCTTAAGTTTAGCACATAAATAATACGTAAACAAAGGGTAGGTACCTAGTTCTTAACACCTCTGGCTTCTGGCTCCCTTTCAAATTGCATGACGTTACCTTAGGTATTGACCACGCATTTTAGTCATCCTTCTTTGACTAATAATAACCTAACCTAATTGATATAAAAATTAAGTAACTTTATAAATTGATTTTTGATTGATTGATTGTTATTATTTTGTAGTCCTTACTCTCACTTCATCTCACTCAATGCGATTACGTCAAGAGACATGATCGCATTGAGTGAGATCGAGATTGAATGAACGTCAAAAATCAGTAGGTAATTATGACTTGTAATAGGTAATTAAACTAAAAATCAATACATGAAATTAGTTAATAAAGTAATATTATATTCTATATATCAATTGTAGCGCCAATCAAAATTGAATCTTTGTCGAAAAGTAATGATTATTTACATTTAATCTCATCTCAACGCGATCCCGTCAAAATAATGTGATCCCGCCCAGAATGTCTTTTTGCTGCTGCAGGCGCTTGGAGCAACATGATTTCTTTTTAAATCAGTAGTTGTATCAGACTAAGTAAAAGTAAATATGCACAGCTCTGGACGTTTCTCATACATTTGCTTGGCAACCTCTTAAACAGCGCCATCTGTTAGGGCTAGCGCATATATACAACTTTTTGAACAACTATATTGTTGTGAATCATATGTTTGTAGGGATATATTAAAGCGCGCATACTATCAACTCGATAGTTGTTCAACAAAAGTCGACATCGACTTTTCCATCTACTAAACTCTTTATTTGTGTGGAAATCGCGAGAAGTAAACAACTCGACAAAACAGTTTAGTCGATGGAAAAGTTGTATAACTTTCGCTTTTATAATGAAAGCTTCCTCGATATCTGGCAATAACCGACACAAACTAATCTTCTGAATCTGAGCTCGCTAGAGTTTCTATAGTATTTGGTAAAAGACAAAAAAGCAAGCGAACGTCTACTTTTCATAATAGTAGTAGTTCTTCGCTCGTTTAAAATGGCAGATTTAACTATCTAATATCATAAGATAATAGTAATAAGGCCTCAGAGCAGTGATACCTATGGTAAAAACACTACTTTTCACCTGAACTAATAGTAATTTAGCAAAAAAAAACAAAAGTTAGTGACGTTTGATGTACCTACCCGTAACAGTGAAAATTTTTGTGTTACCAAATACTAGCGTGTAAGCTTTTGATAAACTAGATAGTATAGTAGAATTTAGTTCTTTATTTCTTTTCTGTACTTATCTATAATGTTTGTGATTTTTAAGATTAGTATTATAATTAAATATAGGTATACTTACATTTTTACGCTTTCCCAACCAGCGAATCAAAAGTTTCTTTATGTAATGAATAATTATATTAAAATTAAAAATAAATTAATATGAAGGAGGAAATTTACTTATCGGTGTCTTGGCACCATAATGTACTTCCACCACATAACAACCACTTAATTACATAGATTATGCTTCAATTACGTAATAGTCGGTAAAAATTTATTGTAAGTTAATTAAAACCTAGGTATCAGGCTGGTTCAATCGAGGAACTTATCGACCAGTTGGGCTAGACCGAAAAACTATCAAGTAAGAATCGTACACGCGTAATTACAAAAAATGTATAGGTATCTGTAGTTCCGTTTACGTCCGGTAGGAACGCTGCTCAATATGGCATACATTTTTTTACTTTACTTCCTCGATACTTACTCGAAAGTTATTCGTGCAAGGCCTACTTAGCCGTTATTTGCGAAGACCTTTGACACTCACAAATTTTATAGTTATTGTACTTGTACAATAATTATATGAATCGTAAGTGTTATGTACAATAACTATACATGTAAGTGTCATGGAGAAAACGAATTTTAAAAATGTCGGAACCAAGTAAGACATTGGCGTGGTTTGGGCAAGGAATCGCTAAGTGGTCATAGTGAATACGGGCCCAGTCACAGAACTTTCTGTTCTGTGGGCCCAGTAGATTTTTTTCATAGGAAAACGATTTTTCAAAAGTAATAAGCTCTATAAATAATTTATTTTTGAAAAAAAACTAATAATGGTATTTTTGTGATATCAACTTTTTCTATAAATCTATTTTGAAACAACGCACCCAAAAATAACTTTATTGGTCTACCTTGCCTTCTAACTAAGCTAATCTGTAGTATTTTTAATTTCAAATAAGAACATAAAGTAATAAAAACCTATTAAACATTTATATTAATGATTGTTGGTTTTAATATTTATTAACATACCTTATGCTACTTAGGTATTGCTTTAAGAATGTAAAAGAACTTTTATAATTTTCGCGCGTATATACTTTTAATTGAATCCCAGTTTGGGTTCAATCTATGTACAGTCACGTGCAATGACATAGAATACGATGCAACTTTGTCACATTGCAATATAAGAATGACATTTGTGGACAGAGAGAGCTTTGCTTCCGTGTGCGTCAATGCGATAAGGTTGTAAAGTGTACATGTCATTGCTCGTGACGGTACAACGTAACCCATTCAGTGCCTTAGACCCGAATTCGCGTCCTAGCAAACTTCTTTCTGGTGCCATAGACGCGCATTCGCGTCCTTATGTGACTTGTCTTGTTTCTCCCCGTTTCAAGAGTCAATAAACTGAAATTTAAAGTATACGTATATCTAAATTCCACGTTAACAGTCTCAAAGCGGCTCCTGTATATAACATAAAATAAATAAAAAAAAAAACATCGATTTTCACGCCCCATGCCTTGGACGCATATTCGCGTCCGGCACAATAAAATAAAACGGGAGTGACAAACCATTCAACACGATTTATTTTGTATAATTGAAATAAAATACTCAATATTAATCTGTTTGGCGATGGCACTGTAATTATAATAATAATAAAGTATCGTGGTCAAATTGGGCTATTGAAAAAAAATGTGATTAATGGAAAGATCTTAATTATAAGTTTTATAACAAAACTTTTAATTTTTTTATTTTATGCAATAATTCAAAAGTTATATCAAATAGTTATAGGAAATATGTGATAGTAAAAAACTGTGATAGTAAAAAACCACGATACTATAATACAGAATATCAAAATAAAAGCCAGTTTTTGTATCGGTTGTTTTCAAGTTTTAAACGGTTGTATAAAGTTTTCAAACGGTTGTTTTCCAACTATACATACCTACATTAGCAGGCCGTCTCAGTGATTTTTTTAAATAGATAGTAAAAAATATATATTATAATTAATATAATCACGGAAGATATCGAAGACAAATTATATTAAAGTTTTCCTTCATTATCATTCATTCCTGTGAATGAACGAAAAGAACACATCACTATTACATTGAACATGGCATCATTATTTCACTAAGTGACATTAGCAGCTGTCAGATTAGTTCGTCTAATAAAAAATCCGACCCACTTATATTTTATTTGAATAGATAAATATTTCCCATAGTGAAAGTTGTTCAGTATACTTGACTTATCAACCCCACGAAGCCGCGGCACATAATAACCTTTCACCTTATATAAAAAATTTAAACTTAATATTAATTAAGTAATATAAAAAATTAAATTAATATGAAAAACAAAAAAGGTTTACAACTCCTGATTGTTCTAATTTTGTATTTTTTTGTCACCATACTACTTACACGAATATAATTTAAAAGTATGAAAAATTGTTGTACCATAATTACATTATAATATCATTGTAAAAGTAAAATTTACTTATTTAACTTATAATATTTTTCAAAGCAAATAACTAGTAATGAACACTGACAGCAGTGCACTCTAAATGTTATTGAGGCCATTTAAGAAGAAAATAGCAATTTTAGATAGAATTTAAGTTCAATGTGCCGAAAACGCGAATTCACGTCAAAGTAATTTTATAGGAGGTGCCGTGGACGCGATCTCGCGTCCAAGTATCGTTACCGCGTTTAGTACAAGGCATTCTGTACAAGTTCATAGTATCGACTAAGGCAATGAATGGGTTAAAATATGAAAATAAAAGTAAAGTTGAATTTGTTGATATTTTTTTTTAAATGAACGACGGGAAGACTCTTTGCCTTCATCATACCTGCTGTTAAGTATTGATAAGGCTGAAGATGGAAGCGAGCCTCTCCCGGTATATGAAGCACAGTTAATGTTCCACGAGCACGCTCCAAAATTCCTACGCCATATAACATCACGGTAACTAATACCTAGATGCATGGTAGTTGGCACACGCTCGGTAAAGTTGTGTCGAGCGAGAATCGGAAGATAATTTGGCCGGAAGTTTGAGGAATCCTGCATTGCCGGTCAAAATTTTAAGGTCTAAGGCCTACCTGCCCCATATGGCCTAGGGCCCAGGCCCCTAATCGGGCCGGTAGGCCTTAGTTAAGATAGTAAGTCTGCTTAGGTCCTAGGCTTACTATCTTTAAAGACAATAAAATTTCGAAAGGCTAAAAATAATTTTCGTGGCAAGACGTCACACAACGTTACGATGGAAAAAGTATCCAAGGCACATGTACGAGTATATACTTGGAAGCAAATGTGTTTCTATTATTTCATTCTTTGTTCGGAACTGTGTCCGCCAAGTACAGCGATTTCAGCTACCAAATACAATCTGAGGGTCGAGCGGTTGGAGTACCGCCACAATGTGAACTCCAACTCATTCGTGTTGAGGGCACCGACAGCACTGAACCAACAGCTGTCGACCTTCATGAAAGAATACTTTTGGCCGAAGAGTGTCTTGTTCCGACGATTTCGGTCGGATACCGGATACTTCGCTGCGCAACACGTCACCATCAATACGTGTAAATATTTATTTGTTATGCAAGGCTGGAAAGTTTAATTTTGCGGCAAGTTACCTCTATTGAATCCTGAGCGTAGAGAGGCTTTCAAAGGTACGACACGCTTAAAACTTTCTGCCGAGCGTAACACACAATTTTTCAAGCTCACAACAGCGAGGATTTTTTTTAGATTGTTTCCGCGGTCAACATCTGGTAAAAAAATATTTTAGCATAAAGTTTAATCTAAATATACCTTATTCTTGTTGTTTTATTGGTATAAAAACTTAAATAATAGAAAGGGCGTGTTATAATTAGTTCAAAGTTAAACAAGAAAATACACTAGCAAAAAGCAACCAGTCTCATGTCGCCCTGACGATGACGGGATGAAGGGATGGGACATGAGACTGGTTGCTTTTTTCTAGTGTATTTTCTTGTTTAATATTTATCACACAAAAATAGCATTGTAAAATGCAAAATTAAAAATGGATAATTCAAAGTTATTTAAAATAGGAATAAATTGTTGCTAGCCAGGCGGACTCACAACAAGTCCTACCACCAACCAAACCGAATACAAATTGTACCCCCGCTGGGAATCGAACCCGGGACCTGGGTCTGATACCGGTGGTTGTTACCACTAGACCACAGAGGCGGTTAAAAGAAAAGGATTTTTTGATAAACTGCGGGCGGCCGCTAGTTAATTATAAATAGCTTCCAAGTATATACAGTCGGCTCGTCAGACTATACACTGGCACTACGAAAATCGCCGCTATTTCAAGCTACATAAGGGCACTCTCAAGGTCAAACTATATAGAGCCTGGCGGGGCGCGGCGCGGCGTGCTGTTCCTACGACTACTGCGAGCGTACGACTACTAATATGTGTGAAAACTTGATTTTAGCCCCCCTTTCTATATTGTCTCCCTATTCTCTTATTTTTTCAAGATTTTCAGTATACTACAAACACTGGACCGCAAAGAAAAAGGGTAGTAGCAGATGATGGAGAAAGCGACAAAATATTGGTTTTCGCATCAAATATTTCCAAAAAATATTTGCGGCGCGCTCGACGTAAACATAACCGCCGATATTTTGCAGGTGGCACTTTTAAATCTGTACCCAAGCCGTTCTACCAACTTTTTACCTTACATGTGGATTTATGTTCTGATTGCAAAAGCACACAAATTGTACCTGTAGTGTATGCGTTACTTCCAAATAAAAATCAAGACACTTATATAAGGCTTTTCAACATAATGAAAAATGTAATGAAAATAAATATTACCAACTTTAAATGTGATTATGAATTAGGTATAATGAACGCAGTAAAAACTGTGTACCCTGATGCGCAAATAACCGGGTGTTATTTTCACTATCAAAAAGCCATCTGGAAGAAGGCGAAAGAATTAAATTTTACTAAAAGAAAAGAAACAAGACAGATTATAAGAAAAAAAATGCTATTTTACCGCTTTTACCCGCAGAGAATATTCCAGAGGGTTGCCAAAAACTAACAGAGATTATTGAAAATGAATCGTTGTTACCATTGTTTGAAACATTTTTAAAATACTTTGCAAAACAGTGGTATCCAAGAATGAATCCTGCGCTTCTTAGTTGCTCTGGACAACGCCACCGCACTACCAACGCTCTTGAGGGGTGGCACCATCGGATAAATGTGTAAATTCCCAAGCATCCAAGTTTATTTTTATTCTTACAGAAGCTCCGAAAAGAAGCCAAGCATTTTGACTCCAAACTCAAGAACAGACATTTTCAAACAAAAAGAAACGACATAACAAGTACATTCATTTCGACAAAAAGTATAAAAAACTACTTACGAAACTAACAAATGGTCAAATAACAGTTATTACATTTTTAAAGAAAATGACTTATTACCAGCTTCTTATATAAAGGAATCTAATTAATACTGATTGTTAATTTGTTGTGTTGATTTATGCTTATATAAAGATATACCTAATTAATATTGTTGGTTGATTATTGTGTGGATTAATGTTGATTTTATTGAAATTCAAGTAATTAAAAGAAGTGACACCTAGTAATGTTTACCTATCCTTTAACTATTGATTTGTGTATGTTAAAAATAAATAAATGTTAGTTTCAAACCAGACTAAAGTAATTACAAGAAGTGATACTTATAAAATTATTGTTTACTTATCTATTAAAATTGTTCATTGGTTCAATTAATGTTGATTTATTCTCAAAATAATTTCAGTGATCTCTTATGAATGAATAAACATGTTTATAATACAAAACAGTACTTATTTCAATAAACATTCCCAAATTTGGAGAAGTAGCCCTAATGAGAAATAGCCCTAATGAGAAGTAGCCCTAATGAGAAGTAGCCCTAATGAGAAGTAGCCAAAATGAGAAGTGGCCATAATGAGAAGTAGTCCATTAGCGAGTCTGTTGCCATAATGAGAATTAGCCCTAATCAAGATCTGATATTTAAACACCACAATAATGATTTCCCCGAATCCGTTGCCGAAACGTATGACGTCAGAGACGGTATCTTGTATAGGAAAATTGTTCTTAACAAAGTTGTATCATGGCTGCCTGTTGTCCCTCGCTCTTTGATTTGGACTTTAATTAATCACATCCATAGCGAACTACAACACTTAGGATACGACAAAACGCTAGACAAAATTTATGAACAGTATTGGTTTCCGCAGATGTCCAAGTGTGTTAAAAAATTTATAGATAGCTGTATTATATGTAAGGCATCAAAACGCCCTTCCGGAGCTCAAGCTGTTCAGCTCCATTCCATTCCAAAAGTGTCTTTGCCCTGGCACACCATCCACATCGATTTTACCGGTAAGCTCAGTGGCAAAAGCGACCGAAAAGAGTATTGCTCGGTAATTATCGACTCTTTTACGAAATACGTAATACTAGAACATACCTTTTCATTAGACGCAAATTGTGCTGTGCAGGCCGTAAAAAAGGCAGTATGTCTTTTTGGTGCACCGAGACGTTTAATTGCTGATCAAGGCCGGTGCTATATTAGTGCAGAATTTAAAAATTTCTGCAGCCGCGCATAAAATTGACTTACACTTTATAGCAACCGGTTCTGCTAGGGCTAACGGACAAGTCGAGCGTATTATGCGAACGCTTAAGAGTCTTCTCACAATTATAGAAAATGACCCTAACAAAACCTGTCGGGAAGAACTTGGCAATGTTCAGTTAGCGTTAAACAGCACTAAATCAACCGTAACTAAATACTCGCCTACTGAGTTGATGCTGGGAATTCGTGCACAATCACTAGGACTATCTAGAATAAATATTTCCGATTCTGAACAGTCGAACCGTCTAGATTTGGAGTCTGTACGAGATGATGCTTCAAAAAATATTCGGAAAGCAGCTGCAGCCGACGCTGAACGATTGAATAAAGGTCGAGCGATAATTAAACCATTCTCAGTAGACTTCGTGTTCATAAAAAGTAGTGAGCGAAATCAGACGAAGCTAGATAGGAAGTTCAAGGGTCCGTTCGTTATTACTGCAATTTTAGACAACGACCGGTATGAGCTTAAGACAGTCAGTGGTGTCGGTTCCAGACGTACTTACAAGTACGCACATGAGAATTTGCGCGCAGTACCTAAGGGGCACGAGGGTTTATTAGAAGTAACTAGTAGTCTATTGAATGAAACGGAGGCCGTGACGGCGCCAGAAGAGGTACATGAGAGTACTAGTAAAGAAAGTAGAAACTCATTACATAACGATGACGCCTTGACTCTCGAATCCAACACTGATACAGCTGGTTCAGATACTCTAACTGCGGGATCTGATACTCTAAGTATACACTCGGATGACGAAGCCTTTCAACTACACGAAGTTGAAGTCGAAATCCATAATAATTAGGTATGTACGAGATTTGTGTATCATGTGTGCTGGTGGACGGAATAGTGCCGTCCGGTCCATGCCATTTTGGCTGGTCGAAGGGACGCACTCTTCCGGTCTAGTCCGTTTTTGTTGGGTGATCGAAAGGACAGTGTCGTCCGGTCCAAGCTTTGCGGCTGGTCGCAAGGACACACCCGGCCGGTCCAAAACTTGTAGTCGAGTGATTGGTCGAAGGGACAGTGTAGTCCGGGCTACCCATTCCATCAGGGTTAGTCGTTAGGACACACCCGTCCGGTCCAAGTCTGTATGCAATTTAATGGTGATAGCAATGTAGAGGTAAAAACTTATTCTGCTTGTCAGGCTGGACGAACGTTTTTTGATGGAGCGTAACGTTGTTTCAGGATTTCATCCAGATACGCCCGAGGACGGTCGCTAGTCAGTCTGGCCGTGACGGCGCATCGCTAAAAACGTCATTTAAACGGCTACTGTCAGTTGTTAGCGATGACAGCTGCTACTAGTCGGTGCCAGCTAACGTCAAACGTCAATGTCAGACGTCAGAATAAGAGTCACAGCAGTCGCTCTAGCGGAGTGTCGGGCGGGTAGGAGCTCGGCGGCCATGTTAAGGGACACTTTTCGAACGAGAGCCGACCGTGCACCACGCGCTAGACAAATCGCTGATATTCTGCGTCATCCTTGTGTGAAATGTGATTATCTCTGTTGATTTGACTACTTTAAGACTTTGGCTAGATTAAAGAACAATTATTTTGTAAATCAAGTTTATGTTAACGAAAATTATAGTGACTTTGAACAAAAACCGAGTGTGAATTAAATTTCGATTTTCCTTGCCCAAGTACCCACGCCTGACCAACTATGGCAGATTCTGATGAAAGCCCTCCTGCGCCTACACACTTTTTATTTATATTTATTTTGTGATCATGTGTGCCAACTATTAGTAAAAAGTTTATATGGAAGTGCAATGATTGGCACCTATGCCAACCATAGTATTTTGAAAGGAATTATTATGGCAAGTCTCATTACTGTGTATATTTATGTTGTCGTGGTCTAAATGTGGTCTCGGACCCAATTGTGGCCGCTGAACCGGCTGTGGTAGATGATAGCCATGTCTTCACTTACCTGACAGTGATCAATTGTGACCACTGACCTGATATAATTGTGGTCATTAACCCAAATGCGGTTATTGACCCAAATGTGGCCCTTACCCAAATGTACCAAGAATTTAAATATGGCAACTGATCCAAATATGGCATAAACCCTTTAAAGAAAACAACACACAAAACACAACAAAGAAAAATATAGTGTGGTTAAGTACCAATCATTGTACTTAAGGCTGCCAATGCTTGTACCAAGAGTGCCAATGACTGTACTTTTGGGCGTTTTTAGACTTTTTCTCTTTTATTGTTAAAAAAATTAGAATTATTATTAGTAAATCTTGTCTAAGTGTGTTGTAGAAATAATAATTAACAAATGTCTGTCAGGTTTTTCTTAAAGTGCTAATCCTAGTTGGCAGTTTTAAAAATATAACAAATATGACTTTGTCATTCACACAAATACTATTAAAAACAAATTTCTTAATGTATATTTCTGCAGGCTAAAAGTTATACCCTTGTTCTGGCTAATACCCATAACGGGTGGAGCCATAAAAAAAAAAAAAAAAAAGTTATACCTAGTGGTTTTTGGCTACGGAACCCTAATACCGCGCGTGGCCCGACACTACACTTGGCTAATTTTTGTTAATTATTTTCGTTTTTTATATCATTAAAACAACAAGAATAAGGTATATTTAGATTAAACTTTTAGTTAAAAGATTTTTTTACCGGAAAATGACCGCGGATACAACCTAAACAATTCCTCAGTGTTGTGAAAAGGTGAAAAATTGTGTGTTGCGCTCGGCAGAAAAGTTTTTTGCGACCCGTACCTTTGAAACCCTCGCTACGCTCAGGATTCAATTTTTGAATCAACCCTAGAATCCTTCGCTTGCTCAGGTTTCAACAGAGGTAACTCGCCGATAAAATCCAACTTTCCAGCCTTGTATAACAAATAACTATTATTATTTAATTATTCAGTGTTGCTTGAAATACGCGAAATTCATCATTCAAAAGGCCACGCAAACTTTTTCGACTGCCGTCTGAGCGGTTAAATCGACTGCGCTTCCCTCACACATTATTTTATAACGAGGAGTATCCACTACGCAGACAAAAAAAAGTATCTAAATATTCGTATTTACCTCAAAAACTTTTAAGTCACGGGTGAATCAATCTTTCCGATACATAAGACTTCAACGACATCAGCTGTAACTTTTTTCTTTGGAATTTTGCGAATTTGGAAACGTGCGAATGTCTATAGTATATATAGATTTTTTTGTATTTTGTTAGGCACAGTATGTTAATCCAAATTTTCGCCACCACGCGAATTACTGCGTAACTTTGGGGCTTTTTACTTTTCGATTTAAAGTCATTAATTATTATTCTGTGTTATTTCGACAAATAAAGTTTAGTACTTGTATAAATTTAATGTTATCCTAAGTTGTAACTCTACACTATACCTAAACATGGACCAAGTTATGTCAATTCGAAGAAAAACATTGGAAAACTCTCAAGTCAAAAATTATACACTGGACCGCAAAGAAAAGATGGTCGGCTGAAAATCTTCAATATCTTCAAAGTACGCATTTTTTTATTATTTTACATTTATTAAAAATAAAAAGCTTGTATTTTTTTTTATTAAAATATCCTTTAATTAAGTTTTCTGTACTAATTTTTTTTTTTATATTTTAATTTATTTAGGATGTCTCTAGACACGGCAGCTCCATCGAGGCAAATCAGACGTTTACATTTAGAAAAAATAAAAGTCTACTAACTAATATTATAAAGACGAAAGATTTTATTGTTTGTTTGTTTGCAAGTAAGAAACTCAAAAACTACTGAATGGATGTGGATGAAATTTGGTACACAGATAGTAGATAGCCTGGTAATGAACATAGGATACTTTTTATCCCGATATTTTCATGGGAACGGGAACCACGCGGGTGAAACCGCTAGCGGCCGCTAGTTATTTCATAAAGCTATAGTTCAGGTACTTTTGAAGATATCGAAAATGTTCTAACCGATGATTAGTACAGTATTAATAAAAAACAGATTACCCTATATCTCGTTCAAACCAATTTTGATTACGTGTGTGTTAGTGTTTATTACGATCTACGGCATATTGTCTTTTTAGAATTCACTCTTATTTTTAAAGTAAGAGGGGGGGGAGGGGGAGGGGGGCACTTTTTACCACTTTGGAAGTGTACATCTTTCAAACGGTTGACTTTGAGAAAAAATTGTTTCTAAGAACTATTTTTTTTTTTTTTATGTACCTATATGTTCGTATAAACACCTCGCACTTATAGGTTTGACGAAAAAAAAGTGGTGGTCAGTCGAATGCTTAACTTAATCATTAGCATACAGATCTTTGCAGAAATATTGTCATGTTTATGTATAGAGTTGCAAAGTAAGCATGTTTGTATGAAAAAAACGGGGTGGGCGGTTAGATGTGCCGGTAAGTGTATTGTGACTTCCGTTCCGTTCACTCTCGTCACTTGGGGAAATCTCCCCAATCCGAAATCCTATTCCGTGTGTTGCCGTGTCTTTATCAGGACGTGTGTGTGTGAAATTGTAAAACATTTGGGTAAGATGATGATTTATTAATTTTGAAATTGCCAGGCACTTACAACTTATTGGCAGTTGCATCTTAATCGATTGTTAAACACCTGAAAAGATGTTTCTTTCGAATGCAAGGATATTCCTAGCATTGATGTGACAACGCTGGCCTACAGCGTCTTAAAAATATAAAAGTATTGGAGAATTTTGACGGTGGTTCGCAAGTCTCGGTAGCTCAGCGGTTAGAGCATTGGACCGGATTTCCAAAGGTCGCGGGTTCGATTCCCGTCTGAGAATTCACTTGTGGCCGAGTTAATTTTTTCCAATATTTTTCTATTTAAAATTTACCATAAGTATAAAAATAGCATTGAAAAATGCAAAAATTACAAAATCATAAATTATTGGCAGTTGCATCTTAATCGATCGTTAAACACCTGAAAAGATGTTTCTTTCGAATGCAAGGATATTCCTAGCATTGATGTGACAACGCTGGCCTACAGCGTCTTAAAAATATAAAAGTATTGGAGAATTTTGACGGTGGTTCGCAAGTCTCGGTAGCTCAGCGGTTAGAGCATTGGACCGGATTTCCAAAGGTCGCGGGTTCGATTCCCGTCTGAGAATTCACTTGTGGCCGAGTTAATTTTTTCCAATATTTTTCTATTTAAAATTTACCATAAGTATAAAAATAGCATTGAAAAATGCAAAAATTACAAAATCATAAAAAAGGCACTTACAAATTACAATACTTTAGACAGTATAAAAAGACTCGAGACCGGTCATTCAAAGGCTGCGGGTTCCAATCCTGTCTGGACACTTTGTGCGAGAAGTCGATTTTTTCTAGTACCTAATTAAATTTATTATTTTAAACATAGTTTTTTTTTACTGTCTGTTATATTGTTTTGTAAACTTCAGAAGGTGTTTTCTAGATAACATTAGGTTTCATAAACAAAAGTATCGTGAAAATTACATCGTCCAAGTAAACAAAAATGCTAACATAGAAAGAAACTACTGAGCCAAACTGAGCCAAATTTTTATGTAATCAAATCCGCATCGAACAAAAAAAGAATCACGTAAATCGGATCAGAAATCTCGGCGTAATCGGTCTACGTAGGTAATTAAAAATAAAAATAAAAGTCGGTTAAAAATTATCATTTTGGGTGAGTTAATTTATAGTTAGATGTTGTAAGATGTAGGTACTTATTCGTCGATTTTTTTATTTTTATGAAGTACGGGGAGACTCTTGGCCTTCATCATACCTGATGTTAAGTATTGATAAGGCTGAAGATGAAAACGAGCCTCTCCCGGAAGCCCCAATCACTGAGGAACTGGCTATCTTTAACTGCCGGAACACAACAATGCTGAAAACGTTGTTGTTATGGAGTCAGACTTAGATAAGACGGTGGTAGCTAGCCAGACGGACTAACAACAAGTCCTACCACCAACCAAACCGAATACAATATGTATCCCCGCTGGGAATCGAACCTGGGACCCCTGGGTCTGATACCGATGGTTGTACCACTAGACCACAGAGGCGGCTACAGAGGAGGTCGATTACTATTACAAAAAAAAATTACCTAGAAGAAACTAATAAAGCTAAAGTTGGTAAATTTGGCACTAACAACGATATTATAAATAATTTTTGATAAGCGTCACTAGGCTTTTTCCTTCCTGTTATTACAGGTATATACTAATTAATTTGGCTAACTATGTAGCTTAGCACTAATTTTAGACATACCTAAAATGTTGGACTGCTGATTGGGGATGCTGATGCTGGAGGAGATGCTTTAAGGTGGGTCGAGATCAGATAAACGTATCGTACCTCCGTTTCGTATGAGCGTCGCGATCAAGAACACTAGTCAGATAGGTTTTTCTCTAAGCAAACATCCTTGATATCGATGGGATGGCTGAAACAGCGGAGATCGCCCCATTTTAATATTACACGCATCAACACTGTCTAGGGATATTATATTACAATCTTCATGACTCAAAAACTATGTACAGTACAGAAAAAGTTTGTATGGGGGAAAACCCTCTTAGGTTCCATCTTTAGAAAAAAAAAAATGTAAAACAACAATGCGTGATCATTTGAATATAACTTTCGCAAAAGTTAGATTTTCTTATAAAAAATCCGGCGCTATTTTTTAAAATTGAAGGCGTTTTACTATTTTTTTTATTTTAATTGTAATTTTTCTTTTTTATCTTGTTGACTGACTTGAGTTGACCCTTCGAACCCACCAAAACGTGATTTCCTGATTATGGTCACATTATCGTGTCACGAGAGATGTTGCGGAACGGCATTCTGGCAGAAAACACGTTACCACTCTTAGACATGACCGTTTTCTACGAAATATCGCCAGGAGACAACCCAATATAATGGCTATGGAAATGGTTCAAAGACTCATCTGGCCACCAATTATTGTTAGTGAGTGACAAAACTGGGAGGAGAAGTTGACATGAAGTCGTCTTCACTCTCGCTCACCACTTCGAATTCCAGCTTCGCAGCGTGGCAATCTTGGACGAAGACTTTAATGGACTCGATAATTTTTAGCATGGAGTGACGAGCAGTTGTCAACGGTGCGCTTTTCTGTTGAGTCTGGAGACGGCTCTATTTACCTGAGACTCGCCAAACTCGTATTCCTTGCGAATCCGGTTGAAATGCCAAACTGAGACTCGTCAAAAAAGAGTACCGCCCATCGATTACAGAATCCATTTACAGGAGACGTATTGTTGAATCATTCGAAATTCTTATGTGAATTCAATTCGCATTCGAATTGAAATTCACCGACTTCCATTTGTCGCATTTTTTAATCACTCGAATACGGTGTTGCCGTTTTCTTATAATTTTTTTTTAACCATAGATTTTCAAAAACCGATACTGAATCGGGCTTGAATCACGTGAAACGAAAAGATTTGAATTGCCAAACTATTCGTCATGTCAATGTCAATTTGAAAACGACATTAAGTGCTGAACGTCAAACTTTCTATGGCTCGAATCAAAAATTACTACGGAACCCTAAAAAGAGTGGTCAGGACCACTCGTTGCAGATACGAATGCGAATTGGAATTTAAAAAATACGGTTTTTAGCATTCGCATGCGAATCTTGTGAATCCGTATCCGAATTGTAATTCGAATAATTCAAAAATACGTCTCCAGGACGCCCGTTTGGTTCGGTGCCTAGAATTAAGAGGCCATAATAGAGCCCTCTAGAACCAAACGATTTAATCAATAGATAGGAGACTTGACTGGAGTTAACACCAAGTATTTTTAATTTCAGAGCGAAAATGTGCAGCGAGGGAAAATGTTGCGGATGTATCAGGGTGGAGACAGGCTCCCTGATATTTGGCGTAATTAGCGCAGTTAGTATCCTTTCATAAAATTATTGACAACCTACATGGTAGAGTGGTACAGATGCTTTATCTTACGAGTGCGGGTGAACCATATTTGTAGTAATGCGTATGGACAAGTGCGTAGCGATCCAGCCGTGCGGCTCGGCCAATACTGAGCGCTCATGGGGATGTATTTTTTTAATCATTCGTAATTGAAATATGCGAATTGAAATTCACTGAGTTCCATTTTGTCACATTTTTTAATCATATGAATACAGTGTTGCCGTACTCTTTAAAGAAATTTCATTTTACGCAGAATATTTAAAAATCGGTAACTAAATCTCCCATAGATAAAAAAGCCGATACTGAATCGGACTTCAATAATTTGTATCGTAACGTTCAGAAGCTGTCGAATTGTCAGTCATGTCAATGTCAATTTGAAAATGACATTAAGTGCTAAACGTCAAACTTTCTATCGATCGCTCGAATAAGAAAAGAGTGTTTTGTTATTTGTATCACTACTATCACTCGTCGCAGATTCGAATGCGAATTGGACTTTCAAAAATACGCATTCCAGCATTCGCATGCGAATTTTGCGATTCCGTATACGAGTAGTAATTCGAATGATTTAAAAATACGTCTCCTGGAGCTCTATTTTTGAATCGCTCGACATAGTGTCGCTAGCTTTGTTTCGCTCGACTTCAAAGAGTAGAGAGTTAGTGCTATTTTTGTATGCATTATCTCGGAGTTTAATGTTAACCTAGCTTGGCGCAAGTGAGCCTAAGTATAACCTCCTATGAGAGCTAGTTCTTTTTCTAATGACATTAGGTACCTTATTTTTCTTTTTATTATTTTAGGTTTTTTGGGCACTCAAGATCCTTGGTTGTGTGATCTTGCTCGTCTGGTTCAACGTGTTCATAGATATCGGTGATAGATATAAACATAAAAGAATGTCAAGTACTGTTAAGTATCATGGTGAGATTAACATAATAATCGGTATTAATGTTGCTGTGGGACTCCTCAACTTCTTCTTTGCCGTGTTACTTTGTGATGGAATTAATAAGGTAATTGTAATATTATATCATTATTTTCATTACATCAGAATACTATGTATTATTACTTATTATTTGATAGAGCTAGAGGTTTTGCAGCTCCATCGAGAGCTGCAGTCACTGCACGCGACCTATCCATTTATTACTATTCACGTATAACTCAAACAAGACGTTAACCATTGAGTTCATTGAGTTCGGATTTAGCTGAAGAAGTTTGACATATTGTAGCCGTAGTTGCTGTTGACTATACATCAATTTCTCAAAGATGGCTATACCGGTTGCTTGAAATGATTCAAACTTCATTACGAGTACAACAGCCGCGGCCGAGTTGATTTTTTCCAATATTTTTCTATTTAAAATTTGCCATACTCATTACAACAGGTTTGTTCTCAAGTTAGTCCCGTATTTTGAAATTGGTTTAGGAGTTTTTTGAAAATAATGTAGATTCTGGTGCCGTATATTTTGCTTAATTTAAATTTGCTTTGCTACAGAAAAAAACCTCATACATCATGGCATACTTAATCTATGGGATTGTGATATCGTTGCTGGCTTGCCTGGGCGTCTGTGTGCTCTTCTTTCTAGAGCCGTCCATTGTATGGGCTATTCTAGCCGTTCCCATCGGTAAGTTGTGATAAAATTTGGCCATACTTTAATGTGATAAAGGCTTATGGTGTATCTTTATACTATGGTATAACCCACCACGTACCTTTTTTAATGAACTACGGGGAGATTCTTAGCCTTCATCATACCTCAGTCACTGAGGAACTGGCTATCTTATCTCGAACTGCCGGAACACAACAATGTTGCAAACATTGTTGTTATGGCGTCAGGCTTAGATAAGATAGTGGTAGCTAGCCAGGCGGACTTACAACAAGTCCTACCACCAACCAAACCAAATACAATATTTACCCCCGCCTGGGAATCGAACCCGGGACCCCTGGGTCTGATACCGTTGGTTGTACCACTAGACCACAGAGGCGGTTAAACTAACATACGCTATTTAAAGGGAAATAAATAATACCGTTTCGGTTGAAATCCAGACCAAAGAGGGCGTGTTGTGTCGCAAAGGTACTACCGCCGACCCTGCTTGATATCCCCCTCTTTTTAACCGACTTCAAAAAAAGGAGGAGGTTCTCAAGTCGACTGTATTTTTTTTTTTTTTTTTTATGTATGTTCAACCATAACTTCGCCAGTTGTTAACAGATTTTTATAATTCTTTTTTTATCTGAAAGAAAATGGTTTATGTGTGGTCCCATATAATTTTTACGAAGATCTGGCTAGTAGTTTTTTCATAATCCTGAAAAATATCAATCACCTTTTGGCAAGTAGTCGTATACCTAGATGACATCATTGTTGTGTATGGGCTGATTTTTAGTGTAAGTAACGGCACATAATGTAACAAAAAAAACTGAAATAAAAACATTTTATAAAAAAAATCAAACCGACTTCAAAAAGTAAAAAATAAAACTTTTGGAGTCGGTGCTAGTTAGCTAAGGCCAAAAAAAATATAGTTAATAGAAGTGCAATGTAGAATGCTTTGGCGGGCACCGACTCCAAAAGTTTTATTTTTTACTTTTTGAAGTCGGTTTGATTTTTTTTATAAAATGTTTTTTTTTTTAAATAATTTAAAATATATGCTGTAGATCTTTATAAAAACTTTAAACATAAATTGGTTTGAACGAAAAATATTTAGTAGTTTCAGTTCCAAATCTGCAAATATAACTTTGTCATTCATATAAACACTATGAAAAACAAAGTTATTCGGCAGACGAAAAATTATAGTGGCATTTTGGGTAGGTGGTAGGTGTATTTAATATAATAATAATAGAAACTTTATTGCACACACACATACAGAGAAAATTACAAAAAAGAGTAACACACAATAGGCGGCCTTATTGCTACATAGCAATCTCTTCCAGGCAACCTTGGGATACGGAACTCTTCATGTGCGAGGTCGACTCGCACTTGGCCGATTTTTTATTCATTAGACTTTGAATTTGACCGGTGCCCAATGTCACTTTGTAAAAATAATCCCGCTTAAAACTGTTTTTCGTAATGATTTACGCAGATCTAGTACAGTAAGTATTGATTCCATTCACGCACACAAATTAAATATTACCATTATAGCTTCATTTTAAGGCGATACTCGAAAAAAATATGCTGAAGCGAGATAGCAATGAGAAAACGACGCGCACGGGAGCTAGACCGATTTTGCAGATTAGGCAAAAAAACACAAAATCACTTCATATTAAAAACCTACAGCGATTTAAAAAAAATGCTTCTATACGATCCTAAATATTATTGGTGTCCACTTATTAAACCAATTTCCAATAGTGTAAGTAACCCCATTTAAGAATGATCTTGAATTTTTGTATTTTTTAGAGATCTTATCGAAAAGAAAAAGTGTCGAGGCAAAATCATAAAATCGTGTTTTTGAAACTATACGAATCTAGATAAAGGTATGAAGAAATATATATGTTATTACCAGATTTGTAACAACTGTAACCGTGCTATAGTTTTATATCAAAAAGTCCATACTTTTTCCAAGTAGCGCCTTAATTTACCATTATTTTTACAAAGCGACATTGACAACCTGTCAAGTGTCGTTGTGTTGGTCAACGCGTGTTTCCTTTATGTAATAATTTATCTACCTACTTGCATACAATATTTAAATCTGCACCCCCGCGCTACGCGATGGAGCGACCGAGCCGAACGATGATTAACAAACGTGATCGAATACGTTCAGACCTCTAATTGTCTAATTTCAAAATCTATCACAATTCCTTTCAAAGGTTTTGTGATTGTGACAGTGATTTATGGAATTGTGTAACTTATAATCACAATCCCTTTCAGAACGAATGATGCTTTAAATGACAATTTCTTTGACTTTTCTCCATACATTTGAAAGATATTTTCGTCTGTTACTTTGCTTAGACAATTCAATTTTGTTCATTCAATATCTTTCAAAATGCGTCCCGATCACAATCCCTATCAAATGTCAAAAAGTGACGGCCTGAAGAATGTGAATATCTTTCAAATGATAAATTAAAAGGGATTGCGATAGAGTTTAAAACTAGAATTACACCCATATTCTAAGTCGTTCCTCCAAAACTCACTCGTCCTCGACTTAACGAAACCTCATTGAAAACCTCTTCGAAATACTCCTCGAAATCGGTATTCTAAGTCATAACTCCGTAAGGACCTGGATGAGCCAAAGAGTTAGAATATGGGGGTTAGCCCCCAGTCTGTCAAGCGCGGCCATGAACGCTTCATTGTCAAAAAGTAAAAGCTGTATTACTGACATTACATGACAAACAGGAAAATTTTACAGAGCAGAGAGCAAGTTTGTTGAGTTCTGGTAACTTTTCATTTTGTGGCATATATTGTATGACTCCAACATATTATTGTTATATTTTCAAGAAAAAACGTAAGTATTGATTTTCGTACCAGTAACGTGACGTGACCGAATAATGAATAAATTCTCAAATTTGTCCAATCGATCGCGATCTAGGTCGACATCTAGTAGGTACTTATTCAATCAGTATTTAAAGTATTTTATTGTTAAATACTTATACAAATTATTTTTCGTTGCAGTTATCTACGGCTTCATTCTGCACATGATCAACCTGACGATTAAGCAGATATCAGCGTCAGGGTCGGCGTCAGCGTCAGGAAGACAAGTGTATTGATTAAGCCACACACACCATATGTCAACACAGTCTTTTCAAAACGCCTAATTTTTATACATTTTGATCATATTTTTGGTAAGATGGTTAGTACGTAGAGCTGAGTTCACCATGTATCGATTAGATAGTCGTGGGTTTTAATGCTTACTTATGTATCTTTCTGTCCCTTTCAAATAAATTTTTTTTTCCTATCTTTGGCCTTTAAATAAATGCGTAAAGAGTATAAATTTCAGCACTACTAACTTTAAGCGTTGTTGATTGCATGGTGTTTGGAATTAAAGTCTTGTTAGAATTTAGAGACACTTTATATTTAAATCACAAACTGTAATCATAGTGTGGAAAGTAAGTTCCTAAGCTGTAATGTCTGATTGTATGTAAGCAAGACCGTTACATAACTACTAAGTAATAGAAGATAAATAGCTGAATCGGTTCGTTTCTTTCTAAGATGATGTTTCTGGATCTAGAATTTAATTTAAGTCAATAATAAATATGTTTCAATTCCGTACCTCTTATGATACCTGAGAATTAGTGGAAATAAAAGATTATCCATACGAAATCGTCAAGAAGTTCTTTCTGCGATTTTTTACGTGCAAAATAATACGATACCCGTCGTGGTAAGGTAACGCTATTCTCTTCAAAATACATACATACAAGTGCGCCTATCTCCTTTCTGGACCTGAGAAGTATTAAACTGTAAGTGCCTTAATTTTACAAAAGAAACGATTTTGTTATCGCCATCAGACATTTTTAATGTCCCCTACTGCTGGGGCACTGGCTTTCCTTATGGATGGATAAGGAGAACGGCCCATGACCCACCACGCGGGCCCACGTGGGTTTTAACGACTGCAAATGCAGCCGGGACCAACGGCTTAACGTGCCTTCCGAAGCAAGGAGGAGCTCGAGATGGTAAATTTCTGGTCACCCATCCCGTGACCGACCATTGCGAAAGTTGCTTAACCTCGACAACAAACTGCGCCACGGGCTCTTCACAAAAAATCAGTGTTAAGACTTATTTTTCGAACTTACAGTTTTATGGCTGCAAAGAAGACGGAAAATCATAGAAAATAAATCAAAATATATACCTACTTCATTCAACTCAAATGATGTGAATAGGTGCGAAAAAAGTAAACGCGTTTAATAAATTTTTTATTCAATGAAAACCATAGTTTTTCTTTATATGTCAGCTTATTTCGCCACTTAGTAGTATCAATTGGCAACATTATTCTACGGAAGCGCCTGTTGACTGCGTAACTTATTTGAAAATCTTTGATTATATTTTTATAATGCAAATATTTTGATACTTTGATATAAAAACCAAAATTATTTTAATAATTTTCCATATTGTTTGAAAACAAGTTTTTTGATAAAATGCTGTCCACAGTCAGGCCCAAAGTAAAAAATATAAAAAACTTCCGAACGTTAAAAAGTAACAGACTAAATAAAAGAATAAGAGCACAACAATGTAGAACAAATTTATTCGGCAAAAGTGTGTTTGTTATGCAGGTTACCATTTACAACAATCTTCCGAAAAATGTAAAAGAAGCCGAATCTTATATGTCGTTTAAAAATAGACTAAAAAAATTTTTGATTGAAAAATCCTATTATACAATTAATGAATTATTAAATGACAAACATATTGACCGATAGTGACCACATTTTACTGTGACGTTTTTCCTAATATTTAAATTTTATTGTAATCAATGTTTAATAATTTTTGTAATTTTTATTTAGACATGTTTGGACATTAATTATTATTTTTATTATTTTAATTTTATTAATGCTAATTGATTAATTTAACTGATTTGATTTAATGTTTGTCTTCCATTTTACAATACATTTGCATACCGTGAAAGGTTAAATGTGGCGTTCTAATACCTTGTCAGACCTAATGATTGTACCCATATTTTGCAAATAAATAATTTTGATTTGATTTGATAATTATCATATTTTACCTTTCGAGCTTGATTATTAATTATATGATTATAATTATTTCAATAATATATTATTTAATTCATTGTATACATAATAATCATTCATTAAGCCTCAAGTCACCACCAACCAAACCGAATCCAATATGTACCCCCACTGGGCATCGAACCCGGGACCTCTGGGTCTGATACCGGTGGTGTGTAGCATTAATTGGCGCCTATTGTGTGTTCTCTTTAGTTTCTTTAATTGTTTGTATGTCTTGTCTTGTACTTGTCGTATGAAATAAAGTTTATTGTTTGGATGTTTGTTACTCTTTCACACAAAAACTTATTGATCGATGTGGTTGAAATTTGTCACACAGGTAGTAGACAGCCTGGATTAAAACATGGACTTTTTTTATTCTGATATTCCCACGGGAACGGGAATCACGTGGGTGAATGTTTGGGTGTTTACATGTTTGTTACTCAATCACGCCAAAACGGCTGAACGGATTTGGGACACAGATACTTTGTAGCCTGAAGAGGTACATAGGATACTTTATGTCGCGTAAAAACCCTTCATTCCTACGGGAAAATACAAAAATCGATGCGGGTTAAAATAGATGGCGCCACATGTTTTAGAAATACGTCTTTCTCACAATACGTGGCGTAAGTGGTATCCTATAATTTGCATTTTATAAATGTTTAACTTTTAAATTTTTATGTTTTGATGTTTGATGTTTGATGTTTGATGGTTGATGGTTGATGGTTGATGGTTGATGTTTGATGTTTGATGTTTGATGTTTTTTTGCAAATAAAATACAAATTAAAAACTTCAGACAGCAATTTTCTTTTTCCATAAAATTATTGCATAGTATTGCCGTAAGTCATTCCTTCTTGGTGGCGTGGTATTACCACGAAAATGTAGAATACAAAAGAATTCTTTGAATCGTTTTCAAATCAAGGTGGAAAATATTTTATGATTTTTGAATTTTTGCATGCTATTTTTAAACTTATGATAAATTTTTTATAGAAAAATATTGAAAATTCCCATCTGAGAATTCACTTGTGGCCGAGTTGACTTTTTCCAATACTTTTCATATTTAAAATTTATCATAAGGTAGAGTAGTTGGTAAGTTTGTAGTCACACGCACTCACATCGCTACATAAGTGAATACGTTGAATAGCGAAGAAATGCAGTATCAGGGTAATGTCCTTTTGTCAATTAGCCTTCATCATAACTAATGTTAAGTAATGATTAGGCTGATTTCCCGTAACTTCATCCTCTGAGGAAACTGGCTTGCTTATCTCTAACTGCCGGTCCACAACAATACTGAAAACTTGTTATGGCGTCAAACTTAGATAAGATGGTGAAAGCTAGCTAGGTAGAATTACAACAAGCCCTACCACCAAACGGAATCTAATATGTACCCCCATAAGCAATTAAATTCGGGACCTGTGGGTCTACCTACCATTAGTCCACAAAGGTGGATAAAACGATTGTTAAACAAATGACGCGCAAGACTGACGTCACGCCAATGTCAAGATACCAATAAGAAACCAATGGAAACATTAATCGCGCTAGCAAAGTTCGGTCCTCGAATGACACTCCACCATAAAAGTGTCGCTGCTGGCTCGGCAGCGCTTTAGCAGCCTAGTTTTCACGCGTGGGCAGGTGGCGCCTGAAAGAATATGGTTTATATAAAATACTACTACTAGACTACAAATGTAGTGGTTGAATCCATAGAAAGTATAATGAACCTCTACTGCGACTCTCGTTCCGTTCACTCGCGTCACGATCGTGAATGATTTCCCAAATCCCGATTCCTATTTCCTATTCCCTCACACTCGTGTGTTGCCGTGTCTTTATTAGGACGTGCGTGAAGTAGGTAAGTAAATAATGATTTTGGGTGAGCTTATGATTATAAATTTTGTATTTAACTACAATGCTATTTTTTAAGATAAAAATAAAAAAAATTAAAAATTTGGAAAAACCTACGCCGTATGTAAAAACGCCATAGATAAAAATGAAAAGAGTTAAATAATTTGACGAAAACTCCCCCGACTTGAAGTGATGTAGGTACTATACATAATTTATTATAACCCTATTTATTTATAAATTAGAAACGCAAGAAAAACCCGTCGCGTGCTGCCACTATTGAAAAAAAAAATGAGTTTTTGTCATGAAGTTGTCTATTATTTTTAATATTTATTTTTGTACGTAATTTACTGTGACGAAAACGAATTGCTGGCAAAACCGAAACCACGTAGTCTTGTATGCCCCACCCCACCCTCAGATTGCAATTTAGAGCCGCAGAGCCGGCGCCGTGGCAGAAGTTATGAATTATGCATGCCTGCTTGCATGCGGTAAAAAGATTATTGATTGTGATTATTATGCGAAACAATACTAAAAAAAATGCGTAAAGTTAAAGTTTTCTGCCTTTCGAGTTCATGGTTTTTTAAACATATGCAAAAAAAAAACTGCCACACAATATTATAACAATTTTGGAATTCTGTCAAAGTCAAAGTGAAAGTCAAAGATTTTTATTCAAATAGACTTATAGATAAATACTTTCGAATAGTCCAACATTTTTTTCCCTACCAGCCATTCAGGACATATCTCTGCTTCATGATTATTATGTTGCCGTCATGAGAAGAAAAGACATAACTAACATTTTTTTCAAAACTGAGTTACATATTCGTGATCAGCAAAAAAGGACGCATTTACTAGTATTTTCCTTATTAATGCCGCAACCCAAAAATTCTCGTTGATAAAAAAGACGTATCTGCTTCAAAACACAATTTTTAGGAAGTAGAAAAATCAACACTGGCGCACAATAGGTAAGACGTATCTGAGTAGATGCGTCAAACTTTAAGAAATATGGGTCTAGTCATAAAATGACAAGACGTATCTGCACTAGGTAGTCATAGAAAAAAAGCACAGAGGAAAGGAGGAAGTTTTTTGCCTGATTGTGTACTAAACATGCAAACAACTAAATTGTCACATTTAGAATATTAGTAGGAAGTAGGATTACTAAAATTATATGCCATCTCTTTTTTGTATTTTCTATAGAAGTGAGGGATTTTAAGGCGATAAAAAGAATCCTATGTCCTTCTCCAGCTACAAAGTATCTATGTCCCTTATTTCATTCAATCCCTTTCGATTTCGTTCCTACATATTCACATTTGTAATATTAGTAGGATACTTAGCAGGATTTCTAAAATTATACATCGTTTTATTTTACCCTGCATAGATTTTTTTATATTTTCTCTTATGAATGAGAGATTTTAACGCGACAAGAAGTATCCTATGTTCATCTTCAGGCTTTATAGTGGCTATGGCGATGTTTTTGCAAACATTCACCTACGTGGTTCCCATTCCCGTGAGACTATCGGGATAATAAGTACCCTATGTTTTAATCCAGTCTATCTTCAATATGTGTGGCCAAATTTCACCGAAATCGGTTCAGTATTTTTTCCAAACAACAGTCATCTATCAAAACATCCTCATAAACGTTCGCATTTATAATGTAGGATAATAGAATACCTAGGATTTATTATTTATTGTTCAAATGCAACGAATGGCGAACTTTAATGCCGTTACATCCGCGAGGAAAAAGGTTATCGTGCGGACTTATTATGTCGCATGGTGGTGCCATTTATCAGAATAAAAAGTTTTCTACCTATATCCATCTCCACGGGTCAAGTTAGGTTCATACCAAATTTCACTAAAATCTATTCAGCGGTTTACTCGAGAAGAGAACAGCCAGACAGACAACAGTCACTTCCGTGTTTTAATATTAGCATAGACTAGTGTGAATAGAGAAGTATTGCATGTCACGAAGTATTGTAAAAAATATTACAAAGCGTTTAAAGTCGTTGTCTTTTTTGCATAATTTTTCTATACAAAATTTAAAGTCCCTTTTCAAACCTTTAAGGGTTGATTCCACCGTGTCGGACTTCGAAAAAAAGATTTTTCACGCATTCGCTAAGAAAATAAGTTCCGTCAACAAAGGTACTCGTCGGTGAAGCATGTGCGTAGAGCAGGAAGCGTGTTTTTTTGCGTTTTTCGCGATTTCTAACTTTTCTAGTATTCATACCTCATTTATTAGTTTTTTTTTTATTTTCATGAAAAACAGGATCGATTGTCATAAAAAAAGTATTTTTTAAAACTGACCATTTTTCTGCAACTGTACTTACATATTTTTTAAAATGGTTCCCTAAGGTCGTTTTCATGTAGCTACAACGATTATGGTACCTGCCCTTACTGCCCCGTCTTAATTTTCCACCCTGTATAATATAAATATTATTTAATATTTAATATGTCAAACATAGCTTAAACTATTTCCTACAATCTTGCATACCGCTAAATTAATAAAAAGCAGCAAAAAGTATGTAATTAGTTACGTCAATAGTTATTCTTTATGCACGGCTGGAAAGTTGGTTATAAACGGCGAGTTAACTCTATTGAAACTGAGCAAGTGAAGGATTCTAGGATTGAATCCTTCACTTGCTCAGATTAAAGCGTAGCGAGTGGTTCAAAGATTGAATCCTGAGCGAAGCGAGAATTTCAAAGGTACAACGCTAAAAACTTAACTGGCTTGGCAGAAAAGTTTTGTACCGTACAAGACACTAAAAACTTTTCTGCCGAGCGCAACACACAATTTTTCACCTCACAACAGCGAGGAACATCTTGTGGTTGTTTCCGCGGTCAACTTCCGGTTAAATTCTTTAAACATTAAGTTCTAATCTAAATATACCTTATTCTTGTTGTTTTAAAGATAAGTTAATGATATAAAAAACTAAAATAATAGAAAGGGGGTATTATAGTTAATTCAAAGTTATTTGAAGTAGGAATATATTGTTACTTATAAATATTTTATTAGAAAATAAATGATCTTTATCTTTATAACAATAAAATCGATTCGGTAAAGTTGACATTAACATGAGGTACAAGACAAAGACAATTTAAAAATAAAGATTTATGCCCCGTTTATGCCGCGTTCCGAAATCCAATCATAGGTTGTGAAATCTCATCCAGCCTAATATGAAATTCTTATAACAAATAGTTTAATCTTATTGTTATTGTTTTTATGATTCAATGGACTAAAATAATATATAAAACCAAAACGGAGAATTATAATTAATTCAAAACTATTTAAAATAAGTATAAAATGTAATAAAAAAGTCAATAGTGCGATTCGGAACTCATTATGACATATTTTTAGGTATTAAATTAAAAAGTACTTTACCGCGCTAGTCCCGTCAGGGCGACATGAGACAAGTTGCTTTTTTCTAGTATATTTACTTGTTAAAAATTATCACAAGTATAAAAATAGTTCATTTAAAAACCCCCGACTTAATTATCCGTCAGGGGCGGTCATTAAATGATACTAGTTTTGCAGTTTTATAGTAAAGTGAATATTTAAGCTAAAACTTAAAATAGTGATGGCAGCCCCGACGTATAATTAAGTCAAGAGTGTTTTAATTATTTTATTCTTTTTTAATCACGTTTTAACCGTCTCGTGGGTTTTACAATTTTTTTATTTTGATTTCAAACTTTTTAGAGAGCATAGGTATTATGTACATTGTACTACATAAAACCCATTACGCAAAACCGCATCAAAATTGGACTAGTAGTTTCGGTTTTGCACAAACAAATGTTTACTGCAGCGCCCCCTTTTTTTTTTGTTTTGAGTGAGGGGAATCCAGTCTTTACAGATTCAACTGCAGCGCCCCCTTGTGAGTTGTCACCGAAACACCTATCTAAGAACATGCAAAAATCAAACCTAAGCCCATCACTGAAATGACAACCGCATCAAAATAGGACTAGTAGTTTTGGAGAAAAATTGGCAACCTTGGTTTGCACAAACAAACAAACAAACATCCTCTCACCCCAAACGCATATACTGTCGCCGTACCGTCGTTGGTAAAAGTACCTACTAACAACGGTGTTATAAATAATATCTGATGGCGTCTGTTTTCCTTCCTGTGAAGCGAACCCATATTTAGATTTATTGGACAATGACACAAACTATTGTTGTGTGTGGTTGTGATGTAAAAAAATAGAAATTACAAAATATAATGCTATCTTTACTTTACAGGACAAGGGAAAATAATAGGGAAAATAAATGAACCAAATGAGTCAAGTAACAATACCTTAATAGTTTATTTCAGTATAAAGCAAAAGTAAAGCTGTTACAAATATTGCACTGACATAACCATTTCTACAAGGAAACGGATAATGATCTAGAACAAGAGTTTTATCAATATTTTATCATAGATAAAACAAATGAAACTGATCTAATAAATAAACAAAATTTACAGTAATGATGAAAGCTTTAAACTTGCATTTAATGTTCAATGATGTGAATTATTACATTTTTGACCAATATGCGTCATGCTCGTGAACAGGTGCTGCCAGCGGGATGGGTCTGCTCATGTCTGTTTGTGTTAAAAGCTGTTGAGATATATATTTTGTTTTGATTTTATGTTATTTATGTTATTTTAAGTTAAGACGCGTGGCACTGCTTGATCAGAATAATTAAAAATAAATAATGTTTTCAAACTATTCCAATTATATAAAAGTATTCTTTTTTGTTAACTTACTTTAAATATGCTTTGTGATTATGACCCAGCTGATGCGTCTTCTACTAACATTGTAGGTTGTGTCTTACATTAATGCACTTTTATCTTTATTTTTTTGCTGTTGTTATTGTATTTTTTTATATTTATACAGCTTACCTGAAGTACGTCATGCTCACTCAAACGTTTCTTCTGCGGTGTCGTGTGAGGCGGGTCGTTACGTTCCCTAAAATATGGTTGAGCGAAGCGATGGCTGGTTCATGCGTCATGCTCGTGAACGGGTGCCGCCAGCGGAAATGGGTCTACTTCAGTCTGCTTATCTTAATGTTGTGCTTAAAGGTTGAATATTTTTTTTTTCTAAAATAAATTGATACTGACCTGTGGCCCTACTATGAGTTGATGCAAACTGTTTACGTTACCGTAAACTATCGTTTTGTCTCTTTCACTCGCACTGACTGTAAGCAGTATATCCGATAGTTTACGGTAACGTAAACAGTTTGCATCAACTCATGGTAGGGCCACTGTATGTTCCTCACAACTTGCAGTACAGTAATCTTGTAATGCGAGATATGTTGTAATATATGATAGATAAGTCTTTCTTTGCCAGTTGAAAATTGTTTACGGTTACAATAACCATAAAATGTAATATTATAATTAGTATTTTTTTTTTGTGATAGAAATTGACCTTACTGATATGTTAAGGTCACTTTTCAATTTGACGACTCTGTATGAAATAAAACAGGGAGAAAAAAACAGCCCTTGACGAGTTTCTTGCCGGTTCTTCTCGTTACAAGGTCTCCGCCGTAGGGTTTGTGAACCGATGGCATAGCTTCTTTGACGTTCATAAGTGCTTGTAACAGCCTAGACTGAATAAATGATATTGACTTTGACTTTAACTTTGAATATGAAAATGAAAAAAATTTAATTGATTTATTCAATTTAATTGTACCATGGCATCGGTTCGTTAAATTCTAGGGCGGGATACCCTGTAAAGAGAAGAACCGGAAATAAAGTTTGACACTGAGTTAATAAAGTTAATAATAATTTGTTTAAAAATTAAAATTCTGAAGGGATGTTTTTTTCTCCCTGTTTTATTTCATACAGAGTCGTCAAATTGAAACGGGACCAAAATACACAGTCTTGTAGAATAGAGATTTGAATTTTTGACCATTACTAGCGGCCGCCTGCGGTTTCACGCGCGTGGTTCCCGTTTCCGTAGGAATATTGGGACATGGGCACACACACATGGGCGTTCAGTAGGAACAAACAATTAAACAATCAAACAATGTCAGTTTGTTTGATTGTTTAATTGTTTGTTACTCTTTCACGCAAAAATTACTGAACGAATTTGGATAAAATTTGGTATGTAGAGACTTCAAGTAGTGGACTAACACACAGGCTACTTTTTAGAATTATCACGTTTAGAATTATCCGTATTTTTAGTAGGATAATACGTACACGGCGCTCATACATAGCTATTTGGCCATTCTAGTCGGTCAATAAGTCAATTTTGTAAGCATTACCGCAGGAAGATAAAAATTACTGTCTGACAACTTGAATAGCAGAACTATAAACTACTCACGTTTTGTCCCATCGTCATCATTCGTCGCCAGTATCGCACTCGGAACTTGATAAAAAATTATTTAAGTAAATAATAATGCACGAAAATATCGTGATGTTCAACATTCATCATTGTTTCATTGGCGATTATCTTTGAAAAAATATTATTGATCAGGATAGGTCCTTAGCCAAAGTAACAATTCAAAAACGATAACGAAGTTCGAAAATAATTAAATGTATGGGATTGGCGGATTGGCATAGGCCGCGCTAAATCACGTGGTCTTACCGCAAGTTTATTGGCGCTTAAAGACAATAACGAATCGAATTATCGTTTCGCTACATAACGATGATACTTTGTCTAAGGGCCAGGACAGGTATAAATGCGAACATTTCAGTTATTTTCATAATTTTAATAGTAAAAAAATCTTTAAAAGTTGCCCTTCTTTACGAACGTCATGTTCACGAAGGTATTAGTTATACTTCAGGGTACGTCCTTGCTGTGTTTTTTGTTTTTTCATTTAGTACATAATGTCAACTAAACAGTTTAGTAAGTAAATATGATATACTTATGGTAATGGGTGGCATAGGAGTATGGTAATAGGCCATGGTTATGTCGGTTCCTGCTGAACAAAGTCGGCAGAGATGAGTCGGACTCTACTGAATCAAAGTAGATAAAGTTTCAAACAACTCAATGATCACGCGAGTTTTCGCAATTTTGCAATTTTCCGCTTCCGGCGCGCTCGTTCGACTTTTCGTTAGGATTTCTCAAAAATAGTAAAGATTTAAGGAACACAAATGCTTGAATCGTTTTAAAATCAACTGTTGACAATAACATGGCATCCTGTGGTAATTAAATAAAGCACTGAAATATTATCCGCACTTTTTTCGTGATTAAGGCGCTACTCGGAAAAAGTATGGACTTTTTGATAGGTATAAAACTATAGAACGGTTACAGTTGTTACAGATCTGCTAATAACATATATATTTCTACATACCTTTATCTAGAATCGTATAGTTTCAAAAACACGATTTTAAGATTTTGCCTCGTCACTTTTTCTTTTCGAAAAGACCTCTAAAAAATACGAAAATTCAAGATTATTCATATATGGAGTTACTTACACTATTGGAATTTGGTTTAATAAGTGGACACCAATAATATTTAGGATCGTATAGAAGCATTTTTTTTAAATCACCTTAGTTTTTTAATACGAAGTGATTTTGTGTTTTTTTTTGCCTATTCTGCAAAATCGGTCTCGCTCCCGTGCGCGTCGTTTTCTCATTGCTATCTCGCTTCAGCATATTTTTTTCGAGTATTGCCTTAAAACAAAAAATTAACTCCTAAATTCAACCCTTGTATATTTATGTATGTATTTACTTGCCTCAGTACAAAATGTTCACTTCGCAACTCCAATCAAACAAATAGCTAGTCTAGCTCACGACGCAATAAAGTCCAATTCACGTCGCACTTTGCTAAATGCCTAGCGTTTTATTCACCTACAATTTGCGTCACTTTCTATCGCGTAACTCGTATTCCTTGACGCAGCTAGGGTTGCCTCTTTGTGATTTATTTATTTATTTAAAGTTATGACGATGGGACAAAACGTGAGTAGTTTATAGTTCTACATCTATTCAAGTTGTCCGACAGTAATTTTTATCTTCCTGCGGCTATTTTGTATTGAGAAATAGTATTTAAGGCTTCTCCTTCTGGTACGGCAGCCGCGTTGTTCCATGACTTTTTACATCCTAGATAACCATAAAACACCGAATATAAATAACGTAATAAATATTTTAGACCGCCTACTAGATCGACCAAACATGTGCGGCGTGGAGACTGACTTTTCTGGAGTTAACCAAGTATTTTTTAATTTCAGAGGTAAAATGTGCTTCGAGGGAAAATGTTTCGGAAGCATCAGGGTGGAGACACTCTCCCTGATCTTTGGCGTATTTAGCGCAGTTAGTATTTTATTATGCTTATTATTCAATCACCATCAGTGCTGGGACACTGGCCTTACTTATGGATGGATAAGGAGGCATGCCATGACCCACCACGGGCTCAATGAGAATTAGTAGATTTAAACGACTGCAAATACAGCTGGGACCAACGGCTTAACGTCTATTCAGAAGGAATCATAATTTTTTGGTCACCCATTGCGAAAGTTGCTTAACTGCTACATTCACTGCCGCGCGATCCACTGCGCCACCGAGATCCTCGAAGCCAATCTCCTGGAAGTTTTACATGCATTGTTTAAATTTAATGTATTGGAAAGTTACATGTATTTGTTCATCTAAATACGAAACCTCTCATCAAAAAGTATTCAGCAGGTCGTGGTTTACACCGCTACTATTATTATAGGTATTAGCGATATAAAGACGCTCCTATGGCCATTTTATTATCACCATCAGAATAAGAGTTCAACGGCAAGCAAAAATCAAAATCAAAAGCAAAAATCAACCCAACTAGAGTTCATAATTAATCTTACTAAAAAACAGACTTTATGTCTTTAAGACGTTAATTAATGAAAATCATAAGAATTTTCATAAGGGTTAACTGTACCTATTGTATTCTTTTACGTACATAATTTTTTTTCATGATTTTTTAAAAATAAGATCACGCTATTTGGTCCTTTTCAGATATACACTGAAAACTTCAAGCGTTCATAAAAAATACTACTTTAGTCAAAACGAACCTTTCCTGTTTGTTCTCATGAAGATTAATGTATATTCGAGTATTTTAAATAAAAACCAGAAGTAAATAGACCTTGTAATTTTTCATTTTCGTACAAAATATATTGTCGGTTATAATTTTGTATTATATCAGTAAATAAAAAACGGTGATACTTACTCGATATATTTTTTTACTAGCAACTATATCATAAGCTGTCATATCATTGCAAATAATATTTGGATGTAACTTGATAACTGGTTTTGTATAAAATCATATTTTATTCCTCAAAATGTTTTTGAAAAGATCGTGCATCACTTTATTAATCTTAATCTTAAAATATCGTTATTTATGAGAAATTATAGAATTTACATAATTACAGGTTAACTCTGTTCAAAATAAGTGTGCGTTGCAAATAGTACCTATATATTTTTTTTCTTATCCCAAAATTATTTAGAACTATAGTCGCTAAAGTACGTAATCCTCATATTCGTAGTCATCACTTTGGTGGTCATAATGTGACCACGAAAGTGACAATTATATGGCAACGGAAGTGATTTTCACATAGCTGTGGGTCAACTGTAGGTAAATTTAGACACGCAATGAGTCAGATATCGATATATATAATTATAAGAAATATTTTACACATGAAAAGTATTTATCTTAATTATGTCAGCATTTTGAGGTATAATAAGGTGACATCACTCTAGTGGTCCAATGTTTGTTTTTTTCATTGCAAGGTTATTAATCTTTACCACTTGATCTCTAACAAATCATGGTTCCTCTTGTCCGCCATTAGTTAAAATTTAATAATGGTTTAAATACGAAGAAAGACTATTTTTTATGAATGTGTTATTTATCATCACTTTTGTTACCTTCATAAAACATTTTTGCGATATTTTTAAGTAAATAATCTTTATCGATCTCTGAAACTATCATAACTGTTATCAAAACAAATCTAATAAAAGATGTTTATTTTATTTTATTTTGGTGTCACTTCCAATAATGACCTAATTATTCGTGTTTTTGCAATATCCCTAAGATTTTCAATATTATTCTATTTATCTTAACATCCTACGACAATATATTATATAATTTAGATTATAATAGTGTAATATAAGGCCCTATGTCGGTCGGAAATGTGGACAATTGTCCAGTTGACTTATCTAATGTTTTTTTTTCAGGTAATTTCGTTACTCCACATCCTTGCTGGTGTGACTATGATCGTCCTAGTCAACGTATTCAATTATGATTACAGTTACAAAATAAAGATTCTTTTCTTTGTACGATTTGATATTTTAAACATCTTAGTCAGTAGTTCCCTTGCTGTGGGCCTACTCAACTTATTCTTTTCCGTGTTACTTTGTGATGGAATAAAAAAGGTATTAAAATGTAATATTATATTACTTATATCATAATTAACACTAGATTTGACAACAAACGCTCAAAATTCTAATCCTTCCCGTTCACACTTACGACCGTAACGGGTGCTCTAGGGCCGTGTACAATAAACTTACGTCCCGTAAGACCATAGATTTAGATTTTTTTCGCTCCGCAAACTAGATCTATGCGTAAGACCTTTTAAGTGATGTTTTGCCCCCTATATTTACAATGAATTAATTTGCTTTTCTGCAGAAAAACACTGGACACATCAAGGCATACTTTATCTATGGGATTGTGTCAACGGTGCTGATTACTCTGGGCGTCTTCGTGCTCGGTTTAATAAGGCCTATTATTCTGGTTGTTATAGTTCCCATCGGTAAGTTCTGATAACATTTATGGTATTTAAGTTTGCATTTTTAATGCTATCTTGAGTAATAAAATTTAATTAGAGATGGGCCGACTATGACTTTGGCCGACTAGCCGACTGACCGACAAGTCGGTTGCAAAAAAGCCGACTAGTCGGCTCAGTCGACTGCTGCCAGACAGGGCAGAGACTTTCTTTCGTCTTCTTACAGCATTACTTGCTCCTAATTTAAAAAATCTCAATGATTTAACTAAACTCACCTGCTTGTTGATTATCTAACTCTGTTGCTAACAGATTTTCATTGAAATTGATTGAAAGTGCAGTTACATTGCTGCTTTAGTAAAATAGTTGTCACATTGATTTTTACTAAAGCGGTTAATGTGACTGCACGTCCATTCATATTACTCCAGAAGAACTTATTTATTTTTATGACTAAGTTTTTAAATTGTCCAATCTAACTCCTAGGTATATATCTATTAAAGGTACCTGTTCTAAAATTGGTTATGTCGGTCAGGCGCAAAAAGCACGTATTTACCTATTACTAGAGAACGCGCTTGCGTATAACTTTAGTAGTGACCGACCTATCTTTGATTTGTCATGCTACTAGTACGACCCTAGGTTGGCGGAGAGAGCCCAAAAGAACACTCATAACCAAAAGCCATTTTATGGCACTCACATAAGTAATATTGCCATTACAGGCATAATAGCTTGTCAAAAACAATAAGCGGTAATTACTAACTGATTACTGACATGATAAACAGGAAAATCTTGTTATAAACAATAAGAAAAGAGTTTTAACCAGTGTCAATAGTATCTATCAGTCCATAGTGAACTAAATAGGTAGGTGTCGCTCGATGTTATTCAATCAGTATTTTTTGCCAAACTTACTTTTTGTTTCAGTTATCTACGGCTTCATTCTGCGTATGATCAAGCTGACGTTACAGAAGATTTCAGAAGGCCATGGATTTAGGCGACGACATAATACGGCCGCACCGGCTTTTCAAAAGGCCTAATTTTTACATAGAGTTGAGGTCACCATCTGTCGATTTGATAAGATAAAATGGGGTTAAAATATCGTTCTGCCCCTTTGAACTTCAAGGTAACGTTAATCCGTTGGTGAACTCGCCTTGGAGTGGTAACACGATGACTGGATTGAGAATCTTGAGCTTATAAATTTTATCAAACTGGTGTAACGACATTGGAGAAGCGCTAGACTAAATGCATTGAGGTAGAAGGAAGGTTGAGAAATAAATTTATTTTAAATGGATTATTAAAAATTTTCTTTGTCATTTCGGAAACTTATCAATCAGCCCTCGTAAATAGATAAAGAAAGAATATTTCTGTATCACAACTATAAGTGCTTGGCGGACGCGGCGCGGTGTACTCATACATATGAAATCTTAACAGACTTTTATCGATCTAGACGGTAAAAGTGTACCTACCTTGCATGTCAAAAGTTTGATCCACGGTCAAAGTTTTCCGACCTAAATCAGTCCCAGCCGTTGGAATCACCCATAGATTATATCAGGCCGTAGTGTCATGCACCAGATTATAAATCGCCATGTTTGGGAAGCCATGTTGAAACATGAACATTTTTAAAGTGATGACGGATAGTCTATGCTCTATGGTTTGAATATTTATTTTCTAGGTTTTTCCACGTAAATGTTTTCGTGTTTATCAAGTTTTAAGTGTTTTTGTGACATACTCATCTATAAATATGATTTATAATTTGTCATTAACGCCTAAATAAGATATTCAAACTGTTATATAGTGTATTAATGTGTTCTGTCGCTTATCATTATCTTATTAAATCGTGTAGCAGGAGACGTCGATATCTCTTATGGAAATATCGTGTATCTCCAACAACATCAAATAAGCTAGTTTTTGACAATTATAGCAAACGTTATAAGAAGATAATAAATCTTACCCAAGAAGCCCAAAATGACCATTTCATATCCCAATCCAAAAATAAGGCTAAAGCAACACGGAACGTAATTAATAATTATAACAATAACTTACCTAGAGATCACCTTAATAATATTGTATCTAAAAATAATATATAGCTATCAGAACCAATTGAAATAGCGAATGCATTTAATGACATTTTTACAGAATCATTGAAAGTAATGGATGATAAAAATAGACAACAAAATACGGATAATTGGACAATGGTGTTGTCATTTCTCAATACTACTGAAAAAAGATAGGATTTTTGCGAAAAAACTGGTTGCCTTATTAAGATTACGAAAAGAATCCATGAAACACTGATTGGCTGGTCGGACCGTCCAAAACAACATCTTCTCTGATTGGTTGACGACTCGACGTTTCAAATGTCAATCTATTCTCTCACGTGTAGTAAACTTTCTATGAACCAATCAGAATAAGAGTTAGCAAGCAAGCAAAAATTAAACCAATCAGAGTAAAGAATATTCAATGTTACTAAAGCAATCAGTATTTTTGCAAAAACCCTATCTTTTTCAGTAAGATTGAGAAATGTCAACACCATTATCTAATTATCCGTGTTTTTGCAATATTTCTAGGATTTTTGCGAAAATTCTATTTATCTAATCCTCCTACGACATATATAAGCGAAGTTGCAAATTTTATCCGAAACAATCGTGACTTTTTTGTAGTGAATCCCATTGGTAGTCGCCGTGAGGCTCCTTGAAAGTTACTCATGGATGCAAAACTCTTCTCAGGAACATGAGTGTTAATTGTATGGGACCTCAAATTTATAATAAAATCCCTCTGACTATACGCACGATCAAAGAAAACAAAAAATCTTAAACTGCGCTCAATGGCTACTTTGCTGAAAAAGTGAATTATGACATTAACTTATTTTTAAATGATAAAATAGACTTTAATAATAATTATAAGGACATTGACATTTCATATATTGACATTTTATTTTTGTAAAATTTTATAATAATCAAATAATTGCGTTTACGTTTATAGTGGTGTATTGTATACTTACAAGATAATAATGTTCATATTTAAGGTGAATCATGGATGTAACTTTTTTTTTCTGTATCTAACTGACATCTTTGTAATACCCATGTTTATGAATGAATAAATAATATGAATATGAAATATGAATCGGTTTGTTGTCATATTGTTGTTGTACGATTAAGTAAATATATTTTCAAAAATGCGAATTCGAGTGTGCCTATGGTACGTAAAACATATTTATTGATCATTAAAGCTATGTACTAGTACCTGCTTAGTTATAATACTTTTAAAAAAAATTATAAACTCCAACATGTCTGTATTGTTATAGGTACCTAATTTGCAAGAAAGAGTCGACCCAGTCTTTCGTTCCTAGTTCTAAAACAAACAAACTGAAAGAGAATGCAGTCGCCGTTCCGGCCGAAATCTTCCTGGAAATCATAGTTATCATCGTAAACTGAAAGAAAAAGTATTTAATTATATTGCAAGGTATTTAGCGTAAATTTATGTTTATTGAAATGGATACAAATTGATTGTTTTTTTTTATTATTTGATAAACAATTTAAAAAAGGTACCTGCAAATTCATATTTGCAATTTTTAATCTTTGTAATTTGTAATAATTTTCTAAGTCTGTTGTAACAACAATGTTTACAGCATTGTTGTGTTCCGGCAGTTAGAGATAAGATAGCCAGTCATCAGTGATTGAGGATACCGAGAGAGGCTCGCTTAAATCTTCAGCCTTACCAATACTTAACATCAGGTATGATAAAGGCTAAGAGTCTCACTGTCGTTTATAAAAAAAATAAAAAAACTTGTCGTTATGCAAACTCATAACTCTGACCCAAACTGCTTTATTTACAAAAAAAAACTTAACTAAATCATCACCATTATGTTTTATTGTGATACTAACAAAATCAAATGTTTCAGGTAACTCGTGTCTACAGGATTAACTGCATAGTATGCTGCGAAGATGACCAACTCCGCAGAAAAATAAACACACAAGACATTTTAACACCCTTGTAGCGGGGCTCCAGCAGGGCTATCGCGTAAAAGATCTGGGTATGGATATGTGCTTCATTTGACAGTTGAAAATTACCATATATGGTCATTTAACTGTCAAATGAAGCCCATGTCCATATCCATATTTTTTACGCGATAGCCCCCCTGGTCCGGCAGCACTACAGTCGCCGGGACTTCGGAACCGCCGCACTCATTTAGTAATAGGAAAATGAAATAAAAGTATCGTTCTACAGGCGACTTGTTTTATTAATTTAAAGTAAGGAACTGTAACAAAATGAAAATACATGGATATAGCAAAAGTCCTAGTTATAAATAATCTAAACAATGAGTAAGAAAGTAGGTAGTTATGCTTACCCCGATACACGGGTTCCTGATAATATATTAGTAATAATTATGAAGGGACAGCTTCCTTCATCCACACAACTTTAGATAAATAAATATGGTTCTGTTAAAAGAGCTCTGTTCAGCTTGATGGTTTTTGTAAGATTAAGTCACTGAGCAAGTAATCACTACGTTTTTTAAGAGACGGCACTTCCATACAAGCCACTAAACTGATTTATGAACGTAGTTTCTACCAACCTGAGTTTTTTTAAGAGGTACCAACATAACAGTGTCAGTTGTCAAAATGACAAGGGATTAGGGATGCACCCCTAACCCCTAAACATATACCTATCGATATCAATAAATAATACTTACACTATTATAAATGATCACATTCCACTCGGCAGTTCTTAGTTACCTATTAGTATAGTATTGCACAAATAAAACAAGGTTCCATATGATTCATGTATTTCTGATAAATCTGTAGGAATATTGGAAGGCAGTATCAGGAGGATGAAGCAGCCACTGATAGAAAGGACAATAGCGGTGAGCTCTTCTTCCGAACTGGATGTTATTCGCCCGGGTACCGGGATCCAACCGAAGCTGGTCTGGAAGTCTTCGTCCCATGACGGACATCTAAAATATAACAATATCGATAACTAATAACTTGACAATGACACAGCACTATGACAATATAGTATAAACTACAATATTGTAATTTTCGTGAAATTATTACTTAAATCCATAATATTTACTGATAATTTACTATTATTATGTGTGTTTTAAGTTTTTTTTTTTTTTTTTTTTTTTTTTCATTTATTGACCAAAAGTATTACAAAATACATGATATTTAATTAACACACCGCTACAAAAGCCGTTTCGGCTTTAACTGTGGCGGAGGAGTTCAGCAAATATAACAAATTTAAAATGTTAATAAATTGTTAGAAAACATAAAAAATATAAGTACATGTTTTTTTTAAAGTATTATAACTTAATAAGAAACACATATTGTAGTTAGCAAAGAAATTTTGATTAGTAGATTATTTTTTTATACACAAAAAATTATAGTTACAATCATGTGATTTTTGTATAATAACACATTCATTATATGACTTGCTATTTGTTAACTATATTATCCGAAAAATATTTCTTAACAACTGTTTTAAAATTATTCTTTTCTATATAGTTCCGAACAAAATCGTCACTCATTTCGTTAAGCAAATCCGGTAACAAACATTTCCAATTTCGTCTCCCGTAGAAATTTCTAAATTTAGGTATATTGAACTTTTTATTATGTACTTTTCTTAAGTTTGACGGACGCGTGTAAGTGATTAATTTAAAACAATTGCAATGTTCATCGACTAGGATGGACAACTTAGTTTTATCGTAAACCGTTAATACCTTACAATGCTCAAATAAGTTAGTCTCGCTTTCCTTTAATTTGATTTGAATCTTAGTTGGAACTATAAGACGCAATAACCTGTGTTGTAGCTTAATAATTTTCTGCAAATGTGTTTTGAAAGTTCGGCCGTAACTACTTAAGCCATATCCAATTATACTATCAGCTAATGCCATATACAAAATCCTTAATGTAGTATAAGGAAGTTTATAACGTAGTATTGAAAGTTTTGAGGCTATGGCCCGCAACCTATCACAAATATATTCTATGTGTGGAGACCAATTAAATCTAAAATCAATTATGAGTCCTATGTACTTATGTTGGGGTACAAATTCTATTCGCGGGCATGAGCATTGCATGCTACTACTGCTGTGTAGGCATACGTGTACATGTGCAGCGATGGAAGGTGTGTATGAAGTTTTATTGTGAGAGGAATGGATATGGATTGCCTTTGTTTTGTCTGCGTTAATGACGAGGCCGGCATCGTGCGCCCATTTACATAATAAGTCAAAATTTTGTTGCGCTTGACGCTCGGCGATGTGTCTTCCACCAGGACAATACTCGACCGCATACACATTTGTTGACTAAACAAAAAATGATGAACCTTGGTTGGGAAGTTTTACTGCATCCTCCATGTACAGTCCAGACATAGCACCTTCGGATTATCATTTATTCAGCTCTTTACAAAACTCTTTAAATGGAGTAAAATAGCATTCAAGGGAACACTTATAAATTCAGTCGTATCTTTGAATTTCAGAGGGACAGAACGCTGTTTTTATCGACGATTATAGGTTGTCGGAACAGTCGTGGCCTTTTGTAGTATAAATAATGCGCGAAAAACTGATTTAAATAATCAGTTTTTGCTCATAAACCCCAAAAAAATTTTAGCGGCGGGATAATGGTTCTGCCAGAAAAATGGCAAAAGATTGTATAATGAAATGCACATTACTACATTCAATAAACTTCATTATCTTTACTACAAAAAGGCCACGACTTTTTCGACTACCTATTATAATCGTCGATAAAAACAGCGTTCTGTCCCTCTGAAATTCAAAGATACGACTGAAATGCACGTGACAAATAAATGTCGATAAGCGTTAATCAGACGGTGTTTTTTATCTAAACAGGTGAGCCACGACCGAAGCTAAATAACTACTAAGTTGGTTTTGTGCGTACATCAAAATTGGTGTTTTGCTTAGTAGGTAGGTAACCTATTTTACGTAGGTAAGTGGTATTCTCTGGGTTTTTTGTTTTGCCAGAGAATACTAAATAGTTTGCGTAAACTTGGTATTTCGCGTAGGTAATAAGCGTCGAAAGGCCTATGTCACCTTCTTAAAATATTCATCCTCTCTTTGCGATTCTTTTTAGGTTGTGAGAGAGGGATGGTGCCATAACGTATGGCGCGTCTAGCGGCGTCTCACTCTTACTACCTGAAAATAATAAAATGAATCATATTACAGTTGATGGTAGGCCCCCTGGAGCCCAATTCTGCTAATGCTTAGTCACAATCGTTTTCCAATGGTGTTTCAATGGCAGTCCTGTTTTACACAGTTCTTGTTGCAATAGTTTAAATAAATAGGTACTACTATTGAAACACCATCGAGAGACTATTTTGACAAAAAATTAGCAGAATTGACCCCCTGTACGCTCACTTACTTGTAACTCGCTTATACCGAAGAATACTAGTTACCTACTAATAACGTACTTATACACGGATGTTCGTTTAAATTATCGTTCGAGGAGTTCGATAATTTGTTTTCGCGACACCGCCTCATTCTCACCGAGCAATTTAAAATTCATTGATAAGCGGTGCAATATTATGTAAGTTGGCAAATCAGTCATGCATGTCTTGAGAAAACAACATCTACATACATTTTCCATACCAACATTCGATACCGTGACTAATTTTCGCAAGAAACGGCTCCTATCTTCTCCCCAGGGTCCAATCTATATCTACAAAGTTATTACTCACTAACTTAAGAGTCAGGGGGCGTTTGGGACTGGGACCGCGGTCCCAATATACCCTTTAGAATTAATTCTTATATTTGATGCGGCCTTCAAATTCAATATAATTTATTCAGTCTAGGCTGTTATAACCGGCAAGAAACTCGTCAAGGGCTGTTTTTTCTCTCCCTGTTTTATTTCATACATCCTACATGTTTTATTTCGGGACCACTAACCATGGTCCTATGACGGCATAGTACAGTCAAAGTTAGCAGGGCAGCATAACCCACCAGGTGTTTTTTCAAAATTTTAATTCTATTCGTGCTATACCAAAGAAACAAAAACAATCAACATGGCATAATAATCTAACCTACTCCTGGTAGCTTATGCTGCCCTGGTACCTGGCAACAGTGTCTATCTATCTGAGGTCCCAACATACCACTAAAATAATGAATAATATGAAGGTGGCGTTCGGAACCACGTTTCGTGGACCCGAAAGGCTCGAATGTGGCTTTCGGGATCGCGGTCTCGGTAGCAAAAGCCCCCCGACTCATACTTAAAACCTCAAAACCATTTGTAGATGTCATCATTATGAACAACTTTTTGTTTCCATACAAAAAGTTCATACAAAAGCAGCCCATAAAATCGTGAAAAAGATGTGTTCTACAAATGGTTTTGCATTTACCTACGTCACAGAGTACTAAATAGTTACTTCGTAACAGATAAACCACTCTCTAAGAAATGTTCAGAATACTTCAGCAGTATATCAGTAGTATCGCTATCTAAAACTTACTTCTTTTGCAAATGCAAATTTAATAATAACACTGACATGAGGTACACGACAAAGACAATTTAAAAATAAAGATTTATGTCACCGTCCGAAATCCAATTATAGGTTGTGAAATCTCACCCAGACTAATATAAAATTCTTATAACAAATAGTTTAATCTTATTGTTATTGTTTTTATGATTCAATGAACTAAAATAATATAATAAAACCAAAACGGAGTATTATAAATAATTTAAAGCTATTTAAAATAAGAATCAAATAAGTATAACAAAAAAGTCAATAGTCCGATTCGGAACGCATTATGACATATTTTTAGGTAAATTAAAAGAGTACTTTGCCGCGCTAGGCCGCAAAAAGCGATTTCTACGCATAAACTGATTGACAAAACCTCCTTTTCAGAGCATGTGAGGTGAAAAAAAATGTGTGCTTACGTTCGGCGAGAACGCTTTCTATGGCTAAAGCACTTGATGCGTGGGCGGCGCACAAACAAACCGTTTTTGTGGGCTTGCCAGAGTGGAACAAATTTTTGGTATAGACGATACAATTAAAGGACAAATAATCTTTATTACTGTACATAAATACACTTTGTTTATAGTTAAATACAATAAAATAAATTATACCTTGGTAATACCTGCAGATTTTGGGGGGGTCGTTAATACCTGCATTTACCATACAACGACGTTACACTGAGTTTATAAGTAAAAAAAATATTCTGTCTTTATCATTAGGTTATATCGAATTTAACTGTACCTAGTATAAGTATAGAATATCTTCAGCATATACAGTTTTTATATATATGGCTGTTAGACTACCTACTTTATATTCTCTTATGTATATGTGGCAGGTATTTAAAAACCGTGGTATTATGTTATGAAATTACCTATAACATCACTGCATACTGTGTACTGTAAATCAGCTCCATTTCTTACAATTTAAAATGAGTGTAAGAAATCCACAATATATCAGTAACCAATCAATTGGTTATTACAATATTAACAATTAAACACACTGCACAAGTATTTTAGAATATTTTAGATAAAGTAACAATTGCGCATAGCTGAGGCAGAAGGAAATTCCCCGATCCCGAGACAGTGTTGCCCGATGCCTAGTGCTGCCAGAGCTTATATCACAATTTTCCCGCCAGTAGCCAAATTAATGTCAATCAACTAAATCAGTAATAAGTTTTTAAAATTTACAAAATAATTAAACCTAACACTAGTATTATTGTAATTCTACTAATGGCATTATAATATCAAGTTTAAATAAAAAGAAGACATTTTCTTAAATCAAGTAATTACCTTTTCTGTTATCTGACAAAAATAACCACCAAAAAGGCGATTAAAGATTATAGCCTATCACATGAACTACAGGAATAAGACAAACTCGTCTCCTTAGAAATAGAAATAGAAATTATTTATTTGCTCAATACAGTGTGATTCATTGAGATGGATGACAATGTGTGTTTACTGTGGTCTACTGTATTCTACCTTAAATAATTGTAGGCATGCAAAAATTATTTATTAATTTAAATTGTACAATGTCAGATTATAAAATATTAATTAAATTCCAACTCGTGATAGTGTCAGTATATGAAAAAAAAAAGAAATTAATACAATATAATTACATTATAGTTACATTTTAATGGTCATATTCCTGAGTCAATGTCCTCAAAATTTATTGTTAACTTGTTTGTAGTCTAAGTATTCACTTACAGAGTAAAAGTTGTTTTCGATAAGCCAGCGTAACAAACAATGCTTAAACTTATTTTTGGCTAGCGGTACTTGTACGAGATCAGATGGCAGTTTATTATATAATTTGATTGCCATGAAATATACATTTTTCTTAAATAATGTTAATTTACAATGCGGTATTAATAATTTATTTTTTCTGGAGTCTCGTACATTTTCTTTAACATCATAAATTTTTGTAAAATACTCTGGATGTTTTTTTACTAACATACACATCTCGGCTATGTAAATGCAGGGAAGAGTCAGTATTTTATTTTGCTTAAAACAGAGTTTACACGTATCCCTGCTACTTCTAAGACCACATAGTGCACGAATGCATCGTTTTTGGGCTTTGAAAGCTCTTTCGAAGTCTCCTTGTGTCGATTGACAATATGAAATACCGAGATATTATAATGTCGCTAGTTATTATAACATCATTTATTTGACAACACCCCAGCCTGCCACATATATAGGTGTCGCGGTCAAAATGTACTATATATACTCGTATAAGTTCTTGAGGCAACATTCAATACTTCTCCAAATACGAACTAACGTCTATGGTGGTCGACAACCGCTACCAATTTTTGTTTTATACGGAAAAACAACGTTATTATAATAATGTCGGGAAAAGGGGATTTAATAGAATTTACGGTCAATGGACAAAAATGTAAAGGTAAGGTTAATTTTTATCGCATTAATTATTTTTAGGACTTATTATTACTTACACTTTAATTATTGTTAATTTTAAAAACTTTGTTGTAAAAAGACACTGTTGTAATGTTTGCTTTCAATTATTTATTTATTCTTTTTTATAGAAAAATATTGGAAAAATATCGTTTCGGCCACAAGTTATTCTCAGACAGGACTCGAACCTGCGACCTTTGGGTATCCACTGATCTCCAATATTTTTTTTTATCATAAACGTATAAAAAAATACCTTTGAAAATGTAAATACATAAAAATCAAAATATATCTAAGTACTAGAAGAAATAATACAAGAAAACTTTTAGTTAATTTCAAAGTTTTGTTGGTTTGAATTTATATAAAAAAGACAAACATAAATATATATATATATAAATTACCTGAATTTTTTAAGATGAAATAATAATTTAATTGTTAATTCTTTCTATGATATAACATCTTTCTATCACGAGTTAACATTTTTCAGTCGGGCTCGTTCATGACAGTTTACTTATGATATTTTCATAATAAACTATGATATTCTTTCAGAATTTCTGAACTTCTTATTATTATATCTTTGAGTTTTCTGTTTTTTTTTCTTTAAGTACAAAAGAAGAATTTTAATCTAAGAAAGCCACATGAAACGTTTATTTCCATTTATCTTCATTGCTTGTCGATTGTTTTTACTGCCTTGAGGTCTAGTGGTAACACCACCGGAATCAAATACAGATGTCCCGGGTTCGATACCCAGTGGGGCGGCTACATTATTAGATTCGGGGGTACATTATTAAGTTTTTCACCATAACAACAATGTTTTCAGCATTGTTGTGTTCCGGTAGGTAAGTTAGTCAGTTCCTCAGTGGCAAAGTGTCAGGGAAAAGCCCTTTCCATCGTCAGCCTTATCAGTATCTCCTGACAATAATAAACACAAAAAATTAAGATATAGTGAAATTGTTTCATCATGTGAGGACTACGTTTGTCCCGTATTTACTTACACTAAAAATCAGCCCATACACAACAATGATGTCATCTACGTAACGACTATTTTCCAAAACGTAATTGATATTTTTCACTATGACGAAAAAACTACTAGCCAGCCCCCCTAGCATGAACACCGCTATATCATGCGATAAGATATAGCGCAACATGCTGTCTTGCTTACTCCGGTACGTTATGAGCGGGACAGTGACACGTTATCGAGTTATCGAGTCGATAAAAGCCGCTCATGCTAGGCGTACTGATCATCGTAAAAGTTTTATGGGACCAAACTTGAATTATGTTCTTTCAGAAAAAAAATATATTAAAATCGGTTGACAATTTACGTGATGATTATTCAAACATAAAAAAATATGCAGTCGACTTGAGAACCTCCTCCTTTTTTGAAGTCGGTTAATAAGTGACAGCATCACATTTAAACACTGCCTAACGACACACGACACATGCCTTATAGCACAGAATACTTAATAGTCCAACTTAAAGACACGATAAACACTGTTTTGTGGTAAGACGTAAAACTTGTTATATATAAATAAGTCTTTTATTTACAAGTCCCTGTATTCATGTATTGTATGGTACCTACTCGTATTTACTTCGAAGAAGATATAAGATAATACTGAGTGTAGCATTGTCATATAAATGGCACAAGTTAAAAGGTATGGAAATGATTACTGTTGTAGCCTTCGTTCGTGAAGATATTATTATGGAGTTGGCTATGATTTTGTCCTCATTACATCATTAAAAGACAACTACCTTAGCCAAAGATTTAAGGAGAGGCAGTAATTGGAACGTAAGTTAAGAACTATTTAACCGATCTCAAAAATGGAGATTATAAGGAAGGTTATTTTTGTTATTTTGGCAGATCAGAAATGCCCGATGTTCTATTTTAGCATTAAAAACTGTAGCCCCGAAGAAGAGGTAATTATCGTGAAATTAGTTGTATGCACTTTTTTTTAATTTATTAACTGTTTCCGGAATTGTATACACCTACAACTCCGAAGACGATGGTCTTTGATGGATTTTGATGGATTTTTCTTTTTCGGTCGGAGGTAAAACTTCAAATGCTCGATAAAAACCAAGGAATACTATATTTGACGGACTTAAAAAAAGGAAGTAGGAGGAAAATAGGAATCAATAATTCGTTGCCTACATTTTTTTAGGGTTCTGTACCCAAAGGGTAAAACGGGACCCTATTACTAAGACTCCGCTGTCCGTCCGTCCATCTGTCACCAGGCTGTGTCTCATGAACCGTGATAGTTAGATGATGTATTTCTGGTGCCACTCTAACTAAAAATATTAAAAAACAGAATAAAATAAATATTTAAGGGGGCTCTCATACAACAAACGTGATATTTTGCTCGTTTTTGCTCGATATTAATAACGGCAACAGGTAGACGCTTGAAATATTTACAGAATATTTAATACTTTAAAAATAAATAATTAAATTAAAATAAAAGAATATTTTTGCCGTTTCTATAGATAATGGTACGGAACCTTTCGTGCACGAGTCCGATTTGCACTTTTATCTACGTAATAATGTTACTCCGAGTACTGGAAGTCAGCTGAACCGATTGAAATGATGTAAACTTTATTATATTGGATTTGTTACCAAAGCGACATGAAAAATGGCTAAAATCGCAATGCACGATGCTTGTCTTTTTTAACCGACTTCAAAAAAAAGGAGGAGGTTCTCAAGTCGACGGTTTTTTTTATGTATGTTTTACCATAACTTCACCAGTCGTTAACAGATTTTTATAATTCTTTTTTTATCTGAAAGAAAATAGTTTATGTGTGGTCCCATATAATTTTTACGAAGATCTGGCTAGTAGTTTTTTCATAATCCTGCAAAATATCAATCACGTTTTGGCAAGTAGTCGTTTACCTAGATGACATCATTGTTGTGTTTGGGCTGATTTTTAGTGTAACGGCACAGATTACTAAATAGTTACTACGTGTAAAACGGCACATGATGTAACTAAAAAATCTGAAATAAAAACATTTTATAAAAAAACAATTCAAACCGACTTCAACTTTTTGAAGTAAAAAAATAAAACTTTTGGAGTCGGTGCTAGCTAGCTAAGGCCAAAAAAATATATAGGTAGTTAATAGAAGTGCAATGTAGAATGCCTTGGCTGGCACCGACTCCAAAAGTTTTATTTTTTACTTTTTGATGTCGGTTTGAAATTTTTTATAAAAGTTTTTTCGTGTGTTGTTTCGAAGACATTGTGCTTGCTGCGCACCACGCGATAAACTGCGTATGTTTGGGACTGATAGAATGATGAATGTACCTAATACTTAAATTTTTATGTCGTTAGTCGAGTGACTTAGGTACATAAACAGCTAGCAACCTTATTTCGTCTAGAATTTTCAAGTACTTAGAATCAGTAGTTACTTCCCCTTTAGTTTGTTTACGAACGTAGTATGTTGTATTGCTCTAAAAGTACTTGCTCTAAATTGACGACCTTGTTTTAAAGACAAAGTGTTCGTAGAATAGAGTTGCTTAGCTGATTCGTATGTACATATAAAAATATATATATATATATTATAATAGGTTGGAGAAAAAGGTTCTTCGCATTTTTTTTTATTAATATGATATAATAAACATTTTTAATATAGTTTATTTACATTTAACTTAAGTATGGAGGTGCCATTTTGTTCGATAACTTTTTGCCATCTTGTAGGTAGGGACATGATACTATTGCTATAGAAATGTTGGGGCTTCTGACCAAAATACCAGTGGTAATAATAATACAAGTGGTTTTGGCAGTCCTCTCGTGATGTTAACCTGACACTGCCTAAAGAATTCTGAAGAGACCGAAACAGGTAGAAATCTAAAGGTGCAAGGTAAGGACTACACGGCCATACTCCCAGCCAAACTCTCTTAATTTTTGCTGAGTAGCTAAAGATGTGTGAGGTCTAGCGTTATCATGATGAAAAACCACACCTCTTCTGTTGATTAATTCCGGCCGCTTTCTCTCAACTTCTTCTTTAATCTCATCAGTTGTTCGCAGTAGAGTTCAAAATCGATGGTCCTGCCTGGTGGTTACAGTTCATAATGAATAATGCCCTTCCAATCCCACCTCACACACATCATCACCTTGTTGCGAGTTAACCCTGGTTTCGCCACAGTCTGTGAAGCATGACAGGCCTTTGACCACGACCTTTTTCGCACGTTCTCGTCGTACGTGATCCATTTTTATCACCAGTTATCAGCTTCTTCAAAAATGGTTCGGTTTCTTTACATCGTAATAAAAATAATCACAAATGAATACACGGTTCATTAGGATTCTTTCAGTGAGCTCGTGAGGTACCAAATATCGAGCTTTTTTGTTACCCAGGTTTTTTGTGGTCAATTCCCAATTTTTCAGCTACGTCGTAACTACTAATATGCCGTTCTTGCTTCACTTTTTCAAAAATTGAATATATTTTATCCGTAATATGGCGACCAGAGCGACGTGCATTTTTGACATCAAAATTTCCGGATTGAAAACGCTTCAACCAAATTTGTGCTACTCTCATAGACACTGCACTAGGTCAATAAACATTTTTTTCGCGGCTTGCGTTGCATTTTTTAAATGAAAAATTTTCAAATGTATCGAATGTCTTCATTAGATTCACTCATCTTGACAGTAAAGAAAACAAATGAAAATCACACATTATACTAATTTGAATTTGGAATTATCTTTCCCGAACCCAATAATATATGTCGCAACCAACTGGTTAAATCAGCCGTTCAATTGGAGGGCTAGCCCGATAATTAAACGCCGCCGGCACTCAATGAAATGGCTGAGGGACCACTAGCTAAGTGGTTGAATGAAACGTTTAACGACTTGGCTCAACGTCATATTTAGCCGTCTCATGAAATGAGATGTAATTTTAGATTCAAACTATTCATGTAAACTTGTAGCCAGCGGTACATTATCAAGCACATTTTTAACACACATTTTTATTATATTAATATTGAGTTTAATATATCACTTATACAAAAAAAAGTAGGTACATCAAAAAAGCGACATATATATTTCGGCGAAGGCATTTCCTGACTGTAGATAAAGGCTTTTTGCAATCATGCCTAATTTACCAAAGTCGCCAAATTTACCCAATTAGTCGACTTTCTATTGCGTGAGAATCGGCTCCTAGTATTTAGCATTCGCATGCGAATCTTGCGGTTCCGTATGCGAATAGTAATTCGAATTATTCAAAAATACGTCTCCTGCCCCCTAAGTAATTGTCTAATTTCAAAATCTATCACAACCCTTTCAAAGGTTTTGTGATTATAATAGTGATTTATGGAATTGTGTAACTTAAAGTCGCAATCCCTATTGGAACGAATGATGTTTTGAATGAAACTTCATTTGACATTTCTCCATACACTTGAAAGATATTTGCAAGTGTCAGTTACGTCAAATTAACTATTTCGTTATTTGGCCACCTCTATACTTGTTCATGAAATTCTTACGAGACGCCTTGAAGAAGCAGTCTGTAGAAAGAAAATTATTACTCAGCCGAAAAACTGAATACTGGCGAAAACCAAAAGGGCACCGCCATTGTATAAAAAGAAGAAGAATTCAATTATCTTTCAAAACACGTCCCGATCAGAATCCCTTTTACAGTTGCCAAATAATGATGGCGCTGAAGTACCTAATGTACATGATATCTTTTAAATGACGGATTCAAAGGGATTGCGATAGATTTTAAAATTAGACAATTGGCCCCCTGGAGAGAGAACTTATGAGACGAGACGAGTCGATTTTGTCTAGTAAACATTTATCTTAAAATTATAATTTTTTAATTTTGCATTTTACAATGCTATTTTTATGTGATAAATATTACCTATACAAGAAAATATACTAGAAAAAAGCAACTAGTCTCATGTCGCCATGACGGGATTCAAACCCGCATCCTTGGGAGTCTGGCCCAATGCACTAACCAATTATGCTACAGAGACCTATGAGGACACGTCGAATTTTTTGTGTTCCGGCGGTTAGAGATAAGATAGCCAGTTCCTCAGTGGTTGAGGATTCCGTAAGAGGTGCGCTTCCACCATCGGCCTTATGATTTTATGATTAGGTACTTAACATCAGGTATAATGACGTCTCCCCGTTGTGTATATACATTTTTTTTTTTTTGACATTGCACTAGATCTTGTTAGTTTTATTAAAATTACTGAATACTTTAAGAAGACGTATTAAGTAAGAATATTCGACCAAATAAAATTAAAGATGAGTCTACATATTAAGCATTTGTGATTCTCGAGATGGCTCCGCGATCTTCTCTTCTAAAAGTTGTGTTTGCGGGTACAAGATTTATCGTGGGTAGTACTCGCAAATTACTGCCTTTGTAAACTGTAATTGATGGACTTTTACAGTGGACGTGCAGACATGTCGAGACATGACCCTGAACGCCTACATTCGCTATGAGCTGGCGTTGCCGGGCACCAAGGCGATGTGTCACGAGGGTGGGTGCGGCGCGTGCATCGTCGCAGTGCGAGCGATGCGCCAGCCCAGCGGCAGGCGCGAGCTGTTCTCTGTAAACTCTGTAAGTAAAAACTTGGCTAGGTATATGTCTTTGTATTGAATGCACAGACAAGTTTAGACATTACCCTGGCGTTGACGGCCACCATGGCGGTTTGTCACGAAGGTGGGTGCGGAGCGTGCATCGGCGCAGTGCGAGCGATGCGCCAGCCCAGCGTCAGGCGGGAGCTGTTCTCTGTTAACTCTGGAAGTAAACGTTTGTTTGACCAAAAACTTGGGAATAGGTCTTTGCATTGAACGCACAGGCAAGTTTAGACATTACCCTGGCGTTGCCGGCCACCAAGGCGGTTTGTCACGAAGGTGGGTGCGGGGCGTGCATCGACGCAGTGCGAGCGATGCGCTAGCCCAGCGTCAGGCGGGAGCTGTTCTCTGTTAACTCTGGAAGTAAACGATTGTTTGTCCAAGAACTTGGGTATTACTCATGCATTGAACGCGCAGACAAGTTCGGACAGAACCCTGGCTTTGCGGGGCACCAAGGCGATGTGCCACGAGGGTGGGTTCGGGGCGTGCATCGATAGGCCAGCCCGGCGGCAGGGCTGTTCTCTGTCAAGTCTGTAAGTAAGAAATTCCAATACCACGGGACATAGGTATAAAAGGATCCAGGTCTTCGATTCTGATAATGTTTATGTAATTATCGGGTCCCAATCAAAGTGCGATTTTGCAGTTAATCAAAAAGAAGAAATAAAATAATATGTTTCTTTTTAGGGTTCCGTAGCCTAATGGCAAAAAACGGAACCCTTATAGATTCGTCATGTCTGTCTGTTTGTCTGTCCGTCCGTGTGTCGCAGCCACTTCATTCCAAAACTATGAGGTTTACACTTTTTACACACAGGTTTACTCTAACTTTTAAAATAAAAAAATGAAAAATAAAAAATATATATATGCAGTAGATCTTTATAAAAACTTTCAACAGACTCGATTCGACAGACAGAAACTTTCAGAGCTATAGCACATTTAAAAAAATCGCTAATATTCATACAAACACTATGAAAAACAAAATTATTTTTGCAGACGAAATATTATAGTGGCATTTTGGGTAGGTGTAGGTAATCGGGAGTCAAGTGACTACCTAGTTTAATATAATAATAATAATGATGTTAATACTTTATTGCACACGATAGGAAAACAAACACATACAGAGAAAATGACAAAAAGAGGATTACACAATAGGCGGCCTTATTGCTATTTAGCAATCTCTTGCAAACAACCTTGGGTGAGAGACGGAACCCTTTATGTGAGAGTTCGACAAGCACTTGGCCGATTTTTTATTCTTAAAAAAGTACAATGACCCACTTTGTTTTATTAATCGTGTTTTGTTTGTTTGGACTCTTTCCAGTGTCTAGTACTAGTGTTCTCTTGTCATGAATGGGAGATCACCACCATTGAAGGTCTCGGAGACCGATCACGCGGCTACAACCAAATCCAAGAAAGAATCGTGGGCTTCAACGCCACCCAATGTGGTTTCTGCACTCCGGGTTGGGCTATGCACTTGTTCAGGTGATGACCACATTATAATAATCATCACTCATTGACACTTTTGAAAGAACACAGTCGCGCAAACCTTTAGGCCGTTCTTCTCGTCAGTTAAAATATGTCCTGAAGGGTTGGTAGGAAAATGTTTTTCTTTTCGTAAGCACTTTTTCTATAGGCAACGTCACCCACTAATAGCAGTTCAAGGGATTTTGCGTGGCATGTAGACTACCGCGCCGTTATTATACATATCTTTGCAACAGCAATGCGACAGCGATAAGTCAAGTTGAGATAAGGTAAGGTTGCTATGGTGATACGAGACTTATCGCTGTCGCGTTGCTTTTGCATTGGCGGATGTTAGAGCCTACGTATTGTCCCAGCGAAACTTGATCTTCTTTTTTCTAATCACTTTTTGTATAAGGACTACGATCTTCCACAGTAAATATATCTATGCTAAAGGGTCCACAATCAACCTAAGATAAAATTCCCAATCGTGGACCACGCTTCAATGCTGTATATTTGAAACAAATTTCTTAAAAAATAACCAAAGTTGAGTAATTTAATGTAGATAACTGATAACAACTAATTCGAACAAGCCACACCTCCTCTGACATACTATCAACATTTGCCAGAAGTTGGTCATGATGTGTATATAAAATGAAACATTTAAAATTTTTCGGCGAAAAAATTGTTATTTGTTATGCAAGGCTGCAAAGTTGTGTTACCTCTATTGAAAACTGAGCAAGCGAAGGATTCAGACGCTAAAACTTTGCTGCCGAGCAAAACACAACATTTTTCACCTCACAATATTATAACTTCTGGTAAAAAATATTTTAACAAATAGTGTAATCTAAATATACCTTAATATAAAAAAGGTATTTGAATTAGGAATTAAATGTTAATTATTAATTAACCATCAAAACGATTCGTTTCGTGCAAGACCAAGGTGCAATGCAATACAATTTAAAACTTATGGTTTTACTGCGTTTCGAAATGCACTCATAGGTGGTGAAATCTCACGGACCGTAAATAGAAAATTCTTATTACAAATAGTTTCATCTTATTGTTATTATGATTTGAGGAACTAATTTTAAATAAGAATATAAGTCAATAGTGTGATTCGGAACGCATTATGACATATTTTTATTTATCAGAATAAGAATCAGAATAATTGATTGCTTAAACAGTGTTACAAGTTCTAAAATAAGTATACCTACAGTTTTAGTATCAACAGTTTATTTTAACAGGCATCCGCAGCTACTGCTGGCAGGGAATTTGATAAGACCACATTACCTGTCAAGAACAGGAAAATGTCTTACCGTATCCGAATGCAATAATAATATTATTATTCGAAGGTAGATCTTTAAAAGTAGCTAGTCACGGGAAAGGTTAATCGGAAAATCGAAAAAAACCATTAATCAAACTTACTTACCTTCAGCTCAGCGATTCGAAGTAGATCTTGGCCTCCGACATCAAAGTGCGCCATTCTTACCTGCTTTGTGGTCTGACCAGTTGAGCACTTTCAGTTCTTTTAGATATACGACTATAATCAAACCAAAAAAAAGCAATATCCCAATGAGGGCGTTTATAAATCCGTATTTCAATGTTTTGATGATTCGCTTTATTGTTCTTTAGCTGGTGAAAATATGTAACTACGTATAAAATTTGTTTTTAGCAATGAGTAAGTATATGTTTCTAATTTATTGAACCTTTGCAGCTTACAAGACAAAAATCTGAATATGTTAGAGATGGAAAGAGCATTTGCCAGCAACACCTGCAGATGCACTGGGTTCAGGCCCATCATGGATACCGTCAAGTCCTTCGCCGCCGACGCCAGCCCCGATCTCTGCCAAAAGGTCAGGGACATAGAAGAGCTCAAAATCTGCAAGAAGACAAACGGCCCTTGCGAAAGAAAATGCTCCATCAAAAGCATTAGCAGTGACTGGAGTATTGTTGACGAGTCGGTCAATTGTAGCACCGAGCAAACTATTGCACTCACAACTGATAATCATAAATACTTCAAAGTCTATAGTGAGAATGAAATATTTGCGACCCTTCTCGTGAACGGAGTTGATTCTTATATGCTTATTGACGGAAATACTTCTAAAGGTAAGAGACAAAAAAATAATGTTTTAAACGCCTTTGTTGAGTCCTTTGCTATTTGAATTGAGATTTCCTCTTCTAACCAGTCATAAACACCTCGTTGACTCAAGCATGACTAAATTTTAAAGCATTTAATACAATGCTCAATAAAAACAAATATCAAGGTGTCTCACAAGGGTATGTCCTTGGGCCCTCTTGTGTTTGATAGAACCAGTAGATAAATATTTTAGTTAGGTAGTAGATAATGTTAATGTTAAAATTTAAACAGCAATTAATTAGGTATCAGCAACTGCACTACACGCTTGTTGATTTCCAGCCCAAAGTCTACATTTTTAGACGAATTTCGAGGCGTATCGTAAAATCAAAATATATGGATAATCTAAATACCTACGTTAAAACATTTGTCAGTTCACTAATAATTCTTTATTTTTTAGGAATTTATGAAGATTTCGACTATCCAAGAGTGCTTATAGACATAAGCAGTGTGAAGTCGCTAAAAACGTATAAATTTGACCAGAACTTAGTGTTAGGAGCGAACATTTCTATACAAGATTGCCTCGAAATATTTAACACTACTGCGAAGGCAAGAAACGAATTCGCTTACCTGGCAGATTTTGCTAAGCACTTGGATCTTGTGGCACATTGGCCTGTCAGAAAGGTGCGTAGATTTTCTTTTTCTGCAAAATGTTCTTGTTAAAAGTGATGATGAGCAAGCAAAACGTATTTGCGTTAACCCATAGTCACTGTGCCATGCCCATGAGACCTTTTAACTGTTGTGGTCACTGAAATAAAACAACTTTTACGGATATCAAACGCGCTATTTTTTACGAACTAAGTTGTAATTGTCCGTATTTTTAGGTGTTTTAGGGGTTCAGTCATCCCGTGACCAAGGCAGCTGAAAGTTGCCGAAATGTCGGGAAAATCAAAAAACCTAAAAATACGTAGAATTACAATTTATTTCAATGAACAGTGCGCGCCAAAACATAAGATGTACCTATGTTGTGGTCACTTTAATATACTTGTACATCCTAGATATATAATTTGCGTTTTAATAGCATGGTCGTTTTAATGGCTTCTTCCAGATCGGGTCAATTGCCGGAAACTTGATGACGAAACGCGCGATGCCGAGTTTCCCCTCAGACATCTTTCTACTGCTTGAAACAGTCGGTGCGACGGTTACTGTGCGTAAGTAAAAAATAATAAAACGCTGGTATTATATACCTTGGTTTATGTTTTTGTTGTTGCCAATATTTCTTCATTCTCCTTAAAACAGTCAACTAGCAGTGTTTTTAGTTTTCCCGAAGTTTTGGCATCTTTATATAGAGGCCTTGATCACGGACTGACCATGGATCATCTTCGGAATCAAATATAATCTTTGATAAATGTAACAATTTTTTATAGGTAACGGCCTGGGCTGGAGGTCAGATCTGACGCTGCCAGAGTTCCTGAAGTACGACATGCAGGGCAAGCTAATGGTCCAGGTGGAATTGCCTCCTCTGAGTTCTTCCCATATATTCAAAAGTTACAAAGTAAGTTTCAGAAGTTTAACCTAATGAATGCCCGACAGTCTGACAAGATTAAAATACTAACACAACTAGTTTTAATTGAATTACTTTCAAAGGGATCACTTATCAGATTTTCATTTAAATTAAACATTCACATTTTCATGATATTTGTAGAAATAGGTTCATGTAGTTGATTTTTGTTGATTTCATAAATAAACACATACTTAAGGACTTCCCTATACCAATGGCAAAAAAGTTGAAAACTACCAATGTGTGATAATTTTTAAACAAGTAAATATACTAGAAAAAAGCAACTTGTCTCATGTCGCCCTGACGGGACTCGAACACGGAACGGGAGGGTGTCATGAGATAAGGTATTTATTTCTAGTATATTTACTTGTTTAAAAATTATCACATAAAAACAGCATTATAAAATGCAAAATTAAAAAGTTATAATTAGATGGCTGTTTCATCTTAATCAATAGTTAAACATCTGTGAAGATGTTTCTTTCAAATGCGAGGACATTTCTCTCATTGGTGAAATGACGGTGGCCAACACCATAGAAAAGGTAAATATACTAGAGAATTTCAACGTGTTCTCATAGGTCTCTGTAGCATAATTGGTCAGTGCATTGGGCCGGATTCCCAAGGATGCGGGTTCGAGTCCCGTCAGGGCGATATGGGACTATTTGCTTTTTCTAGTATATTTACTTGTTTAAAAATTATCACATAAAATAGCATTGGAAAATGCAAAATTTAAAAGTTATAACTACCAATGTGGTCAAAAATTTATTTCTACTTTTATCGGCACTGTTCTGTGTCGGGAGAAATTGTTTTGTATCATAAAAGCTTTGACGTTACCTAAAAGTTTTATTTCAGATTATGCCGCGTCACCAAAACGCATTGGCCATTGTGAACGCTGGTTTCCTTCTAAAAGTTAATCAACAAACAAAGGTAATCAATGATGCTAGAATTGTCTACGGAAACATATCGGCTGATTTCATTCATGCTTCTAAAACGGAAGCTTATCTGAAAGGAAAGAATGTCAGCAAGGATGAGACAGTACAAGGAGCAATACAGACATTAAAGAGTGAAATAAATCCGATGGACTTGCCAGCACAACAATCATCAGAATGCAGGAAGAAATTGGCCATTGGAATTTTCTACAAGGTGAGACTGTCATTCATAAGAAAACGAATTCCGTGGTCTAATACTATAAATAAATATTGATATTTTTTTGCAGTTTTTGTTAAATATTGCATCAACGAACGCCGCTGCAAAATATAGATCAGGGGGGCAACTCATCTCCCGCCCAGTGTCCAAAGGCCACCAGGATTACCAGACCGATAAGTCTCTGTACCCACTGAACCAGCCCCTCCCGAAACTAGAAGCTGCAATACAAACTGGAGGAGAAGCACAATTTGCCAACGATGTTCCTCCGATGCCTCACGAAGTATTTGGAGCGTTCGCACTTTCAACTGTTCATATTGGAAAGGTTGCTAGTGTTAATTCGGAGAAGCTTCTTGTGAGTATCTTATTTTACAAAAGAGAAAATACCTGCTTCAACTAATAAAATATGGCCAATTGTCCTGTCTCACATGCATTTATCACATTAGCACTTGTCTCACATGCATTTCTGCAAAAATAATGTTGCAGAAAACTGAAGGTGTGGTAGCCGTCTATACAGCAAAAGATATACCTGGTGTTAACTCCTTTTCCCGTCCTGGTTTCCAACTGCACACTGAGGATGAAGAAATTCTAGCAACCGAAATAAAATTCTACGGGCAACCGGTTGCAATCGTAGTCGCCACGAGCGAAGCTTTAGCAGCCAAAGCTGCTAAAAAACTCGAAATAATTTACACCGATGTGAGCAGTGCTACTCCTGTGCTCACCATCGATCAAGCTAAAAAAGACAGTAAGAGATATGCTCCGTCCGACTACGGTTTAACCCCTACTAGGAAAGGCAATGGTACTACTAAAGTGATTAAGGGTGTTTATGAGATAGAAGCACAGTACCACTACTATATGGAGCCGATAAGCTCGATAGTTGTACCGGTAGACAAGTGCTTGGAGGTGTACGACTCTTCGCAATGGATGGACTTGACGCAAGCGGCGCTTGCCCGATGCTTGGGGATAAAAGAAAGCGAGTATGTACCTATGATTCCTATAGTGTATTTCGTATGTTTGTTTAACCAAAGAATTTAATAGTTAGATAAACATGGAAAGTTCACAGCATTCCTTTCCTATCCGTGCATTTAACAAAACTTCAGACATTGAACATTTCGTACAGCCAGCAGTTATAGAGCTCTCAAATAGGTACTCACAAATTGAACTCTTATTAAATCTAATTTCTATGATCCAAGCAATACTAATGTCAAACTCATCGCATGTTTAATGTCCCCACGGCTGGGGCACTGGCACTGGCCTTCCTTATGGCTGGAAAAGGAGAATGGGCCATGACCCACCACGCGGGCCCAATGCGGATTGGTCGGTTTTAACGACTGCCAACCGCAGCCGGGACCAACGGATTTACGTGCCTTCCGAAGCACGAAGGAGCTCGAGATAGCAAATTTTTCGTCACCCATCCCGTGACCGACCATTGCGAAGGTTGCTTAACTTTAATAATTGCCGAGCGTGCGAAACACTGCGTAACAAACTCCTCTCAATCGCAATTACAATCTTCAAGAATAAATGCGTTCAAACAAAATAAACTAAAAAAAAAATAAACAAAATAAACTCTTAAAAGGAGAGCGGAGTGCCGTGCCATCATTCCAGTGTAGAATTTTCAAGATTAATGTAAGAAAAAAAAATCTCTACTTTGTCATCAAACCGTCACTATTTTCTGTAGGTATACGGATGCGAATCTCGAATGTAATTCGAGTAATTTAACGTTATTTTGTGTTTTAGTGTTGTAGTAAAAGTCCGTCGGCTGGGTGGCGGGTTCGGCGGGAAAGTGAGTCGCAACGTGCAGGCTTCAGCAGCTTGCGCGCTCGTCGCCAAGAAGACCAATCGGCCTTGCCGGTTCGTGCTGCCGCTGCAAACCAACCTGACCATCGCCGGTAGACGGCTGCCGTGCCAGTGCGATTATGAGGTACTATTTCATCATCAGCCTTAATACAGCGTAAATCTGCCTTCCGAAGTCGTCGCCAAGAAGACCAACCTGACCGTCGCCGGTCGTCGGCTGCCGCGCCAGTGCGATTATGAGGTACTATTTCATCATCAAAGTCAAAGTCAAAGTCAATATCATTTATTCAGTCTAGGCTGTTACAAGCACTTATGAACGTCAAAGAAGCTACGCCATCGGTTCACAAACCCTACGGCGGGAGACCTTGTAACGAGAAGAACCGGCAAGAAACTCGTCAAGGGCTGTTTTTTTCTCCCTGTTTTATTTCATACAGAGTCGTCAAATTGAAAAGTGACCATAACATATCAGTAAGGTCAATTTCCATCACAAAAGGAAAATACTAATTAAAATATTACATTTTATGGTTATTGTAAACGTAAACAATTTTTAACTGGCAAAGAAAGACTTGTCTATCATACATTACAACATTTCCCGCACCACAAGACTACTACACTGCAAGTTGTGAGGTACATACAGGTCAGTATCAATTTATTTTAGATAAAAATATTTAGGCTTTAAGCACAGCATTAAGATAAGCAGACTGAGGTAGACCCATTTCCGCTGGCGGCACCCGTTCACGAGCATGACGCATGAACCAGCCATCGCTTCGCTCAACCATATTTTAGGGAACGTAACGACCCGCCTCACACGACACCGCCGAAGAAACGTTTGAGTGAGCATGACGTACTTCAGGTACTTATGTTAAGCTGTATAAATATAAAAAAAATACAATGGCAACAGCAAAAAAGAAAGATAAAAGTGCCTTAATGTAAGACACAACACAACCTACAATGTCACTAGAAGACGCATCAGCTGGGTCACAATCTCAATCGTAATTAAAGTTAAAAAAAATAAATAAAAAAAAGCTTTTATACATTTGGAATAATTGAAAACATTATTTACCTTTGTTTACTCTGATCAAGCAGTGCCACGCATCTCAACTCAAAACATCATAAATAACATAAAATCCAAACAACATATATCTCTACACATTTTAACACAAGCAAACATGAGCAGACCCATCCCGCTGGCAGCACCCGTTCACGAGCATGACGCATGAACCAGCCATCGCTTCGCTCAACCATATTTTAGGGAACGTAGCGACCCGCCTCACACGACACCACCGCAGAAATGTTTACAGAGAGCATGACATACCCAAGCAACCTGTTTTAAAAGTTGAATCTAATACTTTACTAAACATTAATTGAATGACACTACAATTTCGAAAAAACAAAACTAAATATTTATGACCAAGCTGTCTCGTCATTCAAGTAATCTTTTATAGTATAATATCCTTTTTTAAGAAGACAATCTTTTACATTCATCTTAAACTTTTCGAAAGGCAAATCCAAAATATTATCTGGAATTTTATTATAGATACGTACACCTAGACCCATAAAAGATCCAAGGACCTTCTTTAATCGGTACCGAGGCATAACAAGTTTATTTCTATTTCTAGTATTGCGATCGTGCAAATCACCATGTTTGATATACATGTTGATATTACGCCGTACAAAAAGAATACAATTTAAAATAAATTGAGAAGCAGCTGTCAGTATACCAATTTCTTTAAATTTTTCCCGAAGAGATGTTCTGGAACCCAGTTGATAAATGGCCCTTATAGCTCGTTTTTGTAGTATAAATATTGTATTAATGTCAGCTGCTACTCCCCACATAAGAATACCATACGACATGATGCTGTGAAAATAACTGAAGTACACAGTCCTAGCAGTTTCTATATCAGTCAGTTGTCTGACTTTTCTCACAGCGTAGGCAGCAGAACTAAGCTTGCCAGCTAGTGTTGCAATATGTGGACTCCATTGAAGTTTACAGTCCATAGTTACACCCAGAAAGACTGTTGATTCTACTAAATCTAATTTTTCATTGTTCATAACAATTTCCATGGGTACTTTCTGAACATTTGGTAAAGAAAAAAGAACGCATTTAGTTTTCTTTGCATTCAGCTGTAGATTATTATAATTAAACCAAGCTAGTACTTGCGAGAGTGTTTTGTTTACATCGTCAAAATCAGTTTTATTCCTATCAATGTTAAATATTAAAGAAGTATCATCCGCAAACAAGACAATCTCACATAAGTTTTTGGCAAAGAAAGGCAAGTCATTAATATATACTAGAAACAGGAAAGGGCCCAAGATAGAGCCTTGGGGCACGCATAGTTTTATATTTGAGCCGGCAGATTTCACTCCATTAATATCAACGGTCTGAGTTCTGGAACTGAGATACGACAGTATTAACTTTTGAGCATCACCTTTTACACCGTAATGATTTAGTTTCAACAGCAGCGTCCGGTGATCCACGCAATCAAAAGCCTTGGACAAATCGCAGAATACGCCAAGAGCATTCTGCGACTTCTCCCATGCTTCAAAAACATGTTTTAAAAGTGCAACCCCTGCATCAGTGGTAGACCGTCCCTTCGTAAAACCGAACTGTTTATTATGTAAGAGATTATTTAAGGTAAAATGTGCCAATAACTGTTCCAACATGAATTTCTCAAAAATTTTGCTTAAGACGGGTAATATAGATATTGGTCTATAATTACTTGGGTCTTCTCTATTTCCCGATTTGAATAAAGGTATTACCTTACTTAATTTCATTAGATCAGGAAAAATTCCCTGTGCAATACATTGATTAAAAATTATAGCAAGAAAGGGGGCAATAGTGTAAATAATACTTTTAAGAACAGTAACAGATATGCCCCATAAGTCAGTGGTTGTTTTCATTTTAAGGGATTTGAAAGCCTTTAATATGTCTCCAGCATTAATAGATCTACAATTAAACGATGAACTACATTCAGATACATGCTTTTCGAGCAACGAGACCGCAGACGCTGGTGAAGAGTCCAAATCAGCGGTGGTTTCCAACGGTATGTTTATAAAAAAACTGTCAAAAATATTAGCAATTTCTGTTTTCGAATTTATTTGGACGTTATTGATGTTAAGTGTGAAACTATTGTCACGTGGTTTAGATTTGCCAGTTTCACGCTTAATGATGTCCCATGTTGTTTTTATTTTATTATTAGAATTTTTAATTTTTGCTTTATTATAATTTGACTTTGCTATAGAACATGTCTTTTTGAAAATCTTGGAATATTGTTTGACATGTTCTATGAAACTAGGGCTGTGATTGGTTTCTCGTAAGTTGTAAAGTTCATAAAGCCTGTTTCTACTTTTATAAATTCCTGTCGTAGCCCATTCGCAAAACTCTAATTTCTGGGTGCATTTAATAGTTTTGGATTTAAAGTTATTATTAAACTCGTTAGTTACTAACCCAAAAAGGTTTCCAAAAAGTGCATTAGGATTATTATGCACATATGGTACTAAAGCTACTTTATCAGCTACATTATTTTTAAAAATTTCTAAGCGCTTTTTTGTTGCATTGTACAGTCATAGGTGCATCAATGATATCTAATTGGTACGTCACTTTTAATCCGTAATGGTCGGATGTAATGTTTTTGACAACTAATTTGTCAACTGGATCACAGTCGGTAAACATATTATCTATGCAAGTGGCTGAGTGGGATGTTACCCTTGTAGGTTCAAAAAACTGATTGATTAAGTTAAACGATTTGAACAAGGTTAGCAGCCTAATACTTAATGTACAGTTAACAAGAATATCAATATTGAAATCGCCACACACTGCTACAGGTTTCTTTTTAACATTTAACTTTTTTACCACATCCTCCATTACCGATTCAAATGTTTCAAAATTACCTTTCGGGGGTCGGTATACGCATACTATAAATAAGTTTTTTAATTCTATACACGAGAGCTCAACATGGCATTCTATAGAGAGGTTCACAATATCCTTTCTTACTTTATAATGTATATCATTTCTCACGAAAATTAAAGAACCGCCATGAATCGCTGTCTTCCTAGCTAATAAACTTGATAATTGAAAATTGTTTACATTGCAAGACACATCACAGTGCTTCAGCCAGTGTTCGGTTATACAAATGATATGAATATTATTATATTCTGCAAATAATTCTAATTCTAAAACTTTGCCAGACAAGCCCTGAATGTTTTGACATAACATATTGAGACAAGGAGGCTTGGCTGTTGTCTTATGCCTTAGTTTAAAGTTATGCTTGAAACTTTTCTACTATTATTAGTAGAAGTCAAAGGAATATCAGTTAGATTCGACTCAGTTACACACTTTGTAACGGAGTCTTGTAAATTATAAGCTAATAAATTAGCTAACTTTAACCTATATTTTTTAGACAGATACATAGTATCTGGAGTCAAGGTAAAATTGTTAATAAATTTATTAACGTCAAAATATAAAATAACGTCACTATGACGACAAATCAAATTATATATATACATATTTAGGTCAAAGATTCGTTTATTCTCATCCCTGTTTAAATTACTAGCATAAGGCAAAGCACTTATTATTATTCTGCATCTTGTGTTTGATTGCAATGTCAGTAATTTATTTATATTTTTAAGTATATCCTTTTTTGTTAATTTGGAACTGTTACCACATAATATTACTAAAGTTGTGGTTTTATTTATCTGAGATTCATCTATTTTTGTAATTATTTGGCCAAAAGTCTGGCCAGGAGCACAAAAATTAATACATTTTTTGTCAAGTTTCTCACTAATAATTGAGGCAAAACCTTGACCTATCCAGTCTGAGTACATAATTGTTTGACATTTATTACTTAATACTGGCTTAAAACTAACAGTATTATACCTTGACTCAATCTTATTTTGAGAGACCAATGTATGACTTGGTTCTGGATTCTGGTTTAAATTAATAAATTCCGGATGTTGAGTTAAAGAGCAACAATTTGATTCTTCATTAGGATAATTTAATTCAGATCTGAGTAATGAGTCATATCTGTCAGCATTATAATTACAGAGTTCTACCAGCTCTGTGGCTGACTGAATATGTTCATTAATTTCTTTTTGCGCACTTGAGTACTGATTTTGCATGAAGTCAAGAGATTCATGCAATCTTTGTATGTCTTTTTGTAAACTCTTGGTATCTTGTTCAAACATTTGCCTACTCTCAATAAGTTTCGTATTATAAATATCTAATGAGTCAATTAAATCTATCCTTTCTTTCCTAAGTGCAATATTTTTGTAAAAACAGTTATTTCTTTTGATTAATTTTTCTGTTTTCTTGATAAACTTGCTAATGCGGATATACTTTTTTACTTTCTTATGCCCTAAAGTACATTTAAGTTTGTTATTGCAATTAGTATTATTTTCTAGTGGTTGTGGGGAAAGACACGCTCCTGGAGACAGCATCAGTTCCTCAAAAAGACTATGAGTGCGTTCCATCTCTTGGTCTTGCCTCAGTGCCTCGAATTCAGCTATGCGTTTATTTGCAGCAATCAATTCCTTTTCCAGGTCTGAGATACGACTAAGAGCTCTGTCATAAGTGTTAAGCTGCTGGTCATAATCACGGATGTTGTCTCTCAGATGATCTCTTTCTACTTATACCTCCGTATACACAGAATGAAGTTGGGCCAACTCGCTCCTCAAAAGAGAATTCCTGTCAATAATCTTCTTAATCTCTTCTTCACTATCCTCACGTTCTTTTAAGAGTTGACAGCAGGTATCCTTTGAAGATTTGAGTTCTTGCAATGTCTGCCTCAACTTCAATTCGGTGCTTTGAGCGACTGCTTTGCGGGTCATCATTATGAATAATTTGCCTGAAATTATATTGTAACTTTTAATAAGTGATCTTAGAAGCTTAGTATTGTTGCTTTAATGAATATGTTCAATTATTTGTAATATTTGAATAAAAGAAACACAATTTCAGTAGTATAACAAAAAAAAAATTATTGTAAAAAGTGGGTAGTAGAAATTGTATGTAAGTACTCAATAGATTTCACAATAAAAATATTTTAAAGCTAAGCTAATTATAAGAAATTTTAATATATCGGTACTGCAAATGATAATTCAGGCTAAAAAAAAAGATACTAGAATACTTGGAAAATAATATACCTAAAGTAAATGTTGTTAATATGTTTACTTTTCTATAAAAGTTTGACCTTTTACACAATAAATATTGGTATTCAAATGATGAACTAAAGCACAGTCTAATTGTTTAATTAAGTAATCAGTGAATAAATAGGTATCACTATCATCACATCAACTAAGTTGGTTCAAATGTCAATGCAATAAGTGGTTTGGAGGATTTGATAGATTAAAAATGGTTTGAAAATACAGTGTGAGTAATGCAAATAATGAAAACAATACTCCCCGGGTTTAAACAGTAGCAGTCCACAGTATTTTACAACTTTTCACTTCAAATTTCACTTGCAGACTTCTCCAGTGACAGTTGGAGTCAATTTGCTTTGCCGATAATTTAAAAGTAGGCCACTAAAACTTGCTGATAACGATATTACTTATTATTTATGGCACAATTTAACTATTTATAACAGATAAACTGGGTTAAAACGATAATTAATAATAAAATTCAATCATCAATTCATCAGCCTTAATACAGCCTAAATCTGCCCTCCGTAGTCGTCGCCAAGGAGAGTAACCGGCAGTTGCAGTTCGTGCTGCCGCCGCAGATGAACCTGACCATCGTCGGCCGTCGGCTGCCATGCCCACCTATTTTAATGTCCTCATTAGCTAGCGCACTGGCCTCCCCGGATAAAGACAATGGGTCATAATCATGACTGCTAATACAGTCTAATACAGGAAGGCCAGTGCCAGGGCCAGTGCCAGTGGGAACATAAAATGGCTGATAAAAAAAGTATACATACAGTCTAAACGTGCTTTTCGAAGAACGGATGAGTTCAACATAATATTTTTTTGATTACCCGTCCCGAGATCGACCATGGCGAAATTTGTTTTTCCGTTACAATAACAGGCCGAGCGCGCCGAGCTCTTCCAAGAAATGATTCACGCTACATTTTTATACTAGCGAACGAGAAGGTTCTTAAAAAGACGCAACGGACGACGCCGGCGCTCATAAATGGATTGTACAAGTTTCTTTGTTTTTAGGTTGGGGTCGACGATAATGGCACGATACAGTACCTAAACGCGACAATTATCGAAGACGACGGCAGTTCCCACAACGAGAACATTCTGAGTTACACCGCCGGAGGGTTCCCCAACTGCTACGATATCAGTACTTACACTCTGAAGACGGCAGCTGTCCTCACCGACCTGCCGTCTAACTCGTTTGCCCGAGGTCCAGGTTTGTTTCCGATTACTAATAGGTATCTCTTACCTCAGCTACACAACAACAAAAAAAACAAAAATAACTTCCTTGTTTGAATTTCTCAGGGACTGTAGAAGGTATTGCCTGCATAGAACAAATCATGGAACACATAGCATTTGCTGTCAACAAGGATCCGACTGAAGTCCGTAAAGCCAACATAAATAGCGCAGAAACTGACTTACCGTCACTCATCGACGAGCTCAAAAAAGAATGCGATTACGACAAACGATCGAATGATATCGCCCAATTCAATAAAGCTAATCGTTGGATGAAAAAAGCTTTGTCTGTAAATGTGATGAGTTTCCCCGTTATATACTATGGTAATTACAGTGGGATGGTATCCATTTATAGAGGGGATGGTACTGTCACAGTGACGACGGGAGGCATAGAAATGGGTCAAGGCGCCAACACAAAGGTAGCCCAAGTATGTGCGCATGAATTAGGTATACCTATAGAAAATATTTCTGTATTGCCTCATCATTCATTTACTGCTGCTAACAACGTATTTTCTGGGTCTAGTATTACTAGTGAATGTGCGTGCTATGCTACAATGAAAGCTTGCCAAATTCTGAACAAAAGGCTGGAGCCAATACGAGCGGACATGACGAATTCAACGTGGAAGGAGTTGATAACGAAAGCTAGCGACGAAGAAATAGACCTGACGGCGATTTACATGATGACAGATAAGGAGAAAGACCTTGAGGGCTACAATGCGTATGCTGTCACGGTCCTTGAAGTGCAACTCGATACTTTAACGGGCCAGTTTGAATTGGTGAGGGCAGATATAGTGGAGGATGTAGGGTTGAGTACCAATCCCACTTTGGATGTCGGGCAGGTGAGTTTAACAGAGAACAGTAGACTAGAGTGTAAGTAACTCTAGTTATAGATAATTAATACGAAACTTGACATTTATTTATTTATTCTTATGGTACACCAACAGCGATATACATTAGATTTACAAAATATTAGTTTGTGTTCGCAAATTACAAGTATACACAGCATTTGTTGCATATAAGGTATATGGTTCAGTACTCATTATATACAGAGAAGAAAAAAAACAAAGCAATTACAAACTAAACTAAATTTGTGCTGACCGGTTGAAAGAAATTTAACAATTTATTTTTCAAGACATTGGCGGAATCACTGTAAACATCCATGTTGGGTATTTGGTTAAAATTTCGGTGTATGCGTTACATATTCTTGGATCTTCATGGAGTTTTTTGTAATAACCATTGTTGGTCACTTACGTGGTTTTAATTTTGAATATACTTCTCTACTACGCGCAGGCACGCGGCACGCGAGTGGATAATAGGCTTTGATCAGCACTTTGATCAGGCATTTCCTCTCGGGTGATAACTTGTAAAATTATTCCAGGGGTAATTTCAGGAAAAAGGTATTTTGTAAATGAGACTTTTTGGGAAAGGCGCCAATATGTTTTATTGCTTATTACTCCCTTTTAATTTTGGATCTCCCTACTAGGTGGAAGGCGGATACGTTCAAGGGCTAGGTTACTTTATGTGTGAGAAGTTCGTTTACGACCAAAAGACTGGCAAATTGCTTACCAACCGATCACTGAACTACCACGTTCCGTTGGCTCTCGACATACCCGCCGAGTTTAATGTCAAGCTGAGGTACAACTCCAAAAACCCGAGAGGCGTATTGGGATCTAAAGGTAAATAAACAGTGTTATGTTAGTATTACGCTAACATTGCTATTCGGTTTAGTGGTAAGCTTTTACGAAGATCACTGTTATCGTGGCTTCTCTAAGAACTAAGTATAAAAACTTAGTTAAGTATTTACATATTTTGCGTACCTATCTATATTTCCTTTATATTTTGTATTTTATATAACTCATTCTTTTACAGCGGTAGGGGAGATGGGTGTTTGCACAGCAAACGGGGTGAACCACGCCATCGCACGTTGTATATACGAATCAAGGAAAGACTCAGGATACAGTATGGAAGAATGGATTACTATACGTAAGTACCTATCAGTGGCGGTGGCGAAGGGAAGCCCATTTCTATCGGCTTCCCTTTCAGAAATATCTCCCCAACGATCAAACATGAATATTGTTTATGTCATTAGATTGTCACCAATTAGACAAATATTTTACCAGGCGGTTGCAAAGTTAGCAAAATGGTAAATTTTAAATAGAAAAATATAGGAAAAAATTAACTCGGCCACAAGTGAATTCTCAGATGGCACTCGAACCCACGACCTTTGGAAATCCGGTCCAATGCTCGACCGACGAAATTCTCCAATACTTTTATATTTTTAATAGGCTGTAGGCCAGCGTTGTCACATATCAATGCTAGGAATATCCTTGCATTCGAAAGAAACATCTTTTCTGGTAATTCTCCAATACTTTTATATTTTTAATACGCTATAGGCCAGCGTTGTCACATCAATGCTAGGAATATCCTTGCATTCGAAAGAAACATCTTTTCTGGTAATTCTCCAATACTTTTATGTTTTTAATACGCTGTAGGCCAGCGTTGTCACATCAATGCTAGGAATATCCTTGCATTCGAAAGAAACATCTTTTCAGGTGTTTAACGATCTATTAAGATACAGCCAATAATTTATGATTTTTGAATTATTGCATTTTTGTACAATGCTGTTTTTATACTTATGATAAATTTTTAAAAGAAAAAAAAATAGCATTGAAAAATGCAAAAATTCAAAAATCATGAACAAAATGACTTTTTTCCATGTTGAATTCTCTGATTTGTGGGTTTTTTGTGGTCCGGCTTTTCTTCGCCACATTTCGATCCCTCGCCCTTGCACCTTAACACTATGTTATTAGGGAATTATTTGCCCACAATCATGCAATGAAAACAAATTAATGTAGGGCATGAGCTTCCTTTTTGGCCACTTTAAGGTTTTTTCTAACTTTTCAGCGCTTAGTCTTTGATGACTTTAGATATATAGGTAACACAAAAGAAATATCTAGAATTATCAAGAATTAATCTACAGGAGACTGTGCGAAAGTAGTATATGAACCAATAGCGATACTATTGTGATATTTATGTGGGGACACCTTAAATACACCCTTGTGCAAAGTGGCATCAAAATCTGAGCCGGCAGTTTTAAGAAAAACGGTCCTTTAGAAATACTAAGATTTTGCTATATTTTTGCTGTTTGTGAACCAATAGCGACACTGTTGTAGTATTTGTTTTGGGACACCTCAAATACACCCTTTTGAAAAGTAGCATCAAAATCTGACCTGGCAATTTTGAGAAAAACAATACTTACGAAAAACTAGGATTCTGCTCCATTTTTGTTTATCTATAAAGCAATAGCGATACTGTTGTAGTATTTGTGTGGAGACTTGATTGATCGGTACGGTTGACTGACAGATGGTCTTTACAAATAAATACATATTAAAATACAAATTTATTAAATATAAATAAAAATAAAACATAAATAATTAAAAATAAAAATAAAAATCATATCGTATAATAAGTTAAAATGTTTTAACAGATCTCACAACAACAAAAACTATAAAAGTAGGTAGGTCTATAATTTTGATACAGTCAGAACGAAAAGTAAACGAAACGTATGTGGAATACTTCGGAATTTTCAGGCTTGTGCCTTTGGAAATGAGGCCACACTTTACCTTAAAACGAGGTTATCATCATTCGATAATTTCTGAAATTGTCAACTTTAGACTTTTTGACATACAATGGCGTTTATTGATAAAATGTCTGAAGATATACGAAAGGCTGCTATTATTAATTGAAAGTTCATTCTTTTATTTGCCATGATAACCAATATTTAAAAGTTATATAACAAAATGGCCAAAAGGGGGCAGTAGCCAAAACCGGGGCTCCTGCCCTACCTAATGGCAACATTATGGATGTTTACAGGTACAAAATATATATATACCTACTTGTACCTTTGTTGCTGCAAAATACACATACTTATTTTATAAAAGTTTCAGTTAACCTTTACGATTGTAAAGATACTCATGGCTAGGTGGTTTTATGGAAGACGAGAGTATACTAAGGGTTGCCAACCATAATTTAAAATAGAGTCTTGTACACTATCAATTTAAGCATACGGTGAGACAGGGTATCGCTCGGCGAGTGAATCTTTCTTGCTCAGCTACAAACTATTAGTAAAGCGGGTAAATATTAAAGAAGAAAATGTACAAAAAAAGCAACTTGTCTCATGTCGCTCTGACGAGCATACGCTCGGGGCGACACACACAAGTTGCTTTTTTCCAGTATACCTATTTTCTTGCTTAATTCGTCCAAGTATTTATCATATAAAAATTAAAAAGTTGTAGTAAACGAGTACCTACTCGCCGCGGCGGTGTGAACAGCAAGCGATGAACTATTAATATTAGGAATATTTGACCTATGAAATTGCCGATTTGTATGAAGATAAGAAAGTTCTGTGATTTTTTAATTTTTAATTAATTTTGAATAGAATAGAAAAGTATTAGAAAAAATCAACTCGGCCACAAGTGAATTCTCAGATGGTGGCCGAGTTGATTTTTTCCAATATTTTTCTATTTAAAATAAGTATAAGAAAATTCGTTTTCCATGATAACAATTTTTGTTATAGTTACTACCGCATGTGCTAATCCCACAATGTTTTAATGTACAACCATTGTTAGTGTACGTTCACACCAATAGGTGCCACGCTAAGCGCCTAGTGGCTCGCTAGGTGCCAGGATGAATTATCCATGCGAACGAATGTACGTGTTACTACTGTGATGAATGAATGATGTTATCATTTTCAGTACGACCGATCTTCACAGAATGGCGTTAAATCGTGATTGGTGCTCTCTCTCTTACGTAGTGAATTAGTAATTTGATATCCTTGTCCGCCATATATAGTTTACCAAAGAAACAGGATTTTCCCTGCAATAACCATACATCTTTTTTTCGAGGTTTTCATTAATAGTTCATTCCTATTCGCTGTGTTTAATTGTTGCGTTATGCGTTGTCGTGATGTGAATACGTAAAACTTTTGTAAACAAATTGTTGTACATCGAAAATTAAAATGGAAATTCCTTTGAAGAAAAAGGTTTATGGCCAAAAATATCGCAAAGAATGGGAAACGATTGAGGAGTTTAAAATGTGGCTTAAGCCAGTTCTAACAGACCCTATGAAAGCTCATTGTGCGTATTGCCGGACGGATTTACAAGCAAGAATAAATGATTTGCGAAAACATGCCGAGTCAAAGAAACATAAAGATAAGTGTGCTACTATATCTTCAAACAAAATAATTGATTTTTCACCTGCTCCCAAACCACAACCCAAGATGGATTTAAGCACCTACCTTTCAAGGACGGCCCGCGCGCCAAAAAAAAGTGTCACATGCGTCACTCGACACCGTTTTTTGCTGCGCTAAGCACTTAGGCCTTTGTTTTGTTCTCACGGCCAGATGTTTATAGTTACAGGGACTTGAGTTACATTTCTGGAAAGAATATGAATCAGGCTATCAACTTACGACTGTTTGACATTTTTACGACGTGTTTATTTTTTATCGTCGTTCGCGGCGGCCTTTGCTAGACTAATGCGCCTGCTTATAATCAAATGTGATTTTTAGATACAGGGTGACGAAAAAACGTTGTACAACTGTATATTTTTAGAAACTACATAATAAAACCTTTCAAACAATAGCAAAACATAAAGAGGTTTCCATATAAAAAAAACAATAAGTATGCGTTTAAATTTTCGCCCGCGCGATTTAAAAAAAAATATAGATAAATAAAAAAAAATAAAAAAAATAAAATTAATTTTTTGTCGTGTTTTTTGTTCTCCATTTGTAGCTGTATTTTTTATCTGTGGTATATCGAAAACCGTATACGAAAATACGTCTTAGGACAGAAGTTATAAGGAAGAGAGTCGTGAGGGGGCCCAGAGCATCAATAGATGCTCGCGGTCGTTGACGCACTGTAAGCGCGAACATCCATTGAAGCTTACCACAGAGTACTTTTGTATATAGGAAGCTTACGGCCGTTCAGGGGTAAGAGCGGAAGGTAGGCTAGCACTTTTTATTACAGAACATACTGCCATTTCTCAAATTGATCACCTTACAGAAACTATAAAAAAGTGTTTTCCTGATTTCAAAGAAGCCGCGAATATCAAAATGCACAGAACGAAGTGTACTGAAGTGATTAAAAATGTTTTGGCTCCCCACTTCATTCAAACGCTAATAAATGACATCGGATCACATAAGTATAGCATCTTACTCGATGAGTCCACCGATCTTAACGTATCCAAATATTTGGGAGTGGTGTTACGATATTTCAGCCCCGCAAGAAACACTGTAGTGTCATCTTTCCTAGCTTTGGAACCTCTGATCGTAGCTGACGCTCGTGGTATTGTAAATGCTTTGCTAAAAAGACACGGTATACCACTGAAAAACATGATTGGATTGGGATGTGATAACGCGTCTGTTATGATCGGTATAAATAACGGCGTACATAGAATTCTTAAAAGTGAATACGGATTAACAAATCTGGTTCTTGTGAAATGCGTATGCCATTCATTACAACTAGCCGTGTCTCATGCTTCCGAACACACATTGCCCAGAAATATCGAATTTCTTATAAGGGAAACTCACAATTGGTTTTCAAATTCACCTAAACGCAGAGAAGAGTACAAAGAACTGTACCAGTTAATAAATTGTGGCGAGAATCCTTTGAAAATTTTGAGGTCTTGTGCAACCCGCTGGCTGTCAGTAGAGCAGGCACTAACGAGGATTTTGTCGCAGTGGGATAACTTAAGACTACATTTTTCACTTACTAGAGATAAATGTTATACCTCTGACATACTTCACGCAATGTTTTCGGACGAGTCTAATCACCTGTATCTTTGTTATTTGAGAAGCGTTTTGAATGACATCCAAATAGGAGTAAAAATTTTGAAAGCGATGATTGTAACCCTGTGGCATTGCTTAGCACTTTGATGACGCTTCTACGCTCCGTTTGCACAAGAATAATGATGCCATCAGCTGCAACTACCAATGATGATTTTTTACGTATTCAAATTGAAGAGCATCTCAACCCTGTCCCATATTTAGGGTATTTATTTGAAACGCAGGCGAGCAAATCGGCTTTGCCTGTTGAAATCACAAATGCTGTTAGAAAACGGTGCAATGATTTTAACATTAAACTGGTTAAAGAAATTCAACAGAGGCTGCCAAGCAACTTCACTATATTAGAGAAAATGTCTCAGTTTAGTGTTGAAAACACACTTCGTCAAGTAAAAGATAACTCAATTACAGAACTGGCTTCTGAAATGGGTGTGGATGCTGAAACAATTGATAAACTTTTGCAGCAATGGCAGACCATCAACTTTGTTAAATGGCAGAATACAAAAAATATGATTAGTTTCTGGGCTGAAGTTCTGGAATACAAAAACGCAGCTGGAATAAATAGTTTCCAAGAATTAGCTGATTTCGCAATCTCAGTGATATCTCTCCCTCATTCTAATGCCGCTGTGGAGAGAATTTGCAGTACCATGAATATCATCAAAAGCAAGTTAAGAAACAGGATGAACATTAGCACTTTGAACAGCATTCTATTTATTAAAAACAGGCTGAAAGTTATGCATGAACAATGCTACACCTACGAACTCCAAGAAGAAGTAATTGTGCAAATTGGAAAAAATAAAAAGTATTCTGTAGATTTTTAAATGTTTAATTAAAAAAAAGAAAAAATTAAACTTCTTACTAAGAACTAGGTATATTATAATATACTATTCAAAACAAAATAAATAAATAAATATTTTATTTCCAAAAGATTACATTATTTGGTATGACATTTCCTAAGTCTTCCACACTAGGCTTCACCTGTCCATTCCTTTTCCTTTTTTAGAATATTGAGCGGTTTATGGCAATTTTTGAAAATGACATTTGACTATTGGGCGTTTGGTCTCTCCATTGTCGTAAAAAACATTGCAGAGATGCAAAATGTTACTCATGAGACGCTAAAGTGAGCACGTTTTGTATGAAAAAAGCCCAGTGGCCCCTTAGTATTTTGTTTTGAGTAGTATACCTATGTTTTTACTAAAAATCGTTAAAAATAAATGAAACATCAACGTTTTTTTTCGTTTTTATTTCATGTTTATGACCTCAGTGGTCATGAACACTGCAAAGAATAACGAATTTTAATAGAATCATGCGTAATATGACTGAATATATGAATGAATTCTAGAGAATTTTTAGTATCCTGAATTCTCATAATCTAGCGAGATTCGATGGTACTTCTAGTGACTTGTCAAAATTGAAGGTGGCAACACTGCTGCGTTGTTCACACCGTTCGCGTCTCGCTGTGGCTAGTCGCCAGGCGGCTATCTAAGCGAACAGGCGTGTCTGTTTTTTCCAGGATACATTCCGGCGTAAAATGGATGTTTTTTTTTTACTTTTTGAAGATGAGTTGAAAATTTGCTTAACAGAAGGTCAAACAGTTCTATGTTCATACGTAAGTAGGTATTCGTAAAACTTATCTTCATAATAACGTAATTTTTTGTACAGTAGATGAAATTCACCTTTCGTCGATCTGATCTTATTAATCTCCTGTATCCAGCAGGAGCGCTGATTAAGCTGATAGAACTTTAAACTTGAATTTTCAAAAAGCAGAAGCCGTTTCACAGTTTTAGATAGATAGAAGACATCTTCCCATTCGATGAATGTATCCACCGGTGTGAACAGTAGCATAGCATAGCGTAGCACCTATCCTAGCGAGGCACCTAACCATTGGTGTGAACGTAGGCTAAGCAATCTAATGCTATATTGTTATTTAAAAAAATATGATTATTTTTTAAAATAAAGTAGTTAATTTTGCTAACAAAAAAATGAGTACCTTTCGAGGTATTTTTTATCGAATAAGAAAGTAAAATAATAATCATAAGATTAATTATTTTTGATCATTATGATCCTAATTTAATATAAAATCAAGCAACAGATGTTTTAATCACAGAAGTAGTGAGGTTCTCTAGAAGTGTAAAAAAAATATCGGAAATTTCATGGGAAAAGAAAGATTTGCATCTCTTTTGTTTACACGGAATTCTTGAGTGACAAAAAACCTATAGTTACTCGCTCACTCGCCCGCGGTGAGACAGGTGCCTTACCATAAAAAACAGATACCAGATGTTATGTTAATACTATACCTACTATTGGTGTCATTATATTTAAATAAATGGTTCCAGATGTTATGTTAATACTTTACCTACTAAGGTGTCATTATTTTTTTATAGATGGTTCCAAATGTTATGTTAATACTATACATACTAAGGTTCATAATTTTTCAATAAATAGTTCAATTTGTTTCGCTTAACAATGCGAACTATTTAATCAAATGTTTACTTACATAAAATAAAAGATTGGCGTAGAATCGAATTATAGTAATGAACATATATTTTTTCAGCTGTTCCTCACGATACGGAAGCAATACTGAAGGCCTTGGATGTTAAGTTAGAAGAGATGGTGCTGAGTAAATAGAACAAACTCATGAAACAATAGAAAAAAAACAGTTGTTTTGTTTTAGGTACTTATTTGGTTGAGGATTTATTACGCATGGAATTTTGCATTTAATTTTTTTTATTTATACTTACTGAATTACAAATAATTTGTCAACAAACGGTTTGATAATGAAAGCTGGCGCGTTATCAGTACTCACACTAATGCAATGTCAAGAAACGAATAGACACATACAGAAAGCAAAACAATAACTGTCTCCTTCATACTTGTAAGTTTGACCGCGCGCGAGAGAGATAGACAGACTATTCTTGTCAACCATGCAGTGCAACGTCACGCCGCGCGCTTATTCACAAGCACTACGTGTAATGTGTTGTACGTGCCAGGTTTAGTTAACTGACCTATACTTGCTGAGGCTTATTGTAAAGTTGTTTGCATATAATTTAAGTTAGGCTAACTAAGATAAGTTAATATCTAGAATCTTCGTTTGTTAGAGTTGTAAGATTTCAAGTAATGAGAAATAGAAGTAAAAGTTTGCTCAATGATTAAATACTGTTCTTAAAATATAAACGCAGTTTCAGTTATACACGTTTATTTCCATATTGTCAAACAAATAATTTAGTAAACCATAAAAGTTACAGAAAGTGTAAAAAAAACTTAGGCCATTCACATCATAAGTCACGTATTAGGCCCGCGATAACAAAAAAACATATAAGAATTCGATACCAAATACCTACATTTATAAAAACAATTCTTCAATAATTGTAATTAAAAAAATAAATAATTATAAATTACATTAGCATTTAATACAACTCAAAATTACATAGGCATTTAATCATAAAATTAAAGATCATAAATTCCAATGTAAAATATACATTACCATAGTCTATAAATAATTATATCAACAGTTGTGTAATGCAAAAAGTGCAATCCAAATGTCATTCTTATACACAATATTAATTACTAATTAGCGGACAGTGCACTGTCATTGACGCAACAGTTAAAACACCTCAGTTGTCATATTTCTACAATTTAAAGTTGCCTGTTAAATAAACATTAAGCAGAATAGCAGCAACATTTTGACGGGTTGCCAACCCTGATTAAAAAAAATAACTCATTACCAACTATTAAAAAATCAACCCTATTCCTATTTACATTGGGATTTTAACTGTTCGTCGCAGTCTGCACGATAGATTGGCTTTGGAAGCAAATTGGTCGAAATTATACATTTACTGAAGGATGAGCTCCTAGGGACTATGTATAACTACTTATTTCCTACCTCTTTTCACTTGCAGTTCTGTTTGTAGCTCGTTACATTTAGCTTTTCGTCGGTTTCGATCGTATTTTAATATTTTACAACAAAGAAGGTCAAACAGTATTGCCTTTATAACACTAAAAATAATGTCACATAATAAAATGACATTTTGACTGAAGGTCTACAATCACAGATAAGATATTTATTTAAAAAAATCATGAGTACCTTCTTCATTATAAAATGCAATAAATAATAGCATAATATGTATAAATAAGCTGGTAACAATATCTTTGCAATGACGTCAATATGTTCGATCGATTATCGAATTTGTAAATTCAGTAGTATCAACAGCACAGATGCATTCAAAATGACCAATTTTTTAACTTACCATTTATTATGATAAGATTTATTTTTATGGCAGTTTTTTCTACGCGATATACTGATGATGGTTCATATGAAATTAGGGCTGGTAACTGTTGTAATAAATGAGTGGAAACGTCGCTTTTCGCCATTCAGGTAACTGACGAATTAGAATAATCCCACAATACCGTACAAAATTGACAATTACATCAAAGATAATCTATTATAAAATCATACTACATTCGATTCTTGGTTTCCGGCCTTGGGTTCCGTTTCAAGACTAGAATAGCTCAAAATACAAATGCGGTAACTACTCGATGATTTTTTTTAGCATGTATAAGTATAACTTCTAAGGAACTGCAATTAAAAAACGCAAATATACAAAATGCTTCTATTAATATTGGATAAAAATATTAAATAATATATTAAGCTAAGTGTAGGTAAGCCGTTCATCATTACTCAGAATTAGAAATCTAATTCTCTACCAACACCAATCTTAGCAGCACGAGATATTCGTTAAAGATCTTACCATTTAGAATATTATCAGTCCAAGTCCTACCCTCCAAAGAAATTTACCTTACACTCTTGTCATTAAGAACATATTCCGTTTGATGTGATTTTGATCAGTCTATGTCAGAATGGGTACTAACAAGCACCATGCCATTAAATGAAGTGCCTGTTTCACAGTATGCTGTTAGCCATTAACATTGCATCACTTTAACAATACTTCTTATGAAGTTTTCCTAAAAACTTCTTTCAAGTTGATTGCTAGTTAAATTCTAACTAGCGATTATAAAACAGAATTTAATTTACGTCTCAGTAATACTTGCTAATAAAGTTAATGGTATTTTGTGAGAATATGTGTTTTTAAGCTTAATAGGCAAATTATTTATGAACTATCTTTCTCATTTTCAAGTGTGTCTGTTAATTTTTAGTCAAATCTATAAAATACTATATAATTGTTATTGTGCATATAAAATATTGCTGCTTTATTACTGAGTCTAGAATGTGCTACCTCAATATTATGCCACTATATAACAATATATTATTATGCTGAATGTATCCAGTCATGATGATTTTAAGGTGATGTGTGTTTTGTGATAGTTGGAGGGATCCTCTCAATTCTGATAGTTGATGTAAAAAAACATCTCATTAATAATTTAAGTAAAAATAAATAAGAGATTATTTTCATCAGATCTGCCATCGAAATAGCTTATTTGTCTCAAATTTACAGAATTATTACAGTTAAAATTATTACAGTCTCTGAGTATTATTTAAGATAAATCATTAAAATGTCAAAATAGTAACCCCTAAGGATAATTATTATGGTCCTGAGGAGTATTTAACTTCCCAAGATGTATAAATAGATTGCTTTGTAGTTACATTTGAAACGTACGCGTTATACATATTTTATTTATATGTCGATAAAGATAGTGGTTCATGGCAGTTAGTAAACATTTTGGGCCAATTTTGCCCGGAATAAGCCACTCGATATTTGAGTATTACAAATTACAATGCCGACTATTTGTAATTAATTCATAAACAAGGAGTCTCAACTAACACTATTCTTGAGTAAAGTTAAACTTTTGAACAAAGAAGTCTTTTATAATTATATTAAAATAATTTGGTTGCAACTATTCAACACTATCTATAAAAGTAAAATGAATGAACCTTACCTATTCACCCACAATTAGGGAGCCGTCAGTAGAGTATTATCAAAAGGTACATTTTAACATATCTACTGAACACTGGATACGAACTACATCGTCCTACGTAGCATTCATTATACCCTGCACATATAGCTACTATTAAAACTGCTCAGAAACACTCATTAAAAACCATTCGCATACAAAGAAAGAGCCGAGAACTGAAAAACTACCGACGAGCCGCTACGAAATATGAGGTAATCGGGACTTTCGATCCTCGCAGTCTAGTTTTTAAGTCTAAAATCGTGTGTCGGATCACGCGACGCCGCTGTCTTGGGTGTGGCTCCGCTTTTTGTCGTTGCGATGATGGTCGGGGGTGGATTTGAGTATGTCGGGTTGGCCGTGGGAGAGCACGCGGGCTTCGACGTGTTGGTTGAAGGTCGAGGTGTGCGAGCTTAGGGTCAAGGTCGCGTTTCGGTCGGAGCCGAGGGTCATGGTTGTCGCGTGGGAGTTTATGGTGTTGTGGGCGTGGGCGTGGGCGTGGGGGAGAGTGCTGGGGCTGGAGTGGGGCGCGGGCTTGCGGACGGAGCGGTGGGACCCGTGACGGGTTAGGGAGTTCATTTGGGGCGTGCCCCCGCCACAGGGGCGTTGTAACGCGTTTTTGTAATCCGCTATTAGGTGCGTTAGCTCTGCCATCTGTTGGGATACATTGAGATATTGTAGTTTACTGCTGAGATATTGTGTGATTACTAACTGTAAGATATTGGGATATACAGTGGTGGTCACATAATTAACGACACTAGTGGATTTTCATACAATCGAGGTAACTTTAGAGCCTTGGTTCTCTGCCAAGGAGCGAGCTGTGATCTGATAATGGCTATCCAGGGAGTGAATGGAGAAGATCCAAATTGCTATACACATCCTACTGTGTATGTTATGGATATGTTAAAAAAACGCGAAAATAGCGAATTTCTGAAACTGAAAACTTTAATCCTTACATATTTTAGAATGTTGTTTAGATCAGTTGGGTATGTATAGCAAACTGGATCTCTTCCATTCAGTCCCTGTATGGCCATTATCAGATCACAGCTCGGTCAATCCTTGGCAGAGAACCAAGACTTCAAAGATACCTCGATTGTATGAAAATCGGCTTGAGTCGTTAATTATGTGACAACCACTGTATACTCATACCTGCATAAAGATTTGCAATGATCATTGGTAATAGTAAAGAACGCAAAAAGTATGTCAGATTAAAAACTCTAAATAATCTCAATTTTAAAATCCTCAAAGCGCTCATGGCCGCGCTTGACAGACTAATCGTATTCGATTTCGGCCCGGTCAGGTGTCAGATGGGTGACCGTAAAGTGGCATTATAACTGAGCGCTTCCGTGCTTCGGAGGGCACGTTAAACCGTCGGTCCCGGCTGTTATTTGATTACAGTCGTTAAGCCAGGTCAGAGGCCATATAGGCGGCTTGATAAACTCTGACACCAGAGGTGGCCACTAATCCTCACTCGATAATAAGAATAATAATCCTCGATGGATGTTAAAATGATTACCTACACTACATTCTTGAGAATCAAGATTAAATATGCAAGATTAAAACTTTCAATTCAAGAGAACTAACATCGCAATATTTGACAGTAGGTAAATATCACTACACTACTTACTTTAGGCTTGTTGAGACTGATCAACATCTTATGCACCGGACTAGCTGCGTCGTCGCCGTCTATCAGCATCATGAGGTCATCCTGCAATAATAGAATTATATATATCCTATAAATAGAATAATAATCCTATAAATAGAATGTGTGGTTATTTTAATGCAATTTGCCAGGATTACGAGCTTTTTAACTGTAGTGTCCCTGTTTTCAAAAAAATGTTATCTAATCTCTAATTTTTTTTGTATTTTTTTCTTCTTTTTTACTGTCATTATTTTTAGTTTATAATTTTTGTTCTAGTGTTTAGTTTATTACCAATTATGTAGTCACTAACTGTTTGCAAGTTCATAGTCAATGCTGTGCATTCTTGTAATTGGGCATAGATATAAGCTGTATCAACCTTGTATAATTTTCTTTAATGTTTTTCTATCTGTTGCCTGTAAGTGTGCCATAAATAAATAAATAAATAAATAAATAAATAAATATTTACAAAAAAAATTACAGCCCCGAAAAAAGCATATTGGCAACAAACAACAACTTATTTAACTTATCCTTAAGATGTTTTAATAAAAAGAAAAAAAAAATGTTTTTAAAATCTATTTTATTTCAAATCCAACTACACAATAGAAAAACTAAGGATAAACTAGAGCATAGAAAGACAGTCCACATCAAAGCTTCACAGAACTGTCGAAGTTCTCCAATCGACATTAAACTTTAACATGTAAAAAGTAGGGTTCAAAATCAATACTTATAGACTGTGACCGATAGAAAATGGAATTGCTCTCAAGTATTTATCTTGTCACAAACTGAAATACTCACTGTTTTGTTAACGATTTTAACTTAGGATGGATTGCACATCTAACTTTAACTTTAACGGGCGAAAAATCTATAAGATTTGACAGCTTTGACAACCATTAATCGGTTAAAGCCAATTAATTCTCATTTTGAGTACCCAGTTCGGTAAAAAGTCTATCCATAGACAAGATAACAACTTACCTGTAGCCCACCGAAGAGCCCTATAGAGTTGAGCGCGTACCGCCCTATGACGGCCATCGAGGCCAGTTCTAGCACAGTCACGCCCTCTTCGGACACCGCTAGCCATACCATGGATAAATCGGGCTGTTTTATCTGTGGACAAGTTATCCAATTATTTGCAAGCAATCAAATCAAATTGGCAACAATGATAATTAACTACCCTCATTATTTTAATATCATGAAAGTGAAAGTTTGGAGATTTGTAACTCAGATACGCCAAAACGGCTGAACGGATTTAAGTGAAACTTAGCACACAGATTGTATTATCTGTGTGCTAAATTCTTCCAGTCCAGGTGAACAGCCTGGAAAGTCTGTATCACCTGGATACTGGATAGTCTTTATCCCAAAGCCATCATAGTGTTTATAATCCAATGCTCTAGGGAGCACTTTCTAGGAAAAGTCGTGGGTAATAATGCGAAAAAACAAGTGATTAGAAGAAACTTCACAAAAATAAATTATGTTTTTCTTTTAAATGTTATACTTTATGCACATAATGTGGACTGCATATAACCAAACTGCAGTCTTATGAAATCATAAAATGCATAGAACATAACTGAACCACGATAAAAGATATAAGAAAGTTCTGATCAATCTGAAAAATATAGTTTTTTTTTAATTTATATCCGCTACTCATCTATGTAATACTATACAAGATGGAAATTTAAAACGGGGCACGTGAATGCAATTTTATATTTCTCAAAAAATTAAGGATCGTTTACTAAGAACGTTTTCATGTAGCAACAATGGTTAAGGTACCTGCCCTTACTGCCCCGTCTTAAATTTCCACCCTGTATATGATATATGACAATAGAAGAACCGGTTTAATAAACGGATTCTTTTTTTCTTCTTAGTGAGAAGATCTTTAAAAAAGGCTATTATTATTAAAAAAAAGATTTACCCTAGCTTGGAATAAAGTGGCCCCGAAGAAAGGCCATTTCCTAGTGCAGTTCAGGTATATCCGAACGCAGTCGGCGGTGCTTCGCCCCTTTAGCGCCATCCACTTGGACCTTAACTTCTCTTCTACATCTCTGTAACAATTTATTATCACACAATCACAGATAAGATAAGATAATCTCTTCTTTTCTCTCTTACCGCATGCGGATTAGTGGCCACCTCTGGTGTCAGAGTTTATCAAGCCGCCTAAAAGGCCTCTGACTTGGCTTAACGACTGTTATCACATGACAACGGCCGGGACCCTCCCGGGGTGCCCTCCGAAGCACGGAAGCGCTCAGTTGTAATGTCACTTTACGGTCGCCCATCCGACACCTGACCGGACCGAACGTTTCTTAACAAACGTGATCGAATACGATCAGTCTGTCAAGCGCCGCCGCCACGGTCGCTTCAATAATCATTCATTAGCACTTGTGTGAGGTATGTACAACTGCAGATGACTTCAAATTATATAGGCTCAAGTCAGTTTTACTAAGAACTTGTATTATGGATACCCTTTAGAACGACTTCGTCCACTTTCCTATCCGTCCACTTCCTAACTGGTCCACTATCCAATCTCGTCCACTTTAAGATGTCGGTTTTTTTTAAATAGCTTGATGTCAAATAGTATGAGAGATTATAGGGAGCTTGTGTTGTTGATTGTTTAGGTCAAGCAACTTTCGCAATGGTCGGTCACGGGATGAGTGACCAAAAATTTACTATCTCGAGCTCCTCTGTGCTTCGGAAGGCACGTTAAGCCATTGGTCCCGGCTGCATTTGCAATCGTTAAAACCCACCAATCCGCATTGGGCCCACGTGGTGGGTCATGGCCTGTTTTCCTTATCCATAAGGAAGGCCAGTACCCCAGCAGTGGGGACATAAAAATGGCTGACGACGACGAAGTATACAAACCTTAGCTCTTCATTAGTCAGCCCCGCTCTATACCGGTACGGGTAAAACCTGTGTGCCAGCGGTTTGTGTTGAGAGTTGCTGGTGAAATCGCCCATATCGAGTTGGGCCATCAGAGCACCTAGCTCGGCCGCCAGCTCGCGGGTCACGGGGAAACGGCCGGCTACCACTGAAATACACAGATGAACTTACAACAACTATAGTAGCGATACCTTATGCAAACTAAAATGAGTCTGATTTCATTGACATAAGGAACACTTAGGTGTGAGGTAAGGTTTCAAAACAGAGGTAATGCGTTCCTGACTGGTCTGCCAGGTTTCTGTCAGGTCGTGTCAGAAAGCAAATAAATCTTATTTTCGAAAATCTAATTTTCCGGATAATCGAAAATGAACTTTATTCAGTAAACTTTAAAACTTAAGGAATGTAAGTAACCGCCTCTTTAGTCCACTGGTACAACCGCCGGTATCAGACCCAGAGGTCGGGGTTTCGATTTCCAGCGAGGGTACATATTGTATTCGGTTTGGTTGGTGGTAGGACTTGTAAGTCCACCTGGCTAGTTACCACTCTCTTATCTAAGTCTGACGCCATAACAACAATGTTTCAGCATTGTTGTGTTCTAGCAGTTAGAGATAAGATAGCCAGTTATTCAGTATTTGAGGATTCCGGGAGAGTTTCTCTTCCATCTTCAGCCTTATCAATACTTAACATCAGGTATGATGAAGGCTAAGTCTCCGCGTCGTGCATAAGAAAAACTGTCGGAAACGCATTATCTCGGTGGCCGCTTTTAAATTTTGTTCCTTTAATTCAATGTCGACATTGAGAGATATTGTCGTCCGTTTAGTAAGAATGTATCACAATCGCCAATTTGTCTTTCCCTCCACCATAAAACTCTATATTTCGCGATTTAGACAATTCTCGATTTGGCCATTTTAATAGTACGAATTTTGAGAGATTGATAACGATTAGAGATTAAGCAAAGGTTAATTTTGTCAATCTACCTTACAATATTCTTACCTTGTTGATTCACTTGATAGCACATTAGTAATCTTTCCTTATCCGTCTCGGACCGTACTGAATTCTTGAAGTAAAGCCTATTTCTATACGTCAGTCTAATTACTCGAGAGTTCTCGAACTTTCCAGAGCCTTTTTCTCTTAACGCCGTCTCCCATTTTGATATTACGTCACATAACTGTAAGAAAGAAAGGCTTTGAAAACCAAATACAGGTTATTGTAACATGTTTTCACTTATAGTCAATCCTGGGAGCTAATTGTCTAATTTTAGAATCTATCGCAATCCCTTCCAATTCGTCATTTGAAAGATATTTACATATATCAGGCTGTCACTATTTGACATTTGATAGGGATTGTGATCGGGACGCGTTTTGAAAGGTACTGAATGAACGAAATTGAACTGTCTAAGCAAAGTGACAGACGAAAATATTTTTAAAATGTATCGAGAAGTGTCAAATGAATGTCATTTAAAACATCACTCGTTCCGAAAGGAATTGCGACTATAAGTTACACAATTCCTAAAATCACTAGCACGATCACAATACCTTTGAAAGGGATTGTAATAGATTTTGAAATTAGACAATAAGGGGCTGGTATGTCTATCATTAAGATGACAGAGCGTTTTACATATGATGCATGACATGATGCTGTCATGCTTACCCCGCTGAGACTGAGATGTGACAGTAACATGTTATCGAGCTACCAGTGTCGATAAAATTCGCTCGGACATTAGCAGAATCGTCACGTAAATTGACGCAGGTCTATCACACAAAAATTAAATTTTAAAGTTGCTCACGATATAATATGTAGTTTCTTACCTTCTTGTCCGGTTTAATATGGTGTTCTAGGTCCTTCTCTATAGGGTCATCACTAAATAAGGCAAATCCGGACACTGCAGACTCTCTACATCCGAGTTCCGTACTGAGTGTTGATAGAAACTCCTCCACTGTCGTAGAGCCGTCGAAACTTATAACCTGAAAGAAGTATTTACATTTACATTGTTGTTTACAAAAGGAAATACCCACACCTTTAGGTATATCCAACCAAAGCGCGCGTGTCAAACGTAGTACATCTGTGTAACTATTTACTTATCTGTGGTAGTACTAACAATACTAATAACTAATTTAAACTATAAACTTAGAAGTTTTTTAATGACAAAATTGTTAAAACCTCTGGAGGCTTAAACAAAGTACACTTTAACAAAGATAACGAAGTTGAATGCATTATATGGGTTGACATTAGCCGTGCCAAATCACGTGTTGCATTTGTCATCGTCACAGGCGTTACCGCAAGTTGATTGGCGGCATATAGACGACTAGAGGATCCTCGCGGTTTTACCCGCGTGGTGCCCGTTCCCGTGGGAATATCGGTATTAAATATAGCCTATTTCACTCGGGAAAAACGTAGCTTTCTAATGGTCTAAGAATTTTCTAAATCGGTCCAGTAGTTCCTGAGATTAGCGTGTTCAAACAAACAAACTTTTCAGCTTTATAATATTAGTATAGATTCGGTACGAATTAAAATATTGTTTTGCTACGAATGGACGTTACTTTGTCTAAGCCAAAGACAATCTTGACATTTCATCATGTTTATAAAATACGAGTTGAACTGAGTTTGGATAAAAACGTTGTTTTTAAACACGAGCAGTATGGAACTCGGTGCAGTCGCGTTATTTCGTATGGTATACGCTCTACGCATTATTAACAACTACCTACAGATGTCGTCTCAGCCACATAACACCCACTGCCGGGTATAGGCCTCTCCCAAAGGGGGTCCGTCTCCTGAAGGCTGAGTCTCTTAGTCGCCTTTTAAGACACCCACGGGATGAGAGGGGCTTGTGTTATTCTAAGCGACACTACGCAGCTTACAGCCTACAGATGTAGGTGACATTTTTCAAAATATATGAGCAAGTTAGAGTACATTACTGCAGCGGCCAGCAAAAGAGGCATTGATGGACGAACGTGTAAATTTGAGCCGAGGAGAAGCCGAGGCACACATACGTAAGTCTATCAATGCCTAGTTAAATTAAAACTAAGTAGTACAAACTAAATTATACCTAGGCAGAACTTTTCAATGACGAACAACGAACGACAATTTTTTTCCCGCCTTCAAGTGTTCATAATGTAAAAGATCGTTCCATTTTTATATTACACGACAGATATGAGTTTACTATGTAATTTATTTGGCCGCTAAACCATACAATTTTTGCAGGCCGTTGCTCGCATGTATTTGGCCAGTACAACAATTTCGATTTTTCTCGAAGAAGGTTGTCAAAATAATGCTCAAATTTCAAGAATGTTTGAGAACTGGAACCCTACTACATACCATACTAGATATAAGTACTTATAAAGTAATTAATTTTTGTACCTGGTAAGTATTGTTGAGCATATGAACTGGAATGGCGTGCGGCAAACAGTGGTGGTATGGGTTCTTGAGCAATATCGATAGCACTTCCATGCGGGATGGTTTGTCTTCTCTTCCGCCATTACGAATTGTTCTTTCTAAGGCCCGCGCACAGTACGCGGCGTATTTGCCACATTCAGTCCTAAAATGCCAACAATATCTTAATCTAAGCTACTTTTAATGCGAATAAAAGAAAAGTATATCACGTTGAGAGGCTGAGATTAATGCCGAGAATGGGCAAAATTAAGAATTGGTACAAGAAAGAAACTCTGAAAGTCGCTAATGGTAATGGGGTAACAATATTCTGTCAGAGCCAGCACATCTTGGAACAGGAGAGAACTATAGGAGGATTTTATTTTTTCATGTCTCATATTCTGAAAGTAACTCATAATTTGCCTAAAATGCTGGTTGAAAGTGATATGTGGCGGCCCTAGGGCTGTAATAAATTTGAAAAAAGAATGGGGGGTGTCATGTCAAATCGATATCTGTAATCTCTTTGGACTTTTATTTACCAAAGGTATGTAGGCAAAGGCACAGAAGCCTACACAGCTTATTTTGCTACATTATAAAATAATTAAAATCGTAGAAACCTTACAAAATTTATTTTAGAATATTCTGTTTGTTTTTACTTTCCTCATATTCAAAATGAAAAGTAAAGTGTTTACTTCGGGTGTATGGACCCATAACAGTCTCGAACTATCGGCGCCCTCACTTCGTTCGGGCGCCAAAACACTCGACTGTTATGGGTGTCATACAGCCCTTGGTAAACAATCTACTATTAGTCTGAGATTGGGAAACAGCAACACAATTTATCAAAAAGATTAACAACAACTAAGAGACAAACAGTTTCAGCTCCCGTACTTACTTTGTATCCGAATGCCTGCTGAGATGCAACTTCAAGTACCACAGCAGTCGATTGTTCCTAGGCACGAAGAGGCTCACGGCTAGAGCGAGGAGCTGCCAGCCCTGGACGAAACTGTATGTGGGCGGGTTGCTCTTGCAGTCCACAGACAAAAGAGGCGCCTGGAATATCCGGGAATGTGTAGAATTCGCTTACAAATGTAAAGGTAGGTCGTACGGTTCTCTTTTGTTTGAAGAGCTTCTATAGAATTGCTCACCCCTGTTATTTTTAGCATAAAACAACGTTAATGAAATCAAAGCTAGATTAATAATAAAACAGTCAGAAATATAATTTATTTAAGACTGTTTCTATGCTGAAAATAGTTAGGGTGAATCTATTCTAATTGATACTTTCCTACGATATTACTGTAGTAATTTTTTTCGACTCTGCCTTTCTCATAAGTATAATTTAGACTAATAATGATTAGCATATTGTATTGGCTTCAGAAGATATGTTTTAATTTTAAAAAATAAGCTTACATTATTGAACTAAACAAGAAAGATTAATAAAAACTTCGGTGACCGGATTCGTCTGACCCATTTGTGATTCGATTCTCTTCTCATCGACCTGGGTCCAAACAGTAGGATTAGATTAGCGAATACTGGAAAATATATGGGTTACAATTATGGAAAAAAAACATAATTATTGCAAGAGCTATAAACAGTCGGTGCCGGCGAACGCTGTGGCGCTTAAAGTTGTGGTATTCTCTTTATTTAATTTTAAATTTTGGATTCACAATGCTGTTTTAGAAGATAAATTATACACTAAAAAAAAAGAGGCGTTGCCCGTTGTCAATTCTATCTCGCTTTACGCTAGCTTAGTTATGCGCCACCCGACTCGCTCAATGTAAATACAGTTTATATATCAATGTTAACAAATCGCATTTTGTACCGCTTTCGCTGCTCTCTGTTTCCCCTTAAGGTTGACTGGTAGAGAATACTTTCAGTATTAAGTCCGCTTTTTGTACCTAACTTTGTGTTTATTGTACAATAAAGATTTAAATTAATAAATAAAAGAAACGGCCTGTTATCAATAAACTTATCATTAAGCGATTATGAATGCTCGCATTTGCCATAAGCGCAGTGTTGTACGACGTCGCAGGCAACGAGCGTTTACGCTATGCTAATAGCGTAAACAAAATGAGCGCTTTTATATGTCGAAAAATGGTGACTAGGGAATGGGCGAGTCGGGACTCGGGACACAGGATGATATGGGACATGGCGCCTGCTAATTTCCTGTATTACTTGCTTTATGTCTGTTGCCCGTCTAGACGGCCGAGTTGCCTCGGACCTTGGGCTTAAATCAAAAGGAAACTTGAAGCTGTTACCGCTTCGTTTCTTTAAGGTAAGAAAGAAGTAGACATTGAAAGGTTATTTGAAATTGAAAGCTAATAGAATATTTAAATAATTCAAAATTCTTACGTGAATGAATTTTAATGCTCGGAGCTCGCTTTTGAATCGCTCATATGACTTACGTCACACGCATGCGACTTAAGTTACGCGTCGCACGCTTGTTTTGTTCGACTACAACGAGGGCACTCGTTGCGGTCGAGCCATTCAAAAATACGGAAATTCGTATGTCGAACTAAAATCAGTAGAAACGAAGCGCTCGACGCACGAGTGAATCAAAAAGCGCCTGGTATTTCAGCTAACATGGAAATACTAATTTGGTCACTATTATTTTACTTACGCTACTTATACTACTAGGTAGCAAAGTCTTTTCTGCTGAGACTATATCGAGGTTTCTCCATCTGTTGACGTATAAATCTACAATACCGTTGACCCACGGTAATCCAACACGTGGTGGTGCCCATGTCGACTAAACGAATTTAGTTATACCCAACGGATAGGCTGCAGTCCGGGACTTTTCGAAAAAAAAATCCTTATTATAATCTGACAAATTACAAAACCGACATCAGAACCCGAGACGTATATGGCCGATTTCAATAACCTATCCTTAGTAAATGAAATACCAATCTAATTATAGTCTATTCACCGAAACGAGCTAGTACTGAGAGTTCGTGCTAATAGCTACGAGACGGTTGCTAGGTAACAAAACCAAGATAAGCCTATTTGTCACTTGAGTTAGGTTATTGAAACTGGCAGTTGGTCACCAGCATGTTCCACATTACCTGTATCGAGCTGGGCGAGCCCGCGGCATTCGGCTGTAGATCGCCGCTCTTGTTGTCGCCGCCGACTGACGACGCGCCCGTGTCACAAGTGAACAGCGACTGAGTCGCGCACAGTAGCAGTTGCTGTACAAATGAAATGTTGGTGTTGTCTGACCGTCACTGGGGGGCTTTATTTTGATGCTATACTGATTACTTTTTGGAGGACTTGAGAAAGTTGTTGACAGATATTTCAAAAGTAAGTTCGTGTAAGAAATTATTTGAATATTTAGTTCAAAGAAATGTTAATATTTTATTTGAATTCAATCACTTGTGAAAAGTAACTAATTACTTTAATGACAGCAGGGATTCTTTCCATTGCCCTAAAAAATTAGACCAATAATAAGAAGTGATTATAAAATTTTACCCCATGTAACATTTTCTATGACAAATATGATATTGATAGATGTTTGCCTAAATATCACTAATAAACTATACAAAACATGGCTCTTGAGATTATCTGATTAGTCCTTGACAAGCTCCATTTTCCTGGAGTTGAGCGCTAATGAGTGCGACACAGTTTAAAACTAATGCAGTCAATATCGATCACTACTTCATGATCTTTATGTTTTTTTTAGCAATAAAAAGTTTCGTTTCAGCTATGTTTTTTTTATTAAATATTCAGAGGAAAAAAGAAAGTCAATTTAACTCTAATTTTGATTTCTGCGTTTCCAATATTCCAAATTAGTGCGAGTGCAAATTTAGTGACAGTGTGTTGATATTAAATTCCCATAAACATTTATGTAAGCTGGAAAGATCCCTTAAAAACATCCCTTTACGTGTATCACTTATTTACAAGTGTCGATGTGGTTCTGAAGTAGTGCAGTGTGTAATCTTAATTAGATCGGTAGGTAGAACTGCATCATATGATATCAGGGCAAGAAGGAGCATTATTGTGAAGATTTGTAGAGTTTTTAAATTTGTAATGTCCTTTGGTAACCAATATTTAATCATAGATAGATGCTTGGTGATTTTTGTCCCGAAGAATTATGGGTATGCAAATGATAGTTAGTGTTAGTAATATTAGTAATATTGTTCATCAGAAATCATAATAATATAGGGGAATGATAGATGGAAGGTCAGCCTCACCGTAGTTCATTAAAAAAAACATTGCACCACACACATCAGTTCTTTTGCTGTCAACAAGCCAACTGCAGCTGTCGATTTTTTTTTATTGTATTAAACCTTAATTGGAACGAGCCAATAGTAAACATCTGCACCCGAACTAGGAAACCTGTATCTCAGGTGTAGTGCTCTTTCTCTCACTATGAACAAAAGAAGGTTTAACCAGAGGCAAAATAATATAAACTAAAACTAACAAAATATGCCAGAATCAGAACAAAACCTTAAAGTTAAATTAAATGTAGTGATTGACATTGGTCGGCAGCAAGCGTCGACCTGTCGACAGCTACTGCTGGCTCAGTCAAGTGTCGACCAATTGACAACTGCTGTTGGCTCTGTCGACAGCTGCAGTTGTGTGTGCGGTGCCGTCGAAGTGTCAAAAATATTGCTGTCGACCAACGTCAGCTGCAGTTAGCTCTGTTGACAGTTGCTGCAAACTAATGTCTAAAGCTGCAGTTGGCTGTGTCGACAGCAAAGTGCTGTTCGTTTGTATAGGCTCTAAGTATTTATATAGAACAGTCAGAAGTGGGCGATAACGCCCCCTTGTGGGCGCTGGTGGCCTAGAGGGGGACAGGTAGTAGCCCAGAAAAATTGTGATTATTAAGATGTGGTAAAGTAAAAAAAAATGGGGGCGCTGAAAAATAATTGATCTTTAAAGTGATCCATTATTGTGGCGGTAGACGAAATAAGTTTGAGAACCACTGATATAGAACGAGAAATTTCATGACAAGATTTACACATGAATGTATAATTTACATTAACTTTGTACATATTTTGCAGTTCTACCTTACACAACTTAATCTATAGTCAGTTACACACTTACCTCCAGAGGAATACTCAGACCATAGTATTTATTGGTAAAGTATGAACAACTAAGTCTAGCAACATCAACCTTTTATTACAAAGGAGTTTGCACAGTGCCAAGAACACTAGCTATGATAGAGTATATATGAATGGTATAACAACAAAAAGTTCATTCCCTAAATCTAAAGGATCAGGGATAGACATTCTTGGAAGAAAAATTCGGAAGAAAAAATAAAAAATCCGGGAAAATTTACACCAACATTCCATTTGATAGGTAACATTAAAGCAAACCGCTTTCTTTGTTATGGCAACACTTTTATTACTTCTACTTATTTTGTAACAACAACTAAGTACTATAAGTACAATTTACTAACCAAAATGGGGTAGAAGTAAAAACTTTTTTATCATACAATAAAATATAAGTATTTACACAATTTCATATATTTTTTTCTTTTCACACCCCATTTGTTGCCATAACGTCAAGATCAAGTTGGAATACAACTCTTCTATGACTATCATGAATTCGTGAATAAAAATTAAATTTTGTTTATTTACACATATCAATTGAAGCCAATAAAATATTCATTCACATACACAATTCCAAATTGATCGGCCACGATACTAACACTGAAGCTTTGAGCCACACAAAAAGCTTTTATTTAGTGTAACAATGGGTTGTTAGTGTATATTACCGCAAATAAACGATAGAGGTTAAAGCAATATTGATATACTAAAGTAAATAAGCATAATTCAAGTAGCATTTGTACATTGTTAACTATATACTACATTACTTTGTATTTCGGTATATTTTATAATACATTGTATTCATAAATTAAACGTAAGCGTATCTATTAACACTTCGCAGATTGAAGCGTTAAAAAAGAAAATACATAGAATATCGATCCCTATCACCATATCGTAAGACACAAATTACAAAGTCGTGTTCGCAGAATGCGAATGAGTGCGCGAAATAGCACGCATCTATCATCGACATACAATTTGACCTTATGTTGTAGAGATAGGGTTCAATACTGAATTAGGCAAGATCAGGCAATTCTTATTTAACGTTAGTATATCAAATCAATAACAGAATAATGTTTTTTTTACAGAAAATGCTTATAAGTAATTGTTTTAGCCCCTTCTACTTTATGTGCTACCAAAAGTAGAAACCGTGTATGAACATTTATAATGAATATAATGATACGTATGAGAAAAGCATAGAAGCGGTACGCCTATCTTAAGCTTTTGCGAATACAAAGCTCGGTTATGTAGTAATAAATGAAATAATAGTGTTTTCTTCGCACGGGAGTTCAGTTATTATCACTATGTTAAAGTAACGTTTACTAAAGGATAGAGCTATACTCGTATAGCACGAGCAATGACATGTAATATGACTTTACAACCTTATCGCATTGACGCACACAGAAACAAAGTTCTCTCTCTCCTCAAATGTCATTCAATACTGTAATATGACAAGGTTGTTTAGTCTTTCTATGTTATTGCAAGTGACTTTAAATTGCGTATAGCACCATTTCGCTTACTAAATTACTTTTCACCTCACACGCTCAGAAAAGGAGGATTTGTCATTCAATTTCCATGTAGAAAATTTGCGGCCTAGCGCGGTAAAGTACTTTTATAATTTAATACCTAAAAATATGTCATAATGCGTTCCGAATTGCACTATTGACTTTTTTGTTACATTTATGTTACATTTATGTTACTTTTATTACTTTTTTGTTATATTTAGATTAAACATAATTTTTTACCGGAAGTTGACCGCGGAAACAACCATAAAATGTTCCTCGCTGTTGTGAGGTGAAAAATTGTGTGTTACGCACGGCAGAAAAGTTTTGAGCGTCTTGTGCTTTTGAAATCCTCGCTTCGCTCAGGATTCAATCTTTCCTAGAATCCTTCACTTGCTCAGATTTCAATAGAGGTAACACGCCGCTAATAACCAACTTTCCAGTCTTGCATAATAAATAACAATTTATATTACTTTCACAGTAAGGTCGGGGACCTTTTCTAATTTTGAACATATCCTTTTATAAAAGGATAGTTAATCAATTAATACGAAATTACAAACCATCGGTAGTAATATTTCCCTATATCGACATCAAAAGCCATGCTCCGAGTAATATTACTGTAGACAAATAGTTTATAAACATGAGTATAAACTGTTTGTCTTTGAAAACGCAAACAAAAAATAATTATCTGAATTTATCTCTGGTACTTTTCTATCAATACATTCGAGTCAATACGTCTTCTATGTTTTTAATTTATTTGTTATAATTTTACCGTACTTAAATATAAAAATAACAGAGATAGATTTGATTTAGCTTTATAGGATAGGGTGTGCTATAGACGTGTTGTTATAAGTAAATGTAGTAAGGAAATTATTTTTCAAACGCAATGATTTGAAAAGCATTTTAATAAGGCTTCATTATTAATTTAGTTTTAATAATGAGGCCTTATTAAAATGCGTATACGCTTGCAATATTTGTGTACGAATTGATTGAACTTCTAAATATGCTGTATTTTTAGTTGGGTTAAATACAAAATTTTAAGTTATTGTTTTTAAAATTATTCAGCAAGCTCAACACTTTTACCCCCTTACTTATAAACCAGGTATAAGCTGAGAATCGTTATTCAGCGTTTTGTCTCTGTCATTAAAATGTCTCTATAAACTCGAGCAAATAAGACAAAACACTGTATAACTATTCCAAGCTTACACCACTTTTATAAGTAAGGGGGTAAGTGTTAAAGAATTTGGTTTAAATTCCGTTGTTAGCGTTAGTATTTAAAATCAGTCAATTAGGGTTTTTAAGTCCATATCATATATGTAGTTGGTTAGTGTATCGAATGCAACGTTCACAGCACACCCTACAAAACTGGTAGCGACTTACATTCTTAAGCTTTGCGTGTCTCGCGGCGCGCGGTGTTACCTGCACGCCGTGCTTGGAGTGCGTCACCGGCGCCGTCTGCCGCGCCAGCACCGACGCCAGCTCGTCCTGCAGCTCCACCACGTCCAGGCATTGCTGCAGGGCATTCTGCGCCAGCACCACGTGGTAGTCGATGCCCGCCTGCTCCACCGCCACCGACATGAACAGCTGGACGCACTGTGAGAGGAAATAAACGTGATGCAGAGTCGTCACAAAAGAGATTCCATCATCAAGTGACGATCACAAGCTAAGGAAAAGAAAAAAAGGAAAAGTGACAACACATCGACGACACGTTCCAAAGATTAATGACCCCTTTATCTATTAAAAATATGAAATAAATGAAGATCACAATCTCGGAAGACGGAGTCGTGAAACAAAAGACGATCGACAACGGAAAACACGCACCATTCAAGACAGTGACCCTTCTTGAAATCGTAAACATGAAATAAAGACAATCGCGATCTTAGAACACGCCGCGCTTGAGGTGCGTCACTGGTGCCGTAAGTCGCGCCAGCACTGATGCCAGCTCGTCCTGGAGTTCCACCACGTCAAGGCATTGCTGCAGCAGGGCATTCTGCGCCAGCTCCACGTGGTAGTCGATGCCCGCCTGCTCCACCGCAATCGACATTAACAGCTAGACGCACTGTAAGAGGAAATAAACGTGATGCAGAGTCGTCAGAAGAGAGATTCCACCATCTCACAATGAAATATGTGACGACCACAGCTAAGGAAATGAAAGAAAGGACAGTGACAATCAATACACCGAGACGATCTGAAAGTTCAATGACACTTCTACATAATGAAAAACATGAAATAAATGAAGATCGCAATCTCAGAAGACGAAATCGTGCAACAAAAGACGATCGACAACGAAGAAACGCACCATTCTAGTTCAATGACCCGTCTAGAATTCGTAAACATGAAATAAAAGACAATCGCTAGATTAGAACACGCCGCGCTTGGACGCGCCGTCTGCTGCACCTCGTCGAGACATTGCTGAAAAGCATTCCAGGCCAGCACCATGTAAAAGTCAATCCGCCTGCTACATCGCCACCGACATGAACAGCTAGACGCACTACGAATGCAGATAAACATGACGATGTAATATGCAGCCTAAAAAGCAAAGTCACAGGAAGTATTCAAGCATCCCTTAAATAAGTGACGTTCGCAAGCTGAGGAAAATAAACAAGTAATGATAATCAAGGACCCAAAAGTTCAGCGACTCTTCCACTTGTGAACAATATGAAAAAAGCGAAGATCGAAATCGCAAAGGAATCGTGGCACAGAAGACGATACAAAATTCAGTACAAACACCATTTAATTCGAACGAAAATGAGAAAAGATTTCAGTAAGAACTGTGATTATCTAATCCTTGTTGTAAAAGAACAGTCAACCGATAAGTCAACAACAACATTTTTTCCGCGTTGTTTTTATTTATTTGTATATTTTTACTGAGGAAAAAATACCAACCTTAAATAACTTTAACGCCTCGGCTTGCAGTGCCTCCGAGTTGAGTGAAGTAAGCGGTGATGTGATATTTTCCTTTGAGTAAAGTAACGTTGGATGCCGCCATAGCACGCAATCTGAAACAGTACATAAATAACTTTAGTTGAATAGTGAATAATGATGAAGCTATATCCCTAAATGTAAAACTGTGAGAATGTAAGAACTTTTTTAACACGGGGATAATATTAGCCATCATCCATAGTCTTTGTTGACTGGGATACTGAAGTTTCTACATGATTTGTTCCAATGTATACTTTGACTTAGTCCAGAAACAGCTGTTAAGTGGTAGAACCACGAGTCTGCTTTTCTTTGTGATGGAAAGTGACTTACTGATGTTTAAAGGTCACTTTTCAATTTGACGACTCAGTATTAAATAAAACAGCGATAAAAAAAACAGCCCTTGACAAGTTCCTAGCTGGTTCTTCTCGTTACAAGGTCTCCAGGCGTAGGGTTGGTGAACTGATGGCGTAGCTTCTTTTACAAGTGCTTGTAACAGCCTAGACTAAATAAATGATTTTTTTTCTAGCACTAATGCTATGGAGAACGTCAAAAATAAAAAAGGTCTATACTAATTCGATGAATACTAACTATAAGGTCTATACTACACTCATCAGTCTCTATGAGTTTATGGACGGGTTGTTCGAAGTGCGTGCCCTGGTTGACTCCACCGCCGGTGACCAACGTTAAGTGGTATAGCCACGAATCTTTGTCTCTTTTACTCTAACATTTATTCTACGAGGAAGTGAGAAAAATAACAGAGTATATACTAACTCGGGTCCCCATCAGTCTCCATGAGTTTCTGTATGAGTTGTTCGAAGTGCGTGCCTTGGCTGAGTCCGCCGCCGCTCACCACCGTTAAGTGGTAAAGCCATGAATCTTTGTCCGCTTTGCTTTCGAACAAGAGGTAGGTGGGGCCCTGGAAGGGGGAAATAGGCTTTTGAAAGAATCGCTATAATAAACATGCAATGAAAATGAAGTTGTGATGAGAGATAACATTAAATGAGTATTAGTGATCAATTCATGTCTTAGAATAATTTCCACATGAAGAACTCGTAAAAATAAATTAAATTGTATCTGGCAACCACAGTTTGTATAGAGAAGGCAGATTCAGTTGTTTAGAGAATTGCACTTGGTCCTCGGCGTAATTGATTTAGGACCGTTTTCACCATCGACTGATAAGTTCTGGGCAGCTGTGGACCTACCGCGTAAGTGCCATCGGCGTCGCTGTCAATTTCACTTTTACAGCCGACGGTGTTTTTGTACAACGCAATTTCAATGTTATAGTCTTAATAATACGATTCCTTTTCCATAGTCAGTTAATACTCGACTCTGTGTGCGACCAAGACTGCGCTATAGCATCAGCGCTCGCGTGTAAAAAGTCGCGCATGTAAGAATATTCAATTTTGAATTTAAATTTATTTGTCAATTACTGCTTATAAAGTCATTAAATTAATATTAGAATACATACTCATTAACATTCTTCTTCACCTTTCTCCTTCATTTAACCAAATTCTGTTAAAAAAATGTGATTTAATTATCTGACAAAGACGACTATTCTTAAGTTGGTTATTTCCTGTTTAGCAGATAATAAATTAATAATTATTATGTAAATTTAACATTAAATTAATTATATTATTGAAGCTTATCGATATTGGTTTATCAAAATATTAAAATCGATAATTAATAACAGTAAATTACTAAAAAGATGTTTTGGTCAGACGATTGACAAATAGTCAGGTTTCCGTTTACTTCCTGTTATTTTCCTTAATCATTTTTGTAATACAAATATTGAACATGTATTGTATCTTATTAAATTAAGTTATAAATAATGTTAATAATATTTATATTATAGTTAGTACAAATAGTTTAATTAAAGTATGTTATTTTCATAAAATAATTAATTTGACTTGTTGGCGCCACTGTAGCAAATTTATTATTTTCACGGATGAGTTGTTAAAATGGCGGGAGAATCCCCCTCCTCTTGTGGCTCCCTCTGAGCATGGAGGACACATTTTGTGGACAATCTTGTGTGGTGAGTCGAGCAGAGCGGTCTAAAAGCTAAGTACTTTAATACTGTCTAATTCTACTTAAATATTGTTTTATTTTAATTTAATACTGTTTGAACTTGATTCACTTTTATTTAGAGGTCTAGCTAAGTGTTTCCATAATGTTTTATTCTACCCTAATTATTACTGTTTTATTCTCCCGTAATAGTCTCTGTTTTATTCTTATCTAATACTGTGTTATTCTCGATTAATTTTATTTGAGGTTGTACTTGATGTTCTCCTTAAGGGTAAAGATTATGTAAATAAATGTGTTATGTGTTTAAAGTTGTGTTTTAAATAATCATTATAATTGAAAGAACATTTTTAAATTGTCGTTTTTATTTAATACATTCCAGTAATTGTTGAAAGATTTCTAAGGTTTTATTTCTTTATTCCTCGTATAACAATACTTTATTTTAACTACAATTGAAGCTCTTTAACATTTCCAGTAGAATTTTAATTACATATCCATACATGTTGATACATGTACTTATGGTCATAATTTCTAACACGCACATATTTCGACAAGTCGACGACGTCGACGACACTTACGCGGTGGGGCCACTGATCTGGCAGATAATTTGACATATTTTCCATATCACAACTGCCAAATAAGCAGAACTTATCCGTAGGTGGTGAAACCCACCATTAGAATCTTAAGAGCTGGTTTAGAGTCTGGCCTTAGAGTTTTTTAAGATGCATTGCGATTATCAGCCACAAAGTATTTAAAAGTAGCACTAGCGCCGTTAGTCAAAGCTTCTAGCTTATTTTTAGCCAAGATACCTACTTAAAATATCTGTTACCTAAGCTAACAGAAACTTAAAAATATCGTATAATTAAATCTACAGAATAAATAAGTGTCGTCACTAACCCCAGTTACCTGGTGCTGCGGATAGATGGCGACAGTGAGGTGGTTCCTCGTGTCGTCGTTCTTCTCTTCGGAGTCAGAATCTGACACGTGTTCTACATCTTCTACGCGAGCGTCGCGCATGTTTATCTGGCCGATGGGGTTCTGAATAGGAAGAAAGTAAGATACAGTAAATTAGGGAGTAAATATTTAAGGTGTCGGTTTTTTTTTAATAGCTTGGTATCAAATACTATGAGATATGATGGGGAGTTCGTGGCGCAATGGTTCGCGCGCTCGGCCTGAGATTGTTGAGGTCAAGCAACTTTCGCAATGGACGTTCACGGGATGGGTGACCAAAAATTTACTACCTCGAGCTCCTTCGTGCTTCGGAAGGCACGTTAAGCTGTTGGTACCGGCTGCATTTGCAGTCGTTAAAACCCACCAATCGGCATTGCGCCCGCGTGGTGGGTCATGGCCCATTCTTCTTATCCGTCCATAAGGAAGACCAATGCCTCAGCAGTGGGGACATTGAAATTGCTCATGATGATGATGATAAAATGCACCTACCTGGTCTCCCGGCGACTTGAAGTATAGGAACATTTTCCCTATGAGCACGCACCAGCTCTTCTTAGCGTGACCGTTCTTAACCTTCGTCAGCCAACCCTGGATGGTCGGCTTGTTGTCTTCTTTGCTGAGGAGGAGTTTCGTCGCGTTTCGCCTTTGGACGTTCTGTGCGAAAGTGATGGGTGATACTTTAGTTAGGACAATTTGCTAAAACTTTTATCACCATTTTTCCCCTGTTTTATTTCATTTAGAGTTGTTAAATTGAAAAGTGACCTTAAACACAAGGGTTACATCAATTTTCATCACAAAAAAAATACTAAAGTACATTATATATAATACATACAGTGGTAGTCACATAATTTACAGTAGTCGATTTTCATACAAACGAGGTAAATTTGGAGACTTGGTTCTCTTTCAAGGATTGACCCAGTTGTGATCTGATAAGGCCATCTAGGGAGTGAATGAGGACATCCAGATTGCTATACACACCCAACTGATCTGATCAACCTTCTAAGAGATGTATGGATATGTTTAAAAAACGGCGAAAATAGCATAAAAAATTATGAAAATTCTGAAACGAAAACTCCGATCCTTACATCTTTTAGAATGTTGATCAGATCAGTTAGGTAAGTATCAATAGCAATCTGGACCTCCTCCATTCACTTCATGGATGGCCATTATCAGATCACAGCTCGGTCAATCCTTGACAGAGAACCAAGGCACCAAAGTTACATCGTTTGTATAAAAATCGACTAGCGTCGTTAATAATTATGTGACCACCACTGTATATAGCGGTGTTCATGCTGGGTCCGTTTCTCTTCTCTGTAATAACTTTTAAGTCTTTTACACGATACGAATAATGTCGGAGAACGATAGAATATTATGAAACGACAAAAAAAAATCGGAATAACTTCCTAAGACAGTATTTACCTAATATAAGTACAGAATAAAATACGGTATACCATATAGAAATAGTATACATAGATTTTTTAAAACCCATAGTACTTTAAACACATTAACAAAATACGAGTACTAAATGATAGAACGTCCAATCCCTGGTCCTGCTGGAAGAAGCTTCCGGAAGGACAGTCCTACGGACGTGCGTCCTGCCAGCAGTACGTATATTTTGTGGACTTTTTATGGATTTCAGAGGCTGTCCTTCCAGCAGTACTTGACTTTTATGCGTAATAAAATTAGACAGGGGTGACAAACATAGGTAAGTTTTTTTGGGCTCGGGATCGTCGACCAGACGCGGGCGCTTGTTGAGATTACAGGGTAGAAAAATAAACACGAATAAGAAAGGAACTAGGTGAACATTTTTTTTTATTAAAAAAAAGAACATTATGCAGGTATTCTATTCGTGACGTGGTAGGTGAAAGTTTCTACCAGTCTGCGGAGAGCACAAAACACAACGCGGACCACACGTCTTGCAAAAATAGCTCGCCTTTCGCTCCAGCAAAGTTGTTTTCTACCTTTCTTACAGTGCCCCTACAATAACTAACATTGTAGTTATCGCCAAAATGTTTGCGACTCCACCAGTGCAGCCATCATTTTCGTCAAAATACGTGGCTTGTACGCGAACGCGGACGCCCCGTGTTATACTCGCCGCCATTTTGGCCAGACTGATCACAGAAACACGATTCAAAAACTCGCTAAATCAGAAAGACAATGTATGTCAAAGTCCTGCTCGCAGGCTTAGAAAGCCTCATATAACCAAAAACATTGCGTCCCACCGGTAGTACGCAAAGTCCTGATGGCAGGACTCTGGACGTTCTATCATTAAATTCTGCTAGACATCATGCAAAATAAATCAAAATTATTTTTACAAAGTACTTAATAATTAGAATCACCTGTAGCACCCTTATCCAATCCTCCATAGTAGCAATACTGTCAGCGGTGAGGTAATAAGTTCGACTCCCTGTGAAAATCTCGAATGTCGCAGCGCCCTCATTTCTGGATATCTTGCAAGCCTCTCCTAGACCTATCTGGCCTTGGGGTTTCCTATTCACTTCCGATTGAGACTTCCAGTAAGACAGGGTACCGTTTTTGAGGACAAACCTGTTGGCATCAAAGATTGGTAATTGTAAAAAAAAAACTGTGATAATGCTACTCTTTTTGTCCAAAGGATATTGGATAGTTAAAAAAAAATTGTCTCTGTGTAGAATTGTACGGTAAACTTTCATCTCAAGTTAATTATTTTAATCATATATTTTTTTCAAAACTAGATAACAAAATATTTACTTTTTTGAGAAGATAAACCGCTTGTGTTCCGGATAACAGAACCCAAGACCGTTTCCGGCTATTTTTTCTCTAATGCATCTCGGCAAATCTAAGATTCGTCGGTCGCACATCAAAATTCACGTCATCATTATCATCAGCCATTTTTTATGTCCCACTACTGGGGCACTGGCCTTCCTTATGGATGGATAAGGAGAATGGGCCATGAATCAGCACGCAAGCCCAAGGCGGATTGGTGGGTTTAACGACGGCAAATGCAACCGGGACCAACGGCTTAACGTGCCTTCCGAAACACAGAGGAGCCCGAGGTGCTACATTTTTGGTCACCCATCCCGTAACCGGCCATTGCGAAAGTTGCTTAACTTCAACCATCGCAGGCCTAGCGCGCGAACTACTGCGCCACGGGCTCGTCACGCCCTGCATAGTAGATATTATTTTCATCACAGACTATGAAGCAACTATTTCGTCAAAACTCACCATCTCTTACGCCAAGTTTTCAGTTTCCCGCCCAATTTAGCAAGATGTCCGCTTTTCTCTAAAGCGTCGTGTCTTCTCGGCGATTCAGCAGCGGGCGGCGCTCGACACAGCGACGCTAGCGACGGCGACGCCATACTGTCGCACGACACCGCGTCGGGCGGAATCGCGTAGTCGTCCGACATGCCCGACTCGAACGATGTGTCTGGTGGATGGGATATGTAGCTAAATAGTGGCTAATAGAGTTACGGGAGTATGTGGCTAAGGAACAGTGGCTTAGACACGACGACGCGAACGACGGCGACGCCATACTGTCGCACGATACCACGTCGGGCGGGATCGCGTAGTCGTCCGACATGCCCGACTCGAATGATGTGTCTGGTGGATGGGATATGTAGCTAAATAGTGGCTAATAGAGTTACAGGAGTATATGGCTAAGGAACAGTGGCTTAGACACGACGACGCGAGCGACGGCGCGACGCCATACTGTCGCACGATACCGCGTCGGGCGGGATCGCGTAGTCGTCCGACATGCCCGACACGAATGATGTGTCTGGTGGATGGGATATGTAGCTAAATAGTGGCTAATAGAGTTACAGGAGTATGTGGCTAATGAACAGTGGCTTAGACACGACGACGCGAGCGACGGCGACGCCATACTGTCGCACGATACCGCGTCGGGCGGGATCGCGTAGTCGTCCGACATGCCCGACTCGAATGATGTGTCTGGTAGATGGGATATGTAGCTAAATAGTGGCTAATAGAGTTACAGGAGTATGTGGCTAATGAACAGTGGCTTAGACACGACGACGCGAGCGACGGCGCGACGCCATACTGTCGCACGATACCGCGTCGGGCGGGATCGCGTAGTCGTCCGACATGCCCGACTCGAATGATGTGTCTGGTGGATGGGATATGTAGCTAAATAGTGGCTAATAGAGTTACAGGAGCATATGGCTAAGGAACAGTGGCTTAGACACGACGACGCGAGCGACGGCGCGACGCCATACTGCCGCACGATACCGCGTCGGGCGGGATCGCGTAGTCGTCCGACATGCCCGACACGAATGATGTGTCTGGTGGATGGGATATGTAGCTAAATAGTGGCTAATAGAGTTACAGGAGTATGTGGCTAAGGAACAGTGGCTTAGACACGATAACGCGAGCGACGGCGACGCCATACTGTCGCAAGACACCGCGTCGGGCCATATTGCGTTGTCATCCGACATGCCCGACACGAATGATGTGTGTGTTGTAAGGAATATGTGGCTAAATATAGACAGAGCGATAGCAAAGCCATACCGTCGCACAACACCGCGTCGGGCGAGATCGCGTAGTCGTCCGACATGCCCGACTCGAATGATGTATCTGGTGAATATAATATAGTATGTGGCTGATAGCTAGCGTTGAGAAAGCTGGTGGATGCCATATTTTGCTAAGAAAAAGTGGCTCATAGACACAGCAACGCGGACGACACGGCGACTCATCACGAAATATTGTAAGACATGATAATAGAAAAGACAACGAACGCAAAAATATACTTACAAAATAAAAGTTAGCAAATGATCTTATCTTGTCTTTACGATGTTCTGATAAATATATATGCAATACTTTTAATAAACAGCGTGTAACGGCCTAACGACACAATATATCTAAAAATCGTGGCTATAAAACACAACAGGTTACGGTAAAAAGAGCTTACAAAAAATACCGGTGTAATATAAAGTAAAAAATTATTTACATTACACCGGTCAGCAAAGACAGGTCAAAGAAAATACTCAAAGAGAATTTCATTACGTTATAAAGACTATACATATTACTAACCATATACTCTTTACCGAGAGAACACTGGACATATTCTTTGACTACTGTCAATTGTGAAAAGGAGTTTTATCACTCTGTAATAAAACTCTGTGACCTTTTTTCGTGGTCTGTGGTCTCATGCAATGGTATAACTTTATGCCTTATTTATCCCACCAATATTGAATTGAAAACATATTACATACCTCTAGTCTTGCTCTGCTTACTCGGAGATCCGCTGCTAGATCTTTTCGCAGGACTTAGACTGGAACTGGTCTTAACACTTTTAGATGGACTGCTTGCACTGAGACTGGTGTCCGATGAACTGCACTGTCCGTTAGCACTGTTGGTCAGGACTAGACCGTGGGCGGAAGTTTGTTGTATGGATGCTGGGAGGACGCTTGTTAGGTTCACGTTGTTTATTGGCAACGGCATTTGGTTCGAGGTTTGACCTGGAATGGTGAAGTGATATGAAGAAAAGAAGGTTTTTATGTTGTCAGTGTAGTTTTCAGACTGTGTGACTTCAGAAATCACGAAATTTGAGTTTTGATGCTAATTGAAGCTATACTTCAGCCATTTTACGCAAAGAATGTTTGTAAACAAACCCATACTTAACCTCAAAAGTGTATTTATTACACGTTTTAGAAATATGTGCACTTCATAAATAGCTTACTTTTCATATCAAAGTTTCTTAAATGGTATTATTGACCCGAAATATAACGTATTTGTGAAATAATTACAAAAAATGCTCAATTTGTTTACAAACATTATTTCCCCAAGATGGCTGGAGTATAGTGGAAAATTTTGAAAGATTAATGTTCATTCATTTATAATAGTAAACTATTAGAACAAACCCATTCTGCTCACAAGTTATTCTCACACGGGACTCGAACCCGCGACCTTTGGGTATCCGGCCAATTCCTCTAATCTAACCACTGAGCTACCGAGCCTTGACTTCAGAAATCACGGAAATGTGTTTTGATGCTAATTGAAGCTAGTGCAAAATGTTTGAAAGATTAATGTTCATTCCTTTATGATATTTTTTTTAATAGGAAGCTTTTAGAACAAATTGGCTCGGCTCTCAAGTTATTCTCAGATGGGACTCGAACCCGCGACCTTTGGGTATCCGGCCCATTGCTCTAACCACTGAGATACCGAACTTGAATGTTCATTAATTCAAATTTTACAACATTATTTTGCTTGTCTTGTGTATATTATATTACCAAACGGATTGTATAGAATTTTACCATATCTTTCTCAGATTTGACCGTAAGCATGTAAGTACAAATAAGGTCAAATCTGAAAACTACGAGTAGTATAATATTTTGTAAGAACCAATAATGAAATTATTATCTAATACGTAGGGAGATTGGGCTACTTCTTCTACAATTTCTTTTTTTTTATCTTTTTTTTATTTTTTTTATATTATTCTTATTTAAGTACTCTGATGTACATTTTAATAAAAAATAAAAAAACTAGAATAAAACTTTGTAAACAATCGACTCAGCCCACAAGTTTCTATCAGGCGGGACTTGATCCCGCAACCTTCAAATACTTAATTTATAGAAGAAAATATACTAGAAAAAAAACAGCTTGACTCATGTCTCACTGAAGGGACTTAAAAACAAATACTTGACAGTACTATGTTACTTTATTACTATTAGTACGACAAGGCTTTTATTGAACGTGGCAAAAGAAGGAACTGACATTAAACGTCATTACCACAACCCTATATCGAGATACACGAAAAGAGCGCTTCAAACTGTATAAGAACCTAGCGTGTCGAGTTTTTCGTACCTACAGGACGTCACGAGCGAGATTTAATGATGTGTAAATGTGTATTGACAAACTTTTGCAAGAAAGCACTGCACAATTAACCATTTTCGTTTCTGAGTGACAAGTTTTCAAAGCATTGGCCTCATCGCAAGCGGACTGACTTAGGTCATTAAACTCTGACCGTGCATCAAACTTTCGACACACAAGGTACAGGGTTACAAGGTTTCAGTCTATCTTGATATAGGTCTGTTGTCATTACTGAAAGTTCCATAGCGCCTCCGCCCGCGTTGATTATAAACCTTGTTGCCGTGCAACAAGGCTTTTATTGAACGGGGCAAAAAATGGAACTAACATCTTGCGTTACGTCATTTTTGACAACTAACAGCGCCCCCATCCACGTTCATTATGAGCCTTGTTACACTTACACTTACCATAGACAGGGTTGTGATGAGGAGTGTTATGTACCGTCACTCCCATGGACTCTTCGCCGTCTGATGAATCATCTGATGAATCACCGGTGAACGGCATCGACCTTATTTGACTAGCTCGCTGAAATAAAACAGAAACGTTACAATTCTGTATTTCATCCAGTAGTTTGTTGTCCAAAAGCTTTCATTGTCCATCGCTATTTTGGAATTGTATCTAAAGGTGATATTACACGAATCAATTTCGATTCAATATTGTTTTAATTTCTATTGCTTCAATGGCATTAATACAACTCAATAATATCATTATCAAGTTAAGATTCAATATTCACTTTCAATGCATGGGATTCAATGATTTTCAATGGAAGTGCTGTCAATTTAGTTAATACGTGTACGTAAAGGCATTTTGATTATTTTAAGTGTGTAGACATTGATTAGATTAAGGTTTTTTGATTTCATAGTAAGATATTCATATGGATTTCCGCCAGGTAACGCCTGATTCTATCAAATACCAACAATAGTACGTACCGTGGTGGGCTTAGTTCGCCCTCCACCGACTGCAACAGTCGGTGCAACTGTTAGTAACGCCTCGTCATCCGCCATTTTTAACGTCCGCACTGCTAGTGCACTGGCCTTCCTAATGGATAGATAAGGAGAACGGGCCATGACCCCACCACGCGGCCCCAATGCGGATTGGTGGGTTTTAGCGACTGCAAATGCAGCCGAGACCAACGGCTTAACGTGCCTGCCAAAGCACAGTGGAGCTGGAGATAGTAAACTTTTGGTCACCCATCCCGTGACCGACCATTGCAAAAGTTGACGTGAGGTCGCTCCTAGAAGCCTGTGAACGCCCCAGGAGGCTTCTGCGCTTCTGGAAGGAGCTGGGATGGCTTAACTAGCCATACCGATGCTATGTTCACGCATAACGGTCCAAACGAGAGTCTAAATGCGGAGAAAAGAGCCCATCACCATTACCATCACCAATACCAATAAAAGTTGCTGAACCTCAAAAATCGCAGGCCGAGCGCGCGTATCACTGCGCCACGGGCTCCTCAGCCTGATTCTATCAAATACCAATAACAGTACGTACCCCCTTGACGGTGGCGTACACGGGTACGGAGATATCTTGATAGCTGGTGGACTCGTGAACGGGCCGCGAACATGGTGGTGGGCTTAATTCACCTTCCACCGACTGCTGGAGACCATCATCTGCCACCTGCGACACATATTATGAACATTTACACACTGCTCTACGTTTCCAACAGGAAACCAAAAGGCAATGAATATAAAAAAACAAGTTTAAATGCGTTTCCCGCACACAAAAATGGCACTGTGAAAGTGAGGTTATTAAAATTTTCCACAGGTAAACTTTGTTACAGACTTACAGTATCTAGCCTAAACATATAAAAACTGAACTCTATTTGTTTTATTCACATACAATAAGAAGTTTCGGATTTACAAGGGTTCAAACTCCAAGATTTGCGCGCTCTTTGCGTGACGTCTTTCTAGAGCGTTTCGTACAAAGAAGGAGACTCTCTCGCCAATTCGGTCAAGCGTGAGCCGCAATCTGAATACAAAGTTATAAAGTGACGTAACAAAATAAAACGCCGACCCAAAGTTATAAAATTAAATATCTCTAGAAATATACCAAATATGGAAAAAATAAAAGTGCTGTATTTTTTTTTATACACGTGATGGCATATAAATCTAAGAGTGCTGTTAATCCCCATTATAATTCTATAACTTATTTCACGATAGACATGCTCTTTTTTCTCCTACTTCTTCTTCGCATGTGTAATTAAAACGGAATACTTATGAAAAAGAGTCAACAAATAGTATATTCAACGAAATTTGTCCGAATTAATAAGAAAGCAAGAAGCGAGTTGCGTTTCCTGAGATTAAAAAAAAGTTGTTTAAACTATTTCAACATTTATAACTTTTTAATTTTGCATTTTGTAATGCTATTTTTATGTGACAAATATTAAACAAGAAAATATATTTTCTTTTCTAGTATATTTTCTTGTTTAATATTTGTCACAATTCAACATTGTACGATCAACGGCAGAGAACTTTAGGTAACTTTAACGTGAGCCACTGAGTTCGGAATTTATATATTTTTTTACAATTTATATAAGACTAAGTAGCCGTTGACTGTAGTAAGTCTGGGATAAGCTGTTTTACAATCACACCAATTATCTAGCCCACGTTAAGTTTCATGAAGAACTTGTGTTATGGATACTAGATAACGGATAAACATACTTATACACCTTCTTTTTTTTGTAAATACATACATCATATACATATATTAATCTAGTCACCCACCTGGTATATCTTAGCCTCCCAGCTAGGGAACCTATGCAGCGGTGGCGTGGGTGGCCTAGGTTGTTCTGACGTGGAGCTGTCACCTGTGGACGACCCGCCCCGACTGGCCCCGCCTTGGACTACCACGTTTACGGGCCCTTGCCACGCTGGGGTCCGTTCTGGGAAAATAGATCTTGTGTAAGTGCGGTAGAGTGTTTAAGTGATTGAACTAGAGATTATTTCCGGGCGACACCTTAAACCCAACTTAGTTGAAGTGCGCCTATGAGAGTGCTATTTATATATTTTTTTGTATCAAGCTATAATATTCTGCGTAAAATGAAATAATGTCATGGGAGTTTAAGAAAACGGCAACACCGTATTCGAGTGATTCAAAAAATGGAAGCCGGTGAATTTCAATTCGAATGCGAATTGAATTCGCATGAGAATTTCGAATGATTCAAAAATACGTCTCCTGGGATTGATTGAATTAGAAATTGTTTCCGCACAATATCTTGGATCGAAATAATGCGAAATGTGGGGTCATTTATTTGTGGCTATCTATTAAAATATAAGAGTGATATTTCTAATTTTTACTCTCAAGCGGGCCCTTGATGATCTGCCAACTCCGCAACGAATATATGGCGTGTGTATAGGTATGCGAATGAAAGTATGCTAACCATGGTTTTGTATTGTTAATGGGCGCACAATAGTTCGTTGTTTTCCTTCACGTAATAAAATATGTAACAACACGTCTTTCTATGGTTTGAACATTGGTAGATCACCTAATAAAGAAAATATTCTTTAAAAATATTCATTACACACTGAACTTATAAAACTAACTTAACTTTAATTTCTACTGTAACAAAAACATTATGTAAGTATATGATTTTGTATTTTTTGCATTTTTCAATGCTATTTTTATACTTATGGTAAATTTTAAATAGAAAAATATTGGAAAAAATTAACTCGGCCACAAGTGAATTCTCAGACGGGAATCGAACCCGCGACCTTTGGAAATTGGACCGGATTTACAAAGGTCGCGGGTTCGATTCCCGTCTGAGAATTCACTTGTGGCCGAGTTAATTTTTTCCAATATTTTTCTATTTAAAATTTACCATAATTATGTAAGTATATAAACAGCTACTGGTGAACAAAATTAAATGATTTATGCTTATCGGATAAACATGTATCTCTTAACATGATAAGATCCTCGTCTCGTGTATAGTGTAGGATCGCTTTCGATGACCCAAATATACAGTCAATAATCAAATATAAGATTGTTGTGATAGTGAGATTGCTTTTTTAAAATTAAGTATAGCATACCTCTACTAGGCGTGTAGATTTCGGCATAGTCATGAGTCGTGTCGCCATCTGTGGACGTGTTTGGTGTCGTCGGCAGTACGACCAGGTTTTCAACGGCAGTCTGTAAAAATCGATATAATGTATACAAGTATTTAAAGACAGTGGTCTTATATTTGATTAAGTTTTTGATGAAGTAAAGAGTATTCTGGCTACTGTACTTATATCTTAGCGCTAAGTCGTCAGCCAATTGACTGGCTGTAGTCCTCTTGTCCATCGTCCTGTTCATAGTGGTGAGCACGGCCTGGCTCGTGGTAGCTAACTTACTAGTGCCGATATATAGGATCTCAGTATGCAACTTGGTAATACGTAAGGTAAATCTTACCGCTACGTCGTCAGTCGATAGCTAAATGACCGTATAAGGTAATTTTATGAGCTTCAACTGCCAAATGAAGCCCATAACCATACCCATATTTTTTACGCGGTAGCCCCGCTGGCTGGTGGTAGCTAGGTTTGTAGTGCCGATAGAATTTTATCCATATGCTACTAGGTACTAAGTAAGAAAGAAAGAAAGAAAACTTATTTATTGACACACACACACACACACACACACATAAGAATAGAAAGGAAAAGAAAAAAGTAAAAATACAATAATCACAACAAAATATAACTAAGAACAATTGTGTGGGGTCAATAAAACCCAATCTCAGCGGTTTTGCCTTTGTGTTATTCACAGGTGGGCCGAATGAACACAGAGGCGCTGTTATTCTGACAGGGTTAGTAAGAAGGGAAGATGACCAGAAAAGAATAAATAAGATATATACAGAAGACGAGAATACACAATAATACATAAACTTATAAAACTATATACTACAATACATACTATGTATATCATTCTCTCGTCCATCATTCTCTCGTCCCTCGTCCTGTTCTTCGTGGGCCGTCTCGCCTGGCTGGTAGTAGCTAGGTTTGTAGTGCCGATAGAAGTATATCTATGTGCAACTTGGTACTACGTAGGATAAATCTTACCGCCAAGTCGTCAGCCAATAGACTGGCTGTAGTCCTCTCGTCCATCGTCCTGTTCAGTCTGCTAAGGTTATGCAACCAAATGTACTTATATCTTACGGCCAAGTCGTCAGCTAATAGACTGGCTGTAGTCCTCTCGTCCATAGTCCTGTTCATCGTGGTGAGTCCTGCCTGGCTGGTGGTAACTAGGTTTGTAGTGCCGATAGAAGTTTATCTATGTGCAACTTGGTACTACGTAAGATAAATCTTACCGCCAAGTCGTCAGCCAATAGACTGGCTGTAGTCCTCTCGTCCATCGTCCTGTTCATCGTGGTGAGTCCCGCCTGACTGGTGGTAGCTAGGTTTGTGGTGCCGATGGAGAGGTTCCTTCTATGCCGAACCGGGGTGCTGTAGTGGGGTTCCGATGAGATTATTGGGAGCTGCGGATAAGACAAAAGAAAAAAGAAAAAATTAGACAATCGTATACAGTCAACAGCAGCTACGGCTTTACACATCTGTCAAATTTCTCCAATCGATTTTGGACTTTAAGACAAATGCCGTTGAGTTCAGATTTGTCTATAGAAATTTGACATTTTGTATAAACCGTAGTTGCTGCTGACCGTACTTGTATGACCTTGTTTCTGAGAATCTTGATATCCACTAACATTGAAACGGTTAGTAAAAAACGTACAATACAGCCACTTAAGAAAATAAATAAAAGGTTAAAATTATAGATTTTTTAAAGGAATATCTAGAAAGGCAGTTTTTACAGCATTGCCAGAGAAAAGTATGTATAACTTAAAAGCTAGTAATCCCGCACCACAACCAATGTGTAAGACCAATAATTCAATGTCAATGATGAATGACAGAAAAAATAAGTACTATTGTTAACAGAGATTTAATACTTTTTTTTGTGCAAAATTGAAGTTAATGAAAACCTATTAAAATTAATTTCGTGCTATAAACAAGCTATTAGCGTAGCCAGAGTCAATTTGTGCAAGTATAAAAATCACATTGCATAATGTCGTAGGATGATTTGATACATATAATTTTCGCAAACATCCTAGGGATATTGCGACAACACGGATAACTAAACAATGGTGTTAACCTTTCTCAATCTTACTGAAAAAAGATAGAGTTTTCGCAAAAATACGGGTTGCATTAGTAACATTGGATATTCTCAAATTTGATTGGCTTAATCTTTACTTTCTTGCTTAACTCTTATTCTGATTGGTTCACAGAAAATTTACTACACGTGAGAGAATCGATTGGCATTTGAAACGTCAAGTCGTCAACTAATCAGAGAAGATGTTGTTTTGGATGGTCCGATCAACCAATCAGTGTTCTTATTTCATAACAGCCCGTCCGTTTTAACGCAAAAACACTATCTTTTTTTTAGTATGATTGAGAAATGACACCATTGTCTAATTATCCGTGCTTTCGCAATATCCCTAGGATTTTCGCAAAAAAACAATTTATCTAAATGTCCTGGGACATATAGATAGATAGCCAGCGATTCTTTTCGCAATTTTACTAAGGCAACCCGCATTTTCGCAAAAACCCTATTTTTTCAGTAGGATTGAGAAATGAAAACACCTTTGTCTAATTATCCGTGTTTTTGCAAAATCCCTAGGATTTTCGCAAAACATTGATAAATCTAATTATCTTGCGACACATAATGTGATTATAACTTTTTTTTTATTTTGCATTTTACAATGTCATTTTTATGTCATAAATATTAAACAAGAAAATATACTAGAAAAAAGCAACTAGTCTCATCCCGTCAATGCGACATGAGACTAGTTGCTTTTTTCTAGTATATTTTCTTGTTTAATACATATAATGTGATTATAAACTTTGCCCTGGCTCATTGCGATTTGAACCTATACCTGCCCATGGCAAAACCTTAAGTAAAATCTAAAGAACACCTTAAATTGTACAATAAAATGGCAACTTAATAACAAATTTAACACAATGTTCTAATTTCATCGCAATCCAAACAAAATGGTAACATTAATTGCGAAACCAAATAACCTTTAAAACATGTGCAAAGAAATAGTTTTGCCTAAAGCATCCATGGCTACCTGTGGCCCTTCAAGGCTCTCTGATCGCCTTCGGTTTGAGGCCAATAGGCTGGTCGCAGACCGTGGGGAGCCTTCCTCCGTCCTCACTTCGAGGGAGAGGCTCGCTCGTGTTGGTAGGAACTGGGAAACAAGTGGTTTGATAGGGGGACAGAAAGCATTGGTGGTTTAAATTGCTACTGTTAAAGTTACAGGGATATCATTAAATGATACAACTATTTTTAGTCAGATTTAATTTAAACAATTTATGTATATAATATTATATTATTTATGTATACCTATATTTTTACTAATTAACTGAGCATTGGATATTAGTTTTTAGATATAGCATTGAGAGATGATGATAATGATGGCCAAATGACATAGAAGACAGAAATTACCTTTTTCCTTCACGAGATCATATCATTTATCTTTGCATTATGTGTATAGTAACACACACTCTATAACTAATCAAATATTTTTATTTACTAAATCAATATTGATTGTTTGATAAATCAAATTGAACTCAGTACTTCAATAATAAGAATTCCAATTGTTGAATGTGTAAATCAACTTATCACATCCAAATCCTTTTCTATTACTCTTAATACATAAAATAATGTTATGGAAGAGCAGAGTCTCTTGTTACAGGCATTGTATGCTTAAAAGGGGACTCAGCCACTAATATCTGTAACACAAAACCTTTTTTTGAAATAAAATTTATTGTTATTGTTATTATTGTTATTAATGCATCAAACCCGAAACCAGATACCGGTGTCCAGAGAACAATGGAATATGTATTGTGTCTAATAATCTGGGGTCTGCAAGGTTAAAGTAAATTGATCACACTTTAAATACAGCACACCATGCTAAATGAATACAACAACCAAAGTTAACTTACAGCACTATTTCTGCTCCCCTGTGCAGCAATATGGTTTCTAAGTAGCTCAAGCTGTTGATTGCAGCGGTCGTTCTGTTCCCGCAAGAGCTGGTTCTGTTGTTCGAGCTCACGCAGCTTGTTGGTCACCCACTCCTTGATACGGGCCGCCTTCGCTTCCACCTGTTTCGCGTCCTGGAGTCTTAGCTGTTTCTGCAGTGTTAGGAAAGATTTTATTTTACCGTTTACTACAAAATCTTGGTCATTATGAACATTTAGTTATTAAAAAAGCTGCAGTATTTCAACTCATCAACAGAGAGTCGCTTTCTCATTTAATAATAATATTTTACAGTTTTTTTTATTGATTGAAAGTATTTTAGGAATAAATAAGAAGTTGTTTGATTGCATGTACCTATACACTCACTAATTTCTGAAAAAGTGTAAAAATAAGTAACAAATCAAAAAAAAAACTGATCAGATATTTTGTTTTCATTTATAATAAAAAAATATTTGTTTACCTCCATTTCATATCAGCAAATTATATTAACTTCTATTTATCATAATATTTTCCATAACAATAATAAGTTAAGGAGCTCCATAGTAAACGTAAACGTATAGCGTATAATAATAATAAAGTAGTTAATTCGCACTTCGATTTATTTAGACCTATTAATTAAAGTAATTAAAACAAAAACATATCGCGCGCCTGTGATTTTGTTTTGAGTGATTGATTGACATTGACAATTTGACATTTATAGTTTGACAGAAGACGGTTGTGAGGGTTGAGTTGACATATGTTTTGGTCGCGTTCGAGATTGATTATTTTTTTGTAGCATCCGCCCTCGCGGTTTCATCCGCGTGGTTCCCGTTCCCGTGGAATTATAGAAAAAAAAGTAGCAGTTACTATCCGTTCTTTCAACTAACGCAAAATCAAGTCGATTGGTTGCTAAGTTAGAGCGTCAAGAAAGGACAAACAAAGTTTATTTAACAAACACACTTTCGCATTTATAATACTATTATTAATTAATTAATAAATTAAATTATTGATATATTTTTAGATTATTAATCCTTAAAATTAAAAATTAAATTGTTATTATTAATTATTATATTTAGGATATCAATATTAAGTATTTATTATAATATACGTTCAATCAATATTAATATTACACGTTACTATGTCAATATTTGGCTTACTTTAATTTTTTGGAACAGGTATGGTTATTAATGGGCATGGTTTTACCTGTTCTTCAATTTGGCCCTCGAGTCGCGTTATGGCCCTAGGCGCGCCCTCTGCGCCCGCTGGCCACTCGCACAGCCGCTGCTCCATGGCGCGGACCTGAAATACAAAAGAAATAAAATTTTAGTATAAGTAGGTACAAGCAACATAGCATAGTCTAATAAATGGTAGCACATGTAGATACGTATAAAATAGCTACTGATTGATTTAAATTGTCCAACTTTTGTTCCTTAAATACCTAGGAATGATGCTAACATCATAACAAACTCGCTTTATTTTCGCATTATTCTCAAATAAATGTTTTATTTCAACATGTCTGTTGTAAATTGCAGAGTAATTGATAATGACTCTTTTAAAATTCTTGAAGCGATGACAACAAGCATGACTTTGACTTAGAGAATCGTATTGTGTCGTCCGGACGTAATAACGATTCAATCATTTGGGCACACAAATCCATTTTATTTTGAGTCTAAATTTATCTATCTATTATTTGTGTAGGGTCTATGTTGCATGCAATGCAATCACTGTGTTATGTAATACAAAAGCCACAAAACCACAGGCCTAGCATCCGATTCCGACGCGGCAGGCGTGTCCTCTCGTTTGTATCGGCACACTGCAGTGACAGAGTCAAAGCTTGTCACCGCATTGGAGCGTTGCATTGGTGGGCCTATAGTGTTACGTCAAATCAAACCTTTTGTGGTTCACAAATCAGGTTAAATGAGCGTAACAAGTGGTTATGTGTGTTTACTTACATTACTACTGTGCTAATAAAGTCAAAATGATAAACTAATTCTACAATGTAAAAAGAAACAATGTTAGTAAGTTCTTTTTAAATAAGAATCTTTAAGATAAAAATCTGAAAGGTGGGAGGGAAAAACTAACAATTTTAAAATGCTTGTATCACGCTAATTAGAATAAAGATTATTTTAATTTCAAAAGGTTAGTTTCACATGATACTTTACTAGTGACAAGAACTGCTTTAATTTGAATGCTGCTATTTAACGCCCACAGTACATATTAATCAGAGAAAGCATATTCATTAAAATACCCTGACCAAACCCTAATATGACTAATGCACACATTTCTATTTACAATTTTGTGTGGTTCGGTATCCCTCGAAGGGATTGGGGCGGGCCAATCAGCCATATGGGGATTAGCCCGCAATATTTCGGATTGAAACAACCGTGATTCAACACGATTGGGATTAGGACGGCGTCGCTCTAATCCATGTAGATGTGTCGGATTAATGAATTAATTTTCTTGACGTATTTATACGCCACCTGCAGTTTTTAATGTTTTTGTGTACCAACGACACCAGAGTTTTGCCGGCCTACCACGTAAAAAATATGGGTGCCCCTTAATACGCATAAGATTATGTCATAATATAAATTCGCATAACAGATTTGGCATAACATAATCAAGCATAACATTGAATGGGCATGATAATAAAAAAACATAACAATTATTGCGGATATTAATAAATCCACATAATTGAAATATGCCTAAAACTATTATGTATAATTTTAATTATCATAATAAAAGAAGCTTCCGCCTTAGCCTTCGATGTTAGGTTTTTTTTGTTATATTTTCACATCCTTATTAACTCTAAAGAACGTATCAGACTGTTTAAAATAAAAACGCTTGAAATTGAAATAAATTGTGTGCAAAATGGTTTTATACATACATCGGAGCTATATTGTCAAAGCCGTGATATTGTAATAATTTAACATGTGATGTGAAATTATAATATCACGGTATATTTTCAATCAGCACAAGGAAGAAAGTAGGTCACGTGATAGGTTAGAAATCTAATTGTTTTTTTTTGTTTTTTTTAGATAACTGAAGTACTGGTTGATTAACCAAAGCTGGCGCCTTATCAGTACTCACACTACTGCAATTTTAAAAACGATTAGACGAATTTTATACAAAAAGTTCTCTCTATAGTAGCAAAAGCAAACGCCGCCCGCTTATGTACAGACACTATGTGTAAATGTGTCGAACATTCCAGCTTTAATTAATGCTTGTTATTGAATTGCCTTATATTTATACCACTTTAAATTTGTGCAAGGTAACGTTATGCTTAAAACATTTATGCCAAGTCATCGTTAGGACAATTCACGCTATGCGCATTTACATTACGCGTATTCAGTTATGCGGAATATTGTTAAACGATTTAAAAATTAGGCATAAATAACGTTATGCCAATTATGATTAAAATAGACCCAAATGGGTATGGATGGGTTTGGATGGATATGGATATCATTTGACAGCTGAAGCCCATAAATATGTCCCTAATATGGTCAATGGTCATTGAACTGTTAAAATGAAGCCCAGATCTATCCATACCCTTATTTTTACGCGAAATAGTTCATTATTTATTTTTATTTATTATTTTGTGTGGTCATTATTTAGTTTATAACGATAAATATGGTTTATATTATGTCGATTAACTACTTCATATAAGTGTTGGCTATTAATTTGACAGTTTAATATAATGAAAGATAGACAGTCTGCAGACAGCACGACACGATATGCAATATTTCAAGCTCTGTAGAATGTTAAGGGGCGAGGTTATTGAATTAACTCGATAATACTCACGCCCGTCCGCATATACATTTCTGAACAGCATTCCGACGGCTTCACGTCTCAGCATTTCGACAGTGAATCATAGACGCCAGTTCAGTTCACAGTCCATAATCTCCGTAACACTCAGACAAATATGTTTCCGGCGCCACAAATTGCACTATAGCTACCCGAGTTATGGATAAACGTTATTTTTTCAAATATATTATGATCAAATAATTTGGCCGACTTATTATCTCCCACACTGTATTACAGTCTAAAAAAAGTAGATTTAATTGTGACTACGTGTTAAAGTGCTAAAACTGAAACGTTATGTTGCTTTTCACCATGTTTGTGGTTCATTTTCTAGTAAGATACTAATTTAATTCTATAGGTAATTTGGTTTCAGGTATCCCATTCAAATATATTATATAAGACATAATTATATTAAGCATTTGGAACTACATATACAACTGCTTCCAACCGTAGCTAAAAGTCCAAATGTAAGAGTTAAGCTATAAAACTTTAAATAACATGACTACAGCTAATTAAACGAGCACTGCGTCAGTTGAACTAATAACAGAAAACTTTAGTTATACAGATAACTTCCGAAACAATATAATTATACGTTGTATGGAAACGTGTAAAGCCCAACCCTTCACGAAGGGCTTATTGAATAATCCTTAGATAATACTCTTTGGTAATCGAGAAGTAGTTAAAAGGTTTCTGCGTTCAGAAAATTGTCTTATCATCATTACTTGAGTTTTTGATAACTATGAAAATAGGCGAGTTGAATAATAATAACAAATTGAAAGACGATGGATAGCATACTTAAGGAAACAATGAGTATCAAAAGAAAATAATTGACTCAAAGTGGATTCTTACAGAAATCAAAGCTTGATTAGATTTCCTGAATTCTAAATTCAGCAGAAATAGTGTTTTACTTTTTTTTTCTCTTTATTTATTAGGAACTTTTATTTTAAAAACATGCCAGTTCCATCGATATATATCATTGTTTTATTTACTTAAAGCTAATTAAACTTATACTTAGAGGCTAAAACATAGAGCATCATAGCTTAACTAGAGCAAGTTTCAGCTAGGATACTCTGTAATCTGCCAACATCAGGGGGCTCTGTTTTAGAACATTATGTTTCACTCGTGTAAGACATCGAATTTGTGTAGTATATTTGTATTGAAGGGACTGGCCCAGATGTTAAATCGATGAAATGAACACGTGGATCCAAAAGCTTTTTTCACAGGACAGGTGCTCGCGTGAGAACTAGCAGACGGTTATTTTACAAGCACTGGAACAAAGGGAGTAACGAGTGAAGGATCCATCCAGGAATAGCTCGCATTAATCACAAACGCCGTTATTCGCCTGACTCACGACACGAGGGGACGCGGACGTAGCCGCTTCTAAATCCGGCATCACTTGGGGATGGGCTAAGAAAAATAACCAATGGTTAGCGCTTGGTCACTTGCTAAGATTGACAAACAAATTAAGCAAGTTGATGCCGTTTAGAGGAAATCCCATTTTAGTTTATCTGACTGATTGTTCCCTATGGAGGTAATAGAGGATTTGTTCCATAGTAAACTGACAACAGTTATACTTATCATTATGATATAATAAGAAATATATATCAAAATGATTAAAGTGTACTAGAGCCCGCCAGTGGTTTCACCCGCGTGGTTCCCGTTCCCGTGGGAATATCAAAAATATTTTCTTAGTGCTCGCCTACATCGTTATAGGATCCTGTATCCAAAATTTCAGCTTAATCGGTTCAGCCGTATGAGCTGCACGTTATCTGTCAGTCACAGTATTGTTTTATTTATTACGTATAAAAAGATATAATTCGCTTAATTATCTTTCCATAAAAATGGATATTTGACAAACAACCATTATCAAGACAAAACATCTCAAAAACAATTTATTTGACCCCGAAAACGAAATGATTTGTTCAGTTAGAAATTAACTTTTTTTAACTATGTAATGTACTTACTTAATGTAATAAATATGGTATGGTCATTCAGTTGAGGTCGAGTGTGCACATACATTAAAGATGATGTAGAAGTTGCAGCCGTTAAAAATTTAAGAAAAAAATATGTAATGACTTAATCTCCTAGTGTTTTACGTATGTATTTAAATGCTAAACATTATTGTCATTAGCTGTAAACAGAAATTACAGGTCGTTAAGTTAAAACGATGCAGACAAATTTTAGCTACATGTGAGACATTGTATGACTGCGCTAATTAATGTTTCGCGTAATTAAGCTGGTAGTGACTATGAACTGTTGACTAACAAACGAACTTCCTTGTTTAGTACACAGTAGCTCACTACGGCCTCTTTGATGTCCGAGTACATGGAAGGAGGCGTGTAACACGTTTTTTTATATATAAGTTAAGTAAGTAACTGGTGTAAAAAATGTTTATCGACTGTCTGAGGTATTAAGCTATTCAGAACTTATCAGTCCTCCACTACGGGACGTTGGCGGAATTTCTGTGAAAAACGGAAGAAGCCATTACAACAAAAAAAAAACTGTTATTGGTGAAACCGGCCCTTAAATTTGTTACTGTTCATAGACAAAAAAAAAGTCGTAAGTATTTATATTTCTGAAACACAAGGTGGTTGAGTTTATAGTGTTTACAGTTTAAAAGTATTTAATTATTAAGGGACATAATTATAATTAATTGTTGTAATTTTTACTTTGCATTAGATACCTATATAACTGTCATAAAAAACTTAATATGATAAATACGCGCCTATAGGCAAAACAGACTTTAGATAGATCAACATTTGTCACTCGCGTTGATTTACGATTCAAAAATAACTAAACTGAACGCATCAGTAAGCGCCACCGGATGAGAGCTGTTGAGATACTCTCTTTCTGCTATACGCTTCCTGCAAATTTCTAAATATTCTAGTAACATGCAAAAAGTTTATCAAATGACTAACTAGTACTACCATAAATTGTTATCTTATTTTTTTTAAGGGATGGGAGTATGCGTGATGTGAAAAGCAATAATTATTTTTTATAAAACTACTGAGCATACCTACGAGTCTAAGGGCCGGTTTTACCACATTCTGAGAAGTTCTGGATAGCTAACTGACAGACCATTCGACAGCTGTATAAATGTAAAAAATATGTCAAATCATCTGCTATCCAGAACTTATCACTTAGTAGTGAAACCAGCCCTAAGAAATGTGCTGGAAACCACACTGATTTTAGGCATTCGCCTGCACCACCTCCAACGGTTGTTTATTTGCTTCCAACGCATAATCGGTTAAGTGTTTAATTATCTCCCGAAATAGATCAAAGTCGTTACGATCACGTATCGCGATTGGAAGTGTCTCGGACGCGAGACATCCGGGGTTCCGCGTATTCGGCCCGAAATGGGATCTAATGGAATGGAATTCGACGGGTGTGGGCGTTTCGTCTACTTCACTTTTCGAATTGTGTACTTTACAATACCAGTTTAAGTACGTACTACTACCTACTAAAGATTGGATGTCAATTACTGCCTTGTTCTGGAAATGCTGTTTTGTAGGTCCAGTCGATCACGATCAGTAAAGAACTAATAAGTAAATGTTAATCTGTGTCGGTCGTAGCAGCAGCTGCAAAATATACGTATATTTTATTTAAATAAGTATAACCTAAAAATAAGTCACTCAACGTGAGACTGTAACGTTCAGCACCTTGCATTGCAATGACTTTTTGAAAAAAGTTCCTTCAATTCTGCTTAGGTACCTTACCTACCTACTTTTGTTTCCATATTTAATCAAGGTTTTCATTTCAATAAAAATGTAACAGGAAGGAATAATATACTTTACATCTCTCATGTTCGGTAAGTAGGTTCTTATTACCTCCAAATGGGGCTTGTAGGTGAATAATTAGCGCTCTAGGGTAATAATGTAGCTAGAAAAGCCCTAGGGCGGTAAGTAATAAAAAAAAAACAGTTCTTTCTTTGAAAAAGTTCGCGTACATCTAACCATTATACTTTATCAATTTTAAATATCGAACGGCGAAGCTCAATTTCGATCTTGAAACAAAATATTAAAAAGTTCTTTACTTTATTCTTTTTAATGAAAAAAGGCGGGAATAGAAAACTTTTACTTGTAATGTCGGTTCTTGTATAAGGCAGTATGTCTGCAGACTTCGGTCATTTTGGAATTTCCTTTCATTGGGATATATATATATATATATATATATATATATATATATATATATATAAATATATGGTAGGTGGGGTGGTTGGGTGGGTGCGATGGGTGAGAGCTGGTGGGAAAAAAGGTAAAGGAAAGGAGATGCTTAATTCGGTGAATGTCTGTATTTAAATGTTTTGTTGTGGTGGCCGAAGCGGCTCTTCGAGCCTTGTTGGCTTTGCAGGTTTTCGTTGTTCGGAGGTGGCATCAGCCTTGGCTTTTGGTTTTGGCCATGGTACGCCAGGGGTATTGTCTTCACTGATTTACGTTTTTAGTTCAGTGCGAACGCGCGTGGCGCCCCATCTGTCGGATCGACGGTGGCAGGTGTGACACTGACAGGAGATTGTCAGATGGTCTGCGATTGATATGACAGAATTGCAGGTCCTTGCTTTTTAAGGTTACTTTAATTATAGAATTTTATTGATACACAATAAAATTATAAACTATATCATAATATATAAAAATTGATGAACGAATAGCTGAAGCCGCAGGTTAGTGTCAGTGCACTTCACATCAGAATTTCATAATCAGTGTCCCTACTTGATCTTACCATTATACTTGCCCAATCCACCTAAATTATCAAGTTAAGCCTTGTAATTGATACAAAGGGACCCCCTAAGGGTGTTACTTTCTCTTTTTATTAGTAAACTTTCATAAATAAGTCACTTCAAGTATGCTTTCATGAGTGCACACCATGTGGCATGGAAGCCCTCATGTAAACATAATGTGGGCTAATCTCTGTAGCCAGAGCTTCCCTGTAATATAAACAGAAAGGCATCATACTGTGGAACATAATTTATTAACAAATTAAACATTTACTTACAAATAAGAAATATTAAAAATAAATCACAGTATCATAATCGGTATGCAAGTGGCCACTTTAGAGGTTAAGTCTGGGGTATCAACCTTCCCCTTGCTCTGATGCTTTTTAGAGGAAATAGGGCCCTTCAGGCTTCGTTGTAGAGACATTACAGTTGGGCCCCTTTGTGAGAATTCACCGGTTACAATAATATCTGAAATCACCTCCGTTCATAATCCACTCTCGCAGGTGACGGGACGCGTGCGGCGCCCCTCCGAGGCACCACTCCGCCCGCGAAGCGGAGGGTTCGGTGCGCTCGGCGTTGGAGGACGGATCGGGGAGGCCCGGGAGTCGCCTCCGGCTGTTTTGCTACCCTGCTGGTATCAAGCAGTGAAGGTGTGGTCGGAGGATCGCACATGGAGCGGTGGCCCCATTCCTCTATTAAATTAACCCAAAAAGCTAGCATTTGGTTTCATAATTAAATATATCCATATCAACAGCCACCATTCGTTCACGTCAGCGGGCTTGGGAGTTCACCCATAGTGTGGCATCATCGTCAGTTTCTGATCGCGTTCAGTTGGGTTCCGTTTCTGGTGTCCTTGGGCGGGCGTTCATGGGCCTTCAGTTTTGTTTAAGATATCACTAAAACAGTAACTTTAAATTGGTTGTTTTGGCGGTGTACCTGTTTTTTATGTTTTTGTGTGTTGATTGCAGGACACCTTTTTGGTTTTGGTTTGTATAGAGTCAGGAGAATAGTAAAGATCAATTTACTTGTCGCTGGATGGTGTTTTGTCTCGTTTCCCCGTTGTTGTCCTGGCCGGGAAGGGTAGGTCTATTGAGTGGGTTCATATTATTATTGTTGAAAATTGGAAAACCATATCACATAAATATTGTTTGTTTTTGGGATAGTTCTCATTTCACTATAAATTTCAACAAATAAAATGTTTTATTCTTGTAATGCCGGTTTTTATCTACTTATCTCACAATCGAGATGTAAAGCAGAATAGTTAGCTCGGGTGTAAGCATCAAAAAAATGCACCCTCGAACTATAGGCGCCCTCGCTGCGCTCGTGCGCTAAATATCTCGGGATGCAATTGATGCCTTACAGCCCTTGGCTACTAATCTACTATTATTGTCTAACCTATGTACCTAATCAAAACAATCATTTATAACATTTCAGTATAAAACCATTACAGTACCACAATAACCCACAGTTGCATATTTTTATATAACGATAAAATCAAAACCTAACTATCATGGCGGTGGAAAAACATGGTAACTCAGTTTTTGGCATTTTACAGGAGAGCACGACAAAGATTTAAAAAAATCTTAGCAATTTCGGATAAATATTAATGCCAATCGATCTTGACCATATAAGTAAACGTGGTAAGACCTAAACTCTTGTATCATTTTGATGCCATATTTGTCTATATTTAATTATTTATTGTATATAATTAGTGAGTTACAATAAAATTCGTCCTCATATACTTTGTAAAATAACATTGTAACTCCAACATACAATCAATATTGTATGAAACTGATATGTTCGTTAAATTTGAAATTATTGAATAAAATAATTTTATGTCTGAGATACAATGTTTTTAAGACGTTTTACACGCTGCAGAATTTAAATTATAACGAATTTATATACGATGATAAGTGTGTAAAATCCACATTTTTTGCTTAATATGAATATCATCTTAACTCAATACTGCCTAAAACTGAGTTAAAATGTTTTTGCTTGCAGGTGTCGAAGCAATTATTATAAAAAAAAAATTGTTTAACATAATAAAATAACATGCAATCGGAGGCATGATATTATGAATAATTCTAATTATGATTAAATTCTATGCCTATGACGCAGACGGGTTTTTTAGTTTTTTACCTGATTGCAAAGGAAGGGTTATGTTTTTCGCGCGTATCTTGTATGTACCTATGTTTATTAATGTTTGTTTGTTTGGTTATATGTAATATTCTTTATTATTCAAACGGCTGAACGGTCCACTGGATAACCAAACTGAAGTGGTATGGGTGGGCCTACAATATAAGTCGCAGAACCGATAACCGCTGGGGTAAAGATGTTCTTGAGTGGAGACTGTACATCGGCAAACGTAGTGAAGGAGCAGGACGGCCTCAGACTAGGTGGAGCGACGATATGCGCAAAGTGGAACTTGCTCGGACTGCTCGGTGGCGTGCACTTGGAGAGGCCTCTGTCCAACATTGGAAGATGATGATACTGATGACGACATTAATACAGCATGAGAATATTACAAAAAATCTCAGTGCATTTTTAAGGTTATGAGTTTATGATACTTCTAATTAATTACTTAGGTACTTTGCTTGCTACCATTGAAGGTAAGTACTATTTTATAACATTTTAAGCGCTCATGGCGGCGCTTGACAGACAGTCCTGACCATTTCCTTGTTCTGTGGTCCTGACAGACAGACAGATCATATTCGATCACGTATTTTAAACAACGTTCAGTCCGGCCAGGTGTCGGATGGGCGATAGTAAAGTGGCATTACAACTGAGCACTGCCATGCTTCGGAGGGCACGTTTAACCGTCGGCGTTCGGTTCCGGCTGTTATAGCTAGCGCAGACGACGGATAACGGAGGACTTTTTGTCCGCGACACGTCTTTATTGTTAACCAAATAAGATTGAATTTAGAACGCGTATATCCATGAAAAGTACGCGATAGTCCTCGTTATATATTCAACTTTATGTTCTTAGTAATAAGGGCGTGTCGCGGACAAAAAGTCCTCCAATGTCCGTCGTCTGCGCAGGCCCATATCAGTCGTTAAGCCAAGTCAGAGGTATTAGGCGGCTTGAGAAACTCTGACACCAGAAATGACCACGGATTATCCTCATACGATTAGAAAGAGAGAGAGAGAGATTTGCCACAAGATGTAGGTAAACATTTTCTTGTTGTTTATTAGACTGTTAACCGAAAATGAATGACTATTGATGATTTTAAAATATATATTTTAGTTTTTAATATTAATATCCAAATTATCCGATTATCCGAATAATAAATTGAGCGGAAGACAAGTCAACTGAAAAGATGGAAACAAGATCAAATATAAAAATATTTTGTTCAACATAAATAACATGCAGTCGGAGGCATAGAATTTAATAATAAGTCGAATCATTCATAATGTCATGACCTTGATGACATGATAATACCCATTTTGAAGTATTCTAAAAGTATTTTTTATTTTTCACTTCGAATAATAGCACCTCAGAGCCGCTATGTTATTTTTTTTTAACATCACTTACCTGAGAACACTTGGGCTGTCAAGACAAATCTAATAATATCTTAATTATAGAAATCCGGTCAGCCGTTTGAGAGATAAGAGGTAATAAAGAATACTCCATATAAACAATCAAATATACAAGATACGCGCGAAAAACAACCTTTCCTGTGCAGTCGGGTAATAAAAAGACTGGTCTAATAGAGTAGGTCAGTACCTAATAATATAGTAGTATAGTAATATATACTATGCTGTGACAATGCGTTAATTCGGATGAGAGTGAATGTTTGTATGGACAAAAACATCCACATTTAGGTAAGAGACCCCGCTAGTCTTATCTTATCATAAATCAAATCGGCTAAAGTTAGTACTGAAAATCTAAGGAGCTGTGGACTTTTATAGCATTATTTTTGATATATTTCGTGGCGCAGTGTGCCGCAGTCTAGTGGATTAGTCAGTCTCAGAAAAAATTTAAAACGGACAGATTTTTGAACGTTATATTTTTTGTGTAATGTAATTAAATTGAGTAAGTAGTTCTAACGCGGTACACATTTTATTATTCAAGACGGGGAGACTCTTAGCCTTCACCATACCTGATGTTAAGTATTGATAAGGCTGAAGATGGAAGCGAGCCTTTCCCGGAATCCTCAACCACTGAGGAACTGGCTATCTTATCTCTAACTGCCGGAACACAACAATGCTGAAAACATTGTTGTTATGGCGTCAGACTTAGATAAGATGGTGGTAGCTAGCCAGGCGGACTTACAACAAGTCCTACCACCAACTAAACCGAATACAATATGTACCCCCGCTGGGAATCGAACCCGGGACCCCTGGGTCTGATACCGGTGGTTGTACCACTAGACCACAGAGGCGGTTAAAACACATGCACTCTACTAGCCAATATCTAAAATTATTATTTAATTTTTAACATTATATCCATAGTAAAATTAATAGATATTGTTACTAACGGGATATGATCCATAAAATGCACTTATTTTACACCAACTTAATTACATACTTACATTAGAAAGCTATTAACGATAGGTAGCAAATTTTAATACGCAACTATAAAAACCAAAACAGGCTGGTAAGACCCACTTTCGCCAAGCTATGTTAACATTTATTTAATTATGATTTATATGTATGCAAAGCAGTTGCGAGGGATCAAAATATGGCGAAGGTAAGACGGACCCAAAATTTCTCAAAATATCTCAACTGTATGGCGGAGTAGGATAGGATATCTAAAAGGGAAGCCGATGAGAATCGGTATGTATAGACCCTTCGCCTCTGATGCATAGCATTAAAACTGAAATGTGTCAACCTAGCTTGGTGCAAGTTGGCCTAATAAATTCAAAACCTCCAAGTAGTGACGTTAGTCCTTATTTATAGGACAGGCGAAGACATAAAAGCCAATGCTAAGTATTCAAAACCTTTAAAAGTTATACAACCTTTTTTGAAGTGAAAACTTCTTTAGCGGCGTTGTGCACATGAGAGTTTAAAATTTTTGGATTGGTTAAAAATGTTAAAGACGCGTCAGGACTCGTTGACCTATTTCAAAATACAATCTCACACTTGAAAGATCTACGTAAGTATATGAGTTAATAACAACCATTATATAAAGATAACTCATTACTACCAACTTTCATATTGATGCCAGGTCAGTTTTAATGTATTTACCTGCCAAATCAGGTCGATCTCCGTTTTCATCAACTTTTTAAGAAGTTGTGGTCAAGATATAGTGGATTTTGATTTTTACTTCACTTCTGCTGGCACTCCCAGAGTGCAACCCGTTGTTTTTTTAATACATATTTAGAAGCCCCCAGCCTATTTTTTTTAAAAAGGTTTTTCGTACTCAACCCTTCATACAGTCAACCTTATTTTGTTAACTTTTTTATTTATAAGCTTTACTTACGTAAACACGTTGGCGTCTTAACGCCAAGGTAAATTCGCAAAGAAGTTAATTTATAACTGCGGTGGGACTCTCCGTTTACTTAGGTAAGTTAATTAGAACTCGAGATGTTGGGGTTCCTTCGGCGTACATATAAAACCGTATCTAGTACAAGTTGGAATTAAAATTATTGCAGTTGTATCTTGTGCAGGTTAGCAAAATGGAGAATTCGAGATAGGGCAGCAGTTTGTTTCTGGATGTAATGACAAGGTCTGTAAGTACTTATAACTTTTTCTTTGAACCAAGGCTTTTATTGTGAAAGTTTGGGGTTTTCTTACTCAGGTACCCTAAAACAGTTGACAGGATTCGGATGAATGAAAAAGTTTATAGCCTGTATTAAAAAAATAGGATATTTTTTATCACGGTCAAATTAACCGTTTTTTCCAAGTGTCCACGCCGACGAAGTCGCAGGCGGAAGCTAATTGAGCACATAAGCAGAGTTGTACCAAATAACTTAAACAGGGTTGGTTTTTTTTATGTATGACGAAGAGAATCTTACCCTTCATTTTACCTGATGTTAAGTATTGAAAAGGTTGAAGATGGAAGCGAGCCTCTCCCGGAATCCTCAATCACTGAGGAACTGGCTATCTTATCTCTAACTGCCGGAACACAACAATGCTGAAAACATTGTTTTTATGGCGTCAGACTTAGATAAAATGGTGGTAACTAGCCAGGGGGACTTACAACAAGTCGTACCACCGATTAAACCAAATACAATATGTACCCCCGCTGGGAATTGAACCCGCGACCCCTGGGTCTGATACCGGTGGTTGTACCACTAGATCACAGAGGCGGGTTTTAAATCCTTTACTTCAACACAGCCTATCTACATCTTTGCAGAAAAGTTTACCGTTAGTGAAGTGGTTAAAGATAAAACCAACCATATTAACTATTTTTACAATCGATTTTTTTGTTCGTTCAATAGAGTAATAGAACAAATAAATACCTAGGTACTTACTAAGAAAACTAAGTGTTCATATTAAGTCTCCATTCATAGGTAGGTAAGAACGTTTTGTTTTTAATATTTCGCAAATTTTCTTTTTCACTAGTTAAGTAGAGTCTTGAAACCGTCTAATACAAGTGTCACCACTCCCTTACATGCCTGGGATGTCGTAAGAGTCGACTAAGAGGCTCGACGCATTTAACACCTGTGCGAGAGAAGGAAAACTTGAAACAAACCCTCTACAAACCCGTCTGGCCAGCGATGTAGCAGTAGGCCAACAGCCTCCTATGAACGCAACAATAGGCGTGAGCTAGGAGAGGCCTATGTCCAGGTGTGGGCGTCCACAGGCTGATGATGGATGTAGAGTCTTAGATAATTATTTTATTAGGTTTAACAGTCATACCTACTGTCTGTAAGTATTTATCTAATCGCATATGGTGTAAATTCGTGTAGTACAGGCATTTATACAAAAATAATAGCAAAGGAAAAGAAACAATATAGGGTCACGCTTGTGTCAGTGTGTCTGTAAAGTTTTTCATAGCATGTTGTGGTTTGTCCTTTTGTCCACCGTGTTGTTTAAAACTCAGCTCGCATTGGTTGCTCTACCTCCAACGGCTCTACGCCATGGGTAATGGGTTTGATGCCGAACCTATTTAACTTTAATGAAATAAACATTGTGTTCATTTTGTTCTGTTACGGTCTGTCTATTAAAAAATATTATATTATAATACCATTTTTTACTTTCGTATATCTGTAATACGAGAACTTAGGCTTCTATCCCCGTGCTGCATACTGCTCTAGCATAATGAATATGAGTAAAAAATAAGAAACTCACGGTTCAACGTAATGTTTAACACAAAAGTAATATGCAAATTCAGAAGCATCTGCATTCCAGCGGTTTCATTAGCTCTGAGGAGCAACCCGCAGTGCATTCTTTTCTAGTCGTCAAAATTTCACGTACCTACCTACCTATAATGCCTAATCAAGAGCATATTCTTATGATTTTTTTTTAGTTACGAGAACAATATATTTTAATGTCTGCAGATTTTTTTTATCGTAGCTTCGGCGCTTTGTTTTTTAGTGATTTCTACACTATTGGGAAAGCAGTGATTTTATGTTATAAATAAACCTTAGTAATTAATGAACCAAGTGCTAAGCTCGACATAACGTTTTGATTTCAGTTTCAACTTAAATAATTAATTTAACGCTTTCGTAAGTAGTTAAAAACTCTTTAAATACCGACACATCAAAATAAAAAAAAAACACTATCACTCCAGAAAGAGCGAGGAAAAAAAGAAATCAAATTCTTTTTTTAAACACACGTTCTTTTAAAAGCGCACGTCAATAAAGTCAAGTTTACACTGACAATAAAACGGAACCAATCCCCGCGGTACGGTTCATTTGGTGGAACGCTTATTTTATAATTGGAATCGGGAACGCGACGTGCGCGCTTGGTGCGGCGCGGAAGTGAACTAACCGAACCGAGGATATCCTACAGGACGTGCCGCGTTTACTTATGAGGATCGATATTTACATAGTGCTTTTAATATGCAACTGTTTGGTCATAAAACTATTTTAATATAAAATGTGAGGGATAAGTATAATTAGAAGCGGATAATATTGTTGGGACAATTCAATTTCTATCGAGAACCAATGTTGAAAAACGACATGAATAATAGTAATTAATTATTATATGATAAATAAAGCTATTATATATGTGTGTATTTTTAAGCAGAATTTTACATTCATAACTTCGCAACTGCAGTCAGTCATCGCATTGAAATTGATTTTGATTTAAAGGAAGACGTAAAATGCTTGCTGAGCAATTCTTCGAAGTATTGGATCTTTATAGCATTGTAGGATTTCTGTTATGTACTTTTATGATAGCTGTAGCTGTCATATTGCTAAGCATTACATTTAAGTAATGCTAAAAAATAATTTCATAAAAATATTGATTACATTACTACCCAATTTTACACGGGTAATTTAGTCATATGTTAATTAAATAAAATTTAATTAAAAAAATTCTATATAGGTCACTAAAACACAGCAAAATTTAGATTTTAGACAAGAAATAGGAAACTACGTAGTATGTAGCTTGTTATTCTAATCCAAGCTATTTTATCCCACACACGTGAGCAAATCTTGTAAAAAAAAAAGATTCCGCAGAATTTAAGAACCTCCTTTTTTTGAAGTCGATTAAATAGGAACTGCATATACACCCGGCAGCAAAGAAATCGGACCGCTGCGTTATTTTCATACAAACATGCTCACTTCACGGTATAATAAATAATAAAGTATGTGTATTTCTGCAAAGATTTGGGTTTTGATGGCGAGGTTAAATGTACAAATAACCAATAGCATTCAAAACAACTGAAAACATTTCTTGATTTCCTAAAATTTCAGTGAAACAAATATTTAATTTTGATTCCATATAAAGTTGTAAGAAGCCGGATTAAGTGAATTTGTTTTCCTTCCTTTGCAGAAAACTGATAGTTTTCTTGAGTTTTGGGACTTTTATTCGCAAGTAGAGTATTCAACTTATACATCGACGTACAAATGTTTACCGGTTTATACGTTTTAAATAATGAGACTGTAAAATGAGTATGTTTCTATAGAAATAACGGAGTAGCTCGATTTTTTTGCTGCCAAGTGTATATACGTGCCCTAAGATAATATTTTATTGAACTAAAAGAACTTTTACGGATATCAAACGCGCTATATTTTCACGAACTAGGTTTTTTTTTATTTTCTCGACGTTTCGGCACCTTTACAGCTGCCGTGGTCACGGGATGACTGACTGACTGATGACGTCGGGAAAATAAAAAAAACCCCTAAAAAAACCTAAAAATACGGACAATTACAACTTAGTTCGTGAAAATATAGCGCGTTTGATATCCGTAAAAGTTGTTTTATTTTAATGAACAGTGCGCGCCAAAACATAAGATGTAATATTTTATTGTTTATAAAATATTAATAAATAAAGCATACCTGCGATTTACAAACAATCGTCTCTATTACGTGATAAAACCTTTAATAAGAATAGAGGCTAAACAAAGAATTCCCGCTTCGAAAGGCTGGCTGCTGAATACTGATAGTGCGAGCTTGGAAAGTATAATCCTAGCTTAGTGAATAGCTAATTTGCTCGAGTGTTACTATAGCGTCTGTTTGGAGATAAGATCCTCTTTTCTTGATTCTATTTAGCTGAGGAGCGTTTTGAACGTGAATGGAAAACCTTATAAGATTGGGACTGGCCGTTTTTAACATAAAGCAATATTGCAATGCGTTCGTTTATTTTTTTCTTCAACTTTTTTGGGGCTGAGTATTTTAGAATCTTTGCGGGGCGTGTGGTTAGTAAGATCTAGAAAAATTATGATAAAATAACGGCCAAGGTGTTATGAAGGGTTATGCTCAAAGCAATTAGCTGTGGAGCGTTTGGAACGTGAACGGGAAACCATATAAGATTGGGACTGGCCGTTTTGACCAAAGAGCAATATCACAATGCATTCATTTATTGTTTTCTTTAACTTCTGTCGAGCTATTTTAGCACCTTTGCGGGTGCGTGTGGTTAGTAAAGATCTAAAAATTATCCAATGAAATGATCGGTAAAGGTTAAATGTAAGACAAAGACAGATAAGCACTTTTTCCAATAATTATTTAAAAGCAAAAAGCTTTAACAGTATTGTACATAATACAATTTCGGCTTTTTTAATACTGATTTTTAAATATTCGGCTGTATGTGCCCAAGCTTCGGTTTCATCGTTTCGTAATTTCATAAATAAGGTTTTCGCATATAAGTAGGTCACGTTCGTCGTCTTTTATGTAAATGTCTAATAATAATGTATGTTAACAATATTTCCGAAATATTAATGAACTTGGCATATTGCTAATACATACGTAATTAGGGATTTTGTGGGGCTTATCGTCGAATTTTTTTCGTAGAAAGGATTTGTCAGAATTAGATGTGTTATGAAGTGTAGGAAATACATTCTTTTAAGAATTTACCAAAGTACTTAGGTAGGGGTTTATAATGAATTTTCCTCGACATTTACATGAAACATACTAGTCACTACGAGATGTTCTTTTTGCATTATGATTTTATTTGTGCAAGAGATCATCTTTGACTGCGCTCCAGGGCCGGGAAAACACTTAACAAAAAAAAACATTTTATAAAAAAAATCAAACCGACTTCAAAAAGTAAAAAATAAAACTTTTGGAGTTTTATTTTTTACTTTTTGAAGTCGGTTTGATTTTTTTTATAAAATGTTTTTATTTCAGATTTTTTTGTTACATTATGTGCCGTTACTTACACTAAAAATCAGCCCATACACAACAATGATGTCATCTAGGTATACGACTACTTGCCAAAAGGTGATTGATATTTTTCAGGATTATGAAAAAACTACTAGCCAGATCTTCGTAAAAATTATATGGGACCACACATAAACCATTTTCTTCCAGATAAAAAAAGAATTTTAAGAATCTGTTAACAACTGGCGAAGTTATGGTGGAACATACATAAAAAAAAAAAAAAAAAAAATACAGTGACTTGATAACCTCCTCCTTTTTTTGAAGTCGGTTAAAAAAACGACTTCGCCTGTCAAGTCAACAAGTCATAACTGCGAAAATGTTAAATTGGGCCAAGTTCAGCGGTGATTAAAAATATGAAGTAAAGTTTGGCGACGATAATTTTATTTCGAAATAATCATTCTTATTTACTCCTACATTTTATATCAAGATTGGTGTATTTTTGTTTCTCTTTAGAGAAGAATAGGTATGTTCTTGACCATATACTTAGTCGGTTCGTCATTTCACGCAACAAAAAACAAAACTGCAATCGTCCACGTCCTAGACGGGATCGTTGCGCTTTGCTTTAACGCAATAAACATAGCTATTTCGCAGATTAAAAATGAAGATATCGTAATAGCGTCACTGGTTTTTAGGGTTCCGTAGCCTAATGGCAAAAAACGGAACCCTTATAGATTCGTCTTGTCTGTCTGTCTGTCCGTCCGTATGTCACAGCCACTTTATTCCAAAACTATGAGGATTATTACTAAGAGAACTGAAACTGAATATTTTTTTTCATCAAACCTATACGTGTGGGGTATCTATAGATAGGTCTTTGATAAGAAAGTGAAAAATCTAAAAAAAATATCATGTAGATCTTTATAAAAACTTTTAACGAAAATTGGTTTGAACGGAATATATTTAGCAGTTTCAAAACCGCAACTATATCTCTGTCATTCATACAAACACTATTAACAACAAAGTTTTTGCAGACGAAAAATTATAGTGGCATTGTAGGTAATCGGTAGTCAAGTGAATATCTAATTTAATAAAAGTAATAATAATATTAATATAAACTTAATTGCTCACGATACAAAAGAAACACATACAGAGAAAATGACAAAAAAGAACAACACACAATAAGCGGCCTTATTGCTACATAGCAATCTCTTCCAAGCAACCTTGGGTGAGAGACGGAACCCTTCTTGTGCGAGTTCGACTCGCACTTAGCCGATTTTCTTTATTGTATGCTGTCTCATCGCGTCGTTCTGGGTACGTGGCTCATGCGATAGTTAAGTGATCTGACTGGGATGGCGTTTATGTACTTATACGCTAATATAAGTAAACGATTGATAATCAGTGCAGAAGTGAAAAAAAACTCTTTTACATAGCAGACATAAAGAAAAGCATTTTATATAGATTAGACAATCTCGATAAGCACAATAAAGGTTTGTTAAAAACAAGATCGGCGCCCTTCACTATCGTAGCGAAGGCATCAGACGACTTCAAACTATCGTATTTAGAGGTTTGACACGGCTATGTATCACCTCAGAAAATTTCAGCTTTCTAGCTATAGTAGTTCTCGAGATTGAATTATGCGCACACACGGACAGGGTCAGCACATAAGACTTCTACTATCGTATGCATAGCATAGTTTAGAAGTCTAAAATGTTTCAAACCTGCGACATCATTGTAGTTAAATTCATTATACCAATAACTGTACCACAGTCTTATAAGTTCTGACGCTGTGATAGTACCAACTAAGAAATGAAATTGAAATGATTTTTGGTCTTCCTAAGATTTTGCAAGGGGAAAGGAAATGTCCTGGCTGACCATCGATGATGATATAAGCATCGTTACGTAAACTACCTACTTACTAATAAAAAACAAGACAACCTTAACCCTGTATACATTGGCTATCCTAAATATTTCAAGTCTGCGATGCGTCTTGGATTTCATCCAGGATTGTCCATGTGCCAAGGGTATGCCTTGAAAATATTTTTCGCTTAAGAGATTCCATGCCAAAAATGGCGATTCTTTTTTGTTTCGCTAAGCTGGTCGAGAAAAGTATATTTATGAGCCAAACACAATATAGTTTCACTGTCTTTTGTTCTTCCTTTTAATATCCCAACAATGGAATTTGAAGTTTGTATAAACTAACTACATATTTTACATTCTGCAATTTAATGAAGATCGGAAAATGATTAATTTTGTTGGTAATTTAAACGGAAATAAACGACAAGGGCGAAAAATGGTAGGTTTCACTTTGTTCCATGACTAGGTGAACCTGAAAAGTTATTCAAACGTCGAAAAAAACAGAAAAGAAATCAAACTACTAATACTAAACACAGTCTTCTGCTCTTCTTTCTTATCATATGAGGATTAGTGATCACCTCTGGTGTCAGAGTTTATCAAGCCGCCTTTAACCTCTGGCTTGGCTTAATGACTGTTATAAGATGACAGCAACCGGGACCGACCGACGGGATGACGGGCTTTCATCATACCTGCCTGATGTTAAGTATTGATAAGACTGAAGATAGGTATTTGAAAGGATGTGTATAAGCATAAAAAAAAATCAATTAAGTACAATTAATAGCGTTTGCCTGTTTGTCCATGTAACTATACCTATAGCATCATATTTCATCAAAGTAATGGTCAAATATTGACTGACTTTATCCCTAATGAGGGCAAGTGCATCGCACTAAACTCTCTCAATCCCAATGTAAACTGAACCATGACACCTTGAAAATAGAGTACCTATCCTAACTAATAACAAATTTATCTACTGGAGTTCCCTTGATGTGAGTCAGTGAGGCCACTAGCAGGGGTTTAGCACACCCCATATTTAGGGTTGATTTTAGTAATCGATATTTTTACCCCACATCGTAATGGTATACCGAAATATTTTAATATGGGTCACGCAAGCACCACGATATTATAATGTAGATAGCCATGACCTTAAAAGTTTGGGCAGCTATGTATGTATCATTATTTAATATCGAAGGAAGGAATGTCCTTCAGAAATACAGACTTAAAATAAAATAATAAAAAAAAACGGAAAAGTGCGAGTCGGACTCAGAGTTCACCACAAACTGAGGGTTCCGCACTTTGTAGATACCTACCAAGGTACGTAATATCATAAATAGTTCAGGAATTGAGCCATTTTACGAAGTTTTCCCGAAAATCAGTTTCCGAAACTAACGAGGAAGTATCGAAAAAGCATCGTCAAGAAATGTATGACGTATTGAGCAGCGCTCCTGCCTATCGTAATCCGAACTACATTTTCCCATACATTTTTTGACGTGACGTTACGATTCGAATACTGTTTCCATCCTATTTCGAAAGATGTTCGTGTTTATCGAAGAAAAGCTTTAAGGTATTTTAACTCTAGTTCCTAGTATCTAGTTTATTCATAGTAAAGTACTGCAGGATGGAAATACTGCAATATACTTGGCTTTAGCAAGGAGCAAGCCTCTGGGAAATTTAATCAAAGCCTTTGACAACTTATCCCTTCAGAAAGTGCTCGTTTTCAATACCTAGTTTACGAGGAAATATTTTTCACAGGAACATGGTGTAAGCAATGTAAAAGAAAAAAAAATGAAAACCTTTTAAAAAGTTTAAATTTGCATGGTATTTAATTTTGTATAGGAAATATATTTACTTACATAAAACCTTACAACTACATACTATATGCAAGTTACGGTATTTCTTGCACTATCTGTCCTGAATAGTTAAATTAATTTTGATCATTGGATGATCAAGAATGTTAGCTAAATCAATTTAGACGAAAAGACTACTAAACGATCAAATTAAGGATATGAAAAGTTATGTGTTCTTTAACGTACTGGAATATAGCAGCAGTTGATATTATTATGCAAAATGTGTAAAACATTTTTGTATCATTTGTATGTATTGTAATGTGAAATGCTTTGTCAATTTTGGTACACTTTAGACAAATTTGAACGTTGTTGCCATCCATCAATATCACATATTAAAACTTTAAACATTTAAATAAAATAATCTAGACTTTTAAATTGGTATGTCTTACAAATCAACAAACTATTACTAAATCCACTCAGTGTTGAAGTCGGATTCACTGTAGGTACCGTTACCCTATTCAGTCTGTCACAAAGTTGTGACGTGTGTGACACATACAATCCGTTCCACACTGTCAGCGGTAAGAGCTCTACGCAAAACTATTGACAGGTCTCCCATGACCGAGTGTTAACTAATGTCAGTTTAACGACAGAATACCCGTAGAATGGCGCCACCGTCACCCTCATGGCCTGCGCAGACGACGGACATTGAAGGACTTTTTGTCCGCGACACGACCTTATTACTAAGAACATAAAGTTGAATAAATAACGAGTACTCTCGCGTACTTTTCGCGGATATACGCGATCTAAGTTGAATCTTATTTGGTTAACAATAAAGACGTGTCGCGGACAAAAAGTCCTCCGTTATCCGTCGTCTGCGCTAGCTCTCAACATTCGAATATGAGCTCTAATTTTATAGAGATAAGAAAATCACATTTTAGGCAATTCGTTAGCCCACAACCGCCCACGCAAGGACTCCTACGTTGGCGCCATAATGTCGAGTGCAATGTGTACACCTCTTGAATACTGAACTATGTTTCTTACTTCAAGCCCATAGACAAAGTTGTAAAATATTTCTCTACTAGTGGCCGCCCACGGTTTCACCCCGTGGTTTTTCAACCAGTGGTTCCCGTCCCGTCCGTATTTTATATGATTTAGTCCAGACTGTAAAATATCTGTGTTCCAAATCCGTTCAGCCGTTTTTGCGTGATTGAGTAACAAATATCTAGAACTCCAAACATTTGGAAATCTTCACATTTATAATATTACTAGTAAGTAGCATTTATTTTGGAAGACTTCCATAAAGGAGTTGAAGTGAAAAGCCATGGAGAAAGGTCTCGTAACGAGTCAACAGTATCGTTTGATACGTATTGATGAAAACAATAGATTTTTGGAAATGCCCATTGTTATTATGCTACGCTCCGATTGATCAATGGAGGCAATCGTCAATATCAGAAACGTTTGTAGTTTAATATTAAAATAATGAATAATACAAAAGTCACAAAAATCTAAAAATCATAAATAATAATTGGCTGTTGCATCTTTTCGATAATAACCTGAAAAGATGTTTCTTTCGAATGCAAGGATATTCCTAGCATTGATGTGACAACGTTTGCCTACAGCGTATTTAAAAATATAAAAGTATTGATGAATTTCGACGTTGCTCCATAAGTCTCGATAGCTTAGTGGTTAGAGCATTGGACCGGATTTCCAAAGGTGTGGGTTCGTCCCATCTGTCCAATTTTTCCAATATTTTTCTATATAAAATTTATCATAATAATACAAAGTTTCGAAATTTACCCGAAGTAAAATTGCTTAAGTCTTAAGAGTCTCAAGATAAAATACAGTCCTCTAGGTATCGATCTAAGCGAATAATAAATGTATTTTTGTTGAAATATGAAAAAATGTGTATTTGTTGACCAACCCTAACCATATTTTTGAAAGCATACACATATTTCAATAGCGGGCTTAGGCCGCCTTAGTTGTTTTATGGGTGCGACTAAAGGGGAAAGTGTGACTAATGCCTCAAACACTGACTATGTTAGTCTAATTTAGATTGACACCTGAAATATAGTGAGTCATTAAATGTTGCTGAAATATGGCGTGTTTTTATAGAGCGCTTTGTGACAGGGCGGAAAATCTTCACCATAAAAGGTGCTCCAATAAAAGAAACATCGTAAAAATTTACGTAAGCGACGCTTGGTACTCGTAGTTTTGCCTTATGAATGATTATTTGTATGTGTGTCAAATATCTTATTCTGACCCGGAAACCCAACCGAAGACTCATGGGGCTTCCGGGTCAAATTAAGCCTACGAGACGATACAGACGAATTAATGATGAATGCAATGATGCTGCGCAATGACTTCCAGTGTATTGCAGCGGTAGTAAAGAATCAACATTGGCAGTTAAAGAGAGATAGCGTCCAAGTGAGATAGTCAGCTCTTCAGTGATTGAAGAAACCGGGAGAGGCGCACTGCCATCGTCAGCCTTACAATTACTAAACATGATGAAGGCTTAGTGTAAGCCCGTTGTTCATAAAAAAGATTATCTGTGTGGCAGTTCGAATATAATACAGTAATACAAGGTTTATTCCTGAGGGATCTAAGAAAAGGCAAAGAAGAAACAAGACCACCATTCCAAAGAACTTAGAGGTAAACTCCAGTGTCCCAAAGTTTGTACAAACTAAATGCAATTTTGTACTCTTTGTAATAGCAAGTACAATCCCGCGGGAGAAAAGCAGCAGTCACGTCTTGGATGCAGAAAAATACTGCAGTCGCTTGCGTTACTTCATACTTTACTTTGGTACTGTGTCACGTGCACAGCGGAGTAATAAAAATGTTTGCTGGTGCGCTGTTCTACTTATTGGAAGATTTGTTACAAACGCACCATTTATTGTTTATCTATTATAGGGCTTAGATATACCCGAGTCGTGTTATGTAGGAATTCTGTGGTAAAAAAAAAATGTTGCCGTATTTATTATTTGCCCTTCAAACTAATGATCGCTAATTAACAAACGAAAGTGTAGTCCTTATATGCAACCTAATCAATTTACTTAGATGAATTTTATTCTGACTCAGGTAGATTGGAAAAGGTCTCCCTCAAACGTTAGAATTGAGATTTCATATCAAATATTTTATATTATTTCTTTACATTTTATTACTCTAAGGCTATCTTTGTGAACTTTTAGAATTTCCCTGCTGAGTCTAAGTACAAGAGATGGTAAAGTTACGAAAACTTTTAAAGTCGCCTCAAGCGCTTGTATGGAAACTAAATAATATTAGGGTGTATCTACAATGTCGGTGAGTTTGCGAGATGTCTGTGCAGTGCTAAGATAAAGTTTACTTCATTGCAGTTGCAGTGCAGTTAGTGTTCCAGACTGTAGAATTGCAGATTAATTGGACATGAATTAAGTTGACAGTTCTCCCTTTGAACAAAAGATATTTTACAAAAGTTAATTATTGTTAGTCCTATTCTAAAACCATGTAGACAAGCAGTGAATTTTTTATCTGTAAGAACGAAAACACTGTTCCTACATTTAATTTCAAAATCCATACTAACATTATAAATGCTCTTTCACGCAAAAATTACTGAACGGATTTGGATGAAATTTGGTAAGTAGGGACTTTAAGTTGTGGACTAACACATAGGCTACTTTTTATCCTAATATTCCCATGGCAACGGGAACCAGACGGGTGAAACCGCGGACGGTCGCTAGTTATCCGTAAATATAAAACACTAGAGGCCGGGCGCGGTTTCACCCGCGTGGTTCCCGTTCCCGTGGGAATTTTGGGATCATTTATAGCCTAAGTTACTACTTGGGGTCTAAGGATTCTCGATACCAAATTTTGTCAAAATCGGTCCAGTAGTTTTTGAGTTTATTCGTTACATACAACAATACAAATCTTTCTCCTCTTTATAATATTGTATAGATTGTAAGTCTATTTTTACAGTCAAGTATCCATAAAATGTTGTACCTAAATATACCAAGCACCAACGACTATCGTGTTGTGGTCATCGTGTTGAACTGTCATGTCTGTGTTGGTCATGCTTTTGGTTGGCTAGCGGCCGCCTGCGGTTTCGCCCGCGTGGTTCCCGTTCCCGTGGGTATATCGGGATAAAAATATATAATCTAGGCTATTTACTATCTCTGTGCCAAATTTTAACCAAATCCGTTCAGTTGTTTTAGCGTGAAAGAGTAAGAAACATCCAAACATCCTCACAAATTCTCGCATTTATAATATTACTCGTAGTTGCTTCAATACATGAATAGGTACCAGTGGCGAAGGCTCCATACATACCGATTCCCATCGGCTTCCCTTTTAGAAATCCCGCCCCAGCGATCCACCACCACCATGCAGGTCAAATAATTATGTCATCAATAAGTTAAATATACTTGAAAGTTAGGCAGTTGCAAAGTGATTCTTTTTTTTAAATTTTCCATGTTTATTATTGTCTGATTTGCGGATTTTTCGGCTATCGGCTGATCTTCGTCTTATTCACTCCTCGCCACTGGTAGGTACTTTTATCGTTTGAATGTCGCATCTCCCATGTAAATGTGTTCTGTTGTTTTCTGGTCTCCGCTCCGAGTCATAGGGTGTAAAATGAGACCCAAAAAAAACAATACGTGTTTGGACCGAGGCCAAGTCGTAGTCGCGTAAAAGAGGAAAAGGACTGCTTTCAATGCTTGTTCAGTGTAACAAGTACCATTGTGTACCTTAATAGAGTTGACTTAAAGTTCAAAACACACTTCGGGTGCGAAAATTAATAGCGACTCATTAAGGATTTTATTTCTTAGTTTTAATTTAAATGTTAACGACTGTTATAATAAAAATGTATTTATAAACAGTAAGACTTCATGAGAATAGAGATAAACCAAGGAATTGTAAACAAGCGTAACGGGGCTCAACGCGACATTTATTATGTAGCACATTTATTTGTACTTACTGCTTGACGTTTCGGCTGTGTTGCTACAGCCGTGGTCACAAGGAAACCAAGGAATGCAAAACAAAAGTGTTAATTAAAGTTATGTACTTCAATATTACTATTAAACAGCTTAAGCAAAGAATACTTACTATTACTAAGTATACACCATTAAAAAAATAACAGTTAAAATATAACTTACATCTCCAGTCACTTGAAATTATTAATAAATAAACTGCATATGTGATATCAAATATCGAAAAATAAAAATGAAAAATGTTAATGCAACAATTACAATTTACAGATAAAAATATCGCCCTGATTTCTAAAAACAAGAATACTTACTTGTGTATAAAGAAGCCAGGGGGGTTATTCTCTAAGCAAACATCGACGCTGTTTTCATGACTGAATGTCACTTAAGCTGTCAAATAGTATTGAAAATTGGGAAATCTCCGCTGCTTCAGCCGTCGATATCAAAAATGTTTCCTAAAACCTATCTGGGGTCGTAGCGTGCAAGCGTCGGCATCGATATCGGCTTTATTTGACAGGTGGTAGTGACACATTGCTGCTTCTTTTTGACACAAATGAAAACATACCAAAAACTAAGAGCATTATGTCACATCTAGTGATGGGTTTTTATCCAGATAAATACTGAAAATGGATAAATACTCATAAATATCCATTTTTACTCGAGTATTTATCCAAAAAGGCGGATAAATACTTTTTAAACATTTTTATTTCTATTCAACGTAAATTTTGAAATTAGAATGTAGGTAATTAGTAATTTTAAATTTTATTACAAATAAGTAATGAATAATAGCCAGAAAGAAATCTAATGATTTCATAATAATTTTATGGTATTTGAATGCAACTAAATATGTACATAAATAAAGGTATTATGAAATAAAATATAATGAAAGACTGTAAGTTTACTGTAACATTTACTATTAAATTTTAAATCTTAAAGCAAACACAATCAGCCTTATCTCAGTACTCTACTTTACTCTTTGGATATTTATCCACTGCCCATCACTAATCACATCCATCTGTCAAATGAAGTCGATGGCGATGCCGACGCCACTTGCGCGTAGGAGCCCTGTTCCTTTCTGAGATGGCAATGCTTGTTGGAATAAATGAATTTTATATCTAAGAAAAATACTAGAACCTAAAGCCTGTATACCTTATGAATTAGGTTATTAGCTCATTTATTTTCTATATACCACCATACTAATGAAATCATTAACGAATCATACAACGGCACCAGAGGCGTAATTGCCGTATACGGTCGCCCTAATGCACTGCCTGAATGGCTGGGTTCATGATTTATTGTAATGTAGACTTGTGAATGCTAATAAGGAGTACTTTAGCTCCTTAACGTTGCTGCTCGCCTGGTACTTTAATGTATTTGAGAATTATGTTTTGTACTTATACTTAAGCGTTAAGATTTGACGATACTGCTTTTTATAACAAGAAAAAAGGTTTACCTCGTCTATTTTTATGAAACTCAGTATAAATAGTTAAGTAGTAAATATAGTTTATGAGTGATAAGATAACATCACATTTTGATAGACAGAATCAATTTAGCATTTTAGATATTATTGGCTTGTAATAAATAAATAAAACCCTTGGTAATTTCAATACACTTAATTTTGTACAAGATACTGAAAGTATAATACGAGTAGAAGTAACACACCAAGAAAACAAATCAAATGAATAACATTGGAATAATCATTAAAATTTTGTCTCACAAAAACGACATAAACGGTTAAATTCAAGCAGGTTCCTATTCTAATAAATCCATTACTGCGCTAGCATAACACGATAGAAAACTAGCTCACAGGCCCATTAGTATTCTCAGCGCATAAATTTTCATCGTGTGAACGCATACATCCCAAATGGCTAAGAGGCACTAACTTTAACACAACCTAGTACAGTCGGCAGAATAAAGCATTACCCGTTGAACACACCATAATCCCACACGTTCGTTTTGCAACTATTACCCTTGATGTGGTGGTGTCCACTATTTTCACTTGGTAAATTCTGACGTGCTTTAGACTGTACGTTACTGTGCAGTCCTACACGAGAACGCTTATTTTGTGACGCCAAGTTATGCTGCAACGGCTTGGTAAGCACGCAGCATGCCGTAAGGCGCAGCATGCCATGCCTAGTGCAAATGTACCTAAATCCTGTCGTGTTGTTGCCTGTACAGTACAGTGCTACACGAGAACGCTTGTGTTGTGATTTTTTTTTCTGTTCTGTGGTTGTGACGCCAAGTTATGCTGCAACGGCTTGCTAAGCTCGCCACAAGGCATGCCATGCCATGCCTTGCTATTGTGCCATAAAAGGGAATGTAAAGAGAAAATGTGTTTGAATCGGAGTTTTCTCTGAAATTTATTTTTTGAAAAGTAGTTTGTACTTTCGAAAAGTTATGTATGTGTTTTTAAAGAACATGCAAGATACTGAAAAAACTGCAAAGCAGTAAGAGAAACACTTAGGTGAACACTGGAAAATAAGGTCGCTCTTAAATATGGCAGTTTTCGTTTTCGTAGTGCAATTATTAAGCCTGACGTGCTGTTGACTGTACAGCCAGTCCTATACGAGAACGCTTGTGTTGTGACGCCAAGTTATGCTGCAATGGCTTGCTAAGCTCGCCACAAGGCATGTCATGCCTCGCCATTGTTGTGACATAAACTGGAGCTGACCACTGAGTAACGCGATACATTGTTCCCGTTTGGTTTATAACGATAGGGATAGATTCCTTTGAGAGCACGTCGTGATATTAATTCGACCTTATACCTGTGAATAATATTGGGTAGCTGCTATAAAAAGGGAAGTGATACGTTTTATTAATAAAATTGTTGCATGTTTGAACGCTCCAAAGGTTAAGACATGTTTGGAACAGCTTGCGAGATACTGAAAAAGTGCAAAGCAGTGAGGAGAGATGACCCGGCAGGCTGATTGTCTAACAAATAATCACCTAAGCAGCAACCAGTTTTGCTGCTGTCATTACTGTCACAATTTCATACTGTATAACAGCCACAACAGCGACGAAACTGGAACTGAACCGAGTTGCCATTAGATAATCAGCCCTCAGATTCCTCAACAATAACTATACTTATTGGTCTAAACCTTGGTCTAACCAATGATTTATAAGTCAATTGTCTAAACCAAACGATATATCTTGTTGATATGATACCTTGGTAGTCCTTTAAATGTAATTTTAAGGTTCGTTCGTAAAGTACATAAAACATATCCTTTAATTTGGTTTGTTCTATTTACACAGCCGGTTACAAGACAAAAATTTTAGGAGCAAAATAAACAAAAACAAAAAAGCATTTGTTTTTTTTCAAACAAACACAACAACAAAATTAACACTAATTATTGTCTCGATTATATGCGTAGCGTCGATGATACCTAGTTAAAAGTTTCAATACTTAGGTATGTGATATTTGAAAAATTGGAATGCATTAAAAAACGTCTTCAATTACTAGTATCTGTCAACATACATAATTAGAGACTGATTGCCAACATGTTATGACAGGCAACCAACAGGCATACAGATGAGTAGCACAAAGGAAGCGTACAGTTTCCTGTGTCTTTTCGGTACGTGATTTCCTGGCGTTTCCTGTACATGTTGCGTAACTGATTTTGTGGGTGGACTCATTCGATTTTAGAATTTGGGCCGTGACCTTATTGAATCGAGAAGTGAACAACCTTTATTATACCGAATTTTTGGTTGCGGACAGACAAGCAATCTACAGCAGATATTTTGTGGAAACAATTTGAACGCAAATTATATTAGGATTGTTAATCTACCGATATGGTTTTGAATTTGCTATTCGACCTGCTTAATATGGTAAAATGTTTTCGACTCTCGATACTGTAACTGTTTGGCGAAATTCTAAGAGGGGAAATAAATTACAAAATCATCTCATAAGTTTATCTAATCGTGGAAGCCAACAGTCTTAAGAACCTTAGTGCCAATACCGTGCCGTCACCGTGAACATCGTCGTGCATTTGAAAGCTCTCTGCTGCACGGTAGCCGAAGGAGGTCCTTGTAAATGTAAACAAAGTTATAAAAAGAAAAGAGGATCAAAATAATTTAATAGTGTGAGTCCTGTGAGTCATATAAAATGAGTGTCAATAAAGAATAAGAGATGAAAACAGTTCCTATACCTAGTTCATTAGATTTTCGCTGAGAGGCAAACCGTGAAAAGGGAAAGATTCCTGAAAGGAAATGCGAGCTTCAATCGCTGACTCGAGCAATCGAACTATACGACCGAACAACGAAACATCTTCGAAAGAAGAAACGTATGCCATTGTTTTTGTTAGTACTCTTCTGTGAAAGTCAATCAAAGTTATGGACCATCTCGTTTTATATTCAAATTTATTGGAATACTAATTAATAAACTTTGTATCAGTGATAATAATGCAGAATGCTTATAGAATTAGTCCACCAATGGATCTCGAATAAAATGAATTTATATAATTTTGTGTTTTTTTATGGCGTTTAGGATTTCCTGACGTTTTAATTCCTTTTTAGGGCACAGTAGTCGTAGCCGTGGACGACTATCATCCCGATGCGAAAATCCAAAAAAAATATCACAACAAAACCGAGTGTTAAAATTTCATTAAATGCATATACAGGGTGGAAATTTATGAAAGGGCATAAGGGCAGGTACCTTAACCGTTGTTGCTACATGAAAACTTTCTTAGTAAACACCATCCTTAATTGAACTGCATTCACGGATTTTGATAAACATGTACAGCCAGCAGGAAAATGGTCAGTTTTCAAAAATATATTTTTTTATGCCAATCGATCCTGTTTCTCATGAGGATCAAAACACTCTAATCTAAGACACCAACTGAGGCATGAGTACTAGAAAAGTCCCGAAATCGCGAAATATGCAAAAAAAACACACTTCTCGCGCTCGCGCCATACGCCGCCGTATCCGCTTCACCGACGAGTACCGTTGTTGACGGAACTTATTTTCTTAGCGAATATTTGGAAATATTTTTTGGCGATTTTTGACTTTTCTGGTACTCATACCTCAGTTGGTGCCTTAGACCGTTTTGATCCTCATAAGGAACAGGATCGATTAGCATAAAAACTTTTTTTTTTCAAAATCTGTGAATGCGTTCAACATTTCTCAAAAAATTAATACGATTTCATAAGAACGTTCTCATGTAGCTACAACGGTTAAGGTAAGGTTGCCTTGCCTTTCGTGCCCCGTTTTAATTGTCCACCCTGTATACGCCGAAATTTTAAATGAGCTTATGAATGTATGTAAGTAAATGTGATACTTCTCCGATTTGCAATAAGAGCAGATGGATTAGCTTGAAAACATATTTTTGTGAAATAAACAATAACATGAGAAATAAGTTTCTTCTATTCTGGTAAATCCACCATGTATGTTTCAGTTTATTACCACGTAACCATATGACAAAGGAAGCTCCTCAATATTTCCTCGAACAAAGTGAACGGAAAATCTATTTTCAGTTGGCGAAAAAATAATAAAAAATGTATTATGAGCGCAGATGCGTCCAACGGCCGAAGGGCCATTGGAAATCTATGCAAATGCGCAATGCGTCATAGTGTGCGCACGCTCATGAATTATGGAGATACACAGGGATGCCAAAAGAGTTTTGAACTTTCACGCAAAAGATATTCAAGTTCGACGCCCTATCAAATATGTATTTACGGGTTATCAACTGAATACTTATTTTATTGAGGGGAGATATATGTGTACATTCCGTAGAAAATGCGAATCATTATTTTTGATAATAAGGACTTAACATCCCTCAATATTTTCACTTCATTTTTAAACTTTATAACAAAAATAATGTGAGATTTCACAAGTGGATAGAAAAGTAGAAGAACAGTCTTTAAGAGTGAAATTGCAGAGTTTTGCTAACACACTATAATATTATATTTTTATATTTTGTTCCAGGCAGCAGTTTTTTGTATACTTAAACTTTGTATTATGAGAAAGAATTATGTAACATACCACTGAATATTAAAACGATACTTTTTTTTACCCGACTGCAAAGGAAGGTGTATGTTTTTCGCGTGTATCTTGTATGTATGTATGTTTGTTTGTTTGTTTTCATGTAATATTCTTTTTTACCTTTTATCTCTAAAACGGCTAAACGGATTTCGATAATTAAGACATCGTTAGATTTGTCTTGACAGCCCAAGTGTTCTTTGGTAAGTGATGTTAAAAAAACAACATAGCGGCTGTGAGATTTCCATTTGAAGAGTTTTTTTTTCTTTTGAGATACTTCAATATGGTTATCAAATAAAAGAGCCGGTCTTAAGGATTTCAAAATGTATATCATGACCGATAAATATAAAAAATATTATATAAATTTGAAAACCTAAAAAACCCGCCTGAATAAGACAAGTCAACTGAAAAGGTGGAAACAAGACCAAATACAAAAATATTTTGTTCAACATAATAACATGCATGACAACCCGTCAAGGCGACATGAGACTAGTTGCTTATTTCTAGTATATTTTCTTGTTTAATATTTATCACATAAAAATACCATTGTAAATGCAAAATTAAAATTTAATAATAAGTCGAATCATTCATCATGTTATGTCTCCGACTGCATGTTATGTTGATGAAAATATTTTTATATTTGATCTTGTTTCCATCTTTAGAGTTGACTTGTCTTTTGATGCAGGCGGATTTTTAGCTATACGAGAAAATTTATATTTATTAACAAATCAGAAATTTGTCGACACATTTTGCATACGTTGTCAGTAGCTGAAGTAACATAAAATACGTCAATTGTCGTATGCAACTTAAGAAGAAAGGCTTTGTTGGTTTTGTTACCTCTAAAATTTTTGCGTGTAACTTATGAACAATAGTTATTTGTTATGCAAGGCTGGAAAGTTGGTTATTTAGCGGCGAGTTACCTATTGAAATCTGAGCAAGTGAAGGAATCTAGGATTGATTCCTGAGCGAAGCGAGGATTTCAAAGGTACAAGACGCTAAAAACTTTTCTGCCGAGCGCAACACAAAATTTTTCACCTCACAACAGCGAGGAACATTTTATGGTTGTTTAAACATAAAGTTTAATCTAAATATACCTTATTCTCGTTGTTTAAGTGATATAAAAAACTAAAATAATATAAAAGGAAGTATTATAGTTAATCCAAAGTTATTTAAAGTAGGAATTTATTGTTACTTATTAATAAGAATAAAAACGATTCCGTAAATGTTGACACTGACATGAGGTACAAGACAAAGACAATTTAAATAAAAGATTTATGTCACAGTCCGAAATCCAATTATAGGTTGTGAACCCAGCCTAATATAAAATTCTTATGACAAATAGTTTAATCTTATTGTTATTGTTTTTATGATTCAATGAACTAAAATAATATAATTAAACCAAAACGGAGTATTATAATTAATTTAAAGCTATTTAAAATAAGAATAAATTATAACAAAAAAGTCAATAGTGAGATTCGGAACTAATTGTGACATATTTTTAGGTATTAAATTAAAAAAGTTCTTTGCCGCGCTAGGCCGTAAAAAGCGATTTTCTACGCCTAAACTGATTGACAAAACCTTCTTTTCAGAGCGTGTGAGATGAAAAATAACATAACGCATTAACGTGTTTCACAGTCTGTATGGCAAAGATAATTATTTTAGTATTTTTTTATTTTATTAATTGTAACTCCCGCGTGGCAGCCCTAGCACAGGGTATCGTCCTGAAGATGTAGACATCGTTGTCATTACAAACGGCTTTGTACCACTGTTTGATAGCTTTATGGGAAATATTGCCGGTAAAAATGGACTGAACCGCACTGTGGAAGTGTGAACTTATGTATGAGTATGAGATAGCGTAGTTATCAAGAGGAATCCATAAATGATATATACCTTGTGAATTTAGTTAAAGGTAAGTTTTACTATTAAAGTTAAGACATAGATGACAATTAGGCATTTTGTTTTTATGATTGTAGTATAAGTAAGTGTATTTTTAATCAGCATTAAATGGAAGTTATCAATTCGTCACGTATTTCGAGATAGAAACATCATAATCACTTCATTTCTATATTCTAAGATTTTCAACGCGTTTGGTTTAGTATCAATTAGATTTTTAAGGTTTTGTATAAAATAAAATATATTTCTATCGTTCTTTACATTAAAAATAATAAAGTCTGTCTGTCTGATGATCTCTCTGTCAGTATTATTTTCTGAAACTTTACAAATCAGTGAATCTATTGGAGCTATTCATTGCTTTTATCAGGACAATTTTCCTTTGGAGAAATGTATTCTAAAGACTATACATTGAAATCTAACACGGAATCTTAAGCAAAAAGCTTATTTTGCTTTGTCTTATTGTGTTATTATCTGTTAAGTTTGGCCATGTAGTCTCGCCTCGGAATAATAAAGTCGTGCAAACTTGCGAAACAGTCTAGTAATAAAACAACTAGTCTTCTTAGCAATAGTACCGTTATAGTATAGAAGTTTTCGTTATTTTTCGGTAAGAAATAAATACTTATATCATAAAATAATTAGATTTGTTGGTCTGGTCAAGTACCCACTTTGCAATTTACTTTTCACCTTTGAAAATATGTGTTATGCAAGGTGTTCTGTCAGTTCATCAATTTTGAAGAATTTCAGCTTTCTAATTTAGTCCATTGTCTTAATTTTGTTTCTGTTGGTCGATCGATAAATTTAATCACTCCTGTTAGTAAAAAACTTTTAAAATTATTAAATAATTTTTTTGAATATAAATGTTCGAAATTTCGGAAAAAAATAAATGATACTTACAACCTACCTATGTTTTTTTGGCTAACAAACAAAATTAGCGAGTAGAAGTAAAAGTCAAAGTCAAAGTCAAAGATTTTTATTCAAATAGACTTATAGATAAGTACTTTCGAATAGTCCAAAAATTTTTTTTCCCTACCAGTCATTCAGGACATCTTTTAACTGATAAGAAGAACGGCCGCAAGAAACTTATCAGCTTTAACAGAAACAAAAACATTTACTATGGAACAAGTAGCAAGTGACTCCAATCTAATGTCCATTATTTAGCTTTTCTTCCTAATAACTCAGAACAAGTTACTCAGAATAAGTTACTAATACGTAGGCAATTAGGCAATTGATATCCCCCCCACTTAAGTAGGTTGTAAGGTGTGGTGACATTCGATATTCTGTAGGTAAGTTAGACGTTCGTGCCAAGGATTATGTAATGACAAAACATTCGACAAATTTGCACTTCAATTTTAATAGAAACTTATGATATTATGAACCACGGATATGAGGAACTATGAAACAGTTTAAAATTGTCACTAGTTTTCATAGATGTTCAGTCCTCTAAACATCAGCTGATTCAGTGTTATCGAAACTTATAATGCAATATCTTCATTTATGAAAAGTAAAATACTTAGTAAAGCAATAGTTTGTATTTTTTAATGGAAATAACGCTTTAGCTTTATGAATCTTAAACACTGATATATTTTGTACAACTCATAGGAAAAAAAAATCATAGGAAGTTAATCATTATTTAATATTTATTTCGAGAATATTACTTGTTTTTAAGTCTTTTTCTTCTCATCGAGTGAGGATAAGTGGCCACCTCTGGTGTCAGAGTTTATCAAGCCGCCTATAAGGCCTCTGACTTGGCTTAACGAATGTAATCAAATGACAACAGCCGGGACCGACGGTTTAACGTACCCTCCGAAGCACGGAAGCGCTTAGTTATATAATGCCACTTTACGGTCACCCATCCGACACCTGACCGGGCTGAACTTTGCTTAACAAACGTGATCAAATACGATCAGTCTGTCAAGCGCGGCCATGAGCGCTTCGAACTTTTAAAGTGAATGCTATTTACTTTTTTTATTTGTATTTTCAATGCTATCTTTCCTCGAGTTCCTTCATTGTAAGGCTCCTCTGTTGAATGAGTTTAATTCCTCTTCCTACACAATCCATTCTTGTAATTTGCGTTCTTGTTTGGACATCTATACTATAATCTATACTAATAATATTATAAAGCTGAAGAGTTTGTTTGTTTGAACGCGCTAATCTCAGGAACTACTGGACCGATTTAGAAAATTCTTAGACCATTAGAAAGCTACATTTCTCCCGAGTGACATAGGCTATATTTTATCCCGATATTCCCACGGGAACGGGCACCACGCGGGTAAAACTGCGAGGACCCGCTAGTGTTCTTATAAAGTTTGGCTTACTAGTTTGGCTTACTACTACTTACGAGTATATACGAGTCTAGCGACAGATCCGCGGACCAGTCGGCAAGTCTGAAGGTTATTGCACTCATGACTCAGTACGCAACCTACATCGATTCGAGCTTGTCCTAGCTTTTTAGACAACGGAAGACACCTATCTTTGTCTATTGCTAACTCTATCTTTTTTAATTTCTTTTTTTTATTCACGACGGGGAGACTTTTAGCCTTCATCATACCTGATGTTAAGTATTGATAAGACTGAAGATGGAAGCGAGCCCCTCCCGGAATCCTCAGCCACTGTCGACCTGGCTATCTTATGTCTAACTGCCGGAACACAACAATGCTGAAAACATTGTTGTTATGGTTGACTTAGATAAAATGGTGGTAGCTAGCAAGCCGGATTCACCACAAGTCCTACCACCAACTAACCGAATACAATATGCACCCCCCGCTGGGAATCGAACCCGGTACCCCTGGGTCGGATACCGGTGGTTGTTACCACTAGACCACATAGGCGGTTTAAAGTTAAAATCTGAAGTTTAGGTACCAATTCCTTACTTTGCGTTAAAAAGAACGCAACACAATTATTTAAAAAAAAAAAAGTTAAGTACATAAAACGTATGTTAAGTATAGCTTGTATTTTAAAATGCAGTAGTGGAATTTGGTTGAATAAAGTAGGTTATGCCTTTCCCTAAAAAGATCCTCTACTTTTCCTAAGTCTTGGAATGGAAAGCTTAATGAATTTCACGACTTGCTCCGAATAAACCTGTATATCTATTATAATATTGCAACATTTATTAAAGACTAGCTGTTGCCCGCGACTTCGTCTGCGCCAATTTCTGTTATTATGATCGCAAAACTCTGTGGCAAATAATTAGCAATAATGCATTAATTTCGACCAAATTTGATTACCAAAAGGTTATAATGACTCAATCTTATAATATAGACATATACTGTCGCGGATTTTTTTTTAGATCATTTAATGAGTAATAATTTTTTCATACATATTTTTTGGGTAACTTAAACCGTTTACGCAGCGTACGCAACGGAACACCTCAAATATGGATAATTTTCCCCGTTTTTGCAATATTTTTCACTGATGCTTCGTTCCTATTGGTCGCAGCGTGATGTTATATAGCCTAAAGCCTTCCTCGATAAATGGACTATCCAACACAAAAAAGAATTATTCAATTTGAATCAGTAGTTGCTGAGATAAGCGCGTTCAAACAAACAAACTCTTCAGCTTTATAATCTTATATATAAAATTCTCGTGTCACAGATTTCGTTCCCATACTCCTCCGAAAAGGCTTGACCGATTCTCATGAAATTTTGTGAGCGTATTGAGTAGGTCTGAGAATCGGCTACTATCTATTTTTTATCCCGAAATTCCACGGGAGCGAAGCCCCGGGGCACAGCTAGTATTAGTATAGATTTCGGGACTAGTAGTTTTGAAACATTAACCAAATTGTATTTTGTAATTTTGCTATAAGTTGACATTATCCTCCCTATACAGAAATGAGGCGTTAGCATAAAAAACGAATAAGTGTGCGAAAAGTATTCGTATCGTCACGTCAAAGACTGTAAGTAATAGGGAAAATTAGTTCCGGTATCCCGTACCCAGGGACGGTGCTCAAGAGCTCATAGATTTGTTGGGATTAGATAAGAACTTAATTTGGGATGAGTGAAGAACGAAAACTTTTTCGCAAGTTCAAGGTCGAATGTTTAACAAAACAAGTGAATATCAAATTAACTAAAAAAAAAGTTCTAACCTCGACGATTAGCGTGTTCAATGTAGCGTGATTTGTTTTAGAAAATAGCTAACAAATGCCCAATTAATTACACAATGGTACGACAACTGAAGGAAATTGATCACAGCTAGTTCAACTAGACCTACTTAGTCACACATTTTCTTAGCCCAGAAGGGTCATTTAAAATTGGTAGCTAATTAAATGGATAAATTAACCAGTTTAACAAACATCATCTTAAGGTATAATTGGGAGTTTTGGAGCTCTACATGTTTTGGATATCATTTCTTAGTTTACTTAAAAAAAGGTAAACTTGTCATCAATTATGTTGTAGGCAGATGTTATCGCAAACCATAGCCGATTAAAAAAACGTAGATGAAAAAAGAAGTAAGTAACTTATTTTATAATAAAGGTTACTATTATATGGCATTACGACCTGTTTGGCGCAGGGCACTAAACCCGCCTCCAGCGCCAGAGGTCCCGAGTTCGATCCCCGGACAAGACAAATATTTGTGTGCATGAACAAGTCTATTTGTATTGGTCTGGGTGTTTAATATGTATATTATGTGTATGTATTTACAAAAATAAAGTATATAAGTATGTTTATCCGTTATCTAGTATCCATAACACAAGTTCTTCATTAAACTTAACGTGGGCTAGATAATTGGTGTGTTGTATATAATAAAAAAAAGCTTCGAAGTACCTATGTAGTTCAAAATGTGTTGTGTATTAATCCTATAAAACTCACATTGGGATAATCAATTGAGGTGATTGTTCAATTAAATATGTATATGATCTACTAAATTATGCAAAATGAATTATTGACTTTTTTTAACCCTCAACCACGTGTGAGTCGACCACGTTTTCCCGAGGGTTTCTCTCGACGTGTGTCGTCGTCAAAGATGGCGCGAAATTCCGCGCATGCGCGCTACGGCGAACAGCTGTCTGGGTCGCCTCAACTTCCATGTTGAATTTTACGTCATGTCACATTTTCCACCAAAAAAGGATTCTCTACAAAACGTGGTCTTGTTAGATCTTGGTTTAAAACGGATGTAGGTATATTACAAATACAAATTATTATTATTAAAAATATATTTTCTTAGATAATAATATTAATACAAATACAAATATCTTTATTGTTTCATGAGTAGGTATATACCATGTTGGTATAGTAAATAATCAGTAACACCATGAACCCCGTTAGGGCACTACACATTTTTAAAATGTATTTTAACCACGTTTTATAGTAACAATGTCAGTTTTTGTAAAGCTCAAAAGGGCTCGTATTTAAAAAGGCTTCAGTATAAAACAAACGGAAACTCGTAATTCAGTAATAAAAAATATACTTTTACTTTTGTAAACCATATTTTAATTTTGTTACCGAACGTAATTCATAAATAAATCAATTTCTTTATTGAGTCTCACTCATCCTTCTTGCAGAGGTAGAATCCTGATACCTAAGTACATAGTTACTTGTAAGTAATAAGGTTCCAAGAGATACTGTTTCAGAAGGGATTAAAATCACAAAAATTTAAGAATTCTATTCATAATAGCTTCTTCCATTAGGTGTTGCGTATAGCCTACATTTAATCTTAGAATGTTCGGCATAACTTTGTGACAGATATTAAATGTGTGGGTGGGTAATGTGGGTATTAGATATTGACTTATGCTTATCAGTATCAAAGTAAAACTATATTTATAGAAATGTAGTACAATTTGTTGCAGTGAATACGAAAGGGAATATTGCCTTAATATTTACACAAATAAACCTACTGAAAGTACTTAAATATTACAAACAAAAAAGTTCTTTAACGAGAACTTTAATTTTACTACCATAGTTAATATGCAAAATTAATCAGATTTCGTGCTAAAGAAAATGTAATGAAATTAAAAGGACTAACAATAATATTTGCGTGATACACAAACATTGAAGTTGAAATTTACGACTGCTGTTTTCGGTCAGAAGTTTGCTAATAAAATACTATCTTTTGGTTTGAAGCTCATACAACTCTGTACCTAAATGAAAAGCCTAAAAAGTTTATTGTGATACAGAGAGTGAGGTAGTTTAATGAATGGTAGGAAATTAATATATCATTTGCATATATAGGAAAATTGCGTACCTATATAGGTAACATAGTTTCAACCCGTCAAACAACGGTATATAATTGTTGTTTGAATTTAATGATTTCATTTTTTTGTTGTTTTTAATGTAAGTATCTTACTGGGTTTTCTTACTCTCTGACAATTATTTAGAAAATAGGTTGGTACTTACGGGTGGTTGCTATGAATTCGTCGGGTCAGTTTTCTTGAGGGCCTGTCCCCTTTTCTCAGCAAACTCAGCACTCAGTCTGTGAGCCTTCAACGTGTTTGGCTTCGACATTCTATCACCTGGCACCACTAACGTTAGCAATTGACTTAAGAAAATAGAAACTATGACACTTAAAGCTTACAATTCATAAAATATTCGTTGTCACACTTAGACCTGGATACGGTATTATCACAATGACGCTATCTTATTCGTAAGCGATGCTCTCTTATCTAGAACACAAATAAATTAATAAATAGCTTCTATTGATCAAAAGTATTCGTAACGCTGTGTTAGCTCGTAACACACGGTTTACTGAATGGAAACGCACATTTTTTAATATGGTACACTTAGGTAGAGCGGTATTATGATTACAGACGGATTTAGATAACTTTTTGTTTAATATTTTACTGATAAAATAAGGGAGAAATTGTTATGTATATACAAGTATGGGAGCGAAGTTCGCGCGGTAGCTGGCTTGGGGCATTGGAGTGAAGTTGGTATAGTCGCGCATGCGTGAAAGGGTGGCAGCGAAGGGCGAATAGTCTTTTGTTGCCAGACCATGTGTAAAAAAAGAATCGAATAAACGATTATAAAAAGGTCAATCGTCGCTTTTATTACAGTGGTATACGGTTTTGAATTGCTTGGGACGTTCGGGTCTGTAGATAACGCTTTGATTGGGACCCCTTGAATGTTTTCTATACAAATGCAGTAGGGACATAAATCGTCTTTACCACCATTCAACATGAATGAATATTCGAGCTTTTGATTAGACCTGCTATCTACCGACACTTTTTTACTAATTAAAAAATGTTTACAGGCCTAAAAGCTAGGATTAAAGGAAAATAAATGATTGATTAACGATCATCTAAGTCAACTTTTAAAATCGGGGATCATATAAGACAATCGAAAAAAATTACACATTTTTATTATCAACAGATTTCTGAGAATTTTGTTACATAAGTCAAGTGAAACAGTCTTCGTTATAGTACATTGAAAATGACAAAACACAAAATAAATCGAAAAGAAAAATCAGTACCATCATTCGAGTTTACACTTAAAACGTTTTGTTTCTTTCAAGGGCATTTTGTTTGACCTTGAGACTTACAAGTAGACCTATCTATACTTAGCAAAGTACGCGTTCGTCGTCCCCTCCGAGGGCAGAACCCAAATCGACGGTATCAAGGGATGTATCTCTATATCAGCAGTTGGCATCGAGTACACGGTAAATATATGTAGGTAATTAATTAAAGAGAAATGCACATTAGCATTGCTTTTTATTTTCCATATTTATTAAGTCATAAAATGCAATCGTAATTATTTATGCTTTAGTAGGTCGCATTCACATGGCACGCACGATAGCGCATTTGGTAGTCATTCTGATTACTGCGCCAGCAGTTGTGGGTTATATCACGATCCTATACGAGTAAAATTTTGATTGTGATAAATACTTGTTTTTGGTATATTTTCTTTATAATAATTTGTGGTATCTTCAATGATTCTGATATTAGTAAATTAAGTGCCTTTTTGATGTATTTTTAAGTTTTTTGTATTTTCAGTGGTATAGAAAAATATTAGGAAAAAAATTCTTGGGTATTTAATAAATAATCTGATTTAATAAACTCTTTTGATACTGTTTATAGAGTCAAATTCTGTGAAAAAAAAACCTAGGTTTTAGCATCGTTTAACCTCTGATCAGCTTATTTAGATCGCACACAAAACACAAGAAACTTCTTCTCTACAATTTTGTGTCCTCACTTCTCCTCTCAAAGAACTCTCGTCAGCTTGACTGATCTTACATTTTATATTGAAATAAAAAATATACAACTTTAAACAAAACAAAGGCATTTTCCTCATGAAATAAAGAAGTAACAGGAATGAGTCATAATGGTGCAATCCAGAAAATCGATAACAACCATCCCGACGGCGATCGGCGTGCACTTGTGTGCAAAGCTCTCTTAGTAGGGACCGGACGACGGACGGTCAGCAAAAAAAAAAAACAATTGTCATAAATATGAAACTTATTTTCCCACAGATTACTTAAAAGTAGTCTCCATTATTATTTTAATACTGTTAAATATACAGGATGGAAAAAAGGTAGCTGGAGGGAAAGTACCCTCAATATTTAAGTGAGCAAATACTCAAAGGAAACAAAACTTCATTTTCAAAAATAAGTTAAATTACATTCAAAGATTTTTGATAAACCACTTACACGGGTAACCGGAAATCGAGCTTAAATAAGAAAAAAAATCATTGTGTACTTTTATGGTACTAATCGATAGTCTTTAGTATAAAGATCAATTTAGCTTAAGATACTTGTCTTAAATTAAAGACAAATCCTGAAAAGGTTGTTCAAAAAACTTTATTGACACACTTAATTATCCATTGAATCTCCACCACTTCTCCATTTTATGGTGAATATTAACCTAAAATTAAAATCAGTATATTGTTTTCACTCATTTCGATCTACAATACTTACTGTATTCTATATTTAAACTAATATTATAAAGAGGAAAGATTTGATTGTTTGTTTGTTTCATTGAATAGGCTCCGAAACAAGAGAACGGATTTGAATAACATTTGGTACACAGATAGTAGATAGCCTGGTTATGAACATAGGATACTTTTTATCCCGACATTCCCACGGGAACGGGAACCACGCGGGTGAAACCGCGATCGACCGTTAGGAATGAATAAAGTGTATTGATCTATTAATATTTAATCTTTCCAAGTTTTGTCTGTAATTTAAGACACTAAGTACTGAAGCTAAATTGTACTTCATACATAAGACCATCAATTGGTACAGTCGGGAATCTTAACGGTGACCAGTACAGTTTTATGAGAGCTTTATTTAAAAAAGTAATCTTAATATATATAAATCTCCTGTCACGATGTTTGTCCGCGATGGACTCCTAAACTACTTAACCGATTTTAAATTAAATTGACACACCGTGAGCAGTTTGGTCCAACTTAAGAGATAGGATAGCTTTGATCCCAAAATTCCCACGGGAACGGGAACCACGCGGGTGAAACCGCGCCCGGCCTCTAGTAGATATATAAAAACGTTTATATCACAAATATTTGATCATTTACTGGTATTTCATTTGAATAATAATTAAGTAATTTCTATAACCTAAGTACTTTTCGAGAAAACGTTTCCCAAAAAAATTAACTGGTCAACCGGGAAGATCCCCGATTGTACCATAAAAGTACAGGATGTAATTTTTCTCTTTTAAGCCGGTTCGACTTCCGGTACAGGTAAGTGATTTATTAAAAATCTTTGAATGCAGTGTAACTTATTTTTGAAAATAAAAAAAATGTATCCTTTGTGTAAAATTTGCTTACATCAATATTTAGGGTACTTTCCCTCCAACAACCGTCTATTTTTCGACCCTATATATTTGGTATTATGTTTCCTCTAGGTTCCACCACCTTTACAGCGGCTCAGCCTCCTTATTATGTTACTCTGTTATCTAGTGGGCAAACGGCCTTGGCATATGGTGAAAGTGCATTGCTGCTTGTTTAGAGCACATCGTTTTATTTGTTTTTTACTGTAGCAGCCAATGTACTTCTTGTTCAATGTAAACTTTATGCCAAACTCGGTTGCACACTAAAGCTGTCAGTGTTACAGAATAAGGGGGCTGATTGGCCACGTAACCACGTTACTATCGGTAATATTATAAGTATGGAAAAATATATTTTATGTATATAGTCTACCGTGATAATTACAGTAATTATTACTATAATTACTACGATTTAATACAGTTATAGTTCCATTTCATTTCAAATTATTTGAATTGAAATGTACCATAACTGTAATAATAAAAAAAAAAATTATACAACAACTGTTTAAAGGCACAATACTTTAAAGTGGGAGTCAATGAGTTAACGTTAGTTTGATTTAATAATTAAAACTCAAGCTCATTAAAAAGGTTTCGATTGAGCCTTTGTGGCCATCAAGAGTTGACTTAATTTTTTTAAACTTGATTTTCTATCCATACAGTACCCCATTTAGCGACCCCATCCCAATACCTCAGCTGTCATCGCGTACAAATGCCGTACATATAATGGTGAGTGCTTATGACTTACATCGCGTGATACAAAACGATAATAATAACCGATTTATTAGTAAAACTTATTCGAGAACCAAAAAATTTATACGGATAACTTTTCGTTTTGGTAACACTCATTGATTCTTGTTTACTTTTATGGTTTTGCAACTTTAAATTACGATGATTGCTTATTATTTATCATTAAGACCGTGAATTTTGCCCTGTGTCATTCACTTTTGGAATACTGCATCACTACCTGGGGTGGTGCCGCCAAGTGTCACCTACTGGCGGCAGAAAGAGCCTAGCGTGTATTACTGAAAGTTGCCGCTGGCCTCCCCTATCTTTTTCCTACGGCTGAACTCCATAAAGTCTGGAACATCCTCTCAGTGAGACAAACTTACATCCTAAGAACCATTCTCCTAAAGCACTCCCAGTTAATTTACGACCCAATACTGGAAGAAAAGAGACGGAACACTAAAGTCTGCATTGTTCCCCTACTACGCACCTCCTTTTCACAACACTTCTTTCAGTTCCTGGGCCCTTTTCTTTACAACCGAATTAACCATCTGCTCCATATATATCCGCTAGTCAAATCAACCTGTAAGCTTACGGTCTCAAAGTACCTAATTTCACTAGACTATGATGACACCGAAAATTTACTCTGCCCTACGAGATAATTAATGCTCTTCTACTGTTATTTAAATTTAACTACATTTCTCATTATTTCTGACATCCCTTCCACAGAATATTGCTAATTCATACACACAGCCACACACACATACACACACACAAACACACACAAAACATCTCACCAACGCATACACACATTTACCTACACTCACTCTCACTCTCACGCTCACACTCATCCACACACCGATTTAATCTTAAATACTCAACCCCTCTCACAGCCCTTTAGACGCGTGCAGCTCACACATTGTTTATTTAGCTAGTTTAGTCATGTTTATTTTATTGTTTTACTTTTTTGTTATTGTTTTAATTATCCCTATCACTCGTCCGATGTAAGCTCTGAATATAGTACGTACCTACTTTTTGTCGTTGGGTGGGCCTGGCGACCTGTAGCTCAGGTTTCTACTGCTGAAACCTATTTCAGGCACCAGTCCATCACAGGTATAGGAGATAGTTATAAATACCTACATAACACTAACTGATTGTAAGAACCCTGTTTGTGATGGAAAAATAAAGTTATTTTTATTTATTTTTATTTATTGCTAACTAACCCTCAAAAACCTTGCAAGAATAATTCAATGCGATGCATTAAGATATTCTTGCGAGGTTTTTTTTAGCTCTTTATGACCTTGTTTGCTGCCATACATCTTTGATTTTGCCTTCAATAGAATCGTACACAAAATATTTTTCCTTTAACTAATTTTGTATGGTTTATTAAGGTAGAACTACAAGGTTTAACCGCCTCTGTGGTCTAGTGGTAACAACCACCGGTCTCAGACCCAGAGGTCCCGGGTTCGATTCCCAGCGGGGGTAAATATTGTATTCGGTTTGGTTGATGGTAGGACTTGTTGTAAGTCCGCCTGGCTAGCTACCACCATCTTATCTAAGTCTGACGACATAGCAAACAATGTTTTCAACATTGTTGTGTTCCGGCAGTTAGAGATAAGATAGCCAGTTCCTCAGTGGTTGAGGATTCCGGGAGAGGCTAGCTTCCATCTTTCAGCCTTATCAGTACTTAACATCAGGTATTATGAAGGTTAAGAATCTCCCAGTATTTCATAAAAAAAACTAAACTGAAATTAGTAAAGCAAAACATACCTTCTTACACATACTCGTATATTATCTTTATAGGTTTATTTATCGTAGCTTTCCTTACTTTCCCAATCACCACAAAAATCTCTTCGATCTTCAACTATTACCAATCTCCAAAGTTAATTCGAAAGAAGTGTTATTTATTAGCTTCAGTTAATGCCAGCCGACCTGACAGGGGTTGCTGTCACAAATTCTTACAGCCAGGATTAATGAAAACTTTTTTGCTGACGCTCCTGACTTGCACAATGCAAGCTCCAATCTTGGAGAAAAGGCGAAGGAAAAAAAACAGGTTCGGAAGATAAAAAACGAAGTAAGAAGTCTTGAATCATGATTGAAAAAGATTTCTTGTTTGTTGAGCGAGTCAGATATTCAGTTTGCTAAAGTTTTTTTTAATAATTGAAAAGAAATATAGTCGGGTAGGTAATAACCGTTACAAAACTATCTATCTCTAGTTTGTGGTGATTTTGATGTGGGATAGTATTAAAAACTGTTCTGTTTTGAGCAGTTTCAATTCCTGGCGAAATATTATATCTTTTTACTAGTATAATAATATACTAGTAATTTTTTTGGCGATCGAGCAGCTAGATAATATCAAACTAATAACTGTAGATTGTAGAGTTGTCATTAGCTTACCTTATCTTCCGCTTCTTCTGCCCTGCCTTCGGCTTCCAGAACCCGTTGCTCGAGCTCTGAGAGCTAAAACAAACAGAAAAATAAACATTAGAAAACTTCGTACAAAATTCTAAAATATAACATTGTTCTTTTGCACATAACGGTACCAGTAACGCCACCTGTCGGAAATAAGAACACGTATATAGTAGTAAAAAAAATCCCTACAAGAACCACTTCGGCATGCTCGCTCGTGCACGTAATTCCGCAGCCCCCCGATAGATGGCGTTGACGTTGTGCGCATACTTTATTGAACCACGTGGTTTGCAGGGGTAGTCAACCTATACCAACTATAATACATATTCGGTTATTTATCAGAGAGGCTGTAGAAAAGGTATTATTGTTATGTAAGAGAGAGTATTCGTGCGGTTTCTGAGGCGCGGGGTGGCGAATCGGTTCGTGAAAGGGTGTACGCTACTTGCAAATGTTATAGCAGTGATATACGTGGGTGAAAACAGGACTTAGATTGTATTGAGAAGGTTTATTTCACTGAGAGGATTGCTTCCTGATTTTACGAGTTCTAATTCTTCTTGACGTGGGCCAGTTACAAGCAATTTGTTTTTGGGTCGTTAATCTATTTTATAGCCTTGTGAATAATGAAATATCCTTGTGTTATATAACTAAGATTCTGAGCTATCTATGTACTTCTAAGATTTACTATTAAATTGCAAAACTATTATGAAGGTTGATCCAATAGAACACATAATAATTAAATCCCTTAGAGATATCAGAATTCAAAGGGTCAAGCCATGTCGGCCGTAGGTGTTGTTTCAAAGGGAACATAACATGTTGAGTTATGTTGCAAATTTCACTCCGCCTTTGAAGATCGGATTGCTTAAATACAGGGATCATTCAAAGGGATAATTCTGACCACTAGGAAGAAATCCAGCATATTAACGAAGCTACAGAATATGTAGCTGATAAGATCTATACTTATAATAATAATCTAAGTACAGCGTGTCTGTACATTGCTTGTAATGATAATAAAAGCTATCCGATATACTATACAATATTCAATGAATTACTTCAATGCTTTATGGCATACAGCATGGAAGTTATTCATTGAACATTTTAGTGCGATGAAAAGTTTTCGGTAAGAATATTATTTAAGAATCAAGGAAGAGTAAATAAGTAGATGAACTGTTATGTAAGAACATAATATCGATAAATTACACGAAAATATGAAATCGTTTAAATTATATAACCATAAGAAATTGCAATAAAATCTTGAATGAAATTAAAAAACTAAGTACTGTCTAGAACTCTACAACATAGATAAGAGATTGTAGATTCATGCGAAGTTTGTGATTCTGTCACAGCTTATTGAGAAAAAATTCAAACTTTATAAGTTTGTAACTCATTATAAGGTTTTTTTAATGAATGACGGGGAGACTCTTAGCCTTCATCATACCTGATGTTAAGATTGATAAGGCTGAAAGATGGAAGTGAGCCTCTCCCGGCATCCCCAGCCACTGTGAAACTGGTTATCTTATCTCGAACTTCCGGAACACAACAATGCTGAAAACATTGTTATTATAGCGTCAGGCTTAGTTGTGATGGTGGTAGCTAGCCACGCGAAACAACAAGTCCTACCACCAACCAAACCGAATACAATATGTACCCCTGCTTGTAATCGAACCCGGGGACCCCTGGGTTTGATACCGGTGGTTGTACCACTAGACCACAGAGGCGGTAAGGTTGTAATCCGTAAAAGTTGTTTTATTTCAATGTCTATTTGTTGTGGTCTGGGTGTATAATAGTATATTATGTATTTATTTACTAAAAAAGTATATAAGTATGTTTTTTTTTTTTTTTTTTTATGACCGACGGGGAGACTCTTAGCCTTCATCATACCTGATGTTAAGTATTGATAAGGCTGAAGATGGAAGCGAGCCTCTCCCGGAATCCTCAATCACTGAGGAACTGGCTATCTTATCTCTAACTGCCGGAACACAACAATGCTGAAAACATAGTTGTTATGGCGTCAGACTTAGATAAGATGGTGGTAGTTAGCCAGGCGGACTAACAACAAGTCCTACCACCAACCAAACCGAATACAATATGTACCCCCGCTGGGAATCGAACCCGGGACCCCTGGGTCTGATACCGGTGGTTGTACCACTAGACCACGGAGGCGGTTATTATTTATCCGTTTATCCGTTTATCCGTTTATCCGTTATCTAGTATCCGTAACACAAGTTCCTAATAAAACTGAACGTGGGCTAGATAATTTATTTACAAAAAAAGCAAGATGTTCATAGAATACAGTGAGTCGCAAGAGTGATGTTTGAGACGAATTCAATTTATTTCGGAAACCGACCTTAAAAAAACTTATATTTACGAACCGTTGCAATATTACCAATCTTTGTCCTTAGTCCATATCGCAAAAAACAAGGAGAGGGCATGGGTCAGATGGAAAACGTATAAAAATGAATCTGACTATGAGATTTTCTCAAGGTACAGGCAGCGTTTTAAATCGGAATGTAGCAAATGTTATGCAAATTATGTCAGTTCAGTAGAAGACAGTATTAAAAGTAACATTAAACATTTCTGGTCTTTCATAGCCAATAAGAAAACGTCATCTAATATACCTTCTTACATGGTCTATAAAAACGCAAGATCTAACAATCCTGATGAAATTTGTAATATGTTCTCAGAGTTTTTCCACTCAGTTTACGGGCCTTCCACTTTGTCTTCTGATATGCCGTCTATTGACCCTCCTACCGACCTTGACACTAGTGATGTAATTTTGCACGATTTACATTTTAGCGAAAATGAGGTTCTTACCGAATTGAAAGCACTGGATCCTTCAAAAGGACCTGGTCCAGATGGGCTCCCGGCATATTTTCTGGTCCATGCTGCTAAAGGCCTTTATAAGCCTTTGAGTTTAATTTATAATAAATGTATTTCCGAGGGAGTTTTCCCTGAGATCTGGAAACGTGCAAATATAGTACCTGTACATAAGAATGGCTCTAAGCATGAGGTGGAGAACCACAGACCCATTTCTATTTTGTGTGCCCCTGCGAAGCTTTTCGAAAGACTTGTTCACAATGAAATTTACCCTGTTTTACATAGAACTTTTATCAAAGAACAACACGGATTTGTAAAGAGAAGGTCTACTACTACCAACTTAATGATTTATGTCTCATCACTATTTGAAAACATGGATAATAATACCCAAACAGACGCTATATACACAGACTTTCGAAAAGCTTTCGACAGGGTTGACCACGAACTTCTTTTAAAGAAATTATCTTTTAATGGCATACGTGGCAATCTATTGCGTTGGTTCATCTCATACGTAACTAATAGAACTCAAAAGGTCGTTATTAATGGGTTTCAGTCACAGATTACTCATGTGACATCTGGCGTTCCTCAGGGGTCCATACTTGGCCCACTCCTGTTTGTATTGTTTATAAATGATATTGAGCAGTGTTTCCTCAACTGCAATTTCTTGCTCTATGCAGATGACCTCAAAATTTTCAAGCCCATCAAGAATATCTTAGATTGTATTCTGCTTCAGGAAGACTTAAACAGGCTCTCTGCTTATTGTTTAAATAATAAGTTGCAGTTGAGTCTACCCAAATGTAGCTTTATTAGTTTTTCAAAGAAAAAACAAAATATCAACTTTGACTACTCCCTTTGTAACGTAACTCTTAATGAAGTTTCTTCGATACGCGACCTTGGTGTCACTTTAGATAATAAATTGCATTTGGACATTCATGTTGAAAATATAATAAATAAGGCCTATAAAATGTACGGATTTATCATGAGATCTGCTAAAGATTTTAAGAAATCTTATACATATTTGTATCTTTATAAGACCTTAGTGCGATCCCAATTAGAATTTGCTATACCCGTATGGAATCCACTATATAATAAGTATAACGACATGTTAGAAAGTGTACAACGTAAATACTTAAGATCTATGCATTACAGATGTTATAATTCATATCTATCGTATGACCAACTTCTACATAAGTATGATCTACTTACTCTGCAATCCAGACGTAAGCTATTAGAGTGTATGGTACTTCATGGAATTATTCACAATAAGTTCGATTGTACTGAGCTGACTGGCAGGCTGTGTTATGTTGTTCCGAGAACTATTCAGGTGCGGGAAGTTCGTGCTCGTAAGTTGTTCGCCATTGCGAGGTGTCGTACGAATGCTGGTAAACGTTCACCTCTGCAGCGCATCTCTGATAATTATAATTCGCTGTTCCTGGATGCTGACATATTTTCGCTTTCTGAGGCGCAATTCAAGCGGTCCATCCGTATCTTACTGGAATCACTTATATAATTTTAGTTAATATATAATTGTTTTTTTTTGTATAGGCAAACAATATTTTGACCGACTTGTTTCATCTGGTTCATTAAATTAAGTGAAATACGTAGGAACTTATGATGTTCGGCTCAGCACTAATTCTATCTTTTTTTATTTTTTATTATTATTTTTATTTTAGTATAAAAGTAGTTATGCTTTGTATTTTTATATTTTGTTGTTGCTTAGCATCACACTGTCTTATAAACTTTTTATTTTTTTTAAGTAACTTGTGGTTAACGTCTTTGACTGCATATTTGTTTAAGTTACCTAAGAAGATATGATTTAAACCCTTGTATGTAATATGTAGTTGTTTGTTGACCCAAATAAAGAGAAAAAAAAAAAAAAAAAAAAAATCTTATATATTTATTCATCTACTAAAGCGAACGATCACGCAGTGTCTTTTAAAGCTCTCGTAAAACAGGACAATGCCGTCGTAATCACCGTCAATTTGACGTCGAATACAACGCTAAGCCGTATCTAGAGCATAAAGGCGACACGGCTTTACTAATTAACAGACTAATTGATTGCTCTCAATACGAACACAACGCCATCTGTTGATTTCATTCCGCTAAAATTAATTGAATTTTATGTGTGTGGTGTGGATGATAAAAGTAACAATGCTATATTAAAGATGTTTCAGATTAACGACAATGTTCTATAATAGCATTAATAGCATTAGTTCTTTATGTTTACTTGAATGTGTTATTCTTTTATCTGTTAGTGTCAGTAGGTAGGTAGGTATTATTCTGCACACTTTAATTTACAATTAAGGGGGGGCTCCCCTGGAACTGACATAGAATTTTTTTTTTTCATCAAACCTATACGTGTGGGGTATCTATAGATAGGTCTTTAAAAATTGCATTGAGGTTTCTAAAACGATTTTTTTCTCAAAGTCAACCGTTTGAAAGATGTAAAATTTCCCAAGTGGTAAAATGTGCCCCCCCCCCCCCCTCTAACTTTTGAAACAAGAAAGTGAAAAATCAAAAAATATATATGATGTAGATCTTTATAAAAACTTTCAACGAAAATTGGTTTGAACGAAATATATTTAGTAGTTTCAGAGCTATAGCACATTTTCCAAAACCGCAAATATAATCATACTTTGTCATTCATACAAACACTATGAAAAACAAAGTTATTTTTGCAGACGAAAAATTATAGTGGCATTTTGGCAATAATAATAATAATAGAAACTTTATTGCACACGACACAAAAACAAACGCATACAGAGAAAATGACAAAAAAGAGGAACAAACAATAGGCGGCCTTATTGCTACGTAGAAATCTTTTCCAGGCAACCTTGGGTGAGAGACGAAACCCTTCACGTGCGAGTTTGACTTGCACTTGGCCGATTTTTTTGCCAATAGGCTACGAAACCCTAAAAACTGAAATCATATTAAGCAAAGACAATTGAAACTCTAGCAAATTAATGCTAAGCTTATCGTCGAATAATTACAATAAAGTGCAATCATACTAAACAAAGAAAAGGTTGAAACAAAATGCATAATATTCGATTTATCTTTCCAATATAGTATAAAGAGTTATGTGTTCCTCACAGAAAACTTTAACGAACAAACAAATAAAATACATGCGAATTCAGATGCAGCTTGGTGCAGACGTCAAAGGAAAACGCTGGGATATGCAATAAATCAAATACAAGCTTTTAGTCGTCACACGAAATTGTATTTACCTCTGTTCTGTTTGTATATTTTGCAAAAACATATTCGATTTCGAAACAAATTGACAAAGCGAAACGAGATCAAATATGAAATGTTAGTTCTGTACAAAATACTAATGTAAATAGCTGGATGGAACGAATATTTAGATCTTTGGTGTGCCCCAGTTCAAAGGCAAATAAATTATATTCTATTCAATTAATTTTTGATGCATAACATTTCAAATATTGAAACACTCGACACGTTTCACCTTTTTATATGATAACTAGCTGTGCCCCGGGGCTTCGCTCCCGTGGAATTTCGGGATAAAAAATAGATAGTAGCCGATTCTTAGACCTACTCATTACGCTCACAAAATTTTATGAGAATCGGTCAAGCCGTTTCGGAGGAGTATGGGAACGAAAACTGTGACACGAGAATTTTATATATAAGAAGATAAAGTTATCTTGTAAACAAAAGAGTTTTATCGTGTAGTTTGCTTACACGCACTGGCACGTAAAGTTGATCGTGACGCTTTTATTTAAAAGACAGACTAATAGACATACGTTTTACAATAAACATTCGTTAATGGTTTGTCTGCGATTATTGTTATTGGAACTTGATGAAAAGTTCTCTTATATCCAATATCTCTTCAAGAAGTTTTTCATAAGCTCCGATATATTATTTTATAGACATAATACAACGCATTCGGGTCTCAGTCTGACAACTCGTCTTCGAGTGTTATGTCAATTTTATTGATACTTGGCTCAGAGTGGGATGGCTGTTACATCGTTTATTGCATTATTATGAGTTCGGACTAGCAAATTATTTGTAGCCCCATTTGATAGGCTTGCTAAATAAATTGTATGTTTTTCCTTAGGCTGCATCACATGCGCAGTAGATATTTAAAAATGGATAACATTCTCATTATAAAAACATTTTATAAAAAAAACTCAAACCGACTTCAAAAAGTAAAAAATAAAACTTTTGGAGTCGGTGCCAGCCAAAGCATTCTACATTGCACTTCTATTAACTATATTTTTTTTGGCCTTACCTAACTAGCACCGACTCCAAAAGTTTTATTTTTTACTTTTTGAAGTCGGTTTGAGTTTTTTTTATAAAATGTTTTCATTTCCGATTTTTTTGTTACATTATGTGCCGTTACTTACACAAAAAATCAGCCCATACACAACAATGATGTCATCTAGGTATACGACTACTTGCCAAAAGGTGATTGATATTTTTAAGGATTATGAAAAACTACTAGCCAGATCTTCGTAAAAATTATATGGGACCACACATAAACTATTTTCTTTCAGATAAAAAAAGAATTATAAAAATCTGTTAACAACTGGCGAAGTTATGGTAGAACAACCATAAAAAAAAAATAAAAAAAAAGACGGGTTGCACTCCGGGAGTGCCGGCAGAAGTGAAAACTTGATTATTAACGTTGAGCATGTTTGATATTTTGGAATGGTTAGGGAATAATTTTGCACCAATTGCTTTATCAGTATAAAAGTACTATCATTTATGTGGTAGAATACAATATTCATTTATTGCGCTATCGTACACAAACATGACAAACCATATTAAAGTGAACGTTAAGTTAGGTAATAAGATATAAGAAAACATTAGTTATTATAGAGAATCGAAAAATATATATTGACAATAAAACAAGAGACAAGTAAAAGACATTATCAACAGTCTGTCGCTAAGCAACCGAGACCATAGTCAACCTGTCACCTCAACATTCTCCATCCGTCCTACGCTTTTTCGATCAGGTCACGTGTCCTGACGCGAGTTTAAGATTTTATACCCATTACAGAAAAAGTGCTCAACGCCGCTAAAGAAGTTTTCACTTCAAAAAAAAAATACAGTCGACTTGAGAACCTCCTCCTTTTTTTGAAGTCGGTTAAAAATAACCACGATTTAGCAACTCTAAGAATCATCTAACCATTTTGCCTATTGTAATACTTGTAACTGTAAATTACAAAACTAGCTTTAAACAGTTAAATTACTTAATTATAGCGTTGCTACCAAACCACCTGTAATAATACCCAGTCAACCCAGAAACCATCCAAACCTTACCAGACCACAATTTCCTTTGACCAAAAGCAACTCAAGAGGTTTTCGTCTCGGAATATATCAAAGGCAAACGCTACAGATTTGGAAAATCAGGAAGAGGGATGAATGCATTTCTGTGAACGCCGGAAATTTTGTCAGACGTCGAAAGTTGTGTGTACGTTATTTGCTATCCAAACTAGTTTATTTGAATGTTTCGAAAAGGTGTTTGCATTCAATACGGGAAGTACATGAAAAATACCACAAATACAGAAGTGATGTTGACGATCTCAAATGAATGATAGACATATTATATGTCTCTGTAAAGTTTAGATCGTATTAAGACACTACCAAGTTCATTGTTTGTGACGAGAAATAAAGATTTTATATATTATTTATTATAACACGTACATCTTAGTATATTTTTGTAATTTAGGTACTTTTATCGGATACCAAAAGTAGCCGCAACTTATGCGCGGAAGCCGCCACCTAAGTTACGTGTAAATAGTTCGATTTTATTCAACTGTTTTATTTTTCTAGAAAGCTGCCGTGGGAATAAAGTCTTAGTTTAGCGCCAAAACTAAGTGAGCAATTCACTTAATATCCCACCAAATATACTTACACGTAGCTCAATGTGGCCGTCAGTTTCGCACTAAATCCGCTCAATTTTCTGTATGGCGACGGCTGCAGCAAAGGTTCTCAAATCTTTCGCCACACTGGTCACGACAGCCAAATGTAGTGGACCGGAAGAACACACAGCTTCTGTGCTTTTGAAGCAATTGTGTCCATAATATGAGTGGGGACATCGTGACATCTGTATTGTTTGTTAAGGTAAAAAATTGGCGAAACAATTTAGGGTCACGTTTGTTCTAGTTTTTTTTTTTAATAATTAACATTTTTGTAGTAAAAAAACCGTAGTAAATCCTAACTAATATTACAAATGCGAAAGTGTGTTTAGTCCTTTTTGTGTCTTAACTAAGCAACAAATCGACTTGATTTTTGTCATAGAGTTAGTTTGAAGGACGTAGAGTAACATACGGTTTGACCTTTGATCCCGGTATTCCCACGTGAACGGGAACTACGCGGGTGAAACCGCGGGTGGAAGCTAGTATGACTAAATTAAAACACAAAATTAAAACTTGAAATTTAAATATAATCTTTTACATGCTGACCTTATTCTTTGATGTTCGATCAAATTATAGTAACAAAAATATCGAGCTTACCTTTCTATATTTTATCGCGTTAATACAAAAGGTAGGTAGCAGGTAAAAAAAATAAGAAAATAGACTTAAATCTCCTTTTACTGAGACTTTGTAGTACTTAAAATTGTCGAAATTCAAAAGACTTAGCGATTCTCTATTCTATTCTTCTAGTATATATACTTGTTAAAAATAGCATAGTAAAAATGCAAAATTATAAAGTTATAATTAGATGGCTGTTTCATCTTAATCGATAGTCAAACATCTGTAAAGATGTTTCTCTCGAATGCTATGATGAATAATGAATATGAATGAATGAAGGATATTTCTGTCATTGACGAAACGACGGTGGCCAACACCGTAGAAAAAGTGAATATACTAGATATTTTCTGTGTTCTCATAGGTCTATGTAGCACATAATTGGTCAGTGCATTTGGCCGGATTCCCAAGGATGCGGGTTCAAGTCCCGTCAAGAGACATGAGACAAGATGCTTTTTTCTAGTATATTTACTTGTTAAAAATTATCACAAGACTTAGCGATTCTTCATTATCATAAATTGCAACGGAGGACATACAGCAAATCATTTCTTTAGCATGCTAATAGTAATAAAGTCATCAAATGCCCATAATGTTCAAATTCCTATAATAAAGGGAAGTGACAATGCTACATATGGGAATAGGCGAGGGTGATAAAGTAATTACAGAATTCCCACTGTGCATTGTGTGTGTAGCATCCATGAATCATTTAAATATTAGTGCTAATACGCATGACAAATTTAATTACCACGACAAATTGCATGTAGGTAGACCTGATTTCCAGTAAATAGATTCTTAAAGTTGAAAAGGAACAAAATCTCATCTAAAACAAGTTAAAAGGAGTTTACTTCAATAGCTACCATAAACCGAGTAATAACAATATTAAGACGTCCGAGCTCCTTCGCTGCAGGACGACAAATGACCGTAAAGGCGCCGCGCGACGGGCTACTCAAATATTAACCAACTACCCTCTGTTTACTGCGATTTAAATGTGCCCATTCATGGCCGTGGTTGTGCTACCTTCTACCTTCAGTTATATCGCCTTCAGATTTCTGCAACGTGTTTTGGAATCACTTGTTTTGGTAGGTTTATTTAAAGTTGAGGTTACCTTCACTTCGCGATTTCTTTATAGATTTGAATAAATACACATAACTGCATAATGCCATGCTAAGGCTATTTTTAACTGACTTCAAATAAGGAAGAAGATTGTCATTATTTTAATATTTGTAGGTACTGGTTTTAACTTGTCATTTATTTTCTCTTCATATGTCCGCTGATATTTTCTTAGTATTTTCATTAATATCTTAATAATAATATTGACATAACTAAAATACATAGATAAATGGTCTCAGTCCTTATTCATTAGCAAACTTATGTAGTAAACAGTAAGTACAATGAAGAACACAAGACAGTTAGGAATGGTATAATGAAGTTTCATATAATGCTGTGTTGCAAATGGAAATATTCGTTGGAAAGCCAAAATTAATTGTTCTAAAATAGTGATACTGCATTTCTACCTAGTAACTCGAATTCCACCTTAGTTTACGTAGTTACCGGAGTTCTTGACTTCAAAGTTAGGGATGTACATTTTTTTAACTGTTAGCTAGCGACAGCTGCGACTTCAACTCGGAATTAAGACTGTACTTAGTTTACTTCCACGATTAAGGCTGAGTTGCTGAGTTGGTTGTCGAATCCTATACATTTGCCCCCTATTAAAGTTAAAGTTTTCGTTAAAGTTAGATGGTGCAATCCACCCTAAGTGAAATAAATACAATAAATATATTTAAAATGTTTACCGAATCAACTATAATACACAATATAATAAAAATTTCATTAAATTCCGTTCAAAAGTCCTTATGTGAAATGGGAATACAAGACTACAAGATAAATATAGCTAGACTACAAAATACTTTAATATTGAAAACCAAAGAGTATTTAAGTATTAACAACCTAGCATCATAAAAATACGAGATGGTGAGATACCAAAACATGCCTAAGCCTGTACCCACCTACCCCACGAAGATGAATGTCTACGTATGAGTAGATTATCTAGTAGGTAATTAGTGGTAATCTCGCAGGTGACAACCCCGAACTCAGTTCACAGAGCAAATTCCATTTAGCGAGCACTCCGAGCGAACAGTCGGGCGCTTTTGTTTCGTTTAATTACGTTCATTTCTGCTGTGATGCTACAGGTTCATACCTAGGTGATGCCGTTTGTACTTACAGGCGATATTAAATTAATATCTCTCGACTGTACTTGCGAGAAAAATATAATTTATGAAACAGCACAGATGAGGGGGGTATCTTCGCGGCTTTTGTATTAGAAAATTTCTAATAAAACTAAAGCCAGAGTTAACGAAATAGTTTTCAGAATAGACAATTTTTTCAGCCTTTTTACCTTATTATATATTAATAATTTTACAGCTGTTATTTAATCATTAGGGATGTTATTAGGATCAGTTGAAAATCAGAATGGGCAGCTATTTATTGTTATAGCGGTTGTTAAATTACTACAGCAGTAAAACATGAACAGTAATAAATAGAAAAACAAGCGGATATTTCAACCTGCAATGCAGGTCCTAAAATCATTTCAGCAGTCTAAAATATAAATGGGCAGTAAAATGACGGAATGGGCAGTTAAAATGACGGAATGGTCAGTTCGATAAATAGTTCGGCAGTTCACGGTGAGCGGTAACACTCGAACATTAATTCAGTTGCAAAGAGCGATAATCTGCTAGCCTAGCATGAGCGACTTTTGTCGACTCGATAGCTCGATAACGTATCACTGTCTCGCTCACATCGTAACGGGCAAAGCAAGACAGCATCATGCGAAATATCATATCGCGTGATATAGCGGTGTTCATGCTAGGGGGGCTGGTGGTATTATAGTAGTAGTAGTTGTAGGCTAAATACAAGTGCCGCATTTATTCATTCGGTATTACTGAATAGTATTATTATTACTGTATTCTGTAGATATTAATACTTTGAAATTATTCTTAATTATTTATGCTTTATAATTATCCAGGTTTCTTACTATTAACTATTTAGCAATCTGTGCTATTAGGGGGAAAAAATCTATATTGATTGCAGATCTAACGCTCCATCTTTGGTGCCGTTTTTGACTCCCGCTACAAGTAAGTAAATCAAGCTAGCTCTCGTATTTTCCTTCATAGTTTAGGCATATCATTAATCGTCACTTCCGATCGTAACAAATTATTGTTACTTTATACGCTGAAATAAACAAGAAACCCGGGACCTCTAGATTTTAACCGCCTCTGTGGTCTAGTGGTACAACCACCGGTATCAGACCCAGGGGTCCCGGGTTCGATTCCCAGCGGGGGTACATATTGTATTCGGTTTGGTTGGTGGTAGGACTTGTTGTAAGTCCATCTGGCTAGCTACCACCATCTTATCTAAGTCTGACGCCATAACAACAATGTTTTCAGCATTGTTGTGTTCCGGCAGTTAGAGATAAGATAGCCAGCTCCTCAGTGGCTGAGGATTCCGGGAGAGGCTCACTTCCATCTTGAGCCTTATCAATACTTAACATCAGGTATGATGAACGTTAAGAGTCTCACCGTCGTTCATTAAAAAAAAAAAAAAAACTATTACCGGTGGTAGTTATCGGTGTTGTACTAGACCACAGAGGCGGTTAAATACATTTTACTGACTATTTTTGTAGTAAGTATGACGTCACCGTTGCAAATTTCATGCAACTTGAACATACCTGCATACGAGCTACAAGTTGAATGCAGATGGTTTTAACTTGTAAATTGCTGTAACACACGTTACTTGTACAAAATGGTTTCAATGCAAGGAACTTGTACGCAAATGTGACGTCATTCTTGCATACAAGACTTGGCTAATGGAAAAGCGCCTTAAAGTTGTACTGGAAAAACAGATGGAATCAAACATTCTAACAAACATACAAACATTTTAACCGCCTCTGTGGACTAGTGGTACAACCACTGGTATCAGACCCAGGGGTCCCGGGTTCGATTCCCAGCGGGGGTACATATAGTATTGATTGGTTGGTGGTAGGACTTGTTGTAAATCTGCCTGGCTAGCTACCACCGTCTTATCTAAGCCAGACGCCATAACAACAATGTTTTCAGCATTGTTGTGTTCCGGCAGTTCGAGATAAGATAGCCAGTTCCTGGCTTCCGGGAGAGGCTCGCTTCCATCTTTCAGCCATATCACTAGTTAACATCAGGTATGATGAAGGCTAAGAGTCTCCCCGTCGTTCATAAAAAAAAACGCAAGCAGCGGTTAGGTGATAGAAGTCACTTCATTCTTACTGTAACTAGTACTGAAACTAGTGAAAAAGTTTATTTTTTTATATTGTAAATTAAGAAACAGAATTGGAGCTCCCATTCTAATTGCAGCTTAAACTATTTCAAGTTGGCGAAATTGTTCAATACCAATTAAAGTGAAATACGATGTCAAAGTTTCAACTTTCAAAAGTGCAACTAGAAATTGTGGACGCAGACAAGTTTTATATACCTCAGAAAGTTTGCAAGTTCTCGTCTTTCTATTTTGTAGACTTTGAAGGAGAAAATTCCGACAGTATCAAATAAACGAGTAGGTACTTCGTCTTTTGTTTATATTTAGTAATCTATACTTAATATTATAAAGAGGAAATTCATTGTTTTTTTCCATTGAATAGGCTCCGAAACTACTGAACGGATTTGAATGAAATTTGGTACACAGATATTAGATAACCTGGTTATGAACATAGGATACTTTTATCCCGTTATTTCCACGGGAACAGGAACCACGCGGGTGAAACCGCGAGCGGCCGCTAGTAATAAATAAAACTTTGTATAAAATCTCTTTTGTCTAGGCAGATAGTATGCCTGTTGTATGTCAATATCTATATCAAAGTCAGTCTGACAGCTTTCTTTTAAAAAAGAGGCATGTTGTAGTCTATGATTAAAAAGAATAAGATTGTCTATGTTCTCTCAGGTCCACCTGAATAGGATAAGTCATGTCATGTCGTTCTTGTACTTACACTAAAGAATTAATTGAAAGAGTTAACGCAGTTTCCTTGATATCCCGACCGAACCCCAAACAGGGTTATTTAAAATTTACTTTTTAACCCAAACGAGCCAGATACAAATAGTATAGCCAAAGATATTTTATTACAAGGTTATACATACTATATGCGAAAAGACTTTTTCCCCAACTGATATGTAAATTCGATAAACGTCTGAAATCTCGGCTTCGTTATAGTTTAGCTATTATGTCCCATAATAAGATTTGTACCTTTAATATGTTCTTTTCAAATTGACTATTTCCGTAATGGGCCGCCATTTTCAACTTTTAGTAGAAATTTGAAAATGACATCGACTTTACCAATACCCCTTTTCACATAAACACAATGTTAGTATTGCCAATAAATTAATAAAAGTTATTTCTACAGCTTTCTGGCAACACAGTTTCTATAAAGCTTTACTAGCTACTTCAAAGTGTTATCAAAGGTAAGTGGCAAGTTAAATCAGGACGCAGGTGCGAACAAACTAAAGCGATTTTCTGGAGTCGAGAATGTGTTCCAGGGAGAAACAAGGTTGTGCCCGCACCTTGGCATATAGCCTTTAGTGTTTCTATCAATTTTTCCTACAATATTTTATAGAAAAGCTACGCTTCACGAGAAAAAGGAATTTGAGACGATAGGCTTTTGTTTATAAATGTTGTTTGATTAACTGGTGGTTCGTTGTAACTAAACTTGATTGAATATTTATCATCACTTTTTGTTACTTTGATATTTTTATTTTGATTGATTTGACAGTTTGTTTATTAAAACAAAAATGTAATTACGTTCTGGATTAGGGCGCCCACTAGGGAAAATTATTATACAAAAACTCGTTATTATAAACTTTTATAAAGCAACTTATGGATAAGACCAAGCTCTAATTTGATATGCCTCCGGTAGCTTTTTCTAGCATATAACTTCGAAATTCAAATATTAGGTAAGTATCATGACATTATCGATTTGTGTGAAGGATTTATAAGATACTTAAGCTTATTGGAATTTTTTTTTGTAGTTATAAATAAAACTCTTTTTTTTATGAACGACGGGGAGACGCTTTGCCATTGCAAAGGTGGAAGATGAAAACGCACCTCTCCCGGAATCCTCAACAACTCAAGAACTGGCTATATTATCTCTATCTGCCCAAACACAATAATGCTGATATGATAACATCATTGTTATGGCATTCAGAATTAGATAAGTCAGAGGTAGCTAGCCTGGCGAACTTACAACAAGTCCACCAACCAAACCGTATATAATACCCCTACTGGGAATCGAATCGAGACCTTTGGGTCAGCTACCGGTGATTGTTACCACTACACCACAGAGGCGGTTAAAATCATATAAATATCATAGTGTGAAACAATGTTTTTAATTTTTTTTACTTGAACTAACCGTCACTAAAATCCAAACCACAGATTACTAAAATAACTTCCAGCTATGTTCAAATACTGATAGAAACCCTTCAAATATTTGCAATATACAGTTATTTCAACAGTATCAAGTATCATGTAACTTTAACTACAGTTCAGTGAAGTTAAACCTCGGTTAAGTTTGTGAGTTCATGCGTGAAATACCAGGACAAACATTTATTTCGCTTTAAGCTAGTTTATTAGGTAACTTTGATTAGAAATACAAAGCGGTTGTTGGCATTGCCTCAAACGATTCTGAGCCTTGATTTAAGGGTTGATTTTCTTATAGCAGTCTATGATGATGAGATTTGTATTTAAATTGTTTCATAAGTCAATAAAAACTAGGAAGAAAACGAAAAATATGTAGCAAATTCCGCAAGAAAAACTTACATGCAAGATGCAAAGAACGCCCGCCCGCCCGCAAATAAATGCAGATGCAGCACAGTGACACACCCTGCACCTTCACCGACTACTCTATACGTGTTTCGCCCACACATGGAGCATCCTCAGGAGTTATTAGACCGTGCAATATTTGCACGATTTGCATGGGCGGTGCATCTTGCATGTAAGTTTTTCTTGCGGAATTTGCTACATATTTTTCGTTTTCTACTAAGATATGGATTTCCGCCAAGTAACGCCAGATTCTATCAAATAAAAACTAGAAAATCAATAGAATCACTACCCATATTAGTAATTACAACTTTAAAGTTCACGTAGGTATAGTTAGTGATAAATTGATAATAGTATATGTACATCTTAAGTTTTGGCGTGCACTGTTCATTGAAATAAAAAAATAATAATAATAAAACACTTTATTGCACATAATAAGAACACAAAGAAATCAAAAACAGACAATATAAAACTACTTTTACGGATATCAAACGCGCTTTTACGAACTAAGTTGTAATTGTCCGTATTTTTAGGTTTTTAGAGGTTTTTTTTTTATTTTCCCGACGTTTCGGCAGCTGAAAAGGTGGTCACGGGATGACTGGCTACTATAAGTCTACTCTCGAAAAGTTAATTTATTTTTTTCGTTCGGATACGGTTGGCTAGTTGATAATAGTAATTTAAAAGAAAGTGACTTTGGTTTATTCAATTAAGGCTGTTACAAACACTTAGGTATTAAAGAACGAAAGAACGTCAGAGAAGCTACGCTATCGGTTCGTAAAATCCTATGGTGAGATTACTTGTTACGAAAAGAACCAACAAGATATTTTTTATTTGAGATGCTTACTAGTAAATTAGACTAAAACGAAAATATTCGAAAAGGGGATCATAACCGCGACTTTTTCAATTAACAACTGTGCTACCGAGACGTCCCGGAATCTTTGTAAGACTATTCTAGAGAAAAATAGCATAATTGTTCAGTTTCTTTATCATCACCCATTTTATTTTTATTGTTCACTAGCGGATCCAGCGAACCCCTCTTCTGAGTTCTTTGGGGGAGGGGAGGGAGCTCCCTCAAAGAACTCTACAACGATCGGTCTTGCGCTGCTCACATCCAGCGCCTTCCCGCAACCTTCACCAGATCGTTGGTTCACCTTGACAGACACTTCACTTCACTTGCTCTCTCTTATACTTAAGCTGCGATGACCAAGGGAAATAGCGATTAAATTTTATATATACGAGTATATAGATTTTCCAATCAGTCAAATACCAATATTTGCTGAAATAATACATTATTCTGGATTAGCTCAACAGTCACTGTCGAAATTATTTAGAGTATCGACATGTGCTGACGACCGCCGTGGTAGAGTGGTACGTCCGGTTTCAAGATGTCGGCACAGAATATATAATAGTGTGTCGGTCGCCTGCTTCAAATCCCGGTAGGGGCAAATGTTTGTATGATGAATACCTACGTGCATTTGTACCTTAGTCATGGCTGTAATATATATAAAAAAAACATCGTCGTCGTCGTCTCAGCCACATGACACCCACTGTTGGGTATAGGCCTCCCCCAAAGATCTCCACGACGATCGGTGCTGCGCTGCCCGCATCCAGCGGCTTCCCGCGACCTTCACCACATCGTCCGGTACGCGGTCACCATTCCAGAAGCTTTCCACCCCAACGGCCATCGGTTCTTCTCGCTATGTGTCCACCCACTGCCACTTCAGCTGAGCAATCCTTCGAGCGATGTCAGTAACTTTAGTTCTCCTGCGGATCTCCTCATTTCTGCTTCGATCACGCAGGGAAACGCCGAGCATAGCTCTCTCCATTGCACGCTGAGTTACCTTGAGCCTCCTAATCAGACCCATAGTTAGCGACCACGTTTCACTGCCGTAAGTCATCACTCAAAGTCACATTAAAATAATGCAGATAGGCAAAAAGGTAGCGAATTATAATTCCAAAACAATCTAAATAGCAGGACAAAACAAATGGAACCTACTAATTTATACAGCCGCAAAACCCAGACTCGCTCTTTCCCAGCGTACGGCTTAAATCTTTTTTTTCAGCGAATAAATTGCAGGAAATACAAATGAATTGAGTTTACGCTCTCCTCTCAGGAAGTTTCATATTTTTTGAATTTTTCCTCGTAAAATAATTTGCTCTTAACTTACTAACTGCGACCTTCGTTAGCGTCGTTTGTGGACGTAGCTTAAGGCGTTTTATTCTGGCAACATTGATGTTTAGACAAATTAATTGTTTGATGTTTCACGTTTATTATTTTTCGTCTCGCTTACCGCGAAAATAATGCTCTGCCAAAGGTGGTTTACATAATTGACGTTCACGTACAGGCGGACAACTTCCCGATTGACCTGTTGACATTTTTCAGGGAGTTATATTAAAAAAAATAACAGCTGTATAAAAAACGTTTAAATCACAAATAATAGAACATTAACAGGTATTGAAATAAACAACTTTTACGGATATCAAACGCGCTATATTTCCACGAACGTTCGCCCCACATTGTTTGTATAGGCACTTGAATTATTTTTAAATATGAAACGGTACAGTCGACGATAAAATCTGAAGTATTTATTTTATTTATTTAAGTGCAGTTTAAAAGACTCACACTTGTACATAAATAAATCAATCACATGATCAGATAAAAAAGATACGTAGTGTGGTCTTAATTACAAACTGCTACGGTAAATTTGGTTCACAAGAAACAGTACATAAAGTAGTTCATGAAAATTAAAAAGCTATATAAAAAGAAACTTATTTTATGTGTAAGTTACTTGCTTATCGTCGCAGATGATTTTAAGGCTCACCAGCTTCAGCACAGCTTCGGCCTAAAACTGCACTCTTGGGGTAGAGCATACAAGACTACGTGGTGTCGGTTTAGCCAGCAATTCGTTTTCGTCACAGTAAATTATGTACATAATTAAAGATAAAAATACAGAGAATTTCACGACAAAAAACTTTATGGATTTCAATAGTTATGATAATCAAATAATCAAATCTTTATTGCTGACCAAGTGTGATTACAAAGGTGTTATTAGATGTTATAGTATTTAATACTTAGTCGCCCTTTCCGGACGCAGCAATTCAATAGAGCGCTCCCAATATATTATAATAAAAACAAAAGAAAATTTTTAAATTAAGTAAATCACCTAAATTAGGCCAAAATGAAAATGAAGATCGTCATATCAACATTATAATAATGTAAGTATAATAGAATTGTATTATTATATATTGTTGTATTGGTATTTCAATTTTATTCTTACTATGTTACTTATCATGCTAAAGAATTGTACGGCTACCGATAGTAATGCCAAAGAAATAAGAGATTTCATTATTTATACTTTTTTAAATAATGCATTTAGATAAACCATGATGTGATTTTTAAGATAGGTTAACTAGCAGATTATTTTTAATAACACTGATTATTTTTTATTTTATTTTATTTTACAGGCGAATCAACAGTTAACAAAATATGGATAACATTTAAACTAGCAACGTTAAACCAATTACAGATTCACACAACTAAACACAGACAGTTAACAATTTTGAACATGCATATTGGATTAACATCTAGGGATGCAACAAAAAAAAAAATATATATATATTACTAAAAACAATTAACATCACGAGTCACCGTGGTGACTTAATAATAACAGAAAAGTGATTAGTACTCGATGGCTAACAATTTTGTAAGGTTACGTCTAATATTGCTCTTGATCTCAATCAAGCTCAGGAGCTAAGACATTATCTACGATGGAGCGAACCCAGAAGGTGCATATTCACTCTTGCTTTGAAGATGGACGTGTTTTAAGTAGGTACTCGGAAACACAGACGCAGGGAGGGATTTCCACTTCTTTGCTGTGCGCAGTATAATGATCTATATACTTAATTCAGGTTCGCAAAATTTGTGACGACTCGATAGGGACTTTGGCGCGTAGTACGCGGCCGAGTAAGGTATCAAATTAAAGGTACTCGAGTCTATTTGTTCCGAAAACTATAAAATATACAAAATGTTAAACGTGATGATCACAAACTGCAATTAAAGATTTTCGCATAATTGGGAATTTTTCGTCGATCGACGAACCCGAGTATCGGGTTGTAACCGCCCTAGTGAGATGTTGATTAGCGCTTTGTGCAACATTTAGGTAGGAATATCCACCAAGAAAGGGTAGTAACCCGCAGTACGTCTGAATGTCCGATGAAAGGATGGCGGTATGAGCTCATGCAGTTCCTGCACAAACTCTCTGAAGTACAGTCTGTAAAAAACCGACACTCATTTATCCACAAGTGGTCATTTACTGTAATAAATGACTTTTTAACAATTTAATTGATACATTTATTTATTTTATTTGTGAAGGACTTTTTCACATAATGATGTGAACATGGCTCCTGTAAATTTTAAGTCTTACTATTTTTTTTCAAACGTGATTCACCTACTAAATATATTTGTAATAAACTTTTAGTTTTATTTATACATAGGTAACTTTCAAATAAGCTCATACGGTAAAAGCGAGTAATATAATGTAATTGATCAGTCTCTTTTAGCGTTTTTTATACGAGCTCTTAATTTTTCTACTAACTGTAATTTTAAAAGTTTATATAAAGTGTAATGAAACCGGAAACAAGCAAAATGTGGGTTCAAATGAGAATGTAGGTCGAAAAGGTGGGTCCAAATTGGAATAAATGTACAATAATTTTGTTTTATGTTAGTATCATACCACAATAGCATTTCGGCCTTTTAAATAATCATCTACCTTGTAATAACCTTTGCTTAAGAGTGTCTTTTTAACATATATTTTAAATCTATGCAAAGGCAGCTCAATCACTTTCATTTGAATAATAAATTATTACTTTAACATAAGTACTTTTCGAGAAAACGTATCCCAGAAAAACTCAACTTGTCAACCGGGAAGTTCTTCCCTTTTGTTTCATAAGGAATTTGAGTTTCTGTCAATAATGTTGATGACAATATTTAGTCTAAGCAAAATGTAACATCACCCCAACATTTACTCCATATTTTGAGCGACGACTTTACTTTATTAATCAAATAGCAAAAGTGGTATTTTTAAGTACTCAATAGATTGTCTGAACCCTATCGCTTTCTCATAGGCTGAAACCTGAATTAGAACATGATTGTGATTAAATGAATATGAATCGAAATAGCTAATTTCGACATACATATTTATGGTAATTTTAGTAAACCTCGCCTTAAGGCTCCATACGACGGAAGCGAGATAGTAATGAGAAAATGACGCGACCGATGCAGCAGATTAGGCGAAAAACACACGAAATCACTTCGTATTAAATAACTATAGTGATTAAAGAAAAATGCTTCTACACAATGCTAAATATTATTGGTGTCCACTAATTAAACCAATTTATATATAAGGTGTTAATTTATCAAGTGCTGATCGAGCAGGGGCTGCTCAGGTCAACGATATTGAACACAATTTTGGCAAAAAAAATGTTTTTGAAATATTTTATACAATTTTCTGATTTGGACCGCCCCGCCGTCTTAAATAGCTTAATCACCTATTTCCTTGGTAACTTACTTAAAACGAATTTTGTTTGACGTTTGGTTTTGCTTATGCTGAATATTCAATAGGTGTCTAATGCTTAAAATATGAAAGTTAAAATATATTTTTTTAATATTTTTTTGTATAAATTGTGTTATATATCTTTGACCTGAGCAGCTCCTACTCGATTGGCACTTGATAAATTAACACCTTATATATACTTATATATAAGTATTATATTTGAAATGTAACCCCATTGAATAATCTTGAATTGTCGTATTTTTAATAAGAGGTCATTTCGAAAATAAAAAAGTGTCGAGAAAAAATCATAATATCGTGTTTCTGGTTAACAAATCTGGCAGCGGCGAAGGTTCCATATACTCGTATACCGATTGCCATCGGCTTCCCTTTTGGAAATCCTATCAAAGTCCGATCCAACATGCAGATCATAAATGTATGTCATTACTTATTGTGTCAAAATTAGTAAAAAAAAACGTGGATGCCAGACAGTTGCAAAGTAAACAAAATATTTTATTTTCTGTTTTTATTACTGTGTGTCTGAACACTGAAATCTAGATAAAGGTATGAAGAAATGTATATCTTATAACCACATTAACATCTCTAACCGTCCTAAAGTTTTATACCAAAAAGTTGGTCTAGTTGGTGGAAGGATTCGTTGTAAGTCCGCCTGGCTAGCTACCACCATCTTATCTAAGTCTGACGCCATAACAACAATATTTTCAGCATTGTTGTGTTCCGGCAGTTAGAGATAAGATAACCAGTTCCTCAGTAATTGTGGATTCCGGGAGAGGCTCGCTTCCATCTTCAGCCTTATCAATACTTAACATCAGGCATGATGAAGGCTAAGAGTCTCCCCGTCGTTCATAAAATAAAAGTAAATTCTTGTGTAAACCACTGATATTAACACGTTATACTGAGACGTTAACCATCCCATATTATGATTAATCATTTACCCTATTGTAAACAGGAGAGGGAGACACCAAAGCACCTTCTGTGTGACTGCGGGCCATTTATGCACAAACGCAGTATTCACCTGGGTCGACACATTATCGACCCAGTGGAACTAAAATCTCTAAAAGCTAGGAAGATTCTTGACTTTCTTGAAGCAACCGGGCTAAAAGAGGTACTATAAATAGGTGGCGAGTTACAATAGATCTCTTAGGTCGCAGTGACTACAGCCCTCAACAGGGCTGCAAAGCCCCTAGATCCTTAAATAATAATAATACCCTATTGAATAGTGAGACTATTGTCAAAGTTTAGCCAATAATTTCAGCGTAAAGTCCTGTATACTCGCTCGTTTTGTTATCTCGCTGACAATGAGTGCGAAGCGACACGTGCCGACAAATGATTGATCGAGAACCGCAAAATTAGGGCTGTCACCACTCAGTTTATTGATTAAATAAATTTCCCTATAACCGATGCGCGATGCACAGTAAATATTATTTTAATTATTTCTGGTAAAAGATTGACTTGCTTTGAATTTAATTTACCCCACCGATTTTATAAATATTTTAGGATAGAGCACCGATTGGAATACTATTATGACTAAACATTAGTAGCCCCAGTATGTAATCACTAGCATTTTATAAAAATATAAAAGGATTAAATAATCGAGCTCCAAAAATAATGGTATCGAACCCACAACTATTCTCACCAAATTGTTGATTCGACTACAATTTGGTGAGCACTTAGCTATTTTGGTAGTAGGTTAGTTTAGGTTAGCAGATAAATAAAAGCCAATATAAAATCTATAGAATTTTTTCACAATTGTTTTCCTTATTAGTTCATCAAGTATCACGCGACCGCCGCGTCGGCGAGGTCTCACAACAATGAAATATTTATTGTGTCTCATTTTCCTAAGTACCGGAAGAGTAATGGACATATTCCTCTTTTTCAGTCTATGCTATTTGTTCTAAGATTTTAAATTGTAACAGAAAAAGCAATTTGCCAACCGCTCAACCGGGACTCGAACCCGTCTGTAAGCGTTCCTTTGTTATCTCTTAGCTAATTAGAGAAGTGTGAAACGGCACATGTGTTTGAGCGTAGGTACCATCTCCGTATGATTGATGCGACCGAAACAGGCGCAGGGCTGGCACAAATAATAAATAGGTACATAGGTGATCAATTAATTTTCCCTGCTTTCACTACCAACAAAACCATAAAATTAAAATAGTTCCCTAGTATTATTGTCAGTTAATGATAATTGATAGATAAATTTAATGAGGCAGGCATTTTAAATTAAACACATTTTCAGGAAGCTGTGACGACTTTTGAGTCTCGCAGGAGCAGGAAGGCGACCAAGCATTGGATGACGTGGAACGTCCTGTTTTTTGGCCATTTCGACAGAGCTTATCACTTCCCTTTGGACTTTGGGAGGGGATATACCTAAGCCCGTGTTATTTTCTATGTAAACTGGTATCCAATACGTCATGTCCTCAGTGATGAGGCTCGCTACCATCTTCAGCCTTATCAATACTTTTTTTTTTTTTTTTTTTGAGTGAGGGGAATGCTTTTACGCATACCAAATGGTTATGCTGGGCTCACCTAGAATACCGGACTCGCGAGTCCAGCACCCTATCCCTCGCCGCCCCCCGACACCCCGCCAAGCTTAGTAGGCTCGGCGGGGGTTCGGGGTAGGATCGTGCCAGCTCCCATCCCCCCAACGAGCTCGAAAGCTCGGGAGGGAGGACGGGAGATGGGAGGGACCACCGCCTCCCAGTCCCCCACTCAGCCCCAAAAGGCTGGATGGGGAGCCCGGAGGAGGGGGGGCACTACCAGCTAAACCCCTCACTGCTTGCCATCAAACTGTCGTAGGCCATGGGGGATCAGGGTGGTACACTACCCCTTAGACCGACAGTCTGCCCATCAGGTATGATGAAGTCAAAGAGTCTCGCCGTTGTTCATAAAAAAATTTACAGTCAACAGTAGCTACAGCTTTACAGTTTGACCATGAGAGCGCCCTTGTGTCACTCATTATAGGGGCAGTTTTCGTGGTGCAGGTGCCTGACGTGTTGACTGGACGTCATTAAAAGGCGCTATACGACTGAAGCGAGATAGTAATGATAAAAGACGCGCGCGGGAGCGACACCGATTTTGCAGATTAGGCTAAAAAACCACGAAATCACCTCGTACTAAATAACTATAGAGATTAAAAAAAGTTTCTACACGATGCTAAATATTATTGGTTTCCACTAATTTAACCAATTTCCAATAGTATATGTTACCCCATTCGAGAATAATCTTGAAATTTCGTATTTTTTAAGGTCTTTTCAAAAGAAAAAGTATCGAGGTACTATCATAAAATCGTGTTTCTGAATCTTTACAAATCTAATTAAAGGTACGAATAAATATATATCTTATTACCAGATTTATTACATCTCTAACCATCCTATTGTTTATATATCAAAAAGAACGTACGTACGTAGTTTTCCGTATAGCGTCTTAAAACCGAATAAAATCTTTTAGCTCCTAGGTTATGATCCGTATAGTTTGCTATTATTTCCAATTACAAAATAAAATATAAGCTTTTTAGTTAAAATGTAAGTTAAAACACAAACAAACAAACAAAGCTTACTAAAGTTGAAAGTCGTATACATACAAATAAATTTAACGTAACAGCAATGTATGCAGATTCGCCATAGAATACCACACTTATAACGGTCTATCCCTCCAGATACGCTAGGGCTGTCACCCGTATTAATTCCGTCGGTAGTGAACTAGTGAGATGAGATTCAAATTCGATTTATGATTAATTCAGTAGATACTGGTGCGACGGTTAACTGCTAACGGCGCGGGCGAGATAACCGATATTGTACAGTGAGATTTAACGGTTAGTAGCTTCTCGTAGCGTAGACGAGACAATGACAGCCTTTCTAGTGCTGTATTATCGGTGCGATTGGAAATTGCAGCTGTATACTAATTATGGTATGTGATAATATAAATACGTAGCTGCATTGTAAAATAAGATACTGCTCCATTAATTTAAAATTTGATCTATTAACTTTTTTTTTTCGAAAATCCTCTCAGTACATGTTGCTGCAGTTATGTTCAACTAGCGGTCATCCGTTTTCCCGCGTATTTTCCGTTCCCGTGGGAATATCGGGCTAAAAAGTAGCCTATGTGTTAGTCCACTACTTGAACTCTCTACATACCAAATTCCATCCAAACTCGTTTAGTAGTTTTTTCGTGAAAGAGAAACAAACAAACGGGCATATCTTCATATTTATATTATTAGTAGGATGTATCATAGTTCATTTTAATTACAAACATCACAAAATGGGCCTAATTTTTTGTTTATTAATAAATATCAAAATTATTTGTGTTAATAAATTGTTTTGATTTTTGTTGTTTCATAATTGTCATCAAAAATCTGTTTTACAATAAGAAATAATAATAAAATATACACAATAACCCAATACTATGAGACCAACACAATCAACAACGGTAGATTAAATTGAATGCTACATGTGCTGTGCTAACTAGGTAGTACAATCACGTTTGCTCTGCCGATTGAACAATGTTATAGCCGAGAGGCAGCCCTGGCATGAGACGAACAACAATAGCGTATGGGCGCTTTTAATAAATTATTCCGCAGGCTGAATCGCTCGCCGCTAGTGCTGTGCTTGGAATGATCCAGATAAAGATATACATCCCTAATGAGCGATGTTATTGACCAGAATGTGAAGACAAACATGGGGGAAGTCTAAAAATTAAAATAACTATAGATTTGTTTAGACAAACATATTAAATACCACGTGGTTCCTGTTTTCGTAGGAACACCGAAGCACAACGTGTCCTATGTGCTACTTCAGGCAATAATCTATCTCTGTTCCGAATTTCATTTTCAGGGTAAACGTATCGAACCACTAACAGCGACCCAGTCAGCGGAAATGGGTCTACTTCAGTCTGCTTGTCTTAACGTTGTGCTTAGAGCTTCAATATTTTCATCTAAAATAAATTACTATTGACCTGCATGTACGTCACAACTTGCAGTACAGTAATCTTGTAATGCGAGAAATGTTATAATGTATGGTCCTTCCTTGCGAGTTGAAAATAGTTTACGGTTAGGATAACCATAAAGTGTACTTTTTTTTGTTTTTTTTTTGTGATGAAAATTGATCTTATATGTGTAAATAAAACAGGGAGAAAAAAAGCCCTTGACGACTTTCTTGCCGGTTCTTCTCGTTACAGGTCTCCCGCCGGAGAGTTTGTGAAGCGATGGCGTAGCTTCTTTGACGTTCATAAGTGCTTGTAACAGCCTAGACTGGATAAATGATATTGAATTTGAATTTTAATTTGAAGCAAGACCGACAATATTTGAATAATTATTTGAATGTTCGTAGAATAAAATTTAAATTTGTACCTGATTGTGTGTTTGAATGAGTAGATAACGGATGACAAAGAGGAATGAAGAGAGCTATTGTTGCGACCTCAAACAAAATTGAGAAAGGGGTCAAGATGATGACAATGAGGACGTAATTTTTTGTGTTTGCTTGTCTAATCTTAGTTTTTCGACCTGCCACCACTGTTTCGAGCAACAGATATCGATCAATGGATCACTCTTTTCATTCCGATAAACGATCATCCTTACTGCGGCCTCCGCGAATTTAGCCCCATAACCATTTGTTATGGACACTCTTGATTCCTTCCGCTACTAAATTTTGACGCGGTGTCACGCGAAAATTATCCGTGATTGAAGTTTTCAAATGTTGACACGCTTTACATCTTGAAGGCGATGATTGAGCGAAGACGTCACAAAAGATCCGTCAAAAACAAGATTACTTTAAGTGCCTCAATAAATTATAGTTACGATGGGGCTGGTAACTCTTAAGTATCGTAATAATAATAATAAAAAAAATTAAAAAAAAAAAAAAACTGCGCTAAGGTATGTCAGTAGACCCCCAGAGTTCTGACGCGGTGCCACGCAAAAATGAGCCGTAATTGATGGATCCCGTTGTAAACTTCAGTACGCTTCGGGTCGATAAATCAGCACCTTTGTCATTCCATTTTGAAAAATGAATCGGTGTTGGTGAGTTTGAAATAAAATATCAATCAGAGTTTGCTCTTGAAAAATAATCCTATAAACCTAAAGTTTTATTAGCGACAATAATGGTGAAATGATTAGGTAACGCCATCATTTTTGTCAAAATATCCAAACAACAAACATTATAGAATGAAAAATAGAGGGTAAGAGAGGAAGAGGAAGACCAAGAATAGCCAACATGGAACAGATCAAAGAGAAGGTGAACGTCGTGTCTTATCAAGAAGCCAAGGAGCTGGCTTTGAATATGACAGAAACGAATGTAGAAAGCTTCACAGAAAAGAGCGTGGCTCTTAAGTTATGATGATGATACAAAACTTAATACTTCGTTTAATATTATATTTTAAGTAGTTAAAAATATTAGTTATTATAAAAATACTATCTTGTTTGTACTTAACATTCCAAACATAAAATAAAGCCGCATTCATTTTTGTTCATTTACGTTTAACAATAAGGCCGTTATTTATACCACAACCTTAATTGTCTGTTGCATTATTACCACAAAACTAACAAAGTGAAATCTATTCGTCAGCAACCCAAGCTGAAATTTATACCTGAAACCTAGCTCCATCCAACTGCGTTATATTTTTAAACCGCCAATCAACATTGTCTGACGAGACGTGGCATGTGGTATTTTGCAATTTTTGATCCTGCCCAACAGACAACAGCTATTCTCGTACAATAAACAACACATTAGGATTAACAAACGCTACAGATAAATTTTTTATAAAAAAAATCTAAAAAGCATATAATAATTTTGGAGTATGGTAATAAACATTTGGAGTTGGTGCTAGCAAAGGCAAGAAAAAGGAAAACTCTTCAAAAAACCATAAAGCAAAAAATAGGACTATCTACTTTGCGATCCTATTCTTTTATTTTACTTGCCTTGCGAATTGAGAACCTCCTCCTTTTTTTGAAGTCGGTTGAAAATGTATGTGATTATCGTGAGAAAAGTAAAATAGGGAAGACAGTTGGTAGTTTGGCGATCTCGGAAAACGTCCATGTCTGCTTCATTGCGTTCTAAATAATTCGCAAACCCAAAAAATAATAAATTGTACATGTCCAAAGATTGTTTGTTTAACTTTACGACTGAGTTGTCGTTCTTAGAAAAATTAAGGCCTAATAAAGTGATCTAGTACTGTTGCACTAAAAAATGGCACTTATTACATGGACTCAAAACTGAACCTGATATTACATCGTCTGTACATATGCGGCCGACGACTGTACGACTGTTACAGACACTTTTTATGCGGTTAAGGATAAAAATGTATGTGATTGTCGTGAGAAAGGTAAAATAGGGGAAAAAGATGGTCGTTTGTAGATTTGGGAAAAGGTCCACGTCTGCGTCATTGCGTTCTAAATAACTCGCAAACCGCTAAGAGTAAAAAAAAATAACAAATTGTACAAATGATGTCCAAAGATTGCTAACTTTATGAGAAAATTCAAGGCCTAATAAAGTGGTCTGGTACAGTTGCACTAAAAATGGCAATTATTACCTGGACTTAAGACTTGATGTGGATTGTCTGCACATATGCGGTCGACTGTACGACTGTTACAGAGACTTTTTTGCGGTCAGAGCGAGCCACAGCGATTCATTCAACGGGACATGTCGTTCGCTTTTACCTTTTTCTTCCTACAGCACAACGTTTATAGTGATGTGGATAAACGATATGATAATATTCTTTGTTATGATATTATGAGTAAAATTTGATATAGTTGTATAGTGTTTACATATCATTGCATACGTGACTGTCCATCTTTTAGTGTAAATAATTGCAGAAACGTATTGCATTCTACATCATTATCTACCATGTTGCTTCAAAGAATTTTAAAGAGAGATAATAAAAAAATATGATAATGAAAATAATGAAAATCTTTTAAAAACATCGAAAAAGTGCAAAAGTGAGGTTAATTCCTTACTCTTTACGACTATTGTTGTCAAAGTTTTGTCGCCAAAATTATTGTCTTTCACTCCAGCAAGCTAGTTTATTTATTTAAGGATAGCTAGCAAGTACTTACACCAAATACAATGTAAAATACATTTAAAAACTTACAAGCTACAGTGTTGTCTTATTATAAGCCGCCACGACAAGTATTTTACAATCAATAAATTTAAAGAAAATAAGTTTATAAATTTATATCTAGGGCCTGCTTCACAAATCTGAGGAGGTTCAATAGTTAAAGTAATAATAAAATAGTAAAAATTAGTTATTAATTATTATGTAGATATTGACGTTCAATAAAAGCATTTAGAGTAAATATTATTCAAACACCCCAAAATTTACAAGAAGGCAGAACATTTTCCACATATCCTGTGTACACAGGACAATTAACCAGAAGAAATAATACTAAAGTAGGTAAGTAAGCAATTTTTACGAATTATTGAATGCGGAACATCACTAGCTGTTTAAATAATTGCGCGTTCTTTCGTTCCTCGTTGTTCATTTGTCAGCCACGACCGGCCATTGCAGCAGCCACATAGGTACTGGACTTTGAGCTCGAAGGCTAAACTTTTACTTTTATATAGGTACTAGCGGATCCTCGCGGTTTTACTCGCGTGGTGCCCGTTCCCATGGGAATATCGGGATAAAATATAGCCTATGACACTCGGGAGAAATGTAGCTTTCTAATGGTCTAAGAAATTTCTAAATCGGTCCAGTAGTTCCTGCGATTAGCGCGTTCAAGTATAGATTATTAGACATATTTACCAACTTGATTAGTTCATACTTTTTAGAATCATTTCGATATACCTACATCGTTTTTAAGTTAAATAGAGGTTCTTTGAATTTGACTTGATTTTTGGTATCAATTTAAATAAGCATTGGTTTACGTTACAGGGAAACGTCCATGTGGCAAATAGAGATGATGATGACGGAACGATGATGACTCGTAACTGCGTAGTTGGTAGGCCAAAACCGCGCGAAATGGAAGGTGGATAAGCCTTTGCCCTGTATTTTAGTGTAGGACGGTTCAAGTTGATAATAAATAAATAAATAAATATACGTCCAATAGAAACACAGCACGCTATGAATTTTGCAGTAAGTACAGTCACGTGCAATAACATAGAGACGCTAAGCAACCTTGTCACATTACAATAATGAATGACATTTGTGGGCAGAAAGTGCTTTGTTTCCGTGTGTGTAAATGCAATAAGGTAAACATATCAACGCTCGTGACTGTACCTGTATGGTAGGTATCTAGACACCTACCATGAAAATTCAAAAAAATCAAACCTCGTTTTTCATATTTCTTTAAAAACAATTGAACAGTCAAACAACTCAAACTATGTATTCGATTTTTTTATAATAATTTGGCGTGCACACAAAAAAAAGCATTACATTAAACTTTATTCATAGGCGTTTTAAGCTGAAAACTGTGATAAACCTCTTGTGTAAAATAACGCACGTGCATCTAATTTGCCTACGTGATAAACATATGCCAACCCAGCTGGCACCTCTCTAGGGTACTTACAACCCCCTTGTGACGAGGAATTAGTCAGAAAGTAGGTCAAACAGCCACTTTTGTGTTATAAACCTTTTTAGCATACCGGCGAATGAGCTTGTCACTGCGGTCATTATAACTCCATGGAAAAAACAACCGTATCCTGTTTTAGAGGTAATTTTTTACGAGCTTGTCAAATAGCTTTAGCGATAAACGTTATGTTTTTGTTGTGGCTTTTCGGTAATTTTTCCGGTGTAATGAGTGTTTTTGGGAGTCATGGGTAATTTTTCTTATTTTGTTTTTTGTTTCGATTTATTTTTAATTGCTATTATAACCATGTACTAAGAACTCTAAAAATATTGTGAAAGAACTCTGAGTATTATGACAAAATAAGACAAATATGACAATTCGAAATTCTCACCAAGTCAAAACTAAGGAAGTTCTATTTCTATTTTTTGTTGTTCAAGCCACTGTTATTTCATTACTCTGAGTCAAAAAAAGTTTTCTTCTACACTTAGTTTTATAAATTCGGCTATGTTGTTTTGAAAAATTCTTTTTCTCTTTTTATGATTTTGTAATTTTTGCATTTTTCAATGCTATTTTGATACTTATGGTAAATTTTAAATAGAAAAATATTGGAAAAAATTAACTCGGCCACAAGTGAATTCTCAGACGGGAATCGAACCCGCGACCTTTGGAAATCCGGTCCAATGCTCTAACCGCTGAGCTACCGAGACTCGCGAACCACCGTCGAAATTCTCCAATACTTTTATATTTTTAATACGCTGTAGGCCAGCGTTGTTACATCAATGCTAGGAATATCCTTGCATTCGAAAGAAACATCTTTTCAGGTGTTTAACGATCGATTAAGATGCAACTGCCAATAATTTATGATTTTGTAATTTTTGCATTTTTCAATGCTATTTTGATACTTATGGTAAATTTTAAATAGAAAAATATTGGAAAAAATTTACTCGGCCACAAGTGAATTCTCAGACGGGAATCTTTTTCTCTGTATAACATCTGGCAAACGTTTCTAAATCGAAAGCGTAGCTTTCTTTTTCTTTCGATCTTTTACGAAATGCTTTTAATATAAATCCATAACCGGTCAATCAACGTTATTTGTGTTACTAATATGGTAAGAACGAAGTATTACAAGTATTAAACCTCTCAGGCCCGGGTTATTAGACACAATAGATATGTCCTTATTCTCTGGACACCGGTGGCCTGATGCTAGCAAATAACGAATATTGAATTGGCCACATCCGGGGCTAAGTCAGTAAACTCACTGCTCCGGGCACGGGTTTCAATGTTGTATGCAAATGTCATCAATTAGTATAGAAAACCGCGTTGCCCAACACACCAAAACTGCGCCGCGGATTCCACCACTAGGCGCGGATTTCACCACTAGGCGCGGATTTAACACTGCTTTTGCATGCAATCTTGCGATTACGTTACGATTTTAACCGCCTCTGTGGTCTAGTGGTAACTACCACTGGTATCAGACCCAGGGGTCCCGGGTTCGAGTCCCAGCGGGGGTACATATTGTATTCGGTTTGGTTGGTGGTAGGACTTGTTGTAAGTCCGCCTGGCTAGCTACCACCATCTTATCTAAGTCTGACGCCATAACAACAATGTTTTCAGCATTGTTGTGTTCCGGCAGTTAGAGATAAGATAGCGAGTCTCTCAGTGGTTGAGGGTTCCGGGAGAGGCTCGAGCCTTAACATCATGTATGATGAAGGCTAAGAGTGAATAAAAAAGGAAAACGTATACGAAAATTAATTCGATTGTTTCAAAAAGAATCGCCCATAAACGGATCGTCAGCATTGCATTAAAATGTATCACGAACCTTCCTTAGAACTTTTAAAACCACACTACAAAATAGTTTTCATTCTGAACTTCTGGAAAATGGTGAATTCTCCAAACGAGTCTTCCAATTTGAGCGGGACAGTCGCCTTCAAATAGATAACTTTAAGTCTTATAAAGTGAGTGTTTGTGTTCCAGAGAGCGTTTAGCTCTTCAGCTTAATGCAGTAAGTGCAGTAAACTCAGACTTGAGAGCACTAATTGACTGCATTAGTCTTCTAGACAGATTTAATTTCTTTTAAAGCATTATCGTGGTATCAACGTAATTATTGATAAATATTAAACAAGAAAATATACTAGAAGAAAGCAACTAGTCTCATGTCGACATAAGACTAGTTGCTTTTTTCTTGTATATTTTCGTGTTTAATATTTATCACATAAAATAGCATTGTAAAATGCAAAATTAAAAAGTTATAACGTAATTATTATTTGGCATCTTTATTTAAAAGTTATTTTGGGGAGGAGCTTGTGGCGTAGTGGTTCGCGCGCTCGGCCTGCGATTGTTGAGATTAAGCAACTTTCGCAATGGTCGGTCACGGGATGGGTGAGCAAAATTTACTATCTTGAGCTCCTCCGTGCTTGGTGTTAAAATCCACTAATCCCATTGGGCTCGCGTGGTGGGTCATGACCCAGTCTCCTTATCCATCCATAAGGAAGGCCATTGCCCCAGCAGTGGGGACCTTAAAGTGGCTGATGACGAAAGTTTATTTAAATGGCTTGGGTTAGCTGGGTTTGTTTCTGCCTGCTGTGTTAGGGTCGTAGATTCGATCAAACATTATAATGATTTTATATTTTACTTTTTTTTGTGTCAGAGTCTTATCTTAGTCATTATATACATCGTGTTAAGATTCAAAGTGGCCAAAACTGGGTCATGTGATTTTGCCTGATATTCAAAGCAGATAATAATATTTGATAATATCACAGACATTGATCTAATTCCAAGCTAAAGAGCTCGAGTGACGAATAAAGAACAAGCTTATAAACCTTAAATGAAAATAACACCCACACACAGTTTTTTATTTTTTTATTTTTTTTATAATGACATTTATGTTAGGATTGTCCTTTTTTAGTTTTCTGTAAACAGTCTTCGCATTGTGTCAACGAGCTTGGTCCTATACATTTATACATTTACCTCATTTGATTTACCTAAATAACAAGATTATTAATAAAATTGATTTTGAAAAAGTAAACAATATCTTTTGCTTGGGTAATTACTTGTCAAGTCTTATTAGTCTGCAGCGCGGTTGATCACTCTTCTATTAAGTTGGTTAAGCTGAGAGATTGCTAAAAGCGTTCACTTACCCAAGAGTAATAATTTTTAGTTATAAAATATGAAGTCGATTCTTAAAATGATGTGAGTAAATAATAAAAATTGTTTAACATAGATTTATTTTTTTAAGGATATTTATAACACCCCGCATCGAGCTCTAAGTTTTTCAACTTATTAAAGACTTATTAACAGAATATAGAAATACTTATGATAAATTTAAAATAGAAAAATATTGGAAAACATCTCGGTAAGTTTTTGTAGTGTTGGACCGAATTTCCAAAGGTCGTGGGTTCAAGTCCCATGTGAGAATTCACTTGTGACACAGTTTTCCAATATTTTTCTATGTATTTATCATAATCATAAAAATAGCATTGAATAATGCAAAAATAAAAAAATCATAGAATATAGAAAATTTGCGATACACTTATCTCTGAAATAATCTACTTATACGAGTAAGTTAAACTGCAGTTGATTCAAAGGTAACCTGGTGGCTTACGCCATCTCTTAGCCACAGTCTAAATATATAGGTAGGTATACTGTGTCTTAGCGCAGTATTATTTCAATCATACCAATGGTATATCTTGGTAGCACAAATGCAAGCGCGAGTCATTTTAAAGGCTCTTTACCCTCCAGCCTTCAGCTAACCCCGCATCGCTGCCAATACCAGGGCCTCACCATTTGTCACCCGACCCGGCCACGCCTCTGCCGTGTTAGAAATATCCGGGAAACTCAGATTTATCAATAGATGGTGAAAATATGAAGTACTCAAAATCGCTTGTTTTTGACAGGTTACAAAGTTTAAAATATTTTTTAAGCACCTTTGAATTAAATGTTTTAAGAAAATTTTGGAAATGCAATGTGTTTTAGTACTTATTTAATCAAACAGGTATGTCAGACCATGGAATTATTATAAAAATGTTTCTTTCTTATGTTGATGGAATAACGCTGACTTTAAATAAAAGGAAAAATTAGAAATTTCGAAAAGTTTCGAGGCCCGTTTGATGATGAGACAAGTTGCTTTTTTCTAGTATATTTTCTTGTTAAATATTTATCACATAAAAACAGCATTGTACAATGCATAATCAAAAAGTAATAGGTGGTTAGAGATTTGGCTTTCGTTTGTGTACAAAAATCTTGACGTAAACAGACAAACAAATAATACAAAAATAAAGCAATGTATTATATATAATCGTAGCTGGTATAGAACAGAGAGCTCCTTCCCTCCCACTCCCTTCGTGCTTATGACAAAAATCCCAATCATTTCACTATTCCAGGATGCGCATATTAAAGTATTCCACGGCAAACAGTTCAATAACGATGTTATCGCATACGTAATAGGTGTTTTACGGCATCGGGTTATAAAAATGTGCCAATATTTTATGCTTTATAACATCATAAAGTTTATTATAAACGACCAACAGTAAAACTGTTCGCGTTGCGTGCAGCCAGGTAGGATTTCGATCGATAAAGCCTGGAATTTTCAATGTTATGTATAGGTTATTCTGTATGACAATGCCAGACCTCCGTCACACTCGCCTATACCTACCGCGATAAGCACCTACAGCGCGCAACAACTTGGATTTGTTAATCAGTCAGGGCCGCCCCGCGCTTGCAGCTCGAGATATAAATTTTACAAAACATTTATACTTAAAAAATATTACGAAACATTAATCTCAAACATCAACTGCACCATGTTTATGTTTTCCAGCACTTACACCTTTTAAAATTCTTTGTTCGATTTCGAATTTTCGCAACACTGAAGTTTAATAATAGATGCTTTATAGATGGTAAGAAATACGTACAAAATTACATTATAGTCATACCATTGTAAATACAAAAAATGTTTCAAAAAATGTTTCATGTTATTTATTTTACTTCGCTTGACAACCTTGATTGACTCGTGAGCTGTGACGTAGGACAATTCTAAACACAAAGGGAATTGCGCACTTATGAGTGTTGTAATAAGATGCAATTTTGAATGCAGCAGATGCGTTGGCAATTTTGTAGGCTATTAAATGTCGGCTTTCTTCGAGATCAAAGGAGTGCAACTTCTGTTACTATTATGTATTCTGTGACAATTTTTTAGCGATAACATTGAAATATTTTGTTTTTTTTTTTTTAATATAAGGAATTTGTCTCTCTAAATAAATAATGTAGGTACCTAAATACTTGAAATATATCCCAAGTGGCTTTTCCACCAAAAGATCTTTAATATGCGGGCGGTAGCGCTGCGGCCTTCTTAAATAAATAATCGGCATAAGGCTAATATGTCCTGTGTATACTCGGCATTAATATGCAGATGCTGTTTTACTAACGCATACACAGGAATATATAACGTTTCAATAAAGTTAGATGTTAATGTCCCCACTGCTGGAGCAATGGCCTTCCTTATGGATGAATAAAGAGGATGGGCCATGACCCATCACGCGGGCCCAATGCGGCGGATTGGTGGGTTTTAACGACTGTAAATGCAGCCGGGTTCCGAAGCACGGAGGAGCTCGAGATAGTAAATTTTTGATCACCCATCTCGTGACCGACCATTGCGAAAGTTGCTTAACCTCGACAATCGCAGACCGAGCGCGCGAACCACTGCGCCACGGGCTTCTAATTTTTCGTCACCCATCCTGTGACCATTGCGAAAGACGATTACTAATACTAGACTTGTCTGTCAACAAAAAATGGGAGATCATTTAATTAAACAAAAATAGAAAATGACTTCAAGGAGTCGGTGCCAGCCAAGGCATGACAACCGAAAGTACCAATGAACCATCGATTCCTTAGCATTGCAAGGCACCGACCCAGTCCGATATTTTTTTTCAATTCTTGACGTTGCTTTTTAATAAATTAAATTTTGTATTTGAAAATGAAATAGCATTTTCCACTTTAGTTTCATTGCCATTAACATTCCAGCAATAATATATCTCGTGACAAAATGAGTCGTAAGTAGTAAATTTTGTCGTAAAATTTCAAACATACTTTTGGTTAAAATCCAAAAATATTTTTAATATCTTTTTTAACATCAAGGCGTTTTTAAAGCTGTTGAAAGTATGACGTGACTACAATCAAAGTGATGGAATGTTAATAAGCAGGTTCCGTGTTAATATTAAATGAACCTCATTACCTACGTGGTTTTTTAAACGAACATGCATTGTACGAAATCAAATGAAAACTTAAAGACGAAATGCTTTACAAAGTCTTCTTTGTTTTTTGAAATTACACGAATTGTGAATCTTGATACATGTCGTTTTTGTATAGGTAGTTGTAATTTAGTATTTTTGTTTTGGCAAGACTACCTTCTTAGATTCTTTACTTGTCAGAAATGGCAGTGAGATTTATTTTTTTGTGAATTAGGCGTGTTGACGAAATACTTTAAGATTTTGAAACATTGTTCAGTTGTTTCATTTAATCTCATATAAAAAACATCAAAGTATGTATTTGTTTGGTAACTTGTAACTTTAATTTCGACAAAAAATAGTTAACCGATTTTCGAAGAGGAGGTTCTCAATTCGGGCGGTATGTTTTTATTTATGTATAAACACCTATTACGCCGAGGTTTCAGGACCGATTTACGTAATTCTTTTTTTTTCAATGGGGAATAGTTGCCATTTGGTCAGACACTAAAATGTAAAAAAAACTGCGTTAAAAAACCTACTTCAAAAACCAAAAAGCAAAAAATAAGCCTTTTGGAATCGGTGCCAGCCAAGGCATTCTACTTTAAACTATTTTATTCTACATTTATTTAACTTGCCTTGGCTGGCTTAATGTTCAACTTAGTAACTATTTCGACAAACACTAAGTTCAGGTTCAACTTAAGATAAACGATTCTTTATTGAACACCATGATAGTTTACAAAATTAAAACCTGAGTAGAAATGGGTAGTATATGGTGTTCGACATACAGAATATTTATGCTTAATAATGTATAAACGCTAAAAATACAATATAAACTTAATGTAAGTTTCGTAGGTACTTGAAAATGAAAAGGCAACATTCTTAGTTGTCCGTTCGTCTATTTGTATGGACTGGACCATGTTTCTCTCCAATTAATTATACTCAATTCGAAGGACTACAGTAAGGTAGTCATCATTTCAATATTTAAAATATTAATGAAAAATACCTTTTCCAAAATAGTACTTATATAAAATACAATTTTGGAAAAGGCGATAATCCATTTTGCAGTCAAACGTATTTACGAGAATCAGGCTCACTCACCCCCGCTTGAACATATTTTTTTATCATCATCTCACGAAATAAACTCAATCATAACATCAAAGAGAAGGGGCCAGGGTTAGCCAGCCCTCTAAGAATTAAGTTTGTTAAAAATTTATATTATCCCCATGCAGCAATCTTGACTATTTGGAACTCTTATTTTGATCGCATAAGGTGCCTTTTAAAATATGAAAATATGTCTTCAAAATATTGACATCTTTTCTGTAAGTAAAAAAGCAACAATCGAAAGCACTTTCATCGTTTTATTGATTGATCATCTTCCAAATAAGCCCAGAATACAATATGGATAACAAACATAACAAAATATGGATAACAATAAATATAATTTAACATGGATAACAAATATAAAAATTGCATAAAAAACAGAATACACAATGGTTTATCACATGTTATAATAAAATTCTTATTCACTGTCAGTCAATAGTGTGGCTATAATGATCTAACGCATGTCCTTTAGCACTGTTTATGCAGTATTTTATTTTGTACCTCACTTTGCGCATTGTTACTTAAAAAAGGATAAAATAATTAAAAAAAACCCTGACTTATTTATCCGTCGGGGGCTGCATTAAATTAACTAGTTTTGCAGTTTTATAGTAACGTGATTGATTTTATTTATATTTATGTTGAAATTTAAAATAGTGATGGCAGCCCCCGACGGATAATTAAGTTGGGGTGTTTTTTAATTATATTTTTTTTAATTACGGTTCTATCATCGTGGGTATTTTCTAAATTTTTAGTTTTGCTTTTCATTTCAATATTTTTAGATAAGTATTATGTCCATTGTCACTACATCGGTAGTATAAAGCAAAGTCGCTTCCCGCTGTCTGTCCCTATGTATGCTTAGATCTTTAAAACTACGCAACGGATTTTGATGCGGTTTTTTTTAATAGATAGAGTGATTCAAGAGGAAGGTTTATATGTATAATAACCTTCAATATATAATAGAGAAATACTGTTATTTTTGAGGTTTCTAATGTGATGTCGTAAATGATTACATTTTTTCCGCTTACATTGCAAACGCAGGCAATTGCAAACGGATCTGCTTACATTAACCGAAACTGTCCGTGTGGGAAGCTAGTACTACATAAAACACTTAATGACAACCGCATGAAAATCGGACTGGTAATTTGGTTTTGCACAAACAACCTTTTGTTTACTACAGCGTCCCTGGTGAGTTGTCAACGTAACACCTATCTCAGAACATGCGCCGATCAAATCCGAACCCATCACTGATAACCGCATCAAAATCGGACTAGTAGTTTTGGAGATAAATGGCAACATTGGTTTGCACAAACAAACAAATATCCTCTCACCCCAAACGCATATACCATCTCCGCTCACGACAATCACTTCACAGACGGCAATCAGTAAATCCTCAAGATATTTCTTTATCTTCAACGTTAATCATCTTATAACTAGCACGGCAGCCCTTGCTATGAAATTGCAATTTAATAAGCATTCGTTCCATGAGTAAGGCAGCCCATTAATATCGAATTACGAAGTCCGTCAGTTTCCAGCGACATTAGAACTTAGAACCGCGAACTAAAATTAATGTGTAGCCGGCAAATACGTAGGTACATTTTTTATGGCCCTGGAATAAATTTGACATGTAAATACTTACTTAGTTACGACCACAGAGCACTTGGTGCATTAGAAGCATTTGAGTAGGGACTCAAATGTTGCGATTTCTATTCGTTTGTACGCTAACGCAAACTTAAAAGTTTAAAACAAACACTTACAATTAAATTATATGATGTATATGCATGTCAAGACTGTACTTTAATATGTGTGATTTACATAGACCGGATTTATGTGATTCGATCATTAAAATAATAATACTTAGTATTTCAATGGAAATATATACATACACTTTAAAACATTAATATTGTACCTAGAGTATATTTTGTTTGAAGAATTTTGTTGTAGCGGTATTTTATTTGAAGCGATTTGTTATTGTAAGTACCTAATCGTTTGTTACTACCAAAAATTTTACAAGTTACTTGTCTTATATTATCTAATTTACTTACATAACCCTTAATATTTGTCTTTTGCATTTGTTCCAGATTTAAATGGCGTATTGCGTTGCGTTAGCGTTTAAGCGAATAGAAATATATAAATACTTGAGTGAGCTGCTTAACACTGCTGACCATCAACGAGAGACTAGGTAGATGTTTTAGTAATAATAATAATAATAATAATAAAATAAACTTTATTACACACGATACAATAACAGACATATACAGAGAGAAAGACTAAAAAGAACAACACACAATAGGCGGCCTTATTGCTACATAGCAATCTCTTCCAGGCAACCTTGGGTGTGTGAGAGACATATATATATATATAACGGAATCGAGTCAGGACAATCGTTATCAGTGGGCTCAGACATAATGAAAATGCAAAATTACTATTCACGAATGTATTTCACAATGCTTTTCTATCTTAAAATAGGAAACGCGGTAGTTTTGACACGGAGCTTGGTTATTTCGCTTCACGGTTGCACTGTTCTAAAAATAGAATCCCTCGATCGCAAAAACAACAAGTCACCCGGCCAATCTCGCTACCCCAGCGCCGTGCCAACTCCACCCAAGCAAAACTGTTTGACGTTTCCAAATAGAATTAACAGATGGCGCCGTTTACCACTGTAGTTATTCAAATCAAATAAAGGTGGCGCTTATTTTCGTAATAGTTTCTTTAAATCAAACTAGATGGCATTTATGTTAAATAATTAAATAATCAAATAATCTATAGAGATCGCTGGTAATGCAATGCTTCGACACGGCCATCATGACACTTCACACGTCCTCGTGTGCAAGATCTGAAAGAAAAGAAAAATAGTCCAAACAGAAAATGTTTATTTCCGCTCGGCCAACCTGGCCAATAAAATAATAGTGACAGCCTTTGATTTAATCTCTCTTAATTTCATCACAAAATGACAAATACCCAAACAATCATTAATAGTAAACAAAATTTCGTTTTTACTAACAGCTCACAAATTTCAATTGAATTTTAGCCTTATTTCATCAAACACAGTTAAGTAACAAGACTACCAATATGCAGTGACGTCTATCCCGCCACTAATTACAATATTAATTTGCCTCCATCCGGCGAACCGCACATAATTATGGTATGCCTCTATCCGGCAACCAAATCATCACATAGCTTCTATCCGGCAACCAAATCATCACATCGCCTCTATCCGGCAACCAAATCCATCACATCGCCTCTAGCCGGCCATTACAAACATCACCTCCCTCCGGTGCTAAGTCCAGACCAAACGCATGCCACTCACAGACGTGGCCGCACTGCAACGGGTTGAATCAAAATCACACCCGAATTTTACGCCTACGACTACGAATGGTCAAGGACTGTTACAAATTCCAACAAAACATCATCATCAACATCGTGGTAACCAATAGAAATAAAACAATACCAGTGGCTAAGTTGTGTTTGACAAATTTTTGCTTCCTTAAAATCAACTAAAAGTAGGATTCGGAGTCAATGTCTAGATCATGTCTACCTGAGTACTACTATCCGGCATTTTTCTCAACCGGTCGTGAGCATATTTGTAGGTTCGGTTTGAATTGAGTGCCTTAAGAACGTAACGATCACTTTCTAACTTTTCGATAACTTTAAAGGGGCCTCTGTACTTGCGATCGAGCTTAGTTTGATTGCGCTCTTCGTTTTGAAGTAATTCTAAATCATCTATTGAAAACGGTATAACTTTGGCCTTAGTACTATCAAATCTTGCTTTGTCGTATTGAGCTGCGTTTTCGATAGGCTATTGCTATAGCCTCAGATCTAACTTGTTCGATATCTACTTCGGATTCTACAGTGTCAGACAGCATGATTTCTAATGGCCTTGCTACCTTACCTATGAGTAGTTCTAACGGGCTGGATTTAGTGACTCTGCTTTGAGTACAATTTATTGCGAGTTGTACATCCGGCAGCGCGTCTTGCCAAGATTGGTTGCTTGTCTCTACAGCTGTCAGCATGTTCTTGAGCGTGCTCATTACGCACTCCACCTGACCATTGGCTCGTGAGCTACCTGTAGCTATCAGATGAAGTTTGATGTTGACAGAGTCGCAATAATCTTTAAAGTCTTTGCTAGCAAAGCAACGGCCCTGATCGGCGATTACTCGCGTTGGCGCACCAAATAGAGAAACACTTGCCTTTAAAGCCTTAATGCTACTAGCAGTATCGATACGCAAGGTGTGATGCAATAAAACGTATTTCGTGAAGGCGTCAATTAAAACAAAAACATACTCTTTTTTATTATTTTTACCACTCAATTTGCCAGTGGCGTCTATATGGATCGTGTGCCAGGGTGTTGATACCTTTGGGATGGGATGCATCTCGGCTGAAACTTTACCTGAATGCGATTTGGACACTTTACACGTAATGCAATTGTCGACAAATTTCCTTACATACTTCGACATATTCTCAAACCAGTAGCTCTGATAGATTTTCTCCAGAGTTTTCTCCCAACCTAAATGCATCAACCCTTCGTGCACGTTATTGATTACAGACCATTTTAAGGCCCGTGGGACAATAGGCAAAGTCAAAGTCTTACCATTCCGCTGTATTTTGCGGTGTATGATGCCAGATCTTATTTCATACGTTTTAGCTGTATCCTCTGGAAGATTATTTTCATGCAAATTGATAATCAAAGATGAAAGCTCCCCATCTCGCTGCTGCTCTGCCATCAGCCAATTATCAGTTAGCTCGGTAATATTAACATGCTTTACCTCTTCCTTATGTACAATTTTATCCACTTTATCAGCTTCCACAGGGTTCCTTGAAAAGAAATCTGCATGATTCATGCGCTTACCGTCGCGGTGAATAATGTCAAAATCGAAACTTTGTAAAAAGGCCCACCATCTGTGAACACGTGGCGTTAAGTCCAGCTTTTTGCGAGTGTACTGCAAGGAGCTGCAGTCAGTAAAAACAACAAATTTACGACCGTGAAGATAATGCCTAAAGTGTTTGACTGCATTTACTACTGCGAGAGTTTCCAGCTCGTATGAGTGGTATTTGGACTCCGCAGCAGTAGTGCGTTTGCTAAAATAGGCAACAGGATGTATTTTACCATCTTTTTTCTGCATCAGAACTGCGCCATATCCTAAAGCGCTAGCGTCGGTGTGCACTTCCACTCCTAGTTCTGGTTGGAATATCATCAACACCGGTTCTTCCGTAAGGACTGATATTATTTTCTGCCTAATAGATTCGTGGTCGGGTTTCCAATTGACTTTACCGTTTCCAGCCGTCAGTGCATGCAAAGGTGCCATTATTTGCGAAAATTTCGGTATGAACTGACGGAAGTAACAAGCCAAGCCAATGAACTGACGCAGCTGGGTCACCGTTTCTGGAGGTGGTTGGGCCGTCAAAGCTATGATTTTTCTAGGATTAGGACGAATCTCTCCTCGGCTGACCTCGAACCCCAGATACTCTACCTTTTGCTTTAAGAACTTACATTTTTTTAAATTCAAGGAAAATCCTTTAACTGTGAGAACCTGAAGAACAATTTCTAGTCGACGAAGGGCTTCGTCCACGGTAGTTGCCACAATTAAAAGGTCATCCATATAGACCACGACATAGCTATTCACCAGTTCCCCTAGAGCTCTTATTATTGCGCGTTGGTACACGGAAGGCGCATTACGCAAACCGAACGGCATTTTCAAATATTCGAACTGGCCATCCGGTGTGACAAATGCTGTTCGCTCTATTGACTCTGGGTCTAAGGGGATCTGATGAAAGCCAGAAGCCATATCTAGAACAGTGAAGAAATTACCTCCATGCAGCCTCGCTATCTGGTCGGAGATGAGAGGAAGTGGGAAACGGTCAGGTACAGTGTTGTCATTGAGTTCCCTGTAATCCACACATAACCTGTCCGTGCCATCTTTCTTTTTCACCAGCAGGATGGGGCTGGCGAAAGGAGAGGAACTAGGTCGGACCACGCCAGCATCTAATAGCTCTTTGATCTTACCTCGGACTACTTGACGCTCCTCAGGGCTCAATCTATAAGGACGCCTGTTGATAGTCCTGTGTGGGTCCTTAAGACGTATCTGCATAGGCTCAGTGTCCGCCGATCTAATGGCTAAACCGGTAGTAAAAGATTTTTCGAATGATTTCAGTAAATTCACTAAACTACTCCTGAATTCATTTGGGACATCGGTATCAATAGACTGAAAATTAATCTCTCTGTCCTTCGAAAAGTCTATGCAGTAAACCTCATGAGCAACAAAATTTTTCCTTGAAAAATGCAAATTGTTGGCAGACATACTAACAGCCAGCCTCTGAGCTAATATTTCACGACCGATCATAATGTCATATTGTAAGCAATAGTCAGGTAAAACATGTAGCAAAAGTTCAGTTATATCATCTATGTGCACTATAGTTAAAACTTGAATAGTTGACTTTACGGAAGTTTGTCCTATACCAGTCATAGTGACAATATTATCAATTCGTTTACCCCTAAATTTTGCTACTACACATTCCTTAACTAATGAACATTCCGCTCCGGAATCATAATAAAAAGTAAACAGCTCACCAAGGTGACGGAGTTGTCCTGTTGGTGCATTCACGACGCACAAGTCAACCCGCTTCGAAGTGCTTGCTCCAGCTCCACCATCACTCTTCTCCGTAGCCCGGCGCTCTGGACAATTCAATGCATAGTGTCCCCGTCCTTGGCAGTTGAAACAGGTGATAGTAGGTTGGGCAGTCGACGGCGTCTTCGCAGCGTTCGTATTATTAGGGTACATAGTCTTCTCATTTGCACGAGCATCGCGCTGATTAGAATCCCTCTTGTAGCATTGTGAAGCCCGGTGGCCTGATTTTCCACAGTGGAAACACTTGATAATGTTGTATCCTGAAGGACGTATCCTCTTCGGCTCAAAGCTGTCGTATTCGGTACCAGATGGAACCTTTCTTTTCATGAAAGAAACGGCCTTAAGCTCTTGCTGCAGCTGGGTGCGAGTCTTTACATCAGTGGTGAAAGCAAGTCTTTGGACACGTGGCTCAAATTGAGAAATATGCGTAAGCACTGTGGCGACAGCTATTTGTTCTACAGTCACTCCTTTCCATCTTGCCATCAAAGAAGTCAATAAAGCAGCAGAATAAGCAGCAAGATTTTCTGACTCTTTAGGTCTACTACCGTTGAGATTTATTAAAAACGAAGCTAAAGTTTCAGGGCAGTCGTACCTTGCTGTGAAAAGTTCCTTGAAATCGCTCCAAGTCATCCCCGGAAAAGACACACTTGCTAGCCATGTAGAACCTTGCCCCTTCATGGCGCGACTCAACGCGATCATAAGCGACGCTCCTTGTTGATTTTGCTCGTTCATGCACATATCAGCTGTTGTTATCCATGCGCGTGCGTCAACATCCTTCTTATCCGGGTCAAATTCCGGAAGTCGAAAATCAGCACTTGTTGTCGGCGGCGGTCTCAAAGCTTGTAACAAAGTCATAAGGTTGCGATTTTGTTCTTCCATTAATTTACGCCATCGGTCGTCGTTAGAATCACGCACGTCATGGTTCGATGCACATGGGACGTTGAGATCACATCCCACTTCTGATAACGGAATCGAGTCAGGACAATCGTTATCAGTGGGCTCAGACATAATGAAAATGCAAAATTACTATTCACGAATGTATTTCACAATGCTTTTCTATCTTAAAATAGGAAACGCGGTAGTTTTGACACGGAGCTTGGTTATTTCGCTTCACGGTTGCACTGTTCTAAAAATAGAACCCCTCGATCGCAAAAACAACAAGTCACCCGGCCAATCTCGCTACCCCAGCGCCGTGCCAACTCCACCCAAGCAAAACTGCTTGACGTTTCCAAATAGAATTAACAGATGGCGCCGTTTACCACTGTAGTTATTCAAATCAAATAAAGGTGGCGCTTATTTTCGTAATAGTTTCTTTAAATCAAACTAGATGGCATTTATGTTAAATAATTAAATAATCAAATAATCTATAGAGATCGCTGGTAATGCAATGCTTCGACATATATAAATAATAGGATATAGGGGAATGGGTGAGTAAAGAGGTTAGTGAATAATATAGTTATGTACTAATAAAATAAACACCGAAAGAAGAAATATTTAGCTAATAATGATACATTTTAAGCAAGAGAAAGGTGTGAGGGGGAATGACTTCAGGGGGGCTATTCTCGCGCTGAAATATGTCGAATTCGACATTTTTATATTATTAATTTCTTAATTAAAAATCTAAGTAAAATCTCTACAACTGTCAAAATCCTATAATTTCAATTATCTTTTATAATCCTATAATGTCGAAGATTGCTTTTAGTGAGCCTTTAATACAGATTTTTGACTCCAAAAATGTCGAAGGCGCGAGAATTGGGCCCCAGGGCCCTTATTCTCTATGACCACTTTGCGATATCACACGCATATCACACGGTTTCATTTAAGTGTCATAGGGAATACGAATTTTGAAAATGTCGTAACCATGTACGATAAAGGCGTGGTTTTGAAGCAAGGAATCGCTAAGTGGTCATAGTGAATTAGGGCCCTTAACTATTTATTAATCTGTGGCCCTGGTGCGGTATGTTAATTATCATCATGGTTGGCTAAGTATTTAATGTTCACACAATTGGGCCACAGACCTTTCTTATTGATAAATAAACACCCTCCAAAGAATTTGGTCAGTCCCATCGCAGCCGAGCATACCTACCTAAAATGTTGTATCACCTAACTTTACAAAACAAACCTGTATCCATATAGTCTGAACGGCCAAAGTACTATAGGGGTATGTGATGTGACGTTCGAACCGTCTGCGGAAGTTTGGGACATGTTGATATCTATAATTTATTTTTTTTACCACTGAGCCACAGAATACTTAATAGTACAAGTAACTAAGCTACCGAGATTTCTAGAGAAACTCAGTGGTTAGAGCAATGGGTCAGAGATGGGCCGGATTCCCAAACGTCGGACGACGCGTCGTAGGTTCGAGTCCCATCTGAGAATTAACTTGTGTCCGAGTATTTTTTTCTTATATTTTTCTAATAAAAAAAATATCATAAGTTTAAAAATAGCATTGAAAAATCCAAAAAATAAAAATAACTTGTTATTTTCTGGCAGAAAAATAATAAAACGTAATTATGTCGAAAAAAGGACATTGAGTTACTTTAGTTTTGCTTTTTTAACTGTGGTAACACCAATTGGACGCTGTTCGGTGCTACGCAAACGAACTTCTCAGCAAATTTCGTATTTATAATGAGGAATTTTCCAAGGTACGTTCTTTAAAAATCTCATAGATGGCGCTGTCCATCTCCTTTGACCTTTGTTAAGACAAAAACAATAAAAAGTAAAAATAAGCATGTCATGCACATTGCACATTTGTGTATGACATGCTTATTTTTTACTTTTTTAAATATACAAAAGGATCAACCAACACATCGAAAAAAATATTAACGAATTCAGCGAAATGACCATGCCATAGAGAAATGACATTGAACATGACACTACTAGTCTACATAAAATTTATATATAGTCACAACAAACAAGAAGCAATGTTGTAGCTTTTCTTTTTTTTCTGTCAGAACAGAACAAAGGGCTATGCACATGCAGCCCGTAAGTAAATAATTTAGTTAAAGTTACAGGAGATGGACAGCGCCATCTATGAGATTTTAAAAGAACGTACCTTGGAAAATTCCTCATTAACTTCATCATTTTAATAACTTTGTGACTTTTATTATTAATGTTATTGTTTTATGTGAATAATACACTCTCGGACTTTATCATTTAAATACCTTATGATATACCACAATATCTTCTAAGGTTAGCTGACCAGCGAGCTCAGTACAAACCTTTTCTGTCACTAATCTAATCGTAGCCTCAGTAAAAGCACGGATCACCTATAGTAGGTCGAATTTTCTAGATGGTTATAACTTTTGGATTTTGCATTTTACAATGCTATTTTTATGTGATAAATATTAAACAAGAAAATATACTACAAAAAAGCAACTAGTCTTATGTCGCCCTGACGGGATGGTTTTAGACGCTAGTTTTTCAGACTAGAAAACAATAACTTAAATACTGGTTAAATTACTAGTTAACTAGCCCGGACAACCTAAGGTTACGGGATACGGAGTTCGAATCGCCTGAGTAACTTTCGGACAGGTAATTTTTTCCCGATATAAAACTTATCATAAAGTATAAAAATAATTACGTCGAAAAAGGACTTACTGCTCAGCTAAATATACATCTATTAACTACAGTAGGAAATTCCGCCCGCGTTTGATGGCATGAAATATGACCTGAAAGGTCACATCACCAATTGGTCAAACTAATCCCTCTAATCGCGACCTCAGTCAAAGCACGGATCAGCGCTACATTATTCCTTTGTGCGAGTAGGCCGAGTTTTGGTCGAATTTTCTAGACGACACGGCGGCAGCGGCGTGTCAAAACGAATTTATCAAGGAAGCAAAATGGCGGGAATACGAAACGACACCGATAATAATGTTCTGGGGAAACGACGACCTTCTAATCTGTGGTGGAGATCGAACGTTCCATCGATAGTAATAGGTTATGTGTTTGCAAATAGTAGTGAACGAAATCAAATAAAATTGTTAAAACGATGTAATTAATTATTCTTTCTACAAAAAAAACAACATGACGAACATTATTGTATGTGAAATATTGACGGACAGACGACTGGAACGGGCAACTCTGCGCTATCTGGGCAATTCTCATTTTTGACCTATTAATACGGGCCAATTTCACGATCGCCAGATTAGTTATAAATGGCTTATTAGCAGATGACTTGATAATTATTTTCCATATTGCAACTGTCAAATTATTTGCCAAAGAAGCTATCTGTCGATCGTGAAATGCCATATTATGTTAGAAAACGTGTTTTAACTATACAAATCAAGTACTTTATTGACTTTAAAAAATATCCAATGCATATTTATCAAATGTATTCATTCAGACTGGCTTCTTACTTTAATTCATTCTTTATAGAAGTGGTGAAATTTACAAAAAAAAATCATTACCGATTCAAAACAGTTAAATAATAGGTAATCCATAGCGGTAATACTCTAAAACGTGATCCCTAGACACTTTTGATGAGATGTGTGTATTTTCTGTGACCCATTAATTCTATCAAAGTGACAAATACCCTCGATAGACACTCCAACATGTCCGAACATTTCACTAAACCAACTCCTAAATCCCACAGGTTCCACGAAATAAACACTGGCATTGCGAATTCAACGTGCCGCTGTGCTTGAAAATTTTCAGCCTTTTCAAGAAAATAGATTTCCTCAAGACAAATAACATTGGTCGGTGCAGTGATTTCGTTGGATTCACTTTATTTGCTCTTTTGAGGGTCTAATTTGTCTGTTACTTTTATCTCTTGGTGTGATGTTGCAAATACGTTTTGACTTTGTAAAGTAAATACTTAGATCACGGAAAGCAATAAAATGTAATAAGGTTCGTCTGCATTTGCGATCAAGATATTTAAAGTAATATTGTGGAGAGTTAAAGTTTGAATGTAGGTGATTTCCAATAAAAAGATTCAATAGAAAGAACTACAGTGCAAATTAAAATTAATAACTTTTTTTTTTGCCAATTTAGTTATACTACAATAAATGTTTCTTTTTTAGACTTCTACACTATGCTATGCATACGATAGTAGAAGTCTTATGTGCTGACCCTGTCCGTGTGTGCGCATAATTCAATCTCGAGAACTACTATAGCTAGAAAGCTGAAATTTTCTGAGGTGATACATAGCCATGTCAAACCTCTAAATACGGAGTTTAGAAGTCGTCTGATGCCTTCGCTACGATAGTGAAGGGCGCCGATTTTGTTCTTGCTTTCTACCTACGGTTTAAGCACCCATAAACCCATTAAGTTCGAACCTGCAGTTTTCACATTTCTTTGCATTAGAATTACGTAACATCTCCGAATTATTTCCCAACACTCATCGTTTTTCAAGTCTCCTCACAACCACAAAGTATAATGGTACCAGAAAGACCGCTCCCGCTATATGTGAAAGACTTGCCTGACCTAGTAGGGTTGTCACTGTATTGACTCTGTACTGTAGGTTTTATTTGTGACATATTAATGACACTGGATAAAACTCTGCTTGTTGTTTTGTAACAAAATCCTGTTTATACCTCTCTCTCGCGTCTCGGTAGCTCCTTGGACCGGATTTCCAAAGGTCATGGGTTCGAGTCCCATCTAAGAATTCACTTGTGGCCGAGTTGATTTTTTCTAATGTTTTTCTATTTAAAATTTATCATAAGTATAAAAATTGCATTGATAAATGCTAAACCTATTTCATTTTGACAATCGCAACCAACTGAATATTTCTGAAAGTGCCTGCAAATATCTGTAAACGTAAGATCAGTGTCAGCGTGCGAGGCATGGTACTTTGAAAGCAAGAATTGTTTATTTTCTTTTAAGGCGGTGCACACTGAAGGTATTATTATTTTGATTCATGTTCGGCCAATTCTGATATTGAAAGTAGCATGCAAATATAATAAATTAATTATTTCAATCAATTGAAGTCTATCGCAAGCACATCGGTGACCTCATATCAATGAAACATTTTTCTTGTGTCTCATTTCCTATACCCGAGGAGAATCTTAATCCTAATCCTAACTTAATATTACAAATGCGAAAGTGTGTTTGTTTGTCCTTTCATGACGCCCCCTAACTAAGCAACCAATCGACTTGCCTTTTAGCATAGAGTTAGATGAAAGGCCGGAGAGTAACATAGGCTTCTTTTTATCCCGATGTTCCCACGGGAACGGGAACCACGCGGCTGAAACCGCGGGCGGAAGCTAGTCAATCATAAAAAAATCGCAATTTTGTTCAGAGTGTTCTCTCTGCTGCGCCTGTCTTACGTACTTTGTGTCAAACACCTGAAAAGGTTCTCAAGAAAGCCCACAGACGACACACGCCGGCAAATTTAATAACAACCACTCAAATGCCTTTTTACCGATAAAAGCTGAAGTGAAGTGTTTAATGCAATAAGAATGGACTGTTTTGTTTGTGATTGGTTCTGAGAAATACGGAAAATTTGCGATGAAAGAGGAAATCGAAAGGTCTATTTAGAAAAGGTTTTTCTGACACTTAGGTAGTTTCAACGTAATGGTGATGGATTTCTATTGGTATCTACAGCTATACGACAAATACGAGTATGGAGTCGGTAAGCAAAAATAAACCCTTTTTATGCACTCGGGTAAAAAGGAAAAGTCTATACGTGTCAAGAACATGTCCGTCGCAGAAAACGTTAGTTTAGTTTCTTTTCTACCTTTACCTTTCATGAAAAAATATTGGGTTTGAGGAAGATATTATTATTGATATAACATATAAATAACAAAATAACACCTATGTTTCTTAAAAAGTCTTCTTACCAATCCATCAGCAATATTAACACCATGTTCCGTACCTGCAAACAAAAATAAAATCTGTTAGAGGACGATTTAATTGGCCCGAGGGCGTACTGACTTTAATTGAATTACGCTGATTGGCTAGTTCGTGTACCGTTCGATGGCGTCGCTTCCGCTCACGTCACGTGGTCAATATCCGGTCTGATATCCTATGCAGTCAGTTATTTGCGATTTAGCTCTGTAGAACGGTGGACGTCTACATGACAGTTAATATGGACTAGCGAAGTCCACGCCACTGCGTGCAATAATAAAGATATTTTGCTTTTTTCTCCTTTGTTGGAGAAAAATAAATGCTTGTAAAAATGCCTTTAACGAGTTTCTTGACGGTTTTTCTCGTTACAAGGTTCCCGCCGCAAGGCTTTGCGAAACGATGACGTAACTTCTTTGACATTCGCTAGTGCTTGTAACAGCCTAGTGAATAAATTATTTCCAAATGCTTTTTCCGAATCAAGTATTGTTATAAATTTTTGACTCTCCAGTAGTAGGATGTTTCTACTTGAGATCAGCATTATTTTGTTACATAGCATAATTACAACATACACAAGTTGAAATATATAGTGTAATTTTACATAAAGTACACAGTACAGTATTGTTAGTAAGCGGCTCCAAGCTAAGTAAGGAAACAGCTGAAGTTAAGTTGGCTAACTTATTTGTCGTTAGTTTCTGCTTTGTGTTGTGCTCAGAATTAACCCTTAATTGGTAACTTTAGTAAATTAAGTAAAAGTTTCAGCGCTGCAGTGCTTGCAAAATTGTGTATAATCCGGTAACATGTAACGTTACTTGCTAAGAAAATATAGGTTCTGTCCGTAATAAATATTACGAGTAAGCATTAGCAGACGTAACAGAATTGTGTGATAGTTTAAAATAAATTTATTTCATTTAAGACGGCTAAGTCAATATCTAACGCGGACATTGTGTTTTGGTACATAAGTATTCAAACCTAAGAAAGCATAAATTCTTAGCAGCAAAAACGTAAACTAAGGTTTTGTTTATTTATATTTTTTTTTGTATACCCTGCGCGTACGCGCTGCCTTCATCGCTATGCCGCTATGCACACATTTCCCACCTCTCCTACCCCAATCACCGATGACACTGAAAATACAAAACTGTTAATATGTAATAATGTTGGTTGTTTTTTTAATATAAAAATACCCATTCACTTTACTGGAAACACGGAACCCTAAAAATAATGTGATGACTCGAAAATATCGTCACCGTTAGGTAAAATGTTATAAAAATACTTGACCATTTGTATGAAAATAAATGTAATAAAGAAGATTTAAACTCATGTTCGCGCTCGATTTCGGCTTAGTGCTAATTTCACATGATTAATTTTTTACTAAGCTTAATCACACTTCAAATACTTTCATCATTTCTTCAAAAACTGTTGGTATGTTGGACCAGACTAAACATTTATGCTTATGGTTTCTTAACCCATCCATCAGATATGACCAAAATAAAAATCACTTACCTAAATATTTTAAGGATTCTTGTTACAGCTTTTTATACCCGGAAACAATTTCATTGTGAAGCGAGCTAAGCTAAACAATGATGGCTTCGGTTAGCTAAGCTCGGCCACAGAACACTATTACTCCAAGTGGAGCTGTGACGGCTACGATCGATTTTAACTTGAAAACGACTCGTTTCTTTCTGTATAAAATATATGGCAAACTAAGGAAACTTAAAGGTAGTTCGCGGTGTAAATTCAAGTAACAAAAGATGCCTAAAATTCTCTTTTGCATGGGCATTAAAATAATTAAAAATAAGCAATATTATGAATTAATGAATTTCATAAAGTGGTTCGCGCGCTCGGCCTGCGATTGTTGAGGTTAAGCAACTTTCGCTATGGTCGGTCACGGGATGGGTGACCAAAAATTTACTATCTCGAACTCCTCCGTGCTTCGGGCGGCACGTTAAGCCGTTAGTCCCGGCTGCGTTTGCAGTCGTTAAAACCCATCAATCCGCATTGGGTCCGCGTGGTGGTTCATGGCCCGTTCTCCTTATACATGCATAAGGAAGGCCAGTGCCCCAGCAGTGGGGACATTAAAAATGACTGATGACGACGAATAAGCAATTAAGGCTAAACATTTTCCGTTGCTATCGTAAGCTCCATTCAGCTCATCGTCGATAAATTACCCTATATTAGTGTATTAGGATTAGTAACAAAATCAATGTACTAATATTACGAGCTTATATTAACCGTTGAGCGCCGCGCCGCTCATGATACATGGCCGTTCTACAATACATTGTTAATTAACCCTTTGGATGTCGGGTACAACCGACCCGCGTTGCAATTTCCGTTTTAATCGCAGTAGGGGGTTGTGTTAGCTTTGAAAGCTTGAGTGGGCCATATGCAACATTAGAGATTATTAATTTTATGAGATATTACCTCTGAAAGACAAAACCGCTGGTGTTTCCAGGAAAAGTAGGAAAAAGAGCATTTTCCTGGTTGACTGGTTTCCACTTTAATTACAATGTGTATGTATTCCTTAATACTTTTTTATTTAGAGTTCTCAGTCCCCTCATATATAAGGATCGCGATTACTGGCCGCTTTAAAAAGTTGTCTCCACTGGTCTCAGTCCTTGGTAGCTTGAGAGCTTTAAACGAGCAGAGCGTTATTAATATGCTCGAGGAGGTTGCTATTTTATTTGGTCAGACCATCTGGTTGGCGAACGACCACGGGCTCTCTTGCCTTCTATTCCACCAACCAAGCCCAGCTATTCAAGACTCCCATTTCCCGCATTATGTGGCCAAAGTATGAGAGTACGTGCTGTAAGTAAATAGAGAACAGCCGAGTTTTGATATTTAACTGAACAAGAATAGATACATTTATGATCCAGAGTATTCCAAGCATTACTGAAATTTAAAGCTAGATAACATTTAATTACAACCCATGCTATTCATAAAAAATATCCGAAGTCTGATCAATTTATTTCGACTATGAACCATTTGCAATTTCTGTCAAATATAATTGATGTTGAAGAAGAGAAATCTCTACAGCTATAATATGGATAAACAAAATGTTACATGATTTTATTTATGACTTTACGGTGAAGTTATTGTAGGTATTAATTATGCCTAATTATTTAACGATAATTGATTGACAAATAATTTTTAAACAAGATAAAAAAATCATCTTATTTTACCCCAATCCTACATTATTCAGCATAAAAGTATTAAAGAAAGGTATCGTGAAAATAAATGCTACACCTACACGACTTACATCACAAACAATGTACGAACGGAATAAAAGGCTCGCTCAGCTCGTTTAAATTGAGGATATTTTTGTATATTCAAGCAACGATAAAAAGCTTGAAACTGTTCTACGCCGAGTCAATCTATGATCAAAGCAACGCCCGAGGCTGTTAACTGAGCGGTTTATATCGAGGTAGCTTTACAAGTATTCTCATCTTTACTTCGTTACGTTTATTCAATTTTGTGAATAACGTGAAATCTTCTTCTTCTTATCGTATGAGGATTAGTGGCCACCTCTGGTGTCAGAGTTTATCAGGCCGCCTAAAAGGCTTCTGACTTGGCTTAACGACTGTTATCTGATGACAACAGCCGGAACCGACGGATTAAATCAACAGCAAGTACCCTCCGAAGTACTCAAGCGCTCAGTTGTAATGCCACTTTACGGTCACCCATCCGACACCTGACCGGGCCGAACGTTGCTTTACAAGTGTGATTGATTACAATCAGTCTGTCAAGCGCGGCTACGAGCGCTGAACGTGAAATGAAATTAAATGAATTAAAGAACTGAAAATAACGTACTATTTATTCAGCTAGTGATTGCGTAAAGTTGTATTTTATTTTATGTCATTCTATTCACTTCCACTATCAAATGAGTACGATTACCTTACGCAACCACACCCCTGGTGATATAAACCAAGTCGGAGCATTGTTAAAAATTTAAGGTTTCGGTCTGACAGTAATCTGTCAGACCGAAACCGTAGCGTCTCTGACCACTGTGTTAATTTGTCATCATCATCCGCCATTTTTAATGTCTCCACTGCTGGGGCACTGGCTTTTCTTATGAATGGATAAGGAGATAATGGGCTATGATGACCAACCAAGCGGGCTCAATGCGGATTGGTAAATTGGTCGGTTGATCGGTTAATTTGTGCAGTGACATATTTATACGACATTATTTTGACTTGAAGCATGTCGTAGGATTGCCTTGCAAAAATTACTTATTTGGAAATATAATTAGTCTAAACAGCAATCCCAAAAGTAAACACCTACCTACAACTAAAAACAACACAATTCAATGCGCTTTTCTTCTAAAACAGTGTCGCATCGACGACGAGTTTTCGTTCCATTACACTTTTTGTCAGATAATGACTTGGCATCCCGCGGATTAAGCCGCCATTTACAGAACGGCGTCACAGATTATGTGGCTTGAGTGACGTTTCGTTTTTGCTACCAAACTTTTGTAATTACAGTGGTAGCGTTGTTGTTGCTGTTGATTTATTACTTTCATAACAATTATTTGTTTAAAACTTCTTTCTTTGTAAATGGGTTTTTTTTTTACAATATGCATATTATAACGAGCAATATACCTAATAGCAATGATTAAAAGTTTAATTATTACCTACTTACAACAGCAGAAATAAAAAGGTAGTTTTGTTTTTGCATTATTTTGTAGTATTTGTTTGTTCAAATAATCGTAGTGTATAATGTTTTCTTGAAGCCTTCATTCAATTTATGAATAACTGATGATGAATAACTATTGCATATTTATACTTCTTACTTAATTACAACTAATTTCGGTTATCGCGGTCTTTGGAGCACTTTAAATTTTTGCGACGAAAAGTAGCATTTGTACTTCTCTAAGGTCTAATCTGTGTATTAGATTGACTGAGTTATTTCCACCTTTTTTTTATTAGTTTGGATATTAATGCAATCCACCGTTACTTTAGTGTTACAAAGGCTAGGTGTACACCGTGTAATATCTAAAAGTTATTTCCGAAACAAAATCTGCACGACAAGAAAATGACTTGTCGCCTTAACCCGCCGATGCCGGCGCGCATATTTTACACCGGCCAGATTAACCCGCGAACGGAGCGTTTGTACGTTTGTTCGTTACACGTTATTGCGCTCATGAATATTCCAGACGTTTATAAAGGTTAACCCTCCATTTATTGCTGTACCAAAAAAGGTTTATGATTTCGAATTGTAACGCGGAGTGGGTTGAGTATACATTGAATTTTTGTTTATCGTTTTTCTAATATTAAGATGTGTGCTACAGGGGGTGTTTTGATTTATAATAGCAATTAGCTTTATTGCCTTGTACTTATTTTTTTTTTACAAAAAACAACGAAAACTTTCACGTGATAAAAAAAGGCTTTTCTATACTAAACTATAGACGGTGCAACTAGAACCTTTAGGTAGAACTCTTTATTGCTTAAAAAAATACATAAAACAGATTTTTTACGAGGGTGGACTTTTTCATTTATATAAGGACAACCAACAAGATGTACACCACATACACGATCAAAGATACAGTTACACCTGAAAGGTTGCCACGGCATGCAATACAGAAAGAACAGTCGGATTTAAACTTAAAATTATTACTTATCCAAAATAATAAAGTAGGTACCTACATAACTAAGATTAATTGCAATAAGTTAACAAAAATGCATTAAGTAAACATCTCTTTTTACTAGCTTGGTGTAATTTTCAATATTTCAGTTTTGAATGTGTGTAATTTATGATGAAAAATATCTATACGGCATTTATATTTATACTTTTTTGAAGCGAAAGGACTATATTTAATATCGGAAACAGGACAGGATAGTCCACGAGAACAGTTGAGAGTGATTCTATAAAGTAGCTGAGTACAATCGTAAATACCATTTAAAAGTTTGTGAAGGAATATTTGATCCAGAAGTTGTCGTCTTGATTTGAGGGTTATCATATTATATTTGTTTATGCGATCGTTGTAAGACTTAATATCTAACAACGGTAATAAATACATTATTTTGTACGCTTTACTGCAGTTTTTCTGTTGACATATAGTTTCCCAAAAGTACGTAATCGACCAAATTACAAAGCTTAAAATGTTTTATGTTCACTGGACAAAAATGGGTCACTCGCTTTGAACAATGGATGAACTCAGAAGTATGGAACACAGGTATCGACGCAAGACCGCATCACATCGCTTTGTCTCTGGTTGGCCTATTTCCATTCTTTTCTCGGTCACCTAGTACAAAATACCCCTCACTCCTGCAAAGTAACAAGCCTTTGCCTGTAGAGTGAATCAGTATATGCCTGACACACTACACATATATTAGAAAGGGGGTAGAGCTAATACCTATTTGACAACCCTAGTGCCCTAACCATAAGTTAATATATACACATATAAATAGTAAAGGATACTTGTACCAGTCGACCTAAGGTAACAAGTGGAAGTTGGAAGGAATCAGGTATAAGGATTGGATTTTCTCACTGCGAGTCAAGCAGGCTCACAAGACTGATCAGATATCTGACGGCTAAAGGAGTCTTGGCCGCAGTGAGAGGATTTGTCGATGGTCGATCTGTCAACTGACATTGCGCTTTGTCCCTCTTTGACAAACATATTTCAATGAACTTTTGCGTAATAACTTGAATTTAAATTTTTGTTTGTTATTTATTAACAGTTGCGTGGGTCTGTTTATAATTTGCAAAGACTATATTTTAAAATTAAATGAAATTCTTGGAAATCGCAGCCTTCAAGGGCAAACACTTGACTAGAAAGATTCGAGATTTCTAGGCACTTTATAAGAAAATAAAGTCTTCATAAAGTATCACAAGACCGCCGGCGGTCTCACTAAAATAAAATATAGATTGTGTCACAATTTTCCTAAACCTGACTAGATAATGAAGATAACTTTTACGGATCTAATGGAGCGTTTATGACGCATTAAGTTTTACATTGCATGTTTATTTAGGGTTTTGGATTTATTCTGAGAGCCGTGACCATGCTCATGGGGATGACGCGAATGATGTCGAGACAAATAAATATTTTACCTATATACAGGGTGGAACAAATCTATGGGCCCTGGAGGGGAACTAGTTAGAACTTTTATTAGCCCATTTTACTGAAAGGAAACATTCATTATGGTAAATTTTAAATAGAAAAATATTGGAAAAAATTTACTCGGCCAAAACCGCTGAGCTACCGAGACTTAAAGTCTCGGTAGCTCAGCGGTTAGAGCATTGGACCGGATTTCCAAAGGTCGCAGGTTCGATTCCCGTCTGAGAATTCACTTGTGGCCAAGTTAATTTTTTCCAATATGTTTCTATTTAAAATTTACCATAAGTATTAAAATAGCATTGAAAAATGCAAAAATTACAAAATCATAAAAGGAAACATTCCTTTATTTTTTAAAAGAAACAAAACTGCATTCAAAGATTTTTGTAATTTTTTCAAAAGAACCTTTGATAAAAGTGCTTTATTCGTCCCATTTAAGAGTTTAAAAGTTGAGTTTTCATGTGTTTCCTTTAATTTAATTTACTATGTTTGTTAGAGAGAGTTAATCCTTTTGATTGACCCCATCGATTGATGGTATAAAAGTACAGAATGTTATTTTTTACATATTTTAGCTGGTTCGATTCCTGGGTGTGGGAAGCGTATTTTCTTAAATGTTTTAAAGTAGCTGTGTTTCTTTAAAAAAAATAAGTAATGTTTTCTTTTAGTAAAATGAGCTAACTAAAGGATTAAAGATAGTTCTCCTCCAAGGCCCATAGATTTTTTCCACCCTGTGTAGTTAACCCTACATTGTTCCAGATTCTGGGAGTGAACATTGAGTTTATCTGCTCTTCCGGCAGTGCGGAAGGGAAGATAAATGTCCGGAGCTAATAGGAGCTAAACGCTAATAAATCATTATCGATGAAATGAGAATCATTATGGACGGAGAGACCTCGATCTCGACATTGTTAATTGAAAATGTTGAGTTTTTATATGAACTTGCTTGCATATTGGAATATTGGAATGTATTTTACAACATATATTTGAAAATGGCGGGACAGCATAAATCAAAAGTAATAAACAAAAACTGTTTTATAAATTATTGAGTTATTCTACTTTTATTTTGCAGATAACTCATGGGATTAAACACTACGGTCGGAAGATTTTAAGGTATACGGTAACAATGTCAATGCACGGCTATCTTTGAACAGTATCATTTTTTTTATAGTTCGGCTCAGAATCGGTACCTAAGTGAACAACTTGCTTCTAGAAATATGGTTCGAAATACGACTTCATTGTTTTGACTTTCCATACTAAATCGGTGGCGTGATCAGTCTGATTTGTATAAAGAGTCGAAAAAAAATGATCATATTTCGAGCCGAGTTTCTAGAAGAAAGTTGTTTACTTACGGATTCTGAGTCGAACTTCAAAATTATAGATAATGTTTAAAAATAACATACAATTAACACTTGCATATCAAAAGAAGGTAACAGTCATAAATCAAAAGCAAGATTAAGCGAGGCATATCTTCACCTCAACCGGATTTTACCGGGTGTCGCCGAACGTGCTGCGAATATATTAGCGGATATTTCCGGGTCGGCTTTATCCGGATAGCGCGCATGATTATCCGCATTTTCGGGTTGCTCCGTGATTCGGCCGTGTTTTGTTTTTAATCTACCCCCGACGTTTCTTTTCTCATTGGTAAACATCGCGATAGCTCTACGCCTTTCCTTTCATGGTATATTTTTAGATAAACTGGTACGTGGATTAGCGGTGCGTACATTAGATTTTCGCGTGAAACTCTCTGTGAACATTGCGTATATGAAATATCTTGTACCTATATTTTACTACCAAATAGATTATAAGTCATTTGGCATTCGGTTTCAAAGATCATGTTGGAACGTGTGGGGCGTACAGGTAATATGAAATGGGGCGAATCAGGAATAAAATAATAATATTTTTAATTATTTATATTTTGTGGCGAAGGAGGCATATTTTTAAGGCGAATCGTGATTTATTATATGGGGCGAAAATCAGTGGGGCGAACGAGGAACAAATCTATTCTGCAATACTTTCTACTAAGAACTACTACAAAGTACCTACTAAATTTTAACAAAAAAATGCGGAGAAAGCTGTCTTACTTAATAAGTAAATTCTTCGTGCTGCCTCAATCTGTGCTTGATAATAAATGAACAGAATAGTTTATGACATATTAATTTCAGGAGGTCCAATACTGCAATTTAAAACTTAATAAATGTTATACCTACCTATACATTAATACATTTATGGATAAATATTAAACAAGAAAATATACTAGAAAAAAGCAACTACTCTCATGTCGCCCTGACGGGATTCGAACCCGCATCCTTAAGAGTCCGGCCCAATGCACTAACCAATTATGCTATAGAGACCTATGAGGACACGTCGAATTTTTCTAGTATATTCACCGTTCTACGGTGTTGGCCACCGTCGCTTCATCAATGAGAGAAATATCCTCGCATTCGAAAGAAACATCTTTACAGATGTTTGACTATCGATTAAGATGAAACAGCCATCTAATTATAACTTTTTAATTTTGCATTTTACAATGCTATTTATGACATTTATGGAGTTAATAAAAAAATATATATTTATTTTCAATGCTCGTTTGGTCAAAGGCGTTTCACCAGCTAATTACGTATTTAACAAATCGTTAGTTTAAATCAACACGGTGCGCGGTCCTTTGATTTGCATCGGGTCCGGAGTGGTGGGAGGGGGGGATCATTTGTGGCTCACATTTTTCCAGCGCGCGGATGGGGGTTGACTTTTTCATTATGAAGTGATGAAGTCTCTCGAAATTGAAATCAACTGAGTGTGTCAAAACGACATTTTTTGTAGAGTAGCCTTTAATTATATCTTTGCTTTTGGATGCTTATGATTGCATGGGAGCTATACAAGCAATCAAGGAAGTTTTTGGAGCCGATGGCGATGGAGCCAGGGGAAGTGACTTCGATACCCATCTATCTATCTATTAAAACTATACAGTGACTGACTGACAGACAACGCACAGCCCAAATGGCTGAACCGATGAAGCTGGGCATACAGGATCCTTTAACGATATAGGCGAGCTCTAAGAATGGATTTTTTTATATTCCCACCACGGGATAGGGAATAAAACGGACCGCGAGGAATACGCATTGTAACCTTATTCCTCGCGGACGAAGCCACGGGCAGAAGGCTAGTTTGCGATAAACTACACCCTTGAAAAGCACGGAAACCTTTCAGATTTCTATTGAAGACTTTCATAGTTGACCCACGGTTGACCTCATAATATCAATAACAGGAATTCACATAGTGAAATCGAGAAGTACACACGACAGGGCTTAGAATTTGACCTTGAAAGCGCCCTTATAATAGCGGTGTTTTTCGTAGTACTATAAAACCTGACGTGCCGTTGACTGTACATTAATTTGTATGTTGTCTGATATTTGTTTAATGGTTAACAAATATGTACGTAAAAAAAAACCGGGCAAGTGCGAGTCGGACTCGCGCACCGAGGGTTCCGTACAAACTGTAGGTATGGTAAAAGTTCACCCATCACAACAATCACGACATCACGACAATAAAAAATTTAATTTTTTTTTTATTATATGATATAACTAAAAATTTACGGTTTTCGCAATTTTTCCTTTATCTGTACTTCGTACCAAATTTCAAGATTCTAAGTTCACGGGAAGTACCCTGTAGGTTTTGATTCCCGTGCGAGTTTCGAAAATTTGCGGAAATTAGCGGCATAAACGGCTGTATCTTTTGATTGATTTGGCTTAGAAGTTTGATTTTTTGGGACAGTAGACCTGAGTATTAGATATAAATTTCAGTTTGATACCTCCACGCGTTCCTGAGAAAAACGGTCTTGATAGACGGACGGACGGACAACGAAGTGATCCTATAAGGGTTCCGTTTTTTCCCTTTGATGTACGGAATTCTAAATACAACGGGTTGCACTCCGGGAGTGCCGGCAGAAGTGAAAACCGCTTATACGAAACAGTAGGAGCAGGCATACATCCTAAGGCGCGCCGGCCGGGCGGTCTACTCTTCTCTCCCTCCGTCTTACGAATTTTCGATCAGGTCACGTGTCCTGAAGCGACTTTAACATTTTTTACCCATCCCAAAAAAAATAAAACTCTGATGTGCACAACGCAGCTAAAGAAGTTTTCACTTAAAATTTTTTTGCTGATGTCAGGTAAACCATGTGTTAGTTTGTCAGTTCAGAAATTGGATAGAGAATAAATTCCAAATCGTGAACAGATTCGCATCGAGGCTGACAGGCCGCTTTCATAAATAAAAAATATTGCCCAACTTTTCCGGGTGTATGTCGGTTGCTGCTTTCTTGTTAAAATTGATGGATTTCTTAATTTGATAGGTTTACAAATCTAATGCCAAAGAAATATTTGAAACTTTTTGTTTCTAAGTTTCTATTGACATATGTAAATCAAAATTTAAATAAAGGAATGAAAGTATTATTTTAGCACTCACCTTAACGCAATGCATTACATTTTTTTATTTGAACAATATTTGTTAAGTACGACCTCCATGGTAGAGTGCTAGGTACACCGGTTTCAAGGTGTGGCCTATTCTAGGTCCTGGGTTCGAATCCTGGTAGAGGTCAATGTTTGTATGATGAATACGAGCATTTGTAGGTACCTGAGTCATGGACGTTCATATATATTTCTACACATGAATACTTATTTAGACATAAATAATACAATCCAAACTTTGGGGCTAGGTTAATTGGTGTGAGTGTAAGAATTATTTATTATTTATTTATATCTAAAATACAAGTTTATTTTTTTATTTATTTATATCTAAATTACTTATATCTAAAATAAAATTCCGCCTTTCCTAGTTTATAATTATTATTTGTTATGGAAGTTTACTACCATTCTATTTGAGTGACTGATTTAATAATAAACATATAAACATACTTCACTACCTTATACTAACTATAACAAGAAAACGCCGTCCAACTCGCAGCCGCGTGGCATAGTACCGAGAACACTGGCGCTGTTGCACCGCTGAATACATAGACTCAGCCGCTGGGCAAGATAGGCACCAGCTCTCAGGTCTCCTGAGGCGTGGACTAGTCTTGTGGAAATATCTTTATATTATTTATATATTTTTCTGTGTTTGCTATTCACGCAAAATCTTAATTAACAAATTAAGTAATGTGAGGATAACTTAAAATCCGTGGCAACATTTTGAATATTTTGTCTTGCAATATAATCTTAAATTCCCATGAGAAAAGTGTATCGACATAACAACAATGTTGTCAGCGCTGTTTTGTTACGGCAGTAAGAAATAAGTAGTCAGATCCATAGTGGATGAGAATTCCGGGAGAAGCGAGAATCTGCCTACAGCCTTATCATTACTTAAGGCGGTACCCTGACCGAAAGTGGCGCCGCGTTGAATTTTATTTAATATCGTAATTCTAATTCACAATTTTAATAAAACTTTACGTGGAATTTTTAGAGCCCATTGTCTTGTATTTTTAGAAGGTATCGCTACATCTCCTCATAGTCATTCGTAGAAGTAGATAGCAAATGTGTCAAAAACGGCCACTTTTAGCAGTTTTGCTATCTACTTCTAGCAGTGACTACGAGGGAATGTAATGATACCGTCTAAAAATACTAGACTATGGGCTCTAAAAAATCCACGTAAAGTTTTATTAAAATTGTGAATTAGAATTACGATATTAAATAAAATTCAACGCGGCGCCACTTTCGGTCAGGGTACCGCCTTAACCGCTTCTGTGGTTTAGTGGTATACCCACCGGTATCAGACCCAGGGGTCCAGGAAGTCCACCTGGCTAGCTACCACTATCTTATCTAAGTCTGACGCCATCAACAGTGTTTTTAGCATTGTTGTGTTCAGGCAGTTAGAGATAAGAAAGCCAGTTCCTCAGTGATAGAGGATTCCGGTAACTTATCAATACTTAACATCAGGTATGATGAAGGCTAAGAGTCTACCCATAGTTCATAAAACAAATGAACACCGCTATGATATACGCTCATGCGATACGCTCACGCGATATGCTATGATATTATTCTATGGCGCATGATGATGAAGCAAGACAGCAGTCTTGTTTACCCCGCTAAGATATGTTAGTAGCGACCTACAAACGACTTTTATCGACATAAAAGTCGTCCCATACATCTAGGGACTACTAAATCCTAATTCCGAATTCAATATCCTAAGCGCATACAATGTTTATAACACCCATACAAATGACAAACACAAATCTTCATCAGGATTTTTTAAGCTATTGCATAGTTATTATCGCGGGCTTTGAGCGCGGCGACCGAATCAAGAAATTCCGTAACGAAAAAACCTAACACCCCCCACTCCGTGTCATAGATTTTGGTTGCTTAGTTACGATTGTGAATAACAAAAATGTCAATGATGAAAAAAATTTGTGTGAAAATATAATTTATTTTTAAAATCTGGTTCCGAATTTATGCGGTACCAGAATTTAACTAAGCAAAAAATGATATGCAATAGCTTTACCGCGGCAGTCCCCGAGTGCCACACGTTTTTTTTATCTAGGTTTGGATTCGAACCCACAAACCCTCACGCCACCTACACTAGTACTACCACTGTATCATCGGGTAAAAAAGCTTTTAAATAGAAATCACAACAAACTAGTTCCAGTGATGGACCGTTATTCAAAATAACCATTAGCGACAAAATAGATAACTAAAGGCCCTTATACAATATCATATCTTTGGCATAAAAGGCTTCGTTTTCTTGATTGTACACTGATTGAAAAGACAGCCTTAAGCCAGCAGTGGGTGACTCGTGTTTTACAAAGCTTATTGAAATGAAACTAGCTTTTATAAATGATATTATATAGCGTATATAAATGATATTATAGTCTGCTTGACGCTTGATTGGGCTTCAGGAATAAATGGAATAAATGAAAATGTTCCATGATGTGATAGTTTTAGGGGTAAATAGCTGTAGCAGTAGGTCGCGTTTCATTTACACAATAGCTGATACTTACAATGCAAAGGAATGAATATTAAAATGCGTTACGTACAAGGAATTTCTTTAGAGATTCATAGGCCCTTAGGACTCTTTCCTTAGGGATGATTTCTATTTTTTACGACAAAATTATAAAAAAACCCTATCATCTATCTATACTGATATTATAAAGAGGAAAGATTTGATTGTTTGCATCGAATAGGCTCCGAAACTACTGAACGGATTTGGATGAAATTTGGTACACAGATAGTAGATAGCTTGGTTATGAATATAGGATACTTTTAATCCCAATATTCCCACGGGAACGGGAACCAAGCAGGTGAAACCGTGAGCAGCCGCTAGTTGAATATAATTACTTAGGTAATACTAACTGACCCAGCGAACTTCGTACCGCCGACTGAACCGACAGCGGCGCCACCTACCGGGTCCAATTGTGTTTTCAAACCATCCAGGAAACCATTGAAATATACATGTATACAAAATTTCAATCAAATCGGTCTAGCCGTTTAGGAGGAGTTAGGTGACAAACACATGTACAGAAAAATTTTAAATATTAAGATGAAATTCCTTTCATCGAAATGTTCCTTCCACAGACCTATATAGAAATAGACGGTAAAAGTGTACACTACCCTGCGTGCCAAACGTTTGATCCACGGTCAAAGTTTTACGACCTAAGTCAGTCCGCTTGAGAATATTGCCATGAAAAATAGCGTCACTCAGAAACGAAAATGGTTAATTGTGCAGTGCTTTCTTGCAACAGCTGGTCAATAACATTTACACATCACTAAATCTCGCTCGTGACGTCATCGTAGGTACTAAAAAATCAACACGCTAGGTTTTCATACAGTTTGAAGCGCTCTTTTTGTCTATCTCGATATAGGTCTGTGGTTCCTTCCTACGAAAATAAACGTAGTTGCTTAACTTCATTACACGAAATACAGAACAGACGACTTATGACCTACTTACTTAGAACTAACAAAAAGCTTAACTTAGCAATCAGGGCAGCCTGGCTTAAACTACCTCGTCTAGATTCTGGAGATTTATCACTAAGCACCACCTGGTGAACGGCTTAAGTGATAAACTGTTAATTATGGATTTGGATTTATTAATTAACTCATAATTAACTATAATAAAAATAAACGTCAACAATTAACAACATTAAGTAGAAGCAAAGAATATTAACTATTACTGGTAGTAGGAAGGTAGGGTACCAATTAATGTCAACATTGAAAAACTCAGTTAGCAGTTTTTGACACCACCGTGTTTGACAAATCACAGCACTTTCAAACGGAAAATAAATGCCTTTAAATATTTCAATATAATTAATGTGACAGACTTTAAACTTTTTAATAACTTCTTCCTCTTCTCTTTTATGCACCTCACTCATATCATGCATCTCAGACCAATCAAATCTAAACTTCCTCATATCGCTTATATCTTGGACTCCACCAGGTACTTCTCGTCGGCAGTACCAGTAACGAGTGGTCCAAACCAACCGATTTATCCGACTGCGCGTCGACAAGTGTAAAATTCAACTGGAACTTCTTTTACTGCCCCACTGGGACTTATAAACTGGCTTGCAACAATAAAACTAAGGAAATGCACGGCTTTTAACGGTTAAGTATACTAGTACTATTTTGGTACTAAATCTTTTTGGAAGGAATTATTATGTACCTATATCTCTTAATTTAGGAAATCTGCTATAGCTTTTTAACTTTTTACCCGAAATAAAGGCATAAGTGGTTCGGCATCGAAATCGGCTTCGTTTGACAGATGGATGTGACACATTGCTGCTACTTTTTGACACAAATGAAAACTTACCAACGACTAAGAGCAATATGTCACATCCATCTGTCAAATGAAGTCGATGTCGATGTCGACGACACATGCGCGGTAGGGGCCCAGTTTTGACAAAAAAAATGTCATCCTAAGATAGATTTTTAAAATTGTGTTATATAGTTTGGTATACCAGCTTGCTGCAAACGCGCTGAAATTTCAGCAAATAAATGAGTGAGGGCCTCAGAGCAATCCAGTACTGAAACAAAGGATTTGTTTATAAATTTTTTAATTAAATAAAGTAATTGTGAATTAATGTTATGCTCCATGAGATGTTACCGTCATCAGCCTGTGGACGTCCACTGCTGGACATAGGCCTCTCCTAGCTCACGCCTATTGTGGCGTTCAGGAGGCGTTTAGCCTACTGCTACCACGCTGGCCAGACGGTTGAGGGTTTATTTCAAGTTTTCCTTCTCTCGCACAGGTTTTCAATGCGTCGAGCCTCTTAGTCGACTCTTACGACATCCCAGGTGTGTAAGGGAGTGGTGACACTTGTATTCTTAGGCCGTCACCACACGGCGGAAATGAAATATTATACGTTTAGAAATCTGGGAAACGAATATCGCTCCAAAAATATAATTTCTACAAAGAACGATGCAACTTTTACTCCAACACGAAATAAAGCTTCCATTGTTTAAAGTACTCGTTAAACTTAAGCGATCAAAGCAAAAAGGTATGACCCATTTCCCTCGCCGATATTTTTTCACAACACATAAAAAAGCTTCAGTAAAAATTGCAAACAGTTGCCACCAAAGAACGAAACGTAAAAACGTCATAAATTGGACAGACCATTAAATTTTTACGACTACAATCTTCGGAATCGCGAGGGGCGGTGACTCGCCAGCATTTGATGGTTGAAGGTTGATGGGTTATTGGCGATATGGCTTCATTTGTGGGAAAACGGGGTATTTTACTAAGTGACAGCCGGTTCTGTAGTGCCCGTGACCGGTAATGGGTTGCTTTTATTCGGTATTGAAAAAACTTTATCAATTCGTGGGCTGTCAATGTATCAATTTATTTGTTTGATGAACATTTATAACAACCAAACCGCCATAAATCTTGCGGCATTGGCTTATCATCAAAGGTTTAGCCTAAGGTGAAATGTATAAACATCCTTTGTTTGCACTTGTGCGGTTCGTGAAGGTTTTGTACCAATAACAAACTAAAAAGAAAGAAAAGAAGAAAAATGTGTTCCAATTTTCAAACTAATGACTATCGACTTACGGCCGAAATTAATAACCTATCTGTAGATATGGATAGGTATAGATAGTTACCTAGGATACTGGCTTCGTTGCCAAGCAACCGGCGTTATTTTGGTAATATTTGCAAAAATATCCTAGGCAACTATCTTAGATAGCCCAATCGATATCTGCAGATATGTTATTAATTTCGGGCGTTATTCAACAGTTCTAGTTATATTACAAACAAAGTATTTTCCACAATTTTGGAGTTTGATTTATGTCCTAAGAAGAGACACACTCTCATAGCTACACTTCGACGACGTCACTTTCGACTTTGATTGGGACTTAGATGTTGTCCGGAAGCATGTATGATGATAACCCCAAAAAAAACATGAGGCGCTAGAAATGTAATATAAATATACACTAGCGGCCGCCCGCGGTTTCACCCGCGTGGTTCCCGTTCCCGTGGGAATATCGGAATAAAAAGTATCCTATGTTCATAGCCAGGCTATCTACTATCTGTGTACCAAATTTCATCCAAATACGTTCAGTAGTTTCGGACCCTATTCAATGCAAACAAACGAACAACCAAATCTTCCCTCTATATAATATTAGTATAGACAATAATAAAGTTATGTAATGTGTTACACACACACACACACACACACACACACACAGTTAACAGGACGTTTGACAGGTGTGACATTTTTAGCTTTAGAGTGCCTAGTGAATGAAATGAAGATCATTTATTTTCTGAACTCATATTTCTGAATTAACAAATGTGTCGTACATATTCTCCTCTGGGGCTATTAAATATAAAGGGACAAATTAATGGGATAAGTAATAATAAGCCATGGCATGCGTAAGAAGCATAACCAATAAATAGTTGGTCAGAAAGCTCAATACAACATTACATAATAAAATATAATGCAGTACCACATCTAGATCGAAACACCGGGAATGACCTTTGCTTCAAAACCCTTAATTTTTTGCTGAATCTATGGGTTGTTAGTCTCAATACAAAATGTTGGCTTTAACTACAGATTACTGAGTAGTTACTTGAAACTATAATTTTGAGCAGAGAGGAATTTGAGAGAAATCGGCTAGCCCTCACTAAACCAATCAACCGCAAACTTTGGGATGCAGAAAAGTGGGAAGAATGCCTTAGAAAAAGCCAGCCCTATCTAAAACTACCGACGACGCTATGCTTCAACGGCGAGCTGCGTAGAGTTTTTTCTTATATGAGTTACTGTTTTAACACATTTACTGTGGAAAAACTTACTCGTTTCACCTGTTTAGTTTAATTATCACAAACTATTATCGTTACTTACCACCCAAATGTCGAATGTCACGAACATAACATAGCCGGACACTCGTACGTCAGACCAAATTGAGGTTTTTATTTCAGCTCATAATTTTTAATCACCATACATTTGACAGGCTGTTACAGACACGGAACAGTTTTCATGACTATTTGGCTGCCTGTTTGACGCCGGAGTAGGAGTATCTGCCATTTTTCACTTCAAAAGTCACTTCGAAAGTCACTTCGCAAATCATCTCACCTGTGGGGCCTACCATGAGTTTTTCTTTCCGTTTACTGTACAGTAAACGGGAGACATTTTGTATAAGAATCTGTAGTTCTGCTACTGCCCACTAGAGGCGCTGTACAGATTCGCATAGAAGAAAAACTCATGGTAGGCCCACTGACATTGTTTTGGTATTAAAACGGTTGGAAGATAATATGGAATGAGTGAGAAAAGGATAGGATCGGAAGGATAGATAATAGGATAGGTAATATAAGTGGGTACTAGTTTGTGTGAAAATTTGTATATTTGTTATGGTCTGGGTGTTTATTATCTGTATCATGTACCTATGTATTTACCAAAAATATACTACCAATATTATAAATGCGAAAGTATGTCAGTTTGTTTGTTACTCTTTCACGCTAAAAGTACTGAAAGGATTTGGGTGAAATTTGGCACAGAGATAAAACAAAGGATACTTTTTATCCCGATATTCTTACGGGAACTGGAACCACGCGGGTGAAATCGCGGGCGGCCGCAAGTGTATATTTAAATTACATTTCTAGCACCTCATGATTTTTTCGAGTCATCATCATCATTAAAAACGTATAAGTACTTACTTAATTATCCTTAACCAAGTCGCTTAAAAAAGAGAAAACACATAATATACACGGCTATTTTTAAACAATGTCTAAAATTTTAACAACTTTCTCCTAGAAACATGGGTCGTAATGAAAAAATATTTTCGATTCTTCATACAAATCAGACTGATCACGTGATCGATTCAGTATGGGAAGTCCCAAAATTTTTCTCGTATTTCGACCCATGTTTCTAGGAGAAAGTTATTCAATTACCGATTCTGAGTCAAACTTAAAAATTATAGATATTGTTTATGAATAGCCGTGTATATTACACTCCCATCCGAAACGCACAAAAGTTTATTGCTAGACTGTGCTATCAAAGGACGCAAGATGACTGGCCGCAGGGCAACTGCAGACTTTTTGCGCTAATGTCTGCGTCGAGATTAAACCGCACATTTTTTGTATCGGAGTGGAGGGTTCGGTTTTTGCTGTCTGTACACAAAGGCTTGTTTACGGCATTCTGTAAGAGTTCAGTAAATTAAAAGTTATTGTTGAGCTTGAGGTTTTTACAATATAACTATAATAACGACTTAATCATATTTGAGATATCATATACATAACTATTTTCACTATTTTTTTCTGTATCAATAGTCATATAGCCTTTCAGATGACACAAGGGAATGCAAGATTGTTAAAAAAATCTTGAAGTTTGATCATACATACCTACAATCATAATTATATTACAACTGAGTACTACAATTTAAACTCATGCATTTTTTAAGGATATGTCCAATGTCAACTGCCTAATCAGGAACATAAGCAGTATTAAATGTAAACATTTGTATTTAACCATTTTTCTATTAAAATATAAATCGTGCTGTTTTTGTCCATAAAAACAACTCTCACAAATCTTTTTCATGTTTATCAAGATGTTTGATGTTTCATGCTGATAATATTATAATATTAGTGTTTTTCTAAGACAAAATTTCCATCAGCACTTCGAATCATCAGTTTCACTAGCTTAAAACCATCAGCATTCCCCTCAAACCTCCTTGACCATTACACAATAGCCCACGAAAAAAATTACATGAAAAAACTTTCCACTTCAGATATAATAAAGTTGCCACCGAAATGACCGTAAACTTGACTTAGCACCGTATGAAATAGAGGGGGGGTTGTAATTTTTTTCCTCGTAACTGCATCGTCGCGTGTGTTGGGGGCATTAATCGGTTCTAACGCGGTTTGAGACTCCCTTCTAGGTACCGATCTAAACTGCATTGCAGTGGTTGTGTGTGTACCTTAAATTAGTTGGATTATACAGTTCTCGCTCGTTGGTTCTTTAGAAGTAATGAAGTGTAATAATGAATGTTGTTTTTTTTTTAATACAAAATTTGAGCAAATTAAATTGAAGGAAGCTACTATTGCGGAATATATTGATAGCTGAGGTGGAAATGAGTTAAGGATGGCGATCAACTTCTAAATTACCAATAAAATGCGCAATGATAATATGTCAGCCATTAGTTTAACAATAGCCAATAATCAATTTATGTTGTAACTTTGAGTTTATTATTTAAAATTAATATACCGAACCAGTTACTTTGTTTGTTCGATATTTTCCACTAAGGGCTTAGTCACTTAAAATATTTAAACTGAATCTGAACTGTGCTTAACGAATTTAAACCTTTTGCATAACGAATTATTATGATGATTTAAAATAGTCGAAACTATTCAAATTATTTATCAAAATGCAAAATTTTAATTCCAAACAATTTCTTTAGAATAGTAAATTAAGTACGCACAAAGAACATAAACACTCAACTGAAATAAGTTTCATTAGCGTTTTAATTTTCCACGAATAATGCAATAGATATTTAATGTGTACTAAGCATTTTGAAAAGTAAACTTCTTATTTAGCGAACATACAATAAATTAACTAAAACCGCCACTAAATGTTACACTTTAGTACACTCGACGGTTTAACTGAGCACTTAGCGTATTCCATTTCACTTGAACCACGGTTAAAATTTTACGTTTAATTGTTCCCCATTTTATTTTGCTATAAAAATACAAAGTTGTTGCAGTTTTAATACAAAGATTTTATGTTGAAACGAAGTAAAAACGTTAAGTGACTTGAAGACACTTTGAATGTGCAAAGTGAGTTTTTTATATAACTTGAGATCTTTATGATCCCGTGGGAGGAAGCCGGGAACTATCAGGTTTCGTTATTAAGAGGTCCTGGATCTGTCAAAGGACACTTGAGAAAAGGCTCCGGTAATTTTAGAAACTTGCTAACAATCCTGAGAAAATTCCGGAGTTATAATTTCTTTCTTCCATAATAAAGTGGAGACGTTTCATTTGGCTTTGTGAAAGTTAATTTTAGCTGCGAAAACGAATGGTAAACGCAAATGATAATTTTAAGAAGAAAAATTACCTTGAGAAAAAACAATAGAGACTGGAATTATTAAATGGAAAATAGATTTCCGCCTAATACATAGAGTTGCGGTTCAAAAAACTCAAAAAAGAAACAATTTGGATTTCCAAAGGTCGTGGGTTCGATTCCCATCTGAGAATTCACTTGTGGCCGAGTTAATTTTTTACAATATTTTTCTATTTAAAATTTATCATAAGTATAAAAATAGCATTGAAAAATGCAAAAAATAAAAAATCATAAATTATTGGCTGTTGCATCTTAATCGATCGTTAAACACCTGAATAGATGTTTCTTTCGAATGCAAGGATATTCCTAGCATTAATGTGACAACGCTGGCCTACAGCGTATAAAAAAATATAAAAGTATTGGAGAATTTCAACGGTGGTTCACAAGTCTCGGTAGCTCAGCGGTTAGAGCATTGGACCGGATTTCCAAAGGTCGTGGGTTCGATTCCCATCTGAGAATTCATTTGTGGCCGAGTTATTTTTTTCCAATATTTTTCTATTTAAAAATTTATCATAAACAATTTGTTGTTCAAACTGGGCCCGTTTAAGCGGCGTACGTTTTTAAATGAATAAATAATCGACTTTTCGAATTTGGGCCAAATCTTCGTAACGAGTTGGGGAACAAATAAAGCAGAGCGGTTGGAACTTATTACGTGGGCAATAAATAATAAAGCGGTTTTCCTCGGGGGACGCGGCAACTTTTCATTCAAATTCCGTTGCCGTGACGACAGAATATTGCCGTGACGCGAGTCTTAATATTTGTTTTGGACTTTTTACTCTTTTATGTGGTTTTTGTACGTGTCAACTCAGTTGTTTCGGTAGCAAGCAAACAACAAGAGCTGCAGAAATCTCACGTACCCCTAAAGAAAGATGCGGAACTTACATCGCACCGTTTTCTTCACTCTGGGCCTACGATTTATACTTAGCAGATGTAGACGAATTATGTTTTATAATAGACCAGCAGAACCTCGCGGGATAAAATAGCCCATGTCACTCGGGAGAAATGTAGCTTTTTAATGGTCTAAGAATTTTCTAAATCGGTCCAGTAGTCCTGAAATTAGCGCGTTCAAACAAACAAACTCTTCAGCTTTATAATATTAATATAGATATGTTACCTTCATAACAATTTGCGTTAAAATCTGTGAAGAAGACAATAAATAAAATAAATAAATAAACATACATACAATCACACCAATTATCTAGCCCACGTTGAGTTTCATGAAGAACTTGTGTGATGGATACTAGATAACGGATAAGCATACTTTTTTTTGTAAATACATACATAATATACATATGAAACACCCCGACCAAGACAAATAGACATGTTCATGCAAATAAATATTTGTCTTGTCCAGGGATCGAACCCGGGACCTTTGGCGTAGAAGGCGGGTTTAGTACCCCTGCGCCAAACAGGTCGTTAAAATAAAACAATGAAAGAGACAGCAAATTAAATCGGATCTCATAGAGGGTCTTCTCAATTTTCACAAGTTCGTATCTGCTTTATGTACAGTTACATGCAATTACATAGAAACAATAAGCGACCTTGTCACATTACATTATTGAATGACGTTTGTGTACAGAGAGAGCTGTTTCGTGTGGGGTAATGCGATAAGGTTGTAAAGTGTACACGTGTCATTGGTCGTGACCCATTTAATATCATTAATGTGTAGACCATATTTCACAAATTTTAATTATGTCTTAAAAATGATTATTGCTCAAATAATATCAATGTTATTGCTTCCCGTTATGTTAAAATGATTTGGATTGTAGATTGTGTGAAGAAACTAAAAAAAAATATTATATTTTTTGTAGAAAGAGATCTCAACAGAGAGAGTATTAGCATCCGCGATAATTTCCTCGATTTAAATAGCATAATATAAACTTAATTAACGCAAGTGGATGAAAAAAAAGTATCGATTCGTTCAATGAATGTATTAATATTGATAACAATTCTTCATTAAAATTCGTTTAAGCAGAGAGTAATTATGCTACGTAAATGGTGTTATAATTGGAGAAAGGCTTTTTCGATTCGATATTGAATATGTTAAAAGCGAAAGAGCTACAATGGTCGTTTGTGCTGAAAATCGCCGAAATTCATTCATGTACCGCAACAGACGTAACCGTCCTGCTATAACGATTTTGAGCACAATGTACAATTTTCAAAGGTCCAAAATCATGTCAGTCAGAAATGTTGACATTCGGAAAATATAAAATACAATTCAGGCTTTAAGTGCTGCTGCATCAGGCTTGTGATGAAAGAATGTTCTCGAATATTCTTTCATCACAAGTGCAACAAATTCCTTAGGCTTTGGTTGCATTGTAATTGTAACACATATAAAGTAACCAAAATATGATGTAATATGGTTATTGTAATGTAACCTATAGGTTACGTAAAGTACCCCAAAATACACGGTTGCACATAGGAAGTCACAATAAGACAAAGTTAGGGTCCTGTTAAATTTGCCGTCTTCTGTAACTCAAAACAATGGTCGCCGATCAGTGGACGAGCATTTCAAATCACAGAACATTGTAACCATGATAAATATTAAACAAGAAATATCATTGTAAAATGCAAAATTAATTATAATTGTAACCATATGCTTAAAGCTTTTGTTACTTTCCATATTTGTAATATAATTTGTAACATACAGAATGTAAGCAAAGTGTGCTAAAGTACCCCAAAGTACACGGTAACAGGTAAGGCCACCTACAAAGTTGGTACTAGTGCCAAGTAAATTTGATGGCTTCTGCACCTTGAAACATTAGCAATCACAGACCACTGACAATGTTCTTGAGACTTTAGTTACTTTTCATATTCTATAATATACATAATTGTAAAGGAACCAAAAGTTACCCTAAAGTAACACATGGGATCCACGTTAGTAAGACAAAGTACTAGTGTCCAGCTAAATATAAAGTCTTCTGTACCTCGAAATAATAGCCACCGATGAGTGGACGAACATTAGCATTAACAAGTTTCCATATTTTATTTTATAATATAGATTGTAACCTAAGGGAATTACCAAAGTGTACTAAAATACCGCAAAGAACGCAGTTATACATTGCGTTAGTAAGACATAGTACAGTTATATAGACTATGGTACTAGAGTCCAGGTAAATTTGACGTCTTCTGTACCTCGAAACAATAGCATAATGAGTGGACGAACATTCGCAATCACAGAACACCGGCCGTGTTCCCGAGGTAGTGATTTGCAACTTTTCAACCACGCGACTATTCACATGGAAATTTTATACTTTTATTCGGTACTGGACGCGGTCAGTGTATTAGCGTTTTGTCTTTAATTATTTTTTAGAGACTATCATGTCGTAAGAACATTTTGTTTTCCTTTTGTTTCAATAGTGTTTGAATTCATACCGCGAACTTCATAAAGTTTTTTTCTTTCATTCCTGCCCAATGACACAACCATTGAGATATATCTATGGAGATGAAATATTACAAAAAAGAACATGCCTACCTGCACTTGATGGCACTTTGTAATGACGGACTTGACTAGCTCTTGAACATTCGCAAGAAAAATATCGACATCCAAATACTCATGATATATTTGAATAATGTAAGATTCTGTAAACAACTATCTCAGATTTTTATTAATTGTTCTTGCCAACGAATGAATTGAAGGTGTCATATTTTTTGTTATATGACGTTCGCGGTACGAAGTGACATATAAAAATAATGCGCCGATGTTTGACAGAAAACAATATTGCGCTAAGAGATGGCGGTAGGCCAGCAGGTGCCTTACTGTAAAAGTTGAGCGTTTGGGAATTTAGATGCAGTTGTCACATTATACAATTGTAACAACAAAGTTATGGCCTTATACTGGTAACTCGTGACACTTATTATATAAGTGGCACGAGTTACAAGATCCGTCTCAGAAAATGTTTCAAAGGTGATGAAGAAATCGGGTTTGGACTATGGGCTCCCCTTACAATATATTATGATTTTTTAAATTCATAACCTGTGAAAATAATAAGTAAATGTCACGACTATTGTTGTATTTTGTACTTTCTTTAGGTTAAGTAAGTATATCCACAAAACCATGTTCAAAATTTTGTTAATTCCATCTTCAATTTATTAACAAAAAAACATACTTTATCTAAAACAGACGGCAGAGTTTCACAATATTTTACCCGCTCGCATAATAACCACAACCTATTACATTTCATGCGATAACTCGGTAGCCATGTTAATTTTTTAATTTCGCTTTTATGAGTTTTTTGATGGTCGTTTTTATGCCTATAAGTACATATAACTCGCAAAGAGCTTGTAAATAAATTTTATATTCATTAACGTTTACAACTGATAAAAAACGGCGAGATTGCCGGTCGATCACGCGATATTTCACGTGCTGTTATTAATTTTAATGGAACTGATACATCACTGGAAAAAGAATATTAAGCTACGTAATTTATATATTGGACGTTACATAATTATTTTGCATTTTATCTTTTTCACACGATGTCATTTTTGTGAAAAGCCACTTTCGCTGGATAACTATTTCGCAAAACGGCATTTTCGCTAAATCACTCCTTTGCAGTAAGTCATTTTCATAAAAAAAGCTATTTTATGGCAGAAATAGTACAACCATATACCTACTTTAAATAACTTTGATTTAACTATAATACTCCCTTTTTTATTATTTTAGTTTTTTATATCATTAAAACAACGAGAATAAGGTATATTTAGATAAAACTTTATGTTTAAAGATTTTTTTACCGGAAGTTGACCGCGGAAACAACCATAAATGTTCCTCGCTGTTTAGAGGTGAAAAATTGTGTGTTGCGCTCGGCAGAACAGTTTTTAGCGTCTTGTACCTTTGAAATCCTCGCTTCGCTCAGGATTCAATCTTTGAAACACTCGCTACGCTCGTGGTTCAATCCTAGAATCCTTCACTTGCTCAGATTTCAATAGAGGTAACTTGCCGTTAAATAACCAACTTTCCAGCCTTGCATAACAAATAACTATTAAAAATAAAGATTTATGTCACAGTCCGAAATCCAATTATAGGTTGTGAAATCTCACCCAGCCTAATATAAAATTCTTATAACAAATAGTTTAATCTTATTGTTATTGTTTTTATGATTCAATGAACTAAAATAATATAATTAAACCGAAACGGAGTATTATAATTAATTTAAAGCTATTTAAAATAAGCCGCAAAAAGCGATTTTCTACGCCTAAACGGATTGACAAAACCTCCTTTTCAGAGCCTGTGGGGTGAAAACAATATTAACCTTTCGACGCTAACTTTCATTAAAAAAAAAACAAGTTTTCATCAGCTAAAAGCTTGGCTATCTTCTGAAGAACTAATTAACACCTAAAATATGAATATTGCAAGACGAGTGAAAAATGTTGTCAGAACATTATCTAAATGGACACAAACGATTTATGTTATGACGGAAATAAGTTAGGAAATGATTCATTGGACTAATTATTGCGTGTCAGCTTGGTTGTAGTTTTCATTACTTTACTACTAATTAATGAATTAACGGAAACAGAATAAAGATTAAAGCATAAATAATAAGCACAAAATACAACAAAATCTACATATTTTAGGCTAATTCAGTGTTTAACAGAAACACCGATAAAAGTTTGATAAAGATTAACCTGGAACTACAATTGAATCAGTTACCGTGTTAAATAAAATAAATTATTGACGTGAGATTGCGCGCGGAACTATAATAGTGTGCAAATTTTATTATCGTTAAAAAATTGTCTGTTTGAACTTTTCGTTCCCTAATAACCAATCTATCTCTAAAACTAAGTAATATTGAAAAATAAATAATACTAGTTAATAACTGCAACTTAACTGTGCAGAGTTTAACTGCGACTTGTATTATCTGGATCAGTCACATGTCACCATATTATTATGTAAGGAATAATCCTTACATAATAAACTAATAACAAACACAAAAAAGTTAAATAAACTACTTTTGTCATCAAAATTCTCAATGACTGGTAAATAACGTATCATGCTATCTACAGCCATAACAGTAATATCTGCACATGAAAAATGGCAGACACAATAACACACAATATTGTGAGAAGTGTGACACGCTGAAACATCGCTCACGTATCAATATACTTAACGCAGACAGGATGCGTCGAATCACCCAAAAAAATTGCAGCGCTCCGGGCGTATTTCGTCACATAAATTTCTGCTGCATTTTTTTGCATTTATCTAGCGAACATTTTTCATTTTAACGAGTGAACGCCATTGCAGGATGTGTACTGTACTCGCTGGGGAATGTGTGTATGTACCGGGATTGCTTTTTCGACTGGCAACTTGTTTTGTTAAGTACCTCCTGTGCTGGAATAGATTTATTATTGAATTCTTGCAAAATTCCTATATAGACTTATGTAAGGAAGTTGAAAGGGCTGTTGAACGAGCTTACCTGTTGTAATACCAGACGGACTGCAATGAGTTTTGATAAAGCTATGGAATTCTTTGTGAGATGTACAGGGGTCTACCATCAACTGTAATGCGATTCATTTTAGGTTACTTTCAGGTAGTAAGAGCAGGACGCCGCTAGACGCGCCATATGGCAGCATCCCACTCTCACAACCTACAATGAATTGCATTACAGTTGATGGTAAGGCCCCTGGGATTGTTTTTTCAACTGGCAACTTGTTGTTATGTTGAGTACTGACATACTGTGGTGGAATGGATTTATGATTAGACGAAAAATCTTATCTGACCGAAGTAAGAAAGCTGAGATAGGTCTGTTGAACGCGCTTATCTATTATTATACCAGTCAAACTGCGATGATTTTTGATAAAGCGAAAGAATATATCAACATTTTGTTTTGTTGAGTTCCTCCTGTAGGAAAGAGCTACAGATTTATGATTGGGTGAAATTTTCGGTCATATAATGACCGTTAATCAGTTAAGGGGTTATCTAGACCAATGTAAGGAAGCTGATGGGTCTGTTGAATGAGCTGATCTGTTGTAATACTAGACGGACTCCCGTATTTAAATATAACTAGCGAAACAGTTCCTCAATTAAAAAAATAGAGCCCTACTGTCTTTATTTGTAATTATACTACGTCTAAAAATAAACCACTTAATATTAATTTCCAAATTACTCCTGTTTCGGAAAATTGTTCTGTAATTAAACGTTTTCCTCGAAATTAAATCACGTTTTCGTTAGCAACAATATCCAGTGCTTTGCAACCGTAAGGAACCCATTAGCACCACTTAAAGAGAAGCCTATCGCAAACACAGTCCTTAATTAATAAACGGGTAAATACTGGCACAGCATAACGAAACATACAGTATTTTGTCTTATGGTACGTGTTCGTAGCCGACCGCACGCAGTAGCAGCAGGTACACTCCAAATTGAACCGTAATTGTATACCTAAAAGGCACACTATAAAGTGCGCGGCGCACAAGTGTGTCACTGTGCGGTCGCGACACTTCCTCGCTCACTGCAAATAGAGCCTTTTACACATAAATTTGCAGTTCAATTTGTAGTGGTACCTTTAGACCCTTTATTGATAAAAGTAAAGTACTATAAACTTTTGTCACCGCAGCGCATTTGAGATTTGGCTGAGACTCTTGCCGAGATCATATCGAGACGAGGCGCGTCGGGTTACGGGTATTACTCGCGAACAGACCTTTTGTAGGAAGATAAAATACTGTATGTATCTTTATACTGTGGCACTGGTGTAATTAATTCGGCGTAGGTGAGCCGTCACTTACCGCCAGACTGATTGTGGTCACGTATCATTTGTCATTTGGCCTTATCTCGTAATTTATGTTTTGTGTGTATTTTTGAATGTTTAGTCCATTAGTTACAGCGCTGTGGGATGTCATGGCGAAATGTTACGTCATTCGCAGGTGTCAAGGTACTTGTAGGCTTGAGAGTTATGAATTTAATTATATGTATGGGAAAGTAATGAACTCCTTTTTGTATGTTCTATTAATAGTTTCAAAGAGAAAACATAATTAATTGGAAAATTCTGTAACTTGAAATACTCAAGCAAGTTTGGGGGCACTTATACTTTCACATAAGTAAATTGTTTTCACAGATATATTTCTGCGCTGGTATCGAGGGAAGTATTAGAACTTATAAAAAAGTTGAAATGTCACAAAATTCGTGAACACCCACGTTCACTCGAAATTTTCGCAAATAGATAAAGGTAAAAATAATGTATTTTTTAAATAATCTTACCTTACGAAGCATCTCCTCTAGCGAATCCATATCGGCGGAGGCGGGCTCCCCGCCCGCGCTTCCGTTCACTCCGTTATTGTTGTTCGTCATAGGTGAGCCGCACCCCACCGCTTACAAACACACCGAACATGAGAATCACACTCACTTTGACCCACTACTGCAACTTCGATTTATCACATTCACTAGATTCGACGTTCTTAGGCTGCCACTATAATGTTCTCTTGGTTTTTCATTTAGGCGTCTATATAAAAACCTGTCTTGTTGATTGACTAATTATAATTCGACTAGAGGATTTTATTTTGGAATGTTTTACTGACTAGAATTTTGGTAGGAAGACTAGGTAACCTGAAAAATATTACTCTCGAGTAAATTTCTACTGTTTGCTTTAATATTTATTTTAAGTAAGTATCTAGTTTTTCTATAGATTGAAATTAAAAACTATACGAATGTTATTAATGATGTGACGATTTGGAAACGGCATTTTATTTATAGTCGTCTGTTAGCTGATCTATTTGATGGCCCTATAATGCTTCGATTGTTCAAAAACTAAACCCTTCATTAGCCTCAAGTGGACTTTATAGCAATGTCCCTAAGACAACATTTTCAATGTCACGACTTCAGTGGACTGTCAACCATTGTTCTAGGTTTACCTCAGTTATTTGTTCATGGAAGTTGGACTGAACAAACCCTGATAGGAGGTATAGGGGCTATGCGTGACTCGGCATATATTTAGCGAGCCCTCGGTAAACAGATGATTTCTATTAAAATATGAGAAGTCTTGTTTTATGTGGCCAGAGTTATGCACCTGACTGAAGGTGGCGGTTATTTTTGGCGACGTAAATGAGGTGGATTTAGCTAGAGTAGGGTGGCCAAATGCAAAGAAAATGTAAAAATTTGGCCTAGTTAAAATATTGTATATACAGTGGCGAGCCAAAGAAACACGGTGAAAGTAAGCTTGACCAAAAGAATCTTATATCTGTATGGTGGATCGGTGGGGTGTTTTCTAAAGGGAAGCCGATAGGAATCGGTATGTATGGTATGGACCCTTCGCCAATGGTACATAATATTTCCAGTCATAGTAAGCTATAGATGATGATGATGAGTTTTATTGCACACTATACTCGGACTCGTAATTAGATGCAGTAAACTAGCGGCGGCTCGCGGTTTTACCCGCGTGTTTCCTGTTCCCGTGGGAATATGGGGATAAAAAGTATCCTATATTCATAATTAGGATATCTACTATCTGTGTACCTAATTTCATTCAAATCAGTTCAGTAGTTTCGGACCCTAGTCAATCAAATCTTTTATAAGTATAGAAATGGTACATGAGTTATGAGTTCTGCTCCTCGTTAGCAGATATACAAAATGCGGCCGAAAGTACAGTACATAAAATACTCGTACGTGCGAAAAAGTCATCTGACATTGATTGTGACATATAGGCGCATAATCTAGCCTAGCAAACCCAGCACAGGAGTTTCACTCGAGTTCTTTTCATAACAACACGTGTTGTGAGACTCCATTTTTACTCAATCTACCGTACAATTTCCATTTCATTTTTTAAATATATTCATTAGACATTGGCGAAATCCAAAAGGGAACCGCCATTACATAAAAGAAGAAGAAGAAGAACCCAGCACAAAACAAAAATACAAAACTTCAAAATTGTAAAACGTATGCTTATCCATTCTATCATATTGAAACAAATATTTGGGTGGCAACATTCATCACAGCAACCCAGCAGGCTTAACTTCAAACACTCCTATTTAGCGAAACATAAAGATCAAAATTGAATAAACTTTGTTACACTCCATCTGTTGTACATGGTCAAAATGTCAAATTTCTGCAGACAAATCTGAACTTAACGGCAATTGTCTTAAAGTCCAAAGTCGATTGGAAAATTTGACAGATATGTAAAACCGTAGCAGCTATTGACTGTACCTCGGCAAACATAATCTAGTAAGTGAGTCGAGCAAACGTCGAATTTTAATTAAATTTCAGATACTAACGAGTGGGGCACTTCTCATAAAGTAAAGACGAATGCTGATGGATTACTGTGGAAACTTCGACACGAAGAGTGGACCCAGTTTAATTGAATCGAGTTTCCAATACAACAATACATAATTATATGTTTATAATTTTATATATATAATTATATGTTAATAATTATATGCGACGACCTGTTTGGCGCAGGGGTACTCTTTTCTTATCGTATGAGGATTAGCGGCCACCTCTAGTGTCAGAGTTTATCAGGCCGCCTATAAGGCCTCTGACTTGGCTTAACGACTGTTATCAGAAGACAACACCGGGACCGACGGTTTAACGTGCCTTCCGAAGCACGGAAGCGCTCAGCTATAATGCCACTTTACGGTCACCCATCCGACACCTGACCGGGCCGAACGTTGCTTAACGAACCTGATCGAATACGATCGGTCTGTCAAGCGCGGCCATGAGCGCTTCGCAGGGGTACTAAACCCACCTTCTGCGCCAGAGGTCCCGGGTTCGATCCCCGGACAAGACAAATATTTGTGTGCATAAACATGTCTATTTGTCTTGGTCTGGGTGTTTAATATGTATATTATGTATGTATTTACAAAAAAAAAAAAAATATAAGTATGTTTATCCCTTATCTAGTATCCATAACACAAGTTCTTCAAGATACTTAACGTGGGCTAGATAATTGGTGTGATTGTTTGGAAATATTTATTTATTTATTTATAATATGTATTATATATCTATATGAGTGTATGTTTGTAATACTTCAGTTAGTTTTGGCCCCTGATTCAAATCCGTTCGGCAACAGAACCGGATTCGAATCTGGAGGCATATTTTTGAATCATACGAATTACATTCGCATGCGAATCTTGCAAGTTTGCAATACGGTGTTAACCTTTCACCACCGAAATGCGGTGTCACAGACCGTTGCGGTTCTCCAACCTGCTGGATTGCCCTGTTCCTTAATTTTCACCGACATGAGCTTAGTACCGACATGGAGGGTAAAAAACATTTCGCAACGTGCAGGTCTTTTGATTAATTTACGTTTGAAGTAGACGCGCGGTCTGGAACCACACGTCGGTGTTTACGTAACTTTTTTGTCCGTTATTTGAATCTGATATTTTGTTTTATATGTTACAGTAAAAATGACGCTTTTAGGACCATCGCACGATTATGAAAAAGACAAAAGTAAGATTGTTATAAAAAAGAGGGTAGTAAGGGAATTTTGAGTCAGTGGCTAAATTTTGCTGTCAAAAGCATATTTCTTGATTCTGCAAAGCCAAAACAACAAAAACCTGATTTTACTGGACTAAAACAAAGAAAAACATTTGCCTATCGGCCTCCACAACAAAAAAGAAATTCATCTTATCAATTACTGTCAAAAATATAATATGTTATGTTTGAAATTAGCCCAAAACTTCTGCCCTGATTCTGTGCAATATTTACCCATTGTCAGTATTTATTTTACTATAAAAACATGTGACCTATATTTTTGTTATAATCACAAATTTTGACTAATTTGACTTCAATATTAAATTTAATTATTTATGATATCTAGTAATATTTCAAGATAAGTACGAATCTAAAAAGTTCATGACGGTAAAAAATTATAAATAATCGTTCATTAATATTTCATGGTGTTTTCTTTAATCAAAAACACTTGTTCCCATTAGGATCAAAAAACTTGTAGAAAATGCGATAACTTAGGTTTTATAAGTAAAATAATAATAGCGGTCTGTGAGACCGCATGTTAGCGGTGGCATGACAAAAAACCCATGTCGGTGGTTAAAGGTTAAACAAAAGAGTTCGCATGCGAATATTGCGATTCCGTATGCGAATGTAATTTGAGAATATTGGGTCTGCCCCCTAATTGTCTAATTTAAAATCTATCACAATCCCTTTCAGAGGTATTGTGTTGTGATATTTTCGTCTGTCATATTGCTTAGACAGTTCAATTTCGTTTATTCCATACCTTTTAAAACGCATCCCGATCACAATCCCTTTCAAATGTCAAATAGTGACGGCCTGAATATCTTTCAAATTACGAATTGAAAGGGATTGCGATAGATTTAAAATTAGACAATTAGCCCCGTGATCTCCGTACCTCAAGTAATTCGGAATCGATGAATGGGTGTTAGAGGAATTTTATTGCGAATAAAAATATATATATAAAACCAGCCATTTGTATTGGTTTTCTAGAAGTTGGGAGATTGATGCAAACTCATTTATTGAAGGATCCGTTGGCGCAACTTTTACAGATATATTTTACTTTAAATCGATTGCTCAGTGTCTAACTTAGTTAGGTATATGACTTTAACTATTAAATGTTATTTCTAGTAAATGAAAGGAGAATGGGCAAGTGCCATAAAAAAACCCACCCAGCATCAACAAAAACCAAATCTATCCCATATTAAAACACATGTTAGCCTTATATATTTTTCATTATTTGTTTGTTTGAAGCTTCTGTAGGATGAGAAATAGAACGCAATTTCATTATCCATATACCAGTTGTTATTTATGAAAGCAACATCATGTGTATCAATATTTAATTATTTAAACCGGTTCTGTGGCAATGGTCTAGTGGTAACAAGCACCAGTAACAAACCCAGAGGTGCCAGGTTTCATTCTCAGCGGGGGTGGGTAACATAATATATTCGGTTTGGTTGGTGGTAGAACTTGTGAAGATCCATTCGGAGTCAACCCAAAAATATATGTTTGACCGTTTGACCCTCCCTTCACCCCCTGCGATGACTTTCTAGACCGCTGAAAAGATCACTGAAAATTAGGTCTCGCACGGGCGCCGATCAGTACAAATCGCGATAGCATCAAAACTAATGGTTGGATTGAACGAAATATTGAGTGACTAAGATCAAAACTTTATTTTTGCTTTGGCAGTCACTGAATTCACAAAAAAAAACGAACGATTGTAGCCCGAATTGTGACCACCACTTTTTGCTTGATTATACGCGATTAACAGCGAAAAAAAAATGTATAGAATTGTTGCTTATAAAAACTGTCATATTATATAACTCGTTTCTGTTGGTTCTGGGTGAATTTTGGCCCAACATCTTTATTTGTACCTATTTTTTATTTATTAGTTAGTTTATACCTTTTAAATGCTTTATTGAACTGATTTATTTTGTATGTCATTACAATAAGTAAGCTCATTAATAAATGGACCTAAAAAAATTTAAATAAAGGAGATCATTCAGGCTCCATACAATTTTGTGCATTTTCTGTAAATGACGGCCAACAAAAAAAAAATATTCGAATGGTTAGAACAAGTCGTTTGGAGCAATAATTAAGTTCAAAGATTCGTAGCTTTCATATATTTGTCATTCAGTTTTCGCGTAGAAAATCGCATTTTGCGGCATAGCGCGGTAAAGTACTTTTTTAATATAATAATTAAAAATAGGTCATAATGCGTTCCGAATCGCACTATTGGCTTTTTAGTTACATTTTATACTTATTTTAAATAGCTTTGAATTAATTATAATACTCTGTTTTGGTTTTATTATATTATTTTAGCTCATTGAATAAAAAAAAACAATAACAGTAAGATTAAACTATTTATTATAAGATTTTTTTATTAGGCTGGGTGAGATTTCACAACCTATGATTGGGTTTCGGAACGTGGCATAAAATTTTATTTTTAAATTGTTGTCTTTGTCCTGTACCTCATGTCAATGTCAACATTTACCGAATCGTTTTTGTTGTTATTTATAAGTAACAATATATTCCTATTTCAAATAAGTTCGGTTTATCTTTACTCCCTTTTTATATTTTAGTTTTTTATATCATTAAAACATCAAGAATAAGGTAATATAGATTAAACTTAATGTTTAAAGAATTTTTTACCGGCAGTTGACCACGAAAACAAACAACTTTAAATTTTTCCTCGCTGTTGTGAGGTAAAAATTGTGTTTTGCGCTCGGCAGAAAAGTTTTTAGCGTCTTGTACCTTTGAAATCCTCGCTTCGCTCAGAATTCAATAGAGGTAACTCGCCGCTAATAACCAACTTTCCAGCCTTGCATAACAAATAACAATTTTTGCTAATCCGTATCATTGTAGGTATAAAAATGATAGGCTACTAAATTGTTTTGTCTCGCAATGACTTCGGATCATTAGTATAAGCAATATGTATAAATGTTCATCATTTTTAGCATTTAAAAAAAAAGTTATGTACAAAAATGGCTTATCTTGAAACTTGTATACCTTGATACGTACATCTTATGTTTTGGCGCGCACTGTTCATTGAAATAAAACAACTTTTACGGATATCAAACGCGCTATATTTCCACGAACTAAGTTGTAATTGTCCGTATTTTTAGGTATAATTTGTGCCATAGTAAATGTCTAACCGTATCCGAACGAAAATAAATTAACTTTTCGAGGGTAGACTTATAAGTAGCCAGTCATCCCGTGACCACGGCAGCTGTAAAGGTGCCGAAACGTCGGGAAATTAAAAAACCCCTAAAAACCAAAAAATACGAACAATTGCAACTTAGTTCGTGGAAATATAGCGCGTTTGATATCCGTAAAAGTTGTTTTATTTCATTGTATACCTTGAGTTAGAGTAATCCCACAACTTTTGTGCCATATCAACTATTGCTCCAAACGACCAGTTCTAACCATACGTACCATTTTTTTTGTTAGCCGGCACTTTCAGAAAAATGTCCAAAAAGAGACCTCTTATGAATTTGCCCACGCCACTTTTTTAAATACATAATTAATATCAAAATACTTATGGAAACTGCCCGATGATGACTTGACATCAGATTATTGGTGTAAGGAGGTCCTAAGTTAATAAAGTCCCACTATTGGGTATCAGATTTCAACTTGTATGTCTTGAAGTTTTTGCAAAATTAGGACACTTATTCGAATCATTATAAACAATGGAAGTATTCTTTCACACAAGCAATAAACTTAACAACCTGAAATGTAACGACCGTACATTTTTACAGGTAGAAACACTTTTTCTCTTCCATTTTGGCAAATGTAAACAATCCTTTTCACGAAGTAAACACAATTATCCCGCGCCCTGCCGACATCAGATTCGGGATCTCCTGGGATGTATCTGCAAATACCAGATTGAAAAATCTGCGACCAATTATTTCTTGTCTTAAATATTTTTTTTTATTTCTTGAGAATTAAATCAATAGATCTAAGAAATAAAGCATTGGTAATTAGGCTAGAGTGCATTCTTATCAGGTTTTTTACAGTTATTACTAAACAATTTTAACCGATTTAAGTCGGAGGTTATCATTTATAATTCATCATCATCATCATCAGCCTGTGGACGTCCACAGCTGGACATAGGCGTCTCCAAGCCCACGCCTACTGTGGCGTTCATAGGAGGATATTAGCCTACTGCTACCACGCTGGCCAGACGGGTTGGTAGAGGGTTTGTTTCAAGTTTTCCTTCTCTCGCACAGGTGTTCAATGCGTCGAGCCTCATAGTCGACTCTTACGACATCCCAGGCATGTAAGGGAGTAATAACACTTGTATTCTTAGGCCGTCACCACACGGCATTTATAATTGCAACCATCAAACTAATTATGCTGTGATTTATTATCTTGGTACACATCGCTTTATAAGTAAAAATGTTTATATACCACTTGCATCTGGAGCACGTATTAAAATGTCAAGTATTCTTAATTTAAAGCCCGAGGGAGCTAATGTTGTATGGAAGTTCCCTTGGGTAATTATGATGACATTTAAGTCGATCCAAGGAGGTTTTAACTATAAAATAGACAAAACAAAGAGACTTTACTCCTTTTAAAAATAATTATCAAATAACTTGCTGTATGGTTTTGCACTTTTTCCCTTGCACAATTTCAAATGTTTTCTACATTTGAAATTAATGGAATTTTAAAATTGCAAATTGTGAAATTGTGAATGTGTGTAGTCTTGGTCAGAGATTTCCACGCAAATTACTATGAACGAAATATATCTATTGTTAGGTTATCTATTATTGCCTTGCTTACGAAGTTAAATAGAAAGAAAAAAGAAAAAATATTTTCGACCCCTGAGTTATCTCAAGAATTGTTAAATTTTGACATTTAGTAGTTATAAAACTTCTTTTTTTATTTAACGTCAGTGTCTAAAGCAGGTTATGCTCCTCGGGGATAAAAGTGTCTTAGCCTTGGGCAGACTTGAATTCTTCGCTTCATTCAGGATTCTTACTATGATTACATCGCTTCGCTCGGGAATTCACACCTTGATTCCCTCACTACGATCGAGAATTAACTACAGAATCCTTCATTTCGCTCAGAATTCAATATGCTGTCCGTGACATAAGACACTGCTTTATCTACTGTTAATTACGCCATTATTTGCATCGCACATAAAAGTAAATAGTCTTAAAAAAACCCGTTGAAATATTATATAAGATACTGGTATTTACTATGTCAATTAAATTAAAAAACGACATAAGCCTGTTTTGTACTGAAAGAGGAAAAAAAAATATTTGTAAAGAACTCTTTCTGCTACGCAGGCTTGACCACAGTAACACAATACTTGGTATCCTGCACCGGTAAACCACTAGAGCAAAAGCACACGCAAGAGCTAGTTTAAATAGTAGGTAAACCAGTTAAATAAACCCAAGTCATTGACCTCAGTAGCATTGGCAAGGAAAAGTTCATAAAATGTAACATCATCAGCCATTTTTGTTCCTTCTTCTGGCGTACGGGCTTTCATGATGGATAAGTAAAGGGGAAAACCCTAGGAAGGAATTAGATGAACTAGGTAGTCAACTCAAAATAGTTTTGTGATCACTTATACCATGACTATGATTTATGAATAACTACGAATGTTTTCAAATAAGTACTCGAATATCGAAAGGTCTGCATAAGAATTGACATGGAACTTTGCCTAGACAACGGCGAAACGCATAGCCTTCATCATATTATTTTATTCTTGTCTTTTTTTTATGTACCTCGGGGAGACTCTTAGCCTTCATCATACCTGATGTTAAGTATTGATAAGGCTGAAGATGGAAGCGAGCCTCTCCCTGAATCCTTAATCACTGAAGAGCTGGCTATCTTATCTCTAACGCCGGAACACAACGATGCTGAAAACATTGTTGTTATGGCGTCAGACTTATATAAAATGGTGGTTGCTAGCCAGACGGATTTAGAACAAGTCCTACTACTAACTAAACCGAATACAATATGTACCCCCGCTGGGAATCGAACCCGTGAGCCCTGGGTCTGATACCGGTGGTTGTACCACTAGACCACAGAGGCGGTTAAAGGCCTTCATCAGGATAGGTAAATATATGATAATACTGAAGGTGGAATCACTTTTCTCCAGAATACTTAACCATTGAGAACCTGGCTATCTTATCAGCTCTTAAATGCTGGAACCCAACAATATTGAGAACATTGTCGTGATGGTGGTAGCTAGACTAGCTAGCTAGGCGGACTTAGAACAGTCCTACCACCAACCAAAATGTTGGTATAAAGTTGATACCTTATTCCCTAACTAGCCACACAAAGACTATCATAGAACTAAACATAAAGACAAGTACGCGTGTTTATCCTAAAATAGATAACCAATTTCAAGCATCCAAACCCGTTTCCCAAGTTATCTATCAAACTCTTAACCATCGCTTTATTTCACTCGGTCCTAGTTGTATCCAGATAAGGCCAGAGCGTACCGGGAGTTACGCAATCTACATCATAAACGCTGGAGGCGGCATTAGCATATAGTTCAAAGGAGCACACCAAATTACCTAGCGCTCAGACGTGCGACGAAACGTACAGCCGCCGCTTATTTGTCGAATCGCTTTGGAAGCTTTGTAATTTGAAGTGTGAGAAGTAAATGAATTTTGTTGGTGAAACGTTGACTGTTTACTAGTTTTACATTCATTTTACTTTTCTTCAAAAAACTATCTATCTACTTTTCTTAAATCGGTTAGTGTTTTATGTCAATAATATTGCTTGCGGAAAACTACGGAGTTACAGGGCTAGCACGAAAAACTATCGAAATAGTATCGAGGATGTATCGAACACGTTATGTTAAAAATTATAGGAATATGTTGTTCCGTTTACGTCCAGTAGGAACGCTGCTCAATATATCATACATTTTTTTACTTTACTTCCTCGATACTTACTCGAATGTTTTTCTTGCTAGGCCTACTGATAACTACTTGCTTGTCGATTACGTAAAGAACAGCGACAGCTTTATTTATAATTGCATTTTTTTCGCATGTTTTAAATGACACTTCATTTGACACTTCTCCATACATTTGAAAGATATTTTCTGTGTTACTTTGCTTAGACAGTTCAATTTCGTTCATTCAATACCTTTCACAACGTGTCCCGATCACAATCCCTATTAAATGTCAAATAAATATCTTTCAAATGACGAATTGAAAGGGATTACGATAGATTTTAAAATTAGACAACCAGGTAGTTATGATCCAGGCTATCCACTATCCGTGTACCAAATTTAATCTAAATCCGTTCTGTAGTTTCGGAGCCTATTCAATGCAAACAAACAAACAATCAAATCTTTCCTCTTCATATTATTAGTATAGAAAATGTCCTTCGATCTCAAAATCGAAATTTGATTACCTATTGAAAACCAGACATTAACTATCCTTTGAAAAGTAAAGAATTATCTAAATATAATCTATACTAATTTTAAAAAACTTAGTACCTATTATAAAGCTGAAGAGTTTGTTTGTTTGAACGCGCTAATCTCAGGAACTACTGGACCGATTTAGATCAGTCTTAGACCATTAGAAAGCTACATTTCTCCCGAGTGACATAGGCTATATTTTATCCCGATATTCCAACGGGAACGGGCACCACGCGGGTAAAACCGCAAGGATCCGCTAGTTTATAATAAGTCCAAAACTAAATACTAAAAGATCTGTCTTTTATAAAGGTAATTTTACCAAACACTATCCAAATAATGGTTAAATGGATTCGGATGGCAAAGAGCCAATTTGGACTGGACGAGCACAATTATACCATTAGAATTTCAAATGTAATTCCCAGTGACATAGAAACCATATAAATTCAGTGAATCTAAACTATAAATTGACAATTATCAGCTAAATAGAATAGTAATAGTAAACGCAGTTGCTAATGTTATGTTTGATGTTAATATTGTTATTACGAGTTTCAGAAACAATACTAAAGCTGAAGTTGATAACTTTTTAATTTTGCATTTACAATGCAATTTTTGTGTGATAAATATTAAACAAGAAAATATACTAGAAAAAAGCAGTTTGTCTCATGTCGCCATGACGGGATTCGAACCCGCATTCTTGGGAAAAATGCATTGGGCCGGATTCCCAAGGATGCGGGTTCGAATCCCGTCAGGGCGACATGATACAAATAGCTTTTTTTCTATACGTACATCTTATGATTTGGCGCGCACTGTTCATTGAAATAAAATAACTTTTACGGATATCAAACGCGCTATATTTTTCACGGTTTTTAGGTGTTTTTTGATTTTCCCGACGTTTCGGCACCTTTTCAGCTGCCGTGTGTGCCGTGGCAGCTCGGTGTGCTGTCACGGGATGGTGCTATTTTCTAGTATATTTTCTTGTTTAATATTAATCAATATATTTAGAAGTAAGGATGTATGAATGGAGTTTCTCAAATACGAAACTAGCGGCCACCCGCGGATTCACCCGCGTGGTTCCCGTTTCCCTACATCGTTAAAGGATCCTGTAAGTATGCAAAATTTCAGCTTAATCGGTTTAGCCGTTTGGGCTGTGCGTTGTTATCAGTCACGGTATTGTTTTATTAGTATAAAAGATAGACGTGTCGTCGTGTTTGGTCACATTTGCCTTTACGTTGCGTGATCTTTTTGAAGTGAACATTTCTTTAGCGGCGTTGTGCACATCAGAGTTTAAAATTTTTGCGATGGGTAAAAAATGTTAAAGTCGCGTCAGGGCCCGTAACCCTGATCGAAAATTCGTAAGACAAAGGGAGAGTAGAGCGCCGGCGCGGCGTAGGAGAGGAAGTAATATCCCCCTCTCTTTCTACCGCGCGGCGAAAATTATGCCTGCTCCTGCTGTTTCGTTTAAGCGGTTTTCACTTCTGCCGGCATCCCGGAGTGCAACCCGTTGTTTTTTTTTATTTCGATTTCACCTCTGCACCTATCAAACTATTTACTATATTTTGGCAAATATATATTTTATTTATTATTATTATTATCTAGGGACCATAGTCACGGGATGACCGTGTCTACCTTTCGATAACTAATTTAATTATTTCGGTTAGATACGGTTAGGCAATTACCATTTAATTCTCATGAAACGATTCTATTATGTTGATTAGTTGTGGCCACTTATGAGAAGCGATGATGCTATTTTCAATATATGATCCAAAATCATCAGTTCACTAGTTTAAGGAAATACGAAAATGAAATTTTTCGAGCAGTCAACTAGGCGTCATCGCACAGAGGTATGCCTTAATTTCCCAAGCGATTTCCACAAGATACAACGTAGCGCGACAAAGGAATCCCGAATATCAGCTTCAAGGTTGAAACACTATTGAAATATTCGCCGAATCCTAATTCACGAATTTTCGCGAGAAAAGTATGTTGGGGTAATTTGTTTCAAACTAATATTGAATTTATTAGTTTTTATCACTTAGTAATTTTTTTTGGCTTTCTGTGGTTACTCAATTAAAGAACCAAGTCGATTTTACGCAGTATCAAGCTGAATTAGGATAATCCGTAAAGCACTCCCAACGACCACCCAAGACATTGACGTATTTAGTACCTAACTATTATAAATCTAAAGTTTGTCTTGCAACCAATCATTTACAACATTTTTAATTTTACCGTATATAAAAAAACATAATATTTACACGGGTTGGAAGGGGTTCCATGAACGCGGGTTAAAAGATCTTTCTCTGAAAACATGACAACTGATCATCCCGTGACCCCGGCCTTTTCAAAGGTTTACGGGGGTTTAGTAAGAAACTAACCTAAAACAAAATTCTAAATTGATTCTGATTGAGTAACGACTTTTTCCCTCAATAAAATTAGTAAATAAAGCGCATTGAAAGACAGGAAAAATTAAGCGTACTCTGAGTAAATAATGCTTGAAATGAAAAAAATCTTTTTTTTTCAAATCATTCTTAGTAAACATTTTAATTGGTATTACTAAAATGCATAATGTAAAGGTTAACACGTGGGTATCAACTAATGTTCTTCAAACAGCATACTAACCCAGATGTAGCCACGATCATACACCCACTCCAAAATTGCACTAATGTCGCTTAAAAAGGAAACCTGATATTAGAATCACTTCCAATTTAATAACAACACTTAAATGCTTGTGATAAAGTCGAAATTACAACGTTCTATTGTATGTAACTGTTGCATGTAACAATGGATCGTTATGTAACCTTGTTAGATGGAACAATGTCGTGTGAATGGCCGTGAACTTACCAAAAAATAAATTGGTGATGTACGTTTGTATGTCATTAAGGAAATGGGATACTGTAATCAAACTATTTAGGGACGGGGCCGGGACAAAGCGATTGGTCATTGCATTAATTGGTCTCTAAATCTTTGCAGTTTAAAGCTAATGTTTTTTTAAATTATGTATAGGTTAGCGCTTGACCGCTATCTCGCCTGATGGTGAGCGATGATGCGATCTAAGATGAAACGCGCTTGCCTAGAAGATACCTATTCACATGCGACTAATCTAAGTAGTTAAATTTGATTATTCTTATAAATTATGATGGTTACAGAGGCATTCCATTCACTCCTGCTCCACGAATTTGAACATCATTAACAAAAATCTAATCACACTCACAGGAAACAATAATTAGTCAAGCTGCCAGCCCTGCTGATTTAGCCTCCGTCCACGCAAATGCAAATAGGGTACAACCTCCAGTGCTCAGCCATTCATCGACACTCGACACCCACCTTCAACTTGCTCGCAAGGCCGCGTCTACTCTCGCTTGCCATTTCGTTGCGTAATCAGTCGACTGTTTTGTACTGTCATTTTAGCAATGAATGAAGCTCTGATGAGCGTTTACTATGCTATTCATATTTTGTGTCAAACCTAAAACGATTAAAGTAACTACCTAGTTATTTATTAATAAGTCAAGAACATTGATTTGCGCGGGCGTGTGAGCGAGTAACTATGGGCTATTTTCTCGCTCAAGAAACGTACAAAAGACAACACATTCCAAGTAAACAATAGATATGCAAATATGAATAGTTTATCGCTGGCTGTTCGCAATGCCGGCGAGTACTCGCTTTACTAGTTTGCACCTGAGCAAGAAAATATCAGTCGCCGGCCGACACCTCTCACCGCGGGCGTATAAAGCTTGACGGCCAGAGCAGTGTGACCAGATTCAGAATTTTGATAGGTACTTTTTCAGTATTTTTTCAAATATTTTGTAGATTTTTCCGAAAATCTGTTTTTTTGTAGATATATTGTTAGGAGTCAGTTTTTTCCGTATAATTTGGAGAAATAATAAAGTTATGTAATAGAAACATATTTTAGAGGTTGTGTTGGTTGTTAAAATATATTTATTTTTTGGCGATAATATATGATTAAAACATGTTTAAAAATTCGGTATTTTATTAGGTATATATTGACCTCTGTAAGTTGCTATTCTTCAGTATTTTTGAGGTTCCTCGGTATTTTTATCAAATTTAATCTGGTCACACTGGGTCAGAGCTCACGCGCGCCGGCCGCTCCGACATTTCTACCTAGAGTGCGGATATCTGAGTGCACATAATAATTGTTACGAAAGTAGTGATAGTAACTAGCAACCCCGAGGGAATAAAAGCCCTAAAACAGATGACAATCGGCTAGTGCAAAAACACTCGCTCATAGCCGAGCGAGAGAGTTAGAACTCGCCGACTCGTTCTTCGTCATCTGTTTCTAGTTTCTAGCTTTTCTCGCTACTTAACTATAAGGTTTGATGATGTGTATTAAAATTTGCATCAGTTTGACCAATATTTATTTTAAAAGGCGAAAGCCTTCGTGTGTCTAAAATATTTATTAGAAACTAATAAAAAAAAACGTGGTACTTTTTTTTATTAGTTTCTAATAACAACCACTTGATACGCCGTGCGTCATACTAGTATTAATAGTTTCTCAGAATCTCATAACAGCCAAGTTTAGCGCTAACTTAGCACGTCGTACATAACGATGTTATTATCAAGCTGTGGTCAATTACACCTGTTTAGCAGTCGGCGTGTACGCGCGACATCCGCCGGGTTGACTTGCATCGATGATCAGCTCTGACCGGTGGGACGGTTAAACACGTGTTTACCTTATCACTGTGATACGAGTATACTACACATAGACATTGCAATAAAAATAACATTTAAGTACTGTTTTTCGTTTTCTGGGGACGATATCAAATGTGTGTATACGTGTCTACCCTGTCAATATCACAGTGAGTTTATTTTAAGGGAAAATAGAAACTTTATAAAATTTTAATATCTTTTAATTACTAACGTATTACCGAGATTAATTGTTACCAGAAAAACAGTTTTTAAGGTTTATGTTATTATGTTTGAATTTGAAATTACGACGTATTTTTTTACTGTTTTGTAAAGTTTATTAACAAAAAATATCTTCAACTCACTTCTAACATTCGCATTCAGTAAATAATTAATTCTGGTTCGTGTATATATGTCAATGTAAGTGATGACACTGTCTAGTTGTTAGGCACAGGCGTTCAAACCGCAGAACCAATCGATATGGAATTTGGCCTGAATTCAATTTCGGTCTGTGATTCATATTTTAGAGCAAATTATAGCTAAATACAACGTTAAATAAATGTGTTGTTTTTCTTTACCAAAATGTTTCCAACATTTGGTGATCATAACATAACAACACAAGCCATTTATGGAAAAAATACTCAGGCGAACTTTGTTGTAAAAGAAAAACATAAGAGAAAAATATTATATGGCAACTTTTTTTACGCGAGCTTATCATTTTCTAAAGCTCTAAGCCAAATCTGCTCTGTACCATGGTTGAAAATAATTAGCTATGATATATGAAAAGAGTTTTACATATATAATTTCAATAGACATAACTATGTTTTATCCCACGGTTACCTAATCGACAGTTGTTGAACTGCTTTCTTAGTAAGTAGTTGTAGGCATCTTCTAGTTAAAAATTGTTGTAATAGCAGTTTGCAGTGGAATAAACTTTATAAAATGGTGTCTGAAAACTTTGCGTGTTGGAAGTTATTCACGTCGTTATCTGCACAATAGGTGTTCGAGTTGCGCACATTTAATGAAATAAAAATGAGTTTTAAAGCTTTGCAATGCAATTATTTTATAAATATACAAGAATATGGCTTTTACTAACGTATGATATTTTTTTAAATAGACAAATATTGGAAGAAAACAATTCGGCCACAAGTGAATTTTCAGATGGGACTCGAATCAACGACCTTTGGAAATCCGGTCCAAGTCGCGGCAGCTCAGTGGTTAGAGCATTGAACCGGATTTTCAAAGGTCGTGGGTTCACTTGTGGCCGAGCAGTTTTTTTCCAATATTTTTGTATTTAAAAATTTATCATAAGTATAAAAAATTGCATTGAAAAAAGCAAAAATTCAAGAATCATAAATTTTACTGACGTTTTGATAAACAATCATGACATAAAGAAAACTCACTCAGAACATTTTGTTTTAATTTACAAAAATAAAAGGAATTTAAGAACTATAAATCTATTTCGTGTTTTTCCCTATATTTTTTTTATATATAGCCATGTAAACTGTTATGAATAGCAGGTGAATGTTTTGTAACTATCATTATTAATATAAAATGCCAAAACAATGAGAAAACTAAAACAGAGTATTACAAATACCAATTAAAATACTTGATAATACACAAATAAATTGTTTCGACAAAATAGATATAAATTGATACGAAAAAATATCAACATTGAAAAATTTCTCATTTTGCTGAAACTTCCAGTAACGCGTTGAAAGGTCAATGACCTTTTTATTTACGTAACAATATTTCACATATTAAACTTATTTTCGTCTCGAACGTTGCACACGAAGGTTATAAAGCTTGCATTTTTGCGGCGTCGCGTTTTATGAGAAATTTGCGAATATTCACATATTTTTGAATTTTCCACGAGATGCTTTGAAAAATTCAAATTTCTACTTACTGAGTCTCATACATGAATATACTTATTACACGTTTTTTAGTATGTGTTATGAACATGAAAAATAAGAATATAACGTTCCAATCGTATCTTACTAATATTATAAATAAGAAAGTTTGTGAGGCTGTTTGTTAGTTACTCTTACACGCAAAAACTACTGAATGGATTTCGGGGAAATCCGTATATTTTGAGGATAAAAAGAAGTCTATTGTTACATCAGTCCTTTCAACTAACTCCATGCCAAAAATCAAGTCGATTGGTTGCTTGAAGAAAGGATAAACAAACACACTTTGTCATTTATAATATTAGTTAGGATGATCTTAAAATTTATATTATTTCAAAAGTAGAAATAACCTTATATTGCCTAACTACTTCATAAAAACAGCCAAATCAAATATGCCAAAAAGATAAACAACAACTTCTATGGATATTGTAATAAAACTGAAAGATTTAACCGCCTCTGTGGTCTAGTGGTACAACCACCGGTATCAGACCCAGGGGTCCCGGGTTCGTTTCCCAGCGGAGGTACATATTGTATTCGGTTTGGTTGGTGGTAGGAATTGTTGTAAGTCCGCCTGGCTAGCTACCACCATCTTATCTAAGCCTGACGCCATAACAACAATGTTTTCAGCATTGTTGTGTTCCGGCAGTTAGAGATAAGATAGCCAGTTCCTCAGTGATGAGGATTCGGGGAGAGGCTCGCTTCTATCTTCGGCCTTATCAATACTTAACATGAGGTATGATGAAGACAAAGAGTCTCCCCGATGTTAAAAAAAAGACAAATATTAAAATGTACCATAACATGATCATTACTTCACCACCAAGCTCCTCTAATTGACCGTCTTTTTTTACGCATCAGGTGACTGTTGGGGATCTTTCTACTGTAGTAAAACAAGAATCTAATAGCCTGTGTTGCCACCTAATCTCAAAATATTAATTACTAGTGGCCGCCGTGGTTTTACCCGCGTGGTTTCCGTTATCGGGAACGTTATGGGAATATCGGGATAGAAAGTATCCTATGTATTAGTCCAGACTGTCTTCTATCTCTGTGCCAAGTTTCATCCAGACCTGCTAAGTAGTTTTAGCGTGAAAGAGAAACAAACAAACAGACAAACAAACAAACTGACATATTTTCGCATTTAAAGTAGTAATAGGATTTTTTGGCCATCTTTTGGTGTATGGTCGGGTTAGTGGTAAGTCTCTTAATAATCGTCACATTATTTATAACACCAAAACAAACTAGCAAACAGTAGAAGATTTTCTCGATATTCTCGATTAAAAGCCTAGATTCCTATCCTTATCTTCATCTTTCAACGATGACATTTATATAATATTTTATATATAATACATAGTCGTAGTCCCAATGTCTAGTTTTCAACTTATGACATAACTCAACGAACGGCAAGATAAAGTCTCCATTGTAAACTAAGAACAGCCGAGATCGCCTCAAAGCCTTCCCGAATAATGCCTTCTACTTTATTCTTGAGCCGTCATATGTTAACAATGGTCCCGCTACCGAGTGCATTGCGAATTCAACCAATGTAAACAAGCCCTATAAACCTAATATCCATTATTGTAAGATAAAAAATTCCAGTTTCCGACATACCAATTGATTTCTTACGTTGATTGGTAAACACTCAAACCTTTTGTTTCAATTATAATTTTTGCTGAAAAATATTTCTTAAACCAAAAACACAACACGTACACAAAACATTCAAATAATTATACACCAACCACACACACAATGTAATGCCAAAAAATCGGGGCACATCAATTAAAATTCATTCGAAATGAATGCATTCGAAATTTTCGTAAACCATTTTCGTCCGTAAAACCTTCGAGGGTAAAAAGGTTCGCGGTTTATCGTAGCTCTCGCGTCTACGCGTAGCGGAGCCTCGTCCAAGACTGGCGGTTACTATAGCACCCGACAGCTACGGCGTAGCCATGCGCTACGCCCGTAGCTCGGGGTGTATCATTTCACTCGCGAACGCGTGATGTAAGTTTGAAATTGATGAGCTTATAATATTGTGATTTTTTTGATGACTGACCCGATGTCGTATATGCATATGGATGTAGAGCCAGGGGTCATGAGTTTGATATGACACTCAGAACCGGGACAAATAATAGTACATAGTTTGAAAAAAAGAATAGTTAATTCTGCGTCTAGGTTATACCTTCTATTAAAATACTTTCGTTGATTCTGATATCTGCAACATGAGGGCTTAAAGCTATTTCTCAAGGAATCAGAAAAATGTTGCTGTTCAATCGAGGAACTTCCTGGTCGACCAGTATAGTTAGTCTTTTGGGGTGTCATTTTTTCGAAATAAAAAAAATATTTATAATTCAAATTAAATACTTATGTATGAATGTTCTAGTATTTGTGATAGAGACGTTTTTTTATAAATCTATATCTTTTTGAAATAACGCTCTCTAAAAAAGCTCTACTGGTCTACCGGGAAGTTCTCAATTGAATATTTATATATACAAGAATGTTACTTTTAAATAATAAAAAATACAGGACATATCCCTTTTCTCTAATGTTCAACGGAGAAAAATACTTTATGAAGTAACGGAGATGACAAAATAGGTCAAGTGTCATTCAAGTTCCATGCTTCAATTTTATCAAAAGTATCTCTTGAACAATCGACCTGGGAGAAAAGAATATATAATGAAAATACTCCAAATGGAATATTAATGGGGAACATTATATCATATAAAAAAAATTAAACCTCGACCTCCATGGTAAAGGGTATAAACTTATACAGGTTTGAACCCCGGAAGGGGCATATGTTTAATTAAACGTCTATCACAGAATACAAGATCACCGGCTCCATCCAACTCCTTATTTTTCCTTTTTTTAATTTGAAGTCCGATTATTTTTTTCCAAATCAGCCATTTTTCATGTGGGGATAAGGATGGGTATAGATGGATAAGGAGAACATTCCATTACCCACCACGCGGGCCAAATGCGGATTAGTGGGTTTTAAAACGACTGCAAATGCAGCCGGGACCAAAGGCTTAACGTGCCTTCCGAAGCACGAAGGAGTTCGAAAAAGTACATACAATAAAATAATAGTTAAATTTTGGTCACCCATCCCGTTACCGACCATTGCGAAAGTTGCTTAACCTCACCAATCACAGGCCAAGCGCTCAAACCACTGCGCCACGGGCTCCTCAGGCTTCCTTATTTTTAAACTACTTAAAAAAAGAAGGAGGTTATTATTAAAAAGTTTGTTATTTCACAATTTTTATGGTTACAATAAGTCCCGTACTCGCTTTCGTTTGCGTCAAACCACTTGACCGAAAAACGCTGAACCTATTTCAAATTACAAAGAATGGGACCAACTTGGGAACAAACCTGCTAGTTGATTATGTAACTCTGTTGTTAACAGATTTTGATTGAAATTGATTGAAAGTGCAGTTACATTGCTGCTTTAGTAAGATAGTTGTCACATTTTGCAATCAAACGTTGATAGAAATAAGATACATAATCAGGGGGCTGATGTTAACGTTTGAATCATTTCAATCGATTCAAGCGTTCTCGAGTAATCGGTAATACATACATAAAAAAATATATGCGACGAATTGATAACCTCCTTCTTTTTTTGAAGTCGGTTAAAAAGGTTAGGAGAAGAATGTCTTTAGAAAGGTACAGTTACGTGCAAAAGTATATAAACACTAAGCAACCTTGTCACATTACAAAATAGAATGACATTAATGGAAACAGGGAGCTTTGTTTCCCTGTGTTTTAATGCGTTAAGGTTGTATATGTTTACATATCCTTGCTCGTGACCAGGGGCGTGCATTCCATATAGGCAATTAGGCAGTGCCAACCTCATTAAAAACCTACATAAATATATCACTAGTGTTCAAGTTAATTTAGTTTAATTTGTTTTTGTATTCTACCAAACCACTATTCAACACTCACTTACTAAGTTTTGCTTACGCTAAATACTCAAGTAGGCAGTCTTTCAAATTGCCTATTAGAAGCATGCAGCGTTTCATACAAGAATACAACATAATTAGAAAAAGTATTGCTTAAATATAATCCGGCCACGGCAAGAAAGCCGCTATTTGTTCGTGTAACGTTCTAGCTTAAACGTCCGGAATTTGTCAGTATAAAGTAGGCAAGCCTACCTGACGAACGAATTTTGTTGTGGAGTTATTTTAAAACTATGATATTTCATGTGGGATCATTTTATGAGGGAATATCGGGATATTTGTTAGCCTATGTGTTATTCAGATGAACAAATAAGCAACATTGCTGAAAAGTTTCACGGTTATCCGTTCAGTAGTTTTGACGTGAAAAAGTAAAAAAACATTCATCCATCCAAACAATTAATATTAGGATATAGGGTAGGATAAGTGCAAAGCTACTTAGATCTACAGTGCCTACCACGCTGGAAAACCAATGCTCGTGACTGTACAGTCGGGAACGTCCCGGTTGATCAGTAGAGTTTTTTTAGGGAGCTTTAGTTAAATAAGTAACAGATATATAGAAAACGTGTGTATCACAAATAATAGACCATTAAAAGGTATTTCATTTAAAAAATAAATGATTTCTTTAACCTTAGTACTTTCCGAGAAAACGTTTATCAAAAAAACTATACTAACCGGGAAGTTCCCTGTTGTACCAAAAGAGGTGTCGATGACGTCGATGTCGTCTCGAAATTAGGCACGCTGCGATAACAACGTGAATAAATTCAAAATAGTACAAAGGGAAATGTTTATATCGCTTCTGTGTTTCGCCTAAAGGGGTTACTATCAACTAATTACTTGTTACCTCTTTCTTTTCTAATGTGATTTCTATGTAAATCCGCCATCTGTCGTCCAATCAGCGAGTCTCAAATGTGGTGACTAACAACTGGTAATTGACCATAAACCGACCGGTATATTTTTAAAGACTAAGCATTTTCCTGCTGACTGTGCTTTGTACTGCTGGTTCCAGATCATTTTCATTATGACGATTATGGTACCTACCCTTACTGCCCTGTTTTAACTTTCCTCACTGTATAAATGGACAGAGGACACACAGAAGAACAATAAATAATAAGTGCTGACTGTTAAACTAAGCATTAATTAAATACTATGATCTTCTTCTTATCGAGTGAGGATTAGTGGCCTCCTCTGGCGTCAGAGTTTATCAAGCCTATAAGGCCTCTGACTTGGCTTAACGACTATAATCAAATGACAATAGCCGGGCCCGACGATTTAACGTGCCCTCCGAAGCACGGAAGCGCTCAGTTATAATGCCACTTTACGGTCACCCATCCGACACCTGACCGGGCCGAACTTTGCTTAACGAACATGATCGAATACTATCAGTCTGTCAAGCGCGAATACTATGATTGAATGAATGAATGAATGAATGAATGAATGAATGAATGAATGAATGAAATAGTTTATTGGGTACCAAAAACATAGAAACGAAACAAATAGAAAAATAATTAAAAAAACCGTAAACAAAAAATCCAAAATTAAAAATACTTAGAGCTAGGTACCCAATAGGCCTCTGCTCAGTATAAGCCGCGAGACAACGTGAACGTGTGTCACCGTGGCACTGATATTCTGCAGATACCTGCTGAGAAAAGGGCGCGTGACATTGAGCAAACAAACAATTACAGTAAGAAATAAATATATATGCATCTACTTATAGAATTATATAATAATAATAAAAAAAACAGACAGAACAACAGACAGTAACAGACATTAAACAAAAAACAAAAACCACTAAATACTAGGCGTTTTAAGCAGAACGGCATTTTTTAAACGTATATACTACGGTATCCTTTTGAGCTTCCAATAAATGTCTTTTATAATTAGTTCTAAAAGTGCTAATTGTTTTGGAGTCTTTAAGAGGTGGAGGGATGTTATTCCAGCACTTTGTAGCCATATACCGAAAGCTACCTCGAAACGCACTAGTGCGATGTGGGTAGCCCCTCAATCGCAAAGCAATACGTTCTGGACGCTCAGAGAAATTTAGTTTTCTGTACAAATATGAAGGACTTTTGTTTTTGATAACTCCAAACAGCAAACAAGCAAAGTGAATTTCTCGTCGATTCGCCATATTTAATAGGGCATTCTCATTAAGATATGGAGTGACATGAGCTCGCCGCGGGATAGAGAAACAATACCTCGCACAAGCATTTTGTACCCGCTGTATAAGCCTTTTAGTGCGAACTAGAAGACACCCTCCGATGACCGTGTCAGCGTAATTTAGTTTCGACAAGATTAAAGTTTCACAGAGATGTATTCGCAATTCGACACTTAGATACTTTTGGATTTGATATAATACCTTCAACCTGTAAAAACACTGTCTGACTGTATCTGATACATACTTCTCAAATCTCAAACCACTATCAAGCAGAACCCCTAGGTTTCGAGCTTCGGTAACATGTTCAATTGTGTCTGATCCAATTCTGACGTCAAGTGCTTGGACGTTCATCCGTTCTATCTGCGACTTGGTACCATTAACAACGAGCTTAGTTTTCGTCGAGTTTAACAATAAACCATTCCTCTCAGACCAAACTACTATACGTTCCAGATCTTGATTCACCAATTCAGTCGCTGCTGTGACATCGTGTGGTTTGAATGATTTATAAATTTGTAAGTCATCTGCGTACAAGTGAAATTTACAGTTTTTTATACATTTGGGAAGGTCAGCAGTGTACAAAATAAAAATGATAGGCCCAAGGATCGATCCCTGAGGCACCCCACGACTAACAGGTAAAGTAGCGGAATATTGTTTTGAGCCATCGCGTTGCGTTACTTCTACCTTTTGACAGCGACCGGTGAGGTAGCTTGAGAACCACTTGATTGCAGAGTTATCAAAGCCATAATACTTTAGCTTTGCCAAAAGTAGTTCACTGTCGACAGTATCGAATGCACGGGAGTAATCAAGCAAGACCAGAACTGCACTCTCACCAACGTCTCGACCTGCTAAGATGTCATCAACGACGTCCATAAGTGCAGTTGACGTGCTCATACCTGCTCTGAAGCCTGACTGTTTTTCTGGCAATATGTCACACTGATGTAAATATGCTGTTAATTGAATGCAGACAACTTTTTCCAGTATTTTTGACATGAATGGTAAAATGCTTATCGGTCGAAGGTCTTTCAGTTCAGTCGGGTTGTTAATTTTAGGAATAGGCTTTATAACAGATTGTTTCCATAGGTCAGGGAAGATACCATCTGTAATAGACTTATTGATAATTGCTGTAATTATAGCCAATGTTCGCGGTAATGTTAGCAATATCATGCTCAAAGAGATTCCATCAACGCCTTGGGCATTCGATTCAATATTTTTAATAATATTAGAAACTGTAGTTTCAGTTACAGGCTTCAAAGTGAAAACACTACTACCAAATCTATTCGATTCGAAATAGTCCAATGTTTCCCTGCGATCTGTATCATTATGAGCTGGGAGTTTAAGAAAGTGGTTATTTATTTTATCAGGATCTGAGATATTATCGGGCAGCTCAACAACTTTTCTTTTGAAATCGACATGACGCTTAATATTCTTCCATAGCGTACGAGGATTTTGATATTGATTATTTATACAATGTTTAAAGTATGCGGCTTTCTCACTATGTAAGGCTGCTTGGACTATGTTCTTCAGGTCTTTATAGTACTTCTTGTGACTATCAACTTTAGTGCTACGATACCTGACATGTGCATCATCTCTTAGCTTCATCATGTCTTTGACAGTGCCAGTTATCCAAGGATAACTTTGTTCTTTGACTAATGATGTTTTCATAGGAGCATACATGTCAAAGAGTTCTTTAATGTGCATATTAAAAATATCCAGTGCGTTGTTTACATTTTCACATAACAGGTTCTCCCAGTTTACGGCATTAACAGTTTCATTAAAAAGTCCCAAATCGATGTCTTTTAGCGGCCTGTATGTTATCCATTGAGGGGGTAGTTTAGGTTTTTTCACATTTAATTCAAATGATACAAATGCGTGAGAGCCTAGGTCTGGCATATGATCAACAGTAACCGTATCAACTTTTGTAGTGCTAAAAACAAGATCAAGCAATGTTTCGGAGTGGTCAGTAAAGTGAGTTGGTTGCGTCACATATTGGTTGAAATTCATAGAATGACAAAAATGTAATAGTTTAATTGAGTTGGATTCTTCGGGCTTTAGAAGATTAATATTAAAATCACCCATTAGAACAATATGATTATACGCTGACAAACCGCTCACAGTATCCGATAACACATCCAGAAATGTATCAACACTCACCCAATGGGGTCGATATGCTGTTCCTATGGCCAGCTTATAACCATTCAGATTAAGGCCTAACCACATCTGTTCTACGGGGGTTGAAGACGCGTGTTCAAGAAATCGCACATTAATACCACGCTTGATAAAAAAACCAACTCCACCGCCACGCGAGCGAGCACCGGGTGGACGCGGTATGTGACGCAGCCTGTAGCCAGGAGGTGCGGGAGCTCGAGCCTCTTCGCCCGCTCGTAACCAGTCTCATTAATGGCCACTAAATCTGCTCCGTGCCGCTCCATAGCAACCAGAAACTCGTCGTGACGGGTACCCAATGAGCCTGGATTGAAAAGTCCCAGTTTCAACCTTTTGAGTTTTAAAAACTCCAAAACAAATGCACTCGATATTTGTACGTACTTGCAATTATTTAAATATCTTTTTAGAATACCAGTATGTCGCCAACTCAACCGTAAAATTGCGTTACCCGTAATTATAATAAAAGAAGAAATCAAAAACATATTATCAACATTTTTCCTAAACCATAACATAAAATCGATATAAAAGTTGTTATTAACATTAATCAAACAGTGAGTATGCCACCTTATATTATATTTAGTAATCAGCACAATAATTATAAAACATAGGAAATACACTCTAGTTATACTAACACATAGCAAAAACACAGATAAAAAACGACTGCAGTCTTTACCCCTGATACAGCTTAGCAATATTTTAGACACATGTTGAGAAATCAATAGTATTATTACAATACACTTTATAGTTGGGTTGTGATTCACTAGTTTTGTCAAAGGTGCATGCAGATGTCCGATCAATATAAATGCAAAATGAACCAAAACAACAACAAAATTGAATAACCACTTACAAAAAACTTTGTTTACGTTTAATACAAGCATGAAGTAAGTAGCTTTAATAAACCGGTGTAAATAGTATGATAATATATTATTACAGATATAAAAATACGAAAAAGCTAACACCAAGTGTTTATTATTATTACTACCAGTGACAAAAAGTGAAGTTTCAAAATATACAGATCGACTTATGAGTAGGGCAAGTCTTTTTAAGTAGTGATAATTACAGTAATATCCACTTTTAACTGTTTGTATTAACACCAACCAGCTAAATACTAAAAACCTTATCAATATCTGTATGGGAACGAATCGGATGGCGAGCTGTACCCTGTTCTCGGCGCGCGAAGATTTTACCATCTTTTGTCCACACATACTTCCAGTTTTGTCGCTTAGAAGCGGCCCGCGATTCATGGAACAACTGACGGTTGAATTTGGTAAGCCGCTCATTAACATAGAGTGGCCGGGTGGGACCTGCGAGGCCCAAACCCTCCGTAGTAAGGCCGCGGCGCACGCGTGCGGCGGTCAACAATGCATCTCGAAGCGCACGGCGTGCGAGGCGCGCCACTAAGGGTCGTGGCCGGGGTGGCGGAGATCCCTCCTCAAAGCTACGCACTGGTCCAGCTCGCTCCACCGTCACGACGTCCCGCTCTTCCAATTGGACGCCGAGCTTCTGAGCCACAGTTATTAGTAAATGAGTAGCATTCTCACCACTTGACTCCGTTAAATTCGAGATTTCAATGTCGTTCAATAACATATGTTGTTCTCGTTCTCGTATTTCCATTTTCAATTGATTTATTGTGTTTTCTAACTCTGTAATTTGACTAGTCCTTGGCTCTGTTTCTCCAATTTTATTTTCATAAGAGTTCATCCTTTCTTCTAAACAGTCTAATCTTGAATTTTGTGTCTGAATAGCGGTGGTGAGCCCCGTCATTGCTAGTCTAATGGCCCGCAGTTCTGCCAAAACTAATTGCTTAAAATCAATATCAGTTGACTCAAATTTGTTCAATTCGTCGCGCATTAAAATTTCTTCATCCGCAGACATATTTTTCTTGCTAACTTTTGTACGATGTGTTACATTTAAGTCAATTTGGATTGGACTTTTTAGAGGCTCATCAGCCTTGTCACAATGAGGCAGCGCAGGCGGGGCGGCTGCCGCCCCCAGACGAACAGGTGTGGTCAAATTGCCAGTCTTTGGTTGTTTACTAAGGCATTCGGGACATTTCCAAGAGTTTTTACGATCATTATTACTTGCATAAAATGAATTGTAGCGTTTACTAGTCATATTCAGGCATTCTTAGTCATACGCTGCTTTACGTACCTAAGTCATACGCTGATTGCTGACTCGGACTACACCCAGAAATGTATAATTAAAGTAATCCTCATATACCACACAATACCAAATAAGAGATAACGCTTACGTTCACATGGAGGCATGTCGGATCCGGTTTTAGTCACAATATAATTTACATGAATAATTATATAGTGATCTGAATTTAAGACATTTCATATAAATTAAATGCGGATACGACATGTCTACGTGTGAACGAGAGGTAAGAAGGCGCTTGTTCTAAAAGGGATGTCGATGTCGTCTTTTTAAAAACAGGCACACTGCAAGTAAAGAAATAACAAAATGGAAAAACGCGAAATGTATGGCCTACATCTGGGTTTTGCGCATAGGGGTGGTGACGCTTGACAGCGAACTACTTTTTGATTTCCATGTAAATCCGCCATCTGTCGCCCAATCAGCGAGACTCAGATGTGGTGACAAATAATTACCCATGAAGCAGACCGGTAATAAAAGCCGACCGTTAAATTAAACATTAATTAAGTACTATGATATAAATTGTTGACTTTGACTGCATCCAAAATCATCTAATATTCCAACCGCAGAACAAGAAAGAGCGAAGCATGTTACGCATGCAGTCAGTAAAAGGTGTCGATGTCGCCTTGACAACAGGCATGTTATTATTATTATTAGTTGACAGGCAAGCAGTTGAGACAACTGATAAAGGCCATATTGCCATGACAACGCAAAGAAATTCAAAATCGTACAAAGGGAAATGTTAAGACTGCTCCTGTATTTCGCGCAAAGGGGTGGGGACGCAAGACAGCCAACTTATTACTTCTAACTATTGTGATTTCCGTGTAAATCCGCCATCTGTCGTCCAATCAGCCAAACTCAGATGTGGTGACAAAGCTGGTGAATTAACCATGAACCGACCGGTAATAAGGGCCGCCTGTTAAACTATGCATTAACTCCAACCCAGTGATAGACGCTGATTTTACAAGCCACATTCATTATCAAAGGGGTTTTGAGATATTGTAACGGTTAATTTGGAATTGAGAACTATCTACGTCAGTATTGACCAGACTGAAGATGACGAACAGAAATTCATTTTGGAAATTTAATTAAATGGTTTTTTCACCTACTTACATAATGTACGTACATTCAAGACATAAACAATACATTTACCTGTACATAAAATATAATAAAAAAATATAAACAAAAATAAAAGTCGTCGAAATGTTTGGCTACGGATGGCCACGCCTGTTTTACTGAAAGGTACAGAAAATCACAGTACCTATACTATTTATATATTATTTTACTCACTCATTAAAAACCATGGGTAGACGAAGTTGAAGGATGGTAACAAAAGGGTTTGAACTTTGTTATATGGAAGCTGGCCTCGTCCCAGTACGCAGTAGGTATTATCGGGAGACGCCATTTTGATTTTTTTTCAAAAAGTCATCGCTCTATATCTATACTAATATTATAAAGCTGAAGAGTTTGTTTGTTTGAACGCGCTAATCTCAGGAACTACTGGACCGATTTAGAAAATTCTTAGACCATTAGAAAGCTACATTTCTCCCGAGTGACATAGGTTATATTTTATCTCGATATTCCCACGGGAACAGGCACCACGCGGGTAAAACAGCGAGGATCCGCTAGTTACTTATACAGGGTGGAAAGTTAAAACGGGACATGAAGGGTAGGTAACCTTTACCGTTGTTGCTACATGAAAACTTTCTTAGGAAACCATCCTTATTTTTTTGAGAAATTTTGAACTGCATTAACGGATTTTGAAAAACAAAAACTACAGTCAGCAGGTATATTTTTAGTTTTTTTTTTTACTTTTTGATGCCAATCTATCTTGATTATTATGAGGATCAAAACAGTCTAAGATACCGATTGAGGTATGGGTACTAGAAAAGTCAGAATTCGCGAAAAAGTATTTCCACACATTCGCTAAGAAAATAAGTTCTGTCAACAAAGGTACTCGTCGGTGAGACAGATATAGCAGCGTGTGGAGCGAGCGCGGGAATTGTGTTTTTTGCGTTTTTCGCGATTTCTGACTTATCTAGTACTCATACCTCATTTGTGTATTTAGTGTTTTGATCCTCATGAGAAACAGGATCGTTTGGTGTAAAAAAAATATTGTTGAAAACTGACCATTTTCCTGCTGACTGTACATTTTAATGATGGTTCCCTAAGATCGTTTTCATTATGACGATTATGGTACCTGCCCTTACTGCCCTGTCTTAACTTTCCACACTGTATAAATGGACAGAGGACACACAGAAGAACAAAAAATGTTGCGATATAGTATAATGCCTTAAAGTGTCACATTAGCCAGATAATTAAAATTAATAATTAATAATGCCGACCCTAAATATCACCTTTGTATCAATTGTATCTTTAACTCCATTTATCTCACTAACCTGACATTTTAGTGCATAATGTTGCATGACATTTTTTTTCCTCTTTACGTTCCCCATCCATATCGTGCGACGCCATTTTGATTTTTTTTTGCAAAGTGGCGGACCCTGGACGAGGTCAAAAGAAACCCCTTTTAAGCGATTAATGAACGTGCTGTTTAATCTTATTTCAAGTTCAACGCAAATTAAATAAAGAGCAAATAAACAGATTGCTGATGTGTGCCTTGCCTTGGTGTTAAATCCTACTTCCTACTAATATTATAAATGCGAAAATACGTCAGTTTGTTTGTTACATTTTCACGCAAAAAACTACAGAACCGATTTGGAAAGGGGTTTGAACCACATAACATTTGTTCTGTGGTTTGAACCTTCTGGCCTCGTTACCAGTCCGCCATTTTATTTTTTTTCATAATCACGCCGCACGATAATACCTATATTAATGGATAGGGAACGTAAACTTAAACAAAAAATATTAAACAACATAATGCCCTAAAGTGTCAGGTTAGAGAGACAATCGGAGTTAAAGATAAAAGGAGATAGTTTGGGTCGGCATTATTAATTTTTACTCTAATTATCTGGCTCACGTGACACTTTAGGCTCTATTGTTTAGGGCATTATATACCATAACATGTTTTGTTCTTCTGTGTGTCCTCTTTTCATTTATATAGGTATTATCGTGCAACGTCGTTTTGAAAAAAAAAATGGCATCTCATACTACAGATATGGACGAGGCCAGCTTCATACAAATAAGTTCAAACTCCTTTGGCACCCAGATAGAAGATAACTTGGATAAATATAGGCTACTTTTTATCCCAATATTAACACGAAAACGGGAACCAAGCCGGTAAAACCACGGGCGGCCGCTAGTACTACCATACAAGTAAATAATTTTCAGTTAATTGATTGCACAAAACTTTTACTATTTAATTAAAGAAATATAAAAAAAAAACTGCATGTGAATCGAAATCTGTTTTAATAAAATAAATAGGTAAATAAAACTATGTATACAAAAATATTAAAATAATTATTTGATATTGACAATTTTTTTAAGTAATACCAATTTAAAAAAATAATAAACCTAAAACAAGAATTAAAGTCATTAAAATAACAAAAAAATAGGGTTACTAAAGAATATATCAAAAAGTAAAAAAAAAACTAAAAAAACAATCCTCTTAGCAGAGCGTAGTTTCGATCTACGGACCTCTGGGTTATGGGCCCAGCACGCTTCCACTGCGCCACTCTGCTGTTGTGAGGAGCGACGAAATAACGATTCAGTACGCGCCAAAGTCGATAACCGCGTGACGTCACTCAGCGTCTAGTACGCGACGCACGTGATATTGCGTCATGCTCATGTGATATGAAACGTATTGAGCTATAAATAAGATTTATTTTTAATGACGGATGATTACTATTATTTTTAGTTCTGCGATTACGTATTATTGGTGTAAGATTTTTTATTTGAATAAGATAGGTTTTTAAGTACTACCTACTTATAAAGAACTTATAGGTAGTTTTGTTAAGATTTTTATACATTTATACTATAAAAATCTTAACAAAACTACCTAAACTGACTACTACCTATGTAGGTACTTATGTGAAAACCTTCCAAAATACCTACTTACTACTTACATAATAAAGTACTTGGAAACGGTATATTACCTGAAAAAAAAAGAATGTTCGTTAGTTTCTGATGACCACAATAGGTATATACTCTATTTATAATTATTATGCAAAAACTTAAAGGAAGTACCTACTAAGTATACTATTTTATAAAACGCTATTTTTATAGTTATTTAATACGGCACAATTTTAACACAGGGAAGTTACTAACGGTTTGTTCGGACAGTTCAATTTTGACATTTCTTCTATGGAAAATATGTCAAATTATAACTGTCTGTAGCCAAAACAATCCGTTATTCTAAACCTTAACCTTGTCCGAGTTATTTTAAACCTTATCCAACTTTAAGAACTAAGTATGTCATACACTAACTACATTAAACCGCTAAAAACGAGATAAAAACTTGTCACGAACCGGGTAAAATTTACAAAAAGCTAAGTTGCGATTGCGAGAATCGTATAATTAAACAATATGTTACCTTACCTCCTCTCGTCCCTTTTATAGCTTTTTATATGCACTCAAAGAGCTTTTGTTCTGTCCCTAACATACATTTTATATCACTAATTTATGAACAGGAAATTCGGGTTAAGTAGAGACCGTGACACGCTGTTTTTCACCGGACCAACGCCATTTTGAATGACTTTTATACGTTTATGTAGAATGTAACCAAGACTGGTAGCTTATTTTACGTTTTTACAAGTTATATTAAAGTTCATTGTTGGCTACATTACATACCTGCTATAGGCTAACTACCTACCTACCTACATAACAATTGTTAACGATATTAAAACAGTATAATGGTGTCGTGATGTAATAATGATCATAAATATTACTCTGTAAATGGAAAAAATATTAATATTCATTAATGCTAATTTATATATAATAAAACACCAAGTCGTAATAAAAAACCTATGTACACTTGGTTCTGGTTGCCGGCCGAACAACTTCTTTTTTATTACTTTAACATGGTATGACAAAATAATTTTAAAATTAAACTTTAATTCAAACAAATACCTAATTCAGTATGTGCAACTCAGGGCGCAGCGGTAGCGTTAGTACTGCGATTGTTGTGCTTAAGCAACTTTCGCTATGGTTGGTTACCTACGGGATGAGTAACCAGAAGGGTTTATTATCTTGGGCTCTACGGAATGCAAGTCAAGCTATTAGCCCCATCTATACCAAAATCCGTCGCTAACTCATCTGTCGACATAAAACAATACAGTCTCTTACTGCATCAACCCATCCCGACCGCGGGATGCATGTATCAAAGTAATGTATCCAAAATTAAAGTGGTCGTCCAATTTCCGGGGAAAAATAACAACACCTGTCCCAGCCTCGGGTAATGGCACGAAGATTTATCTCTCGTTACATGGAATTTTAATGTAGCGACGGACAAATGTGGCATGGAAGAGAAAAACGATGGACAATACGGACTTTTCGTTTTTGTCCGCTAATCTGACGCTTTGGACAAGAATTGTAGTGGTTCTTTTCTGTGAGAACAGTAGTAGATCTCGCTTGCAAAGTTAAGGCGCTACTCGGAAAAAGTATGGACTTTTTGATATAAAACTATAGCACGGTTACAGTTATTACAGCTCTGGTAATAATATATATATTTCTTCATACCTTTATCTAGATTCAACACGAACGAAAATTCAAGATTATTCTTAAATGGGGTTACTTACACTGTTGGAAATCGGTTTAATAAGTGGACACCAATAATATTTAGGATCGTATAGAAGCATTTTTTTTAAATCGCTGTAGTTTTTTAAATCGAATTTCACTTTTTCAAAAGGCGAACAAGGTCCAATTTTAAATCGAATTTCACTTTTCCAAAAGGCTAACCTACCCTTATAGACTTTTGTGCAAAATAGGGGTAATAGTTTTAGCGATTACTCCCATTCTCTTAGTCCTATAATAGTGCATGTTTGTCCGAGTGGTTAAGAGGGGAGAGTACTGGTTCTCTGAGATACAGGCAACGGCTTAGTTCAGATACCAGTCTCTCCACAATCTTGTGCTATGTGACTTAATTTTCATGTAATTTTTGTAAACTTATTTTGTAAACGATGAGATTGTGTAGAGAAGAAATAAACATTTATTTATTATTTATTTACTTACAGCAAAAAGTAAAACGTTTTCAGTAGCCCTAAAATAAGAGTATTTTATCGACACTCGTATTTCTACCATTTAAGCCCAACATGAGCTCTCTAGGTCAATTATTTGTGGAGATACAGCTAGATTAAGATGGTATTTTTTTTCAAAAGTGGAAAGTCCTTGTCGTTAGTGTTGTTTGCCAAGACACATACCGGCTGAACTAGCTGAACAATTGATAGTAACATACAATAATAATTGTAATTTAAATAAAAAGAAAGATGGAAAATAAAAATGTATAAATAAAAGGGAGGAAAATAACTATACTTTGGAATATCTCTTTGAACGATGGAGTAGAAAGACGAGTCGTGTAATAATGTACGACATGTTGATTACGAAGAAATTCAGATAGACAAGTAACCTTCATTTATTGTATTCTACACGTTGGTGCCTACTTGAATTACAGAAGCAATTCTAATCACTTTGCTGTGTAAACAAACTAAGGCGTTTTTTCACAACAGAAATAAGTTAAGGAAAATATTTCAAAATAACTGCATATAAGTAAGGTACCGACATCATATAGAGACACAAGAAGTATTTCGATGTACTCCATAATTCTGGAATTGAATACTATCGAAGTAAACATTTTAAGATTGTTCGCATTGCTTAAAAAGTACACCCCGCCAAGCAACGTATAGCCGTTAAAAAATCCTTAAGGTTGGGAAAATGTTAAACCAAATTGGTAACAGTTACAGATATAAACAACATAATAAAATCCATAGGAGGAAAAGTCTTATACCACTGAAAAATATTTTTGCAAAGAAAATGTAATCCTACATTAGTACGTAGCTAATCGTGTAAATGTGACTCCAAAATTTTATTTCCAGACCATTAGTTCATCAAGCAAAATAAAAAATAAAATTAATAACCGGAAACTCCACCATATTGTCGACATCGACCACTGCAATTGACGTGACCACTCGAATAATAGCTCCCATCACTTTCGCTTCGTTTCTCATGTCGCTCGCAATAATTCAGACCGACAAATCAAACTTGGCCTTCCAACAACTTCATTTGCAGCTAATAATTAAGGACGCCTACGGACCGTGAGAGGTCTTGAAAACTGGTGAAGCTAAAACCAGTTTATTTAGACCCGCTGTTGGTTAGTAATTTTCTATCGTTTTCTGAACATTAATGGGTCTTTGAAAACTGGATGTTATGTTAGTGACCACTGGTTCAGAAATTTTGTAATTCCGCCGTTTAAGCAGCTAATTCAAAGTAGGTTTGTTTTGTGTATTAAAAGCTTCATTGCTTTTATATTTTGAAACCATTATGAAAAAAAAATGTCTTCTTTATTCGATAACTGACATGAGAAACTTTAGAAATTTTAATTAAAACTGTAAAACTTGGTAAATCTGGAGCTCAATCGCGCTAATTTTGGATAGTTTTACCAAAACATACCACTTTTCTCCCTATAGTACCAATACCCCAATGAACACAAAATACTTTCTGTGTTATGTGGTATAATACCCCATTTCTACTCAAAGCCACCTAGGAATCAGTAAAAGGATCACATTATTTATTATCTGTTGTATTGTATTTGCAAAATTAATCATTTGTCATAGTAGCATAAGTAACAATATGTACATAAAAACTGCACTCCCTTCTGCAAAGTCCGGGAGACCAAATTTGCATAAATCCCAATTAAGTAGGATTTAAACGGTAACACCAGGCGCACCCGTTGTAATGTGAGCTTAAATAAAAAATAAATAAATAGAAAACAATAAATTTCAACAACACGTGCCGCCACCGCCATAAAAAATACGTTTTGTTTTACGTTTTTCATTACGTTTCTGTGCATTTCCGAAACAAAACAGCAGTGATTGTAAACAATGAATTGAATGGTAAATCAGTTTTACGTACCAAATTTTGCTTATTCAAATGTAAAAAACACATTCTTTTGTTTTTGCTTACTTATGGCTACAAGTAAGAAGCCTTCAAAACGAGTCGATAATTTTATAGCTAGCATAAGTACTTATTTACAGAATATTGTCAAGTACCTAATGTTTTCTAGATACCTATACAAATTATTTTTTAAGAGAATAACTACACTGATCTACAACACTTTAAACTAAGATACGAATATATGATTTTTGAATTGTTGCATTTTTCAATGCTATTTTTATACTTGTGACAAATTTTAATAGAAAAATATTGGAAAAAAATCAACTCGGCCACAAGTAAATTCTCAGAGGCTACCGAGGCCTAGTGGTTAGAGCACTGGACCGGATTTCCAAAGGTAGTGGGTTCGAGTCCCATCTGAGAATTCACTTGTGGCCGACTTGTTATTTTCCAATATTTTCCTATCTAAAATTTATCATAAATATAAATGGCCCTCTTTTAAAGTTAAAGCAATTTTGTATAGAAAAACCTACTGCTAGATTTTACCCATATAGTTTAAGCGATATTTTTCGATTATAAATAATTGCTCTATAGAAATCAATCAACAAGAGATGGGCCGACTATGACTTTGACCGACTAGCCGACTGGCCGACTAGTCGGTTGCAAAAAGCCGACTGCTGCCAGACAGGGCTTTATTACTTTAGTACTGCTACTCCATAACTTGCCCCTAATTAAAAAAAAACTGCCCCTAACTAGAAAAATATTGGAAAAAATTAACTCGGCCACAAGTGAATTCTCAGAGGCTACCGAGGCTCAGTGGTTAGAGCATTGGACCGGATTTCCAAAGGTAGTGGGTTCGAGACCCATCTGAGAATTCACTTGTGACCGAGTTAATTTTTTCCAATATTTTTCTATTTAAAATTTACCATAAGTATAAAAATAGCATTGATAAATGCAAAAATTACAAAATCATAAAAAAATGCCCCTAACTAATTAATTATTTAGCAAAACTCGAACTCGAAAGTTATCATATATGTTTACCACTATTTAAATGATACCTGTACCTACACCACACACTTACTGGTTTCTTAACGTACTTCATTTTTTGGTCGACGAGTAGAGATTTGTAGAGAAACGTTTTTTGAAAAAACGTTTCCCTACAAATCTCAAATCTCGACCAAAAAAATGTACACAGTTTTGGTTTTGTGTTTGGTAACACAAAACTGAAATAATTAATAAATAGCAAACATTAGGTTACGTAACAGTATGTTCTAAATTCAGATAAAAAGGCTTTAATTGTAATTTGACTTCTTGATTTAAGTCCAATTATTGACCGAGCGAGCGTAGCGTTTCAATTTTGAGATTGGCAAAAAAATGCTTTTGTCCGTCTGTCAGTCTGTAGCATTTTTCAACCGATTTTGACGAAAATGGGCACACAAGTTCCTTGATTTATTAAAAAAATATATCAATCGCTTTAAGTTTGCAGTAGCGTTATTTATCGCCGGATTTCAATCAAATTTAAGAGGCACACTAAGAACTTCATTCTAAGAACAACTAAGAAGAGAATAAAAAGGGGAAATGTTTGCTGTAGCGGTTTATATGGACGGTTTTTTTCCCCATAAAATTTGTATAAATTTCCCCGTATACCAATAATTCCAATCAAACTACGCAGACCGCTCCGCCTTTGCGAGACGACCCCGTTGATACCAGTTTTGACCTCCTCTAAGACCAAGGGAACTCGAGTAATCGCTAATACTTATACCCATATTTAACTTAATATAACTAGTCTACGTCGGTCGGTAAACCTATTGGTAAATTTAAAGAACTAAAATTTTACTTTCATTGTTCCGCAAATTACTTTTTGGTTCATTATATTAAAGCAAGCGCGGACTATTGTTTTCACAGAACCACTAGTTTATCAAAAGTAGGATAGAGAGAGTTCCTATTCCTATATTCCTAGATCGTATGAGAAAATGTCAAATTAGTTAAAAAATAACAATTAATAATAGTAATACTAACGATTTTATTTTAATCGCCCCAATTTTAATGTTTTAAAGTATAAAAATAAGTATGAAGTAATAGGCGGACTAGTCGGTGCTTATTACCGAAATTCGCCGGATAATCGGTTTCCCCGACTAATCGGTAGGTACATCTCTAGAATCAACGTAAATTAAAATATTTGTAGTTGATAAGTACCAAGGTCGCAAAGCTAACCAGGAGTTATTATATCTGAAAAGCTGCTGCCTATAATAAAATAAAAATGCCTTAGAACTTCTCAAAACATCTAAAATAAACTCCTGGTTAGCTATGTATGACCCTGGTACTTTGAACTAAAAATATTGAAATATACGTTGTTTTTTTTTATTCATTTCGGTAGACCAATTAATATACGAAAGATATCGCTTTAAAGTACATAGTGAAAAATCAAGCAGTATTTTTTATAAACAAAATCGCTTTAACTTTAAAAGAGGCCCAACAGTCACAAAAAAAGTGTCAATTCTCCCGAATCAGGCATCTTTTTCGGGGAAATCGTCACTAATCCGTTCAAAGAAGCAAGTACCTATTAATAATGACATTTGTATCGAATTATTCTAGAAAGCAAGGTATTATTATAACTATCAGTGCATTCGCCACTGAATCAGCTATATCTAAACGTACCACGGGTCGGTAATCAGATTTGCATATTGATTGTTTACAAACGTGTTCCGAGGCACCTGCGCCCGCCGGGACACGGGCTCTTGGACTAATGTATAGTATGTATAGTAAGTAAATTTGAGTAAACATACCTTAGGTATACAGGTTCGAGTTAATGCTAAGTACATCATTGTAAAATCTCGATAAGGTATAAGGAAAAATGGGGTTCTCTACTTGTCTGCGAAATTTGATGATTCGATTTTAATTATATCGAACACGGTGTGTCGATAATTCTCTTGTGCGATGTTTCATTGCATCGATGACTTAATGGTGCGATGTAACACTAGTGCGAATAAATCTGTTGCGAAAAACCCTACAGCGATTGCTCATTAGTTTGATAGTATGTTTGTTCGAAACGCCTACTGTTGTCAGTCATCTTCTACAGCTACGTTATTCGTGACACATCGACGCAGTTGTCAGACTGATTTCACATCAGCTGTCAAATAGTATTGACAATGGAGCGATCACCGATTTTCATTCGGTGATATCAATGTGTTTAGACCCGCAGGCTGCTTATCGAACTCGCGAATCGCGATCAGTCACGGAAAAGTTCGCTGTCAAACATGATTTCTGTCAAATATGATAGTACTACAACTAAGGAACTAAAACGTTCAGCGGGCTTACCGTCATCTATTAGCAACCATCATGTCAAAAGAACGTTTTCTTTGCGTTTTGTTTTTATTGAAGTTGTCACATTTTGACACACTTCACACTTTGGACGATGGCGATTATGGAGCGAAGACGTCACAAAACTTCCGTCAAAAAACAAGCTTACTTTAAGAGATTCGTTGTGCGAAACAGCATGGTAAGATTGAAACAATACTGCGCCAAGAGATGGCGGTATGCCCACTGGTCACAGAATACTTTTTCATGTTATTAAAAAAATACATTGTGATTATAACTTTTTTTTATTTTGTATTTTCAATGCTATTTGTATGTGATAAATATTAAACAAGAAAATATACTAGAAAAAAACAACTAGTCTCATGTCATCCTGGCAGGGCGACTGAGACTGAAGGGGTTCGAGTGTCCTATGGACTGCACTGGACTAAGTGATTGTTAGGTGCAGGTGTAAAATTTAAATTTAATTTTTGTGACATGTATTTGTAATTTAATTTATTTTGTTTTTATTTAATTTAATTTAGCTTATTTTGTATTAATTTTCAATTTATTATTTTGACATGTCTCTTAAGTAATTAGTATAGAAAATGTATGTGAACTATGTAAACTATGGAACTTGTTTTCTGAAATAAATGATAATCATAATATTTATCAAATACTCTATGACCAAAAAATAACTAAACTCTACGAAAATCTTTTCACTTGTTCCCAGTGGCGCTAGTTTCTATAGAAATATTCAAAGACTAAGGACTATCTGAAATAGTTGCCTAGGATATTTTTGTTTATAAAACCAAAATAATGATTGTTGCTAGGCAACAAAACCAGTATCCTAAGCAACTATCTCAGTTAGCCCTATCCATATCTAGAGATATGTTATTAATTTTGGCCGTAAGAGATTAGCCACCTAGAACACAAGAAAGAGGTGAGAGCGAGTTGGTCCATTTCTACGATTTAGAATTTCGTCACGTGATCGAGTTTTTAAAACTCTTTCAGAAATGTACACAATCAAGTTAGAATACAAGTACAAAAGGTATATTCATAATCGTAACAGCTGATCATGCATTCCATTGTGGCTTGTTTTCTAGACCTTGATAAACGATGTCCGCGTTATCACCTAAAGTGCTAATTGCATTCGTACCGCTGAATTATGGCCGAGGGTCGTAATAACATGTCCCGACATGCCGTTAATGTTTGATTATGTTGTTGCTATTTATTTAATGGGCTACCGAAGGATGGGAGACGATTCGATGTTGGACAAGTCCAAGCTTAGTGAGAAGACCGTGAGCGAATACCTAGTTAAGTGAGTTAGCATCGTTCATTCGTTTTGTAAATCGTGATAGTAAAAATACATACTATAGAAACTCTAGCGACGTAATACGTAAGTGACACTGGTCGTCAGCCATTTTTTATGTTCCCACTGCTGGGGCACTGGCATTCCTTATGAATGGCTAAGGAGAACGGGTTATGACACACCACGCGTGGAATGCCCTACCTGAGGGTATCAGAAAGGCTCATACTCTTAAATCATTCGCCGATTAAGTTAGAAGTCATTTCCCCTTTTTATATCTCAATGAGTATTTAATTTGTTAGTATTTAATTTTATTTCCCTTTTTATACACCCATTGAGGTGCTTTAACTCATTTCTTCAAGTGAAGGTAATCCAACAGTGAATTAACACGGTACCCGTCCTCAGATCCGAGGCTCGCTAACGAATCGTTTCGACTCCAAACATGTTTCGTGTCCCGTGCAACTGCAGTTTTATCTGCAGTTACGATCAAATCTTCTTCTAAAATTATCAAAATTTTGATTACCATTGTGGTTTAAGTGCACCTTTAAGTGTGGACGTGTTTTTTTACATTGTTATAGACGTGGAGTCTGTGAGACTCCTTTACTTCATGGTGTTAGCTTACACTATTTTTAAACATGAGGGTATAACAAAATGATGACTCAATAATAACTTTTTTTAGACAATGTGCTTAGTCGTTTAAATCCTGACATACTTAGATAAATATAAAGTCAATTTCTATCGAAAATACAAATTAATTTGAAATAGAAAGTTGGGAAGACAGATGGGACTCGAACCCACGACCTTTGAAAATCCGGTCCAATGCACGGTCCATTTTGTATAGAAAACATGTACGTGGAGTCTCAGTGACTCGTGCTCAGTAAATCAAGCACATTACTCAAGTATTTTGAAGCCGACGACACAGTTACCTACATCTACATTAGTTTTCACTAATATGGAAAGTGCTGAGCAGCTCAGTGCCCGGGGGCGCAGGGAAGTTAGTGATATGTGAGATTTATATATAGGGAGGAGCCTGTAAGACTCCACGTCCATACTTAAAGGTTAAGGTACCCAACACGTCAAAACACCAAAATAAGGAAAGCCCAAACTAGAAGAAACACGGCACCCGTCCTCACATCCGACGTTCGCTACCGAATCGTTTCGACTCCAAGCATGTTCCGTGTCCCGTGCAACTGCAGTTTTATCTGTGGTTACAATCAAATCGTTTTCTGTCCACTGATTTATCTATCCGACGGTATTTCTTCCGGCTGGCGGGTTACGGGAATAAAATTTGTTCGTTACTGAGGATACGTTGAATTTCGTGAGGTCACATGGTAATTTATCATGGGATATCTTAATAGATGCGAAAATAAGTTTGACTGTGTGTGTTGTTTGTATATTTCTGTTTATTTATTTTCCTGTTTTTGTTTTATGGTGTCTAAAAGATCGAATTCCAGAACAGGCATCTGCTGCGATCGCAACTTTTTAGGACATCTACATTAAAAAAGTAAATATGCTCGTTTGTTGGTGTAATAATTTTGTAGAATTTTAAAGGCACTATTTATTATTTTTTGTAACTAAGTGAACAATAGTTTATCGAAGAAGGGTTTAATACCGTATTTATGTACTTACAATAATATTCAAATAAGGAGACTAAAATAAATATTTAACGAAATTTTGAGACAGAAAGTGTATCGTAAAAATATGGAAATACTTCATTCAGTCTTACGAGTCTGCTAGTCGGAGTCTAGGGCTATTTTTGGTATCGTTAGAACATCCAGTAATATTAATGTAAAGTTTTTTCATTGTCGTATCAAACTGATAATACTTATTGTCATGTTAAAGTCAAGTTAAAGGTGAAACAAAAGATTTGCTGAACTAAGCCTTAAAGACATTACGTACATCTTATGTTTTGGCGCGCACTGTTCATTGAAATAAAACAACTTTTACGGATATCAAACGCGCTATATTTCACGAACTAAGTTGTAAATGTCCGTATTTTTTGGTATTTTAGGGGTTTTTTGATTTTTTCGGCATTTCGGCACCTTTTCAGCTGCCGTGACCCCGGTTGTTTTATTTCAATAAGTCATAAAGAGTTTTCAATGCAAGAAAAACTTGAAAAGATAGCTAACATGTATGAGAAGAATAAATAACAAAGGCACTGAAAAATTCCACGCTTGATTAAAATACTGTTACTCGTTCTTCGCAATTTGCAATTAATCAAACAATGGTTTTATAAGCTAGAACGTATTAAATCTCGTACAATTAATATCAAAACAAATCACTAACGAAGCGAACAACGCTGCAAGCTGCACCAGTTCTTACGATGCAATAACGACTAAACTTTCAAACCCTCGTTGGAGTTTAGAACTTCATTGCTAATGGTTTAGAAATCAATTTTCTTTGTGGTTTATAGACTGCGAGGGCTTTATTAAATGGGTGTAATGAAGGATTCACGGGTGGGTGGGTTTCAATTGATACTATAGTTTGCGGTTTGAAGTGCATCCAGTTCGATATACTAGAGTTAAATAAAGTGTTAAAATACTGGTGTTAACGTAAAGGCGCAGAGATTCATACAAAAATGTAAGGACGAAGTTTAGGTACTTACCTATTAACCAACATAAAAATAAATAAGCTTCTTATTTGTCATTATGGTATTTATCTGAAGTTATGACTGTAATTTTGAACAAGCAATTAAGTACTAAATGTGCTAATTATTTGTTGTTAGGTATACAGGGTGGAAAGTTAAGGCAGTAAGGGCAGGTACCATAATCATTGTAGCTACATGACTGTATTTTTTTTTTCAAAATCAGTGATGATGCAGTTCAAAATTAAATTTATTTATTTATAATTAAATTAAGGACGGTTTTCTAAGAACGTTTTCATGTAGCAACAACGGTTAATTCATGCCCCGTCTTAACTTTCCACCCCGTAAATGGAACCTTTGCTTATGTGTTTGAAAGGCAAAGACGAAATTAAGAAAAATATGTCAATTCCTTTGAAACTTTTTTTAAGTTTCCTTTTCGTTTTTAATATGTGTTTTGAACGCTCTTCAAGCTTAGTCACGCTTTTCTAGCTAATTTTCGAAAAGTACTGTTCTAAAAAGTCTAGTACCCTCCCTGTAACCTTCAGCGCCAACTCCATTCATTAGCTCATAACTTTCAGCACATATTGTCTAGTCCTTTTTACGGTTGGCATAAACTCGGGACCTGCGTCCTTATTCCGGCTCATTGCCCTACTCGCGAGCTGAGTTGCCGTAACGAGGGAAGTCCGCACCTGGTAGGAAATATTGCCTTTTTAGGGTTTCGTAGCCTAAAGGCAAAAAACGAAACCCTTATAGATTCGGCCAATCCGATGTATGTCACAGCCATTTTATTCCAAAACTATGAGGATTATAAGTTGAAACATGGTAGGTAGATGTATTCTGTAAACCGCTTTACGGTTTTTACACAAAAATAAAAAAAATATATAAATCGTTACTGAAAATTTTTTTTTTTCATCAAACCTATACGTGTGGGATATCATTAGATAGATCTTTAAAAATTACATTGAGGCTTCTAAAGCAGTTTTTTCTCAAAGTCAACCGTTTGAAAGTTATAAACTTCGAAAGTGAAAAATCAAAAAAAATAATATGATGTAGATCTTTATAAAAACTTTCAACGAAAATTGGTTTGAACGAAATATATTTAGTAGTTTCAGAGCTATAGCACATTTTCCAAAACCGCAAATATAAACACTATGAAAAACAAAGTTATTTTTGCAGACGAAAAATTATAGTAGCATTTTGGCAATAATAATAGTAATAGAAACTTTATTGCACACGATACAAAAACAAGCTCATAAAGAGAAAATGACAAAAAAGAGGAACACACAATAGGTGGCCTTATTGTTACGTAGCAATCTCTTCCAGACAACCTTGGGTGAGAGACGAAACCCTTCATGTGCGAGTTCGACTTGCATTTGGCCGATTTTTTTACTTTCCGCTAATATGAAGGTTAGAAGAATGGTATAGGGTTACTATACATATAAGGTGAGAGATTGTTTATGGTCTAAAGAAAAACTGAGACAGAATAGAGATCAACTAATGCTTTTTAGTCGTTTGGACCAACGGACATGGGCCTGCGGGCCCAATATTTAAAATTAGGGCGTTTTTAAATTTTTTCTTACTATTCTCCGTTTTCCAGTTAAAATATAATAAACGTAAATATTAAACCCTTCATTACAGTTAACTAGAATTCTACAACTTTTTTACTGTTCTGTACTATTGGATGGGCCGGGAATAAGATGGGAAAATACCTTCGATAACTTAATGGCGCTTACCGTACTCTCGGGTCTTCGTCCAGAGTTAATGTTGTATTTTAGCTCAAAAACACTTCACACTGCACTGATTGTTCAGATATTTCGATTGTTTAATTTTAACACATTTATAGAATAATTTGAGATACATCTGCGCGCGCGCACGTGAGCCGGTTCGATCGCCAATCGAAGAAGTTTTTTTTTCTTAAGAAGGGGTAGGGGTCAGGATTCGTGCGTTTTGTTTTACGTTCATAGATAAATAATGTTTGTATGATTCATGCGATTTGAAAAATAATATAATATTAATTGAATTTTAAAAAGTATTATATGGCGCAGCCAACTATATTATTTTGTTACCGCTCTTTTGTCTATTTCTTCGTGGGTGAACCATTTTTACCTTATGTTGTATTTTACGAACTATTTTTATTCTTAACCTCTCAGGCTCCGAGAGACACAATTAATATTCCACTGTTCTCTGACACCGGTGTCCTGCTAGTAATGACGAATTAAATGTGTTTCCATTCTTTATTTTTATTGACTCAATAGTAATTCATATATTCAAACATTAACAACTTTTCTGAACTTGTACCTACGTAGCCTAAAGTAGGGTATACCAACGTTGTAAATCCTTACTTGGTGCTAGGTCATAACTTATCTGGGAATACAAGGGCAGCCTAAGCCAAAGCCTACATAATATTCTAGATGAGTTAGGGTTCTAAAGGAAAAAAACATTATTTTATATTTACCTTCGCCTCATGGCATGTCTGACTAAAATGAATTAAATAATTGATTCAGATTCGTTGTATTCTTAAGCTAATACGCAGTTAAAACAATAAATACATAGATGTTGATCCATCTTGGAAGTAAAGCTAAACACTATCGTTAAACCAAGAAATTAAATGGATAAATTTATTAAACATAAACAGCGAAATAAAGACGCTTTGAGGAGGGCAAAAACAAAGAAAGTAATTTTGTGGGCCGTGTCATCCCGTGACCACGGCAGCTGTAAAGGTGCCGAAACGTCGGGAAAATCAAAAAACCTAAAAATACGGACAATTACAACTTAGTTCTTGGAAATATAGCGCGTTTGATATCCGTAAAAGTTGTTTTATTTCAATAAACAGTGCGCGCCAAAACATAAGATGTACGTACACCAACTTAGGTCGTTAACTACTTATGTAAAATTCAAAACAGCAACACATTATTGCATTGAAAGCGTTATTTTATTCAAACTTAACTCCTATAACTTCGCAATTTCAAGTTTCCCTTCGATAATAGCCTCTTGCAATCAATCATTTCAAAACTCTTCATCCCAAGAAGTATCAGAAAAGCATTAAAATAACATTGAAGCATCTCCCAAGGTTCTTGTTTGAGCTTAGCACGTAAACCTGCCACCACCTCTGAATGCAACTAACGATCTGGGGCGTATTGAAAATTTATTCTAAGTACGAGAGGGGTTGCTTGGTTACTTATTGTATTGCTGTTACCTTAAACCACCAACATATCTTGATCCTTCAAACTCTGAATCCGCCAAAAATTTATCTTAGCACCCCCTTCTCAAGAAAGGTGCGGGAGACCAAGAAATACTGGTTTTCCTCCTGCAAAATGTACTACGCGGAATAAACGTTTTAGAAGATATGTGAAGTGGGAATGATATTTTTTGGTTTGTAAACAAGAGTTTATTTTACTATGGTGTTAACGTGAAATGTTGCCAAGTTTCCGACAGTGTTTGTACGCTTGAACTCGCTATAAAAATGAGATACAATGCAGGTACAACGAATTTTTGACACAATATTTTCATTTGTGACGGAACTAAATTCCGTTTTTTTTATCGTTGTTGCTATAGTTAGAGACAGGTGGAGTTTCAGCGCTTAATGTTTTATGACCTTTAGTATGCTTATTTAGGACATCGTTTATTATCATCATTTCTGCATTTATTAAGAGTACTTCTGGAGTAAACATTATTAGGAGAAACGGGATTTTTACCATGTTTGAGACTTTTATATATGGTACAAATCCAGTTTTTCTTAATAATGTTAGTGACCATGAAAGTGTTATTCTGGAGTAAAAGTCTCAAAATCTCGTTTTGCAAAAACATTTACTAATTTAATAAACAAATCTCATACAACAAGTTTGTTTGGTGTCTTTAAATAATAATAATAATAAATAGTTGCATACAAACACACCAGTTATCTAGCGCACGGTAAGTTTCATAAAGAACATGTGTTATGGTTACTAGATAACGCATAAACATACTTATATACTTTTTTTGTAAATACATACATAATATACATATTAACCACCACTTTATCTTGTTAATAAAATCACAATAAGTAGGAATTTTTTGCTCAATACTTAATGTAACAATTTGGTTTCTTTACAATTTGATTAGTTTACGTTAAAATTCAATACTGGAATCATCTATTTCAACCTTGGACATTTCAATCCACAAAAGTGATGAAATATTTGTAAATTGACGTCTCTACATTTATCAAAGCTAGAGGCATAGTTTTCGGGTCTCGCTTACTTTTTCCTTCAATGAAGTAATGCGAAAAGTGTGTCGCTGCAAGAATTCTGATGGCATCGATCATAAATCACTGGGCCACAATATGCGACCCTAGACTGCCCTAAATACGACCCTGGCATGGGCTGTAGAACGGAGTGCATTTTTTTATTCAGACCCAGTTCTCCACCGCCAGATAAGTACTGGACGTCTTATCTGGCAGAAAATATTGAAATAATTTTCATATGTCACTGTCAAATTATTTGCTTAATAAGCTATCCAGAACTTATTTGTCGGTGGCGAAACCGGCCTCTAGTAGGTATAACTATAGTCGGATTTTAATTCAGTAGAGTGATTTGGCAGGTTGTCAATGTCACTATGGAAAAATTATTTATTATTTTTGAATATGGTTTCAGAATATGGTTTCAAAAGTTCTTAACATATATTCATCAACATATTCTATCGTGCAAGGTCGATGTGCAAATATTACAATATAATGTTTTAATGTTTAAAACAATATACATTAAGTTGATTGATTGAATAAAAATAAAATGCTGAATTAGATAGCAACTATAACAATAATTATGGTAAATTTTTAAATAGAAATAGCATTGAAAAATGCAAAAATTACAAAATCATAAAATATAACAATAATTTTGAATTTGTGTGCGTGAATGGAACCAATACTTACTGAACTGGAACTGGATTTGCCCAAATCACTACGAAAAATAGTTTTTTTTTTATTATGGCTTCCTCCGTTTTTCACTGAAATTCCGCCAACGTCCCGTAGTGAGGGAAACACGGTTTTTAAAAAAAAAACACGGTGAAGATAGGACGTTTTCATGTTTCCACCTTGATTTTCTTTGTGGTACCTAAGGACAAACACAAGACAACACTAACATCACACAATATTTACAGAACATATTACGTACAATATTACCACAAAGTGGATTATACAAATATTTACATTATATTTAAATTCATCAGTTTATTTTATAGTTTAATATTATATTTTTTAATAAATTTTCACAGGAGAATGAAGACATGCCTATCGGTCAGTGACAGGTGGTAATTACAGTTGACAGGACGAGGTTTAGAGGATGGGAGAATGGGACAACGACAGTGTGTTTTTGACCCTCATTTTGGGACAGCCTAATTTTTTTGAATGATCGAATGGAGAAATATATCACAAATGCTAGAGTAAAACTCCCGTGAGCCTCGCTTTAATAGTATTTGAAAAAATGCGATCTAAGTAAAAGTACCGGTATTTATTTATTTTTTTGTTTTTATTATTTTTTCTTTTTTCTATGAATGTAACACTTAATTTTGCAGTGTGATCGTAAAGGCCTATCATAGGGCAAAATTATGAACCATGAACGAGGAAGCTACGACTTCACAGTTTCAAGGTAATCGCAAAAATAACAAAATCGGAATTATTTTTTTGTGACTAAAGTATTTAGTATTAGCATTTAATTTTTACTTAAGAACATAGCTACACATATGGAATACTACCACAAAAAAAATCGATTGTTAAAACCGTGGGACTTCGGAGATATTAATTTTTAAAAAGTACCGGTTCGGTACCGGTTTTTGGTCAAAGTCCTCAATGTCACTTTTTAGCAATATCACATACAATTCTTTATTGTAGCTCACCATATTAGGGTAACGACGATTTAATTTTAAAAAGGGAGAATGGGCAAAATTCCCCGGTCTTTAACAACTTCAAACTTCTAACATTAACTTTTAAGTATGGACGTGTAGCCTCAAAGGCTCCGGAAAGTATGTTAGTGTCTAAGTTTTGTGTACTTTCCCCACACTCTACGCACCTGAACAACTTAGTAGCTTTAGTTTTAGTATCGAAACGGCCAGTGATAAAGAAGATTGCATCGTTCCACCAAAAACATGTGAGTAATATTCATCTAAACATCGTATAGAGCCTGTCAGGCTACATGCCCATAGTTGTGTTATAAAATATTTGTAAACAACTTTGTTCTCGCTTTTAAATTTTCTTGTAAAACATGGCTGAAAATAGTAAAGCATATCCTTCTCGTTCTAAATTAAAGGCCGTGATCTGTACATTCTAAAATGTATAATTGTATATGCATCATACATATCACACATTCAAGGTGTAAATGATAAAAAATATATGATTTAAGAAAGCCCTGCTGAGGCAAAGTGGCACTATGAGTCTGGAACGGCTTCATAGCGCCTCACCCCCGCATCCTCCAGGTAATATGTATTAATGCGGGGTTTCAGCATGCCTGACGAGGGTGGACTCCTTCCCGCATTACGTATTACTCATCATCGGAAGATTCGATTGGTAGACCGTGCATTCCACATGACATGAGAAGCATGCAATGGCGGAGCGCGTTTATAATACACTCATTTGCAAAAAAAGTTCCAGAAGTTAACATCGACTTTCATAACTTTTATTCAATTTTTATCGATTAATTTCAAATCCTTGACTGTCTGTGTATTTATTGCTGTTTGGCTGTATCAAAAATGGTAGATAAAGTGGTAAAAGCTACCAAAATTATCGCGCTGCTTGAAGAGGGTTGCAGCCAATGTTTCGTGGCTAGGAGGCTAAATGTTAGTCGCTCGACAGTCCAAAGGACCTGGCAACGATATCAGGAGACTGGTTCCGTCGAGAGAAGGCCTGGTTCTGGAAGAAAACCATGTACCCAACCACGGGATGATCGTTTTCTTGTGAGTCGCGCATTGAGAAATCGCAAATCTTCGTATGTGGATCTTAAGAACAACCTCCAAGAAGTAAGAAATGTGCATATTAGTCTATGGACGGTCAGGAGGAGGCTTCTCGCTGCCAATATACGCAGTCACCGCCCGACCCGCGGCCCCAAATTACTCCGTGAGCACAGAGTTCACAGGCTTAGGTTCGCTTGAAATTGTGAATCATGGACTCAAGAAGATTGAAATAGGGTTTTGTTCTCTGATGAAGCCAGGATATCTCTGTTCGGTGAAGATCGACGTCGGCGAGTGCTAAGAAGACAAGGAGAACGCTTTGCAGAGGCATGTTTCGAAGAAATCACACCTTATGGTGGGGGCTCTGTTATGTTTGGGGCAGGAATAAATTCAATGGATCGTACAGAGTTAGTCTTTATTGAAAACGGCTCACTGACTGGACATCGATACATAACGGAAGTTCTAATTCCTCATGCACAACCCGCATTGGCCGCTCTAGGTGAAGACTCGATTTTTATGGACGACAATGCTCGCGCCCACCGATCCCGCGATGTTAATGCGTATGTGCAAGAGGTCGGCATTCGTCGTTTGGATTGGCCAGCTCGAAGTCCCGACCTCAATCCCATAGAGCATGTCTGGGACGTTCTGAAACGGCGTGTGAGATCAGTACACCCGGCTCCGCAGACCATCAGAGAGCTGAAGAATGTGAGTGGGAACGTATTCCGCAAGCAAGTATTCGGGATATACTCGCTAGATCGCCCAGACGAATTCAAGCTGTGATTTTAGCTAGAGGGGGTCACACTCGATACTAAACATTTATCTGCTTTTACTTTATTAAAGAAAAACAAACAAAAAAACTTTTTTATTTTTACTTCATGAGTATATGCACTACTAGCGAACATACACTACTAGCGAGGTTTAGCATTATTTCCCATAAATTGTATCTAAATTTTATGAAATACTGATGAAAACGATTATTTTCTTATTAATTTACCAAATTGTGAGGATAAAACTACCTATAATTATCAAACAAAGCAATATTAACATTTGGAATGGTTCATTGCTTAGGTGCCCGTTTTTTTTGCAAATGAGTTTATTTAGAAAATCCTTGTTGTACATATAATGATTTCCTATACCTAGAATTTGCACGAAATACTTGCCTGCGAGAGCATTCTTCCGCATCCAAGAAGCTGCAATAAAGAACTGTATTTGATATTGCTAAAAAGTGGTAATTGAGTTAATTTTTTCCAATATTTTTCTATTTAAAATTTACCATGGTATTTAGAACTTTAACCAAAAACCGGTAACGAACCGGTACTTTTTAAAAATTAATATCTCCGAAGTCCCACGGTTTTAGCAATCGATTTTTTTTGTGGTAGTAGTCCATATATGTAGTTATGTTCTTATGTAAAAATTAAATGCTAATACTAAATACTTTAGCCACAAAAAAATAAATACAATTTTGTTATTTTTGCGATTATCTTGAAACTGTGAAGTCGTAGCTTCCTCATGCATGGTTCATAATTTTGTCCTATGATAGGCCTTTACGGTCACACTGCAAAATTAAGTGTTACATTCATAGAAACAAGAAAAAATAATAAAAACAAAAAAAAATTAAATACCGGTACTTTTACTTAGATCGCATTTTTTCAAAAACTATCAAAGCGAGGCTCGCGGGAGTTTTACTCTAGCATTTGTGATATATTTCTCCATTCGATCATTCAAAAAAATTAGGCTGTCCCAAAATGAGGGTCAAAAACACACTGTCGACGGATACTTATTTCGCGCAATTAAACAAGATGTGGTCAGCAGAACCTTCGTCGAGACCGCATTCACATTACGAAAAAATAGTTTGAAGCAGGATTATTTTTACAAAGTGACATTGGCACCTGTCAAATTACTCTACTGAATAAAAAATTCGACTATTACTCTAATTACACCTTTCATACAGGGTGTTAAGAGCGAACTAGCAATATCATTGGACTTGTTATATACACATATACTATTATAAATAGAAGCTACACAGCTTCTATTTATAATAGTTTCAAAAAAGGCTCAGCAAACGAAAAAGAAATGTAAGTAATAGGTGATTACTGAACCAATCTTGAATACTTTTCAATCTATTCTTAGAACCTTTTTATCATTAGAAAAATAACTTTTGATTATGCGAATACTCTCTTGCCCATACAAATTCGCGTATGCCTAATTTTTCTTCAGGCAATATTCGTTCATATTAAAATGTCAAGTAAATTATATTGAAAAAGTTATAAGAATCATTTTAATGAAAATGCCTTACGACTGAAGACTCCAGTTGTGATTTTCACTTCCTTAGCATTTTCATGACAAATAACTTTCCTTATGCGCTTTATTACCGAAGTTTGACAAAAGGCCTTTACGTCCAAAGCATCTGACGAATTTTTGCAATAACACCTAACGAAATTCTTTGACATTTCGTTCTAATTTGCTCAACTGTTAAGTTCTTCGTCTCTTTTCATTTAAATTGTCCGAATATTTCTTAAATTTGGATTCAGTGCTGACCTGAAAACGTAATGTAAAATGTGACACCTATGCCAAGAGACACGAGACAAGTTCCTTTTTTTAGTATATTTTCTTGTTTAATATTTATCACATGAAAATAGCATTGTAAAATGCAAAATCGACGCCTTGTCAGATAAAATAAATTGTGCAATTGTGAAATAATATAGATACTGAATATCGTACAGTATCGATACAAAGATCGTTTCAATTATAAAAGAAGCGCACATGCGTTACAGTACCTTTTTAACCCCCAACGCGATTTTTTTTTAAATATTAATACATACTTATACATAATGGTACTTTAGGATTAATTTTCTTTTATTATTTCTTACTTTTTAAAAGTAGCTTATGTTTTTGTGTCGGGGGTTTTTTAAATTTTTAATTTAATTTTTTAATCATAGAAGTGAGGATCTCTAGGAGTATAAGAAAAAAAATCGGCAAATTTCATAGGTATAGCTATTATTAATTTTATGAATGGTACTGAGTCTGGTAATGGGTAATATTTTTTGTAATACGAAAACTAACAATTGAGGTAGGCAGCCAAATACACAATTACCTATTTAAAAGCTTGAGTGATAAAAAATATAATGTGTCCTAAAAAATTAAAATTTGGGATAGGATAGTTTTACTGACTACATACGGATCCCTGTGGTCATAAAGCTTCATGTGTTAAAAAACCAAGCAAAATACAAGTATGTTTACGTGACGATCAAACGTAGCACAAACTAAGTTATATTTAACAGTTTTACGAGAATAAATCGATTGCGAGCAAACAGCACAATGCATTGCCGACAAAGTTTGCAACTATGTATGTATAGTCAACCGCAGCTACGGCTCATATCTGTCAAGTTTCTCCAATCGACTTTGAACTTTAAGACGTAAGTCGTTGAAATCGGAATTGTCTGTAGAGACTTTGTGTATAAACCGTAACTGCTGTTGTACCTTGTACACAATGCAATATTACCTGTTAAGTGCACAAAAGCACGAGAGGAAGCCGTTTTCGAAGCTGCAATACCGTGGACTTCGTTGAATAATCACTGTTCAATATTAAGCTCCGTTTTAGAGAATATAGGATAAAATTTTGTAGAGCTAACTTTTAGTTGGTCTTTTGTTTTCGTTAGATATTCGTCAGATACGATATCATTTATTTGCTTGAATATAACATTTGAGTGGCTCATAGGTTAACTTAGTACCTATTAAATAGTCTTTCTTTACAATATCTCTTGCAATTTTCGCGTTTTGATTTTATTCAAGCTTCGAGCGTTTAAAGACACGTTCAAATGAACAATATCAGCTTAATAACATTTCAGTAAATATAAAACAAAACTAAATAAAAAGTAGACTCGCTTAGAAAACATAGGAATGAGATATCGCCCGCAGTAGAAGTTGATATTTGTCCGTGACTTTGTCTACGCAGAGTGTCTTATATAAAAATATAGATTAATATTAGCCTATATGGACACAGAATAGACAAATGTAAACCGGCAAATCAGTAACGTAATTGCATAAAATAATATTGGAATCAAACATTTTATTGTCTGAATAATTTTTTCTATTTCTGCGCCAATATAAAGTTTGATGTTCTTTTTCTTTTACACATAAGCTAACTAGATAATTTTATATGTATAGTATCTTTTGTTGCACTACAAATATGTCTTCCTACACCAAAAAAGTCACTCTTTAAAAACCAAAGAACCACACAAAGTTTGGTGAAGAAAAGCTGAGTCATGCGTTCCCGTCCTACTTCCCTCCCGAGGGAAAGTAAATCTCTGCACTGATTAAGCACTCCTCGAGATGCATTAGAGGGGGGATGGAGAGGGGGAAGGTAATTGAAAGAATCTGCCGGTTCACTGCGGATGTTGCTGAGTATACATGTATTATAGTTATGAGGAACTATCGAGAAAGATGGTTGCCTATAAGTTTTTTTTTTTTCATTTATTAACGTATAAAAATAATTTTACAATAGTTAAAAATTAACAGCGTAAGAAATCCACAGAGGTTTATAGAAACGCTGTTAGGAGCTCGCGTTGGCGTTAAATAACATAAAATTTAATAAATATCACTTACAAATAGGATTAGACAATAATATCAAAGAAACAAGCTAGGCGCATTCAAAGGTTTCAAACAAAAATTCCTTCACTTTGGACTTTAAGTTAGACTTGGTTATACTTTCAACGAAATCTGCAGGTAATAGTAACAAGTATAATAACAGACAAGATTGCATACATTGATTCTGGTATATCGTTTTTTAAGAGAAAGGTAGTCAAGCGTACTTAAAACGAGCCCGATCACGAACCAATCAGCATAAAAATTTATTGTGTTGCAGATATCGGATCATCCTACTAATCCTACTAATATTATAAATGTGAAAGTACGTCGGTTTTTTGTTTGTTTGTTTGTTACTCTTTCACGCAAAAACTACTGAACATATTTTGATGAAATTCGGTGTGTAGGGATTTCAAGTAGTGGACTAATAATGCGAAAGTATGTCAGTTTCTTGTTCCTCTTTCACGCAAAAACTACTGAACGGATTTGGATGAAATTTGATATGTAGGGACTTCAAATGGTGGACTAACACATAGGCTACTTGTTATATCGACATTCCCATGGGAACGGGAACTACGCGGGTGAAACCGCGACCGGCCGCTAATAGATATAATAATACCCAGATCAGAGGGGGGATGGAGTGGGGGAAGGTAATTGAAAGAATCTGCCAGTTCACTGAGGATGTTGCTGAGTATACCTGTCTTATAGTTATAAGCGTTGCGTTGAAAGAATACTGGATGAATAAAATATCTGGGAGAATTTAGTAGGTTTTTTGTCCACTAGGGAAAAACTTAATCTTTATCACAGCACAGCTGATTGTGAGTAAAAATAGGGTTGATGGTGGTCACGCTTCTCTTGGAATTCTCACCCACTGAGAAACTGGCATTTTTTTCTTATCCGCACAACAAAGTTAAAAACATTGTTGTTATGACGACAGATTTAAATAAGATGGTGGAAGTTAGTTAGTCAGGCGGACCTTTTTTTAATTTTATTTTATGAGCGACGGGGAGACTCTTAGCCTTCATCATACCCGATGTTAGGTATTGATAAGGCTGAAGATGGAAGCGAGCCTTTCCCGGAATCCTCAACTACTGAAGAACTGGCTATCTTATCTTTGCCGAATCATAAAAATGCAGAAAACAATGTTATTATGGCGTCAGACTTAGATAAGATAATGATAGCTAGCCAGACGAACTTACAATCAGTCCTACCACCAACCAGATACAATATGTACCCCGCTGGGAACCGAACCCGGGACCCCTGGTCTGATACCGATGGTTGTTAGACCACAGAGGCGGTTAAATTTTCATAGTATGAAAAATATTACGAAGGGAAAATCACACGGTCAAAGTCGCAGACAGGCGTTACCGTATCTTAGCTATATAACTGACTAGCAGCCGCCCGCGGTTTCACGCGCGTAATTCCCCTTAACGTGTGAATATAATCCAGGCTATCTACTATCTCTGTACCAAATTTCATCCCAATCCGTTCAGTAGTTTTAGCGGGAAAGGGTAACTAACAAATAAACAAACAAACTTACATAATTATAAACTTTTTAATTTTGCATTTTACAATGCTATTTTTATGTGATAAATATTAAACAAGAAAATATACTGGAAAAAATCAACAAGTCTCATGTCGACATCCCGTCAGGGCGACATGAGACTTGTTGCTTTTTTCTAGTATATTTTCTTGTTTAATATTTATCACATAAACTTACATAATTTCGCATTTATAATATTCGTAAGATAACCGATGTTTCGAAATAATTCGAACTTAAATCTCTTTGCCTACTAAAGACTCATATTTACCAAACCTCATCCTTCCTGAGAGATATTCTATAACCTTCAAAGTTTTCCGCCCCTGCAGTTAACAACATCAAACACAATATATCGTTCAAACAAGACCTTTAACCCAAATCCATCCCGGTATGGTAAACAGTTCGATAAATCATAGCAAGTTTAATCTTTGAAGTGTCAAAACAATACCGAAACATATTCCTGTTCGAGATATGGATCATGGCGTTGTTCGGAGAAACATGAACTGAGAATTTGAGATTGAACGTATAATACGAGTATGTTGATCTAATACTTTTCTTTAGAACCAGACACAAGAATATAGAGCATACTCCATAGTAGCAAAACAACTGAGAAAACGCAGTCTATTACGCAGCTAAATTATGAAAGATTGATGCACAAAACATAAAAAATACTATACGACCAACATGATTAGGCGCCAGCGATGAAACACATGAAACTACTTATTGAAAGACAATACTTCAAGAAGCGCTAATCAATCAGTTAAACACCACAGTGCTAATAAGTCAGCTAATAGGATAAATGCAGTGATAGAGGCTTTGGAAATACGACAATGCATTCCTGTCATGCGCCTAATTGTTTTGGTCGCGTAGTACAGTCTGTTTTTATGTTGCAGTGCAACAATATCTGTGAAAAAATTAAATCCTGCGAATCCGCGTCCTAAGATTTATCTACTATTTGCCGCTAGGCAGTAGGTATGTGAGGCATAACTAGTTTAAATCCATAGTTGTGAATAAGTTTAGATTAAAAAGTAAAAAAAAAAAATGTAAGTCGAAATATAAGGCAAAGATAACCAAGGTCACTTTTTCTTACTAAGAAAATGACAGCAGCAAAAATCGCCCATGTTTAGCTAAAAGTCCGTCAAGTAGTCAGACCATTTATCAGGATCGAGAAATATCAATATTTCGGCCGAGACGACATTAACTAATGGTGTTATCGTCGCGATGTCACCACGAAAAGTCGAATTAGGTAGAGGCCTGTGTGGGAAATAGCGGATAACCACTTATTAACTTTATTGTTTAATATGAAAATTACTATATAAATAAAAAAATCTAATCATCAATTACCTCCTTTTTCCTTTTTTAAGTCTGTTAAAAAGTCATCTTTAGCTCCTCAAGAGGTTGCATTGTGATGTGCTTTGATTGTGAGCTCCATTTAAGCAACCGATATTTACACCTCTTGTCCCAAGTGGTGTATATATCGGGCGTCACCTTTCCATAAATACTATTTAAATGTTGGGATAACTTCAGTAATAAATCATACATTCATACGTCGCCTCCTGGTTTCCCAACATTGCACCAACGGTGTAAGTAGTCAACTACTCCAAGCGTCGTGAACTCAAGAAACGAGTATGCCGTGATAATCAAACGTTCGTATTTATTCCGAATCTATCTGGGTCTAATCTATCAATCCGTTTTTTTTTCTGTTATCCAAAACGCTATTGCCTAAACATCTTAATATATGTAATGTTGTCTGAAAAAAGTACTACACGTGAATGTAACATTTTGTCAAAAACAACGTTTCAACTAAAGAAATCCCGTCAATAACAAGTGACACTAACAGCTTTCCCAAATCGGCGAAAAGATTTCATATTTCTCTGATAAATAGTGCTTCGACCGCGAGTTCGGAAAGTTTTGCGTAAATATCTGACCCCTTACTTTGAATTCTCATATATCAATATTTTTTGCTGTTGCGGTTTTCCTGTAATTGAATTATAGATGTTTGATAATAAATAAATATTCGCATACAATCACACCAATTATCTAGTCCCACGTTAAGTTTCATGAAGAACTTTGTGTTATGGATACTAGATAACGGATAAACATACTTATATATATATTTTTGTAAATACATACTTATTATACATATTAAACACAAATATTTGTCCTGTCCGGGGATCGAACCCGGGACCTCTGGCGTAGAAGGCAGGGTTAGTACCACTGCGCCAAACAGGTCGTCAAAAAAATCAATTGATAAATCATGACTTCACTTTTTGTGTAATTGGTTAGCATTTACATACTTGCAATCATTGATTAATGAATATAACACAAGTTATTCTCTTTCCACAAATTATTTATTAGCAGTCAAATTGAAATATGTTTGAAGCGACAAAAGATATATATATAACAAGGTGGTATTTAGTCGTTTCTGAAAAATTTGGTCTTCAAGAATAACTGATTCAATTGCAAATGCTCCCCCTTTGTCCTATTTCTTTTTAATCTTCTATTACTTATAAAATTAGGTATAGGTAATCTGTGTTTCTACTCAATGTATGCCTGGAAGAGATTGCTATTTGGCGAGAAGAAGGCATTTATGTGCTGTCCTTGTTTCACTTTATCTGTAGAAATAAATTACGAAGATCAATTTTCATAAAACAATATCCATACGACAATGTGCTTATTACAAAATAGCGGCCACCCGTGGTTTCAACCGCGTGGTATTGGAATAATACCTTACCTATTAAGGCGCTATACGACTGAAGCGATTTCGCAGATTAGTCGAAAAAAACACGAAATCACTTTGTAGTAAATAACTTTGCGAAAAAAAATTATTAAACTACACTATGCTAAAAATTATTGGTATCCACTAATCAAACCAACGCCCAATAGTATATGTAACTCCATTTGAGTATAATTTAAAATTTTCGTATTTTAGGGGTTTTTTCGAAAAGAAAAAGTGTCGAGGCAAAATTCATTAAGGTTTGAAGCAATATATATCTTATTACCAGATTTGTAACATCTCTATCCGTACTAAAGTTTTATAACAAAAAGTAAGTACTTTTTCCTCATACCATCTTAATTTCTTGGGAATATCTGAATTTCCCAAGAAATTAAGATGCTACGAGGATCCTCGGTCTCAATCCAGACTATAAACTATCAGTGTTCCAAATATCATACAAATCCATTCAGCCCTTTTTGCGTGACTGAGTAACAATAATACAAACTTTTCTATATCTATACTAATATTATAAAGTGGAAAAATTTGTACATCTTAAGTTTTGGCGCGCACTGTTCATTGAAATAAAACAACTTTTACGGATATCAAACGCGCTATATTTCACGAACTAAGTTGTAATTATTATTACAACTTAGTTAGTATTCTTTGGTTTTTTACCGACTTCAACAAAAAGGAGGGAGGTACTCAATTCAACGCGTAATTTTTTTTTATTTTTTTTTGTCTGATGTATGTATACCGATTACTCCGGTGTTGGTGATCCGATTTTAATAATTGTTTTTTTGTTCGATCGGGTACACTGTCAATTTGGTCCCATATAATTTTTACGAAGATCTGGCTAGTAAGTTTTTTCATAATCTTGAAAAATATCAATCACCTTTTGGCAAGTAGTCGTTTCGATTTTTAGTGTACGGCACGGCACATGATGTAACTAAAAAATCTGAAATAAAAACATTTTACAAAAAAAAATCAAACCGACTTCAAAAAGTAAAAAATAAAACTTTTGGAGTCGGTGCTAGCTAGCTAAGGCCAAAAAAATATATAGTTAATAGAAGTGCAATGTAGAATGCCCTGGCTCGCACCGACTCCAAAAGTTTTTTTTATTTTTATAAAATGTTTTTTTAGGGGTTTTTTGATTTTCCCTACGTTTCGGCACCTTTTCAGCTGCCGTGGTTACGGGATGACTCGGGATGTAAAAATTGTTTTATTTCAAGGAAAGATTTGATTGTTTGTATGTTTGCAACGAATAAGCTCAAAAACCACTAAACGGATTTGGATGAAATTTGGTACACAGATAGTAGATAGCCTGGTTATGAACATAGGATACTTTTATTCCGATATTCGGATGAATTCGCGATAGTACTTTATAAAATTAGTACAATACGTATATTGAGAGCATTGGACCGGATTTCCAAAGGTCGCGGGATCGATTCCCGTCTGAGAATTCACTTGTGGCCGAGTAAATTTTTTCCAATATTTTTCTATTAAAAATTTACCATAAGTATAAAAATAGCATTGAAAAATGCAAAAATTACATAATCATAAACGATAAGTTAACTAAACGGGCAAAAATACTGTTCCAAAGAGCCCATGGTAAGGCCCTTAGCTATATTTCGCTGAGTTTTCCGTCGGTCGTGACGTTTATTCGTCAGTCACGACCTATTTTCGTCGGACGGCGATTTATGGCTCGTTTCGCGGGTCAGCCGGGATATTCGGATGTCGTGAACAGTTGACAGTGCTACAATCCCCGCTATTGCCAATGTACAGACACAAAAGAAGATTTAGATTCAGAGAGTACCGGATTTAAATATAAATATCAGGGCATTTCACAAAACGTTAATCTAACCAACTTCGTGCAGACAGAAGTATTTGTTGTAAAAATAAAAGTAATCGAATAATTATAACAAGACGAAGGGCCATTTATATAAATTAAGTAATGAATGGTAAGTATAACTTATTAATAAATTATATGCTGTTTCATTTTTATCGATGCCAAACAATATTTGTAAAACAATTTCTTTCGAATGCGAGGATATTCCTCTCATTGATGAATGAAGCAACGCTGGCCAACAGCGTAGAAAAATAGTAAAAGGTACTAAGACCATTTCCACGGATGCTCAGAAGACTCGATAGCTCAATCAAAAGAGCAATGGACTGGTTATTGTAAGTTATTATTATTATAGGTATTTGGGACATTTATTACAATGCCATCTAGCCTTGTGCTGCTTGTACTATGGCATAAAACATTAGACATAACACTTATATCCGTTTTTAAGTAGGATACAGGTACTTTTTTATGTCTAAGATACACTCAGAACCTTATTTATATTCACTATTTACATATAAAATATTGTTGCTCTGGAAATCAAACCGACGTCATGATTGGCAGTCTCACACTTGAACCGCTAAGCTAAAGTCGCTGTGATAAAGACATTTCACCTTAAGAAGACTAGAAATAGTTCAAACACCTCAATCGTGGTTAATTAAACCACCACTCCATGTTAATTCCTATGACAGCCCATCAAAACACCCATAATCGATAGAATCGCTCCATTAGCACTTAGACTTCATCCTTTAATACGAAGCAACGTCACAAAATATCACTTAAATGCTCAAGAAGTGGCACTTTACGCCTCTTCCACGATGTAATAGGATATTCGTTTTACCCTTTGACAGGCCGCGGTGATGTCAATTAAGGCGCGCTTTGTGTAACGACGCTGCCTCTGAGAGGCTATGTAAATGGAGGCATTAAAGATGACGAAATGACGTAATAAATGTTATAGTGTTTGCCATTTTGCTCCGCGTAAGAACGTCTTACAGATGACGATGAAAATAGGGAATGGAGAAATTTAGTAAAAAACTATATTTTAATAGCATTTTTGTAAGTATTTGCTACCGTAATGGCTTCTAGTGGTTAGTTTGGCTAAGTAACTCGTACGTACTTAGAGACTGCATACAAATTGTTTAATTTCAACTTGCATCTGGCAAAATAGATAGAAATATAAAACACGGTATGTAATTGGCTGTTTTTATTGCTACTTCACATCCATCTGCTATCTGCCTAATTTCACACCCCAAAGCTTTTTTGTTTTTAATTTAAATGAAAAAGAAACAGAACAAACACCAGAAGTTTACGAGGCACGTTTATTGATTATTATAACGAAACAATCACAGAAACGTGCAAAACTCCCTTTAATCCTGAAAATCGCGTGTAACATGCAACGCGAAAGCAACTTGCGAAATAATGTTTTAAACAATTGCAAAAACAGGAAAATAACGCTATAATAATAGTATAAAAACAATACGCTTACAATTTATAGAGATGTCTGGCCGAATTTATGCTTTTGACGTACCGATGAGCTCATTAAGTTCATTCTGAGTAAATGAATTTTGTGTTTATTTATTGTAATACAAGTAATAAAATGTAATAAAATTGGAATAAATGACTAACCCTATATTACTGAGGAACAAATAAAAACAAAATAATAGTCTATGCTGTTACAAGCACTTTCGCCATCGGTTCACAAAACCTTACGGCGCAGGAGACCTAGTAACTAAAGTGTCTAGGTAATATGGGTTTATAATAAAAAAAATATCATACAACATCGTGAAAGCAAATATTAAAATCATAATTCTCAAAAATTAAGAATAAAAATTTTCAAAAAAATCCTATTCCTTATACAAAACAAGTAAGCAGCGCCTGCTAGTTAGCAGGCACAAAATAGACTTCTAAACCAAGTGACAGTTGTTATTGTTTTGTAGTGTAGAAACTAAAAAAGTACATTTGACACATGTCCAAGGTGTCCTAAACTCATTCCCGTTGACCGTTTGTCTCTATCTCTTATGGTTTCTGAGATCTCGATGCGTACATACATACGTAAGTACGTACGGACGGACAGAGAGGGATTATAAGACTTTTCTAAACTTTAGAGTTTAGAAGTCTAAAAACTATGATTTAGGTAAATGTTTCCTTTCCTAATTTTAATCCTAATACTAAAAAATAACAACCAATACTTAGTCCCTAAATTGCTAAATCAGGGCGCAGTGGACCAGAAATCCGAAATGTTTGTGGGTTCAGTCCCGTCTTACCACAGACTAGTTATTTTTTTCTCCTAAAAACTGTATCAAATACCAAAGAAAATAATATTGAAATATCAAAAGTTGATATCGTCGAGCAAAGCAGTGCGAACAAGCACGATGGCTCGCTGTTTATGGGCGGAGCGTGATATTGGTTTTGAATAGCTGCGATGAAATGCAAACATGACTTTGCGATCGCTTTATGTAAATCCACGCCGGGAAATTGTCTTTCGATGAAACAAAGTACAAACTTAGGAAGTAAGTCCTTCTTGTAGTTTTAATCGTACAAAAAGTTAAGTTTGGGCTAAGATTTCAATTTAGGTTATAACTTGATGAGAATTGTTTCGATAAAGCTTTAGATATTATTTCTTATTTAACCTCTTATGCCCCGGATTATGTATATATATAGTATTTTAGTATTTTTAGTATTTTTTTGTATTTTTTTTTGTGATGGAAATTGACTTTACTGATATTTAAGGTCACTTTTCAATTTGACGACTCTGTATGAAATAAAACAGGGAGAAAAAACAACCCTTGACGAGTTTCTTGCCGGTTCTTCTCGTTACAAGGTCTCCCGCCGTAGGGTTTGTGAACCGATGGCATAGCTTCTTTGACGTTCATAAGTGCTTGTAACAGCCTAGACTGAATAAATGATATTGACTTGACTTTGACTTTGACTTTGACTTATGAGACAGAATAAGAAGATATTCACTGGATACAATACAAATAGACGGATAGGGATATGGAGACAATAGATAATCATCAATCTGGGCACCGGTGTCCGGTTCGGATGTAATGAATGAACACATAATATTTTCAATTTAATATTTAGACAATGATTTAAAGTACTTGTCTAATACTTTTATATTGGTAGACATGTAATAATAACATTATAAAGCGAATTGTTCAAACTTATATTTGAAATTTATTATATTTGTCGTATTCTATTCTAAACAAAAAATAACTTATGATATTGTATTTTTTGCATTTTTAAATGCTATTTTTATACTTATGGTAAATTTTAAATAGAAAAATATTTGAAAAAAAGCTTCCGCTATCAGGCAACCAAGTGCTGGAACAATATCCCACCTATAAGACTTATAACGACCCGACACTGTTTAAAAAAAACGCATTAAACTTGCACTATTGGAAATGCAGAAATTAGGAATTGGCACCAGCACCAGTGAACGCTTGATGGCGGTTCCTGCGGGAATGGCTTAATTTATATGAAAAGTATCTAATTTATTCTTAACTTATTCATAAACTAAACATACTTTTAATTGTTTTAAAACTATTAACGAATTTTTTTTTTTTAAATTGCATGTTTTATCTAATGTTTTTTGATTAATGTAATTGAATTTAATAATGAACGTCTATTAATGAATCATTTATTTTTAGTTATCGCATACGTCTGTGTCGTAGACACGTGGCTTCGCGCTTACTCTAGGCATAAACTGAAAATCAGTGCTTTGCTATCAAGTAAAGGTATCACTGAGTTTTTACCTCTTTCTATCGATGCGGCACACAGATTAAGATGATATAATCTTATTTGTTTCTTACTTTTAGTGTTTTATTCTTGTTTGCATAAATATGTGTTCTGTATATGATGGAAATAAAGATTTATCTTATCTTATATTTTTATTGAAGTTGACACACTTCACACTTTGGAGGCGATAATTGAGTATAGACGTCACAAAACTTCCGTCAAAAAATAAGCTTACTTTAAGTGGTAGTACGAAATGGCATGGTAAGATTGAAACAAAACTGCGTTAAGAGATGGCAGTAGGCCACCAGTGCTCTGCGCCATCGGCCCGTTAAATCAACAAACAACCTTTTCCATTAACAGAATAAATGAAAACACAGCACTCAACAGTTCTGCTCATAATTTTCAATTAAGCCGACTATTGTTGCACCTTGCAAGCGATCTATAACATCTGTCAAGTGTTAATAGCACAACTTGTGGGAAGAACACTGGACCAAGTACACTCCCCTTAATTAGTTCTCCCCACTTGAGAAAGACATTGAAATATCAACTCTATTCCACCCACATAAGAACGAGTCAAAAAGAATAGGCTGGAATCCTTAATAGAAGTTCGCGAAGTTCTTTCGTTTGTATGAGTTGTGGTTTTCGGGAATCCGTACGTATGGATAGAGGGAGACAGAAAATTGAAAGCTTTGTTTATTGTGAGAAAATGTCAGCTGTATTTTTCTAAGGAAGCGTAGTCACAGGGGAATATCGTAAGATATCTGATATTTTCTTTTTAACCGAAGATTGTAGAACGGCATTAGAAAGAATCGATTTTCGTTTGAATTTCCACTTGCTTTGCTTCTTGCATATAGCAGAGGGATAAATTAGATTAGCAGCGAAATTGTTGGTTGCTAATCTCAATAATATATTCTCATTAGCTGCAACTAACGCTGTACGAAAATATTTATTGAAAATTTAAAAAAAAAACTCTTGTATCTTCGTACATTTAAAATAGACTTTTTGAGAATAAAAGCCATACTGAAAATATTCGGAATTGCCAGACCATCACCCAACAATACAAAATAACTATTCCTTTCATCAGGAGATCATTCAGGCTCCATACATTTTTGGGCACTTTCTGAAAGTGCCGGCCAATAAAAAAAATTGCTACGTGTGGTAGAACTAGTCGTTCAGGGCAATAGATGATATGGCACAAAAGTTGAAGCATTAAAAAAATCAAAGTGAAGGTATACAAGTTCAAAGATTCGTCATTTTCATACATTTGTGGATTTTTTTAAGTGTAAAGAAACTTGATCTGAAGCATTTTTATTATGCCATGGGGATATTATAAATGTTCTAATAACACGTCTAACAATACCCCTACAATAAATAAAAATTAGGTACGACTAAAAAAATATTGGCTAATCAGTATCACTGTAAGTATCTAGTACTTAATCATTTTGTCTCGCAATAACCTCGGATCATTAGTTTTAGCAATATGTAGAGATACATTTAATTTTAAGCATTTTTAGAAATGAAGCAATGTATTAAAAGTCTAATCTTTGAACTACCTTGACTTGGAGTAATCCTACAAGCTGGTTAGAGCATTGGGCCGTATTACCAAAGGTCCTGGGTTCGAGTCCCATCTGAGAATTCACTTGTGGCCGAATTGGTTTTTTCCAATATTTTACTATTTGAAATTTATCAGTAATCTTTCAACTTTGTGCCATATCAAATATTGCTCCAAATGACCAGTTGTAACCATACTTTGTTGGCCGGCACTTTTGAAACGGCCCCAAAAGAATGATCTCCTTTCCTCTGAATTTTAACCGACTTCAAAAAAGGAGGAGGTTGTCAATTCGGTTGGTAGAATTTTTATTTTTTTATTTTTTTATGTATGTACACCGATTACGCCGAGATTTCTGAACCGATTTCCATGATTCTGTTTTGTTCGATGCAAAATAGTTGCCAAATTGGTCCAATAAAAATTTGGTTTCGTTTGACCCAGTACTTTTTATGTAATGAGCATTTTTATATATTTCATTTCATTGTTGACTTGGACGATGTAGTATTTACGATAATTTTGTTTATAATGTACATGAAACCTTATCTAATCTAGAAAAACCCTGCTGTAGTTTACAAAACAGCCTATTACAGACACTAACAAGTAAAAAAGGCAGCCAAGACATTCTACTTTAAGCTCCTATTCTTTTATTTTTCTTGCCTTGGCTGGCACCGACTCCAAAAGGCTTATTTTTTGCTTTTTAGTTTTTGAAGTCGGTTTTTTTAACGCAATTTTTATATAACAAAGTGTAAATCATAAGAAATATCGTAGTAAACAAGAGCAACAAGCACTAAGGTAGTTCCACGTCAGGCGATATTTTCTGCCCTTTCAAAGAGCACAATGCATTTCCACATGCACTCTCGACGTTCCCACACTACCTATTGTCTATGGAAAATGTACACGCACGAGAAAATGCCATTTATGTTTCCCTTTTTACTGTGCTACAGATTGGATCTGGGGACACGGTAGTGTCCGCGCCAAGACGGAGCCAAGGGAAGCGCAAAGGCACTACCTACTTACCTTTTCTCCAAGCGACTCGTCGTTTTTTTTAAGCCTCACAACATCGGTCTGAATTATACTAGATCAACCAAATTCTCGGGATTTAATGTCAATAGTGGCCTTATTAAAAATATAAAGTTTCAATTTCATTGCTCTTCATTGCCATTCTTATACTTTAGATTTTATTGATATCTAAAACCATATCTAAGTTAGCAGCTTGGCTCTACTTGAGATCTGATAACTTTTGAGTGCGAGCTATATGGTGACATCTTGGCATAAAATTTTTACATGAAAATGTTTGTGGTGCGATTTAGTATATTAATTTGTAGACGTGGGTTTTGAATGGAGAAAAAATATTTCAGCAAGATAACAGCAACTCGTATTTAAGACAGAAATTGATTTATGATTTTGTAATTTTTGCATTTTTCAATGCTATTTTTATACTTATGGTAAATTTTAAATAGAAAAATATTGGAAAAAATAAACTCGGCCACAAGTGAATTCTCAGGCTGGAATCGGTGGTCTCGGTAGCTCAGCGGTTAGAGCATTGGACCGGATTTCCAAAGGTCGCTGGTTCGATTCCAGCCTGAGAATTCACTTGTGGCCGAGTTAATTTTTTCCAATATTTTTCTATTTAAAATTTACCATAAGAAATTGATTTATTTATATTTGTGCTGTTCCAGGTTCCAGTTCCTAATGTTACTCTCCGTCTTTTCAAATAACTCTATACCCAAAATCAAGTCGATTGGTTGCTTAGTTACGGCGTGAAGGAAGGACAAACAAACAAACACACTTTCGCATTCATAATATTATTATAGTTAAGATTTGGATAAAATACATCTACATGATTAACTCATAGGACCGCGTTTTCGCGTGGACAATAAATAAAAGATGCAGACATACAAACTATTATAATCATTGACATTCAATAGCTTTTACCATTTTTCTTTCTACCCAATATAAGCTATGGTCTTCCCCCATAGTCCACTCGTTCTACATACCACAATGATTAATTGTCATCACATTTGCAGGACAGATTAGCATCAAATATTTCTGTTCTCCTATTAAGGCAATTTACAGCTATATGTGGGCGATGTCTCGCCAGATTAAAAAATCTTTTTATTGAGCCTATGCTGTCATTAGTCAAACAGAACATATCACACTACACTTGCAGAACAAAGTGTCGTAATAATTTACGTTCGCGTGATGCGCCACGTTAGCAGGTAGTAGGTGTGTTAGATGAAAATATTGCCCAGACACTGATTAAACGACAATTGAATCGCAAAAAGTGAAGTGAACTTTATTATTTAAATACTTAACGTTTCAGGCTCTGGATCATGAGACACAATAATACTTTGATGAATTAATAAATTATTGACTGCTAATGTAGCGCATTAGTTAAAAGCTAATCAACTAAGCTAATCGCAAAATAAGAAACACCCAATTTTAGTAACCGTCAAGATTGAATATAATGATGACGACCTGTTTGGCGCAGGGGTACTAAGCTTGCCTTCTGCGCCAGAGGTCCCGGGTTAAATCCCCGGACAAGACAAATATTTGTGTGCATGAACATGTCTATTTGCCTTGGTCTGGATGTTTAATATGTATAATAAGTATATTTTTACAAAAAAAAAGTATATAAGTATGTTTATCCGTTATCTAGTATCCATAACACAAGTTCTTCATGAAACTTAACGTGGGCTAGATAATTGGTGTGTGGTATGCAATTATTTATTATTTATTTTTATTTATAATAATCATGTTTAATAAGCCGTTCTGTTTCTTCAAACTTCAAGCAAACGGCTGAAGTGTAGATGATTAAATTAAAATCATGTTTAGCGTAAATTCACATAGTAGCAGTAGAAATTGTCCTTAAATATCTGCTCTTTCTACTTTATATTCCAAACTTTGGAATTTCTTTGCAAACTTGACATTAGCTATAAAATTCCCGCCTTCGAAAAAGGTATTGTCACAAAATAAAGCAGAAGAACAATACACAAGAATGACGTTTTAAAAACAAAATAAAACGCCATCCAACTCGTTCTACATGCCAGCAAAGCACATAGGAATATTGCACATTTAGATTAGTTCAATATTCGATGCAACTTTGCGCAGGCCACACTAGCAGCGAGCAAGCGATGCTGGCGGGCTGCAAATGCTAGCGGTACCCCAAATAAAGGATGCATGGTATCAAAAAAGAACAAATATTAATCAAGAAAATATACTAGAAAAAAACAACTTGTCTCATGTCGCCGTGACGGGAGACAAGACTGACATAAGACAAGCTGCTTTTTTCTAGTATATTTTCTTGTTTAATATTTATCACATAAAAATAGCATTGTAAAATACAAAATTAAACAGTTACAAAAAAGTTTTTTTCCATTTAAAAAAGTTGACGTCATCCCTTCTTATTGCTTTTTTTACGACCTGTTTGGCGCAGGGGTACTAAGCCCACCTTCTGTGCCAGAGGTCCCGGGATCGATCCCCGGGCGAGACAAATATTTGTGTGCATGAACATGCATGTCTATTTGTCTTGGTCTGGGTGTATGATATGTATGTTATGTATGTATTATCCGTTATCTAGTACCATAACACAAGTTCTTCGTGAAACTTAAGGTGGGCTAGATAATTGGTGTCGTCGTCGTCTCAGCCACATGACACCCACTACTGGGTATAGGCCTCCCCCAAGGATCTCCACGACCATCGGTCCTGCGCTGCCCGCATCCAGCGGCTTCCCGCGACCTTCACCAGATCGTCGGTCCACCTTGTGGGGGGCCTACCCACGGCCTAAATTTACTTATCAATATTACAGAAGATATAAATCTACCTACATAAACTATTAAATAAACATATTCATAAATAAATATATAATATTTAAATAAATAACAACTAAATATAATAATAATAATAACAACTATATATTTATATATATTATAATAATATATGCTTGATAAAAAAGGCAGTTGCAAACTAGGACTTATTGAAAAGATGTGATTGTGATTGCATTTTGTTTGTATTGATATTGGACTTAGTCTAAATCTCTCTTTAGCATAGCTTTGCTCGGTAGTTTGCGTTGCGGTGTAAACCTATGTATGAAAAGAGATAAAACGATGTTCGCTAGAACCTGCCCGCTGCTGGTGTGGCCCTCGCTTCGATCATAATAGCAGGCGGAACGGAAGTGACGCGCCATCGGTGCACCGGAAGTTGTCGGCCATATTGCTAGTTTACGACGCGAGCGCCACCCAGCGGCCTTCGGAGGCACTAGAGTTATATCTTTGGCATTGTATCTAGTTCCGAGGGAGAATTTTAATGCTCTTAATGTTGGTATAATGATGCAGTAGTGCGGAGGCATTTTGAATGTAGCGATTGTAAGCAATGTGTAGAAAATAAATAGCAGTTAGTTCATTGACCTATTAGTTTACGCAATTAAAATTTATTTATTTATTTATTAAAAACAGTGTACTTACTGGCTTACAGTTTGCCCAAAACGCCAGCAAGTTAGGATAAGTTCATTATTATTATTATTATTATATTTATTTTTGTTTTCTTAAATATTTGGTATGTTAAGCTTTTGTGGAACTGTGAGTCAACACAAAGAGGCTGTAATATTAGGTAGTTAAGAATCGATTGTATTTTCGGGAATATCTAAAAACTTTCTAACTATTCTGCAAGTATTAAGGATGGCGGCTTTTTGCATATTAATGAACGTGGTTGGTCGGAGGCCAAGTAGTTGAAGCGATTTGTGTAGATGTTTCGGTATGACACCCGTGGTAGAAAGAATAATTGGGACTATGTACACTTTGTCTTGTCTCCAGACTCGGGTTACTTCATCCTTTAGGTCAGTGTACTTGTGTATTTTTTCGGAGATAGTTTTTGTAATGTTATGTGTGTTTGGTACTGCGATGTCTATTATGTATGTGGTTTTGTTTTGTTTATCCTGCAGAATAATGTCTGGTCTGTTGTAATGTATCGTTCTGTCGGTAAGGACACTTCGGTCATAGTATAGTTTATGCGTGTTGTTTTCTAAAATTGGTCTGGGTGTGTACTTGTAATAAGGTGTATGTTTGTGTGAGTCTTGTAACAGTCTGTATTTGTGAACAAGATTTTGATGTATGATATTGGCAACTTGATTATGTCTGTGAGTGTAATCTGTTTGTGCCAGGTTCGGGCATGCTCCTGTTATGTGTTGTATTGTTTCTGTATGTTTGTGGCATTTACGGCATTTGTCATCTGTTATGTTAGGGTCCCTGATGATATATTTTTTGTAATTCTTTGTATTAATAACTTGATCTTGTATCGCTACAGCAAACCCTTCAGTTTCTGGGAAAAGTGCACCAATCTGTAACCATTTGTTGGAGGCTTCGGCATCAATATATTGTTGCTGCAATTCATGTGGGTGTCGACCATGCAGTGCTTTTTTCTTCCACTCTTTTTATTTTAATTTTCTCTTCGTCAGTGTTATTTGTGCATGATGTGTTTACCTGTTTATCAGTTAGATTAAGCGGTGTGTAATTAATATCGTTGTGTATTACTGCATCATGTATATCACTAGTTTTAGCTTTGTCATAGAAGAAGGTCTTTAATGTACGTATTTGTTTGTTCCAAAGCGAGAGTATATTTATAAGCCCACGACCTCCGTTGTGTCTTTTGATTACAAGTCGTTCTATAGCTGACTTAGGGTGTAGTTGTTTGTGTTTAGTGAGTGTTGTTCTTGTAAGTCGTTCTATTTTATTTAAACTAGTTTTTGTCCATTTCACAATTCCAAAAGAGTAGGTTAATATTGGGATACAGTAAGTATTTATGGCTTTATTATTATTATTATTATTATTATAATTATAAAGCCGATTTTGATTTTTGTTAGGAGAAAAATTACGCTTTTTCTTTTGCAGCTTGTTTGAAACCCATTTACGACCAAACGATTCTTGCTGTTAATAAATAATCACTCTTCAAAGTTATTATTTATTTTAATGAGAAGAATATCTCTCAAATTAACATCTTAAACCAAAATAGACGAAATGACATGAACATTAATATAAAAAATTACATCAAATAAATTAAACGTCTAGATTCAATATTGGTTCAAAAAGAAACGAATTTCCTTTGAACTTCAGTAATCGCGAGATTGGAAGGAAAATGTCAAATAATCTTCTTACGGCGACTTTAATCTTTAATTTTAAGAACTCTGCGAATATCTGATTAAGCATTTTCGGGAATAAATTCCTTAGTGTACCTTTGAGATAAAAAATTATAAAACGTATAAAGTAGAATGGCACATTGGAAAAACGGCGGTGGATAACAAAGTTTAAACTGGTATTGTAAAACACCTGGCTTTTAGATGTTTGGTTTTTAGTCATCCCGCAATCAAGGGACTTTCAAAACGTTGAGATAACAAAAAAATATTACAAACAAAATAAACACACAATACTCAGCGAAGTGTATAAAATTCAAGGAATTTCAAAAGTGATTATTTAAATAATCATCGGGATCGGATACGAAAAGCTTCTAAATTAAACAATAGAGAAGCGACACACGACACACGACAACTTGCAGTACAGTAATCTTGTAATGCGAGAAATGTTGTAATGTATAGATAAGTCTTTCTTTGCCAGTTGAAAATTGTTTACGGTTACAATAACCATAAAATGTAATATTATAATGAGTATTTATTTTTGTGATGGAAATTGACCTTACTGATATGTTAAGGTCATTTTTCCATTTGACGACTCTGTATGAAATAAAACAGGGAGAAAAAAACAGCCCTTGACGAGTTTCTTGCCGGTTCTTCTCGTTACAAGGTCTCCCGCCGTAGGGTTTGTGAACCGATGGCATAGCTTCTTTGACGTTCATAAGTGCTTGTAACAGCCTAGACTGAATAAATGATATTGACTTTGACTTGACTTTGACTTTGACCGTCCGCGAATCCGTTCATTTAAGTAAACTATGTACTCAATTTAATAATTTACTTAGTAGCTGAAATATACTTTATGCTGCCGTTCGATATAATTATAAACTGTAACGTAGTCTAAAAAATGAGTTTCTTTTAGTTTCTAGTATACCTAATTTGAAAAGAATTCGATAAGAAATCATTTATCTAAAAAAATGCAACATGAAAAGAAAAAACACCCATCTTCGTTATCATTACGCAAGCTATGTCATTACCAAGAAAGATCTCCTAATTTGTATATTCTGAGAAAGTATGGTCTGCAATTACTACCGTACTGTGTTATTCTTCATTACTGCCCTGTCATTTCAGTCTACGCACATCACAAGATTCACAAGCCTACATGAATTTGAATCCATCGCCTTTTTCATTACCGGCTTAATGCTACTACTGAATATTTATAAGTTGATTCTCATTTCCTTGTCAGCGTATGCTCTTGAGTTGAAGCGCGCTTTGATATTTAAAAGAGCTCGTTAGCAACATGGATCATTTAACATAATGTGTCAAATGAGGATTATGATTTCGAAAAATTTTAAGTATGTTTCAGAATTTTCGCTGTTGTCAATAATTTATTTCAGGTTAATACGAAGGATCTTTCCAATAACATTCTTCTGGGATTCACTCATATCAATTTATAGATCTGCGGGTCTACCATCATCTACTAGAAACCATCATGTCATAACAACGTTTTGTTTGCGTTTTATTTTTGTTGCAGTTGTCACATTTTGACACACTTCACACTTTGGAGGCGATGATTGAGCGAAGACATCACAAACATTCTGTCAAAAACAAGCTTACTTTTACAGATTCGTAGTACGAAATAGCATGGTAAGATTGAAAACGTTACTGCGCTTAGAGATGGCGGTAGGCCCCCTGTGGGCCTACCATGAGTTTTTCTTTCCGTTTACTGTACAGTAATCGGGAGACATTTTGTATACGAATCTGTACAGCGCCTCTAGTGGGCAGTAGCAGAACTACAGATTCTCATACAAAATGTCTCCCGTTTACTGTACAGTAAACGGGTTCTCATGTTAGGTTACTTTTATTAAATAAAAAGTATAAATAAAAGAAGTAATTGTACCAATAATTATGGTTAAGTACTCTGTTTAGAAAATAGAAAAGGGAGTCGAATCTATGTTTCGTCAAAGTCCATCTAGATAACGACTGTTAACAGCCGGGACCGATGGTCTAACGTGCCCTCCGAAGCACGGAAGCGCTCAGTTGTAATGCCACTTTACGGTCACCCATCCGACATCTAGCCGGGCCGACTGTTGCTTAACAAAGGTGATCAAATACGATCAGTCTGCCAAGCGCCGCCATGAGCGCTTCAACATACTTCGTTTACATTTAACAACGCTGTCGATTCGATTGAAATGTAAACACAGCACAAATTACATGTTGGTAATGACTCCGCACAATCTAACTGTTCTATCGTTATGTGCTGTGTTTGAACAATCGCGCGAGTGTGATTTCACCGAATATCCAATGGAACAGCCGATTTGATTAAAAGCTATTACTAATGTTTACATTGGGAAAACACCAGCATTGTTTGGTTATCTGTAAAGTTAGCGGTGTTATAATAGACGGTATGGACATTACCAAGTGTGAAGCAAATATTAGGTCAAACAACAAAGCAGATAGTAATCTTATCTGTACATTTTGATAGAGTAACAAAGCTGTTATGTATTAATGTTTTTTGTAATTTTAATACTTAGTAAAAAATACTAAAAAGCATTAATGCTTTATAATAATAAATTCAAATTCTAAGTATATATTTTATTCTTTTTTTATGAACGACGGGGAGACTCTTAGCCTTCATCATACCTGATGTTAAGTATTGATAAGACTGAAGATGAAAGCGAGGCTCTCCCGGAATCCTCAATCAGGCTATCTTATCTCTAACTGCCGGAACACAACAATGCTGAAAACGTTGTTGTTATGGCGTCAGGCTTAGATAAGGTGGTAGCTAGCCAGGCGCACTTACAACAAGTCCTACCACCAACCACACCGAATACAATATGTACCCCCGCTGGGAATAGAACCCGGGACCCCTGGGTCTGATACCGGTGGTTGTACCACTAGACCACAGAGGCGGTTATTCAGTCAAGGCTTACAAGCACTAATGAATGTCGAAGGAGCTACGCCATCAGAGGGACTAGTGTGAGTTTGCAAATCTCCAAACGTTACCATCGCGTCAGAGTAATATTTTGACAGATAGTCTTAATGCAATATGAATAAGGTTGAAAATTAAACTCTATTCGCAAACATCGACGTAAGCGAGTAAGGTGAGACAACTCACACTAAACACTCTGTTCACAAAACCTTCGGCAGGACACCTCGTAGGTAATGAGAATAATGTAAGAAACTCGTCAAAGGCTCCTACCCTTCTTACTTCGTAAAGTCGTCAAACTGAAATTAATTGAAATATTACCTCAAGTTATTTCAATAATTGTGGTCGCTTGCCATCAATAATAAGTAAATTAGTTAATCTACTTTCGAAATTGTACATAATGATTACAAATGAGTACTTACTTACAATACAAAGGGTTTTTATTAATAGGTAATGTAGTTGAACAGTACAGATGCACGAAACAATGGTTTACACCAATGTAATCTGAATTGTATGGTACTTGTCGTCTCATTCAACTCTCAATGAAATCACGAGCCTTGTCCAAACATCTGCAGCTTCCGACGAGCGGGCGCACAAACAGACAAACAAATGTTTGATGCTGACGTTCGGAAACTCAATTCCGATTCTAAGGGACCAACAGCTGTTGGCAACAGCTAACGTTTAGAGAAGTGGGGTGTTTTGCAATGTCAATGAGATCGCAGGATTCAGAATCAATTGTAAAATGTTGTCTTTTATCGTAGGAGGAGCCCGTGGCGCAGCGTTCGCGGTCGGGCTTCGATTGTTGAGGTCAAGCAACTTTCGCAATGGTCGGTTACGGGATGGGTGACCAAAAATGTTATATCTCGAGCTCCTCCGTGCTTCAGAAGGCACGTTAAGCCTTTAAGCCGGGAGGCTGTATTTGTAGTCGTTAAAATCCACCAATCCGCATTGGGCCCGCGTGGTTGGTCATGTCATGACCCATTGTCCTTATCCATCCATAAGGAAGCCAAGTGCGCTAGCAGTGGGGACATTTAAATTCTTTGCAGTGTTTTTTGCATGCAGGGTTGCGTACCTCAAAAGGAAAAAACGGAACCCTTATAGGATCACTTTGTGGTCCGTCCGTCCGTCCGTCTGTCGAGGCCGTTTTTCTCAGGAACGCGTGGAGGTATCAAACTGAAATTTATATCTAATACTCAGGTCTACTGTCCCTTGGAGCTGTGAAAAAATCAAACTTTTAAGGGCATAAACGGCTGTATCTTATGATTGCTTTGGCAATCATAAGATACAGCCGTTTATGCCGCAAATTTTCAAATCTCGCACGGGAATCAAAACCTACAGGGTACTTCCCGTGAACTTAGAATCTTGAAATTTGCGAAAACCGTAAATTTTTAGTTACATCATTTTATACAAAAAAAAATTTTTGAAAATTATATTATGCTTTTCCAGCTTTCCATATTATAAATTATAATGTTATAAATTTCCTTTTTTTCAATAAAAAATACCATAACTATGACTCGATTGTCGTGATGGGTGAACTTTTACTTATATACCTACCAGGTTTGTACGGAACCCTCGGTGCGCGAGTCCGACTCGCACTTAGCCGGTTTTTTTTTGTTTAAATAAAGGTTTAAATCACGTGAAAGTTTTGTTGGTAAAGCAAAGAATACTAACTATTATAGTTAGGTTTTAAGATTTATTTCGGCTTCATTGAGGATTTAACAGAGTGCGATATTATGCAAAGGTTGTAAGTACGAGTACTTTTTTGTCAGTCCTTCATAAAAAAAATCATTACACTTAGTTTAGTACATAACAAAATTAGTATATATAGTATATAGTAAAGTATATGCCTTGTGGTGACGGCCTAAGAATACAAGTGTCCACCACTCCCTTACATGCCTGGGATGTCGTGAGAGCCGACTAAGAGGCTCGACGCATTGAACACCTGTGCGAGAGAAGGAAAACTTGAAACAAACCCTCTACCAACCCGTCTGGCCAGCGTGGTAGCAGTAGGCTAATAGCCTCCTATGAACGCCACAATAGGCTTGAGCTAGGAGAGGCTTTTGTCCAGCAGTGGACGTCCACAGGCTGATGGTGTGTGTGTGTATAACAAAATTATTAAACATACCAACCTCTTAGCTAAACACATTTTGTCATTTCTGTCCAAACTGATTAAGTATTTTCAAAGATATTGACAAATCATTAATTATGGACTAAACTGCAAATACAATCAAAAACTATAAAGATAATAATTTTTATACTTTGTGGCTGTATTTCAAGTAAAAAATCCCAAATAATAAACATATCGGCCTCGTCCAAACCAACACGTTCCAACAATAACAAACAATACGTCTGTCTGTTCCCGATATGAACGGCTCCTCGAACATTTGTGGGCGTCCCACTTGGACACAAAGACGGGAACAAGTCGGAACAGGCCGACAGGAGTACTGAAACTTGTCCCACTTGTCCGTCCTAGTTTGGCGCAGTCGAACACCTATAGAACATTGAAATGACAATTTTACAACACTTTTCGTTATTACCATTAGATTGTTATTTTCGGTGTTGTTTTTACGAGATACTTTCACAGAGATTTGATCATAGTATAACCATAAACTATTTCAAAACAGATAGCTGACCTATGCCTCAATTTAAAAAATATTATTAATCAAATAAAGACGATTAGAAAGCTTTTTTCAGCTACTGAACACTAGGAGTGCCGAAGATTACGACCCCCCTAGAACTGCCGCTGTCCCAGTTTTGTCTCTTTACATTTAAAGCAACGATCGTAAGTATTAAACCTAAAATTATTAATAAAACCATTTGTAAGTTACTCCAACACGTTTATTTAAGAAACAAATTGCGTACGTATTGACTATAATTTCAAGATTTATACTAATGAACTTTGAAATCATTATAATGGGACAAAATTGGCAAGGCGGCGGTTCTAGGAGGGTAGTTATTTATATAAAATAATTTATTCTACGTAAAGAATGCTCTTATCAAAACTAAATACCGAGTTTGAACTGATTGGGTAGTGTTTTATACTAAACAATGTGCAACAGATATATCAAACCTATGCATAATTGCATAGCCACACGCACAATGCCGCTTCACCCCCGCAAACTGACAGGACAAAAATGACCCACCGGCAGTTTATTTATTTACTTATAGGCACAACAGAACTCCAGAATACAGAATACAGAAACGCGGGTTCGATTCCCGTCTGAGAATTCACTTGTGGCCGAGTTAACTTTTTCCAATATTTTTCTATTTAAAAAATTTACCATAAGTACAGAATACAATTTTATACATTTTGGAGACATTGCGAATATAAACAATTTCAAATTGCAGTCCGGTGAATGTTGTACACAACGTTGACATAAAAACGGTATATTAAATAGAATAAACATCAGATACTTACTCAAACACTTAAACAATCTAATAGTTTTACATCAAACTGTAGGTGTTTTATAGCTTTCTAATATGAGTATGAGCTCTGAGAGAATATATCCAAAATATGACATTATCATTATATAACCTGCACATTCGTAAAGTAGTCTGTTATATGCGACGTTTTTATTGCAAAGAGGCACGGAAAACAATTTAGGTTTTCTATTACTACCGCTTGTTTTAAATGACAGATGACTCAACAAATCCATGGTATCCCATTGATTATTAACGATCTTATAAAGTATGTAAAGATCTTGAATTGAATGTCTAGATTCCAATGTATTTAGTCCAAAATAATGAAGTCTGGCATTGTATGTCGATAACTTTCGTCTTAACCCCAGTTTAGAACTTAAATGACGCAAAAAACGCCTTTGATTTGCCTCCAATCTATCAATGTGAACCTTGTATTGTGGACACCACACAACAGAGTTATACTCCAAAACACTTCTAGCAAGGGCACAGTATACTATCTGGACTACGAAATGATTTTGTAGAACTCGAAATGAAACCAAGCATCCTGTCGGCCTTTGATAAAATACTTTCATAGTGGTGTGTATAATTTAGCTTAGAGTCCAACCATACCCCAAGATCTTTGACCAAATTTTGACGATTGAGTAAGGTATCATCAATGTTGTAAGGATATTGGACTGGTGATTTCTTTTTTGTAAAAGTAACAAGGCAACACTTTGAAACATTTAAGGATATGCTATTACTCTTGTTCTAGGTAGAACGATATTTTATTTTATTACTTTTGTTTTTACTGGACAGAAAACATCTGAAATAAAATAAATACAAAAATCATTAATTGTCAAAAAAATTCACGATCCTACATAAAAAAATAAAAAACTGTTAGAGACGATCAAAGTTGCGGGTGGGACAAAAATGGGACGGCGGCACTTCTAGTGCTAAGCAATCAATTAATGGTAAAAAGAGTTTATTTTTCTATTGCGGTTAAATTGATATTGAACCTCTTTTGCAGGTGAATTACAACCGATTAACTTTAACACAGAACGAGATCTTAAACAAACAAAAGAAACAAGAACTAATTGAGCGGACAATAGGCGTAAGATACTCCACACGGGCCATTTTGTACGAGGACATTTGGTTTCAATCATTTATCACTGCTTATATATTGCCACTGCTATGGATGCAGTTTTTTGTTTTACGTATTAACGACAACTGTATATTACAGCTTTTGCATCCAGTTTAATAAAAACATTGTTTGTTACATTGTATTATATTATTATATTTACTGATTGCCGCCTACTGGTGGCTAAGAGTAAATCGTTATCTCCTCTATTCATAGGGGCTAATTGTCTATTTTTTAAATCTATTGCAATCTTTTTCAATTCGTCATCTAAAAGATATTTACATACTTCAGGCCGTCACTATTTGACATTTGAAAGGGACGGTGATCGGGACACGTTTTGAGAGGTATTGAATAAACGAAATTGAAGTGTCTAAGCAAAGTGACAGATAAAAATATCTTTCAAATGTATGGAGAAGTGTCAAATGAAGTATCGTTTAGAACATCATTTTTTCTGAAAGGGATTGCGACTATAAGTTACACAATTCAATAAATCACTATAACTATCACAATACCTTTGAAAGAGATTGTGATAGATTTTGAAATTAGACAATTAGGGGGCTGCTGGTTGCCACCTCCTCGAATGCCACTGGTAGTAACACAGATTTTTGGTAAGGTATACCGGCCCAGGTTTTGTAATACACTTATTTAATTTCATCAGTACGGTCAATCAGGGAGATGCTCTCAATATCATTTTGAGATAGGCTAAGAAGGATTATATTTTAAAATGCCATTGGCACTTTTCAGATAAAAAGTTGTCGGCCCCAATGGTAGGGTATAACATCAGATGCTCACGTTATCTAGGCTACTTCGACTACTTTAATATGAAAACTTGGAGGAGCAGACTGAGATTGCATTGAGTTTGATATATTTCATTCAGACGTATTTTAAGGATTTATGCTGTTCAACTCCGGATGCATCTTTACTTAGTAACTATGAAACATGTGAACAACAAATGGATATTATTTGGAAGAAAATAGGCTTCCTTTTGTTTCGAAATTTTTCAATTCTAGGTTTACTTACTCTCACTTATTTTCTATTTTTACTTTTTAATGGGTTACCATCCTATCTTAGTGTGTCGCCAGCATTGTTGTGTTTTGGCAGTTAAAAGTTAAGATAGCTTGTTCCTCAATGGTTTAGGATTCAGGGCGGAACGTGATTCCACCTTCAGCCATACAAGTAATTGCTTGTGCTATCGCTATAGCTATCAAATTTCAAACTCTCATAAAACCCTTCAACGATAGGGTGTTTGACTAATTCCTGCATATTTCTATTCACCTATTGGATTCACTATTGCATTTTTAGTATGAAAGTGATAGCGTCAGCGAGAGCCTTTGTAGGGGGTTTGAATCGATAGCTATAGCGATAGCACAAGCTATACCATTAGGCGGTCGGGGTGCAGGTATGCTGAAGGCTAATCGTTTCCCTGCTGTGCGTAAAAAAAAATCGTTTTTTACAACACCCTTTCAATTCAACCCTATCATCCAATTTCCATATAACTTGGTCTTTTGGGTCTTTTACGTTCGTCTCCCAAAGAACACCTACCATTTAACAAGCTACCAAGACGAACAATAAATCCACCTCCACTAATTAGTTTCCCACAAAGCTTCTTCGCAACAAACAGAGCCTATAAAACAAGTTCGGTATGCGCTAGTACAGTCAACGGCAACAACAGCTTTACATATCTGTCAAAAGACATCGAACTTTTTATATGGCACCTGGCATACCTATTTGCAAGTATGACATATTTTGGTGTACACCTATAAAACATACGCCAATCTACCGAGAAAGTAATAACAAACGACAAATACTATTTGACAAAATGTCATAAATGATATACTTTTTGGAAGATTTCACTTTGAATTTGTAAATTAAAATGATTTTTTATCTTCAAACTGAAACATACCAGAAGATATATCATTTACGAAATTTTACCGAAGAGTATTTGTCGTTTGCAAATATCTTCTCTGTAGATTGGCGTATAATATTTCATAGGTGTACACCAAAATACTAAATTTTTAATGCACTTGTGAATGTCAAAGAAGCTACGCCATCGGTTCACAAACCCTACAGCGGGAGACCTTGTAACGAGAAGAACCGGCAACTCGTCAAGGGCTGTTTTTTCTCCCTGTCTTATTACGTACAGAGTCGTCAAATAAAAAAATGACCTTAAACTAGTCTAGGGTTACTTTCCATCACAAATTAGATATGCCAATATGGTTCGATGTTTACTTCAATCGACTTTGAACTTTAAGACGTAAGCCGTTGAGCTTGGAATAGGCTATTTGACAGGTTTTGAAAATCCATTTTATATTATGTAGTGGAGTTTAAGAAACCCAGTAAAAGTTGTTTTTTTTTAATTCTGGTACATATTTGCTGAATAATATCAAATAAAAAATTCAATATTTAAATAGCGCGCCAAAACGCTACTTTGACAATATGGCGCTGCAATGGGTTCGGTGACGTCACTTGCCTGTATTCTGCATATCATCCACACACGTAGTCAAACGAGGTTTACAAGCAGGTGACGTCATTATAAACTCGACGAATCAGGAGCGTTTTGTGTCACGTGACAAAACGTTTAAAAAATGCATTTTTGTTACGGATTTTTAAAATAAATTTATAATTATTTTCAACTTACGTTAATAAAAAACCATTTTTAAACTCATAATTTATACTGATAACAGTAATTGACACTTTATTTTTCGCATTGTCAAATAGCCTATTGTCTGCAGAAATTTGACAGTTATGTGAAGCCGTAGCTGCTGTTGACGGTACCAAGTAACAGGGAAAACTTACGGGAATGTTGTTGTTTGATTGAGGTGCGAACTTTTGGTAACATTCGCTGTTCGACAGGGCACCAAATAAGGGGGTTAACTAGAATGAATCATAACATGAGCGAGCATGTTGCTGCAAATGAAGGAAAATCTTTTACTGTGCTTACATTTTTTTTGTGGTGTCACCACAAAAATAGCATAGCAAATCCAAAAAAGCATTGTTATTTATGTCACTCCCAAGTAGCAAAATGTAGTCATATAAGTATCTTAGGACCACAAATTTTTTAGTCCTATAGAAATCCTATTAACGTTTATAGGGCCGTATTTGGGCGCACTTTATAGGATTTGGTCGACCTATAGTAATTTTATTACAGTCCGGTAAAGTGCAAACTGATTTTATTATTGTTTTATTGAGTGCTTCTACAAGATCACTGAGTCCTATAAGGATCTAATAACGATCTGGTGCATGCCGCTACTGGTGCAATTGATCCATTAGTGGTCAGCGTGATGCCTTATTTAGAGTATTTATTTTTCATTTGTTTTGTAATGGTGTCAAGTTTGAATTTGGATGAAAATATTATAATTTTGAAAATGGTAGTCCTTTTTAACACTAAGTATTTATTATCCCCTTGCTCTGATGCCTTTTATGTGGAATAGGGCCCTTCAGGCTTCGTTGTTAAGACATTACAGTAAAGCCCCCTTTGTGAGAATTCACCGATTACAATAATATCTGAAATCACCTCCGTTCATAATCCACTCTCGCAGGTGACGAGACGCGTACGGCGCCCCTCCGAAACACCACTCCGCCCGCGAAGCAGAAAATTCAGTACGCTCGGCGTTAGAGGACAGATCAGGGAAGCCCGGGAGTCGCCTCCGGCTGTTTTACTATCCTGCTAGTATCAAGCAGTGAAAATATAATCAGAGGATCACACAGAGAGCGGTGACCCCATTCCTCTATTAAATTAACCCAAAAATACTAACATTTAGTTTTATAATTAAATATCCACATCAACAACCACCATTCATTTACATCAGCAAGTTTAGGAGTTCACCCACGGTGTAGCATCATGGTCAATTTCTAAGCACATTCAATTAAGTTCCATTTCTGATATCCTTGGGCAGGCATTCATGAACCTTCAAATTTATTTAAGATCACTAAAACAGTAACTTTTAATTGTTTTAACAGTGTACCTATTTTGTATGTTTTATGTGTTGTTTTCAGGACAGTTTTTTTTGTAGTTTTGGTTTGTATAGAGTCAGTATAATAATAAAAATCAATTTACTTGTCACTGGATAGTATTTTGTCTCATTTACCCGTTGTTGTCCTAGCCGAAAAAGGTAAGTCTATTAAGTAAGTTCATATTATTATTGAAAGAGGGAAAACAACATTACAGTTTTCACTGTTAAATAAAAAAATGAACTTGCGAAAGAAATTTTATTGATAAAGTTATCGATGATAAAAAAAACATATTGTTATGTGCCTTCAAAAGTAAAATTATTTAATATTTGTTTATTCATACATAATAAATAAATACTAACCATCGTCAGATCGAATGGGGCTCCATATTGAATTGCATGATAAATGCAATTCAATATGGAGCCCAGATCAAGATGGAGAGCAGATAAATCAATCTTATAATAGCTTTGTCGTATAGAAGCTATACACAAACGTTTAAAGGAGAACTTTTCTTATAGAAAGCTATAATAGGCTTTTATCGATTGTTAAACATTCGCCAAAATGTATGCCTATCACCCAACTTTTACCTATTATGTGTACCGTTCGGTCATATTGCGGTGCGCCCGAGGCTGAAAAGCCTGCTTCGTAGGATGTGTCGAACCGTTGTCTCTTGAACCCTGCGGGGTGCAACCACTGGCGTTAAAAAGTGACCCTACCTACTCCATACGTCCCGATTACTGAAAGCCTGCCCCTGGCCATCTACCATGGCCGATCCAGAAGCCTTTAAATAGGCTTCGGACTCAGAGCGGCCGGAGCAAAGAAAACATGATCTGGTGGGGCTTTTAGGCTGGTTCCATGGAATGTCTTTGCGGTGCAGTTCAGACGATATCGCGCCCTGCGTGTCCTGACACCTGCACGCAGGAGGATCTCAAGACCAGTGATCGGATAATCGGATGCATATTTACCTAAAGTTAAGTTAGTTTTTGGCTAGGAAATTATGGACGGGTAATTCTTCTTGTCATTTTTTTTATTTATTTATTTATTTAATGTTTGGAAGACCAACACCGAGTAGACAGAGTTAATTTTTGTCATAAAAACAGTAAGGCAATAATAGGTCTTCACGTATATAAAACATATTTTAAATGGTTAAGTGTAGACAATAAGATGCTCTTGGAAAACTTAATCTAAAACTATTACAAACTAAGACAGTGCCTATAATGTGATTAGTTAAAGTTACTTAAATTGACATTTACTTAAAGAATTCCTCACATAATAAACGCCTCGCAATTGCTAAACTAGAGTGATATATCAAGATTTTTAGATTTACACAAGTTATTAAGACTTTTGCTTGCTCGCAGCAGTAAGGAGTTTTGGCGGTAGTTTGACGAGGCCAGTGGTACACAAATTGGAGTAAAGTGTCTAGCAGACCTACTTGGAATATTGAAATTTATCTTTGACAGAAGTTCGGGAGAGTCGACCGAGTTAGATATAATTTTTAGTAAGTAGGTAACATCTGACACTTCGCGTCGTTTAAATATTAATCCCGAGATTCTAGAAAATTTGGGAATGTTAAGCTAGTCGGTAACATGGTGTGGAGTTGACTTTTATATATTTTCCTATATAACTCGGAAACGGTGCATCGTAGCACAAGAATAAGCTACTTTTAGTCCCCCTACGTTGCCCCCTATAAAACCCCCTCTCAGCATCAATTTTCATCATAAAAAAGTAAAATAAAACATGCTCAAAATTTCCATAGTTATTTCAATCGAATATACAAAATCTATCGATTTTTCGATAAAAAAGTGCATTTCATAACAGCCAACACCTCAACTTTAGGTAAATATGCATCCGATTATCCGACCACTGCTCATGACAGCATCGGACATGGCTTCAAAGTGGCTGTATTCTGGGCCACAATATTTAGTGCCTGCCATCGACACGCTAGGAAGAAGAAGATTTAAAGATTTTACATTGCGTTGCTATAAACCTCTGTGGATTTCTTTGGCAATAAATGAAAAAAAAAAACATAGTACGAAGAGAGATGAAAAGCAATACCTAGAGGAATTCAAAAGAGTTATTACGCATTTCCGCCAGGGATGCATTTCACATTAAAAACGTAAAAACACAAAAAAACTAGTTGGAAGAGTAATCGCTGAAAGTTTGAATGTTTTGCATTTGCATTTATTTACGCGGCTGCGTCTTCCGTGTTTCTGCGAAAGTGATTCAGTAAATTTTTTGTGCTTTCATAGTGTGAAAGCGAGTAAATAAGGCTATTGCTGACTTCTCTTCTTCTTCGATAATTATCGCCCAAAAAATCATAAAAAAAACTTTCCAGCTTGTGATAGTTGAAGAAATTTTCGTCCTGATTAGGTTCGACCATTTAGCCATCGGCAGTCATCGGATATTTTTTCAGTCATCGGTATCCATGAAAAAGCAACGCGTGTAGTATCTTATCTGACAAATGGATTACATTCTGCTTCTGCCCCTTCGAAAGGATCAAAAGTCCCCCATGCAATCTATGGGTCACCGTCCATTTCTTTAATTGGTCAAAGTAATTGGAAGAAATAACGTTTATTTCTAAAGCTACACAAATATAGGAGAAATAGAAAAACTTTCTTCACTATTTGAAGATTGGTTTTATACTAGACAGAAAGAATTTGACACCGACTGTTGAAATGGAATAAGTAACTAAAGGAAATGGATTTCTTAACTCCCATAATTCGACACAATAAAAAAAAACACGGGAAAAGTGCGAGTCAGACTCGCCCACCGAGGGTTCCGCACGTAAGTACCTACCTAGGTACATATTAAATATAGTTCAAGAATCGAATCATGCAGGTTTTTCCGATTTTTTCCCGAAATATTACTAAAGACTAAAGAGTATATTGTTTATTTACATTTTCCTGGAGTGTCGATAATGTACGTTTTTTTTTCGTTTTTACGTTAGTTTACAAGTTTAATTTTTTTACAGCTTTAAGAGACTGTTGACTTGAATAAAATGGCTTTAATTTTAGCTTGATACCTCCACGCGTTCCCGAGTTTTTCGGAAGTTAAGTTTCTATAACTGAAGACTTTATTTTTATGATTTAAAAACAAATGTAGGTACATTCTTTTAGATTTTTCCTGTATTTGCAGTAAAAGACGATATTACTTGCCAAATTCCTTAGTTCCAGTTTAACGGCAAGCAGCCTATGGATTTTGATTCCCTTGAGAGTGACGAAATCTATTTCTAATCTATTTTTTGCGACATAAACGTCCTATTTTTTTTTAACCCCCGACGCAAAAAAAGGAGTGTTATAAGTTTGACGTGTGTGTGTATCTGTCTGTCTGTCGAGGCCACGTAGCTCCTAAAAGACTGGATCGATTTTGATGCGGTTATTTTTATTTGAAAGCTGGCATGATGGAGATGGTTCTTAGCTATAGTTTATTAAGATCCGTTCATCCGTTTGAAGATCATCAGCCCATCCCTACTTTAATTTTCATTTTAATTACCTAAATGAACTTATGGCATTCAGACGGTTTAGCAGACCTTCATAAATTACAGCAAAGAACCATCTTGATTATATCAGCTTTCAAATAAAAAAAAACCGCATCAAAATTGCTCCATCCGTTTAGGTGCTACGTTGCCTTAAACAGTCACAGATTTATTTATAGGACATGACATTTACGATACTTCCACTTGACTGGTCGAGTTGAAATTTGAAAAGTGTAAGCAAATCCGGTGCCTTATTTAAAATATGGTAGGCTCGACCAGATGAAGCGACTAGCACAGTCTGCAGAATACCTCACTTCTCGATGACTTACAGCACACATTAGGTTGTTGTCCAAGTTGCTGTGCACTGGGCCGAACATTTGTCAATCTTCGACACGAAGAAAAAGAAGCACTCTGGAACTCTATTTTTTAATCAAGTCACTGGACAGAGTGACGGACGGACAGAAGGACAACAAAATGATCCTAGTTAAGGGTTCCGTTTTTTATTTTATTTTGTGGTACGCAACCCTAAAAACAAAAGAAGAAGGAAATAAAAGTACACATCATGTAATGACATTTTAGGAAAAACGGGATTTTAACAATGTTTGCATTTGTTTCCGAGTACATAGACTTGAGGGATTTGAACATGGTTAAAATACAGTTTTTCCTAATAATGTTAGTGTTAGTGATCATGATAGTTTAAAATCTTATTATGTAGTGTCTAAGATCATCTAACTAAAGAAGTTTTTTGTACTCACCAATTTGGTTTTATGTACTTACGAGAGTTAAGTAAATCCATGTTGAATATATCTGAAGCTAATTTAGTTAGCATGTCATCACCAAATAAACTTACTCCTCCTAAAAGTAAGTCTTTTAGCCTTAAAGGCTACTTTTCCCCTAGACCCAGATTAATTGTATGTCTAGACATCATGCTTGCTCCTTTTATGTACACATCCTTGGTCACTTTGTATACTTAGCACTTAGTACACTTAAGTAAGCATTACAAAACCAAGTATACCCCTATTCCGTTAAGCAAACTACATTCGTGATCGAAGACGATTTAACATTCGTCAAAATGACGAGCATCCGAAATGCATTGCTTAATTTCTCTTTTATTGTTTTATTACACACCCGCGGCTTCATGCCAACTGACCACAAACAGGTTTTATCTCAAAAAAAAATTGTATGACAAAACTTCTTTAATTCCAAAAAAAAATTAAGATATTCATTTTCTTTTAAATATCCTTTAATTCATATTCACTATTTTCTATAAATTTAATAAAAGTAAAAAAAATATTAAAAAGTGGTATAAAATAAACATTTAAAAATCAAAATCGTCAAAAGTCGAATGGTTAGTTTATCAGAGTAGAAAATTAAAATTATTATGATTATTATTATGACTTAATGCCCTTGGGCATTCTCTACCAGTCAGCCGGAAAGGATGTAAAAGAGATATCTTGGCGGCAATAAAAAAGTAACTGATTAGAAGATAAAAAATTGAACACATACTTAAGTACCTACATTATGATCTATCACATTGATTAGGGGTATAGACGAAGTCATCGTCAACAATGATTATCTAAATTCATCATCGTCTCTTAGCTAATCTTGAGAACAAACGTCAAACTTGAGATAACGATGACAATAGACCACGTTATATAGCGCGGCTTATGACAACCGCATCGTGCCGTGTGGTGACGGCCTAAGAATACAAGTGTCACCACTTCTTTACATGCCTGGGATGTCGTAAGGGTCGACTAAGAGGCTCGACGCATTGAACACCTGTGCGAGAGAAGGAAAACTTGAAACAAACCCTCTACCAACCCGTCTGGCCAGCGTGGTAGCAGTAGGTTAATAGCCTCCTATGAACGCCACAAAAGGCGTGAGCTAGGAGAGGCCTATGTCCAGCAGTGGACGTCCACAGGCTGATGATAATGTCAATCGCATACAATTATTTCTTTGCTATTTTCGATATCGGCATCAATATTGGTTTTTGCTGAAGGCCTCAGGATTTTTTGAATCTTTATATTCGCCGTAAAAACCATCGCTCCATCTTTCTCAAACAGTAATTTTTAAAGCAGACACATTCACTTTTTCAGGAGCAGTTGCGGTCAGGTAACCAGATGCTAAAATAATCAAAACAACCTAAAACCTGAAAACATAAACGTAATATGATAATATTTAGTGTGGTGTTGTAATCCATAAAACATATTTTATTCAACGAATAGTACCATGTTTTTTTTTGATGAACGACGGGGAGACTCTTTGCTTTCATCATACCTGAGGTTAAGTATTGATAAGGCTGAAGTGAAGATGGTAGCGAGTCTCTCCCGGAATCCTCATCACTGAGGAAATGGCTATCTTATTTCTAACTGCCGGAACACAACAATGCTGAAAACATTGTTGTTGTGGCGTCAGGCTTAGATAAGATGGTGGTAGCTAGACAGGCGGACTTACAACAAGTCGTACCAACAACCACACCGAATACAGTATGTACCCCCGTTGGGAATCGAACCCGGGACCCTTGGGTCTGATACCGGTGGTTGTTATCACTAGACCACAGAGGCGGTTATCGGCGGCTTAATGTCGTTTCTATCATTAGCGCTCAGAGGCTTACGTATCTCTCGCGTTCCTTTCCACGCAATAACAAAACTAAATTCGTCACAGCTCGCCAACCAATAGGAAAACTGTTTAAACTCGCTAACTGGATTGACTCCGTTAACCTTCTTACGCGGCACCCTTTGAGCGAATCTTGGATATCTAACTTCCGTTAACTTCGCAAGGTGCAGTAAACGCTACGTTAAACTCTCAGATGGAAACGGCAATTTGTTTGTTTCTATAGAGTTAGTTTAACATAACTATTGCGTTGTAAAAACTTTGTAAGCGGTGTTCGTTCATGTTTGAATTTCTATTCAGGAACTGTGGAACAGAAGCAAATATGACGGGGTAGAAGTAACAGTTGCAAATAAAATGTTATACTGGAGTTAGAGAGTTTCATAAGTTTAAGTTTTGAGGTAAACATTAGATGTGCCGGCTGTTTAGATTAATCGAAAATTAGGGTACATATTAATACGCAGTAATCCTATAACATTCACGTATAACTTAGAAACATTGTACGAGCAAATGCTTAAATAAGGTCTTTCAGACCTTTTGATGCCTGAAATTCTTAGCCAATGATACTCGTAAGTTATTGTTTTTTAACCCCTGACGCAGCGCAAAGAGGGGTGTTATAAGTTTGAAGCCTATGTCTTTCTGTCTGTCTGTCTGTACGTATATTCGTAGAGCCTAAACGAATCAAGCGATTTCAATGCGGTTTTTTTTAATTGAAAGCTAAATTAATCGAGATGGTTCTTAGCCACGTTTGATGAAAATCCATCCGGACATTTATGGAGATGGTCAACTGCCTGTTGAAACGGTAAAAGATAAAAAGGTGGCGCTTAGACTAAAATAATGTACACCCTGGTCAAATTTAGGTACAGCAAAAAAGAAAACAAAATGGCGGCAAAAATATTTTTGTCTTTCTGTACTTAAATATTCCTAGTGCCTAAACGAATTAAGCGATTGCAATGCGGTTTTTTTTTTAATTTTATGTGTAATTTAAAAAGGATATATTAAAAATTTTAACATTTTAAAAACCACCCGAAACGAAAAAAAGTGTTTTTTTGTGTCAGGGGGTTTTTAAAATGTTAAAATGTTTTATCAATTTTTTCTTAACATGGAGGTTATACAGAAGTAAACAAAAATAATGATTATGAGTAAACAATATAAATATGATATTATGAAATTAAAATATTAAAATTTTAAAACCCCCGACACAAATTTTTTTTAAGATTTTTTGTGTCGGGGGTTTTTAAAATTTTTAATTTGTCTTGTATTGGAATAGAATACTACAACAATACTTTACTTGAACTACATTCTGTCAACAACAAATAACCTCAAATCAAACTGAAACTGAGGTACTCAACTAACCGCACCATACTATTAGGTATAATATACATATTCATGCTTCAACGTGTCACCATTTCATTCACTGAAGCCATGAATATACATACAATCTGCAACACATAGCCACTAGTTGCTGAATCTTGGTCTAATATGTTGACGCCCAATCTCGATGAGAAAGGCCCAATGTACCAAGCTCTTTGCCTCATGAAAATGTATCAGAAAAATCAAGTAACCGCTTCTAAGTCTCGTGTTTCGGCGTGTGGTGCAAGGATTAAGGCATCTACAAAATAAACAACAACATTACAAGTGTTTGAACCACTGGATCATTGGGAACGAATATAGGTTTGCTCTCGCTTCTTTCTTCTTATTATCACATCGATTGTGTAGTGGTAACACCATCGGTATCAGAACCAGAGGTTCCCGGGTTCGTTTCCCAGTGGGGATGGGTCCATCAACTATTTCTTGTACCTAATTATGTCCCTTCAACAAATTTTTGAAATCTCCAAAACAATCAGTTTGCAGGGACATAATTAGGTGCAAGAAATAGTTGATGGACCCATCCCCACTGGGAATCGAACCCGGGTACGTATTACGTTCGGTTTGGTTGATGGTAGGGTAGGCCCATCTTATAACTAAGTCTGTCAACGTTAGGGGTGATTACCACAAGGGTCCCCCAGGGCGTAAGGCGGCGAGAGGGCAAGTAGTGAGGGGTTTAGCTGGTAGTACCCCCCCTCCGCCTCCCGGGCCGGGGGGCGGTGGTGTTCTAGGTGAGCCCAGCATAACCGTTCGGTAAGCGTAAATGCCTTCCCCTCAATCAAAAAAAAAAAAAAAAGTCTGTCAACATAACAACAATGTTTTCAGCATTTTTGCGATCCAGCAGTTTGAGCCGAGGTTCTAAAAAGACGCTTATGCAATGTTGCTAAGTGAATTCCCTGACAATTCATTTATTTGTTTATTTCCTATGGAATTTGCTTTTAGTAAGTTGTCTTCCCTTCAAAAATTAAAAGCATATTCTGCTACACTGACGCAGTTCTAAACTTCTAAGAAAATAAACAACTAATGCAATGCTGAAAACATTGTTGTTATGATGACAGACTTAGTTATAAGATGGGCCTACCCTACCACCCACCAAACCGAACGCAATACGTACCCCCACTGGGAATCGAACCCGCGGACCTCCTGATCTGATACCGATGGTGTTACCACTACTCAATGAACGTGATAATAAGAAGAAAGAAGCGAGAGCAAACCTATTTTCGTTTCCAATGATCCAGTGGTTCAAACACTTGTAATGTTGTTGTTTATTTTGTAGATGCCTTAATCCTTCCACCACACGCCGAAACAAGAGACTTATAAGTTACTTGATTTTTCTGATACATTTTCATGAGGCAAAGAGCTTGTTACATTGGGCCTACTGAGGCTGTAAGGCTATCAGCCTCAGTGGTTGAGGATTCCGGGAAATGTGCAATTCCACCTTTAGCCTTTCACATCATTACTTAACACCAGATGTTATGAAGGCTGACATATATCAACTGTTTTGAGATGGTCCCCCGCCTTCTCCCCGAACTTGGTCCAAACAACACCAGCATAAATATTCAGTGTGGGGCGAAGATCTCTTATTAATGAAAAAGGGTCACGAGGTATTTTAATTCAACTACGTGTTAAGGATTTCGTTGGGATACTTGCCCGTGTTCTCTGCGTGAGTTTCATATTAGAGTTGGGAGTTTACATCTCTTTGTGGGGGAAATTTGTTATACCAACCTTCATTCAAAAACCTCATTCGAGGAGCTGGAATTAACAAGATCTAGGTTACGTTTGTAGCGTCTTTTTTATAAGTAAGCAAGGCAACCTTTGGTAAAGAATTTGGTGGTTGATTAATAAAAACGTATTGGTTATTGCAACAACTGCTCAAGATCGGGAAAAATAGCGAGACAACTTATAAAGGCCTTTTGCACCAATGAGATTCACTCGGACATCAACAAATTTATATTGAAAACTGCTTACTGCGTCAAGATCCGTTCTTCCCAGAAAAATATAGTATGCCTCACCACATCTGAATAGATTTTGATTCAATTCCATACGCTCAGCGGACTTAAACCAAGCAGACTTACAGGGTATTAGTTGAAACAGAAACGGGCTGTAATCTCCGACGATTGTTCTGGGAACAATAAGCATTACTTATCCTAATCCGCGAGATGCTCCTGCACCGCTGGATCGGAATTCTGGAGATATTAAACATGTTCGTGAAGATTAAGTCGAAGTAAATGATGAGTATCTTTGAGTTTCGGCAGGAATTGGTGCATGGGTTAAGTAACTATTTTAGTGATAAATATTAAACAAGAAAATATACTAGAAAAAAGCAACTTGTCTCATGTCGCCCTGACGGGATTCGAACCCGCCTCCTTGGGAATCCGGCCCATTGTATATTCACCTTTCTACGGTGTTGGCCACCGTCGTTTCATCAATGAGAGAATAATATTATCGCATTGGAAAGAAACATTTTTACAAATGTTTGACTATCAATTAAGATGAAACAGCCATCTTATTGTAACTTTTTAATGTTGCATATTACAATGCTATTTTTATGTGGCAAGTTGCTTTTTTCTAGTATATTTTCTTTAGTTTAATATTTATCACATAAAAATAGCATTGTAATATGCAACATTAAAAAAGTTATAACTATTTTAGTATGAAAATTAGAAGTATAAATATTGGAAGATTTTGATAGTGTTTTGTTTTTTTATAAGTACAATGACATATCAGTAGTTAATAGTATTTTGTTTACAGCCACAGTCAAATATCAGTAGATTAAAGTAGTGTTTTGTTATACCGCAGTCATGTATATATCAATGACTGCATGCAAGCTGCATGTACTGATGCAAAGTGCTCTTTGCAATATCATTAGATATAATAGTAGATTCAATAAATTTCCACATTGATCTTATTATTTAGACAATAATAAAGTATTTTAGAATGTCTAGTTCCACCATACCTACAAGCTCTGCAATGGCTAGTCCGAAAAGGTGTGAGGTAAAAAAACAACGGGTTGCACTCCGGGAGTGCCGGCAGAAGTGAAAACCGCTTAAAATAAAAATAAAAACTCTAATTCTCTCTCAAGGCACCAACTCAATGTCATCAAGTATCAAAAACTTAGTGGCAACTATATCTAGATGGCGTTATAATGAAAATTCTATTCTTGACCACAATTTCATAAAAAGTTGATGAAAACGGAGACCAACTTGATTTGGCAGGTAAATCCATTAAAACTGACCTGGCATCAATATGAAAGTTGGCAGCAATGAGAGATCTTTATATAATAGTTATTATTAACTAATATAGGTACGTAGATCTTTCAAGTGAGAGACTTCATGTAATTTGTAATAGGTCAACGATAAATGCTCTTACGAATTTTCGAGCAGGGTCATATGTCCTGACGCGACTTTAACAATTTTTTCCCATCCCAAAAATGTAAAACTCTGATGTGCACAACGCCGTTATAGAATTTTTCACTTCAAAAGTCCTAAATTGTCCATCACTGGCTTCTAAAGAGTGTCGTCAATCTAAGTAATCTGTATGACCACTGGTTTGCAAGTCGATTAAAACACATAATTTATTATCGACAAATATTCAGTCAAGCTTCCAAATAAGATATACTTACTTAATATATTTTCTCTGAACGTCCTTTCTTTTTTACATGAAATAAAGAATTTCTCCAACGGCAAATATATTTGTAACAGAAAGTATTGTATCCAATAATAAGTAAGCCTATATGATCCTCTTAGTAGAGAAAATGAATTGAATACACATGAGGGAAAGTTTAAACATACAAAATGGCTTCAAATAAGTCCTTAAAAAGAAAGAAGTACAATAAATAAGTACTTGTCTCATAAGTAGTTCGCATGTGGAACACAACAGTTTTTTATGTGAGAAGCAAAGTCAGATAGAAAGATAGACAGATCTTTTGGTGTCTAAATTTTAAATATATTTTTTTTACAATGCTATTTTTATGTGAAAATTGTTAAACAAGAAAATATACTAGAAAAAGCAACTTGTCTCATATCGCTCTGACGGGACTCGAACCCGCATCCTTGGGAATCCGGCCCAAAGCACTGACCAATTATGCTACAGAGACCTATGAGAACACGTCGAAATTTTTCAGTATATTCACCTTTCTACGGTGTTGGCTACCGTCGTTTTATCAATGAGAGAAATATTCTCATTTTTACAAATGATTGACTAACGATTATGATAAAAAAACCCATTTATTTAAAAAATTTTGCATTTTACAATGCTATTTTTATATGAAAATTGTTAACAATGTAAGTTGTTTAGCAAATTTTGCCCAAAATATACTACTTAAATAATTTGAATATACACAGAAAAGAAATAGTTTCTCATAATCACCCCGTGTGACAAGACAATACAGCCGGTCCTAAGAATCACTTAGTAGATAAACAGAACATCATTATAGGCACTGTAGGTACTATACGTATGTCCTTACAAACGCTATAATGGAATAACATGAATAAGGAAGAAACTTGCCTTTGCGAAAATAACTAAAGCGTTATTTTTATTTCCGAAAGCTACATTATAATAGCAATGAAATGTGTTTTTCGGCTTTGTCAAAGTTCATTTACTAAATAGCGCGACAAATAAATAACAAAAGACATAATGGATTTTGTATTTTTTTATTAGCAAACTCTATTCCGATTATGATGTTTAAACACTTATCGCGATAATCGATCACAGTCGATCACTTATGATACGAGTTGATATAATTAATTCATCAGTCAGTGTAATTGTCGAGTTGATGGCATTCCTTGTGAGTTTCTTCTTCTTCTTTCTTAATGATAGGCGTGCTCGCGATAAAATTTGCGAATTTTGCCAATGTCAAGTAATATATTTTGTATTTATAGAAATTGTACGGTAGATTGAGGTAAAAATGGAGCCTCACAACACGTGTTATTAAAGAACTCGGGTGAAACTTGAGTTTCTTGATTTCCCTGTGAAAATTGACACTTTTGTTATGTAGACAGATTTTATTTTTTTATATTTTTTTTTTCATTTTTCACTGCTATTTTGATACTTATGATAAATTTTCAATTACTTATGAAAAAAAACGACTCGGGCACAAGTGAATTCTCAGATGGGATCACTTCACTTGTGGCCGAGTTGATTTTTTCCAATATTTTGCTATTTAAAATTTATCATTAGAAAAAATTTGATCCGTAGTCAGTTATTTCATTCAATGCTAAGTAAGTAACATTTAGATAATCTGTGGTAACACATACCGCTTACTTTAATACGAGGCTACGAGCATAGCATAAATTTTCTAGCAGACCGCAAAGGATCAGAGCAAGACCGGAGGCCGAGCACAGAGATAATTTCCAAGACTTAAGCTTGGAGTATTGCAAACGTACATAAGTACGTATCAAACACTGCCCCAGTAATTACTGGGCTAAACGTTAAGACCCGAATTCCGTGTTAAATGTCCCTCAGGGATACACTACCAGTGCATTATCACCCATTATCTTAGACCCTCGCTAGCTCACCTCTACACATAAGAAGTGTCTCCAATCTCAGTACTTCAGAAACAATAGGGAAGCTCTCCCTACTCTGGTCTAGAATACGAAGGTTTCTCACAAAATCTTGGGACAAGCTAGCACGAACTTGCACAAATAATGTAACAAGACGTTAGGATGAAGTGGGGGTATTGTTCTATCAACAGACAAATCTAAATCTTATTAGAGAATGCTAAAGTCCATAATGACTTGCAAATTCGTTAACCCGTAAGTAAATCAAATTGAAAGTTGTTTCGAATTTCCGTTGTTTGTGACGGAAATTGTTTGTATTCAGTCATTAAGGCAGACGGTTATAATTTTTGAGCGACAGCTGCTTTAGGTGATAAATTAATACGACACGAATTCAGAAATTTATGTGCTTTTGAGAAATTCAATTTTCGTTTTGGTGAATTATTTTGTTGGTTCCGGGTGTGATTAGTAAACCATTTGATTTGTTTGCTTTGTGTAACAGAGGATTGTATTTAAATATATTATTTAAAAATAATAAAACCCCATAATTACAACTGAAACCGTCTTCAAAATATATTGTTTGGAGTCGGTGCCAGCTAGAACGAAAAAAACTGAACGTAGGCACTTACCTATAAGTAGAAGTGCAATGTAGAATGCACCATTGATGCCCTGGCTAGCACCGACTCCAAAACATATATTTTGAAGATGGTTTCTGTTGCAATTATAGGCTTTTATTATTCGGTATTTTTTTATTTTCATTTTTATATTTTCCTTTAATCATTTAAAGTCCTGCACATCTACACTTCAAAAAAGTTTTGAAGTGTAGATATGCAGGACAGGCCACAAAAGGATTGAACAAAGAAAAAACCAAGTTTTCAGAATTTCTGAGACTAAAAGAAAAAAAGTTTGTGCAAGTTGGGCAGCCAAGAGAGCTTAGAACGGGTCCACCAGAAGTTTCCTCAAATTCCTCAGAGTATTGAAATAGAGTTTATTAAGTCGCCATTGCGGTTACAAAACTTAAACTGTGGGACTTCCGAAACTTTTAGTTACGTAAAACAAGAAATTGAAGCTAGGGATTTTTAAGTGAATTCAATTTATTATGAAGTTCTTGTCAAATATGAATATGAAGTATGAATATAGACATTCGTTATTCATAGGAAAGAAAATTTTAAATTAATCATTAATAAAATAAGCAAATCAAAATCATTATATAATTATTTAATGTCGTGGGCCAATCGTTGAAATGGCCCGATCGAGATCTGCCTGCGCACATCACAATATGCCGGCATTGCGGATTTTTAAAAAAATCCCTCGATACGCACATGATTATTAGAAGACAAATCTTTTGCCGAATTCCCTTTTAAAGCTTCCTTATTTCACCCATAATCCCTGAAGTGCCATTTATTCCTAAATTAACTTCCCTTGGCCATTGCCCGAGATTTTCCCAGTAAATTTCATCCCGCACAATAATCTGCCGAATGCACTGTCAGCAATAGGAGGAAGACCAGTATATTCTGACCTCCAGATACCTCCAATGTTCCGGAACTAACGAAGAACTTGCGAGCTGTGCTCAGTTATCGGGGGTCAACTGTAACTGGACAAGTTAGTCACAAAATACCGATTTCAACTATTAATATAGATTTCCAATTGGACCAGAGGCAGTTGGTCGGTATTCGAAAATGTTTGCAGCGGAGCCCTGTATTGGTTGATCTGAATTTTTTAATTAAAGTTCTCGTTTCAGGGATAGTAAGTGGACTATAAAGGGCAAAAAATGGTTGTGCGGGCTATTCAAAATTTTGTGGACTGTATTGCGGACGAACAAATAGGTTTTAAAGAACGCGAGATCGACAAATATACAAGGAAGGGCACGATACCTTGACCGCCTCGTGGTGCTGCTTAGAGCTGGAGGTAGCCTGGGACGTCCCCGGAGTCAGCTGTTGCTGCGTTTCTTGCGGAAATTGTATACCGGCGCAACCAGTGAGGGATTTTACCTTAACTGTTATGAGAATTATAATAGAATGAGATTGGAGATAAAAGTAAACAATATTAATCCTCAAATTAAATTGGCTCACACGTAAGCACACATCTAAAATTCTAAATTATCAACATTAACAATGATGGACTTTGCCGTTAAAAAAATTTAGAGTCTACATTAGTTTAATTAATGAATAAGTAACAAAAAGCATAGAAACAATAATCCTAACAATATTGTGTTACCAATTCAGAATTTGAAATAAAACATCTTTTAAAATTGGCACGGCAGCTGAAAAGGTGCCAAAAAGTCGGGATACCCAAAAAACCTTAAAATACACTTTTTTACTTAACAAAATGTTCTTACAGAAAATATCACTCGCCAAAATGCAACGTTTGATAGCGAGATGCGCTCATAAATTAATAATAGCTTAAATTATAAATAATCAATCTAAGCTGTCCAGAAACACACTCTAAACTCGTGTAAATAAACTATGCGCTAGTGATCTGTAAAAGTTGTTTTATTTTATGAACAGTGTTCGTGTACAATTCGGAATTCTCAACCATTGAGAGGTAAAATGTTTATAATACGTAATGCATTCTCAATTCAGAAACCGACCAATAATCTCACTAAATTTGCGCTTTTTAATCACAGACACGATAAGAAAACAATACAGTCTCTTCCGAAATATTTCACTCGAAATACGAAAAAATATGACTGCCTCTAAGTACGTACTTTATACTAATGAGAGTAAGGAAGTAAAAGACTTTCGGATATCTGTAAAACAAAACAAAAGTACTCAGGGAGGGGCAAATCACATTTTGATCACAAAATGATATTTATAAAGAAGTAAATAAGACTTATTTTGGTGTACACATTTTTTTTGAAGACTACAGAAAATAACTGATATATTTTTACTGAATCGCTGTATTAGTCAATATTGTTTTATAGCATTATTACGTAAGAAAGTATCTGGTCCGTCATTTCTATTATTCGCTGTAGTAAAGAATTTTCATTTTGATCTCACAATTAAGAAAAATGCTTAAGGAATATTTGCAATTCCCTAAGGAATCACCTACCCACTCAGTGATAAACCATGGCGATAGTTGCTTAACCGTCATAATGCGCGTAACCACTGCGTCAACGAGCTTCTTGTTTAATTTAGTTAATTAATGTAAGTACTAGCTACTAACAAGGTACAAAGGTATAGGTTAATAAACGAACTTGTTTCTCTCTATACAACACATACAATCTCGTGCTGAACTGGGAACGAAATAACAACATGCGCCATTTCTAGCATTCTGCTGCAGAGAGCAAAAAAGCCTAACAACAGCTGACAGGGCTGAAATTTTGAAGACTATATTTGATGCTTTGCCACACTTTTGATGCTCTGCCATCCTTGCTAAAGGGCTGTGAAGGTATCACATAGACCAGAAGTTCTATTTTTGAAACGCTCGTATGACCTAAGTCACACGCATGCTTGTTTCGCTCGACTGCAACGAGTGGGTGAAGGCACTCGTTGCGATCGAGTGATTAAAAAAGTACGGAAATTCGTATGTCGAACGAAAATTAGTAGAAGCTAAGCACTCGACGAGCGACGAGTGAATCACAAATAGAGCTGAGCTCTATTTTGTATGATTGATGTCTATAAGACATTACATTTTTTTTTTTTTTCAATTTAGTTGACATAATAAAACTTTTACATGGTTGACAAGCGCACCAAAAATCGCTATGATTTAGGACATAAGAAAAAAAATTCAAATTACATTTTAATATCAAAATACTTGACGAGATAATAACCGTATTAGAACATTAAATGGTTCTAATCAAAATGTTTCTCAAATTTAATCCCGTATAAGAGTTTCCTTATAAATAGACGCTAATTAAGATATCTACATCATCCGTAATTATTCCTTACTTAATTAAAACGTTAACAAGCCTTATTTTATAAAGAACTTTATTCTCTGTACAACGATAAAGAACACAAACTTAATTTTAATTAAAAGTTAACGAATCTAGTAAGGAATTTTAAGCGCTAAGTTGTGACTAATTAGAACTGTTTTTTTTATCGGATGATTAGTTGCACCACTGTCTATCTTCTCTTGTTTTGTTGTGTATTTATTGTCAAATTTTTGGTGAATAAATCTGAAATTTAACAAATTAATTCTCGCTTTTATTTGAATGATGGATTTTGGGGACGTGGTCACGGGATGACTGACTAATTTTTTTTTCAAACAAATGTTTACGCTATTTATTATGCAATTATTTATTTAATGAAATATTATTTTATGTAATTAATTTATAGTGATTTACAATGTTAACAAAAATAATCTTTACTTACCACGCTGTATGTTCAGCGTAAAGTGTCGTGTGAGGCGGGTCGTTACGTTCCCTAAAATATGGTTGAGCGAAGCGATGGCTGGTTCATGCGTCATGCTCGTGAACGGGTGCCGCCAGCGGAAATGGGTCTACTTCAGTCTGCTTATCTTAATGTTGTGCTTAAAGGTTGCAGTACAGTAATCTTGTAATGCGAGAAATATTGTAATGTATGATAGATAAGTCTTTCTTTGCCAGTTGAAAATTGTTTACGGTTACGATAACCATAAAATGTAATATTATAATTAGTATATTTTTTGTGATGGAAATTGACCTTACTGATATGTTAAGGTCACTTTTCAATTCGACGACTCTGTATGAAATAAAACAGGGAGAAAAAAACAGCCATTGACGAGTTTCTTGCCGGTTCTTCTCGTTACAAGGTCTCCCGCCGTAGGGTTTGTGAACCGATGGCATAGCTTCTTTGACGTTCATAAGTGCTTGTAAACAGCCTAGACTGAATAAATGATATTGATTTTGACTTTAACATATCGGCCAATTATGATTTTGTAACAATTTTTCTAGCAAAATAGAAATTATTTTAATCGCATCAAAATTTTGTTTTCGAGCACTATTTTTTCGAATTCGACTGAAATATCCAGATCATTACAAACGGACATCATGGGACATAGGAGCCAATTGTGTAAGATACAGCAAGATTTAAAAAAAAAGGTGTATGTATATACCTAAATGCTTTTACAAATATAACATTAATATACCACACAGAAAAGTCACCGATACACAGCCTAACCTAACCTACTACTCCCCTTACACTATGTCCACGTGTCTTCAGCCGTTTCCAGTGCCCACTGAGAGGCCATAACAGAAAACTGTCCCGGCGCAAGATTTAAGAAGATAGGTATTCCCGTGGAGTGTGAACATAATTTATTAATCTAAGGTACGTATGTTCCCGCCTCTTTCCATGTTTATTGATAGATGAAACTGAAATATAAATGCTATGGGATTGGGTGAATACGCCTTTATGCATATTAAAATTAATAATTTTAAAAATTGAAATGCTACTTTTTTTAGATTGAGTTCGGTTTTTTTTATTTAATGAGGTCTTATGTGGTTAAGCTCTAAAAAGAACCCTTTACTTTTAATATTGAATCAAGCAATCAACGTTTTTAAATATTTTTTTCTAAATATAAATAACTGTATCTTGTATAATAATTATATGTGTGTTAATAAGATTATTTTTCGTCTCATTTTCTCTTTAAATTTACTAATCGTTTTTACCGGCCACATCATGAACATCAAGTTTTGTCTCTACATTTATTTTCCACACAGAAGAAAGAGAAGAAATTTGTCTCATGTAAGTATTTAGTTTTTCATTATGATTCATATCAATTAACATGATTCTTGCCCGTCTGTGTATGTTAATCAATGCTTTTATCTTATTTTTTCTTCATATTTGATTGACAACACTATGGACACACATACATAGAGTCTCGGTAGCTCAGTGGTTAGAGCATTGGACCGGATTTCCAAAGGTCGTGGGTTCGTGTCCCATCTGAGAATTTACTTGCAGCCGAGTTGTTATTTTTCTATATAAAATTTATCATAAGTACAAAATAGCATTGAAAAATGCATAAAATCAAAACTCATAAGACACTATAAAAATCAAGATTTCCCTCTATTTATCACACAGAAGCCACACAACTTGATTAATGTAGTATATACAGCTGCTATAAAATTTAGATATATACTTTGCTGACCATAGGATTTACGGCTGACTGCACATTTTGGAAGAATGCCACACAAAACTAGCTCTTATTACCTTGAAGTAAGATCGATTGCTTGTAAACATTGACAATCGTACTTAAGTCTGACCCCCCATAGCGGCAAAACCATATAGAGAATAACATAACAATACTCACAATCAGATAAACAGAGGGACTGACTTAGAAAAGCTGTGGCTGTCAAAACAGCGGTAATAGATTAAAATACAAACTTATCAAAACTTATGAAAGACATCGTATATTTCGTTATATATTTAGTCTTCTCCGATTAGGTATATGTGTCACCGTAAAATTGTACCGTATGTATAAAAAAGTATGAAAAAAAGAATCAGGCTTTTTGTTTCAATACCCTGGACATATAATGCTGCATACTTATTGACAAAAAAAGAAATAAAATTGTTTTTTATCGCCTGTAATAGAACTAAACCACACTAAAATATTACAAGAACCAAATTCTTTGCTGAAGAGGATGAAATACCCAAATAGGGAACAACAAGCAATTTACAGCTCAATAGTTAAGTTGTAAGATTCTTCAGAAGACAAACTTAACTTTCATAAAATAATGATAAGTCCCAACAGACGCGCCTCAACATGAGCTTTTGAGCAATGCATTACAGGCAGTGTAAAGCTCCTTCTTTTATTGAACATTACTTCAATAAGTTCAGACAGGAAAAATGTTTCTTGCCAATTGTTCTCGTTACAAGGTCTCCCACCATCCCGTTATTAGTAGTTGAAACAGATTAAATCATTTTATTTTTATTCCCATGGCGTCTGATCGCTATTAGTCAAGCCACAGCCTTCAGCCATTACACCGCTGTAAGAAAATCTTTATTAATAGAGGTAGACGACAGGACGCAAGTGCAAGGATTTTGGAAGATGGAATGCCAGGAGAGATCCGCTCTTAAACGCCCCATAGGGAATCCTATAACATACGGGTATATTCACGTTAAGTAGCTACGTAAACTAAACGTTAAACCTACTAGCCTTAGTTAGTATTTTTGAAGAGCTAACAAAACCTAATTTGATTGGTTTGGCAGGAACAGCTTCTCTTGCATGGGTATTACAGGTACAGAATATCATATTAGTACTAGACGTATAACAAGTACAGTAGGGGAACTTCCCGTCTGACCAGTAGAGTTTTTTTAGGGAACTTTATTTAAAAAAATAAATAGATTTTTAGAAAACGTTTATATCACTAATAATTGGCCATTAATAGGTATTTCATTTGAATAATAAATTATTTCTGCAACCTTAGTACTTTCCGAGAAAACGATTTCCAAACAAACTGTACTGGTCAACCGGGAAGTTCTCCGATTGTACCTACTGTTAATAAAGCTTTACCATATTGAGCCAATTGAATAAAGGAAAGCATTACCTTTTGCTTCCATTATTTGTAGTGCCGTGTGGAGACGGCTTAAGAATACAAGTGTCACTCCCTTACATGCCTGGGATGTCGTAAGAGTCGACTAAGAGACTCGATGCATTGAACACCTGTGCAAGAGAAGGAAAACCTGAAACAAACCCTCTATCAACCCGTCTGGCCAGTGTGGTAGCAGTAGGCTAATATCCTCCAATGAACGCCACAATTGGCGTGAGCTAGGAGAGGCTTATGTCCAGCAGTTGGACGTTCACAGGCTGATGATGATGATGATGAGTTGTAGTGAATACTTCGTATTTGATGAATAATTCAGTTCAATTATACATCAAGTACCAAGCAATTTGAAGTGGATGCTTCGTATTTGATAAAAAAATCAGTAATTATTCATCAAATACGAAGTATTCACTTCAAATAATAGAAGCAAAAGGAAATAGAACTGGACAATACTATCAACTGAAGCAGTATGTAACATCTCTAATGCAACCAATTTTAAATCCAAAGAGGAAAAGCTTATCGTAAGGGCACGGAGACCAGATGGAAAAGGACGGATTCGGGGATTAAGCGGTGAAAAATTCCCCTAGGACCGTAGAGGAACTCTTTACATCTACGTTACATTTCATACCACTACGTTACTCTGGCCCAAATATCAACATCTTGTGTAGTAGGAATCTGCTTGAATTCTCTTATTGCGTAATTTGTAAAAAACTTATTTGGTTGTTGTCATCTTGAAGTACAGTCAACAGGAGCTATGGCTTTACATTTTGACCTAGAGAGCGCCCTTATGTCGCTCGTAATAGCGGCGGTTTTCGTAGTACAAATTTAAAGCCGTACGTGCTGTTAACCGTACATTCATTGAACGTTTAAAAAAAATACTTCTTCGAATGAAACCTAGGTAGGGAGACCATTTTCATTCGTTTTCAGACCAGGTTTCATTCGTAGACCCAGTTGTATCTACATTCGTTTAAGTATGGTGTTTAGTTTCAAAAGACCACAATCTGGGCATCTCACCCGCATACATTAAATAATCAGGCCTAATAGCACGAATAACTTTCGAATAGGTGTCGAAAAAGCAAAGTTAATAAATGTATGAGATATTGAGCAGCAGCGTTCTTACCGGACGTAAACGGGACTACATTTTCCTATACATTTTTTTTTCGTTACGTGCTCGATATTAACTCGATACTATTACGATAGTTTTTCTTGCTTACCTTACTGAAAAAACTTTTCGTTATGTCAGTTAAGGATATCAAAAAACAGATTAAATAAAACAGCAGTACCTAAGTCGAATCGGACAAGTTGTTAGTGCTTAACATCGCAAATTGTGGCAGAGCGCTATTATAATATTGACAAACAGTTCCGAATCACACTCGTGCGTGTGAGCTGTCTATAAATTCCCTGGAAAAATTGTAGGCCGCAAGTCTGGGTAATATCGTAACTAATACGCGAGACAGTTAAGTCGGGTCCGATTTCAGTAGCTTGGTTCTTGCTTTAAAATAAAATAAAATATAATTTTCATTTTTTTTATGAGCGACGGGGAGACTCTTAGCCTTCATCATACCCGATGTTAAGTATTGATATGGCTGAAGATGGAATGCATTATTGTTATGGCGTCAGACTTAGATACAATGGTGGTAGCTAGCCAGGCGGACTTACAACGAGTCCTACCACCAACCAAATCGAATATAAGATGTACCCCGCTGGGAATCGAACCCGGGATCCCTGGGTCTGATACCGGTGGTTGTACCACTAGACCACAGTAATAATTAATTAATAATAATTACTAAATAATTAATTGTTTCGTTACGTGAAATATTTTAAGCTTGTTTTATTTACTGTAAAAACGTGGCTTGTTATTTTGGCCTCATCTGTGATGAAATTTGAATTCCTGGCAACGGCAACGGCTTGAGTAAACTTTGCGCCGATGTTAATGTTAAAACAAAGTCAATATTGAAAGGCACAGGTCCGTTATTGTAAGTATGTAAGTCACTACATTGAACTCTCTTGTTTTCGATATTGATATATAAATGGAGTCCTATATTTATTTACTTACTTGTTGTAAAAACAAGGAAGACAGAACATTTTTTGACTGTGACATATGGGTCAATCAACAATTTCTTGTGCCTAATTATGTCCTTGCAACAAAATTTTGAAATCTCCAAAACAATCAGTTTGCTACAAAATTTATTACTTTTCCAGATCCTTATTTATACAGATCCCAATAATACATTACTTTATATTCCGTCAATTAAATGTTACTAAAGCGATAAAAATTATATAGTTTTATTGGTAACTAAGGGGACTTCGGTAAATTTTAACTAGAAAAATATTGGAAAAAATTAACTCGGCCACAAGTGAATTCTCAGACGGGAATCGACCCGCGACTTTTGGAAATCCGGTCCAATGCTCTAACCGCTGAGCTACCGAGATTTGCGAACCACCGTCGAAATTCTCCAATACTTTTATATTTTTAATACGCTGTAGGCCAGCGTTGTCACATCAATGCTAGGAATATCCTTGCATTCCTGTTGCCTTTGCCTTTGCCTTGATGTTTCTTTCGAATGCAAATTTACCATAGTATAAAAATAGCATTGATAAATGCAAAAATTACAAAATCATAAAGGGACTTCATCAATTTGACATACCAAACGTAAGTAACGATAAGTAATAAATTTTATAGCAAACTGATTGTTTTGGATATTTCACAATTTTGTTGCAGGGACATAATTAGGTACATGAAATAGTTGATTGACCCATATACGAGTATGATAAATAAGGTAGAAGTCCTCCCTGTGAAGACAACAATTGCAGATTTTTTCAACCTTTTCATTCCTATTGCTGAGCTTAGTACTAAGGGGTTATTCTATAAGCAAACATCGACGCTGTTGTCATGACTGAACGTCACATCAGCTGTCAAATAGTATTGAAAATGGAGCGGTCTCCGCTGTTGCAGCCGTCAATATGAAAGATGTTTGCTTATAGAGTAACCTATCTGTTCTGACACGTGTGCGTTTGCACGTGGAGATACTTTAATATAGTACTTTCATGTAAATTCAATGGGTTTTATGTAACGAAACCCAGTGGCCTTCGACAGTAGTTGCATGAGTAGAGCTAACAAATTATTATAGCATTTGGTATTTCTTCCGTTTCATTAAAAAAGGCAAGCGATAACTGAATTTAAAAAGTTCCGCGGTACCCCAACCAGCGGTTTTAAGCGTAGTCGAACTTTTTCTCATTACGGCCGAATCAAATTGAGTCAGTGCGCAGGGACGATTGCTCCCCAAACTATGTCAAGGAGAAAGTTAGAATTTAAATTAACACTAAAACGTCTACTTTATTCGACAAGAAACGCTTTTGCTGCGGTAACTGTTGTTGATAAGACCTTTAATGAATTTTGGAGAGAGATATTGTAAATAAAGGTTTTCAGTTAAATTTTGTCGGATGTTTTGTGATGAAAAACATAGTAAATATTTACGGACAAATAAAATAACACCTACAGTCTACTATAGCCCCTGTAGTAACGTAACTGCAGTAGTGTATGATGTGATGACAGAGTGGTAACAAGTCAACTGAAAAGATAGAAACAGGATCAAATATAAAAATATTTTGTTCAACATTATAACATGCAGTCGGAAGCATGACATTATGAATGATTCGACTTATTATAAAATTCTATGCCTCCTTATGTTTTTTGATGCAGGCGCGTTTTTGAGTTTTTAATTTTTATAATTTTTATTTATATCGTTTTAGTTATTTATCGGTCATGATATACCTTTTCGAAATCCTTAAGACCAGCGCTTTAATATGATACCCATATTGAAGTAATCTAATTTATATAATTTTTCATTTCTTATAATTGCAGCCTCTATGTTGGTTTTTTTAACATCACTTACCTAAGAACACTTCGGCTGTCAAGACAAATCTAACGATATTTTAATTATAGAAATCTGTGCAACCGTTTGAAAGAAAAGATGTAACAAAGAATATTACATAAAAACAAACTAACATATATACATACAAGATACGCGCAAAAAACATAACCCTGTACAGTCGGTTATAGAGATAGACAATAGTGACTTCTGAAATCTGGTGACTTATACGATTGCCGACCCCGTGTAGGCCTAGCACGAATAACTGTCGAGTAAGTATCGAGAAAGTAAAATAAAAAAATGTATGAGATATTGAGCAGCGTTCCTACCGGACGTAAACGGAACTACATTTTAGACATAAGTGCTCGATACATAATTATCGATACAATTTCGATACTACTTTACTGTTTGCTGTGATAGCGACGGTGGCAAAAACTAGTCGTAGTGGGTATTTGTTTTTTCCGTAGAAATTAATGATTTAGGTAGAGGTAAAGGTAAACTGAGATAAAGGTATTTAAAAAGTTGACCCAGGGGCTAATTGTCTGATTTTAAAATCTATCGCAATCCCTTTGCAATCCGTCATTCGAAAGATATTTACATACTTCTGGAAGTCAATATTTGACATTTGATGGAGATTATGATCGGGACGCGGTTTGTAAGGTATTGAATGAACGAAATTGAACTGTGTAAGCAAAGTGACACACGAAAATATCTTTCAAATGTATGGAGGAATGTCAAATGAAGTGTCATTTAAAACATCATTCGTTGTGAAAGGGATTGCGACTATAAATTACATAATTCCTTAAATCACTATAACAATCACAATACCTTCGAAAGTGATTGTGATAGATTTTGAAATTAGACAATTGGGGGGCAGGTTGTCATGGATACAAAGGTTGTCAATTGGGCCCATCAAACACTAATGTCAATGCGCTCCTTATTTACCTATACAGGGTGTTAAAAGACCCATACCGAAGCCGTAATATATGCGTAGTGTACATAAAACAAAATAAGAGTATGTAAAAATAATTGCAGGGAAACGACTTTTATTTTTCGTTTAAAAAAAATTGGCGTTATTTTTACACGCCAAAAAACGTGTGCAACAACGTCTGCGTGTGTCTAGAAGGTAAGAGTAGGCGGCCGGGATCCAGGTACTGGATTGGTTTTGACATTCATTGCGGTTTTGTAACTTTGAACAATAACCTTTTAAAATTAATATTGACTTTGATGAAAATGAAAAGAAAATATTGAAAATATTCTTTATTCAGTTACAGGAGATTACATAAACTTAATTAATATTGGGAAAGCCAGTTAAGTGCGAAGCACCTGTGTTAGGAAATCCCGCTCTTCCATAACTATTATGGTACAAAGTTAGTTCTCCAGGGTACTATACAAAAAATAACAAAAATAAGAAACAAAATGACAAGTTGAAAATTAAATTCAAACAATAATTAAATAAAAAAAGGGGGGTTATATGTAGTAGAGATGAGTGTGTGTATGTGTATGTGTGTGTGTGTGTGTGTGTGTGTGTGTGTGAGTGTGTGTGTGTGTGTGTGAGTGTGTGTGTGCGTGTGTGTGAGAGAGAGTGTATATGCCTGTCTATGTTCTATATTAATTTGTGCAGAGTAATATTGATTAACTTAACGGCATAAAGCCTCAATTTCGTCGTAACGCATTGTTCGTAACAGCTCTTTAATTGAAGGTTTAATTGCTCTTTAATTCATAGGATAGATCAATAACTCCTTAACTATCAGGATCCCAGGTTTGGCTCCATACAAGAAAATTATAGTAACGATAGGGAGAATATGTGGTTTTCGTTATGGGTCTTTTAACACCCTGTATCTACTATTTGAACGATATAAATGGAGCAAAAAAAATTAAGCTAGCACCAAAAATACTAAATACAATCCAAAATGTAGATTTGCTTGCATTTTAAAATTTTTACTTAAAGTTGTTATTACATAAAATATTAATAAATATTATATTTTTACTTAATTTTTTTACGTAAAGTTTACTTAAAGTTCTAACCGCCTCTGTCGTCTAGTGGTATAACCACCGGTATCAGACCCAGGGGCCTCGGGTTCGATTCCCAGCCGGAGTGCATATTGTATTCGGTTTGGTTGGTGGTATAACTTCTTGTAAGTCCGCCTGGCTAGCTACCACCATCTTTTCTAAGCCTGACGCCAAAACAACAATGTTTTCAGCATTGTTGTGTTCCGGCAGTTCGAGATAAGATAGCCAGTTCCTCAGTGGTTGAGAACTCCGGGAGAGGCTCGCTTCCACCTTCGGCCTTATCAATACTTAACATCAGGTATAATGAAGGCTAAGAGTCTCCCCGTGGTTCACAAAAAAAAATGTTACAACCCTTTTTACGTTCAAAATATTATTGAGGATTCTTCATTAACATCTTGTAAATAATCAATTTGTTTACACTTACCAAATATCTCCTCTACTACCTAATCATATTATAAATGGCTTATATTCCGTCAGAAGATCCAGCACTTATCCACCAGACATCAGTTTTCCATTACGCTGTTCGCTTTATAGTCGCTTTTCCATTCATGAAAGCCTTCAATAGCAATTCTTGTCAACTTTTCCAAGACAATGTGCGATACCTTTATAGTTTGAACGTCAGGCGGTTATCACAATATAGTAAGAACCAATTTTACCTACTGTCACTAATCACAATTAACTCTAACCGTGTTTAAAAGTTTGTTCTGTTCCTTTAAATTTCAAACAAACGACTAAACACAATGACTTTTATTATATTTCGTCGCTTCATTCTTCAGATATATTTATCATAATGTAGTCCTTCTATCCTGCAGGCAACTTCGCACGAATCATATAAGACATTAATTTTTCTATTTTAGTTTTCTTCCTGACATACGGTTGTCCGCTCGTCATTCTTTTATCGTGCGCGGCAACAAGCACAAGTGTTTCGTGAAAATTCGTAGTAGAATTTTAAAATCATGCCTAAACGAAGCGCTACAGAGAAAATTGAATATTACAGTGCTAAAATCAATAAACTAAAACAAAAGTCTAATAATCGTCGACGTGTAATTGTGTATTCATCATCGTCTGACTCCGAAGAAAAATCGGGTAAGTTTTTCGTACCTTAATTACTAAAAGTGATGTGAAAGTAAAATAAAACACAACCCTGGCGTCTGTAAGCTTTCCTGGTGATTAACTGTGGGTTAACATGATGGAAAAGTGTGATGCTATGAAATATACCTGGTGGTTGACCGAGGGTCAACACGATGGTTTATGTAAATAATAAAAGTAAAATACTTTTACCGTTTTATACTAAATAAGTTGTAAAATTTTCATAAATAATTTGATATAAAAATATATTTTATAATAATTTTACGGATACCCTCAATAAATTTTTTTTTTCTTCTTGTGGTCAGCTAACGGAGCACAAGTCGTGGAACACAGTGATACGCCACCAATGACACCATTATCAGCGCAAAATGCTAACGACGCCATTATTTCAACTGTACCAGAGGCTAGTGAAGAGCATACACCCGATCTCGATCCCGACCTATTACAGGCCTTGGGCGAGGCTGCCGATGACCTTCCGATCTTTGGACCCAACATTCACTCAAATTTAGCTCAACGATGGTTACCTATCTTGAAGAAAGGCGTACCACAAGAAGCCCGGGAGAAAATGTTGTCACAGTATGCAGTTCCTGATAATTGCAAACTATTAAAGGCGCCAAGCCTAAATGTCGAATTGTCAGCAGCGGTATCGGATTTAGTAAGAAATCGAGATAAGAAGTTGCAATCTAACCAGGACCAGCTTGGCCTGGGAATAACGGCTATCAGCCGTGCTATGACGTTACTTCTAACTGGAGATGATAAAATAGAAGCAGTAAAAATTTTATCTGATGGTTGTCGTATACTCAATGATTTGCATTATACGCAAACTCAGATACGAACAAAGCTTATAACACCTGGGTTAGAAAAATCTTTTCTCTCCGTTATTAAGGACGAAGAAAGAGACGAAACTTTGTTCGGCTCCAAACTATCAGAAAAAATTAAAGCCTCTAGGGCTATTGAAAAACAGGGAATGCAAATAAAAAAGGCCGTAGTTCCGAAACCCTCAACCTCGGCCGCACCTAATGCAACAACCCATCGTTTTCCTCCTCGCTACCAGGGAAACTGGTCAGGCCCTCCTCGCTCGAGCAGGGGGGGGCGCACATCAACATACAGGACTCCGACGACGACGCCGATGTCATATCGCCCATACCGGCGCTCTGCACCGTCGACGTCGGCGCCGATGTCGAGCCGTCCGTCGACATCCGGGAGCAACAGGCGTGCTTAAATTCAACAGTATCCCAGGTACATGCTGGCAGGTTGCAGCATTTTTATAACTGTTGGCTACATGTCACTAAGAATCCAGTTATTTTGAGATGGATACGTTTTGGCTATAAATTACCTTTTTCTTCTAAAGTGTTTCAGAACGCATTGCCTTCTAAAAATTCATTGTCTTGTAAAGAGAAACAACAAATGTCTCTAGCTATTCGTAATTTGGTGGAATTAGGCGCTATTACAAAATGCAAACCAGATAAGCATCAGTTTTTGTCCAGTATCTTTTTGGCACCAAAACCTAACGGTGGCCACAGATTTATACTTAATTTAAAGGAACTTAATAAATTTATTTCTCCAGCTCATTTTAAGATGGAAGACCATAGAACGGCATCAAAAATGATTACAAAAAATAGTTTTATGGCTACTATTGACCTTAAGGAATCATATTTATTGGTTCCAGTACATCCTGAACACCGTAAATTTTTAAGATTTCAATTTGGTGATCAAAATTTGAAAGAAACGCTATATGAATTTAAAGCTATGCCCTATGGTCTTTCATGTGCTCCACGAACATTTACGAAAATAATGAAGGTAGTCATAACTCATTTAAGGAAAAAAGGTTTTAAATCTGTAATATATCTTGATGACATATTTTGTATTGGGGATAGTCACTTAGAATGCCTTAACAATGTTACCGTAACTTTAAAGTTGCTTTCTTGTTTGGGTTTTGTGATAAACAAAGAAAAAAGTTCTTTAACTCCAAAACAATGTTGTAAATTCCTAGGCTTTATGTATAACTCTCTGGATATGACAATATCACTTCCTGATGATAAACGCTACAATATACATAACTTAATACAAAAGTACTGTCGGTTACCGGCTTGTACAATAAGAGATGTTGCTCATCTAAACGGAGTACTTACCTCCGCTTGCCCAGCAGTGAAGTATGGCTGGCTTTATACTAAAAGACTTGAAAGGCAAAAATACCTCGCACTTGTGAAATATAGTAATTATGAGACAAAAATAGTACTTTCTCGAGTTATCCTACCTGATTTACAATGGTGGGCAAGTAATATTCTTGTTAACAAAAATTCTTTAGTTATGCCTGAATACGATCTCGAAATTTTCACCGATGCCTCAAAAACCGGCTGGGGAGCCTGTTGTGGTGAGGATCGCGTTAATGGGGGATGGACAGATACCGAGAAAAGTAGTCATATTAATTACCTTGAATTGCTCGCAGTTTTTCTAGCTTTAAAAAGCTTCGCTCAAGAATTGGACAGTAAGAATATATTATTACGTGTTGACAATACAACAGCAATAAGTTATATTAACAGGATGGGCGGAATTCAATTTCCCCACCTGAACGACTTAAGTAGAACCATTTGGCAGTGGTGCGAAGAACGTAATATTTGGTTATTTGCTTCGTACATTAATACAAAAGAAAATACAATCGCTGACTATGAGTCTAGAAAAATAAATCCCGACATAGAATGGCAGTTAACTGACTTAGAATTCGAGCGTGTTATCACAAGTTTTGGAAAACCTACAATAGACTTATTCGCTTCTCGCACCACTGCTAAATGTGTAAAATATGTCTCCTGGAAGCGAGACCCCGACGCATTTAGTATAGACGCGTTTACGCTAAATTGGTGTGATGAGTTATTTTACGCTTTCCCCCCGTTCTCCATTATATTAAAATGTATTCAAAAAATTATAAGCGAAAAAGCCACAGGTATTTTGGTCTTTCCGTATTGGCCATCACAACCATGGTTCCCTATACTTAATAGCATTCGGCAATCCGATATCTTGTTTTTTGAACCTTACTCATATCCGGTCTCGTCCTTTTCCAGGACTCGTCCACCGAACCCAAGACCATTTACCCTGGCTGCAGCACTGCTCTCAGGACAGCATTTGCTTCAAGAGGAACACCAAATACCGCCTTAGATCTAATGATGGCATCAGTTTCGAAGAACACGCTCCTCCAGTACAATGTAACCTACAAATCTTGGTGGCAGTTCTGTATAAATAATAATTTGAACCCTTATATAGGTTCTTTACCCTCAATTATATTATTTCTATCAGAACAATTTAACCACGGCTCTGCATATGGTTCCTTAAATAGCCACCGTTGTGCCTTGTCTTTACTTTTAGGTACCGAATTAGTAAATAATGATCAAATAAAAAGACTGCTTAAGGGTGCCTGTAAACTACGGCCAGCCGGCCCTAAGTATACAAATACGTGGGACCCGCAAACAGTTTTAAATATGATTGCTACTTGGATACCTAACAGAAACCTCCCTATAGAAAAACTTACAAAAAAATTGGTCATACTTCTTGCATTATGTACGGGGCACCGTGTGCAAACTTTTTCTCTTATAAGAATCCAAAACATTAAAATGTCTGATTCTGGTATAAGTATTGGTATCTCGGATGCAATCAAAACATCTGCTGCGGGTCGTGACCAACCAGTTTTATATCTTCCCTATTTTAATGAAAATCGCGCGATTTGTCCGGCTACAGTACTGGAAGATTATATATCTGTAACGAGTACTTTAAGACCTGAGACGGCGGACCGTCTCATTCTCACTTGTAAGCGACCATACAAACCAGCGTCTGCTCAATCCATCAGTAGATGGATAAAGCAAGTGCTGGGCGAGAGTGGCGTGGACGTGGCCAAGTTCAGCGCTCACAGCACGCGCCACGCGTCCACGTCTGCGGCACGCGCTTCCGGACTGTCCGTAGATGCTATTAGGAAAGCAGCTGGCTGGACCACTAACTCACAGAGTTTTGCCAAATTTTATCATCGTCCTTTAGCGGATGAGGGCAATTTTGCCAGATCTATACTATCTATAAGGTCTGAATGATGATTTATATTAATGATGATTTAATGATTTAATTATAAATATGAGATACTTACATTACTTTATTTTATATTCCACTTTGTGTTGAAAATAAAAATAAAACGAAATAATCAATGAAATAGTGGTATTATTATTTACACAAAATTTCTTACTCTAAACATCTACATTGTGATAAATATATCTGAAGAATGAAGCGACGAAATATAATATATGATCAAACGAACTTGCAAGTGAAGTTCGATCGATATTATATGAGTTCGCTTCATTCGAAGATATAATAATATATTCCCACCCTCCCGATACCCATAAAAAAATTTGTGTTTCTGTTTACTCTAAAGAATGACGAGCGGACAACCGTATGTCAGGAAGAAAACTAAAATAGAAAAATTAATGTCTTATATGATTCGTGCGAAGTTGCCTGCAGGATAGAAGGACTACATTGTGATAAATATATCTTCGAATGAAGCGAACTCATATAATATCGATCGAACTTCACTTGCAAGTTCGTTTGATCATATATTATTAATTATGATAATTTCTGTCTGTCGATGTGATGATCGCGGCATAGAACATGGTTCTGTCTCTTTATTTATTAATTTCAAATGAATAACTAAAATGATATGATATTTAAATGATGTTATGAGTTAATCGGACGGTTAATTAGTTTTTTTTTTAGTAATAACTGGGCAGGCATTTGACCACCATCGTGCTTAACAAACAGGATGTGGTCTAAGGTGTTGCATGCTAACTGAAGTTGGTGAAAACTAGCGGAAAACGTATTATTTTTTCTTTTTACCTTAATCTTTCAATTTATAACAATTAGTAATCCAACAATTCAGTATTTCTGTCACATTACTAATACAAAAACATTCGTAAAAACTTGTAACCAAAAATGTAGCAAAAGCTTTATTTTCCTTTGACAATCACATCTAAATTTAAGTTAAGAAATCATAATTAACAACAAACAAACTAAAAATAACAGTTAGATAAAACTATTTTCAAGCGAAGTTTCCAGTCAGTTTGCTTAAGGCATAGTTCGTTATAAAAATTCTACTTGACATATTATTTGCCACATTTTCAACTTACTTTGTGAATGTATAGAAAAAAATATACATAGAAAAATTAAAAAAAAATGGTATAGAAAGAATTGTTTTATTATTAATCCCTGTCGTCTGTACTTTGTGGATATTGCATGATCTGGCAGATAATTGGACAAATTATGCATATACCAACTGCCAAATAATTAATTAAAAACATATCTGTCATCTGCCTCTCTTTGAAAAAAAAAGGCTTAAGTTTACCTATTTTAAGTTCTGCTTCGCCTTATGAAAGCTCGTCGGTCATAACCGATGCGGAGGCATAAATAAAACTGAATTGTTCTGAAACTGTTTCAGTAGTAGTTTGGCTGAAAAATGAACGTGAAACTACGGCTTTTGTCTGTAAGTTTGTAAATACGAGAATATTCAAGATACGGTTTAGAAACAAAATCATATTAATTATTTTTTCAGTTATATAACTATCTTCTATTTATATAAACATATTTTATGTTTCTATCATTTTATAGAAAAGTTATATTTTTACCATGTCTGTACCTATTTGTTTGCTAATCCTCGACTACTCTCAGTTACTCTGTGATCATGGTGCATGGAACTGCGCCGAAATATCGGGGACTCGAAAACTAGCACAAACGTGGTGAAAATCCCGTTTTCCTAATAATGTTGGAAACATAAATATTTATTTAAATATAATTTAAAGTTATACAACTAAAAAAATAATTAAAATGATTTTATTTCTTAACCGTATCTATACTATAATATTATAAAGCTGAAGAGTTTGTTTGCTTGAACGCGCTAATCTCAGGAACTACTGGACCGATTTAGAAAATTCTTAAACCATTAGAAAGCATTTCTCCCGAGTGACATAGGCTATATTTTAACCCGATATTCCCACGGGAACGGGCACCATGCGGATAAAACCGCTAGGATCCGCTAGTCTTGAATATTCTTGTATTTACAAACTTAAAGACAAAAGCCGAAATTTTACTTCATTTTTCAGCCGAAACAGTTTCAGAACAATTCAGTTTTATTTATGTTAGTGATACTGACCATGAAAGTTTAAAGTGACATTTATGTTTGTATGTTTGTCATAATTATGTGTATGTGTTCCGAAACCTTTTTTCCGTTTTGTGATGAAACTTTGGAAGGGTGTTTTTAGGACGATCGCGACAGTTTCTAGCCCGATAAATCTAAATATCTCTCAATACTTCACGTGACAAGTACAGCTACTTATAAATACGGAATACTTTATGATAGACTTAGATGTTCATTTTCACAATCGCTTGCATCGATTGCGATTCAGATTTTAATCGCCTCTGTGGTCTAGTGGTAACAACCATCGGTATCAGACGCAGGGGTTCTGGGTTCGATTCCGAGCGGGGGTACATATTGTATTCGGTTTAGTTGGTGGTAGGACTTGTTGTAAGTCCGCCTGGCTAGCTACCACCATCTTATCTAAGTCTGACGCCATAACAATATTGTTTTCAGCATTGTTGTGTTCCGGCAGTTAGAGATAAGATTGTCAGTTCCTCAGTGATTGAGGATTCCGGGAGAGGCTCGCTTCCATCTTCAGCCTTATCAATACTTAACATCAGGTATGATGAAGGTTAAGAGTCTCTGTTGTTCATAAAAAAAATGATTTAAAGTTCCAAGTTTGAGTCTGGGGGCCTTACCATAAACGCTTTGCGATTCTTTGAGGTTATTTTAAGTTAATAAGTTGTGAGAGTGGGATGCTGCCATACGGCTCTTATAGTGGCGTCTCACTCTTACTTCCTGCAAATAAGCTAAAATGAATCGCATTTTCGTTAATGGTAGGCCCCTAGGTAGGATGGTTGGCAGTTTTATGGTGAGCACAAACTGATTAGTATTTTACATTTTTGAAGTGAAAACTTCTTTAGCGGCGTTGTGCACAAGATCAGAGAGATTAAAATTTTTGGGATGGGTAAAAAATGTTAAAGTCGCGTCAGGACACGTGACCTGATCGAAAATTCGTAAGACAAAGGGAGAGTAGAGCGCCGCGCGCCGGCGGCGCGGCGTAGGAGAAGTAATATCCCCCTCTCTTTCTACCGCGCGGCGAAATTGTATGCCTGCTCCTGCTGTTTAAGCGGTTTTCACTTCTGCCGGCACTCCCGGAATGCAACCGGCGGTTTTCTGTAAATACCTACATACATGTACAAAACAAGTTTTGAAAAGAAAAGGTGAGAATTCCGCATTGAATATAGGTATTAATTACAAAGAAAGCCCCATTTTCTATTAACATAAAATATAAGAAAATATAAATTGGAAAACAAAACATATCAAAGTCACTGCCACCATTTCAAGGGATAAATATACTTAATTAAGGGGAAAATTGCGAGATGCCTTCGTTAGAATCAATAGAGGAAGCGAGCTCCAAACCATGGCGTATGAACCGAGACGAAACCGAACCCCATTAGCATAATGAAGTAGGACGCTATAAAAGTCGATCGGTTACAACGATGTAGATACACTGGAAGAGAGTAAAAATTCAAAATTCAATATCATTTATTCAGTCTAGGCTGTTACAAGCCTTGTGAATGTCAAGAAGCCGCCATATCGGTTCACAAACCCTACAGCAGCAGAACTTGTAAGGAGGAAAACCGGCATGCGGCACTAAACTCGTCAAGGGCTGTTTTTGGAGTGAAAACTTCTTTAGCGGCGTTGTACACATCAGAGTTTGAATTTTTTGGGATGGGTAAAAAAAGTTAAAGTCGCGTCAGAAAATTCGTAAGACCATTTACCGTTGGCCTATTTCAAATTACATAAAGCCTCACACTTGAAAGATCTACGTATATTAGTTCATAACAACCATTATATAAAGATCTCTCATTACTACCAATTTTCATGTTGATGCCAGGTCAGTTTTAATGGATTTACATGCCAAATTAAGTCGGTCTCCGTTTTCATCAACTTTTTATGAAGTTGTGGTCAAGATATAGTGGATTTTGATCGTTATTTGCGTTTAAGCGGTTTTCACTTCTGCCGGCCTCCCAGAGTGCAACCCGTTGTTTTTTTTTCCCCTATAGACTACTACTATAGACAGAAATAGTACATAGTACTGTAAATAGTACGAGTATACACATGCCAAGATGAAGAAGAATAAGCTTTTGATATGTGTGGGCGCCCATGCACACACATATCAAAAGCTCTGCATCATTGAGCTCTTCTTTTACAATGCCACATACTGCATCATTGAGCTTTTCTTTCGCAATGGCACATCTAGAAATGCCAAAATATCGAGTGTAGAGTGCTGTATACATAGATTTGGGCAAGTTTGATTGGTTGATGATGTCTCCAGTCAACTTTGATGCGAAGGGACCGGGATTTTAATGGCCTCCGCAAATAGGCTAAGTTTTTTCCTGTTTGTCTACCTGTTGGTAAACCGGCATTAAATAACTTTAAAAGAATCAATAGAAAAGTTTTATTTGTTTTTTATGTTGTTTAGAAAAAGTAAAGAACTCGCTTTTGTTTGCAGAACTTTAGATTTAGAAAACGATTGACCTGTATTTAGAAACAGTTAATGTAAAAAATATATTTAAAGCGAATTTGTTTATTTTTATTGATGTTGTAATTTATGATTTTGTAATTTTTGCATTTTTCAATGCTATTTTTATACGAGTACTTATGGTAAATTTTAAATAGAAAAATATTGGAAAAAATTTACTCGGCCACCAGTGAATTCTCAGGCGGGAATCGAACCCGTCTGAGAATTCACTTGTGGCCGAGTTGATGTTGTAATTATTAAACTATGGGACAATCTCGTTAACCGTCGTTTCAGGTTATAAGGTGTACCTAACCTTTTTTCTTTTTATTCACGATGGAGAGATCTTATCCTTCATCATACCAAGAACTGAGGAACTGGCTATCTTATCTCTGACTGCCGGAACACAACAATGCTGAAAACATTGTTGTAATGGCGTCAGACTTAGATAAGATGGCGGTAGCTAGTCAGGGCGGACTCACAACAAGTCCTACCACCAACCAAACCGAATACAATATGAACCCCCGCTGGGAACGAACCCGGGAGCCCTGGGTCTGAAACAGGTGGTTGTTACCACTAGACCACAGAGGTGGTTAAAGCCTTAAGCCGCGTTTGGACGATCATAGTTGACTCGTAAGAGTGGACTATGACGTTTTAATCTGACGTTATTATGATCGTGTACACCGTGTATCCGAGTGCACTCTGACAAAAATTTGCCATCATATTTGTCTAGAACCGCGTTCAACTTTTCAGAGCGGACTCTGCTAAGAGTGTCATTATAGCTTACGTTTTTTAGAGTAAACACTTTAGAGATTCGTGTTACTTATTATTATTTCATAGTTTTGTGATAAAATAATTCCACTTAATACTTAATTTAATATTTATTTGATGTTTTCAATTGAACAATAATTACTTTTTTAAATAACTATATAACTTTTAAAATACTAAATTAAATAAAATGGGAAATTTACATGTCAATTCATCGAATATTATTTGTTTTGATAATTAAAATATAATGTACGCATTATTCTAAAATGAAACGATAAACATCAAAGTAACTATGAACGTGTAAACTCCAATTGTACACTCTGATTGAGACTACTCTGGCAGAGTCCACTCTTACGAGTCAACTGTGATTGTCAAACACGCGGCTTCAGAAAGACATTCTTACCAGTTCTGCTAGCTGCTTCTTTTATCTGCCCCGATTTCTACCCAAACCCGAAATAAACTACAATTGGCTAATATGTGACATTCATCGTATAATATCGCAGAATCTTATCATCGGGCCCAATCCAACCTAGAAAGTCAACAGAGTTACTTTATCCTTTATATCATTAACAACACACATTTGACAACCTGTTTGACGCAGGGGTACTAAGCCCACCTTCTGCGCCAGAGGTCCCCGGTTCGATCCCCGGAAAAGACAAATATTTGTGTGCATGAACATGTTTATTTGTCTTGGTCTGGGTATTTGATATGTATTTTATGTATATGTATTTACAAAAAAATATATATAAGTATGTTTATCCGTTATGTAGTATCCATAACACAAGTTCTTCGTGAATCTTAACGTGGGCTAGATAATTGGTGTTAAAAAAAAACATAACAAAGTTTCGAGTACAAATATGAAGTATTATGTGCAATTTGTTTGAAGAAGTTTTGAACTTCCTCAAGCTTGTCACCCCACGAGTAACAGCTCATACTGTGAACTAAAACTTGCAGTAAAAATGCTTTCTGCACTTATAGATATTGATCCATAACTTGCAGGGCAGTAAATCTTGGCAACCAGCTCCGCGGACATAAAATGGTGCAACTGAAGAAAGTCGTTAACTGCAGATAAAGTTCTGAAGATAAAATCGGAGATCTACCGTCTTGATATAGTTTAGTTTATGATATATTTCACGCGATTATTCTTTTGCCACTAACAAATAATAAAAAAAATGCTTATCGGTTTCTACCTAAAAAGGTAACATACAGGCAGAGTAATCTACTTTATCATAACTAAATAAAACATTAAAAAACCGGCCAAGTGCAAGTCGGAGTCGCGCATGAAGGGTTCCGTACCATTATCTATAAAAACGGAAAAAAAATCACGTTTGTTGTATGGGAGCCCGCCCCCCTTAAGTATGTATTTTATTTTAATTTAATAATTTATTTTTAAAGTGAATATATAACTAAATATTCTGTGAATTTTCAAGCGTCTACCTGTTGCCGTTATCAATATCGAGCAAATACGAGCACAAAAATCACGTTTATTGTATGGGAGCGGCAACAGAAATACATTATCTGTGAAAATTTCAACTGTCTAACTATCACGGTTCATGAGATACAGCCTGGTGTCAGACGGACAGACAGACAGACGGACGGGCGGACAGCGGAGTTTTAGTAATAGGGTTTTACCCTTTGGGTACGGAACCCTAAAAAGTATATTTGTAATTATTAGTTCGAAAAAGTTTTGAACTTCTTGAAACTTGTCACCCCACAAGCACAACACATACACAACTTGCAGTAAAAGTGCTTTCTGCACTTATAGTTATTGATCCATAACTCGCAGAGCAGTGTAAATCTTGGCAAGCAGCTCCGCGGTCATAAAACGGTGCGACTGAAGAAAGTCGTTAACTGCAGATAAGGTTCTGAAGATAAAATCTGTGAGCTACCGTCTTAATATAGGTTATTGAAGTAAAGATGGGAAGTCAGAAAAGTAAGTAAATATTTTATAAATTTTTAGATGAAATAAATATTTCCAGAACATAAGTAAAATTTAAACCATGAAAAAACAAGTCGTCTCAGCAATCTTTTCCGATAATGACTTAGGACTTAGGGCATTTCGAATTTTAGTTATTCCTTGCAATTTCAATTTTCTTCGTTGTAATTAATTCAGCGCGATCGATTCAGAGATTACATCAATCGTTTTTGCAAATGTTTGATTATCGTTTAACATGGCAGCTAGGCCAGCGTTGTTTCATCGGTCAGAGAAATATCCTTGCATTCGCAACCGATATTTACGATGGAACAACCATTGAAATTTTATTCACAAATTGTTATAGACTAGAACAAACTTTCTAAGCTATTTAAAACTAGTTGTTTTTTCTAATATGAAAAATAATAAATTGTTTACATTTTTATAAAATTATATTTGTTTATTTTATAGAATAGCCCGCACAGATAATAGTTTTGTTATATCTTACAAACGATACAGGACGAGATGAGTCAGCCGACTGGCGCCACATTAGTCAAAGCTGGAGGTGCCAAGACGCAAGTCTTTGTGCGATAAAGACTATGTAACACTATATCATAGTGCAGTGCAGTAGATGTTGGCAACTAAAATAATTTTAGCCCTGTTGCCTATATTAATTTTTATGGAACGAGAAATATAAGATTTTGACGTTTTTTACATTAATTGTGTTCCTGTGCCCATATTCCACGAGTATATGTCGTCAAGGTAGTATTTGATAAAAATACTCGACAAATGTCTTAATGCTTTCTGTAGGGCAAGCTCGAAAAACTATCGAAATAGTATCGAGTAAGTATCGAGCACGTAATGTCAAAAAATGTATAGGAAAATGTAGTTCCGTTTACGTCCGGTAGGAACTCTGCTCAATATGTCATACATTTTTTAACTTTACTTCCTCGATACTTACTCGATGGTTATTCGTGCTTGCTCTACTCTTCTTTTTTTTCTAACTTACGGTAATCAGTATGTTCTCCAATTACCTGTAACAAAACAAAGATTTGGATAACAATACTTTTTTTTTTTTACATTAAATAGGCTTATCCTTGGCTTAATTCTGAATCGTTAGATTAAGAAGAGGCCTAAGATGGAGCGAGCTTGCCTAGAATAAGCCTATTCACTCGAGCTTTAAATATACCAGGGTTGTAGACACCCGGGAATACAGACGCAGGCAGGGAATTCCACTCTCTGGCTGTGCGCATAATAAAAGATGAGGAAAAGCGCTTTATACGGAGACGAGGTATATCAACCAGATAGGGATGATAGCATGCGGTACGTCTGGATTCCCGGTGGTAAAAAGGAGCTGGCGGTATGAGCTCATGCAGCTCAATAGCACACTCTCCGAAGTACAATCTGTAGAACACCGATAATGAAGCAACTCTTCGTCGATGAATACAATAAAAATAAAAATAAATAAATATATCGAAAGCTACACCGCTGTCGTGTAAAGCTAAACCATTATCACATCTTAATACTAGTTCAAGTATACTAGGAAAAACAAATAGTCTCCTAGTTGCTCAGACAGGATTCGAATCTGCAACCTTTTGGTTTCCAGTACACTTTTTTCCGAATAGAATATGAGAAAAAAAATATTTGCTTTGACTGAGGTACATTACAGATGGAACATTAATACAGGTCATTCATAGCCTATTCAGCAATTACACTAGCATGCAGTTTGAAAAAATATATATATACAATAATTTTAACGATTGAGCTACTGAGACTACAATTATGAGGACATGTCCAAATAAACAAAATATAGCATAGTTTAGGCTCTCTATAGTTCTTTCAAACTATAGTTTTTTTTTTTCGATTCAATGGCATGTGTTTTTAATCGTTGGTTTTAAAAAAAAATTGTATTTCAATAATGATTTGATTTGTTTGTGTTTTTTTTAATTTTTATTTCTTATTTTTATTTAAATATTGTTTTCGTTATTTTTGTGTGCCTGTCAACCACGCATTACTAGGTCCTGTCTGAATACCAGCATTGTTGTGACACATTTAGTGTCATGGCAACACAAAGCTGAGGCAGGACCTAATTCGAACATTGATGTAATGTTTTGTTTTTTTTTCATTGTCGTATTTTTGTTATGTTTGTAATTTTGTGTCTTTGGTCAATAAAATGTTTCTTTCTCTCTCTCTCTCTCTCTCTCTCTCTCTATCTCTCTATCTCTCTCTCTCTCTCTCTGAAGGATTATGAATCGTTAACTTAATAAAATTTCACATGTCAGCAATAAAAGTGTTGCTATAATCGGATTACAGAAGTGCATGTGGCTGCGCGGTCCGTTAAGTGGATTAAATTTAAATTGTCAATTTGTTTTTACGATGGGGTGACAGCACGCATAGCTTAAACGAAAATTGTTTTCGCACATAAATTTGGATGAGGCCTCCATCCGAATGTCGTCAATGAATATTTTAAGGAAATAAAAGGCATACTTCAACTTTTTAACGTCGTTAAAGGCGTTTTCTGAAAAAAATACAATTTTCCTTATAAATTTTTGTTCTTTATCACTTCACAATTTTTGAAATATTTTAAAGTAAATTGTAAGTAAGTATGTCAATATCTCGACACGTGAATAAAGAGATGCCCCTATTTTTTATTTCCAAAGCTCAAATTCAAAGCAAAACATTTGCTCTCAACGTAAAATTATCTTTAATAAGATTTTTTTTTAGTTTGTATGCACATCATGAACATTGAACATTAACAAAGAATGCTTCAGAAAATAACCAATGCACAATTCTCTAGGGACTTGTCAATTTATGTGTGGTATACGCTTGATGAACGAACATGACACTAATTACTTACATACCATGCGTAAACAAATATTTTAATATAAAGGTGCATCTATAAAGTAGATCAACACTGTAATAATAAAAAAAAAAACAAGTGTTAGAAATAAAAAATACAAAAAATATTTGGTCCAAGTTTAGTCAATGAATACCTACTACCTACTATTGATATAAATCCAAGATTGTGCAACAGATATCAGAACCAACGGATGCATTAAAAATATATGGTACAGCCTTCCACTATAGCAAAATATATCGCAATTCCACATAATTGACGATTGCCTATGCGCCTTATGTTCAGCCAATTACGCTCAGTACGAGCTTGTTTCGGTGAACATATTATAGCCACTATCTTATTAATTCTGTCGCCATAACAACAATGTTTTCAGCGTTGTTGCGCTCTGACAGTTGCGAGATGAAATAGCCAGTTCGTCAGTTTTCCAGCGCTTCTCCCGAAATAGCGAATCCACCTTCAGCCTTATCATCTAGTATGATGAGGCTCAGCTTTTCCCCTTAAAATAATAATAAACTGAATGGGCACTTTCAACTCGACCTAAAATATTGATTAAATTTCAGCCTAAATTTGTTCGCTTTCCCATGACGTCACGCTATGACACCACCTTTATGTAAATTAGGGCTTGATTAATGCGCCCGCGACGTCAATTTGTAAGTGGCCCCACCAAGTTCTGGTGGTCTTGCGTTTTCGTAACGGTCGGACCGGGAATTAACACGGCACACTCACGACAGCTAGAATGGAGTTGTTCAGGTTTCGAGCTATTAATAAAGCAACGGTGGTAATTAAGATATTAGAATTTATGATAAAGGTTGTATGGTAAACTCTTTTTTTTGTAAACAAAACTGTTTTGAACCGAGGCAAACGGTTTACACAGAAGTATAGGGCTTGGGACAAGGACAAGCCTGATATTATTATACCTATATTTTAACCGTCTTCAAAAAAAGTAGGAGGTTTTTAAGTCGACTGTATTTTTTTTAAGTCGCTTCCCGGCAAGAAAATTTCGCTGCGAGATGTTTCGCTCCGATCACCGGCGTCAACAGTGTCACATTTTGTGTTAATACAGAGTAGACGTGTACTGTGTCGCAAGAAAAGCGTATTATCGTGTGATGTGACTTTATCGTTAAGTTTTACGTTTAAGTATTCGAATTATTTAGTTATTTTTTCTTATTGTTGGTACTTAAGTTTTATAAGTAAAGACAGTAATGTCGTCAGTTGTCAACTGATTTTAATAACTCTTTTTTTATCTGAAAGAACATAGTTCAAGTGTGGTCCCATATAATATTTAAGAAGATCTGGATAGTAGTTTTTCATCACCCTGAAAAATATGATTTACGTTTTGGCAAGTAGTCGTTTACATAGATGACATCATTGTTGTGTAGGTATGGGCTAATTTTTTGTGGATTAATGGCACATGATGTAACTAAAATTGTAAAATAAAAACTTTTTAAATTATTAAATTAAAACCGACTTCAAAATGAAAAAAAAATAAACTTTTGGAGTCGGTTGGCTGGCACCGGCAAGAAAAATAAAAATATAGTTAATAGACTCCAAAAGTTTTATTTTTTACTTTTTGTAGTCGGTTTTAATTTTTTTATTAAAAAGATTTTTAATTTAGTGATTATTAATAATTAGGATTACAATTTAATACAAAATCTTTGTAATTAACTAATTATTCTGGATGTCATGCTAGAGGTTAGTCACTAAACTGACTTTGCTTTGGCTGGCACCGACTCCAAAAGTTTTTTTTTTTACTTTTTGAAGTCGGTTTAATTTTTTATTTATTAAAAAGGTTTTTAGTTTGGTGATCATTAATAATGAAGGTTACAATTCAATACAAATCTTTGTAATTAAAAATTATTCTGGATGTCATGCTATGAGGAATGAGGTTAATCACTAAAGTAACTTGATTTAAAGCACGAAAAACATTACTACACTGACCACCCACCCAAAATCAACAGCTCTTTTTGAACCAAACATATTGATGTTAACTTTAAATTGAATTCCCATTAATTCCCTGTGGGATGTATGTGTAACATTTTTCTCTGTTCCTGAAAAATACCGGCAAGAATAATGCCTGGGGCAGCTAGTTAAACGATGTTTGCTTTCAATAAGGCCGCTGTTTGTGTGGCCTCGGGGGACGAGACCGATACCACAGATAACTAGGAACAGAAGCGAAATATAAAGGCTAGCGCATACTACAGTCAAATTATGACAAGTCTTTGCCCTCGGCCGATATGACACACTCACACCGACACGCGCCGCTCGGTGGCGCTATGTCGTAAGATAATTTGTTAAATAAAATTTTCGCAAATAATAAGACAATGGTAACGAAATTTTTGAAAAAAGACAGGGTTTTTGTAAAAACACTGGTTGTGTCAGTAAGATTGGTTATTCTTAACGCTGATTGGCTTAGTTCTTGCTTGCTTGCTAACTTGTATTCTGATTGGTTCCTAGTTTGCAAAACAACCTGGATTGATATTTGAAACGTCAAGGCGTCAGCCAATCATAGAAGATATTGTTCTGCGCGGTCTAACCAGCCAATCCAAGTTCTTATTTCATGATAAACTGCGATTCTTTTCGCAATCTTACTAAGGCAACCCGTGTTTTTGCGAAAATCCTGTCTTTTTTCAGTAAGATTAAGAGATGTCAACACCATTGTCTAATTATCCGTGTTTTCTATTTATATTATATATTTCGCGAAAATTCGATTTATCTAATTATCCTACGACAGCTACACGGTCGGCCTCTCGATTCGATCTCGATGGTTTTCAATGGTCAAACAGTTGCGAACGCGCGTGTAGCGGCGCGTGTCTGTGTGAGTGCGTCATTTCGGTCGCTTGTAGGCAGTGCAAAGGCTGTTTAGTTAGACTATGCACATGTTACAGCCGCATCGTCTAAGTATGCGTATCGCAAAAGTGGTCTAGCTAGTAGCTAGTGCTGAGAGAATCCGCTTGCTCGTGATTGGCTGAAGTTAAGGCACAGCATACAGGGTGGAAAAAAACTATGGGCCCTGGAGGGGAACTACATTAACAGCATACCTTTAGTTAGCTCATTTTACTGAAAGGAAACATACCACAAACATACCGTTAATTTTTTAAGGAAACACGCTGTTTCTTTGGCCTCGGGGATGAGACCGATACCACAGATAACTAAAAACAGAAGCGAATAAAGTGCATACTACAGCTCCGTTAGGTAAATAATGCGCAGTAATGCGCGATATTTTATATAAAATGTACGAAAGTTTTTTATGATAATTTTTACCATGTGATGTGGTATGATGTGATGTGGTGCGGTGCGGTACGGTCCGCGGCCCGCCCTTATATGCGCCAGCCTTTAAAGTCATTGTTTTTTTTTATAATCTACTTAACTTTACCAAAAAAAAATGTATAACTTTAAATACCTACCTACCTGCATTCTCACCTTCATTCTTTTAGTGAACCATTTTGAGTAAGTAATACTTACAATTTATTCCGGAAACCAAAAAATATGTAGTTATAAAACAATACTTAATCCCAACAAAAAGTTATAACGATGCTATTCCACCTTTCCAGTTTCCAACTTGCACAAACAATTCATTTCTATTCCAAGGCTATGGTTGTTTAATTTTGTTTGCTTTTTCCAAACTCATTGAAGGCGCCAAACCGCCATTTAGGAGCCATAACTTTACCCATTTCACCCTTTTACGTTAAATTTTAGATTTAAGAACCACCACCATTTGGCAAATAGCTAAAATAAATTAAAAGGAGTTAGTAAAAATCGTTGAACGTCACAACTGTTGCCAGTTTAAAGGTTGTTTTACACTGCGAGCGTAGCGAACCTCTTACGGTCCCCGTCCGACTCGGAATAGTAATTTTATATGAACACAAACACAAACGATTATCATAAAAATAACACGGCCCATGACTAAGGTTAATCACTCCTTTATCTGTCAAAAACATTGAATACTTATAATTGTATACTCGTTGTTTCGTTTGTATTATGCGGCCATAATATTTTTTATCACACATTTCTCTGGTGCAGACTGCAGAGTTAAACGGCTGTGCATTTATTATGTTATTTTAAATGATATTTTATGTGGGTACTCAAGTACACACTGTTAATAATACTGCTTCAAAGCAGATATGACAAACGAGCTCGTATTGTGAAACATTGAGACCCTCTATAGGGGGATTCAATTTGCTTTCTTTTTCATTACCGTGCTTGCGTGTCAATTGCCAATGTGTGCAGTCTACGACACAGGTTTCAACGCAAATGACGATGAAGGTAACATATCTAATAAAAACATTATTGGTTGATAAATATTAAACAAGAAAATATACTAGAAAAAAGCAACTAGTCTCATGTCGCCCTGACGGGATTATTGGTTATTTGAAACTCTTTGTTTCTGAAAGATAAGACTATTTATGATTTTGTAATTTTTGCATTTTTCAATGCTATTTTTATACTTATGGTGAAGTCTCGGTAGCTCAGCGGTTAGAGCATTGGACCGGATTTCCAAAGGTCGCTGGTTCGATTCCAGCCTGAGAATTCACTTGTGGCCGAGTTAATTTTTTCCAATATTTTTCTATTTAAAATTCACCATAAGTATAAGACTATTTAGTTTCGTACGATAATGCTCTATTCCCGAAATAACAAACAGTTCTAAAAGGACCCATTCCTGAATGACTTTTTCCTAAAACTTAACGGACTATTTTACTTTCGCTCGCCTAGCCTCCGCTCATAAGTATTACTAACAGTGGAAACCTGGCATACAAAGGGGGGTAATTAAGATTTCCCATAGAACTGGGTTTATTGAGCGATCACTCGTATACGACTTGAGAAATTTAGCGCCGAATTGAGTAGTAAGTACCCTCGAAACGATCTGTCGAGAACATACTCAAGTTTCGGAGTTATTAGCTTCTGTTAAGTTTAAATCGAAGCGGAAGGGTTCGGTTATAGGCCCCGATGGAATTCGAATCTGTAACACTTGAACGCACTTGATATATTGGGTTCAGCTAATTTGGAAGTTTTGGAAATCTTTGTTCTGTTCCATTGAAAATTATGTTACTATTATTCAGACTAGATGTAAGAAAAAGAGGGTAAAAAACCGTTTTTAATAATCTTCTTCTAATACAAAAATCATCTGGCCTACCGCCATCTCTTAGCGCAATATTGTTTTCATTATCTTTATGTCACTTTGTACCGCGAACCTCATAAAACAAAATAATTTTTTGACGGAGGTTTTGTGTGAACTGTGTCAAAATATGACAACTTCAATTCGATCTTTGGCAGGAACAATGAATAAAGATGTACATGGATCTGAGATAGTTGTTTAAAGAAACTTACATTATTCAAATTCATGAGTATTTGGATGTCGATATTTTTCTTGCGAATGTTCAGCCTTGTCAAGTCAATCAATACAAAGTTCCAACAAGTGCAGGTAGGCACGTTCTTTTTTTGTAATATTTCATCTCCATAGATATATCTCAATGGTTGTGTCATTGGGCAGGAATAAAAAAAATACTTTATACAGTTCGCGGTACGAATTCAAACACTATTGAAACAAAAGGAAAACAAAACGTTCTTACGACATGATGATCTCTAAAAAATGGCGGTAGACCCCCAGAATATTCACACGTTTCAACCATTTTATTTTTCAATTTCAATGTTTGACTATCGATTAAGATGAAACAGCTATCTAATTATAACTTTTTAATTTTGTATTTTACAATGCTATTTTTATGTGATAAATATTAAACAAGAAAATATACTAGAAAAAAAAATCGTCAGGGCGACATGAGACTAGTTGTTTTTTTCTAGTACATTTTCTTGTTTAATATTTACAACAATTGACTTCTAAAAGTCTAATAGAGAATAAGTAAAATATGCACACTGGAGAAAAAAATAGATTAACTAAATTTTATGCTCTCAAAGCATTTAAGTATATAAAGAAAACTTATAGAGTACCTACCTAAAATGAATACCTACTGACAAATTACTGTCAATGACAAAAGTAAATTAATCACGTAACGATGAAAATTTAACAAATTATTCACAAACTCGATTAATCAAGAGTCACGTGTGCATTTTCATTAACCAAATAGCCAATTTCAATAGCATTCCCTCAAACGACTCAGAAACCTCATCTCACCATATTTATGTGGCCCATAAATTGTGAGCACAACTGCAGACGAATACGCACATTAATCTTAACAGACGAAAACTCACTTTGCATTGCAACTCGTCAGGAGGACAATGGGGTAAGTTGCAAAATTTTCAAATTAAAGTGTGAAACTTGGAAAGCAGGGTTGACATTTTGCACTATAAAGATTAATAGGTCTTTACCTATAAAATTGCCTATTTTTTCTTACACATCTAGAGAACCTCTCTACATCTATTCTTGATTATATATTTAAATTAAGTTCATAACGGTTAAGAATCAGTTATCATATGTTTATTATTTTTGTTTCTTATACGATAAAAATTTCAAAAAAGGTTCAAATTTTTTTGTTAGCAAAAATGACTACTTTATTTCATATAATATCTAAGATACTCATTAAATAAAAATATAGCGTTTAATAGCTCGGTCTTCATACAATGCATGTACATACAAAAATGTGGCATTAGCATTTGTGGTAATAACTACAGCAAAAAATGTAAGCATGGAAAGCGAACTTTCTTTGAATTTCTTCATACAAATCGGCAATTTCATAGTTAAAGACCTAATATTTGAAAGCGTCAATTTTGTTTAATTGGTCTTTTCAAGATAAAATGTGGTTCGTAATAAAAACAGCAGTAGTAATAGTAGTCAGTAACGTGGTTAAACGTTTGAATGCTGTGAAACATGAGTAGTGTTCGGGTACCTAGCCTACCCATTGACCCTATAGGATCTGTCAAGTGGCACAATTATTCCCACAAATATTCTGCAAGTTCTGACTAAAGTGGTGTATCTCGGAAGGTTCCAAAGTTTTAATACTTCCATCAAGCAGTCCTCAAAAATAATGGATAAAAATGTTGATTCTGATAAATTTAACTACTAGATACAATCGGCTTAGAATAGCACTACCCCCTCTCATCATGGGATACCCATGGGGGTATCGTAAAAGGCGACTAAGGGACTCAGGGCCTTCAGGAGATGGGCAGCAGCGTCTTTACAAACTTGGCCATACTGCGATCGCCAACCCACTTGCCAAGCGTGGCGATTATGCCAACCCCCCCCTTTTAGGTGAGGCCTATACCCAGCAGTGGGTGTAATGTGGCTGAGACGACGACGAGATACAATCGGGGAACTTCCCGGTTGACCAGTCAGTTTTTTGGGAAACGTTTTCTCGGAAAGTACTTATGTGAAAGAAATAGTTTATTATTCAAATGAAATACCTGTTAAATTGTTAATGTTCTATTATTCGTGATATAAAAGTTTTCTATATATCTATTACTTTTTTAAATAAAGCTCCCTAAAACCTCTACTGGTCAACCGGGTAGTTCCCCGACTGTACTATAACAAAGTATGTAATTAAAAAGGTCTGCTGTGATTGAATCCCAACCTAAGTAGCGCAAATTTCCTTTAATTCTGCTGTTTTCCATATTCTTGTATGATTTTAGGGTAACATTGCATAGCTGACAACCCTATCGATTTAAAAGTGACACAAAGGGCTTTGGATCAAAATTTAACATCCAATCTAGAATGCAATCCTTCAGCGCGTCTTCGCTGCATTTCCATAGCAAAAGGCCGGATGCACCCAAGTGCATTATGTGTGCATTCGTAGGATAAGGTTTTGGGTAATATTTGTACCTGTAGTAAAGCGTCAAAAATATTGAGGTGTATATGTCAACTAGCTTCCACCCGTGGTTCCCGTTCCCGTGGGAATATCGGGATAAAGAGTAGCCTCTGTTACTCTCCCTCCTTTTAACTAACTCTTTGCCAAAAATCAAGTCAAATCAATCAAGAGATGACGATAATTACGTATTCATACGTAATTAAACGTACCGTACCGAATAAAATGTCCCATTTTTATTATCTGAATGCTTATAATAAACGCTGAAGAGGGGCTTGATTTATATTGTTAATATTAAAATTACGTGAAAAAGTCATCTAATAAAAATATCGTTCCGTGACCACGACCTCCGGAAAGGTGTCGAAACGCCGGTAAAGCCAAAAAAACCCAAAAAATACGTCGTTTCGGTAGATGAATTTTGGTCCTTACAAAATTGTAAGCCAGAGTTGACACGCCAAGAAAAAGAATACAAAATTAGAAAGTAATGTACTAATAATATAAATAGTGGGTTATTAATCAGTGAAACTGATTTTATCCAATGAATACGCTCAAAAATTTAAGATGAGCTTTTATAGAAATCTCAATACCGCATCCTAAAATGTCTGTGTCGTTGCAAGATCCACACGAGGCGTCTTCACAAAAAGGCTTTGAAAGGTGCGTGATTGCACCTATATTGCAGCTTCAAAGACGAAGAAGAAGCACATGTTCACACCTTGCTATTGAAAAGTGGCATTGGAAATCCTGTATAATATAAAAATGAATCGCTGAATGCGTTGCTAAGCGCAAATCTCGAGAGCAGCTGAACGGATTTCGCTATTTTTTTATTTTTTGTGCTTACTATTGTCAGGAGAAGGTTCAAGATAGAAAAAAACGAAGATCGAAATACCTGATGTGGAACCATAGCAGTCCAACCAAACTATGAGAGATATGAAAATAGCAACTGAGGAAAAGTTGTTAAGCGTAATGAGCATTTTCTATTGACGTACAAATATCGAAGGTCTGGTACACCTGATGTGGAACCCTAGCAGTTAAGCTAAACTATAAAAAATACGTATATGACACCTTGGGATAAGTTGTTTAGCGTGCTATGTATTTTCAATTGACGTATATAAATCGATGGTCTGGCACACCTGATGTAGAATCCGGCAGCCCAGCTTAAATATAAGAGATACGAATATAGCGTCTTGGGTAAGGATCTTCAGCGAATGAGCATAAGAATTGATGGCAGTTAGGGCGCAATGGTTTCGGAATGGTGAACGCGCACCGGGCGGTGCTCTGTGGGTAGGCCCCCGTCAAGGTGGACCGATGATCTGGTGAAGGTAGCCACTAGATGCCAGCAGCGCAGAACCGATCATTGTGGAGTTCTTTGGGTGGGGCTATACCCAGGATGCAGAGGGCGTCGTGCGGCTGATATGATGATGATAACAAAAATTAAAGATCTGGTCCCTACACCTGATGTGGAGCCTACACCTAGCAGCCCTTCTAAGGCATAAGGATACGAATATAGACAACATTTAATAATTCTGAGGCGGTACGAAGTTCGCCGGGTCCGCTAGTATCAGATAATTTCAACCAGTCTATAAAAACTGGCTACTGTGTCGAAAATCAGTTCGATCTGCTAATTTAAAGATCAAATAAGAACCTATTGAATTTAAATTCTGTAATTTATTTGACACTATCATTATAACTGAATGGATATTCGAGTTTTTTCTGTGAATAGGTAGTAATGATTTACGTGTATAAGCTAAAGTCAAAATACATATACGGTCAAAACTTTTAACTTTTCGTATCGGTCAGTAGATGATAAACCATTTATTTGCATCACAAACAGACATGTACAGAAAGAAAATCAAAGAAAAAGAAAAATAAAAATAAAACACAATACACTTGATCTAAAAATTTAGGCAATACTTATTCGTATAATATCAGCAGCACGACGCATGCATAGAAAATGTGATTCTCGCGATTTCTTTTGGCCACAATTCCATCCTAACCTAATAACAAGACACTAGTAATTTGTTAGGCAAGGCTGGAAAGTTGGTTATTTAGCGGCGAGTTACCTCTATTGAAAGCTGAGCGAGTGAAGGATTCTAGGATCGGATTTCAAAGGTACAAGACGTTAAAAACTTTTCTGCCACATTTTATGGTTGTTTCCGAGGTCAACTTCCGGTAAAAAAATCTTTCAACATAAAGTTTAATTTAAATCTCGTTGTTTTAATGATACAAAAAACTAATAATAATATAAAAGGGAGCATTATAGTTAATTCAAAGTTATTTAAATAGGAATATATTGTTACTTATAAATAAAAATAAAACGATTCCGTAAATGTTGACACTGACATGAGGTACACGACAAAGACAATTTAAAAATAAAGATTTATATCACGTTTCCGAAATCCAATCATAGGTTGTGAAATCTTACCCAGCCTAATATAAAATTCTTATAACAAATAGTTTAATCTTATTGTTATTGTTTTTATGATTCAATGAACTAAAATAATACAATAAAACCAAAACGGAGTTTTATAATTAATTTAAAGCTATTTAAAATAAGAATAAAATGTAACAAAAAAATCGCACTATTGACTATAGTGCGATTTTTTAGGTATTCAATTAAAAAAGTACTTTGCCGCGCTAGGGCGCAAAAAGCGATTTTCTACGCAGAAATTGATTGACAAAACCTCCTTTTCAGAGCGTGTGAGGTGAAAATTAGATAATTGACTGGATACAACATTTTCGTATGTACGTTATTTTTATGAATGCCTATCTCAAGTTTTATAGCAAACTTTATTACGTCACGCTTTATTTCAAACAACTAACAAAAGCACAGCTTCGATTTTAACTTGTAAGGTGTCTTAATAACGTTTCCCGGGGAGAAATCAGTGAGATACCCAGTGACGTAAATGCAATTTGTCGGGATCGTACGGGCACGCTGCGCCGCAACCGATAGGGCTGCCACCACAGAGATTATAGTCAAAACTTTATTTTTAATGTCAAAGAAGGACTTGCAATACTACAGGCCACAAGCGACTACGTCTTTATAGATCAGTCTTTCTCAAAGTGGGCGATAACGCCCCCTTGTTGGCGCTGGTATGGTGGCCTAGAGGGCGGTAAGGTGCCCAGAAAATGTGTGGTTTTTAAGATGTGGTAAAGTAAAAACAAATTGGGGGGCGCTGAAAACTAATTGATTTTCAAATTGGGCGTTAAACGAAATAAGTTTGAGAACCACTGACGTAGATTTAGGACTGCATTGAAAAAATAAGAATAAGTTTCATACCAATAAAAAGTATCCTATTATGTCAACCGAACTTGGTCAAGATAGAGGATCGGGGTGCTATAGGCTAACTATCCAAATTTTTTAATGTAAAGCGAACAGATAAATACTCTAAAATGTCGATAGCATTTTCGACATTGCTTGTTTGTACTATAAATCCTATTAAAAATACGTATCAATAAATTGTTTTTATACAAATACCGAATTGGCTCCGTAAATACGTACAAACTTACCTACTATTGACATTTAGAATAAAGGTAATTCAAAATAAAATTTTAGAAATAGGTAAATTTAAAAAATAATAAATTTTAGGTGATACAAAATCAATTTTATTTTTAGAAATATAAAAAATAGTGGTACATAAAGTTTTATTCAAAAACATATTCAAGCACATAGTTTACGATTCATTTAAAAAATGCTATTAATAATAGTTCAGAATTTTTGATAACTGTGCTAAATAAGACGTGTGGTAACCCTAACTACTTGACACGACAAGGCGTCTGAGCACACCGCTCTGCTCGTAATATCATTCGTAGAGTAATATTATCAGTATATTTCGATCTATTGTTTACCTGTTGCGTATTTTTTGTAATAAAATTCGTATGACGTACTATAGAGGAATATTTTGGTAACTCGTATTAGGTACTATTGTTATAACTAATTAAATATAAAAACATTTTATAAAAAAAATTCAAACCGACTTCAAAAAGTAAACAATAAAACTTTTGCACCGACTCCAAAAGTTTTATTTTTTACTTTTTGAATTCGGTTTGAATTTTTTTTATAAAATGTTTTTATTTCAGATTTTTTTGTTACATCATGTGCCGTTACCTACACTAAAAATCAGCCCATACACAACAATGTCATCTAGGTAAACGACTACTTGCCAAAAGGTGATTGATATTTTTCAAGATTATGAAAAAACTACTAACCAGATCTTCGTAAAAATTATATGAGACCACACATAAACCATTTTCTTTCAGATAAAAAAAGAATTATAAAAATCTGTTAACAACTGGCGAAGTTATGGTAAAACATACATAAAAAAAATAAAAAAATAAAAAATACCGTCGAATTGAGAACCTCCTCCTTTTTTGAAGTCGGTTAAAAACTGAAAATCAAGTTTACAACCGTTTTAATTAAAGTATTATTCCACTGCAAACAACTAAGTATTTCTCAGCGATAAACTCCCAACAATTTTTAACGCTATCTCCAGTAAGACCACGTTGAATCCAAGCCTAAACTATCAGTATTTGTAAACGCCTAGTTAAACGACACTGTAAAATACGCCGTATACTGCGCCCTGTACACTACGCCACGTAAATCCGCAAAATATATCTCGGGTAGTGCACAGTCAACAATAGTAAACAAAAACTAAAGCATTTCACTTATCTTAATTTCACAAGAAGTCCGTTAGCAAGGTTGTGTGTTCCACAGCAACTAAAACTCATACGAAACTGAACAGACGGCAAATATAATATAATTTGGTAACCGTTTTAATTGCCGTAATAATCCACTACAAACATAACTAAGTAACTATACCTAAAAGATAAACTCTCAAAAAAAATTTTACGCTATCCCCAGTAAGACCCCGTGGAATCCAAGCCTTAACTACCAGTTAAATGTCACAGTAAAATACGCCGTACACTACGCCACGTAAATCCGCAAAATATATCTCGGGCGGTGCAGTACAGTCAACTAATGGCCGATAAAACAAATTGCAAGCATTATACATCATGGCTGGTAAGACATATAGCCTCACTGGAAGTGCCACTAGCTATTAAGGTCCTTTAAAGCTGGACAGAGAAAAATCACTTGTTACTACCATCTGTGCGGAACAGAATTAAATTTGCTATAGTGTAATACAATTTATTGCGTGATTATGGAGGAGATGATAGAGTGTGTAATGTAAAACTGTAAAAATGGCAAGCTTTAAATTTTTCTAGACGTTGGTATAATATGCATGCCAATTTTGAAACGAAGATTTGAGGGAATTAGATATGACCATTTCTAATTCGTCAGATCCTAGCTGTCCTTTGAGATGATCGGATGAAATATAAACTAATATTTTACAGAAAATGGTATAGTTTTACCTGAACGCTGATCACCTAATTGTAGACATTACAATGAAAGATTATAATTTAAATACATCTAAGAAAATGTGATGAGAATAGGAATAATTTTGAGAATATTATATTCGCGCCTAAAAACTTAAAGGTGCAAGACAAACAGCTTTTCCACACTGTATTTTTCTCAACATCTTTTTAATTTCAGATTTCTTACAAAAACAGGCGTTCTCTTCCATATTCCCTACATCACTGGAAGCTAGTCTGCGACCCAATCCAGTCATCTTTTTTCTCGTGCAGCCATGCATCAACGTTGTGCCTAATGATTCGAGCCCCCACTTGATTTAAGACCACACCTGTATCCAAATGGCAAGGGGTGCATCAGCCCTCCTTAATGCATGCTGCATGTCTGGATCAATTGCATTGAAGATTTTTCGGTGTCAGCTTGATTTTTATTTACAGGAAATGAGATTGGTTATTGGAGAAGTGATTTTTGTTTACATATAAATCTATTTATTTTAGAATTCCTGTGGTAAATTTTAAATCACTCTCAACCGGAGGAGAATTAGATAAAACAATTGCTTTCTTTCAACGAGATGTATCTTAAAGTAGTACTATTTCTCTTTTATTGAGACTTCTTAGAACCTTGTTGAAAAAACTAATTGATTGTAAGCATTTTGCTTACCATCGCAATACATCAGTAACACCACAGCAATATGTTTATTCAATTATTTAGAAAAACTAGCAGCCACCCGCGATTTTACCCGCGTGGTTTTTCGTTCCCATGGAAATATAAAAATAATAATTTCTTAGTGCTCGCTTACATTTTTAAAGGATACAAAATTTCAGCTTAATCGGTTTAGCCGTTTTGGCTGTGCGTTGTCTGTCAGTCAGTCAATGTATTGTTTTGTTAGAATAGATTTAACCCGGCGTAAATGAGGTGAGAAATTGTAACACCAGCTATGAGGTGGGTAGGAGATACCCGAAACTTCAATGTTTTTTTTTTATACCATGATGGTGTAATTTGTATTTTTTACTAAAGATTTATTAAAAATAGTGTCCATTTCAAAAAATTAGACCAAAAATGTGGCAAAAAATCGAACACATTTTAAACAGCAGTTTCTTATTTTTCTCACCCTTCACACCCTTCCCTGCAGCTACTGCAAAGATGAGACTAGCACGGCAACAGTAAAATTAAAAAAAAGGCAAAATTGTATAAACTAAAACTAAAAAACTGCAAAACCTATAATTTAGCCCTATATATAAACCTATAGCTATTCAATACACATCATTTATTAACAGAATCATATATTAGTTAGAGGTACCTAGTATAATTATATAGTTATATTATTTATGTATTTTAAAAATTTATTCAAAGGACCAAGAAATTTAAAGAAACGAGCAAAGGAATGCTTAGCGAGAAGTGCTAGGCATACATTATAATTTCTAAGTTTTGAAGTTAATAAATATTTATTTTATATAGATATAAATATAATTAAAATATGCCTAACAGTTAGGAGCAGTAGGGTAAAGAATTGGACGAAATGTACAAACCTTCAAAATATACCGTTGCGGTATTTCCGAAGTTAAAATCAACGATTTAGCAACACCACCCCAGGCATTATAGCATAGCTTATGATAGATTCTCAAAGTGACAGATGAACTTGTTTAAGAAGAGAAGTATCAGCAACGAATCTTGGTTCTTAAAGACTTATACAAGTTTACGCACTCTCTTCGCTAATATTATGATCCCTGTATGACAGTGAAGAATCAATGAAATTAAATGAAATTGTTTATTTGCTATAAAAACACGGTAGACAAATATTAGTTCTTCCATACAGTCGTGAGCAAGCGTATGTCCAAATTTAGACATGCAAAATTATAAGTGACAAAAGTAACATTATACATATCAAGTGATGTCACAAAGTAAGTATTAATTTTATATAAACATATCATTTAATTAACAATTTTATCATAGGTAATACTGAAATAAAATGTCAAATATAAATCTCAGAATATGTCAAAAAACAGTTAAAAATAAAAATAAAATAATTAGAACATTATGTAATGCAAATCATTGGATGTCAAAGTATTCCCCAAGGTCATAAAAACATTTTTCAATCAACCAGCCTCTCAATCTATGTAAAAACTGAACTGTGGGTAATTGTCGTATCTCAGTAGGAATGTTATTGTATATACGTATTGGCATCACGGCACAATTTTTTTCAAATAAGCTTGTATTGCATGACGGCATCTGCAGTTTGAATGGATCTCTTAGACGTAATCTCTGATTTTGAATGGGTTTTTGAAACAGTTCGAAATTAAGTCGTATAAATTTTCCTATTTCATAAACGTACAGGGATGTTAAAGTTAACAGGTTATATTTCTTGGAAACATCCATACAACTTTCAAGAGGACCGAGACCAACTATGGCTCGTATACATCTTTTTTGAACTATAAAAGCTTTTTTCACCTCTGTCGAATTTCCCCATAAGATTATTGCATATCTCAGTACAGATACTACATAGCCATGATAGGCAAGCAGTGCTGTAGTTTCACCAGCATTAAAAGACGATAAAGAGCGTACACGAATCGACTTAACCTGTTGCCAGGAACAAAACTGGCTCCAGATTGCTGCCTTGAGGCACGCTATACTGTATTTCCAGATAATCACCAACATTATCCCCAATAGTGACACATTGAGTACGATTCGACAGATAATCACGAAAAAGCTGCAGCTTCACACTTCAAATTTAGACAGTAGTAAACCGTATCAAAAGGTTTGGTTAGAACTAAAAATATACCCAGTACTTTGTTGCCCTTGTCCAAGTTAGTAACAACGAATTCGGAAACGCGTCATTAGTGGACTTGCCGGACCTGAAGCTATACTGGGATTTAGAAATTAAGTTGTATATATCCAGAAAGGTTATGAAACGATTATAAATAAGACGCTCAAGCATTTTTGAGATAGCTGGAAGAATCGATATTGGCCTATAATTGTGGATTAGGTGTCCATCCCCAGACTTATAAACCGATGCACACGAGATCTCTTCAAGACATCAGGAAATACTCCCATTTCAAAGCAACAATTAAAAATATATATCAAAACAGGGGTTAAAACATGTAAACAGACTTTAATAACCTCATTCGGAATTCCATCCCAACCCACAGCACTAATATTTTTTAGGTTTCTAATTATATTGCTGACTTCAATTTCGTCACAAGGTAGCAAAGCGAAAGTGTTTCGATGAATTGAGAGAACAGAGCCGTGAGGTCGAACAGACGACTTTGAGTCATTATAAGAACCGTTTATCAAATTAGTTGCCAGATTCTTTCCTACATTAACTAAATAATCGTTAAAAAATTTCATACTAGAAGTTATGTTATCGCTAGAACCGGTTATTTATTTATTTATTAAAACAGTGTACTTACTGGCTTACAGTTTGCCCAAAACGCCAGCAAGTTAGGATAAGTTCATTATTATTCGTAGAATTATAGTAACAATCCAAAATAAATTAAAATTGCAGATTATATATAAAAAAAATATGAGATCACAGGAGGATGATTTCGTTTTACCTGGGTTAGTAATAGTTTTTATTACTTGCCATAATATTTTATTGTGTTTATTAGCTTTTAGTAGTTCATTACGTTCATAAATAATCTGCGTTTAAAAACTTCTCGGGTATGTCGTACCCGACCTCACTCTCATCGGGTAAAAAAAGAAAAATGTTTAGCAAGTTCTAAATAGTACGATATACACCCAACACCTAACCATAAAGGAAAAGGTAGATTCTCAAAAGAAACTTCAAATCCGGAAATCGCAGTAATCGCTCCAACTACCCTATCCAGAATAATAGGAAACAAACTGGCAAATCTGTCAAGCATCAGATGTGTTCATTACATTACGGGTGCATGTGCTTCGATGCATCCGTCAAAGTCTAGCGAGGGGAGCGATGCAAGCCATTTTACCGCAATTTGCAGTTGTCTCTAGCGTGTATGGTAGAAGTTATGGACGATCATGTACAAAACATAATTGTTTTCTTCATTTATCATTAGTTGCATGCCTTGTCTACATGAAACAGGAAGATTGATTGCTCTTAGTTGTGTTGTGTTACTTTCTTAACTGTAGTTCTTTGTTATCGACACAAAATAGTTATACTCGTATTACCTAAATGTACAAGATAAACGTCTTTGCACAATATTTCCACAATAATGAATTTTACTACATCTAACACGGTAACGTACCTATATTTAAAAAAGCCCTGAATAATATCTACAAGCGTTCGTCCCAAATTTGTCAACGTTGACTTGATCATATAATATGAATAATTACCCTATGAATTATTTAAAAAAAATAATAAGAAAGGAATATTTTAAATGTAGTTGTAGACATAATCGCGTTTAAGCAATCTCTTCGTGTATTTAAATATACAGTGTTATTTTATGTTTACCCAAAACCTCAAAACAATTTGTAGAACTCGACATAACAAACAACTTTTTGAAATGTATGAATCGCGATTTCAGGGTTCCTTCCATGAAGAAATAATGATGAGTTCTACAAATGGCTTTGAGGTTTTGGGTAAACATAAAATAACGTTGTTTTTTTTTATATACTGTTGTGCTATAAAAAAATAAAGCCACCAAAATATCCTGCTTTTAGATTGTAAAAACTTAAACAAAATAACAACCCGCACTGCGGTGACATAAACATTAAAATTCAACACTAGAACCCAAGTTGCATCGCCGCAGCACCCATTAATCTTTATCAAAGCAGTAGTCATACGTCATTCGCTTGTACCTCGTACCACCGCTACCAGGGAGCGATCCCTAAGGAACCGTACCGCAACTCAGTGGACTGCGCTCCGGTGATTTGTCTCTTTTTCCTTACTAACGATTAAGGAATTGTCCTGCAGAAACAGGTAATGGGGGACGCCACGTCTCGTTACATTAGAGGGAAGCTGCTGACATAGCCGATGCTCAATTGTTTTGTATTTCTTTCCCGTTTGATCGAGGTTTGTTTGTTTGTGATAGGTTTGACAAGCTATTTATAAGTAGTCCCTCGTTTTCACTGGCAAAACATTTACAACAAAATATGTTGTAAAATATAGTGCAGCCGCTGAGAAGATGACCAATGACTCTCGATAGGAGCTGTCAAATAATGCATTCTCTCAGTGACCGCATTATACGTTTACAACATGTTTTCTTGAAAATTTTTGCCAGTGGAAACGGGGGTGAGACTACACTTTTCCCAATTATAAAGCCAAGTGCAAGTCGTACTCGCACATGAAGGGTTTCGTCTCTCACCGAAGGTTGCCTGGAAGAGATTGCTACGTAGCAATAAGGCCGCCTATTGTGTGTTCCTCTTTTTTGACATTTTCTCTGTATGCGTTTGTTTTTGTATCGTGTGCAATAAAGTTTCTATTATTATTATTGCCAAAATGCCACTATAATTTTTTGTCTGCAAAAATAATTTTGTTTTTATAGTGTTTGTATAAATGACAAAGTTATATCTGCGGTTTTGGAAAATGTGCTATAGCTCTGAAACTACTAAATATATTTCGTTCAAACCAATTTTCGTTGAAAGATTTTATAAAGATCTACATCATATTTTTTTGTTTAATTTTTTACTTTCTTATTCTAAAAGTTAGAGGGGGGGGGGGGGGGGGGGGGCACACATTTTTTCACTTTGGAAGTGTATAACTTTCAAACGGTTGACTTTGAGAAAAAACTGTTTTAGAAGCCTCAATGTAATTTTTAAAGATCTATCTAATGATATCCCACACGTATAGGTTTGATGAAAAAAATATTTTCCAGTAACAGTTCCATGTATGGGGAGCCCCCCCTTAATTAATTTTTTTTTATTTTTGTGTAAAAACCGTAAAGCGATTTATAGAATACATCTACCGACCAAGTTTCAACAGTGTAATCCTCATAGTTTTGGAATAAAGTGGCTGTGATATTTTACCACTTTGGAAGTGTATATCTTTCAAACGGTTGATTTTGAGAAAAAACTGTAAAAGGAACTTCAATGTAATTTTTAAAGACCTATCTATAGATATGCATCAGGTATAGGTTTGATAAAAAAAAATTAAAAAATGTTTCAAATCCCTTCCGGAAAAATGCTATATTTCTAAAACTGACAACCATATTTCGTTTAACCAATTTTTGTTGAAAGTTTTTATTAAGATCTACAGCATATATATTTTTTTAATTTTTCACTCTCTTATTTCAAAAGTTAGAGGGGGGAGGGGGGACACACATTTTACCACTTTGGAAGTGTACATCTTTCAAACGGTTGACTTTGAGAAAAAATCGTTTTAGAAACCTCAATGCAATTTTTAAAGACCTATCTATAGATACGCTACACGTATAGGTTTGATAAAAAATAAAAACTGTGTCAGTTCCATGTATGGGGAGCCCCCCTTAATTCATTTTTTTTTGTGTAAAAACCGTAAAGCGGTTTACAGAATACATCTACTTACCAAGTTTCAACTGTGTAATCCTCATAGTTTTGGATAAAGTGGCTGTGACATACATTTTGTTGGCCGAATCTATAAGGGTTTCGTTTTTTGCCTTTAGGCTACGAAACCCTAAAAATCAAAATACTTAATTTTAGTAACTATTATGTTTGATATGATTAATCACACAGTAGGTGAAACTAATTTCAAATCGTTTCGAAAGCACTTATCTATAAGTCTATTTGAATAAATATCTTTGACTTTGACTTTGACTTTAACAAGTAATACTAAATAGTAATACCGCAACTCAGAAGGTGATTTGTCTCTTTCTCCTTACTCACGATTAAGGAATTGTCCTACAGGAACAGGTAATGGGAGAAGCCGCTTCTCGTTACATTAAAGGGAAGCTGCTGACATAGCCGTTGCTCAATTGTATTGTTTTTCTTTTCTATTTAATAGAGGTTCGTTTGGTTATAATAGGTCTGACAAGCTATTTATAAGTAAAACAGCATTCCGGTCTAATTATTAGAAAACTAAAATTAAATATTGATAACTACATTTGATTTTTTTAAACATCGGAGAGACTCTTAGTCTTCATCATACCTGATGTTAAGAATTGATAAGTCTGAAGATGGAAGCGAGCTTCTCCCAGAATCCTCAATCACCGAGGGGATGGCTATCTTATCTCTAACTGTCGGAAAACAACAATGCTGATTAGATTAGCTAAACACACCGTAGGTGAAACTAACTTCAAATCAGCAGCTTAGTTTTATTATAGATTACAATATCATTGTATCATATCATTGGGCGAGAAGCAACAACTACCCCAAAAACCCCAGTTCCAATTTTAAAACGGTATTTACTTACTTCTTCTGCTACCCAAAAATCCTTCACAAAGATATTTGAACACCATAATTTACCCTCTCTCATAACTGAGTTTAACCTTATCTAGAGCATTCAACACGGGTGAAATGAATTAAAAAAAGCGTTAGGTATTTGATTCCTGCTTACAGTATTTTTTTTAAATGTACAGTGTCACTTTGATATTCGTAGTAAATTGGCGCCCAACGTGTTACCTAGTGAATAAATATGTTGGGCGCCAAATTACGACTACCCCAAAAAGCCCGGTTCCAATTCAAAAGCGAAATTTACTTACTTCGCTGGCTGCCAAAGAATCGTTTAAAAAGATATTTGAACACCATAATTTACCCTCTTCTCACAACTGAGTTTAACCTCATCTGGAGCGTTAAACACTGGTCCTCCGTGCGCATTATCAAAACACGCCGCAAACCTTTATCAGCGTCGATAAATCCAAGTCAGTCGCAAATTGCATCAGCCATCAATCTAAACGGCGTTATGTAGTTACGCACCCCACGGGGGTCGCCATTTTGGGGTATGGCGCCATTTTGATGACGATAATTAAGTAATACCTGCGGCGAAAATATTGGAAAATTTTGATTTTTTTAAGTGCTAATGCTGACAAGCTTTTAACGTTTTTTTCCTTGTCTTTCAAAAACAGGGCTAGAAGAAATAACTTATATAAAGTTCTAAAACGTTTTAAAATTAAATCACATAGGTTCTGTGTGCTATTTATTGCCTGAGTGCCATTTATTTAAAAGTAAAAGAATAGGTTATCAAGAAGTCGTAACATTCGTGAAACAAGGTATTAAATTAAGATACATTTTTAATAGAAAAATATTGGAAATATCAACTCGGCCACAAGTGAATACTAAGATGGGACTCGAACCCATGACCTTTGGGAATCCGGCCCACTGCTCTCCACTGAGCTACCGATACTTGCGGACCACCGCCAAAATTCTCCAATACTTATATATGTTTTAATACGCTGTAAGCCCCGCACCGCACCTTCACCCCAAGTTGGAGCCGTCCAAAAATCCCTACCTGACCATGTTGGACCACCACAAATTCGAAAAGTTCACTCTATAGTAGCTAAAACAAACGCCGCGCGCTTATGTACAGACACTACGTGTTAATCGCCCTATAGCATTCGAATGAAACATTTTTTTCAAATTTTTAACGATCGATTAAGATGCAACAGTCAATTAGTTTATAAATTTTTATTTTACCATTTTTCAATGCCGTTTTTATACTTATGATAAAATTTAATTAGAAAAGTATGGAAAAACATCAACTCGGCCACAAGTGAATTGTCAGATGGGACTCGAACCTTTGGGAATTTGCAAATTAATTTGAAAAAAAGAAGATAACAAAAAAACAGGTCATAATATTGTTGTCAGTAATCTCTGTCTGTCACATAATTCACTTATAAAGTCATTTAATATTAAACAAAATTTTTATTCTTTGAATTATGTAAAAAAAAATAAGAGAAATTTTTTTAAGACCTAAAACGCTGCTCGCTGACGGAACAACCCCACCCAGTGTCCCCTAAGCTAAAGATACTAGGTGTTTATGCGGTTATTTCTCTTCGTTACACAGCTATTTGTCATGAATACTTTAGCTATATTGTTTTTAGATTGAGTGCAACTTGCATGAAGGGAAGAGAAGGGAAGGGGATGTTGCATCAATAGAATTAATGGAGGTTATCAATTCTAAACTGTTTAGATGCATTATTAGGGATGAATTTATGTGTGTTACTGATTGTGTAATTGGATTTACACGCGGAGTATTCACTGAAATAACATCGGAATTTCACTTGTGGCAGAGTTAATTTTTTCCAATATTTTTCTATTTAAAATTTACCATATTCATTCAATAATTTAGTTTTCTTAAATTACAATTAAATACATAAAATCTAACTACTTAATAAATAAAAATAAATAATTAATTAATTAAAATTCACAATGTCATTATAAAAATTCGTTAAACAATAAAAATTAGAAAAAAATATACTTAAAATTTGTAATTCCGTTTACGTCCGGTAGGAACGCTGCTCATTATGTCATACATTTTTTTACTTTACTTTCTCGATACTTCGTATAAAGTTTTTCGTGCTGGGCCTTCTGAGCCCTTAATATGAGATGACATTTACTGTCACCGTTTTCAACAACTATCGGATGGTCTACTCATGTCGGTAAAGCAGTCTATGGATATAAAAGAGACAAACTGATAGTTTTGGAAAACGATTATACTCGTACTTTGCTAAACTCGTAATAAGAGCACTGTTCTCTTTTTAACCGACTTCAAAAAAAGGAGGAGGTTCTCAAGTCGACTGTATTTTTTATTTTTTTATTGAAGTGAAAACTTCTTTAGCGGCGTTGAGCACTTTTTCTGTAATGGGTATAAAATCTTAAACTCGCGTCAGGACACGTGACCTGATCGAAAAAGCGTAGGACGGATGGAGAATGTTGAGGTGACAGGTTGACTATGGTCTCGGTTGCTTAGCGACAGACTGTTGATAATGTCTTTTACTTGTCTCTTGTTTTATTGTCAATATATATTTTTCGATTCTCTATAATAACTAATGTTTTCTTATATCTTATTACCTAACTTAACGTTCACTTTAATATGGTTTGTCATGTTTGTGTACGATAGCGCAATAAATGAATATTGTATTCTACCACATAAATGATAGTACTTTTATACTGATAAAGCAATTGGTGCAAAATTATTCCCTAACCATTCCAAAATATCAAACATGCTCAACGTTAATAATCAAGTTTTCACTTCTGCCGGCACTCCCGGAGTGCAACCCGTCTTTTTTTTTTTTTATGTATGTTCCACCATAACTTCGCCAGTTGTTAACAGATTTTTAAAATTCTTTTTTTATCTGGAAGAAAATGGTTTATGTGTGGTCTCATATAATTTTTACGAAGATCTGGCTAGTAGTTTTTTCATAATCCTGAAAAATATCAATCACCTTTTGGCAAGTAGTCGTATACCTAGATGACATCATTGTTGTGTATGGGCTGATTTTTAGTGTAAGTAACGGCACATAATGTAACAAAAAAATCTGAAATGAAAACATTTTATAAAAAAGAAACAAACCGACTTCAAAAAGTAAAAAATAAAACTTTTGGAGTCGGTGCTAGTTAGCTAAGGCCAAAAAAAACATAGTTAATAGAAGTGCAATGTAGAATGCTTTGGCTGGCACCGACTCCAAAAGTTTTATTTTTTACTTTTTGAAGTCGGTTTTTTTTTTATAAAATGTTTTTATTTATTTATTTAAGAAGTATGGGGAGTCTCTTAGCCTTCATCATACCTGATGTTAAGTATTGATAAGACTGAAGATGGAAGCGAGCCTCCCCCCGGAATCCCCAATCACTGAGGAACGGGCTATCTTAGCTTTAACTGCCGGAACACTACAATGCTGAAAACATTGTTGATATGGCGTACCGACTTAGATAAGTTGGTGGTAGCTAGCCAGGCGGACTTACAACAAGTCCTACCACCAAACCGAATACAATACGCACCCGCTGGAAATCGAACCCGGGACCCCTGGGTCTGATACCGGTGGTTGTACCACTAGACCTCAGAGGCGGTTGAGTTCTTCTTTCTTTTAAACGCTGCATTTGACATTTCTTCAGTCGTTCACTCCAAAGGTGTTTACGCAAAGTGCAACAGCTCTTAACCGTTTGATAGCGCAGCTCTTAATGCACTTGCCTTTATTGAGATTGAAATGTTTGAGAAGCGCACTTAAAGCTTTTACGGCTCGCGTAAACTTCCTTGGGTTGGAAAGAAGTATTTTTAATCAATTTGTTTATTGGTAAAATTTTGTGTTGTAGCGTGTCTAAGTTATTTTATTGAAATAAAACAACTTTTGCGGAATATTTAGTGCGATTTATTTACCAGAAATATTTATTTGGTAAGTACTATTTTTCGGTTACTTATAAGTAGCTACCAAGCTACTAATAAGTAACTAGCTACTTATAAGTAGCTAGTAGTACTCGAAATATTTATTTGGTACTATAATTTTTCGGTTACTTATAAGTAGCTGCCTAGCTACTAATAAGTAACTAGCTACTTATAAGTAGCTAGTCAACCCGTGACCAGGGCAACTGAAAAGGTGCCAAAACGTCGGGAAACAAAAAAACATCAAATAAACCAAAAAAATATAGTACCAAATAAATATTTCGGGTAAATAAAACGCACTAAATATTGCGCAAAAGTTGTTTTACTTCAATTATAAGTGCGCGAAGAAACTTAAGATGTGCTTATTTTATTGGTTCGGTAGTCCGGCAAAGCAATATAGTCGAGTCGGTATTACAGGATAGTTATCTGAAGATCATGTAAGTATTTTTATTTTTAATATCCCAGCCATAAGGAGTAAGGAATACCATTTATTTCGTACTAGCTTCCGACCCCGGTTTCACCCGCATGGTTCCCGTTCCCGTGGAAATATCGGGATAAAAGCCTATGTTACTCTCCGTCCTTTCAACTAACTCTCGATTGGTTGCTTAGTTAGGACGTGAATGAAGGACAAACAAACTTGCGCATTTATAATATTAGTTAGAATGAAAAACCAAATCCTATTTGTCGGCAACACCGACCAATATTGCATTTTTAATTTGTGTAGTGGTAACACTAAGTCTTCCCTTTTTGCTGCGATCAAAAACTGCGTGTTGTGTATGTGCTCTTTAAATTAAATATAATAATTATCAGTGAAACGGTGTTTCAGTGCATTAGTCCAAATCAACGAACCCTAGGAATGCTACAAATGGTCCTTCGAGAGGTGTTAAGTGAGCTGGTGAAGTGATTTGGATTGGCCTACTGTTCCTGCGTACGCGATCTCAACGCCGCCGCCGCCATTGGGATTTGGCGAGCACAGTTACCTAATTCACTGCGAGATAATAAGAGCCTGCCTGCATCGTTATCAACATCAGGGGAGCATCGGCATTTAGTGTGTTTGCTATATTTTTCAATCATACTACGAAAAGCCGCGAAGATTTCACAAAAAAAAAAAAACACAAGGTCGTCAAGAATAAAGTGGACTTTCCCAAGTGCAAAGTGGACTTGCCCATATCCAAAAGCGCGGCAAGCTACAATTCGTCGTTTTGAAAATTCGCGCGCAGTGTGCGCGTGCAATATCGATCTCATCGACCAATCACGTCGCGAAGAGGTCGCGCTAAGTTCCGGACGACGCGAAGGCGACCAATCACAGCGGAGCAACGAGGGCTGCGAGCATCGATTGGACGAGCAGTGGTAGCGTCCATCGTGTCAACCCAAGCTGCCCGTGCGATCCTGCCTGTCTGCAATTCGATACATTCGACGCCATTTTTTGTATACTTATTTTTCTATCAAGTGGTAGCGAAGTATTTTTTGTAATTTGTGGTTGATTAATAGCTTTACGGAGTGTCAATAGTCATTTTATAAGTGAGGTTGTGTTCTATTAATAATGGCAAATTTGCAAGCGCTTATCCAAAAACGGGGATATGTGAAGGGAACAATCACGAGGCTACTGGCCAATATAGAGAAGGGAAACCTGGCCTCCAATACAGTAGAAATGATAGCTATTAAAAAGCAACGGTGTTTAGATGCGTTTAACGAGTACGAATTATGCAACACTCAAATCCTTGCGATCGACCCAGACAACAATGAGGATGTCGGCAGTTATGAAAGTAAGTACTTCGTAATTCTTTCTGCCCTGGAGTCTGAGATAAACAAACGTTCTAATATTGAACCCAGTGCTTTGCAGTCTCAGTCTCATCGCCATATCAAATTACCTGTAATTGAAATCCCTCATTTTATTGGCAAATATTCGGAATATACTTCATTTAGGCAACTTTTTAAATCTATTATTGAAAATGACGTTACCTTAGATAAAATCCAGAAATTACACTACCTCCGCTCCTTTCTTAAGGGAGAACCACACGACCTTATCAAGAATCTGCCCTTGATGGAAGCTAGTTATACAGAGGCTTTCAGGTTACTAGATGACAGGTACTATAATAAGTATAAAATTATAAATGAGCTCATAGCAAGTTTACTAGACTTGTCTCCATTAATTAAGGCTTCTCCTGCTGCTATTAGGCAGCTCATATCGTCCATAAAACAGGCATTGTCTGCATTATCTAATTTAGAGGCAAAGGTTTCATCTTGGGACCCTATACTAATGTGTATTTTTCTCCGTAAAATAGAAGCCGGTATGGCTCAATCGTACCAGCTCGAGCGAGACATGAAGACGGAACCCAAGGTAGACCATTTCCTGGCATTTCTAGAGAAGAGGGCGTTAGCGATGGAAAATGCAGAGCCTGCCCGAGATAAAGTTCCCGCTAGAAGTGTCAATGCCGTAACTACAAAGGACAAGCAATGCTATTACTGTAAGTCATCAGATCATAAAATTTATACTTGCAATACCTTTAAAATACTGCCTTCAGCAGATAGAATAAGCCTTGTAAAAAAAGGTGGACTGTGCAATATTTGTCTTAACAAACACCTTGGCAAATGTAGGTTTCATTTTCGATGCAGTCAATGCAAAAAGCCTCACCACTCATTGCTGCATCGCGATGAGGTGAAGCCAGAGCCCGTTATAATGTTGTCAGGTGATAAATCTAATAGTGTGTTGATTCCCACAGCCCGCATTAAGTTATATGCTAAAGACGGTAGAGAGGTTCACGTGAAGGCCATCTTGGACTCTGCCTCTCAAGTCTCATTAATAACGAGCAAGGCCATAAAGGTACTAGGTTTGACCCCTGTGCGAGACAACACAACAATCATAGGTGTCACAAATAATAAAAATCAAGCTCAGTACTCAGTTCCTATAGAAATATATTCTCTAAAGTCTCCATTTAAGGCAAAATTAAGTTGTCATGTAGTGGATTCTATAACATGTAAATTACCACAAGCTCCGATTGATCAAAGTTTAATTAATATTCCCCCTGGCATCTCCCTGGCTGATGATGAATACTTCAAACCATCAGAGATAAATTTGTTAATTGGTGCTGATATATTTTTTCAGGCGTTACAACCCAACGCAGTGCTGCCGACAAGCGAGACGCTGTCCTGCGTGTCATCGGCCTCCGCGCGTCCGCCGAGCGCCTCACCGCCGCCGCCGCTGCAGCCTGAGCGGCAGACAGCGCCACACTCTGCCAGCGGAGAGCAGGGTACCATAAGTATCATTAACACTCAATTTGGTCATATCGTAGCTGGAGGCTTACCATCACAAAATGAGGTAAATAAAATAATTTCGCTTGTTTGCACAAATTGTGAGTCCGAGGTAGACAATTCAATAGCTAGGTTCTGGGAAGCCGAGAAGGTTCCTGAGGTATTTAAAGAACAGATAGCTGAGCATGAACAAGTTGAAAATAATTTTGAATGTACATTAAAATTGTCAGATAATAAATTTCAAGTAGACTTACCTTTAAAAATTCCACTTTATGACGTAAATGAGACTTTGGGCGATTCCTTTAATTTAGCCTTGCTAAGATTTTTAAATCTTGAGAAAAAATTACTTAAAAATACTCATCTAATGGCTGAGTACCATAAATTCATTCATGAGTATGTAGAATTAGGTCATGCCCATTTTATAAATTTTGAGTCTATTGATTTTAATGAACACCCTATTTACTTCAGTAATAAATGAGGAAAGCAAAACTACACGTACGCGTGTTGTTTTTGATGGCTCTATGAAGACAAAAAACAAAATTTCACTCAATGATATATTATTGAATGGCCCAATGGTCCAAAGAGATTTATTTGACATAGTCTTACTGTATAGGATAGGGGACTTTACTTTTAATAGTGATATTAAGAAAATGTTTAGGAATGTGTTAGTTAACCCTAACCATACCCCGCTACAAAATATATTATGGCGCGATAAGCCTGACGAGTCTATTAAGTGCATTAGGCTTGATACCGTTACATACGGGTTAAAATGCTCAAGTTACCTTGCAACGCGTTGTCTACTCAAACTTGCAATCCAGCATGAAAAAGATTACCCACTTGCTTCCTTTATAATAAAAAACTGTATTTATGTTGATGACGTTTTATATGCAGATTCCAATTTGACTAAATTATTTGAAGCTAAGGCACAGCTAATGCGTTTGCTAAGTTTGGGTGGCTTTGAAATGCATAAATGGTCATCTAACTGCGAGTCATTTTTGCATGATATACCTATAAAAGATAGACAGTTAGGTGATATAGAGTTAAGCATGGAAAATTGCAGCATTAAGGCTTTAGGGCTTGCAATTGATACTAAACGGGACTGTTTTGTAATTAAAACTCCTAATAATTTTAATGCTAATGCAACCACAAAGAGGCAAATTTTAAGTAAAATAGCATCCATTTACGACCCTATAGGTTTTGTTACACCAATTGTGGTCAAGGCTAAAGTAATAATGCAAAGGTTGTGGTGCGAGAAGATAGGCTGGGATTCCAATCCACCTCAGCATATAATAAATGAGTGGTCAGAGTTTGCTAATGGTATAATGGCTATGGAGCCTATTTACGTCAATAGGAATATTCAGGTGTCGGATGGTGCGCGCAACGTGCAGCTGGTGGGGTTCGCCGACGCAAGCAGTACCACAGGCTATGGAGCCTGCATATACCTACGAGTTGTTGATCAGACAGGTAACGTCACTGTATCCCTACTCTGCTCTAAATCTAGAATTAACTCTCAAACAAGACCACTAACGATTCCTAGGCTTGAGCTCAATGCCATTCTACTATTAGCAAAATTAGTCTATAAAGTATATAACACATTAAAAATTAAAATTAAAATTGATGATGTTTTATTATTCTCTGACTCACAAATTGCTTTAGCATGGATACGAACCGCAGTCGCTAAATTACAAGCATATGTTTCCAATAGGGTAAGAGTAGTACAACAGTTGACTGATAGGTGGCGTTGGGGGTATGTCAACACACAGCAAAATCCTGCTGATTATATAAGTAGAGGTTTAGACCCAAGCGAGCTTCCGTCATGTAAAATGTGGTTCAGCGGGCCAAGCTTTCTGCAACAAAGTGAGTATAAGTTCAGCCATAACTTACCGGTACATTACCAAGAAGACTTACCTGAACTGAAATGTGTTTCCTCCTCCGACGTTTCTAATGTCAACTCTGCTACGGCTGTAGTACTACTTACTCAGAAACAGACAGAAATCTCACATATATTAGAAAAATATTCTGATATAAATAAAATGAAGCGTGTATTAGCATATTGTTTGCGATTTTGTAATAATTGTAAACCAGGTAATAAAAAGGTTAAATTAAGTTACTTACTGAGTGAGGAACTTGAGCATTCATTAGTGTTATTAATAAGACATGAACAAGAAACTTATTTTAGTGAGGAATTGAAGTCATTAGGTAAAAATGAAAATGTTAAAGGTTCTTTGAAACCTTTGCACCCATTTATGGACGATATGAGCTTGCTACGTGTAGGTGGTAGGTTGCAAAATTCAACACTATCCTTTAATCAAAAACACCCTATAATATTACCTAAAGGTTCTAAATTAACAGGATTAATTATATTAAGTGAACACCTAAGACTATTTCATGCTGGTCCGAAACTATTATTGGCCCAGATTAATCAAAAATATTGGCTTATTAATGGGTTACGCCAGATAAAGAAAATCACTTATAAATGCTTACCTTGTTTCAGACTGAAGGCAGCTTCTGCAAGGCAACTGATGGGCTCGTTACCTAAACAGCGCGTAACCGCCACTCGAGCATTTCAAGTTGTCGGAATTGACTACGCTGGGCCAATAACAGTAAAAAATTCGAGGGTGAGGAGGGCGTTGCTCACTAAGGGTTATATTTGTGTTTTCGTCTGCTTTAAAACCAAAGCAATTCACTTAGAATTAGCTTCAGACTTAACAACTGATACCTTCCTTGCATGTTTTAAAAGATTTATCTCGCGACGTGGTATGCCCAGCGAAGTTTTTTGCGACAACGGTGGCGCTTTCAGAGGTGCGGCTAATCATCTAGTTGAATTGTATAAGTTGAACGGCTCTAGAAACCATCAAACACTGGTTCATAATTTTACAGAGCCACAAGGCATTAAATTTCATTTTACTCCTAGTTATTCTCCAGTGTTTGCTGGCCTCGCAGAGGCTGCCGTAAAAAGCGCAAAGTACCATTTAAAAAGACAGCTTCAGAAGGGTGTTTTAACCTACGAACAATTGAATACTATTTTGTGTCAAATTGAAGGCATATTGAACTCTAGGCCTATATTACCACTATCAGCTGACGTTTCAGACTTTAGTTACCTTACGCCTGGACATTTTTTGGTGGGTAATTCTATCACTAGCTACCCTGAACCAGATATTTCAGATGTACCAAGTAACAGGTTAAAATTTTGGCACCTAGTGCAAAGTATAGTACAAGGCTTCTGGAAGGTCTGGCACAGGCAATATCTAAATACCTTACAGCATCGGCAAAAATGGCAGGATGATGTACGAAACATTTCCGTAGGTGATTTGGTACTTTTGAAAGAACCTAGTTCTCCTTCTCTATATTGGCCAGTAGCGCGAGTGACAAAGGTTTTCCCTGGCGCAGATGACAAGGTCAGAGCCTTTGAGGTCACTGCCCCCAATGGTAGGGTGTATAAACGATCACTTTCAGGTATAGCCTTGCTACCTAATTAATTTGATTTTTTAAACATGTGTTTAGTGTATAAGGACCCATATATAGTTTATATATAAATATTAACCTAGTTAGTTTTAAAACTTGCTAGCTATTTGCCTTGTGTAAAACATTGTTGTTGATTTTGTAACATTTAATATGTTTACCTTTTTTAAATTCACAGAATAAATTGCATGTGTGCTATAGCATGTCATCTATAATGTCAATGTGTTTAAAATAAATGCTCTAAAATTGTATAACAAGATAAAATACAATTTATCATAAAACATTTATTACCTTTATAAATTTAGTGTTAAATACCTAGTTTTTTCTAGTAAAAATAGATAGCGCTGCATTGTTGTAAGCAAGTTATATATAAGTTTTTTCATGATACCTCAAGATGTTAATAGATGTTAAGTATTGTTGTTTTCTGAGGTGGCAGCATGTCGGCAACACCGACCAATATTGCATTTTTAATTTGTGTAGTGGTAACACTAAGTCTTCCCTTTTTGCTGCGATCAAAAACTGCGTGTTGTGTATGTGCTCTTTAAATTAAATATAATAATTATCAGTGAAACGGTGTTTCAGTGCATTAGTCCAAATCAACGAACCCTAGGAATGCTACACTATTTAGAATATTCCTTCGAAAAAAAATATTTTTTTACGAACGTGGCCTTTTTTCTTTGCCTGATAATTGGGTTACCAAGTACGAGTTGATGTTTTAAAGGTTAACGTTATGTATTAACTTTATCGAAAACTACTTAAGGATGCTAAGCTGATCTTCTTCTTATCTATCGACTAGACCAAAGTATGGTCTAGTCGATAGATAAGAAGAAGACAAAGCATTAGTTCAATAACCAATTCAGCTTGCCAGATTAATACTAAGTCTACTGATAATTTGTTTAAAAAAAAAGTTAAAGAAAATCGAAAAAAAATTCGGATGAACTGTCAAAATTGAAAGTGGAGAATCACTTTGGTAAGTTGAATATCTTTTTTACTATTTGTCATTTATTTCTGTTAGTTATGAATTAAATTTACTGATAACTTTAAGAAATCAGGGGTGCGATTGCTTAAGGTAATCGTATTCATTTGACAGTTCATATCGTATTCAATCGACTGCAATTTGTATGAAATAACATTCAATATGAACTGTCAAATTAATACGATTGACTTTACGCAATCGCCTAGCTGCCCTAATTTAACTAGTTATATAGCTAATCTAGGAACAAATTAAAAACAATATACAAACGTGTGCGTATTTAAACTCATTGAAATCAGTTCTTTCCCTCTGAACTTCCCATATCAGTTTTCAAAGGAAATGTAAGTAACAGTTTAAGTAAATTCAAGTGTACGACCACACACCCTCCACCTTATTTACAGAGGTTTCACGCAAGAGGGTGCTAAATGTTATAGGTACGAAGTAAACATACAAATATATTATGTTTATAGACAGGGGAAGTGCGAATTGCAAGACCTTAGTTGTAGTCGTAAATGCTTTACTTATCAATTTATTATTCTTTCTTACTTTTTAACCGACTTCCAAAAGGAGGAGGTTCTCAATTCGGTTGGTATGTTTTTTTATATATGTACACCGATTACGCCAAGATTTCTGATCTGATTTACGTGATTCTTTTTTTGTTCGATGAGGAATAGTTGCCATTTGATCCCATAAAAATTTGATTCAGTTTGGTGCAGTAGTTTTTATTCTATGAGCATTTTTGTTAACTTGGATGAAGGCATTTTCACGATACCTTGCTTATAATGTACAGTCAACAGCACGCACAGCTTTACACTTTGATCTTGAGAGCTTACGTTGCTCGTAATAGCGGCGGCGGTGGTTTTCGTAGTGCAAATTTAAAGCCTTACGTGTCTGTATTTAGTTATTAACAGACACGACGACGAGATCTAGATATATTCCCTTGAACAGACATGAAAGTACATAATTGGACGCAACTATAAACTAAATGAAATTCAGCCACACTACTATATTTCTCATAACATTCATGAGAAATATCTCTAGCATTTTGCTTAACACCGTACTGAGAACAAAACAGTCAAACATTTGTCGAACATGATAATCCCGGGGGAACCTACCTCCCCACGATTCCTGCACTTAGATGCATCGCGGCCGATAAATAATTCCAATGTACAGTCAACAGCACGACAGGCTTTAATTTGACCTTGAGAGCACTCTTATGTTAACTTTTAACCGCCTCTGTGGTCTAGTGGTAACTCCACCGGTATCAGACCTAGGGGTCTCGGGGTCAGGTTCTTTCAAGTCCGCCTGTCTAGCTACCACCATCATGTCTATGTCTGACGCCATATCAACAATATTTTCGGCATTGTTGTGTTCCCTGAGTTAGAGATAAGAGAGCCAGTTCCTCAGTGGTTGAGGATTCCGGGAGAAGCGCACTTTCACCTTCAGCCTTATCGTCACTTTACATCAGGTATGATGAAGGCTAAACGTCTCCACGTTGTTTATAAAAAAATGTCGCTGGTAATAGCGGCGATTTTTGTAGTGCAAGTGTAAAGTCCAGCGACCTTACTGACTGCACTCAACAGCGCCAGGGCATCTAGTTTTACAAATTGCCGATGAGCTCGCTCTTATCGCCAGAGTCGAAGAGCAGTTTGCATAGTGCAAGTCCATAATGTAATGTCTATCACGAGCTAATCGGCGTCGCGGCAGTCTCACAATAAGGAACGGGCTACGGACCCAAGTCGATCGAAGTAAGAACATGAACAGGTGGGGTGGGTGCCCTTCGACAGCTAAAATCCTTAGTCCTAATTTCATCTCGCCGTATATCTTTGGCCTATAATACTTAAGCACAATTATTGTTTTGCATAATATTTTGTTTCGCATTGTTATTGTTTAAAATCCCTAATAATCAAAACCACTAATATTCGGAGAATTTATGAGTATATATTTCTTTTGACATAACAATTACTATGCATACGTACTGTTAGTCTGTTACCCCTACGTCGTCGTCGTCGTCTCAGCCACATGACACCCACTGCTGGGTATAGGCCTCCCCCAAGGATCTCCACAACGATCGGTCCTGCGCAGTTTGCATCCAGCGGCTACCCGCGACCTTCACCAGATCGTCGGTCCACCTTGTCGGGGGCCTACCAACCTTTCCGCCTCAACGGCCATCGGTTCTTTTCGCTATGTGTCCTGCCCACTGCCACTTCAGCTGAGCAATCCTTCGAGCCATGTCAGTTACTTCAGTTCTCCTACGGATCTCCTCATATCTGATTCGATCACGTAAGAAAAAGCCGAGCATAGCCCTCTCCATTGCACGCTGGGTGACCTTGAGCTTTCTTATCAGACCCATGGTTAGCGACCACGTTTCACTACCGTAAGTCATCACTGGCAACACACACTGGTCATAGACTTTCTTCTTGAGACATTGCGGTAAGCTGGACGCGAAGATTTTACGGAGCTTCCCGAATGCTGCCCAACCGAGTTGGATTCGACGGGAGATCTCTTTCTCGAAGTTGGACTTACCTAACTGGATTGTCTGTCCAAGGTAAACGTAGTGGTCCACAACTTCGAGTATAGTGTTCCCAACGTGTACTGTAGTGGGTATGACATGGGAATTCGACATGATTTTTGTCTTATCCATGTTCATCCTAAGATCCACTCTTTGGGAAGCACTACGGAGATCTCGAGCATTGTGTTCAGGTCCTCCAGGGTCTCAACCATAAGAACTATATCATCGGCAAAACGAAGGTGTGTCAGATACTGGCCATTAATGTTGATGCCGAGTCCTTTTCAGTCCAAGAGCTTAAAGATGTCCTCCAACGCAGCTGTGAACAGTTTCGGAGAAAGGACATTTCCCTGTCTCACACCTCGCTGCAGTTGGATGGGACTTGTGCTCTGGTTCTGTAATCGGACCGACATGGTGGCATGTTCATATAAGTACCTTAACACCTCGATATACCTATAGTCCACTTGGCACCTCTGGAGAGACTGCAGCACCGCCCAGGTCTCTATCGAATCGAAGGCTTTCTCATAGTCCACAAACGCCAAGCAAAGTGGCAGATTATACTCCTCGTTCTTCTGTATAACCTGCCGCAGCGTATGGATGTGGTCTATGGTGCTAAAGCCTTTTCGGAACCCGGCTTGTTCGGGAGGCTGATATAGAGATGGCTTAGAAGTGAGATGGGTCTGAAGTTCTTCAAACGGGTATTATCTCCCTTTTGGAAGAACAAAATCACCTCACTTATATTCCATGCCCTCGGCGTTTTGCCCTCGACGATGACGGAATTGAAAAGCTTCTGGAGGACTTTGAGTATCGGCTTACAGCCCGCTCTCAGAAGTTCTGTAGTGATTCCGTCATCACCCGCCGCCTTGTTGTTTTTGAACTGTTTGAGAGCCATGCTAATCTCGTACAGGCTGACGTCCGGGAGCTTGGCTCTAGGGTCTTTAGCCTTGCTTTCAACAAGTGTCTGTGTGGTATATAACTGTCCATAGAAACTCTCGATCTCCCTCAGGATTTCAGGTTTCGTAGAAATGATGCGACCGTCGTCAGTTTTCAGCCTCGTCATCTGGCTTTGGCCAACAGACAGATCTCTCGCGAACACTTTGGAGCCTTTATTCCGCTCGATAGCCTCTTTAATACGGTTCGTATTAAATTGGCGAAGGTCGCTTGTCAAAGACTTGGAGATCTGCCTATTTAGCTGCCGAAAACGATAAGAATCCGCTGAGTTCTGAAGCCTCATTTCACGTCTCTGATCCATGAGTAGGAGTGTGTGGTTGGAGAGTTTCTTTAATTTGGGACGGCGGGTCTTAAAATACTTGGACCCTACCGTACGGACAGTATCCACCATCGTGTTGTGTAGATCGTCCACATCTATGCTGTTCTCAAGGGCTTCGAAGCGGTTTTGGAGCTCGAGTTGAAAGCTCTCGGGGTTTTGGATATAGGCCGGTAATGGTCGGAGCGTAGACTTTATCAGCCGCGATAACTTTGATATTCAACGAGTCACGTACCATTCGGTGATCGCTCCCCGTCTTGACGGTGTTGATCACAGTGACATCATTGAATATTTGCTTTTTCGTCGACATAATAAAATCTATCTCATTTTTAACTTTACCGTCTGGACTGATCAAGGTCCACTTTCGACTTTCCGGCTTTTTAAAGAAGGAGTTCATCATGAAGACGTTCTCCTTCTCCATAAAGTCGGCCAGCATCTGGCCTCTGTCATTCCGTTGCCCAACTCCAAATTGCCCCACTCTCAACTCATCACCGCAACGTTTCCCCAACTTAGCATTAAAGTCCCCCGTCACAACGGTGTAGTGGGTTTTGTGACTATGCATGGCTCTACAAATGTCCTCATACATAGCCTCCACTTCGTTATCTTACCCCTACAAAAGTTTTGAATACTAGTCAGTGACAAATACGAATCGCCTAAAAACCGACTCCACGCAGTCTTGCCCTTAGAGTGTAAGTTAAGCCCGTGCAGGCGCGGAGAGGCGAGGCGGCCCGCGAGCTGAGACGACGAGAGAAGACTTGCCTGCTGCATGATGCCTTGCATGCTTGGTTGCACGGTTGCTTGCATGCTTGCTTGGGTTGTGGGGTACAGTACAGCTTGGAGAGCACTTGCCTATGTGGTATTTCCGCCCAGACAATAGCACATCTTTTGACCTGACCTCGTGTCCCTACATACCTGTAGACGAGAGAATCTTTACAAAGCCACAGATAGTGCTGTGTCGCGACTGAATTTTGGTCCTCACACATATAAAAGCCTGAGTCGATACGCTAAGAAGAAGAAGAATGGTTCTGACGGAAGATCAGCGCTAAGCCATGCATTATACCGTTTTGGGACAAACCGTGCCTTTCCTCATTGATTGTCTTGTTGTGCATTTGTTCATGTTTATTCCAAATAAATGATTTTTCTCTCCTTTCTTTCTCTCAATAGTTCAAGTGATTTGCGCTCAACTGTACCGGACCAATAGGGACCATCCGTCACCCACCCGTGCAAATCGTCTGGAACTCTCTGGAATAACCTGGGTAGTTTTGGTGCACGTGATCTATGACGAAATAATACGAAAGCAAGGGATTGATAGATGTACCCATGTCATAAAACAGTGGCCATTTAGCGGTTCAGTGTATATGAAGATGTGATATCAATCATTGGATGAGAAATGTTAAAAATTACTTTGTTTTTCAGTGTTTGAATGAATGAAAAAGTTATATTTGCGGTTTTGGAAAATGTGCTATAGCTCTGAAACTGCCAACTAAATCCCGTCAAACCAATTTTCGTTAAAGTTTTTTTTTGTTAGATTTTTCACTCTCTTATTTCAAAAGAGGGGACATTTTACCACTTTAGAAGTGTACATCTATCAAATGGTTGACTTTGAGAAAAAATCGTTTTAGAAACCTCAATGTAATTTTTAAAGACCTATTTATAGAAGCTCCACAAGAACAGATTTGATAAAAAAAAGATCAGTTTCAGTTCCATGTATGGGGAGCGTCCCCTTAATATGTATATATTTGTATTTTTGTGTAAAAACCGTAAAGCAGTTTACAGAATACATCTACCTACCAAGTTTCAACTCATAGTTTCATAGGTTTGGAATGAAGTAGCTGTGTCATACGGACGGACAGACAGACAGACATGACGAATCTATAAGGGTTCCGTTTTTTGCCATTAGGATTACGGAATCCTAAAAAGTCCTCGCCTCTCGCTGAGGTAAGTTGTGAAGAAAAGATTTTAATTTGTATAAAAGTAATATAAAAGGTTTTTTTTCTTTACTTTAAATAGGCTTACTCTTGGCCTAATTCTGAATCGTTAGATTATAAAAAGCTTGCCTAGAAAAAGCCTATTCACTCGAGCTTTAAATATACTAGGGTTGTAGGCACACGGGAATACAGACGCAGGCAGGGAATTCCACTCCCTGGCTGTGCGCATAATAAAAGATGAGGAAAAGCGCTTTGCACGCAAACGAGGTATATCAACCAGGTAGAGGTGATAGCATGCAGTACGTCTGGAATCCCGGTGGTAAAAAGGAGCTGGCGGTATGAGCTCATGCAGCTCAATAGCACACTCTCCGAAGTATAATCTGTAGAATACCGATAATGAAGCAACTCTTCGTCGATGAGGGAGACTGCGGAGCTTGTTATTCACCAGACTATCATCCCCAATGTGACAACACATTTAAAGTGTCATCCTAAGCCTTACCCTGGTAAGGCAGGCCTGCCTGTCTCACTTCCATACAAGCGGCGCAAAATCCCCAAGATATTTACCTACTATTCTGAAAAACAACCTAATTTCAACCTTTTGCATTGCGTATAGCGTTCATAGTACAATAACCGTCTGCCGTCTCGCTTCAATCTGCTAGGGCTGTCAGAGGTGTAACAGTTTACTTTTGTTTCGCGGATGCGTGCGCTGCGTGTGCGACTAGTCGAGCGAGTACCAGCCTATTGAGACTAGTCCGGTGTCCGGACGCTTGCGTTAATCATACCTTAACTAGGGAGTGAAATTTCTGTACCGTAAGTTCTGTGGCCTTACTAATATTATAAATGAGAAAGCGTGTTTGTTTGTCTTTCCGTCACATAGTTAGTTGAAAGGACGGAAAGCTACAATATCTAAGATACCCTACTTTTTATCGCCATATTCCCATGGAAACGGGAACCAAGCGGATGAAAACGCGGCGGAAGCTAGTTGTAAATATAAATATTAAAAGCTATTATTATTGTTGTGTTGGGGCTTTCTTACAGATTCAAAATTGATGAGTTACTTATCTATTTTTTTATTGGATTACATGGATTGGATCAACGTTGGATTATTCTACACTGAAAAAAGGAACCGCATTTCAGGGACTCTGTTTTCTTAGCTGATAGGACCATGTTCCTTGTGGTGTTGGGATAAGTAACAAAAATAAACACATCTTAAGGTTCTTTGCGCTCTCATCATTTAAATAAAACCACTTTTACGGATTTCAGGTCACACTGTTTATTACCTGATATTAAGCGGTACTTATATTTTATCGGTTTTTAAGGTTTTTTGGTTTGCCGACGTTTCGGAACCTTTTCAGTCACCTGTGACCACTCTCTCGCACTCGCCCACCGAGGGTTCCGCACAAATTTGTAACTACCTACCAAGGTACATAATATTATAAATAGTTCAGGAATGGAATCTTGCAGTTTTTTACGAAGTTTTCCCGAAATTATTTTTTATGATTCATTTACAAATGTATAGTTTTGAGTTTTTTTCTGTATTCGTAGTAAAAGACGATATTAATTGCCAAATTTCATAGTTATAGGTCCCTATGAATTTTGATTCCCTTATGAGTGCAGAAATCTACGTTTTTTACAACATACAAGTAAACGGTCCTATCTTTTTTTACGGTAATTTACAAGTTTGATTTTGTTAATATCTACTATCTACTCGATACGTCCACGCGTTCTCGAGATAAACGAGGACAGACGGACGGACGGACAGACCGACAACAAAGTGATCCTATAAGGGTTCCGTTTTCTTTAGAGGTTCGGAAACCTAAAAACCGATAAAATATAAGTACCGCCAAATAACGGGTAATAAACAATGTGCACTGAAATTTGTAAACGTTGTTTTATAACAAAAATAAACTTGCAACAATTAATCGCAAAATATTGGATATGCTTTCATAAAGAAAAATAAAAAGTATTCAATCTTGTACCAAGCCCAAGTTTCTACGCATTAAAATGGAGTTTAAGGCAAGCATACATACCATAATTCCATGGATATTAATTTTAATAGCAATCTCCAGATTTGTAACCGATATTCATCTGTACAGTGTGGCAATAAAGGTCGGATTTGCTTAAATATTTTTCAAATCCTTGTTCGCTCGTACGCTATGGTAGTAAAAAAGATATGTAGAACGTCATGTTGATTATATCATAATACTTCTACTACTAGTATAAAAATATATAGGTACTATATCTGTGCTACAACTAATGTTTCAGTAGATTGATTTATTACATAATTAATTATTTAATGTTATTTATTTATTTAATACAAATTGCGTTGCATGCGACTTAGTGACTAAACAAAACATGCAAGCGCCCATGTATCGCATGCACCTCGAAAGGCACTGCAACTAACAGGAGAAGGGCAGACATTTAGAAACTTTTTTCCTCAAAGTATTCAATAATGGAATAGTAAGCTTTTTCTACAAGCAGCTTTTTCAAGGAGCGAATGAACACACCAATATCCGTTTCGGCCTTCAGATACTCTGACAACTTCTTAAAGATTTTTATGGACATCGGGTAGGTACCCGAACTATGCAATGCTAATTTGGATCTTATTTGTAAAAGGTTATTTCATCCTTAAGATATGCTTCACAGTAGGCTCATGCACAATTCTTTATAGAAGCTGGAATAGCACAAATGAAAAGATTGGGCCGGACAGCCAAAGACCGCATTAAAAAGTCCATTTTAGCAAGATATAAACACTGTCGTTTTTCAAGTACAAACTTAATTTCATAAAATTAACTTCCGTATTTAATAATTATAACTGATTGAGGACTGACACATAACAAAATTATAACTTGGTACCTACAATGTTTAGAAAATAGTCTTCAGAATCGCAAGAGCGAATTCTTCTTTGTAAATATTTCATTTAGTCCGAGTCGACATTCTGCGTACATCGTGCCGTGTTATTAAGAAGATAATCCTTTCTTTATTGAATTCCCCGTGTCCCCGTGGCATGCACATTTCCTTTAGGATTGCAAGTTATTTCAATGCAGTGCATGCCTGCATTTTTGCATTCGAAGCTGTTTATTTACAATGTAACGCTATGTATTAACAAAGCTTCCTGTAAGAAAAGCAATAAAATTATCTTACTTACAATTCCATTCCAGGCTGCACAATATTTCTCAATGACAATACATGCTACCTACTGCCTACAGAAAAAGATGGGGTTCTAGTAGTTTTAATTTCTAGAATTCAAGTCACGTCACAAAAAGTTTACTTGAACCTAGTTAAGTTTTTAATTACAACTATATTTTGAGCTTTTGATGCTAATATCCAAGATAAGTTACTTCTGATTCTGAATACACTCATAAAAAAAAAGTCTGTGATGATCACTTAATGATTTTCAAACAAAATACCTGTTTTCGTAGAGGGATTATTATAGTAAATCCTGACCGTTACTTTTTAAATTTGGTAGGTACCATTTAAAAGCTAGAATGTTCAACATTTTGACGGTGTTTTTTTAACCGACTTTAAAAAAGGAAAAGCATTATTATTGTATGAAATTTTAAAGTAAGTAGTTTAAAATCGCGCACAGTTAAAGCAAAACATTCTCAAACAAATGAAATACACAGTCGAAATGTTGAACATTCTAGCTTCTGAATGGTACATACCAAATTGAAAACAATATCGGTCAAGACTACTATAATAATCCCTCTACGAAAATAGGTATTTTGTATGAAAATCATTAAGTGGTCACGAACTTTTTTTGATGTGTGTATGGAACTCAATCTGTGTTTTTGAGATCTCGGCTAACTTGAATGCGAAATTACACTTGCAAGTAATAAAGTTGGCACTACAAGTAACAAGAAACTGAAAATGGTAATGCCTAGTTTTGGGGCCTTTTCGAAAATGCCTGCACACCACTCAGACCTTATTAAATGGATATAGTATTTAAGTACGATAGTTACTGAGACAGCACATTTCTAAACGTATCCATTCCGAGATAAATGCACCAATTCATCACTATTATTTTCTAGATTTAGGATTAAAATAACTATTTTTTTTTAATTATAACTGACTTATAAGAATTGCCAATCATATTTACAATATATTATATGATAATAATATATAAATATAAAATATTAATGATAATAATCATATTTACCTTTAGAGGTGACGCGCGGACGGCGGCATTTCGTTACCGTCCTACTAAGGTGCCTTTTAAATATACTTATTGTTAATATTATTTAATACATTCTTTAAATAATGATCATTCAATTGTATAGGTTAGATAAAATCTCAAAAATTATTTCTAGCTTATATATTGAAAAAATTTTAATAAACAGCTCCATACATTTCTAGCATCGGCCTTTGTCAAGGTAATATGGAAATTCATATTAACGCTTTGACTAAGGAATAAAGCCTTATGCGATATAAAACATAATACCTACACGTGTACGAAGTCGCGGGAACCACTACAGTTCTAAACAAACAATCTTCCTCCGCCATTTTCCTTGAAAATGTACTGGAAAAACAGCGCTCCTATCACAAGGTTCTTCGGAATAATCTGCTTTTGTCATTTCTATTACAGTCAGATTGCTAATAAAACTTTCTGGTGAACCGTTTTTTTAATTAAGATTCATCTTAAGCTCCCCAGTATTTTTCGAGCAGAACCATTGTTCGATATTGTTTACAGAATTTAAACTTAGTTTTAAGTATAAATAGAAAGTCAAGCATAATATCACGCTGATTGACAAAGACCCTTAGAAAGATTTTTCTAATTTAAGTGTTCATCAAAGCACTTTGGACTCAATGGTTTACGAAACAACAGACTTTAATTACTATTCTTCGCAGAAAACTAGGAAGCAACTTATATCACAAAAGCAGCAAGAATTTACGGCATTCATAAAGAAGTGTCCGAGCGTCCTGTAACATTTAACATGTACTAATCATGCATAAAGGCCCTCGCACACGCGCCAACGGTTTGTTTCCGAGCTCATTTATGCAGGCGCACACACGCCGATTAAAACGATCGTTGGCATCGAGACTATGTGGGGAACGCGTGACGGTATGCAGAGTTCGGGGTGAAAGGAAGGATTAATAGCGAATCATTTAATTCAAATTCTTTGAAAGTGATGTAGTTCTAAGGCCATCAAGTTTTAATAAAGCAATCGAAAGAACTTAAAGACGCTATGCGGAAAAAGTACGTACTTTTGATTACAAATAGGACGGTAGATTTTACAAATCTGGTAAATATTTCTTAATACCTTTATCATCATAAAATCGTTTTTCTGAAACTTTACAAACCTAGTTGTAAAGTTTCAGAAAAACGATTTTATGATTTTGCGTCGACACTTTTTCTTTTCGAAAAGACCCCTTAAAATTACGAAAATTCAAGATTATTCTTAAATGGGGTTACATATACTATTGGAAATTGATTCAATTAGTGGACACCAATAATATTTAGCATCGTGGAGTTCAATTTGTGTGTAATCACTATAGTTATTTACTACGAAGTTATTTTGTGGTTTTATCGCTTAATCTGCAAAAATTGATCTCGCTCCCTCGCCCGTCATTTTCTCATTGCTATCTTGCTTCAGTCGTATAGCGCCTTAAGCGAATACATTTGAATGTAGAAAACAAAACGCAACAGAAAGGTCACAGCGGAAGGCTTTCAGCTCGTTCCAGCCGATACAATTCTAATTCCGATCTCGCTTCTTCTCGCAATAAGCAGACGTTTTGCATACTTATCGAGAAACAGGTGGTGTTCATTCGCTTCCAAATCGTGGCGCTCATTACATTCTCATACAGGCTGGAGCTATCTTTGCATAACCTCATCGTGGCAGATAGTTTACGCGGGGTACGTTCGGTGGAATTCAATTTTGAAGCTCGACGCCCGAGGCGAGTCTGATCAGGGAAGAACGGGTGTCCGATGTTGCTTTCGTGATCGATTTTTAAGTTAAAGTGTGTGGGTCTTTATACAATATATAGACATATCTTTAGTAAGATTAAGAAATGATGACTTGCTTCTTTCAAAATCAGAAGCAAATATGCCGCTTAAAATATTTGTAGTATTCCAAAATACCGCATCTAATTTATGGTACTCGGCTTGTAAAGTAGAGCGAAATAAATGGATCAATTAAAGTAAGTAAAGTGAACAAAAAAAATATACAGCGTTTTACAAAATAAATGCTTATTTATGCCAGTTCATAAGTAAAACAGGTTAGAATCAAGTTAGAATATTTAGAAGACATTTCCTTTCTCTTTCTCCTAACTTATAAATTATCATATTTTCTCTCTTTCAGTATCCGTCTATTTGTAAATATATACATTTTCTTCTCCTTCTTCGTGCACCCATTCCCCTATTACCTTATTTATCTGTTTTCTTTTACCCAAGGTTGCCTGGAAGAGATTGCTATCTAGCAATAAGGCCGACTATTGTATATTATTCCGTATATTTATTTTTTCTTTGTACTTGTTTTGTGTTTATCGTGTGCAATAAAGATTGTTATTATTTTATTATTATTATTAAAAGAGCTGTTGTGAACAGGTAAGATAAAAAATACTTATAGGTAGAAGATAAACTTATTATAAAACTTACTAGGATCAGAATCTTTGAACTCGTAAACATAAACAAGACGTAGGTACCTGAAAAAAAACAAAAGGTTTTAGACAATAGGTTTCTATAACTTTTTAACTAGGGCGACATGAGACTAGTTGCTTTTTTCTAGTATATTTTCTTGTTTAATATTTATGACAATAGGTTTCTCTTCACCGACTAATGAAATGAAGACTAACCTCTCATTGTTCTACACAATTTCATTATTTTCACCCATTAAATTAATGAAAGGCATTTCATTGCTCTGCACCCAAATGAACTGTGCAACTAAGACGGGTGAGCTCATTCCCTTGACTCCACGACGAATTAAGACGTTCAGTCAAATTCGTTTCACTGAACATATCAAATTGCACCTTAATAGCAAGCCATAAGTGCCGCTTTCAAATGAACTTCCGGTGACGCCTGCGTCGTGATTAAGCCTACATACGGGAAGGTAGACAGCGCCTAATGAAAGCGTTACCTTTAATATTTTCATTTATTTATGCAAATTCAGCCTTTATTAAGATTTTAATAAGTGTGTAACATCACATATGAAAAACGGTTCAGTTTGTTAAGGTCTTTAGGACATGGGTAAAGATTGCCAATGGATTAGTTTTCTGGGTGCAAATTAGTGCAATTAGCTTCTTTTTGCAATCGCTAATGCAGCTGAAAAACGGCTTTACGTGCCATCCAAAGCGAGATGTGGCTGAAGATAGTAAATTTTTGATAAACCATCCTGTGACCGATTACAACGAATGCTGCTTAACCATAGCGCCAACACTCCTCACTTCCCCCTTTGCAAAACGAAATGTAAAACAAAAGACGACCTATAAAAATAATTGCAATCCTGACGGCTAAGGGTGACAACACACCGGGCCGTCAAATCGTTATTACGTTAAGCCAAACTCGAGGAGTGGAACATTCCGGAACATTCATCTAATTGGAACACGGCGCAATTCCATTTAGATTTGTTAGACGCGTCAAATGTCAGGTGAAAGGTGAATTTCTTGGTGGCGAAATAATATTAGATGGGTTGAAGAAGACCCTTGGAAACGTTATTGGATGAAATACCAATCAACTTTGGCTCCTTGATGTATTCTTGCTCAGAATCTATAGGATTCTTAAAATAACTAACACTAATACAATTTCCAGTGGAGTACTTGCCTACTTTCTTAGGCTTCTGATGTATTCTTGTTCAAATCTAAGGATACATTGATAATAAAAAATAATACAATATCCTAAGCTTTCGTTTTGGAGTTCAGGAGCGCATTTTATCCCTACATCATTAGTTTCCAACGCGCAAGGTGTAAAAACCCTGTGTTGAAAAAGATCGTAGAAGTTTAAAAACATCTTGGTGTTTAAAGGTTATTTAAATAAAGTAACATACATCTTCCACTATACGAGGTGATTCGGTTAACGCCTTAGCTTTAGTGACGTAGGTAGAATGTGTTCTAGAATTTATGAAAATTAGATTGCCCTCACAGCTTTCATGCAGCCATAAGCATCCCGCTGTTCTTTGACGTAAACTGAATATTGCCTTGAAGCTAGAACATTTTGTGTTGAACAATTTAGTGCAAGGAGATACGTCCTTAAAGCAAATTCTTTTATATGGATTTATTGATTCCATCAAGTATTATTGATACTAATATTAATTTCTTGTCGTCACTATCACACAGACTATAAATATGTATTTGCGTCTAAAATAATTATTACAAAAGGAGTCGGAGAAACTCTTCGATCCCATACTACATAGAGAAAGATATGGGCTACAGTCATTTTAAAAAAAAAGAAGTAGGTATTTTTGACGGTATCGCGCATCCAGCTGGCAACATAAGCCAGATAGAACAGACAAAAAATAGAATTTAAAAACATGGCAACTGCTGATGTTCTTAAAACAAACAAGCCTATCGATTGTATTCAATCTCTTAAAAAATGGACGAAGATCTTTACTTGTTCACCAGAAGATGTTTAACGCTTACAATTATGATCACCAAATCTTATTGAAGAACTTCAACAAGATTTCTCGACTTTTGAATTATCACAAAAAGGTTACAAACCTTTTTGTGATAATTCAAGTTACGTATTTTAATTAATAAAGCTGTTTGTACGCCTAACAAAGCTAGAATTTCCTAGGTACAAGTAAGCATAGAAACTGCGAAGAATAGCTTCTTGCTCGTTCGAGTACAAAAGCTCGGAGAAGTTAAACAAACAGGGCCGTCCAACAACGCAAGTTATTCTGAATTAGTAAGATTTTCATTTTAAATGCCTCGGCAACCCATTGTGACTTGGAACAGAGACGGTTCAATTCAACGAACTGAGCAGAACAGTCAAACAGACCATGAAGTAGGATATTTAACTTTAATTGCGCACCAGAATTTACGGAACCATCTGCTTGAGTTTAAAGTCATGACATAGCTAATTAGTAATGACAAACATAAAACGTTTTAAATACCGTTTAAAAATGTAATCATGTTTTTGGAGTCAATAGAATCATAGGTTACCTACTTTTCGTATGAATTAAAAAAAGACTTCGTTTCGAAATATTCGTTCTAGTAATTTTAATGTACCCGCTGCTGGGACACTGGCTTTCTTTATGGATAGATTAAGGAGAAATCTAAATAATGATTTTAATTATTTGGACTGTGGTTAAGGTATCTTGTCGAGTTAGGACATCAGTATATTCTACGGAGGTAGAGTCGTTTTACAAAAAGCTATCTAAACTGTAAATCATCTTATAGCCAGTATAACTTTCCAATAAAAATGTAAACACTATTATTATTCTCAATAAAGTTTGTAAACCAACTTGCATAGCTCCACGTTAATCGGAATGATTCAAAACAATGAAAGGCGGCATGTCTAACTTCTGGAAGTCAGGAGCTCAGAGATCGCCCACGGCGTATCAGTGACAAGCTAAGATTGTACAGACGCTGATCTCTGTCTCCCCAAGCTCTGCTAAGTATTCCCAAATTCAGCAAGATATCATTTAACTATAACCGGGAAGCGAGTAGAAAGATATTTGACAGTGTGGAATGAAATTTCATGTATAAAACACCAATTATAATAATATATTTTGTTTTATTTCACACCACATCTATACTTATAATAGGAATCAACCAATGATCTGACCTAATTAATTATTTATTGAATTTCCGTTTCTAGTGCAAGTGCAAAAACAATATTGACGATATCATATTGACCTGGTATAACTTAAATTTTTGAAGGATGATGATGTCTGCCTGCATATAAAAAAATAAATACCTCAGATTGTCTTCTTAAAATATAAGAGCGGTCTGCCCGGCACTGCAACGGTAGAAAGGCTTTTTTCTGATTATGAGGCCCTTGCGAGAAACATGAATGCCTTTGAACAAATATTTAAACACCGGGAAGACAATTAGATTTCATCATAGGTGTTGTTAAGTATTGATAAAGTGGAAGCGCGCCTCTCCCGGAAACCTTAACCACTGAGGCGGAGAATTGGCTAATACTGTTATGGTGTCAAACGTAGATAAGATGCTGGTAGCTAGCCAGGTGGACTTACAACAAGTCCTAACACCAACTAAACCGAATAGCATATGACCTCTGGGTTTGATACTGGTGGTGTTACCACTTGATCGCAGAGACCAGAGGCGGTTAAAAATCTCGGTATCTATTTAAAATGTTGGGTATTGAGTTTATAAGGTGGCCGTGGCGCAAAAAAAAAAATTTTTAAAAGTATTGTGAAAATATTTATTTTGCATTTAGTATTTCAAATACAAAATGAAAAACTATTTTGTATTTGAAATAGAAAAATCAAAAAGTATTTGCATTTTTAAGTACTATTAAAATACATTTTACAAAGTATTTTGCACATCTCTGGTAAATACGTTGGTACTGAAGAATTGATAAACTTCTCTATTAAAGGCGATAAAATGTTAAGAATGTAATTAAATGGTATCATGTGTCATCAAGTATTCTCATCAAAAAGTAAAGAATATAGGCGACTCAATAGCCTCTTCCTTTTATGAAGTTGGTTAAAGAGACCGCCTTACCAAAAATTTAGTCGGGAAGGATTGCAAACGATGTTCCGATTCTCACGCGAACGAAGTTGCGGGCACAGCTAGTCTTAAATAAAGTACAGTACAATGAAAAACTTATTTAGAAAGTAGACTGTGGCAGGTTGATACCTGAACTAGGAAGATTCCTGTATCGCAGGTTATTAACCCTCCACCCCGAGAAATGACAAAGGTACCAACATGGTTCATATAAAACCATACGGAGAGTAACTAATTATTTAAGTTTTATAAATAATACAAAGGGGATAATGAAATAATGCAAAAAATAATGGATAAATAAATTTAAATAATATGGTTCAATACATTATTTTAAATTAGAATGAAAGGTACTGTGGAGAACTGCTATACTTTTTAACAGGAAAGAAAATGTGGAATGTGGAATAGGGTTATTTTATTTTGTGTATTTTTTTAAATTCTTTTTATCCATTTTATGTACATAATAGATCTGACGTAAATGGGGTAAAGAAATGGAAGGTGTTCACCATCCCGTATTCTTTTGTTTTCTCTGATTACTGGTTTCATCAGCATCAATCTCTTTGTTTGCCACCCCAGCGATCATCCATTATGACACGTCCCTTGCTACGATTAACGCATCACACCAAGGTTAAGCAACTGACCAAAAAAGGAAAGATAATGTCATCTAAACAGAAAGCTTTGTATTCAACTTTGAATATATTATTGAATAGTTTAAATCGGGTCCGTTGAATACTTGAATATTTCAACAGCGGCTCCACAGAACACGTTCACAAACAATTCGGGAGGACAATAAATTTCGAGGGGCGCTGATATGAAAATAATACCACGTCTTTTAAGAATTTTAGAGTCCCCCTTAGAGTATGCAATCGCTGGACGCTTAAAGAACGTTCGTGTTGGAATTTTTAATTCAATTATGATAGCGATCTTGTTTAATGACCGTCCTCTTATAGCCAGGGACGTTTTTTTACATCTCTCCCTCCCTTCCCCCATTCCGATTTCTTTTTCTTATTCTGGAAATGAAAGGCGATGGTACGGTTTGAATGGGTCAAATGTCTCGGAAAGATTGATAAATTTTCATAATTGGCTGCGTGGAGGCTGTTAAAAGTTGCTCCTTCCATCTCACAAAGAAGGGTCTATAATTATTTTCGCCATTAAAGCTAATTTAAGGGAAAAGCCTCTGTCTAGTTGGTGGTCTATTTACGCAAGTTAACGTTCCTGTCGGGACGAACATTAGCGAGCACGGTGGCGATCTTTTTGTGTGAACTGTTGACTTTAGTAAGGCGATTGTAAAGTCAGGCTAACATGTAATGTAATGTTTTGGAACTGTCTTAAAGTTATTATGTAATAAAGCTTTGAAATATCTTACGGCTTTCCACTAAGTACTATTCGAAAGTGAAATTTCCAGAATTAAACTTCATATAATGGTAACTCATTTTAGGTAAGTATGTGCCTACATGCAACCTTATTCCCGGTTAAAAAGAACTTGCTTGCTGACGCAAAGGAATCTTTTTGATGCCTCGCTCTATTGAGAGGCATTTGTTCTTGTTAATCATAAGTTCAACATAATCTGGCTGATAAAAGTCGACTGATACGACCAAAAGTTATCTAATGATGAGATATAAGTACTGTAATATTAAACGAACTGTAACTGACGCACACCTACAAAGTAGGTACTTAAAGCTGTTAATCCAAAAGCCCGCACTTTCTGGCAAGAAGTCACAAATTGAAACATCAAAAGCAGTAAAATAAAAAATATATAATTCAAAAGTTAAACTTGGTTTTACGAGGTGGACAGAAATCCCGTGGCGATAAATTTGTCGGGGGCTCTCCGGTTCCCGAAAGTTTCATGTTAATTCAATCAAAGGAGACCTGGCTTATGTTTGATGAAGGGAACCTTCTTGCGCTGTGTTTTTTAATTCCCGGCTCAGGACAAGCAAATATCCTGAAATTGATGGTGTTTTCAACTGGTGGTGTTTATAAAATTATGAACTTGCTTAATTTTATTGCTTTTGAAGCTTTAACGAAAAGACACTTAAGGCATGATTAATAAAAGGTCTTGCTTGTAAATGAGGTTTATCATTTTAGGGCTTTCAAAAAGCTTATCATAAATATTCGCACGCTGTTTTACTTTGATTTGATCATTTCAAAATGCTAAATGCAGTCAAACCGAAGTGCGGGATTTATCCTAACTTTAAGAATTGAGAAATAAAAAACTTTTTATAAAAAAAAACCGACTTCAAAAATCAAAAAGTAAAAAATAAACCTTTTTTGAGAGTCGGTCCAGCCAAGGTAAGAAAAATAAAAGTAATAGAGGTTCAATGTAGAATTCCTTGGCTGTCACCAACTCCAACAAAGGTCTATTTTTTACTTTTTGATTTTTGAATGTCACTTCAAACTCCTTGTTGACAAAACTCGAGTGCCGCGCGCCTTACGCACACACGTTATATGTTATCAAAGAAATATCCTTATCCAGGAAAACGTTTTAACTCCGAAACATAAGTTGGTTACATGAAATAATTTGCATACAACACAGCCCACGTCATCGCTGATTTATAACCGGCGTCGCATAAAGAATAAAACTTTCATTTAACAGTAATTAGTATTCGGGAGCTGCACGCGCCCGGGGAATATTAAGGCATGCCATGTTAGAAATTCGTGCGAGCCTACTTCCGAGACACACGGGATTGGCGATCGGAGAACAGAATAGCATGTCAACTATTTTATACTACCCTTTCTTTCGAGGAAGAGAAGAGGGTATAGCTCTTGTACACTTGAGGGTGTACACTTAAAGGCGTTTTTTAAGGCGTTTCAGAAATCCAGCTTTTCGATTAGATCTTAGCTCTTCATTCTTTATCTTTTTAGGTCTTTTTTACGTTCACCGTAATTTTGTACGGATCATTATAAAAAAATACATTTACAATCAAATTTTAATCAGTAAAAATATGCTATGACTGACAGGTTTAGTTTAAGAATTTCATTTCGGTCCATTTGCTCAACTCAATCGGTCATGAACTCATGATGCCTAATAAGTAAGTCTGGAGACAAAAATTGCCGGTGATACTTATGAATACAACGTTGGTCGGATAATATAGTAAAGTAACTCAAAGGTACGAGTATTAAGACATGCACTAAAACCTTAACGCCAATTTTTATTTATAGAACTCTTCTGTGATTTCATTTTTCATAATAACGCAAAAAATGGCCATCATTTCTACAATATTTCTTTTAAATACTTACCTCTCTTAATTCATGTTCGAGTATCTTTCAGTCCAATACGAGTATCATAGTCATCGGTAACTCACGACTTAGTACAGTTGTTGTTCAATCAGAACAGCTGTAAGTACGCACTCATGAAGTCTACGTGATAAACCGATAAGGTAACATGACAACAACATGACACCGTGACATCCGACGTGACTTGTCAGCCGTTGGAACACTTTACAGTGGTCAAATAGTGTACAATCAACAGCAGCTACGGCTTTACACTTTAACCTTGAGAGAGCCCTTACGTCGCTCGTAATAGCGGCGGTTTTCCTAGTGCAAATGCAAAGCCGTATGTGCTGTTGACTGTAACTTCACTTAAAAGTTGAATCCGTTCAACCGACTTTGAGATAAGCTACGCATAACTTGAAATTCTTAAAGGTTTTTACGCGTTTTTTCCTGCAATGTGGAAACGATAAGCCTTCATCATCATACGTGATGTTAAGAAATGATGAGTCTGAAGGTGGAACCGCGCTTCTTCCCAGATGCCTCAATCACTGACTAGCGGTCGCCCACGGCTTCACCCGCGTGGTTCCCGTTCCAGTGGGAATATCGGGATAAAAAGTAGCCATTGTTTTAATCCTGGCTATCTTCTATCTATGTGCCAAATTTCATCTAAATCGGTCCAGTAGTTTTTAACAAACATCCAAACATTCTCACCAACTTTCGCATTTATAATATTAGTAGGAAGGACTACCGGAACGCAACTTTTATTTCAAATAGAGTGTCAAAATCTTTTAATAATTCATTGAATTAACTATATTTTTTGCCAAATAGCTTATAAGCACTTGCTGAAGTTTGCATCTAGCTACGGACATTATGATAGAACTAAAGTGTAAAAGATCGTAAAAAGTTTTCATGAAAATATTACCCGATAAAGAAAATTGACTTTAACCAACAAATCAAATACTTAGTTCCCCTTTTCTAAGTAACAGTAACGTATAATTTATAACTGTCAAGTGTCGCCTATAACGCTAACTCTAATAGCGAAGGTATTTTAGTAATTAATGTATTATCCGGAGTTTACATTTTTTATGAAACCATAGATTAGATTACAAGTGTTTAGTTAACCGTAATTTATTATGTCCACTCCCAAGTTAACATCAATTAAATGTTGTTTTGAGTTGATACCTACCTACAAAATTGGTAGATTATTAAGCCAAATAATAGATCCAAAAGATCCAAGATCTCTTAAATCTTAAGAATTCTTAATGAAATTATCAGGTAGTACCTGATAATTTCATATTTTACAGATGGATAGGATGATAGAATTGATTCAGTTTATGGAAACCGCCTCTGTGGTCTAGTGGTACAACCACTGGTATCAGACACAGGGGTCCCGGGTTCGATTCCCAGCGGGGGTACATATTATATTCGGTTTGGTTGGTGGTAGGACTTGTTGTAAGTTCTCCTGGCTAGATACCACCATCTCAACTAAGCCTGACGCCATAACAACAATATTTTCAGCATTGTAGTGTTCCGGCAGTTTGTGATAAGATAGCCAGTTCCTCAGTGGCTGAGGATTCCGGGAGAGGCACGCTTCCATCTTCAGCCTTATCAATACTTAACATCAGGTATGATGAAGGCTAAGAGTCTCACCGTCGTTCATAAAAAAAACGCATAGGGGACTGAAAGAGCTTGGAAACCAGAACAGAGATTTAAATGATGAAGACCTGATCAAAAGCATATGAAATCGGCATAAAATGTAAGAATCATTCAAAGTGGAAAAAAATGATCTCAGGTTAACGTATCGGATAAACGTGTGTCTATAGATAGCATCTACAATAATGATTGGTGACTTCTTCTTCTCAGCCATATAACACCCACTGCTGGGTATAGGCCTCCCCCAAAAGGGGGGGTTTGCTATAATCGCCACGCTTGCGGCGGGTTGGCGATCGCAGTATGGCCAAGTTTGTAGGAGACGCTGCTGCCCATCTCTTGAAGGCGGAGTCCCTTAGTAGCCTTTAACGACACCCACGGGATGAGAGGGGGTAGTGCTATTCTAAGCCGACACTACACAGCTAAGCTAGGCTTGGATTAGTGACTAAGCTAATAATATTAATTTCGTTTCGACAAGAGGTAAAAGCTATTTTCTTCTTCAAAATAACTTGCGTGACCTTTCATCTAAACGTTCTTTGTTAATAAGCGCGTTAATTACAACTCATTTACCGCTGTGGGGACCTTGAACTAAAGTATTACACGAACTATTAATTATTGTGAACGGTCGTAGCTTTGCTAATCAGAATATGCGATAAAAATTATGAAGGTGATTAGCATGTTTCGGTAAGGCCAATTGGAATTTGGGAAAACAGAATTCTAAACAAAGCTTTTTAGTAGCGAAATTCTAGATAACAACCACGAAAACCTACGAGCTTATCAAAGTCATTTTTATGCGTCATGCTCGTGAACAAATTTACCTTGTGCATCTAAGTAGATGCACATTATGAGATCATAGTGTGTATTTCTTGAAATTTTTTAAGCAACGTTTGACGTATTGCACTATAAAAAAACCTACTTAAATTAACGTATAATTTATAACTGTCAAGTGTCGCCTATAACGCTAACTCTAATAGCGAATGGTATTTTAGTTATTAATGTACATTTTTTATGAAACTATAGATTAGATTACAAGTGTTTACTTAACCGTTATTTATAATGTCCACTCCCAGAGTTTACGTCACTTAATTGAGTTGATACCTACAAAATTGGTAGATTATTACTTAGCAATTACCTAGCCAAATAATAGATCCAAAAGATCCAAGATCTCAAATTCTTAATGTAATTATCAGGTAGTACCTGATAATTTCATATTTTACAGATGGATAGGATGATAGAATAGAATCAGTTTATGGAAACCGCCTCTGTGGTCTAGTGGTACAACCACCGGTATCAAACCCATGGGTCCCGGTTTCGATTCCCAGCGGGGGTACATATTGTATTCGGTTTGGTTGGTAGTAGGACTTGTTGTTAGTTCGCCTGGCTAGCTAGCAACCACTTTTTTAGGGTTCCGTACCTCAAAAGGAAAAAACGGAACCCTTATATTATAGGATCACTTCGTTGTCCGTCCGTCTGACAAGACCGATTTTCTCAGGAACGCGTGGAGGTATCAAACTGAAATTTATATCTAATACCCAGGTCTACACTTCTAACCCAAAGCAATCAAAAAATATACCGTTTATGCCGCAAATTTTCGAAACTCGCATCGGGAATCAAAACCTATTTTATAGAAATAAAACCGTGACCACGGCAGCTGTAAAGGTGCCGAAACGTCGGGAAAATCAAAAAACCCCTAAAAAACCAAAAAATACGGACAATTACAACTTAGTTCGTGGAAATATAGCGCGTTTGATATCCGTAAAAGTTGTTTTATTTCATGAACAGTGCGCGCCAAAACATAAGATGTATCTATTTTATACTTCCCGTGAACTTAGAATCTTGACATTTGGTACGAAGTAACGTCTTAAAGTATAAATAAAGGAAAAGTTGCGAAAACCGTAAATTTTTTGTTACATCATATAATAAAAAATATTTTTAAAATTTTAAAGTCAGTTATATACCTACAGGTTTGTACGGAACCCTTGGTGCGCGAGTCCGACTCGCACTTGGCCGGTTTTTTTTTTATTACAATATGACCCGTACTTACTTTAAAAATCGGTCCATAAACAATGAAGTCATTTTTTTTTTATTTTTTTATTTCATAATCAGAAATATACAAAAAATACAAAACTTAATTTTCACCAAACTGCGTAACAGTTTGTCGGCGAAATATGAATAGTTAAGCTCTATTACTTAATTAATAACAATACATCAGAAATTAGGTGTTGTAGTATACAATTAAACTTAACTAAAATAAGTCTAAAAAAGCTTTCTTTAAATATTTTTTAATGGAATACTTGGACTTTAAATTATTGATAGTTGTACCAAGTTTATTAAAAATCCTAGGTGTGATATAAGATCTTGTCCGCTGCTTATAGTAATTACCTGTCTTTGGCTCTTTGTACTTACATTTTGTTGATTGTCTAGTATTATATGTATATAATCTTATCTCTTTATTAATGTCTGACTCAAATTGTTCTAAAGCTATCATATAATTTACTTTTACATCAATAGGCATTATTTTACAAACTTTAAATAGATCATACTGGTTGTTAAGTTTTTTTTCTCTTTTTTCTATTAACAAAATGCTTTAAGAATCTGAATTGTATGTTTTTAATTTTCTCTAAGTAAGTCTTAAATGTAAGTCCATAGGATGCGAGTCCGTAGTTTACTATAGAATCAACAAGTGCGTAATAAATTACATATAATGTCTTTTTGTTTAGCGAGCGTTTAAGATGATAGAATTTGCCTAGTACAGGCCTTAATGGAGAACACACAATTTCTATTTGTTTTTTCCAGTTCATATACTGATCAATATAAATCCCTAAGTACTTAAAATCCTGCACGTATTCAATTTTAGGACAAGAGCAATTTGTCTTACTTTGATGTAAACATGAATATGAGTGACCTATTATGCCAAAAGATGCCATTTTAACATTTTTTGCTACTTTATTGTATGGCGAAAATATATGCAGACACTTGGTCTTATCTATGTTTAGTAAAATACCATTATCATGCGCCCACTTAGTCACATTATCAAAATCCGACTGTATTTGATCATGGATATTTTTTATGTCATGTGACGAGCATTATGCTTAAGTAAGACAAATTGCTCTTGTCCTAAAATTGAATACGTGCATAGCAGGCACATGTCGTCGGCATACATAACCAATTGACTGTGTTCGAGCACGTTAGCAACGCTGTTGACGTGCATTATGTACCCTACTGGGCCAAACACGGATCCAGTCGGAACACCTAGAGTTACGTTGGCGGCTTTACCCTCCTCTCCAGCAACTCGCGCTTGTATCTGGCGGTGCCGTAGGTACTGGCGAAGCCACTCTTATACAGGACCCCTAATGCCACATTCGTCCATAGCCTGTAATAGCACTTCATTGTCCAACGTGTCGAAGGCCTTCTTAAAGTCTATAAATAATGCTAACACCTGATTACCTTTCCCTAAACTATTGTTTACAAACTCTGTGAATTGCTGCAAAGCCGTTGCCGTACCACGGCCTCTTCGGAAACCGTGTTGCGATACTGATATTATGTTATTGCTTTTCAGAAACGAACTTATCTGACCTATCACAGCTTTCTCCATTATTTTATTGATTACTGATAAAATAGCAATAGGCCTATAGTTAGTGTATTCATAGTGACTACCATTTTTATAAATCGGCCTAATAATGGCTTTTTTTAACTGACTAGGATAAATACCTTGCTCAATACACATATTTATAAAATATGCTATAACGGGGCTTATTTGATTTCTTATATGTTTTAAATCGGTTACTCTAATGTTGTCGCTTCCAGGAGATTTTTCGCAAGATAATGAGTTAATAATTTTTTTAACATCGTCTGCGTTAATTTTTCTAAACCTTTAATGAAACTTGTGTAGAGCCATTACAAAAACCACAAACGCACACACACACACACACACACAGATACCTGCTAATGTGAATTATAATTTTCACTTAGATCAAATATTGAAAAAAAGCCTAGTTTTTCGCGTGCTGCGCAGCTAGCAGAAGTTTTTCGAAGTTGCACACACACTAGGCACTCCTAATGAGCTTAAACAAAAATCAAAACTAACATCGTGCTTTGCTTACTTTGTTATTTGTTTAACGATGATTTTAACTATAATAGATGTTCCTCGATGCCGAAAATAAATTTGTAATTCTTTTGAGAACGGAAAGCGAACGTTCTGCACTGCATTTTTTTACTATAGTGGACACACGTAGGTTTATGCCATTTATTATGTTTATGTGCTGGGGATCAATTAAAGCCTTCTGCAAGGATCGAAAACCTATTTAAAAGATATCTAAGGGCGCCTTGGATGGCCCGTAACAAAACCGTGCCGTAGTAGGCGCCCTTGCGACCCTCCTAGAAAAGACTTTAAAATCCTATTATTTTTTTTTGCCTCCCGTGCCCTGTCCGGCAAAACGATCGCCCTAATTAGGACCTTTAATAAACTAAACAATGCTAATTCTGAGATTTTTTAGTTATATATTGTTGTCAATCAGGTAGACTTTTTAAATTTCTTCAGGCATATATGAAATAAAATATAGGTACCTTACGATCATGAAAGGCGGGCGCGCAAATCGAATCTAGCATCCTGCTTTCCTGGGCCATGGCCCCCTTGGCCCTTAGGTAAATACGCCACTGAGTCTAGCATTCTGAACAGTTCCTACTAATAGTTTTTGGTATTCTTAAAATGAGTGATTTTGACAATTGCGCCTAACGCCACCGGTTGAGCATTGTGACGTTTATAACAGTTTTGGTATCGTATGTAGGTGCGTATATCTCATCCACAAAATAATTTGTCAAAGTTTTTCTTCCTGGGGTTTTGAAACCCAAGGTGGTCAAGGCGGTGACTTTCAAATTGATTTACATAGCAGAATAGCATAGCAGGTAACCCTAAAGAGGCTATAGTTCCCGGAACTAAAGTTTCCGGGAATTTCAATCAATAAACTACTAAGCGCACCAATTAAACCCCGCCCAGGCGGCCATCGAAAAAGCATTAAGCCCATTGTAATTAAGAGAGTATGCGCTCCGCACAACGTATAAATTTGCATACCCTGCGGTCAGTGCACACTCGGCACCTTGGCGCCGCAAGTTACAGGCGAGAAAATAATTATTAAAGCTTTGAAAGTTAAACGGTTAAGTTAGGAACGTAAGCGATTCTTCATCATTACTGCTGGGGGCAGTGCCCTTTCTTAAAGAAGTAAAAGGAAGGCGAGTGGGCCATGACCTACTAAGCGGGCCCAATGGGGATTCATGCGTTATAACAACTGAAAATACAGCCGGTACTAGCGATTCAACGTACCTTCTAAAGCATGGAGGAGCTCGAGACATAAAATTTTGGTCACCCATTCCGTGGCCAACCATTACGAACGTTGCTTTACCGACATAATCGCTGACCAAGGGGCATGGGTTTATATCCGTTTCCCTAGTATCCCATAACACAAGCCTTACAGTGCTTATTTTGGGGTTAGGTTAATTGATGTGAGTGTAAGAAATATTTATTTGTTTATTTAAGGGTGAGAACTACTGCCACCAAGACCCACCGAGCTCCTCGCATCGCAATAAGAATCACATAGGTTAGATAGATATACTTCGACATGGAACTACAGAAAATCCTTAGCAATCCCTGTTTTTATGACGCAATACTCCAACAATCTCTCCAATAACACAGTCACATTCAGCGTGTATATCTAACTAGTCCGTTATGATACTGTCTGTCCATTTATCCGGAGTCTATTCCATTTGCAGTATCTCCTTTATATGGCGAGATTTGAAACGGTTATGGGAAGCTATCCTCGGTTATAGATAAACTGACAATTGTGAACATGCGGTCTATAGTATTGGGGAAATGCATGCATGCTAAAATGAAATTTATACTTGTAAAAAAAACATATCTCGAACTCGACTTAAACACCACCTTCCACTCTATTCTATTCTTAATTATTTTTTATCATCATCAACAACAGCCATCCCAAAAACAGAAGCACAAGTTTTCCTAATCAGTTTTTAAGCAGAATGGACCATGACCCTAAATAATTCCGAGTGTTAGTCGAGTGATGGCAAAAATTTCAGCCTACGATCATATTAGAAACCATCGTATCATAAAAACATTTTGTTTGCGTTGTTGTCACATTTTGTCACACTTTGGAGGCGATGATTGAGCGAAAACGTCACCAAACATCCGTCAAAAAACAAGCTCACTTTAAGAGATTCGTAGTACGAAATAGTATGTTAAGATTGAAACAATAATGCGCTAAGAGATGGCGGTAGGCCCCCTGTACTCATCTCAATATAATCATCAAGCGGAGGGTGCTTGCTGCACTAATATTGACGGGTGTTATGTTGACGACTGCAAATACAAGTCGGGACCAACAACTTTTAGTGCCTTCCGAAGCACAGACAAGCTCGAAATACTAAGTTATTTTATAAATACGTTACATTAATACCTTAATACTTTTTTCTGTACAGAGCATTACCCTACTTCGTTATTCAGTCCAACATCTGCAATAAGTCAAAGTCATGTCATGCGTTTCGATATTCCATGGGTCATTGTGGGTAAACTCGCTAACTGTTCGGATTGATTTATCTAAACCTGCACATGCCGTGCATGCTGATGTATGGGCCCACCGGGATTACATGGTGCGACTACGGTAATACTGTAGCATTCAATATCACTATAGAAGTTATCCTTCAAGCAGGGTACGTGTAGTTTTGTATACTTTTAACTGTATGAAAATTTTGAAACAAGTGATATTGTAGTAATAAATATCACTATTAAATTTGGTCCTTCGAACCGGATATATGTCGATTTTATAAAACTGTAAAAAAAAATTGTAAGCATTAAAGAAATCTCCTTCCTATTGGGCAGGAGTTTAAAGAAGGTTTTTCTAAGGATTTTCTTGATGAAACAGCAATAAAAGATCATTACTTGCTTTTCTTTGAATAAAATATAAGACACTACACTTTCAACCGCGTGGTTCCCGTTCCCGTGGGAATATCGGGATCAGTAGTAGCCTAAACTAACACTCTTTCGCATTTATAATATTAGTTAGATTAGATTTTTATTTTTAAATTGTGTTGGTGATTGCAGAACTAGTAATTGATTTGAATACTGTTCATTCATAGCTCATAATTATGACATTAGTATTAGTTTGTTAAAACATATTAAGTTGTACATACTTCAGTTTGTGCTGAAATCAATCCTTATAATGCCAAAAATATTGAAAAAGTAAAACCATTTCCAACTTCCTTATTCAGTCCATCGTCTACCATTACTCATGGCACGGTCATGGTGTATTTGTCGGTCATCGCAGCTACGCGGATTGATTTATCGAGAGCTGCAAATGCTGGGGCTCGCTGATGTACGGGCCCATTGAGATTTACACAGAGCTGCTACTGCCTGAAACTGTGGGTTACCACCTCCACATAATGTACCTATGGACTTATGTGATGTAGGAGCTCAAGTGATTGTAAGGTAAGTATGGATGCATCTGACGGAAGAAAGAACTTAAGAGATATTAAAGGAAGTTAGCAACATTATATGGCAAGCTCGGTTGAGATCGCAATATAAAATATACATATGAAAAAAAAACAAATACATAAAAGAAGAAAAGGTACAAGAAGTTGAAATGATATACCTATTCCAACAAGAAATTTATACGTAGAGATTTAGATAAAATTATTTTTTTAATACAATCGTTCGAATTATGATAAGGACATCTGCTATCTCACAACATTTTAACTTAAAAATACAAAATTATAAAACTGTAGGCTTAAACGTTTGAGGAATCTCCCAAAGGTAATTCAATAAAAATGTACAGATATTAAACAAAACAATGAGACTGTCTAAGTTATCTACTAAAAGTAAATACGGCACTCATACATACGCTTCCTTTATAAATGAAATCTACAACAGCTATAGCTAAGCTGTACAACTGGTATCGGGAAAGGTTCCCAGAAAACATTTCATGAGAAATTTAGAAATAAGTATGGTTCTCGTAAGTATTTGAGAAACGATTTTAAGAACAAAACTAAGTATGTATGATAAAGTTTAAATAAAAAAATATTGGAAAAAATTAACTTGGCCACAAGTGGATAACTCTTTGTCCAATATCCAGATCATTGGACCGGATATCCAAAGGTCGTGGGTTCGAGTCCCATCTGGGAATTCACTTGTGACTGAGTCAATTTTTTCCAATATTTTTCTATTTGAAATTTATCATAAGTATAAAAACAGCATTGAAAAATACAAAAATTCAAAAATCATAAAAAAATAAGAATGCTTTACCATTGGAACAGCTGAATGCTGAACTTTCATAAATTTTTAAGAAAACACTGTAGTGCGTGCCAAAACTAAAAGAAAGACTTACTTACTATACTTTGGATGACACGTAACCCGTATGGAGTGAATGCCTACTACCACCATTAGGCTAGTTGGGTCAGCAATATTGTTTCACAAAGTTAGCGGAACCTGTCAAACTTTTAAACCCTTTCTGAGAACAAGGGCTACCCTTAAATTTCATAAACAGGCCCCAAGTTTAATGGTACCATTGAAATCAATGACTTGTCAAAATTGTTACCCTTTGATTGACACAAAAGTTCATAGTATAAACTTTCGACTGACTACTTATACAGATGTTTTACTCAAACATTCATAATTAGAGATGTACCGACTTGTCGCCGACTATCAGGCCATATTTGTAGTCGGCGACTTGTCCCCGACTATTTGGCAAAAACCCACTGGTCGGCCTATTAGCTTATTCTTGTTTTTATACTTAAAAACATTTAAATAGGGGCGATTTAAATAAAACCGTTTGTATTACAATTAATAATTTTAATTTTTAATCAATCTGACAATTTCTAATACGATCTAGGGATAAGAACTCTCTTTATCGCTACCTTTAATAAACTGGTGGTGGTGGTTGAAAACAGTAGTCCGCGCTTTATTTATTATAATGAAAATACAAGGTCAGAAAGTAATTTGCGGAACAAAGAAAGTCTTTAGTTAAGTACTTGCATTTACCTATAGGCTGACTTACGTAGACTAGTTAGAGCAAAATAGGGGTATTAGTTTTAGCGACTAATCGCGTTCCCTTGGTCTTAGTCAGGAGTTAAAAACTGGTATCAACAGGGCCCTTATTCACTATGACCACTTTGCGATTCCTTGTTCAAACCACGAGAATGTCGTACTTGGTTTTGATACTTTCAAAAGTCGTTTTCTCCATGATACTTTCAAATTATAGAGTTAATGTACAAGTACATGAAAGACACAAGTTGTATAATTATTAACCAAGTTAAGTAACTTTAAAATTTGTAAGTATCATAGAGAAATCGAATTTTGAAATTGTCGAAACCAAATACGACATTTGCGTGGTTTGAGCAAGGAATCGGTAAGTGGTCATAGTGAATACGGGCCCAGGTTCATCTCGCAAAGGCGGAGAGGACTGCGTACTTTGATTGGTTATATTGGTATACGGAGGTATAACACCAAAAAAAAAATGCGTCCATATAAAATGCTGCAGCAAACCTATTTACTCCCTATTTTTATTGACCGCCTCTGTGGTCTAGTGGTACAATCACCGGTATCAGACCCAGGGGTCCCGGGTTCGATTCCCAGCGGGGGTGCATATTGTATTCGGTTTGGTTGGTGGTAGGACTTGTTGTAAGCCCGCCTGGCTAGCTACCACCATCTTATCTAAGTCTGACGCCATAACAACAATGTTTTCAGCATTGTTGTGTTCCGGCAGTTCCAGATAAGATAGCCACTTCCTCAGTAGCTGAGGATTCCGGGAGAATTTTCCGGGATTCCGCCGAATCTTCAGCTTTATCAATACTTCACATCAGGTATGATGAAGGCTAAGAGTCTCCCAGTCATAAAAAAAAACCCCCCAATCAAAAATCGCGATCGATAAACTTGTGTGCCATTTTTTGTCAAAATTGGTTAAAAAATGTGACCTGTAGGCGAGAACAGACCGATAGACGGACAAAATCATTTTTGGCCAATCTCAAAACTGAGACGCTTCGCTCGCTCGGTCAATAATTGGACTTAAATCAAGAAGTCAAATTACATTTAATTTTTATCTGAATTTAGAACATACCGATACCTTTACGTTTACGTGTTACCTAGTGTTTGCTATTTATAAATTATTTGTTTGAAAATCACAGTTTAGGTTTTGTATTACTTTACTTTTCGATAAAACGTTTCCATAGTGTCGTGGACGAGCGCTTAGTCACACAATTGACACTTAGTAAATGCTGGCTGGAAAATGCCACTACGTCCAATGATACGCTGAAGAACCGTTGATCAGTACAAATAAACAATTATTTATTATTTTATTCAGTATATTTTATTACTAAATAAATGCACTTAATCTAAGTCACTTTAATACTGATTATAAATCGGCTAAATCCGCGATCACAAAGTTATCTGCACTTTGAATAATTTAAAATCTATTATTCCTTAAAAACAGTTCACGCTTGACACTTCTAATTCGCTGCACTTGTTTGAACACTTCTTATTACTCTTCAGAACTCTTATTGAACACTTATTTTCAAACTCTTCTTTGAACACTTCCGGATGCGCTTACTCAATACAATTTTTAAGTCACTATGCTGTACGCTGCGCTGCGTGCCGCTTTTATACCGCCCGCGGAAAGTCGAGAATCGCAAGGAATATTCGCGACGTGTGCGTCTCGAACGTTCCCGACAATCCACGAGCGGCCGAGAGAGCGAGTCACTATTTCTGTCTCGCTCACTCGCTTCCGCGGGAGAAATTTCTCGCAATCTTCGACCTTATTTAATGCAGCGCGACTCTTTTACAAACTTTTTGTCTCTCAACGTTCGCGTGGCGTTCAAACAAATATTTAATTGTTCGACGTCGCTCACACATAGAAATCTCTAATCGTCGACCAAAAAAATTAAGTACGTTATGAAATCAGTAAGTGTGTATTGTAGGTACAGGTACATTAAAAAAATGGTAAACAAAAATTATTGGTTTGATGAGACCAGCGGGCTAATTGTCTAATTTTAAAATCTATCGCAATCCCTTTCCATTCGTCATCTGAAAGATATTTACATACTTCAGGCGGGCAATATTTCTCGTTTGATAGGGATTGTAATCGGGACGCGTTTTGAAAGGTATGGAATGAACGAAACTGATTAAGGAAAATGACACACGAAAATATCTTTCAAATGTATAGAGAAGTGTCACAAATGAAGTGTCATTTAAAACATCATTCGTTCCGAAAGGGATTGCGACTATAAGTTACACAACTCCATAAATCACTATCACGATCACAATACCTTTAAAAGGGATTGTGATAGATTTTGAAATTAAACAATTAGGGGGCAGGTGAGTTTAGTCAAATAAGCAATTCAGATTTTTTTTTCTAGTCTCTGCCCTGTCTGGCAACGGTTTTTTTGCAACCGACTAGTCGGACAAAGTCATAGTTGGCTCATCTCTATTTATAATCCCTAAAATTCTTTCAGTGAGATGCACCATGTTACTTTAAAGATTACTTTTAGGACTTCAAAATGTATAGGATTTGACAGCTAGACATTATAGTAACCGTTAAAGTAACATAACGAAACCCACCCTTTGTGTTTTTCAGGTGTTATAATTATTAGTATTATTACTTTACAAAGTTAATTAACAAACGCGCAGAATATTATCTAATAAGATAGGTACTTAATTTAAAAGCGTAAAAACTAAAGGGCTAAGTGCAAATAGCTGCACCTCATATTTCACGGCTGCATAGTTTTAAAACACGATCTCCACGTTCCTCCTAAAATCTCAGCGCGTTGCAGCTAAAAGTATGCACCGAAAAGATATATCTCCCATCTCCGGAGTCTCGGGACCAGGAAACATGGCAAGACTAGCGGGACAGGAGCGTTTAAGTTATTGCACGGAATTGTTCTCAACAGTGACTAAGTGATCCTGTGAGAAAAATAATTCTTTGGGACTTTAATACTGAACCTTTAGATGGAAGTTCAACAATTTGCTGTTCATTCGTTACATACGACAACTAAAATTGTGGGATACTCCTACGTAGCAAATTCCGATGTATATAGTTAAAGCAAGTTTGTGCGTCGGGCTATTCATCTCAATAATATTGTAAATGGTGAAGTTTAGTTTATAGTTTTTTGTTAATTATTCAATTACGCTCAAAGTATACAAGGAGTTTGGATAAAAATTTGCTAAAGCTTGCAATGCTACAATGACTGAATTGCTACAATGTCCCTCAATAGGACATAGGATATTCTATATCCCTCTATAATACAACTCTTTCGCATGTCTGTTACCTTGTTATATCCAAGCTGAATGAATGAAATTTCAATGAAAATAAAAATTTGCTATAGAGAGAAATTGAACTATAATTTTCATCTCTTAATGTCCTTCTCTTCGTAGTATGCTTGAAGGAATAAAAGTAACTATGATGAACAAAGTCCACGCAGACATCTCCAGAGCATAGCTTGAACCTTATGAATCAAAAGCAATATCAGTATCCTCTTACTCTCATCATCATTCAGGTTTGTGTAATACACAAAACTAACAAACAAAACATAACTAAACCTATTTCTAAATAAAAAGTAGGAAAGTACTTAAGTATTCTACCAATTGGTGATTGAGCACTCAAGCAAATTGCCTGGGCCCTTCGTCGACAATCGTTAAAAACTTATAAATTGTCCAAGCGACGTTTAGAGAAACTCCCTTCAGTTAATTAAAAGTTTTCAGTCGCAATAAATAAGTTTCAAATTTGTTTGATTAAATCGGAATGCCTAAACGAACCAGCAACACCAGTTAAGTCGTCAATGTAAACAATTGTATAGTCAGTAGCAATGTTGTTAATTAACTTAATATTCATAGTCTTGTAATTGATAAAGGTATTAATTTTTGATTAAATGGTAACAGAATCACCTGATTTATTTAATATAATGATAGGATTAAACGAACTTACCTGAAGTGAAGTTCAATCCTGATTATATGAAGTACTTAGTCCGAGATAACTGATGTAGTACTCGCCTTTCCACACTCTATATACGCGAATTTCAAAGCTAAAAGAAAACAAAAATCACCACCTGGCAACATTAAGTGTCAATGTCAATATTTCAGAGCCCCTAATAACCCAGAACGGGAAAATGAATTAATTTTAGTTAAAGAAAATTACATTCATTCAGGGAGGGCGGGATGTTCTATCTCGGACTAAGTACTTCATATAATCAGGATTGAACTTCACTTCAGGTAAGTTCGTTTAATCCTATCATTATATTTGTACTTAGTCCGAGATAACTGATGTAGATGTTCAGAGAAGAACATACCACTTGAAATTATAAATTATTTATTCTGACTCAATCAACATAACATTATTATTTCTATAACCAAAAACTTAAACAGGGTAACTTATACCATAAATTAGACAAATAGTTTCATTAGTCAAAACATCAAAATCAAAGTCATTATAATCAAAGCTTAAGTATTTAAAGTATTTTAGGTAAATATACATAGAACTAAGATGAACTTAAATTATTGAGTACCGCTCTCGCAAACAACACTTGGTTTGGCTCATTACTGAGTGGTCTGTTATAATGTGTTGCAAAGGATGACGAACTAGGAGACCAACCTACTGCACTAATGATACTGTCAACAGAGAGACCCTCTCTATGGGCACGTGAAGTGGCTGCATGGCGTGTTGAATGCGCGGTAAAACGAGTGGTATCTATACCACTTTCGGACATCACTTGCTTCAGCCATCTACTAATAGACTGGCAAGAGGCGTGATGATGTGGTTTCTTAAATGTAATAAACAAATAATCAGAAGAATCATCATTAATTCTCAATCCCCTAGTCACTTCTATATAGTGTGTAAGCGTTATAATGGGACATATTTCGGGTTGAGCAGTGAAATACGGTAAAATTACTTGAGGTTGACGCCTATCAGGAGCTGATGTTTTTAGAATATCTGTAAAAATTATTTCAACACCATTAGATGTTAATTTTATATTTTTTAGCCTGATGGAATTTAAAGTCTGGACCCTCTGGCCAGTGGCCAGTACTAACAACATTACAGTCTTTTTGGTGAGCCTCTCTAAGCTTAAATTATTTAATGGGTACCAGTGACAAATATATGATAAAACTCTGGAAGGGTCCCATACATTGCTGTATTTGGGTGTTAAAGGTCGTAGTTTATAAACTTCTTTAAACCATCTTTTTATTCTATCATCTGTACCCACGTGATTTCCGATAATAAGCGAAAGGGACGAACGATGACAATTTAAGGTTTGGTAAGAACCTCCTCTTTGGAAAATCAATGTTAGATATGAAATTATGATAGGTACGGATGGACTGAAAATATTTATATTATTATCTTTAGTATAACTCCGCCACTGTTTTAAACAGCTATTGTATTATTTTATAGTATTCGGGGATAGGGATGCCATCATTATATCTATTGCATTCTTCGTTTAAGTGCTTCCCTGATAAGACGCACGCCCCCAGGAAAAGCTGATTGTTCAGTGGGTGAGGTTTCCTGAAAGCAGTTAAGAGGTTTTCTGAAGGTTCCAAAGAAACTATTTCTGACACTACCATAGACTTTAATAAAGGGTACCAAGGCTGAGATGGCCACATTGGGAATACTATAATACCAGTTGCTTTATCTGTTCTAATTTTTTGAATAACTTTCAAAAGTAAACAAAAGGGAGGGAATGCGTAAAAGAAAAACTTAGACCAATTAACAGTGAATGCATCAACATTCCACGCCGTTGGATCCCTATGCCAGGATATATACCTATCACATTTAGCATTAACACGCGAAGCAAAAAGATCTATGTCGGGCATCCCTAGTTTTATAGTTATAACATTGAAGGCTTCAGTCGATAATTGCCACTCCGTATCTATGTTAACTACTCGAGACTCATAATCAGCATTAGTATTGTCTTTTGAATTTATGTAAGAAGCAAAAATCCATAATTTTCTAGACTCACACCATTGCCAGATCTGTCTTGCTAAGCTATTTAGTAAGGGATATTGAACTCCACCTAGTCTGTTGATATAGGAAATTGCAGTGGTGTTGTCAATACGAAGAAGGATTTCACAATTTGTTAGGTCTTGAGCAAAACATTTCAATGCAAAAAATGCAGCTAATTATTCACGATAATTGATATGAAAATCCAGTTCTTCATCAGACCATTGGCCTCTAGCAGTCTGGCCATTACAAAACGCACCCCAACCAGTACCTGACGCATCCGAAAAAAATCTCCAATGTAAAATCATATTGCTTTATCCTACTATAGCCAGTGACTATATTTGCTTTCCACCATAGTATATCCAATTTAACTTCTTTACTGATTAATATCCTACTATCATAGTTGCCTCCGGACGCTTCAAGGGCTAAAAATTTCTCTCTTTCTAAGATCTTTGTGTATACAAAACCATATGCAACTGCCATACAAACAGAAACTAAATTTCCTAATAGTTTTGCAAATACTCTAATTGTACAGCTATCTCTTTTTAAGAATTGTTGAATTAAAGCAGTTAATTTTTCTCTTTTCCTTAAAGTAGGGCTAATTGTCAAGTCCTGAGAATTAAGCTTAAATCCTAAATAATCTCTCACCCTAGAAGGCTTCAGGCAACTCTTTGCTTTATTTATAATGAAACCTAAGTTTTCAAGTATACTTATGACATAATTAGTATTTTTGAGACATTCTTCATATGAAGAACCAAGACAGATTGCATCGTCTAAGTACAGTACAATACATATACCTTTATTTCTTAAATGTTCAACTACAGGCTTAAGTAACTTAGTGAAAACAAACGGTGCTGATGCTAAACCAAATGGTAGACAATTAAACTGATATAATTTACCATAAAACATGAATCTTAAAAAGTGTCTATGATCTTCTAGAACTGGCACTAAGAAGTAAGCATTCTTCATATCTATAGTAGTCATAAAATCTCCTTTTGTTAATAATTTACACACAGTCCTTACATCTTCTAGTTTAAAATGATAAGTCTCTACAAATTTGTTAAAGGCTTTCAAATTAAGTATGAACCTGTGAGTACTATCACTTTTAGGCACAGTAAAAATACTTGACAGGAATTGACCACTGACTGGATTACACAATGATATTGCATCTAGTTCAAGAAGCTTATCAATTTCTTTGGAGAGAATTAACTTCTCGGTTAATTTAAAATTATTATTGCATGGTAAATAATTTTGTCTGGGTGTATCTGTTAGAGGGATATGGTAACCTTTTATCCACTGCAAAATCACAGGATCCTGAGTTAATTTTTTCCAAGATATATAAAAATATTGCAGTCTGCCTGCAAATTTTACCTTTACGGGTATCGTGATCGACCTCTGGTCATCCCTCGTGAGCTCGATGGGGCAGGGGCTGGACGACGGACCTGGTACTGGCTCGGTCGTGGAGGGGGTCGTGTCTGGTACCGAGGTTGAGTTTGAGGATGTTGGTATCCTCCTCGAGCCGAGCCTCTCCCTCGATGAAAGTGGTTTAGCTGGCGTGGAGGAGGTTGCCAGTTTTTTGTCTTTTTAGGAGCCAAAACCGTGCTTGCCTTCTTAATGGCTGATGCTGATTTCACAGCGTCATCTAGTTTGGAGTAAAGCCACTCCGACCTCTTGTTATCCTTGAGGTTTAGATCAATATTTTTGTCCAATAATGGGCTAATCATCTTTCGACGTATGTCTGTATACTTAAAATGTAAATTGCATAATAATCTCGTTGCATCACTGAGATTTTTTACTATAGTCATTACCTCTATGTTTGGTTTTGTCAACAAATCAATGGTTTGACAAATTGTGGCAATAGCATAGCCTGTGTCCTCCTGTCTCTCTTCAAGCATCTTGTCTCTTGATCTCATAGTAGATGTCAACACTCCCATTAGCTCTATGTTGAGCTTGGGTGCTTGCATAAGTTTTCCGTTTTCTGGGAAACAAAGCTCCTTTATCACCTTCTCCTTGTCCTCTGCTTTCATGCCTTCTATCAGGATTTTTTCAAATCGCTGAAGTATATTTGTGTTGATAGGAGAACCGAACCTCTTCTCGGTATCAGTAGGTTCCCCAAGGGCCTCTAAAAATTCTTGGGATAATTCTTCGGTACCCTCAATTAGCTCTTGATCAGGGATATTGTCCCCTATGTTATCACAATTTTCCTCAATATTGTCACAATTTCCCTCAAAATTGTAAACATTTTCAACATTTTCAACATTCTCGATGTTTTCAATTGAGTTTTGAGCTAAAAATAAGTGCATAATATGTTAAAACAATTTGGTTAACAACCAATATGTCTGGAGGTCTATGCAACTATCTCCCCCCCCTCACTTCCAGAGCTTTATGAATAGTGAATAACACTATTGTTAGATTTTTGAACCAAAAAGCAATTTAATTTATTAGTCATATTATAACATAATATGCATTCATCCCAACGGGATTACATATCAGAGTAAATAATATTTTATACCAAATTGGTATGTTTAGACCTTCCCAACGGGAAGAAGCATCTGGTAAAACGAGGATGAATATTGTAAAAACAAATCCATCTATGGCCCACCCAACGGGGGGCGTGCACAGTCGCAACGCGATAGTGCATTAGTACAATTATTTTGCTTCTTAAGTTATAATACTTAATGATTTCCTACTAAGTTTTAACCGAAATTAGTGCAACATACATTAAACTTCAACTAAAGTGAATTCGTAATACTTACAATCTTCTGGTTGCTGTAATTTATCTTTATACTTTTGGAGTTTCTTCTCCAATCTTCGAAGTTTTTTAATAGTGCTTTCTTGCGACTCATTAGACTTTCGTTTGGGCATATTAATAACAATAACAAACAGAATAATTCACTGAAATTACGAAATAAAATCTTGCAAAGAACAACTGCGTACGAGCGCGAAAAAACAATTGACATTGACACTTAATGTTGCCAGGTGGTGATTTTTGTTTTCTTTTAGCTTTGATATTCGCGTATATAGAGTGTGGAAAGGCGAGTACTACATCAGTTATCTCGGACTAAGTACAAATATAATTATTTTTGCGTCACTTTTATGAAGTATCACGATTTTAGAACGTCGCTGTTATTTAAAGATTCAGAACAAGATTCTTCATAAAAATCTGTAATAAATATTAGAGCTTCGCGACAAAGTACGAGACTTCGTATTAATTATAAGTAATGAGAAGTCTCGTACAAATGAACAGAAGAACGAACGAATTGATACCTGAAACATTTTCATTCGGTATCTCAATATGCATGTACAAAACTGTACAAAAGTTGTTGCTTCATTTGGTTACATTGCTAATGTTCTTTATATAAGTAACGTTTTTAATTATGAAAATCTTTTATTCATATCCTAACTTCACATGAAAACTGCATAGTCAGCATTTGATAAATCCCGAGCTCATCCAAACGACCGTTTTCATCATGAACTCTTATCGGCAGATTCTGGTTGGATGATTTTTATGCGACGCCATGATACTCAACGTTCGTGAAGTTGACTGCACGTTTCACTGATTACATAGTACACTACCGGTATGACTATAGATAGCGATAGTATAGGTATTATCACAAAGTTTATAAGTTTGTTATTAGTATGAAGTAAAATTTAAGGTTCATTACCTTCGTTCATGTCCTAGGCTGGGCCTTCCTTATGGATGAATATGGAGATTGACCATGACCCACCACGCAAGCCCAATACGGATTGGTGGCAGCCAGGATTTAGGCTGAATGCCAAAAATTAAAAATCTTAACTGCAGCAGCGATTTGGACTCAAAAACCCTAACTGCCAACCCTATAAAGGCCGCGCCACAGAAACAAACGCCCACAAAATATTATTCTACAGCGACCTTATATAAACTTCAAAAATATCAGAAAAGTCTATAAACTATTTATCTTTACACAAACACAGGGACTTTAAAACTATACCCCGCAAGAACGACGTCACGCTCGCTCGCAATGCAAACGCAATGAAAAATGAATCAGCCATCTATCATAAACTCCTTCTAGCGATATTCGGGAACTGAAAAACTTGCCGGCATAGGCAACGTGAATAATGTCACGCGAAATTAAATCCCTTAGGCCTGGAGACAGACCTCATTACTCAAACATTTTAGATAGAAGTAATAACAACACTGGTCTAATTTATAATTGTAAAAAAAACGAAACCAGTGGAAGATTTTCCGGCATTGTCTTGTTTTTCATAATATTCCTTGCAATAATTTCATTTGCCATAATGATCCCCGGTCATAATATTCGTTTGCATTATTCTCATTTATACTAATAACGCATGATATAATCATTTACTAGCAATAACTCTAATTTGTCATAAAATGAGATGCCATATTAATAAATGCTATAATTATAAGAAACTATAAATATCATTCGCCATAATCTACGTAATATACGAATATATATAATAATATACGTCTTATAACGTTTATTTTTAACTAACTTTATGTAGATAACCAATTAGTAAAAAAACTAATAATATTCAATACCGACTCAGTTGACCCCGACTGCCCGTAGTCTTGTATGCCCTACCCCTAGAGTGTAATTTAGAGCCGCGAAGGCGCGGAGGGGTGAGGCGGCCCGCCGAAGCTGCGGTGGTGAGCGATAGCCATCTGTGACGATAAGTAAGTACGCGTGGGACCACCGGAACCTCGCAGCGCCGGAGCCGTGACAGAAGACTTGCATGGTGCATGCCTGCTTGCTTGCTGCATGTCTGCTTGCATGCTGCATGCCTGCTTGCATGCTGCATGCCTGCTTGCATGCTGCATGCCTGCTTGCATTCTGCATGCCTACTTGTATGCTGCATGCCTGCTTGCATGCTGCACATGCCTTATCACTCATTTATTTGAACTCATTTAGGTTTTATGGTAAATTATTGTTATGTATATTAAATATATTGAAAATTAAATGTATAGCAAATAAAATTATGGAATAAAGTAGTTATGGCGTTTGTTTGATTATGAAGAATGGAATTATAGCAATAAATTTTATATAATTTCACTAGACTATGATGACACCGAAAATTTACTCTGCCCTACGAGATAATTAATGCTCTTCTACTGTTATTTAAATTTAACTACATGTTAGTAACTAACTAAAATCTTTGGCTCTCTGACGTCCCTTCCACAGAATATTGCTAATTCATACACACATACATCATACATAGATCGTGGTTTTCAGTTCAAAGCTGCTGAAATTGTAATAAGAAACCCAAACAAAATGTGGAAAGATTATCTCGATAAAAACAACAATCAAAAAGTAAAAAAGCCACACACTCAAAATGATTTACATCGTCCAGACAGAGTAAAAATTCACCATCGTTAGTACCTTCGCGCGTCTGGGTAAAGCACAATTAAAATTTACAGACCGCGCTCGCTGCCAAACCGCGCCCATATGTTTTTATAGTACCTATGTCCCTACAACCACATGGGTGGGCAATCGAACAGAGACAAACGGTTTATTTGGCAGTGTAGGCGATCTCATTAAATATTTTATGATTTTGTAATTTTTGCATTTTTCAATGCAATTTTTTATTTTTTCTATTAAAAATTATCATTAAATATAATTATAGTATCATTAATTAGGTTATTTCCGAATCGTGTATTTAGGTTTTAATGACAATACTGACTAAGGATAGCACTTATTTTCCGGTAGTATGATGCACAGCATTAGCTGTGTAGTGCCGGCCTAGAATAGCACTCACCCCTCTCATCCCGTGGGTGTGGTAAAAGGCGACTAAGGAAATACAGAATTCAGAAGAGGGGCAGCAGCGTCTTTCTAAAAAAACTTGGCAAAACTACGATCGCCAACCCGCCTGATAAGCGTGGCAATAAGGTTTCCGGGAGAGGCTCGCTTCCATCTTCAGCTTTATCAATACTTAACATCAGGTATGATGAAGGTTAAGTGTCTCCCCGTCATGAATAACAAAAAAAAGAAAAAATTAAAATGGACAGGCACCACAGACATCGGCCCCAGTTCCCGGCAGCCCTGTATTCCTAGCTACGATAGCGGCTATGGTAACGGCAGGACAGGGGGTGCTAAGAGGAGACCGGCAGACCCCGTAGGAGCTGACGGCAGTAAAGAGGAGGGCGGAGGAGGACCAGCTGGGAAAGCCAGCTGAAGGCTCCTGGTACGAGAACAAAGACGGTGATGGCGGTGCGTCCGCTTCTCCGCGAATGGAGGGGCCGGAAACATGGGACACTCACTTGCCGTCTCGTGCAAGTTCTTACTGGATATGCCTGTTTTAGTAAGTTTCTGCACCAGATTCAGCGAGAGGAGACTCCAAAGTGCCACGAGTGCGATGCGGAGCTGGGGACACTGCGCAGCACACACTTGAGGTGTGTCCTGCGTGGTCGGCTTAGCGTCGGGAACTCGTGGCAGTGGTGAGAGGAGATCTCTGGGTAGGGACCCAGCATGTACAGTAAGATGTTGGGTAGAGACAGATCGTGGCAGGCGGCAGTCTCCTTCTGCGAAGATGAGATCCTCCAGTAGGAGACAGCGGAGAGGGCTCGCGAGCAGGACGCTCATGCGGCCCGAATCCGCCGCAGGCGGTTAAGGAGAACGAGGCGACGGTTTTGTCGCCTCAATCTTTAGTGAAACCACGCTGGTGATGGTGGGTGTGCGATTGCCGGCCTTGCACGGTTTCCACTGTCTGGAAAAAAAATCAAAACTTACTCGGCCATCTTCTAGCCGCGAGGGAGCCCGGGTAACCAGGCCACGGTCCCCTGGTCTTAGGGGTGATTGCGAACCCCGCCGAACATATAGGGCACGCGCCCTATATGTTTATATGGGTCGTGTACTCCAGGTGACATCGCTCGAAGGATTGCTCAGCCGAAGTGGCAGTGGGCGGGACATATATCGAGAAGAACCGTTGGCCGTTGGGGTGGAATGGTTCTGGAATGACGACCGCGCACCGAACGTCGCTCCGTGGGTACGCCCTCCACAAGGTGGACCGACGATCTGGTGAAGGTCAACCTGCCATTCTACCATACGTGAAGGGTGTCACTGACAAGACTGGAAGAATTCTAAAGTGTGCTTCTATTAATACTTACTTAGTATAGTCTGCAGTGTGTGAACATGCTTTTGAGGGAAAATACGACGCCTAGATTAATAACATTAGAATATCTAATTTTACGATTAACTATTGTTTACGTTTCCACTGTAACTATTCAATATAATTTATACTAAAAGATAATACAACTTATCTGCAACTTGCTTAAACCAGACAGTATTTGGAAAACTTTTTCTCTGTTGTGTTATTTATACACATGTTTAATGTTGGACGACGTCCCTCACATTTTCGTCACTCAACCGAATTAACGTAGTATTAGCTAATTTTATTGGTCATTTAACGACTGCCAATAAAAACAACATTATTAGAAACAAGAATAGTTGCCATGTTGAAATGAAAAAATGTATGTCTAGTGTGTAATAATGACTAGCCGTTAATTTGTTTTATACAAGCCAATGGTGTCATACTCGTATATATCCAGTTAACTAATATGGGTATCTCAAATACTTTATTCTTTAATTTACTTTATATTTTACTGATTAGAAATCTACAACTTAATTAGATAAAAACCGTTTATCAGTCAATTTATTTTAGTTGTTTGTATTTTACAAAATAATTCAATTTTCGGATGTTCATTTATAGTACCCTGTCTCTTGGACTAGGAGAGCTATAAAGAACAGATGACGTGCCCACTCCGCGGCCAACTTTGGTTGCTTGAGATGGTCTTTACTTGACGCCAAGTCTTCATACAAAATCTAACATCCTTTTTCTAAGTGTCAGGACTGAGGTCCAAATGGAATAATATATATAATGTTTATTCAAAACATCAAAACTATTTTCAGAACTCATCAAATAAATTATAGCATGAAAACATCATTGAAATCACGTGAAAAAGCAGCTATTTCATGCAAAATCTATATTTATACAGGGTGGAAAAAAAAGACGGTAGCTGGAGGGAAAGTACCCTAAATATTGATGTAAGCAAATTTAACTCAAAGGAAACATTCCTTTTTTTTAAATAAGTTAAACTGCATTCAGAGATTTTTGATAAATCAGTCACCTGTACCGGGAATCGAACTAGCTTAAATGATAAAAATTACATTCTGTACTTCTAAGGTACCGATCGATAGTCTTAAGTATGAAAATTAATTAAGCCTAAGTAAATTAGTGTCTTTAATAAAAAATGAAGCCTGGAAAAAATTAAGATTAAATAGTTCAATTTTTATGGTACAAAAGTACAGGATGTAATTTTTCTCATTTAAGCCCCATCGATTCCCGGTACAGGTAAGTAACTAATAAAAAATCTTTGAATGCATTTTAACTTATTTTTGAAAATAACGGAATGTTTCCTATGAGTAAAATTTGCTCACATCAATATGTAGGGTACTTTCCCTCCAGCTACCGTCTTTTATTTCCTAGGGCCCTACTATCAACTGTAATGCGATACATTTTAGGTTATTTTCAGGTAGTAACAGTGAGACGCCGCTATACGCGCCGTATGGTAGCATCCCACTCTCACAACCTAAGAATAAAAATATCGCAGAGTTGATGGTCAGGCACCTATATATAAAAATCAATCGCTTTTTCCCTTGGTCCTCGCATCACGCGTGAACGGATGGAACAATTTAAATAATTCTTTATTTCTTGTGTTTATTACTGTCAGGAGAAGGTTTTAATGAAAAAAAAAATTGAAGATCGGAATACCTGATGTGGAATCATAACAGTCTAGCCAAACTATGAGAGATGTGACAAAAGCAACTTAGTAAAAGTTGTTGACCTACAAATATCGAAGGTCTGGTACACCTGATGTGGAACCTTAGCAGCTAAGCTAAACAATAAAAAATACGAATGTAGCACCGTAGGATAAGTTGTTTAGCGTGATAAGTATTTTCAATAGACGGATAAAAATCAAAGGTCTGACACACCTGATGTAGAACCCAGCAGCCCAGCTCCAGTATAAGAGATACGAATATAGCGCCTTAGGTAAGGTTCTTCAGCGAATGAGGACTTTCTGTTTAGGAATAAGAATCGATGGCGGTTGGGGCGGAATGACTCCGGAATGGTTCTGGAATGGCCGCGCACCAGGCTATGCTCATTGGGTGGGTAGGTCCCCGTGAAGGAGGACCGACGATCTGGTGAAGGTTGTGGGTAGCCGCCGGATGCGAGCAGCGCAGGTCCGATCGCCGTGGAGTTCTTGGAGATCGTGGTGGAGGCCTTTACCCAGCATGCAGTGAGCGTCGTGCGGCTGATATGATGATGATAACAAAAATTAAAGATCTGATACACCTGATGTGAAACCCTAGCAGTCCTTCTACGGCACAAGAGATAAGAATATAGACAAAATTTTATAATTCTGAGGCGGTACGAAATTCTACGGGTCCGCTAGTTTTATATAAAATCATCAAAAAAGTGTGTTATCACAGCTGTTTTTATTCATCAGAAACCATCATGTCATAAGAACGTTTTTTGCATTTTGTTTTTATTGAAGTTGTCACATTTTGACACAATTCACACTTTGGAGGCGATGATTGAGTGATGACGTCACAAGACTTCCGTCAGTTTTTTGAAAGCTTACTTTGAGAGTTTCGTAGTACATATTTTGTAAGATTGAAACAATACTGCGCTTAAGATATGTCGGTAGACCCCAGGGTTGCTTTCATTCAAAATGTTTGGCTTTTAGTGAGTCATAAAAATGGTTTGAGGTTTTGAGTAAACGCAGATGGAAAAAACAACATCAGCAAAATGTAGATTTCTAAAGTTTACTGATACATATTTCTATAGAAACAACCGCCATTAGTGGTCAATTAACCATGATGCATGTACACGAATGACAGGTGTGCTGCTGCAGCTGGTATTAACGTGTCAAAACCACTGCACATTAGTAATGATTAGTATTGCAGGCAATGGAGTAATTGTATTCTATTAGGGTAAGACCACCTCCTTCGTATAATTGTAATGTAGGTATGCATGATGTTTAATGGTTCGATGGTGCAGGGTTGATCATGAATACTTCGTTAATTAAGGGTTATAACGATGGAACAATCAAAAACTGTTTTGAAAATCTAAAATCAATGGATTGTAACATATCATAATGATCAACCATTTAAAGGACAATGCCACAAATGTATGGAGGGTTTGCGCCTTTTCGAAAATCCCTGCTCACAATGTTCAATCAATAGAGTCCAAATGTACGAAAAATAGTTATTAAGACCGCACATTTCTAAACCATATCCATTCTGAGATAATGTACCTGTTCTTCACTATTATTTAATTTAAGCTGAAAATAAAATTTTTTTTTAGTTTATATCAACTTATACCGATGAAATATTATTACTTATACAATGTATAAAATAATAATACAATTTTAAATAATATTAACAATATATTTAATAATCACCCCATTAGGTTCTAGGACAATTAGCGTTATGCCGCCGTCCCTCCGAAAAGTAAAATGCGATAATTAATCTCATTATCATTATAATTTTATTATTATCATATAATATATAGTAAATTTGATCGGCCATTCTTATAAACCAGATAAAATTGCAAAAATTGAGTTATTTTTAACTTTAATCTTGTAAATAATAGTGATTAATATGTGCATTTATCTCGGAATGGATACGGTTTAGAAATGTGCTTTCTCAGTAACTATTATTCGTACTTTACCTGATGAATTTCTTTTTTCTTTTTTTGCATGCTGACCGGCTAAATATGATAGATCTAATTCTTTACATTGTATATCATCATCACTGTGTTACTCATGTTTTTTGCAAATAAAAATATCTTTATTTATTTAATACTTCATGCATAAATTGTATGTACATAGGCGGACTGAATGCTTTTCTACCAGTCAACCTTAGGGTGATGTGCAGACTAGTAAGAAGTAGGGTGCACGCACAACCAGTGTAAAAACTTTAACTGAAAATAATAATAATGTATATTTATATACATAATAAAACATACTACATACATAAATACTAACATAAATTAAAATTTTATCTTTATTTTTAAATACTGTATCCATTTAATAAGGTCTGAATGGTGTGCAGGTATTTTCGAAAAGGTGCCAAAACTAGGCATTACCCTTTCTCCATTGCTGAGGCACTGGCTTTCCATAAGGATGAATAAGCAGAATGGGCTATGATCTACCGCATGGGCCCAATGACAGTTGGTGGGATTTAACGACTGCAAATACAGCAGGTACGCGGCTTCCGCAGCGATACGAAGGAGATAGTTACATTTAGTTCACCCATCCCGTGGCCGACCATTTCGAAAGTAGCTTAACCGCTACAAGTATGAGCTGAACGAGAAATAAATTTTAAAATCGATTACAAATCCTAACCCTAACTTATAATATTATAAATGAGAAAGTGTGTTTGTTTGTCCTTCCTTCACACGCTAATTAAGCATCCAATCGGCTTCATTTTTGGCATAGAATTAGTTGAAAGGACAGAGAGTAACATAGGTTACTTTTTTCCCAGATATTCCCCCGGGAACGGGAACCACGCGGGTGAAACCGCGGGCAGCCGCTAGTTGAAAATAAATAAAAACAATGCACCCGTTCGACTTCAAACTTGTTCCGATATTTCCTATCGCTCATTTTCAATTCTACTTCTTGCTAGCCGTACCTAATCTTCCTCCTAACTTCAGAAGTTTATTAGTCTTCCTTAATACGACATCAACCGGTCCACATTTTCCGTTTAAGCTCGTTACCAATGTGAAGATCAGGCGAGCGCAGACCGTATAATTACCCGTCGTTGACAAATAAGCCCCCGAAATACTTCCCTATTTACGAAAATGCCTCACGCAGGAAGGTTTAGTTTGGTATCACCGTGTGTACTGTGTATTGATGAGATTTACTGTTGAACGTTGAAAAATTACATCAATAAGTCTCCAGTTACGATAAACTAAGCTTAATTTGTATGTCTTTCGGTGTTGCGATCGAGTTAACCAGTTAAAAAAAGTGGAGAGATTAGTTCTAGTATAGCTCGCAAGTCAGACAAGGAAACCAAGGCAGCGTAGTCATGGCAATACATAAAACTAGGTAGTGTCGGTGAAGGTTGCAGGGAGTCGATGGTGCAATGCAAGTAGCTATCAGCGGCTCTTTAGGGCGCTCAGAGGGGGAGGGAAACCCATGTCCAGCAATGGACAACTAATGTCTGATGATGAATGAGTAACTGAATTCCCTACTTTATCTCTCAGCATCTCACGCACCCTGGTGGCGACTCATGTGGAGCTCCAGCTGCAGCTCCAAGCACCGCTCCAGTTCAATGCCTCGGCCGCCGCCAGCTCGTACTTCAACGGATCCAAGTGGGGAATTACCATGTTTGCATGTGCTATTATCAAGCTAGGTGTGGGTATTTAATCTGCTGCCAGTTAAGAATATGCACTAATTTTGGCTTTTAAAAGCTGGAGCTATAATTGTATAGTTAGCTGTCCGATTAATTATATTCATTTCGTGAATAGACCGATGACCTGGTGGAAGGTTGCGACTTTCACAAGCTCACAGCCGTTCTTTATGGCGCTCGAAGGCCTATGTTCAGCAGTGGATGCAATGGCTGATGATGATGATTACATGACTGATTGATTAACTGAACGCCCTACCTTATCTCTCAGCATATCCCGCACCCTGGTGGCCTGGTGGCGACTCCTGTGGAGCTCCAGCTGCAACTCCAAGCACCGCTCCTGCCAGTTCACCGCCTCGGCCGCCACTAGCTCGTACTCTAGCGGGTCCAAACGGGACGAGTGGGCAATCGGCCTGAAACAAATTTAGTTATTCTTTAATCTTCTGCTTTGTGTCGAATAAATATTCGAACTTGTTCGTTCAGACGAGTAACTTGAATGGGGTCCTTTCTTTGCGCATAATATTGTTTGTCATAAAATCGTTTTGCATTAACTCACTAGGCATAATCATCAAAAAGCATAATCATCAAAACCCATAATTTTCATTAGTTATCGAAAGAGATTATTTTGAAAAGCATAAAAAATGAAATCCCTAATTCTTTTGGCATAACTATCGGTAGCCCTAAAATACTTTAGCATAAATATTGCAAATCCATAATGATTTTTTGGCTGGCATAACCGACACCAAGTAGTCTTGTATGCCCTACCCCTAGAGTGCAATTTAAGCCGCGAAGGCGTGGAGCGGCGAGGTGGCCCGCTTGCTGAGGAGCAAGTGGCTTAAAAGGTCGTCTCGGCGCGGCTGAGGTGGTGAGCCTTAAAATCATCTGCGACAATAAGCACGCGTGGGCCCACCGGAGCCCGTAGCGCCGGAGCCGTAACAGAAGAGTTGTATGTCTGCATGCCTGCTTGCATGCGGTAAATCATTATTGATTGTGAATATTATGCGAAACAATAATTTTATGCTAAAAAAAATAATGCGTAAAGTTGTTCTGCCTACCGAGTTTATGGAATTTAAAACAAAAAAAATCTGCCACACAATATTATGCTTTTTGAATGATTATTATGCGTAATGATGATTATTACAAACGACATTTTGGATGATGATATTTTTTTTAAAATATGCCTATAATTAGAGAGCCAACTTGTATAGCTTAAAACAGGTACAGGCACCAAAGTAGGGTAAGCACTAGTGTTATGGTTATGTATATCAGAAATAAAAAGGTACCTATTAGAAATTGACAGCCAGCTAGTGAACCACCAGCACAGATGCTATCATAATCATCTTCACGCTGCTGGGGCACGGGCCTTTCTTTTCTTTTGGATGGATAAGAAGACTCAATCATGATAAATCAACATCAATTATAAATGAGAGCGAAGTTACGTTTTAAACCATTTAATTCCATATCAACATCTATCTCACATATTATAAAAGAGATTGAATGAAAAATCTTGAACCAAACATCTCATAACAGCAAATGTGTAAGAACATTGACTTGGCGTGAACTTCGCCAGAGTTCAAGGGATAAACAAATAGCATTACGTCAGTCTCCCCGTTCAGTAATCCGTGTTTGTTACATTATCTTGTACTTAAGTCTTGTACAGTCAACAGCAAATCAAGCTAAACAATTATTTACAATCATAAGAAGGTGTCATCATAAGAACGGGTTAAGAATTTGTGTAACGGATACCTAAATAACAAATGATCCTGTTTTTGTAAACCACCCAGACCAGGATAAAAAGACATGTTCATTACACTCTAATATTTATCTTCTGCAGGAATAGAACCAAAGATTAAGTACAGCTCCTGTGCAAAACATTGTTATCGTCGTCAAAGTTGCTCACCCGCGTGGTTCCCATTCCCGTGGGAATATCGGGATAAAAAGTATCCTATGTCTATAACCAGGTTATCTACTATCTGTGTACCAAATTTCATCCAAATCCGTTCAGTAGTCTCCTATTCAATGCAAACAAACAAACAAACAATCAAATCTTTCCTCTTTATAATATTAGGGTAGATAAGGGTGCAGGCACTCAACGTTAACATTAAAACATGAAATACCGCTCGAATGTTATTATTTACACTCCGGGAGAAAACTTATATTGCAAAGAAATTGTTGTATAGTTCTCCATTAAAACTTGCTTGTCTTCTGCGCATTATTTTCTTTTGCCTGCAATAAGCAGAGCCGGCTTGCAAAATAAACTGATAGTAAAAGACTTAATACGAATCTGAAAGAGCTATTTCGAAACTGTTTTCATATAAAGTCTTCACATCTAAACTTTTCGCGCGTAATGAAGATTGAAATGAAAAAAATATACATCATTAATTTTTAGGAAAAATAAGCCAAAAAGTAGGAAAAACAAAAAATCTAACTAAATCACATAAACTTAATATTCTAACTGTGGGTCTGTGCTATAGGTTTCACCGTTTTACTTTTACGGTTAGTACTAAGTTTACGGTTGTATGAAGTTGTATGAAAATCGATATCTGTCATGATTTAGCGGTCAAATGAATTACATAGTAAACTCATCTGTCGTGCAATTTAAAAATGTAATAATCTTTCACTCCGAAGCATGGCAACCAAGGAGGTAACTTATCAAAGGTTTTATTTAAATTTCGAACTGGCTTATAAATAGAAAGCTGTTTATTGAAAAAACCAAATGAACACTTTAACGCGGAATGTACTATATAAATCAAAAGTTTTATCTAGGTACATACTACTTAGTTTTAATTTCCGCGCATTATTTAAGAAAATATACAACTATACAAGCCTTGGCCACAACTAAACGCCGATGGACTTACGTATGTGTGTTTACACGTTCGTCCATCAATGCCTCTTTTGCTGGCCGCCGCAGTAATGTACTATTTCATAATCATACGATTTCTGGATTGACCTCATTGACGAGTCAAGTACAGAAAGTTTCACTACATACATTATTGAACTGATATAATGCAGGTTCAATAATTCCTCTGGTAATGCAACGCAAGTCCGCATCACAACATCAGACCATAAATATTGTATACAGTTCATTAATTTAAATGAACCTGCAAAATACTCTACTTTATGCTTTTGACGTCGGTTGCAAACGTACAATCGGTAGCATTTTACAAAAGGAAATTTTGCAATAACGGATATTTTCCACGGAGATACGTAAAAGATAGTTTACATCTCTAGATATGAGCATAGATTATATAATATTTTATTTCGTTAAAGAGAAATTCGAAGAGAATTTGAAAGAAATGTTTTTAAAGATATCATCATCTCTTTAAAATTCGTCATATTCCCTTATCTAGAATGTAAGGTGCATGTCTTGTTTGTTGTCCTATTTATAAAATAAAATAAAATCATTAAATTCATCGGCCATTTTCTGTTCCCGGTTAAATAATAATAATAATAATAAAATATTTATTACCATAAAAATAAAACTGATGTTTTAACTAATGCTTAGTAACCAAAAATGAAAATTCTCGAGGTCGAAATTTTTGGTCTATATCTTGCATTTCCTGTTTAGACCCACGCAATCTAGCCTTCTCATTTATACACTAACACTAGCCTTCCGCTCGCGACTTCGTCCGCGAGAAATTAGGTTACTATGATACAATTTGCTTCTGTTAAAGCTGATAAGTTTCTTGTAGCCGTTCTTCTTATCATTAATGGCTGGTAGGAAAAAAAAATGGACGATTCGAAAGCACTTATCTATAAGTTTATTTGAATAAAAATCTTTGACTTTGACTTTGACAATGCCGTTAACTTCCCTTCCCCGTGGGAATTTGAAAAAAAAACTTTTTTAGTGCTCGTCTACATCGTTAATTAGATCCTGTTTCAGCTGTTTGGGCTGTGCATTGTCTGTCAGTCAGTCACGGTATTGTTTTATTAGTGTATACATCAGGAAGGCCTGTGCCATGGCATTGGGAAAGGATCATATAAAATGATGATTATTGAATAAGACAACCAACAAGATATACCTACACCTGACATACTTCCAATAAGGAAATATAAACGATTTTCAAACAGATGATTTACTAGAAAATTCCTTGATATTCTTCAAAAACGTATGCAGCTTAACAGCTCAGTACGCTGATACTGCACATTACATACAAACATTAAATTAATGTTCATTGATTAACAAAGCGAAACTAATTAATTTTAGTTTAAATATTTTTCGGAAAAGTCGTCTATAATGTTAGTAATCTACTCCTCTAAAATTATTGGTGTTTTACAAATAACCCTGTACAACCTTAACAAATTTACATTTTCAGTTTAAAAAAGAACTATAGTCGGTTTTTTTTAATGATTTGACTTTTGATGAATTTTTTCCGTTTTCCTCAGAAGTTCTGCCAACGTCCCGTAACTTAATTCAGTATAGTAATTTGACAGGTGACAATTTCACTTTGTAAAATGAATCCTGGTTTAATTCGCTATGATTTGCGCAGATCTAGTTCCAGTTCATTAAGAATTGATTCCATTCACGCCACAAATTTAATATTATCAATAAAGCTACTTTTTAATCTAGAATAATTTTTACAAAGTGACATTGACAACCTTTCATCTTTTAAGTACTTATGTAAACGCAAGAAATTTATTTGTCATGGGAAATATATAGTGATGATTCAAACAAACATACAAAAAAAATTGTGTGACAAAATACGAAACTACGTATTATACTTGATTCGATATTAATTTTAACCTTTCATATATGGAATGGGATAAATAACGAAAACCACAGATACAGTGTCGAACAAAACTGTGTTTACACAGTCCGATTTACCGCCGAGGGGATTATCATCATCGTATACAAATGAATGAGAATTAATTTTCAATAATAAATTCGGCCTGGTATTATCTGTAATGGTATTAATAGATAAATATATGGGACAGCACTAATGAGTTATCGACTGATCGGATTTTAGTAAAACTGTTTGCTTTGTTACATTCACGTAATTAAGGGATAATTTTATATAATAACTAGAAAAATATAACTAGTCTAATACGTACTGATTACGTTTGTTTGACGTAATCGTAAGATTTTTTTATAAAGTAGCAAAGTAAATGTAAACATAATGAAATCCTAAACAATTCAGCAAGATTTGTTCCCCATTCGCCCCACTGAGTTTCGCCCCACATAAGCACTTAAAAGGTAAAATATTTGAAGTGTTTCTCTTTTTGGCGGCGAAAGAAAAGACAAATTCAAACCGCGATGTTGCCGCGTTTTTAGTCTCAACTAAGTATTAAATATCAAGTACAATTATAATATGTAATTCATTCATTATTTTAATAATTTTATTTATTTTATACATTATTTTAATAAATTATTTACAGTACGCAATTAGACCTGTCAAATGACCTTCAAGTCAAATTACACTAATGATTTACCAATACAAGTTGTGAATAGACATACATATGAAGTTAATTCACTTGTATATAGACAATCAACTGCATCATTGATCTTGCATAATACGGACCCAGCAATCTGCAGTGAACCCACTAATTGTATACTGGTGTCATATTATACATTAACATAATAGTGCTATTGCTTGATTATTATATATATGACTGTGTGTACATACATCTGGCTTATATTGGCTGTTTATAAGGTGGTTTTCCGTTTTCTTCAAAGGAAAAAGCAGGTATCGTTGCCTTTAACGGATCTTATTATTGTTATTCAGTCCTGCCTGTTGTAAAATCGTATACAGTTAACGCTCGCTGAACAAAATTATTTGTCGATTTTTCTAGTATATTTACCTTTCTACGGCGATGGCCGCCGTCGTTTCATCAATGAGAAAAATATCCTCGCATGCCTCAAATTCCAACGCTGACAGGATTCGAACCCGCACCCACTATAATTGGTTAATGCACTAGGCCGGATTCCCAAGGATGCGGATTCGAATCCCGTCAGGGCGACATGAGACAAGTTGCTTTTTTCTTGTATATTTTCTTGTTTAATATTTATCACCTAAAAATACCATTGTAAAATGCAAAAAAATATAAGTTATATATAATTAATGGCTGTTTCATCTTTAACGATAGTCAAACATTTGTAAAAATGTTTCTTTCGAATGCAAGGATATTTTTCTCATTGATGAAACGACGGTGGCCAACACCGTAGAATGGTAAATATACTAGAAAGATTCGACGTGTCCTCATAGGTCTCTGTAGCATAATTGGTTAGTGCATTGGGCCGGTATCCCAAGGATGCGGTTTCGAATCTCGTCAGGGCGACATGAGACTAGTTGCATTTTTCTAGTTTATTCTCTTTTTTAATATTTATCACATAAAAATAGCATTGTAAAATGCAAAAAAAATAAAAGTTTATATTATTTGTCTAAATTTGATACTGGATACCGAATCAAGGATGAACTAAAATCATTGAATTTAAGCAGGGATAGGGTTTCACAACATAGGTAAGCATTTCAAAAAACTCCCTTATACTCGTCATTTTCCCATTCTGTACCCCCGAGTTGTAGAGTATACGGACCCTAGACCTTCAATTGTGTAGGCCACAACCTTACACAACTGAAGGTGTAGGCCAACTCACGTTTGCCCTATTAATGTTAATGAGATCAGTCACAACAGTGAGCATAAAAATAGGCTAAAAATATTATGCTTTTTTTTTATTCGTCAATATAACACTGATTTTTGACACATGACAAGGTTTCTAACTGGCAAAAAAGGTCGCGTTTTCTTACCTAGGTGGCGGTGGCGGCGGGTCTCGCGACCGCCTCGGCAGCAGCCTGGGGCTGTTGGGCGTGCTGGCCGACTGCCCAGCCCCGCTGAGGTCAGTGAACCTCGCCAGCGGGTCGAAGATCTGCGACAATCGCCGCGACCGCTCCTCCGACATTATCACAACACAACACCAACACTATGTCACATCACTACACGATCACTGTCACGAGTGGCGGGTTCCGAAGTCCGGCGCGAGATGGCGTGGCGTACCGACGCCATCTTGGATTCCCTTTTGGCGCGCTTTTAGGTGTCTGCAGCTCTGTAACAAAAACGGCGGGATTAGGCAAGGTGTGGTAATTAGTACGTTACCGAGCGTTGGAGCGGAGTCAAAACGAAATGTCAACATAAAAGATGAGATGAAATGGACGCAGGAAATAACACTTCGGCACGTGTGACAAAATGCTACACGGTGACAGATAACTGGCGGCAGGTATTTTTGAACTTTGTTTTTTAGAAGAGTTTGTATATGCGTAGACGACGCCGACGTAATAAAATATAACTTAAATAATAATAGATTGTTATTTTTACTTCAAATTTCTGAGTACCAGCACTATTATCGTACTTTGAATAATATCTTCTTCGCGAATTAGGTAATCGTGAGCTGAATTATTAACTGAACGGACGAAACTAAATTTATGATGAGATGAGAGGTGACTGAACGAATATTCCACGACAGAAAAAATCTACACCAATTAAATAGACCATACATCACCCGGAGTTTAATATCGTACTAACTAGTCGACAATAAAACTATTTTCGTCAGCATTAACTTTGGCATGGACAGACGGATTCGGTTGAGATGGCTCTCGTGTTACCGGATGTCCATAAAGACCATTGACAAACCTCTATGTCTAAAGCTGAGTATTATTGTTGATTGTAACTTTCAACATCTTTGGTACTGTGTTAAATAATTCCTTTAAGAATAATAAGTAAGTATCGTGACAGTGTCAGCCCATATAGGTGTACGTCAGAAAAAGGTAGGAAGAGACGATTAGAGTAGTATCCTGCTGTCTTACAACACCTATATATAACTTGTGCTAATCGTATAAGATCTTAAAACAAACAAAAATCCCCCGTCAACTTCCGAAAGACCGAATTATCTCTTCTAAATCATGTCCAGCATTTTACATTAGAAACGGATTCGGCTCATTATTTTAATAACCACCTAAATCATTTAGTATCAAAGACGGAACCCACGAACCGTGGGCAGCAGGAAGCTACGAATTGGATCTGCGCGGGCGCCGATAAATAAAAAAACCAGCGCACCGTGTAACTCTTTGATATTCTAATTTGAAACAGTTTTAGCGAAAACGAATGAGGAGACGTAATTGATCATTTTGGATTTAAATTCAGATGTATGGATTATATTAGCTGTGTAGTGTCGTTATAGTGGCTTAGAATAGCACTACCCCCCCCTCATCCCGTGGGTGTCGTAAAAGGCGACTAAGGGACTCGGCCTTCAGGAGACGGGCAGCAGCGTCTCCTACATACTTGGCCATACTGAGATCGCCATCCCGCCTGCCAAGCGTGACGATTATGGCAAACCCCCCCTTTTGGGGGAGGCCTATACCTAGCAGTGGGTGTTATATGGCTGATACGTCGTATGGAATTTAGTTTTGAATTAAACCAGTAACAGTAGCGTTTTGATAAAATATAGTTTTAGCTTATTCATTTTGAACAGTAGATACACTTCAACGAATACAAACAAAAACCAAAACTTTATTTGTGTATTATCGGCCAACGACTGTATTGTACGAGTATGTAACGTTACAACATATAAACTCTGGAATATTAAAAGGCCTTAGAAATGATATTCAAATTGAGTTCATAATCATGAACGTGATACAGACACAAAGTGTTTGAAGCATAGAATACCCACTGATAAAAAGTAAAATAGCAAACTAAAAGAAAACAAAGAATTGATGAAATGTTCCATTAATGAATTAAAAAAAAATAAGAACCAATTGAACCTCTTTCGCATCAAAATACCCGAAAAAATAATACTCAATACTCAATTATTTATTGCATTCCATAATGTACACGAAAGATGGTGAACATAAATAAAAGATCATCATGGACCCTGACGGGCACGCAATAGGGTTTAGAAGAGAGGAGGCGCTAATTAACATTAGATAGCAAAGTTTTACATCCAAAAAATATAAAAAAATATAATAATTAGAAAAAAAAACAATTATGACACAAAGTAATTTTAGATGACAGATTTTTAAATACCTTTTTTTATTTAATAGTGTCATTGAAGTATTCAGTAAACTGTAATAGCATTTATTTATAAGAATTTTTTTTAATTGGTTTATAAACAAAGAATGTTTACTTTCATTAATTTATTAAAGATGGTAATTGATTATGTATTTTAATGGACGCATGCAATGTACTATTAGATGTTAATTTTAGTCTGGAACCGGGTAACATTAATTTATTTTTGTTTCGCGACGGATATTTAGACTGATTATCTTGTCGTTTTTTTATAAAATTCGCTATGCTTACGTACAAATTTGCAAACCTCTAAGATATATAGACAAGGTAGAGGCAATATTGAATATTTTTAAAATTTAATAAAAATTAATAGAAAGAAGGTAATCTAAATACTTACTAGCATATTTAGTCATACTTGAGTATCGTAATTCCAAATTACACGCTGAAGAATCCGAATTGACTGTACAAAATAAACTCTGCGAATTTTAGGATTAACTTTAGGGTATGTTGATGAGAAAGCCCAAATAGGAAATCAAAATACCCATTAGGAAGAAGGTAATCTTAAAACTTGCATATTCAGTCATATTTAATTATCTGAGGAGCCCGTGGCGCAGTGGTTCGCGCGCTCGGCCTGCGATTGTTGAGGTTAAGCAACTAAAGCAATGGTCGGTCACGGAATGGGTGACCAAAAATTTACTATCTCGAGCTCCCCTGTGCTTCGGAAGGCACGTTAAGCCGTTGGACCCGGCTAAATTTGCAGTCGTTAAAAACCACCAATCCGCATTGTGTTATGGTCCGTTTTCCTTATCCATCCATAAGGTAGGCCATTGCCCCAGCAGTGGGGACATTAAAAAAATGGCTGATGACGAAGTACCGTAATTCCAAATTACACGCTGAAAAATCCGAATTTACTGTACCTACAAAATAAACTCATTTCTATCAAAATATCCAATAGAAAGAACGTAATCTTCATACTCGCATACTTGAGTATCGTCATTCTAAATTACACGAAGAATCCTATTTGCAGAGACGCGATCAACCTTGCTCTGTTTACCGATGTTTGTCGAACTGAAAAATCGTTTAATGGAAACAGGAAATTAAAAGGGCATTGACCAGAAAATTGGCGACTAGCCGTTACCCCCGGAGTTACGTCCTTTGATTAATGTTATCATCTAGTTATCTGGGACCCTCAAAATTGGGGTCGACCCCTTTTTCAGCGAACATTTTTATCTATCGGATTATTATCTGTTACTTTGTTTTGGACTTTAGAAACATCTAAAAAAGATGGTAGATAAAACAAAAAGGAAATATGGCAAAAGGGTTTTCTTTTCTTTGTGGCAGGTAAATTATAATAATTAACTATAAGCTGTGTTCATTTTGGTAAATAACCGTAAAGTTAATGAGCTGTCGAAAATTAACCCTTAAAAGGAGTTAAATAAGTGCTGTAAGTGTGCATAGAAATCTAGGAAAATTTACTGCCGACAGCCGCTAATAAGTGCATTATTCAATTCGCTAATATGTACTTTCAATTACAGCAAAACATTCTTAAACAGTAGTACATACACGCAACACAATAACAAAATACACTACATTTACTTGCATATTGCACAACGACATGCAATATTGTTTAGCTGGAAAACTGAGCTATTTAACCCTAAACTGCACCAGAGAACTAATAAGCCAGGCAACTGCAACTAAATGTCCCTCTGTGGATCTTATTAAAGTTTCAATGCCAATTTTACAGTCAAATGAAACAGTGTCGACATTGTTAATAATACAAACTTGTAATATTACAAATTCTATGTATAAGATGTTAATTTATCAAGTGCCGATCGAGCAGGGGCTGCTCAAGTCAATGATATAGAACACAATATATACAAAAAAAATTTTTTTTTTTAAAGAATATATTTTAACTTTCATATTTTAAGCATTAGATACCTATTGAATATTCAGTATAAGCCAAACCAAACGTAAAAACAAATTTGTGTAAAGTAAGTTTCCAAAGGAAATGGGTTATTTAAGTCGGCGGTCAAAATAAGTTTTTTTTTTTTGCCAAATTTATGTTCTTTTTCGTTGACCTGAGCAGTCTCTGTTCGATCGGCACTTGATAAATTAACACCATAATATATATGTTGCCTTTTTAAATAGCACATCCAATTTTTATGAATTTTGGCAAAAACATAGATCAGACAAAGGTACAACATAGATTCGACAGGACTAAGACTTAAATTATTGGCGCAAAAATTGTAGTAAAACGTCGTCTGCGCTCGTGGCAGCGCTTGACAGACTGATCTTAATCGATCACGTTTGTTAAGTAACGTTCGGTCCGGTCAGGTGTCGGATGGGTGACCGTAAAGTGGCATTACAAGCGCGCGCGTGAGCGCTTCCGTGCTTCCGAGGGCACGTTAAACCGTCGGTCCCGGCTGTTGTCTTCTGGTAACAGTCGTTAAGCCAAGTCAGAGGCCTTATAGGCGGCTTAATAAACTCTGACACCAGAGGTGGCCACTAATCCTCATACGGTAAGAAGAACGTCGTAAGCCTTCAAATGTGTTTGCAAAGCCTTTTTCACACGACGAAGTAGGTAATTTCAAGTTTCCGTGAATTTGATAGGTACAGATGAAACTAGAATTCTAGACAGCTGATAAACGTGCCGTCTGGGACTAAAGTTCCCTCGGTGGCTCATTCAAGTAACAATGCCAATTTAGGTGACAAATGAAACTGTATCGTGGAGCAAATTCGTAATAACAGAATTAATAAAAGCTCTTTGAGAAAATCAAATCTTCACTAGTCTTAAAGTTAATGCCATGTGACCTTTGACGGAGCTGATAAAAAGTTTTATTATTTAATGAAAAATCTGTCGTGAGAATTCTAGCTACATTATATATTATGTTATACCAGACAAAACAAATATTGGAAGGAAGGAGCATGTTACGCATTTATCCTAAAAGAAGTGGCGCCTTTAAAACAGGCACGTTGCCATGGCAACCAGGGGGTCGACACTTCATACAAAAATGTAAATTATATGGATTTATGAACGTTGTTTGTGCCAACATTAAATTACGAAAAAGTCCGACTAATGAAAAAGAAAGTTTAATCGCTTTGTCTTATAGTTTTATAACGACACGGTAATTTAGCCGCATTATACATCAAGTCATGTTGGCCAGCATGTGACGCGCCGCCAAATTTAACTTTATCTGTCAGTGATAACGTAATATTTTGCTCAGAAGTTTTTAATTTAATTTTAAATAATTTTAATAATGTTATTAATTACAAAGAGTCATAATGGTAATGGGTGGCAAATCTTTGCGAACGTGCGAAATTTGTTGTATCCGTAGAGTGACGAGTTTGAACAAGGTAATATTTATGGCTAAATTGCCGCTTGAGCTGATCAGGTAATATAATCAATTGTTTTAATAAAAACATTGTATAAAGTCCATTTGAGTAAAAATAGTGTTAATAATTATAGTATTATCAGTAAATATTATATATTTGAGTAATAATTTTATAAAAATTACATTATCGTAGTGTTTGTACTATATTGTCATAGTGCCGTGTCATTGTCATGTTAGTAGTTATCGATATTGTTATATTTTAGATGTCCGTCATGGGAATAAAACTTCCATCGGTTGGATCCCGGTTCCCGGGCAAATAACATCCAGTCTGAAAGAAGAGCTCAACCGCTGTTGTCCTTTCTATCAGTTGCTGCTTCATTCTTCTGATACTGCCTTCCAACATTCCTACAGATTCATCAGAATTACATAAATCAAATGAAACCTTGTTTTATTCGTGCAATACTAAACTAATAGGTAACTAATAACTTCCTTGTGGAATGTGAAAAATTATAACGATGTAAGTATGTATTAGTATTTTTTTATCGATATCGATACGTATATGTTTAGGGGTACATCCCTAATCCCTTGTCATTTTGACAACTGACACTGGTATGTTGGTACCTCTGAGAAAAACTTAGGTTGGTAGAAACTACGTTCATAAATCAGTTCAGTTGCTTGTATGGAAGTGCCGTCTCTTAAAAACGTAGTGATTACTTGCTCAGTGATGGCAACGTAAAAAATTCAAAATCGTAAAAAGTAAAGGGTATGTTCCTTACTTTTATGCTTTTAGCGCAACGGAGTGGCTGGGCCGATTCTCCTACTAACCCAAATTGGGAATCATAGCAATCTAATTAGGGGGCATGCTAATTAGGGGGCATGCTAATCAGACTTATTTTATAATCCATCGCAATCCCCTTTCGTCATTTGAAAGATATTAAAATACTTCAGGTTGTCACTATTTGAGATTTGATCGGGATTGTAATCGGGACACGTTTTGAAAGATATTGAAAGAACGAAATTGAACTGTCTAAGCAAAGTAACACACGAAAATATATTTCAAATGTATGGAGAAGTGTCATTTAAAACATCATTCGTTTCGAAAGGGATTGCGACTATGAGTTACACAATTCTATAAATCACTATCACAATTACAATATCTTTGAAAGGGATTGTGATAGATTTAAAAAATAGTCAGTTAAGGGGCAGATTTTGTTCAGTAGGTATCTCCTAACACAGGTTTAAGCTTAAAAGGATATACTGGTAACTATAGTCTTTCAGCTAGGATCATTCCTGTGACACTTAAAAATTTTCTGAATTACTTTTACTGTCTATAAAATATTAAAAAAAACATTTTCTGAAGCAATATAACAAAAAAAAAACTACACCTCTGGAAATATATAGTAAAATATGTGTCTATTAATAACATTTAAATTGAATACGAACAGGGGGAGACCAAGGTATACCCAGGTGTTATGTGGCTGATACGACGAGGTAGGATTATCGCTTGTTGTGAAAATTAATCATGATAATTACGGCGTACAGGGGCCTTACCATCAACTGTTATGCAATTCATTGTAGGTTGTGAGAGTGGGATGCTGCCATATGGCGCGTCTATCGGCGTCCCGCACTTACTACCTGAAAGTAGCCTAAAATGAATCGCATTACAGTTGATGGTAGACCCCCAGGAGAAAGAAACATACTAGCTCAATCAACGACGAACACTAGTCTTACTAATATTATAAAGAGGAAAGATGTGATTGTATGTTTCTTTGTTTGCATTGAATAGGCTCCAAAACTACTGAACGAATTTCAATGAAATTTTATACACAGATAGTAGATAGCCTGGTTATGAACATAGGATACTTTTTATCCCGAAAGTCCCACGGAAACGGGAACCACTCGGGTGAAACCACGAGCAGCCGCTAGTTTTGTAAAATTTAAATTGTCTTATGGGGCTTAACCCTCAGAAATCTCAGAATAATTATAAATATAGAACTCGATAGGCAATCGCACCGTAATCTAGATATGGAGTGATATTCAAACTTCGATTCCACATCAGGAAGGGGCTTATATCTAGACCGGCTTAGGTTTCCCAATGGGAACTTACGGTGTTGTGGCTTATACGGCAGAGAGATGAGATTATGCGGGATTCGGTTTGTTATTGTGCGATCATAATACGATACGAAATACTCCAATCCTCGAACCAATCGGAAGGGCTTAATTTGTGTGTGTTCTATTGTGATTTGTTAAGGGATTAAAATTGACTAATTGGATTGATGTCATGAAACATTAATCAAATCACACATCCAATCACATACATATCTTAAAACAGTATTTACAATAAATTTTCTAACAAACATCAATTTATGTAGCCCAAGTTTTATTAACTTATACCATACATATCATAAGAGGAGCCCGTGGCGCAGTGGTTCGCGCGCTCAACCTACGATTGTTGAGGTTAAGCAACTTTCGCAATGGTCGGTCACGGGATGGGTGACCAAAAATTTACTATCTCGAGCTCCTCCGTGCTTCGGAAGGTACGTTAAGCCGTTGGTCCCGGCTGCATTTGCAGTCGTTAACCCACCAATCCGCATTGGGCCCGCGTGGTGGCTCATGGCCCGATCTCCTTATCCATCCATAAGGAAGGCCTGTACCCCAGCAGTGGGGACATTAAAAATGGCTGATGACGATACATATCAACATATTATTATTGTTTGTAAATACATATGATAGGCATATAAAACACCCAAACCAAGACAATCAGATAGTTTCACACACTTAGATTAGTTTATTATATTTTTTACTTTGCGTGAGCGGGATCGAACTCGCCTCGTCAAGAACACAGATTCAGTGAACTGGCGGTCAACCTTCACTAGTTGGAGAGGCACTACAAGAAGAAGAAGATCTGAGACCTCAGGTCAAGGCCCATGCACTTGAAAATTTGTCTACTCCATTGGTACTAATCAATTCTTCGACAGGTGCGAGTCGCAGCGACATTTTAGCTTGCTATAGCATGAGCTACTCTGGTGGCCTACCTTCACTAGTTGAAGAAGCACTACAAGAAGAAGAAGATCTCAGACCTCGTGTCAAGGCCCCTGCACTTGAAAATTTGTCTACTTCATTGGTCCTAATCAATTCTTCGACAGGTGCGAGTCGCAGTGACATATTAGCTTGCTTTTAACATGAGCTACGTCAGTCTCTGATTTTCCAAACAATTTCTCCAATGCCAGTGATAAAATATGATGTCGTTCAATAAATTTATTAATCACCACTACTCTCTCGAAATATCAATAAACTGCTTTATAATTCCGCGCGCTCGTTTCCTGAATACGAGCTATCGTTCATACAGATTATTATCCGCGGAACTTTATTGATATTTCTATCAAATTCCGCTTGGGGGCGATGTCCGATTGTGACGTATGGACAAAGAGGCTTTAGTCGAATATTTTGGGAGTAATATCCGAAATATACCTACAACGTTATTTTATGTTTAGTTTAAACTTCAAAACCATTTGTATAATTCATCTTTACGAACAACTTTGTGTATGGAAGTAAAGTAACCCCTGAAATAGCGAAAAAAAAAGATTCCGTCGAATTGAGAACCTCTTCCTTTTTTGAATTCAGTTAAAAAATAGAGCTGTTTCATGCAAAATTTACTTTGTTTTAGTCTAAAATGTATGAAACAACTGTTTTTCGCGAGGGAACTGAACCCGCGACGACTTGGTCGCAGTCCAACAGTTCAAAAGTTACACCTAACATGTCGGAAAATAAATACGTTTTATCTGATCACCTAGAATCAGTTCTAAAACTCAAGATGGTGAAAAATCAAAATGATTATCTTCGTATAAAGACCTACCCTACATACGCAAAATTACATAAGAATCTAGTTAACCATTTGTAAAGGTGAGCGTACACAGGCGCGGCGAGTGGCGTCATTGAGCGACGCGTTCTGCCGCAGGTTTTTGTCCGGGAACAACCTCATTAGTGTCTGCGCCCGGTAATGGCGCGTTTTTATACGCCAGCGCCATTCGGCATTGTTCGCCCGTGTTTGTGGACTTTAAGGAGGAAAGGTACGATTATACGGAATCAAGTAATATGCATTTAACAGAAGATAAACTATTTGATAGAATCAGGCGTTACTTGGCGGAAATCCATATCTTAGTAGAACACGAAAAATATGTCGCGTAATTCCGCAAGAAAAAAAGCAGATGCAGCCCAGTGACACACCTTGCACCTTCACCGACTACTCTACACGTGTTTCGCCCACACACGGAGCATCCTCAGGAGTTGTTAGACCGTGCCTCGGTGCTGAGATTGGCGACATATTTTTCGTGTTCTACTAAGAAGATAAACTATTTTCCCATCAGACCAAAGCATATGATGCTGTCTGTTTTTGTTATGGTCGTTTTGCTAATTGGTGCTAATCGAAATCACAAGAGAATGCCATAAACACAGAGTGACAATAGTTATACTTTGCCGTTCAAATAAGAATAGAGCGGGCCGTTGGTTAACTTCAGACGCGAAAGTACCGTTTGCAAAAAAAACAGCGGGTTGCACTCCGGGAGTGCCGGCAGAAGTGAAAACCGCCTAAACGAAACAGTAGGCCCAGGCATACATTTTCGCCGCGCCGTAGAGAGGGGATAGCTGTCTACTCTCCATCCGTCCTACGCTTTTTCGATCAGGTCACGTGTCCTGACGCGAGTTTAAGATTTTATACCCATTACAGAAAAAGTGCTCAACGCCGCTAAAGAAGTTTTCACTTCAAAAAGTATTAATTAATCGATGTAACACAATTTTTTTTTACAGATAGGACTTCGTTAAAGTCTTATAAACATTACGAAACTATTGTCATGCATGATGACAGTAAATTCACGAAACTTTTTAGTGTCGTGAAACTAATGAAAGCATTGAGAAACTTGATGTTTACAAGTACATTTGATAGTGAACATTAGTGACGCGGCATTAATTTTATGCCACAAGTTTAGTAGTTAATGTTAATTCGGCTTACATACAATACATACTTTAACGAATTTCATTTTTTATTTTATTTCTCCTTGATCAATTTTTTGCATACTGTACTTAAGTGAAGCTAGTTTGACAGAATGACGTCACGAAATGGCGCATCTTTCATCCTATTCTTGTTTGGATGGCATATTACATAGGTATCAAACTGTCTATATCTAAGATATTTTCACCTACTGAAATAATTCTATAGTCTCCGTACAACACCCAAGCCTATAAAAAAACGTGTGTTATTCTCTAAAAGCAATTTTCCGAAACTGACCAGGACAGAGATCAAACTTGGACCCTCAAAGTTGGCTATAGAATGAAAATCGATAAGCTAGTCATAGTCACTCTACCATGGTCTACAAAAATCAAACCATTAAAGCACGAAAAAAGAAATCTTATTTATTTTACACCTAAAAATTAGCAAAACCACGTTGTTTTCCCGCCATATATTAAATCGTATAAAAACAGCAGAGCAAGGGTCATAATTATGCAAAACATAACACCATCAAAACGTCATTTCATACAGCTTAAAAAAGTCCCGATAAAGCTATCGTGGATCCCCCGGAACTGCCACTCATTTACCCTCTTTACCCCACGAAGGATCGATTACCCTAATTTTAGGGAAGCCTAAATATCTTGCGATACGCCAAGCTTATTTATTCCCCCATTTCTTGGGAACGCCCAAGAGGATCGTTCACCTTACTGCATTTTTACGAAAACGTGATTCACCTCATAACATTGAACTGGATGGGTGTGTAAAATGTCGTATTTTTGTCTAGTTTTAGATTTCTATACCTACTTGTAGTTTGGGAAAAAAAAGAGTTTTAGTCGATATCTGTATTATTCTGATAATAATGTCTTTGGTGTAGTTGTATTGCCGATCATGGCGTCATGATTTAGATTCCCAAGGGAAACAAATCATATTTTAAGCGGACCGTTTCGAAGCATGGAGGAGTTCGAGATCGTACATTTTTGCCCACCCATCGCGAAACCGAACATCATGAAAGTAATTTGACCGCCACAACTGAGCTCCTTGAAAAATAAACACTAATATTTAACAAATATTATACTAATTACGATTTAACGTTTGTGCATAACTACGTTCGAAGCACTCATTAAGAATCCAATTACCTACAGAGCAAACACTGCATAGTTGATGTTTGTAAACTGTACATTGCCGAATAGCTTCACATTTCGAGATGTGACTGTTCCGTGTGAACGCAAATGAAAGTTAAACACGACATAATTAAAATACGCCAACGCTAGAGGAGGTAGTGCGACGTCACGTAGGTACGCTAGTGACGTGAACTGTCGGTAAATGGATTTAAAAAAAAAACGGTACGCGCACCGTTCGGAATTTATTAAGCTTGGATCCAAAATTCAGTTTAAAAGTGGAATTTTACTTTTCCTGAAATTTGGGTTGATAAAAAGTCAACAGGAAAAGGATGTTTCACTAACTTTTGTTTTATATTTTCCGGAAGATAGTTTTCAGTGAAAATCCAGAACATTGATTTTTGTCGCAATGCCTTATTATGCCTTAAAATGCCTTACCATTGCCATAATCTCAGTATGAGATGATCAACCAGTACTGAACTTGATATACTAAATAGATACAATATCTTTAAAATAAACTCCTCTCTCTGATAAACGAAAAGATATTTAAAAGCACACAAAATTGAGTTCGCTTTCAAACAATGAGATGAAAAAATTCTACTTTTTCGACAATTTCATTTGATCATAACCACACGAATATAGTTGAAGCCGAAGTATAAGAAGGTTGTCAACTTGACATTTTCAGAGATGCACAAATATAGGGATTATTTGAGCGAATTTGGGCTATAAAAAGATTCCGCGGTATGTTACTATAGCCCGCGGTGGGCGGTGTGGTATTATAATGTCCATACTCAATATTTTTAGGCGACCTCCATCATCAAATCACAAGCCACAGTAGACCAGTGATAGCGCCATTACAGCTCGTGTCTGGTGCAGTGAAAGATATTTTTTGGTAAATCTTAGGTCCCTTAATACGAATTTAGTTGAAGCCATAATACAAGTAATCAACTTGAGTTCAGGGATGCAACAGCAATTGCAACTCATCCAAAGATTTATGGGATATTTTGGACGAAATGGCCTAGAATCTAGGCTAAAGTCTAATGAAAAACTAGGCTCGTGTATCTAGGCCCTAGAGACACGAGCCTAGTTTTTCACACTAGTATAACAAGCTAGTGCTATTAAGCTAGCAAGCAAGTTATTCTGACTTCGTGTGAACATAACAGTACTATTAAGTATTCTGTGATTACTACAATATGTACAAGTTAAGAAAGGGGGAAGTAGGATAGTATACCGACATTCTAGCTTGCTATCTTGCTTGGCATACCTAGGCTCGTGTATCCCGGACATTAGCGCTATCAAAAAAAGATACCGACTACCACCTTGACAGGTGGTATTATACTCTACATATTCAGAAATATTTATGCGAACTCCATCATCCACATCACAAGGCACTGCAGACCAGTGATAACACCAATACGCTCGTGTCTGGCGCAGTAAAAGATAATTTGGCGGCGGCCGAAATTAAGCACCGTTTACAATGTCCGCGCGAGACGTCGCTGATTGATGAGGGTGCCAGCGTGGGGCCACGAAACGAGCGGGTCAACAAAAAGATTTTGTTGTACTCGCTCCAAAATAGCCGTGGAACGTTTAACGGAAATTTGAAATGAAAAATGATTGTGTTTTGTTAAGCTTTCGTATTTCATGGTGTGACTTTTACGATAGAATATTGACTTTCACTAACGTGTCTGTTGAGCTTTTGCACCTTTTTTTACATATTTTTCAAAGTGGCAGAATTAAACAGCTTGTGTGCTTTGAGCTTAAAAGCACTGTCTCTTTTTAACAACTTAAATAAGATACTGATTTTGAATGTGCACCAGCTGAAATCTGAACTGTAATAATATGTTCTAAATATTTAGACAGAGTTGTCGCTGTATTTGTTTGGTAAAAAGAGTGCAGTGAGTTGCAGTGAGTGAAGTGTCAATGTATAAATGAGTATATTTTGATGTATTTCTCAAACAACAAATTTTTGAAAAATAAATGGCTTTACATCGTCAAAATCTCGTAGCTTGTCGCAAAAAGAACAACGAATTTCATTGGCTGGGGCGATAAAACGGGCGTTAAAGTTTACGACGAGACGTTTGAAAGGCGGCCGGCAGATGTCGCCTGGCGCAGTGACGAATTCGAGCTTTAATTGAATCACCCTGTATACGGGTCACTGCAGCTAATGGGTCAGCGTTCGGGCGTTCATTTTGAAAGTGCTTGCAAATGGATGTGCATGTGTGTAGGTATTGTAACTCTCGTTTGTAGGTATATTTTATGTCCTTTTCATAACACATAAGACAGCTAAGCAAACACTGGAGTGTGAGATTTTCCCTAAAGAATAATATTTTTTTTCGTTATGTCTACTGCCTTCTCAAAATGATAAAAGTATTTTTTTTTAATTCAATTATTAAAGTTCGTTCATGTTTTCACTAATTTTCGCCTGTAACATTACATAAGTAATTATTTGCACTTTTGCACAAAATCAAAGACCAATGTACAGTAGGTCAAAACTGACGATTCAAAAATGCTCATATCAAGTTTATTTGAATAAAAACTATTTTTCACCTCACACGCTCTGAAAGGGAGGTTTTGTCAATCAGTTTAGGCGTAGAAAATCGCTTTTTGCGGCAAAGTACTTTTTTAATTTAATACCTAAAAATATGTCATAATGCGTTCTGAATCGGACTATTCACTCTTTTGTTATATTTAATTCTTATTTTTAATAGCTTTAAATTATTTATAATACTCCGTTTTGGTTTTATTATATTATTTTAGTTCATTGAATCATAAAAACAATAACAATAAGATTAAACTATTTGTTATAAGAATTTTATATTAGGCTGGGTGAGATTTCACAACGGACTGTGACATACATATTTATTTTTAAATTGTCTTTGTCTTGTACCTCATGTCAGTGTCAACATTTACGGAATCGTTTTTATTCTTATTAATAAGTAACAATATATTCCTACTTTAAATAACTTTGAATTAACTATAATTCTCCCTTTTTTATTTTTTTAGTTTTTTATATCATTAAAACAACGAGAATAAGGTATATTTAGATTAAACTTTATGTTTAAAGAATTTTTTACCGGAAGTTGACCGCGGCAACAACCATAAAATGTTCCTCGCTGTTGTGAGGTGAAATATTGTGTGTTGCGCTCGGCAGAAAAGTTTACCATTCCAGTTATCCCAGAATCCTTCACTCGCTCAGATTTCAATAGAGGTAACTCGCCGTTAAATAACCAACTTTCCAGCCTTGCATAACAAATAACTATTATTTCAATGGTTAACTTCATAGATACGAAAGTAACTCAGTCTTTTACTGGCTCACGCATCATTTCTCAAGTTAGAGATGTAAAAACTTATTAAAGAGCTTAGCTGTCACAATGATTAAAACATACAAAGTAACTGAAATATAACATGCACATTACATAAAAACAACTTTTAAGCCATGATACAGGGTGTAGTGTATTTTTCACGGGCAAATGGCCACATCCCCAGTTGTGGACATTCCGAGTCAATGATGCGTCTAATAAGATTACAGGATTTTCTCTCTATAAGTATACAGTTAGTAACTTTATCGTAGTGTATGATGTTATATAAGTAGCAGATTTTTTTATAAGTAGGTAATGTAGATATTATAAAAATGTCTTTCTAGCACGGAAGGTTCATATCATATCGCTTCGATATAGATGTACTTTTAAGCAAAATTATTTGAAAACTACTCAATGAGTTTATAGAGCGTCTTTTGTTTGTGATGCCAGTGATACCTTGATATGGTACTTTTGCTCTTGTTGGAATTCGGAGAATTTGGAAAAAGAACCATGTGACTTTTAAAAATGCTTATTTCATTGCATTCATTTTGAACAATTACATCCGGATTCGTTGGTCAATATAGTATTTGATAGAAATGAACCGTGTATTCAAATGCATCGGATTCCCAACTTTGAGAAAAGTCAATTGGAAATCCGAAAACAGGAAAACGATAAAATGTATTGTACCTACGTTTCATAACTCATGCTCATAACAGTGGTTTGTCTGTGGCGCATGTCCTGTGTTACTGATTTCTCTGGATCACGAAATGGAGCGATGTGCATTGGTTGTTTTTTTAAATTTATTTATTAATTTATTCTTTAATGCAATATAAAAAATAAATACAGCAAATGGCGGACTTAATGCCATCAGGCATTATCTACCAGTCAACTAGTAAAAGGTGTTAGACCTACCGTATCGGCAATAAAATAATACAATGAAAGATAATTCAGAATAAATGCATTTAATATTAATTAAATGCATTTACCCTTTTGGTGAACCCTTTTGGTGCATTCATCAAAAGGGTTAGGTATCACAAGTATACATCCTGTTAAGGCGACATGAGACTAGTAGCTTTTTTCTAGTATATTTTCTTTTGACGAAACACTGAAAACATAACAAATCATGTTTGTAACAGACACAAGAAAATCACACAAAAGCATACTACCCTCCTTCCAGTGAAACACAAACGTTACGATTTGGCCAAACAGACTAGGTCCAAATGGGCATAACACGATGGAAACAAACACAAGCTCAAATGGAAAGTACAAAGCAAAGTGAGACTTGCAGAATGCCCACGGCAGTATTCGTAATTAAAATCTGCCTTTTGGGTTTGGGTTACGAGCTGACTGTATGAGATATGGAACAGGGATGGACGTATACTGTCTATCGTATATCGATGTTTTGCTACGACAAATAAACCGCTTGATAAGAAATTCGCAAACTTGCTCCTGAATACTCGTATTTTTATAATAATCGTTAACATATTAGAGAAGTAGGACGTCAATCAAAATACACCTTACAGGTTACTTGACATGCATAATTCGTAAATATGACCACGTGTCACACTTCCGTACCAAACTCAACTGGCTCCCTATTCGCCCAGGGCAGGCGGCGCAGGGACTTGCACACCCTCAAACTTCTCTACTCCATTCTTTTCATACCTACTTCACCTCCGTATCTTAATAACTGCTTCTCCTTTCGTTCTTCATCTACACACTGTTCCTTGCGTTCTTCCTTCAACCTTGCCCTTGATATCCCGCGTCATTCCTCGGATTTCTTTTCCTACTCCTTCGCTGTTCATGCGGTTCGCTTATGGAATGCCCTGCCAGAAGGTATCAGAAAGGTTCAGACTCTAAAATCCTTTGGCGATCATGTTAGAAGTCACTTCTTTTCCCTTTCTCCTTAATTTACAAATATTATCTTTTATTTCTCTTTCGATATTTATCTGTTAATATATACTTGTTATTTAATTTTTCTGCACTCATTCCCCTATTGTTCCTCTTATTTTTTCTTTCACCCAAGGTTGCCTGGAAGAGATTGCTATGTAGCAATAAGGCCGCCTGCTGTTTGTTCTCTATTTGTAAATCGTCCTTGTTCTTAAGTGTGCAATAAAGTATTAATTATTATTATTAATTGCATAAGCCTCACGCCATATCCCTAGAGGATTTGGCAGAGCATCGATGGTGCAGTTTTAGACTACAAAAAAAAAAAATATATATATATATATACCGCGTCTTTTTCTTTGTGCTCAAAGGGTGAGGTCGTGTTACGTATTTAGAACAAAATTACGAAAAAAAATTTATTGTTTTTTTTATTTATTAGTTTTGTTCTAACAAGTGTTAGCGTCGTTTATTTGGATATTAAACCTACCTAAGCAATGAAAAACAAACTTCAAATAATATCAATAATAGTAAAAATAACTATTGAGCGTGCACCAAGCTCGGCTCGGCGATATAAGCTGATCGCGGTATCGTAACAATAAAAAATAAAAATAAAAGAATCGCCTTGTTTTGTTCTGAACGTAACACACCTTAACTTTAGGCACATAAAATAAAAACATCCTGAATACATGACCCTCGTAGCCACACGTTATCCTCATTTGGTATTAGTTCGATTTGGGTTAGTTGGGTCATGGGTTTAAGATGTTGTCCGCCAATGATAGTTATATGTAGCCTGCATGCGTAGCATGAGCACTTCGACAAAGCTTTCTCGTCACTTATCTCGCGCGAGAACATAGTCTGTCGCGCTCTTATCTTACTGATATGAACGGGACAGACATCGCGAAATAAGGGTCGACGCGAATCGCGGTGCGCATGCTACGCTGGAAGCCCATCACCGCCTACAAATATGCCTTGGGGCCTGTTATGACCCCTTAAGTCTAGGCAGTTTCCTAAATTGCTATCAGGTAACCGTTGATAGGCAATAACTTCACTGGAAAGCTTCTAGCTGGGGTAATCTATCTTTTTCTGTCTGTCTCAGTCCAACTCCAGCACAGGAGAAATCGATTTTATAGCAGTGCTAATCAACCTTTTTGCATGCTTTTTACATGCTTCAGGACACATTACGTTCCCAGCCTCCATCAAGCTTTAATATTCATATAGGTTGAAGTTCCGTTTAGGTCAGAGATTACAGAAGTGGGTCGCTCCCAGGACATCGGGCACCGTTCCAAATCGATTGCTTATGGTGCTGAGGCGCCTGCCCGAACTAGCGACTTGATTAAATTGTAAACTAAACTATTTTGCTTGCTCGTACAAAGTTTCAACGAATGGATTTGTCAATGGAACAAACTGGAGTAGCAATAACTTTGATAGCTTTTTGATATGCAAAAGGTGTTAAGTAAATTAACGTTAATAATCTATGAATTTGCATATCTGGTGATGACGTAGTGGAGCAAAAATTGTGTGATGAACATTTGTGTCTGTTATGATGTCCAAAGTGCTCGCATCGGAATTACATCAGTGTAAGTTGAAACAATTATACACGTAACATCCAGAAGACTGAGAAGAGTTCATTTAATCCCTGACGCCACCAGATAACGAACAAAGAAAGAACGGATTATGGGAAAAGACATACCTTAAGTAACTTTAAGTCGGAAAAACCAATCTTAAAGGAATAAAATAGTAGATGCAGATATGGAATAATCTGTTAACACCAGGAATAAAACAAAAACAATCCTGCTTTGGTTAATGATAAAGTACGAATTAGGGTACGTATCCCTGCACAATTTTCATCGACTTTCCCATCACTATAAATCAGAGCCGGCAGTTGATTCGGCGGTGTAACGAACGCGTCCGTTCGCGGTCGCCCTTAGACCTCCACCTATGTAATCATCCAACGTTTCTGACCCTTTGAAATATTTAATTAAGGGTCCCACAAGAAAGATTCTTGAGCAACCACTACCCGTGTTTTAAAGCTGTGGTCATTTAATTCTTGATTTCAGGTTTCATATACCTAGCTAGAATTTAATTTTGCCTTTTTTCCGTTACATTAAATAATTTGGTATTTTCGCGTACAAGCCGATTTCCATCAGCTTGTCGCCACTAAGTAGTAGTAAAAAGTTGTTATAAAACAAGTGTATTCAAAAATCACAGATACTTACTTAGTGTTTTAAGTTGATGTAATCTGATTCTGATGAATCAGATTACATCATATTACACAGAACACAGATTCCATAAAACAAGAACACATTAGAAAAAAATTTTTTTCAATAGAAACTAAAACTCAACAAAAATCCCTCTCCGTCATCACTTCCGAATACTTATCAGTTAGTCAACGCACAGTAATCTTAATTTCTCGTCATTCAAATTGAATTTATAAAGGAACTGAAGTAAGTCATGACCCGATTTCTGCATTGAGATGTCGATCTTTTGATTGGAGGAAATCGGAAGGTGACTAATCAAAGAGGGGAGTGATTACAAAAGATAGGCCGCCAGAGCCGTGACTGATGAACGAACGACGACGTTAGCAATTTCGGACTAAAGATTAAGCGACATTTTGTGGACTTATTTTTTATTTGTACCTACAACCGCCTTCCTGCCTTTACTCTTTGCTGTCTTGCTAATATTCTGCATTGAGAGTTTTTGGGGTTTTGTACAGTCTTCGTTCAAATGGCGTCAAAATGCTCATGAAAGCTTCCTCTAATAATTATATGTATATATTACCTACGAACTGGTAATAAAATTATATCAACTTCAAATAATCAAGTTTTATTTTACTATGATATTACAACATTTGGGGCTATTTATTAATAAATGTTGTAATATTGGGCCTTTCTCGTCAAGTCAAAAAGACGGGACTGTTCGAAAGAATCTTATAAGGACAACAATTTGAAATCCACGAAAGATCAGCGCTGCAAAATGCTGCAACAATGGAGACCTTCTCGTAGATTATAAATTTTTATTACTACTGAATAAATGTTTTGATTTGAAATGTTTTTGATGTGATTTGAAATGTCCTTGATATTTGCCCATAGCAAAAAGCTGACGCACATAGAACCTTCTCTTTTTTGTAATCGACTTGATGCGACTGCTGTTTTCGAAAAACTATCACTAGCTAAAAGCTTTCATTTTAAACCTGAGCTAACATTGTACAGAATTAAAAATTCAATACCATTTGAAGAGTTCGTGTTTTATTTTAAGGTACCTACGACGCTTTCAGCTAAATTGAAAACGAATTGAATCCTAGAACTATTACTACTTATTACCACTGAAAGAAAATATTTTCTCAAAAGATTTCGAAGCACTCAAGTAAATATACTTAGCAAAAGGAATTCCAAAATTACTTACAAAAGATAGAAGCTATTACGGGTGAAATAGTGAGTGAAAGCACTAGAAAATTGTAGTGAAAAAAACTAAGGTTCGTTGAAGCCACCTGATATTTCTTGAAAATCATATCTGATGATAATAGTACGGTGTGTAGGAATTCCTGCACCGAAGATTTTAACGAAATTGTACTTAGACAAAGATTTCTTCCTAGGACACCTTCTATTGCAGTAAAATCGCTCATTTCCATGAGAAAATTCAAAATGTAACACTATGCCTACGCACAAAACGAAGAGTTCCGTGGCGCGATCGGGCTCCGATTGTGGAGTCTAGGCAACTTTTTCAATAGTCATTTACGCTATAACTGGTTAAGAAACACTGGACCACAGGTTCAGAAACACTAAGTTACGGGATGGGTCACCAAATTTATTATCTAGAGCTCCTCCCTGCTTCGAAAGTCACGATGACGTTGTGCCTGAATGCATTCGAAGTCGTTACGTTAATACACACAAATCCGCATTGGGTTCGGGACTTTTCATGGCTTATTCTCCTTATCCATATTTGAGGAGGGCCTAGCATAAAACAGCTGATGATGATGCAGCACAAAAACTAAATCAAGCTCTGATAAAGGGATGGAGTTGAAGACGAAAGGTGAAACGTAGAGAAGTACGTTTTTTTATGAACAACAGAACAGAACAGAACTTCAAAGTATTGATGAGGCTATAAATGGAAGCAAGCCACTCCCGGAATCTTCAAACACAGAGGAACTGGCTCTCTTATCTCTAACTGCCGGAACACAACAATGCTGAAGTACATTTTTTTTATGAACAACGGGGAGACTCTTAGCTTTCAAAGTATTGATAAGGCTAAATATGGAAGCAAGCCACTCCCGGAATCTTCAAAGACTGAGGAACTGGCTATCTTATCTCTAAGTGCCGGAACACAGCAATGCTGAAAACATTGCTGTTAGGGCGTCAGAATTAGATAAGACGGTGGTAGCTAGCCAGACGGACTTATACATGTCCTACCACCAACCAAACCGAATACAATATGTGCCCGGGAATTGAACCCGGGACCTCTGGGTTTGATACCAGTGTATGTTACCACTAGACCACAGAGGCGGTTAAACAGTATCACAATACAGTAACAAAAGTACACAGTAAATTCCTTACTTTCGTTTCACTAAAATGCCGATACTAATATTCTCCTTTTAAGGTGTTTCACAATCTCATTTCGAGTCTCATATTTATTCTATTAGTTTCATAAAAAGCTCGAGACGAAGACACTGTGATCAGCATGAATATTTAACGAGAAACTCCTGAAAACAACCTTCTAAGTGTTGGTTATATTAATTTAGATAGTAAAGTTATTTGCAAAGGTGACTTTAACGATCGCAGCTTAATCAACGCTATGTAAAAGTTTCAACTTTATGAGGTTGTTACAAAGAAGTTTTTATGTAATTTTGTGCGAAATATTCGAGACAAGATGAGTTTACCGCCACTCATAATGCTGAATACATGTAAATATTAAACGACGCGAACGTCTCGATCTCTGATGATGAGGCTCCATCACTAGAGGATATCAATAGTTTGATGAATAAATAGTTTGTGTTTATATGGCTGATTCTTCTGTGTTAAGCAATTGCTATTGTCTAGTATAGGTAGGTAGGAATAGGTAGATTAAGCTCTGCTAAGTTGGGGACAAGATCATTTTGTGTAAAATGTCCAAAAATATAGAGAGAAACAGGAAGGTTATTATAACTTATAATAATTATACTTTCTTTCTGATTGTTTTTTATAGTGCACGGAGAATCAACCGGCTCTTAAACATCCAAAAAAGGGCACATAAGATCCTATTAGCAAAGAATACTAACTATATATTAGTAACCGACAATATAAACGGTTTTATACGCATAAAGTCGTATGAATAAATAAGTTACGTATAAGAGGTAGGCTAAAGGCGTGCTCGCCTTTGATGATCAAAGGCCTCAATACATAAAGCACGTACTCATGCGCATAACGATATGTAAATCGCAAATCGCACAGCTTTTTTAATTGAATCGCTAATACTTTAATAAAACAATGCTGCCTCGCGCAGATAATCCCGTCTGAGTGGGGATTAACGGGGCAGACGGTCATTACTCAGTGTTTGTACTACTTTGTACCCGTGCTCTGGTGTTCGTCAACTAAATGACGTTCAATTTATTTGTCATTTGCTATCAGGACACCGGTGTCCAGAGAACAATGGAAAATTTATTGTGTCTCATAACTCAGTGTCCGAGGTTAAAGAATTACTCAGATATTATTATTTTTCATCACACCAATTATCTAGCCCACGTTAAGTTTCATGATGAACTTGTGTTATGAGTAGGTTAAAATTGAGGATCCTGGATCAGAAGAGATCCAGGACCCTCATTTTTTCCATCGAAACAACACTATTCAACCATTACTTAACATCTTTACATAATAATGCAAGATGTAGACTCATTTTCAACGACACCTGCCTTATTTTTGCGTATGTGTGTCGCAGTAAGCTAAGAAGTCGACCGACCAGCACACACGTAACGGAAGTGTCTGCTTGGAACCGAACCGTGATTTGTTAATAAGTTATCTACGAGTATCACATGACAATCAGGAATGCACTACTGTTATTGATGCAAGTAATTACTTGTAATTTATTAATAGAACAACAAAGAAAAATAAGTTTGTGAAGCAAAGGATTGTCTTTTTTCAGGAAGGTGGTAGGTAAATAAAACTATTAGTAATATGTTTTATATGTATTTTTTATTTAAAATTCTTACACAAGTATTACATAGGTACCTACTTATAAAAAATTCTTATAAGTGCTACTACTCGTACCATGTACCTACCTATATTAAATGTTTACCCATGGGGTTATATCTAGTAAGTAAGAATAAAAGGAGAAATCATTGTTATTAAAATAATAACATTATTATTTAATTCATATACTTAAAGACGTTAAAACATTATTTTCTCTACACCATTTATCCAAAAAAAATACATTTTTTAGAGCACATATTTTATCATGATGAATACAACTCACGATATTCGATGAAGTATATTTTTCATACAGTGTTAAAAAACTAGGACAATGAATATCTTCTAAATTAAACAAGTTATCGTTTTTAAACATCTCCTTGATCCACAACATTTTTTCATAACCTTTAGTCAAAATACAACACTTTTTGTTTAAGTAGTAGTTTATACAGTCTTTATAATTAGAATATGGAACGACTCCTTCATTCCAATATATTCCTCTAGTTTTTTCGATACTGGCTACTTCTAATCGTTCTTTTTTTGTCAGTTCATAAAATGGGTATGGTGGTTTTATTAACAATACCAATAATCGACTTTTCCATAGAATTGCTATTTCTTTTGGAATAAACTGGTTGAGCTCGTTCTTAAATCCTTGCACATCTACTATCACATTCATGATAATGTTGTGGATAGGTTAGTACAAAAAGGACCTTCACAATACAATTTGGAGAGACAAATGTTACATAAAAAATTGGTGTAGCCTTTTATACGGTAATTTGATTTTCACATACTAGGTACATATTATTAACGAAACAGTAATAATTAAAAATTCATACCGCATTATTATTATTATTATTACACCACATTTTTAGACATAACACATTTTTTAAAGCACACATTTTTTTATGGTGAACACAATTTATTTCTTTGTTTTCATTTTCATTATAATTATTGTAATCGTTATATAATTCTTTGAAGTTCGGACACCCTTTCTCACCTAATTCTATTATATCACAATTTTGACATAACTCTTGAATCCATTTTACTTTTTCCAAACCCTTTAATAATATTTTTTTGTTTCTCAGATATGGAACCACTACCCTTCTGAATTCAAAATAATCAATGTATCCTTCACTCCAAGTGAGCCCACGATTCTTTTCCAACCATCGTATTTGTTTCTTTTCTTCATTTGATAGTGTTTTAAAAGCATAGGGTGGCTTAATGAGAAAAGTTTGCGTGTGCTCCTTATGCGCTATTGCTAGCTCTTTAACAATAAACTTATTTTCAAAATCTTTAAATCCTTGCAAGTCTACAATTATAGTATCCATATTCATGATATTTTCTTAACAATGCTGGTTAGTGGTTTGTATTCGAATATGCAATCGTTTAGTATGAGACAATATGCGGTGGTCTGATCAGGGATTTCTATATCTGATTCGATTTCAACTCGCACATCTATAGACCCCTTAAGTGTTTCGTGCTGACGAGAACAGTCAATCACAAATAAAGGAGCAACGTCTCTGAATTCTTTCAAACTCATCAACGGTTCTGCTCGACGCCCATAGTAAGACTGCTGAAATCTTACGTACTGTTCATATATTAATGAAAACTTTTGTTCCGAAAAACTAACATTCAGCCCTTCATAGGGGTAATACGATGAATTCAAAAAAACTCTTACATCGCGTACATTGCAATGGTCAAACTCTGCCATTGATCTTTCAGCATTATTTTTACGGTTGGTTTGTAAACCAAGAACAACATATCGTGGTTTCTCAATTTGTGTTGATGTCTTTATCGACCAAGTATGTTTACGTGTTTTAGGGAGTAATGGATATTCATACAAATCCCAATTACGGAACGCTAGTGTTATTGCCCGATCCTTTTCTAATTGCTTTAATAAATTAATTCTTTCACGATCTGATACTTTAATATGCGGAACTCGCCAAATGATTTTACTTAACGTTATATCCTCCACTGATTCCCCTGCTTTCAATTTTAAGGCATTGAGATTAGTATTATTTCTCAATAGCACTAACTCATGTTTACAGTTAATGATGATTTTTTCATAATCTTCTGCAAAACCTAATACTTTATTCAATGGTATTGAAACGGAAAACACTCCGCCATTGTCATTTGTAGTACCAGTAATCGACCATCCCCAATTTTTTGCGCTTTTGGATTCATGTTCATTCAATGATAGCAAAGACTTGATAGTAGTAGTGATGCCTGCATTCTTAATTTTATCTATTTCTACACCATTTAGTTCATACCGAATGTCTTGAAACAAGAATAACGCAGGGTTATTTACAAAATCCACACTTGGTACTTTCTCCTTAATAGTAGCGGTGCTCTTAAACACATTTACTGTACCCTCTATATACAATGTGCTGAGTGATGGTAGCAAATACAAATCTTGTTGATTAATAGGTATGCGTATTTCGTCATTCTTGTTGAAACTTGTCACGTATGGTTTGTATGAATGATATTCGAAACTTTCAACGCTGTTATCGTAAGATGCTGGCTGAGTTATATTTAAAATATTCATTTTAATAAACCTACCAGCTTCAGAAATTCCTTATTACTTTTAGTAAGTTTCTTTTTTAGCTGAAACGGTGTTCGTTTACTAACTGATCTTTGAGAACTGACTTGAATACAAGACGGAGAGGGGTTTTTATTGAAATTTAACATTTTTTTCTGAAATGTAAATATAGCTGTACTTCTTCACCACGTAAATTGATTTTCTTATTTTCACTGTCTAATAACCTTATGTTAATAGTATTTATTGAACTTTGGTTAACTGGAAAATAGGTTATATTTTTAGGTATATCAATTATTCGATAACCAGGTGGGGTACACTTAACACAAATTCGTGAATTATATGACTTCTTCTTCCATTCACGAATGATCCACTAACCACATCACATTCAATGCGTATGATGGGTGTTGATAAAATGCTAACAGGATACCGTGACTCAGTACTTATATTAGCTTTTACTGTTTCCATACCAAAGCCAAAAAAAATTCCGAGTGAATCACTTTTGTTGAAGTGAACATCTTCAGAACAGAAAATACGAGTTTTCAGAGTATTATTGTTGCAAGTCATTTTCAATGTAGTATTAATGACATTATTCTTTATAAAATCACTAATATCTTGAAACTCATATGATCCTTCCGGTATTTTGATAACTTTGTCCTTACCATAGTAAAACTTATTGTTTTTTTCGTCTATATTTGGAATAGAGTTAAAAGTAGAAAAATATAAAAGTCCGCACTCATACTCTCCACATAATTCTAAAGTTGGTGAGTAGTTTGTTGTCAAAGATGCTCCTCTTCCAGTTATCGATACGGTGAAAGACATATTTATACTAACTTCGATTTCTAATGTTTTCTTTATATAAAATGTTTTTTCCAATAGTCTCTTAAAAATGTTAAACAAAGATGACCACAATTAATAGTGCCAAATGTTTGATGCGGTATGTAATTATAGGTTATAGACATGTGTTGCAAATATTTTATTAATTCTAAAGGTGGTTTTAAGTTACCGAAACTATCAAAATATTCACAGTAATCATTTCGTTTAACGTAGGCTACCCAATGAGTTCCAGGATTATCAGAACTATCCAAATTTAGAATAGCACACTCTATTTTCCTAGGTTTCGATGGTAATGTGTCTCTCATAAAAACACCTCGAAAATAAGGAATGTATTTTGCATGTTCAACTATATCTACATTAGTGAGTGCTCTTCTGGGTAGCCGCTTAATTAGTTTTTTGAAGTATACAACCCAGCTCCTTTTTTATGAGCCTTTACATACACGCCTTTTCCTAGAGCAATAGCTTCCATAATCTTATTATGTCTTTGGGATTCTTTAAGATTTTTTTCAGCAGCCTTGTAATCATTAACTGCTTTGGCAATACCTGCAGCACCTCCAGCTAATGCACCCAAAGCTGATAATCCAGCAAAGATCGGAATGAGTGGTAGCACCCCACCGCTTTTTGGAATAGGAATAAAGCGTGGTATACGTATTCCTTTCTTATCACTGAACAGTTTTCTCGCAGCAACATATGCACACTTTATAGCTGCATGATTGTTCTTAGATTTTATTTTTTTTATTTGAGATTGTATTTTTTTCACTTTTGTCATAAAAGAACCCATTCCTGCACTAGCTTTAAGTTTTGCTTTCATTGATTTTTTTACTATCCATGAAGCGGCTTTCTCTCCCAGTCCAGCATCTTTCGCTTTTAATCTTTTTTTAGCCATATTCAAAAGTTCTAAATCCGCCTTATGTCGAACGCTCAAATCACTATTGTTATAAGCAATATCGTGGTACATACAAGCTTCATCCAATTTGTTTATACCTCGATCACCCCTCTGCAGTCGTTTTGTCAATTTTGTTCCAGGACCGCAGAATTGATATCCGGGTAAGTGTAACTCAAACGGTATATTATTTATTAGGTCGTTTACAATACCGCTTCCTTCCTTCATCGATGCAAATGAACTGAATGTGTTAATAAAGACGCTTTATTTATATTATAACACCAATGCAGTTTTGTCAATCCAACTGTTCTCGTCAGCACTAAGACCTAACCATTTTACATAAAGTTTATTTCCTTTTCTTTTAATAACTTTCTCAATTAGAAATATGTTCGGAAACTTTGTTTTCTGTAATTCGTATTCGTAAAAAGAACCTAAAATCTTCTGTTTATGTTTATCTTCTAAGTGGTAAGTTGGCGGGTTTGTGTGATTGACTTTAATCACATTAAATATTTCCGTCGACCAATTAGATGTATAACCTTTGTAAAAATCCCCTTTATGTTTACTTATACGAACGTGATCACCAACTTGGAACTTAGATTTTTTGCCAGTTTTGTTACTTTGAGATTTGATAATGTTTGATCTGGCCTCCATCTCATTTGTTTTATTTACATCGAAGGGCTTAAATTTTGTTATTCGGTGTCTAGTATTATTATAGCAACGGACGACGTCTTCCAAATTTTTTTTTACCCATTTATATTGACCGTGTAGGCTAAACAATTTAAAAAGGTCACTTTTTAATGTTCTGATTACTCGTTCTACAATGGATGCCTTCTTTACCGAGTAGGTAGAATAATGGTTAATATGATAGTTATTCATTAGTTGTTTAAAAGTGTCGTTATAAAACTCTTTACCAAAATCAGTTTGTAAATTTTCAGGCTTTCGAGATGAACTTAGTAATATATTTTGCATTGAATGTGTAACACATTTTTTCTCCTTCGATTTTAAAGGACTAACCCATACAAACTTTGATAAAGCATCAATAACTACTAAAATGTATTTATACCCTTTGTTGAAATGTGAGTACTTTTGAAAGTCCATTAAGTCAGCTTGCCACAAATCATCTATTCCTTTTATGATTGTGCATCGGCGAGGAAAATTTCTCCTTGCTGATCTATGGAGTTCGTCGACTACGTCTCTTTTGCTCATTTTTTAAACTTTGTATGATTCAATCAAATTATCAATTTCAGATTTTGAATAAAATAAAGTACTTAAACGTTCACTAGTTAGTTTTTCCAAGTTATTGAGGTAAATTTTAACTTCACTATTATTTTTTTTCATTTCATGTCTCAATTGCTGAACAGCTTCATCCACATATGCTTTATTTACAGCTTCATCGTCATTCTCAGGAGATGATACACCTTTTAATTTTGATGATTTTAAGTCGTAGTCACCTGTTTCCGACTTAACTAAAGTATTGTCTAAGGTATCAATGTATTCTGATAATCGTAAACGTTTATGAACGTGATTACCAAATTTATCTATATTCATTGCAGTGTTTGTCTGATCTTTACTGTAAGTCAACTGTTCATTTTTAACGCTGCATGTTACTTATATTTCTTAATGATGCCAGCTTCGTATAGTTCTTCGATGATTGCGATAATTTCATTATCTAATCCTGTGTTTCCAGCATCTCGTGATGCATATAATAGTTTTAACCGTTCTACTAACTCATTTGGATCATCCCAATAAATATAGTCCGTATTCTTTTTAACCTTTTTTAAAATTTCGATGCCTTTTCCGTGCGTAAGATTCTCCGAACTAGTAGTAATAGTTCTAGAAAATTTAAACATTGGTTTTATTATATTCATATATTTAAATCCCTTGTTGCTGTTGATTGGTTTGGATGGATCATAACTACGCTTGTGTGCGTTGGTATCAATGAGAAGGTATTTATAATTATGCATATCCTCATCTGTGATTAAATCTAGATTAGGTTTCTTTTTGTACAACAATTCTTTTAAACCAACTGTTTTCTCAAAATATTTATTTCCTATTTTCAGAATCCTGCCATCATCGTTAACGCGAGTTTTACCAAGCATAAGTTTCCCCCGTTCATTTCTTATTCCAAATGGGATGTTAGTCATTACTTCAGATGATGTTGACCATGATAATGATGGATTTGAAACGTTTGGTGATGATTGGAGGGATTTAAATGAGCCATCACTAACATTGTGGTTTTCAGAAGGTGATATAGTTAAGGTTTTATCATAGGGTTTTTCATTTTTAGCATCGTCGTCTTCTTCTTCTTCTTCTTCTTCACAAACAGATTCATCAAAATCTTCAATAGATGAATTCGATGTTACACTTTCATTGTTTTTAGTCTTTTTAATTATTGGTTTGTGTTCCAAATTTTCCGTTGGACTCTTTTTATCATTTTTATTTGCTAACAGGTTTAGAGGCTTAATTATGGGTTTAAATATTGTTTCTAAGACCACATTATTTGTATTTTTTGCATCCTTTAACATTTCAACCTTCCTCTTAACAGCTGCTGCAGATTTTACAATTTGTTTTTTAAGGTGTTTTTCCATTTTATAAATTATAGCACTCAGTTCTATATCACAAATGAAAGTGATTCATCAATGATATAGCAATCTCTTATGTATTTTAATCTACAACTATAAATGTGTCAAATTCCATTCTGTAACAGCCTTTATTACGTTCACAATCCTTATTAATAACAAGATATCTAAAAGGTTTATTCCAAACAACTGAGCACATATCACGGAATTGTCGCCATGACATGTCAGACCCTACATGCTCATCATAAACGTGTCTTAGATTGATATCATCTTGTTTAAATAATATTATTAGATTTGAATTGTCTCTGACAAGTTGTTTGGGTATTTTTGTATATGTTTGATTTATATAAAAACAATCGATATTCTTGTGGCGACCCATAGCAAAATAATCTCGGATGCTACTTTGATTTTCACAGGCAACATCATCGAATATAATTATTGAATCGGGTAAGGCTTCGTGTGGACTTAAAATGTCACTGTTGTGATCGAATTTGTTATAGGAAATTGTAGGGACTATATTTAATACATTTTCTAAATATATGTATTTAGGTTGGTATAAAGACTTTGAATACACATAAACATTACTAAAACGTGGACCATCCTGATGTAATAATAAACTAATAACTAAGTTAGTCTTCCCACAATTTGATGGACCACAAACAAGACAACGTATACTATTTGGTAATAAATTGCCATGACGCTTCCATTCACTTAATGGGGTAAGATAGATGTGCTCTAGTTTTAAACTCTGTTTTTGTTTTAAAAATTTCATATCTGGTTATTTTAATTTGACTGTTTTGTTTCAAGGCTATCAATAAAATGATTTTCAAACATTGCACATACAATATTTAAATGAATTACCTATTGAATCGTACTAGTCAGCATCAGGTACTTAAAAATCTTTCTGAAATGAAGTAGTTGAAGCTTGACGTAATCGTGTGTTTAAATCAATATATTTTTGTAAAAAGTTATCCTGACGGAAACTTAAAATGCGATGTATTTTAAGTAAAATTAGTCCATGTTTAATGCATTCTTTTAAATGAACATAGTGAATTACATAGTTATATTTGTTGTACAGATTAGCAATCAACTTTGATGTTTTTCCTCCTGGTGGAATAAGTTTTTCCGGAGCGAAAGGTAAATCACTATGCAAATCATGTAAACTATCAGGATAGGCTAAGTCAACTTCTAAAATATACCCGTAATCAGCATCATCCGATATGCTCATTACATCGAAACATTTAATTTCATCCATTGACATTAACCTGAACTCTGAAAGAGGCATTTTTTTCGTCATAGCATGACCATAAAGATTGTTACAATCAAGATATATTAAATATTGTGACTGTCTTGAGTCATCAAATGCCGGTAAGTACTTATTATTGGCTACAGCATGTCGATATGAACATTGTGCCAAGCCTCCGCGTACACCCTTTTCAAGCATTTGATATATTTCTGAATCACTAATTAACTCGAGTTGGACACCTGTATAGAGCAACATTGCATCCCAACTTAAGCTTGGTGCGGTAATATAATACGCACAATCCAGATTATAAAATATTAAACATAACATTCGGAACTTTTCAAAAATATCACACAATAATAACACATCACATTTCAAATATAAGTCTGTGTATTCACCGAGTGAATGAATATTGAAATATTTCCAAATAGTTTTCGCATGGTTATACTCTTCATCGGATATATCATTCATTTTCAAGTTATTATAAAAATGCTCTTTCGAGGGAAGTTGTGGTTCATCGTACTTTGACCACGAATCCATGTATTCATATGGATAGACAACTTCTATGTTTAAAACTCTAGAGTAATGAGGATATGAAGATGGCCTGCATACATTATTTTTGGCAGGAAACATACCCGCAACAACACTCCATAAAAAACAGCAGTTGTCAGAATTTTTTATATTTATACAGCTTTTAGAATTTCTTACACTTGGAGGTAATTCTAAATAAGTGCCACCTCTCATAGGGGTATATTTGTTAACATTGATTTCTAGATGGCTTATCGCAACAAAAGACCAACCAGACTCACAATGTTCAAATTCTGTAATTTTTTGATTAATTTTATCAATCATATTCATAAAAAAAATATTCAAGTCAGTATTTTTGTAAATAATTTCATATTTTGTATTAAATGATTTCAACTGTTGCTCATTTGTTTTATACAATATAAAATGAACGAACAATTCAAAGTTAACTTTTATACAGACATTTTTAGCTACAGATTCATCGATCAGTTTTATCATGACTCGTTTGTTATCCTGCAGGAACGTCTCTATTTTATGGTACTCGTCTTCCTGCGAGGGGTTTAAACGATATGTCATGATTCGATTTTTAATAGCAGTAGCAATAATGTCAATATTATTATATTCGGTCTTTAATAAACAATTAGATTTGTGTATATTACTTTGGTATGATATCGATATTCATTTCTTGTTAATTCTGTATTACATTTTTCACAATATTTCATTTCGTCGGATGGGGCTGAAAAAAAAGACCTTACACTTAATAATATATAATTTTATTTCTTATAGATTAAGTACAATAAAAATAGATCTATACAAAGAAATTAATTACACACTTTAAACGGTTATATGTTAGTTTCATAATAATGTTCGTTAGAACTGCTTTTTATTTTGGGTGGCAGCCCTTCATAAAGACATATAATATGCAAGTACGATAATACTAATTCAACTACACTGTTATAGGTCTTTAATAATAATTGCTCACGAAAGTTGGCGGGCAGTCTTTAAAATCTTTGCGCGTTGCCGCAATTAATTGGGATAGCACACGCCAACTGTCACTATCCTCATTAATTTTATTTTTTATTGTAACGATGGCATGACGCCATCTATTCAAAGGCAGGACATGCTCTATTTCTTCGGTTTTGTATACCTTAATCTCGATATAATGAGAGCCTTTCTTGTTCTCATTGATTTGGCGAGAGTGCCCGTTCGCCAATCGTCGTGTGTAATAGTTATAAACTGGTGCTTTGTTTTTACCTTTCGGCTTGGGCGGTGGTTGTGGTTCTTCATCGCTGTCGCTTATGTCACCGAACAATTCTTGGGCGGTAGCTCTTGCACTTTGCATAGAAACAGGTCTTATCTTGGGCTTCTTTTTCGATGGACCGGCGACGGTAGCGGGGGCGGTGGTGGCAGGCGCTGCTACCCGTTTCTTCGGCTTGTCAGTTTTCTTCGCAGTTTCTTTCTCCGTTTCTGAATGACTAACATCTTCATCGGATGGAAACAGAGTGTCAGCAGTAGCGGTAACATGATGATTTGACCTGTCGAAAAATAAAAAAAAGATTTGAAATAATTACACAACAACTTCGAAGATAAAGTACTTATATTGTTTATCAATTATCAATTAACTATTACTACCGTACACAGACTTTGAATAGGTACTTAAATAATTATATTTATTAATAAAATAATAAGTACTTATTCATTTAATACAACAATGACAGGTTAGGTTAGGTCCAGGCAACTATGAATACTTCGTACTGTATGGGACGCACATACAAATGCAAACATTTTCCTCTTGCAGGAATCGAACCCGCAATCGTAAGTTCAGTAGTCATATTCACCCACTAGTTGCAATGACTATAGGTACTTAGTTAAATAATATACTTGGTAGGTAGGTACTCACATTTTGTTTTATTATTAGGTTGATGATTTCTTGTAGAGTTGTTGTTGGTCCCTCAGGAGAACTGGATGTGAGGTGCTCCAGGTTGGATGGGCTTAAATATTATGTTTCACACAATACTCTTCATGTAACGACACGTATGCACACTTAGAAAAAATGCTTACTTTATAATAATCCTAAAATGGATTGATGTGGATCTCAGTTTCTCAGTGCCTCGCAAGCAATATTTCGCGACATAGGTACTTTATACGGTGACTTACAAATTAATTAGATATTTTAAGTAAACAGGAAAACAAATTTATATCTAAAAAGTATAGATAAGTAAAAAGTAGAAACCTGATCGACTGATTTTTACCAAGCTATGATAATTTTATAGTACCCTAAATGTAACGTAGTGATTTGCGACCTTATTTAGGGGTTCGACTCCGTTATAAACATTAAACATAAAAAAACCACTGACTTTAGCCACCTCCAAATCCCGGGTTCGATTCCGATCGAGCCAATGTAGATTTTTTTTCTATTATTGTCTGTAGTCCGATTCTTTGTCGAGTTCAATATCCGACTTCTTACTTCCTACTAATATTATAAATGCGAAAGTTAAGATGTTTGGATGTTCGTTGCTCAATCATGTAAAAACGGCTGAACTGGTTTGGTTGAAATTTGGAACACAGTTCTCTATTGCAAATTTCATCCAGATCCGATCAGAGGGCCTAATGCGAGTTTGCAAATGTCCAAACGTTACTATCCGGTGAGAGTTACATTTTCAGACATAGCTTTTATACAATAGGAATAAGGTTGAGAATTAAACTCTATTCGCAAACTGCGGCGTAAGCGAGTTTTTGTGTGAATGAGTAACAAACTAAGTAGGATTTTAATAATTTAATAAAATGTATATTTTATTCCATTACGGAATCGAACCCGTGATCCTCAGTTTAGCAATCGGTTATGCCCATCAGTCATAGAGGGAGGTATACACCTACGTACGTTGATCGATAAAAAACAAAGCTATTAGAATCGTTTTTCTCTTGTTAAATAAGTATTTGAGTGGTGATACAAAAACAATTATAATTTAAAGTGACAAAAACAACTAGGTACACTAAGATTCGTACTATCTGACGACCTGTTTGGCGCAGTGGTACTATACCAGCCTTCTGCGCCAGAGGTCTCGGGTTCAATCCCCGGACAAGACAAATATTTATTTGTCTTGGTCTGGGTGTTTAATATGTATTTTATGTATGTGTTTACAAAAAAAAGTATATTAGTGTGTTTATCCGTTATCTAGTATCCTTAACTCAAGTTCTTCATGAGTGAAACTATCGTGGGGATATTATTGGTGTGATTGTAAGAAATTATTTATAGCAGCACATTAGGTTATACAAAACTGACAAAAATCTGCAATTTATTATGAACCTAAAAAGATTTAAATATTGACATTTAAGTATAAAACTGATCGAATTTGATTACCCTGTTGTGGTATCCCTGCGTGCCGTTAACTGTACTTAAGTATTTTTAAAACATTGCTTTCGTTAACAGTCGAGTAGAATAATTATTTTACAATAGTGCACGTGCATCATGTGGGTACCTACCTAGGTAGAGATGTACGGCGAAGAATTCATGCAGTGTTGTATTGTATGTCATCCCTAATATGGTAACACGATAAATAACTTGTTTTGCTATTCTATTTTGAACTTTATGATTAATTTTGAATATGTATAAATTGGGGGTAATATTTAAAAAATCAATCACTTTTCTACTTCGCCATTTACACTCTAGACTTCTAGACCAGCACGATTTGATATTCCAAATAAATTATGTCGGTAAGTTTTTAGTGATTTAATTAGATTTTATAATATAAGTATTTATTTATTTTACAAAACTTATTACTGTTTGTAGCAATTACTTACACTTATAATATAAAGTATTGTTCGGTACTTAACTGAAAATAAGGTGGTGAGGTGGTTTGTGTATTTAATTTTTATACTTAAATATATCTTTATTTTATTGCAGGATACTGAAGAATTATTCAACTTTGTAGATTTGAGCGAACTTCCTAAAAATAAAAACATTCAAGAGTCTCGTAAGCGACGATCTGATGAGAATTCCTTAACGACTAACTTTTGTTTTATTAAGACACCGATGCAAGGATATAAAATCATACGTATTGAAATTTATGATGCGAAAAAATTTGATAGTATAGACGATACGATATGCAAGTGCAAAGCCGAATTGTGTGTACAACATGTGGTGAAGGGGGTGTTGTTTGATGAAATTTACACTAGCACGTGTGATATAATATCAAAAATTCAGCAGCTGATTGAGAGAAGTAGATTGTAATACAAAATAGTGGTATGTTTCATAAATAAAATTTAACATAATAAGTAACGTGTTTTATTTTTTTAGACCCATTTTATAAGTTTTTAGCTAGCATCCTTTTAAAATTATATCATCAAAGGTTAAGTGTAAGCTACATCTTCATTATCATTAAGTACCTACTATTGTTATCCGTATAACGCACGTATTGCTAAGTGTGCTGTTTTCCATATAAAGAACTTAGCTTTAATTTAAAACACCGAGCAACTGTTGTAACCTCGCAGTGAGACGATAGGTCAGTTAACTTCAATCAATACGTTCAAAAACTAACTAAATTAATTGGTAAAAAGTAGTTTAAAGTAAGCAACATGAAAAGTAATGGTTAAATCACTATTCAATGTTTTGTTTCAATGGTAAAATTGAGGGACCTGGAGCTCTTCTGATCCAGGATCCTCAATTTTAACCTACTGTTATGGATACTACATAACGGATAAACATACTCATATACTTCTTTTTTTGTAAATACATACATATTAAACACCCAGACCAAGACAAATAGACATATTCATGCACACAAATATTTGTCTGTCCGGGGATCGAACCCGGGACCTCTGGAGCAGAAGGCGGGTTTAGTACCCCTGCGCCAAACAGGTCGGATATATGAATAAATGATCGTATCGTTCTAAGGATGCCACTTGCTGTAAGTGCGCCTGTCTAGCTACCACCATCTTATTTAATCTGACGCTAACAACAATGTTTTCAGCATTGTTGTGTTTCGGCAGTTAAGAATAAGATAGTCAGTTCTTCAGTGGTTGAGGGTTCAGCCTTATCATTACTTCATCACGGCCCTGTTTAATAAAGTTGTGATCTACAGAGACAATTTACAATTTGTAAATTTCTGTTTAATAAAAAATACAATTTACAAATTTACCATGGTAGAAAATCTACAAAATTTTAGAAAATGTTTACTTTTCAACATACTTATAATAAACATTTTCTCTTTACAGGTGACAATTTACATATTGTAGAAAAAAAGCTTTATTTATCGCAAAACTGTAATTACAAGTTTAATATTTGTAAAATGTAGAAAAAAGAAGATTGAGTTTACCTGTCGGATTTTTTCTCATATTCTATTTATCTCAGAATGGATACGGTTTAGAAATGTGCTGTATCAATAAATATTGTTCGTACATATAAACTCGATCGATTGAACAATGGTGTGCAGGGATTTTCGAAAAGGCGCCAAACGGCACAAACACATTGTTAGTAGGGACAATGTCAAAACGTATTCTCATTCATTCTTAGGTCGGGTCTCCGAACTAATAAGATGTCCGTAGGTGATACAGAGTAGGAAGCGTCCGTAACTTAGGCCGAAACTACGGGTTTCGTGCTTAGAGAGTAGATGGATAAGGATAACGGGTCATGACATGACACACCACATGGGCCCAATACGAATTGGTGGGTTTTAACGACTGCAATTGCATCCGGGACCAACGGCTTAACGTGCCTTCCGAAGCACAGAGGAGCTCAAGATAGTAAATTTTTGGTCACCCATCCCGTAACCGACCATTGCGAAAGTTGCTTAACCTCAACAATCGCAGGCCGAGCGCGCGAAACACTGCGCCACGGGCTTCTCAGCCATCGTCTATATTATATTAGTTTTCGAATGTCCATTGATGGTCTTTTACCGTCTGCACTGGAAGTCTGGAAGGCTAGCAAATTCTGTTTTTCTTTCACTTACAGTTCTATTACAGCATGGAAGAGAGAGAGGGAGAAAATAAAACGACTTTTATGGATTTTGGATATCGTAACGGTTTTCTTGACTTTTCGGCACCTTTTTAGCTGCCGTGGTCACGTGTGACTCTAAATATCGGGTAATAAACGTGTGCACTGAAATCAGTAAAAGTAATTATATTTCCAATAAGAGTGCGCGAATAGTTCATTTTTGATATATTATAGAATACTATAAGTAATGAATTATTCTGGTAATGATACTTAATCATAACAAATACCAAATTTCATCTAAATCCGTTTAGTAGTTTCGGAGCCTATTCAATGCAAACAAACAGACAATCAAAGCTTTTTAATATTAAGTATAAAAAACCTTAATCAACAGTCAAAAAGTCTTAAAATGAATGAAATTTTAATTACATTCACACGGTGCTGGCTCTTCACAAATCAAGGCTGTAAACGAGGAAGGAGGAATAATGAAGAACGAAAATTAGAAGCTCTATTTAGGAGTGGCCCCCTTAATTTATCAGAACAAGAAACGGCCTGAACGGGTCTCAAGAATTGTCCTTATATTACAGTAGACTGTCCTAATTTTTTTTATTTGAGAACCAGGGGCGCAATTCTTCTAATGTTGAGTGTCAATTGGTGTGTGTGTGTGTACTACGTGCTAATTTACATAGTTCTTGTTATTAGACTGTAAAAGAACCACGATTGAGATAAGTTTGTTATTTCTGTGACATGACGTTAGCCGGAGGGACCCCCAGCTTGAAATTTTTGTCTGTGATAGTCATAATAAAAAGGCTTCCTACTCGTATAGCAAACTCGTAAAGGCACACATTTATTTGAAACCACAAAATATCATTCTCTCGCTTTGTTTTTCTAACAGGGAATTAACTTTTTAACCATTAAGGTTTCATTGTTTTCGTTTTCAGTTATCGATTGAATTACAGGAAATCATGAGATCTATGTCTTCTCAGTCTTTGTAAATCCGTTGATATCGGCAAACTTATTTGTGCAGTTTTTGCTATCGCAAAATATTTCAAACACCAAGATGGTAAAGATAATATAATAAATAACAACTGTGATAACTTGCCAAATCGCAACAAAAAGAGGACTTATTTACGTTTTTTCCAAGTACGTAGGTAATACTTAATTGAATAAGTCGGTTATGCAATATCTCGAGCAGCTATCTGCGCTTGGCAGACTCCACGATAATAAGACTTGTCACCGCCCCCTGCTTCGCTCATTATCCTGGACAATTGTCGGCTCCATTTATTCCCTATCTTCGTAACTGTGCAGTCAACAAGCGGTTATTAAGTAAATTAGGTTATACTTATGATACATTTTAAATAGAAAAATATTGGAAAAAATTAACTCGGTCACAAGTGAATTCTCAGATGGGAATTCACTTGTGGCCGAGTTAATTTTTTCCAATATTTTTCTATTTAAAATTTATCATAAGTATAAAAATAGCATTGAAAAATGCAAAACTTCAAAAATCATAAATTAGTTTATTTTTTAGATTGAAAATAGATCGTTTTACTCCCGGCTTTTTAAGAGCCTCGGCCCACATTTGCACGTTCGTCCATCAATACCTTTTTTGCTGGCCGCTGCAGTAATATTTTATAAATGAATATGATATGAACATTCAAGTTCAAAATGATCAAAGAGTATTTTCCTTTAGTTAAAGTTTATTTTCTCAGTAAGTAAGTCTGTATGAGAATTTCGTTCGTGTTTTTATTAAATTACGGAGTCTTGAACCTCGAATAACGTCCAAGTTTGTTGTGTCAGCTGGGGAATATCTCAGCAGAGACATGTAGCGGAAAATTTGGTCATAATTAAAGGATAATAAGCTTTTTTGGCATGTTTAAATAGTGATCCGATTTATTTGGGTGTTTGGATATTTTTACTTATATATATTTGACGACCCGTTTGGCGCAGGGGTACTAACCCCACCTTCTGCGCCAGAGCTCCCGGGTTCGATCCCCGGACAAGACAAATATTTGTGTGCATGAACATGACTATTTGTCTTGGTCTGGGTGTTTAATATGTATATTATGCATGTATTTACAAAAAAAAAGTATATAAGTATGTATATCCGTTATCTAGTATCCATAACACAAGTTCTTCATGATACTTAACGTGGGCTAGATAATTGGTGTGATTGCATGGAAATATTTATTATTATTATTATTATATTTAAAAGCGTTAAGGTAAGATTTGATGTTGGAGGTACACTAAAGGAACACATGAAAAAAGAGGAAGGGAGCGGCGCGTCTAATGTTTAAAAAGTGTCACTTCGTTTACAGGCGTTGCCACTTGCCAGCAGCAAAGTGAAGAAATTCAGAATCGTGAAAATAGGGCACGTGCGTTACTTATATGAATAAATGCCTAAAAATACAATCACAGAAATTATGTAGTCCAAGGTATGTTTCCTAAGAAATTGGGTAAGAAATTAGATAACGGATAAATATGCTTAAATGTCCTTTCTTAATATACGTATTAAATACCCAGACTAAGATAAAAGACATTATCATGTACACAAATATTTGTCTTGTCTGGGGATCGAACCCGATCTGCATTGAAGGCAGGTAATCGTACCTAGCTTAGGCTAGGCTAGGTGGATTATTGACCAGCAAAATAACTCGAAATTGGGCGATATACGTAATATTTTAATACACGCATAGTATTTATACAGAATGTAAACTCAAACTCAAAACATTTATTTGACAAAGACAGTGGACTCAACCTATATGTCAATAAAACGTAAAATCCTTTACAACGAAATGTTTCACGGCTGAGTCAAATGGGATTTAGTTCATCATGCGTCAGTGTTAAAGGTGACACTGGTTTTGCAGCATTCGAAGAAAAAAAAACTAAGACTATAACTAAAACTAACAATTATATAATCAAGAAATAAAAAGAGATTCCTCTTTTCCACAATGGGACAATGTTTCAGCTGAAAAGAAAATTAACTTCGTATGAAGCAAACGTTCAAGAAATATTCACAAAAATCAAGCAAAACATAGAATCCATTACATGGAACTACAATAAAGGTGCATTGTTAGAAATAAAATATTCACCGACTAATTAAGGAGCTATACGACTGACGCGACGAGTCAACGCGCGCGGGAGTGAAACCGATAAGGCAAAAAATCACAAAATCAATTTGTATTAAATAACTATAGCGATAAAGAGAAATACTTCTACACGATGCTAAATATTATCAAAAACAAAATAAACCAATTTCCAATAGTACCTATATCTAAAGTGGTTTGAGAATAATCTTGAATTTTCGTATTTTTAAGGGGTCATTTGGAAATGAAAAAGTGTTGAGGCAAAATCGAAAAATCGTGTTGCTGGTTGTTTACAAATCTAGATAAAGGTATAAAGAAATATATATCTTAGTACCAGATTTGTAACAACTCTAACCGTCCTAGTTTTATAAGAAAAAGAACATACTTTTTCCGAGTAGCGCTTTAAAAGCGCCTTGAGAAATGTACGGATTATTTTACATACGAAAGAAAATGCAGCTCCCACAAAAATCGTACATTTGCATTTGCCTGAGGCTATTATCTTCATGTTGTGGAAGCTTACTTTCGGTGAATAAAAAAATGCATTCTGTTTCAGTGCATTTAATTGTAAGCCATCATTCGTCATCAGCCATTTTTAATGTCCCCACTTCTCGGGGAACTGGCCTTCCTTATGGATGGATAAGGAGAACGGGCCATGACCCACCACGCGGGCCCAATGCAGATTGGTGGGTTTTAACGACTGCAAACGCAGCCGGGACCAACGGCGTAACGTGCCTTCCGAAGCACAGAGGAGCTCGAGATAAGAAGTTACTATCTGTGTACCAAATTTCATCCAAATCCGTTTAGTAGTTTTTGAGTTTATTCGTTGCAAACAAAGAAACAATCAAATCTTTCCTCTTTGTAATATTAGTATAGATAGAAGTGCAATTTACTATTATATATTCTGTGGTGTAGAATGCCTTGGCTGGCACCGATTCTAAATACGCCAACTTTCAATTAAAATAACACCGGTGAAGAGCGAGTCGGGCTCTCGCACCAAAACGCACCAAACCAAAGGCAAATAAGTAAAAAATAACATTTTTATATGATTACTGAAAAAAATTGCGATTTAGAGACGTTTTATTTTTCTGTAATCCTTACAAATATTTCTATCACGTAGAATAATTAGAGATTTTCCCCTATGCAAACTTCGGAGTAATATATGTAAACTTCCCCTATGTTAACCTAACCTAACCCCCCTTGGGTTCTAAAAAAAAGAAGAAATGCTTGAGAATTTACAAGCAGCACTCTTTCATAATATGATACCCCAGATGCCCTAGTAGCCCCACTTTGAATTTTCAAGACCCCCGAAACTCCCGAGCATAAGTTTTATACGTTTTTATATTGTTAATTGTTTCAACCAATCAGCGCAAAGCCTGCTTTTCGTTAATAATAATAAATAAGTAATAAATTAATTTCTTTGCAAGAATATGAATACAAGGGTTGTTACATAACAATTACCGACATATTCTGCTGATACGTCAGCGTGCAAACATTAAATTTGGTAGTACAATTCAGTCAAAGGATCACATATTGTATTAAAACTAATTAATTTATGTCAGTGTAATTAAGATAAAATTAAATTAAAATGTTACACGTTACACGCATACGTACAACATATAATAACAATATATATAATAACAACATAACACGCATATAATGAAGGGATACTGATTTATTATTGGTAACGTAATTTATTTTATATTAAAAACAAACATGTTAATGTGATTAAAGTCCCAGTGGTTAAGAGGGGAGAGTACTGGTTCTCTGAGATACAGGCCACGGCTTAGTTCAGATACCAGTCTCTCCACAATTTTGTGCTATGTGACTTAATTTTCATGTAATTTTTGTAAACGATGAGATTGTGTAGAGAAGAAATAAACAGTTATTTATTATTATTTATTAATAAATAATCGAAAACTTATCCGTTTTATTCCAAATCCAATTGTCCGTTCACTATAATTCGAGAATCGAGAGTTTATAAATACACTCAATTATTTACAAAAAATCAGTTCTTGTAAAAAGACGGTGACATATAGATTTGTGACAGACAGACTGAGTCTCACCATAAGGGTTTCTATTTACCATTTTGGTACGGAACCCTAAAAACGCATCAAAATAGGACCAGCCATTTAGGAGTTACGTTGCCCCAGACAGACAGACAGACAAATGATTCACACACACGACAAACTTATAACACCCCTCTTTTTGCGTCGGGGGTTAAATATCTTTTTATTAGACCTTTTTCTAAAAGTGGAAGACTAGATGAGTATTTTCCAGTGTTCTAATTAAAATTCTCACTTCGCTAGTGGGGCTGAAAGAAACTATTTTCCAGCCGTGGTCGTATTTTCAGCTGATAAGATCTCGACATGATTATTTATGCGGACATTAGGGGAGCTAACCCCATCGATGTGGATCTTTATATGCGGTCACGGTACTGGTGTGCACAAACGTTGATGTTTATTAAATGTTAACTCCTTGGAATTGTAACCGATATATTAGCGGGCAAATGTGGGAAAAGCTTTTTTTGCTAAAGCTGGATTTTTTTTCTTAATAATATAATATTATAAATGCGAATGTAAATAAGTCAGTTTGTTTGCTTGTTACTTTTTCACGCAAAAACTACTGAACGGATTTGGATGAAATTTGGCACACAGATGGAAGGTAGTCTGGATTAAAACACAGGATACTTTTTATCCCGATATTTCTACGGGAATGGGAACCACGGGAGTGGAACCGCGGACGGCCGCTAGTGCTTTTATATACGTAATAAAACAGTCTACTGCCTAGTCCTAAAGGTATTTATTTTTTGTTCAAATGCCAAGGATTTTTTTCTTATTTTTTTGTAACTATCGTTTTTACATCTGTCTAGAAAAGGCAGCCAGTGCTTGTTACATTCTGTACAGAACAGAAATTCATATTTTATTAATGATGAATATAAGTCATAATACGATTGTTTTATTTTCTTTGTCCAGTCACAATTCATAATTCGTATAATTGCTATATTCGTATAATATAGCAAACGATTTCGCAGAATGTTTCAATAACAGTGTAAGAAATATGCCGAAATGTGATTCCAATTTACTCAAAAAAGAATCTTATTCAAAACCTACCAATATGAGTTGTAGGTTTCAGAATACTTCGGCTGAAACAGTTCTTAAAGAAATTAGATCCCTCAATCATCAAAAAGCCCCGGGTATAGATGGTATTAGAGCAGGCGACTTAAAAGCAATTGGACCAAAAATTGCAGAAACCTTAGCCTATTTTATTAATACTACTATTAAACAGAATAAATATCCATCAGAACTTAAGACGGGTATAGTCAGACCAATACATAAGAGAGGTAGTCAGAGCGCATATGATAACTATCGCCCTATAACAATTCTCCCCACTATTAATAAAATAGTTGAAAAAGTAATATCAAAACAAATAAAAGCTTTCTATAGGAGTCACAGTATTATCACTGATAAGCAGTTTGGTTTCCAATGTGGCAAGAGTACAACTCAACTATTGTCTAAATTTACGGATAGTGTCTTCAAACATCTTGACAGTAAAAAACACGTTCTAGTATTACTAATAGACTACAGTAAAGCATTTGACACCTTGACACACGAAACACTGATAGAAAAGCTAAATGATTGTGGCATACGAGGACCTCTAGGAGAATGGTGTAAAGATTATCTAACTAACAGATCGTATGTTGTCAAAGTTTCGAATGTCATTAGCAACAAGGTCACAGTTTCTAAAGGCACAGCGCAGGGCTCAGTACTTGGACCGCTTCACTACATCACCTATGTGAATGATGCAGTTAATCTGATAGATAAGTGTGAAATTTATCAGTTTGCTGATGACACATGTCTCGTTGCTGGTAATGAAGACCTAGATGAAGCCTTAAAATACTTGCAAGCTGAGTTCACAAGTCTCTTGAAGTGGTCCCATGATGCTGGTCTCGTGATTAACGTAGAAAAAACCAAGCTCATGTACATCAGTAGTAGCCATAATAGAAAACACAAGGATCTCAAACTGATAGCACACAGTCATAAATGCCTACATAATAATATCCAGAATTGTAAATGTAGTCCCATCGAAGTCGTGAATAAGCAAAAGTATCTAGGGCTAATACTTGACGACCGATTAAAATGGGTCGAACATATTCACTATGTCTGTGACAAGTTACGAGCGATCCTATCCAAATTTGTGTTGGTCAAAAACAAAATTCCGTATTCTATACGTCTGCAATTATATAAGGCACTGGGAGAATCTATAATAAACTATGGTATTAGTAGTTACGGAAGAACATCTAAGTCTCACTTGGACGCAATATACAAGCTACAAATAAGAATCTTAAAAGCTATAGTACCAGATAAAATTAAAATGCAATTTAGAGACAACACTGACGAACTCTTTTATCACTGTAACATACTACCAGTACATGAACAAGTAAAACTGAATCTTCTCACAGAAAACTATTTTAATGATATTTACCGTAAAACAAAACATTACAATAAAGAAACACGTAGTGCATCGGATCCAAAACTAATCATCCCGCAGTACAATAATCTATATGGAAGGCAATTATTACAATTCCAGATCCCCAAATTAATCAACGAATTACCATTATCATGTAAAAAAGAAATTAATACAATCAATATAAAAAAAATTGTAAAAAAACATTATTTATCAATATTAAACATAAATACTTCAAAATAAAAATAGTTTAGTCCTTTTTAATTTTTCTTTGCTGTTTTTTTTTAAATAATTCTAAGTAGTTACATCAAATAATAATTAAAAAAAAAAAAAACAATCTAGTTTAAAATTAAAAAACATACTCTTGTAATATAATATATTATATGACAGAGGATCCGCCCGTGTGTACCCACTTGTAGTTCGTAACTAACATATTCGTGATCGAGCCAATATGAGAGGTAGTAAAATAAAAAAGTATAGTTAGGTATTTCAAAATGTTTTAGACACATATTCATAAGTTAAACAAGTTTATACCTTTTTTCTTTTTTATATCTCGAGCTAACTTGGATGGATACCGGTGCTTGGTAAAACCTAAAAAGGTTTATATAGCACTGTAGAGGTAAGAAAACCAATAAATTGTCCTAATTTAAGTGTTTGTAATAATAAATAAAAAAAAAAATTCAGGAAAGATCATAAACGTCAAAAAATAGATTAATTATTTTTTTTATAAGAGACAACATCAAATGTTTTTTTGCCTTTATCATACCTAGCATGAGTATGTATATCTTATTTATTCTTTCGTGTTGATAAAGGGCGATGTCGATATTATGTAAAACTCTGACGCTATGCGGAAAAAGTATGTATTTTTGATATAAAACTATAGGAAGTTAGGGATGTTACAAATCTGGTAATAAGATAAACATTTGTTAAAACCTTTACCTAGAATTGTAAAGTATCAGAAACACGATTTTGTGATTTCGCCTCGACACTTTTTCTTTTGACCCCTTAAAAATACGATTATACTCAAATGGGGTTACATATACTATTGGAAATTGGTTTAATTAGTGGACGCCAATAATATTCAGCATCGTGTAGTTGAATTTCTCTTTAATCGCTATAGTTATTTACTAGAAAGTGTTTTCGTGCTTTTTCGGTCAATGTGCAAAATTTGGGCCCCTACCACGCAAGTGTCGTCGGCATCGACATCGACTTCATTTGACAGATGGATGTGAGTCTTAGTCTTTGGTAAGTTTTCATTTGTGTCTTCTTCTTATTTTTATATAAAGGCCCTTTTGGATTTCGCCAGTATCCAGTTTTTTGGCTGAGTAATAATTTTCTTTCTACAGAGTCTGCTTCTTCAAGACGTCTCGTGAGAATTTCATGAAGAAGTATAGAGGAGGCCAAATTTTAAATTTAGAGGCTGTAGATCCAGCTGTTGATAATTCTACAAAGGGGACAACACAATAAACTTAAGACAGGTGTTAGTTAGTAACGTGTACAGAATGTATAAATAAGCTATATTATTAGTATAAATAAAATCACAAAGTTTTCAATACATGGGGATTTAACATGACTGAGGACAGCTTTTAAATTTGTAGGCTTGGGGGATACATTTAGGGAGGATATCATACGAGGATATTTAGGGCAGTTAAAGAAAATGTGGTCAGCCGTTCCTTCGTCTAGACCGCATTCGCAAAGTGAGGAATCCCTAACCCTGATTTTGGCCAAAAAACGGGGGTACATGCGTGGCCTAACCTAAGACGGCATATTGTGGAGGTACATAATTTAGATGCCTTTTTATACTTGAAAAACCAAGGTTTATCTGGTACCGTTTCTTGGATGCTTGCATAATGTTTGCCCACCGCTCTTCATTTGTGTCAAAAAGAAGCAGCAATGTGTCACATCCATCTGTCAAATGAAGTCGATTTTGATGCCGACGCCACATGCGTGGTGTGCACCCGCCGCGCGTCGTTTTCTCATTGCTATCTCGCGTCAGTTGTACAGTACTTTAACTAAAATAGGTTTATCAAAAGTTTCAGATTAGTATGAACATAACGGATATTTTTTTTACTGACAAAGTAGCCAACAGCGTCGTAAGAAAAAAAGATTTTGAAGCAACTCACGATATAGACAGCTACAAAAATTCCATTGGAACATCCAAATAAATCCCTTTGACCCTAAGGGCATTGTTATTCCCATCTGGATCTAGGAAAATACCCGTCCTAACTTTCAGTCTGTCTATGTATTCCAGGCAGATTGACCTTTCACATCCACTTAGAAAGTCTGGGGACCTACCATGATCATGTCATAAGATCGTTTTGTTAGGGTTTCGTAGCCTAAAGGCAAAAAACGAAACCCTTATAGATTCCGCCAAACCGATGTATGTCACACCCTTTTTATTCCAAAACTATGAGGATTACACAGTTGAAACTTGGAAGGTACATGTATTCTGTAAACCGCTTTACGGTTTTTACAGAAAAATAAAAAAATATATGAATAAAGGGGGGACTACATGGAACTGACACTGAAATTTTTTTTTTCATCAAACCTATACCTATATCATTAGATAGGTCTTTAATAATTACATTGAGGCTTCTAAAACAGTTTTTTCTCAAAGTCAACCGTTTGAAAGTTATACACTTCCAAAGTGGAAAAATGTGTGTCTCCCCACCTCTAACTTTTAAAATAAGAAAGTGAAAAATAAAAATAAAAAAATAGTCTTTATAAAAACTTTTAACAAAATTTGGTTTAAACGAAATTTATTTAGTAGTTTCAGAGCTATAGCACATTTTCCAAAACCGCAAATATAATGAAAAACACTATGAAAAACAAACTTATTTTTGCAGACAAAAAATTATAATGGCATTTTGGCAATAATAATAATATAAACTTTATTGCACACGATACAAAAATAAACACATACAGAGAAAATGTCAAAAAAGAGGAACGCGCAATAGGCGGCTTTATAGCTACGTAGCAGTCTCTTCCAGGCAACCTTGGGTTAGAGGCGAAACCCTTCATGTGCGAGTTCGACTCACACTTGGCCGATTTTTTCAATACCACTGTTCAAATTCGTAATTTTTTTTTATTACTTTGTTATTCCTGCCAACCAACAAATTAAAGTTGTCTGACGCACTACACGTAACGCTTTGAAGGCGATGATTGAGCGAAGACGTCACAAAACCTCCGTCAAAACACTAGTAGTACGAAATAACATACTAAGATTGAAACAATACTGCGCTTAGTGATGGCAGTAGGCCCCCTGGAGCTTTCATACGTCTCGTCCTTGGCATTCAAATATAAACGTTGGCAATTTTCTGGCATTTCTCGAGTGCCAACTGAGCTGAGAATGTTTTATTGTGCTGGTGAGAATGTAATAATGTTTGACTTAATAAAGTATAAACACTAGACTTGTGAACGTTTTATTTGCTACAGAGGCGACGACTTATGAAGTTTTTCTGAAAAATAAAGTCTGTTATTTTTCTCGCGCTTGTTTGGAAGTATTGCTCTAGCTATAGCATTTTTTTATTTTAAGACAGTGCCGGTAAACTGTCACCTGTATCATAATCCTAATCCTAACTAATATATAAATGCGAAAGTGTGTGTCTTGACGCCCTAACCAAGCAACCAATCGACTTGATTTTTGGCATAAATTTAGTTGAAAGGACGGACCGTAACATAGGTTACTTTTTATCCTGATATTCCCACAGGAACGAGAAAAACGCGGGTGAAACCGCTGGCAGAAGCTAGTATGGTAATATTTTTATACCTATATTATTTTGTTAAATAAAAAGTGATAGCGTAATTAATTCTTTTTTAAAATTCGGTATTTTGTTGATAAAATATGTCATTAAAAAGAAGTTTATTATATGAACTTTGGTATGAGAATTGACAAAAGAGTATTATTATTGTCATTCCATTTAATTAAATAATTTAAATCAGTCAATCAAATTACGAGAACTGGGTTGAATTAAGCAAAACGTGTTTCTCTATTAAAATATGACTAAATTCTACACAAAACCACAAAGAAGCACAGTAGTTTTAAACAATTAAATTCGTTGTTTTTTTTTTTAAATCCAACGCAATGAAGCAAACATAACGTATTTACACTGAAAATACGCATTTTAAACAAACTCACGAGATATTAGAGGGAGGGGGGAGGAGGGCGAACCAAATCTAACGATATCTTATTAAGGGGGTTCGAAAATGGCCAAAATCACCTAACGTTATTAATGGACTCCTCCTTTATTAATAGGTGGCATGATCACGGGAAGTCTCGTCAGGTCTCGGCTAGTCACTAGCCACTTTAAAATCAAACTAAAAAGTAATGTTCTTTCTCGTTCAGAAATCACATTAAAAAAAAAGACGAGTTGCACTCCGGGAGTGCCGGCAGAAGTGAAAACTTGATTATTAACGTTGAGCATGTTTGATATTTTGGAATGGTTAGGGAATAATTTTGCACCAATTGCTTTATCAGTATAAAAGTACTATCATTTATGTGGTAGAATACAATATTCATTTATTGCGCTATCGTACACAAACATGACAAACCATATTAAAGTGAACGTTAAGTTAGGTAATAAGATATAAGAAAACATTAGTTATTATAGAGAATCGAAAAATATATATTGACAATAAAACAAGAGACAAGTAAAAGACATTATCAACAGTCTGTCGCTAAGCAACCGAGACCATAGTCAACCTGTCACCTCAACATTCTCCATCCGTCCTACGCTTTTTCGATCAGGTCACGTGTCCTGACGCGAGTTTAAGATTTTATACCCATTACAGAAAAAGTGCTCAACGCCGCTAAAGAAGTTTTCACTTCAAAAAACATTATGAATGCAAAAAAAAAAACAAAAGTAAGACTTTTTTTATGATTTTGTAATTTTTGCATTTTTCAATGCTATTTTTATACTTATGGTAAAATTTAAATAGAAAAATATTGGATAAAATTAACTCGGCCACAAGTGAATTCTCAGACGGAAATCGAACCCGCGACCTTTGGAAATCCTGTCCAATGCTCCGAAGAAGCTGAAGAGCATTGGACCGGATTTCCAAAGGTCGCGGGTCGAGTTAATTTTTTCCAATATTTTTCTATTTAAAATTTACCAAAAGTAAGACTATTATTTTCTTATACATTTTCGTGCTCCTCTATACAAGGTCCTTCAAGTAAGATAAGTTTTTCAGTTCATTCGTTAAGTGGGCCGTGAAACACCGATTTATGGTGTCTTAACGGTGCAACTGATAGTTGTTTTCCATTTAAAAGGGAAACCGAAACCCCCCAAACAAAACACCGCCACAAATCAAGTATCCGCCTCCATTTTGTTGCGAAGAAAATACGAGAAAATGTGTCGCCGGTTTTTTCTTACTGGAATATTACTGAAGGAGAATTACCAAAAAAAACGTACAATTTAAAAATGGGCATGCCCAGAAAGTTGTTTAACGTTTATCGTTATAATAAAAAACAGAACAAAAAAAGAGGTATGGCAGTTGGAAGTAGTTGGAGCTGCTGTAGGAGGCACTGTAGCAGGCATAGCCTAGTTAAGTAATAGATATAATATAAACTCCATCAAATAATAGGAAAAAAAAAATTGATAGTAGACAACCTGTCTGGCGTGGGAAGGTACCTAAGCAATAAACGTTAGTGGTACAATGATTTATTTGTTCTTTTATTACAAAAAAAAGCTGAATCTAGGTGGAAACTATGACGAAATAAATTAAATCTAATTATAGCGACGATTTTTTTTCCAGCAAAATGAAATCTTGCTGTGATCATTACTTCTATATCAAGTCATAATAATACTAAAGCACCAACATATTTTAGCGTTTCTTACAATAACGTTGAAAATGGTAACGAATACTGAAATAGTCCAGCTCAATCATTAACACTGTCGCATAATGCGACCGGTCCTTTAGACCCGGCAAATAAACGGCTTGATGAATGCGCGTCATTTGTTTTGTCGTCTGTTAACCCTCCACGGAATAACCTGTGCCTTACGCGCTACTATCGACCGTGCGCACTTAATTGGCAATTTTTGTCGAGTGTTACTTTAGCATTTCATACTCGAACAGGGAAAATACTCAATTTAGTGTACTTTTCAAAGGAAAAGGGTTAAGGAGTCACATAGGTACATAATTAAAAAATTTAATAATGATAAATGCGTGTCATTTGTTTTGACGTCTGTTAACCCTCCACGGAATGACCTGTCATGACAATTTAGGCCTTTCACGCGGAAGGGGTTAAAAAAACAATTCAGTGGTGAATAAAAAAAAAAAGTAGATTAAAGAAGCTTGGATTTAAATAAAACTTTATACCAAGTAAAAAACCCATGTTTAAAACTATATTTTTGCTTGGCGTCTCAGGCCCCGTGTTAGGTTAACGAATCTTCGAGTCATGTAGGTGCATAACTTAAAAATGTGACAATGATGAATGCGCGTCATTTGTTTTGTCGTCTACTAAGCCTCCACGGAATACCCTGTGCGCCACTATTGACCGTGCGCACTTACTTAACAATTTTGACCCTTAACACGGAAGGGGTTAAAAAACTCAATTTAGTGGTGAATTTTAAAAGAAAGTAGCCTAAAGAAGCTTGGATAATTTGGCTTGGAAATAAACCTTTATATTCTGGAAAAGTAAAAAACTAATGCTTAAAACTATATTTTTTCCTTAACCCCTCAGGCCTCGGGATATGTGACACGTAATAGGCTGCTAGCGAACGACGAATTAAACGGAAAGCAAATACAATTTTAGGAAAAGCCATAGATTTCCACCAAAAAGGGTTATCTACTGAAAAACTTTTCTGACATGAAATTCAAAATAGGGTTGGATACAGCAACAAGCATAAATTACATCTAGTCTGTCCGTAATAAAAGCTAGTTACCGCAGCCGTGAGCGTTGCATCTGGCTGCATCAGATGCAATTTCCCGAATTTATCCGACAAGCCGCATAATCTGACGGGGTATAACGTCGTTAAATAAAACTGCTGTATTGCTATTAAAATAAATTCCCTGAGGAGGAAAATGATAAGTAGGTTAATCTACTTTTAATAAGATTTTGCAATGCTAATACTGCTTAGCAAATAAGAAAAGCCTGAAGCAAAAGGGTAATGAATTAGTTAGAGAACAATTCACTTTTTATAAGGTCAAAAACACTGATAAAAAAAAATTGTGATCACTTAATCATTTTCATACAAAATAGCTATTTTTCGTAGAGGGACTAATAAAGTAAATTTAGACCGATATTTTTTCAATTTGATACCTTTCAGAAGCTAGACTAACTAAGTAGTTACTTCAAAATTTCATCCAATATAACCATTTTTTTTTCTTTTATTAATCCTTCTCCTTTTTTTGAAGTCGTTTAAAAATAAAAAAACACCGGCAGAATGTTGAAAATGTAGCTTTTGAATGGTACCAAATTGAAAAAATATCAGTCAGGATTTACTATAATAATCCCTCAACGAAAACAGGTATTTCGTACGAAAATCATTAAGTGATCGCAGACTAAATATTAAACAAGAAAATATACTAGAAAAAAGGAACTAGTCTCATGTCGCCCTGACGGGATTAATATTTATCACATAAAAATAGAAAATTAAAGTAAAATGCAAAATTAAAAAGTTAACCGACTTCAAAAAAAGGAGGAGGTTCTCAAGTCGACGGTTTTTTTTAACATAATTTCGCCAGTTGTTAACAGATCTTTATAAGTTTTTTTTTTATCAGAAAGAAAATGGTTTATGTGTGGTCCCATAGAATTTTTACGAAGATCTGGCTAGTAGTTTTTTCATAATCCTGAAAAATATCAATCACCTTTTGGCAAGTAGTCGTTTACCTAGATGACATCATTGTTGTGTATGGGCTGATTTTTAGTGTAAGTAACGGCACATGATGTAACTAAAAAATCTGAAATAAAAACATTTTATCAAAAAAAATCAAACCGACTTCAAAAAGTAAAAAATAAAACTTTTGGAGTCGGTGCTAGCTAGCTAAGGCCAAAAAAATATATAGTTAATAAAAGTGCAATGCGGCCTTGGCTGGCACCGACTCCAAAAGTTTTATTTTTTACTTTTTGAAGTCGGTTTGATTTTTTTTTATAAAATGTTTTTATTTGATAAGTACACTAATATTTCACAACATATTATATTGGTCTGATAAGAGAGCTTTGTGTTATAGAGCAGAGTGATTTGTGTTATGGAAATCAAAATCATTAAGGACACAAACAAAAACTCTGCTCAGACCAGGCTCAGATAAGGCAGTCAAGTTTCCTATACTGGCCATGAACAGAAAACCGTTGTGCAAGCAATTTTATAGAGAAAATCAGCTAATTCTTATCAGAAATCTCAATTTTCTTCGACCTATCACTAAGTCTAAGAAAGAGCATGTTTTTGATGGAATTATATATTTAAAGGGTTTCACGGCAAAACATCAGCAATTCATTACTGCTCCGCCATCTAATCGCCAGTCTTGAGCAGACTGCGTTCGATAATAGCTGGAACATTAATATACGAAGACAACAGCGAATATGGCATTAACGATATTTACCCATGATAAACGTGGAGGTGCTCTCATGTAAGACAAAAATCCAAGCTTGCTTAATAATTAAATTCATTCCACGACTATTTTTACGTTCATCTCGCAAAAAAAGCAACAATGTTGGTGCTTGGGTTCTGCATCAGCTCTGCTATGGCTTTTTTTTAAAGATTATAAAAACAGATAAAGTAACTTTCATTTCATCATGTAATTCGCACGAGATCCTCTCATTGGCATTTATTAGGCTTCGTCTGAAAATTCTCAAGATGGTCAGGGATCTTACCATGAGCTGTCAGAGCAATATCAATGTATGCAAAGTAAGCGAGTTGGCGTTATACTGCAATGCATAGCTTCTATAACTTCGTCGTCTCAGCCACATAACACCCACTGCTGGGTATAGGCCTCCCCAAAAGGGAGGGTTTGCCATAATCGCCACGCTTGGCGGCGGGTTGGCGATCGCAGTATGGCCAAGTTTGTAAAAGACGCTGCTGCCCGTCTCCTGAAGGCTGAGTCCCTTAGTCGGCTTTTACGACACCCACGGGATTAGAGGGGGTAGTGCTATTCTAAGCCGACACAACATTACTTAAATATTGCGATTGAGGGCGCCGAGTGGCAAATCGGATCTATAATTATGCTGCTTGGATGTAGCAGCATAATAAAAATTCGATTTGCCAATCTATAGCTGATATCTTTATATGCAGAGCAGATTTTTATAAAAAGCAAAACACCAACACGCAAGACCATTATTCAGCGCATCCATTTCTTTTTACTAATCCTTACAACGACAAAGGGAGCATTGAAGCGAGCCCTCGGGACGCGCGAATTGAAATATCAGCGCGCACAATACAATCCCGGTTTTGAGATTTGCACGAGCGGCACTTCGCGGCGAAAGGGTTAAGAATCATTTAAATATGCCGACGAGAAGTGGAAAACGTTTATTTTGTAGCGCATTGTCTTGTCTGCTGGTGCATTCTGTTCGATGGGTTAAATTGGATCAAGGGTTGTGTAAACATTAATCTGCAAAGTGGTCGTCTATTGTCGGTTGTCTCATTTGAATGATTTTCAAGAAATGAGGATACATACATATATTCAATCCCGGTTTTGAGATTTGCGCGAGATTTGAAGGGTTAAATATTTATATATGTATAATATATGTATTTATTTCCGTTACCCTAGTTTCCCATAACACAAGCCTTATAGTGCTTACTTTGGGGCTAGGTTAATTGGTGTGAGTGTAAGAAATATTTATTTATGTTATAAATATTTAACAAGAAAATATACTAGAATAAAGCAACTAGTCTCATTCAATTCATTAATTTCTAGTATATTTTCTTGTTAAATATTTATCACATAAAAATAGCATTGTAAAAGTTATAAATATTTATAACTTTTTAATTTTGCATTTTACAATGCTATTTTTATGTGATAAATATTTATTTATTTATTTTCGTCTAATATAAACTACTATTGACCTGTATGTACGTCACAACTTGCAGTACAGTAACCTTGTAATGCGAGAAATGTTATAATGTAAGTCTTTCCTTGCCAGTTGAATATTATTTATGGTTAGGAAAAACCAAAAATGTAATATTATAATTAGTATTTTCTTTTTGTGATGGAAATTGACCTTACTGATATGTTAAGCTCACTTTTCAATTTGATAACTCTGTATGAAATAAAACAGGGAGAAAAAAGTAGCCTTTGACGAGTTTCCTGCCGGTTCTTCTCGTTACAAGGTCTCCCGCCGTAGGGTTTGTGAACCGATGGCGTAGCTTCTTTGACGCTCATAAGTGCTTGTAACAGCCTAGACTGAATAAATGATATTGAATTGAATTGAATTATATTTCGACGAATTATCAAAGGTTATGTAAACGTTAATCTGTGGAGAGGTCCTCTTTTGTCTACTGAGTCGTTTTAATGATTCTTGAGAAATGAGGGCACAAACATATAAGTACAATCCCGTATCGAGGTTTGCGCGAGCGGCATTTCGCGGCGAAAGGGTTAAGATTCATTTTAATATTCCGAAGAGAAGTGGAATACGTTACTTCGCGGCACATTGTCTATTGGTGCATTCTCTGTGACAGGTTAAATTGGATCAAAGGTTGAGTAAACGTTAATCTGTGGAGTGGTCCTCTTTTGTCAACTGAGTCGTTTTAATGATTCTTGAGAAATGAGGACACAAACATATAAGTATAATCCCGTTTTTGCGGCGGAAGGGTTAAGAATAATTTAAATATGCCAGCGAGAAATGGAATACATTTATTTAGCGGCGCATTGTCTACTAGTGCATACTCTATAATGGGTTAATTGGATCAAAGATTGTGTAAACGTTAATCTTTCTCCTGAGGATGCTCCGTGTGTGGACGAAACACGTGTAGAGTCATCAGTGAAGGTGCAAGGTGTGTCACTGTTTTGCATTTGCATTTATTTGCAAGCAGACGGGTAGTGAATCTTGCATGTGTTTATTCTTGCGGAACTAAGCTACAATTTTTTAGTTTTCTACTAAGATATGGATTCCGCCAAGTAACGCCCGATTCGAAGCTGTGTCCGCCTCTACCACCGACGTGGACGCCTCAATGTGACCACGACCGCTCTTCCAAGAGCGAAACGACGACGAAGAAGAAGATTCTATCAAAAACTTGTAAAATGAAACTAGGCTGTTATTTCAAAGCGAAATTTAAATACTAACTTAACTACGAAATAGCCAATATTCCATAGCCTTTCAATAACAGATCTATATTACTTTCTAGGTCAATAAGAGCACCCCCAAACAAAGAATTACCAACCCATAGCAGCTAAATTGTGCCCATTCGGGTCATATTAGGTTCACGCAACGGACGTCAAAAATTATTTAATTATTTCGACACCGCGCTGAGGACACAAATAACCGATAAAAGTGCTTCCATATCTAGATATTGCCCACAAATTACTATAATTGTTTTTGTGTTAACGGCCCTGGCACACGGCATGGTAACGAGACGGCTACGGGACCCAACTGTCAGTATCTTGATTGTTTTGTTTTGGTCACGAAGAGGTTTTCCTAATAAATGGAAAAGAAAGATACAATTGTGGCAGACAAACGATAGCTTGTAAAGAGATTTTGAGTTTTTTCAAAAACTAAATAGCAAAAATTAAGCCTTTTGGAGTCGGTGCCAGCCAAGGCAAGAAAAATAGTAGAGAAGGACCGCAATGTAGAATTAATTTTTTTAAAGTCGGTTTTTACTTTTTTATAACAAGTTTTTTATTTCACAATTTTAAAGGTAGAAGTCTCGTGCCTACATTAATAACTTTATGTCAACTGCTCATCACCTTGTACAAATTGCTGCTTTTCCCGGTGCATGGACTTTAGTTATTGAGGAGTTCTCCTGGCAATTCATCATCAGCTCTACTTCATCGCAGTCATTGTGACGAGCATAAATAAAATTAGGTAATCGTATCGCTTTAGTGAAAAGTATTTAATAGTTCCGATGACCATTTGTGGTCCATCATCAGATCCACTTCACCAAATGAAGGTTTCTAAAAGCATATGCATGAGTTACTAAAGAAAGCACCAAAATCGGTATAGGAGTGCCTATAATATTTGAAGAGGTCCCTGGGTTTCTCCAGGATTCCATCATCAGGTCCTGACATAATGACAATGGACCCCTTGGGAAGTAAACGCTTTCGAACAAAAAAGAATTAAGTACTTAAATCGATCCAGCCGTCTTCGAGAAATCGGTGTAGTGTAACATACATAAAAAAATCCGACAAATTGAGAACCTCCTCCTTGTTTCTCCTCCGGTGAAAAATACCTTATCTAAGGTAAAAAGTAGGTGGACCGGCGAGGAAAAGTAATTTGACTGGTAAGTTTGTCCGTTTCATTGTTGTGCAAGCTGCTTAGTCTTGCTTAGTCTAGTAAAACACTTAAAAAAATGGCTGCGTTGTGACTCGGCACCCATCACATCACGGCCTTCACGAGAGCGGACAGTGGTTCATAGACGTGGTGTCAGACGGTAGAAAACATTTATATGGAAAGTGATGAGAGAACAGGAAGCAAGAGAGATAATGTACCTTTATAAGGATTAAAAGAAGTAAAAATAATTGATCACGCACGGCTGGCCCCTAATGGGAAGAAATCGTGATTGTGTATGCCGAGTTTTATGGTCATATTAATATGTATTTAGACTTCCAATAATTATGCTACATTTAGCTTCTTCTTCTTATCGTATGAGGATTAGTGGCCACCTCTGGTGTCAGAGTTTATCAAGCAGCATAAAAGGCCTCTGACTTGATTTAGCGACTGGTATCAGATGACAACAGCCGGGATCGACGGTTTAACGTACCCTCCGAAGCACGGAAGCGCTCAGTTGTAATGCCACTTTACGGTCACCCATCCCGCACTTGAACGGACTGAACGTTGATTAACAAACGTGATCGATTACAATCAGTCTGTCAAGCGCAGCTGAAACCATACAAAGAAATTTAAAAAAGTAAAATGTAGAAGGTAGTTATGAAATCTAGCAAGACAATGAAACAGTTTTATTCTTATAATATTTGAATAAAAAAAAACTAGAAATATAGATCAGCGGTTCTGAAACTATTTTGGAAGCGGAACCCTTTTGAAATGCGAAATTTTGACGGAACCCCAAAATAAAAGTTACAACAATATGCATAGCATACTTTAATAAAGGAAAAAATAAAAACCTAATGGGATGTAGGTAATTATATGTTTCGTATTGTTCATCAATCGGTTGATATCAGGTTTGATAGTTGAAGTCTTATATCAAGTATACAAAGGCTTTGGAGCACACTTTGAGTATAGCCGATAAACATTTCGTTGAAAATACCTCGTCGTCGTCGTCTCAGCCACATAACACCCACTGTTAGGTATAGGCCTCCCACAAAAGGGGGGGGTTTGCCATAATCGCCACGCTTGGCAGGCGGGAAGGCTATCGCAGTATGGCCAAGTTTGTAGGAGACGCTGCTGCCCGTCTCCTGAAGGCCGAGTCCCTTAGTCGCCTTTTACGACACCCACGGAATGAGAGGGGGAGATATTCTAAGCAGACACTACACAGCTAAATACCTACCAAAAGTCATTCATTTAACTAATTCATATTAGCAATGGCATGACAAACATAAATAAGTCCAAAAATATCCAGGACTTCGTCTTCAACTTATATAACGACAGCTGAACGTTTGTTTCAGAACAACCGCGGTGCAGAGCCAATAAAACAATTCCCTTTCGTAAACTTACAAATTTGTACAATACGACATAATAAATATTTCGGAGCGTCTTAGCGAGTAAAATATAGACAGCAATTAATTTCATTCAAGACAAGGCAGTGAAACGGACCAGTCACGCGAGCGCGGCCCTACCACTGGGCTCTTGGGAACTCGAACGATGTTAAAAGTTTCAATACTTTCTCGTGTGAAATGAAAACTCTTTGCTGTCCCCGACCGTACCTCGATAAGAACTTGATAAGTTAGAAAGAGAGTAATTTTTTCTAATTTTTTTCTATATTTCAAAGGGATTAATATTTCCTTTACGGAACATAATTGACCGTTCTGTTTTTAACTTTTGGTTCTCTCCAAAAGTTAAAAACAGTTAGTAAATTTAAATAGTAATAACTTAAATTAAAAATGGTTAGTAATCCTTGAATGTCCCATACAATACAAATTTTGCCTTTCTTTTATTTATTTATAGCTATAAATAAACAACTGAATGATAAGATTATTTTCTTTTACATTTTGTTTGAAAAGAAAATTCAATCCTTGCATCAAACCATCTCACCACAGTCTATTTTTTTATGCAACTAATGATTAGAATCATAAAACTATATTTTTTGCATTTATAGTGCAATTTTTAAAAACTACAAGTATTTTCACATTTTTTATCTTAAATAAATATGTTACTCAAATGTTTTTGTCATCAAATCGAAGACATTCGAGTTGCACTAGTACCAAAAGACTTATCTGAATATTAAAAGTTTTCCCGGGAACAAAACAATTTGAATAACGAAGAGAGTTTCCGAGTACCAGCGGAAAACATACGCGTTTCCGCTCAATATAGCGAAATTTTAATACATAATTAACATCTCATTAAAGCTTGATAAATTCTTAGCTTTCTTGCTGATACAAAGCCAAAGCTTAATTCATTGTTAAACAGCCGTCAGTAGCAAAGAACAATTTTATCCACAACTTTTTTTTTATTTTGAGAGTGACTAAATATTCTAACTAGTATACAATAAAGTTATAGAACTCATTCAGGAATAAAACAACTAGAAAATAATGTTGGATATTATCTTATTTTTTTTAATTATAATTTCATAATTATAGCAATTACTGGTGCTTCAATGCATTTTAAAACAACACTTGAATGTTTTATGATTTTTTATTTTTTGCATTTTTCAATATTTCTCTTGAATTACATTTATCAAAAACACTTGAATGGTTGAAACAGGGGTACCAATGCGCTGCGCGAGTTAGATTAGCAAGTAATGAAAGGTGAATATACTAGAGAATTTCAATGTGATCTCCTAGGTCTCTGTAGCGTAATTGGTCAGTGCATTGGGCTGGACTCCCAAGGATGCGGGTTCGAGTCCCGTCAGGGCGACATGTCATGAGACAAGTTGCTTGTTTAAAAATTATCATAAAATTACCAGTTTTAACTATTTTACTAATAAAAATTTCTTTCCAGAGATGTACGACAATCATTCATCGAAAGTCTACATCACGCACATGACTTCAAATAGCTGCTTTACGAAAAATGTTCTTATAAATGCTTTGTAGCCTTAGTTCCAATTTCCAAACCTATCTCCAACTCAGATGGAAGTGCGAAGTTCGCAGCTCGGTTGCGGTCACGTGATTTATTCCAGCTTCCCGAGTTTCACCGAGAAAAATAGGCAAGATTGCGAACTGAAATCTGTTTCTGAAGGACTATAGATCCTAATGTCGCAAGACTTAGCGCGGACTGTGATAAAGGCGAGCTATTTTAATTAAACCCTCTTTGAGAACACAGATGCAATGACAGATGGAGGAAACTCGCTTTAAAATGTTTGCAGTGCATTCTTAATAACTTTTTTTTATTATTTCACTTGTACCGAGTGATGAATTTTTCATTTCTAAGGTAAAAACAATATATATATGATAATAGCAGTAGGTACCCGAGTATGATTGATAAACTGTGGTAGTAACCTATAAAAAAAATGTATGATGACAAAATATCTTTAAAACTTAGTAGTGTTTATATTCACTTTCAAAGAAGTGAAAAAGTGAAGCGCTCTTGGCCGCGCTTGACAGACTGATCATAATCGATCACGTTTGTTAAGCAGCCTTCGGTCCGGGAAGGTGTCGGATGGGTGAGCGTTAGGTATTACAGCTGAGCGCTTCCGTGCTTCGGCGGGCACATTAAACCGTCGATCCCAGCTGTTGTCATCTCATAACAGTCGTTAATCCAAGTCAGAGGCCTTATAGGCGGCTTGATAAACTCTGACACCAGAGGTGGCCGTTATAACCGCCTCTGTGGTCTAGTGGTAACAACCACCGGTATCTGACCCAGGGGTCCAAGGTTCGATTTCCAGCGAAGGGTACATATTGTATTCGGTTTGGTTGGTGGTAGGACTTGTTGTGAGTCCGCCTGGGTAGCTACCACCATCTTATCTAAGTCTGACGCCATAACAACAATGTTTTCAGCATTGTTGTGTTCCGTCAGTTAGAGATAAGATAGCCAGTTCCTCAGTGGTTGAGGATTCCGGGAGAGGCTCGCTTTCATCTTCAGCCTTATCAATACTTAACATCAGGTATGTTGAAGGCTAAAAGACTCACCGTCGTAAATAAAAAAAAAAAAAAAAAAAGATGGTCTCTAATCTTCATACGATAAGATGACTTCCAAACATACAGATGCAGAATCACAGACAATTTAGCAAGTTAAAAAAACCCCAAAAAGCTTTGTCCACACCTTTTCTTTTTTTTAAACTAAAAACGTTCTAAACCAACCGAAAAGTTTAAATATTTTCCGACCTACTTCAAAAGAGTTTAAAGACAAGACAGCTGCGTCGTAATCAAAGCGAGAAGATAAACCCTTCCTTTTTAAAACTTTAAAATATTCAATTAAAAATGGCACAGAGTCAAATTAAAACGTAAATGGAATTCCATTTGCCCGGTCTGTCTGTCCATAAAAAAACCCCTTTGTGTTGAGTTTTAAATCCTTTTGGGAGTAACGGGGAGTCTACAATATACAGCGGACAAAGGCAGGAAAGATCGCTTGTGAAAAGTTTAATTTAATTGAAGAAAAAAGTTTGACCTGCACAACAAAAATTCTAATGGATAATAAGGATCCATAGGAAAGGATCTTTTATTTATTGTAGGTATCTTTATTATAAGCTTGTAGATAAAAATAAAACTTTATTCCAATAACATTTGCAGCACAACGAATTCTGCAGAATAGAGACCGTATCGTGCTGTGGTCACACGCAGTCACGACCGAGCAACGACATGTATATGTCGCAGCCAACTGGTTAAATTAGCCGTTCAATTGGAGGGCTATCCTGTAAATTAAACGCCGGCAGTCAATAAAATGGCTAAGGGACTACTAGCCAAGTCGTTGAATGAAACGTTTAACGACTTGGCTGTACGACATATTTAGCCGTTTAATTGAGAGTAGCTCATTAAATGAGATGTCACTATTGACTCAAACTATTCGTGAAAATTTTTAGCCGACGGAGTAATATCAGCCATATTTTTATCACACATTTTTATTATATCAATATTGATATTAATAAAACAATGTAAGTTATATTGAAAGGAAAACAAAGCACATAAAATTGCCAGCTGACGCGAGCTATCTGACGCCATATTTATTTTGAGACTACCAGCGCCCCAGTAGCAAAAAAAACAACTAAATTTGAATCACGAGCCTGAAATAACGTCAGCCTTAAAGGGCTAACTTACAATAGCCAACTAGTCGAACGTTAAGTGATGCTAGTTCACTCAACGATCGGCCTAGGCATTCAACTGAATGCCAGCGTTTAATTAACGGGCTAGCCTTCCAATCAAATGGTTGATTTAACCAGATGGCTGCAACATATATATTCTTTGGCAACGCTGTAATTTTGGACTAATTAACAAATGTATCTAGGTATTACAACTCTAGTAAGCCTATCTCTTATTGCGGATAGGTTAATGAAACCCAGCGTAGAGTCATCGTTCTGTCTCTATAAGCTTCTAACAAACGACTGAAATGCAATAAAATTTAAAATTACGTTTAGCATTAATTGGCTAGTTAATCAGTTAGTGAAAATTAATCTTTTTCCTATAGGTTGAAATAAAAATAAAAAAAAATATTTAGACATTCGTTCCTCAGGTTTAGTTTTATATTTCTCGGCGTTGCTCAGCCAAAAAGATCGTCAATGATAGAAGGATAAAAGCAAGAACAGCGCTAAATCTGGAGCCAGGGAGGATTGTGACGGAAGGATTTACGGGACGGGACACTGACTGATGCGCCCCGGCTTATCGGCCCCTTTATCTTGCACTAAATTAGTGGGACACCGTTCTTTGGTCCCAAATGCTGCAACAAGGGACGTAATGGCGGCACAAACAGTACACTCTTTTTTAGACGGCTACGCATGGACTGACACAAATAGTTAAGAAAAGACGTTTCCTTGTTCTGTGGTTAGTACTTAAGCAAATTTTAAGCGTCAAATGAATCATGGGATAAACTGAGAAATATTTTCGTTACAATCAAACAGTGTCTCAATAGGGTATTTGACAATGCGAAAAATAAAGTGTCAATTACTGTTATCAGTATTAATTATGAGTTTAAAAATGGTTTTTTATTAACGTAACTTGAAAATAATTATAAATTTATTTAGAAATCCGCAAATAAAAAATGCATTTTTAAACGTTTTGTCACGTGACACAAAACGCTCCTGATTCGTCGAGTTTATAATGACGTCACCTGCTTGTAAACCTCGTTTGACTACGTATGTGGATGATATGCAGAATACAGGCAAGTGACGTCACCGAACCCATTGCAGCGCCATATTGTCAAAGTAGCGTTTTGGCGCGCTATTTAAATATTGGATTTTTTATTTGATATTTTTCAGCAAATATGTACCAGAATTTAAAAAAACCTGTAAAATAGCCTACTACCGCGATTGCTATACTTAGCTACTTCTCTCGGATTTACGGGACACTGACTGATTTGTCCCGGCTTATCGGCCCCTTTATTTTACACTAAATAAGCGGGACAGCGTACTTTTGTCCAGAATGCTGCAACCAGGGACTTAATGACGGTAATGAAACACTACACTTTTGTGTAAGACTACTACGCATTGTTACAAAAACATAAGTTGAGTCCAATAGTGAAAATGTTACAGTTTTGAGAAATGTCCTAACTAACCAATGCTTTCGTTACAATTTGATGTGTGTTATGTATTCTTGTCACTGAAAATTACCATTAATTCAATTATAATGCTGTGTAACTGACTAACTAGCCGCAAGAGATTGATTCTTATTACGATTGCTTTTAATACTTTTTTTACAGGACTTACCCGTGGCACTTGAAAAGATGTCGACTTTCAAAAATACAATTAAATAAAACCACATTTCCGGATATGAAACGCGCTACTTTTCACGAACTAAGATCTAATTATCCGTGGTTGTATGTATTCAATGAACAGTGCGCGCCAAAACTTAAGATGTACGTATTCAAAAAACAAGTTTAGTTTTAAAAACTTCTGAACGGATTCGGATGAAGTTTGGCACAAAGTTAGTAGATAGCCTGAATTTAAACATGGGATACTTTTGCCGCGCCAAAACCGCGGTTGGCGAATGGTGATTCATAAACAAAAGAGTTTGTTACAAAGGCTGCCAACGCATCCATAAGCTGCAAATACCCAGCAAATTTTATGATATTAATTGTCCAGCGTGCGTATTCCGTATTGGCGCACATTCGCAGGCGCGATAAAACATGCGCTAGGCCTACAATAAACACTGGCGTATCATGTAATGGGCTGTTATTAGGGCTGCCTCTAAGAACAGCATTAAAAGAAATAAATAAAAAAAATCAATACTTAAGTTTTTTGAAGTGAAAACTTCTTTAGCGGCGAGTTTAAATTTTTGGGATGGGTAAAAAATATTAAAGTCGCGTCAGGACTAGAGTTGCTGTCGGGAAAAATTCCGAATCATTCCCGTGGAATACTTTCGAAATATTCTGAAGTATTACGAAACATTCGGAATACTTCGATATTCCAAAAATACCCATGAGAGTAACGATAAAAAAGCAGCAATCGGTCAAAACAGCAGCAGAAAGCAGTTGACACTTATTTTTAAATACCTACCTAGCAAGAAAAATAGTGAATCATTCTCTGATCATAGTAAAAGTCCCTATGGATAGATATACCTACCTTACTATCTAGGTACCTCTTAAACACAATAAAATGTCTGTGGAAGTTTTAAGTGTTGAAGTATGTACACACGGCGGCACATCAGACTATACATGACCTTGAGACCGCCTTTATGCACTACGTAATACGGGGAGCGCCGCCGCGCCGCCGCGCCGGCGGCGTCGCGCACGTCCATCTCGTATCTCATCGTGTCGGCGTCGTCGCTTCGGTCGGGCGGCCGGCTGCTACTCGAGCATACGATATTTGCTAGCAACATTAAAGATAAAAAAATGCCAATATTTATGTTTAAATTTATTTTGAAAAATTCTAATTGAAATAAACTTTCTGAGAATTTTTCCATAAGTATTCCGAATATTTCAGAAGTTTTGCAACTCTAGTCAGGACACGTGACCCTGATTGAAAATTCGTAAGAGCATTTACCGTTGACCTATTTCAAATTACATAAAGTCTCACACTTGCAAGATCTACGTATATTAGTTAATAACAACCATTATATAAAGATCTCTCATTACTACTAACTTTCATATTGATACTAGGTCAGTTTTAATAGATTTACCTGCCAAATCAAGTTGGTCTCCGTTTTCATCAACTTTTTATGAAGTTGTGGTCAAGATATAGTGGATTTTGATCGTTATTTTCGTTTAAGCTGTTTTAAATTCTGCCGGCACTCCCAAAGTGCAACCCGTTGTCTTTTATTTCAAAATTGTTTGAAACGCCACTGTTTGAATTAAACTAGACAGAAAAACCTTTACGGTGTGAAATTAACTATTCTCTAAATTAGAAAGGGGAAAAGTAAGAAGTGACTTTCATTCGCAGTTGAACTCGGAACGTGGCTTTTCAAGTTTCATTCCCACAACTATTGAGCTAAAACATGCCCACAGGTTTGTCAATCTACTTCGAAGACAATTGAAAATAAAGGGCAAGTAACGTTGCAAGGCTTCTTCTGTCCCTTTTAATTAAACAGACTTATTATTAATCAAGAAATTAAAATATTATAGTAAAGACAAAACTCTAGGATGAAAAAAAACCGGCCAAGTGCGAGTCGGACTCGCGCACCGAGGGTTCCGTAAAATATTTTTTATTATATGATGTAACTAAAATCGCAATTTTTCCTTTACCTGTACTATAAGACGTTACTTCGTACCAAATTTCAAGATTCTAAGTTCAAGGGAAGTACCCTGTAGGTTTTGATTCCCGTGCGAGTTTCGAAAAATTCAGGAAATTTGCGGCATAAACGGCTGTATCTTTTGATTGCTTTGGCGTAGAAGTTTTATTTTTTCACAGCTCCAAGGGACAGTAGACCTGAGTATTAGATATTAATTTCAGTTTGATACCTCCACGCGTTCCTGAGAGAAACGGTCTTGACAGACGGACGGACGGACGGACGGACAACGAAGTGTATAAGGGTTCCGTTTTTTTCCTTTTGAGGTACGGAACCCTAAAAAAGTATTAAAGAATGTATACTTACTAGTAAAAGTAGATATAATTATTTAAATTTTGATACTGACAACCCTACCTGCAATTAAGGGAGGTTACGATACGATAACGTGCGGTGTCCGAAAACACGTTCCTACAGTTCGGATACACCAACATTTCATTTGATAAACGCTGGATAAAAATGAATTAAGGAATATTGAAATTTGGCCAACCCATTCTTATCGATGTGGCTATCAATGGAAAGTAATGGACGCAGAATATTTAAGTACTTAAGAGAACTTCGAATAGGAGTGCTTTTACTAAAGATACCGATTAAATTACTTAACTTTATTGACAGACTAGCGTCCGCCCGCGGTTTCACCCGCGTGGTTCCTGTTCCCGTGGAAATATCGGGATAAAAAGCCTATGTTAAGGCGGTACCCTGACCGAAAGTGGCGCCGCGTTGAATTTTATTTAATATCGTAATTCTAATTCACAATTTTAATAAAACTAAACGTGGAATTTTTAGAGCACATTGTCTTGTATTTTTAGAAGGTATCGCTACATTTCGTCATAGTCATTCGTAGAAGTAGATAGCAAATGTGTCAAAAACGGCCACTTTTACCAGTTTTGCTATCTACTTCTAGCAGTGACTACGAGGGAATGTAATGATACCGTCTAAAAATACTAGACTATGGGCTCTAAAAATTCCACGTTTAGTTTTATTAAAATTGTGAATTAGAATTACGATATTAAATAAAATTCAACGCGGCGCCACTTTCGGTCAGAATCTTTCGATCAGAGAGAGTGAGACGCCGCTATACGAACCATCAGCGAGCGATTAGCCAGCAATCACATACGTTATACCATTTTTATTTGACGTTCCGCAGCGATCGCGCGGTATCTGCGCGATAATTGCAAGTTTTTAGGTAATAACCCCGCCGGATTTCTTTTGATCCAGTTGCTGACACCAGTAGCGCTAGGCGCCAGTTACAGGCGTGAAAAAGGCAACCATTTCATCCTAATGCTCTTCCCAACTCATGTAGTAGAGTTGGGAAGAGCACTAGGATGAAAAAGGAATAGATAAAAATAATATTTTGACGTGGGAAGACTTAGGAATAGAAAATGGTATGAATAGGAAAAACACAATGCACTAAGATGTGACCTTAAGGGATGAGTAATAATTGGAACAATTTGCGCCAGCAGCTGGAACAATGTTAATTTAGGGTAGATGGTGAAACCAGCACTTAGTGTTGCACAAAACTTTTGTACTAAAATAGCTCGAAAATCTCACCGCAATCGCGATAACTTTGCAGTTGCACACTTTAGCATACTCATTATTATTACACCCAACGACACAAAATTCTTAGCGCTGCATTCAGCTTAATTTTCTCCCTAATTACCATAGTTTTAGCCGTCACTGTTAAATCATAATGAGCAGATAATGCGAGCTTGCCGAATGCCAAATGAGCAAACTTGGCACTATTCAGTTTTCATGCTGAACAACAATTTACATAATTTATCTCGCTAACTTCATTTGCATTAATTTCTAGCTTTTAGTTTGTTGTTCTAGGACTAGGACTAGGACCTATTTCTAAGCGTAGGTTTAGAGTTGGAATACTGAAAAGGTTTAAAAGTCGAATTATGGGTGAGCTCGCCTGAATATATTGTTATATTGTAAACAACAATAAACAATAAATTTCATACAATCACACCAATTATCTAGCCCACGTTAAGTTACATGAAGAACTTGTGTTATGGATACTAAGTAACGGATAAACATAGGTACTTATATACATTTTTTTTTGTAAATACATACATATTATACATATTAAACACCCAGACCAAGACAAATAGACATGTTCATGCACACAAATATTTGTCTTGTCCGGGGATCAGGAAGATTTTTCAATTCCATGAATTTGAGTCGTGTCTCATTTTCTTTGTACAGCCAAAAGCACGTCAGGCCTTACACGTTAACTTGGAATTGTAAATGAAACGCTGTACTTGCAATACCCTTTTATTGCTTCCACACCTTAATACAATATTGCTACCACTTTACAAGGATTCCCGCTTACACTCTACACACGGAGCTTAGAGACAACCGCTCATGACGAAGGCTCGAACAAGAATCCCCGCCACATCACCTCACACAACCGCCCGAAACTCGGACTCCCCTCCCAGTCAGTGTTGCCAGATCAATAATGTTGCCAGAGTAAAATCCATAATTTTAGTGTTGCCAGAACAATGATTTATACTGTTTATCATAACTTATTAAAAACCTAACAGAATCTTAAATCACTCGTAATGTCGGCGATTTTCGTAGTGCAAGGGTTAGGCCCGAGATGGTGTTGACTTTACTTTCTACTGCGGTACGGCATTGTTGACATTTTCCAGTAGAAATAATTATATTAGGTCGTTGTACGTTGAGTTTACGGTCCCTTGTGAAAATTGTTCCGGTTGTTTGTCTTTGCTCAACCGTTTAACAAAGGTCGACGAATACTGCGAATTTTGAAACGAAAACGGCACTACAAAACATTGGCACTCGGTGCTGGTATTGCACGGTCTAACAACTCCTGAGGTTGCTCCGTGTGTGGGCGAAACACGTGTAGAGTAGTCGGTGAAGGTGCAAGGTGTGTCAGTCTGTTGCATCTGCATTTATTTGCGGGCGGGCGGGCGGTGCATCTTGCATGTAAGTTTTTCTTGAGGAATTATGCTACATATTTTTCGTTTTCTACTTACAAAAGATTGTCACAAAGCTTACTGTTATCATATCATATAGCCAAACAAGGCTTTACCATCAACTGTAATGCAATTCATTTTAGGTTATTTTTAGGTAGACGGTAGGTTGGTAAGGTAGCAGTAAAAAGTAGGTCTACTTTTTATCTGAAAATTATTTTTATGAAAACTGAAAAGGTGCTAAAACGTCGGGAAAACCAAAAGAACATCAAATTCAAAACAGTGTGCTCAAAACGTGATCAAATCCGTAAAAGTTGTTTTATTCATTTAGCAAAACTTAGTTTGGGAAAATCAACTTTTAACAACTAATTCCTCAGAGCTACTTTATCAATACATAACATCAGGTATGATGATGGAGAAGTGTCTCCCCGTTGCTCATTAAAAAAAAACAACACAACAGTATTCTGTATTTCAGGAATTCATTTTTAGGACTTTTGGAGGAGACGTGCGGTAGCTATCCGATGACGACTACATTTCAAAATCTATTTAGTTTAAAAAAACGCCGATTCAATTAAACCAAAGATGCAACTACCCAATTTCAATCTTAAACTTGCATTGTTCTGCAAATTTCGTGGTCCGTAAATCTCAGCCCGAGGACGCAGCTCGCAAGTTTCGTGCACAGTTGCACTGCGACGGATGCAAAAAATATTCAATCTAGATCGAAACGAACCGCAAAAGTTCGCAAAGAACCGCCACAAGTTCACCGCACGCCGCACAAAACCTGACAACTTCTACGGACTAGTATCGGAAAACTTCCAGAAAGTTGTGCTATTGGTGATAAACATGTGCCTTTGCACGCTATATATATAAATAATGATAAAATATAATACAGGGTGTTAAAACACCCATAACGAAAACGAAAATCACGTATTATCTCCATCGTTACTATCATTTTCTTGTATGGGACCAAATCTGGGAACTTGATAGTTAAGGAGTTATTGAGGGTCAAAGCCAACTTTCATTTTTAAAGATTATCATTTAAAGTTATAATACCGCAATGAATATCAAAACCAATCAAATAAACTGGATCCCGGCCGCCTACTCGTAACTTCTAGACACAGCACAAGTTGTTGCACGCGTATTTTTGCGTGTAAAATAACTAAATTTTTTATAGACGAAAAATTAAAGTCGATTCTTAGCAATTATTTTTACATATTCTTATTTAGTTTGATGTACACTACACATATATAACAGCTTTTAACACCCTGTATTACTTATAATTTAATGATTTATTTTTGATAAATGGTCATTTAAATCATTAAATCTTGCATACAAAAAAAATAGTTATCCGGTGGCTTGTTCAACGATGCCAAAACGTCGGGAAACCTCACAAGTTATTCTCAAACGGGACTTTAAGCACAGCTTTAAGCCACAACCTTTGTAAATCTGTTCCACTGCTCTCCCAACCCAATTGAGCTTTAAAGAACGCAAGCTAACGACTCAACCTTAAAAAATATGAGAAACCTCTACTTGTTCAAACGAAACACAATTAACAAATTTAGGGAACCATAGGTTTATTAGTAACTAGCGGATCCTCGCGGTTTTACCCGCGTGGTGCCCGTTGCCGTGGGAATATCAGGATAAAATATAGCCTATGTCACTCGGGAGAAATGTAGGTTTCTAATGGTCTAAGAATTTTCTAAATCGGTCCAGTAATTCCTGAGATTAGCGCGTTCAAACAAACAAACTCTTCAGCTTTATAATATTAGTATAGATAAAATTATTTCTGTCTTCTTTATATATGTGTAACTGTTCGTTCTTTAATAAACAGCGCCAGACAATTATTGTGTAGGCAAGGCAAAGTGGCAAAGTTCCGAAATTTCCCACCGAAAAATGCCAGTAAATAAGGGGAACTACCGAAGTTGCGAACAATACATCAACTCCTGACTACACTCCACTAAACAAAAGCAATAACTGAACCTCTTCAGAAAGGGGAATAATAGGGCCAATAGTTATGATGGGAGAGAAGATTTTTATGAAATATTAGATCCCTTAATTTTTTTATATCTTAGGGAATTTATTTAAGCTGACTTATAGTTCCAGGGGCTAATTGTCTAATTTAAAATCTGTCGCAATCCCTTTCAATTCGTAATTTGAAAGATATTCAGGCCGTCACTATTTGACATTTGAAAGGGATTGTGATCGTGACGCGTTTTAAAAGGTATAGAATAAACGAAATTGAACTGTCTAAGCAATATGACAGACGAAAATATCACAATCATAATACCTCTGAAAGAGATTGTGATATATTTTAAATTAGACAATTAGGGGGCAGTTCATGAAATCGTTTATAACAGCTTAGAGTAGATGCACAAATACTTAATAGTAGATGGCTCGTTGACTTGTCCAAAATGTTACAATGATGTCATTAGTAATTTATTTATTTTTGAAAGGTTCTAATTACAGAAATACAAAAAAAATAAAAAAAAATACTAAAAGCTAATTATAAACTTCCGCAAATACAAGTTGTACAACATACTCGTACCTTTAAAATAATATACATTTCGAGAGCAAAATCAAGAAACTGCAATTTTGAAAATATGGATCGTTTTAATATGCATTTTTCTATTAAATTATATTACCTTTACATTTATTTTGGGCTAAATCCTCACTCGCTTTATCAAAATAAAACATTTTATGGCCGTGAGATAACCTAGATAAACGACGCGATAGTGTAAAACAGAAAGCGGTCGTTGTTTTAAAGAGCTTTGTAAATAATGTATTGCACAAAAGAATTTTATAGCACTTACGGCATTTCCACGCTTATTCTGTGCGGTGCAGTCTGCCTGCATGCATAGCATCGTTCTCGCCAGATTTTCAGAATTTTGTATGAAACAGAATGGAGTAGCGTCAGCTGAAAATTAAACATTGATTGCAAACGTAACACCTAGCTGACGCTTCATCCTCAGCCATTTAATAATTCCCACTGTTGGGACATAAACCTAGTAGTGGATAAGGTTAATGGGACATGATCCACTACACGGACCCAATGCGGAATGGTGGGTATTACCAACTGCAAATGCAGCCACCAACTAACCAACAACGGCTCAACGTGCTTTCTAAAGAACGGTAGCTCATACTCTAAATTCTAATATGCTTGATATTCCACGTCTGCGTACAAAGCGGTTTTCTTCATCTTTTTAATGCGCACAACCAGGGAGTGGAATTCCCTGCCTGCGTCTGCATTCCCTACAATGCTGGTATATTTAAAGCTCGAGAGAATAGGCTTTTTCTAGGCAAGCTCGCTCCATCTTAGACTTTTCCTTAATCTAAAGATTCAGAATGAGGCCAAGAATAATGTAAAAAAAACTCCTTATCCATAGATCCAGATGGAAGCGAAATGTGCACCAGAATTTTACTATTTCTACATAATGATAAGAAGTAGTAACATAATCAGTATCAAGGAAATGCCAGACAAATTCAAATAGGAAAACCGATGCATTCTCCCAATCTCTTCAATATACCTATAAAACTCTTCCGAATCCGAACATGTCATCGACATAAAATTCTTCAGTAACTTCCCAAATAAATGTCAACTCAGAATGGACGTAAACCAGTTTTGTCGAATGTAAAACCAGCGGACTCAATTACATTCCTTCGTTAATGCGAAGCTCTTCAAATTTTACAACCGTTCCTTTTATTAAAATACCCAGCATGATATGGCCTCCGACGGATTGCTGAAAATAAAAATTTAATTCGACTCGGTTATAACCGTAGTAGAGATTTTACGATACACAGTCTAATTTAGAAATATTTACATAGCTCAAATTGTGCGAGGGACAGTACAGATGTAGCGGAAGTAGGAAACGTTTATTTGCTTTTAAAAATCTAGTACAATATGAAGAACGCGACCAAATGTGCGAAAGAAACAAAACTGTATCTAATTAAATTTAATTCATTCCATTCATTTCTATTTAATTCTAATAATATTTTCCATGAGATTTCCTTAATCTGGGGGCTGATTGTCTAATTTTAAAATCTATCGCAATCCCTTTAAATTCGTCATTTGAAAGATATTTACATACTTCAGGCCGTCACTATTTGACATTTGAAAGGGATTGTGATCGGGACGCGTTTTGAAAGGTATTGAATGAACGAAATTGAACTGTCTAAGCAAAGTGACAGATGAAAATATCTTCCAAATGTATGGAGAAGTGTCACATGAAGTGTCATTTAAAACATCATTCGTTCTGAAGGGGATTGCGACTTTAAGTTACACAATTCCATAAATTACTATCACAATCACAATACCTTTGAAAGGGATTGTGTTAGATTGTGAAATTAGACAATTAGGGGGCAGTTTTATGTTACGAAAAAAAGCTTAATTATTTTTAATCAATGTGTTTCTTAATCTATGGAAACTATTAGTATCTCACATTATTATAAATTCTAAACAAACTTTAGTGATGGGATACCTTAGCTCACATAATTTATTGCTTAAATGTTACCATAATCAATAAAATTCTATTATGCCATCGGTGTCGCAAATGTTACATACTACATTACGATTGACTATGACCAATTTAGACATTTTTGTACTATATCTCAAACGTAGGACAGTAAAAAAGGAACAAAGAATTTTATGATCGCTCGTATTTTTCCAAAAAGTGTCCCCGTTTCCATCTGATAGTGGAAACGTTTAATTAAAACATGTTTCGTAGATAAAGAGCATTTCGGATACGAAATATAATGGTCGTTTTAAAAAGCTTTCCGAATTAAACTCCTCCTGTCTTATCGGTGCTTTGCGTTTGGAGGTAAACGCGCTTACTTTTTGTTTGTTTTTAATGAATGCATTCACAAAGAAAGTTAAGGGGTTTCTCTAAAACAAGCAACAGATATAAAAAACTGTGATGATGTTGATGCTAGTATGTTGTATTGTAAAATTGATTTTTTTTTATGAACGAGACGGTGAGATTTTTAGCCTTCATCATACCTGATGTAAAGTATTGATAAGGCAGAAGATGGAAGCGAGCCTTTCCCGGAATCCTCAATCACTGAGGAACTGGCTATCTTAACTCTAAATGCCGGAACACAACAATGCTGAATACATTGTTGTTATGGCGTCAGACTTAGATAAGATGGTTGTAGCTAGCCAGACGGGCTTAAAACAATTCCTACCACAAACCAAACCGAATACAATATGTACCCCCGCTGGGAATCGAACCCGGGACTCCTGGGTCTGATACCGGTAGTTGTACAACTAGACCACAGAGGCGGTTGATGATGGGTTCATGGCGTTGGTGGCTCAAACAGTTGAGCAGTCAGCAATCGATAACAAAATGTATCTAATATATTATTCGATAAGCAATAAGTAAGATTTTACTTCCCCCTTACATCACAAATGGTCAGGTTCTCTACTAATTAAATTAATTCAATTGTGTATAATAATTAAAATTAAACCAACTTGTATGAATGTTTGTTATAGTAATCAAACATGTGAAACCAATATAGATCCAAAGCTCTTTATTAACAAACAAACAACATAAGTAGACTGTTAATGCATCTCTCACTTTTTCAACAGAATGCCGCATCGATTTCGCTCCAAGCAAATATTAAAAACAAGAAAAGATTTTTATGCCAGAATTAAAAGTTCCTTAGGTACATCACTAACCCATTACTTTACGCACACATTAAGCGTTCACATTAAAATTGTTATAGTCACTAAACAAAGGGCACTTCAAAAGTTTCGCCCTAAACGAGCACCTTCAGAAATCCCCAAAGACGCACTTCCACCATTAAAAGTCAATATATAACAATGTAAAATGTTCTACAGCGAAAATGGGGTAAAGTTAGCCGGTATAATATGTTACGATCTTCCCTTACGTTTAATGTTAATGTGGAAATCGTTATAAATACCTTCTTACTAATGTCACGTTAGAGCCACAAGTTGTTAAAGTTTTGGTGATGTTAACCATCTTATTAAAAACTGTTACTATTGACGTATCGTAACTGCTCAAGCTACTTATTTCGGAATCAGTCGCCGTACCACGCAAGTGGCGTTAACATCGAAATCGCCTTCATTTGACAGATGGATGTGACACATTGCTGCTTGTTTTTGACACAAATGAAAACTTACCAAAGACTAAGAGCAATATGTGACATCCATCGGTCAAATGAAGTCGTTGTCGATGCCGACGACACTTGCGCGGTAGGGCCTCAGATCAATGTATGTATTGTCAGATATTAATTTATTTGTATAAGTTAGTTCAACTAGCAGTCAACCGCGAATTCTAACGCAAGATTTTTTTTTCTAAATTTCCAAAATAAAATCTTACGCCTCTTATTCCACCTCCCAAAAATGTTATTTCCGCAACCAACGTTACCTGAGGCCTATGTTTCACTGATTCTTTTCATAGTCCTTTAGTTTTGACATTTCATCGACATCTCAATAGGACTGGAAGTTTGATGAGAACCTGATGATTTGTTCATATTTTTGTTGTTTTAAAGTATAGCTACACAAAAATCATTCATATTGACCTGTAAGTGAAGTTATTGAAATCAATAAAACCCTAATCTCAATTCATGATCTAGCTAAATATTTCAAATGATAAGGCTGAGTCATATCGAAATAAAGATGTATAATAGGTAAATGATTAAACTTTCTAGGACCGACCATGTCTATTTTATGTTAAAAAAATAGATAACTCAAATTCATATAATGATTCCCCAGAGTAGATAACAGCTAAAACCTCCCATTCAATTCCATTAAACGTCCAAAATTGGAACAAAGGTAATCATGATAGACATCTAAATATTAAAGAAGATTCCAAGTTTCTCGAAAACCAGATGAATCCAGCTATTCTGTAATGGGATATCCATCAACGGATTATTGGGCCACTGAGTTAATAACCTAACTTTACAAAAACAAGTCTTTTCAACATTAATCATTAAGATAGATGACATAAAAGATCAGTGTCTTCAAGGTTTCCAATAATAAAAACAGAGACAGTTAAAAAGAAAATTAATCAAAGGTGAAATTCAAAAGGTTCTCCAAAGAATGATAATAAAAACTTGGCGCAACCTAGACACTCAGTAAATACTGTGATCCATCATTATGAAAATACCAGGGGCGTGCATTCCATATAGGCAATTAGGCAGTGCCTACCTCATTCAAAACCTAAATAAATATACAATAAGTGTTAAAATTATATTATTTTAGTTTAAATTTCTATTCAACACTCACCCACTAAGATATTCCTTACGCTAAATACTGAATACCTACCGATAGGCAGTCTCGAAATTGCCTACTCGAAACAAGCAGCGTTTCATACAAGAATACAACATATTTAGAAAAAGTATTGCTCAAGTATAAACCGCCCATGGCAAGAAGGGCGCTGTTTGTTCGTGTAACGTTCTAGCTTAAACTTCCGGAATATATCAGTATAAAGTAAGCATGCCTACCTGACGAATGAATTTGGTCGCGAATTATTTTGTTGAGGAGTTATTTTAAAACTATCATATTTCCTAAGATATTAATTAAAATTTAATGATGTAAAGGACAATTTTGTTCAAAATTAAATACTTGTGATGATTAACGTATTTATTTGGATAAGGATTAATATCATGTTTATGAAAACAGCTTCTCAAATAATACATTAGTTTGGAACAAATTTTATTATCTGAAAAATGGTTATAGTGAGTTAACCATAAAACATAGACATATGCTGTCGCGGACTTTTTTTTAGAACTTTTGATGGGGAATAATTTCGTCATACATGATTTTTACATAACTTTAACCGTTTACACACCGTCCGCAACGGAAGCTCCCAAAACTAATATTTTTTTCCCGTTTCTGTAACGTTTTACATTAATGCTCTGCTCTTATTAATCGTAACGTGATATTAAATATCTTATTTCCTTCCGAGATAAATGGACTATCCAGCACAAAAATAATTTTTCAATTCGAACTAGTAGTTCCGGAGATTAGCGTGCTCAAACAATCAAACTCGTCAGCATTTTAATATTCCTACTAAGTATTACGAACCTTATCATTTATGACTAGCGGCCGCTCTCGGTTTTACTCGCCGCGTGGTTGCCGTTACCGTGGGAATATCAGGATAATTATAAATATTTGCATACTGTGTGGTTTTCTGATATATAAGCTACATTTCTGTCAAGTTTCATCTTAATCAGTTCAGTAGTTTTTGAGTGAAATAGTAACAAACGTTCCTCCATCCAAATATCCACACAAACATTCAAACTTATAATGTTCGGTAGCAGGATAGGATAAGTGCAAAGTTACTAGTTAGATCTACAGTGCCTACTACGCTGGAAAACCAATGCACGCCCCTGGAAAATACTGATTAATTTCATTTCATTATCGGAGTGAACAAGAAAGCCTACTCATTCAGTATTTATCACCTCAGTATTGCGAAGCTTTTTATACAGTTCCCACGTCTGAAATGAATGTCGCAGGCAACCAAAGCTAGCGTGGTTATTGGTTGCCCTTTAATACGCCTAACGTTAATTGACATAATATGAATCCGTAATAATTCGTATAACTGATTTGGCATAGCATAACTGTGCATAACATTGAACATAATAATAAATAAACATAACACTTATAGCGCATAATAATGAATTCGCATAATTTGAATATGCATTACATTATAAACTATAACTTTAATTATCTTAAAATAATAGAAACGAAGCTCCCATTTAGCATTCGATGTTAGGTATTTTTTATTCGAGCCCGATAATGGATATTTTCACATCCTAATTAGAAGTTATCTAACCTACATTTTTGAATGTCTAAAACTGAAACGCCTATTTTTTATCTTATTCCTGTAGGTCACGTGATGGCAAGCATAAGTATTTTTAATTTACTTGAATTTCGTGGTTATTTTTTTTCAGACAACAGAAGTACTTGTTATTAATTTGCCTTATATATTTATACTATTTAATATTTGTGCAAAGTAACGTTATGCTTATTACATTTATCCCAAGTCAACATTATGACATTTTACTTTATGCGCATTAAAATTTTGCGTATTCAGTAATGCAGAATAATGTTATGCGATTTAAAAATTATGCGTTATTACGTTTTTCCAATTTGAATTAGGAGTATTACTTTAAGCGAAATAATATAGACCTATCAGTATTTATTACAATCTGCCAATACGGAATTAAGATATCTAGAAATCCTCAATAAATACAGACAGTCGTCAATACACTAGACGACCAGTATATATTACAAAATAAAATTAATAATGATGGATCACAGTATTTACTGAGCGTCTACTTAAATAATATCTCATGTTAGGTATAATATTCTATGAAAATAAATCAAAATTATAAAAACAAAACGAAACTTGATAAATTTTGTTCTGTGCTTCTCTTTTCTTCGCTTTCATGAGAGGTATCCATTTTTATTACGGGGTTCATACACAAGAATTTAGTCTTAAATTAATTGGAAACATTTTAACTTGGTTCCTATCAGTAAAATTTCGTATGGGTAAGGTTTGACAGTAGTTACATTACACTCTGAAGCATCTAAGTTCATATGCAGTTACCACAATTACCTTGCTAAATTTAATTTTCATCCTAAGGAAACCTCAGTGCCTTTATTCAAATCGGGAAAAAAGAGAAGACCCAAGTAATTATAGACCAATATCTATATTACCCGTCTTATGCAATTTTTTTTTTTAAATCATGCTGGAACAGTTATTCACCTTAAATCATTAACCTTTGACAGACGAGACAGTTTCCAGAGTTGCATGAGCTTCTGAACTTTTATCAAAAATAAAGGCCCATCAATCAAACCCCTCGCAAAAGAAACCAAAGTATCGACACGAACTAATAGACGTAACAGCTGAAAACTCCACAAGTGCAAATCCGGGAACGGCTGGTTGCATTCATCACCAGGAGAAGATAACCGCAAGGCGCGCAGAAACGGGCGCACTTAAAAATTAATTAGGACCTAGTCTACAAGTCCCCAAAATTACCTTAATGAATTTTCTACCTAAGAAAGGAGCTTCAGAACTTGAATCTAAAACAAAGGCGCATCAATCAATTCCTCGCCAAAGAAACCAAAGTATCGACGCCAACGTAACAGTGGCAAACTCCACAAGTGCAAATCCGGGAACGGCTGGTTGCATTAATCACCAGGAGACGATAACCGCAAGGCGCGCAGAAACGGGCGCACTTAAAATAATTTAAGCTCACCGCAACTTGGCCCATAAAGAACGGAGACAAAGTCTGAGACATTTTTCATTACGCTCCAAGCTATTTTCATCGTAAACAATTACAGGACGTGTCCGCTTCTGGCTGATTGTCTCAAAGTGTTTGCTTTCTTTGAAAGGGTACAGTTGGGAAATTGTAGTGGGATAATTTTGCTATTTGCCGTCTAGGAACGTGTTGTTTATTGTGTCTTTGAGCAACTGGACATCGTTTGTAGATGGCATTAAGGTGGACAAATAATGTCGTCGTCACAAACGGTTTGAGGTAAAGAGTGAAATTTAAAATACAAGAAAGAGATCATTTGTAACGCCCAAAAAGTAGGTGTATGTATTAAATTGAGAAAAAAGGTTATTTAAAATATTTAAAATCGCTTTACTGCAAAAGCTTAAGTGTAAATTTTTAAGTTATTTTATTTTGTAACAATATCAGAAATTTATAACATAAATAATCTCAAACAGAAAGACCTAAAATAAATATCTCAAAGCAGAAAAAACCATACAAATGTTACCGTACAAACTCACCGCTACATCTCCAATCTGAAACAGAGAGAACACAATTATAACGAAAGCCCTTCACATAACAAGTGTAACAGTATAACTGAATCAAGTGTCTTTACACAAATGAAATACAATTTGCACAAAACGGTAGCAGGTCTCAATCTGTTACGATTTATTTGCATGTAAATTGGGGAAGTTTCTATAATAATCTGGGCAGCGGTAACGAGTGCTTTTGTCGCAGACGCCGCGGGTGACGGCCATTTCGAATCGGCAGCAAAGGATTGCTTTGATGGTCATTCAATTATAAATCCTTTAGCTTTTAAAGACCTATTGTCAATTAAAATGACTGTTGGAGAGTGTTAATGATTATTAATTGAGAAAGAAGTGATTTAGTTTGGTTATTATTAAAAAAATAGAAATAAAATATGCCATCAAATTGATAGCCATCCAAATTATAATCCTTTAACGTTCAAAGATCTAATGTTAATTAAAACGGCTGTTGGGAAGGTGTCAAGTGTTAATGATTATCAATTGGCGAAGGAAATCATATTTGTAATAAACTTCCCGTCACTGTTTGTTTTTTCTGTTTTTTTTTTTAATTTTATGATAATTTGTAACAAAATTCTAGCTTTTGTCAAAAATCTCATACTTTTAAAGTTTAACTCGTAACGGTCTCCTCATACCTGAGATACAAGACTAACTTTGATAGATTATACTATGTAAACCATTATGTTGTGTAAACCTTTTGATAATAAATACAATTTAGTTGTATAAGTGAGTGTTTAATACCAAACAATTTATCAGCAATATAAACAAAAAATATGTGTTCCTCGCAATCTATCACGGCTCCAAGTCTTGGAGCAAATCGTCCAACAAGGTAATGTAGGCTCCAAGAGCGATATCTCAAGTCTGACGACAAATCCTTGGAAGTACGGGGCCAAGCCGTCAGCCAAGTGTCATTAGTTAAAATTACTCGACTCAGGATATCGCTCCCTGGGAGGTAGTTGACAAACTTCGCTGTAGGTACTGATTACCCTTTGTTTTGTAAGTCATGAGAGAAAAGCGGTTCCGGAACACATACTTCTTCTTAGCGTATCAATAGTTGGGTAAACCAAATGTCCGAAAAAAAATATTAACTTCTGACCAATACTACTAAATTTGTATTGCAAATACAGAAAAATGTAACGCTCTAAAACTAGCAGCACACTCTTAAAATAGTCCTAAAGTCAGGTAAACTTTCTTTGAATAACAACTTTCAGAAAGTAAAACTTAATACAGACAACACAATATCAACGATGCTTAAAATTAATAATAAAAGCTAACGTGGAACTGCTTCGAATTGAATAAAACATTTCATAGTAAGATCTTATTCTTCTTTGTCAGAAAATTTAAGATAATCTCACACACCGCTAAGTAAGTTACGTAAACGGATCTTGACAATACTCTTATTTATGAACGATGGGGAGACTTAGCCTTCATCATACCTGATGTTAAGTATTGAAAGGGCTGAAGATGGAAGCGAGCGTCTCCCGGAATACTCAATCACTGATGAACTGGCTATCTTATCTCTAACTGCCGGAACACAACAAGGCTGAAAACATTGTTGTTATGGCGTCAGAGTTAGATAAGATGGTGGTAGCTTACCAGGCGGACTTACAACAAGTCGTACCACCAACCAAAAACTCGTATGTATGAAATGCGGTGAGTTTGATAAAAGCTTGCTTACGTATACAGTGAAGTCAATAAACATTTTCACAAATATAACCCGTCAAAATCGTGATCGCTTAGCACTTGTAGTCACCTCTGTCCTTACATTATCTAAACAAGGTTTGTACGGCGTGAATGCAAGAACAATATTTTAATTATTCGTGACTATCATCGACGAAGTTGCACCGTTACAGTAATTATTAAGTTCGCCCTCTGAACCAGATGCATTAGCCTGTAATGCACTCCCGTGGGAATCTAAACAGGAATTTCCGCAGATGCTGAAGTTTCGTTAACCCAATTCTGGTTCCTACTTTAAAACATATTACGCGACCTGGGGGCTAATTGTCTAATTTTAAAATCTATCGCAATCCCTTTCAATTCGTCATTTGAAAGATATTTACATACTTCAAACCGCCATTATTTGATATTTGATAGGGATTGTGTTCCGGAAGCGTTTTGAAAGGTATTGAATGAACGAAATTGAACTGACTTAGCAAAGTGACACTCGAAAATATCTTTCACATATATGAAGAAGTGTCAAATGAAGTGTCATTTAAAACATAATTCGTTCTGAAAGGTATTGCGACTAAAGTTCCACAATTCCATAAATCACTATCACAATCACAATAACTTTGAAAGGGATTGTGATAGATTTTAAAATTATACAATAAGGGGGCTGTTTGACGGAAAAGTAATACGTCTTGAAATTGTATAAAACAAAAAGCTATTTTATTTTTTCCACTCCTTTTTAATTCTAATGATATAAAACCAAAACCATTATTAGCCTGTGGACGTCCACTACTGGACATAACCCTCTCCTAGCTCACGCCTATTGTGGCGTTCATAGGAGGATATTAGCCTTCTGCTACCACGCTGGCCAGACGGGTTGGTAGAGGGTTTGTTTTAAGTTTTCCTTCTCTCGCACAGGTGTTCAATGCGTCGAGCCTCTTAGTCGACTCTTACGACATCCCAGGCATGTAAGGGAGTGGTGACACTTGTATTCTTAGGCCGTCACCACACGGCAGATCTAATGATATACTTAAAAGTTTTTTTTTTATAAATTGTATTACAATTTACCTGCTTATATCAAGTTGTAACACCTTCAAAAAAGCACTTTTGCTTTCACCAATAAATAAAACACAGTTAATCCATAAGATTCGTAAAACATTTTCGGAACGTTAATCGAATAATAATATGTCTATTACTAAGTATTTGTAACTGGCATTGACTCTTACAGGCTTCCAGTTAGTCAATGTACAATCATACACACCACAAAACACACTGAACGACAAAGCAACAATATACTGGCTACTTTAAGTAGTATAATTGACGTAGGGACTGAGACAATGATAAGGCGTTACAAATGGGATGACTCATGTTATCTGTTCTATGTTGAATAGGAACCGTAAGAGAGAAAAAAGTTTGGAATCATTTTTTTACCCCGTTTTTCAACAACCTCAATTTTGTCGATTTGTTCTTGCTTTCGAGCAGCCATTCAACTGACTGTTGCTTTTTCTGTGGTTAAAAACAATAAATCCATGTTACGTATCCCTTGACGATGTTATAAATGTAGCATTTCAATGTCCGTGGTCCTATTTAAGCATCATTTTTGTGAGCCAAACAGCACGATCTCGAATTTGTTCGGTCAGTTCGTGCGGGTTCCAGCGACAAAAGTTTCTAAAATTTTTATACGTTATCTGGAAACTTTTAATATTGTCTCATACGAATCCCCAAATACTTCTGAATCATACTATAGGTTTTCTTAAAAAACCCGGTGAACAGTAACTACATTTTCGTCGATGGTCACGGTTGAAGGTCGTCCTTCAACACTTGCGGCATTTAGTGAAACACCTTCTCAAATAAATTCAGCTAACCACCGTCTCATGATGCTGAGATAAGGCACTTCCCACCCAAAAGCAATTTACAGTCTTGTGGCACAAACTTGTGGAGAAAGAGCACTTTTGAAAAATCATAGAAAATTATCAGGCAGAAATCATTTTGCGTCAATTCCGTTTTCACTGCGAATGGCAAACTTCGATTTGAGATTTAAATATTTTTAAAAATGACATTACCACCAATCAGGTACAGTAACCTTGTAATGCGAGAAATCTTAAATGTAAGTCCTTCCTTGCGAGTTGAAAATTGTTTATGGTTAGGATAACCATAAAATGTAATATTATAATTAGTATTTTCTTTTGTGATGGAAATTGACCTCACTGATATGTTAAGCTCACTTTTAAATTTGACGACTCTGTATGAAATAAAACAGGGAGAAAAATATAGCCCTTGACGAGTTTCTTGCCGGTTCTTCTCGTTACAAGGTCTCCCGCCGTAGGGTTTGTGAACCGATGGCGTAGCTTCTTTGACGTTCATAAGTGATTGTAACAGCCTAGACTGAATAAATGATATTGATTTGATTTGATTTGATTTGAATCTTTTTTATTTAAAACTGCTAAGAATATATCTTCTAAAAATACATGATTCGAACAGAGTGCAAAACTTTCAGTGTGTCCCTAGTATTACCACGTGGTGACTGGTGAGGCGACGAAGAAAATGACGAAGCAAAGCAAATATGACATATCCTACAACACTAGCTCAGTATTAATTAATACACAAGAAAATAAATCAAGTATTCTTACACTCACACCAATTAACCTAGCCCCAAAGTAAGCACTGAAAGGCTTATGTTATGTGATACTAGGGTGTGTGTGTTCTCAGCCACATAACACCCACTGCTGGGTATAGGCCTCCCCCAAAAGGGGGGGTTTGCCATAATACATAATAGGGTAACGGATATAAATACATATCAGTGGTGAAGGGTCCATACATACCGATTTCCATCGGCTTCCCTTTTAGAAATCCCACTCCAACGATCCACCAACCAGCCCCCTAATTGTCTAATTTCAAAATCTATCACAATCCCTTTTAAAGGTATTGTGATTGTGATAGTGATTTATGGAATTGTGTAACATATAGTCGCAATCGCTTTCGGAACGAATGATTCTTCATTTGACACTTCTCCATACATTTGAAAGATATTTTCGTGTGTCACTTTGCTTAGACAGTTCAATTTCGTTCATTCAATACCTTTCAAAACGCGTCCCGATCACAATCCATATCAAATGTGAAATATTGATGGCCTGAAGTCATATCTTTCAAATGACGGATTGAAAGGTATTGCGATAAATTTTAAAATTAGACAATTAGCCCCCAGATCAAAATAATTATATGTCAATAATTATTTTTCATGTCTCATATTCTGAAAGTAACTCATAACTTGCCTAAAATGCGGGTTGAAAGTGATATGTGGCGGCCCTAGGGCTGTAATAAATTTGAAAAAAGAATAGGGGGTGTCATGTCAAATCGATGTGTAATCTCTTTGGACTTTTATTTACCAAAGGTATGTAGGCAAAGGCACATAAGCCTATACAGCTTACTTTGCTACATTATAAAATAATTAAAATCGTAGAAACCTTACAAAATTTTTTTTAGAATATTCTGTTTGTTTTTACTTTCCTCATATTCAAAATGAAAAGTAGAATGTTTAAAGTAGAGTGTTTACTTCGGGTGTATGGACCCATAACAGTCTCGAACTATCGGCTGTTATGGGTGTCATACAGCCCTTGGTAAACAATCTACTATAAATATACAATTAATTAAATATACGTGGGCGCCAGGCAGTTGCAAAGCGAGGAACATGTTTAGTTTCCATATTTACTTCTTTCTTCTTAGCTTCGGCATATTTCGATCCCTCGCCACTGGTACCTATTTTATAAGTATTTCTGGATAGAAATACACACATCAACACTGTCTAGGGATATTATATTACATTTATCATAACTCGAAAACTATCTTCAGTACAGAAATGTTTGTATGGGGGAAAAACCTTCCTTGGTTCGGCCTTTTGAAATTTAAAAAAATAAATAAAATGTAAAACAAATGAATGCGTGATGATTTGATTATTACTTTCGCAAAAGTTAGTTTTTCTTGTAAACAAAACAGCGCAATTTTTTATATTAGAGGCGTTATAATATTTTTTTTTATTTTAATTGAAAGTTTGTTTTGTATTTTTTATCATGCCACTTGACTTTTATGAATTCGAGAACTTTTAGCATGGACTGACGAGCTGTCAATGGTGCGATTTTCTGTTGAGACTGGAAACGGCTCTATCTACCTGAGTCTCGCCAAACTCGTATACTATGCGCATTTGAAATCCAAACTGAGACTCGTCAAAAAAAAGAGAACCGTTGACAACTGCTCGTCACTCCATGCCAAAAGTTCTCGAATCCATTCCAAGTCCACGATTGCCACGCTGCAAAGCTGGAACTCAAAGTGGTGTGCGACAGTGAAGATCGACCTAATTTTAACTTCTCCTCCCAGTTTGGCCACTCACTAACAATAATTGGTGGTCAGATGAGTCTTTGAACCATTTCCACAGCCATTATATTGGGTTGTCTCCTGGCGATATTTCATAGAAAACGGTCATGTCTAAGAGTGGTAACGCGTTTTCTGCCAGAATGCCGTTCCGCAACATGTCTCGTGACACGATAATGTGACCATAATCAGGAGATCACGTTTTGGTGGGTTCGAATGGTCAATTCAAGTCAGTCAACAACCATACGTTCGATAGCGCCAGGCTAGTTCTTCGGGCGGTTTGAACGCCGTCATTGTCCTCAACATATTTATATATTTTTAGAGTAATAAAATTCTGTCCTCGTGTCCAGTTACGAATATAGGTCCCAGACGAGTTGAAACGCCTTTATTTTCAAAAATAGCGCTGCCGCTTTTATTTTTAAGAAACACAAACTTTTACGAAAGTTATATTCAAATTATCATGCAATTATGTGATAAATATTGAACAAGAAAATATAATGCACTAACAAGTGCATTGGGCCGGATTCCCAAGGATGCGGGTTCGAATCCCGTCAGGGCGGCATGAGACAAGTTGCTTTTTTCTAGTATATTCTCTTGTTCAATATTTGTCATTATCATGCATTCTTTTGGTGTAGATTTTTAATATATTTATTTTTTAAAGTCTAAAGTCGAAATCCAGGAGGGTTTTTCCCCCCATACAAACTTTTTCTATACTGTAGATAGTTTTTGAGTTATGAAGAATGTAATATAATATCCCTAGACAGTGTTCATGTGTGTATAATATAATCGTTCATGACTCAGGTACAAATGCTCGTATTCGTCATACAAACATTTGCCCCTTGACCTGGGATTGTGGATTTGAACCTGGGACCTTAGAGTAGGCGACTCCTTGAAACCGATGTACGTACCACTCTGCCACGGAGGTCGTCAAAGATGATATAGATTATTTAATTACTAAACCAACAACAAAAGAAGATAATAATCGATTAGGCACTCTCGATAAACACAACGATTCTGAAGAGAGATTACCATACAAAAAGGTACAATTCGTTGACGTGACATACCAAATAGCGGTATAAAAAATTGCCACGCTGCGTGTTCCGAGACACGTCACATTTGATATACGACGGTATGAGACGCGTCCATATAAATAATATATCCGTCGCACATGTTTATCGTGTGTTTACTTTTATACGGAACATAATGTTAACTGAAAGCCCTTTATTTTGCTGAGAGGAACTGGTTTGAGGAAAAATGCAAGCTGTTGACAAGTTATTGGAGTCGAGTTTTGTTTTCATTAAGTTTGTTTGTGAGGAAGTATCAAAAGAGACATTTTTTCTATCCTTTAGAAAAAATATATGTAGAGTGAAAACTGTTATAGATAGTCTATCTAACAATTAATTTAAAATACGTCAATTTTAGAAGAGCATTTTAAGTTAAATCTGTAATACCGAAGATTTTATGTTTGGAATATTTAAGACAACAGCACCTGCTAGAACCAAACACGGCACAGCTTAGGTATACCACGGATGCTATAAGTATGAATAAATTACTAAGTAAACTACTACAATACACTAGAAAATCTTATCAAGACGAAATATGGAGAGATAACAAAAAACTGAGAGAGCAAAGCCAATAAACCTTAGTCAAAATTTCAAAGACATTTTTCGGACCTATACTCGTAAGTCAATTTTAACGAGAGTAAAGGAAATGACGCCATGAGGCGGAAGAGCCCAAAAGGCCTGAGTGTTGAAGGGCCCTAAACGGCCTGGCCCACTTATGCCCCCGAAATACATTATAAAGCATTTGGGGAACATAATAGCACCGAAGGGTCAAATCAGAGGTCCTAAGATTTTCATGGCACATCAAAAATTTACACGCTTTTAGGGATTTCAGTAGGCGTCGTGAAACATTTGAAATATGTTTCTCTTTTTCTTTTTACATTTTGTTTTTTTTTTTTTAAATATAATATTCTCACCGGCACATTACTGGCCCACCCCCCTTATTTTCATACAAACATGCTAACTTTGCGACGCTATATTGTTATATGGCTATAAAATAATGCTTTGCTTAAACGAAGGTTTGGAAACGGGAAGAGATATTTAAAACTCTTTTAAGTGCTCATTGGACAGTGGAATGTTTTACCTAAACATAAGCATACAGATCTTTGCAGAAATATGTCCACATATTTATGTATAGAGTCGCAATGTGAGCATGTTTGTATGAAAATAAGGGGGCGAACTAATAATTCTGCCAGTGAGTGTATATTTTTTTAGTTGTATGTAAATTCTGAATATCGTGTTATGTTTTCAGTGTTACCGGTCAGAAACCTGTTTTTCTATGAAAACTAAAAACTTATCCAAGTTCTTACGCTGATTCAGCCCGCAACCTTCTACAGTCAAGGTCATTACTTGAAATTCTGTAAGCCTTAAAACTTGTAAGCCATAAAACTTGAGAATATTGGTTTATTCATCATCAATCATTCAAGATGATTGTCCTATTTAGGAAATCATAGATACTTAGTTGTTCCTGTAGCAAATACAATTAAGAGTAATTTCTCATCTCAAACATCTCATACACCAAAGCAAGCAATTATAGCGTAGTGTTCGAATAACATTCAACAAACTCCCCACCAATACGAAAGAGAGTCGAAATGAAAATAAAAAATGCTTATTCTCCAGCCAACACTGGCTCCAAACTTTCACCACCATCTGGCCACAATGTGTATTCGCATCGATTTTCACGCAATTCAGTAAAATGCAATCCGATCCCTGTATAAACTTTTTACACCCTCAAATCCCTTCCAACTTTCACAGGGCATAACCGAATCCAGGACTAATATACAATTTAAATTTTGTCCCCAAACTCGTAAATGTTGAATCCCGAGTTATTTGGGCGAGTTTAGTTTTTATTGTCGAAATAACTTGTCGTATCATATGAGTTTGATGAGCAATTTGCATTATAATACAGTTTTGGTTGGTCGCATTGAGATGAAATGGACGGTGTTAAATTTTATTAAGGTCCGATTTGGTTGGACACTTCGTGGTTGAAACCCTCGGGAAGGTTTTAAATTGTGAGTAAAATCTGTTTAATTTTAGCAAATATTTAGGTTTCAACAGAATGAGGATGACGTTTGGGTATAACTTGGACCACTTGTGCAATAGGTAAACTCGAACCACCCTTGTGAAAAACAAGTTCTAAAACAGACTATTCTCTGGACTACGAAGAATAATTTATTGAATGTATATGTTGCCAACTTGCCAGCAAAATCGTCTAGATTCACGCCAATAACACCCCTTACAAAATGTTATGTGAATGAAAAAAACTAGTATTTCTCGTCTTTCACATGACCGATACATTGAGCTGACTGACACGGCTGCTCCATCACAAAACAAATATAATTACTCCGACAGGCATTAATTAATCATTGCGAACACAAATTAACTACGAAAGACTCTTTTTCTACTATTACTTTTAGACTTGGATGTCTCATTTATATAAAGTATCAAAGCTATTCATAGTTTCCAGTATTTCGCCTTTTATTGGTGAGAGAGAACACGCCATACCATTTAAAATTACATTAATCAACTGATATGAGTAAAGAAAACTTATTCAAAGAATTAATCTTTGAAAGTTCGTCATCAGTGTCTAGAGAACAATAGAATATCTATTGTCTCATTACTCGGAACCTGAAGGTTAAACCAAAGTTACACTGTCCTTCCAGGGTAATTTTTTTAAGGCACTACTAAAAAAAACTGCACATTTCCAGTAATTTCTTACAATTCCACGTTTTTTGCTCACGGCTGATTGAGCTGGTGTTACTCATTTTGCATGAATAGTTTAATCAACAGCTATTTTAATGAAAAGGTTCTATTCATAGGAATCGCTTATTCAATGGGAGCTTTAGGAGTTTAAAATATAGTGAGTTTAAAATCGGATCGTATTTTTAACGTTTCACTTCGTAATATTTTTTATCAATAAAACTATTAATGTCTTGTTCTTTATCTTTAAAGTTTTTTTTTACTGTGATAATTATAATCATTTTATATGATCTACGTACCTAAAGAAGACAGTCGGTATAATTTTGATATAATTGATGGGTATAAGATACGACGACCTGTTTGGCGCAGGGGTAATAACCCCACCTTCTGCGCCAGAGGTCCCGGGTTCGATCCCCGGACAAGACAAATATTTGTGTGCATGAACATGTCTATTTGTCTTGGTCTGGATGTTTAATATGTATATTATGTATGTATACAAAAAAGTATATAAGTATGTTTATCCGTTATCTAGTATCATAACACAAGTTCTTCATGATACTTAACGTGGGCTAGATAATTGGTGTGATTGTATGGAAATATTTATTTATTATTATTTATTTAAAAGTATCGCTTACAACATAAGAAAGTAACAAAATAATAGTCATTTATTTGTCATTGTTTGTTAATTACGTATCTGAAAATTTGGATTACCAGCGTATTAGCAATTGCAACAGCAAAACAATCAACAGAATTTCTAACAAAAAACTTTCTAGTTCCCTCAAAAGCGGTCACGGACGCAATACAACCTCCTATGTTGCCATCAGTGGCACCGGCATGACATGTCTCAGATAAGACTGACAGACTGAGAGGGCGATTTCAGATAGCGTCATTCCCTGACTCGATACGGAATTTTGTCTTGTGTTGTGACGGCTCTCGCGCCATCTTGGAATTCCAGTGGGTGCCGACAGTCTATTGTTTTTCCCCGAGTAGTGTCTATTGTTTAACAGACATTTCCAATTGTTTGTAGTCTTAGTTATCTGAGTCCCCACAATAGGTTTACTTGGCGGGTGATAGGACAGCTCGTGTTGACATTGTATCGCTCTTTTTTATTGAAAAAAGTATTTAGCGAGGTCCACAAAACGGTAGATCTAGCGATAGTTTGTTGTTTTCGTGAGTAAGCGTAAACAGTGATCGAGGATTAACGTTTATTTTGACTAACAGAGAGTGTTTTAATCGATAAATATTGTTTGGCTATTATCATCATCATCATCAGCTTTTGGTTGGTGGTAGGACTTGTTGTAAGTCTGGCTAGCTACCACCATCTTATCTAAGTCAGACGCTATAACAACAATGTTTTCAGCATTGTTGTGCTCCGACAGATAAAGATAAGATAGCCAGTTCCTCAGTGATTGGGGATTCCAGGAGAGGCTCGCTTCCATCTTCAGCCTTATCAATACTTAACATCAGGTATGATGTATGATGAAGGCTAAGAGTCTCCCCGTCGTTCATAAAAAAAGCAATTTTTATAATAATAATGTCCCCACCACTAGGCCTTCTTAGATAGATAAGCAGAATGTGTTTATGAATGAATTTATAAGGTTTGAATCATTTCGTTCGTTTCAGGCGTTCTCAAGTAATCGGTGTACATACAAAAAAATATATAAGTGACGAATTGATAACCTCCTTCTTTTTTTGAAGTCGGTTAATGAGCCCTGCTAAACTTTAAAAAAATGCATTCTCCTACTAGTTCCCTCATGACTAATAGCGAATTCGAAACTCTCAAGAAGTTCCTCATAACTTTTTATTCAGTAGGTAAAGTTCTTAACATTACAATATTCCCGTTAAGATAAGCTACTTTACTCTGAAAATAATTGAACGCCTTCAAAATAACTTTAGTTTCTTTACCTTACACGAGCCATTACACTTTGTTTATCTTCGAACCAAGTTATGAAAAACTTGAGCTCGTTCTTGGAAACTATTAAGTAGAACTTTGTGAGATAACTCTTATCCCCAAGTTTTGTGCTTGTGTACTGTACTACCTTCGGATAACGAACTACTGATGCAGATTTGGAGGCAACGTTTGTTTTTTTAAGTATGTAAACTATACTATAGCATTACTTATTGTTAAAACTTACTGAAATGGTCAATTTATATTTGACAAAGACATGAACCGATCCACCACAATGCAGGTGCAGGGTGTTATGGGAATACAAAATGCAGTCGGGAGCAACGGGTTATTATTAAGGTCCTGTTGAATAAAACTTACAATTCTACATATTTGTCAAATTTTGCTGTCAAAATTGACAAGCGCTGTCTAAAAAACAGTCAAGAAATACCATTAAAAATTCACAAATTATACCATTTTTTAATGCTAATAAACGTTTACAAGTGTAGAAGTAGAAAACGCCTGTAGACTTTGATTACAATTTTATATTTAGAATTTATTTGTTGTTAGTTAATATTTACATAGAATGAAAGATGGCCTGCGATATTGCCGGTTAAGCAACGTTAGTATTGGTCGGTCAGGGGATGGGTGATCAAAAATCTGGCTTCGTGCGCACGGCCTGCGATAATCCCTGTTAAGCCACTTTCGTAATGCTCAGTGACGGGATGGGTGAACAAAAATCTGGCTTCGTGGGCACGGCCTGCGATAGTGATGGTTAAGCAACTTTCGTAATGGGATGGGTGACCAAAATTTTACTAGTTCGATTTCCACCGTACTTCGGAGGTCCCGGCTGTATTTGCAGTCGTTAAAAGCAAAAAAAAAATTATAGACGAAAAAAAATAAAATTTCTGACACAGGTTGAGTCCAACTGTCGGATTTTTTCTACCATGTACAAAAACGTAAACTTGTAATTACAACTTCGCGTTCAATAAAGCATTTCTTTCTACAAATATATGAATTGTCACCTGCAAAATGTTTATTAAACTGAAATATGTAGGATTGTAGCTACAATTCTATTGTAACGTTTATTAAATAGCGCCCACTTAATTTAACATTGAAGCGCTCATGGCCACGCTTGACCGACTGATCGTTTTCGATCACGTTTGTTAAGCATAGTTCGGCCCGGTCAGGTGTCGGATGGGTGACCGTAAAGTGGCATTACAACTGAGCGCTTCCGTACTTCGGAGGGCACGTTAAACCGTCGGTCCCGGCTCTTGCCATTTGATTACAGTCGTTAAGCCAAGTCAGAGGCCTTATAGCTAAGTCAGAGGCTTGATAAACTCTGACACCAGAGGTGGCCACTAATCCTCTCTCGATAAGAAGAAGAATTACCATTAAAACGAATTGTCAACGTTTTCGACAACAGCGATAGTTTTCCGATTCTAGTTTCCCTAACTCGTACTAAGGGTGTACTGATGAAGGTGAAATGTCTGCATAGTTGTTCATAAAGAGTTTTCCCATACCGAAGACAATTGTCGCTGTATCTGATCCACAACAAAATAATCTACTGCGTTAGAAAATAATAAATTAAGTACACTCGACCTATAAAATTTGTCCATTCTAGTAAATCTTTTGTGTGACCACAAAGACGTTTCTTAAATATCAAATTGAGGTTCAACGCTAGTTAAGGTCAAACCATGTTGGTTCCAAAGTAATGCACAAAGTGATAACCCACAGAAAATTACATAAAGGACAGGTATGTTTCAGACAATAAGTTGACATTTCTTTCTCTAAGGTCTAATATGTGTCTTTGCTAAATTTCATCAAAATTGGTACAGTTGTTTAGGGATGAAAAGGTGATAGCGATACTTTCGCATTTATAACTATGCATAAATTTATAAAATTACATAAAAAAGAGATATTTTGAAGTTGTAGGCGACTTCAAATAACGTATTCAAGATATTGTCTACCCTTAACTAATATCGTGGGGTATATTTTTACCCCAGCCGCAATAAAACTCAAACATTCTCTTTTCCGGCAAAGATAGTCATCTTCTTTTAAATATTCTCAGTGTAGGGTACGTGCTTGACCCTCAAAAAGTCGTGGCGTTAAAACAATAAAAGTTCTCAATGTTCTGTGGTACATACAGGTACATGGTGTAAGTGGCGTAACGCCATGGTGTAATTACGAATGTAGTTTTTTTTTTACAATTTAACTAATTTATTTTTATGTGATAAATTGTAAACAAGAAAATATACTAGAAAAAAAAGAAACTAGTCTCATGTCGCCCTGACGGGGGACATGAGACTATCACATAAAGATAGCATTGTAAAATGCAAAATTAAAAAATATAATAATTTATTTTTATTTTTTTGAGTATACAAGCAATATGGTCCGGTTTCCTTCCTTTCAATTTATATAATACCATCCTCACGGTGGTTCAAATATAAAAAAAAGTTTTTTTTTTTTTTTTCTAAAATTAAAGAATTGTAACTTATGAAAATGTATGTTACTTTTTATCGTTAATGCGACTAGAAAGACCATTATTGCATTGTTTAACATAAATGAGTATTTATTTTAAAGTTTGGGGTGAATTTTTACCCCACGATGTCAGTTGTGTAACAAAAAAAAACGATGTTAGTTCTGGGTAAGAGTTTTAAAATAAAACTTTATAACTTAAAACTTTTTATATACATAACAAAATGTATTCAAAATCAGCCCATAAAGTAAAAAAAACTCCACAATAATTAATTCGGGCGGGATCTTTTCACGAGACGCCAAATTAAAACGGCGAAATTTTTTTAAGACTATAAATTTTTAAAGCCATTTCTCTAACGCTAAGCTCCGGATTTTTTACCTTTCTTCATAATATATTAACTGAGACCTTTTCGCGAAATCCGTTCAAATTACTTTTCAGACTAAATTTGAGGGTAGTAGACGTGAATGTTAAGCGCGCGATTTGATTATGTTTACCGGGGGATGAGGTAAAAGGGGTTCCATAGAAATAATTGCCGGTTTTTTCACTCGAAGAGTCGTTATTTTTGTTAAGGCAATAAAAATTATTACGATTCTAGCTTTTAGAAGTTATGGACCGTTTATTTGACCCGTTAATGGATTATGGACTAGTCGGAATTTTTATGGATTTTCCTGTGTACTTCCATGAAAATCTGCAGCTAATGTAGGACTAAAATATGCATAAATATAGGTGATAGTTCCATCCCCAAACTTTTTTTTCTTTTTTTTTAACGACGGGGAGACTCTTAGCCTTCATCATACCTGATGTTAAGTATTGATAAGGCTGAAGATGGAAGCGAGCCTCTCAACCACTGTGGAACTGGCTATCTTATCTCTAACTGCCGGAACACAACAATGCTGAAAACATTGTTATTATGGCGTCAGACTTAGATAAGATGGTGGTAGCTAGCCAGGCGGACTCACAACAAGTCCTACCACCAACCAAACCGAATACAAATTGTACCCCCGCTGGGAATCGAACCCGGGTTATTTTATGTCTAACTTTCGTAAAAGTAGCTTTATTTTACTAACATTTAATATCATATTGAATATATTCAAGTACAAAAGGATGTTTGTAAGTCGCTATTACTGTCTTCAATATTAACTATATTAATATTAAGTTACATCTTCTGTCAATAACGTATACAATGTTTACATATAGCGTAGGTGGATTGCAAGGTTCTGATAAGATGTCGGGACTTAATCAACAGCTTTCAGTTAATAGACCGTATAATGTTCCGATAAAACAACAAAGATTATTAAGTTTTGGCGCGCACTGTTCATTGAAATAAAACAACTGTCCCGGATATTAAACGCGCTATATTTCACGAACTAAGTTGTAATTGTCCGTATTTTTAGGTTTTTATGGGTTTTCTGAAGAAACCATATCTCAATATTCTTTATAAAGGTGGAGGTCGGCCCGCTTTCGAAGTTTTCTTAGCAGCTTCTTTCTTCAAAGGTTCTCCCAAATTGTGTTTCCTCTTTTGTTAATAATAAATATTCAAAATAAGAAACAAATCAAAATATCAAATCAATAATAATTGTTGCTATAGTAAATGTCTAACCGTATCCGAACGAAAAAATAAATGAAGTTTTCGAGGGTAGACTTATAAGTAGCCCGCCATCCAGTGTCCACGGCGGCAGCTGAAAAGGTGCCGAAACGGTTTTAATAATATATCCCTAACAAGAGATAGGCCTATCTTGGTTACGTTACTTAGCAAATACTGTTATTTTCGGTTATTTTGGGCTGATTAACAAAAATATCTAGGCAACAAAGCTCTAGTAAGCCTATCTCTTACTGAAGATAGGTTATTGAAACCGGCCGTAAAAAACCTAAACATACGGACAATTAGATCTTACTCTGGTTCGTTTAATATCTGGAATAGTTGTTTTATTTCAAAGATTATTAATCTATATACTTAATTCAGGTTCGCAAAATTTGTGACGACTCGATAGGGACTTTGGCGCGTAGTACGCGGCCGAGTAAGGTATCAAATTAAAGGTACTCGAGTCTATTTGTTCCGAAAACTATAAAATATACAAAATGTTAAACGTGATGATCACAAACTGCAATTAAAGATTTTCGCATAATTGGGAATTTTTCGTCGATCGACGAACCCGAGTATCGGGTTGTAACCGCCCTAGTTAAGTTTTATAGACGGCCGGGACCAATGCGCTTAGCATATCTTCTGATTACGAAGCACTAGATAAAGGTAAATTTTTGGTCACCCATCCAGCGACCAGCTAGTTGATTATCTACCTCTGTTGCTAACAGATTTTGATTGAAATTGATTGAAAGTTTGCTGTTTTAGTAATATAGTTGTCACATTGATTTTTACCAAAGCAGCAATGTGACTGCACTTTCAATCAAACGTTAATAGAAACAAGGTACATAATCAAGGGGCTGTATTCAATCTCAAGCCGAGCGCCATGAAAATCCTCTCTAGGAAGGTTGCACCCTACGTTCAACTAATTTCTTAATGACCAGCATTGACTGACTACTATTGCAGTAGTCAATTACGATGTTTTCCCTGTGCTTTTCTATGAGAAATATTTCCTTCTACCGAGCTCTCATTGGCTCATAACTGAAATCACTTATCCAACTACGAGCCATAACCGCAGATAAGCCGGCACATTACGCAGCGCCCGCGCCGATAATAACGTATCATCTGTCGGAACTCGGAACAGCCGAGCCGACACTCGTAAAGTCGCCGTACGTGGCGAGTTGTCCTTTGTGAATCGTGCAGACGAGCGACCAACTACGTACGACATAACTAGTCTGATATTATATTATTCGTTTTTAGCAGTTCGACACGACTTCATAGCCCTTATTTACAGACAACTGGTAGAAGTCAAATCTTCTTAGACTAATATCGCTACAAACTGTCACTGACGTCTTCAACATCTGCCAACATCTAGAATAAAACTAATCAAACGGTTCACAGTGTTTTGAATTTGCTCTAACTACTCTAAGAAAACACATTTTCAATAGAACACATGGGTATGATATTTATCAATTTTTAACAATTTGAGTTTGACATTTGCCCTTTGACATTGGCCCTTACTCATTCATTCACTCATTAGGTTATAAAATTGCCATGCTTTCTAAGACTACAGATAACATTTTAATTTCAGGTCGACATAAAAGCATTAATGGATGTGTAAAAGATAAAATATAAAATGTTTGAAGTTCAAGAGTAAGAGTTTAAGAGTACATATTTAGCAAATAATGCCATGACTGCTGCTTCCACGAGTGCTAGTGTCGGCCCAGCATGGCTATGGCACTTCACGTCTCATGAGCGTTTTAAATTTTGGCAGATACCCCATTTAGGCCAAATAGTGGACATTGCATAATGTAAAAAAAAACGGTAAAGTAGAAGATAAATCATTAGCACAAATTAACATCACGACACATCTTTCCCAGTCGCTCGTCTGCGCCAATTTTTACAAGCTTTATCATTACGCATTCTGACTCCCACCCATCAAAGGCCCGGACCCCCATAAATAAGGTGCAGGCTCCAGATTGTCGGTATAAATGAAAGGGTGGAGGAAATTAGGGTTATACCACGGTAGCGTAGCGTGTCGCCGCCACACTAAACAATTTTTCATATCCCAAAAAGGCTATATTGAGTAGGTATTATTCTAGTGATGGCTTGTTTTATGACGCCCGCGCCCTAGGGTTAAGATGTCGGATTCTATTCAACGATGTTTTTTGTCATTTTTCCTCATCTCTTTCTAGTTGTGGTTATGCGATGGGGTCTTGTGATAACTCTATTGGTGCGAAGTTTTTGCTGTGATGCCTTGTAAGATGAGGTTTTGCATGTTTGAGAGCTACTTTTTAAAAGTTACTCTTTTTTTCGAGGTTATAACACTTACTGAAAGAATCGTAACCACAGAACATATCGTAACATTTAGTTTAGCTACGACTTTACCGTATATTACGGTAAAGTATGTTAATCAAGGGTTTCCCAAACTATATGGTTCGCGACCCACTGGCACCCACCAGTGGCGAGAGAATAACGAGTGGGCCCTGTAGAACGACTTTCGACAATAAATTTTAAATAGAAAAATATTGGAAAAAATCAACTCGGCCACAATTGAATTCTCAGATGGGACTCGAACCCACGACCTTTGGAAATCCGGTCCAATGCTCTAACCTTTGGACATCCGCCGACAGCCCGGGCTGTCAGGGCTGTCAATCGCTGTACCCGTCTACGGGAATAGACGGGTACAGCAATTGACAGCCCTGATAGCCCGGGCTGTCGAGCGGACGTCTAAAGGTTAATCATTGAGCTACCGAGACTTGTGGGTTCGAGTCTCATCTGAGAATTCACTTGTGGCAGAGTTAATTCTTTCCAATATTTTTCTATTTAAAATTTATCATACGTATAAAAATAGCATTGAAAAATGCAAAAAACCAAAAACTTTAGACCAATTGCAATAAGTACTCTCGGAACTCGTCACTAGGCCTTAGTGGCAAAGCCCTAGACTAGACCACCATAACATAACATTGGTAATAAAGTACCAATGTTATGCCACCTTTCCCTAAGACAGCAGAGAGGTGGATCCCGAGTTAGGAAACTTGTATTAAGTATCAGATGGGTCGTAGCCCAGTCAACTTTGGGAACCAATGTGTTAATCAATCAATGCCATAACGGACACTTTAATATTTTCTAGTGTCTAAAAAACAAAACGAGATTTTCCGACTGTGTAAACGTTAAATTCCTGGTCCCTTATTCTAGTTCATCTTCCTAATAATCAGACATCAAGTACATCAATGCATTATTTACGCGATCGTCTAGAGGGTTAAGTTAGCAACCGTCTGCAAACTTGTCTGAGCGATGCATTCATTAATTTATTATTAATAGCGAGCGAAGCCGCGGCGCATGGCATGTAAATACAATGCCGGGAAGTTGAGGTGTTTCCGTAAATAAATTCATGATGTTGGTGAGTTGAGAACATCATTGCTAGTAAAATGTAATGAAGCTCCTGAACGTGGTTCGAAAGTTAGAAGCAGACTCTGTGTTCTTCTAAGTACAATAGTATTATGTGATCGTCTTGGAACATATAACTAACTGGGATTGGTACTATACTATATCTCCTTGTTTACTATTCTCTTTGTAAGTTGTGAGTCTAATCTGAAGGGTTAATTCAACGTTTTATGTTTTTATGATATTTTTTTCCATTTACAATGCAAAAAAGAAATATTACAAAACAAATGTTCCGTTTGAGTACTTAAAATGGAATCAAAAAGGAAATGGAAATATAATTATAGTGGAGTAATAAAAGTAAGATATAGGTATATCTTACTTTTACAAAAAAATATTAGACAAAAACTAGAAAAAACTGTTTTTCACCAAATCCTGTCTGTCCAATTTAGAGACATATTTTTTGACTTGAATCACGAAAGTCCTCATACATTTAAAAGTCAACCCGCAAACAAATAATTAAATCTCCAAGTACAATCGACGACAGGGAAGGCAAAGCAATTCAAACTTCGCCGGCCTACGCCGCCTCCGAGACCATAGCTCATGATTAAAGAAGTTTAGACTTACCCGCTCGAGAGCGACCATACCATATGAAATATTATGCCTTGTGCGTGGATTTTAAATTTAAAACTTTGTAAGGTGCACTTGTAACTGTTTTTACTTAAATTTGGTTAAGAGAACGTAGTGACTGAAAAGTCAGTAAAGTTTCAAAGATTTTCGGTTTTATTCTTTTGGTAGCCAAGATTTATCCTAGAAGCAAAGTCCTAAATCATACAAACAATGAAAAACAATGTTACTATTTCAAGTTTTAAGCTAAGGTTTTAAGTCACCTGTCGTCACAATCACAACACGAACTCTTTAAGGACTTTCAAGAAATTTCAACCGACCCAACAAATATTACTAAAAAAATTATATATACCATACACCAAGATCAGGCAAAAAAACATTATCACGTTCCACACCCACATTCAAAAGACAAACACGAATTTGAAACAGACTCAATAATTATTGAACTTGATTAAGAAACGACAGAAAATCTCTTTCAAATCAAATCAAATCAAATCAAATCATTTATTTGCAAGCAAACACGGTACAATAGCTTTTACAGACTTTATATTATAATATGATCACGCGTTGCACCAGGTACTGGCACGCAAATATAAAGTCAAAGTCAAAGATTTTTATTCAAATAGATTTATAGATAGGTGCTTCCGAATCGTCAAATTTTTTTTTCCTACCAGCCATTCAGGACATCTTTTAACTGATAAGGAGAACGGCCGCAAGAAACTTATCAGCTTTAACAGAAGCAACAACATTTACAAAGGAACGTGTCGTTGATAAACACAAATCTACAATCTTGAAACATATTTAATATAAGAGGAAAATTTTCTTATACTCAGTTATTAGAATATTTTCCTTTTATACAAATACAATGGTCATGTTTTATGTTAGTATCACTTCCATGCATTTTGGTCTTTCAAATAATCATCTACCTTGTAATAACCTTTGCTTAAGAGCGTTTTTTTAACATATATTTTAAATTTATGCAAAGGCAGCTCATCAGCTATAAGTATTATACAAATCAGCGGACTTGACAATATTATTAAATAATAATGTGGAAAATATTAGACTAATACAATAATTCAAATAGATGTCAAATAGTGTCACCAAGTTATTAAATGTCATAGGTATTACATTAGGTATGTCCATCTGTCAAATGAAGCCGATTTCAATGCCGACGCCACTTGCCCGGTACGGCCCCTGTTATGGATCGTTAAAATCACTCTGTTTGCTTTATCGGTTAACATGGCTCTCAACTCCACCAAAACGGTACTGACGGAAGATCTGCGATGTTCACAATATAATTATGTAATAATGTTAAATTAGTAATAGTATAATTTTCTTTCTTCTTTCTTTCTTCACTCAAACAAAACACCAACATTCCAGAGATAAACCTAAACCTGCAATCCATTTTAAACCAATGGACGCAGCATTTTACTGCGACCCCGGTAATGCAATTTAAAGTTAGCTCCTGATGAGCGGTCATACATTCTCATCCATGGTGGTGACGATTAAACAACTCCAGCTGTTAAAGTCACAACTCATTTCACGTAATGACTCGGAATGGTGGTGGACTGCGAAGGTGGGAAGGTACTAAAATGTATAGTTGTGAGGTAGTATAAAGTTGTCCTTTGCGTAGGCACTAAACTGTGTCATTATTAACCTGCCTTACTTCAAATGTAATGGGAAAATTATTAAATTACAATTAAGTAACAACCTGATTACCAAAAGTAATACCGATTAGATTTAGATCTGTAACTCCACGTTACAGTGAAAACATATTATTCCAATCTAATTCGTTTATCATCTAAAATTATATGGTTGAAAATATTTCGGGAAATTTGACTTCTCTTTGCGCTTCAACACTTGCTAGAGGCGCTGTATCTGAGGCAGGTATATCTTAAAATTTTACTATAATTATGATGAGAATGTAAATAACAATGAATTTAAATTATTTCATACTCAATGTTCACTTCAACCTTAAAGTACAAAAAACTTAGTTTACTGAATCAAAGTCATCAATTGAACAGCAGAGGAAAGCAGACGCTTTGGACAGTAGCAACATCAATTTTGTTCCACTGACGGCTGCAACGGTCCGACCGCGCGTCCGTTACTATCGATCATCCTCATTCCTCACCATTCGCGCCGCACTGCCATTCATTACACAATGAATGAGTACAAACAGTAGCTAAACCCTTTGCAAACAATATTCCATAGGTAGGTAATTTTAAAAATACTCTGTAAAACTTTAAAGGTTAGCCTTAGCCTAAGTTACGATTACGACTAGGCCATGGGTACCGGTATACCGAAATACCGGTATACCAGTATTTCGGTATTTCGAAAAAAGTGCAAGGGTGTTTAATGACTATGGTATTTCTATGGTTCATAGTGTTTTGTTCATACTGCATATCAGTTTTCATGACACGAATCACGAATAATGACGACTAATAAAAAACATAGCAAAATCAACTAACGGTCGGTTTCAATAACTTATCTACAGTAAGAGATAGGCTTACTAGAGCTTTGTTGCCTAGATATTTTTGTTATTCAGCCCAAAATAACCCAAAATAACAGCGGTTGCTAAGTAACGTAACCAAGATACGCCTACCTCTTGTTAGGGATAGATTATTGAAACCGGCCGTAAGCAAAACACTGCATGGTCTGCATGCGTTTTAAATAGTTGAAAGCGACGATCTTTACCAGATGTATGCATTTGGATTTAATTATTTAAATGACGTGGGAAAAAAAATATTAAAAAATATTTTCCTAGTGGAAATTCGGAAAATTTGAGTTATTTTTAAGCAACTGTAGAAAAATCTAAAATACCCATATTTTCTTAAATATGTTCATAAATTATGTGTTTTTCTTATGCGTTGTTTTAAAACGACGGTAGTAACAAGTGGGTTAACATAGCCAGTCTCACTGTCGTGCTCGCATCTAAGCGAGGTAAGCGAGACGGTATCAGGAATCATATCGCGTGATATAGCGGTGTTCATACTGGGTGAAGTCTCTCTCTCTGGTCGATTCTTCATGTCTATAGATCTTGGTCATGATGGGATGCGAATCTGGAGCGGACGAACTCTCTTCATCGACTCCTGTCAGTTGCGATGTAAGGGACAGACAATGTAAAATTTTGATGTGTCTGACTGAATCCTTGAGTTCAGACTGAAATCTTTAGTGTTCTTAATTACCTATACTTTAATAACTCATTTGGTGATTTTGGTGGTTTCTAGGGAATCGATAAATAGTTTGAGTTATTCTGCAATATAGCGTAGAAAACTGCTTTAATTGCAATACCGGTACCAAAGATATCATTGCCCTTGTTGTCTTGCTTGTAAGCTACAACTAATTTTATAATAATTTATAATATTATGTTTTCCAGATAAAATCTCGGAAGACAGCTGGATGCAGCCAGGACCGACGATAATGGAAATGCTTGCAGATACGTATGCCAACATAGGACTACAGTTTATAAACGACACACTTTTTCAAACAGCTTGTGTCCTAGATAAGTTTTTTTAAAGCTTGGTATGGTGTTTTTGGAATGCCACGGTATTATGCCATATGGAAAAAATATATTTTAAATATTGATATTAGTGATTAACAGCACTTTGCTTACTGTTCTCTTGTTTACTGTCAGTAGTCTCGGAGCACGGAGCAGCGAGGGCCAATCGGAAATTCAATTTCCGATATGATACGATCCGCTAAGAGATTGCTGAAATGCGATACAGATTCGCCCATAAACAGCCGCAGATCAGCGTGAAACTAAAACTTTGCTGAGTGCAAAGGTTGGTTATATCAACGTTCTAAGACTTTTCAATTAGCTGGCAAATAAAGCGTTAATAATATTATTATCTGTCTTTCTTTACTACAGACACCAAACTTCTTTATTTCTTATTATTTCCTGAAAAAAAACTAGTGACTTAAATGCTTATAATTAGGTTTGTTCATTAATTATAACGACTTAAATAAAGTTACACACTTTTAATATTCCGCCAAAACAACAAATTTATTATTGATTTTATATCAGTAAAAAATTACAAGTGAATCATCAGACTCAGTTTCAGAATGATAAACTCTTCGTTTGAAAGACACCACATTGGAAAGCTTGCCCAGATACAAGGCTGAAACGCTGGGTTTCTTCATTTTCTTAGATGTGCCTGCTTTAGGAGGCCTACCAGGTCGCTTCCTTGTATTACTTTCTTTGGAACCCCATTTATCATTAGGTGAACTAACGAATTGAAATACATTCTCCTTTGGTTCAGGATCGACAGGTTTATTTGTTTCTTCGTTTTCTGTACTGGAATTTTTATTTTTTGAAGGCACAGTATTATTTGTATCTGTTGTAACATCATTGTTACTCGATTTATGAACAGACTTGACCTCTTCAACTACATTTTGTGGTACATTGCCAGACAAAACAGCTTTCATAGTTTGCCTGTAATAAATGCTTTCAATTCAATAAGTTTATTTTACAAAAAAATTAAATGTAACAAATGGTTGCTAATCTTTTTTTTGTCAAAGTCCACAATAGCCATTACAATCCAACTAATCCGAAAATCTTTTAAATGCGAAAGTATGTTTTTATGTCATAGTTGATGAGTACAATTGATGTCATAGTTGATGAGTTTCGCATATTTGACCCATAACATAAGCATGCAAATATTGCTTAAAAGTTATAAAAAAAACAAAACGAGAAAAAAAAATTTCAATATCTGCAATCTGCATATTAATTATATAATTCGTCGTCATCAGCCATTGTTAATGTCCCCACTGCAGGGGCACTGGCTTTCCTTATGGGTGAATAAGGAGAATTGGCCATGACCCACCACGCGGGCCCAATGTGGGTTGGTGGGTTTTAACGACTGCAAATGCAGCCGAGACCAACGGCTTAACATGCCTTCGGAATCACAGAGAAGCTCGAGATAGTAAATTTTTGGTCACCCATCCCGTGACCGACCATTGCAAGTTGCTTAACCTCAACAATCGCTGGCTGAGCGCGCGAACCACTGCGCTACGGGCTTTGCACCTACAAGTTGATTTATTACATTGCATTGGACAACTAACTAAAAACCAATCGACTTGATTTTTGGGTAGAGTTAATTGAAAGGACGGAGGTAACAAAGGCTACTTTTTATCTAGGAACCATGCGGGTGAAACCGCGGGCGGTGGCTAGTTAGTATTTAAATCTGATATAGATAAATTCTTAAAAGGAATGAGATTGGAAAGAAGGAAGGTGGTACGAATTTACACTTTGACCATGAGAGCTCCCTTACATCGCTCGTAATAGCGGCAGTTTTACTCCATACTTATTCATCCTACTTTTACATAACTTCATCAAATCATAACATCATAACAATGAGCTAATGGATAGTTTATTGTAAACTAAAAGTACCGTTAAATGCTTCAGCTAGTCTGGAGAATTACGAACACTTTCTTTTGAATTCTCGTGTACGAATCTTTCAGTTTAGCTATGATCGAGTCACTCAGTAAACACATTACCTGATTTCATCGGCGGAATTGAAATCCAATGTTTTCAAATCTTTCATGTTGTGGGAAATTTGTTCTGGATCCGAGGACAACCTGGATGTAGTAGCTTCATGAGTTGTATTGAATTGAGCATCAGGTTCAACGGTGTCATTGTTAACATATGGATCTTGATAGTTTTCCATAATGTGTGGTGGTTGTTTACGGAAAAATAATTTCAAAAATAAAGCGATTGTGTTATTGTAAAGTATCGAAGAGTAAAGTGTTCTGTCACCATGTCACCAAATGTCACTCAAGTCCCCAAAGAGATCAAAAGGAGGTAGAAAGCATCATTATCCTGCAAGTAAATGCCACAGAAAAAACGTCAACGTTTTACTCTCTTAAATATTATATACCTACATATTTAACAACAAAAATCTCCATTTTTTTTTTTTTATGATTTTGTAATTTTTGCATTTTTCAATGCTATTTTTATACTTATGGTAAATTTTAAATAGAAAAATATTGGAAAAAATTAACTCGGCCACAAGTGAATTCTCAGACGGGAATCGAACCCGCGACCTTTGGAAATCCGGTCCAATGCTCTAACCGCTGAGCTACCGAGACTTCAATTAATTCCCGTCTGAGAATTCACTTGTGGCCGAGTTAATTTTTTCCAATATTTTTCTATTTAAAATTTACGATAAAAATCTCCATGTTTCATTAATGAAGAAATTATTTTATGTGTGACGGGTCACACATGAAAAATACAAATAATTTCTTAAATGACCGTATGTGATTGGATTACCTATAGTTTCACTTCTTAAAGAAAATACTAACATTGTTTTTACTTTTTGAATAGTGAATTAAATCTCTTGTCTCAACGCGAGAACAGCAGGCAAAATTTAATTATGAAAATATCCTTAACTAAATCAATAACAAAATATATAAACAATTCAGCAGAAGATGCGAGACGCAATTTTAGGAAACGTTACGGTCTTAAGAATAATTGAACAATATCGCACCTTGTCGCAATAACCATCCTTTTGCGCAAAGTCGATTTTCAGAACAAGCCTTAAAGTTAGTGGTACAAAGTACTCAAGTGTTCAGCTACTTTCGAAGCTGGTTGTACTCCAGTGGTACATTTCATTGCGATGGTTACGGCCCACTAGGGACCTGTGCTTAATCAGCTTTATAATTTAACGCAAAATCGCCGGTTTTCCCAACTTGGAGCACAACAAACTCGGTGACGAAAAGCTGGAAGACAGAAGCTGAATTATAATATTATTTTTTAAAGCAAAGGAATTTTATTAAGTAGTGTTGAAAAAAGGCAGGCCTTACACTTGTTACAGCTTCCAAAAGTTTTATGTAAGTAAGCAACTTGCGGCTCTAGTAATGTAGTTGACCAAATTCCGATTATCTAAACTTTTTTTTTTTTTTTATGAATGACGGTGAGACTCTTAGCCTTCATCATACCTGATGTTAAGTATTGATAAGGCTAAGATGGAAGCGAGCCTCTCCCGGAATCCTCAGTCACTGAGGAACTGGCTATCTTATCTCAAACTGCCGGAACACAATAATGCTGAAAACATTGTTGTTATGGCGTCAGGCTTAGATAAGATGGTGGTAGCTAGCCAGGCGGACTAACAACAAGTCCTACCACCAACCAAAATAATAATAATAAAAATCTAAACTTACAAATGTAGGTAATTTTGGCCTAAGAAACAGTTTTAAGTCGTTGAAGTATAAATAGCTAATATCTGCACTTATTATTTAACACGTTTCGAACATTATAAATATTGCAAGGTGCATTCTAAATGAATTCAAAAGATAAGGCGAACTTTATTTTTCTCTTTTCAGTGATAAGGTGAAAACGCGAAAGTGTTTTTGCCTTCCCTCCTCAATAGTCTCTCTTGTTTCGTGTGGTTGCAATGCAACTCCGTCTGTCTTCCTTCTGTCGTGTGTGGTTGCTACTCCATCTCTCTTTCTTGCTTCATGTGGTTGCCCCGTGTAGAGGGTTGCCAGATGACCGGCTTTTTACATTCGTGATCGGCCAAATATATACAAGTCCGGCCTTTGTTAGATTTTCGGTCAACCCCGCCGCGTTCAGAGTCACGCGGACACGCATAAAGCTTCGTACAAACTGAGGCGAATTCGCAATGTCAGGCGTTTAGGGCAAAATTTCCGGCTAAAATTAATCTGTGTTGCTTTCCAACTTTTGGACCTGGCAACCCTACCCATGTAGGGCGCGGGTCACGACCCGGGTACACGCAGCACCCTGAGCGATGATCCCGGACGCATTTCCGTCAGTTCCCCTTTAAACGGCTAAACTTCGCATTAATCACGCGGTTATTTTTTATGAACAACATATTTCCTACCTGTTCCTGCTTACAGAACAAATATTTATACAACGTATATTACGTTTACCCAAAACCTGAAAACCATTTGTAGAACACATTATTACGAACAACTTTTTGTATTCAACCAACCTATTATGAAATATTATTATTTGAATGAAATGCAACCTATCAAATAATTTGATGTGTTTGTATTTTTTTGTTACTTCCATTTTTTCTAGTTATAAAATTTACACGAATATTTAATCAACTAATAACTAACTGCCATACTCAGAGCCGTCATTTAATTTTAAAGAACGGTTAAGTTTCTCATTGTCACTTTCCTATGAATAAGTACTACTTATCAGAGAAATAAAATATAACTAATTGTCACATAAAGTTAATGGTTCCCTATATTTTCCTTTGTCAAGATTTTCATCGAAGATTACGCTCAGAACTCTATGATGTATTAACTGATACTTCAACTTAACGTTAACTACACATTTTAATAGAGATTCCTGATAGTTATGTAGAGTAGAGACTAGTAGAAAATTAACAACTCAACTCTATACAAAGCTCATGTTTAATACCTTTATTATGTCGAGAACCATTCAGCATATTTATTAACAAAAGAACCATTGGTGCACAGCACCGCGAGCATTGTAAGGCTGTGTACACAACGCAGCGTGAACAAAGAGCCGTGGAGCCGTGCCCTTAATGTGATTGCCTCTTTATCAAGAAGCACACTTCCTCAATCGCAGTGTTCTTATTTATACTAGAAGTGTCATACAACAATACCACTTCAATTTTCTTTTAACATAAATGTTGGATAGTTCTGGTACGGTACGACACATGCGTATTAAGAATTAGTTATCATGCATTTAAGAAACTGAATCGAAATTCGAAATTCTTGGGTTTTCCTATCCCATTAAACGCACGTTACACTCACACCTACTTGTTACATACCTTAGGTATGTAACAAGTAAGTGTAGGTGTAGTACCTATTTAAATATTTCTAATAAAAATTACGTTCTTACTTATCTAGAAGTAAATATAGAGACATTCAGATAAATAGCAGAAAAGTGTAATTAAGCGAATTCTTTATGATTTTTGAATTTTTGCATTTTTCAATGCTTTTTTTATACTTATGATAAATTTTAAATAGAAAAATTTTGGAAAGAGACAACTCGCCCACAAGTGAATTCTCAGATGGAAGTGAGTTCACTTGTGGCCGAGTTGTTTTTTTTCCAATATTTTTCTATTTAAAATAAGCGAATTCTCTTGAAGGACTACAAAAGTTACTTTTTCCACAAGCATTTTCAAATTCGAGGTATTTCTCGAAGCGCACCTCCCAGCGTTCTCCCTATAAAGAATTACCGTTTTTTTTCGAAATAAAGCAACTTTTACGGATTTAAGTGCACTATATTAGTTAGTAGTATATAGTACATTACACTATACACGTTAGCAAATTATTTTTGGATTTGGTGATTTTTTCGATTTCGTTAAGAAGTGCTTATATTTTTTCTATTTTGTTACACGCATTTTCAAAGCCATAGATCCGTGTACCAGGAGTTACGTACGCAATCTCTAATACGTCACAGCGATTTATTCGTAACGCTACTTCCCTACCGTCATCAAGCTTTCAAACTCCCAAATATAATGCAATTTACACATAAGAAGCAAATAAACAATTTGCCCTTTATTATTAACCCTTGGATATGAAGTTTACGATTTTCCCAATTTCTACCTTTTATAACTTTAAAGATTCATGATGCATACCACTTAGTTTCGTTTTGTAGTCATTTATATTTAAATTTTAATTATTACGTTGTCATTAAGACTTTTGAAATTAAACCAGAAGTGACGATTCTTGTTGTCCGATTTTTACAAAAAACAGAACGGATACTTACAGCAAAATCTCAGATGAGACTTATAATATCACTCAAGAAATATCAACTTTTAACAAGGGACCCTAAACGCACTCTAATACGCACTATCTTATTATTAAGGGCATTTAGGGTATAGATATTCCGAAACTAAAACGCAAAAACCAGTAGAAAATACGATTAGGTATCTTGAAATTGAACAAAGAATTTCTTAAATATTAGCCACGTCTTCCACTGCCAATAATATCTGCGGTGAACATTTCAATATATTCAAGTCTATCTTTGCCAGCTTCAAACGGCCATTGTAAAAATGGATGCTTTTATTTTTGTCCCCAAAGCAAATACCGGTGTCTTCCAGAGTTCTATCAAAGATTTCTTTTATAAGAAACGATGCATTTTGAACATTAACCCAAGGAAATTAGAACAGAAATTTCAAATACTAGTGGAATAACCACGAGTTACCTCTCATAAGACTGTTTTCATTTGTCGTTCAAAATTGACCAAATAGTAGACGATATTGTATTGAAAACAGACAGTGCCGTATGGATCAAATTCGAAAGTCACCATTGAAGCTGACCTTTCTAAAATTTCTAATGCAAGAGATGCAATGTCACATCCGACTTTTTAACTGTTCACGTTATTAATCAAAGATGAAAGGTTCATTATTGTTTTAATAAATAGTGCTTCAATAATCAAACTTTCATTTCGGATCTTAATCTATTCGAATAGGATAGATAGACATACTAACCTGGTTCTAAACTAGTGAATAGAAGAGGAAATACTGATCCGTAGGCACGAAAAAGTATTGAACGCATCGTCAGAAAAAGTATGACATATTTAGCAGCGTTGCTACCGGATGTAAACGGAACTTAAATTTTTTGACGTTAAGTACTACATCCTCGATACTATTTTGAAAGTTTTTTCTGCCAGCTCTACTAGATTCATAATTAACTTGACAGGTTAATGAAAGGCAGCAGTACGAGTAAAATTACGAGAGAAACGGGACTCAAACAGAATCAAGTTTCAAAAAGCTCTATCCGCGTGTTGCCCGATAAAAGCCATGAAAAAGGCGCAAAGGATCCGAAATATGCATTGGAGAGGGCAGAGTACCCAACACTGCATAAGCAGATGTGACATCCATTTATTCATAAGATAACTAGGGCAAATCTGGCGCGGTATGCGATAACTTATGTATTGCTTTGAGGGTGTCGAAGGTTAAAACTATTGAATTCTTGATCTATACGTACAAACTACAACGAAAAGGATTTCCTCTAAAATAAATTGATGGACTATAACAAAGTCTATCAACCAAGGCAACCACGTTAGCTAACAAATACTTAATGAAACCAAAGAACCTAACCAAAATATCGTAATAAAATAATAATAGGTATATAAGAACCTACTAAATCTATGTCTATTCATAAAGCATTCACAAAAGCGCCAACAGAATTATTGAACTCCATCTTCCAAGTGAGAGCAAGCAAAGAGTTCGTAACGTCGACATATTCGATAAATCGGGCAATATCTTTGTGTTCGATAAATCGAATAATATTGCCGTGCTCGATAAAATATCTCGAGACTTCAAGAGAGTGAAGGATCCATTCAAAGGAACACATTAGGACTCGACGCTATACGAAATCAAGATTATAATGGAGGCTGAAGGATGCGACGCATTTCAATATCACATTACGACCATAATACTGTCTTGAGTAATATTCACAAGGTATTAAATCGCGTAAGATATAGGAAATGGTTAGTTTCCTAAATACCTATATAATATCCATCGTTCCCTGCTCGTTAGATTAACAACTGAGCAACCACGGTAGTCTCGAAAGCCTGAGTGGTGGACATAAAGTGATAGATAACGAACCTCTTGCGTTACAAAACCTACTTTGAAACCAACTTTATCAAAATAATAAAACATTTTTAGGTCAAAGTAATCTCTTTCATTTACTTAGATACCCTAAAGTCGTTTTATCAATAAAATCATCAGTTTTCATTACGCAACTAAACGTTGCTGAAGATAAAAAAAGAGGCGAACGCTAAATAAATAAACTAATGTATTCTTGAAGGGCCGAGGGACGCGGCGACGTTCCCTGAAACAATCGCGACACACCTGGGCCTCCAGGCCGAAGGGACTCGGTCTAATAGGAATCGGATGTGCTACACAGAAAGCTGAAAGCTATACACAGACATGGGTTGCTACATTGACTTATATATTATTGGGTTGCTTTTTAAATATTACTATTGCGCTACAACTCAACAAAAAGTGTCTAGGCATCGGGAATGCAAAAAGCAGACTAGGTAACAAAAACTGATAATTAAATTAAATAAATCAGTTGTGAAGTGTTTTTTTTTTCTTAGCTAGCCCGTAATCCGATAAATGAAAACGTCTTCCTTTTTCTGTTTGACGACTTCATTTTTAGTCAAGCAGCAATCAGTGTACGTTATTCTATTCCCTTCAGCACTACCAGTTGTGCCATCAGGAATTTTATAATTCCCATGATACAACCAAGCGATTCCAGTTGTGCCATCAGGAAATGCTATGCTGTGCTAAACGATAACCTACGATACGATAAATGAACCAAATAAGTATATTTTTTTAATAACAGAGTAGGCGAATCAGAAGTCGTCGTCGTCTTCGTCTCAGCCACTTAACACCCACTGCTGGGTATAGGCCTCCCCCAAAAGGGGGGGTTTGCCATAATCGCCACGCTTGGCAGGCGGTTTGGCGATCGCAGTATGGCCAAGTTTGTAGGAGACGCTGCTGCCCGTCTCCTAAAGGCTGAGTCCCTTAGTCGCCTTTTACGACACCCACGGGATGAGAGGGGGTAGTGCTATTCTAAGCCGACACTACACAGCTATCAGCTACACAGAATCAGTAGTATAGCTTCGTAAAGGGCTACCGTCACCGCCCTTACAAGACTTACTAAACTGAAACGAATTTAGTGAATGGGCCCCGAATGAACATTTTTCAACATGTGTCACATAGACAATACGAACGGACAGACTACAACAATCCACTAAAGGGCTGTAACTTTCTCGTGAGAGTAAATACTTTATATTGTTTTTATCGCACATGGGTACACTAACAATGTGGTCTGTACTTAGTTCAACTTGTTACGCACAAGACGCACGGTAGAACGAATTTTGATGAAATTCTGGTTCTGTGTTTAACTTTAACACAGACACCTAATAATTGTAATACCTATATAAAAAATGATATTTTTACAGTAAACAAATCCTAACCTAACACTATTTTAACAGTCAACAAATCCTAACCTAACACTTTAGTTCAACTTGTTACGCACAAAAACGGTAGATTTTTGATGAAATTCTGGTTCTGTGTTTAACTTTAACACAAACACCTAATAATTGTAATACCTATATTTAAAGTGATATTATTTTTACAGTCAACAAATACTAACCTAATACTTCCTAAATTTAGATAGGAAAATTTGATAGGTTTGCACAACGCACACTGGTGAAAATCATAGCATAGCATCTCTTGTTTTTTCTCGGGTTCCCATTTCAGCCGAGTCAAGGTCATGATATATTGTTAGATAGAGTTTTTAGTAACGCAAGTCAGGGTTCAAAATTTTATTTCTAGAAGTTAGACGGCTACTGATTAAAACAACCACTGTTATACCACTAGTTTTAAATAAACCTTATAAGCTTATACTACCAGAGCAAAACTTAATTATCAAGAAAAAGATTGGTAGAATTAATCTCAGAAGGGATTCCCTCGGGAGGCCGTGGTGATTCAATTTAAATGCATAAAAAACAGCAAAGAGTGCCCCGACGCAACGGGAAATTTAGCTGCAACTTGCCAGAGAAAAACTTAATACTGTTGGTTTTAGGATACCGTATATCAAGAGCAAAATATAACTGTCGATACTTTAGCCAACTTAGAGGAAAATCAAACCGCTACCACATGATCCTGAACGTATTTTTTTACATGTTGTATTGCTGCATGTATTGCTAAGACAGTTGAATTTCGTTTATTCCATACCTTTTAAAACGCGTCCCGATCACAATCCCTTTCAAATGTCAAATAGTAACTGCCTGAATAACTTTCAAATTACGAATTGAAAGGGATTGCGATAGATTTTAAATTAGACAATTAGCCCCCTGGTTATCTACCATCTATGTACCAAATTTCATCCAAATCCGTTCAGTAGTTTTTGAGTTTACTCGTTGGAAACAAACAAACAAAGAATCAAATCTTTCCTCTTTATAATATTAGTATAGATTTCATGTTACGTACTGCACGGCTTCACATATATAATGTTAATTGAATATATGGCAGATCATTAACGGAAACTTAAGGTTTTGTCATGCACAAAATTTATTAATTTGCTATCCGTTAGCTGACTGAACTAAAATAAGAGCATAGAGTAGGTAGAGTATGGCAGTATAAAATACAGCCGCGGGTACAACTTATATTTGGCAAAAATTTAAAAACAAAATTCTCGAGCCTTGATAATTTAAAAACTATTAACTTTTTCAACATTTTTAATTTAAGAATTCTGAAAATGTATTCTTGGATTATTTTGTTTTTCTAGCTTTATGGTGTACGGAACTTTCAGTACGCAAGACTAGCGCTAACCCACTTTTTAATTATTATGCAGTGTTATTACAGTACACACAGGTAGGTATTACAGGTAGGTTCAGCAGCATTCTTGCCTATTTAGTCAAAGCTTTGATTACCTCTACCTACATATATATAAAGAAATATACTTACTTAAAATTATTTTTAGCTTTAGATGTCCCAAACAAAGCAAATTACACACATTTATTTTATCAATGTAGCGTATTTCATTGCGAGAAATATATACATATTCGATACTTACTCAAATAATAATTTTCCAATGATGTTCAACACAAAATAATTTTATAGGAAGTAGAATTATGTTCAGCACATTTAATCAAATGTTCAGCATTCATAACTCAGCCTTAATAAACAGACTGCGGAGAGCTGAAACAACAATGGAACTAAATCCCAACAGAGTGTACTGTAACTCTACGCTCCAAATGAGAGAAACAACAAAACCAGAGGCCCTACCATCAGCTGCCATTGCATTATGTACTGAATAGGTGTCTACTAAACATACATATAATATAATTATTTTGATTGTTTCAGAATATAAGTATGTAGGTTACGCCACATTATCTACGCGAATAAAACAAAATGGAAACAGCGCATCTCAGGATTAGCAGACGAAAAAAGAATTTTATCCAAAACAGCATGAGGCTTGCTTTTTGCTTTTTTAATTAAATAAAGCAGCGATAGAAACCTCACGCAGACAAGTCTCGCATTTCATACTTTTCTTGTTTTTCTATTAATACTTCGCTGAGAAATCAATGGGTAATTAGATGAGCATACTTTATTAGCAGAATAAGAATATTTTATCGATGACATTGTAAATGTCGCAGTAATATAGCTGTAGCCGTAATAAAATTATATCCCTAGGCATTTGATCATATAACGGAACATAGTTCTACCAAAGCTATTCATTAATAAGTTCCTAGGAATATAATTACAACACGGTTGCGATCTATTATTATGATTATTAAAGTAGACTAATCTAGTAAAATAGTAATTAATATATCAAGAAATTAAATGAAACAAAATATTGGATTCCATTTTAATCACAAAATCAAGTTATTCAAGAATCATTCATACAAAATTAAATTTACAACAATGCGTATTGTAATAATCAACTAATACTAATAAAATCAACAAATTATTGCAAAAAACGACCATATTTCTTGTCGCAATCGTTGTTTAAATGAGAAATACGATCGTTTTTAGGGTTCCGTAGCCTTATGGCAAAAAACGGAACCCTTTTAGATTCGTCATGTCTGGCTGTCTGTTTGTCAGTCCGTCCGTATGTGGCTGTGCCACTTTACTCTGAAACTATAAAGAGTACCTACATAGTTGAAACTTGGTAGGTAGATGTATTCTGTAAACCGCTATAAGATTTTCACACAAAAATAAAAAAATAAAATCTTAAGGGGGGATTCCCCATACATGGAACTGAAAATAAACATTGATTTTTCTCTAAGTCAAAGTGGTTAAATGGGTGTCCCCCCCCCCCCCCACCCCTCCAACTTTTATGTAGATCTTAATAAAATCTTTTAACGAAAATTGGTGTGAACTTAATATAGTTAGCAGTTTTAGAGATATAGCACATTTTCCGTAACCGCAAACATTACTTTGTCATATATAAAAACAAAGTTATTTATGCAGACGAAACGGAAAAATGTTTGTGGTTTTTTGACTACGGAACACTATACTGCGCGTGGCCCGACACGCACTTGGCCGTTTTAATTTTTGATTAATATATTGATTTTATTAGTTTTAGTAGTAGTTATTATTACAAAAACGCATTGTTGTTAATTTGATTTGGTATGAATGATTCTTGAATAACTTGATTTTGTGAATAAAAGAGAATATTTTATTTTATTTGATTCCTTGATATATTAATAACTATTTTACTAGATTAGAGTTTTGATTATATTCCTAGGAACTTAGTAATGAATCGCTTTGGTAGAACTATGTTTCGGTACATGATCATATGCCTAGGGATATAATTATATTACGGCTACATCTATCTGACTGCGACAAAAATACCACCTCATTTTTATACCTACCGCTTTTAAACCACAGTGGTTTAAAAGCATGGCCCATTTTAGGCTTTAAATTGAAATAACTTCTACGGATATAAAAGTGGCCTGCGCATATTTCATATATTATCGTAAAATTCGCCGTTAGCGCATTACTATTGAAAATGAAAATTAAAATTAAAATATTCTTTATTCAATTGAGCATTTTCCAATTTTACACGCATTATTTTTGTCAGTTTTACCCTACCACCAGTTTCAGACTCTTTTAGCTGACAAGAAAAAACGGGTGCAAAGAAATTACCAGTTTTACCAAATGTAAGTAATGGTGTTTACAAATAATATACCATTACTAAATACAAATCAATAAAAGTATTATTTGATTTGACTGATGATTAACATAGTAGACATTATGTTAATTATCAGTTCCATACATTACATTACAGTCATTTAGATAATCTAGTACCTTGGAATAACCTTTGCTCATGAGCGTCTTTTTAACATGTTTTGATGTTTTGAATTTGATGTTTTTTCGGTTTTTTGGTTTCCCGACTTCGGCATCTATTCAGCTGGCGTGGTCACGGGTTGACTCAGATGGCTCTTTAAGACTTAATTTCGCGGCAAAATTTAATCTATTTTTTTTTTAACAAGAGTATTCCGAAATTTTGCATTAAAACAAACAAAACTTTCAGTTTTTGTATTCGCTACCTATTTAATGTCTACGTCAAAGATGAGGAAAATTTGAACAAACTTCGAAACAAAAATTTTGAAACCAAAGATGATCTTTGCCACATTCCGCATACGGAAGTACTTCAGGCCCTAAAGGCCTCCCGCTTGTAAAATATAATTTATCGTTTGTCTAATTACCTATTAGGAGGTCCCTTTTTCCTGGGATCCCAATTAATTTACAATTATGTACGAAGGGCTGAACAAAGCCTTATTAAATAAAATGTTCAAAGACTGCTTCCTGCATTAATTTAGGGTAATTTCTTACGAATCTTTGATCACTCATTTATGAAAAAATCTCGTTGTTACAAAGCAGTAATTTGTTAGGAAGTTTTATATAAAAAGGCAGTAGGTACTTCTAATGTAACGATTGCAAACGTAACAGCAGTTCACAGTGATTTGAAATGGAAGTAAGGCCAGCTCTGAGCCGTATTATACCTGATGTTATATAATAATGATACGCGTCTCCTTGAATCCTCAACCACTGACAAACTGGCTAATCAGGCTATCCATTATCTCAAAGTGCTTTAACACAACAATGCAGAAAACATTGTTTTTATGGCGTCATCAGACTTAGAGATAAGATGGTGGTAGGATAGTAACTAACCAGGTAGACCTAGAACAAGTCCTACTACCAACCAAACCGTTTTGGTCGCTGTTCTCATACAGAAAAGTACTACACCAGCAAGTCAATTTTCGGTAGCTCAATGGTTAGAGCAGTGGGCCCAAAGGTTTCGGGTTTTAGTCCCGTCTATAGCGATATGAGACAAGGTGATTTTATCTAGTTTATTTGTTTGAAATTCACACCAGTAGACTTACAGAGGAATCCGTTAAGCCAAATTGCAGCAAACGAGCCTGTTTTCGCTCCACCCTGCGCTTAGTCGTAAAAAAGTCATGTGTTTGAATTACGCATATAAATCTCCATAATTCACGCATCCGCCATATCGATCTGCAAAAGTGAATATAAAATGTTCAATCATGATCTCGGGGATCAACTCCATCCCTCACGGAGACTTCATCCCCATCATTTGAATTTTTAATAAAGACTTACGTACGTCGCTGCCGCCTTTTTTGGGCCAAATAGCCATCAAATATGCACTTAACAACGGTCTTCAAAGCCAGAATGTACCGAGCAGTAATGAAGTCACTTTATCAACTTTTTTGTCTTTTTCCTTGGACACGGCAGGTGAATCATTTATTTAGTTAATTTCCAGGAATAACAAACAAACATTAAGATTGAAATAAGACAGTGTAAAATGGATAAGAACGCCGTGTGACACCGTTGTATTCGTTTTTCGTAAGTCGTTATCTAAGATTAGTGGCCGCCCGTGGTTACAGATATGTTGTAGATCCCGTTCCCGTTAAAATATCGGGTTAAATGTATCCCATGTTTTAACCGACGCTATGAATTATATCTGTGCCAAATTTCATCCAAATCCGTTCAGCCTTTTTTGGGTGATTGAGTAACAAACATCGTAACACATCAAAATATCCAAACTTTTATTAGTATGATTAGCAGGATAGTAAATAAATAAATAAAATAAATAAATATTCGCATACAATCACACCAATTATCTAGTCCCACGTTAAGTTTCATGAAGAACTTGTGTTATGGATACAAGATAGCGGATAAACATACTTATATACTTTTTTCTTTGTAAATACATACTTAATATACATATTAAACACCCAGACCAAGACAAATAGGTGCACACAAATATTTGTTTTGTCCGGGGATCGAACCCGGGACCTCTGGCGGGGTTAGTACCTCTGCGCCAAACAGGTCGTCAATAGTAGGTAAGATACTATTTTCAGAACAGCATTAATTGAAGAAATACAAAATTAAAGGTAACACGTTGGGCGCCAAGCTAGCTTCTACATATTAATCTAAATCTTAAATTGCCAGTTAATTAAATGCCAGTAGTTATACGTGACTACCGAAGCGCTGCGCATGCATCAGACTATCACAGCGGAAGAGATAAAACTACTGCTCTTATTAGTACTGCAGAACATGGAACATTAATGCTTGATATTTTACCTTTTATACAGAAAAATGCACGACTCTTTATCTTACCGTTCTTTTTAAATGACGTTTGATGTTGCTGTACGGAGCTTACAATACAAAGACAATGGAACAAAAAATACTTAGCTACATAGATTTATAATTGGTCCGTAGCGAGCGGAGTTTAGCAATAAGTTTAGATAGTCAGATAAAGCTTCTTTTGTTTTTGACTTTGTGCTTATAAGTGATGGATAAAGTCATTTAAACCCTCAAGACTTTACTAAAAAATACAGCTGCTAAATACTGAGTAGAATTCAGTTCTGGAACATTTAAAAGAACGCTATGCTTTCTATACAAACTATTCGCAAACAAGCGCTATAAAAAACATTATAAATCGAAGCAAACTTAAATAAACACAAGTATTTCTTCCACGAATGTTACCCGCAAAATATATGGAGATAGTTGAGGCTGGTAATTTTACGCATTATATATCCCGTCCCCGGGCGAAAATGTGGACATTCGTCATCGCACTTCCGTGTACCACGGACGCGCCTATGTTACCGTATTTTGAAAGGATGGATAAACTTGTATCCTCTTACAGATTTATTTCTGGCACATAAATTCTATGCACGATTAGGCCTATCTATTCGCCAGTTTTTTATGGGTTTATCTATTTTTTGTAAAGATATAAATGTTTGACGAACAAAATATCTAAGTAAAAAATCATACCGCCTGACCTGAAATTACTTTGAAACAACAACTTCAACCCTAAACTTTAACTATATTGTAAATTCTCAAATTACTCCACACGTTTGAACCACTTAAGTAACCAATTTGTTATTTTTTTCATATATGGCTGGATAAAACTTTGATAAATGAGAAAGAACTCAGGATCAGGATATGTCAATGTCGCAAAAAAGGTAATGAAATAAGTTAAAGCAAAGCCACGAGCCGACTTCGATCGAAAAAGTAAAACAATAAACAAACATAATATTACGACTCTATATAAACTAGGATGTAGGTATGTTCAAAACCTTAAAACTTTATGTAAAACTCATTATTGCGAATAACTTTTTGTATGGAAGCAACACGGAAATCGAAAAAAAAACAACGAGTGCCGGCAGAAGTGAAAACCGCTTAAACGAAACGGCAGGAGCAGGCCTACATTTTCGCCGCGCGGTAGAAAGAGAGGGGGATTACTTCCTCTCCTACGCCGCGGTTTACTCTCCTTCCATCTTACAAATTTTCGATCATGTCACGTGTCCTGACGCAACTTTAAATTTTTTTACCCATCCCAAAAATTTAAAACTCTGATGTGCACAACGCCGCTAAAGGAGTTTTCACTTCAAAATCTATGGTTTCATACTTTTAGCAGAGTTCAAGCAAAATTTTGTATGGAGCAGCTGTTTTTTTGAGATTTCAGGTCAAGTTCTACAAATCAGGTCTTGAAGTTTCGAGTAAACATAAAATAACGTTGTGTAGTGTAGTTAAATAAAAGTAGTGACAAAACACAGGCAAAATATTAATTGGAAATGCAAATATTTTTCAGTTCCACGTTGGGCGCCAGTCTAGCATGGTATACAGCCGCTAAAACGCTCACGGAGCTCACATGCGAATGTGTGACTTGCATAAAGAATATGCTTCTGTTCCTATTTAACGCAATCGCTTTAATTAAAAACGTGACTTCACAGAATGGATGTAGGTCAAAGAATTAAAAAGTGCGCTTTATTACGTGGAAGAACAATAAACTTCGAGAGGGTGATTAAGAAAAAAAAATATTTTAACAAAGATTGACCAGTTTGATTCATTTTAATAGACGATATTAGACGGATTCGTTTTATTGATTCTACATTTGTCTGAGTTTACATTTGCCACATACTGAGCAGAATTCTAAAGTTCATGACAGAGTAAGAGAAATTTTATATTAGCTCTATGATACCTCTATTGCAGGCCCGACCAACATACGGCCCCCGGGCCATAATGTGGCCCGCATAAGTCCTTCATCCGGCCCGCGAAGACATCAATAGCTAGAAGAATGCTTACTTAATCCTTCGCTATTGGGATTTTCTCTTGGCCCGGTACGGTTACAAAAATACTAAACCTGGCTCTCCACAAAACTATGTTGGACACCCCTGCTCTATTGCATGATTTCCAAGAGGTTCTACTATTCTACTAATGGTTCGACTATAACAGGGGTTCCTAACCTTTCCTTGGTCAGGGACCACTTTTATATTATTCTTGTTAGCAGGGACCACCAGGGACGGAACTGATTAGGAACCATTGTACAAGAAGAACCTCGTGGAAGTTTCTTTCTAAGTAAGAGGTTTTACTGTAAAGTGATGTAGAACTTTCTAGAATAGATTGAAAAACACACTTCCGAGCAGTTTTACTGTAGTTCTACTTTTCAAAGCTGATATTGGTTTTTTTTATTTCTATTCTTGTATCCCAATATAAAAACTTTTTATAACAAAATAAAAACAACTTCAAAAATAAAAAAGTAAAAGAAAACCTTTTGGAGTTGGTGCCAGCCAAGGAGTTCTAAATTGCACTTCTATTACTTTTATTTTTCTTATCTTGGCTGGAACCGAATCCAAAAGGTTTTATTAACCGACTTCAAAAAAGGAGGAGGTTCTCAATTCGGTTTTTTTTTTTTTATGTATGTATACCGATTACGCCGAGATTTCTGAACCAATTTCCATGATTCTTTTTTTGTTCGATGCAGAATAGTTGCCAATTGGTCCCATAAAAATTTGGTTTCGTTTGATCCAGTACTTTTTATGTTATGAGCATTTTTATATATTTCATTTCATTATTGACTTGGACGATGTAGTATTTACGATAATTTTGTTTATAATGTACATGAAACCTTAACTAATCTAGAAAAACCCTGCTGTAGTTTACAAAACAGCCTATTACAGACACTAAAAAGTAAAAAAAAACTGCGTTAAAAAAACCGACTTCAATTATACATTTCGATTTGTATCGATTCGGTTTTTATTTTTTTATATTATATATTATAAAAATGATCGGCCATTCTTATAAGCCAGATAAAAATGCAAAAATTCAGTTATTGTTAACATTAATCTACAAAATAATAGTGATGAATAGATGCATTTATCTCGGAATGGATATGGTTTAAAAATGTGCTGTCTCAGTAACTATTTGGACTTAAATACTCTCTCCATTTAATAAGGTCTGAATGGTGTGAAGAGCATTTTCGAAAAGGCACCAAAACTAGGCATTGCCCTTCGTCAAATTAAGAAACAATCAGAAGTAGAATCTGTCAAAACTAGAAAGAGTCAATAATAGTCTCTGATATCAAAAGTAGACCAAGAAAGGGAAATTCTCAGATCGGGGTTACTGGCTTCATACTGTTATCCTCAACTTGGAAACTATTTGAATTTCGGGCCGACACGTCTTTATGGCGGTGCCACCATCGTGACAACGAACAATGATACATATTTATCTAACAATATTTACGGCCTCTCTGAAAAAGTGGCGCGATTTTCTTGTCCTTTTCACATTTAAGTTTGGACTTTTTATGGGCAGACGGATTGTCGAACAGCGGGGACCGATAGCATTCAGTATTATTTATGTCTAAAATATGTATTTACATTTTAATGCCTTATTCATACTCTTTCATGGTCATTATCACTATACTACCTAAATTAACCATTGTGTTATGTGACTTGTCTTTTTTATTTTTGTATTTTTTTGTTTTGTTTGTAATGTCTTTGGTCAATAAAATTTGTGCTCTCCCTCTCTCTCTCTCTCTCTCTCTCACACACACACACACTCACTATAACTAATTACGATTAACGAGATTTTTACCATGTTTGTATTTGCTGTTGAGGCCCCATAACTTATGTTACGATTGACATATTATGCCATGTATTGAAGAATGTTCTCAAATACTATAAGAACTTTATGATTTTTTAATTTTTGCATTTTTTAATGCTATTTTTATACTTATGATAAATTTTAAATAGAAAAATATTGGAAAAACAACTCGGCCACAAGTCCAAGACCTTTGGAAATCCGGTCCAATGCTCTAACCACTGAGTTACCGAGACTTCGAGCTCAGTGGTTAGAGCATTGGACAGGATTTCCAAAGGTCGTGGGTTCGAGTCCCATCTGAGTATTCACTTGTGGCCGAGTTGTTTTTTCCAATATTTTTCTATTTAAAATTTATCATACTATAAGAACTCTAGTTTCTCTATTCTAGAGACTACTTTCTACAATATTTGTAGAAACTCTAGTTTCTAGTTTGTTGTATAAACTATTTGTTTCTATAGAATTTCACAATACCTACGTCTTGAGTCACTCCAAGTGTCCTATATATTCCCAACATCTCAGATGTCTGACTTAACCCGTTTTATCAAGCATACAGCATACGCCTGACGGGAACAGGAAGTAAAACCCGCTTCCCTTAAGCCCCCATAACACACAAATTTGTCCTGTGACGAGATATTATCAAAACTGGGTCCCTTGGACAGCGGTTCGATCAAGCAACTCGTTTATCAAAAAATGGGAAAGGGTTTCGGGGTGAAATTGCCGTTTTTTTTAGGGGAAAACATTCCTCTTTCGAATTTGTACGCTTCAATCTTCAGCTGAATTTATTATTTATTTTTGGTTACTTTTTTTATTTAGAATGCTGAATTTTAATACGAGAATAAGAGAGAGATCACGTTACCAATGTTACCATTTAGCTTTGGCTATATATTTGATGTTACTATTAATAAATAGGAAAAAGTAAGTCCGTTTATTACCTAATCGTGGATAAACGTCTGAACAGATCGGGATGAAATTACACATACTTCAACCATGGACCAAAAATGGCGTAGAATAATTTTGATCCTGAATCCTGATATCTTGCGGGAAGGGGAACAAGGGAAATCCACGAGCACGACTGGTTTAAAAAGAAATAACGCAATGCAGTTGGATTCCTGATAATATTGCAAAACTGTGTATAATAATAACATTAATAGTCATTAAAACTAACTAAAAAATGGCGTTGTTTTACACAGAGATAATGATTGTTTTGACATTTAGGATTTTGATCCATTAATGAGAAAACATAATTGCACGTTAACAAAACAGGTAAAAGCCAAATTAAGTTTTAATAATGTTTCATCATCATTGTATACGGTAAGGGTACTCCAAATTAATCTATCCTAGTCTAATACGTTCTTAAATATACATTAAGCAGGAATGAATCCAAAAATGGGAAGGCCGATTTGTCTGAGCAAGGTGCCACACGGGGGGCATTACCCAGACTTATTAACTAAACAACAGCCGTTATGAAAATTCCACGAGATCGAAAGTTAAACGAGGGTTTGGGGACGATCTGGTAATTAAGAGAATCGCCTGTCGTACCTTATATTTCCCTTATTATGATAATATGGGTAAAAAACGTACAAAAAATAAATGAGCTCAAACTTTGATGTAGGTATGTAAATGTGCGTTACGCTTTTATATAGTGATTTTAAATCCAACGTTGAAATATTTTCTCCACTAACCTTTTATCCAAAGTAAATGAACTAGTGGAATTTCATATCTTCCAGCGAGGTATCATCAATCAATATGAGCTTGTATTTTCACTATCTCGTTTCCTGACTTTAATGACAAAAACAAACCACAGCAGCTCGTTATACAAATCTATTCGTGCGTTAATAAAGTCTCCGGCTGTAATTTTAGAGAATGTCACTAGTAAATCATAGGTGTGATATATTCATACATTGGCGGACGGGATGGCTCTCTAAATCACCATACCCACTGAGTGGTATTATTGCCCTAACTCTAAATCTTAAGATAACGCGATTGCACGACGTGGGAGGGCCATCAAATCCCTTCCTATGTTTAAAATAAAAATTTAACCCTAAAAGCAGTTTCATTTTATGAAGGTTCTTTATGTGCGCCAGCATCGTAGATGCATTTATTTGTTCTTGTAAAATTGTTATTACCTCGTTACACAATTTCGTACTTTCTTTTCAGTAGCGGCGTTTTATATTAAGTCAACGGGATGTTCGGCATTAAACTTTGCGGGTTGCCTTTAATATTATACGAGCTCTTTCGTTTTCAAAGATTCAAGGGTGAATTCATAATGTTGCTCAGTTTTCTGCACAATGCTGTTTAGTTTTTTTCAATGTCCAACTTGCACAAGCGGCATATTGCCGCTGATGCACGTAAAGTTGAACGCTATTTCGGAATCACATAGCAAAACTACGACCACCCAACAATTTGTGGAGAAAAATGGCTGAAATTTCGAGGGCGGAATGTTTCGGAGATTCGCAGATGTAAATTAAATCTGGACCGTGGTCAGAATCTCAGGCAGCTCGGGCCGCCGGGGAATTTAAGTTGGCTCACTTTTTATTCCGCACCTTTCAAGTTCTACAATTTAATGTGTGATTTAAAAAGAACATCTGATGCTTTGTAGTGGAAAGGAACACGACGATGCATCATTTTCAGGTATCATAAAGTACGAAGGCGGAATTCTCGAGGATGTTCGCGAAAGCGGTGACAACGGTAAGAAATAAAATATATCGTTCCCAAGACGGCTGGCGGAATACTCACAACTCGCCACGATGGTGCATTAAGTTCGTTTTCAATCCACACGGACATGACTTTACTGTCTCTCTTTGTTTCTTTAAAAGCTGAGTTACAATGAACATCTATTTCTGTGAGTTGTTGTTTCTCGTTTCGAATATCTATACTAATATATATACTAATATTATAAAGAGGAAAGATTTGTATTTTTGTATGTAACGAATAAACTACTGGACCGATTTTGACGAAATTTGGTATAGAGAATCCTTAGACCCCAAGTAATAACATAGGCTATAAATGATCCCAAAATTACCACGGGAACGGGAACCACGCGGGTGAAACCGCGCCCGGCCTCTAGTCAATAATAAATGCAGAGTTAGGAGTGTTAAACGAGTTGAAATGTTTCATAGTTGGAATTAGTTTCAAGTTGCAATTAGTGGCAATAAGAAGGTTATCGTTGCGATTGGCTGATATTAAACGAAACATTTTGATAGTTGGTAAGTAACATTAATAAGATTTTAATAATGAGACTAACCATAGATTTATTATTGGTCTTCGCGTTGCTACAACCATCCAATGATAAATCTATGGCACTGACTACTATAGGTGCTGAGATGATAACATGACATTTCATAGCCTTTGCGAAATAATCGAAGTATATTGTATGTATGTACTGCCAACTGTATAGCGCTAGTGCGATCACGAATCAGAAACTGATCAAATCAATGTTCCATCAACAACAATCCATAATGGCGTTCTTCCCATGAGTAAGTCTCCAATTAAGAAATAACTGCTGAACAAAGGAAGGAGCTACTTAATACAAATAACAATATCGCATGCACAGACCATAAATTTCATAAACCCAATAAATCAGGCAACTATTACGCCAATTACGCAACGGCCAGCGGTCCCTTAATCCTCGTGGTCCCAAGTTAGAAAAAGGGCTCAGGAGGGACCCAACTTACATTCAGCCTCTGCCATGATTCAAATTGATTTATGCCCAACGATAAGCAGATCGTGAAGTTTCAATAGTAGCGGAAGAAACCGTGGTTAGTATTAGCTTGGAAAGACTAGGTTAAGTTGGTCTGTTTTGTCAGGAGTCCAAATAGATCTTGACTTTTTTGCTGGTATCATGATCCTGAAGGTAAATAAATGCAAAAGCTCCATATCCCTTTTAAAACATTAATAAAGTCGGATTTTAATTCAGTAGAGTAATTTGACAGGTGCCAATGTCACTTTGTAAAAATAATTCTGCATAAAACTGTTTTTCGTAATTATTTACGCATTTCCAGTTCCAGTTCAGTAAGTATCGATTCCATTCACACACACAAATTCTATATTATCATTATAGCCAAATAGCTACATTTTTATTAGCATTATTTTCACAGTGACATTAATAACCTGTAAAATCACTCTGAATTAAAAATCCGACTATAGGTACCTCCATTACGCTTATTTAGAGAATATTTTATTTCTGGCTTTCGGTTTCTGGGATTTGACCGCCTCTTCCTTCTATTTAAAACTAAGCTTTGATTTTGATTTAGTTATTTCTACAAGTACATAAGTAACGAATAAAGGTTTTCAAGGAATTATAAATAAATATATTAAAAGCAGCAAACTCTTAAAACAATAGGTACTCAAATTAGTTGACTAACAAGTCTACAATCAATGTCCAACTAACTACAATTGCTACTATTTAAAGAAGTCATCTCAAGTAAAGGAAGCAAGAAAAAACTATAATTTCACCGTTCACAGACGGGTTACTTCGGATGCTATTGTAATAAGTTATTGGTGGAAGGATTTGAGGCTGTAGTTTGCGCACGGGTGGCCTGATTCCACAGATATTGATCTCTGTTAGTCGACCGTTCGCTCTATGAGGATGGAAAAGAACTGAAATCAATTGAGAAGAAGGCCGATATTGAAGTTAATTAACAAAGGGTGGGAGAAAGTTTCTGTGGAGGTGGTAAATCAGTAGATACTATGTTATGTTATCGTCAAAAATGCGGTTAGGAAACTATTTTAATAAAGCTTCGAAGACACTTGATCTGTAACTTAAACAATTCTTAACTGTTTAACCTTTGAAAACAGTTCATAATGCTGTCGGTCGACCGATATTAATTATTTTTGTAATATTCTAAACAAAAATTGATATAAGAAAGTGGCGTTGCACTGCCTAAATTGTAAAGAAAGGTGTAATATCCAAAGAATAAAACAAACATTAGTTCGCACGGGTGTTTATAAGAACAAAGGCACACGATGGTAGAAGTAATCTAAAAGGGTATTCATCAAAATATGCCATTTTACCACAATCCCATCCCATCCATCACAGGTAATCGGAAACGATCATTTCAAAAATGAGCATAATTTACTGCGAGGTTCTCATTTCACAGGCGCTCCAAATTGCTGCCATTACATGCTTCATGACACTGTGGTGCACCATAACGACTGCCCATTTCATTCCGTGATGCTTTTCGATGATTTTACAATAACGAGCCCGCCACCCGCCTAGTTTTCTTTAGAGCAGGTCCAAAAAACAGTTTTTCGTCTTGCCGCCTCTTTTTCACTGGTACAGGGCATTTTATTTGACTACCTATTACAATTCTCTCCATCACTCTATACTGCTTGTCTGAAAAAGGTCTTAGAACAGCGAAACTCAGCCCCATTGCTTTGCCCTTCAATAAATCATCCTTCAACATAGCCCTGTCAAATAAACGAGTTTTTATATATTTCAGTAAGTTATCCATGTCTTGATTGGAAAGTTTTAGTAGAGCAGCAATGGCTATTTTATCGTGATCTTCCGAATCTCGTAATTCAACTTCGAGCTTTAAATTTTCCTCTTTGGACGGGTAAATAATTTCTTGCAGTTGAAAGCGATTCGGGCCTGCTCCTACCATAAATGCACATTTGAAGTTATTATGCTTAGAGACGACGCCGTTGAGCCAATCCGAATTGCGTTCTAATGAGCATAGAAGGAAGTTGATGAAATCACTCACGTCTTTTTGTTTCTTATACGAAGCTATAGCCGCTAGAGCTAAATCGGGAAGAGCCTCAATGCTCTTCTCGCTTGGCTCCCGGCTCCGCTTGACTGTTACCTTTTTAGTAGTCATCATTAACGACAACCTTCTGATTAGTTTTATAGCATATCTTGTGGCGTTTAGGAAAGGCTTGTTCTCGTGACGAAAAATTTTGGAAGATTCTGAAAACACTGCAATTTTATCTTTTTTGGATTAGGTATATTTGTCAATTTTATTATGAAGGTTTACGTCATTCTCTATAGGCACGTATTTTTGACTGTCGACCTCATTGTTTATAGCATGTCAATATATTATTGAAATTCATCCTTCTTAGGCTTATTATGGCCCAAAAAGTTTCAATTTTATTCGTCCTCGGCCGTCAGACATTTCGGTCAGTTAGTGAATAGATAGGCTGGCATGGCAACATCAGGCGCGACACGATATTAATAAAAAAGAAGTGATTTATGTGTCCATTTCAGACTTTATTAAATTATCAATAGGCCTTTAGGGATTTTATTAATAGTGGTACCTATACCAAAGGTTTCATTAAACAAATAGGAATCAAACAGTCCTTAATGATGACGATCTCGACTAAAAAGGGTGAATGTTAATGGGGTCAATAGGATTTTAAATCTATGTTTATAAGGATAAAAATAAAAGGATAAAGATAAAAATGTAATACTTATCGTCTTGATTGACATAACCTTAGTGGTTAAATTATAGTTAAAAAAAAATAACATTCAAATAGATGAAGTAAAATTCGATATGTTAAAGTACGTACGTCCTTCCTACAGGTAGGCAGGCGTCCGGTGAATAGAGGTTTTTTTTTGTGGGAACAAGTCATCATCATCATAACTTGAGAGCCACGCTCTTGTTTGTGTAGCTTCCTCCATTCGTTTCTGTCCAAAGCCAGCTCCTTGGATTCTTGATAAAACACGACGTTCACCTTCTTTTTGATCAGTAACCTTGACCGCGTAAGTGCCGTCGGCACCGCTGTCAACTTCACTTTGACAGCCGACGGCGCTTTCGTACTACAACGCAACTTCAACCTTATCAGCCTAATTATAAGATTTGTTTTCCATAGTCAGTTAATACTCAACTCTGTGTGCGACCGAAACAGCGCTATATCATCAGCGCTCGCGTGTGAAGAGTTGCGCCGATATTCGACAAATCGACGACGTCGACGACACCTGCGCGGTAGGGCCACTGTTCCATGTAGGCTGTTCTTGGTCTTCCTCTTCCTCTTCCTCCCTTACCCTCTATTTTTCTTTCTATAATGTTTGTAATGAATTTCTCATGTCTTATCAAGTGGCCGATTCTCCCTCTTCTGTCTTCTATATTTTTTTTATATCTGTCGTTTTTATTTCACCCTATCAAATACCTCTTCATTTGTAACCATCTCAGTCCAGCATAACTTTTCCATCCTTCTCTAGCAACACAAAGTACTTAAGTGATATTCGTATAATCTGTATACAATCTACTAATTTAGTCATTTACATAATACAAGTAACGGTTAACGAGTTACATTCTGCTGTTGCGCCCGCGTGGGTCGGTGGTTTGCGCAGTTAGTCTAAGATTAAGCTTTTAGTTCGATGAACTCAATCGTTTTGTTGGTCCAATTGCAAATTAAATTGTTTTTATTTTATGTTCAGTATCGGGGGCCCCCGCCAGGTTGAGCGCATATGTAATTAACTATAGATGAATGAAATTGGTAAACTTTATACAAATCTTAAATGTGTGTCTTATCTATCTATAGGTTAAATCTGTTAGGTAAGTTGAGTACCTAAGTAAGAATTTAGATGTTAAAAGTAATGAGATATGACTTTAGTTAATTATAGTGTAAGTAAGTAGTGTAAGTCCCAGTGTAAGTACTAGACTAGGTAGTTACTTATACCTACTGAAATTACCTAATACAGGAACTAATCCCCTGGCTAGCTAGCTAATCGGAGATATAATTATAGCACGTTGAATCGTGCAACACACTACACAATCTGCCTATTTTTTTTAATTAGCTTATAAGTATTTATTTTTATTATTTTACGTAGGTACACCAGTTAAAAATTAATAGTAAATAAAGTACAAACTTACTATTTCACATAGAAGTATCTTCTTAAGTACTTGCTTGCCTACCACCTACCAATTGAGAGAGAAGTTTATTCAATCGAGGTAGGTACCTAGGTACCTACCTATTCAATGTTCACAAACAAGTTATCATTTCGTGTACCTATCGATTAGAAACCTGTTTAAGACGGAAAAAACGAAGCAGCTGATGTATCGAGCAGGTGGTTTATGAATCGAGGCTTTCGTACTAAACTAATGAAGTAGGTACCTGCCTACTTACTTTATTAAAATTGAGATGGTTTGGTAGGTAGATAGATAGGTAGGCCCTTAAGCGCTTGTTTTTTTTTGTAGTTGTGATGTGATGTCCCATGCTTTCTAGATAGGTAGATAGCTAGGTACCTAAAAACAATATACTTACTCGGTGCCTACTTTTCTCGCCGCATGTACTTATTAGTGATGGGCCGAATATAGATTTCACCGAATACGAACATTCGGCCGAATATTCGGTTAAATTTTCACCGTACCGAATATTCGGCCGAATATTCGGCATACCGGAGCAGGTCTATAAGTGTTTACGCTAACCGCGCGAAATGGCGCGAATTGACGCCGGGCGCACCTGCCCGCTCCCCTCGCTACCCCCGCTACACTTGTCAATACGTGTCATTATTATTGCATCATCCAGTGCGAAACGAAACGGCACCACGTGCATTTGTTTTGTTTATGTGTTAATAGTATTTTTTTAAAGTTTATGAGCAAAAACGAAACAAACTTTTCCCTTCAAAGCAGAGCAACTAGTGCTTTTGCACCATAATTTACCTCTCTTAAATTTTAAATACTAAGTGAGAATTACATGCTACTTAAAAGTATTTTAGTTTTTTGTTTGCAAGGTCAATTGTTTTGTTATGATAATATTACAGTTTTGCAATAATGTGCTCAATGTAACTACTTTTCAATAGGAACTTTTAATATTAATAACTTTTAGTATTCAAAACGTTCCTATTGAATTTGATCACACAGTCATAAAAGGATTATATTAAAATCAAAACTTTTGAGTTCTGGATAGTTGATTTTTAAGTTAATATAATTATTTTTTGTTTGGTTCATCTCTCTTTTTCTGACATGCTATTCTTTGGTAAAATAAATGTTTGAAACAAAATTTAAGAAATCGGAGTCGGTGCTAGCTAGCTAAGGCCAAAAAAATATTAGTTAATAGAAGTGCAATGTAGAATGCCTTGGCTGGCACCGACTCCAAAAGTTTTATTAATTACTTTTTGAAATCGGTTTGATTTTTTTTTATAAAATGTTTTTTTTAAGCCCTTCTTCAAAAGACTGCTAAAATTGTTCATTCAACAGAATTTCAGAGGCTATACAATTTGAGTTTGCCTTTATGTAACTCGTAATAGTGGTTATTTTCGTAGACTGCCCGCAACTTCATCCATGTCGAATTTATAATATTTTCCCATACAATTCTTTTTTTTACACAAACCTTTAATCCTGGATATAATTAACACTTTGCAATTCGCACTTTAGCCAATTTGGTGCAGTTAAGTTAAGAAATCGTTGTAATAATGCAACTAATTCTTACCAATAACAATAAATAGTTATTATAATTTCGAATATACATTTCATTTCTTACACTAAATAAACCCTCTGATTAAATTTTAATAATAAATAGGGTCTCAAATTACTGTATCTTGATATTCTTGTTCAATTATCATATTTTCATCTGCGATTATAAAGAAATACAGCTACACTATCTCAAAAGTATAAAGCTACACAGTGATTTACTTACGTTAGGTCTACCTATAATATGCACATGCATCGTTCAATCAATCAATCTCAGTCTAATATAGTTCACAATAGAGAACCTGTTTTTAAAATCTTTAAGTACCACTGTCCCGAATATTCGGCAGGTTTACCGAACATTCGGCCGAATACGAATGTTCGGTAAACCTGCCGAATATGCCGAATACCGAACATAAAACGAATATTCGGCCCATCCCTAGTACTTATTACTATTCTTTAAAAGCAAATTTAACCATAAGAGCTAACCATTCATGTGATCTAAATGTGAAAGCGAATCATCAACACATCATTATAGACCTTACTGCTATAAACATAACGTGACAGACAAAAGGTTGTATATACCTACGTTACGTTTAATAAAAAACAATATTGTTACTTATAAGTATCTAAAAAGGGAATTAGACACTGATGCGGAACATTTACTTACTAAACTTAGGTAGGCAAGTAGAAAAAAAAATGCGTTGAGATCGCTTCTCAGAGAAAAATAGGCCCTATTACTAGCAGATAGTGTACTTAACTCAACCGAAACGAGGTCAAACACCGAACGCATATACCAGCGCACGCAATAATTAACGATAGAAAACTTAATGCAGGTTAATATCAATACAATATTAAATCTAACTTACCGAAAAGCATTCACAAGGTATTCCGTTACTACAAGATTTGCTTCAACTCAACGGTAGCGCCAATGCTGTCACGACTCACTCACACACACAAATACACCGTAGTAAACGTCATAACCAACGTTTACAACACGAATTGCACAAATAAACGGTGTTTTTGGGGACTACAAACGATATATCACACGTAGCACCATTCCCAGTAGCATGTCTTAGGAGCACAAAGCCTAAAACGTCCGTGAACCATATAAAAAACTTAATTTTTTGGCAAAGTCAGGCCTAATCACCACTCCTTTTCTCTCACGTATTTCTGTGATAGCGAACAGCTGCGGTGCGTGGTTATTGTACCAAAACAAAACAGCTTACGCCATCTATACAGCGTTCTTACAAAATGCACAGTGCTACTTTATTAAGCACGGATCGCCGAGTAGTATGTTAGGAATGACGCAGTTATTGTACATAGTACCAACATTGTTACGCAGATGGCGCTAAGCAACAAAGCTTGAAAATTTATGGCTAAATACATGTTAATTCAGTTTAAATAAATAGTCCATACAACAACAATTGACATACAATTTTAAAACCAAAACGAAATCACTTTACTTTTGTTTACCATAAAATAGGATATTTTTTATTTAATACTTTTAGCACTTTATATTTAACCTAACTAATAGAAAACAATCATAAAGAAAGTAAATAAAAATAAAACATTTAAAATACAGAAAGAAAAAGAGTCCAAAAAGAAAGCTCCGCCGTAACAGTGATTATCACTGCCGTGACCAGGATTCGAACCTGGGTTACTACGGCCACAACGTAGGGTCCTAACCACTAGACGATCACGGCTATCGGAGCGGTAAATATTGTGGTGAAATTAGTAAATATATTGAAACTTGTATGTATATTATTGAATTCTTACTATGAAAGATCCCGAGTTCCCATTGGAAATATTGGCACAGAATACTAAATAGTACAAGTAATATTAGGATGGGAGCAGGGACCCCCCAATATTCCAATAGGTATTATTATGTATAAGTAGGAATTGGTACAGTCAACAGCAGCTAACACTTGACCTTGATAGCGCCCTTACGTTCGCTCGTAAATGCGCCTATTCTACCTGACATTTCCAACTAGGAGGGAAAAGTGTATTTTTTTTACATTTCCCACCCAGGTGGTATGAGGAACATTTCAATCCCACTGTCTGCCTCAGTCAGTGAAGACACAACCTAAGAGCGTTTTTTTATATTATCTGATACGATATCGGGGTCAAGTAAAATGTATGAAATGGTACCCTGCCTTTTTACATTGTCCGCCCCACAGACATAGATCTATGTCTGTGGTCCGCCCCGATATCCGTTTTGCTGGATCCGATTTTTGCATGATTCGAATCTGACAGAATCACTTTGGTCGGATCCATGATTGTCAAAGCTGTCAAAAGCTATACCTACATTTTTCCACCGTTGTTCCAGTTTTACTCGAATGTACCAGTTTGTATGGCATATTGAATCAAAGACTCATTTCTCGGAAAATAGCTGTGTTATACTCGTTATCAGATTTTTTTCCGTGTTCGCTATGGTAGCACTAAATATTGGCATGCTCAGTTTGGTCACGGTGCCCGGGAACTGCTGTATTGGCTTGGATTGTATGTTCTCGGTACTATGCTTGGACGAATTCGTCCAAGTGTATCGGGTGTGGCGCTGCTGGAACGATGCCTAAATGTATGAACAAATTGTAAACCTAGATTTCTCTGGAACAGTGAATCCTGCGATAGTGGTTTATTTTTTTTCCTTTATAGGGAGATAAGAGAATGCGCGAATGTTATTTAATACACCAATTAAAGGCGTAAGAGCAAAAACATTTTTTTTTTGAGGTTATAATTTTTCGATGCCTATAAAATCCTTAATCCACGATGAAATGTAGAAATTCAATATTGGCCGTGCCTTATGATGCGGGCACTAAATATACAGGCACACTGATCCCAGTAAAAAAATCGAATTCCTGAGATTCAGCCGTGGCGCTGCTGAAACGACGTCGTTCCAGCAGCGCCACAAGTGACCCACGATTACTCCTGAATCTGTCGACATAAACGGGAGGATGTTAGCGTAAAAATGGAAATAAAGGCAAAAATCTGTGTCTAATCAGATTTATTATAGCTTTTGTAATTAATGAGATATAGCGTGGCGCTGCCAGAACGACGTCGTTCCAGCAGCGCCACAAAAAACCCGTATATCTTCGGATCCAGTGGGGGAAAAAATCAAACGTATTTTTTCCCGTCTGGTAAAAAATTGGCCTAAATGGTGATTTTTTTTCAAGCGAATCGGAGACCGTGGCGCTGCTGGAACGATGGACACAAGCGGGAGAGGATTTCCAATTTGAAGTTGGTCACACTGGTCCTAAAGACCAATTGCTATTAGGTCGTGTTGCTAATAGAACGAGTTGACAGGTCTTTGTGCTTTTAGGACATTAATTGTGCTCATAGAATGTTTTATATAAATGTCCTTCAGATACGGAAGGCAATCGGCATGTCTCCGTGTGAACGCAGGGTTACCTACACGCTGAGCAACCCAACCGGTCAGTTTTTCCCATTAGCTAGAGACGATAGAGGATAGACATTCCACTAATATCTGGGATACACGATACTAATTTTTCCCAACAAGGATGGCAAGCTGCAATAGAACCTCTGCATAGAAATAGAAATAAAGCTGGTTATGTTCATAAAACTAACCACGGCACGGACCTATATTCGCGGTTGTGGATATTAAGTGAGTTATGGTAGGTACTTATGGTGAAGTTGTTGGCGTATAAAAATGGAGATCGCCAACGCTATTTAATAAAGATAATTCGAGATAAAGTGTCTATTGTCTCTCAGCCTATAGTAAGTATGACGAGTCACCATCACCAGAGGGAGACCCTATCTATACTTTGTATGCATGAAGTTGTCATCGAATCTCAACTTCGGTAACAACATCGAATTGAAAGTTCAAACTGGGGAAAAAAAGCTGGGCATCTTAAATAGGATTAGGCGGTATTTCACGCCGGAACAACTTCTTATCTATACTTCATACTAATATCATAAACACAGGTTACTATCTGTGTTTATAGTATCAGTAGATAGCCTGGTTATGAACATAGGATACTTTTTATCCCAGTATTTCCACGGGAACGGGAACCACGCGGCAGAATTCTTATATAAAGCGCAAATAGCCCTCCGTGCAAGGAATACTGTTCCCTAGTGAATACCAAGCTCCACAGTCTCCCTCATCGTTGAAGATTTGCCTCATTGTCGGTGTTCTGCATATTGTACTTAGGAGAGTGTGCTGTTGAGCTACATGAGGTCATCCCGCCAGCTTCATTTTACCACCGGGAGTCCAGGCGTACTACGTGCTACCCCTACCTGGTTGATATTCCTCGTCTGCGTACAAAGCGCTTCTCCTCATCTTTTATTATCCGCACAGCCAGGGAATGGAACTTCCCCTGCCTATGTCTTCCCGGGAGCTTAAGCCCTGGTATATTTAAAGCTCGAGTGAATAGGCTACTATTTCTATGCAAGCTCGCTCCATCTTCGGCTTCTTCCTAAATCTGACGATTCAGAATGATGCCATTAGCAAGCCTATTTTAATGTAAAAAAAATAATACTAATATTATAAAGGGGAAATATTGATTCTTTGTTTGCAACGAATAAACTCTAAAACTACTGAACGGATTTGGATGAAATTCGGAACACAGGTAGTAGATAGCCTAGTCATGAACATAGAATACTTTTATCCCGATATTCCCACGGGAACGGGAACCAAGCGGGTGAACCAGCGTGCAGCCGCTAGTACATAAACACCCAGATCAAGACAAATAGGTAAGTACTTGTAATGTACGGGAATCGAACCCACGACATATACGCAGAAGGTATCAATACCCATACGTCAAACAGAACTCGGAAGTTATAAACAGTGTACAGTCACGTGCAATGACATAGAAGCACTAAGCAACCTTGTCACATTACAATATAAAATAACATTTGTTGGTAATGAGAGTGATGTTTCCGTGTACGTCCGTGTATTCATGACATTGCTTGTGACTTACCTATATCTCGCGGTTGTGGGCATAGTGAGTTATGGTGAAGTAGTTGGCGTATAAAAATAGAGATTGCCATCGCTATTAAATCAAGATAATTCGCGAACAAAAATTCCACTGTCTACTCAGCCTTATAGTCAATGAAGAGTCAAGTCACCATTACCAGAGGGAGACCCTATCTGTACTAATATATCATCCGCCAAACACGGAAGACACAAGCGAAGCTTCCTATGCCTATAGTTTTAACTCAGCCTAGCCGGCCAACTCTTCTGTGCTCCATGTAATGTAACCGTATCTTCAAAACGAAGTTCAGTTTTGCTAGCCACCTCTGAGCTTTCCATCTTAATAAAACACCACCTCCTAATATTTTGAATAGTAAGGAGTCGCCGTCGCCGGATACGACGTGGATTATAATATTATAAAGAGGAACGATTTGATCGTTTGTTTGCATTGAATAGGCTCCGAAACTACTGAACGGATTTGAATGAAATTTGGTACACAAATAGTAGATGGCCTGGTTATGAACATAGGATACTTATCCCGATATTCCCACGGGAACGGGAACCACGCGGATGAAACCGCGGGCGGCCGCTAGTACATAATAAACACCCCGACCAAGATAAATAGGTACTTGTCTAGTGCGGGAATCGAACCCACGACATCTGCGCAGAAGGCAGGTATACGGATACCCATGCGCACAAAACTCGGAAGTTATAAACAGTGTATACCACTATACGCGATCATTTAGCCACTGCCACGACAAGTCTGACCAAGCAATAATTGCCTTTCTGACCCTATTCTGAAATGTGACTATTGCTTGGCCAGATTAGTCGTGAAAACGGCAAATATTCGCGATATTGTTATAGTGTATCATCATCAGCCTGTGGACGTCCACTGCTGGACATAAGCGTTCATAGGAGGCTATTAGCCTACTGCTACCACGCTGGCCAGACGGGTTGGAAGAGGGTTTGTTTCAAGTTTTCCTTCTCTCGCACAGGTGTTCAATGCGTCGTGCCTCTTAATCGACTCTTTAGACATCCCAGGTTTGTAAGGGAGTGGTGACACTTGTATTCTTAGGCCGTCACCACACGGCAGTGTATAAGCATAAGAAACGCATTATTTCAACGTTGCGAAAATATCATATTGCAAGCGCCTGATGCGGAACTAAAGTCCAGATTTACGAAGGAACATTGAAGGGGAAATAAAAACGATACAGAAATTCATTGCTATTGTTTATTGATTTAAAATACAAAACTTAGTGACATAAAGCTCTATCCTTTTATTGTTACAGTGCCTGCGAACTGACAATCCGATAGGAAATAAACATTTTAGCTCACCGCGCACCAGCACACTGTCATGTCACACACATTTCACATAATCCCATACTGTCACAGTACAAATAAATAGTAAGTATAGTATATTACATACTCAAGCGCAAACATCTAGAGCCATTCTTGAGTAATGGATTTAGTTAGAACTATTCGAATAGGTTGGTGTTTTATGTGTTCTTTATCACTTAACTTTCCGACTAGTTGTTATGTAAGATACAGCAATGTTACGGCAGGCTTCCTGTTCAATACTATACATTATGCTTCGATACAAACCAAAGATACAAACTGATGCTCCAAAAAACAATGAGGAGCTGCGTCGCATCTACAAGATGTTTCTATACCAAAATACTAAAGACAAATGAAAGATACTACAATGCTTCATATAAATTCAAAATAAACAATAATTATGGGAAACCTGCCTATCGATTAACACGTTATTGCTCTATTACCAAATTAAACAAGTCCCATACCTATTTCTTATACTCTTTCTAACAATCCTATAACCTCATGAAGCAGAAAAGTATTATAGTAAATATTATACAGATAGTCAAAAATGTATAGTACAGAACAGTAAGATTAGAAATAGATTCAAATCTACAATGAAATGGGAGAAACTAGTTGTAGCACTAAACAAATAAACATTGGAAAATACTTTCATGCTTCATGTACGAAAACAAATAGCTTTACCATACAAACGCTTTAGTTCAAATTGTAAATAATAGTTACATAATCGTGGGTGTTTTTTTTATAAAAATTCACAGCAACATTACGCAGTCAGTACGAAAAATTTTCTGCAAACAGTTGCAATGTCATCGTTTTAGCTGCTCCACTCTGAGCTGCCGTACCTTCAGTCGATAATTAACTAAAATAATTAGAAATAATAATATTTTCCTAAGCTTTAGCCCAGGGTGGAGCCGCCAAGCTTGGGACCCGCTACTGATGCCACTTCTGTCAACCTTAATAAATACATGAAAATCACCAAACTTATGCCATTAAACTCCACTAATATAGTGAATATTTTTCTATATACAATTAAATAAAACATGCACTAACTTGTGCAATTTCGCTATGACATCACAGCTCATAGCTTGGCCGCATAGTGAAAGCTCAAAAACTTAGTTGAGGCAACTGCGTCTATGGGTAAAATCGGTTACGAACTTATATTTATATTCATGTATGCAGTTTAATGCTTTGCTAAGCATGCGCAACGATACCGCTTTACATCTTTCAGTCCTAGCGAACGATAACGTCATTCGCTTCCAGCATTTTTCCTTTCAACTTCATTAAAATGGTCCCTTTTCGACAGGGATCTATCCCGTCAAGATACTAACAACCCGCGTAAGCCTCAAAGACAAATAATTTTACAGTTTCCAACAACCTTATGATCGACCGATTCGTTCCGATCGCTTACCCGTATAGTAACTCAAATGCATCAACCGATATGTAATTCATACTACTGTATAGAGCTATACAGTCCTACGCGATGTGAACACAGCGCATTAGTCGGACGACACGATGCGCCGAGCGCTCCCACGGCGGGCGACTATGAACATGTCTTCACGACAAAAGGCGGCCAAGAGTAGCGGGTCTTATTCATAAAAAGTTCCGGCACAATAAGGCAGTGATTCAGTGTATTGCTATACAAAATATCTCCGTTACAAAGTTTCGACCAGTCTGTTGCGATGAGGTTAGTCTATTGTAGATTCAAATCCAAAAAGGTTGAACGAGTCAGTTATGTAGTTCGATTTATTTAATTCCTATCTGAAATACCCAAAAATTTTATATATGATTCAACATTCTCGTAACCTACAAGTACATTTTGTGTTTTTATAGAATTACCTATACACTATTCCGTCTCGCGGGTCGTCCGAATATTCCAACGGGTCAAAATAACCTATATACGCATTAAAATAATACTCGAGACTCCCGGATCGCGAGCGCCACAGTTCGCGGAGGAGACGTCCATTATATACAGCGAGTCCGCGACGCGAGCGGCGTCCGAGCGATCGGGCGGCGGCGGTCGAACGGCCGGGGTCGAACGAATCCTTTGTGCATTAAAAATACTTAACCTACCGCGGCCGCGGCGGGCGCCGGCCGGGTTCATTATATACAATTACTTCTACCGTATTGCGTCCTTGATATGCATCGCGTAACGTCGCCGGCGCCGGGCGGGGAGGGGGGGAGCTACGCGGGAACGTATCGTATATTACAGTCAGACTTATGAGAGGGGGCGGGCGGCTAGTGGATGGCGACGGGCGAGTGCGCCAGCGAGCAGACGGGCAGCAGCTCGTCGTCGCGCCGCGCGCCCTCCACCTCCATGCGCTCGCCGCCCCAGCGCCCCGCGCGCCCCACGCCCACGCCCACGCCGCCCACGCCCACGCCCACGCTGCCCACGCCCACGCCCACGCCGCGAGCCTCCGCTGTGGAACACAACAGTACGCTGTATGATCTGAGCACCACACATGATTGGGTACTTGACACCGATACTTCCAAGACACTACTTCTCTAAAAGACACAAAACATTGATTTTCAAGTCATTAAGCAGGGAGCAGCATTTCATTTCATTTATTCATCTAACTATTGAAAAATAAAGTCCGGACGCTGACAGAACACATTCCTGACAGTTCTCTTTATCACGTAAAATAAAGCTTTATTTCGTTACATTACTATTTATTATTACATTACTTTTTCACATAAACGAAAATGAGCATTATTTATTAGTTTTACGAATTGACAGGAAGGTTCCTATCAATTCGTAGTCGTCGTCGCCAGAAAAGTATTCTCAGTAGCATTAGTTTAGCCATACATTTAGTACTGGATAGAATAATCGCGTTTTGACAAATAATAAGAAGTATGTCCATAGATCGGTGGAATCAACTACCCAATACAACAATAAATAAAAATATACACATTTTTACACTCTTCCATATTTCTCCTTTATTTTATTCTTTAAATTTAGGTACAACGAGGAAATAGTCGTCGTCGTCGACTCAGCCACATGACACCCACTGCTGGGTATATGAAATAGTAAGGAAGGAGAAATTTAGAAACGTGCCCATATTTGTATCTTATTCTCCACTCTCTTTGCTTGGCAGTGGAAATCGGAAATCGGAAATATGGACGTTACCAAACATGAAAAGGTCATTGATACAATCTAGCAAATTCAGTTGTTTTTAATCACTACCTCTGTTACAATATCAATATTGTTTGCAACGGAAATGTTTAAATCAATGACTTCAACAAGTTGAGAAAATATAATATATCTACGGGTAAGTACTTAAAATTAATTTCTATTGTATAGTATAGGTTCTATAAATTTGCTATACTTATATTCATATATTTGGAGAACGAAATAAAACAGCAATTTATTTATGGAGATAAAGATGATGGAGATAAATTATAATAAGCGATAAAATGTTATAGTCAAGAAACACAATCCAAGTCTTCTTACAAGATTTGAAACAAACCATAAATATGCATTTAACAGCCATACTTTATAAAAAAACCAAAACAAAAACATTGTCAACTAAATGCAATACATGTAATTTATAACACGACTTCAAAAATTAAATATCGTTACTTCTGTCCTTTATCATTATAACGGACCGCAAACCAAATGAACACCCTATTGCATTGTAATTAGGTTGATAATCTTTAGTAAACATATATCATGCTATACCGTTTCAGAGCTACAAACAACATTACACATGCAAACAACACCGAATGCATGCAGTGGACACTAATGGGTAGAAACGTGTGAAGGTAAGAGGTTGCCAACCGTTATTCAATTAATTTAAACTGTAGTTATTATTTGTTTTGTAATTTTTTTATAAGACTGTTAGATTAGAAACAGTCATTTGTTATATCACAATAAAAAATCAATAAAAATATATATGTGAGAATCGCACTCGTGACAGATCGCAACAGATAAAACGAACTAAGTTTCCCCAGATTCTTCAGTAACTCCCAAATTATTACTACTTATTAATTATTCGGAGAGGCTTTTCAAAGCTTTCAAATTTCGCCAACCGATTTTGAACTTTAAGACGTAAGCTGTTGAGTTTAAAGTTGTCTGAAGAAATTAGACAATTTTGTTAAGCCATAGTTGCCATTTACTAATATTTAAGAAAAATATGTTATTTTGCTGTTTTCTGATGGTCAGTTTCTGAATTAAATATTTCAAGATGAGAACGTCTCAAACTCAACTCAAAGCAAATTGTTCATACAATAAGGATATTGTAGGAGCATGAGTGAAGTTAACTTTGACACATTTTCAACTTGCAATTCTCAATTTAGAAACCGAACATGAGTACCTATTAGGTAGTGATGAATAATTACAAATGTTTTTGAAGGTTGGCAACCCCATCAAGTGGGGGGGGCTAAGGGGGGGGTAGTAATGGCCGACCTGGTGCGTGGCGGCGCTAGCGCCTCGCGGCGGGGCCGCCCGACCGCTCTAGTCATCGCGGGTCCGGCCCATCTGCCACGCCACACAACTCATTAGCAAAGTAAGTACCCACACTGAGGGGTTAGACAGTTATTTTGATTGTTACGATTGTTGGGTGTTACGAAAGAGTTGGCAATGTACTTGTCGCTGGTATTAGGTAAGAATGTATAGTTTGTACGGACAGTTACATTACAATAACCTTTCCTCGGAGGTAGGACTACTATTAGGGCTCGGCGGGACCGCCCGACCGCTCTAGTCATCGCGGGTCCCGCCCATTCGCCACTGCCACGCCACAAAACTAATTAACAAAGTGTCGACACTGACCGATCCATTAGTGCGGTGTTTTTTGATTGGTTGGCGGTTAAGAAAGAGCATGTATTGGTTGGCTGGTATTAGGTATAGCTGTTATTTTAGATTGCTAAGACACACAAGTTTGAACTTTAATGCGTTGATTTAGGAGAGTTGACGGAAGCCTTTTTAAAATAAAGGGAACTGTAAGACACTCGAGGTTAGTTAAAAGGCAATATGTGAGGTTAGTGCGTTTACAGACAATTTTTAAACACAGATACCTAATACACATTGTCACCAATACATTTTTTGTTAGTTACGCCAAATTAACATCATCACCAAAACAGGCATATTTCTTATTCAAGTAAGATTATTAAAACAGGTGTTAGGGCTTTTATTGAAAGATTTGTATGCGGTTCACACAATTTATATATGTACTTGTAAATGAGCTATGGTATTTTAAAAGTTATTACTCGTCAACCTAATACCAACTGAGTGAGTACATACAGACCCATTGATTTCAAATTATGACTACTATCTTCACAAAGGACTTTTTTTTCCGTATCTCCCTGCTAAATTATTAATCACAAATGACTCAAACAATTTGCTCGATTCTGCATTAACCCATCTCCAGAAAAATCCGCTAAGTGCCTCCATCAAATCTTTCAGAAAATTAAGGTAATGGAAATCTCAATTTGTCCTGTAAAAAATACTTTCACGTAGTCCATTTAAATACTAATACTCAAAATAATAATGTAAGTATACTAGTGGCTACAAGGAAACGACTTTTAGATTTAATACAGAATCGAGAGAAATGATAAATCAGTCACTAAATGAAGTATGGATTAAGAAATGTTTGTGTGAGCAGTACCCTAGTTAGTATCGGAAGTAACAATGATTTAAGACATGAGATGACAAGCATTATGTTATGTGTTAGCAAATCACCACACAAGCTCGAAACGATGCCAGAACATATGATACAACAAATAATAACAATTTATATTCAAATAATTATATCATAAACGTCTTAGTTTTGTCTTGTATAACAACTTATTCCATCGCATAAGCAAAATTAAAACAACATTATACTGGCTTACATCAATATTTAGGGTACTTTCCCTTCAATGACCATCTTTTTTTTCCACCCTGTATAGCCCCCAATGAAAAATTACCTGTGTATGATAACGAACCTCACCGAACAAGCAAACACGAATAATAAAACGAATAAATAGAGACAAAAAGACATTGATTTATTTCCTTATTATGAGAAGAATAACCTTTGTGTATTATGCTGTAAAACTTTACTGTCTTAAACAATAGAAACAGTGTTTCTCTGCCCGAATAGTTTAACTTGGACGTTGCAATCCAATAACCACGCCTCTTTTTCAATCAAATTACTATTTAACATTGAAATTTGAGTTTTATAATTTCTGCCCCATTATTCACAACCGTTCGACAACAAAATCGGATTCGAATTCTGTTCTTTGTCTTTTCCCCATTCTTGACGTAATCGCTTTGAGATCGGATGAATTAATGTCAAAAGTCAGTAATTGTGACTTATAATAAGTAATTAAATTATTAATTATTACTTGAAATTAGTAAATAAAGTAATTTTATATTCTAGAAATCTATTTTAGCGTCAAACAAAATCGAAGCAACTTCGGAAATCAGTAATATATTTTTTTGAAAATGCGATCCCGTCAAGAGTAACCCCGTCAATGAGTGACACTGATACATGATTCCGAATGTTTGTGTATAAGGGGGCTGGACAAATATAATTATTAATTCCCTTTTCCACCACGCCTCTATTTATGTTTGATTTAGTGTTAGTATACATACCGTGTTGGTGATGCGACTGCGCCTGTTGCGTGTTTGTTGACTCGTCGGCCGTCCGCTTGAAGAAGTTGTGTTGGAGCGCGTAGTACGGCGTCACGCGCTGCTTCGGGTCGTACTCGAGCATGCGCAGGATTAGGTCCTGCAACGAACGGTATCGAGTTAGGGAATATTCGTACAACAACGCCTAATAGAAGATTAAGGGCCGTTTTCTTAATAGACAGATTAGTTTTGGATAACTTGTCTGGCAGCCGCCTGCCTGCCGCTCCGGCCACGACATTGCCGCTATAAGCTGAATCTAAGTGGGGGCGGCAAGTGATAAAAACAAATGTACGAATGGTATTAATGCATTGTCTCGAGCCATTTGAATCGGTCGCCGAACAGCGGAGCGCTTTTCGCAGAGATCGCTCTGCGAAAACCGCGGCGGGAACTAAAGTACGAGCGAATAGAAGCAATGCCACGACGCAGAGCGGAGCAAACAGCGTCAAAACAGTGACGGATCGGCGGGGCTATTACCTATCTTTGCAACAGCAACACGACAGCAGAAATTGCGCGATAATTGCTTTACGTCACGTATCAACAGAGCGGCCTCTACCGACAAACGATGAACTACAATGTGCATTGATTTAGTTCTTGTTATTGCTACCAAATTGTTGTTGGCGCTAGCGTCATAGCATCACGCGGCGTCTCACTCTCGCACCTAGGTAGGAGCGCGAGAGAGTGATACGCCGCTATACGAACTATCAGCGAGCGATTAGCCAGCAATCACACACGTAATACCATTTTTATTTTGACGTTCCGCAGCGATCGCGCCATATCTGCGCGGTAATAGTACATTTTTAGGTAATATCCCCGAGTTCTGGCTGCCGCCGCAACTAGGCCCTTATTCACTATGACCTCTTAGCGATTCCTTACTCAAACCAAGCCAATATCGTACTTGGTTTTGACATTTTCAAAATTCGTTTTCTCCATGATACTCACGCTAAGTGGTCATAATGATTAAGGACCCAGGAATGAGACGGAGGAGGTGGCCGACGATGATGATCTTCCTTGTCTCCACGGAAAAGGGGGGTATGCATTTCCCCCTGAAATCCAGTGTGCACCTTGAACTTATGGTAGTCGGAGACGGGGGTGGCCGGGCCGCGCCCAGAATTTGGTGGTCCAGGTTGGATTTAGGCGCCTATTTTACAAGGAGAAATGCTTCTACTTCTCTCCTCTCCCTCCCAACACAGGTTATTTTTAACTTAACCACTGAGGTACCGAGACTTGCGGACCGGCGTCGAAATTCTCCAATACTTTTATATTTTTAATACGCTGTAGGTCTTAAAGGGAGGAGTCCACTGTAAAGTCCAATTCAAAGTCTATGTTTGTCAATAAATATTGTGGTTTATGTTCAACGCATTCCTGGGCTCTAGGTGTAGGGGCGATTACAAATATTAGACTGGCCTGGAAAACACGGCCTTATTGACCGTGGACTACATCCCACGCCCCTCCCGTGCTTCCACCCAGCGTGTAAGCTCGGTGGAGGCTCGGGAGGAGTATCTATCCGCTTGCATCCTAGTGATAAGCACAAATCAGTACGCGGCCGCCCCACGCCCGGAATATGTGCAGCTCCCGCCTGTGACCCACGCTCCACATATAATGCAGCCTTCATCAGATCGTTGGTCCACCTTATCGGAGCCCCTAAGGAGCATCGTCCGGTGCAGTAGTCATACCAGAACCGCACCGCCCCAACGAACATCGGTTCTTCTCGCTGTGTGCCCCGCTCACTGCCACTTCAGCTGAGCAATCCAGCACAGTATGTACCTCGAGCTTGAGGTAGTCGGAGACGGAATTCCCCCTCACGCCCAGGATGTGTGCTGCTGCGAGCAGCATCCTAACGTAACAAGCGCGATCTGACCACCACCGCACCAATCAGAGGACGCGTCGATGTGGACCCGTAATTCAAAATTCGAGCACTACATCTGATTGCCACCGTGCACGCCATCTCGGACGCGGGCTGAACTCGTTGATTTAACCCTCACCTTGAACTTGAGGTAGTCGGAGACGGAGTGACCGGGCTCCCCGAGGCGCCCACGCCGCGGACGTGCGCAGCTCTCCAGTGACCGACGTCCCATATATAATGCAGCCCCAGCTGTAACCCTCGCCTCACGCTCAAGATGTGCGCAGCCCCTCGCTATAACGCTCACCTTGAACTTGAGGTAGTCAGAGATGGAGCGGCTGCCTCCACGACAAGGATGTGGTGGGCCAGGTTAGATTTAGACGCCTTTTTTACAAGGAGAAATGCTTCTACGCATTCCTCGCCCCTAGGTGTAGGGGCGATTCCAAATGTTGGACTGGCCTAGAGAACACAGCCTTACCGACCGTGCACTACATCTCACGCCCCTCCCGTGCTTCCACCCAGCGTGTAAGCTCGGCGGAGGCTCAGGAAAAGTATATATCCCCTTGCATTCTTGTGTCTAGTGATAGTACGCACCTTGAACTTGAGGTAGTCGGAGACGGAGTGGCCGGGCTCCCCGCGGCGCCGCGCGGCCGGCCCGCCGCCCTCCACGCCCAGGATGTCGTGAAGCCGCCGCGTGCCCGGCGCCCGGTACTTCCTGTAACCACTGCACACCTCACTAACTCTGATATAAACCGTACGCAACGGGGATTAACAAGTTCATTAAAAAAAAAGGTTCGCGCGCTCTTTGCGTGTCGTCATTGTATACCGTTTCATACGAAGAAGGCGACTCTCAGACCAAATCGGTCAAGCGTGAGCCGCAAGCTGCACACAAAGTGTTATAACAGTGACGTCAGAAAATAAAATGCCGACCTGAAGTAAAAAAAAATATCTCTAGAAATATACCACATATGGAAAAAATTAAACACAGAATTGATATATTTTTCATTTACTACATGCCAACATATTGATATAAATCTAAAAGTGATGTTTATCCTCTTTTCTCGACGCTATTCTCGCGTAAGCGCAGTGTCTCTCTCATCACTCACACCAAAATAATATGAACAGGATAAAGATCGCGAAACAAACGTGACAATCACGTGATAAAAATAGCTATGCACGTGCTAGGTGAAACACAACGCGGGACACGTTTAGTCACATTTGCCCAGAGTCCGTTTCATGTAAGAATACTCCTGAGAATGGCGCTTCAGTCAGCTTCAACATTTGAAAATGAGCTTTCGTCGTCTTAGCTTCATAACACCCACTGCTGGGTATAGGCCTCCCCCAAAAGAAAAAAGAAAATGAGCTTTATTATTATGGAAATAAGCAAACCACATTTTAATTCTAGTAATATTTAGTTAGGTTTTCTTATAAACGGACATTAGCTGTAAAAAAAACTGTTTGGATATGGATTTTGTTCAGGAACGTAACTGCATCTAAATTGTGAGCTGACTGAGAATCTGATTATCTCATTACATTACAACTGCATGCCGATTTAAGTTTGGAATTCATATAGATAAGGGTCAGGTTGTTATTCAAGTAACTTATATCCAATTATCTAAATAATGGAAATTAAGTAATATGTTAGTTCTAGGAACTTACCTCCCATCCTTGCCATTGACTTTTTTTAATACATAACCACCGCCCTCGGACGCTGGTAATTTGTCAAAAAACTTTCTAGTTTTGTGTGCCTGAAAAAAAAACAAATAACCATGTTATTCAATATCATCTTCTTTAGATCTTACCTGCAGGGCTAAGATGAGCACCACGGGCATTTTTTTAAATTTATCTCGCGATGTCTAGCGCGCTCATATCAGTACGGTGGGAGCGGGACAGACAGTGGGCTTACGCGACATTTATAAGCGTCAAGAGACTTTGGTCGCGGTCTCATGCCTTAGGCCTACAGGTCTTGATAGTTTCAGTAATCGGATTTTCATCAATGGAATTTTAGTCATTACCAGAGCCAGTGGTCCAAGTGACCGAAATCTGGGCGGGAAAGATTTAACTTATTACAATTTTTTATCGACACGAAAGAAAAAAAAAGTAGTCATTACAATGCAATTGATGAAGACGGAGATTACAACGAGAATGCAGCCCAGCGACCACATGTATATCGCCAGGTCACAGGGAACTCATAGCAACACCTTCGGCGACCGATACAACCGTGACTAGCTATATTGGATCAAGTGAGGATTTTTGGACAATGGAGAGGTTTCCCGATGCTGAAAACATTATATTATTTCACTGAATGTGATGAAAATATAGATCAAAACTAATAAGACAATGAATTCTTTTTTGGAATGCATCAAGAAATGGCTGAGAAATAAATTATTTAATTACATATTTTCGCGTGGAATTGACTGTGGCTTCGAGTATGACGTTGATGTCACGGCACTTCCTCACGTCGGCGTAACGCCCTACAAATTAATTATCTACGGGCAGAAGTGGCGTGACGTCATTCGCTAAGCCGTTAAGCGCAATAAATTATGTTTAATTTTAGTAATATTTTCAAATTTGATTAAAATCCAGATAACGCTGAAACTATTTATTACTTATGGCTCAAATACTTAAGAAAGAATAATGAAAAAATCGAAGTCATCTGGGAAAGCCGGAAAATGGGCGGTGTAATAACTCCTGATAGGGCTAAGTGGGTTAATTGAAAAAAGTTGGAAACTTCTCCGTTCCAACTTGGGGGTGTAGGTGCGGTGCTCTCTCCCAGACTATGGCGCACGCACTTAATGTCGTGCCCTTGGTCCATACAAATGCACGCATGAGGACCTGATGGAGGCTACTAATGCTGCAGCCTTATTAGCTGACACTGGTCTGATACAATTTAGGTCTGCTATCGAATCAAAAAGAAGAAGATTGGTGTGATTGTATATGTTTACCTGATCGAGCAAATGATCAGGCGGCATCCCAAGCACCTCCACTATCTTGTTCATCTGGTCGACCTCATTGGCGCCGCTGAACAGGGGCTCGCCCGTGTGCATCTCCACGAGGATGCAACCCAGCGACCACATGTCTATCGCCAGGTCGTAGGGTACTCCTAGCAGCACCTCCGGTGACCGGTAGAACCGTGACTGGATGTATTGGTATATCTGGAAGAGTAATCATAATAAGTTTGTGACTTTATAAGAATAAGACTCCCTGCAAATGAGTCCATAGTAGAATAGGACATTTCACGAATAGAGCATTTCTAGAATGAGGCATATCGCGAACATGAAGGTATAGGTATAAATTGAACAACACTCCGAATACCTACTTGAAGCAGAATTCTCTCTCTTTCTAATTGATTTTGATTTGATTTGATTTTTCTTTTTTTGATACTATTAGTTATAAGTTAGGATCTTGGATTCCAATTACCTCCACCGATTGTGATCGGGACGCGTTTTCAAAGGTATTGAATGTACGAAATTGAACTGCCTAAGCAAAGTGACACACGAAAATATCTTTCAAATGTATGTTTAAGTGTCAAATGAAGTGTCATTTAAAACATCATTCGTTCCGAAAAGGATTGCGATTATAAGTAACACAATTCCATAAATCACTATCACAATTACAATACCTTTGAAAATACCTTTGAAAGGGATTGTGATAGATTTAGAAATTAGACAATTAGGCTGCAGGTAAGATGTAGTGTGTAGCCGTGACATTAGCCCCACCCAAACCAATGCCAAATGTGGCGTTGAGGTCTGTTTATACATTTTAGAGTGATGTTTATACATTTTTTACTCTCCAGCGACACCAGCCAGTCCAGCATGGGAAAAAGAAATCATAGAGTTTACTATTCCTATTCAAAAAGATTAAATCTGTATAAGCGCCCGATGCCTGAGGCTCACGGTGCTCGTGTACTTGTTGTGACAATGTTTTTAAAACTACCGTCCCTAAGTACGTATCTCTTAAATATGTATTGTTTGTTTGTTAATTGTGTTGTTCCCCTGTAAGTGAATTAATGTGTAATTCTCAATGAGAATAAATGTCTTACACCTAATAAACTTTCTTGACTTATAATTTAAACAAACCTAGAATACGACAAAACATAACTATGAAATAAGTTACTTTTCATCTTATCAAATCACACAAAACAATAAGTTCCCAGTTATCATGTCAACGACAAGCCCAAACACGTGGACGTAGCAAGAACTGACACAAATTATCTCTAAGTACATTCCCAATAAGTTAATAACTACAATATCGTCAAACAGCGTCGCAATAGGCGATAACCCGACGTCGGCGTCGGTACTGAATCACACGCCCCCCGTGTGATTTAGCTGCGCAATTAGCCTACGCCTGGCACTCACTCCATAAATCGGCGAATTCGTTTAAAACCGATATTCCTTAGCTGATGCTATGCTATAATATTGTGAAAGGTTTTTGTCGCACTCCATTTAAGTAGGCGGATTTTCTGACGAGCTCTATCAAAGATTGCGAATTCCATGAATTGAAATCATCTTTAAATTGATGATAATGAAATCATCCTATCCTAAAGGTAAGTCGTAAGATTCTGACAAGAACGATTTATATCTTAGAATTATCTTTATTATTTATTTCGTTGTCGACCCCTGTCTCGCGATGTCTGTGCCGCTCATTTCAGTATGGTATTAAGTATTCTGTGGTATGGTGTGAGCGGGACAGACACTGCGCTTGCTCGAGAAAGCTTTGTCGAGGCACGCATATTACGCATGCAGGGGGCTAGTTCTGTAAACTTTTAGTCATAATCATAATCATATATCGATAGTGATTTAATTGTAGTGCTTTTTTTAGGAACAAGAACTGTGTAAAACAGCAATTAGCAAGAGCTATGTAGAAGAATAACACTACTTTATAAATAAAAAAAAACCTCATACCCATAGACAATTTACAGTGAAATTGTTTTGTGTCTATCTTTACGCCACTAAAATATTTGCCATACATTTTTATCACGCCACATTTTTTAAATAACGCAAGTAGTTTTATGTCAATTTGTACTTTCGGGATTAGTTTGTCACTTAATATTGTTGTGTTATAGTTATTGTTGAACTTGTTATCTTTTTTTAATGTCTTCAAGACAATGTCAACATTAAGCCCGAAGAGATTTTGTTACGTTTGCGGTTTAAAGTAAGCTTAAGCTTCAAGATTTAAAGTAGTTTGAAGGGAGGTACCAAGGTTTTTCATATAAAAATCGACTCGGCCACAAGTGAATTCTCAGATGGGAATTCACTTGTGGCCGAGTTGATTTTTTCCAATAATTTTCTATTTAAAATTTATCATAAGTATGAAAATAGCATTGAAAAATGCAAAAAAGAAAAAATCTAAAAAAATAAGAAGTACTTTTAGTAATAAAAAAAAACTCATACAGTTGATATGAAAATTCAAAAAACTTTTTTATCAAATATTTTCAAAACTTTACGTTCTCATTTTTTTCTACTTCAGTGTCGAGCTAAGGTTAACTTACTCTAATGATGTACATCAGTTTCATGCTTGGGTATTTTTTGTTATAAAGTAGTGTAATAGAAACAACATTACATATAAAACCCCGGGTACATATCTGCTATGTGACTTTACCATATTCTAAACTGCAATATCTATCGCATCGCATCGCCAGACTCAGTGTGAGACAAACTTTTTTGACTAGACATTGCAATTGATGACGCGGCACAGAATAAATATATGACAAAGGAATTATTTGTGTTTATTATTGTTATGTCAATAACACTAAAATTGTTCATAAATCATTTATGAATCTATGTGATACTAGTAAAATCTGGAAATCTGATATGAATAATTTATTCCCAACTAAGCAGAGCTTATGGCAAAACAAATGATGCACATGTAGTATGAATGAATGTTAACATCAATGTCTACATGAATACATACGTTCATCATAAAATAGTGTAAACAACCCGTTTGTCAACGTTTGTTAAAGCCTAACTGTGTGTGAAAATTTAATCTTTATTAACATAGGGTTAAGGTTCAATGTGGCCTTAACTGATACAGTGGCCACAGGGGAAGTCTACCCTACGATTGATAAATAACAAATAGGAAAACTACAAAAAACTATTTTATGGTTGTTTATACGTATAAAATAAGACTAGTGATTATTTAGTGCCCTTTACTAATAACCAATCCACAAAGAATCATGTATTGTGTAGATATTGAACTAGTGTTATTGTGGTTAAAGTATTGTTTGACCTTTTGCCCATATCAAATGACCAATCATGCGCGAACTTGCAGCTACAAAGAGGGACTTTTTAACGTACATTTTCTCTAAATGGGAGCTCTTGGTTTTCAGTGTTAAACAAAGTGATAAGAAGCTTAAAAAAGTAATGGCTTAGACTTGTCCAGTCGCGATTGTTCCCGGTCGATCAACTTTAGGCGACATTCGCGTCCGCTCTACTTGGATAGTCCTACAGTTCAGCCGTTCCAACGGATTTTGGGCGATAAGTGGTCGACATGGACCTTTCGCCATCATTGTATATGTCGTGGGCTAATCATTGAATAAGGCCGATCGAGATCTGGCAGGGCACATCAGGATGTGCCGGCATATCGCAATTTGGCCAATTATTTTATGGTGTGTGTAAAGTTGGGCAGATCAATAAGAGCAACCTATTTGTCGATTTCCCCTACTAGGCCACATCGTGATATGCCTAGGCACATCGAGATATGGCTAGGCGCATCGTAATGTAGTTCCAATATGTAGTTCCATAAAAATGGCTACAAATCAAACATAAACAAACTCACCCTTTGACCTAGTTGACACGAACTCCCGAAGTCGACAATCTTAATGGCTGACCTCTTCGGGTTGCATAGTAGTATATTCTCGGGTTTAAGATCACAGTGAATTATATTTAGTTCTGTAACAGAAAGAAACTTCAGGTAAGCTGTGAAAACAAAAAAAAATGTTAAAAACGACACGCTTTAAGAGCGCTTACACACAGCGACTTTTTGTATCGGTACAACCGCGATTCAGTCGCGATGCAGCATCGATACGCTCCAAATTGTCAACCTTTATGATCGATTTATACGTGTCACGATTTACACGTTATACGTGTCTTTAGCGAATTTAGTAAGTAGAGTACTTGGCTTGCAAGGTGCCTTTCAGTAGGTAGCCGTCTAGATGAAGTACAGTGATAAAGTCGCGAAGCAATACAAATACTTGTGGATCGCTGGTGTCGCGATGCAGTCGCGTGGTTGTCAGACGCATGTTTGTATCGAAGCAAAAAGTCGCAATGTGGAAGCACTCTTATCTACATTATTTATTTTTATTTACTCATTTATTTATTGACTTAATGCCCTTAGGCATTCTCTACCAGTCAACCGGAAAGGATGTAGAGGAAAAATTACGACGGCAATAGAAGTATAGAAGCGTTATCAAAATTTCTAATAATAATGAACCAAAATTAATAATACAATAAAAATATAGGAATATCTATTAGTATGATCACTAGACGCTATCAATATTTCCTCGATTCCCTTCGTTGGCTAAACTAATAAGGGAAGGAGAGAAAACAGTATTGTTCTAAATTGAACAATGTCGCAAACGGTGCCGATGAGGATTTCGCAATAGTTGCGACTGGGTGCCGTTAATAAACTGCGCTGCGATAGGTCATTGTTTAGACATAATAATATCTACATAATTGTGCTACTGAACGGATTCAGGGCAGCAATGATGCAGGAGTTAGTTGAACAGAGACAAAGTTTAGTTGACAGTTTTAACACCTGGATACTGCTTACAAACTCCTTTACTCTTCATTCTGTACATTATCACAATGAATTACAACGAACACAACTATTTTCACCGGGAAGACTAAAGTTAGCTTCCCTCTTTTTTTAGGAATGACAACAGCTGTCAAAGGCCGACCGGTGTTGCCACGTTCGAGTAAACTGATATTATTAAATAGCAAGTATAACGAATAAGTATCATTCCATTCATGAAATTTATCCTAAGAATGGTATCAAGATTTTAATGGGGCAGACACCCAAAGCGAATTCCTCACCTTCGCTGGTAAAAAAACTGTTGATTGGTCAATTACTGTCAAAATGACCAGTTTGTCAAGTTTCCACTTGACTTAAACCAATCAATATATTTCAGGACCATCGGACAAGAGTTGTCTTAAGTAATTTAAACTGTGTAAGAACCTGGTAAGGACAGCTGTATAACGGTCCAATTTAGTGAACCAGAGTACCAGACAGATTGCGTTGTGTAAATTGATTTTTCATTAGCTAAGTGGCTAACACTGTTTTGTAATAAATAACTTCTACGGGTTGCTACCCAATTTTGGTTTTGTTTACTTCCGTTTTAGTTGTCTGTCATATTCGGGTGTGTTTCAGTGTTTGTTCTTTGTTCCTGATACCATTGCGGTGATTAGCAGAATAGGTACCAGTTTACAAGCCAGGTATAGCTTCCTGTTCACACAGAGCTAAGCGCGTCTTATATTGATGTAAATACTGTTATTGTGTAATATCAAAATAAAAATATTTCTTTCTAAATAAAAAAGGATGTTATTTAGTTTATATTTAAAAAACTTAAGTGTTTAAAACTTCTTTTATAGCAAGCAAATCTTTGTCTCTGTCCGATTTATGCCTTCTACGCGCGTGGACACCACAATTTCGAGTTGCGAAAGTGTTTGCAACGACCCTCTTTACCAGAGCTCCGAATCGACGCTGAAAAATCAGGGAGTCAACTCCGAAAACCAAATACTAAATCAGATCAGACGAACGTTCGGATATTTTCGAGATTTTATCAGCAATCTTAGGTCCAACATTTAGGATCGGTGTCTGTACTATATTAGCAGTCGGTGGTGTAACCAGCCCTTAGTAAATTTTCCGGTTTTCGCGATCTGATTGGTTTTCAGCTTATTTTAATGTAGTTGTATGTTGTGTATGTGTGTGTGTTGTAGTTAAATAAACTGTTTATCTATTTATCTCTCTTTCGTAGGAGAACGTCCACATCGACTTTGTAACGTAATCGCATTTATGTTCCAATTTACAGAGCTGATTCTGCGACTTGTGCAAATGTTGAACAACAAGTGCATGTTTGTGGTATTTTATGTTTATTCATAAGTTTCAGTGAAAGTCTCGCAATTTAAATTGATGAGCTAGTTTTATTTGCTAATAAATAAGGGCACTTAATAATGAAATTACATATTACAAATTTTTCTATACAATATTTTCATTAAACTGAAATATCAAGTGTTACAAAACCTGAGGTCACCTAAACAATTCATATATTGTAGATATATAGCTAGGAACATCTCTTACATCAAAACCAATTTACATATTGAAAAATATGATGTATAAAATTATACTGATGGTTTATATACTAGGCTGCCCACGACTTGGACCGTGTTTACTAAGAATTATGCAAGCAAACGCAAAAAAGGTTCTATTTCATCCCATTGGTAGTTCCAAATATTTGACAACATTTGGAACACACGAGGAACACCTTATATTTGTATACTATTTGTATATGACTGAGTAGGTGAAACTACCAATTTATTTGTAATCATCTTTATTTGTACCCTATTCTTAGCAAATAAATGATCTTTATCTTTCACCGTACCGGGTTCGATCCGAGCCGGTCGTCGCACACTGTGGCCTCCCCATACAAAGAGCTGGAATTTTACAATTATTTTTGCTTATTTATAATTAGTATAATCTTCAAATAAATAGCGAAAACATCTCTTGATGCATTTAACCAGAATTTCTTTGTGTTCATAAAAATAATTTTTCATGGTAAGTATGTAAAATCTCATTTAGCAAGAAAAATTTTTTTTTCTCTAAATCTTCAGCGCAGTACGTTTGACCATTTTACAAATTGTTCTCAATGCAAAAGCTTACCTCCTTTTTGTCCAGTACTGGCCAGTCTGGCCACACTGCGTCGGCTAAAGCACGGTCACGTAATAACCATTTTATTTTGTGTGGACACGCTCATGCTATTCTAAGGGGCAACCAAGTGGCGGCTGAACGTGCGACGCTCGGAGCCTCGACTCGGGCTCGGGGCGGTGCGGTGTAGTGGGTAGTTGTCATCTCAGCCACATGACACCCACTGCTGGGTATAGGCCTCCCCCAAAGATCTCCACGACGATCGGTCCTGCGCTGCCCGCATCCAGCGGCTTCCCGCGACCTTCACCAGATCGTCGGTCCACCTTGTCGGGGGCCTACCCACGGAGCGTCGTACGGTGCGCGTTCGCCATTCCAGAACTTTTTCACCCCGACGGCCACCGGTTCTTCTCGCTATGTATCCTGCCCACTGCCACTTCAGCTGAGCAATCCTTCGTGCGATGTCGGTTAATTTAGTTCTCCTACGGATCTCCTCATTTCGGATTCGATCACGCAGGGAAACCCCGAGCATAACTCTCTCTATTGCACGCTATGTGCCCTTGAGCCTTCTTGTTAGATCCATAGTTAGCAACCACGTTTCACTGCCATAAGTCATCACCGGCAATACACACTGATCATAGACTTTTGTTTTGAGGCACTGAGGTATGTTAGACGGGAAGATTTTACAGAGCTTCCCGAATGCTGCCCATCCGAGTTGGATTCGACGAGCGATAACTTTCTCAAAATTGGACTTACCTAACTGGACTGTCTGTCCAAGGTAAACGTAGTGGTCAACAACTTCGAGCGTAGTGTTCCCAACATGAACTGGAGTGGGTACAACATAGATAGTTGTACCACAGTCTATATAACTTCTTCCCTACAGTCGGCCGACGAACATGTCTTGACAGAGCAATCGTGCGGTGTTCGCGGGGCGAGAGGGGGTGCTAGCAAGACCGAGCTGCCATACGCTCGCTCGGGACACGCCGGCCGTCAGAAGTGTCTCTGCCTATATTTTTTAAATACAATCTATATGGGTATCGTTATCATGTTTTCGGTGGTGCCGATTACGAATATGGAGCTTCCGGCCATGACTTCGTCTTCGTAGACTTATATTCTTTACAACATACAAAGTAAAGAAATAAATAAATCGGCGTGGCGCAAGTCTTCAAAGGCGTTGTGCCACTGTAAGTTTTGATTACACTGTGGTTGTACTCACCAGGTTGACTAAGGAACAATAACGCAGTACAGAGCTGCTGCGCGAACTTGCGCGTGAGGTTTAGCGACACGCCCCTGAAGTTCGTGTTGCGCAGGAGGTCGTACAAATTGTACGATAACAGCTCGAACACTAGGCACAGGTGTTTCCGCCACATAAAGTGACGTTTCAGTTTTACTGGAACAAGGAAAACATAATTATCATCAGACATCACCTACAAGGAAAGACATTGTAACTCAGATTTAAGCATTTCTCAGGAGAGCACAACAAAGATTCAAAAAATTCTTAGTAATTTAGGATAAGTGCGAATGCCAATTGATCTTAAACATTTAGTAACCGTGGTTAGATCTAAAATATGTTATTATTTTAATGCCATAAATGTATTTATTTATTTATTTATTAAGTCACAAACTCATTTATTCAGTCTAGGCTGTTACAAGCACTTGTGAATGTCAAAGGAGCAAACCTCTCAAAGAGAAGAACCGATTAGAAACTCGTAGTTGTTTGATGTTTCTCTCCGTCTTATTTCTTATAGTAAAGAGTCAAATTAAAAAAAAATAGTCTATTATAAGTAACTTTGCATCACAATTAAATGAAAAAATTAATGAATCCGGTAATCATAGCAGTAAATAATTAACATAAACATCGGTTACTTAGTTCGGTCAAGTGTCCTGCCAAATTACTGTTTATCGAGTGAAACTCATCCAAGAAGCTCGAAAGCGCATTGCCTTGTGCATACGACTATTGGGTGGATAACTAAAAGTGCTTAAGAAAGCATGACAGTCAACTATTTCAGTCGGTAACACCCGATACGCTGTGTATCGAGCCTGAGTGGTGGGTAAGTTAAGATGGAGCCTCCATATTTAAAAGGGAGGACCTGAGCCCCAGCATATGGGTTACAAAAAATGGCTGATGGCGAGATACATTCAGCAGCTTCTGCTATTTAATAATGCTCACTTTATTAACAACAGAAAATGAAGTGGAGTTCGAAAAATATATATATAAATTAAATAATCAAAGCAAAGACTTCTAACTTGACAAATAAAAAATGTACTCAGAAAAAGGTTGCTCGCTGGGGCAAATCGTAGCATGTTAACATCAACAACTTTTATGCAGATGAAGCATTCATCTAGACAAATATATAAAGTCGATATGTTGAAGAATCTAATGGTAACATAAAACTACTTAGTTGAAAGGCAATGAGATAACAGTTCTCAATCATAAATCTGCACAGAGAGGATACTTTACAATAATACCATAACAGATGATAGTCGTAAGCATATCAGCAAAGCATTGTCTCAAATGTCAATACGAATGCGCCGTTTATTAATGAGTTACAAAAATAAAGTCGGTCGTTTTTTTATGGCGCGAGTTCCCGACGCCGACGTTTGGCTAACCGGACATGCCAGGCCAAAATTCCAAGTCGAACATTCGTAACAATGTTTCAAAAGACCTGAGAGGTCAACGAACCAATAAAATGATATAAATAAAGAGTATTTTATGGGGCACTTACCTATATAATACTTATTTTCGGCATCTGCCCTGTTCATCATTTCTAGTAACCTGACTTCTATTTGTGCCTGGTTTAGGAAGGGTTTCTTATTCTTAATTATTTTAATCGCTACTTGACACTGCTCCTCGTGGTCATACGCCTTCACAACCTGTAAACACAATATTTCGACACATTAAAAAGATGTAAAAGCAATAACTAGGTCGGCGGTTAAACAAAACAACGTTCAATGTATTGTTTCGTGAAAGAAAAAAATATTAAAGGGAAATATAAATTCAATTTCACGTCATATGATCATGCTCAATTTTGTGTGGTAACGTAAAATATTGCAACAAGGTTTAAGCGATCCAACACTGTCAAAGGCCCAGTTTAATCGACAAAGGCGATGGCATAAGGGTTGTTTGTACTCCTAAATTACTAATAACACAAAGTATCCCAAAGGGTGGATGCGTACATTGAAAGCTTCCTGTGACAGGTGCCATGTGATAGGGTTATATAATTTCAATACGTTAATGTGATGAGGTCTTTGATCTGGTTTCTGTGGCTGAAAACCTTTCATGGAATGTTTCAGGGTCGCCTCGAGCTTAAACTTCGGGTTATATTTATATGTTATGATAAGTAGAGCTTTTTCCCTCTGATATATATCGCTTTTCTAATCATTTAATTTAATTTTCATTCGATAAGGAAAATCATTTAACCTGGTAGTGGTACACTTATTCTACATACTGCACCAGGACAGGAGTCATGGGTTCAATCCAGGACAAATATTTACGATAATATAGGTTCGTGGCTCTAATACCTGGTTCTGATCCGTAACACAAATACTTAAGCTATTTATTTCGGAATCAGATCAATATTTAATGCCGTCAGGTCAGAAGGAGCAAGTGAAACAACGAAGTTTTGTTTTACGTTGTCTGATATTTACTGACCTGTCCAAAAGATCCCTTCCCGATTGGCGATGAGATCTCGTACCGGTCGAGGAACTTCTCTCCCTGTTTGATGATGTAGTCGTGGTTGTCGTCGTCATACCCGTCATTGTAGAGCTTCCGCTCCTTCTTATGTGACCCATCTTCGCCCAGGTACTGTTGCGCTCTCCGCTTTTTCTTCGCGTAATATACCTGTAGGCAAATAAAAAAGGTAAGTTGAAAATTTGTTGGCAGCAAGTAAATAACAATATAGGTGGAACGGTAGTTTGCGCAAATGCCCTACGATTGTGGCGGTTAAGCAACTTTCACAGTGGTCAGTCACAAGATTTGTGACCAAGAGTTTATCTATGCTTCGTAAGGCATGTTAAGCCGTTGGAACTGGCTACTAGTCGTTAAAACCAACCAACTGTTATGGTCCCGCGTGGTAGGTCATGGACCAATCTCGTTAATCATCACATCTATAAGGTAGGCCAAGGCCAGTGCCCCACCAGTTGTGACATGAAATGGATTACTGAGATTCTTTAATCGTAAAGATTTATTCAAGCCTTAAATTGTGATAATCCTCAATATGTTCCCCAGTCTTTGCAGTAATTCGATGATAATATCATAAGCATAGATAAGATACTCATTGAGAAAATCATTGAGTGATTATTGTTTATCGCTTGTGGTTTCGATATTAGAACTTTTATTTGACTCAGCTATTATAAAAATTTCCTGCCGTGTTTTTAAACCTGGATATATTCTAAAGAGATGACGAGAATTGGTTGGAAAGTATTTTTTGGGGTCTATGGGACCCGGTGTGTATGATATTGTAATAGTAAAACTCGAATTAGAACATCTAAAATCAGCATTATAAAGACGTCAAAATCTCAGGAAATTAAGGATAGATGAGCGCGGGAATTCGGCTGACGGACGTTGACCCAAATATGCGGTTGACATTGATCGACGACGGCCGAGATACGTATGCCTATATAAAACATTCGTAGCGAACACTGCTGTATCGCGGTGTTTATGGCATTATAGCGTTCGAACGACGCTCATATCGGCCACTAGGAAGTTCGTTGCTACGGGTTTTTACGGCGTGTCGCTAGACTCGCCTAGATGCTATGAGTCACCGTGTTGCAGGTAGGTAACGTGAATATGACGTGTGAATGTCCGCGCTAACAGACATCGATCAAACAATCAACTCCGATGCTATACCAAACCACGGTTTGAATTTTTTCGGTACAGTATCCATATTTTATATCGCTCTCTATCATATAGCTAGTTTTTCTTACATGTACTATTCTTTCTAACTAAAAAATAGATACCTGAATTAAAATATTAGGGTCTCTAATTGATGATTAAAAAGACGTATTTCAACAAATTAAACGTCATTGTGGCATCAAACCCATATCACAAAACTACACAGATTACATAGTTGACGCTCTAACGTCACCAGATAGATAGCCAGCCTTTACATAACTGTGGATGTGCAAGTGCATCACAGTAATAATATTGGCGAGTGCACAGCATTCGCAGCGTGGCGGTGCGGAAGCGTCGCATATCGACTCGGCCAAACGATAACCCAAATTTCTGACAACGACCTACATATTACGGTGTATTTTACAGGCGACCGAGCGCGTCCCGCTCTCGACGACCGGCGTGGCTTCCCCGTACTTGTTAGTTAACACACCTATTCAATGCTTAACAACAGTTCTTTTTTCATCTGTCATGATAAAGTTGAAAATAGGTTATGTTGAACTAGATTTTCGGTGATGCTGTTTTGAGTAGGACAGCATACGGGGTGGATAACCCATGAAGTGGTCAGGTCTCCTGGCATGACCCTGTGACTGTCACTATCACGAGAAACGATTTAAGTAGCGCACGATGCTGTCTTGCTAACTCCGCTTAAATGTGAGCGGGAAAGTGACACTTTATCGAGCTCCGAGTGTCACTAAAAGCTGTTTAGGCTAGTGCTACATGGTTGGTTGTAGAGGTGTCGTGGGATATGTGGTGAGTGGTGTGGTGAGGCAGGCCAGTGACCGCGGCACGTGGCCGCGAGATGAGCGCGTCGGGCCGGGGAGAGACGGCGCGCGGCGGCTGTCATTGATTTTCCCCGTTTCGCCCCTACGTGCCCCTACCCCGAGGTTGGCTCCCGCCCCACCGCGTCTCACCCACTTCCAGCGCCCGATAACGAGGTTAACGGGCGACGTGAGCGTCTCCTAAACTTTAATTATACCCGTACACCCGTCGTGCATGTTTAACCCGGCCTCTATTCAGCGTTTTGTTTGCAGCGCACCTGATAGCAGACGTGATCCACTGTTCGGTGGACGGCTAACTATCTAATGAACGAAGTCGGAGATGAAACCAGTATCTGTCTACACAGGCGACGTGCTTCTGGCGCCATTGTAGTTGTTTCTCAATCTGCTTACTCTGTTTCATCTCATAACTTTCGTAAGCAAATTCAAGGTACACTTGAAAATAGATTGAGCTACGATGAAATTACATTAAGCTGGAGTGACTCGAACAAGGTACTAATTTACCTGTTATTTTCTTGTCAATGTTTTGTTGCAGTAGATAGCTGTTGCATTTTTATTCAGGAAACGTACCTAGTTTACATTCCTCTTCCACCATGCAAATAGTTAATTAATGTAGTGTTCTTAATAGCTATTTAAGTACAGCAGAGTTTTCCCGCGCTTTCGATCGATTATCTCAAATTGTTTATGATGTTGTTACATTAAACTGTTTACATTCCCAAAAGGCAAAATAGGAATTTCAGTATTTGTTCAGAGTTTTACCGTCGTGCATTTTTGAAGTACGAACAATATAAAGCATAATTATGCAGGAAACCTCGCAAAATATTATCTCCTAATCCAACAAGCGACGTACTAACAGCGCTATGTGAGCTCCGTGAGTTACCGCTTGCATGTTAATCACCATAATAAGAATGTCGCATAAACTATCCATTTGGACATAAATAAAACTAAAAGTACAGTACGCCGGCAAACTTTAGTAAGGAATGTTCTGTTTCTGAATCCGTAATTTTATTCCAGTAAACTTTGCAATCATTAAACACGTATAAGAAATGAAAATCGTAAAGAACTGTCTCACGATCAAGCTCAATGCAAGTGAGCTGCATACAGATATGAATCAGTAGTGATTATAATTGTTTCGATAAAACAAGATGTTAATGACTTGTTGCAGTTTTGTATGCAAAGTGGGTTTAACAAAGTTACGGTTAATGATTCAAAGCTTGATGGGAATATTGGAAATATCACAAAATGAACGTTGAGAGGATGAAAAGTAGCACCGCGGCGATACTTTATATTGAGAATATTCTATAGTTTATGTGCTTTTGGATTACAGACGATGGTGGCAATTCGGTTGTGCACGCGACTAAACTAAACTAACTTGAAAATTCTCTAATTTTAATCAAGTTTTAGTCTAAAGCTATTCCGTTGGACACGCCAATCTAAACTAAAAAAATATTATGACAGAACTAAAGTTCGACTAATTTGAGTAGTCGTAAAAAAAAATTGTCTTTTTGTAGGACAGGCGAAGACATTATTTTAGCCATACTGCCAATTCTCAAGTATTATATAGCCCCGAGTACAGGTTGGCCTTTATTATTATTATAAACGTGAAAGTGTGTTTGTTTGTTTGTTTGTCCATTTTTCACGTCAAAACGGAAATGTAAACATTTTGCTAACCCGTCTAAGTTAGAATAAGTGTAAGTCCATAGTTTTAGTAAGACATCGCCGATTTTTTAAGATTAGCACAAAAGGGCAGAAACCTAGTGCCGTAAAGGAAATAACTTTTTAAATTTTGCGTCCGCGATATGATAGGGATTCGAGCAGCCCCTAATCCGTTCTAATCGGATCCTTTCCTCGTAGTGCCTAAAAAATCGAGATAAGTGATGATGCTTTTGGAATGAAATTCAGAGCTATAATTACTGTTGTCATATTGTTTTCATACCTTTCCGCTAAATCCATAAGAGCTGCTTTCACGAAATCAGCCATTTTTAACACAGAGAAAGCAATAACTACGTATATTTGAAATCCTAAATAACATTAGTCGTCACCAGTTTTTAAGCTTTCTAAATTTAGTTTGACACTTCTAAAATATAAGTATATTTTTGGTGTAAATTGTGTACAACAGAATAGCAAAAAGCTAAGTTGAACGACTAACCACCTTTGGTCCTGTCAAACTAAAACTTAGTTTACTCCAGTCCTTTGCCGAATAGCAAAACCCAGTTTGACAACACTAAACCTAAATTTAGTCTAGTTTAGTCTAATTGGTGCTAGCCAAATACCAATATACAAAATTAATTTAGTTCAGATAATTACGTTTACGTTACCAAAAATAAAATAAAAAATCTATATATCCGTTTGCATGTTTTTATAAGTAGGTACATCACGCAGAAATGGCAGAACAGAGAAGAACCCGGGGCCTCTGGCGCAGAAGGTGGGGTTAGTACCTGCGCCAAACAGGTCGTCAAACGAACGACATACATACAAAGTGTCATGTATAATAAGTGCGAAAATAATAAAGGCTATGCTGCTAAAATAAACGCTACTTGTCTGTGGGACCTATATTCGTAGCTGGACACGGGGACAATTTTAATACTCTTAAAATATAAAAATATGTTGAAGGCAATGACGGCGTTAAAAACACCCGTAGATTCACCCTAGACCACAGAGCTGTGCGGTGCTAGAGCTACCTTAATTATTCTCCATCTCATTTGGCCACTTTAAAATAAAGGATATCCATCTAAAAGAGTTACAAAGTACCAATTTGTAAGTTGGTGGTCGAGAAGTATCAAAGAAACCAAACGCTTCTAGTCCGCGCTCGCTCTGAGGTTTTCTCCATCATCAGTTATTTAATTACTGGTTCCAAAGAAACGTAGCTGCGCGGTACTAAAGCGTTTCCTAATTATTCTTCCTCTCATTTTGCCATATCCTGGCCTACTGACAATTAAGGAGTTTCTTAAAATTAGTTGTTAAAAAGTAAACAACTTTCTCCTAAACTTTCTCGTAAACATGGGTCGAATTGAAATATGTAAAAAAATTGTTTACTTAAACAACCTTCATTTTCATGTCCCGTCACTGAACCATTTTTGATGAGTTTTTAAATGGAGATGGATAAGATGTTGGAGACGGACATTATGATACTTTTGATTGCGAAAATTTCACTGGAAAAAGTCAAGGGCGGCCACTAACACTAAAGGTATTTTTATTTTTTATTTCGAATAGGTGCGTTCTTGATCCGATGAACAAGACTGGATCTAGGTACGTTAGGCGAGATAACCCAGAAGGTATCTAAGATAATAGTAAAGTGGATCTAAAAGTTTCCCTAGTACCTGTGGAACTCAACGCGAACGACATCACGGGCTACAGCTAGGCTAAAATTATTTTTTCACGCAACTAGAAAATAAATGAGCCAAAAATTGAATAAACCAAGCAACATTATTTTTTCAGTATTATCATTTCTCTAAATAAACGATTAGTCTTCTCTTTGACATACAAAAAGGAGGCTACGAAGATCATTCTCAGTTCATTATCAGATTTTGAACCATAATTGGTAACATATACCAACCTCTACTTACATATCTCTCAGAAAGAGCATGACACAGGTATTATAAGGAAAACACATCAAAGGGGTTGCACGTTAATAATACACAGGATATAATTTACGGAATGTTAAATGTTAAGATTTAGGTCGTAAAATTAATTGTGTTGAGCGCACAACCTAATAGTTCCTGCCAAGTTTCATGTCGCAGATTCCTCCCTCATACATTCAAGATTATTATGGTATGTTAAGCTCTTTCATGTAAATGTTTTCATAGTGATTTAATGAATTGCTTGATACAATGTTTGGTAGGGAATTCGGGCTTTATTATCTCGAACAATATCTAACCGCCTCTGTGGTCTAGTGGTACAACCACCGGTATCAGACCCAGGGGTCCCAGGTTCGATTCCTAGCGGGGATACATATTGTATTCGGTTTGGTTGGTGGTAGGACTTGTTATAAGACCGCCTGGCTAGCTACCACCATCTTATCTAAGTCTGACGCCATAACAACAATGTTTTCAGCATTGTTGTGTTCCGGCAGTTTAAGAGATGAGATAGCCATGAGATATTTCGGGAGAGGCTCGCATCCATCTTAAGCCTTATCAATACTTAACATCAGGTGTGATGATGGCTAAGTTTCCCCGTCGCTCATAAAAAAAAGAACAGAAATTTTATGAAGTAGCAAAGTGCCGGGGATGTGCCAATAAATCTAGAGATATAAAAAAAGATGAAGAATTGAAGGCAATCATGCCAAAAGTGCACCCAGTAACGATGGCATGGCAATTTGTACGCTTCCCTAGTTGTTATACTCGTATACTAGTTATTGTAATACATAGATCGGTGTTGCCATGACGGCCCGCGCTCGTTCTCAAATGCTTGTTTATGTTTATTGCTGTGATGACACGGTGACATCATCTGGTTGCATTCGATGAGGCAATGTTTCGATCATCACTTCTTTTTCGTCGCCCGTTCGTTATTGTTGTTGTTAAAGTTTGTTCGTTACGCAATGAAATCACTTAATTTATGATAAAAAATGCATTAAGGCTGCACGGGTTTGTTGTAAAAAATATTTAGAACATAGCCTTGAAACTATGGAAAAAACATTGCAGCTGTAAAAGGGAAGTTCTCTAAAGCGAATTTATGCGTTTATTAATTTTTTACAGTCTAGCCGGCGACACCGCAGCAATAGGCAAACGATAAAACGAGCGTCGTTGTACATTTTCAGCCGTAGAATGTAGTATCAATTAAAGCGTCGGAACAGCGCAAGTTTACATCATTAACACTATAAAAAGACAGTTATTGCGAGAAAATTTGTGCAATCAATTAGGAGTTTTAAGAGGGTCGGAGACTCGGGGGTGGATGCGTGCGGAGTGCAGCGGCGACGGCGGCGGGGCTGTGCGGGGCCGGCGCGCGCATCTGTGTGCATTCGGCATATTTACCCCGATAGTGGGCGGGCGGGTTCACTGACCCGACCCAATGCAAGGCCCGCGTACAACGCCGGCGACGCACACGCCGAGGCCTGTTTCATTAGTGCCATAGCACCCGCACACCGACGCAAAAAGCTAACACACTGCGTCAAGTGGGCACGCACGCTTTTTTAATCATCACTCTAGGAATCCGGCCGTGAACACACTAAGCGCGCAACACCTAAGATGGGATCGGTGAACATCGTGGATTCCAGTAGGCATCCAGATGCTATAGAGGAACACAGGCGGCGGCAACTCGATTTGGACCGAACCTAGCCATATATCGATCTCACGTTTATTTCTAACTCGGCACCAGTCTAGATAAGCTATTAAAAATGTATATCAAACTAAAACGGCTGTGTGATCGATACTTGACAACTAAAAGGGGGTGCCGTGATAGCGCGATAAATCGGATACGAATGAAGATTTATTTGTGGAATAGTAATGTTTAAATCCCAAAGTCGCAGTGCAACTGTGGGCGGCATAAATACGCACATAACGTCATAATTATGGCCCGGCATGCATAAATCCAGTGCCTACTAGACTAGACAGGCACATCGAGGGCTGCGTGCTACCAGCGACGTTAAATGCTATACCAGCCTATAGTCAACGAAACGTGGAATGCAATGCCATAACCTACCCCAATCTTTTCCCTCATTGAGGCCGTCCGGGCAGACTTTGATCTGCCGTTTCCATAATAAATAAACAGCTATGATTTATTCATAATAAAAATGTACCGCAAATACCCATTTCACTAAACAAGTTTGAAACTCATTTAATGAATTGATTGGCTGTTCAATCACTGTGTACTCAGAAATCCGTTATTTACAGTTTATAACTCCACTGGAACTAAATTACAATCGGTTGTTTGTAAATATGGTATTGGGTGAGTATAACTCTCATTTCTCAAATAATCAATGGGCAATATCATAGATCATGTCAATCAAAAGCTGCTACCAGATCGTAAATATTTTTTCAGATCCCCGGATATCGGTTAATGCTTGCAGGCAGTGGTTTGTTTACTCGTATGTCAACCAGATGTTTCAGAGTGGGTGATAAAATGCTTACCTTGCACTTTTATTTTTCGTTGTTCCATTGCATTATATCGTGTGCAAGTAGTCTTTTTTGAAGTGCTAATTCAGTATTCCCAACTTAGATTTATTATGATTTTAGAATTTTTGCATTTTTCAATGCTATTTTTATACTTATGATAAATTTTAAATAGAAAAATATTGGAATCTCGGTAGCTCTTTGATTGGGCCGGATTTCCAAAGGTCGTGGGTTCGAGTCCCATCTGAGAATTCAGTTGTGGCCGAGATAATTTTTGCTAATATTTTTCTATAAAAAAATTATCATTAGATTTATTAGTTGATTAGTTTCATTACATTACCTTACAATGTTTACGTATTATAAGTAGAAACTTAATACCAATATCAGATTTAGAAAATTTGTAAGCTAAAGAATGGTTAGTAAAATTGCTTATTAATTCATCCTCAATATTTCCCCCATCAAATCCCAAAGAGGAAAAGAAATAACAGTAAACGGAAACAACGAGGATGTTTATGTAGATCAGCACAGGTTTTATTGTGATGATCACGTGTAGTCCGGCGTGGTGCACACACACGCCCGTGAGCTTCTATCTGTGAACGCGTGTAGGTATATGCAAAATGCATTCTGTGCTGCTTACCGATCGGAGGATGCATCGGACCTACCGCAACGTACCCCACGTTGTCTCCGGACAGGAATCAAACTGGCATGCTGACGCCATTGTTTTTTATAGACGCCATAATTAATACTGTGTTAAAAGGTAGGCTGATTGCGTTTGTGTCGAATACTAATGCAGAATCTTTGAATTTGTTCAGATGCATTGTGTTGTGTGAAATATTACTTAACGACTAGAGTTTATATAGACTTGAGGACTTGTTTTTTAACTTAAATAATAGCGAACCTCGTTACTGAATTTCGGGCATAGAAAATAATAAGATAGTAAGCCCATTGTCAGGCACAATACATACAATCTGTGACAAGAAGTGAAGACGTAGAAATGGGGACTTGGTTAGATCTATTTTGGGCAATAATAAGAGGGCGCGGGAGGCGTTCCAGACCATCCAAAAGGATTACCGGAACCGACGAGTTACATATCCAACTATCAAATGACGTCTTTTTACGGACTGGCTTCTTTTGTATTCATGCTTTGGTTTGGGATGATGAAATGAGTAGATGATTGGATAAGTTATTTATTACAAATTAGATAATATAGTAAGTTTACTTCTTCATGTGAATTTCATATCTATCGAAAATATTTATGGTGTGAAATAGAAGTTAAATTATGAAATGCATAACATAGCACCCCATTAAAAAATCAAACACGTTTACATCACATCAAGAGTGCGAGCCACCACTTCAAAGTTTGGTCTCGCAATTACTAAAATTGGTTTGATTTACCATTTTAATTGTAGCAAAAAGCTTATTTTTTCCATCCGCATGGACGGTGACGATGGCGTTGCAATCTCGACCGAGTGACTTTCGGTCGGAGAGTCCATTAGGGGTCGGCGGGAGGACGCGAGGCGTAGGTCGGGGATCGGAATTTTGAGCTGTGGCGTCATGTCGTTAAGGCGTAGTTTCTGTCGGAGGTGTCCGATAGGCGCGAGAGGAGAGCACTCGAGGTCGGATGCTGAGAGCGCGGGCGTGTGGTGCCGGCGGGGAGGGATGGTGGTAGAAAATCGATATAGTCGGGCGGCGCGCGACGTCTTGCGAGCGCCCCCCGCCCCTCTAATGAATGAGAGCGGGCATAGTCATCTCTGCGGATGGCGGCTGCGATACGACACGCCGCCGTTCCGTCGACTCGCTGTGCCGATTCAACGTATTGCAAGATTTGCGCGACTCGATAACGAGCCGAACTCTGATCATCCCGTAAGCTGCCGCTGCAGTTCCGATACACTAGTCTTGAGCGTCTAGAACGCTCGCACTATTTTATAGCGACCATAAAGGCTATTTCACAACAGTACTCGAATGAGCGGGTGCCTTGCTGGCCGCCATCAGATCTTTGGAACTGCCGTAGTCTTTATTTTTAATAGAAAGAATGATTGGATCCACATTTTACAATCCAGTTAAACGGAACCGATTGCAACTACTAACTTTTAACCTGCTTTAACTTTAGAACTTGTATTGATGAGTCGAGCCGAGCGGTGCATTTTTTAAATGAACCAGGGAAAACTTTTTTTTTTTGCAAGTAACTAGGCAAGCATTTGACCACCATCGTGTTTAGTAAACAGGATGTGGTTTAAGGTGTAACATGCTTGCCCAGGAGATGCCTATTCATTCCTGCCTTGAAGAGACCAAGGTTGTAGGAATCAGGGATGACACATGAGCAGGCAGCGCATTTCATTCTAGCGGTTCGCATTAGAAATGTGTCAGCAAAGCGCTTGGTACGGATAGCTGGAATGTCAACGACGTACGGGTGATAAGCTAACCTGCGTCTGGTACCCCGATGGTGGAAAGGGGCTGGAGGAACAAGGCCGTGCAGTTCTATAGCACACTCTCCAAAAGACCGATAAACATGCAACTTTGCGGCAGTGACTGAGGCTCTGACGTTCCGCCGTGGCCAATGCTGAGTTTCAAATGAGTTTCCTGGCACGGTTTTCAATCGATTCCAGAAGCTCTAAATGATATTTAGCAGAACCATCTCACTGGTGGCAGCAGTACTCCATGCACGGCCGAATCTGCGCTTTGTCTTCTTCAATTCGCCTTTTCAAGACGAATAGAATATTTTTTGTTATTTTTGGTTTTCTTCACTCTCACTCGCACTACAGTTACTTAACTTTTTTAATTTTTATAGGTTTTATTTGATAAAATTTTCGTACAATCTTGTATTTATTTGTTTATAAGTAATTTGTGTAACTGACGTAAAACAGTACATCACTGTCAATGTCATGGTACGGTCACGCTTCCGGGAACATTCCAATTACTGGCGATCGGCTAGCAGTACAAAAGAGATAACAAAATATTTGTTACTCCATATTTCAGATTTTATCTCTACCTTATTAATTGTTCGATACGAGAAACAGCTACTTGTAACATAAGTTATGTAGTAAACAAACAGGCTTCACTCGTGTACGCGAATCTTTATGCCTTTCTATCTTTCACAATAACAAAAAAAAATTATGTGTGAGAAAATTACTGTCCTTATAGATACCAGTGTTGCAGTAAATATCCTGCTCAATCAGGAATCTTTTAACCCGAGATGCACGCAATCCTGTTACTCTGACCACTGAACTGCCAGACTGGTTATGCGCCCCATAAAATGTTTAAGCAAAACAATGCAAATATTGCTTTAGTTTTTTTATCATCTTCAACGTGGAAGTTTTAGTCCTCATCATAGAGTAATGATGGAGGCTACATCAGGACTAACATCAAGATATTAGATGATGATAGGGCTGAACGTGGGAAAGCGCTTCTGGAATCCTCAACCACCACTGAGGAGCTGGCTATCTTATGTCTTTCCTATCTACCGGGACCGGGACAGAATAATGCTGAAAACACTGTTTTAAAGTCTACATATCAAATGGTGGTATTAACCTAGCCAGGCGGACTTAGAACAAGTTCTACCACCAACCGATATTGACAAAAAGACTGAAGTAGAGAAGTTTCGTCTTCTAGTGAAAATAAAGATTATGTTCTTGTTTTCTTTCTAATCTCTTACGGAATATTATTGGTGATGCTATAAATACAAAATGTCTTTGGTAGGAATGTAATTGGTGCTATAATGGTACAAAATGTCTTTAGTATCGATGTAATAGGATTTAGTACATGCCTACACAAGCACATTATGTTGTAGGTGGCTTGTGGGCATTGAGGGTTGATATATTTGTAACAAATCAGCAACTGTGAAGGAAGACATAGTGGGCGGCTTAGACATAGATAGCGATTTATTAAATATACAATATTCTCGTTTGCGAAACTGGCTTCTTATTTGATTTAAAAATAGTACAGAACTGCCATGAAATATGTCAAGCATTTAAGTTAATTGGATGTAATGAAAAGGGGCTTATAAATAAAGATGTAATAGGTATAACTAAGATGTAATAGGTAAGTTGGGCAAATAGTTTCTATTTCGACCATGTGTAAGGCAGATGGACTATTAGTAGAGGAAAAGACGTTTAATTAAATGAGTAAATCAATGTAGCTCTGGTGAGTGTATGATCAAGGATTTTTAGGTTTTGGTAAGGGTTGTTTTCTAGGCAATGAAAAGGGCTCAGATTTGTCATAAGTGCTCCAAGAAGTGGATTTTGGCAGAAGCTTTTTTTGGAAAGGTATCTGGCATGATGAAAATGATAAAATCCTGCAAAATCCGTGAGTCAGCTACGGTGCATATTTGATGCAATTAGTATTGAAAGAGATTGTGAATAAAAGGTAAATAAATATGCATCACAGGGACAGCGTGATGAGAGTAATGCCAAACTTCGCTACTCACGCTGCTTTAATAAAAAATGTGCGAGATCTATATTTGTGATCATTCTGTGATTTTGAATAAAAGTTAAATAAATATGCATTACGACTATCACGGGAACAGCGTTATGAGTGTGAAACCAACTGAGTGAGTTCTCCTACTGTGCATGTTTGATGTAACTGCATCAAACATGCACAGTAGAGATAGAGACAGAGAGATATTGTAATAAAAGGTAAATAAATATGCATCACGAGGACAGCGTGATGAGTGTAAAGCCAACTGGCTTATTAATAGCATCGGCGTCGGTCGGGTCGGCGACGTCACAGCGAGGCCCGACGTCGCAGCGAGAGGCTAGCAAAAACGGCTTATTTTCCGACGTGACGTAATCTTCTATTTATATAACTTAAGAATTGTTTTTTTTTAATTATATTTTTCGTTGTTTTGTGATGAAGATGGATGTTGAGAAAAATTTACAGTTTTACTCAAAATACTGCAAAAAATCTGATAAAGAATAAGAAAGTAGACTTTTTATTTTTGTTATTTTAGTACCAAAAGTGCGAGTCTGACTAACTAACAAACTGAGCTGAGTGTTCCATCACCACTTTGAAAACTCACATCCTTAATTTCAAGTTTTTTTTATTTAAAACGAGAACAGAACAAAAGTATAGTGATCATTCTAGTATAGACGATAATATAAAAAAATAAACTAAAAATACCAAAAGTGCGAGTCTGACTAACTAACAAACTGAGCTGAGTGTTCCATCACCACTTTGAAAACTCACATCCTTAATTTCAAGTTTTTTTTATTTAAAACGAGAACAGAACAAAAGTATAGTGATCATTCTAGTATAGACGATAATATAAAAAAATAAACTTATATTTATATCTCTTACTTATATCTTAAAACTTTATTGAATTTCTTAAATTGTAAAGTATCAATAACACAACAGACAACAAAGAAAGATCTGATTTACAGCAGCTACAAACAAGCGGCACTTCTTCAAACAAAGCGATGTATCGAAAGAGGTGGCGTGGCGATAGTTAGGTTGACACGATATCAAACGCGTTCGTGTCCCAACGTGACCCCCGACCTTGGGGTCACAGATTCCGATGGATTCCGATAGGGGCACGTGTGCTACGCGCGACGGTGACACGATCCGATCGTGAGTCGGGCACATGTCAAAACAGTCAAGACGGCACACGTCGATCGATGCTAATCGCTTTCAAGCTTATCTCTATTATTCATTAACCACAAAGCTTTCTAATATAATCAACATTCCTTTTAAGAAATGTCATTAATATTTCATCAAAAGTTTAAAACTATTAAACGTAAGGGGTATCCATTTTCTCATTTCTGTGAGACTAAAACCCTCAAATCTGCGCAAGTAACAAGCTTATTATACCAACAAACTAGAAGAGTGGAAATTAATAGGCCATAATACAAAAATAAGCATTTTAAATTGATGGCGTAAAGGTTCGTTTACTGTCCCGGAGCGTCCAAGCAAAACATTAGTAGCTCGCCAAACGTACCATCGTGACGACGCGGAGAGATTGCCAGCGGAGCGTGGCGGCCAGAGTCCTGAAGAGGGCGCGACTGGACCTCTCCCCTTTGCGTACCATCGTCCCGACTTCACGCACCGCTGCTGGGTCACTGCACCGGCTGCTCGAGCTTACCGAGCTTCATACACGACACATAATATTACTCGACGAACGCCTTGACAGTTTTAAACGCAAGGTTGAAAGCGGCTTGGCGTCGACAACATGGAATATTGGAAGTAACCGCAAATTAGTTTTCTTATCGGCTGAAATGCGTGAGAAACAAAATAGGACCGCGATAATCAGCAGCAGGAAAACGACTGGCATGTTATCGTACCGATAACCATTCTTCACATCAAGTAGACTACTCCACTCACGTGAATAATCCGACCCCGATGTGATCTGTTGACGCGTGCCCCAAATATGCCCACTCCAGAATCCAAACAGATTTTTCACATCAAAGCCGCCTCCTGCTCCAGAATAGTACGAACTTGGCGGAAGACAATTGTTAAAAATACCGCTGACTAATTTCACGTTCGTATATCACTTCCAGGAGACACAAATTACTGTCGCCGGCTCTTGCTGTTTGCTTTTTCATTTCATTCGCGAAAAGAATAAGATAAATCGGTTTAGTTCGGCCTGGAACTAACTTAGTGGGTACGTAACTTAATGTAAATCATATGTCATCGACCTCAAAGGCCCGTAGAAAGCATTAGATTGGATTGTTAGCAATTAGCGCGTCTGCGATGTATGATAGGGTCCTTAAGTGCAAAATATAGTAAGGTGGCAACGAGCGTAAGCAAGTTTCCTCCTTGGGTCGATTAGCATGGAATTGTTTATTCTACGAGGTGGCGTTGTTATAATTAGTAGCGGCGCCGGGATCGTGGCAGCAGGCCAGGTCGATCACTCGGGTAACGGGCCCGCACTATATCTGGTGTTCGGTCGTTGACAGGGCCATTTTTCCGGAATTGCAAGCGATCCGCATTCCGCGGGAACGCTCGCCGGAAAAATGAGATAAACCATTACGACTCGGCCGGTGATTAAATGCGAGAACAACCGCCGAGAACTGCGGGCGGCTTTAACAAGAACATCTTAAAATACGTAGTGTATGTGCATTCATTTTGTATCCTTTATATTACTAAGCTAAGCCGTTGTAGACAGTGCTATATAATAAAATCGAAATGCTGAAATAAAGTAAAGCAAAAGTAAGTACGTAAAACAAAAATACAAACGCTATTAAGCATGAATGATAATACGAGCAAACGGTGTTTTAAAACTACAATAACGGGTAGTAAGTTGGTAACAAGGCTTTTAGTGCTTGTCATTAAACTGTCACTCGACAAAGCCATGCAATAATATGGTTGCTCCACAAGTTGGCAAAGAAAACGTTTTTTTGTTTGCGACCCGCTGACTCTATCTATCACTTTCATACTAAAATGCAATAGGGAATCTAATAGATGAATAGAATTATGTAGGAATAAGACAAAAAATATCGTTGAAGGGTTTTATGAGTTTGAAGTTTGATAGCTATAGCGATAACACAAGCTACATCGTCAGGCGGTCGGGGTGCCGTTCAGGCTACGTTCATGTTAACTTATTTATTAGAATTGTCAGTTTATCCAGAAATTTATTTATTTTTCTGCTAACGTACGGAATGTGCTACTCAATAATTATGTTGTGAGAAGTTTGTACTTCAGTTTGTGTCTGTTTTTAATGTCATTGTGCGTAAACGGGTACTTTATTAATTAGAAAAAAATATATATAAAAACAAAACCTACAAAGTTCCAGAAGATAATCTCCTTACTGTACGCGAAAAGGAATTCCCAAAAACAAAAGGATTTAAACAAATATTTTGTTTTCCGCACAAAAGCAGGAAGTGCTACACAGGATATAGACAGGTAAAGCTTGGCAGTAGCAGTCGAGTAAGCTATCGTATCAGTCGCAAATTTTTAGAAGACGCTGCTGCCCATGCCTTTATATCAGAGTGCTTTTTCAGGCTCTTTCGCACGAAAAGAAAAGGGGGTAGCGTCATACTTAGCCGGCACTAAAGCGGCTTATGGCATTTAGTAACTGTTCTACAAAAAAAGCGATAAATTGCGCATATAACACGTTAGGTACGTTTTGTATCACGCAGTCTGGTTCACGAAATATCTAGGAAGTACGTGTACCGTGATCTTGAGGCCAGTGGGTACTATATCCTTTAGTTTATAAAGGATATAGTACCCACTGGCCTCAAGATTGACCTCATCTGCATGAAAGTACCCATTCGACCCTCAAAAAACATGTCAAATTGGTTGGACCTTAATTTTAACCGACTTAAAAACAAGACGGGGATTATCAATTTTGTATGGAAATTGAACCAAAAGTACCAGGGTAACATAACCAACGAGTAGGTCAACTAGGCACTTTGAGTATAATATTTTTAGCAAGTCGAATGGGACCTGAATATGAGGTCCAAGGGTACATTTTTCATTAGGGTCTAATCTTGAGGGTCGAGTGGGTACGACATTGACGTAAGTACTTAAGCTAGACGCAGCACAAACTTGCATAACAGGGAGAGTTTGTCGCAGGAAGGCATCCTGGCAATTCCTAGATAAAGCACGCAGTTAATAGAATTTCATTTCGCCTCGGGATAGATTAAATGAATTCCAATTTTCATTGCAATACCGACGGTTAAGATTCCTTATGTCATCCAACATTTCTGATTATTGGTTCCCATTTGTAAATAAATCGCCAAAAGACTAAAAAATAACAAATAAAGAAAGCCATAACTCTGACGTTTACAAAGTCTCATGTATGTCTCACTCCCTATGACGTGATTGATTATAAAAAGCCTAATTATTCAAAATACATTATAGATATGTACCTAGTTAATTAAAGGGTAGTATTTAACCGATCGACTAAATATCTTTTTGAGCGACAAAAATACTAGGTGAGCGACTCAGTCGCCAATCTAACCTAACCTAAACCTATTTTTTCCGCCACCCAACCCAGATTATTAGTCGCTCAATTTTGTAATTTTTAGTCGACCGGTTTATTATATTCCTTAATTAAATAGCCCGACAGGAAAAAATCATTGACTTCGGTGTGAATTTTAGTAAAGTATGAATTTCCAATTGTCCTTATAAAGTACTTGTCACTAAGGAAAAATTGGTATGGAAATCGTGTACACGTTTTATTTCACAACATTTGAGGATATTGGATTAAAACTTCTACTAATGGTTATTGAAACGGCAGGCTGATTATCTAACGGAAACTGTTCAGTTTCAGCTTCGTCCTGTCATTACTGTCACATTTTGTTAATGTTTGACAGCCACAAGTTAACATAAAATATGATTATTTTTTTATATTTAAGTTAAATTTAAATAATTAAAAAAAGAAACTAGACCAGCTTTACAAATTGCAACTTTACAAAACAAAAATGCGTCAAAAAAAGCGGCTGCGTTTATTGAAATTGCCGTTCCGCTATTACAAGTTGGAAAGAAATTGATTTGTGGTTAACATCGATAGGTGTGGCCTGGAAGTGAAGTTTCGATGGTTTGGAGCGGAGTCGCACGAACGGGTGGCAACAGTAAAGGCTTTGACACACTACGCGCGGTTTTGTAGCGGTGAGATTACAACGATTTCATTTGTAACCAACTTCAAAAAAAGAAGGCGGTTATCAATTCGTCGCGTACCTATAGTTTTTTTTTTTATTTTGTGTATGTTCACCTGATTGTAATGATACACACGTTATTACAACAGGGATGGTCCCAATCCCAAGTTCGTCCCATTTTTTTTAAATCAATTCAGTATTTTTCAGGAAATCTTGAAAATAATGTTGTAGTTGTGTTCGTAGGAGTTCCTGAAATGCCGCTAAGTGGCGCTGCTAGAATACTAAACTGAGACAAAAAGTTTATTTTGATTTGCAGTAAACTAGATGGTGCTGTTCTCGATTTAAAAAAAAAAAGTGAAATAAAGGACTTTTTATTAAAAGTAAAAACCGACTTCAAAAAGTAATAAATAAGTTAAGGAAAATAAAAGTAATAGAAGTGCAATGTAGAATGCCTAGGTAGGCACCGACTCCAAAGGGCTTACTTTTTACTTTTTTAAGTCGTTTTTTTTATAAATAGTTTTTTACTAAGACCAGTTATAAATAAATAGGTTTTTTGAAAGTAGAGAGATATGAGGAAAGAAGAGAGAGAATGAGAACATGCACAGGTGGATTACAGCTCGGAAAGCTCTTGAAGATGTGGCATTAACCCCCAGACAATGGCATATCTTTTGTACTGCGCTGCGTGTCTCTACAAGGCCATACTGCTGTATTGGTGGATTCGGTGTCTGAATTTTGGTCCTCATAAATATAAAAGAGAGAGCCGACACGCCAAGAGGAGGTGCAATGCAGTGTTTCATAAAGACCACCAGTTATTTTACATTAAAGGTGCTACTTTTTAGCTACGTGTATTTTGGCAGGATGTGTTTCTTATCAATTATGAGAAACAAATAAATTATTTAAAACTAATCATTTGAGTTGATTGAAATAATAATTTATCAATGAATGTTTATCAATACCATCATACCAATAAACAAAGGCGCGCTATTTTATCTTTACTCGGTGTGTAAGAGCTTTAAACGAAAGTTTACCCCTCAGAGTGGCCAGTAATATAAAATACGGCAATTTATCGATTGTCATAAAACGATTAGTTGAGTAACGGCGTCGCGTGAACAATTGGCGTGTCCACACGAGGAAGTCGACTTAACGATGTCCGTTTCACCGTCGCCGGCGGCACGTAATTATTGTCGAAATATTCTTGAGGTCGGGCGTGAGCCGGGACCATACGGTATCGATATGTATATTTTAAACGAGGTCAATAAGACAAATTATTCGAGCCGGCGAAATTAATTGTCTCTACATGTTTGCTTCAATTTTAAAAAGTTTGTTTGAAAATTTGCCAACACAATTTTCCTTCACTTATACCAGAAGGGGAAACTACAAGAGGCGGTCGCTATTTATTTACTTACAGGCAATTTTATAAGACGGAAACTTTATTTAACTTGAAGTGACCGCAATAAAAGAAGGTCGCTGTAAGTATCGACAGTGGTCACCCACTATGATTACAGTCAATTCTGTTCGATATGCAAACGTCTCTTGGGCCGATCGCATCGCTCAGCCGCAAGCGGTGGGGGGCAATCATTACCTGCCATTTATTTGGCAAATTGACTCCGTCGATAGCCGTTCGCGGATCGCGATGCGTCTGGTAATTTCCATTATTCCCTTTACTCGCCACCGACGCCCCGGGCTGCTTGTCGAAGACAGACAGCAGTCTCTATTTCGCAAGTCGAGACACTGATTGAGTGTAGGAGCGAGCATTAAATCTAAATGAAAAAAAATATTGAATGGGCCTGCAGTGATTGGTTTTATGACACCATCTCAATTTTATTTGCCATAGAAAAGATTTTTTATTATAGTGAAAAGAATATGTCATCACATCAGCCATTTTAACATCCCCACTGCTAGGGCACTGGCCTTTCTTATGGATGGATAAGTAGAACGGGCTAAGACTCACCCACAACGCGGCCCAGTGCGGATTGGTGGGTTTTAACGACTGCAAATACAGCCAACAGCTTAATGTGCGTGAAGAATGGAAGAGCTCGAGATACTACATTTTTGGTCACCCATCCTGTGACTAACCATTGCGAAAGTCGGGCCGAGAGCGCGAACCACTGCGCCACTAGCTCCTCGTGTAAAAGAATATGTATATACCTACTGTGATTTTTTTATATTTTATTTTGTGTACACCTAAGATTCCGAAAATCGACACACACTTAGATCGACATCACATAACTTTGATAGTAAATTCAACAAAACAAAAGACATAGATTCCACAATACTGGCGACCTCGCTAGTCGTCGAGACCGATCACGCGACAGCCAACATCAAGATACCATCTGGATTTTAATAGAGTTCTTCGGTGCAGCCTCCGTTTTCGAATCGAACGAAGTCGGCCGTGCTATAATCACGGCACGAAACGGCTCCTGACACGAAACCGAACTCCGAGACAAACCTTCGGGGCATACCGAAGCTGGTTCATGAAGTTGTTCGAAACTGCGTCCGTGTATTTTAAATTAAGATTTTATCTGAGTATTGGTATGTATGTACAGAAGCGTATCGACTTAAGCATCAGCTGACAGAGGTGTATGTAGAGAGAGAGGTGAAAACCCAGAGAATAGGATGAAGCTAAAGATCTTGAACAAGGTTTTAATATGACGTTTTTATGGGAAACTGGAAAAATATCTATACGCCGATGTATTAGCGGACTACTATTTGCATAAAATAAACAGATCCGATACAATTGACTCCAGCCAGATCAATTCGTCACCTAGTTCTCCAAATTAACAAGGCGCACCAATTAATTATTGACGGTCTATGTCGATTATTTGCTATAATTTGCGATAGTTGGATTTGCTAAGGTTGTGTTGCCGCCCGCCCCACAGACCAGCTAAAGGCGTCTGAATGTCATCGCACTCGGTCACCTTGGTGTTGTGATCGTCTGTCTGGTAGCTAGAAATTGGCCAATGTCACTTTATCTTATCGACACTGATAACGAAGTATTTAATAATTAGTCTGAGTACCGACGAGACTACGCCGTCATGAAGTTACTAATTAAGCGAACTAGCGAATAAACTGATTTATTCGAAAGTTGCGGAGGCTGTTTGAATGGGGTTACCAGTAGGCAAATTAAAGAAAGATTAGTGCAAGGGAAATCTACACTAATCTTATATGTAATACTTAAATGTAAAGACTTTTAGTATTAAAATAATTATTTTATAGATCGCATGTTTATTTGTTTGTTTGTGAAGTAATATCGATTAGAATTGAAACTGAACAGCTGAACAAGCAAACTTTGAAGTTTGAAGTTTATATCAAGTTTCCCTAGTCTCATATCCTGAACACAACGTGAACGGGTCAGGGGTATATTTGGTTGGGTCATTGAACTTGCAACTTAAAGTTTTGATGTACTTGAAAATTAATTAACCTAGGCACTTCGTTTTACTTCATTTCAGATTCAGCTGCTGTTCATGTTATGAGAAGGAAACTAGATATGAAATTTCAATTATGTGTCACGCTCCAGATATGCTAATTTTTTTTTTCAAATAGTATCAAAAAGCCAAAACTGTAAAATAATCGTTTTTTGATAAGCATCTTGAGTTTCTACGGTTTATATCAGCATATATGAGTAGTTTTACTCCAGGATGGAATTGGCAACACTGCACATGACAGCTATCTTTGAGGCCTAAAATTTTTAGTGCCAAGCGTATACGTAAACTTTGTTTTTGTACTATGACATCACTGAATACGTAGTCGCAGGCCAGACGCTGTTACATATTTGTGTTACTAATTGTCACCTCGGAACGGCTGTTACTAGGTTATTGCGGGCTTCAGAAGCTGCTTGTCGCCATGCGAACGGCGCGCTACTGATTCCGTCATGCGATACGCGAATAAATGCGAATATGAGGACAATATGCGGTATTTTTAGAACACGTAAATGTTAGTTAAAAGTAATATTGGAATATTTTTGAGCGATGATGTGGAATACATATGCCGTATTGTATTGAGTGTTGGTCTACTATTTCTGTCATCGGCTCTTTAAAAATAGCCGGGGTCTGACGGTTGGGGTATGGATCTTGCAATCACTGGCCGCTGGTGCATCACAGGTGCCAAACAGGCTGCTCCAGATTCGCACGATCGATGTGCCATCGCCGCGCCGAAATAGAGACGAGCTCAGAATAAAGCCAAGGTCGATTAGCGACCTGTACCCCTTTATTTTACTACTAACGTCTTGCAATATCTTAGTTTCTTCAAATATAGACTGTCTAATAAGTTTTAAGATCGTTAATCTCGATTTCAAATCAAAGAAAAGAAACTATATCATAATAAAAAGTATTTACATCAACCTTTTGTTGTAGAGGTCAGGAGTACTGATACGAGGGCAATGAACGATTAATGTTAAGAAGAAAAATGTTAGTCACTTCGTCTTGGCACGTAAAAATAGGCAATCTCTGCCAATCTTTGTTGTTATTACGATAAGATTTGTCAAATACCTAACAATCGAAAAAAAGTAAACCATTATTGTTATCCATTGCATCTATACGTACTTTGCAACAAGCTTTTAATGAGATTGCCAGAATTGATTGGTATATAATCTGCTATCTATATAAGCAGCTCAGAAGCCGAGTTGATGTTAACATACGCACGCAGACACACACCTTCAGTACAACGCAAAAAGTTTGTTTTTCGAAAGTGCGATCCTTCGGTAGCGTCACAGATAAAAGCTAAGCATCGATAATTTAAAACGCACTGGAAGCTCTACGTGTTCTCTGACCCAATAAAATTCTTCTAACTTTTATAAAAAAAACTACATTAAGATCTGGAACTTGGAAGCGAATTGTGTCAATGCTTCACCAACTCGAATAACGACGCAAAGTGTCAAGAGTGTCATACTTCAACTTTAACGTCAATTTAATTGAAAGATGTCTTCCTACAAGGCTGTGCCGTTAAACGATTTCGGAAAACATAAATAAAGCGTCTTATGAATCCCGTCAGAAATAGATTTACTTTTATGTGGAGTGATTTTAATAATTATTTTGTTTTAAACGTGATAAACAGAGAGCAGGCAATCCATTAAGCTGTCTTTTCGTGGTAAATACTGAACAAAATATTTTTCTTACAACTGTGTCGCACACAAAACATGTTATTTTAATTCTGGCAATATCACATCCCCTTTCAAAGTTTTTAAATGTGTCGGGAGTGTCCATTAAATATTATGAGGTGTTCAAACTAATTTTATAGCACAATAAATTTGAAGTAGCCTGCTTAGCGTTATGCTTTATTACGCTTTTGAAAGATGGGACAAGAGACGAGCTGTCAAATATCAAAGAGTTTACATTTTTATACTTCGCTCATATAACGTTTGTATAGTAATAAATTAGGTACACAAATGACAGAAAAAAATAAAAACAATGAGAGACTGATTCAAAATGAAAGTCATTTTAAGAAGACTTGTAATATTGCCAAAACAAATAATCTTTTACGCGCTGATCACTGTGGTGATTTAACTAGATAAATAAATTAAATTAAATGTTAGCATTAAATAAAGCCATAACATAATTGTAAAGAAGATTTCTTACATGTTTGAGGTATGTCAGCATTTTCTTCAGCAGATATTAAATAAACGTTTTTGAAACACGATGACAGTAGCAAGAAGGCTGTGCGTCGCCATACGAGTGAGAGTCACCAAACTGATGATAAATTCTATAATTAGGCACATCGACGAGAGGCGGCTATTCTTAGGCGCCATTCAAACTTTGTTTATTGTACCAGTTCTTCAAAGGTGTAATTATGGCTTTCTGAGAAATTGATTATGAATCATGCTCTACGACGCCTACTCATTTAGCAATATGATGAAATTATTTATTAAAGCTTCATCAACAAACAAACATCATCAAAACGGAAAGTAGTAGGTATCTATGTACGAGTATGTTTCACGCTTATCATAGTCAGTCTTATAAAATAAAATATGGATATGATTATAGCCACTGGTATCACGTGTCGCTGACGCTGATACATACAAAAGAAACAAACAAAATAAACTTATTTTCCCTTTCATGTTTTCATCCCATTCCCCGGTTTCTTATTTGGTGTCAAAACAAACTAAAAATGGCCCGGGCGTAAGCTCAGTCTCACATACGTAGGTACGTCTACTGTTTACTCGTTATTCAATTGGTCGTGTGACGCGAACGCGCCCTATCTTCGCTATTATTAACTATTTATGAACTGTACTATTTATAGTCCTTTTCTAATAATTTCTTATTCAATAGAAGCACTTGTAAAGTAACCAGTAACCAGTAACCATAGACAAATAGGATTGACACCACAGGAATATTTTGAGAAAATAGCAAGTTAAATTCCACAGGCAACGAGAAGCATAAAGTCCGCCTGGTTAGCTACCACCACCTTATTTAAGTCTAACGCCATAACAACTATGTTTTCAGCATTTGTTTTGTTCCGGTAGTTAAACATATATAGCCAGTTCCTCAGCGGTTGAGTATTCCGAGAGATTTCCGAGAGAGAGAGACGCACATCCACCTTCAGCCTCACCATTACTTAACATCAGGTATGATGATGGCTAAGCGTTACCCCGTCGTTAATGAAAAAAACCGCCGATAACGAAACTTCTGAGGAGCCTAAAACAGGCAATCTTTGACTTCATACAAAAAGCAGCTTACAAACTACAATCGACATCATTGGCTACGGGCTTGCGCCACTTTACGATTCGAGGGAACGTGCCATTGACAGATCAGTTAGGTAATTAATTTGTTATTGTATATTACTTGAGTCCCGCTGTGCACGTCGGATCATTGTTATGTTTCTTGCTTATAGTGCACGGACAACGACAGGTCATACTATACAAAATTGTCAAGTTTCATTGATCAACTTTGAACCGTAAAATGTAAGACGTTAGGTTCAAAGTCAATTGGTGATTTCTGGCAGATTTGTAACATCTGATGTGCCCTAGACTGTACATCGCTAGTTGAGTAGTACTGGAGGTAAGGATTTCGCTTCGCGCCTTAGGCCAGACGTGAACAACTGGAGCGTCGCGGCGCCAGGCGCGCGCGCAGTTTTATTGTTTCATCGTGGTTTACCGCTCCGCTCTACCGCTAGCTTTAGTATAACATGTCTATTTTGAAATTTAAATTAGGATACAGTTAATACAATTTCATAAAGTGTAGTTGCACGGCTCAACTGTTTTACAAGACAATATTGATTGCATTATAAGTTATGCATCAACCCAACAATACCTATCTGCAATTTAACGACGTACTCTCTGCAGACTTAATATCATTAAGACTGCAGAGAATAATACGAAAGGCTCCTTTGGAGGGATAGAAATACCGCATTCAAAAATTTACTAAATTGCAGAAGGAATAAATACGGCGAGTTAGATTACATTACATGATTGGCCGAATGCATAGGTAAGGTAATAACACGGAGAACTAACGCCTCCATCAAATAGATCGACTGACCGATACGGCCTCAAAATAGACGTCCAGCCAATGCACGCCCCCTATTTCGCATTACGGTATTAGCTTCCCCATAAATTTTATTTGGATAGTGGAAAGAACGTGTCGCATTCACGCTGCACTTTTCTGATTGATGACGTCACGTATCGTTTAGAAACAGAGCTCTTTTATCACCGTGGCACGGAGCCAAAATCTTCGAATCTTAAGAATTTTAAATCCGCATATTTTCTCTGCCTTGTATGTGAATGTAAGTAGTTCTAGATAGAACTAAGAGGGCTGATTGATAAGTATCCGGAACGACGAACTTAAAAAAAAGATACGCAAAAAAATTATTACATTATATTCTGGCATATTTTCGAAAATAAAACGCCAAATTTGGATTTGATCTAACTTATGGAATTTGTATGATAGGACCTTGAACTTTCTGTGTCGTGAATTTTCTTAACAATGGAAAGAACGCGCCTCTACACTCGTCTATGGTTGCAGTCGCCAAATTCCTGAATGAATTGCGGTTCGAATTGCTACTGCATCCACCTTATTCCCCAAATAGCCCCATGCGACTTCCACTTATTTCCAAACTTGAAGAAAGAGTAAGGTGGCCAGAGATTTTCAACAAATGATGAAGTCATTGTTGCCGTAGATGAGTATGTTGAGGGGTTGGGAAAACATTTATCAAACTGGTGTAACGGCATTGGAGAAGTGCTGGACTAAATGCATTGAGGTAGAAGGATACTAGGTTGAGAAATAAATTTATTTTAAATGGATTATTAAAGATTTTCTTTGTCGTTTCGGAAGCTTATCAATCAGCCCACGTATTATACTACACATATTGCAACGTAATTTCTAAGAGCAAAGTATTTATTAATTGCTCGAAGCAATCCTATGCTTTCGTGATACCACTCTACATAAATCGTCTAATCCATTAGATTGATATCCTCCCACTTTATTACAGACCATAAACAATCCGGGGCGATGCACAAAGCATACAAAAGAGAAAAACGGGACCGCTTTTATTAGTACTCCACATTAGCCGATATGTAAACGTAGGGTTGCCAATGTTAGCCTTTATCCTTTTTCTTTGCGTTTTTAAAGCGCCCCTGGGTAACAAATAGCGAAGTGAAGGTAGCGTTGAATATTTATGGAGTTTTTCGTTTGTAGGATGGAAGGTCTTGGGGCGTACTGTGGATATTATAAACATGGCAGCCCTGTGCATACATAGCGAAGTCCATCGCAATATTGGGCCATCAATCTCCTGGCCAAGATAATGGTGGCGAGGCGATGTAATAGTTCCTTGACCGGCTGATTGAAATATCCACCCGTGTGCGGTCCGCGTGACACTCCCGACCGAAATAAAATCTAACGACCGATTCGATGCGGTGCACTCGCAACTTAATTTATGTTCTTTTGATTTTGACAGATATTTACCGTACATCTGGGAAAGTATACAGGATTCATGTAATATAAACAGGGTGGAAAAAATCTATGGGCCCTGGAGGGGAACTACCTTAAATCCTTTAGTTAGCTCATTTTATTGAAAGGAAACATTCCTTTATATTTTAAAAGAAACACAACTCAATTGATTTTTTTTTTAAAATACGCTTCTCACACCCAGGAATCAACCTAGCAAAAATTTGTAAAAAGTAACATTCTGTACTTTTATACCATCTATCGATAGAGTCAATCAATAGAATCAACTCTCTCTGGCAAAGATAGTTAATTAAATTAAAGTAAACACATGAAAACTCAACATAAACTCAATGGGACGGATAAAGCACTTTTATTCAAGGCTCAATTTAAGGTAGTCCAGGGCCCATAGATTTTTTCCACCCTGAATAATCATTGTAGGTTGGCTTATTTTGTTCTGCGTCTTTAGCATGAGAGGTTTCTCAACATAAGAATATTATTTAAAAAAAAAACCTACTGCAACATAAAACTTGAAACTTTCATGGTCACTATCACTAACATGTTTAGGAAAAAACGGGGTTTTTATCATTTTTGTATTTGTTTTCGAGTGCCCGATATTTGGGGACAGTCCTACCTTACTAATGCTACTTCAACAGTTTCTCTTTTACACACTCTCTTACAACCGCCTCTGTAGTCCTATGGTACAACTACCGGTATCAGACCCAGGGGTGCCGGGTTCGATTCCCAGCGGGGGTACATATTGTATTCGGTTTGGTTGGTGGAAGGACTCGTTGTAAGTCCGCCTGGCTAGCTACCACCATCTTATCTAAGTCTGACGCCATAACAACAATGTTTTCAGCTATGTTGTGTTACGGCAGTTAGAGATAAGATAGCCAGTTCCTCAGTGATTGAGGATTCCGGGAGAGGCTCTTCCATCTTCAGCCTTATCAATACTTAACATCAGATATGATGAAGGTTAAGAGTCTCCCCGTCGTTCATTAAAAAAAAACACTCCTCTCCTCAAAACTTAACAAAAGAAAGTACCCATACATCCACCGCAACCCAGCAACAAAAACTGCGTCTTACCTGAAACAAAATAAGTTCATTGTTAGTGCTTAGGTCGATAGAGGTACAAACTTTGGGTTATCGGCCGCAATACGGGGCACGAGGCGAAAATGCAAGTCACCGGGGTCGTCAGCATCAAACTATTTTGACGAACCGCGTAATGACGTCTGAAGAATTAACAGCTGCTTTTACGTGGGAAAGTGGTTTGAACACCTTGAGATGTGTATGCAATTATTTTACAGACTAACGAATCCGCCGTTGTTTGGTAAAACGTCAATCAGTGTATTATTACATTTGAAATATTAATGACGGCCACCCGCAATTTCGTCTGCGTAGAGCTGAGACTCATCTATGTGAATAATACTGTAAATAAGAGCTTTTACCGTAATAAAGTTATCCTTTAGGCGGATATAATTTCGTTTGAATCGCTTCAGTAGTTTTGCGTGAAAAGAAAACTTAAAAAATCAAGTGTTGGTGTGTATTTTTTGCTTATGAATCCCATATGATAAGATTGTTGCCTATGAATACCATACTACGGAATAATAGATTTGGTCTCGTTAGTAGATTATTGTATAAAGCAAAACACCTTTTTAGAAACAACGCAAATGCTTTCATATAAAAAAGTAAATCAGTTTATCAAAACATAATAAATTATTAAAACTTTTAATGTTTATCGGAATCCGTAAGAAATTATTAAAATGTAGATCGTTAAGAATATAGTACAATAAATAGTGTCAGTCACAGCTGTTCGAAACCTAAAGAATATATATTTAGGAACGAATCAGGATAAAGTAAACATCAGTAGAGTTAGTACAAAAAACTATCGAAAGAGTATCGAGTAAGTATCGAGTACGTAATGTCAAAAAATGTATAGGAAAATGTAGTTCCGTTTACGTACGGTATGAACGCTGGTCATATTCTCATTCATTTTTTACTTCACTTCCTTGATACTTACTCGAAAGTTATTCGTGCTAGGCCTACAAATGTAATAAACAGCTGTAGACTTCGGTCCCTACGTACTTTTATGAGCGGATTTGAAGAAAATAAAGCAGGAAATATCAAGATTCGCCAAAGCTATTCTTCGGAATACCTTCTTTATTGTTATTACATACCTACGGATATTAATTTTAATTTGAACATAACTTTATGAAATCATACGCTTATAGTTTGGAAATTGCTATTTCGCGCCATTGTCAGTTCATTAACGACGTGAAAAAGGCCAATTATCTCATAATTAGCTTATAATGTGTCCTAACACGATAATAATGTATAAATCACAATGTAAGGGTGCGTACACTAGCATCCAATTATCGTAACTACTCGGACAAAGGGATATTTTATAATGATGAATGCCGCTTGTATATCCGTACACGGAAGTGCGGATCCGCGATAAATCGTGGACCAATAGGTCGGGACTCGGGAGTCTCGGGATAGTCGGGCGTCGAATTATCCCGTGGGCCCCAGCATATGGCCGCGGGTGTGCGTGCACCCTATCTTTTGAATTGCCTAATTTATCACTTGAGATTTATACAGCCGGCGACGAACCCGCATGCGATGTTACGCTTATAATATGGTGCATAGAACGTGACTAATAATATAATCAAACAACGTTTTATTTCCGTTCATTGGTACCAATTTTTATGTTTAAATTACAGCAAATATGTACCTATATCAAATGATTGAATTAACAATACTAATTACCTATTTTTGCTTTCATGATATCTTAAATTATCATTAATTTAATGATGTTAAAATATGAGAAATTATGAAAAGTCTGATATCAAAAATGTGGTACTTAAGTACATTTCTGGTTTTCTCCTAATCGCGTGGAATTCCTCATGTCTGGAGTAGACATTTGCGCTCGCCGCGCCGCCGTCGCCGGTCATTTTGGCCGCGCCGCCGCCACAGACGATTTTGTGGGCGTGAAATCGGCGTGACATTATGTACTGTTTTTTTTACTAAATACTATTTAACTCACATCGAAATATAATATTGGCAACTGAAATGCCTCATTTTTATTTAAAACGGTTGAAGAGACGTACAAGACGTAGGTTGGTTGCAATAATAGCAATTGTTGGATTGCTGGAGACGATTTAGCGTAGAGCATTGCTGACAATAAATTGGATGACAACAAGCTTCACATATAAGCTCATCGCGCCGTAAACTTATCTCTTTTTTAGTCTTCTACGGACTGCTCAAAAGCTGCATGTGCTCGCTCATACCGCCATCGCCTTTCTTTCATCGGATACCCAGACGCACAACAGGCTACCAGTGCTACCAACCTTGGTAGCTACATAACTTCCTGGTTTCTGGTAGTTTCCCGTTCGAGGTTGTCTGCACTGCTTGCCCGAAGTAGAAAGACATATTTCTGGACAACTTCTATCGTTGTACCATAACTTCGTCAGAAATCGGCACCGGAATGACATTTTCATTGAACATGATCTTGGTTTTCTCCAATTTCATGTCGAGGCCGATTCGTTGAGACGCAGCTAAGGCTTTGCAGAATTTTTTGCAAAGTCTGCAGCGAATTCATCATCAATACGATGGCATCGACAAACCGGAGGTGCGTGCGTGAGATATTCGCAGTTGACGTTGATGCCCAGTCATTGTAAATTGTCATTTCAACGAAACTTATTGTAAATTGTCATTTGTCAATAAACATTCATACTTCTAATGTTATATAACTTTAATAGTTATAAATTCTTATATTAGTAACCATGAGGACTATTACGTAAATGTAACACAATGTCAATGGCATCAGGTCAGTAAATCTAAAAGTTTATTTATATTTTCCAGTTACGAGGAAGTCGTTACGATAACGTAACATTCTTTCTGATGGGGCTCTTTGGAAATTAATATCATTAACATTTATTCGCCAACATTACAGGATCCCTCCCCGAGGTACCAAAGGGCAGCCCCCCACTTCCGCAAGGCGCTGCCGTCTGCACGGTGCACAAACACGTTTTAAATTATCGTCCTCGAAGATTGTGGGAAGAAAAACATTATTGCCCGAGATACGCCTCGGGCGACGAAGTTCGCACGAATACAATATGATCGCTAAGTGAGGAAACTTGGGAACTACTAAATATTCGCATTTTATGCGAATGCTTATGACGCAGATGCCGAATTGAGGCAGTTTCAAAATTCGAAAAGTTTCAATCACTTCCTTTAAGAAATATAACAATGTACCATTTGCATTTCCTTTCGCTTATTATACAGGGAAGATGCTTGTCTTGTTATTTTTTAATTCTATTTTTAACGTTACAATGCATGAATTATATACATTTTTCAATGCTATTTTTATACTTACGATAAATTTTAAATAGAAAAATATCGGAAAAAGTCAACTCGGCCCGGCCACAAGTGAATTCTCAGATGGGACTCGAACCCACGACCTTTGGAAATCCGGTCTAATGTCCAGAGCAGCAGATGTCCAGAGTGGCAGAGTTGACTTTTTCCAATGAATATTATTGTACATTTATGATTTTTTAACAGTTTTGTTTTACCAGTATCATTGGTGATTGGGGTAGAAGAGAGGGGGGGTGCATAGTGGCGCGACGACGAAGGCGACGCACGCGCAGGTACAGCAAAAAAACATTTGTTTACAGTTTTTGACGTTAAGAATTTATGCTTTCTTAGGTTTAAAATGCATCAAAACTCAATGACCGCATTAGATATTGACTTGCCGTCATAATATGAATTTTTCATTTGGTATCACTTCCAACGTTGTTGAGGGATTGCACTAAAACGCCCATAGCCGTTTAAATACAATTATTTGAATAAACTTTAGCCGAATCATGACCCAGGTCGTGGTTCGGTTCCAGGCCAAGCACAAGTATTAAATAGAGACAACAGCAACACAGACATGGGGAATTAGTTACAGGTGTTATTTGTAGACGAATCTGTGCACGCGAGCACTCCGGCAGTGTTGTTTTCAGTCGCGATGTGCCGTTCTAATAATAGATTAGTATTATATAGACGGTCTGCTAGACAGTAGGTGGCGTGAATTACATGAGCCGGAACGTTGGCCTTTACAAACAATATTGTAATCTAACGAACTCATTAACATACAGGAACCAATTATGAATACTTGGATTATTCCTAAACGGATAATAACTTTCTTATGATTTTAGATTGCAACGATATGCTAATCCACTTGAATGCTAATTGCTTTTTTCGTTTTTTTTTTTAAATACATTGATCAATCTTTCGTTTTTATATAAGTGAAAAATAATAAATTTGCAATACTAAAGGCCGGTTTCACCACCTACTGATAAGTTCTTGATAGCTTATCTGGCAAATAATTTGACATACTTTTCATATTACTTCTGTCAAATGATCTGTCATTTATGCTATCCCGGACTTATCTGTCAGTGGTGAAACCGGCTCTAATACTAATAATTTGCAATAGTGATACATATTCGCATTCTGTCTGGAAAGCGCTACGGTTATTTCCTGGTTGGACGCCACAAGGAACACGTGCCATTTCTCGGCCAGTTCTCGGCGGATTGGGCAACTGCCCACGAGACTTGTATTGAACAGAGAGCAATAGAGTTTCATTGTTAATAAAATAAAATTAATAATAATTAAAAATTAAAAATTGCACTCACACCAATTAACCTAGCTCCAAAGCAAGCACTGTAAGGTTTGTGTAATTGGATACTAGGATGACGGATATAAATACATATAATTATACATATATAAATTTTTAGGTTTAGAAATAATATAATAAACATCCATGACTTAGGTACAAATGCTCGTATTCATCATACAAACATTTGCCTCAACCGGGATTCGAACCCCGGACCTCAGAGTAGGCGACACCTTGAAAACGGCGGTGTACGTACCACTCTACCACGGAGGTCGTCGTTATATTAACATTTTGAGCTTTTCATTGTTGTTTTTAATAATGACAGACTACTACTAACTACTACTCTACTCCCTCCCTTTTAGGTTATTTTAGGACTGTCACGGGATGATCAGTCATCCCGTGACCACGGCAGCTGTAAAGGTGCCGAAACGTCGGGAAAATCAAAAAACCCCTAAAAACCTAAAAATACGGACAATTACAACTTAGTTCGTGGAAATATAGAGCGTTTGATATCCGTAAAAGTTGTTTTATTTCAATGAATAGTTTCGTTAGATATATTAGAAAACTTAATACATAGCGAGCAAAACAGTGCAGGAGATTAAAAAAGAAATTGCTTTCGGGCAACTCGAGCGACGCAGCGCTGCGGTGGCGTCACTAAACGAGATCGTGCCTGCAGCGAAAGTTGCATCGGTTCAAATCAGATGCAGAGAGGAGAAATCCGCTGCAAAAGCACACTCGATACGAGACAGCGGTAACAACCGCAGACATACAATTAGCACAAAAGCTGGAATGTCACGCAACGGACGTCTTGAGATGTGCCCATTCTTCGACACTAACCACAGCGCAAGTTTACCTAGATTATTGTATTTCTAGATACAGGAATAGATTATTGTATCATTGGTTTATGTGCAGACTGTTGTTACTTTTCAGATATTTTTTACATTCATTATTTACATTTGATAAGAAGCTTAAGCAGCTTTATCATGAAAGCTGAGCAGAAATAACTAGTCATTTAACTTCTAGCTTTACATCTGTTCGCCTTTAGTAATAAACAGCGGTGGCTCTTTCACATCAAACAATAAATTAAATGTGAGAACGAAGGATAGCAAAATATTAAACGTTAAAGAATCTACGTGTCAGACTTGTACTATTTAAGTATTCTGTGGTGTCAGTTAGATAAATCGTGATCTAGAGGCATTTCAAACAGACTTTGACCACTGTAAGTACCGTATAGGTACATTAAAATTAACGTCAACAAGTGTAAATAAAGTCACTGGTAAAGTCACGTGACGATTTTAATTTTCTATAATTTCGAAATGAAGCACTGGTTCATCAGATCGAGTATTTTGCTTCATTTCTGCATATGAAGGTTAATAATAAACGAATAGAGTTAAAGCAACATTATTTTAAAACAAATTAGTTCGAGCAAGTAGGCACATTTGATAACTCAGAAAGATAATATTAAATTTAAGTACACTGTCTGTTATTTTCATTTCAGGTTAATTAAATATGGTGGGCTTTGCAAGGTCTTCGTTAATCGCGGCGTGGCAGACGGTGCTCAACCGGTTTTTATTTAAATCGGTCTCAGGGATCCGCACCTGTTGGTAATTTATGTACACAGTATCGGAACAACATGCAAAATGTTAAACCTACACACATAATTGGAGCTCGTTAGCAGACCGCTCGGGATGGTTAGGGGAACAGACCAGTATTAAATTGTCATAGGGCGGAACGGGCGCATGACGTGATCTATTGTAGCATCACACGAGTAGTTAAGAGGAAATCTTAAATTATTCTATTGAATAACAAGGAATTACGTTCGCCAGTTTGAGTCGTCAATATTCAACCTTACACTGACAGAATAGGGGGTAGTGGTGTATTCTCGAGTGGTCAATGCAGACTGCAGTTAGCTTTCGACGTTTGAGAAATGGTTCAGTGAGGAAGTTCCCGCAAAAAACAGGCTTCTTATGAACATGATCATAAATGTGGTTCATTCTTTTAGCTTGCAAAAGATAAAGATAGATAATAAATAATTAAAAGGCTAATACGGTGCATTTTTTTTATGAACGACGGGGAGACTCTTAGCCTTCATCATACCTTATGTTAAGTAATTAATAAGGCTGAAGATGGAAGCTAGCCTCTCCCGGAATCCTCAATTACTGAGGAATTGGCAGTTAGAGATAAGATTCTAACTACCGGAACACAAAGCTGAAAACATTGTTGTTATGGCGTCAGACTTAGATAAGATGGTGGTAGCTAGCCAGGCGGATTTACTACAAGTCCTACCACCAACCAAACCAAATACAATATGTACCCCCGCTGGGAATCGAAGCCGGGACCCCTGGGTCTGATACCGGTGGTTGTACCACTAGACCACAGAGGCGGTTAAAATAAGAGAGTGAGAGCGCATTAATAACTAACTGTTTTCTGCGTAAGTTTAAACTCAATTGTAAAATTAGTAATGAAAACGCAAAGAACATTGCATTGCATTTAAATAAAACGAACGACCCAACGTCTAAACAAATCTCAAAGTAGGTATACTAAAAATTTTAAGCAAAATTTTTCCGTAGGTAGCTTTTGTTCATTGTGTCGTTTAATACGGCTTACAAAACACAATTCCCCTCGTACATACAAACGGTACAACGCCGGCGTATCGTCTTTGAGACTCGCTCCTTTTGTGGAGTAATTTCATAAACCGGGGACGATGTCGGCCCGGGCGGTCATTCCGGTCCGGGCCTTATTGAACCCCCTGAACTCCTGATATCGTCCATTATGTTATGAAAAATACATGGCTACTGCAATAAAATGATCGAGTGTACGGCGCCGTGGACACTTGTAACATAGTGAGAATGAAACTGCGACCTCTGTACAATCTAGAAACTTTATCTGTAACACTAAGGGCCGGATTTGCCACTTACTGATAAGTTCTGGATAGCTTATTGTGCAGATAATTTTACACATTTTTCATATTACAACTTTCAAATCATCAGTCAAATAAGCTATCCAGAACTTATCAGTAAATGGTGAAACCGGCCCTAAGTATTGTTAGGAAGCGACGCGACGTTTCGAAAAGTAATAGATTTATAGAAATCACAAGTTTACATCACAAATAAAAGGACAGTAATAGGCAGCAAAAGTAATATTTTATCTGAAAAATAAATTATTGCTTTACATACTTTTCGAAAATACGTTACTCGAACAACACTACTGTAGGCCTAGCACGAATAATTTTTGAGTAAGTATCGAGAAAGTAAAGTAAAAAAATATGAGACATCGAGCAGCGTTCCTACCGGACGTAAACGGAACTACATTTTTTGACATTACGTGCTCGAAACTATATCGATAGTTGTTCACGCAGAGAAATTGGTGACAAACAGAACTACTGAATCGAATAGTTAAATTAGGTTACAACTTTTCTAGTTTGAAATACTGGGTCCTTGTTAGCTCTACGAGTTATTATTCACTCTTACTAATCGTATGTTTCATTCCACAAAAAAATATGAATGAACCAAAACATCAAAAATGATTGCATCTTTAACAATAATTATGTCAATATGTATTTAATGTATTGTATGTACTAAAAAACAGGGATTCGCAGTTACTAAATGATCTAGTTTCGGTTAATGATTTACAATGTACTGATGGACCACGAGTGTATCTGTAATCAAAACAATAATCTTTTTATTACAACTACATTGTTGTTTGCAGTACATATCGTTCTAAGTGTCGTATAATATTCGTTGAGTTTGGTTTACTTTTAAAATAGTGTTATGGCTTAACAAGAATATTATAGTAAAAACCACCCCGGAAACAGTAAACGGTACAATGTATGTAATTATCCGTGCTATTCTGTTAGTGTGTTTTAAAACATTTAAAATAGTAATGTTACAATAACAATCGAGGTGGTATTCATAGCTCAGTAGCTTGTTCTGTTTATTTGAAACTATGTTTTTGTAAACAATCAAAAAATTTGCGTGACAAAACCAGCCAGCGGACCCGGCCGCGGCCGCCCGCCATTGTGGATTGTGTTTTCGACCGCGCTGAGCGCTCACTCAACTTAACGAAGTATTACCAATTATTTGAGAGTTTGCTTATTAAATTTGAGTGATGTCTGATGACATAGATGGGGATATCCCACAGTTATTGCAGCAGTGGGGCTTACCTCAATATATTGATACTTTTGAAGGTAAGTTGGTACCTTGGTATAACAATCTTCTTGTTTTGTAGTATTCATAGCTTTTATTCAATTTAATTAAGTAGTTAATTGGGTACATTAATGACTTTATAAGTTTACAGTTCAAAGTTTTGCAGTTATTCGTGGAATTTAATTTTAATAAGGAAACGCGATAAATTATTTGTTAGTAGGTAGATACTTTCTTTGACTGACACGGTCATCTCATCTTATTCAGTTTGGCACACAGGTCACCGAATGTCAGCTAAGCTCCAAAACAGGCGAATTGGATAATTACTCAATAGGCTTGTTTTATAAAACCTAGGTTACCTAGCCAAGTAATCGAAAAAATTATGCTTGCATGCGTGATAATAATCTTTATATATTTTTTATGATTTTTCAGTAAATAATATAACAATATCGACACTGTCGATGCTCGACAGTAGTCTACTTAGAGAACTAATCCCTGCAATTGGAGATCGGGCCTTATTTTTAAAAAAACTTGGACAATTGGAACAAATTAACTAACTAAGAAGAATGCCCAGAAATACAATTTACCAACAGCAGCCCTGTAAGTATCTCCTATTTTTAACATGATTTTATTCACCTGTAACTATGTAAGTAATGTAATACCTACCTAATTATTTTAATTAATATTTTGTGTTTTTTCAGCCGTTGAAAAACCTACTCTTAAGAGTTACAACCCAGATGACGGTATTGAGAAGTATTATAACAATATTTTTTCTGTGATTATTACTTATAATTTATAACTATAACTTATAATTTAAAACTAGTTTATTTAAATGAAAAAAAAGTACAAATTATGTTAAGGGGCTGACATGAGCCAACTAGCGCCGCCAATCGATTTTATTTGATTTATTCTAAAGAAGCCCAATTTCTAACTAAAGGAATCAGTCAAGGTCTTGTGAATGACGTCCAATACTTATTTATTGAATAACGTTACAACATTACAAAATGCATTCAATAGTTTAAAAACGGATTTGAACTAAAAATGGCGACTTTTAACAAAATACCGTTTTAAAACTGTTTAAATGCTTTGCAGATTGGGTAAAGTTATTCAATAAATATTAGGCGTTATTCACAAGACTTTCACTGATATAATTTTTTTTAAATTGGGCTTATTATGAAGAAATAAAATAAAATCTCATGTCAGCCTCATAATCTTATGTTTAAAACATTGTTATTTAGAAGTGGTATTGGTCAAAACGCTCATTAGAATAGGTACTTCTAAGATGTGTAGGAATGATAGATATAGTATAGATATTGCACTAATGATTGTGATGATTATAAATAAATGTAATTTTTCTATGTACTTGATATTTTTATTTTTGATTCCAGGGAACCTAAACCTGTCTTTGGAGCCGTAGCGCGTGCGACGTCTTAACAAAAATGCCGATAATATTAATTTCTATGATTCTAACATCCGTTAAACTTAGTAATTTTATTAACTCTGTATTCGACTTATTTTTAATATGATACTAGATAGTCGGAGTCTTTGGATATTGTAATTAAAAAGGCATTATTTTATAAAATTTTAAAGACGTAACACGTACTGATGGCTCTATGGACTGTATTTAGATGGAGCGCCTGCAATCCAGTGGACTGACAGCACCAACAACGGATCCGTTTTAGGCTTTTAATGGAGAAAATACAGTTTTATTTACACAAGACAAATAAAATTGTATTTTTGTCTAGTAAAAGCCTGAGAGTACCCGTTAGTACTGTAAGTGCACTAGAATGCAGGCTTCATCTAAACCAGTAGGTACTGCATACGAAATAGTAGCTGTAACAATACCTAGGATGCTAGCATTACAATGTGTATTGTACTTGTAACAAAAATCATAAAGCTAGCGTTGCAATACGAATAGTTATTATTAAAGTTCACGTCGTTATGTTACACCAATTCATTAGTAGATACAGCGAAGTATTTAGTAAACCCAAAAAAATAAGTGTTAATGTTTACGAGATTGCATAGTAGTCCTTACAATCGATCTAGTAATGTCTACTTGACGTATGGTTACAATTACATTGGTATTGTAACAGGCGCAATATTTATCTTGTAGTGAGTAATATTTTGTTTGGTCAGTTACACTAAACATCTAGTTGTCATTAATAAAGCGATAGGTAAAAATAATAACAGAATGGTTTTTGTAAAGTCAACTCGCGAGTCTTGCTGTCACGGTTGCAAACAGAAGTTCTAGTTACAGTAGTGTTTTTTCTCGTATAGGTAGCCAGATATTTCTCTGCGTGTTCGTGTTTAACCTACTGGTCAACCGAACAAAACTCGAGTGGTTAACCAGGAAGCTTCTCGGTTGGACGTAGAGACAATTTTAATAAGCTATGGGTGTTTAAAATAAATTTTATTTAATACAATGATGAAACTTTCTTCAAACAAAAAATTTCGCAGTGTCTTCCGTTTCAAATTGGTTTGTAATTGCGTACGTTTTAATTTATGGGAGGCTTATATAAACTTTCGGCGTTAAATTTCACGGTAGGCTGGATGTAACAACAGTTACTAAAATGAATGAATGAATTAGGGTAAACCTACCAATTAAATTCAGCAAAGCCACACGGCAAACGCTCATTTAGATATTTGGTAAAAACATCCGTTGTGGTAAATTCATGCAAAGTTCATTTCTTCTGAATTTGACCGCGGCAGTGAGTTTCAGTTACATTTTCCATGACCTTTTCGAGAAACAACCTCATCATTTTATTATTCTAAAATTTATAATCAAAATAAATCTTTTAACATGTAAAAGTGTGACGTGCTCTTTGATTATGCCTCTGTTGTTATTTAAAAATATTGTTTTGTATTTGTCTAATCCATACAACAATATTATATATTTACAAGTAAATATGTGTTTCTGTTATAATTGGTACGTTAAATAATACGATTTTGTTAAAACTCTGATCAAATATTAACAATTTATTAATGCCTTACATTTATAAACTAATATGTGATTGAAAGCTAATATTTTGAGTTCTGTAGAAGAAAATACCGCAGTGTTTGCACATAACGAGACATTACGGTACCATTATTTATTTTCAAGTGTTATTATATTTATTATAGATATTAACAAATCACTTTATATTAAGTTGAAACGAAAAGCACATAAAATTGCTAGCTGATGCGAGCTATCTGACACCATATTTGTTTTAATGACACCAGCGCGGCAGTGGCAATAAATTAAACTAAATTTAAATCACCTGGCTGATTTTACGTTAGCTATCTTCAAATGTCTAACTTATAATAAGCCAACTAGTTGATGCTGGTTCAATCAACGATTGGCCTAGGCATTCAATTGAATGCCGGCGTTTAATTAACGGGCTAAAAAATTGCTTCATTTTGCTTTATATATGTCGCAGCGACACATATAAAGCAAAATGAAGCAATTTTTTTTTTAAATACTTAACAAAATAAGAATGATGATAAAACAGTTCATTCTTAAGATGTCAATTAATTGCATCATAGCATTGGAATGCGGTCAATATGAATCATAATTACTCTCTTGCAGAAAAACTACATTAATTATTGTTACGAAATATGTTTACATTTGCAATAATATAATATTTTTTCGTTACTGTTAGAAAAGTTTTATTTATTTTTACCTAAAATAAATTATTTGCTTACATACAAGATAACGTTTACGTGCGTATCGCGCATGAATTTCATGATGATAATAAACTAACTATTAACATAGCGTGCCAATGATATAAATTTATCACTAATTCTGTAGGTTTTTTAAACTTGCTTTATTAAACACTTTGTTATCTTACTACGTCGACAATTGAAACTCGTTTAAAGGGAAAAGAATACGGAGTCTCACGCTACATTAAAACATATTAGTTCGTAATATTTCAAAGTCCGTATAAGGTATGAAAGGTAACTAATTTTCCAGTGCTGCCAAATTGGAGATTTTTTCCCAATTTGAGAAGGAAAGTTATATAGTGGCGAAAATAAAAAATCTAATTTTCTTTCAAGCAAAGTATAATTTTGGGGAAAACCAAAATCGCGTAAGGGTTCAAAAAACCGGCCAAGTGCGAGTCGGACTCGCATACCGAGGGTTCCGTAAAATATTTTTTATTATATGATGTAACTAAAAATTTACGGTACTGTACTATAAGACGTTACTTCGTACCAAATTTCAAGATTCTAAGCTCACGGGAAGTACCCTGTAGGTTTTGATTCCCGTGCGAGTTTCGAAAATTTTGCGGAAATTTGCGGCATAAACGGCTGTATCTTTTGATTGCTTTGGCTTAGAAGTTTGATTTTTTCACAGCTTCAAGGGACAGTAGACCTGAGTATTAGATATAAATTTCAGTTTGATACCTCCACGCGTTCCTGAGAAAAACGGTCTTGTCAGACAGACGGACGGACGGACAACGAAGTGATCCTATAAGGGTTCCGTTTTTTTCCTTTTGAGGTACGGAACCCTAAAAAGATATTATCTTGTACAAATCACTGATATCGAATCATTTTCCGAAAAATAAAGATGATATCTGGGGAAAATAATACTTAGGTAGGTACTATCTGACAGCCCTGCTAATTTCATATACGAAGTAGCTAGCCCGCCCTCACTACATGGTTCCCATGAATAAATGAATAATGGCTGAGACGACGATCTCCACAGCATACCAATTCGTCGTGGAGATGCTAATATCGTGGCCCTCGCATTTTTCACCACAAGAAGATCTTTCTTCATCGAAGTGCTGGCGACACGGCGACAGGTATTAATAGGGCCTAGGAAAGAAACTGTGATTTGTGGCTGAAAACACGACTCGAGAGGTATTTTTAGTTAAAGTTGTTAAGAGCCCGCATACATAGGTATTTTTAGGCTTATTGAAGATGAAAAATAAAATTATCAATCTATATTATAACATAATGTGTTCTATTTTTGCTGAACAACAGGTAATTTCTTGGTAAAAGAGGTGCCTATGATTGTAAAAAAAATTCAAGAATTCAGTTTCACAATGATTTGTCCTAAAAATTAAAATAGTCATAGGACACTTTATGAAATGTTTAGTGGGTTAATATTGTTTGGTTGCTATTTAGAAGATCTTCTGCTCAGAGCTATTGAAAAAAAAGCTTTTGTTGCTACTCGCGAATTCGTTAAGTGTTGCTCAAAAATCATACAAGAGCATATGAGACGAGCTCTTTATAATCCAATATGTAAAGTCTACGAGGAAAGCCGTCGTACCCTCTGGATTCCTATTCTATTAGGTGTCGCCACGGCGCGCAATTTGCGAATGAAAACAACTTATTGAAATTCTTTCCCGGGCCGAGCGTCGACTAAGAGTGGTCCGCGTGGTACTCGATATCCCATTCGTTTGACAATGAAATTCCTAATTTCGATTTATTAAATCGATAGGAAGAAGTTTGGATATTTGAGAATCTTAATAACAATGAAAATTTCAAGTTTAATGAAGCTAATAAATGCTGCTGCGGAGCTTTTTAAAAGCAACTGATAACAGAACAGAAAATTTAGCACAAATGGGAAGAAATCACGATTCTCAAAAGCCGTATTCTAATCTGACTTCTATACTACAGTTCATCAAGTTGAATATCTTGTGACAAAATGTATTAACCCTCGATATCATTGATTGAAAAAATCGCTCACGAAATACCAGAAAGAAAAAAAATGGAAAAAAGGGTTGCCGTCTCGTCCAATCATGTGTGGTATTTAGCATACATTACTTTCTGCAGTGAACCGGTTGGATTTCTGAAAAATAAGCGGGCGTAAAATAAGCCGCCCTGACCAAATGCAAATAACCCCATTATATGCTAATCGTATGCGTAATCCGTATCGTTGTTTTGGACTTGTACAGGATTTCCCAATGGGCATGCCGTAAGTAGACGCCGATATTACTTTGACCTCTCGGTACGGTAATCAAGTAAAGAAAGACACGATATGAAAACTGTGGACAACAGATATAAAACAATCTGTCTTAAGTTTTAATTGTAACTTGCTCATAAAAATCGACTAAGATATGTTTTTTTAAAAGCACTTGTTTCCTTCTGGCTCATATGGAACTTAAACTCGCAAAATCTTTGAACCCCAAAAAACAATCCGACCCATTTCTTTCTTCTATTGAAATCAAATACTTAGAAACAACATCAAACATACATCAATATTGGCAATAATTTATCTTAGAAAACTCAATTAGAATTAATAAAGACCTATAAAGACACCAGTCTAAACATCGTTACATCCTCGTTAAAAGTTACATGTACCTAACTCGTTAATTGAGATAGCCAAATCGATAGCTATTTAAACAGTATCCAGTTGGATTTAGTAGGCGTCTAGACGAGTAAAACTTGGGCGCAGCCGACCTAATGTTTCACCAATCACTTTGATATAGTGCCCGAACGGTCAAACTGTAGCGGTCTTGCAACAGCCATTATACCTCGATCTATTCGCGATAAATGTAGGTCGCTAAATACCCCAGCCCTGTGAAAGGGTTCAACTAGTTAAAACAGACGTCCATTTATTAACTACACCCGTTAATCCTACTAATCAACCGATGACATCTACAAAATAGGCTTTTTAATTCCATGCCCTGACTACAGTAATTAATGTTTTTGGCTTATCACATTATTGATTTTCAAGATGGTTAGTGAAATTAGACTTTCTATTTAAATTTTCCGTTTTGTTCGACTTTATAATTGCAGGTTGCTTACGTAGTGCTGCAATTAGGGAGTTAATAATTAATGGTGGAGGCAGTCCACACGTGACCTAAAACATACATCGCGTCACAATTCATTCTTGAATGATGTTCACAATCATGGGCCGTTACGTTATTAAGATTTCACTTTTACGCTCGTTAGTGTTACTGAGGGTGGTAAGGTAAAGAATGTTGCAGACGCGAGGTATTAAACTGAGTATACGTTTCATAGCGGCAGTACCTTTGCGGAGTGCAATTACCCAGAATATACCCCATAAAACAAAATGATTATACTTTAAACCACCGCGCGTTTAGCATCAAGACATGGTACTCGAAAAGCTTTGGTGGAAAATAACGTACAATCCGAGGATACCTACTCGACAGTCGTAAAATAGCTATAATAGTCGCAGTGCGGAAACAGCTTTATGAGGTCCCTGAAACACGTAACATGCACACTGAATCGATTATCGTATGGTTATTCTGATTTTTGAGGCGGTTCGTGAAACAAAAATAATTTATTAACCATAAAACGAGGTATGTTGCAAGCATTGATCAAACGATTCGGCGTGGCAGCAGCAAGAGTACCGTACTGTACTTCAACAAAAAGAGGGTTAATTTTAATACGAACATAAAATATCGACGTAAACGACATAAAAAGTCGTCGGATGAAATATTGGATCGTTAACGAGAAACTACTAAAAGACGGTTCGATCGAGTGCCATCAAATTCAGTGTGGAAGTATTATAAATATTTTCCCATAAAATACTTGTAGCGATCATCGACAGTGACGAATAAAAACCGTGTTGCGGTTGCATCGGATAAGATCTCGTCGGCCAAGAGCAAAAGATTCAATTCGAATAGTATCTGTTGGTATCTAAGCGAACTCGGACCGTTATACCGATATGGGTTAGAAGTTTGCAAAAAAGTCATGACGTTGAAACTCTTGATGCGAGCACTTAATGCCTCAGACGCTTCGAAGTAGCTGCGGACAATCAGGGTATCGCAAAAAATACCAATTTGCGTGGAGAAGATTCAATTGTGAACTGAGGACGACGGAGACGTGTGAAACGTAAGAAGCTAATTTCCTTTGGGATAGGATTGGTCGGTAAATCCTTCCTTCCAGTAAATGTCAATGTGCAAACATTGGGTGGCATTTTTGTTTTGTTGTAGATGGGTAATCGTCTATGTTGATAGTCCATTACTTAAGGGAACGCAAATGACAATTTGCCTCGAATGTTTCATTAACATTCCGAGAGTTTTTAACTGCGATTGCATATTTTTTTATTTTGTAGCCGTTGCGGTTTGTATTGCTATTAGAAGTCAATTCAACGCTTTAGTCTGTTTGCTTCGGTAAAATTAAACAACTGTATATTTTTATTTATTTATTTTGAATGTTATAGTTTATAATGAGAAAGCAAATATTTCATGGTAAGTTTATTTTCGGTATTATAAACCAATATTTGGTTTCATTTCGTGAAATGAATTCTGCATTTATTTAACCTTTCCTTAGGCCCCGAGTTATGGTACATAATTAATTAAAGAAAGAAAAGAAAGAAAAAACATTTATTTTGACACTGTATGACAATCGACAAAATACTAAATAAAAACAGCAATACTCATAGAACAAAGAAGTGCAGTGTCAAAACTGTGCTCAACTCAGCATACGCAGCAGACGGATGGGCCTGCTGCACTGATATTCTGCCGAGCACAGTGGTGACATCAGGCAATTAGATAATGTAATGTTCTCTAGCACACCTCTAGGACACCGGTGTCCTGCTAGCAAGTGACGAAATAATTAATTTAATTACGATACGACTTACAAAATACGTACTAAAATAGTATAGCCACGCTGAAGCAGCTACCAAACGTTATAGGTACCAAACGATCAGAAATTTTCAGTCCTGCTTTCACATATTTCAAATTTTTACAAACATAAATTTTTAAACTGCCTCATTTCACGCAAATACTGTCTTTAGAAATGCTTAAATAAAAAAAAACCTTAGCAACAAACTATAATTCGTATTCTAGCCGCAGGGGTGTCACGTGTGCATAACACACAGGGCCTAGGCGTCAACGACCTCGCGCCAAGGACGCGACGCGGCCCAGCGACAACGGATGCGATAATGATAAAACCGACGATGCTATCCCAATGACATGGCGATGCCGCCTGAGATCGATGCGATATCGAGATGACAGCCCTGCGTCATGGAAAGGTCACCTACTATACTACAAATAAATCGATGCTACAAATGTTACGACTACGATTGTGGTGGAAATCGAATGAGTTTAAGGCAGTGTGTAGAAGACAGGCAGGACCAAACGTCATCAAATAAAACCTTGATTGAATATTTATAAAACCAAGATCTACATAAAGTTTACGCTTTTCAACGACCATATAATAAAATCCACTGTAAATTATACGAATTGATAAAGGGGTGATTAAAGAAACTGTTCATTCATAAATAGGTACATGGCAGTCAATTAAGAAATATAAAAGATAAGTTGACTTGTTTTAAAAACGAAGGGAGATAATAAAAATCATTGCATATTTCTGGATATACAAAACTGATTAGCATAAATTAATCATTAAACATTTGTATATAATAATAATGGCTCGAGTTTGCATCACATAGTTTTGTCGTGAAAATAAAGAGTCAAAGGTCCCATCCAGAAGATGGAAATCGGTGGTACCTGGTAAAATGTCAACGCATTACCTACCAGTCAATGTCTAGTCTATCGAGGCAGTTGTCCTGGTGCTAATGTATACGCAGCCAACTGGTTAAATCAGCCGTTCAATCGGAGGACTAGCCCGTTAATTAAACGCCCGCCGGCATTCAATGAAATGGCTAAGGGACAAAAAGCCAAGTCGTTGAATGAAACGTTTAACGATTTGGCTGAACGTCATATTTAACCGTCTTATTGAATGAAATGTCATTATAGACTCGAACTATTCGTTAAAACTTGTAGCCGGCGGAGTAATAGCATATTTTTATCACACATTTTTATTATATCAATATTGATGTTCATAAAACACTAAGTTATGTTGAAACGCAAACAAAGCACATTAAATTGTCAGTTGATGCGAGCTATTTGTTTTGAGACTACCAGCGCCCCAGTGGCAAAAAAATAAACTAAATTTAAATCACGTAGCTGAATTAACGTCAGCCATATTCAAAGGGCTAATTTACAATAAGTTGAAGGTTAAGTGACCCTAGTTCAATCAACGATCGGCTTCAACTGAATGCCGGCGAATAATTAACGGGCTAGCAAATGGCTAATTTAACCAGATGGCTGCGACATATATACCAAATCAAATGAACATTAATAACTTTATTAAATTTATATCATATTTTTCCCCTTCATATCTATCTAAAATTCTAAATAAAAACGAATCGCCAAATGTGTTGGTTAGCGCAGAACACGCAATCGGCTCGACCAATCGGGCTTTGACTTTTTAATATTTCCATAAAATGAAGGTTCTTATGGAGAGAAAACGTAAACATTGCAAATCAATTAAAACAAAAATTAGTTAATGAGAACGGAAACCACGGGGGTGACAGCGAAGACGAAGAATTTTATTAAATACTAGTGGCCAGTATTTAATAAAATTCAGTGTCATCACCGAGCTCAATTCCGATTGCTATGCAGCAAATGAGGCGCGGCCGCACCCAGCACCTGTGCCGGCAATCGCCATGTCAACGCACTATTGATACATCCGGTTTGACTATTAATATTTCGATGAGCGAATTGTGCTTGTGCCCAGCGCTCGTCGCACGCGAAACTTTCAAGATAAACATCATAAAATTCTATATTTGAGTAAGTTGGAGTCGATTGCCTAACTTATTATTGGATTGAACATCAGTTACTTGATTAGTATTTGATATACTCTAGATTCGATAGTATTTTGAAATTATTTATCTAAGTTTACGTATCTCATTTATGTGTTTGTGTGACTTCCAAGGCCTCTGTTTCAATGTCTTCAATTCAATCCAATGGTGATAGGACTTCTTTAAGTCCGCCTTTCTTTAAAGTCCGTCACAACAATAGCTTATTCAGCATTGTTTGATGTGTTCATTGATGTGTTCCGGCAGCTAAGAGGAATAATAGCCAGTTGTACAGTAATGTTTTTCAAATTTTAAAAGGGTTCCGAGAGAGGTAATACTTATTCTTCAGTATTATCAATGTATGATCAAGGCCAAGAGTTCCTAGTTTCAGATAAATGAGATGTTTTAGTTTCTAGAATACTTAATTCTACCAAACAGATACAATTGCCTATTGAAAACCATAAGCTAAGTTGATATTGGTAGTAATCATTATGTAAAAGGGCATGTTTATAGTATATAATATATTATGGTGGTAATATGGGTTTTTTGTGAAGTCACGCGAGCACACTCGTATTGTGACAAGTGAGGGCAATTTGGGCTTTAGGAGTGTTTGATTAGTGGCAAGGCAACCCACTTAGACGGACGCACGTTCCTGGCTAAATCAGTTTTCGGCAATCGGGATGCAAAGAAGGAAATTTCAAATTGAGCAGCCACTACTGTCCTGCTTTTAGCTAAGAACGAATGGCTTGTTATATTTTAGTAAATATCATGTTTCATTTTCCCCGTGGTTTATATAAAAAAAACCTTTTATACCTTTCATTAGGCTGCTGTTGTTTGCTAGTAGATAATAAGATATTCTGATGGTCTGGATCTATCTCTTTTGTATAGACGACATTATTTTCTTTAGGCATTTAAAGTTTGAATAAAATTTATGTCTGATATTAAAATAATGAAGTGGTATTATGTACTAAGTTTTGTTTTTTATAGAATTCGTCAGTTTAATCATAACTTACCCAGCAGACAGTGAAACGTTTGTAAAGTCGTCGTCACACCGGAAGGTGACATAAGTAGATATATATCGGAAGCATTACCTACCCGATAGATAGAGAAGCCCCAAATGTCATTCGGGTAACATGAGAGTGATTGTCGACAAAATATCTATGTCGATATCGTATATCGGTGAGATGGTGACGTGACACGTGATGTTGGCGTTACCCTATTACGCGGATGGTAAACGATACTGTTGGTATAAGCAGTTTACTTCATTCCTTTTACATTGTTCATTATTAGGGCAATTGATATGTAAGACTTCTAAGTGCCAATTATAAAGATATTTTATTACTACTCCTACTCGATATAATAAAAAACGTTACAATTTCGTAGGTTTGTCCAGGGAGAATTAGTCAAAATCTTTAGCCAAAAAACTTTGTTTTAAAACAAAAATAATAGAAACATGTAGGTATATGATACTAGCGGCTGCTCCGTTTCTGTGTGAATATCGGGATAAAAAGTATCATATTGTTTTAATCCAGGCTATCTACTATCTCTGCGTCAAATTTCATCCAAATCTGTTCAGTAGTTTGAGCATGAAAGAGTAATAAACAAACAAATAAACAAACTGACACACTTTCGCATTTATAACATTAGTAAGATAAATACTACTAACACGGCTTTGCAATTAACAAAACCAGTAGATAGATCTCTTACCCGTTTACTACAAAAATCTATGCATCTAACCAGCGAATCCTAACAAGAATAGCGATAATAAACTTACAGTCGCTACATATCATAATTTATCAACTGTTGAACAAACTCAAGTAAATTGTATCGATAATTAAGATTCCGTTATAGGCAAAACATACAAGTCGATGATACAATGCGATTAAATTATTACGAAGTAGGCCACGATTGTCGTACCAGATTCAAAACGTAAACAGTCAATTGAGCAGTAATTTGTTGACATAGTATCGGCCGTACTCTGCATTCGTATTGAACTATAATTATCATATCAATACGATAACTAGGTATTTCTAGCAGACATTTTAGTATCTTGGGTATAGACTTAATGAATATCAAAAATTATAAGATTTACTAATTTATAATTGCATTGTTAACTTTCTTCTGTGACTCAATTAACTTATATTAATTTATACATCATCAATTCATCATACTCATATCAATCGATAAGTTCTTAAAACATAAAGGTTATATTAAAGTTTAAAGATGTGTAGTAAAGTGAAAAATAGTATCAATAATGTCGTATCATTGTCATCGTAAATCAGTACAACAAATGTCTTATAACAACTTAGAAATATCTTGAAAATCACTTTATATTGCAGGAAGCCGCAAAGTTACCGCGGCATCGTTATGCCCTTTATCGCTGATCAGCAAGATTATATTCCACATTGTGTCGAGAAACTTCTTTCGACGTTGCTTAACAGGTGCAACTATTCATAGCACAAAAAGTATAATATAATGAGCATCAAAGATAGTATTTAAATAGTGGGCGACGTCAAACAGTATCTTGGAGTACCGTATTTCATATACAAATTGGCCGTTTCTCTTCCGAAATATTAATTACGTCAAGACATAATTTCTGGCAATTAAGCAAGATTGTATGGTGATATATTTTAATTTAACGGTTGGAATCATAAGTTTCGTGTGGTAGGGCGGCGGTCACGCTACCAGAAGACGTATTTTTGAATCATTCGAAATTTTCATGCGAATTCAATTCGAATTCGAATTAAAACTCGCCGACTTCCTTTTTGTCGCATTTATTAATCACTTGATTACGGTGTTGCCGTTTTCTTAAACTCCTTTGACATTATTTCATTTTACGCAGAATATTTGAAACCGGAAACTACCTTTTCATAGATTTTTAAAAACCGATACTGAATCGGGTTTATATCACGTAAAACGAAACGTTTTTAAGTTGTCAGACTATCCGTCATGTCAATTGCAGTTAGTGCTAAACGTCACACTTTCTATCGCTCGGATAAAAAAAGAGTGGTCGGGACCACTCGTTGCAGATTCGAATACGAATTGGAATGCCAAAAATACGGTTTTTAGCATTCGCACGCGAATCTTGCGATTCCGTATGCGAATAGTAATTCGAACGATTCAAAAATACGTCTCCTGTTCACCACGCTGGCGCGGCGCCTGTGGGGAATCCCGATAATAGGCCGTTTTAGTACGTTACACGTGCATTTTACAGCTCCGTGGTTTATTTCAACTGCTATTGTTTGTTTTACGGTATTGCGGTATTTGAATAGTGTGTTCAGAAGTAACTGCCTCACTCAAGGTAAAGGAAACGCTTAGTGCGGCATAAGTAGGCAGTTTTTCAAACATACAAACTGATTGGGTTATTTGTGCATGGATTGGTCTTGGTCATTTTAGTTATTACTTTTGTACTTCATAATCAGGTTGATATAAGTTGGTGGCAACAACTGGGAATGTAATCTTCGGGGTGGAGTTAAATAATAGGAAGACTTTTGCAAAAACAGTTTGATTGATGTGTAGCCGGAATAAGTTAATCATCGAGATAAGCTCTTGATTTGTTACCGTATAACATACACATTTTACTTGAGTCAACTGAGCAACAATATCGTCACAAAAACAAAGTGTAAGCAATTATATCCGAAATCTTAAAAAATATTTGAATTAACTTTAGAACAATATGGCAAATAATTAGACGAAGTAACGATGTGGGAGTATTTAAGTCTGTTACAGTTTACTAACCATACTTTTTGCACCAAGTCTCCTTGTTAAGTTATGGTTCCGTTCTCTCTTAGCAATTCAGTCATTAACATGCATGGTTTATGCACTGCTAATACCTATAGGTAATAATGATGAATTTACTTGCAATTCTGCCCCCTTTCTCCGGAGGAATCGAGTTCACATTAGGCTCAATTCAACGTCAAAAATCTGTTATTTTGGTACTTTACAATGGTTGCTATGGTTTCCATAGTACCGTTTTGGCATTTCTTAGATCATGATGTGAACTCGATTCCATCGGACACGGACCGGTCTAATATAAATCTCCTATAGGACGTTTCATTTCTGAGAGATTCGCCGTCAGAATTATTTACCCATACGACGTTTCGCCGACGGAATTATTCGTATGTGGCTGTTTCGACGACATGACTTCTCAACTATGCACTATTCAGCGATAGATCGTTCGACTCCTTTTTTGGGCCGGTGTGTGAAAGCAGACCCTATTTGCTTTGTTAATTTAGACTTCTCATTACTTTACGTGGTTGAAAGAATCATAAACGAAATCTATCGCTGAATAGTCCATAGTTGATAAGTCCTGTCACGTCGAGACAGCCCAGAATCTCCCAGAAATGTAACGTCCAGCGGCGATCAGTCCAAAGGCGAAACGACTGTCGGAGAACGCTGCGACTTTCGTGGTCACGACGCAGTAGAATTGTTAAAGAAAGTACACACATAGAATATAGATTGGAACCATGTTCTATTATTGGTTGCATTTTAATTCGTATAGTTCACGCTCATGACTGTTTAATCAATGATGTTCTACAATAATCGATGTTGTACTCCAATTAAGTATTCTAATCATGATGAATGTTACATTGTATTCTAAGGAACACAATAACACCATTAGAACAAGAAATGGTATGTTTAGAAGATCACGCGTTACTTTCCTTGTTTCCGACTGCCAAAAGCTGAAGCTACATAGGTAACAATGTTTAGCAAATTAGCTTATTGTCTAAAGATGTAAATACTTCTCACAAAAACCAGTTTCAGTTCAGGAGAGGAGTCAGTAGAGCCATTCACACGGTCGCGAGTACCAAACCTGTTTCTTGGACAGGTGTCTCTCGGGGCTGTAGGGAGCGTTTTTTTTTTTTGTTTTTTTCGTTTACATCATAAGGTAATTGAGTCGGCCTTAGCTAGCAACACTTCTAACATTCAATGTCATCAGCAATTTAACGGTGACGGTTTCAATTCAAGGATTCCATCTAATCTTCTAAAGAAAATTGTTAGCGTTGATTGTCTAGTAAAAAATAGTGATGCTGATGCAGATGAGCGTAAAATTTCCTTTGTTGCTCAAGATTGAGAAAGATAATTTTATTTATATATTAAATTTTGGTTGGTGGTAGGACTTGTTGTAAGTCTGCCTGGCTAGCTACCACCATCTTATCTAAGTCTGGCGCCATAACAACAATGTTTTCAGCATTGTTGTGTTCCGGCAGTTAGAGATAAGATAGCCAGTTCCTCAGTGGTTGAGGATTCCGGGAGAGGCTCGCTTCCATCTTCAGCCTAATCAATACTTAACATCCAGTATGGTGAAGGCTAAGAGGCTCCCCGTCTTGAATAAAAAATAATTATAATAATAATTAGACGTATTAAAAGGCGACAAAGATTATCCTGTTTCCAAGTATTGTGTTCAGCAAGATGCGAAACGTATAGCTCAAACTTGAAAGGGCCATTGTTTTGTAAACGAAATTAATTATGTTTTCTAATAGCGTAGGAATTGCTTGGTAGCACGTAATTTCCCCGGGGCGATTTGATGTATAGCGAATACGGAACTCTGGGGAGGAGGAATGTTGAAATATTTTAATCCCGAATCTATCAACACAAACGTTTAATGAATACGTTAATTATTAACCGCTAAGCGGAATGTGTTTATAACATCTATATTGTTTATTTGTACTTTAAATTTCCAGTCCATTATAGTTTTGTGATGGTCTTATGTTTATTAATAGCACCCCTAAGCCCTTCCTTATACGTCACGCAATTAAAAACTAACCTAAAATTATCACCGAAGGTAAAAAAACACATTTTGACGGAAACGCTTCGTCCATAATGTCCGACCATCTATCATATCAATTCAAGGTATTGTTTATCGTCACCCTTTCCTATTTGACGTAATATTGTGTTGTTAAAACTAATTTGTACGTTTATGATAAGGTCTTTGTTGCTAGTAACGCCCTTGTAACAATAGATAAATGCGGTGCTAAGTCACGTTCTCCTTGGATAAAGAGATTATAGATGGCCCTTAAAAATATATCTCTTTTGTAACTTGTATTAGAATTCATTCATGATTTAAAAGGTTGATAGCCACAGATTTTGTGAATTCATAGAAAGACTTCGGATTATAACACGAAGCGCAAAATTCATGACAGGTAGAATCTGTAGCAATTCCTTACTAATTTAAAATTTTGATTGCCACAGATTTTCTGAATTCGTAGAAAGACTTCGGATTATAACACGAAGCAAAAAGTTCATGACAGGTAGAAATCTGTAGCATATTCTAAGCTATATGTAAATCTGTACGACTTTTAGCTTTTGAAGCCTGAACTATGGAACCAATTTAGTGATTTTTAAATGAGTGAGGATGGATGTTTTTTTGAAGATTGAAATCCACAAAGTGATTTTTGTGAAAAAAAAAACGATCTCTTACAATCATAATTCCTATGTTACCTAGATAAAAGTTTTTGGCATTTTCATGCCTATTATTATGCCGATTCACATTTGAAGGGTCAGGGGAAGAACAACTTATTTATTCTGACATAATTTTAATATTAAACTTAGATTTACGTAATATCAAAACAATAAAAAAATCTTCTAGAAAACAAGCACGTCGTTGTCATAACAAACGGAGACATTTAAAAACGTAGGTATGTTCAAAGGGAATAGTAGGGGTTGCTTCTGTATTTGGCGCAAAATGGTAGAGACGCGGACTGCCAACCCAACTTTTTATCTCTGTCTTGTGTTCTATAAAGGAAGCGAAACAAACCAATTTTCACTTCGGTACCTTTAAAAAAATCTACATAAACCACTATGGATTCGAGGCAGTTCGCAACCAGAACAATGAGTATCTAACCTATAAAACACAAACGAGACAGGGTGCGGCGCTAGTCGATAAGCACAAATGACGTTCAGTCAGGTATCTCACCATATCGATATCGAGAAATAGCTATTGGGTTCGATAACGAACAAAACTGCCGCGTCACAACTGTACTCGGTATTGGTTCAATAAACAAATTAAGCGATAACGTTAGTAGCGACAAATTGTAAGTTTATATTGTTGTCACCCGGTATTGTTTGGGTAACCTCGAAGGGGCCTTGCGCATGCGTTTCATAGCTTTTATCATAAAAATATTAGAATTTAAACCGCCTCTGTTGTCTAGTGGTAATTGGTAATACCACCGGTATCAAACCCAATGTCCCCAGTTCGATTCCTAGTTAGGTATCGGTATTTTTGTAAGTCTCGTTTGTAGTAGTACCAACATCTTATCTAAGTTTGACGCCACAACAACAACAATATGTTCAGAATTGTTGTGTTTCGGGTTGCAGATCCCGGGAGAGGCGCGCTTCCACAGTCAGCCTTAACATCAAGTATGATGAAGGCTAAACGTCTACCCGTTGTTCATAAAAAAATATACCAATAAGAAAACAAGGCAACCCTAGTGGTTTATCCATTTGATTATTATACTCTACTACAATCTTTGAATGCATAAAACTTACGGAAACACAGCGAGCTATCTTCGTCTGATCTTTATCATAACTTTAATTAACACCTTTGATACATACCTGAAACAAAAATAACCACAATTAGCTTCCGTATTATTGTTATAAAACTAAACAACCGCGATATAATTACATTGGTTGCCCGCTCGTTCGGCGTTAACTGAGAAAAAGTAATAACGATCGTTTGTAAATAAACAGAAACGAAGTTTATGGATTAAATTCAGAGTTCATTATTCGTTTCACGGCGGTCGAAGTAATAGAGGCGATATAAAATATTAATACAACACCCAACGGTCGTGGTCCGCATAGAATTTCCGGAATACGCCCGACCCCGTTTATATAACCTTTAATGAACATATTTTAAGTAGGGTTTATTTTTATTATTATTTCATGTCTCATATTCTGAAAGTAACTCATAACTTGCCTAAAATGCGAGTTGAAAGTGATATGTGGCGGCCCTAGGGCTGGAATAAATTTGAAAAAAGAATAGGGGGTGTCATGTCAAATCGATATCTGTAATCTGTTTGGACTTTTATTTACCAAAGGTATGTAGGCAAAGGCACAGAAGCCTATACAGCTTATTTTGCTACATTATAAAATAATTAAAATCGTAGAAATCTTACAAATTTTTTTTTAGAATATTCTGTTTGTTTTTACTTTCCTCATATTCAAAATTAAAAGTAGAGTGTTTACTTCGGGTGTATAGACCCATAACAGTCTCGAACTATCGGCGCCCTCACTTCGATCGGGCGCCAAAACACTCGACTGTTATGGGTGTCATACAGCCCTTGATAAACAATCTACTATTTGTACGTTAGACTTAGTATTGAAAACTTTCAATTTAATGCTTTTGGTCTCACTTAATAAATTATTATGGTGTTACTAGTTAAGCATTTTACATCTAATTTAGCACTACTCAGGTATTTGCAAATACCGCTTTTAAGTTTTAAGCTCGGCTCATTAAGGCGCTATTCAGAAAAAGTATGGACTTTTTGATATAAAACTAAAGCACGGTTACAGTTTATATAGTTTCAAAAACACGATTTTATGATTTTGCCTCGACACTTTTTCTTTTCGAAAAGACCTCAAAAAAATACGAAAATTCAAGATTATTCTTAAATGGGGTTACTTACACTATTGGAAATTGGTTTAATAAGTGGACACCAATAATATTTAGGATCGTATAAAAGCTTTTTTTTTTAAATCGCTGTCGTTTTTAATACGAAGTGATTTTGTGTTTTTTATGCCTAATCTGCAAAATCGGTCTCACTCCCGTGCGCGTCGTTTTCTCGTTGCTATCTCGGTTCAGCGTATTTTTTTCAAGTATCGCCTTAATCTTATTGTAAGTGTTTCCAGTAACAAAAATCTTTATGATTTATTTTCCTATCACCACTGTTATATTAACGATGCCAATGATAGACACCTAATATCATAGATAACTGTTTATTGCGAAACAAGGGAATGATGATGATAAATCAATTCGTTCTCACCATAACCAACGAGGCGTTTATCCAATTTCATAAAATATTACACCGGTAAACTGTCGAGAGTTTTATGTTTTTTTATTATTATTAATAATGCAGAATTGTGGCTCACAGCGAAAGGTCACAGGCGGTCCATTAGGCGACCGCGAAAGGTCACGCTTCAGGCTTTCATCACGCGCAAATAAGACTTGATCCTGTATCCTTGCTGAAACCCTCGTGACTTCCAAACGAGGTTATCTTAATAATTCATAGAATAAACAAACGACAGTCTGATTCCGTGACGCCATTTTGATCTCTTTAAAAAGATTAAGATATGGAAGCGATGGTGGGAGCTCGACCCTTATCAGCTTTTAATGGGTAAGGTTTTAAAATAATACTTTTCAAAAGCTCTAATCTAGCTCATGTTAAAAATACCTTAATAGTTCTACTTGCTGTTAGATTTGTCGCATAAAATCTGTAGTTACGTAACTATAATATGAATCTAGATAAACAACGTTTACACATTTGCATGTTTCAGCTATTGACCAGTCTAGACATCGTGTATCGTGTAGAACAAGCTAAGTCCCTGTTTACAAGTTTCATAATCGGAACTAAGTCGCTTGTGAACTTGTTTCAATTGGCAACAGTGCCTTTCGCACCTTGATAAAAGCAAAATGATAAAAGTAATAAAACATGTGAAACCGTGTGTGTGTAACGTGGTTATGGGAATTCCACATTTGAGGAAAATAGAGGGTTTTGCAAAGTTCAGTCCCTTCTACTATCAAATTGTAAACACCTACGTCAGTAGTTAGTTCTAAGTAAAGATTGATGAATCATCCATCCATCATCAGCCTGTGGACGTCCACTGCTGGACATTGGCCTCTCCTAGCTCACGCCTATTGTGGCGTTCATAGGAGGCTATTGCTATTGCTAGCCTACTCCTACCACGCTGGCCAGACGGGTTGGTAGAGGGTTTGTTTCAAGTTTTCCTTCTCTCGCACAGGTGTTCAATGCGTCGAGCCTCATAGTCGACTCTTACGACATCCCAGGCATGTAAGGGAGTGGTGACACTTGTATTCCTAGGCCGTCACCACACGGCACGTGATTGATGAATATGAACTTAAAAATGAAACCAATTTAAAAAAATTAGACAGAAAAGGCCCAAAAATCTAGCAAGAGAAGTTGTATTAATAAAACCTAAATCGCTATAATGAAACAGGTTAATCACTTAAGTATTTAAAAAAAAAAATGATTAGACTCGTGTTAATAATGTGCACCTGCGCGCATCACTGCACAAATACCAATAGCAATCGCCGTTCGACAAACACATCAAAAATAAACAATAGGTACTTCTAGGAAAGATAACCGCAACGTTATCAGTACTTTGTTATATTAACACACATTCATTTTTTTATTAATTCCCAGAACCAATTTATTGCGGGGTAAGGTTCGATTTCTGTTAACTGATGTTTTTCCCCTTAACTGTTATTGTTAATTAATGGTTAGAAATAAAGCCGGGTGGGTACAGCTGTTGATGGCGGGACCTTAAATTTTTCACGAGCATTCCCTATATTTACATTTCCATTGGACGAATATTGCTCACTAATTTTATTTAATCCTTGCGTAACTTTTCTGTTGATAGGGAAGAAGATTCATATCAATAGAATATCCTTTTATTTATAGCAAGTACTTTACTTTAAAAGTAATAGTTGTGTAAATTAATAATATGTGTAAGGAAATATGGAGGAGGTTTTTCAATGCTATGTTTATACCTATGATAAATTTGAAATATAAAAATATTGGAACAAATAAACTCGGCTACAAATGAATTCTGTGGGCCAGCGTTGTCACATCAATGCTAGAAATATCCTTGAATTCCAGTCCCATCTGAGAATTGACTTGTGGCAGAGTTGATATTATCCAATATTTTTCTATTTAAAATTTATGAAGAGTAAGTACCATGAGCTATATTTCACAGATAAAGGAGAAAGTTAATGTTGTGTCGTACCAGCCAGCGTAGCATGCGCACCGCGACTCGCTGTCGACGCTTATCTCGCGATGTCTGTCCCGCTCATATCAGTACGGTGTGAGCGGGACAGACAATACGCTCGCGCGAGAAAAGTGCCGAGAAAGCTTTGTCGAGGTGCTCATGCTACGCATGCAGGAAGTGAAGTCATTGGCAGGAAGGAGAGAGGAATGGAAAATACTCCACCGACAAGAGCGCAGCTCTTAAATTTAAGAAGTACCTACTACTTACTTAAGACTTAAGATATAACCAAGTAGGTACCTATAAGTATATCTTCGAATAATCAGAAATGCTTTTCTGTGGCATAGCAAAGGACGCTGACATAACACGCTAAAAATTCTTGGTGGCCGGCGGCGAAGCCTAAATCTCGATTTCAAATTAAGTAACAGCTTATCATAAAGCACATGAAGCTAAAAGTTGCACTTTGATAACAGTTAACAGCTGTTACTTTTTACAAAGTCTACGTGTGAATCTTTTTATGCTGCCAAGTGCCAACTTTACATAAACCACACACTATGAATTGAGGAGGCGCTATTTATTTCATCTAAAACACATTACGACCTGTTTGGCGCGGTACTAAGCCCGCCTTCTGCGCAAGAGGTCCCGGGTTCGATTCCCGGACAAAACAAATATTTGTGTACATGAACATGTCTTTTTGTCTTGGTCTGAGTGTATAATATGTATATTATGTATGTTTTTACAAAAAAAAAGTATATAAGTATGTTTATCCGATATCTAGTATCCATAACACAAATTACTCATGAAACTTATCGTGGGCTAGATAATTGGTGTGATTGTATGCAAATATTTATTATTTTATTTTTATTTATTACTTTTACTCTGGGTTTCCCGCTCTCAATCCGTACAAATTGCTTTTATTAATTAACAGTTTAAGATGTTACTTATATAAACCTCACACATCAGGGTTAGCAACCGAGTGACGCACATATGGCCAAATAGAAAACTAAGCCTACGGCCACCCACTCGGCCCAACGAAACAAGACACCAGCTTAGAATGAGATTAGGACCCCGTTGACGTAAGGCTGACGACCAATTGACCTGCATTTGATGGCTTCAATTTCGACATCTTAACTGCTTCTGTGGTATAGCTAACACTATCGGTAACAGATCAGGATAATGCCGGGTTCTTTTTTTTTGGGACTACAAACAATTGACCAATATGTGTTACATAGTACCTTAATGAGAAAAAAAACAACGTAAGAAAAACAAATGTTTATTCCATAAGTTGTAGGAAACCGGATTGAGTGAATTTGTTTTTTTTTACTTTGCACAAAACTGAAAGTTTTCTTGAACTTTTGGGACTTTATCCGAAATTCGAGTATTCGACTCATACATCGACGTACAAATGTTTACATAACTGTTTATACATTTTGAATAATGAGACTGTAAAGTGAGTATGTTTGTACGAAAATAACGCAGTGGCTCGATTTATTTGCTGACAAGAGTAAGTCTGACACCATAACAACAATGTTTTTAGCATTGTTGTGTTCAGCCAGTTACAGATAAGATATTCAGTTCCTCAGTGGTTGAGGATTCCAGAAGCTTGATTCCAACTTCAGCCTTCATTTCAACATTTATGATAAAGGCTAAGCGTTTCCTCGTTGTAGGTAAAGACAGCATGATTTACGAACTTGAAACGACGAATTTGAAAACGCTTTTCTTGAAGACAATATAAAATTACTTCAGGGAAATTACATTGCCCGCATTATAACCAATGTTCAGTTCAATGGTATGAATCACGCAGTGTCGGCGTCCGTTAAGAGTCACGACGGACCCAAGAAAGGACATTATCATTTATGTTACTTGACGTCCGGCGTCGAGATCCGTTCATCTGACGGTTTCCGGGACCGAAACACGCGTGGATTTGTCCACGCTGCCGCTTGTCGTATGGGAGATATTTACGTGTCAGAAAACGTATTTACGTAACAGAAAAGCTCTTCCAATTAATTGTTATGACAACATCAACATTAACATAAAAATCAACCCGTCATAGTTACAAATGCAGACTGTATCACATTTGATACATTCTAATATAAAGGTACCTACTTGTAACTAACAGAAAAGCTCTTCCAATCAGTTGCTATGATAGACAACATCAACATTAACATAAAAACCAACCCGTCACAGTTACAAATGCAGACTGTTGCACATTTGATACAATCATTTAAGTCTATTTTCGCAATAAAACGGTTGAAATAAATAAGTTTGTTTCGTTTATAGATGGTAACCCATGGCAACGCCCACGCACCACATGGATCTCGTTTCTCCGACATTTTTCTCTACGATCGTTATAGATAGGTAAAGTACGAAACTGATCAACTCGTTGCCCTTGAAAAAAGTCCGCGGGAGAATTCTATTTATAGCGTGAAATATTTATAGCAAAATAAAATCATATTTTAACATAAATTGTCAAAGTTGGCAACATCGCTTTCTTTGTAACCACCTGTTATTGAAAAAGAGACTAGAAATATAAAAGTTTATTTATATGCTATGCTAAGTTTAAACGATCTCGTTTCGTGGAAGAATAATTACACGAGAATCAAGACGAACACAGTTGGTCCAACTAGTTCACATCGGTTAAATACAAAATGTTACTCTAGCGAACTCAAAAGAAACAAATAGTAAACAAATCACCGTTTTTATTGTTCATTTAATATTTTAATAAGTATGTTCATTAAAACAACAATAAACAAGATATAATTGATACAAAACTATCAGTTCATGCGCCAAGTCACATTTTAGCTAGCTAATTGTGTTGCTGTGCACTGATTAAGTTCCATAATGAAAATCGCTTGCGATGCCGTTTTAATTACCCCTTGCCGTAAGTAACCTGCGACGCTCGTTTGTATACAATAATAAAGCGAATAGCACTAGAGCGCGAGTATCATTGCAATATCTAAATAACATTCCTTTTTACGTTATCGAAGAGGAGGAAAAAATATGGAGTATATATATAACCAGATCATTATTGACCACTTAGGTCAGCGGCAAACATTCTCCACAGGCCAACGCCCCAGTGCGAGGTTCTAGTACAGCAAGCGAAAATAGCTTTAAAAATTAAGACGGATACGTTCTAAAGCGGCTTGGCGCGATTAGATAGTTGGATCGAGCATCCTATACAGTCCACGTCAATGCAGTTCTCGGAATGCATCGGCCCCCTTTGCAATATTTTTGTGTTATGGCGTGCCAAATTGGCGAGTGTATTTTCCAAGCATTCTATCCGGCATCAGAATATAAAGCGAAATACAAAAGATCGGTAATAAAATGATCATTAAACACAATACGAGAACAATTTTTATTGAAGACATTGGATTTTATGGAATTTCTGTTTCCATCAGTAATGCATCTTGTGAAAGTTTTTTTTTATGTGTTTAATGGGGACAAAAGAACGAAACCGGCGCCTTCTATGGATATGGTTAAGGCGGAACTCCAGACAAGACTGTAGCTATAGTTACTCTTGCTAATGGCAAAAAATATATAGAAACGCATAAATAATGCATGAAAATGCCTTATGACATTAAGTCCGCCATTTCCTTTCTATATTGCAATAAAGATTAATATAAAATGAAAAATAGGTACCTACTGTATACTTTTAAATATAATTTTTCCTGGATTAAAAAATATAGAAACGCATAAATAATGCATGAGAATGCCTTATGACATTAAGTCCGCCATTTTATTTTTATATTGCAATAAAGATTAAAATAAAATGAAAAATAGGTACCTACCTACTGTATACTTTTAAATATTTTTTTTCTGGATTCGACCCTACTCCCAGACCGAATGCCCAGCAGTAAAAACCAAAAACCAAAAAATTATTTAACTCGATTTGGTGTTTATTTTAATGGTTAAATTCGTATTGAATTTTAAATATTACCACCATGGGTAATTATATTGATGCATTATCGCAAAGGATGCATTAACGAACTACATTTGCTTGAATCTCTTAAAAGCGACTTGCTAATACTCAACAACTCCATACTACAGGATACATTATTTTGAAATTCCGGAAAATTTTCGGAAGACATGTGCCGTGGCAGATACCTTTTAAAGCATCACACGTGCGTCATGAATTTGACGAGGCGTCGAAAATCTCCTTTCATACTGGTCCTACTAAAAGGATTCTAAATGCTAGACTTCAATTTTAAGACCAAAACATTAGTAGCATTTGTGAAAGCCATAATGGCACCGTCTTTCAAACAATTTCGTATTGAATGAAACATAACTTTTCCGGACTTAAATAAGAAAAAAATAAGTTTGAATATTATTTAGGACCCTTTTCAGCAACTGATTAAACGACACATTAAAGCAAAACATTATTTAAATTGCATACCCGTTGTTTGTTTGAAAAGGAGGCAGAACGATGCTTAACCACGATTATCCAATCGTAATTGTCTCGAAATGTTAACTGGATATCTTTCCATTTTATATTTTTGTTTAAATTTTATAAATTTTATGTTATTTATGATGTTTTGAATTGAGATCGTGGCACTGCTTGATCAGAATAAATAAGAAGAAGTAATGTTTTCCAATTATTGTGATTAAGTGTATGTGAAAGTATTTATTATTATTTTTAATTTACTTTAAATACGCTTTATGATTATGATCCAGCCGATGCGTCTTCCAGTAACATTGTAAGTTGCGTCTTAAATTAATGCACTTTTATCTTTTTTTTTGTTGTTGCCATTGTATTTTTTATATTTATACACTTTAACATAAGTACCTGAAGTACGTCATGCTCACTCAAACGTTTCTTCAGTGGTGTCGTGTGAGGCGGGTCGTTACGTTCCCCAAAATATGGTTGAGCGAAGCGATGGCTGGTTCATGCGTCATGCTCGTGAACGGGTGCCACCAGCGGAAATGAGTCTACTTTGGTCTGCTTGTCTTGGCGTGGTGCTTAGAGCTTAAATATTTTCATATAAAATAAATTACTATTGACCTGTATGTACGTCACAACTTGCAGTACAGTAACCTTGTGATGCGAGAAATGTTATAGTGTAAGTCCTTCCTTGCGAGTTGAAAATTGTTTACGGTTTAGGATAACCATAAAATGTAATATAATAATTAGTATTTTCTTTTTGTGGTGGAAATTTACCTTACTGATATGTTAAGGTCACTTTTCAATTTGACGACTCTGTATGAATTAAAACAGGGAGAAAAAAATAGCTCTTCACGAGTTTCTTGCCGGTTCTTCTCGAACCGATGGCGTAGCTTCTTTGACGTTCATAAGTGCTTATAACAGCCTAGACTGAATAAATGATATTGAATATGAATTCATAAATGTAACCTTTAGTAGAGGAAAGAAAACTCATTCTCAGCAACTGAGAATTAAAATATTCAAGTCAAGGAAAATTCATTATTTTCATTTTTACGTCGTCGGTCTTGCAACTGCAACCAAACAAAAACAAGTAACAATAAGGAAGCCACCAAAAGGTTTGTTTACAAAGAAGTCACATCAAATAATGGTACCTACTTTAGTAGTAGGTTAGGTACTGTGTGTGTTACAATACAAATGACATTTTGAAGGTAATGATAGGTTGAACGCTCTTCATCTCAAACTTTTTACCTTAATAACAGAATTAAATGATGGTTATTTTGAAATATGAAGTGAAGCGATGGTTAGGAGATGCTATGCTACTGTGCTGACGGATGTCCGTAGCCTTGTGATGTGTTATTATGATAATCAACGTGAATCACAACGTCACTCGGTTTGTCATCATACCTTACTTGTTGATTTGTGACGAAACAGTATAATCAAACAGACATGGGGTTATCTGATGTAATGATATATTGACTTTGTACTTATGTGTTCCTGTACTTTTTTTTGTTTCTTTCATTAAATAATTTCCAAATCTATGTAAAAAAAAACCTATTTCAAAAACTAAAAAGCAAAAATAAGCCTTTTGGAGTCGGTGCCAGCCAAGGCATTCTACTTTGAGCTCCTATTCTTTCATGTACATTATAAACAAAAGTAACAAAATAAATTAAAAAAACAGTATCGTGAAAAAATACATCGTCCAAGTTGATAAAAATGCCCATAAAATAAAAGCCTGTGGGCCAAACTGAACCAAATTTGTATGGGACCAAATGGCAAATATTCCGCATCGAACAAAACAGGAATCACGTAAATCGGATCAGAAATCTCGGCGTAATCGATGTAAAACATAAACATATCAACCGTATTGAGAACCTCCTTCTTTTTGGAAGTCAGTTAAAAACCTAACCTAACTTTGTCAAAACCTAACCTAACTTACCTAACTTAGTCTTTATCATAGTCATCTCCTACGCCTGGCTTTATTTTAAGTCAGTTAGTTCAGTACTTTCTTTTCTTCATTATTTCCCGGTATAACATCACTTTTTCGTTCACTTCCTTCCCGGTCATTTTAGCAGAGAGAAGCAGTATATTCATCATTCAACGGATTTCCTTTTTCTGCACCTATAACAATCTGTTATACAAGGGGCTAAAATGACCTATTGCATCGAGATATTTTATTCGAGGGATTTTTAGCGCCGTGTATTTACACTCTACTTTTCTGTAATATAACATTACGTTAATGTTCTATTATTTGTGATATAAACGTTTTCTATATATCTATTACTTTTTTAAATAAAGCTCCCTTAAAATACTCTACTGGTCAACCGGGAAGTTCCCCGACTGTACATGTTCTTGGACTCATAAAATGTCAATTGTCCATCCGTGACAAACACGATGGTTGCGAAAGAATGTATTTGTTTAGTCTTCATCTGCACCTATGGGTTTGGGTTCGCTATCTGAATGTCCACCTCAGATTGACTGATTTACGGTAACGATGGCTTTAAATCTGCCAATTCTGATGTTTTTTACTACGAGCCGTACGATCAATGTACCTATGAAGTTTTTATGTTCATTTATGAGATACGGAAAGGAAATAATAAAACGCACGGTGCTGCACGAGCAAGTGCGAGCGACCGTAAGCGCATACCTCAGTCGGCCGACACGAATATTTCACTTATTTTGCATACTAACAAGCAACGGTCCGCGCGGGCGCGACGACGCGGACGTTGCGTCACCGCGACGCTTGCACAACCCACTCACGCGCACCGCGCCGCGCTGCCATTCATCCGCCGAGCGCGCATGGCAACAGATCCATCACGCGCGTTTAAAGAATCACTTCCGAAAAGAATTATTTATTTACGCAATGATACAAGAGTCTAAATTTGCAGTAGATGCCGACGATGCCTACTGTTCCCGTGGTTGAGAACGCATTGGATTTGCTGTCGCTACTCCAAATAAACCAAATGTCTCATATTTGTCACTGTACCAGAAACGATTTTAGAATGAGAAAGTTTAGTTTCTATTGGTAAAGTGCTACGGAAATATTTGTGTGAAACTGGCATTCGTCGGCGTCGCGTCGGCAGAAAATAAATACCTTTTGTTCCTAATTATATTAAATTGCGGATGGGCCGCTTATTGATGCTGTCGATAAAAGAGATGGATTGTCTAAAAATTTCGATGGTTTGTTTAGGTTTCGGAAATTAATTTTGTTGTAGATACACTGAAATTTTAATATTGAATCATTTTTAACATAAATTTATCATTACTTATAATGGATCACTGATGGTAAAAACCCAAACAATATTCTGACAGTCGCGCAAGAGCTCAAATTACTAGACTAAATAATAAAGTATGCACACCTTACACTGGTTCATTCAGCTGTTGATAAGAGACCGGATGTATCGCTGTATCCCATTGTTTAGTTAGAAATTTAAAAAATCAATGAAATCAATTTCCGTAAGTCAATTAAGCTCATTACAATGCCTTTTGTTGCTATGTTTCAATTTGCAAACATCTGAATTTGCAACTTTGCAACGAATGTGGGAATTGCTTGTATAAACAACGTCTACATACTAAATCAATGTTTTGTGAGATCAAGCAGCGTAACTAGATAACAAACTATTAATTAACTGGTAAAACTTTCCCGATAAATAAAGGCACGAAAACTAAAAACAATATGTAGGTACCCAACTTTTTCTTTATTCTACCTATTTGGATATAATTTGTTATAATTTCCTTTAATATGAGAAAAAAAGGGGAGAAAGCGAAAAATGTTGAAAGTTTGCACACGAAACCATTGCCCTTTGTGTAACGTGTGAATGTCAGACACTAATTGAATTGTGGCAGTACCAGTTTATAATGATACCGATCCGGTTGCGAGGAACCCACATGTTTAGTACTTAGAGTTTAAGAATTGTGAGTATTGTGATAAACAAGTGATTGATAAGAACACACTTATTGGCGAACTGATTGGCGCAGGGGCACTAAACCCGTCTTCTGCGCCAGGGGTCCCGGGTTCGATCCCCGGACAAGACAAATATTTGTAGGCATGAACATGCCTATTTGTCTTGGTCTGGGTGTTAAAAGTATATAAGTATGTTTATCCGTTATTTAGTATCCATAACACAAGTTCTTCATGGAACTTAAGGTGGGCTAGATAATTGGTGAGATTGCATGCATTTATTATTATATTATTATTACTTATAACATCATAACATAACGTATAATATAAGCATACAAAATTAAAGTCATAATTTTTATGTTCTATTTTATGGTGATCAATATTAAACAAGAAAATATAATAGAAAAGAGCAACCCGACGACGAGACGGGTTGCTTTTTTACAAGGGATTTCGACTGTGAGTTAGGTACACAATTCCATAAGTCATTATCACAATCACAACACCTTTGGAAGGGATTGTGATAGATTTTTAAATTAGACAATAAGGGGCCAGGTTTACAAAAGTCCTTAAAATAAATAAAGAAATGAAAATTATGCTTAAAACAATTTATATATATTTATAACTTTTTAATTTTGCATTTTACAATGCTATTTTTATGTGATAAATATTAAACAAGAAAATATACTAGAAAAAAGCAACTAGTAACATGAGACTAGTTGCTTTTTTCTAGTATATTTTCTTGTTTAATATTTATCACAATTTATATATTTTGGTCTTGTCGATAAGTCACCCATAACAATCTTTAACAAAATTACTTCTATACAAAATTTAATTTCTTATAAAATATGACGTTTATTCTGCTCGGCCCCAAGAAAAATAGTAAAAAAATTTATCATAATCTCCATAGTAAAATTACAAACAAAAAATTAACGAATTATTAACGTAAACAAGCAGGGGACGTATTTTTGAATCATTCTAATTAATATTCGCATACAGAATGGCAAGATCGCATACGAATGCTAAAACCGTATTCTGAAATCCCAATTCGCATTCGAATCTGCAACGAGCAGTCCCGACCACTTTTTTTTTATTCGAGCGATAGAAAGCTTGACGTTTAGCACTTAATGTCATTTTCAAATTGACATTGACATGGCGGATAGTTTCACCACTTAAAAACATTTCGTTTCACGTGATTCAATTCCGATTCTGTATCGGTTTTTGAAAATGTATGGAGTTCGTTTCCGGTTTTTAAATATTCTGCGTAAAATTAAATAATGGCAAGGAAGTTTAAGAAAACGGCAACACCGTATTCGAGTAATTAAAAAAATGCGACAAAATGGAAATCGGTGAATTCCAATTCGAATGCGAATTGAATGCGCATGAGAACTTCGAATGATTCAAAAATACGTCTCCGGTGTCACGTTATCATACGAGCGGTGACCGCCAATCGCAGAGGTGGTCGCGAACCAAGCGACGGATGTTTGCAGTAGATAGGGAGTCAAGAGTTTATTGAACCGACAGCGACTTACTTCGATTTTTATAAAGTGTGCAAAAAATTACCTGGGGTTCAATTCCAGGTGGTTATGACTTTTAGTCAGAACCACCTGGTAGTACATTATTACACTGTGTAAAAAGTAAAAGGGCAGTTTGGACTATTAGACCCCTGATATTTATTATATATATATAGTGTGGTAGCTGATACGTTGGCACGATAAATGTTTAGAAGTAGCTACTGTATGAAAAACGAATTGTAGCGTTATTGTAGTAGATAAGGGTGTATGGCAGCAGTAGACTTTTATTAAAATTGATGATTAAGAAATAATTATTTGTATGTTAGGGAAAAAAAATCTAATGCCAGCACACCTGGCGTACCGTTTTATGAACTCGTACATATCGTTGCTAACCCTACGTTTCATTAATTCCAGTAATAAAAAATGCATAAAAAGTGATCTCAAAAACCAAAGAGGAAAGTAAAACTATGTAGCAATTATTTATGACTGGTAAATGGTTTGTTATTTTAAAACGTAATGATCTACGTAAAGAATTACAATGGCGGTTTTAAATAACTATAAAAGGCAATAATAGCGTTTTTTTTTTCTTGCATAACCGACTGCAGGTTACTATTACGAGTCATGGGAGCCGTTTAAATGGATAATTAATTAGCTTTCAAGGAAAACAAATAACTATAATCATAAATATCACAGTACCACAACCCGGATGGAGAAACAAATTGTTCGCGCGCTATCTGATCTGTCTGATCTGATCAGAGTGTGATTACAACGACGAGGTCTTCTGTAAATATCATTAATAAGGCGAAGCGTTAATAAATCAGACTCCATAGACAATTAAATCTTGTACAAAAATAAAAATTAGACAAGACAACTATTTAGGGACGAAAAACTGTGAAAAACTTGTTTTTGAATTTGGTGGCTGGAAAATGAATATTAAACCTGCAGCACCAAGCCCATTTAGCGGTACTTATTATTATTACACATATAATTTATTTTACACACATTTTACACATATAATAACATGTAGGTTTGTGTGTGCAAAACGGATACAGAAGTGTTTTGACACAGTGTATAAATTTTGATACACCGATGCCGAGGGTGTTACAAAATACACTAGACCGATAAGATTTTGGAGGTCATTGTATAATGTAAATGTTTTATAGCAGCTAGTTTGAAAATAAAAGTAGTAATTAGTGTTGTAAACAAGAAAGCCAGTTGAAGTAGCAGAAAAGTTTTGGTATCATCTGAAGCTTCTGGCTTCAAAGAAATGCGCGTGAATAAAAATCTTGTTATAATTGTGCCTGTTCCAACTAGGTATATAGTTGACCGGGTTCGTCAGAACGCAGACTGTTATCTTATCAGTGACGTTGGAGTGAAAACGAGAGTGGGCGATGCGATGAGCGCGGCGCGGCACCGTGGCGGCGCTCGCGTCGCGCAAACCCGCGTCAGTCATGCCGCGTACATATTTACGTCAACGTTCCACAGTTCGCGGAAATGTTTTCAAGATGGCATCTAATGTTCCATTTGCATGTTCCAGTTTTTGTGATGAATTAGTGAATTTGTTGCATATAGGTAGAATCGTAGATGAAATTGTCGGAGTAGAAATCAATTCAGATTTTAAATGTTCTAAAGCCGATAGGATCTTAAAATTAAAAAAAACTCTAATATTATAATATTGAATAGAACTGACCAACACATAATTAGGTTTATGATTTCAATAGGAATGGATGGATGGACGTGAGTGAGTACATGATAGTATCAAGACAAGAGATGGCATCATGTTTTCAGATTGAGTCGATACTGCCGAGCAAATCAAAGGGTGCCCTTGAAGTAATGAACTTCAGTTTGGGTTCAATAGCGTGATTGAGACGACGAAATTGCTTAACGATTGAATCAGGTCTTCGAACTTTTACCACAGAATAATAGTACTAAGCGTCTTTTACTGTTATTGTGAGATACTGGTTCAATCTTACATTCTTAATTATTTTGTGGAAAAAGTAAGTAGTTTTATTATAACTATTTCACAACATTTTTGAAGTCTTTTTCAAGTCAACACATACTGGCCAGGCACATAAGCTAGTTTGACATAGTTCTAAAGCGTTCAGCTACTTCTGAAGCCGAGCGTAGCTCCCCAGCTAATTTCGTACCTCGTTGAAGCAGCCGCATGAGTCACCAGAGGCCGTTGCTACATCAGCTGACTCATTGACTGCCGCCGTACCTAGTGGGAATGGGAAATCTATTGTTTCCCACTGCCTCCTCCAATTAAATCAAGATTAACGGCCACAATGCACGTTACGCGCAAAATATAAGTTTGCACACAATTTGCACCTATTGTGTAATATTTGGTAAGAGATCAGTTAAGGTGCACCTATAAGACGGACATTAAGTCTCCTGATAAATTAGAATTATATGAAGTACCTAAGCAACGTTCAAATATTACAGCTTGGCAATAAAAAAGAAAACTTTGAAGCTCCGTGTGACGGTGGTGTGGTGTTGCAAAAAGTATGGGAGATCAAAAAAATTGCTATAATAAATATATCCATAGCATATAATATGTCATCCATTGCATAGACCTGAATAATATTAAAGTTCAAAAGTCATTAAGAGTTAACCAACATTTTAATACGGCAACAGCAATGCTGTGTAACAATTTTTTTCCGGCCGGGTAAGCCCGTGTGACACATCCGGAATCCCACGCGATTACGTAGCAGCTAGGTCAAATCTATTTTCGTTTAGCACCGCACCGGTTGGAACCGGCGCGTAATATTTGTTGTAATCATTTACCTCGACAATTGTTTGTTTAGACAACGTTGCGCTATTTGAGTCTTTTAAAGCTTTATTGCTGTGACCATTATCTTTGTATCTGTATATGATAAAGGATTAAGAATTATTTATAGATACATTTACATTAGTTTGTCGGAGGTCATTTCACTGCGCTCATCTATTCAGCTGATGAAACAATCCAAGGTGTGGTTGTTGCACGGTCTGAGTCAGTGTCTGCCTTCTGATTCACTGCGCGGGTAAGTGACCTTGCATGCACCGGCTCCGAGACTGTACAATTACTAATAAGCCACTCGTCTAAGGACGATAGAAACTCATTATAAGTACTCATATAAAAAAGGAACTCTATGAAATGACGTAAGCTTTAAGCAGCTAAGATTAAAGATCTTAAACGAGACACAGACACAAATCGATATAAAATACCTATCTAACGTGGTATCAATCAATGAACTGAAATAACTGAAAGTCAATATCAGGTACTAAAGGAGCTCATACGATAATAGTCGGTTAAGTTTCGGAAGCAAGGTGACCTAAAGGTGACCCCTGTTTGAATAACAAACAGTTCGTCGACATTATTTTTCGTCAATAAGTTCATAAACTCAACAACGCTTAAACACTTTGTTCGAAAGTCGGAGAAGGATTAAAGTTTTATCGACGACGAACAGTAATAAAGTCGGTGCGTAACTTGGTATAACATACAAATTCGGTGTATTTATTTAATCATTAATATTTTCATAGCGAAAATACTGTCAAAATAGATGATTGTTCTGGTTTAGAAAACATATTAAATTAAAATAACAGCAGTTTAATATTTCCGTAGATTGGAAATTCCCATGAACCAAACTTTGTTATAGAAAGCTCAGTGTTGGAAAAACGGTGCAAACTTTTAGTAGCAGTTAGAGCTTTTGAGTTGCACACGGAACAAAAACCTTTGAAACAAAGCCGAGACGCGGCCGACATGAAAAACACTTGGTTTAAAAAGAAAATATAAAATAAAGAGAAAAAAAAGATGAAGCGAATTTACCTCGCCGCACCAGCGGGCAATACAGCCACCGACTAATTGCGAGAAACAAGATTAACGCTAGAGTAGGGGCACTAAACGAGGATGGCTCTCTGTTTACCAACACTGCTCCTTTTACAACACCACTAATAGACTTATTTTATTAGAGATAGACGCCGAGATAACGTTTACGTATATTAGTAAAGCAACTTAGTAATGTCATGAAATCGACGCCTATAAAACTTGCCACTGCTGGAGTGAGGTAGGGTATAAAATGATTCAATTTCATTAATTGACTGCAGATAGCAGATTTCGCTTACATAAAACAAATTTAGTTTACGACATTTTTACGTAAATAAAAACATTATGACCGACATTTATTGTAATATTTGTATTAGTAAAATAATATAAATAAACAACTCATCTTTCTTTAATTGAGGGAAAGATCTGTGACTATAATAATAGGTATTTGTCGTTTACAAGTATCATTATAGTAACCGATCTTAATGCAACTCTATCATCTTGCGTATTATATTAGCTATTCAGCTAAATTATGTGCTTACGAATATAATTGCTTAGTCAAAGTCAAAATATTTTTATTTAAATAGACTTATCGGTGCGATTTCGAATCTTTTCGGTGCTTCTTAATCTAATGCACTGCAGTAGTAATGGAATCATTTAATGATCCAATAATTTTCAAAAATATATATATATATATATAAATAATAATAAAATAATATATCTGAATAGGTGAAATAACTGAATAGATTTGAATCTATCAAATATAAGTAAATTATTATAAATATAATTTAACATAACGTTTTATGGATAACTGTAAGCACGGTATAAATACTGTAAGCTAGCATTATTGATTAATAAGTTTTTTAGAATAAAATTGTTTTTGTACTTTTTCAATACATATTGTATTGTAATAAACTATTAATTATTAATACCAACAAAAGGTCTGTGTCGCGGTCGCGTGATAGCTTAACCCTTTGCGGGCGATTCTTTTAACAGGATCCAGCATGGGATACACGTAAGTCAAAAGGACTGATAACTAGACAGGGGGTAGAAGCGAGCGGACACTGCGACAAGCGGCCACCGGCTAATTGCCGGTAACCGTATAAATGAGATTACCGCTCGGACGCGCGGCGCCTCTTTACAGGGCCGTTTCACACTGGATGGACGAGATGGCCCTGTGATTGTCGGTTTTTTTCGTTTGTTAGGGAGAATCCGATACTAAAATAAGTAGGCATGCACCGAAGGGCCCAAAAACGCTTAGAACATTTTTGTACCACCATGTGTAGGTAGGTACTGATGAAAAGCAATAAACGATTGAATTGTATTATTCTGATTTTGGGATGAGTTTAAAGGTTGTCTTATAGAAGCTCAGCTTCCATAAAAATGCAATTGAAATGCTATAGCATGGTTACTACTCGGGTTTATGCGACATGATATTTCTTGAGTGTATCCTAAAATTGTCATTACTCAATACAAAAATGAGAGTAAGCAATATTCGTTCATGTACAAACACGGGTTCTGTTGCTAGAGAAATCTGACATGAGTACATATTTGAAACTATCTGTATCATAAATGTGATGTGGGCGGTTTAAAGGTCGGTATGCTTAACTTTAATTTAAAATTGATGTTTATGAATTATAATATTTGAAGAATAACACAGTTGTTTTCAACCATACATTGCAGGCAAAACCACCAACAAAGAGTCATTTTATTCTCACCAATGTGTTTGTTCTTTTGCATAGGCAGAGGGTGTATAAATCTCCTTATGAAAGCAAAAAGTCACATGTATGGTCGAGCCGCGCCAAAGCCTTACCAGCGGGCTGCGGCTCAATAACTCTTGGGACAATCCAATTACTGATGGCCAGCCGAGTTTAAAAAAAGGATAATCTTCTTACGGTCACTGTTACTACGAGTTAAGTTTTTAAGCATTTCCACGCAATATATTCCAATAGGAAACCCGCAATTTTGTTTGAGAGCAATTCGTTTCAATTACGATTCGGTGTTTGTTTTTATTTCAAAGAAACTTGATCATATTTTGTATTTGATAAAATCTAGTCTAACAAATGTTACATACAGAAAATAAAAGATGTGGGTATTTCTATTGTTTTCATTTCTTTGCTACTATTTTATATAGTATATACCTAATTCCGAAAAAAACCCACGACGGTTAAAACATTACTGAAAAGCGCATCAAAGTCAGACTAGTAGTTTGATTTTGCTCAAACAAATGTTTACTGCAGCGCCCCCTGGTGAATTGTCACCGTAACACTTAAATAAGAACATTCACCAATCAAACCCAAACCCATTACTGAAAACAGCATCAAAATAGGACTAGTAGTTTTGGTTTTTGCTTAAACAAATGTTTACTGCAGCGCCCCCTGGTGAGTTGTCACCAAAACACTTATCTAAGAGCATTTACCAATCAAACCTAAAACCATTACGGAAAACCGCATCAAAATCGGACTAATAGTTTTGGAGATAAATGGTAACATTGCTATGCAAAACAAATGTTAACTGCAGCGCCCCCTGGTGAGTTGTTATCGTAACACTTATCTTAGAACATACACCAATCAAACCCGAACCCATCACTGCAAACCGCATCAAAATAGGAATAGTAGTTTTCGAGATAAATGGTAACATTAGTTTGCACAAACAAACAATCTCTCATCCCAAACAAACGCTTCACAAAAATAGTAATGACATTAAGAACACAATATAGCTAGCTTTATTTCAATACGGTTTTACCCGCGTGGTGCCCGTTCCCGTGGGATTATCGGGATAAAATATAGCCTATGCCACTCGGGAGAAATGTAGCTTTCTAATGGTCTTAGAATTTTCTAAATCGGTCCAGTAGTTTCTGAGATTAGCGCGTTCAAACAAACAAACTCTTCAGCTTTATAATATTATTATACAGTATAGATAATGAATGGTATTTAATACCATTGATGCGAAACAAACAGATAATTTACCAAGATAAATACAATAAAACAATTACGAGGGACAAATTTAATGTCGTGTCAATGCCGGCGTTTTAGATGACATTTAAAAGCACGACAAATTTATTGTATTTCGATTTGAATTCAATGAAATCGAGACAATATTACAGAAGAGGGGTGCTAAACAGTCGTCGCTCGTTAAAAGCATTTTAAGATTTCGCAATAGCCTAATTCAGATCTTGACCTTTCGAATCAGTAAACGACATTATAATAATATAAAAAAAAATGTGACTACCAAATAATCAATTATTCATCATCAGCCATTTTTAATGTCCCCACTGCAGAGGCACTGGCCTTCCTGATGGATGGATAAGGAGAAGGGGCCGTGACCCACCACGCGGGCCCAATGCGGATTGGTGGGTTTTAACGACTGCAAATGCAGCCGGGACCAACGGCTTAACGTGCCTTCCGAAGCACGGAGGAGCTCGAGATGTAAATTTATGGTCACCCATCCTGTGACCGACCATTGCGAAAGTTGCTTAACCTCAACAATCGCAGTCCGAGCGCGCAAACCATTGCGCCACGGGCTCCTCCATCAATTATTATTTCGTTTAAAACACATTATCTGGCACCATCAAATAAAAATCAGTTACATAAATTAAGGGCGTATTATTTATTTAATAACCCCATATTAATACATGCACGTTTGCGGAAACTAAAATTTCAATTTTCGTAACGCAGAACTCGTAAAATTATAGAGCAGAATGTTTTACTAGTAATTATTGTATGATTATTCATTACATGTTCTCATCCATTTCCGTCGTGGGATTTTAATAAGCCCTTTAAAGTTATTGTGCGTGTTCTAAAAATGATGTGAAACTTCAACACTTGGACACGCCGGTTGCTCTCAAATAATCTAATCTCCAAAAATCACGAATGTAAGAATCAGTAGCAATTGTCTTGGGAGCGAAACGAAGTTTTCAAATGAAAAAGAATAATTACATTATCTTCTTGTTAACAGTTTCCTAATTAGTGAATATACGCAGCGTTTTTGTCTTTTGGACATTGTCATAGCCTTCATACTTTTAAAATAAAATAAAAGAAGGTTGTCGGTAAAATGAACTTTAAGTTGATATCAATAAAAATACTTTTATACCACCCACAGCTGCAATTTGCCATTAAATTACTTAATTATCTCCTTGAACCACTTTTATTATCATACGGCTATGGGTGCGACACACATCTTTTTTGTAAACATTGCACATACACAGGAATCTTCACTTCAAGTAGGTCGAATAAAAAACTACTGTCGAATTATTAAAGTGACCATGTAAACATTTGGCAATTCGTCGTCATAATAAATGCGATCAAATGTTCTTATTCCGTATTTATTGGCTCATGTGATAATTATGTCCTTCTGTAGAGAAAATTCGAAAATGAACCTCTATGCTATCGGCGTTAACTATAGTTTAACTGGGATTCCATCGATAGAAGCGGAATGGGTATGGTTTCCGAGTAAAACATTTAAGTCTTGAGAACTCTGAATACTCTTTTGTAGTGCCTACTGTAACCATTTTATGAGGTGGAAACAAAAGAGCTCCGGGTCAGCCAGCAGCCGGTGAAGGTTGAGCGATGTCAAGTAAATTTTAACACGCAATTAGTAACCCAGCGGACACCTTGGCACCGATAGCTTGAATCGTTCAGGGACGGTCGCCCTCCTACCTCCTAGTATTATTATCACATTGCACTGTGTGGCCGCACCGGATACGATATTAAGGCTGGAAATACACGTCAGATTTTTCTTTCCGATAGTCTGATCAGACAAAACAAAAGGCGCTTGTGCCATACATTTGTTTGAATAATCAATACGCATCCGGTCCGATAGTCGGATCGGACGTCCGAGTCTGAAGGCGCTGTATGCATACTTCTGTACAGAGGCGAAATAGACGTCCGATTCTCCATCCGATTTGCCAGTTGAATCTCTAGCGCATATTATTTTACTCTTTGGACCGAGTTTAGACGACGCAAAAATCGAACATGTATCGAGTGAATCTGATCACATAGTCTGATCAGACAATCGGAAGCAAATCTGACGTCTATTGCTAGCCTTAAGGAAACCGCGACTAGGTTTATAGTCGGTTCCTAACGCGCTTTTTTCGGTAATAGACCTTTGTTACAAACGTCGATCATTGTTTTTGCGCACGCAATCTGTCGGTTATGGCCGTTAGGAGCCATGTGCGATACAGCGATACGTACAGGGAAACTTTATCGTTACCGCTTCAATTTTGTACATTTCAATTCATTTCGATAGAAAATTGTTTTGGTTTTGTTTCGTTTAAATTTTTAGTAACGTGAATAAGATTGTTATTATCAATTTCGACTCAATTGTTCGGCAACAGTACAATTTGTGGAATGCGATTATGTTGTTATCTTTTATAGCATGTTTGATAACTTATTGTCCTCTTAATTCATAAGTGCTCGGAAATATGACACGAATAAATCAACACGTAACTGATATAACTGGTTTGCGTTGGTTCGAAAGTTGTAAACCACAATTTTGGTTTGCAAGCCGCAAATAATACTTTTCTTCTAAGAATTGCTTTGTATTTTATGAAAGAGGAAAGGTCAAAGAAGAAATTCTAGATCGATCTGGGATGGCTGTTACCAAGTGGGTTAGAGTTTACCCCGCCCTGGCGCCTGGCGGCCGGCGGCCATGCCGACAGTAATCCGGGTGGCAACAGCGGTGTGACGTCGTCGACTCACCTTGACTCACTTTAGTTGGCCCGCTTGCATTACTGTTTGTTCGTGTACTCGTGATTAGAGAGAGCAAGCACGTCATTTTTATCACATGACTGGTGCGTTTGCGTGTACTGGTACTGGTACTTTCCCTTGAGAAAGTTTTAAGTTGTACTCGAGAATTGAACAAAACTTGAATCATCTTATACTTTTTGCTGGTAAAAAGACGAACGCGAAATTCGCGAAAATACTTGCAGATATGGATATCACATCTCGTCTGTGTACATTGAGTAGGTACAGACAGAGCGTGCGTGGAGTGGGAGCTGAATGTTTTCTTGTGAAACTAGCTGTTGCTATGAATGGGCGATATTGCAATTAATTTCAAGCAGATAGCTTGAACAGCTGATGCTCCGCCATTCGTATCGCATCAACACGATATTCATGGGGCGAAAGCGTGATGGCAGATAATGGAGGTGAGATTTTTAATGATCGTATCGGTGAAAAGTTGTCTTGAGACCGTTGCTTATGATGCATTTATCTGTTTTTGACGAGGCATTAGCAAGAATTTGCTATTCTTTTATTAAAAAAAAAAAAAAAAACTAAAAGAGTGACGACGGTCATTTGTAGTGGTCAGTTTTCAAGATGTACCTACGCAGGGGTCTTTTCCCAACCGCAACAACATTTTATTTGACATCAACTTATTAAATCTTGCCACCATCTTGCTTATTAATCAAAATACCCAAACCTTTTTCAAGGCGTTAACTTATTTAAATCCCACTACCTGCTTTTAGCTAAAGCAAGAACATTTAGTTGGTCCGTTGATTTCAATCTCCTTGACTCACATCGCCCTGGCAAAGGCGCCCGCAGCGGGGCGGTCGTTGTGAAACATTGTGCTAAGGGGTTTTTTTCTAACCACAACATTTTTATTTGGCATCGAGCAATTAAATCTTGCCAGCCTCTCGCTATATATATGTGTCGCAGGAAAATTAGATAAATAGAATTTTCGCAAAAATCCTAGGGATATTGCGAAAACACGGATAATTAGACAATGGTGTTGTCATTTCTCAATCCTACTGAAAAAGGATAGGATTTTTGCGAAAAACTGGTAGACTTAGTAAGATTGCGAAAAAAATCGCTTGCTATTATGAAATAAGAACACTGATTGACTGGTCGGATCGTCCAAAACAACATTTTCTTTGATTGGTAGACGACTTGACGTTTCAAATGTCAATCCATTCTCTCATCTCTCCATCCAACCAATCAGAGTAAGAGTTAGCAAGCAAGCAAAAATAAAGCCAATCAGAATAAAGAATATTCAATGTTACTAAATCAACCCGTATTTTCCTCCAACCTCATCGCAAAAACCCTATCTTTTTAAAGATTAAGAAATGTCAACACTATTGTCTAATTATCCGTGTTTTTGCAATATCCCTAGGATTTTTGCGAAAATTCTATTTATCAAATTATCCTACGACATATGCATCATATAATCCCAAACCTTTTTCAATGCATTATCTTATTCAAACTCCACTACCTGTTTAATTTAAGTAGATAAAGCGCAAGAGCAGTTAGTTGCTCCGCCGATTTCGATCTCCTTGACTCACATCGCCCTGGCAAAGGCGCCCGCACCAGGGCGGTCGTTGCGTAACTCAGCGCTGGCAGTCCTTGTCGCTAATGGATCTAGTGCATAATATTGCTACATAGCCAATGCATTCGGAGAATTATTTCCAACGAGTGTGACTTAATTAAAATATACCGAAAATCCTGTTGCTTACAGATGTGGTAAAACGAAATAAAATGAGATTCATGTTGATAGCCTTTGTCGCTATTGGATTTAGTGTATAATATTGCTACATAGTCAATGCATTCGGGGAATCATTGCTAATGCGTGTGATATAATTAAAATATACCGAAAATCTTTTGTTTTGCAAAGGTGGTAAAAACAAAATAATATGAGATTCATGTTGAGTCTTTGACGCTTTGGATCTAGTGCATAATATTGCTAAATAGCCAATGCATTCGGAGCATTATTGCCAACGAGTGTGACATCCTAATCCTAACTTATAATATTACTAGCGGATCCTCGCGGTTTTACCCGCGTGGTGCCCGTTCCCGTAGGAATATCGGGATAAAATATAGCCTATGTCTCTCGGGAGAAATGTAGCTTTCTAATGGTCTAAGAATTTTCTAAATCGGTCCAGTAGTTCCTGAGATTATCGCGTTCAAACAAACAAACTCTTCAGCTTTATAATATTATTAGTATAGATAAATGCGAAAGTGTGTTTGTTTGTCCTTCCTTCACGCCTTAACTAAGCAACCAATCGACTTGATTTTTGGCATACAGTTATAGTTGAAAGGACTTAAAGTAACATAGGCTACTATTTAACCCGTTATTCTGACAGAAACGGGAACCACGTGGTTGAAATACTCTGAAAATCTTAAGTGATTTACGGACGCGGTAAAAACCTTTTGATTTTGTAAATTAAATGAGATTCATGTTGATAGTCCTTGTCGCTATTGGATCTCGTGCATAATATTGCTACATCATAGCCAATGGATGCGGAGAATTATTGCCAACGCGTGTGACATAATTAAAATACACCGGGAATGCGTATCCGATAGTCTGATCTGACAATGGCACCGACTCCAAAAGGCTAATTTATTACTCTCTGATTTTTTAAATCGGTTTATATTTTTTTTATAAAATGTTTTTTAGTCACAGTATAAAATAAACGTTACGTAAAGTAAGTCTCGCACTTCGGTTTGACTCAAACTAGTAGGCAACAACTAGTTTGAGTCAAACGTCTGTGTCAAACCGCTTGACCGAAAAAACGTTTTTTTTTTCAGGACTCCTCAAACTTCGGACCCGATTTCTAAATTTCAAAAAAGGGACCTACTTGGCAACAGTCCCGATGTTATAACGTTTGATTGAATCATTTCGATCGGTGCAGTCAGGTGTTCTCGAGTAGGTAAACGGTATACATGAATAAAAAATATATACGCGACGAATTGATAACCTCCTTCTTTTTTTGAAGTTGGTTAACAAACCTTAAATGAGATTCAGGGTTACTGGCGTTTCGGACAGAATAAGTTCGGACACTTTGTACGATTGACACTGCTAAATTCATATTTTATACTATTTCAGAAGACAACATGACGACAGATTTATAATTTATCCATTTACGTAGCCCTCAAAACCAAGGTAAAAGAAAATATACGACGATGACATCAGTCTGTCGTAATCGCAACCTTAAATTAATTAACACGAACGACAAGAACAGAAACTTTGTTCGCCTTAACCCATATTCTTGCTTGTTTTCAATTACACTTCATAAACACCAATTTCGCCAAGTTGCGATTTCAGTTACGCCATAGCAAATCTATTGTCACCCACCCATCGGAATGTCAAGTGTGACGCAATCGGGTCATTCGAGACCGACAACTAGACCGATGGAACCGCAATGTGGTCACACTGTACTAACAGAAACCGATAGTTGAGGAATTGACTCCAATTCCGACTAGACCTTGCTAACAGCTTGTTGTGTGCTACATGTCACAGACCTATATCGAGATAGACGGTAAAAGTGTACGTACCTTGCGTGCCAAAAGTTTGATCGACGTTCAAAGTTTTACGACCTTAGTCAGTCCGCATAAGACCATTGCCATGAAAACACGCGTCACTGAGCAACGAAAATGGTTAATGTGCAGTGCTTTCTTGCAAGAGCTCGTCAATAACATTTACACATCGCTAAATCTCGCTCGTGACATTGATTGTAGGTACGAATAATTCGACACGCTAGGTTCTCATACAGTTTGAAGCGTTCTTTACGTCTATCTCGATATAGGTCTGTGCTACATATATTATATTAAATACCTTGCAAATAATTAAAAGGTTGAAATTTTTTGTAAATATCGTTACCCATTTGATAAAGCTGATAAGTTTTTGCGCTATTGTTTGTCAGCTAAAAAGAGTCCTAAAAGGGTAGTAGGACAAAACGGCCGATGCGATTTAATTTCATTAACTGCTTTTATATTCTAATTATAATTCGTTTTAAAACTTGCCTTCCTAAATTAACGTCATATATTAAACAAATGTAAGAGCTATTTTGCACTTCTTCCTATGATACCAGATCCGTGAAAATTCGTTTCAAAATAGTCAATAATTATTTGTATGGTAGTTTACGCACAACCGAATTCCGTCGTCCTATTTCAGTCGCAAACTCAACAAAGAAAACTACTACACAGCTACTTCGGACCGACAATTCTTGGATGCAAATCGGACGCAGTTTGCAAATGCTCTTAGGCTGAAATAATTGATCAAGCTATTTAAATTAAAATTAATAACTCAACATAAGCAACATATAAACTACACGTAGTTATAACGCATGTCAGGGCTCTATTTATTTACACGCGGCAATCATTAAAGTCGGCGCCACTGACGCAATTGAACTAGCACACTTACAATAAATATATCCTTAAATCATTTAGGACACTGCCATCACATAATTAAATATAGGTAACTAGCTTTCGCACGCGGTTTCACCCGCTTGGTTCCCGTTCCCGTGAAAATATCGGGATATAAAGAAGCCTATGTTATTCCTTTCAACGAACTCCATGCCAAAAATCAAGTCGCTTAATTGCCTAATTAGGGTGCGAAGGAAAGACAAACAAACACACTTTCATATTTATAATATTCATTAGGATTAGGAAAAACGAACCTTGAATTATGAAATCAAACTAACTGAAGGTGACATTAAAATTGTGATTATTTTTTTTACCAGCTTCATCTACGTTAATTATAATATTGTAGGCATTCAATCTATTAGTGACATTAGTAGATTAAATTAATTGAACTAAATCACTAAAACAATCCAGTTAATAAATATATTCGCAGATAATTATCTAGTAAAGCTAGCCGCCAAAAACATTGTACTATTGACCCAATCTGTATTTATCAGTAAAACTTTAAATAAGGCCAGACATAAACCTATATATTTACTCTATAAAACCAATAACTGTCTTATAACAGAGCGGGGCATCTGTTCTCAACATTTCAATCCAAGTTAGCTTAGAAACGTCCATTTGTTATGATCGTAGGATGTTCTAAAAATAGAATCCATTGAGACTACGTGAATGAAATTTTATCAGTTTAGAACGCGATAGGTTTGCATAATAAAATAAACCGCTAAGGCGGTCACATTTTTATAAGGGTTGCTAATTATTATAAGTCATATGTAGGAATTAAATAATTTATTATTGAATCTACTATGTTCCGAATACATAGAGAAACTGTGAATATGAATACACTTATGATATACCTTCAAAGATCGGCCTAACCTAGTAATATCTATACTAATATTATAAAGCTGAAGAGTTTGTTTGTTTGAACGCGCTAATCTCAGGAACTACAAGACCGATTTAGAAAATTCTTAAACCATTAGAAATCTACATTTCTCCCGAGTGACATAGGCTATATTTTATCCCGATATTCCCACGGGAACTGGCACCACGCGGGTAAAACCGCGAGAATCCGCTAGTAATAATATAATAGTATGCGAAAGTTTGTGAGGACTGCAGATGTATGAATGTGGGGATGCTTGCAACTCTGTCACGCGCAATTTACAGTAATATAGCTTATACCAGGCCTGTCTCACTTCCATACAAGCGGCGCAAATTCCCGAGATATTTACCTACTATTCTGGAAAACAACCTAATTTCAACCTTTTGCATGTATAGCGTTCATAGTACAATAACTGTCTGCCGTCTCGCTTTAATCTGCTAGTCGAGCGAGTGCCAGCCTATTGAGACTAGTCCGGTGACCGGACGCTTGCGTTTATCATACCTAAACTCGGGAGTGAAATTTCTGTACCGTAAGGTATTAATATATTCTGTGCTTATACATTAGAATGACACATAGGCTACAATTTATCCCGACACACGAGAAAGCTACGCAGGTGAAACCGCGGGCGGTCGCTAGTTCCGCGTATAAAATCGTGATTCATCTTCCTATGTGCGTTGGTCCAAAGATTACCAAACTTGCAAATCATCAGATTTCTCCCTGCGTATTTAGCACCCACTCCTCACACGTCAGATGTTAGCTGGCAAAAAGCCATGTAAACATACCGCCAAATAGGGCAACGACCACGAACGAACGCAAATAGCATTAGACAATATTCTATTAATATTCACGTTTAAAAATAAACACGAATCGATGGAGGGGAGCTCCACGTGTCCCTCAAGATTAATTACTGCGGCTGAAGAGAAGTAGACTTTAAAAGCAGAACCGGGGATGTTGGGTAACAGCAGAGTGTGTTTGATGTTTCGATATAAAGCTTTATAAACATTGCCTTCTAAAGATAAATATTACGGCGCTATAAAAGATATTATTTTTTTCATAACGGTGCCATTTACGTGTAGTGTATAATAATAAGTGGCTAATAAGGTAAAATGCATTATTTTCTTTATGCCAAAACATGAGTTCGATTTTATCACAAAATAATTGATATAAATTATTTTGTGATAAAATATATCACCAATCGGCTTTACGACATAAGGAAAAAGTTTAAAATAAACTTCAACGTCCCGCTAGAGTTAAGGTGGAAGACGCAAAATAGATTTTTCAAAAAATATGATATTGCTACAACAAGCAAGACCTACCTACAAATAGGAAATAACCACAAAAATGCCATGATTACAGAAAATCTTCTACGTGTGCAAATTTCCATGAGTGTTCAAAATTATAGTCACAGTCACAGTTCTTCACACAACGCAACATGTATTTCAATTATGGGAACATTCGAAATCTTTACGCGTCAGAAAACTTTACGATATGTCTGCTTTTATGTCAACAATTGTCATTTCTGGTTTCCTCGACGTCATTCGCGGCGCGTGTAACGAACTGGAGTTCCCCTCTTTTTCAGAAAACACGAGTTTGAAAGGGACGGTTTAATCGAGAGACGCGGAAGCACAGAGTACGTAGGGCGACGGGGGTGCTCAGGCAGAGAGAATACTCAAACCTAAGTGCAATTAATCTCATACGCGCAATGACATTACGTTTACAGTCATTTGACTATCACGGCTCAATACTGTAGAAAGGCACTTTGAACAATATTGTCAAAGTGAATAATAATAGGTATTATTTTCATTTCATGACGAACTGAATTTTGTTGTTATATGTAAACAACTAGCAAAGAGTTTTAACCAGTGTCAATAAAATTTCATAGCAAAGTTTGCATTTGAGTCAGGGAAGTTTTTCAAGTATGGCAGCAGTAGTCCTTCTGCTAACTTATTATTTTGTGTGGAGAGTGAAGCGTCAACGGCGCAGTACCTACCTACCGCTAACGCAGCAGGGAAAATTCTCCACGTGTTTAAAGGTCAAACTTGCATGGCACGTAAACAATAGCCAGTGGAACTTTAACTGAGATACATTTTAGTTTTCTCTTCGAAAATGCAAACGCATGGGAATATATTTAACAGTCCTAAAGAGCTTGCACAATAATATATTCAAACATCATATACACAGTCGTGAGATTTTTTACCTATGGAGTTTTTTTTACATCAAAGTCATATTAAAATTACTGAATAATTTACGACGGTGTACAATCTTCTTCAAAAAACATCGACAAAGAATAGTAAAATGCGGAACAATATAATTTCTTAGATTGCTTTAGTACCGCATTAAAGAGTTAAACTAGTATAAATAACGATCCAGTTATTTGTAATTTCCTTTTACAAAAGAAATTGCAACAAACATTCGATGTTTGTTTTTCCAAGTTCGTCAAATATTTCCAATTCTTCAGCGTTAAATTACCATAAGATGTAAAATTTGTTTGTTTTATTCAAACTGAATTTACGTACGTTTTACACAGTACGTTAAACAAAATTATCAAATAAAAAATAGTAAGGTCTGGTAGACGTGTGTGGGGGCGTGTGTGTGTGTGTGTAACTCGAATGTTTGCCACAATTCAAAATATTTGTCTAATCGAAGTTACAAATAAAGTGGGGAGAGGACACACGAGGACTAAGTAAAATGCATTATTTCATCGTATTGCCTTCATAAATTTATGTCGATTATTAAATATATTTTCATCGGTATCGAAGTCGGTTTATGTCGCTCGAATCGATAATATTTTTATTCTGTTAAGTATTTCGTTTAAATGAATAATCGTAACTGTATGATTAAATTAAGGCGTGATTAAGCAAAAAAGAAAGTAACTAGACGAAACAAATTTGACCTACTGACATCTTACTTTTTTGCACGGTTTATATCCATTTACACCCACTACTTCGTTGCCACAAGCCGCCCATGGTGTGTTGTCGATATTGCGAAGCTCTTTTAGTACCTACCTACCCTAAATTAATAAGTCGATGTACCTACACAAACCTACTCTAAAGTTCAACTGATATTACAGTCGACACCTACACGACAATTGACGTAATTCGGTACAGTTGCGTCGATAAATATCTCGTCTAATGCTCTGCCACAACCGGTTTTACTCGATAGTTTTACTCTAAATCGAGTAAAACTCATCGTGTGGACAGCAATACTCAGAACTCGATGCGCTCCTGTGCCTTGATTTTGGCTTGACCTGTTGGCTCAATAGACTAAAACCGTTTGCTCGATCGAGTACAACCGTGTGTGAGCACAGAACATTCACGAGCCCACCGCCTGGGAACAATAAAATATTTTTCACCTCACAAGCTCTGAAAAGGAGGTTTTGTCAATCAGTTTAGGCGTAGAAAATCGCTTTTTGCGACCTAGCGCGGCAAAGTACTTTTTTAATTTAATACCTAAAAATATGTCTTAATGCGTTCCGAATAGCACTATTGACTTTTTAGTTATATTTGATTCTTATTTCAATAGCTTTAAACTAATTATAATACTCCGTTTTGGTTTAATTATATTATTTTAGTTCATTGAATCATAAAAACAATAACAATACGATTAAACTATTTGTTATAAAAAATATATATTAGGCTGGGTGAGATTTCACAACCTGTGATTGGATTTCGGAACGTGACATAAATCTTTATTTTTAAATTGTCTTTGTCTTGTACCTCATGTTAGTGTCAATATTAACTGAACCGTTTTTATTGTTTTTTATAAGTTACAATATATTCCTACTTTAAATAATTTTGAATTAACTATAATACTCCCTTTTTTATTATTGCTTTTTTATTAATGCTCTGCCACAACCGGTTTTACTCGATAGTTTTACTCTAAATCGAGTAAAACTCATCGTGTGGACAGCAATACTCAGAACTCAATGCGCTCCTGTGTCTTGATTTTGGCTTGACCTGTTGGCTCAATAGACTAAAACCGTTTGCTCGATCGAGTACAAGCGTGTGTGAGCACAGAACATTCACGAGCCCACCGCCTGGGAACAATAAAATATTTTTCACCTCACAAGCTCTGAAAAGGAGCTTTTTGCGGCCTAGCGCGGCAAAGTACTTTTTTAATTTAATACCTAAAAATATGTCTTAATGCGTTCCGAATCGCACTATTGACTTTTTTGTTATATTTGATTCTTATTTCAATAGCTTTAAATTAATTATAATACTCCGTTTTGGTTTAATTATATTATTTTAGTTCATTGAATCATAAAAACAATAACAATACGATTAAACTATTTGTTATAAAAAATATATATTAGGCTGGGTGAGATTTCACAACCTGTGATTGGATTTCGGAACGTGACATAAATCTTTATTTTTAAATTGTCTTTGTCTTGTACCTCATGTTAGTGTCAATATTAACGGAACCGTTTTTATTGTTTTTTATAAGTTACAATATATTCCTACTTTAAATAATTTTGAATTAACTATAATACTCTCTTTTTTATTATTTTAGTTTTTTATATGATTAAAACAACGAGAATAAGGTATATTTAGATTAAACTTTATGTTTAAAGATTTTTTAGCGGAAGTTGACCGCGGTAATAACCATAAAATGTTCCTCGCTGTTTTGAGTTGAAAAATTGTGTGTTGCGCTGGGCAAAAAGTTTTTAGCGTCTTGTACCACTGAAATCCTCGCTTCGCTCTGGATTCAATCCTAGAATCCTTCACTTGCTCAGCTTTCAATAGAGGTAACTCGCCATTAAATAACAACTTTCCAGCCTTGCATAACAAATAACTATTTTGTGTCTCATTTTCTTATAACGGTCGTGACCAGTTAAATAAAGTGTATAATGTTGAAACTTACCTCGTTTATGTGTTTATACGTTTTGATGAGGTCTACGCTGAGTTTCCTAAGGGGTGCCGTTGAAGGGTCCCGAAAATGGTGTGGTATTCGAGCTTGCATCGCCTGGACAAGTGAGAAAACAAAGTTCAGTGAAGTTTTTTTTTTATTAAACATTAAAATAAATCTGAATAATAAGAACAAAAGCTCAATCGCGCTAATATTGAACGATACAACCAATACTAAATTATTACATTATGCTTCAGTAAAATATTACTTTCACGTATGTAGCCTAGTGAGCTTAAAAGGATACCAATATCACTTAACTTCAAGATTTGTTATAAAGATTATATAAAGAACTAATTATAAATACAACCGAAATGACAACACCATATTCAGTTTTGGTTATATCGTTGAAATTTTGCGTAATCGATCTTGCAGCAAAACTCAAAGGTTACAAACCACATAAAAAAGTTAATCCTACTCAAAAAAGCTGTTTGCTTACAGTATAATGAATTTATACCACTCTAAGCTACATTCATACCATATAAAAAAAAACAAAAAACTAATGCCAGCAAATTAGTGAAGTTAACAACAAAACAAAAGAAAATCTACAAGCTGACAAGTATGCGGTGAGTGAGACACGAGACAGTTTGTGTTTACATCAGTGTTATCTGGCGCGTAGTGGAACGAGCTATGTATTCGCACCTGAAGTAATCATTCTAATAACCATATATCTATCAGAGACTACCGGCTGACTAGAAATGTGCTCCACGACGAACATTATCTAACAGAGTTTCTATTGATGCGAGTTACGCTGACACGACCACTATTTACGATCTTTTCACATGCAGTTTTCTAGTCTGATATCATCTAATAGATCAGTTTGCAATACTGAGCAGTCATTCAAATATTGCAGATGATTAGATATAATTCAGTTATGTTTTTACAAATAAAAAGCTTTTTTTGCAATAAATAAAGAGTCGACTGTAGCTTTCACAGATTTTTCTCGTAATCCGAATAAAAAAATAGGACGTTCAATTCAAAATACAGTTATGAATTAAGCATCACATTCGAAGTGAAGTGATCTTAATTTTTTTGAGAATATTAAGTTCCGAAAGGGTATGGACTTCTACTAACAATAAACTATTTGTAAACAAGCGCTCCTTACTCCCGAGTCCTTTGGATTTTATGACACTGGTTTTATACATTTTGTCAAGAAAATTTACATTGATTGAAATGATCACACTAATATCTAGGATATCAATATTTGTGAGAATAGCAAGTCGGGTGAGCTAAGGTCAGAACAGAAATTGTGTACTCAAGTTGGACACTTCGCAACACAGTTCTCCGACGTCGCGCTGCATAAAGCAAGCCATTCGTCTTGTTCGATTCATCTTTGAAGTGCTTTCATCAAAACTTGCGTAGTTTAGCAACTTATTATATTTTGAAACCTTGGTTACAAATCCTTTATATCTTTTCCTAATATTTTTTTCGAATTTTCAGGTAAGAAATATTTTATATCATCAAATTCATATCTATTCCCAAAATAAATGTTAATAGACCGTTTGTGGCAAATAATCCTATGGGTACCTACTAACGAACTAAACGAACGACCTAACCAATTCTGATCAACAGTTTCTGTTTTGCCCGGCCACAGACCTACCGATTGTATTCTGTTCTGGGTAGAATAGTCCAGTACAGAATAGAATCCGGGTTCATCGTCACATCTTGTTGCCTGCAGTAGTGCTATATTGACCGGTTCCTTGCTGACCAGGCGTTCTTGCCGGTTCGGATCGATACTCGATAGGTTTGTGACACGTATATTTTGTTTGCACTATAGCCTCCGATTTCAATTCCGTTACGATCCGTTCTAGGCAGAATAGAATAGAATCGGCATGTCTGTAATCGGGCTCATCTTGTATGTAATGTGTTAAATCCAAGTCCATTTACTGGCCACATAGAGGCCGGCAAACTGCCTCGTGCATCATTTACCTCGTGTTTACAGCGGCAGAAAGCTCGGGGACTGCGCTCTGTGGCGCTCACCTGAATGTCGGACGGTGCGCTCATCGAGGCGAGCTGCTCCTCGGCCACCAGCCTGCCGTACAGCGGCACGTGCCGCCGCTCGCCGCCGGCGGCGTCCGGCATGCCGCCGCCGACCACACCCACTGGAACAAACAAACATGGACATTTAGCAGAGGTTTTTCCACCGCATATGAGTTAAGCGAAGTCCGTTGGGTGGTTTTCTGTAAGTCTTTGCCGATCTCCCGTTTCCCGCTCATTATTATTTCGCAGTGGACAGTGTGCACCAGCATAGCAATTGAACTGAATTTTACAACCAACTAACGGGTAAAAGGGTTTTTCTAAATGTCTATAATGTTGTCTGCACCGAAATCAGTTTAGAGGCTCTGAACTCTTTCTTCTTTATAAATTTTGCATTAATTTACAAGCAGATATGACGATTTCTGGCATTCTATAGGGCTTAAGATATTATTTTTCACATTAGAGAACGGTCATGCTATTAGGTATTTCTTCCTCGTGGTAAAATTTTCTAATGTTAAAAACGGAGTACGTATAGCAAGACTTGAACCAAATGAAGATTGACTTCCAATACTTAATTCATGAAGAAGACGAGAAGTAAACAACGCACATTCCACTACATTAAATAATTATTGTACGAAGTAACGTAAACAATATAATGATTACAAAGTTCATCCTACGTAGTGGTCATATCTGTGTGTCAAGTCAACAAGTCGAAGTTACGAGTATAATTATGAGGGGTCATTAAGAGATCGATGTCGCTATTGAAGTTGACTATTTAAGTTCCGACCCACTTGATGGCATAATACTTCAAATTGCCATGTCAACTAAAGTTCAGCTGATCACCCACGCAATATCGGTTCCACTCTGTACTTTTGCATATTAAACCAATGAGTCACTATAGCGTATATGAGTAATGTGACAGTACGTCGTCACAATATTCCGAGGAATTATTAAAAATATAGATTTTCAAGAAATATGATAAAATAGTAATTAATTGATTAGAATCCTGCTTTAAGTTTAAGAAGGAGCAGCATATCAATGAAGTCATCGGAATTCGGATTTCGAAAAATGTAGTGAGCTGAGATTGCAATGTTAATTCAAAGCAAGGTTAAACTTTTAAAATTTCTAGCCTTTATCATAAACAACATCTGGGTCATTATAAGTTAAGAGGTACTTTCCATGGCCAGGACAAAAAAATATGTTTTTATTATACTAACTTCCTAATTCACCTATTTATTACCTAAAACTAAATGCTTTCTTCATGCTCACTTAAATTTACTACAGAAATGTACGTAGTTTAGTCACAATAAGTTCTAATATAAGAAAAAAGTCTCTCCCCTGGTCTGTCCCCAAACCGACTTTATTTGTAAACCAGTTATTATGAATGTATTAAAATTCAATAATTACTTTATCATCGTTATTTTTATACAGAACAATAACTTAGTCACAGTGTCTTATAAGTAAAATTACTTATATTCCAATTTTTCATAAATAATATCAACGCCGAAATTTGTCCTCCGTGTTTCGTGTCTCGTCCCCTGGCTTTTTGTTTTTGTTTAAAAATCAGTTTTGTTTTGCTAGTTTGTGGAAGTTGAGACCTTAAGTGCATAGGATGTAACATGAAGCTAGCAGCAAGCGGCGCATAAGCCGACTGTGCAGCCATTTTAACGGCCATTTCAGTCACGCCGCTCGCTGGGTGTAGAAGTGTTGAGTGAATGCAGTCTTTCCTCTGGTAAGTTTTATTTAGCAATTATTTGTTAAAATACTAATATAGACTTAAATATTCACTATGAATAGTGCATACATTGTTACGTTTGACTGTGAATTGCGTACGAGAAACACTTTTACGGCTATTTTAGACATCAATCGAAAATGTATCTCCCCTGGCGTATTTCCCCTGGCTCTTTTGATAGCAGGGGAGATACTTGATGTCCAGGGGATATACATTTGTATGCGTTTTCATGAATACTACTACATTTGTCTCTGAACTTTTACTTGGCATTATGTATAACTTAGCTTTACAATTTAATATGACTTTATTACAGAAAAAATGACACATAGAAAAAAAATGACGCGCGAAGAACGGCTCAAAACAAAAAGATAGCAGAACGATTAATATACCAAAGAATTAAAAATGACAAAGATAAGTACGCTCAACAAAAAATCTTAAAAGGAAAAAATATGAAAAGAAGAAAGAAAATGGAGTTATTAAGACAGTTCAGCAAATGACTCCCAGAGAGCAGCGGAAGGTTAGAAAATTATGGAGAGAAAAAGCAAAAATTCGTAGACGTCGTTTAGCACTCCAAGATATAAGCAATGTTCCTGAAACACCACCATGTTCAGATAGTGAAGATCCACCGCCCCCTCAAAAATAAACAGGTGAGCGCAGGCAGCACAGCAAAACTCAATTCGAGCAAGAAAAGCAAGAAAATTGATAATAAGAAAACAATTAAAGGCTGAAATATCTCAACTTAAGTCTGCTGTCCAATGCTAAAAGAAACAAATACAACGGATCTATAGTGACAAAGAAACTATAAAGAAGAAACTGCTTTTTTCTGCTTTCTTCTGCTTTTCTTCTGCTTTTTGAGCTGCTTGTGTTGTCATTTTCAATTGGGTACATTGGATTATCCACAAAACATCGTAAATTTCCTCTACGTGTTGATGATAGATACGAAGCTAGCGATTCAGAAGATAAACCACTAATCAATTTCACATCTCAAGAACACAGGAAGAAGCCTCAAGAAACACTACAGCATTGTGTACCTACCAGTATTAAAACCAAACTGCACAAAGATGATTCAAAACCCTCAACATCTGGAAAGAAAACATTCTGCAACGGGGACTTTGTGCTGGTTAAACTTCAAGATACAAAACAGAATATCTTTATATTGCAATGTGCACAGGTGTTGAAGAAGATGATGAACTTGAACTTATATTTTGTAAAATCTGTGATGAAACTGGAAAAAAGTTCACAATTAATGTTGACGATATTTCTTTCATCACCTGGGATCGGGTTTTAAAAAAACTACCCTCCCCTAACTTAAAAATGAGAGGGTAGCTATTTTTTATGCATTTAATGAATCTAGTGACGTCTTTGAACGCGGGTTTTATAAAATATTTTTTTTTAGTTACCTTTTAATTAAAATGTTGTTAGTTTAATTACAAAAAAAAATTAATACTGTTACTCAGAGAAGTTTTTGTTTCTTTTTATTTCATTATTGATTATTGATAGTAAAGTTATAGATATTTTTGTTTTGATGGATAGGAAAAGTAAGAACCTTTTAATGTTTTGTACCTAGCGCTTAAGAAACATTTAATTTTATAAACAAAGACTGCTAAGAAATGACAAGTCTGATTATAAATAATTCATAATAAAAATAAAATTAAATAAATAGAGTTGATTCTTAAAAATAACCCTGTTTTAAATATGTCTATCTCTCTTCCCTGTCCATAAAGTATCCTCCCCTGTGCATTATGTCTCTACCCTGTACTGAGTATTTACCCTGGTCAACTCTAAAACGAGATAAAACCAACAAATTGACTGGCCACTTTGTAAACGTTTTCAACTTAAAAGTTTCCATAAAAAAGATGTATACTTAAGTAAAAATATATAAAAAAATGTCATGCCGTCACTTCATACAACATATTACCTCTTAACTTATAATGACCCATCTATCACATTCGCTTTCAGTATGAAATACACGTGAAATCTATTGCTGCCTGCAATACAACTCATTATGACAGTCGTCTTAGTCGGTATGTGATAAACGTAGATACACAAATCGTCTTCATTATGAATGACAGCATTGGTGATAGATAAATAGTAATAAAGTTTTATTTTCAGTTAATCAAGACACAGTTCAATATACAGTCGCAGACCATTAAAATATGTAAAGTTCAGAGCTTTCGGGGAGCAATTTCGTAAAAAGCTAATTCCTAACAATTAAGATAAATAGCATTTAATAACAGATGTTAACAGTAACCCGAGGTGCAATCGTGAACCCTTCGTTCTAGTCCAATGCAGAGGTCGCAGACACGTTAATTCAGTCTTATTTATGTACCGTCTGGCACGACGTGACATTTCATAATAAAACCGTGAACACTCGCCGGTTAGCATATTTGTAAATACCCGCCGCGTTAGCTGCAGGACTTTTGGTAAAAATAAAATACAACTGATAAACCCCCTTTATAGGGTTCCGTAGCCTGTTGGCAAAAAACCGAACCCTTATAGATTCGTCATGTCTATGTCCGATGTATGTCACAGCCACTTTATTCCAAAACTAATGAGGATTACACAGTTGAAACTTGGTAGGTAGATGTATTCTGTAAACGGCTTTACGGTTTTTACACAAAAATAAAAAATATATATTAAAGGCCCCCAGTTTCCAGGCCCAAGTTTACATGGAACTAAAACTGAAAAATTTTGTTGTAGCGTTTTACATGGACGGAATTAATTTATTTTAATATTTGGCGATTATGGCCCTTTAGGGGAGACCTATACCCAGCAGTGGGTGTTATATGGCTGAGATGACGACGACGACGAAAGTCTATGTAGGTAATAATAGAAATTACTTCACCGACAAGAGCGCAGCACTAAAAAATGTGATTTTATTTAACTTTATTTTAATTTTCATTAAATACCTTAAGAAAAGTTTCAGGGCTAATATTGATCTTTTAGGTGCCTTCAATCGAATAAGACCAAAAAATGACAGTATCAGTAGTGGATTTAACGCGGCGGGTATTTACGAACATGCCGCCGGCTCACTTGTTTCGTTCATACCAGTGACTTCTGTTCGATGAAAAGTTTGTTGAACGTCTCGCGAGTTTTGGTCCTCGTCCCAAATAATTAGAAATACACGCGAATTGTTTAACGAAAATATTCTCAATAATTGACGTGTTTGAAGTTCTTGGAAATGAAAATTGTACATTAAGTAATGTGTTTAAATTATATGCCAGGTTTGTCTGGACGCGTAAGAAATATAGAAATTACCTGCTGATAGCTTTTCAGTGCAGATAGTTTATTTGCGGCGACACCATAACTCACCACAGTCATCAATACCTATTTGTAATGAACATTTTTAATGGTTAATAGTCTATCGTATTCCCATGTAATTCTTAGAATACCTATGACGTTTCATTTGATTCCTTATTAAACATTAACACTATCTTGTCTTATAACATTTGTAAAGTGTGAAGGCCTCTCAGTGCACATGCGCACTACACGCGCAGTCAGCTATCGTCACACACACATTACCGCAAGCCACTGCAACTGCGTAGTTTATTGTGAAACTGAAGCGCAATAAGGTAATGGAGTCAGTGTTACGAGGCAAAGATGAAATCTATATTAACTACCCAGGAAGTAACTACTTGCCTAAACATAGAATAAAAAAGCACAAAAAATAATATCGCATCGTAATTTAAGAATATTAGACAATCGAGGAAATTCCCGATCGATCAATAAAGATTACTTGAAACGTGTTTTTGAAATTAGATTAAAGCAAAATTAATTTATATTCAAATGAAATAGCTATTTTAATGTTCTAGTATTTGTGATATCAACTTTTTTAATGAAAGTCTTATTGAAACAACGCCCCCAAAATACTCTACAGGTCAACCGGAAATTTCTCCGTTTGTACCTACTTGCCCAACCAATAAAAAAAAAGCACTAAAATGAATAACAATGCGCATTGCTCTAAGGATATTGTACCTTAGTACTCTACCGATGACGCGAAACGAAAATACATCGTGCGGACAATACCCCGCAATGCAGAAGACAAGACATACGTTCAGCTCGTATGAATTGATTAATCAATTTTCATCTTTACGACTACAACGGCAAGATAAAGAGAGACTGGATTGTACCGATTGAAAATCAGGCCGCATCCGCTTATTAGCATTATAAACGCTTCCGTACGTTATATAACGGATACGGGTTAACCGCTGTCTGTTCGTCGGTCTATCGCCCACTTTGATCATAAAGATATCTCTTTAGTTCTTTAAAGAAATCAAACTTCAAATGTATTTTATTTTTATTTAGTTAAAAAAGCAAACGTGTTTGGTTACTAAGTTAAAATAAGCTCTAAGCTGTCAGACTTCTTCTTCTTCATACAATACGGGCGATTTCCGCAACTCGACGACTTTTTGCGCAAAAAGACTTATTAAAAACGTGATCTCTGTCAAGTGTGTGTTGTTGTTGACTTTGTTTGTTTTTGTTCCGTATTAGAGTGCGATCTATTTCCGCGACATAAGTAATACATCGACAACACCCGTGGCACTTGTTTATTTTGTATGAAACCAATTCCGAATTTTCCAATTTACTGCGACGCGTTTTATTTCCGTCACAATAATAGTGTATGAGCCAAGGAGGTAACTCGTGTGACTTGTTACGTTAATATTTTATATGTTTACAATAGAACTCATGCGCCGCTCTTAAAATTTCGTCTTAATTTACTTACGGTGTAAATAATAATGGCCAATTTGTACATCTCAACCCAAAGCCAACCAATAAAGGCAACACCTTAAAATATTTTTTCAGATAGGTATTTATTTTTAAATTTTCAATTTGACGACTTTGTATGAATGAAATAAAACAGGGAGAAAAAAATAGCCCTTGAAGAGTTTCTTGACGGTTCTTTTCGTTACAAGGTCTCCCGCCGTAGGGTTTGTGAACCGATGGCGTAGCTTCTTTGACGTTCATAAGTGATTGTAACAGCCTAGACTGAATAAATGATATAGAATTGAATTATTTGCTTGTTTAGTTAACTCTACATATTCAGTACACAAAAAGATCAATCGAAGTTAGTCAGACATTACATAATGGATAGTATTAGATTTATAATATACCAGCGGCCGCCCTCGGTTTCACCCCCCTCGTTCTCGTTCCCGTTCCCGTGGGAATAATCTTATATCTATAAAAACCTTGTCCTGACAATAAGGAATACAACAAAAAAAGAAATATCCAATTTGGTGCAGGCGATCGAAACTTATGTGCTTACATACATTTCGGTTATATTTTTTTTTATTAATCTAGATTACTATGTATTTATGATATTCTCAGTAAAGAAATTCCGCAGTCGAATATAACTCGATAGACGACCTTACAAGGCAAGCGATGCCTCAGATTGGGCCAAGAGACGCTACGTCAGCAAGGAACCGGCCTAGGCCGACAACCTGTGCGAGGAATGCTGGGAATGCGACTAGCTGACCAGATTGCCGTGGGAAGTGCAACATACCTACGCAAACGGCAATGCAGTTTGTTCGTTTATGATCGCTAAATTAAATGCTATTTTGAGTGTATGTGATGCACTACCAGTTACATGGTAAATCATGACCGAATATATATGGTGCTTAACTGCGTCATTTACAAAAAAAACTTTTTGTGCTTTAGGTTTTTGCATTGTTTTTTCCCATTATTTCAGTTGCAATTCTATAAAAGAAAAATCTCGTCTCTTATTGTTGAAAATACTAAATCAAATGTATTTACATGAAACAAAGCGTCATTATGTATTTTTTGTATTTCAATTTTAGCGACGAAGATTTATCGTAAAACATTTGAGGACTGTTTGCACCAGATAACTTTAATTAATAAACATAAAAAAATTGTCTTTGGTCATCTAATGAACCATTTAGGCACACTCTCTGAAGAAATTCGATGAAACTGTCTACACTCTACATGCAGGGGGTAGTTGTAAAATTTTTTCTAACTTCCCAATGTACCTACTCATCAAAGGCATAATAATTTGTATTTAATTTTCATACAATTATGCTAACTTTACAGTCACCGGAAAACTAGTATGCAACACTGAAATGATTTATTTATCTGGTGATAGATAGGTCAAATGCTCATCTATCCAATAAGAATTCAATTACAATAAATTTTAATTACTACTCGAGACGAACCTGTGTGAACTTGGCACCCGACTTTTGAAAAACTACTTTTTCTTTGTGTTTTTTTAAAGATTTCGATAAGTAGTGGATAGTAGTGAAACAATTTTCGTTAGTAGTAATATAAAAAAAAAAATATAACGACATAAAAAAAATTTGTCCACCGAAATTTGAAAAACCATGTTTTTCCAGCTATTTTTTATCGATAAACGTTAGTAGTGGATTGTAGTGCAATTTTATTCGTAAGTAGTAAAATAGAAAAAATAATAAAAAAAAATTTTGTTTTGAAGTATTTTTTTAAAACGATCTTTTTGACTTAAATTTTGTTTCAAGGCCTATACGATAACTACAAACGTTAGAATTCACTGAGGAAGGTTCGTAGACGTTAGTAGTGGATGAATTTTTTGATTGTAGTAAAAAAAAGGTTGATTAGAACCACTTAAGTTGAGTCTGAACTGTTTCGGAGCGATCTTTACTGGATAATGTCTGTTTAAAGGTGTATACGACTACTACAAACGTTAGAATTCACTGAGGGAGGTTCGTAGACGTTTGTAGTGGAAGAATTTTTGATTGTAGTAAAATAAAAGTTGACGAAAAGCACTTAAGTTGAGTCTGACCTGTTTCGGAGCGATCTTTACTGGATAATGTCTGTTTCAAGGTGTATACGATTACTACAAACGTTAGAATTCACTGAGGGAGGTTCGTAGACGTTTGTAGTGGAAGAATTTTTGATTGTAGTAAAATAAAAGTTGACGAAAAGCACTTAAGTTGAGTCTGACCTGTTTCGGAGCGATCTTTACTGGATAATGTCTGTTTCAAGGTGTATACGATTACTACAAACGTTAGAATTCACTGAGGGAGGTTCGTAGACGTTTGTAGTGGAAGAATTTTTGATTGTAGTAAAATAAAAGTTGACGAAAAGCACTTAAGTTAAGTCTGACCTGTTTCGGAGCGATCTTTACTGGATAATGTCTGTTTAAAGGTAATTAAGATTACTACAAACGTTTGAATTTACAGAGGGAGGTTCGTAGACGTTTGTAGTAGAAGAATTTTTGATTGTAGTAAAAAAATAAATTGATTTGAAGCACTTAAGTTGAGTCGGACCTGTTTCGGAGCGATCTTTACTGGATAACGTCTGTTTAAAGGTGTATACGATTACTACAAACGTTAGAATTCACAGAGGGAGGTTCGTAGACGTTTGTAGTGGAAGAATTTTTGATTGTAGTAAAGTAAAAATTGATTAGAAGCACTTAAGTTGAGTCGAACCTGTTTTGGAGCTATCTTTACTGGATAATGTCTGTTTAAAGGTGTATACGATTACTACAAACGTTAGAATTCACTGAGGGAGGTTCGTAGACGTTTGTAGTGGAAGAATTTTTGATTGTAGTAAAATAAAAGTTGACGAAAAGCACTTAAGTTGAGTCGGACCTGTTTCGGAGCGATCTTTACTGGATAACGCCTGTTTAAAGGTGTATACGATTACTACAAACGTTAGAATTCACAGAGGGAGGTTCGTAGACGTTTGTAGTGGAAGAATTTTTGATTGTAGTAAAGTAAAAATTGATTAGAAGCACTTAAGTTGAGTCGAACCTGTTTTGGAGCTATCTTTACTGGATAATGTCTGTTTAAAGGTGTATACGATTACTACAAACGTTAGAATTCACTGAGGGAGGTTCGTAGACGTTTGTAGTGGAAGAATTTTTGATTGTAGTAAAATAAAAGTTGACGAAAAGCACTTAAGTTTAGTCTGACCTGTTTCGGAGCGATCTTTACTGGATAATGTCTGTTTCAAGGTGTATACGATTACTACAAACGTTAGAATTCACAGAGGGAGGTTCGTAGACGTTTGTAGTGGAAGAATTTTTGATTGTAGTAAAACAAGAAGTTGATTTGAAGCACCTAATTTGAGTCGAACTTGTTTTGGAGCTATCTTTACTGGATAATGTCTGTTTCAAGGTGTATACGATTACTACAAACGTTAGAATTCACTGAGGGAGGTTCGTAGACGTTTGTAGTGGAAGAATTTTTGATAGTAGTAAAAAAATAAGTTGATTAGAAGCACTTAAGTTGAGTCTGACCTGTTTCGGAGCGATCTTTACTGGATAACGACTGTTTAAAGGTGTATACGATTACTACAAACGTTAGAATTCACTAAGGGAGGTTCGTAGACGTTTGTAGTGGAAGAATTTTTGATTGTAGTAAAATAAAAGTTGACGAAAAGCACTTAAGTTGAGTCTGACCTGTTTCGGAGCGATCTTTACTGGATAATGTCTGTTTCAAGGTGTATACGATTACTACAAACGTTAGAATTCACTGAGGGAGGTTCGTAGACGTTTGTAGTGGAAGAATTTTTGATTGTAGTAAAATAAAAGTTGACGAAAAGCACTTAAGTTGAGTCTGACCTGTTTCGGAGCGATCTTTACTGGATAATGGCTGTTTAAAGGTAATTAAGATTACTACAAACGTTAGAATTCACAGAGGGAGGTTCGTAGACGTTTGTAGTGGAAGAATTTTTGATTGTAGTAAAACAAGAAGTTGATTTGAAGCACTTAATTTGAGTCGAACTTGTTTTGGAGCTATCTTTACTGGATAATGTCTGTTTCAAGGTGTATACGATTACTACAAACGTTAGAATTCACAGAGGGAGGTTCGTAGACGTTTGTAGTGGAAGAATTTTTGATTGTAGTAAAACAAGAAGTTGATTTGAAGCACTTAATTTGAGTCGAACTTGTTTTGGAGCTATCTTTACTGGATAATGTCTGTTTCAAGGTGTATACGATTACTACAAACGTTAGAATTCACAGAGGGAGGTTCGTAGACGTTTGTAGTGGAAGAATTTTTGATTGTAGTAAAACAAGAAGTTGATTTGAAGCACTTAATTTGAGTCGAACTTGTTTTGGAGCTATCTTTACTGGATAATGTCTGTTTCAAGGTGTATACGATTACTACAAACGTTAGAATTCACAGAGGGAGGTTCGTAGACGTTTGTAGTGGAAGAATTTTTGATAGTAGTAAAAAAATAAGTTGATTAGAAGCACTTAAGTTGAGTCTGACCTGTTTCGGAGCGATCTTTACTGGATAACGACTGTTTAAAGGTGTATACGATTACTACAAACGTTAGAATTCACTGAGGGAGGTTCGTAGACGTTTGTAGTGGAAGAATTTTTGATTGTAGTAAAATAAAAGTTGACGAAAAGCACTTAAGTTGAGTCTGCCTGTTTCGGAGCGATCTTTACTGGATAACGACTGTTTAAAGGTGTATACGATTACTACAAACGTTAGAATTCACTGAGGGAGGTTCGTAGACGTTTGTAGTGGAAGAATTTTTGATTGTAGTAAAATAAAAGTTGACGAAAAGCACTTAAGTTGAGTCTCACCTGTTTCGGAGCGATCTTTACTGGATAATGTCTGTTTCAAGGTGTATACGATTACTACAAACGTTAGAATTCACTGAGGGAGGTTCGTAGACGTTTGTAGTAGAAGAATTTTTGATTGTAGTAAAAAAATAAATTGATTTGAAGCACTTAAGTTGAGTCGGACCTGTTTCGGAGCGATCTTTACTGGATAACGTCTGTTTAAAGGTGTATACGATTACTACAAACGTTAGAATTCACAGAGGGAGGTTCGTAGACGTTTGTAGTGGAAGAATTTTTGATTGTAGTAAAGTAAAAATTGATTAGAAGCACTTAAGTTGAGTCGAACCTGTTTTGGAGCTATCTTTACTGGATAATGTCTGTTTAAAGGTGTATACGATTACTACAAACGTTAGAATTCACTGAGGGAGGTTCGTAGACGTTTGTAGTGGAAGAACTTTTGATTGTAGTAAAAAAATAAGTTGATTAGAAGCACTTAAGTTGAGTCTGACCTGTTTCGGAGCGATCTTTGCTGGATAACGTCTGTTTAAAGGTGTATACGATTACTACAAACGTTTGAATTCACAGAGGGAGGTTTGTAGACGTTTGTAGTGGAAGAATTTTTGATTGTAGTAAAAAAAAAAGTTGATTAGAAGCACTTAAGTTGAGTCTGACCTGTTTCGGAGCGATCTTTACTGGATAACGACTGTTTAAAGGTGTATACGATTACTACAAACGTTAGAATTCACTGAGGGAGGTTCGTAGACGTTTGTAGTGGAAGAATTTTTGATTGTAGTAAAATAAAAGTTGACGAAAAGCACTTAAGTTGAGTCTGACCTGTTTCGGAGCGATCTTTACTGGATAATGTCTGTTTCAAGGTGTATACGATTACTACAAACGTTAGAATTCACTGAGGGAGGTTCGTAGACGTTTGTAGTGGAAGAATTTTTGATTGTAGTAAAATAAAAGTTGACGAAAAGCACTTAAGTTGAGTCTGACCTGTTTCGGAGCGATCTTTACTGGATAATGTCTGTTTCAAGGTGTATACGATTACTACAAACGTTAGAATTCACAGAGGGAGGTTCGTAGACGTTTGTAGTGGAGAATTTTTGATTGTAGTAAAACAAGAAGTTGATTTGAAGCACTTAAGTTGAGTCGAACTTGTTTTGGAGCTATCTTTACTGGATAATGTCTGTTTAAAGGTGTATACGATTACTACAAACGTTAGAATTCACTGAGGGAGGTTCGTAGACGTTTGTAGTGGAAGAATTTTTGATAGTAGTAAAAAAATAAGTTGATTAGAAGCACTTAAGTTGAGTCTGACCTGTTTCGGAGCGATCTTTACTGGATAATGTCTGTTTCAAGGTGTATACGATTACTACAAACGTTAGAATTCACTGAGGGAGGTTCGTAGACGTTTGTAGTGGAAGAATTTTTGATTGTAGTAAAACAAGAAGTTGATTTGAAGCACTTAAGTTGAGTCGAACTTGTTTTGGAGCTATCTTTACTGGATAATGTCTGTTTAAAGGTGTATACGATTACTACAAACGTTAGAATTCACTGAGGAAGGTTCGTAGACGTTTGTAGTGGAAGAAGTTTTGATTGTAGTAAAATAAAAGTTGACGAAAAGCACTTAAGTTGAGTCTGACCTGTTTTGGAGCTATCTTTACTGGATAATGTCTGTTTAAAGGTGTATACGATTACCACAAACGTTAGAATTCACACAGGGAGGCTCGTAGACGTTTGTAGTGGAAGAATTTTTGATTGCTTCTAATCAACTTTTTTTTTTACTACAATCAAAAATTTTTCTACTTCAAACGTCTACGAACCTCCCTCAGAGAATTCTAACGTTTGTAGTAATCGTATACACCTTGAAACAGACATTATCCAGTAAAGATCGCTCCGAAACAGGTCAGACTCAACTTAAGTGCTTTTCGTCAACTTTTATTTTACTACATTCAAAAATTCTTCCACTACAAACGTCTACGAACCTCCCTCAGTGAATTCTAACGTTTGTAGTAATCGTATACACCTTTAAACAGTCGTTATCCAGTAAAGATCGCTCCGAAACAGGTCAGACTCAACTTAAGTGCTTCTAATCAACTTATTTTTTTACTACTATCAAAAATTCTTCCACTACAAACGTCTACGAACCTCCCTCAGTGAATTCTAACGTTTGTAGTAATCGTATACACCTTAAAACAGACATTAACCAGTAATGATAGCTCCAAAACAAGTTCGACTCAAATTAAGTGCTTCAAATCAACTTCTTGTTTTACTACAATCAAAAATTCTTCCACTACAAACGTCTACGAACCTCCCTCTGTGAATTCTAACGTTTGTAGTAATCGTATACACCTTGAAACAGACATTATCCAGTAAAGATCGCTCCGAAACAGGTCAGACTCAACTTAAGTGCTTTTCGTCAACTTTTATTTTACTACAATCAAAAATTCTTCCACTACAAACGTCTACGAACCTCCCTCAGTGAATTCTAACGTTTGTAGTAATCGTATACACCTTTAAACAGACATTATCCAGTAAAGATAGCTCCAAAACAGGTTCGACTCAACTTAAGTGCTTCTAATCAATTTTTACTTTACTACATTAAAAAATTCTTCCACTACAAACGTCTACGAACCTCCCTCTGTGAATTCTAACGTTTGTAGTAATCGTATACACCTTTAAACAGACGTTATCCAGTAAAGATCGCTCCGAAACAGGTCCGACTCAACTTAAGTGCTTCAAATCAATTTATTTTTTTACTACAATCAAAAATTCTTCTACTACAAACGTCTACGAACCGCCCTCTGTAAATTCAAACGTTTGTAGTAATCTTAATTACCTTTAAACAGACATTATCCAGTAAAGATCGCTCCGAAACAGGTCAGACTCAACTTAAGTGCTTTTCGTCAACTTTTATTTTACTACAATCAAAAATTCTTCCACTACAAACGTCTACGAACCTCCCTCAGTGAATTCTAACGTTTGTAGTAATCGTATACACCTTGAAACAGACATTATCCAGTAAAGATCGCTCCGAAACAGGTGAGACTCAACTTAAGTGCTTTTCGTCAACTTTTATTTTACTACAATCAAAAATTCTTCCACTACCATCGTCTACGAACCTCCCTCAGTGAATTCTAACGTTTGTAGTAATCGTATACACCTTGAAACAGACATTATCCAGTAAAAATCGCTCCGAAACAGGCAGACTCAACTTAAGTGCTTTTCGTCAACTTTTATTTTACTACAATCAAAAATTCTTCCACTACAAACGTCTACGAACCTCCCTCAGTGAATTCTAACGTTTGTAGTAATCGTATTCACCTTTAAACAGACATTATCCAGTAAAGATCGCTCCGAAACAGGTCAGACTCAACTTAAGTGCTTTTCGTCAACTTTTATTTTACTACAATCAAAAATTCTTCCACTACAAACGTCTACGAACCTCCCTCAGTGAATTCTAACGTTTGTAGTAATCGTATACACCTTTAAACAGACATTATCCAGTAAAGATAGCTCCAAAACAAGTTCGACTCAACTTAAGTGCTTCAAATCAACTTCTTGTTTTACTACAATCAAAAATTCTTCCACTACAAAGTCTACGAACCTCCCTCTGTGAATTCTAACGTTTGTAGTAATCGTATACACCTTTAAACAGTCGTTATCCAGTAAAGATCGCTCCGAAACAGGTCAGACTCAACTTAAGTGCTTCTAATCAACTTATTTTTTTACTACTATCAAAAATTCTTCCACTACAAACGTCTACGAACCTCCCTCAGTGAATTCTAACGTTTGTAGTAATCGTATACACCTTTAAACAGACATTATCCAGTAAAGATAGCTCCAAAACAAGTTCGACTCAACTTAAGTGCTTCAAATCAACTTCTTGTTTTACTACAATCAAAAATTCTCCACTACAAACGTCTACGAACCTCCCTCTGTGAATTCTAACGTTTGTAGTAATCGTATACACCTTGAAACAGACATTATCCAGTAAAGATCGCTCCGAAACAGGTCAGACTCAACTTAAGTGCTTTTCGTCAACTTTTATTTTACTACAATCAAAAATTCTTCCACTACAAACGTCTACGAACCTCCCTTAGTGAATTCTAACGTTTGTAGTAATCGTATACACCTTGAAACAGACATTATCCAGTAAAGATCGCTCCGAAACAGGTCAGACTCAACTTAAGTGCTTTTCGTCAACTTTTATTTTACTACAATCAAAAATTCTTCCACTACAAACGTCTACGAACCTCCCTCAGTGAATTCTAACGTTTGTAGTAATCGTATACACCTTTAAACAGTCGTTATCCAGTAAAGATCGCTCCGAAACAGGTCAGACTCAACTTAAGTGCTTCTAATCAACTTATTTTTTTACTACTATCAAAAATTCTTCCACTACAAACGTCTACGAACCTCCCTCTGTGAATTCTAACGTTTGTAGTAATCGTATACACCTTGAAACAGACATTATCCAGTAAAGATAGCTCCAAAACAAGTTCGACTCAAATTAAGTGCTTCAAATCAACTTTTTGTTTTACTACAATCAAAAATTCTTCCACTACAAACGTCTACGAACCTCCCTCTGTGAATTCTAACGTTTGTAGTAATCGTATACACCTTGAAACAGACATTATCCAGTAAAGATCGCTCCGAAACAGGTCAGACTCAACTTAAGTGCTTTTCGTCAACTTTTATTTTACTACAATCAAAAATTCTTCCACTACAAACGTCTACGAACCTCCCTCAGTGAATTCTAACGTTTGTAGTAATCGTATTCACCTTTAAACAGACATTATCCAGTAAAGATCGCTCCGAAACAGGTCAGACTCAACTTAAGTGCTTTTCGTCAACTTTTATTTTACTACAATCAAAAATTCTTCCACTACAAACGTCTACGAACCTCCCTCTGTGAATTCTAACGTTTGTAGTTATCGTATACACCTTGAAACAGACATTATCCAGTAAAGATCGCTCCGAAACAGGTCAGACTCAACTTAAGTGCTTTTCGTCAACTTTTATTTTACTACAATAAAAAATTCTTGCACTACAAACGTCTACGAACCTCCCTCAGTGAATTCTAACGTTTGTAGTAGTCGTATACACCTTTAAACAGACATTATCCAGTAAAGATCGCTCCGAAACAGTTCAGACTCAACTTAAGTGGTTCTAATCAACTTTTTTTTTACTACAATCAAAAAAATTTTCCACTACTAACGTCTACGAACCTTCCTCAGTGAATTCTAACGTTTGTAGTTATCGTATAGGCCTTGAAACAAAATTTAAATCAAAAAGATCGTTTTAAAAAAATACTTCAAAACAAAAAATTTTTTTTTCATTTTTTCTATTTTACTACTTACGAATAAAATTGCACTACAATCCACTACTAACGTTTATCGATAAAAAACAGCTGGAAAAACATGGTTTTTCAAATTTCGGGGGACAAAAGTTTTTTATGTCGTTGTATTTTTTTTTTTGTATTACTACTAACGAAAATTGTTTCACTACTATCCACTACTTATCGAAATCTTTAAAAAAACACAAAGAAAAAGTAGTTTTTCAAAAGTCGGGTGCCAAGTTCACACAGGTTCGAGACGAGAAGTTCGGTGTCGCAGTGGTCTAGTGGTGTTGTTCGCGCACTCGGTCATTGCTTTGTTATCGTAGGTCACGGGATGGGTAGCCAAAAATGTATTATTCTAGCTCCCCCGTGCTTTGGAAGGAAATTTAATTTAAACTAAGAAGCACGTCATTTAATTAGCACACGTACATATTATGTTTTGGCGCGCACTGTTCATTGAACCTAAAAAACCAAAAAATACGGACAATTACAACTTAGTTCGTGAAATATAGCGCGTTTGATATCCGTAAAAGTTGTTTTATTTTACGTAATTAGCACGTTAAGCGGACTTAAAATAAGTCCTACCACCAACTAAACCGAATACAAAATGAAACCCGCATTGGAAATCGAACTTGGGAGCTCTGGATTTGATACCGGTGATTGATAGTGATACCATTAGACCACAGAGGCGGTTAAAATATGATAATATTTATGATGGTATCATCTCATAAAAGATTCTTTACAGATTTGAAATTGCGAGATATTTATTTATAGAACGTAAAGTGTGTGATTAATAAAACTTATAAATTGTAGTCTACATTCAAAATAAATACGGCTTAATAATAATGTTATCACTGTTATCAGATCATAGCAACATAATTATCTAATGTTACAGATAATTATGATAAAACAGTGCAAGTACCTAATAAGAACGTATTGTTTTTATAACATTATTCAATCTGTGGAAATAAAATAAGGTCAAGGCACTTCGTTTCCAGTAAACGGCTTAGGACCGTATCACCTTAGATCTGACAAGGACACATAAAGCCATGGCATACGTTTAAGTAAAATGTACCCGCGACCTAACGTCGTTTGATATAACTGCGCAATTCTCTGACCGAGACTTCGAAGAATCCATTAAGACGGTCTCCTTGACGCATTACTGCTGGTGAAGCTACTAACAAACCAGTTTGAAGAAAAAGTTTAACAATTGTTAAGTCTACTTACGGTCGCCCGTTTCGCTTTCCGATTGAGCAGACATCACTTAACAACACTTAATAGAAGTTTAATTCACTATCACTATACACAATTGCTTTGTCTTAAAACAAAAGAGCAATAAAGACCACACAAGATGTATAGTATATTAATAAAACAAAGAGGCACTTGTAGCATCCGTGGATCAGTTGAATTCATTTTGTTAGCGGTTTCAGAGGCACTTTATTGAGTTCGCTGTTGTGGTTTTTTAAGCGTCTGGTATGGGCTAGACATTGTTTTTTTATTTTCAGGTCTGATGGCGCAGAATGTTTAGTTAGACAATCAATCTATGTGTCGGCGAGGTGGGCTCGCGCGGCGCCGCCGGCGCGTCCTTGTGCGCGTCACCGGCGTGTATTTGTTGTGAAACAATGTTTATACACGTGGCGATGTTGTTGAGTACTTAGAGTTCGCGGCGATAACGACGGTATGCCGGCGCGGACAGTCCGTCACTACTAACGCGCTAGCCCAGCGTCAGCTAGTAATAACCGAGCAGAAGGCCACGTGATTCAGATGACAAACACGTCGAATACATCGATGGTTATACTCTGCATTGATCGATTAAGACGACGATAAGACGTAGATACGAATCAATGTAAAGTACTATGTATGCCTCATTTTGTATAAGGTTAATATAATCATTGGGTTTAGGTTGAGTAATCTGATCTGAAAGTCAGACACGATACGAAGAAAAATCGCAGGCCACACATTTTGTCAAAGCAGTCATATGCATAAAACACATGGATACCTTTTACCCCGGTTTGCTGCTAGCCACGCAATTTCTCCGATTGTATGCAAATCCTCGGCACAAACAAAGAATGAAAAAGCACTGAGGACGTAGACATTCGCTCCACACCACCTGTGTGCTCTGCCTGTCCGAGCTCGGGGCGGCCGTTACGGCGCAATCCGACCGAAAGCCGCACCGTAAACAATCTTACCAGGATATTATTCCTAGATCTCATCTCTTTTACATATCGACCGCCATCATCTTGTCGAGCATTCTTTTATTAGCAGTCTTCTACTAGTGAATTATTCAGCACGTTTTCTATTAAGCACTTAGGCAGAAGAATAATGCATCTAGGAGATTTTCATAGTGGCAGGAGGGTCGGATCGCCGCATAAACACACAGGGAACGCTCTGAGGCCCCCGATTTGCATCACCTTGGCCCGAATGGCACTTGGCATAAGAAGAAAGTACAATGGGGCCATTTGAATGCGACCTATAAATTCCATTTAGGGATATAGATACCTGAGGGTAACACTTGAAGGAATCGGGTTCACATCAAGATCGAAATAATGGCAAAACGGTATAATGGAAACCATAGCAACCGTTTACAGATTTACAATACAAAGTACCAAAATAACAGATTTTTGATGTTGATCCGATGCTAATGTGAACTCGATTTCGTCAAGAGTAAGGGGGATGATCTTAGCTCAAGTCGAAATTGCCCACCAAGAATAAACGAAATTCATTCAATTAGCACACAATTACGAACTAAAATGCTGTGCCAGACATCACATACCTTAGCGTGATAACGATTCGATATTGTCATTAGTGACGCCCAGATTGGCGCCATATTTCATTCTAGGAATGGCTGACAAATGTAGGTAAAGTCGATAAAGGCCTTTGACGGGCCGATCGCGAAATGATCGATGTAATTTATCAGTCTGATAAAATTCTGCAATTTCACTAAATATTTAGGATACCTACTTCAGTTATCGTAACAACAAATTGTTGGCAAGGCGATAAGTTTAAAACGGGGTATGAGTTAAGAGAAGTGGTTTTGGTGGGTTTTCGGTTTTTCATGTTGTGTACTGTATTATGGTACAAAAGAGGTGACATTGGCGCTAAGCGGTCCGCGGTGGTGCGGCCGTGGCGCGGGCCCCGCGAGGCCGCAGGACGGGTCCGCGGCAGGTTTAACGGCCGGCCGCCCGCCTGTCTGGCCGTTCACCCGGGGCCCGCGCGGGGGCGCGAAACGTGCGCGAAAACAACGCGCGCGCGCCGCCGCGGCCGTTATCAGCCGGTACCTTCGCTTAGTTGCTTAGATGCACGATAGCGTCTTGCTTGTCGCTGATAGTATAAACGAAAATTATTGTGGTTACTTGGCAAACTACATGACAACAACATTTAATAATAGCGAAGTATGACGAGACGAATATTACAAATTAAAAAAATTGCGGAAATTTAGACGTAAAAACATTATGCCAATTTTATAACTTTGGCAGATAAAGAGACGGGAAGAAAAAAATTCAATACAGACTACATACAGCCTGTCGTAGACAGCATCAAAGGCGACGGCGGCAAATTATTGTATTTCGGGGCACAACTTTTAAATAGAAACTATAAAAACAAAAGAAACAAAACGATGGGGAAAACAGACAACAACGAATAAAATTAAAAAACCAATCAATTAGCAACAAACAATGTTAACTAAAATAAATAAATACAAACAACGAGTGTTAAAAGATTTTATATAGACCTTGTATTTCGGTCGAAGTACAAAAGGAGTTTAAAAAAAACAATATCTCAAGGTCCAAATAAAGCTTCGTTCAGCGAACCAGGTAGACAGTGAGTGGTGCTCTAGATAGCAAAGGCTCGCGTTGGTGTGCAAAAAGTGTCGGTCATCGACGCTGAGGCCCGATGGGGTTGCGGGCCGAGTCACCACCGCTCAACTTGGACGGGCCAATCTAACGATGAATAATAACTACTGGAAAATCTTAACTGCTGAAAGATGTTATAAGGCGCCTTACTTCGAGCTAATAGGGCAAGAACAAAGTCATATTGAAAGAGTGATGATGCAGTGTATAGTCCGTCGTTTTTGTTTAACACTTAGTATAGAAGATATTATAATGGAAAATCTTGGCTCCTGAAAGACGATGAGACAGCAGTTGGACGGGCCTATGTTCTGACAATGAAAACGATATACTGGCAAATCATAAGCTCCTGAAAGTCGATGAGACAATAGTACAGTTTGTTTACGGAGAAATGCGTCACAATTTCTCCCTACGTAGTGACGCAGGCTGTGAGTCATGTTTTAGGTTTCTACTAAGTGAAATATTGGATGCAAGTCATTTATTCAAAATTCTAGGAAAGTAAAAGAGTCTTTCACTGCCTAAGGGGTAAAGAGATTTTATTGTTGTTTGTTTGTTAAGGTAGTTTAAAATGCGATTTCAAATGTATTCATACGCTAAAATATGATACAATGGATTTGCTGAAGAAATATACACGTGACGTTTTGCAGTTAATAATTAGGTAGTTGCGGTAATAAATAACTGCGATATTAAGGAAAACTTTATGAAACAGTTGGAACTACGCTTTCTGGTCATAAAAGAAGATGAAGAAATAGCACATTACTGCAACGGCCAGCAAAAGAGGCATTGATGGACGAACGTGTAAATACATGCGTAAGTTTATTAATGCCTAGTTATGACCAAGGCTTGTTTTATACTTTTCTCAAAAATGGGAGGAAATTAAAACTACTTTTCCAAATCAGACAAACGAAGAACAACAATATATTTTTTCCCGCGATAGTGATCATTTGTTGTTCTTTTTTTTTTAAAAAAAAAAAGGTTTCTGTTTGCAAGTCAGTTCGAAATTTAAATAAAACCTTTGATAAGTTACCTCCTTGGTTGCCATATTTCGGAGTAATAGTTATTTGTTATGCAAGGCTGGAAAGTTGTTTATTTAGCGGCGAGTTGCCATTGAAATCTGAGCAAGTGAAGGAATCTAGGATTGATTAATTGGTTCAAATATTGAATCCTGAGCGAAGCGAGGATTTCAAAGGTACAAGACGCTAAAAACTTTTCTGCCGAGCGCAACATACAATTTTTCACCTCACAACAGCGAGGAACATTTTATGGTTAATTGTTGTTGTTTTTATGATATAAAAAACTAAAATAATAAAAAAGGGAGTATTATGGTTAATTCAAAGTTATTTAAAGTAGGAATATATTGTTACTTATTAATAAGAATAAAAACGATTCCGTAAATGTTGACACTGACATGAGGTACAAGACAAAGACAATTTAAAAATGAAGATTTATGTCACAGTCCGAAATCTAATTATAGGTTGTGAAATCTCACCTAGCCTAATATAAAATTCTTATAACAAATATTTTACTCTTATTGTTATTGTTTTTATGATTCAATGAACTAAAATATTATAATAAAACCAAAACGGAGTATTATAATTAATTTAAAGCTATTTAAGTTAAGAATCAAATATAACAAAAAAGTCAATAGTGCGATTCGGAACGCATTATGACATATTTTTAGGTATTAATTTAAAATAGTACTTTGCCGCGCTTTTATTTATTACATAAACGGTTCAATGTATTGTAATACAGTCAACGATGAACTGGGAAGAGCTACGATTTTCATGGAACTGTACATAATTTGGTTTAATAGACTCTTATTTTCATTGTTTGTCAATTGACAATTCGTTTATATTTTTACACTAAATCAATTTGTGAAGGTAGAGATAATAAAATGCATTCCAAACAGGAAGTTTAAGGGCAAAGAACACATGATTGTGAAGGCCAAGGATAGTGAAAACTCGCTCGAGTTATTGCAGATTATATTCAGGGCCGACTGACCAATACTGAACTAAGTGGCGATATTCTTTATACCCACGTTATTGATTCTTGACTGTAACAGTCTAATGACGTAGTGACTTCTTCGTAAAGCCTTTTAAAATTAACTTCTTAAATAGGTACTCCCGTAATAAAGAAATAGACTTTATCTATATAAAGTGGAAAGATTTGATTGTTTGTTTGCATTGAATAGGCTCCGAAACTACTGAACGGATTTGGATGAAATTTGGAACACAAATAGTAGATAGCCTGGTTATGAACCTAGGATACTTTTTATCACGATATTCCCACGGGAACGGGAACCACGCGGGTGCAACTACGAGCGGCCGCTAGTGTAATATTCATTATAATCCACGTACGATCGTAATATTAATTAAAAAAGCGAATAAATCTTTTTAAAGTTAATTTCTAACTCACGTTGACTTCAACATTGAACGAGTCTAATCTACATATAGTTAAATGAGCGTTTGCTTTATGACGTTACTTTCCATACTCATTCAATTATTAAAATAACAGCACCTTTGGACGTGCAAAAACCTTCACAGTCGGTCGATGACACCAAGAGGCACTTTAGGGCTGCTTCGTCACACTCCGTCAGCTCCGTGACTAATAAAAATAAGTTTTTATGTTACTTCCAAAACTGTTGATACCTACGCGGAAAAAAACTTAATTCATAATCGCTACGTACGTATTCATCGAAATGAACGAGGCTGTTTTTGCAAATCAAATTTTAATTGGTAATGTATCAAAACACCTGATTCACTTGTGAGACTATATGCAATTAAAATGCAAATCGTAGTGGACAATGAAATTGTTGCTGAGCTAAAAAAATAATGCGAGTGAGCACTCGCCGGAGGAGAAATCTTAACAATTTGCATAGGGTACCTGATTGCCCACACAAAGTCGGCCCACGCAACCAACCCGGGTGTTTGAATAAGAACCCTAACAAATCAAGCTAAACAATAAATCTGCTTGACATGACAATCGGCACAATCATTTTTGAGCATACAGTTTGAATGCATTTCGAGAGGCCACCGCGAGTGAAGCGCGAGAGATTTCACTTGCAAGACCTACCAAATATTTTGGTGGGCACAATGAATTGTCGATCCGCATTCCAATGTAAAATTCATTCACGAGTCGAAACGAAGTCGTCTAGACAGTGTGTCGGTGAAAGGTGACCATTCACCGGCCAACGTGAGGCGGCAACTCGCAGACATAGGGATAACTGGTTGGCTGTGAAACACTAACCGTTATCAAGGCATTATTGGGGTGTTCGAGGATTATTGTTCGTAAACATTATCGTGGTGTTTTCTGCAGTTGAAATGGAAAAAAGACTTGTTAAGTATTGCTTTGCTATGAGAAAGTTGCCAACATAATTTTCAGGCCAGTAAGTCATATGATTAAAACATACTACATATCCAGATAAAGCAAAATACTTTCAAAGAACACGATTTTATCTTCATAAAGCGGCGGACCGGTACACGAGCACTGATTTTAATGACCGAGCTGAGGCCAGCATCCGCGTAGCAACACAGCTTTCAGACGGTGAATGAAAGTTGATCGTGTACGAAAAATGCGAGTTTGCCGCGGCGGTTCCGGCGTCGACACCGAGTCGTCGACCGTCGTAAATATTTGGCACTCCGATCCCCCTGCATCGTAACCCACACCCATGCAACTTTTATCGCCATTCCACAGGTTACGAATGTTTAAAAATAACATCAACTAACTCTAGGCTTATACTCTAGGCTAGTAATTCTTTATTTCTTTTCAAAATATTTAGGTTTTGATAACGACTTCTATAATAATAATCTACAATGTATGGATTGCCGAGAGTGGACGCTAAGCATTGTGTAGTCAGTCATAGTCATCATCTTAAGAACAATATTTTGCTATGTGAAAAAATTTAATCATCTTGTATATAAAATGTTGGCTTTTGTAGCCTATTTTTGTACAAACTTCGAATTTAAATAAGCCAAATATTTACGAGCCCATAATACAATTAGTCAAAAGTCTGAACACAAATAAAGATGAGAAACCGTCCCGGTTTCCCCAGAACTTGGTATTAAGAGCAGATCTTTGTGTTATTTAAAAACAACGAGTGTAGAGATCTCCAATGAAGTGCCAAAAGCGTGGGAAGTGATACGGAGTTTTACAAGAAAATTAAATAAAGGAGTAGGTCTGTAATGCAGACTTTCAACTGCTATCAATAATGATTGTATTGAGGTGCTACATTTTCACGTGCGCATTGGACACATACGATTTTGGTTTATTTTAATAAATCTAAACTAATCTATAGAAGGCTAAGGTGAAATGCTTTCGTGTTTCATTGAACTATATTCTGTAGGCTACGTTTTTGTCTCATTTGGATAAAAAAAAAAGAATGTATAAGTATCTGATAAACATCCACGCACATGAGGTCTCGGGGGCGATGTGACCGCTATCCTAACTAATAATCTATACTAATATTATAAAGCTAAAGAGTTTGTTTGAACGCGTTAATCTCAGGAACTACTGGACCGATTTAGAAAATTATTAGACCATTAGAAAGCTATATTTCTCCCGAGTGACATAGGCTATATTTTATCCCGATATTCCCACGGGAACGGGCATCACGCGGGTAAAACCGCGAGGATCCGCTAGTTAATTATAAATGCGAAAGTGTGTTTGTTTGGCCTTCTTTCACACCCTAACTAAGCAAGCAATTTACTTGATATTTGACATATAGTTTGTTGAAAGGGCGGAAAATAGGCTACCATTTATACCGATATTCCAACGGGACGGGAACCTCGCGGTTGAAACCGTGGGCGGAAGATAGTATTTTATAATAGTATAGTGCTGCTACATGTTTCGTTTGTATATAATTAAACTATAAAGACAATATGCGCGGTCTAATTGAAAACATTTCGGAAGGAGCAGAGGTCATTATCATTCGACTAGTATTAAACAATTCAAACATCGCAATGAGGAAGGGACATAAAAGTCTTTTTATCTAATAAAGCCTCAACTTAAGCGCCCGTGGGGGTAGAGCGTAGAATTAGGTTAAAGATTAGGGAGGTCGGCATCGCCCGTTAAACAACTTGGGGTCGACAGCGACACGACACTATGGGCCGATAATTCACCTCAAAATAAACCACAAATTATAGCTATAAACCTTTATGACGGCGGTGAAGGTAGTGTTGCTTACAATTAGTTTCGACATTTATTTCTTTAAAGTTTATGTTCAGACTTATATGAGGCTTTTTTGCATTATTTTTCAATTAACAAAAAATTGGTAAAATCTTCTGATTTATGATTTTGTAATTTTTGCATTTTCAATGCTATTTTTATACTTATGGTAAATGGTAAGTCTCGGTAGCTCAGCGGTTAGAGCATTGGACCGGATTTCCAAAGGTCGCGGGTTCGATTCCCGCCTGAGAATTCACTTGTGGCCAGTTAATCTTCTGATTTCCTGCAAATCAACATGCAACAAATACTTGAATAAAAAGAACACTGTTTTGATGCCAGTAATATTATGACTAATGAAGAAACTGACCACCTGTTACGATTTCATGCCAGAATGCCATAAATTAAACCTTTTCTGACCGTGACTTCATATGGACAATTTGTATAGAAATATTGGTTAAAGTCGAAGTTCTCTAAAGAAAAAGTAAGAGTAAATTTCAAAAAGTATATAAAACATCTTACAATTATTTATCAAAGGGAATAAGTATCATTTTTTATTCTAAATCTACACCACATGGAAGTACCCACAAAAACTTTTATTGTCTGCATCTTGCAGCTCACAAAATGTCAACAAATACATGTGGCACATTCCCAACTACCCATGTATAGAGAAAATAATACTATTACTCTACAATTAATTCGTCACTTGCTAGCAGGACACCGGTGTCCAGAGATCTCCTCACAATTAATTATTTTTGTCCAATTCTCTTAATAATATTTACTACATTCTATCACTTGAAAAAGAGCACAAAGTATCAAAAGTAGTATGTATTTCATTCGTGAAAGTCAGCATTTACATTTATGTTACCATTTTCACACTGCTTTCACAATTATTTTCACTGTCAATATTGTCACGATTAACCAATTATTATTATTTCATTTATAGGGAAAAAGAGGAATTGAGTACATCAAGTAATACATCAATCCCTACAATACTTTAAGTTCAAGGAAGTGAATTGTGTAGAAAACTGGAATCTTGTCTAGTATTGACAAAGACAAATTCTATCAGATTATTAAAGATAGCGTTGTAATGTGTATAAGATGTGCTTAGTTTAGAACTAAATCATGAAAGCAAAGTCTGAATGTCAAAGTTTGATAAAATTTACCACCAATTAACTTGATCTTTGATTTAACTTGAAAGTCTATTAAGAATTTATGTATTTTCTAACACCGAGGTTAAATATTACTCTTTCAGCATCATCAATTATTACGGACTAGCGGATACTCGCGGTTTTACCCGCGTGGTGCCCGTTCCCGTGAGAATATTCGGATAAAATATAGCCTATGTCACTTGGGAGTAATGTAGCTTTCTAATGGTCTAAGAATTTTCTAAATCGGTCCAGTAGTTCCTGAGATTAGCGCGTTCAAACAAACAAACTCTTCAGCTTTATCATATTAGTAATAGATTTTTGATGTTGATTTGTTTTCAATCGCAGCTAAAATCGATTACTAGACTACAAAATTACTTTATTTCAAGTATTAATGTATAGATTAATTACCTATTTTAACTCATAATTACTGAAGTTTGACATTAATTCAAATTGATCTCAATGGGATCCCGTCAAGAGTAAGGGGGTAGGTCTGTAATCATAAAATCGCAGCCCAAAAAGTCATGGTTTTTACAAACTTGGATAAAATTAAATTTAGATTTAATTTTATCCAATATTATTAATCCAAATTATACCCCTTGCTAAGCACAAGAAATGCCTTCATTGGCATTTCTTGTGCTTAGCAGACTATGGATTTTTATTCAATATTGAAAACAAAACAAATATATATTACTCATATAGAGCTAATAAAACAATTATATTCAGACGAGTATGCCATTCATATTGTTTGGGGTTTTCTACATCAAAATTAACGCACATTGACTACATACACTGCATGGACGAGATGTGGCTTGGTAAATGCAACCTGTGTGTGCGTATGTGGCAAAATAATCAAAACAAAGTAGGTGCAACTCGTCTCAAAAGTAATATTCTTATGAAAAAACAAATTGAAAGGAATTGTGTCACTTACATTTATTTTTGGCATTCTCATCCATGAGCATGTTGAAGTGGTGGTGGCGATTCCACGCAGCCATTTTGCCTTCGTGAGGAGCCCCGAGAAGCACCAGGGCCGCCCCGGCGGGCCCAACTCCGTCTAGGGGCTCCAGTGTCCTCACACTACAAATTTGTCACACACTCATAACCCAAAAAGCATAACTAACACACACTCGCGGTTAAAACGCCGTCGCCTTCGACGGCGATGTCATCGGCGCCAAAGCGCGGCGCACATGCCTCGGACACTTCCGCTACACGCACTTATGCACTCGCGGGTAAACAAGCACGACCAACACGCCGGGCGGTGATTCACCTCCGAGAGCCGTTGCGCGCTCCGCACTGCAACCCGACTGTGCCGTGCGCTCGCGGATCGCAACCGACTGGCACCCAAACACTCGTCCCGTGCCTATGTCACGTGTGCGCTGCAGCGATCGACGACACCGACACTATCCCGCACAAAATAATGCACCCACCACAAATCGCGGTCTAATATATTGGTACTTGCCCGAAAGCCGTAAGGAGTGAAGCCATACAGGTGCACACAACGCGATGGTTTCTTTAGACCAAATCTTTACTGATCATAGACGATCATAGCAACAAAATAATAACAAATGTGCATGAGATGATCGCAGTAATAAATGCACGTGGGTTGCGTCACAGCTCGAAATTGCAAAATGTTGAGAAAACAGTGCAATGACTGCAAATATTTAGAAAATCGCGACGGAATTTCACTTAACACGAACAGAAGCGAGCTAGCCAGCTTTTCAATTGTTGAAATTCGAATTACTCTGTTCCACACAGAGGTAGCAAAAGGATCGATTGACCAAAAGTTTGAATATAATAATTACAACACCATGAGTTACACTATTTGTAAACAAAACACAGCCCGTAATACATTCAGAAAATAACAGTTTTAAAACAGTAAACGCGAACGCGTTGAACAAACGCGACAAATAGGACAAAACATGGCAGACTCGAAAAAGCACACGATCTTTGTCTGTGATCGTTTTATTTTTAAATGCTATGGTCACTATGGTCTCTAAAACGTTTCATGTTACGATGAATATTTTTGTCTAATTAAACAACAGGGAAGGTTCATGTATTTCTTGCAGAAGTCACTATTCCAACACATAAGTAGCAACTATGCTATTTTTTTTACTATTTAATATCTTAAAATAAATTACATTTCTATTGTTTCTATGCTATGAAGAATATAAAAAGTTAAAAATGTCATATCAGCACTGCATGAAACGAAGCCATAATTTATAAGTAAACTAATGTCTATGGTATGTGTTACCAGCTTCAAAAACACTACTATTTTAGATTATTTTCAACTTGGTTGCTTCCGAGCTACGTATTGCTGAGTACAAAACGCCACAAAACAGTAGAAAATTATTGATAATGTCACTACTAGTCTTCATCTTCAACTATGGTTTGTATCCATGAAGCTATAGAGAATACTGGAGGCCAAAATCCTCATACCTACTTGAAGCAAAAAAAAATGACCTTGACTGCATTCTATCTCGCTCCATAGGTCCCCCTCCTCTCTGTCTAAATAGGGTGTCCATACAACTACAAAGTAAAGGAGACAAGTTTAAAGATTAAAACTAGTAATATAGGTAAAAACGTATCAAAATCTGTGTAGGTATGCATGTGTACAGTTTACACAATGATAATAATAGGTCTATCTCGTCTCTTGGTCTAAATATGAAATTGTCATTATGCTTCAGAATTATCAGTTCAAATTAATGTCTATATACCCAGTTTATGCTAGAGCCTAGAAGTAACGGTAGAATAGACGAATGGTATTATCGGAATTAGGTATTAAGGGAAAAATCGCGGTGGCTAAATGTGAATTAATTTTGCTTTTTTTAAATTAAATTAATTAGATTCTTAACATTAAAGTAAATTGAGACAAGAACAAAAATAAAAAAGCTCTAGCATACTGTTTTGTCCACGCGTGTAAATGTGCTTCTTTATCCTGAATCATATACTCTTTATGTTATACTTTGTTAGTGTTGTATCAAAATTAAAAGAGATATATCAATTGAATGTGAAAACTGTCTCATATTGTATGCATTTACGATACTAATTATATTCTAATAGTTTATAAATTGATACTTCTCTGTGCAATGCTCTACTGTTGTTCTCGGGAAGAGCAGAATCTTCCACTACAAGCTTTTCACATGCTTCCTGGCTTGGGTCTGGCCACTGCATATATTTTGTCAAAATATCAAATCAAATAATTTTTTTTTTCATATAAAATTACACATATAAACAGAACAGATAAATTCTGAAAGATAAAACATATTGATTTTTTGCCCGAACTAGGAAAATCCCGTATTTCAGGCTACCATAGTGCTAGTATATTTGAAAGAAAAATTAATTAAATTAATGAAAACACAATTTACCACTTACAATTAAATCCACATAGTATATGTGTGATTATAGTAAAAAAAAAAATACAAGACAAATGTATAAAAAAATGTTAAATATTGTGACGAAATTAACTATTTTAATTTGAATTTAAGAGTTTTTAGTAAAGTTTAAATCAATGTGTTTGATAAAAACAATTAAAATAATTATAATTATTCAAAACATATTATTATATCATATTTATATGATATACATTATAAGGCGCTTCGCCGGCCGCTTTAGGCACTTTCCCTCCAACTAGGTACCGACTTCTTTACGCCGAACTGTACGAATAAAACACTGTCCAATTTTTATATATTTTTTTGAGAGTAATGGGACAGTACATAATACTGAAATACTACTAAACTTTTAAAAAGTCAAGTTTAACAGAAAGATACTCTACTCTGTGGTAGCTACGCGTTGTATTCATTCATTCTATCTAACTAATCTAATCTTTATTTATTAGTCTATGGGTGGATGGAAATTAAAAAAACAAAATAAATATGGCGAGCGTGGCGCAGTGAGTGAATCTTAATGCTGGTATTTTCGTGTTGTTGATATTATCAAATTTTCAAAGGAGTAAAATATTTCAAAGGAGATATTGAAATGAAATATTGAACTATCTTTACTATTGGGACGTTTATTTAACAGGTTAGTGAAGATTACAGAACTCCAGGTAGTGCGTCTAATCCGATGCGTCACGTTTATTGGCCTGTCCTTTCACTTACCTCGATTTTTCCGAACCGTTTTTTTTATTTTGTTTTAGATAAAGATTTAAAGAAACCAAAATGCCGAAACGTGGTGGTGGTAGACCGAGAAATTGGAAAGACAATGAACATTTTGGTAAGTTATCGTTGTGAAAGTTACACATGGGGTTATTTTCATTCCTTGTTCTGGTTTAAAGTATAATATCGTAAATAATATAATAAATTATAATTATATTCAATAATCATGTACCTAATAACTTCTCGTTAGTTTAAAATTCTCATATTCTCATATTTGCTGTTGCAATGGTGGCTAAAATTTAGTATAGTCATGTTCATGTTCATGTGCATGTTTTTTGAGCTGCCTATACTGCCCCTAAGGCTATACTCCAACTGCCCATAAGACGACAATCTGACCCATAGTCCCATTTGTGGGACTATATTTTAATCACCCAAAACAGGAAAAATTTAAACTTCTGGTTTTTTTTTCGTAAACTACAAACAAGCGCCCTAAACCTGAAATTTTGCAGGAAGTCTTACATAGACCTTTCTGTTATAAAAGTACCAAGTTGCAAATTGTGTCAAAAAACAATACAAATGTCCGAACAGTCGTACATTTGTAATGTGTAACCGTAGGAATACTACAGACTTCTCCTATTTTGCAGAACATGACGATCGTATCCATACAAGCAATATGCGGAGAGTCAGCTTCAAGCCTGGCACCAATAACAAAGGCAAAAACAGATTCCGCAACAATGATGTGATGAATGATGCAAAACTGCAACTCTTGAATTATGATGTTGACATGGGAGCAAATGCAGGTCAACCAGGGCAGGGAAACAGGAAATCTGGATTTTACAGAGGTCGAGGAGGCCGTCTAAACTCTCCAGGGCCCCGAATGGACAGACCTAAAAGAAAATTTATTGCAGGTCTGTTGCCATGGTATCAAGTGATTATTCCTTATGGAGCGAAACATGAGAAAGATATGATATTAAAATCTCTATTGAGCTTCTTATCACCTGACATCTTCATACCTCACTACTACAAATTAAATGGAAATGCAGCAGTTTTCTATGTAGATGATGTGAAAATGGCAGAGAAATTATTTAATGCTGATAGAAAGATATCAATGCCAGATGGATACAAGTTGGGTGTGATTGTAAGAAATGCAGTTCCAAATGTGGCAATTGATGCTGAAATGAAAGAGAAGATGAAATTAGCTATGGCTAAAAGATACAATGCTGCTACAAAAGCATTAGATTTAACCAAATTCCATGCTGATCCAGGTAATTTTTTTTTTTTTTTACTGTTATACAAGGTATTTTTAAAAACAGCAGAATCTGCAAGTGAACAACATTCTCCTAGAAACATGGGTCCATGCATCTTTTAGAATGTTGATCAGATCATTTGGGTATATAGCAATCTAGATCTCCTCCATTCACTCCCTGGATGGCCATTATCAGATCACAGCTCGGTCAATCCTGTGCAGAGAACCAAGGCTCAGAGAACCAAGGCTCCAAAGTTACCTCGATTGTATGAAAATCGGCTAGTGTCGTTAATTACGTGACCACCACTGTATATTCAAAGTATCTACTTAATTTTTTCTTTGATACAATGTAGCTCCTATCCTATACCTTATGGATTCCAAGATTGTGCTTTTGGTATGTTGAAATGTATATTAAAGTTAACCCATTGTTAAACATTTCATGGCTGGTGATTCTGGTCATTTAATGTATGAAATTTTAGCCATCTCCTTTGGATTCTGATTTAAAAATATACCCTGTATACTAACATTGATTGGAAAGTCCAAACTTGACCCAAACTGTTTATTTGCAAACGAAGTGTTACATTACTTATGTTTATGTATTTGTCTTTAGACCTGGCAGATATATTCTGTGCTTTGTTCCGCCCGATGATAATGTTGGCTGCAATTGACATTATTGCTGAGAACATTCCTGACTTAGAAGCTTTAAATTTGAATGACAACAAACTGTATGGTATAGAACATTTGAAGATATTGGCTACAAAATTCAAGAACTTGAAGATTTTGTACATGGGCGACAACAGGGTATGTATTTATTTAATAACTTGTCTCTATAACATGTAACTGTTAAAATTAGTTTTGTGAAGAAATATAATGAATGATCTATGTAATATTCCACCTGTAATTTTGTTACTCTGTATTGTGTCAATTTGTGAAAAGTATTCTTTTTTATTTATGTAAATAAATGAAAACCGAGATTTTAAGAATAGTTGTTATAATTATGTAGTTTTAAAATGTGTTCGAATAGTTTTGTGCTGACTTCTTCACTTTGAGTTTATTTATTTATATAAACGCAGTTTACAAGACTCACATTCATACATAAATAAATTACATGATTGGATACAAAAATATGTAGTGTGACTTAGTTACAAACTGCCGCAGCAGGTTAGGTTAAAAAAAAGCAGCACCTGAAGCAGTTCATGAAAATTAAAAAGTTGTAGACCTAAAGATAATATTCCAGATACCATACCTTGGATCGCTGGACCCAATGAAGCAACTTCAGCTGGTGGAACTATACCTCAAAGGCAATCCATTGGTGAACAGGTTTAGTGATCACGAAATATATGTCAGGTAATACTTATCTTGAGTGGCCTGACATGGCTTGGGACTTTAAAATTTTTGGTCTATAAATATCGCTTGAAAGGGCGCTTGAAAGGGCTGTTGATATTGGTGTTAATATAGCGTAATGTGCATAGATATTACATTAAAAACATCAAAACTTGATTGTAAACTGATTAGTCATTTTTTTGATAGTGAAAATATTACATTTAAAATGAAAATATTGCATCATCATTGTAGCTTTGACCAGAACGGCTTATAAAGAAATATTAAGCATTTTTTTCCTCAAGCAAACTTGTTACTTTCAGATTCCAGTTTCCACACGCTGGTTACTGGTGATCTGAGGAATGCAGATGACTCAGTAGTCACCTTTGCATTAATGTTCTCTTGGGGCCTTAAGTTATGCAACTTGAATGGGGTTTGCACAACTTATGAATAAGACAGCGGATTGCATAATAATATAAAATAGTTTAAGGCCCGTATTCCAGAATGTGACTCAAGCAGTTAAGTACAGTTAGGAAGGGAGCCCAATTGTTTATAATAGATGCATATAAACAATTGGGATGTATAGATCACTGCTTGAGTTATGTTCTTGAATACAGGCCTAAAAGTGTTTTAATTTATTTCGGATTTGACTTTTTGGTGTTCAAATCACATATTTACCTAGTTGTGTTAGAAAAATGCTTAATTCGAAATTATAGCAAAAAAATCTAAATTACTGAAAAATGAACATGTAAAAAAGTATTTTTGTGTAGTGAAAGAGAATGTAATACACTTGTAAACTATGTTATTATTATGGAGTCTGCTAATGAAATAGATATTTTTATGTGTTCAATGTAAAAGCTCTTTGTATAAATGTGAGTCTTTACATTTCAATTAAATATTTGGTTTATCTGTGACTATGAATCATTAGTACAAAGAGCTTTTAGTGTAATTAAGGGCGACTATCGCCCACTGTCAGTAAACACATTTAGCGGCAAACATTTTAAAAATTATATTCCATTTCAGTCATTAGTTTGAAGTAAAAAGTGACAGAGCTATGTTTTAATTACGTTTAGCGCTAAACGTATTTTATGTCAGTTGGTGAAAGTCTGTCTAAATTTATTTTCCCAATTACTAAGTTTATTATCATTGACATATAAATGCTTGGAAAGTTTTTTATTTCCTGATTGTGGTAACAAAATTGCAGATATTTCAATACCAGGCTCAAAATATTCTGTGACCTATTTTGTGATATTGTTTGTCAGATATTGTAATAAAAGTAAAGTTGTACAGTCAATAGCATAAAATTTCGTACTTAACTGCCTACACATTAAAGTTCAAAGTCCATTGGAGAAATTTGACAGTTACGTCGTCTTTCTGTTGACCGTACAAAGTTGTCTCAAAAAGTGTCATGGAAAACATTTCTGTTTTTATTGCCATTCGGTAAAGAATATCAGATTCAGAACTATCCTAGTACAAGTTTATGTTAACTTTTTTTAGTATCGAACATTATCACAGTTTTTTTCACGTTTTGGTTGTTTCACCTTGAATGGTATATCTGATAGTTTTCGATGTTACTAAAGCCTACACAAACTCGTACAGCGAACCTATTATGCCGTCTTTTCTGAATTACTATCAGTGTATTTATTTTATTTATTAAACAAAGAGAAAGGATGGCATTATAGCAAATATAGCAATACAGAAAACTGCATGGAAATAAGATGTCGTAATACCACCCCAGTAGTGGAATAAAAGACTTTCCAAGTATTTTTGAATATTTTTTCATCTGAAACTAATATTATGTATGAGTTTCAGAGACTACTGTTTATGCCTTTTGTTGCCATATTGTTTGTTCTCCAGCGATGTGCGGAAGAAGTTTCCAAAGCTGGTGAGACTGGTGAGTATTTGGTAAAAACTATTTTAGTATGTTTCATAATCAGTATTGTACAGTGAGCTGGAGTAGAAACTGAGTTTATTTTACAGCTGTTAGAGTCTAGGGCGCCACTGACGTCCCAATGGATGTCAAGCTATACTTGTTGCTCTGTATACTTTGTGAACATGTTGTTAACTAACAACGAAGTGAACACCTTATTTCTCTTGTTACGAGATAGTAAATGAAATTGCTTACATTAACAGGACGGAGTAGACCTTCCTCCTCCAATCGGCTTCGACGTGGCAGAAGACGCGTCACTCCCGCCAAGACAACAGTCCTTCCTAGTGGACCCAGCAGGACAAGACCTCGTCAGACAGTTCCTAACACAATACTTCGCTATATACGACTCTGAGTCGAAACAGCCGCTGTTAGACGCGTACCATGAACACGCTACTATGTCTATGGCTGCTAGTTATTTGACAAATGATAATAGAAATGTCCCAGGAAGCAGGTTGGTTGAAGTTTTTAACTATTTTAAAATTATATTTCGTATGTAAGTTCCAGGTTAAGCAACTTTCGCAATGGTCGGTCTAGGTATGGGTGATCAAAAATTTACTATCTCGAGCTCCTCCGTGCTTCGGAAGGCACGTTAAGCCCATGGTCCCGTCATTTGCAGTCGTTAAAATCCACCAATCCGCGTTAACCCGCGTGGTGGGTCATAGATGGTGTGGTGGTCCTTATCCATCCATAAGGAAAGCCAGTGCCCAAGCAGTGGGGACATTGAAAAAAATGGCTGATGACGACGAAGTTCAGTCGTGGAAGTTCTCGGTCTCAGGTCGGTCGGTGTCAGGTTGACACGATGCGAGATTTCACGCACGAAGAGCGTTCGAGCTTCTCGAACGAGACAACTAGCATTCGAGATCCGTCCGTGCTGCGTTCATTTCAGTTGTCTTTGTGCACGCATACGAGCTTTTGAGGACCATCTCGAATCATTACTCGTGCGTGAACTTGCATCGTGTCAACCAGGGGCAATTCTCGCGCTAAGATATGTCGAATTCGACATTTTTCCAATCATAATTTCTATTGGAAATGTAAATAAAATCTATACTACTGTCAAAATCCTTTAGTTTCAATGAACTTTGACAATCCTATAAGGTCGAAGATTGTTTTCAGTGAGTTGTTAATATAGGTTTTTGGCTTAAAAATAAGTTTAATCGAGATGTCGAGGGCGCGAGAATCGGCCCCCAGTCATTAGATGATATTCGCGTACGCTGTAATTGTAAAGTGTGGCTTAAAACGTCACCCGTTAACACCGTTCATGAGGTTTTCACGGTAAGTAGACTACCGGCAACTTCCGCGGTTGTAAAAGTTTTGGGAATATTGTTTTTCGAATAGTTATAAAGTTAAAGAAATATCTTAATTTCCAAATGATGTACATAATAATGGTCTATTATTTGTAATGTAAACGTTTTCTATAAATCTGTTACTTTATGAAATAACGCTCCCTAAAAAAACCCTACTGATCGACCGGGAAGTTTCCCGGTTGTACGGTATGGTTTTAACCAACTTAAGTACTTAACTCAAAATGATCATACAAAATATATTTTATATATAATAGGCCACTTAGTCATAATAACACAAACCTTTTTTTACAGACTTAACGCTTACATGTCAAGCAGTAGAAATATCCTAAGAGTACCGGACAGGGAATTCAGGCGACGCCACATGAAAACGGGCAGACTGCAAGTGGTTTCGTTCCTATCAGAATTCCCCAAAACTACTCATGACCTCATGGGATTCGCTGTTGATCTTGTAGTTTTCACAGTAAGTATCTACCTTAGGTTCTGAAACATACTCAATCCGTAGTATGTGAGATTCGGTAAATCGCATGCCCTACATATGTTTGTGGTCTTATCCGCTATCATACCGTAAATATTTGTCGCCATAATAGAGAATAATTTCCTCTAAATGTCGTTTAGTCCACACTGGTATCAATTTTTTTTTTTAATTTAATTTGTTTGAACTGCAAGTCCAAATGAATGAAATTCATAAATCATTGTCGGCAGGTCTTTATGACTCCAATGGATGTCCAAAATGGCTTAGCAAGTAAAGAGACTTTCAGAATTATGATAGCTTTTATGATATGGTTTCTTACGTTATTGTTATTTATCAAGTGTGATACATAACTTAAGATACCATATCATAAAATTGAAATGATGAGTTATTATTTACCCTTCCTTATTATTTGGAGGGTGGAGCAAAACTTAGGCGGGTGATCAGTCTCCCTAGCCAGAACGATTTCACCCTGTTCCCCAAATCCACTGAAACCAGGGGAGGCGGATTATCACCCGTGAATCGGGCAAGTGGTAGCTTGTTCCTTTCCTTTCTTTACATTGCGGATAGATGGGATCCTCTATCCGTTTGATCACACATAGGTGTCCGAGTGGACAGTGTTCTGTCAGTCCTCCTTCTATGGTTCTTATGTTTAATATTTAATAATAATATTTTACCCTTACAATTTGTTCACAGCCTGCTATGCTAGTCCTCACAATGAACGGAGTGTTCAAAGAGACGACCACAGCTGGCAACCCGACTCGCTCGTTTCATCGCACGTTTGTCATCGTGCCCAACACGACGGGAGGGTTCAGCATCATCAATGATATGCTGTTCATCTCTAATACTACTAAAGAACAGGTGAGAGATAGACTCAAATAAATGAATTTTGTGGAAGATTGGGATATAAGTCCTCACAATGAACGGAGTGTTCTCAGCATTGTTGTGTTCTGGCAGTTAACTATAAGATAGCCAGTGTCTCAGTAGTTGAGGATGCCGGGAGAGGCTCGCATTCATCTTCAGCCTTATAATTACTTAACATCAGGTATGATGAAGGCTAAGAGTCTCCCCTTTGTTCATAAAAACAAAAGTGTTCGAAGGGACGACTACAGCTGGCAATCCGACTTGCTAGTTTCATCGCACGTTTGTCATCGTGCCCAACACGACGGGAGGGTTCAGCATCATCAATGATATGCTGTTCATCACTAACACTACTAAAGAACAGTGGGCCTACCGTGAGTTTTTCTTTCCGTTTACTGTACACTAATCGGGAGACAAATTTGTACGCGAATCTGTACAGCGCCTCTAGTGGGCAGTAGCAGAACTACAGATTCTCATACAATATGTCTGCCGTTTACTGTATAGTAAAAGGAATGAAAAACTTATGGTAGGCCTACAGGTGAGAAATAGACTCAAATAAATAAATCACTTTGGGAAAGACTGGGTGGGAGACACAATAGAATTCAAAGTGTTTGTTTTTCTTTCAATGTCAAAAGTTGGGGAAAACAACAGCATTGACAATGTGACAGTAACAATAATTAAACTTAATTTCTAGTTATAAAAATTACTACTATTAAGAAAGTGTTTTTGTTAAAATACTTTTGTTTGGATTAAGTCTTTACTCGATAACGGCTGAACGGAGGATTTGGATGAAATTTTGCTTACAGATAGTTTATAGCTTGGAATAAGACATCGGATACATTTGTCCCGATATTCCCACGGGAATGAGAATGACGCGGGTAAAACCGTGGGCAGCCAATAGCTTTATGATAAGCTTTTAAGATCTATCGTTAATAATCCATCATATTTGCAGGAAGAAACTGCGTTCTCCGCAGGCGGTACTGAAGCACTGCCACCTGCTCCCGCTCCGACGCCAACGCCAACCACCTCTGCTGACGACACACACAAAATGATGATTGGCATGCTCGGCCAGCAGACGGGCATGAATGACCACTGGAGTATGAAGTAAGTGACATAAATGCATCTACTACAGACACGTCAACGACAAACACGTCTGCTGACGATGCTCACAAGATGATGATCTGCATGCTTGGCCACAGACGGGCATGAATGACCACTGGAGTAACATAAATAGTAAGTGACATAAATACATCTACTACAGACATGTCAACGCCAACCACATCTGCTGATGATGCTCACAAGATGAGGATCGGCATGCTTGGCCACAGACGGGCATGAATGACCACTGGAGTAACATAAATACATCTACTACAGACAGGTCAAGACAGGTCAGACGCCCACAGACCTATATCGAGATAGACAGTAAAAGTGTACCTACCTTGCATGTCAAAAGTTTGATCGATGGTCAATACTATAATAGATCTAGATAATACTACAGTACACACGCAGGTCAACGCCCACCCACCAGCTCACAAGATGATGATCGGCATGCTTGGCCAGCAGACGGGCTTGAATGCCCACTGACAATTTTTTTATCTTAGCGTATCAACTCACGCTTTAATTTTTGTGAGTGTGGCTTTGTAAAGATCCCCGCGTAGGGATACACAGGGCCGAACAAAAGGTGCCATTGTCTGGGGGCAAATACCACATGGGACATTTTCATGAACAACGGCGAGACGCTTAGCCTTCATGATACCTGTGGGCCTACCATGAGTTTTCCTTTCCGTTATCTGTGTAGTAAACGGGAGACATTTTGTATGCGAATCTGTACAGCGCCTCTAGTGGACAATAGCAGAACTGCGAATTCTCATACAAATTTCTCCCGTTTTCTGTACAGTAAACGGAAAGAAAAACTCATGGTAGGACCGCTAATGTTATGTAATGATAATGCTGAAGGTGGGAGGTCCTTTATACAAGCTAAAACGGTTAGTTATAAGAATTGTCGGATTAGTTAAGAAAAAATAACGTATATTGGGTTATTATTATCACTGAAAACAATATTACTAATTTGCCTCTAATATGCACACTTAAATAAAAGCATTTCAAATATGTACTTCAATAATAAAAAAGTATTTTCGAGACTCAAAAGCTTTAAAACGTTTTGTTAGTAGTTGTAATCACGGGTATTACTTAAAAGCAGACAGGTAAATAAGGAAATTCTGTTAGGTGTTTACGACGACATATCTCTTTGTGACGTCAAACAATTACGCCAGGACAACAAAGGATTGAGTAATACTCGGTATAGGTACTGATGTTTGAAGTTTATGTCGACAATAATAAAGTCCTAAAATCAATAGAACCAATGTATGCAATTGATTAGCGCGTTCGGTCTGCGGTCACATAAAATGTATGTTCTTGAGTTGCTCTCCTCCGTGCTTCAGAATGCAGGCTAAACCGTTAGTTCCTGCTGCATTTGTGGTCGTTAACATCCGCCATTCGCATTGGTCCTGCCTACTACGGGTTTCTATAACATACTAACGGTTTGAAATAAAACAACTTTTACGGATATCAAACGCGCTATATTTCCACGAACTAAGTTGTAATTGTCCGTATTTTTAGGTTTTTTAGGGGTTTTTTGATTTTCCCGACGTTTCGTCGTCCCGTGACCACGGCAGCTGTAAAGGTGCCGAAACGTCGGGAAAATCAAAAAACCCCTAAAAAACCAAAAAATACGGACAATTACAACTTAGTTCGTGGAAATATAGCGCGTTTGATATCCGTAAAAGTTGATTTATTTCAATGAACAGTGCGCTCCAAAACATAAGATACTAACGGTTTGTTTTAGCTACAGTCAAAATTTGACATTTCTTCTACAAGAAATATGTCAAAATATAACTGTCCGTAGTCAAATCAATCTATTAGTAAGTTTTAGAAATCCGTGGCTAGTCATATTATGCCGTATTGCCATAGCGCCCGAAGGCCTCGTAGAGGCTGAAATACATACAAAATCACTAGCGCTGTCGTCGTCAGAAAGATGAGTTACGCATGAGAAGAAGAGCCAACGAATTGATAAATTAATATAATGTTTGTGAAGGATTGCAATCTGCGACCTGAATTACACTTTATTATATCAGAGCAAGTTGCAATTCAGCTAGATAATTTTGCAGAGTCCAACTTCCATTACTTATTCATTTTGTGCTTTTAGTGAGTCCGCTAATTTAGTTACTTTATTCCAGTTGCTTGCAAGAAACTGGTTGGGACCTACAAAGAGCGCTCTTCATCTTCAACCAGTTGCATTCAGAAGGGAAGATACCTCCAGACGCTTTTATCAAATGAAGATATCAACGAACAAGGCAGCGCCTCTCTTTTGTAAATAGTAATTTAATTTAAGAAGAGATATATTTTTGTTAGGTAAACTTAGTTATTAAAAAAAAGTTAAGTTCAATTCTCAGATAACAACAAAAAAAAAATATCATGAATAAAGAAAAAAATAAATGAAGTTATTATGTTTTCACGTAGGTTGAATGATTGTACCATAGTTGCTTTTGTCATAATTGAATCTTTTAATTAAATAGATGATTTTTTTATTATTAACGACTGAATCTATCAAATAATGCTGGAGAAATTTATTTTACAACATTATTCGATAGATAGTTACTTGACAGATATATTCATAAAGAAAGCTTTAGCGATAATACATTAGAGAAAAATATATGTTTTTCTTTTTGTTACAGTCTTATATTTAAGACAGTTACTAAAATTACATAATTTGTATGTAAGTTAATTTGTAAGTAGCAAGTCTGCATTTTTTTTTGTAAATACAAAAATGTCTTTTGAGATAAATGTTTTTCGAAAATCTTGTAATGTGTTTCGCACTTTTGAATTGTAACATTCCTAAAAGTTTTGGAAAAGCTTATAAGAAATAGTGGAATTTTCCGATACCTATGTGGATAGGAAATAGTTGATATTTTAATATTTGCATAAGTCAAGCAAGACACATTTGTTTTTGTTACATTTACATTCTAATTGTTATCGTTATAATATTTATCATAGCTGTCGTATAATTTGCTCCACATTATAAGATGTCTCCTTAATTTGTCATAAAGTTTGCGATATTATAAGAGGATCTTATTAATTAATTTTTACTGTTCCCTCTTTTTCTAAAACGTGAAATACTACTGTCTAGAACTGATGCTGTAATGTATTTTTAAAAGGTATAGTAATAGATTTAAAATGAATCGGAATAGCATGCGTTCAGTGGTAGTCACAATTGGACGACTCGGTCTCACTCACATACCAGTAAGGTAAGCGAGACAGCTAAATATACTGTCGACGAAATTCTGCCGTGGTGCGCATGCTATATCGATTAGTTGTAAGTTTAGTCCATGATTTAAATAAAATATGGGAGTACAGACTTTAGTTTTAAAACATTGAGTTGCCGATTCAATGGTGGTCAATAACATTGATGTACTTTTGATCATAGCGTTTATCTATTTTAGCGAAACTCCATTGACTCTGTTTTTAGATTCAGATTGATTATTGATAAATTGATGTTCAAATCAGTACTTATTTTTGCTGCCAAAAATGTGTTAATCGAGGAAAAATCATTGTATTATTATAACGCACAATGTGTTGTTCTGTTCAACTGCATTTTCTGTTTAAACATTGCAGTTTGTTTAACGAAGACATCATATTCATATTGTGTAAACATGAAAACTAAAGAATGAAAAAAAAAATCAATTGAAATGTTGATATGCATATTTGTCGTATGAGGGGGGATAAACGAGCCGCTGTTTCGGTTTTTCTGTTGTCTTTTTTTTACAAAGCACGGCAGGCTAATGTTGTCACCCGTATTTTCTGGTTCATAAGAATCATTTTGCGGTGTTCCACGGTGCTGTCAGTTTGAGCTGGCTTTTCCGCGACCGAACCCTTGAGGAGTGATGATCCTTAGTTGGGCTAGTCGCGATGTGAGGTTGACCGTGGGTTGTATCGACTGGGCCTTTGCTGTGGTGACTTGGATGCCGGCAGCGGTTTGAGGGTTGCGTAGGGACAGGTTAAGACTGTATAATAATTTGAAATTAGAGAATTAGAAAATAAAGCATTATTTTTTTCTCGGATTTTTTGTCTTTGGTATTTTGTCCTTAGCTATAGAACCCTTAGTCGATGATGATGATAACCTTTTGCGCCAGCAGATTATCTTTGTGTTAGTTACTAGAATTTTCTTGTAAAATCATTCGTTATCTTCCAATATGTAGTTTTTTTTTATTATTGAACATCAATAGGTGAGGTGATTAATAAGTTTTTTCTGCAGTTACACACTTAATATTTTAGAACACATATTTGATTCATTGAAGAAAATAGACTATTGTGTAAATGACCATCCATGTTTAAGTTATAATGAAATCAATTTTACATGTACGATCCACTGGACTAAGAATAAAGGTATCAGTAGAGTAGAAAAAAAGATATAGCACGTGGAAATCGATCTCAAAGAAAGAAAGAAAAGTCAATCTCAATGAAAGAAAGATAAAAGTACAGTAGAAAAAAAAAGATTAAGCACGTTAAAATAATCGATCTCAAAGAAAGAAAGACAAGTCAATCACAATGAATGAAAGAAAAATCAATCTCAAAGAAAGAAAGAAAAAATAAAAAGTCCACTCCTGTATATCATTCGAACAGACACTAATTGCATTTTCATACACGTTTGTAAAATGGAACAAAGTATTATGAGGAGAAATAATGACGAACTTTGCCTTCGTTGGTGTATCCAAAATGCCAATTTCGTGATCTTGAGTGGTGGACGTAAGGTCAAATGTCGACCAATTATTTCTTGTGCTCACGTGCTTTTCCATAAATACTTATATCTATAGTAAATAGAGAAAGTTAATAAATAACATATGTTTGTGGGCACTATACTTAATGTTCGATGTACTTACAGAAGATAAGGTAAAGACATTGATATCTTTATTTGTATGCTGTTTCCTGTCGCCACAATGTATGTTATTGTTTTATCTTTAACTAAACAAAATAATCAAGAATATTGAAGGAATAAGTAGTAGCCTAGGAGCGTAAAAAAGAACTTTTCAAAAACATTAATTTAACGTAGGTACATTTAATTTTATTTTGTGTTAGTTTATTGTTTTTGTGTGTGTTAGTACTTATATTGTTTGTTACACAACACACTTTAGTTTCAAACCAAACATAGCTTGGAGTACGACAATGCGTAAGTACTAGCTAGTCAACGGGTTTTTTGTACATTCGGGGAACTTCCCGGTTCATCAGTAGAGTTTTTTTGAGAAATGATATTTCGGAAAGTATTAAGGTTTAAATTATTTATAAAATGAAATACCTATTAAAGTTCTATTATTTGTGATATAAACGTTTTCTATAAGTCTATTACTTTTTGAGATAACTTCAAAAAACTACTGATCGACCAGGAAGTTCCCTGATTGTACATACAGGTAGGTACTTACTTATAATGGTGGGTCATAAGGAACACCGAGATTACACAATCATTTTTTTTATTCAATACTACTTAAAAAATTGTGTCACGCGGGATTCGAACCCACAAAACGGACTACGAACTACTAGATCGAACAACTATACCGAAGACGTTAAGTTACAGTTCGATACGATAAGTTTTCCGTTTTCCCTACATTTTTTCTTAACAATTTAAGTAACATTATCATGATTTTTCTTAACAAATTAAGTAACATTATCATGATGTGAGAATGATTGTTCTGTAATGTAATTGAAGACAAGCGTAATCTATTTATCACAAGACATTGTTTGCATACAACTGATATGGAATACCTGTATGATAGCCGTTATCAGCAGTTATTAAACAATGTGTGCATTAAGACTGACGGCGTATGATAAATCTTGGCAGTTCTCAGCAGCTTCGAGGTCTTGACCTCGTGGAATGTTCCAGATTTTGGCAATTTTATGGTGACGGTGCGCCAGTTACAAGAACATGGTGCGTGCTAGATGAATGTTTAATTTCCTTTAACTTTGGTTAAATCTTTAAAGTTTTTGGACTGCCGACCGATCATGTTGTCGCGGGTTCGATTCCGGATTCCCACAGGACACGAGTCACGACGACACAAAATTTTATAATTTTCGACGACCTGTTTGGGGTACTTAAGCTTATTTTAAACTTTTAAGAGAATTAATTGTGTAGTGCCGATACGCGACGCGACTCGCGAGTTCTAGCGTAGTGATTACTTGCTCAGTGAGTTCTCGAGGTGGCTATTGCCTACTTTTTCCCTCTGAAGGTATACTCTTCAGAATTCTGTATGACCTGTCGCACTGTGTGTATGTAGTCTATGGTGCGATATCCTCCTCGAAACCTGGCCTGTTCCGGAGGTTGGATCTCGTCAAGTCTTCTTGCGAGACGATTCAAGATGACCCTCGAAAACAACTACCTTATACGTGGCTTGAAGTGAAATAGGGCGGTAGTTTCTTAGAAGAGTCTTGTCGCCCTTCTTAAAGAACAAGACTACCACACTTCTACTCCACGCTTTCGGAGTTCTCCCGTGGAACAAAGCGGTATTAAATAGCTTCTGGAGCTTGCAGAGTACCTGTTTACCATCCTTTAGGAGCTCCGAAGCTATACCATCATCGCCAGGGGCTTTTTCATTTTTAAGTAGTTTGAGCGCCATCTCGATCTCGTAAAGGTTTATATCCGGCAGATTTTCGGTGAAGTGGCGAGTTAGCGTAGCACGGACATCTCGGGGTTAGCGTTTGGTTTACTTGTGTACGAATCGTATCTCAGCTTAGATCTCCGGCTTGGAATCAACAGTAGTGTCATAGGATATTTTGAGCTTGGTCAGGTGGGATCTGCTCAATTGTTGGGCGAAGACTTTAAACCCTCTATTTTGCTCAATCACTCGCTCTATTTGGCGTGTGTTAAAGCGTCGAAGGTCTCGTCGCACCAGCTTGGCAATTTTGCGATTGAAGTCTCTGCTCTGACGGTGTGGCCTGTGTTTGCTCTCGTCATGTGTCCATAAGCCGGAGAGTCTCGTCCGTGAGTTTGGAGTTCGTGCCTGTACGCTGCATATCTACTACAGAATTTAGTCATGTCTTCACGTCGCCCATACCACAAAGCCTAAAGACGAAAGTCTTCGACCAGTGCGTCCTACCCGTAATGACTAACGGAGCCGAAACGTGGACACTCACGGTGGGACTAGTCCACAAATTCAAAGTCGCTCAGCGAGCTATGGAGAAAGCTATGCTCGGTGTTTCTCTGAAAGATAAATTCAGAAATGAAGTTATCCGACGGAAAACCAAGGTGACCGACATAGCTGAAATAATAAGCAGGCTGAAGTGGCAATGGGCTGGTCACATCGCACGAAGAACCGACATCCGTTGTGGCAAACGAGTTCTGGAGTGGATACTGCGTTTAGGCAAACGCAGCGTAGGGCGCCCTGCAACTAGGTGGAGTGATGACCTGCGAAAGACGGCAGGCAGGAGTTGGATGCGAAGAGCTCAGGACCGGGATCAGTGGCGTGATTTAGAAGAGACCTATGTTCAGCAGTGGACGTCTACGTGCTAATGATGATGACGATGATTCATATTTATTATGCATTTTATAGTATTTACAGTATGTACATTTGTGTAGTGTATATTGTGTGGGTTTATTGTGTTATATGTCACATTTTTAACAATACTTACAATATCTAAGTACCTACTTACCGCTTACGGTAAGAGCAAATCATCATTGACCGAAATACCAATAAATATTTTTGTGCCCAATGTTCAATGCTGCGAAACAGATATAGCAATGCTGTCTTTGTCAAAGAGGAAGTCGTTTCATACTAAATACAATTTATATTGTGAAACCATTGAAAACCTATAATTAGTAATTTTGGCAATAGTACGTCAGCGCTTATTTTATGTAACTTTTTAAGTGTTTAGGTGATCAGCTATTTCTAGTTAGGATGTACATTTTATGTAAGTACTTCCATATGCACCGCACCTCTTTGAAAGCTGATTGTGAAAAAAAGACAAAAATAACAACAAGCATTTTTGGTAACGTTATCTGTGCTTATTCTTTTAGGGGAGAGACTGTCCCCTAAAAGAGCTGGCTGACAATAAGATCCAGAAATCCTATCTACAAAGAAAATATTTTATTTTCCGCGAAAACTTATGCCGACATTTTACAGTAAAAAGTTAATTCTTCTGTTTACACGAAAAATATTTTTATCAGTGATTTTAAAAGCTTATTAAGGACGTTTCGATGGGAGAGGGGAAAAATGCTATTTAAAAAGTTTATTTTAATTAAAAAAAAAGACATTTGAGTAAGTAAAGTAAGTAGTAAGACGAAGTTTGTTAAAAAAAAAAGTTTTCGACCCTTCAAAGTCAAATCACCGGATTATTGCGCTTACCTATATATTTACTACTTACTTTACTAAAATTTTCTTACCTTTTCACCAAAGCATGGTGCTTCAGGGCATTAATTTCTTTATTTTACACTACATAGTCCTAATTCTTTGTATACCCACTGTTCTAAAGAATCTGATATATATTCGCACGACTATCAAGTAGTAATAGCACGTCATAATCCAATTACCAATAAAACGATAAAATTACTTCCATTACAGTTTTTTCGAACATGAGGTAAACAGCAGCGCAGATCTTGGTGGAGATAAACTGTGTTTTTTGTTGCGCAGTGTCAAGAAACTGTTCTGTTGAGTGAGCAACAGTAACGGACAGGAAATACTTCAACCAGACAATTAAATTCGGATCTAAAGCTTTCAATAGTGGCTAGAATGCATTTTAAATTCAATATAAAGTTTTTTTTAATAAAGAAAAATCGTAGTACTCACTTAAATAATTATTTTCGGAAAAATAAGACAATATATATTTTTTCGATTTAAGATAAGTTACATAAAAATAGTTGCAATACAATAGTTAAATAGAAATTCATTGTTATTTATATCGTTAATTTAAGGAAACGCCTACCGCCATCTCTTATCGCAGTATTGTTTCAATCTTACCATGCTATTTTGTACTACGTATTTCTTAAAGTAAGTTTGTTTCTTGACGGAAGTTTTGTGATGTCTTCGCTCAATCGTCGCCTCCAAAGTGTGCAATGTACCAAAATGTGATAACTTCAATAAAAACAAAACGTTCAAGACATGATGGTTGCTAATACAGGATGGTAGGTCGTTCGCCGAAATAACTCTTTGAAATTGTGGAAATTATTTGAAAGTAAAGAAATCTATGTGCTTGGCGGTTTCCGTATTACTAAGCAGATGAATAATGATTTAAATTTTTTGCATTTACAATGCAAATTTATATTAGTAAAAAAAAAAACAATTAGTCTCCATATCGCTCAGACGGAACTTGAACCCGCAACTTTTGAATGTCTGTCCAATGCTCTTTCCAATTAAACTACCGAGGCTTATTAGGGCACGTCGAAATTAATGAAAGATGAATTTCCTGTTGATCATGGATTAAGTATCATAAAGCAATATTTATTTATCTAAATACTTATATGCAAATTTTCCGGTTTGTGTGTCAGTTTTCCTTCACACTAAACGCTTTTTCTTTCTAGGGTAAACCATTGACGTCATGGTGTTGGTCTTTGAAGATTGTAATTTTAAGGGATTTTGATAGTATTTTAGAATTTTAGGTTTCGGAAGAACATAATTTTTTTCAAAGCCAAAATACAGAGATAAAGAAAGGTTAAAAGAACAAAATAGGCATTATGCACGGGCATTGTCCAATGAACATTTTCACCTTCGCTTAAGCATATTTGTCACGCATTGCAGGGTTGACGATACTTGTTATTATTATTGTTATTAAATTGGTGGTATATTATTATTTTGGAGCTAGGCATTGCTTTCTACGAAAATAGTCTACTAAATATTAGAACCTATACTTGAATACTTCAATGTTAGCAAAATCGAAGTCAAAATCTTGTTTCCGTTAGAGGAATTAAGGCGCTACTCGGAAAAAGTATGGACTTTTTGACATAAAACTATAGCACGGTTACAGTTGCTATAAATCTGGTACTAACATATATATTTCTTCATACCTTTATCTAGATTCGTATAGTTTCAAAAACACGATTTTATAATTTTGCCTCGACACTTTTTCTTTTCGGAAAGACCTCTAAAAAATACGAAAATTCAAGATTATTCTTAAATGGGGTTACTTACACTATTGGAAATTGGTTTAATAAGTGGACACCAATAATATTTAGGATCGTATAGAAGCTTTTTTTTAAAATCGCTGTAGTTTTTTAATACGAAGTGATTTTGTGTTTTATTTGCCTAATCTGCAAAATCGGTCTCGCTCCCGTGCGCGTCGTTTTCTCATTGCTATCTCGCTTCAGCATATTTTTTTCGAGTATCGCCTTAAGAGGGATAAACTCAAGTATTTTTTATATTATTGTAGATATAGATAGGTTAATAGACCTTCGTGTTTAAAAAAAACCTAAGTATCATTGTGCCATCGAATAATCTTCGGTAAAAGTCACTAGATTATTAAATATTGGGACTATTATATATAATACTAGCGGCCGCTCGCGGTTTCACCCGCGTGGTTCACGTTCCCGTGGGAATATCGGGATAAAAGTATCCTATGTTCATAAACAGGCTATCTACTATATGTGTACCAAATTTCATCCAAATCTGTTCAGTAGTTTCGGAGTCTATTCTATGCAAACAAACAAACAATCAAATCTTTCCTCTTTATAATATTAGTATAGTATAGACAGATGATGTTCAAATACGATCAAGCAACAGAAGCACTGTTTTGAAAGGATTTATCGCCTGTTGGTCTAGTACTAAATGATAAACTAACAAAAGGCACTTACTGGCGAGATTTTTTTTTCTAGATTTTTTTTTATAAGTAGCCAATGCGAAATTTAATTGTCTTTTAACTGCATTTGACAGCCCTGAAACGCAAGCGTGTCATCGACCCTCTCTTGCGCAGATCGGCTAGATTCCTCTCGGTGCAGTTTCCACTAAATTTGTGCTAAGCACACACCTTCATTCTATAACGAGATAATTATATGATACAATTTCCCAGTTAAAGTGTATTGTACTAAAGATTAAGTCTGTGATCCACGGGTGTAACGAAGTGAATGACTTATAATTACGAGGTGATTAATTATTAGATACGGTAAGTTTGTAAACAAAAACCTAGATAATAACTACCTGCTTTAATTTTTTTCAGTACGTTAATGTTAAGAGCGTCTTTGATATTTTTACTTTCTATATATTTGGGTATCTTTTGCCATTTCCTATTATTTGGTACGAAGACAGTCTCTCAAGTGTAAATCACATATCTTATGCACTAGTTTAAACTATTATAAATCTTTATTTAAACATGTTTCCGCTTGCAATTTTGTCCCTTATATTTCTCTGAATTTTCTCATACAAATTACATAGTTTAACTTACACGGGTGGGATGTTTGTTATTTTTTTTTATAAAAACACTACAATGTTATCAGGTTCGTTTTTGCCATGTTCGTTTTCTATTTTTCAATGCCTCGATATAAATTACTACCTACTCTGATTTTCTAGACACCGGCTAATTTGACTTTTCCCTATTGTTTTGAGACAGACATTTATAAATCAGTTGCGAATAACTGACTATTTAGTTCTATCCGCAGATTCAAAATTGAGCCTAAATATAAATTGAAATACCTTCATAATAATACTGTTTGAAGGTTTAGCAAGTTCATACCACAGATAACAATCTACTTTAACCGAATATAAAAATCCTACTTAATTATTTACGTAGGATACATAATAAGGTTAATTAACCAGGCTCACAGTGAAATGTTTTAGTTTTGATTTAGTTAATTACATGTATAAATTATTTAAACACTGTAGGTACGAGTTTACTTATAAAGATACGCCTGAACAAACTAATATTTTGTTAACAGTTAATTCTAACATTATGATTAAAGCAAATGTTTTTGAAAACAATTGTACAATACTTCTTATGAACGGAAAAATATTATCGTTATCTTTGTTTAACAAAGAAGAAGATGAAAATGTTAGTTTGAGCATTACTTGTTATTGCAATAAGTTTAACAATGCGCTTTTTAAATAAAAAATCTCGTTTCAATGAACACTACTGACAAAAATTTAAACATGCGTATTATTTGTAAACTAATTAATGCAATTAATACATTAACCCTCATCAAAAAGGTTATCTCTTTTAACCAGTTTCTATTATAATCGCAAAACTACCGAAAATTTCCCAGTTCCCCTAACCTTATCAAAAGTAAACAGTGTTGCAATTTCAATTACAATCTAAAATGAGGTTGCATTTAAATTTCTGTTCATACGTACGTCACAGCTGAGGCCCAGCACGCTTGCATTATCTTGATTTACTTATCTGTACGGTCGCGGTATGCAGTAGTACAGCAGTATAGTTCTTTCACGCAGCGGAGTGAGACGGGTGTTTCGCGATTTTTTTGTGTTGTGAATGAGTGATAACGGTGCATGTACCGGTGCGATTATAAAACCACATTATAGGTGAGTGTGATGAGCCCTTTGTATTTAAGAATTGGGTCGAGGTAAATGACTTTTGAGAAAGTATTGCGACCTTTTTCGGTATCTCGATACGATTCCATCGACCTGTTGCGCCGGTGTTTTGGTGTTAAAATCGTGTTTTTTTTTGCGATTATTTAACCTGATTATCTTTTGATTACTACTTATTATTATTTTTTAAAAAGAAGTAGTACACTAATTGCGTAGCAGTCGAATAAAAAATCAAACGGCATGTGAATAATGTCCTTAATTATTATTTAATGTTCAAGCTGTAAAAGGAGATTTTGCGATAAATGACACAGAAATATCAAGTGTACTCGTCCTTTACCAGTCTTTTTGACGTCAGTACTTGTTTCTCCATTTCTATAACCAACAGCGTTAAACCCAAACAAACTACCTACATTAGATGCTTACTGATTAAAGTCAAGTTTTGATCATAATGCCATCTTACATTCCCATTTTTGGATCGGAAAATCTATGCCAGTTCTTGTTGTTTCTCTGCAATCTTCAAATATCCTTTTAAAAGTGTTTACTTTTTGCATTCACGTAGATTTCAAACTTAGAAGATTAATTTTCTATTCAGGTTATTGATGTCAACTTATTGTATGTCCAAATATGAGATTTTTCTTTAAACTTCTGCGAAAATATGATAATTCTTACTGCACAACAACCTTACAATAATCTTTGAGTAAAAGAAGCACGTCAATGTAGTTCATGTAGATCAAATATTATTTAAACTGTATTAACATAAATCTAGCTTACTTATCAAGAGTGCGAAAATACCCACAATCAATTAATTACTATATTCTTTTTGGCAATAATGTTTATTAACTTATTAACATTATTATAATTAATTGTTGTTATAAATAAAATGATAATTTATTGATAAGAACCACCTAATCATTTCGCAATGTTTGTTCACTAGCACAGGGTGGTGTACAGTCAGGGAACTTCTGGGTAGTCCAGTAGAGCTTTTTTAGGAAGCTTGATTTAAAAAAGTAATAGATTTATAGAAAACGTGAATATCACAAATAATATACCATTAATAGGTATTTCATTTGTATATTAAATTGTTACTATTACTTACCTTATACTTTTCGAAACTCTACCGGTCAACCGGTAAGTTCCCCCATTGTATTAAACTTATATTAACCGTACGACCACTATCAATATGTCTCACGCACTCTGATTTTAAAACATTTTTTTATACTATTTAAAAAAATATAGTTTTCTTGCTCGAAAACTTAGTCATTATAAATAGCGGTCCAGAGAGGGAGTTAAATTGAATTTAAATCCCTAGGGCAATAAAGGAATTTGAAAATGGAACTAACTGCGACCTCTTCAGTGCAGGTTCATTTGCCACTATGTTTTTTTGTGGCCATAGAGTTTCCCTGTTTTGCCAAGCCGCTATGTTGATACCCCTGTATTTTTTTAAGTAATATAAATAATGGTTGCTCATTCGCGCCTTCGCACCATCTTGAAAAACGGGTACCAACGTAGCGACAAAAAAAAATCGCTAGAGCTCGGGAGGAAAATATACCTCGTTACAATAGGTCATTTTATCCGCTTGTATAACAATCTACTACTTTACACACCGTTTATCTTGTGACATTAACGAAGACAACAAAAAAGAAAAAATTACCCTAGGTTGTACTATTTAGTGTATTTACTGTGCCCTAGGTTAGGTTAAAATCTTAGGTATGAGATTAAAAGAAGATAAAATAATTGATATATGATGATGATATGATGATAGAAATAATTTGAAAAGAATTTTAAATTACAGAAAGAAGAATGTAAAGACGGTAAAATGTTTACTAGAAAATGAAAGACTAGGTTAGGTCTTTTTTATAAATTTTAAAAGGTAAAAATTATAACATTTAGTTCGGTACATGTAACACTATCAACCTATCCAATTAGACTTGCAGTAAAAAAAAACAGTCAAGAGCGAGTCGGGCTCGCGCACCGAGGAGGGTTCCGTACCGACATATATTGTCCCCATACATCGACATACCAAACCAAAAGCAAATAAGTAATTTTTTTTTATAAGTTTTCGAAAAAAGTATGCTATTTAGAGACATTGTTTTATTTTTCCTGTAATCTTTACATAAACATCTATCACGTAGAATAATTTCAAATAAGGGGGGACGGGGAACGGTATATTTTTTTACGATTTTCATCAAAAGTCAAAAACTATGCGGCCTAAAAACAAAAGATTTTTTTTCGAGAATGTGTTAGCAGCGCTTTTTCCTATGATACCCCACATGCCTTAGTAGCCACACTTTGAATTTTTAAGACCCTCTGTCAGTCTCTGTTGTAAAAAAAATAAACGTACATTTATTTCTCTCTTAATTGCAACATTTTTGGGCAAACGTCATTTAAAACTATTTCAAATTTCAAGTTCATAGCATCAGTAGTTCTGAGATATCCAGTTGTGACAGACAGACAGACTGAGTCTGTCACCATAAGGGTTCCTTTTTCCCATTTTGGTACGGCACCCTAAAAACGAAAATAGGTACTTTTTTGGATATTTGTAAATTTTTTTAGTTCTTGAAAAATTAAGTAGGTATACCTATTACATTTCTTGGATATTTTTTAGTTCATGAGAGATAAATACAGTTACGTAACAATTTTGAAATAACCGGTTTTTTTATTGTTCTCTATGTGTAAGAAATTACAGTTTACTTAACGGTGGGAACGTCTAGCCTTACAGTTAAAGCTAATGATACTTAACTAAGACGGAATTTGTAGAATTTTTCTTAAGAAAAAAAAATAGAACGGAGACAGAAAAGATTTTGTCTTCAACTTGCTCATAAAAGTTTGACATTGTGAATGGTTAATTAAAGTTCAAGTTAATGCACAAGTATTACAAAGATACTTGTCTTTAAACTCTTAGTTGGAGAAGTCATTAGTCATCATCATCATTCCTATCGCAGTCCACTGCTGGACGAAGGCTCCTCCAAGGTAAATGCTCCGCCTTTTGCATACAGTTCCTCAGTGATTGAGGATTCCGGGAGAGGCTCGCTTCCATCTTCAGCCTTATCAATACTTAACATCAGGTATGATGAAGGCTAAGAGTCGCCCCGTCGTTCATAAAATAAGCCACTAAAATAGTTATTTGTTATGCAAGGCTGGAAAGTTGGTTATTTAGCGGAGAGTTGCCTCTATTGAAATCTGAGCAAGTAAAGGATTCTAGGATTGAACCACGAGCATAGCCAGTGGTTCAAAGATTGAATCTTGAGCGAAGCGAGGATTTTAAAGGTACAAGACGCTAAAAACTTTTCTGCCGAGCGCAACACACAATTTTTCACCTCACAACAGCAAGGAACATTTTATGGTTGTTTCCGCGGTCAACTTCCGGTAAAAATTCTTTAAACATAAAGTTTAATCTAAATATACCTTATTCTCGTTGTTTTAATGATATAAAAACTAAAATAATGAAAAAGGGAGTATTATAGTTAATTCAAAGTTATTTAAAGTAGGAATATATTGTTACTTATTAATAAGAATAAAAACGATTCCGTAAATGTTGACACTGACATAAGGTACAAGACAAACAAAATTTTAAAATATCTATATATATATTTATGTCACAGTCCGAAATCCAATTATAGGTTGTGAAATCTCACCCAGCCTAATATAAAATTCTTATAACAAATAGTTTAATCTTATTGTTATTGTTTTTAAGATTAAAATAATATAATAACCCAAAACGGAGTATTATAATTAATTCAAAGTATCTAATAAATAATATACCAAATAAAAAATAAGAATAAAATAAAACAAAAAAGACATATTTATAGGTATTAAATTAAAAAAGTACTTTACCGCGCTAGGCCGCAAAAAGCGATTTTCTACGATGAAACTTAATGACAAAACCTCCTGTTCCGAGCGTGTGAAGTGAAAATAACTATTTGCTGCATAAGTTTGAAGTAATCACTAATTAGAACGATATAACCGGAAGTGGATATCACCGAATTACGTGCGGACGAATGTCGCGGGTGGAAGGCTAGTATGTTTTATCAAGGAAACTACAATGAACATCTTGAAAAACTCACATGACCACTACCATAACGTGAAAAGTCTTTGTATCCCATATAAAACACGTCGCATGCACTGTAAGATCTTTGACCTGGCCAAATGAATCTAACTCCATCATCCCTCCAAAACCGGAAACTTTTCGATCGTCCCTCGTTTAGAAAATGAATTGCACTCCGTCTGGCATTCCAATAGATTAGCGAGTCCTTACAAACTATTCAGTTTCATTACATTACTAATTCGTTGCTACCCACAAATCTGCTGTGGGCCCGCGTGGTGGGTCATGGCCCATTCTCCTTGTCTATGCATAAGGAAGGCCAGTGACCCAGCAGTGGGGACATTAAAAATGGCTGATAACGACATTACTAATACATACTCATGTAACATATGTATAGTAATTTAATGTAACGGTCTGAATAGCTTTAAAGATAACTTCTTCCCTTTAAAGGTGATTAAAGCAAGTTACGTTTCTTTCCAACAATTTTAATTACGTGTAATAGATGTGTTTACAGCTTGATCTCATTTCTGAGTCGCCATTACATCGACTACGCTGAAAAAATCAAGGTCAACAAGTTTCTGCATAAATACATAAGATGTAGGCAACGGGTTAGGCTGAAATATTCCTTGTTTACATCAATTGTTCCTTGGTAATCTCGTTGAAATTTTTCAGATATGGAAATTTTTAGAAATATATTGCGAAAAGAGAGTGCAGTTTTGATTTCCATTTTTTTATTTGGGTATTCGAATAAATTTTTTGTAGCTTACAGGAAGTGATGATTGATACAATTTATCTTTGATTCGATCTAACTTTGAATAACTTGAAATACTAAGTATATCTGTTCTCATCGAGAATTATTTATGTGTCTGTCTGTTACCTACCTTATCACGCGTCACTGGACCAATTTTGATAAATTTTGGCATAGAGATAGGATAGAAGATTATCGCATCTAGAATTGACCGGAAGTTTGTAAAATCCTGTATATTCAGTCAACCTTTTTAAAATCTCGAGGAGCCGGTATTGCAGTGGTTCGCGCGCTCGGCCTGCGATTGTTGAGGTTAAGCAACTTTCGCAATGGTCGGTCACGGGATGGGTGGCCAAAAATTTACTTTCTCGAGCTCCTCCGTGCTTCGGAAGGCAGTTGGTCCCGGTTGCATATTTGCAGTCGTTAAAACCCACCAATCCGTGTGGTGGGTCATGGCCCGTTCTCCTTATCCACCCATAAGGACGGCCAGTGCCCCAGCAGTGGGGACATTAAAAATGGCTGATTACGTCGATTTTAAATCTGATCGGGCTCAGCACAACTTTTTCGATGTGTGTCATGCATTTTATCGTGACGTGAGGTAGGTTAAGAGCGGGCTTACGGACTACTAGGGTCAGTTAAAATTCAAAACTATTTAGGGCCGGTTGCTCCACCGACAGATAAGTTCTGGATAGCTTACAAGCCAAGTCAGTGGCCTTATAGGCGGGTTGATAAACTCTGGCACCAGAGATGGTCACCAATCCTCATACGAAAAGAAGAAGAAGACTTGACAGATGATTTGACAAATTATTTGCCAGGTAGGCTGTCGAGAATTTATCAGTCGGTGGTGAAACCGACCCTTACACATGCACATTTACCTTACATAATCTCTTGCATAATAAATAGTTCGGTTTTACGAAGGGCGGTCTACAAATGATGCTGTGGTTGCACTTTTAAAACATGTTTTTGAAGCCTGGGAGAAGTCGCAGAATGCTCTTGGCGTATTTTGCGATTTATCCAAGGCTTTGATTGTGTGGATCATCAGACGCTGCTGTTGGAACTAAATAATTACGGTGTAAAAGGTGATGCCCAAAAGTTAAAACTGTCATATCTCACAAGAAAATACACTAGAAAAAAGCAACTGTGGGCCTACCATGAGTTTTCCGTTCCGTTAACTGTACAGTAAACGGGATACATTTTGTATGCGAATCTGAACAGCGCATCTAGTGGGCAGTAGCAGAACTACAGATTCTCATACAAAATGTCTCCCGTTTACTGTACAGTAAACGGAAAGAAAAACTCATGGTAGGCCCACTGGTCTCAATCCCGTCAGGGCGACATGAGACTAATTGCTTTTTTCTAGTATATTTTCTTGTTTAATATTTATCATATAAAAAATAGCATTGTAAAATGCAAAATTAAAAAGTTTGTCATATCTCAGTTCCAGAACTCAGACCGTTGATATTAATGGAGTGAAATCTGCCGGCTCAAATATAAAACTAGGCGTGCCTCAACTGAAAAAGGATAAAATAATTTAAAAAACCCCGACTTAATTATCCGTCGGGGGCTGCCATTAATTAATCTATAATTTTGCAGTTCTATAGTTACGTGATTGATTGTAGGTAGGTACTTATTTATATTCATGTTGAAATTTAAAATAGTGATGGCAGCCCCGACGGATAATTAAAACGGGGGTTTTTAAATTATTTTATCCTTTTTCAATTACGTGTTAAACGTCGTGGAACCCTCAAAATTTTTAATTTTGCTTTTTATTTCAAAGTTTTTAGAGAGCATAGATATTTTGTAAATTGTACTACATTTAACTCATTAATGAAAACCCCATTAAAATCGAACTAGTAGTTTTGGTTTTGCTCAATCAAATGTTTACTGCAGCGCCCCCTGGCATGAACAGCGCTATATCACGCGATATGATATAGCGCATCATGCTGTCTCACTTACTCCGCTACGATGTGAGCGGGACAGTGACACCCTATCGAGTTATTAAGTCGATAAAAGCCGCGCTACTGGTCAGTTGTCACCGTAACACCTATATAAGGCGGTACCCCCACCGAAAGTGGCGCCGCGTTGAATTTTATTTAATATCGTAATTCTAATTCACAATTTTAATAAAACTAAACGTGGAATTTTTAGAGCCCATAGTCTAGTATTTTTAGACGGTACTATTACATTCCCTCGTAGTCACTGCTAGAAGTAGATAGCAAAACTGCTAAAAGTGGCCGTTTTTGACACATTTGCTATCTACTTCTACGAATGACTATGACGAGATGTAGCGATACCTTCTAAAAATACAAGACAATGGGCTCTAAAAATTCCACGTTTAGTTTTATTAAAATTGTGAATTAGAATTACGATATTAAATAAAATTCAACGCGGCGCCACTTTCGGTGGGGGTACCGCCATAAGAACATGCACCAATCAAACCCGAACCTATTACTGAACACCGCATTAAAATTGTACAAGTAGTTTTGGAGATAAATGGCAACATTGTTTTGCACAGACAAACATCCTCTTGCCCCAAACGCATATTATAGGTACCGTCTCCGTACCGTCATGGGTAAAAATTTTATCGACCGATTCATAAAATGTGCCTTTATCATCATATTTTCTCCAATCAAAAACTATTAAAAATTGTAAATTAAGTTATATGGCATGCATAATTAAAATAAATAAAAAAAAACAATACCTATAACTCTAAATCTTTTTATGTAATCTTTTATGGAACGACAGGTTTTTAAATACATCATGTTCTTTTAAAAAATAATAAATAATAATAAATTAATAAATAATATTTTTTTATTAATGCAAAAAACATTACATTGGGTAGTTAAGCACTGGCTCCCACACTAGGATTCCCTGTGTTGTGGGATTCAGTCATTCAAATTGTTTGTATATACCGTCTGGGGCCTAGAACCGGGGATAATATTAAAAACGGAGGCTCTATAGGTCACTAGTGATTGAATCATTAGGGTCCCAACTAATTAAAACCAAATCTTTACTTTTTGTTTTTTTCTAACAAACTTAATCGTGAATTCAATATAATGCAAACAACAGTACCGCTCAACTTTTTCGGAGCTACTCGGAACGTCTTTTTGACAATTTATGTGTCGGCTGATAGAAAAATAATACTTTCTTACTTACTTACTATCGTAATTCATGAATCCACGTAGGTATTGTTTTCTTTTTGGAGTGTTTTTTGCACTCAAAGCCATTTTCACATTGAATAATTACAAATTGTGTAAATGAATCCAATTCGATTACTTAAATTAAAATTAATTTAAACTGAAACCAAAGAAATGCCCATGACAATATTCTGACTTTATTAGTCAAAATTATTCTTTTGAATTTACACTATTTTAACACTATGATCTTCTTTATAAAAAGATCATAATGTAAAAAGCGTAGAATGGAAATAACAGGTACTACGTACTAGTACTTAATAATTCCATGGCTGAATCTACTTGGTACAAAGAGTATAATTGGTATTGATTGACATGACATGTTATGCATGATGGATAAAATTATAAACAGATAACTGTCATTGCGATGTTTATTATTAAACTAATTTTAATTAATTTGAAACAGAGATTTTAAGCTATGGGAAGTAGCGGGGGCTGTTGCTTTTCAATGAGTTAAAGGTAAATTTTCTGATGGATAGTGATATCATGATGTTTTGCGGTAAGTTTTTTGTTGTCCCTTGTACCACGATTAGTTCGCAACGTTAGCGATAATATCGTTTTGCAATACTACACTGATTATGAATCTTAACTTTAAATTCTTATTGTGAGTAATGCATGGGTTTTGATTAACTGAAATCTTTTCAGAATAAATACTAATACTCTAGAGAGTCTCTATTTTCAATATTTCCCCGGTTATAGACCTTACGCGGTATATGTGACTGTTTGGTTCTTAATAAAGAAGAAAAATAAACAAAAAACTTTCACATGTGTACATGTACACATCTCACTGCATTATGTCATTATCATCGTAAGGGGCCTTGTTCTTACCATAACGGAACTTTCATACGCCAAGATATTCATATTAGCTGTATGTACAGTCAACAGCACGGCAGGTTTCACACATGCGCTACGAAAACCGCCGATGTTACAAGATACTCGTACATATGGCGCTCTCTAGGCAAAGTCAAATCAAATCAAATAAAATATGTATTTGCTTTAAATAGGGTACATTACTATGATGATAAAGATGATAATAAATTTGTGCTTAAGACCTATTTAGCCATATCTAATAGCATGCAAATGTAACATGTTACTTTCCGTTATATCAATTCTAACAAAATACAAAAACAGTAAATAACATTTTGATTAAGTATAACATAAAGTGCATGTCATAAAAAAACAAATGGCAAGATAAAAATGACAATGATTATATACAGGCGTAGATCCAAAAAAAGAGAGAAAAATCGGCCAAATGCGAGTCGCAGTACGAACTTACTACAATAATCATGGACTTACCTACGTTTTGAATTTGATATTTTTTCACATCTTTAAATGATAACATTGATTACGAACTAAATGAAACGTCATTTTACATCAAATAATTTTATCAAAAACTAGCAACATGTCCCGGCATCACACGAGTGGAATTATTTTTTATAGCTAAAGACTTAAAGTTCTCACAAACTCTCAAAAACTCACAATTAGGGCATGTATACCGCTATATCGAAATAGCGGTTTTATTTTTCGGTATTTTGATACCGGTATTTGAGAATAAAATACAGTAATTTCGGTATTTCGAAAAAAGTGATCTATTTTTGGAAGGGTGTTCAAAGACTATGCTGAACGCTCGATTTCTATGGTTCACTGTGTTTTTCATACTGCAGATGAGTTTTCATATGATACAAATCACGATTATAGAAAAAATGGCAGCATTATTATAGACGCGACACGATTATAGAAAAAAGCATGCATACAGTTATTTTTTTAAAACTGAATATAGGCTTACTCTTTGCCTCATTCTGAATCGTTAGATTATAAGGATTGTGTAGCTTACCAAAAGGGGGGAGAAGAAATAACGTTTCTCCCCCCCTTAAACATAATCCAATTTTTTATATTCTTGTACATGTTGTTGACATATTGGATAAGTAGGGCCGTACGTTTTTATTTGAAAGAACTATTGCTTATAACAAAAATTATTAGCATCTCAATATCCAAAGTGAAATTAACCCGAGTTAATATAAAAGAAAACCGCCCTAGGTTTACTCGGCGCTTAATGAACGGGCTAGCCCTCCAATTGAACGGCTGAGTTAACCAGTGGGCTGCGACATATACATTACGTTTTTATATATGTTTTCGTATAACTTTGTAACTTACTTAGGGCGGATTCGACCAAACTTGAGTAAGTTTTTACTCGAGTGTAAACTAATGCTTATTCTAAGAGTAAGCGAATTTTGCATTCAACCAACTGCTAACCTATGAATAGAGTAACTGAATGACTGACTGAAGCGAGTAAATATTTAATTTTAAAATTAATTAATTATAAAAATTTTGGCAGAGTAAAGGTTTAATCTGAGAATAACAGCTGTCAAAGCAGAGGTGTCACTTGTGAAAATAAAATAACCTCAATTTCGTTTTTGTTTGTCGTCAACATTTGACATTACACGTATTATCCTACAAAATTCAATTGTTGTGTCATTTCAAGGTGTAACAAAAGTACAATGATTTTTGTCGGTTTATACATTCGTTCCTCATTCTTTTTAATACGCAGAATAACAATACCGAGTATAACGTACTCCTTGAGTACATTGGAAAAACGTAAACGAAGATACCCAAGGGTAAATTCAAGGAGTAAAATTATTCCCGTAATAGTAACACTCGTGTAACTTTGTGTTTGGTCGAATCCGATCTTAGACCGATTTAGTTGATCCTTTTTTGTTGTTTTTTTTTATCAAAATCGGTTTCATTCTTTGAGTTTAAAATAAAAATATCTGAATGAAGTTTGTCGGTCAAGTAAATTTAATTGCGCATTATGGAATGAGCTAAAAACTTAGAAGTGCAACGTAGAATGCACCATCCATGCCTTGGCTCTCATCGACTTGTAAAAACATGTGAAAATATGGTTTATGGTGAATAAGGAGATTCCTTATGGATGGATAAGGAGAACGGGCCATGACCCACCACGCGGGCCCAATGCACATTGGTGGATTTTAATGACTGCAAATTCAGGCGGGACCAACGGCTTAACGTGCTTTCCGAAGCACGGAGGAGCTCGAGATAGTAAATTTTTGGTCACCCATTCCGTGACCGGCCATTGCGAATGTTGCTCTACCTCAACAATAGCAGGCCGAGCGCGCGAATCACTGCGCCACGGGCTATGGTGAAAATAGAGCGCACTTAAAGCCGTATTTTATTTAAATTATGAGTGCGTGAAAAAACATAAGATGTGCTTATTGTAAGAAAAAAAAAAAATACTTTTTGAAGTCGAGCGATATTTTTCTTGTATAGCGTTTTCTGTTGTGCTACTGTTAAGCGTAGCGTATCCTACTGTTCACAGTACACGGAAATGGAACAGATCGTCTATTCCGCGCCAATCACCCGGACGCATTCTCGATCCATCACAAAAACTAACACTTCGTGATTATGGATCGGTTAGCGATATCGTTAACGTTATGCATACTTAGGTATTGCACTATAGTGAACTTGCTTTAAAGATATACTGCGCTACTGTTTTGTTTATCATCCCGTAAATGATCAAATCATTTGTCAATTTTTTGTCATATTTTTGTGTTTGTCTTTACTTGACCGCCTGTGGCTATGTTTGATGCATTTTAATTCGTGTTTGTCAAACAGTTTTGATCCTTTAGCAGGCTCTTTGAAAGAAAATACTGTGATATAAGACAAACAAAAGACATGAAAAAAGAATTTCGGTCCTAATAACCAACTCAGCATATAGTCCGGGAGCCCGCTCCAAAATTACCTACGTCATAAAGACATCACGATAAAATGCATGGCACACGGTCGAAAAAGCTGTGCTGAGCGAGGATCAGAAAATAATCGCACTTAAAGTTGACCAGAAGTGTGAGAAAATCCTAGACTTCGGGTATGTTTTTTTTTACAAAATAATTTAAATTTTAATGATGCTTGGCTGAAGACCAGCGCTGAGTTTCATGTGTTGTGTGTGAAATATCGTAGAATATGACTTTATTAAATGACTTATCCTTAAAACTTTATCTTACTTTTAAATAAAGATAACTCCATTGTCATTTAGATGGATAAGGATAATCTTTCATGCAACCCGTTACATTCTCACAAACATATCCACGGACTTGTGTTTTTATAATGCCCTTTGATAAGAATGTTTTACCTATGTTCGTTAAACCTTTAGCTGGCAATGAACGAGACACAACACAATATATTTTTTACTAGCGGCCGCCCGCGGTTTCACCCGCATGGTTCCCGTTTTCATATATAGTATTCTAATCGAATAAATAAAGTATTCTATGTTTTAATCCAGGCTATCTCTCTCATCTCTATGCAAAATTTCATCCAACACCGCTCAGTAGTTTTAGCGTCAAAGAGTAACAAACTAACATACTTTCGCATTTATAATATTAGTAGGATTGTTATAAATTATAATATGTCTGCTTGCCAGCACAGGAGTTAATAAAAATCATAGAATATGCTGTGATAATATTCTTTAACAAGTGTAAAAGTTTGGATATTTGGATACATAAGACATACCTCCATCTTCAGCCTTATCAATACTTAATATCAGGTATGATGAAGGGTAAGAGTCTCCCCGTCGTAAATATAAAAAAAAACATATTTAGTTGTTTGGATGTTTCTTGCTCAATCAGGCAAAACTGATTTCAAAGAAATTTGGCACACATGTAGTTCATAACCTGGATTAAAACATAGGATACATTTTATCCCGATATTCCAATGGGAACGAGAACCACGAGTGAGGTAGGTGGCTCCAAGTTATCATGATTTTTTCTACGTGAAAAATAATTGCAATCGTGACATTCTTCTCATTCTCCTCACTACACTCATCTGAAAAATATTTCAGAATCGTTTTGTAACCTATTGTAAATTGGCCATTCATTTCAATGACAAGACAAAGCAATTTACAATTTTAGTTTCATCAGAATTCCGTACAGCTCGCCAAGCAATTTGTATGTAAAATGGTGTTCATTGTTTCGCAAAAAGCTTAGACCAATTTTCTACGGCACTTTCGTTAAAATATTAATTGGCGAATAACAGCGCGGAAGCGATTCGGACGATTGGATAAAGTTTTGCTATATTAATGAAAAATGTGCGTGTCGGGGCAACGGAAATGTCTGTCCTTCCGAGTACAGTAGACGACAATGTGAGAATAACACTTACTACTTGACCAACACAATTAGGCGCATGACAGATGAGAAAAACTTGAAAATACTAACTGAAAACCAATGTTTCAAGAAGCGGTAATTAGTCAGTTAATCACTGTAGCGCAAATTAATCAGCTAAAAGGAGAAGTGCGGTGATTGAAGTGGGCTGTAGGCGCCAAAAGCGCAAAACCGCATTCTGTCATGCGCCTAATTGTCTGGTCGCGTAGTACGATGATTATCTATAAATCTATGGTGCGTGTGGAAATGCTTTCTATTTTCCGAGATTTTCCGGCACTTAAATGTGTTTCGAGTTAGTGTTGAGAATTAAGTGACGCGATTACAATATATGGGAACTTAAAGACGGAACTGCACGGCATACCTATTATTTATTATAGTTAAAGTTATTTTAATTGTATTCAATAAACACATTATATTATAAATGATAAAACAACTTTCTGAACTAAAAATCCGCTGTTTCGCTAAACAACTTTTTGGCCAAACAAAAATTTGTTTATTTATTTATTTAACTATTGGTAGGGAAATTTACAGACAAATATCACTAGATTATATTGTAATCGGTAGTTAAAATCAGTAATATTAACAAATTTTCTACAAATAGGTTTCAAATGAGTTGCTTAACATTATCTATGTAGTAACAACCTTGAGTAAGTACCAAGATCTTCATTTTCTTAGCGTGTCGATGGTAGACACTAAAGTATTGAGGACCAGAATTCAGCCAATTTGACAGCCTTGACGGTTGCTGTCATGAGATCCTCCTGCATGCAGGTATCAGGACACGCCGGGCACGATGTTAGGTGGGCCATCGTTTGGACTGCACCGCAAAGGCATTCCGCGGAACCAGCCGCTAAAGCCCTACCTGACCATGTTTTCTTTGCTCCGGTCGGTCTGAGTCCGAAGTATATTTAAAGTCTTTCAGATCGGTCATGGTAGATCATGGCCAGGGGGGAGACTTTCAGTAACGGGGACGTAAGGAGTATGTTGCTCGCACCTTGCTCGCTTGTTTGGGTTCGATGGACAACGGTTCGAAGCACCTTACAAAGCTGCGTCGGCTTCTCAGCATTGGGCGCGCCGCAATGTGACCGTACAAAGGGTGTCGTGAATCGCTGTCCATCTTAGCTCTATCAGAGGAGCTAGCGATAGCCCTGCGGACATCTGGAGGCGCCATACCAGCTAGTGAGTACAGCAAACTTACCGGTGTCGGCTTAAGATAGCCCGTAACGATCCGGCAGGTCTCAATTAGCGCTGTATCCACCAGCCTAGTATGGGCAGAGCAACTTCACACGGGACACGCGTATTCGCCTGCCGAAAAGGAAAGCGCCAATCCAGATGTCCGCAGAACATGTGGTGAGGCTCCCCAACTTGTAGTGAGACGCTGTAGCAGGTTGTTGCGAGAGTACTAAAATAAATAAAATTATAAAGGAACCGCTTATTTAAGTTTCAACTTAAAGAGTAAATCAAATCCAGGAGGCTATGCCAAGGGATATTCTACTAAAAATGTTATTTATAATATTAATAAAATAAAAAAAAGGACTTTGCAAAAATATCGCTTATTTGAAATTTTAAAATTTGTAACCAATCATAAAAAGGTAATCAGGTCTAGGAAGCTGTTACAGGCAAACATAAATAACTGTGAAGTATTTATTTTTTTTTTATTTTTATTTTTACAATTTTTGGAAAACTAACAGCTATGTATGTAATACATTTTTAAATATAATATGTACTGACGGCTAATTACAAGTTTTCACAGGTAAACAGTTAAAAATAGTCTTTTTCTCACACAGTTTGAAGAAGACGACGAGACAATTTACTTATAAAATTAACATTGTGCAATGATAAGCATATTTAAGTTTGTTAGATTTTAGAAATTAGGTATTTATCTAAGTCATTCGAAAATTATACATATTACAACAAAAGGGTAGTGGGTTAATTTATATCTAAAAAGAAATTATTGTTAAGAAAACGTTTTAACTTAGAAACTGAAGTAATCAGCTTAGCAATTTTAATTTCAATAATCAATGTCCAAATTGCTGATTTCATTAGGTAATAGTTAAAATGGATCATATTATTTGCTGGTTTAACATATAAAACATTTTTTATTTATGCGACTGAAGACCAATCGTATTGACGAGTTACTAAAATAAAACTAGAACGCATTGATAAACGACAACATTGTTTCCTTATTCCGCAAATCAGATGTTATTGTTCGAGCGATTTTAGTTAAAAATCTGTACCTTCATAAACGGTTTTAAACGTGACCATTTTTTAAACAATCTACATTGGTTTTTGCAGCTAAATGTCGATAATAGCAATGTTGCTTACAATTGCAACATAACAATAGCTATTTTAGCCTTTGAAATGGTCTAGTGTTAAGACCGAATAGAATTCAACGAATGACCTTGCCCGATTTTTTTAAATTTAAACGTAGGTGACGACATTTTAGAAACAATAGGAAGTAGAAACGATTATTTTCAAAACTTGGAAATATTGAGATCTAGAGCCCTTCCTGTCTTTATCTTTCAAGTGTTTTTATAGAATGTGAGTTGTAGGGCAAGGTTTGTGGAGATCAAACGGTCACTATTACAAAATTCATAAAATCAGTGTTCTGTTTGAGCAAGTTATTAAATTGCTAGTAGGTACTCAATATTTTCGAAATTTCTTACATATTTATTATTATTATTTTTCCATTATACACTTAAAACCCACCAATCCGCATTGGGCCCGCGTGGTGGGTCATGGCCCGTTCACCTTATCCATCCATAAAGAAGGCCAGTGCCTTACAGTGGGGACATTAAAAATGGCTGATGACGTGATACACTTTTAAACTTTCGCGTTGCATTATAAATATTGAAAATTGGAACGGGTATTAAACGCGTAGAACGTGATAGGTATTTCACCTACCTAATTTTCCTGACGTTTCGGCCAAGTTACATCGGCCGTGGTCACGGGCTGACCGGGTAGGTGAAATACCCATCACCTTCTACGCGTTTAATACCCGTTCCAATTTTCAATATTATTTTCCATTGTCCGATATTATCTTAAATCCAGGGGCCTCTTCTCGCTATATGACATTTCAAAATCGTCATTTTTCAAGACATATTTTTATATCAGAAATATGAGTAAAACAGTTGTCTTAGCTAGAAATTGCGGAGTAGAGTCCCAGAGCCCCCAAACAACCCTATTAGCATTAGTTAGTTTTCTTTGCCTATACTATAATCAGCCATCTTGCGGAAATATGGAATTAATTAACTGAAACTTATTGTATTTTCAAATATTCTATCAGTAAGTTAACTGGTGTATATTTAGGCTGATCAACTGTCATGTATTTTACAGAACGTCCCCTTTTTCAATCTATCATTTTGACCGTGTCTTTTTACATTGCACTTAAATACTTTTATTTTTCTTGCCTTGGCTGGCACTGACTCAAAAAAGTTTTTTTTTTGAACTGGGGTTTTTTATAAAACGTTTTTTTTTTTTTTAAGTTTTTTAGTAAGTAAAAATCGGAACTATGAACTTGTTGTCTATCACAGAACAGATCTGTTCTGTGTTGTCTATGATTATGTCATCTAGGTAAATAGTGCCGAAAACGACACTATTTTCAAGATTTCCTGAAAAATACTGAACCGATTTCAAAATTTCTAAAAATGGGTCTAACTTGGAAGCAAACTTGATGTAATATGAATCATTTCAATTGGTCCAGCCGTCTTCGGTGTGTTCGTCGAATAATCGGTGAACATACATAAAAAAAATATACGCGGCGAATTGATAACGTCTTTCTTTTTTCAAGTCGGTTAAAAGTACAATACGTCATGGTCAAAAAAACAAATCTAATAAGAATACTAACACATTTTCCCGTATTTTTCCTCAAATCCTGTAATTTTATATCGCATGTACCTACTGTAAAATTAGCACACAGGGTGGGCACCCTTAAGTATAGGTAATAGACATTTGAATGCTGAATTTCATACTAATCTGTGCGTTTTTAATGACTGACTCACAAACATCCAAACCTCCAAATATTGACATATGTTTATGATGTTAGTCATCATCATCATCAGCCTTTTTTAATGTCCCCTGATGAAGGGGCACTGGCCTTCCTTATGGATGGGTAAGGAGAACGGGCCATGACCCACCATGCAGGCCCAATGCGGATTGGTGGGTTTTAACAAATGCAGCCGGGACCAACGGCTTAACGTGCCTTCCGAAGCACGGAGGAACTCGACATAGTAAATTTATGGTCACCCATCCCGTGACCGACCATTGCGAAAGTTGCTTAACATCAACAATCGCAGTCCGAGCGCGCGAATCACTGCGCCACGGGCTCCTCTTATGATGTTAGTAGGTATAAAATATTACTAGGGTTTGTTGTTTGTTGTCTTAACCATTACGCAATGAGCTAGTAAGACCCTGGAATGGCCGGCAATGCCTGGGACCGTTTGTACAAAGTATTTGTCACTCACGATCGTCACTGTTATCTTCAATTGAGCCATCTTGCTCGGTTAAGCGTAGGGTTGGCGCACCTGCAAAAAGTAAAAATAAGATAACTAGGGTTAATATATTTTAATAGTTTGTTTAGGTAAAGTATTTAAGTCTCATATAATGCTCACTTAACAGCACGTCAGGATTACATTTGCAGTACGAAAACGATTTATTGTAAGTGCTCACATAAAGAAATATCAAATTATATACTGAGTTTCGTTAGCTAATCTTAGTTTATTTTTTATTTTTTTAGTATTAACTGGGCAGGCATTTGACCACCATCGTGATTAACAAACAGGATTTGGTCTAAGGTGTTGCATGCTTGCCGAGGAAATGCCTATTCACTCTCGCCTTGAAGAGGCCAAGGTTTTATGAATCGGGGAATACATGAGCAGGCAGCGCATTCCATTCTTTAGCGGTTCGCATAAGAAGTATCTATCTAATCTAGGCCAATACAATGCGTCCAATTAATATATCTAACGGTTTATAGTTTTTTCTACTAATTTGTAAATATTAAATAGTTATTTTAGATAACAGTTTGATATATAAATTAAAATTTTGATTTGAATTCTAAGTGAGTACTCGTACATCTTAAATTTTTACATGTAAATACTGTTTATTGAAAAAAAAACGCGCAGTTTATTAACATATTAAGGTAGTCTACTATTGTACTCTTGATTTATTTATATGTGCTTTGTTAAACCGTATCCGGTTCAGCGATTAGTGACAACCCTGGCAAAGTGGATCGTGACGTAAACCACTGACATACCCCAGACGACACTATAAATAAAGATGGACGATTAAGAAACAGTTTATTTGATCTAAATTGAACCTATCAAACAAGCGAAAAGCGTCATTTCATCTTTAAATTGAAACAACTCTGAACAATACAAATAAATTATAGTAAAATTCAACATTTAGTCTAATTTATACTTTGATTATTATTACAAGCTACTTATTTCTTTACTAAAAGCTGTTGAAAAGTATTTTGATTCAAGTTTTGACTGAAAACAGCTCTATTTAGTACTTACCTACAAAAATATATCGATCGAAGTTGATTAAATTGTTCAAACTGGCGGGCTTTGGTTACCTACCTCATTTTTAAAGTGTTTTTCAGTCACGATACGCGTATTTCAGGTTATATAGCTAAGCTTAGTCTAGCCCAAATCAATGCGTTCCAATTAATCATACACACAACCCATTAGATTTTCCATAGCGTTTACAAAAGCGCAGCAAAAACGGAGATCGTCGGTGCATTCAGCCCGGGCGGGCCCACTTTCTAAGCGATAACATCGTCATTGTTTCACGATGTTTTTTCTCTGGGAAACCGGTGCTTCCGTTACGTGACGTGATGTACCGGACGCCAACGAACTCTACTGACATTAGACGAAAATTAAGATTTCGGTATAACGACTGAGCGGTGAAAGTTTGTTTTTATTTTACATCCGGCCCGAAGGACCAAGTGTATAATACTTAATAGCTTAAAAAAAGAAATGTATGTTTATTTATTTCTATCTACGATACTATACTGTATATGATAGACCGTAATCTAAACGACATCATGACAGAAGTTACAATTTGACCTTGAGAGCTTTTTTATGTCGTTCACCATAACGGCGGTTTTCGTAGGGCAAGTAAGAGCCTGAGGTGCTATAGACTGTACAAACACCATTATCTTTTCACACGTGTGAATCTCAGTATTAATTTTAATGATTCAAGATAAAATAGGCTACGTAAAAGGATATAGGTAGATTATATTTTGTCGACTTCAACGTGTACCTAAAAGTAAATGGACAACATTTCAAAAATATATAATGCAAATTTTCCTATGCATAATAAAACTAGATGTTAAAATACGAGACACGTATTTTTTATTTTTATTATTAGCATTATATTTGTGTATTAAATCCGTATTTCAAAACTTGCTCATTCTAAAAGAGCGTAAGTGCGTTTGGAAGTTAAATTGGTAAAGCTGTTGCTTATTTCGGATTAAAAAAAAACTGACGTAATGGTTTCTAGTAGTGATGTGACAGTGGCAGAACTTAAATATCGATTACTACATAAAAGTTATAATTTTCGTTATTTAACCAAAACATGTTTCAAAGATTAACACTTTGGTTAAGATAAAAAAAAATTAATAAAAAAAAACATAAATTTAAATTTATACGCACAAATTCGCGTTCATGAACAATATAAACATTTTGGGTATTTAGAATTGAAATGTATATCAAACCATATTGAAATTTAAGGTCTGGTATTTCATTAGTGGAACAAAAAATAACCACTTCGTTAAACACACACAAATTTCTGACCCGTGGTCCACCTGCCTGGTGTCGCGTGGTGGTTTACCTAGCAAACATAAAATGTAAATCTATTCAGCAATAATCATAAAAACAATGTATTCCAAAAAACTCAAAACAATCACAAACTGTTTTTTCATGAGGTTTTATTGGCATTATGTAAATTAGAAAATATCGAGTATCGATATCTTAGATTTTGATTGCTCTTTCACTACTTGAATTGACTGTCATTGTCAACTCAGCCAGAGACAACCATTTTTTTTTTATATTAGACAGAAATGAAAAGGAATGATGGGATCAAATGCCTGACTCTCGATTTGGACTACATTTTAGTTTTTATTAAATATCTCACAAATTGTTTTTTTTTATTTTAGTGCTTTATAGAAAATGAACTACTACTTTACTGAAAAAAACAACTTTACATTTTATGATTTTGTAATTTTTGCATTTTTCAATGCTATTTTTATACTTATGGTAAATTTTAAATAGAAAAATATTGGATAAAATTTACTCGGCCACAAGTGAATTCTCAGACGGGAATCGAACCCGCGACCTTTGGAAATCCGGTCCAATGCTCTAACAGCTGAGCTACCGAGACTTAAAATTAAAATTAAAATTTACCATAAACAACTTTACAGTTAAATTTTTTTTGGTGTTTATTTGTTTATTTATATGAAAAACCAACAGCAAAAAATTACATTGTTTGTTTCAATATGGTAAACAGTTAGCCAATAACAGGTTTTCACATGTAGTAATTACACATATATATATATGATGTAGGTACACAAAACTATTTTTTTATGTACGACAGGGAGGCTCTTAACCTTCATCATACCTGATGTTAAGTATTGATAAGGCTGAAGATGGAAGCGAGCCTCTCCCGAAATCCTCAATCACTGAGGAACTGGCTATCTTATCTCTAACTGCCGGAACACAACAATGCTGAAAACATTGTTGTTATGGCGTCAGACATAGATAAGATGGTGGTAGATAGCCAGGCGGACTTACAATGAGTCCTTCCACCAACCAAGCCGAATACAATATGTTCCCCCGCTGGGAATCGAATTCGGGACCCCTGGGTCTGATATCGGTGGTTGTACCACTAGACCACAGTGGCGGTTAATAGGTTTTTCTTACAGGTCTCATTCAACCGACTACTCGCTCGCAACACACACGTAATCTGTCTGTAGTTGCGCCATGCATATGGTATCTATAAAGGGAATAAACGGTGTTTTTAGGGATTTCTGGTTTCCTAACGTTTCGGCACCTTTTCAGCTACCGTGGTCACGGGTTTGTGCTTTTATGAAAACATACTGGGCAAAGCAGCTTTCAAAAGTTCCCTTCTTTTATTTAAATGCAATGGATATAAGCAAATGAGAACCAAAGTGTAAAACGAAGAATTTGAACAGATTATTTGTTGATTGTCATAATTTATTCGTTTAGTGGGAAAGCCACTAATTTTGTGACCGTCACGTAAGTCATGCGCGTGACATATCACGAGGTTATTACTAAATTGAACCTGTTAATATTTTGTTGTTATGAAAACAGCTTCGACGGGGATATACGAGTAGCTATAACTATATATATATGGTGTTTTTTTTTCTTTGTGTCCAAAGTAAAGGGTGACGTTGTGTTACGTGTTTAGAACAAAATCATGTTTTTTTTATGTTATCAAGTGTTGTCGTTGTTTATTTGGATATTAAACTTATTATACTCTTTATTGCACAAACAAATACAGTTACAGAATGAATTTGAAATATGTGTACAAAGGTGGACTTATCTCTAAAAGAGATCTCTTCTAGCCAACGTGAGACGTGTAAGAGATATTACTTACATAAGCAATTACTTAAGAAAAAATAATAATAATAATACCTCAAAGTAAAAATAACTACTTATTGAGTGCGCACCAAGCAAGCTCGGTGATATCATCTGACCGTGGCACTAGGGTGAAAAATATATATTTTTTCTACTTTATTTTGTTCTAAACATATCCCCCAACCTCCCCCTAGACTTTGGGCACAAAGAAATAAAAAACACCGTTTATACGATTCCGATAAAATGCCGCATATTATGTCGTGGGAGCGTCAATTGAGAACAAACTTTGTTTACTGAACTGTAGCACAGTGGCGCTCAGCGTCGGTTGTGGCAGTGGAGCAACTTTCGCAAAGGTCGGTCACGGTATGGGTAACAATAAAATGTGTTTATCTCGAGCTTCTCCGTCTTCTACGGCTCGCGTGGTGGGCGAGTCGTGGCCCATTCTCTTTATCCATACATAAGGAAGGCTTGAGCCGCAGCAGTGGGACCTTTAAAATAGTTGATGACAATAAGGTTGAATAAATATGTTGCAACCAATGTTCATTTTTTTTCTTTTTAATGAACGACGGAGCACTCTTAGCCTTCTTCTTACCTGATATTAAGTATTGATAAGGCTGAAAGATGGAAGCGAGCCTCCGGAATCCTCAGCCACTGAGCAACTGGCTATCTTATCTTGAACTGCCGGAACACAACAATGCTGAAAACATTGTTGTTATGGCGTCAGGCTTAGATAAGATGGTGGTAGCTAGCCAGGCAGACTTACAACAAGTCCTACCACCAACCAAACCGAATACAGTATGTACCCCCGCTGGGAATCGAACCCGGGACCCCTGGGTCTGACACCGGTGGTTGTACCACTAGACCACAGTGGCGGTTAAATACTGCAATTAAATCACATTGCATAAGTTTCATAATAGTTTGGCTGTCAAGCTCCCTTCAGGGTCATGCCCCTTTTTTTTTTATACTAGGAGAAATGCTTTTGCGCATCCCTCGCCCCCAGGTGCAGGGGCGATTCGAAATGTTGGACTCACCTGAAGTACGCAGCTTGTATCAGTATATAGGCCGAGCACCCCATCCCACGCCCATTCCGTGCCCCCACCCAGCGTATAAGCCTACAGCCGTACAGCCCTACCTACAAAGGAATTTGAGTACACATGTAGGGCATTGCTTTGTCTTACTGTGAATAGCTTTTTTACTATCTCCTTGTGTTCCCACCTTCCCATCAGGGTCAGGCCCATTCGACTTATTTTAAGGGCAAGCATTTCTTGAATTTTTGTATTTTTTAACCGACTTCAAAAAAAGAACGAGGTTCTCAAGTCGACAGTATTTTTTATTTATTTTATGTATGTTTTACCATAACTTTGCCAGTTGTTAACAGATTTTTATAATTATTTTTTTATCTGAAAGAAAATGGTTTATGTGTGGTCCCATATTTACCTAGATGACATCATTGTTGTGTATGGGCTAATTTTTGTAAGTAACGGCACATGACGTAACAAAAAAATCTGAATTGTAAACATAAAAAAAAAAAGACGGGTTGCACTCCGGGAGTGCCGGCAGAAGTGAAAACTTGATTATTAACGTTGAGCATGTTTGATATTTTGGAATGGTTAGGGAATAATTTTGCACCAATTGCTTTATCAGTATAAAAGTACTATCATTTATGTGGTAGAATACAATATTCATTTATTGCGCTATCGTACACAAACATGACAAACCATATTAAAGTGAACGTTAAGTTAGGTAATAAGATATAAGAAAACATTAGTTATTATAGAGAATCGAAAAATATATATTGACAATAAAACAAGAGACAAGTAAAAGACATTATCAACAGTCTGTCGCTAAGCAACCGAGACCATAGTCAACCTGTCACCTCAACATTCTCCATCCGTCCTACGCTTTTTCGATCAGGTCACGTGTCCTGACGCGAGTTTAAGATTTTATACCCATTACAGAAAAAGTGCTCAACGCCGCTAAAGAAGTTTTCACTTCAAAAAAATCAAACCGACTTCAAAAAGTAAAAAATAAAACTTTTGGAGTCAGTGCTAGCTAACTAAGGCCAAAAAATATATAGTTAATAGAAGTGCAATGTAGAATGCCTTGGCTGGCACCGACTCCAAAAGTTTTATTTTTTACTTTTTGAAGTCGGTTTGTTTTTATTTTTATAAAATGTTTTATATTCTCTGCTCTTTGTTTAAAAAGGCACATTCTTTAAACACACTGTAAGGCTATCGTGCATGACATCAAGATAAGGTCGTTGACCCTACTTGCGTGACGAAGTGCATCAACCAAGACCATAAGGGAGTGGTAATTCCCGTGGAAAGTAATCTAAGCGAATACTTGGAAGAAGCTTGAATCAGAGACAAGGGGAAAACCGACTTCCATATCTTTTAGAATCATAGATCACAATTTGGATATTCCTTTTTCGGTTATTTAACAGCCCTACCTACAAAGGAATTTGAGTACACATGTAGGGCATTTCTTTGTCTTACCGTGAATAGCTTTATTACTATCTAATACTAAGGGATCTTCTGTTGATGTGTGTGTATCAATTTACAACTTCTGGGTTAGTATTTCCTTATTTTACTGTTATTCAAGCTTCATGATATTCTTTTACTGAAAAATCTTCAATTGATGTGTAACTGCCAATTTCAAAAGTTATTTATTTGGTTTACCAACGGTCATTAACACTAAACATAAAAAAAAAATACATAACGCAAAAAATTGAATAAATGTAATGAACAATTACAGGTCGCAAACAAAACACCTCTAGCAAAAAAAGTTATTGCGAAATTGCGCCTAGTTATTGCGAATTTTTCGATTTTGTTTAAATCAAATTTGTGGGTTATCTCGAGGGCTCTGCTGAATGCAATTCAGGTTATATTTTTGTGATGTGACCGTATGGAATTTATACATACAGACAGTTGCACGTCTTAAAAAGGAGTGCAAATCAAATTGGAATTTGAGTTTTTTTAATGGTTTTTTAATTCCTCTAATATAATAATAAATATATATTCGTCTTTTTTGTCTTAATATTCATTGACATTAAACAATATTTTTTCTGTTTTTATCTTGTAATGTACATTTCCCAAACATTCTTTAACACGTAATGAGTTTTTCGACTATTTGCAGAGTAATGGCTTCATTCACCGTTACTGAAAAGGGCTTAAGAACAGTATATTATACTGTGGCTCAAGCTAACACCACAATCAACATACTTGGCACAGAAATCAGGCCATTGTGCTCTTACATTCTCCATTTGAGAGTGAAAAATTAGGCGTAAAATTTGGTTTACGCTTATATGAATAACCCAAGTGACTTACGTAATAGCTACGCTCATAAATCGTGACGTAAGGTTCAGTAGGCTTCAGGGGGCCTACCTCCATCTCTTAGCGCAGTATTGTTTCAATCTTACCATGCTATTTCGTACTACGAATCTCATAAAGTAAGATTGTTTAATGACGGAAGTTTTGTGACGTCTTCGCTCAATTATCGCCTCCAAAGTGTGGAGTGTGTTAAAATGTGACAACTTCGATATAAGCAAAACGTTCTTGTGATGGTTCCTAATATATGATGGTAGGCTCGCAGGAAAGTTACAGCCACGTAGATGTCGAGAATAAAGAAGACGTATTTCGAATATTTTATGTATGGGTTACAACTGCGTAGTTGATTTAAACGTCATTGGAAAACGACTAGGTACACAATGTGAACTCTCGTGTTACTGTTATTGTTGAAGTTCAAAACTAATGATGCTGTCGATGACAAAGACAATTTATTCTGAACTATTGAGTGACAGTTATATTAAGAAGCAACTTGCCAAAAAATTGTAAAAGTTTAACAGAAATACTACCGTGTATTACTGATAGTCCAAGAGCCCGCTCGCGCTGATTTAGAATTAAAATGTTTCCTTTATGATTAACGAAAAATATTTATTACTTACATGGTCGAAAGCAAAGCATTGACTGCGGAATGAGCTGTATTTATTATTTTTTTAACTTTTTAAAACTTCGCTAAAAAATTAGATTAATATACGCTTAACCAACGAACTTGACACGAATGAAAAAATCTGTTAACGATGTTTCGGCTTTCTTTTTACTTGTAAAGTAATTGTTTTTTTTATAAAATATTCTACTCTGATAAACATTTTAATCTAAGGTTCTTATTAAAATAAAAAGTTTATTTTACAGAATTACATGAAGCAAATCTTTAAAAAAATGTAGCCACCCAGCTCAAATAATTGTTTACAATAAACAGACAGAAAAAGAAACGTACCTATTTTATATTCGTTATTAAAAATGACTAATGAATGACATGTTCGAGAGATTGCGCAGTACATCCCGGTGATCTATCGTTCATAATCTGTAGCAATTAATATTTTGTCTGTCTGTTGCAATTTCCACATTGTTCTCGACCATGCGATATGGCGATATAATATACTCGTACTTTTCCTGTTTATATAATTGATCCTATTGTAAGAAATGTGGGTTATGATAACGGTTATTTGCGTGCGTAATTTATTTTATTAGCATAGCTTTTGACATGCTTTTTACTATCTCTACACAAAGGCTTTTGTTGTCAAAACTTTCCTGTCTAATCCTGGCTTAGCCTTATTGACTTAATTTTTTTAACCTGTGACGTTAACGAGCGAACGATTTTGTTTGATCGTTAAAATTCTTGAAAAGCTTACCCTGGAGTTATTGAAAGTCTGCTGCCCATAAACAAAATTGTTATTGTTTTAATTCAATCAGAATCAAAACTTCTCAAAACGTCAAGATAAAAACTCCTAATGAGCTTGAGATCTTGTTACTTTCAGCTACAAATAGATATTGTAATTCAATAAGTACACATCAGTCAGAAAGTACCACCGTTGGTACATTTCAGTGGTACTAGCGGGAACAAAGATCAAATCATATGAAGAAACATTTGAAAACTTATCCCTACTGAACGATAAATGAAAAAAAAACTTCAAGTACTACCAGTGTACCAGTGAGGGTATGCCAAAAGGGATATATGGAATAGGGGATATTAAAAAAAACAGCTACTTCTATATAACTTGTATATACTTGTGGTTGGCAGTTCTCGACAAATCTCACGCCTTAACTTATCTGACTTAACTACCTTAAAATACAACGGTGTTGAAATACCCTATTCGAATAAAGTTAAGGACCTGGGCTTAACAATCGACTCATGCCTCTCCTGGACAGCTCATATTGACGATGTCTCGATGAAAGTAACCAACGTCCTTAGAGCTCTTTATAGGTTTAAGTTCTTTCTCCCGTCCAGTACTAAGATTATGCTAATTCAGGCTCTTGTCCTCCCTATTGTTGATTACGCTGATATCTGCAGCACAGATTTGAATGAGGACCTTCTCAGTAAGATCGACTTCTCAACAACTGCATCCGTTTCATATATGGGTTACGAAAGTATGACCATGTCTCCCACTACCGTCAGCAACTCAAATGGCTTCCTATCCGAGAGCGTAGGAACCTTCGCGTTGTGTGTACTCTCTATAACATTCTATTCGATCCACTTACCCCAGAATACCTGAAATCCAGGTTTCAGTTTCTGGGTGACTCGCATCAACGTGATCTTCGTTCTAGCAGCAATCTTCTTTTAAAAATTCCTTCCCATTCTTCCGGCTTCGTCTCCTATTCATTTTCTCTTTCGGCAGTACGACTCTGGAACGCTTTGCCTCTTAGCATACGTAGTGCCTCCAGTAAGTTCGCTTTTAAGAGATTGGCCCGAGAACATTACTTTAGTTCTGTACCTTAGCTTCGTCATCTCTGATTAGTAATAAGTTATGTTGTGATATAATATTGTATTTATGCTATAATATAATATTTATAGGTATTGTATTTATATATGTATGTATATGTATCTATGTGTTAAATAAACGTAGCTTTAAGTTTAGTAGGTACATAATGTGTAATGTGTTCAATATTGTTTATTTTAAAATCAGTTAAGTACTTTTTTATTGCCGCCTAGATATCTCTTACATCCTTTCCGGTTGACTGGTAGAGAATGCCTAAGGGCATTAAGTCCGCCATTTGCTGTATATTTGCAATAAAGATTAAATAAATAAATAAATAACTGGTCTACTTGGTTCTGTACAAGGCACTAAGAATTCCTGTTACATAACTAGGTTTGAAGCGCTCATGGCCGCGCTTGACAGCTTACTTGTTCGTTAAGCAACGTTCGGCCCGGTCAGGTGTCGGATGGGTGACCGTAAAGTGGCATTATAGCTGAGCGCTTCCGTGCTTCTTCCGTGCTTTAAACCGTCGGTCCCGGCTGTTGTCATCTGATAACAGTCGTTAAGCCAAGTCAGAGGCATAAGGCCTGATAAACTCTGACACTAGAGGTGGCCACTAATCCTCATACGATAAGAAGAAGAAGATAACTAGGTTTTGCAGCGGGAAATCTCTTTGCTCGTACATTACGGACCCGACGTTGGTTCTGTACAAGGCATTAAAAATTTGCACTCAAAAACCGGGTATTGTAATAGGAATTATCATTCCTCGTACATAACTGGCCCATGAAGTTGGTTATGTAGAAGGAAAGAAAAAAATCTTTTACAAAACCCGGTTTTATAGTAGGAATTATTTGTCTTCTCCCAGTACTGGTTATTAAAGTTGGGGGCACAAGGGGAATTGATAATGTACCGTAACATTATAATTTCACTAGTCAAATTCTAATGTTACATAATTACAATATACCTGTGAGATATAGGAATATTTGGATAAATAATAATAAATAAATATTTCTTAATAAATAATAATAATATCCCAATCCACTAGCTTCACACCTAATAGCCCAATTAATTTATATATATTCTCAAATTTATTCTCACACTCAAAATACTTTATGAACAGTCGCGGAACTTCCCGGTTGACCAGTAGAGTTTCTTTAGGGAGCTTTATTTAAAAAAAGTTATAGGTATATAGAAACTTTTATATCACAAATAATAGAACATTATCAGGTGTTTCATTTGAATAATAAATTATTTCTTTAACCAGAGTATTTTTCGAGAAAAGTTTTCCCAAAAAAACTCTACTGGTCAACCGGGAAGTTCTCTGATTGTACCCGGCCGGTGTCCGCTTCCGACTGCGCACCTTTGCGTGATAGAAGCGCTCATGGCCGCGCTTCACAGACTGATCTTATTCGATCACGTTTGTTAAGCAAAGTTCGGCTAGGTCAGGTGTCGGATGGGTGACCGTAAAGTGGCATTATAACAGAGCGCTTCCGTTCTTCGGAGGGCACGTTAAACCATCGGTCCCGGCTGTTGTCATATGATTACAGTCGTTAAGCCAAATCAGAGACCTTATAAGCGGCTTGACAAACTCTGACACCACAGGTGGCCACTAATCCTTACTCGATAAGAGAAGAAGAAGAAGACCTTCCGACCAAGACGTGTAGTGGGGAGCGAATGCCGGCATGTGCATCAATGCACATTATATTAAACCTGTCTCAAAGGGCCTCTACGTTGGACCCATGTCCCCACGCAAGCCTGGCAAAGGACCGGGCTTTGCCCGTGATACAATGCTGAGATACATAATAATATAAAAACGAAAATAATAATAATAAATATTTACTTATTTCGGAATCATATTTTTGTCTGATATTTATATTATTACTTAACAATCACCAATCACCAGCATCTACATCAGTCAGGAAGCACAACATCAGAGAATCCAATCTTAAGACTTGCTCTAGATTGCTGCGCGTGGCACGAATCTAATTATTTCTTTTGTTCTCACATCAGATATAATGAACAATATTCGACTTTCTATAGTAACAAAGTAAAATTATGTAGATGGTGATCGATTAAATGAATCAGTTAACAAAAGCATTAAAGGAATTAGAAACCGTGACGTTTGGCAGTTACCGTGTAAGTTAATGTCCAGCGGTTAGATTATAAGTATCTATAACATGATTTATTATTTATCTCACGAGATAATAAGATAAACGAGTTCTATAATTTATTAAAAACACAACTATGCAGAGGTTTTATGCACAACAGAAACTCATCCCGTGACTACGGCAGCTGAAAAATTGCCGAAACGTCGGGAAAATCAAAAAACCCCAAAAAAAATAAAAAAAATACGGACAATTACAACTTAGTTCGTGAAATATAGCGTGTTTGATATTCGTAAAAGTGGTTTTATTTTAACGACAAAAACTGTTACATAAATTCAATTCAATGCGATTTTTATACTTATGATAAATTTTAAATACAAAGATATTGAAAAAAAAACCGGTCAAGTGCGAGTCGGACTTGCGCACCGAGGGTTCCGTTTAAAATTTTCAAAAAGTATGTTTTGATTCCTATGCGAGTTTCGAAAATTTGCGGCATAAACGGCTGTATCTTTTGATTGCTTGAAGTTTGAATTTGATTGAAGTGAACTCTCAGATGAGAATTTTTCTATTTAAAATTTATTCAATAAATGTGTTTAACAAGATACCCCAAGGTATTACAGAGATTTCATTTAATCGTTTCAAATCGGAGCTACGCAAATGGTTAATCGAAAAATGTTTTTATTCCTTGTGAGAATTTGAAAGTGCTCGATAAATCTAGTGACTTCTCAAATAAATTAGATAATTTAAAATTTATTTATTGACATTTAACTGACATCCTATTTTTTGCATGCTTCGAGTATATAAGGCGAACATTTGTACTTTATCTCTTAATAACATATCACCTGTTTATACTGTAAAATAATGTTCTGGCAAATAAATGATTTGATTTGATTTAATTTTATGTTACCAATAGTGGCCGCCCGCGGTTTGACCCGCGTATGTTTTAATCTAGGCTTTAAGATTGAGATTGAGTAACAACATCCAAAAATCTAAGTATCCAATCCTTTCACATTGTAATATTAGTAGGATTATTAACCTCGTAAATATATACATATATATATAAGTATATCGCAAATATATATCTTAATAAGTACTCAGAGACATTATACACACGCACACGCACACACACGCACACACACATACACACATACACTCACACACACACTACTTCTATCTTTATAAGTATTCTAACTCACATAAGCATTGTATTGTATTGTAAGCAAACGCTATCATATGTGTTTCTATTTCCATCCGGTTCGGATGTGAAGAGGCTGGTAATCTGTCATACAGGGGCCCAATTCTAATGCTCAGTCACAATTGTCTCTCAATGGTGTTTCAATAGTAGTGTTTATTTACACTGTTGTAACAAGAACTGTGTAAATCAACACTACTATTGAAACACTACACTTGCGGCGTTCTTCTTATTAGTTAAAAGATGTCCTGAATGGCTGGTAGGAAAAAATAATTGGACGATTCGAAAGCACTTATCTATAAGTCTATTTGAATAAAAATCTTTGACTTTGACTATTGAGAGACGATTGTGATTAAGCATTAGCAGAATTGACCCCCAGGTCTCCTAGTACAGACAACAGTCTCTCATATAGATACTGATTGTATTTTAGTTAAGATTTGCTCTTTTTCTTGTAAGTCACTCTTTGTGAGAGAAAATAAAGTTTTTTTATTTTATTATTATTATAGTCCAATTATTTCCTCCTTTATTTAGCTTCTCTACAAAAATACACATTGCAAAGTACCACAGCGGATGTAATTCTCTTACCCCCATATTCTAAGTCGTATTTACACTCCACTCAACCTCGTCGTGGGTAAAAATAGTTGTGTGCTCTTTGGCTCCTCCAGGTCCTTACGGAGTTATGACTTAGAATACCGATTTCGAGGGGTATTTCAAAGAGGTTTTCAATTAGGTTTCGTTAAGTCGAGGACGAGTAAGTTTTGGAGGAACGACTTAGAATATGGGTGTTACTCTCTGCCAATCAACCTAACAGATTGTGTTCGGTTGACACCTATTGGTCCTAAGACACCATTTTTTATTCACAGTACAGTTCACTATATATTTTTTTGTAATATTTTGTGTATGTAATTTACTTTCAAAGCTTAACGTATATTCCTTTCTTTTGTGTGAAAAGCGCCTAGCGTTTCACAATATCAATATGGCAGTATAGTAACTTTTGTTTGGAACTCGAGACTAGTCAAGATGACTGGTTTAACATCAACATGTTATAGCTTCTTATTATATGCTTATTATTAAATTTAATAACCATGCATTCAAAACTCTAGTTATATTTTTGGGTAGTTTTTGTATAAAATATTCTTATCAAAGGTTTATAGGCGATAATAGAAAGTATCAATTGATTGATATTGTATACCCATGGTAACTAATGTATTTTAATATTTGATAAGTACTTATAATAGTTTTTTGCTTAAATTTCAAACTCGCAGACAAACCTCTTGTTAGGTTTTGCGAGATTATGTAATAATTTTGTCATTTCTGATTTAATAAAAAAGAACTAAATTTTTATGGGAAAGTTTACATCTTGAACCTCTTTGAACTGCCTTAAAGCCACATGCAACTTTTGCCAGTTACAAGTGGTTAAAGATGCAAAATTTTCACACAAAAGAAACTCTTTGCGTCACTGGATAATGTCTATGTTATAAAAGTTAAAAACATTTAATTTTTCCTTCTATTTTAATACCTCGCATTAACTGATAAGGCATTCCGATTGTTACTAACATCGTTATGCATTATAATGACATTTGATACATTTGCTGATAAAGATGTTTAATTAAATATAATGTGCATATTTCTAGGGACATTGACGTCAATGCATAAAAATGTATTAATTAAATGTTGTTTTTGATTAGATAACGGATTACGAGTGTTATGATGGTTGTTTATGTAGTTAAATTAGTAAAAAAAAAAAAACTGAATGTCAGCTTATTATTTTTCATGTGTCTGCCCTTATAAGAATATGCCTGTATAAGATTAGGATAAAATAATTTTATTGCAATATAACGTTTACATTGGACTTGATAAATTATTTAGACAGGATTTAAATCAGCCTATCACAACATAGTTTGACGCTTACACAGTGGTAATACTTATGAAAGAGGCATTACAATTTCAAAGGCTTCCTTTTATTATAATATTTTATTATGTTAACTTTTTCTGGTAAAAAACATTAAGTTTTATTATTTCCTGCGCTAATTAGGTCATGGTTTTGCTAGAAATATAATGCTTCGTTGCTTTTTAACCGACTTCTGTATCTTGCTATTGCTATATAGCAAACATTATGAAATTTATTTAACATCATTGAGCTATTATTACTACATTATATAACAAATAAATAAAAGGTCATTGTTTTGTCGTGGCAGGAACAGAAAAAATTACTTGCCGATGGCGCATTTATTATGAAAATTTATATATTATAATTATCAGTGTAGAGCTTCATGATTTCGTTTTTGCGCGTCTTAAATCAAATTTTCGCAAATTAAAAATTTCGAAAATTTGTCCCGTCAACATCTTGCATGTTAAAAATATAAATATGCTGACCCGGCTGGTCTATCCAATATTTTCATTAGGATCTAGTTTATTGCGTGGAAATCAAAACAATTCAGTACTTTGCATAAAATGTATGTCAGAGAGGCACCTGCATAACACAAATTGATCTAGAACCTAGATCAAGACCTAGATTCTAGGTAATAGCAAAGTAAGCAAGTTACCGATATTATTTTATATTTACAAGTAAGTATAACAAAATAATAAGGAAGCCAAATCTGTATCAGTTCTTAATAAAACAATAATTTCTACGCCTCGTGTGCAGGATATAATATTTTGTACTTTTGGCCATATAGCGAGACTGGACGACGGACGTTGGACAAAACACGTTACTTTATGGCAAGGTCCAAAAGGGAAGAAAAACGTGGGAGACCGCACAAATTATGGGTTGATGACATCCAAGACCAAGCAGGAGTGCAGTGGTACATCAAGGCTAGAGACAGGAAGAAGTGGCTGGGGATGGAGGACGCCTTCACCCTCCCGAGGGATTCTCATTAATATATATATATATATATATATTTATATAATTCTTGCATGTAATAAAATAATTTAATTTAATTCAATAATAATAAAAAAAAGGAATGAAAATGTGCAAACTTATGAAATGTAATAACAGTTATGGAAATGAAATATTATCAAGTGAAATGTATATCTAATGTAATGAATTAAGTATTGGGAATTAATAAAAGGCTTTATTATTATTATTATTACTTTTGTCCTAAAGGAAACTATTAATTCGTAACAGATTATATCACCTGTTCCCTTGAAATGCTATAGCCCCAGGAGTAGGAGCTTTCGCATGAAATAATATATAATGATTTATAAGTAATAATTTTTTGAAGACATATTTCTTGTCCAACATAATGTCAGGTAAAACCTACTCAGTACTTATTCATATAAAACCAGTATTTTAATTAGTAAAATGTAAACAAAGCGACTAATGTACACAGATACTGGGCGACCTAGATATTAAGATAAGGCTTAATTGTAATATCGACCCTGCACACAGTGACAGATTGTAAACCCTGAACAAGAGATCCTGCACCACGCTATAAAAATGCCACTTGGAATATATATATTTATCATTGGCTTAAAGTGATTTTAAGAAGCTTCATCGTCAGTTATTTTAAACCCCTCTGCTGGGGCACGGGTCCGTGGCTGAGTCTCCTTATTGCTGACGGCCTCGTGGCGTGGTACGCCCCCGAACACCATAAAGGAGAATGCCTGCTCTCCTTTATAAAATTCGTTGGCGTCCGCCACGGTGGCGTCGGCAACTGGGGGCCTCAGCCACGGATCCTGACTGCACAGGCCTTCGTTTTGGGTGGATTGGTAGAATTGGCCATGAGTCGCCATGCAGGCCCAATACAAGTTGAGGGGCTGTTCCCGGCTGCTAATACATTGGGGACCCGAGATAATCCTTTTTTGGTCACCCATCCCGTAACTTTCTGTTAAGGATGTCGGAAAATGTGATTCGACTTTACTACGAACACCCATACTCGAGACAATTATATATGTACTGTGCATAGCTTCGGTTTTGTTCAATTAGAACATCTTTGGTCTAGTAGGTAGTAACAACCACCGATTTCTATTGAGGGTGCATATTGTGCCTATTCGGTTTAGTTGGTGGTAGACTGGTTGTAAGTCCGCCTGTCTGGCTACCACCATCTTATCTAAGTCTGAAACGAACGTCATAATTTTTTTTCTCATCATTGTTCTGTTCGGGCAGTTAGAAATAAGATAACCAGTTCCTCAGTGGTTTCTACCCTATCGTTACTTAACATCAGGTATGCATAATGCGCATTTCCCCCTTGTAACAGAGTATGATGAAGGCTAAGCGTCTCCACGTTGTTCATAAAAAAATAGAGCATTTAGAGTCAATGTGAAAATTAATCGATTGTACATAGGTACCTATCAAAGTTTTTATCAAGTTCCATTTGTTACTTATTACAATAAACATTATTTTTTTGGGCGGAAACACAACTGTTGTAACAGAGTCAATTAGTTGTTAGATTGTCTAAATTAAGCTATTTCGGAGCGAATGCCCTTACGGCAAGGCTGCGTTTGACGTCACGAGGACGCAGCGCACGCGCCGCGGAAAGGAAGCGGTGGATGCGGTATAGTTTTGTTTTCTTTTGTTTCTTTTAGGAAGTTGTGTTGTTTATAGTTTTTATTGAATAAGTAGGTATAGTCGGATTTTTTATTTCAGTAGATTTGACAGTTTGCCAATGTCTCTTTGTAAAAATAATGCATAATTGAAATGTAGCTATAATGATAATATTGAATTTGTGTGCGTGAATGGAATCAATACTTACTGAACTGGATCTGGATCTGCGCAAATCATTACGAAAAACAGTTTAAAGCAGGATTATTTTTACAAAGTGATATTGGCACCTGTCAAATTACGCTACTGAATTAGAAATCTGACTACTATTGTATTGTTATCACAAACTTCGGCATATTGATGCTTTGTTTGTCGTGTTTTGTTTGAACACCAATTCTTTTGCTTGATTGTTTGATTTTCTTATGTGGGTATTTTATGAAATTACGTGGTCAACAACATAGGTACATAGTTTTCTCTTTCGAAATTTTCACTATTATGTCGATTACATTGTACATGAGATAGATTATTTACATTCAAAATTAATATTTTTCACATAGGTACTATCATACAAACCTAACTTCCAAGTCTTCCAACATATGTCCACAAATAACGCGTATGGTATAAAATTACTTAAGGTCATCTTCTACGTAAAGAGAATACCGGCATTAATTTGAACTTTCAATTGCGACTTTTCCCAAGAAAAATCTGCAATTGAAGTTTGTTCCATCGAGATAGCGAATATGATCTTTAATACTGAATTATTGCGAGAAACTTCACTGAACACAACTAACGATCTGAGCCAATTATTTCAGTACATTTTAATAATACTAGAAATAAGTAGAAACTGCCAGTACTTATAAAAAACTTTTTTAAAAAGAGAAAAGTAATTGAACTTGCCTCGAACTGCTCAAACAAGGATGTCCTTTTTAATCGAATACCTTTTTGATTGTTCAGTCGAAAGGGCAGCCTTTTTTTATTTTAGTTTCACATGAATATCCCACTAATATTATAAATGCGAAAGTTTTGTCTGTTTGTTTATTTGTTTCTTACTCTTTCACGCTAAAACTACTGATCGGATTTGGATGAAATTTGGCACAGAGATAATAGATAGTCTGGATTAAAATTTATTATCCCGATATTCCCACGGGAACGGGGACCACGCCGGTGAAACCGCGGGTGGTCGCTAGTTAATAAATAAGGTAACGAAGAATATAAACTATTTGATACCTTATTAAATATGAGTAGATTACAGTTAAAAGCTGCGTAACCTTATCTAGTAAAACCTCATGGGTCATTAGATAAACCGCCTCTGTGGTCTAGTGGTACAACCACCGGTATCAGACCCAGAGGTCTCGGGTTCTATTCCCAGTGGGGGTACATATTGTATTCAGATTGGTTGGTGGTAGGACATGTTGTCTAGTCCTGGCTAGTTACCACCATCTTATTTAAGTCTGACGCCATAACAACAATGTTTTCAGCTTTGTTGTGTTCCGGCAGTTAAAGATAAGATAGCCAGTTCCTCAGTGATTGAAGATTCCGGGAGAGGCTCGCTTCCATCTTCAGTCTTATCAAAGTTTAACATAAGGTTGAAGGCTAAGGGCCTGTTTCACAATCTAAAAGTGAGTTCTGAGTAGCTTACTTGACAGAGGATTTAACATAATATGTTTCATATCACAACTGTCACATCATCTGCAAAGTAAGCTACTCAGAACTTACTTTTAGATTGTGAAACAGGTTCTAACACCCGTATTCTAAGTCATTCCTCCAAAATTTACTCGTCCTCGACCTAGCGCACACTACCATTTTTACCCACGACGAGGTTGAGTGGAGTGTAAAAAGTTTTGGAGGAACGACTTAGAATATGGGGGTAAGAGTTAATAAAAAAAAATGTAAAATTATTCTGATCTAATGATTTAATATTCGAGTACACAGATGTACCTATGATGATATAACTGTGCTCACTCATAAAATTGTTTCCATATCATTATCCATTCAAAACATACGACAGGACACTAGTAAGACAAACTTTATTCATATCCACTAGGTTACTGAATTCCGTAAAATTCTGTTACGTCGTTGATATACGTAACACGCAAATATTCCACAAAGTTATGCCAACGTCTCCCGCGCAGTCCACGTCTACTGTGTAATGAAGCTACGTGAATGCCATACTAATGAGAATTTTAGAACCAACGTAATAAATGTATCTACGTGCAATAAATATTAACGAAGAGGCTACATTTTTTTGCCAATTTATCAGCATTTAGACAACAGCTTGGGAGGTATAAAGATCTGTCCTTTCTTCTAATATCGTATGAGGATTAGTGGCCACCTCTGGTGTCAGAATTTATCAAGCTATAAGGCCTGGCTTAACGACTGCTATCAGACGACAACAGGCGAGACCGACGGTTTGACGTGCCCTCCGAAGTATGGATGCACTCAGTTGTAATGCCACTCAACAGTCACCCATCCGACACCGGGCCAGACCGAACGTTGCTTAACAAACGTGATTGAATATGATCACTATGATCAGTCTATCTAGCGCCGCCACGAGTAATTTACAATTATGTTATGCTTAAACAAGCCTGTAAGATGTCAAAATAAAGAGATAAATAATAATAATACAAATAATAAATAATCAAAAGTTAGGTACAAGTATTTGGATTAGCAACTATAGTAGCATTTCTTATTATGTAATAAAAAGTAGTATTCCTAAGTATATGAAAGTGTCATCCATCCATCATCAGCCTGTGGACGTCCACTGCTGGACATAGGCCTCTCCTAGCTCACGCCTATTGTGGCGTTCATAGGAGGCTATTAGCCTACTGCTACCACGCTGGCCAGACGGGTTGGTAGAGGTTCGTTTCAAGTTTTCCTTCTCTCGCACAGGTGCTCAATGCGCGAGCCTCTTAGTCGACTCTTACGACATCCCAGGCATGTAAGGGAGTGGTGACACTTGTATTCTTAGGCCGTCACCACACGGCACATATGAAAGTGTACTTACACCTATAATTTCTCTTTAAGCAAGTTTATTATTTTAAAAGTTCCGCTATTCTTATTATGCTAAAGAAATATTGTTTAGCATTTTATGGTCTTTCCTTGTTGAAGACTATATAAAAAATTGGTAATAAAAATTAATTAAGTGCATTTTTCCTTTTTACAAAAAACAAATAACGTCCAAAATTCACATTATTGTCCTATTGAAGTAATGGAAAAGTAAAAACAAAACTAATTAATTTCTTTGCAATCGTATCAATCTATTATGTTATCATAATCTTATCTAGACCTATTTTGTTCTATTAGAAGCATTTTTTTTATTAGGAAACTCAACCACTTATGGCTGTGTTATATGCACGATATAACATTAACCCATTTATGATTTTTCACGCTGGGTATCTCATACATTTTCCGATCTTAAAAGAAATGAAGGTTACAGCTAATTAATAAGATGGTTCAATCCCAGAACACAGAACACAGAAAGTCTTTTTAACCGACTTAAAAAAAAGGAGGAGGTTTTCTTTTCGTCGGAATCTTTTTTTAGTGTATGTTACTCGATTCCTCGAAGACGGCTGGACCGATTTGAGTAATTTTTTTTGTTCAAAACTTTCCATGTGGTCAGATTGTCATCATGTAAGGATCTGATGATGGTATCCTGGAGAAATCCAGGGAACTCTTCAAATAATTTAGGCACTCCTATAGCGATTTCGGTGCCAGCCAAGGCAAGAAAATCATAAGAGTGGGACCGCAAAGTTGAATGCCTTGGCTGGCACCGACTTCAAAAGGCTTATTTTTTGCTTTTTAGTTTTTTGATGTCGGTTTTCATTTTTTTTTATCCAACTTAAGTGGAGAGTATGAAGTTGGTAACAGTTACGGAAATACACAATCTACTTACTAAATGTTGAAGTATGAAAAGTGTTAGAAAATTGTATGTTGTCGTACTTTTTGTTATGAAACTTATTCCGGTTTACAAATGTGGTAATAAGATATTAGTTTTTCTTAGTACGCCATTATCTATATTTGTAAAGTTTCAGAAACACCATATTTTTCTTTTCGAAAAAACCCTTTAAATATACGAAAATTCAAGATTATTCTCAAATGGGGATACATATACTATTGCAAATTGGGTTAATTTTGTGGACAACAATAATATTTAGCATCATGTAGTTTTATTTCTCTTTAATCGCTATAGTTATTTACTACGAAGTGATTTCGTGGTTCTTTCGCCTAATCTACAAAATCGGTCTCGCTCCCGCGCGCGTCATTTTCTCATTGGTATCTCACTTCAGTCGTATAGCACCTTAAGTGATGAATTTGAAGTAATAGTTACCACTAAAGAAGGAGATAGTCAATCCACCTAAGTGTTGAAGTATGAAGTTTTAGAAAATGTAATTTTGCGCCGTGCAATCCTTGGTTCTCACGGGAAAGGTGCGCTGTCGGCGAATTCTCGGAAGGAGTGATTATTGCATTTAAAACCATTAACGGAACGCGGATCTTATGGTTTCAACGGTATAACTTTAGTATTTTAGTTACTGGTAATGTTTGGCTAAGGTCCGATTTTACCAACTGTTTAACTGATCGATTACGACTTAGTAAAATGAGACAATCAATATTTACTTGTTGTGAGGCCATCATGAGACGGTTTTTTTTGTACACTCTCACCAATTAACCTAGCCCCACTGCTGTGGGATACTTGTGTAACGGATATGAATACATATAATTATACATATATAAGTATTTATGTGTAGAAATATATATAAACGTCCATCGTTTGCATTTGTTATAGCGCTCATGGCCGCGCTTGACAGACTGATCGTATTCGATCACGTTCGTTAAGTAACGTTCGGCCCGGTCAGGTGTCGGATGGGTGACCATAAAAGTGGCATTATAACTGAACGCTTCCGTGCTTCGGAGGGCACGTTAAGCCGTGCGTCCCACCGGCTGTTGTCAGTGGTTAAGCCAAATCGGAGGCCTTTAAGGCGGCCTGATAAACTCTGACACTAGAGTTGGCCACTAATCCTCAATATGATAAGAAGAAGAAGAAGTCGTTTCTATGAAGTTTATAGGGACAGAACGATGTTTTAAATCACGATAATCTAATCGACAATTGGTTACATCGGGTCTCAGTAGGATTTATCTTTATGCTTTGAGATCCTGAATTGCCTTCAACAGACTATGAACAATCAGCATCACGCCAGGCTTTGGCACTTGCACGACGAAAATGGCTGCTTTTACGAGCGATATTAGCGCCCTCTATAAACATTATATTCATTTATGTAAATTTTAAGGAAAAACATTTTTCATGACGTGATATTAAATTTTTTCTCCTAAGATTTGTTGCTCGTTGTGTCTGTCAGGTGCGTCATTGTCACCAACCACATCTGCTTATTTCGCTAATACACGCTGTTAATTTCCTCCTGATGACGTTCCTTTTAACGTTTCAGAGAAACATTTACATAAATATGTGTCATTACTGCCGTTGTAAACGTATTGCTTTTGTTTCCAGATCGTTTGGAGATGGTCTGCTGTTAAACTGAGTTAAAAGTGAAGAAAATAGCTAGGTTGGTTGTATTAAATACTTTTGTTTTGCAGTTCTATTAAATAAGTTTATGAGCAATAAAACATTCTATTGCAATGAGATTTGTTTATTTTTTATTATTATGTCAGTAATGGCTAAAAGCACTATCCCACTTTGGTCTAGTAGCTGTCGTAAGAACCGATTAAGGGACAACAACTATAGGAATACCAATAGCGATCATCAACTGGCTTCCCGACAGTGGCAATTATGGGAGACCGCCAATTTTAGGGGGGAGGGGCTTTAATACCCAATCAACATTGAAATACTAATATTAAAACTGGTTATAGGTATCCTTAAGGTAGCACCCAACGTCATTACCACGCGTGGGTATGTCAGCAATACCGGAAAAGTTAACCTTAATAATGTTATGACGTTGGTGGCTGCAAGTGCTAAAGCAACCATAACCATCAGTGTAAGAAAGTTATCCTTCATTTCCAGACACAATGCCACGCTTAGAGCAACCGCCCCCAAAGGACTTCCGCAGGGTGTTGCGCGAGAAAGCGTTGAGCCACAGTTTGTTCTACCTGAAGCTCGGCGCAGGAGTGCCGGCCGCGGAGGCGCATGAGCCGCGCCGGCCCGCCGGCAGTGCGAGCGCGCGCGCGCCGCCGGCCGCTCGCCTATCCCGCACGCCGCAACCGCGCGTATCGGAACTCCTGCGACGCTTCGAACCAGGACCGATGCAGTATCTCCGCCCCCCACGCGCTTCCTCCCCCTCCGAAGACATCTCCTCCTCAGATGACGACGACAGGGCCGCGGTCAGGCGCCGCAGCCGTGACCTGAGCGACGACTCCGCGGTCGAACTCGAAACGAGGAGGAGGCATTCTCACCCTAGGGATATCACCCCGCCCCCAGATGCTATGTCGCCGAGAAGGGAGAGGACTCTGATAGAGGCTCACGTTGTGGAGTTGGGGAGGAGAGGAAGTGAGGGATGTGAAACTAGAGGAAGATGCGTGAGGACACCAAGTGTGGTGGTCAGTGACTACTCCGATGGCATCGTGGCGGTGGGAGCCACCGAGGAGGAGGTGGACTGGCTGCGCTCCAGGTCACTGTCCGCTGACTCCGCGTGTTCCTCCTGTTCAACTCTCTCCAGTCGCGATGACGACGAATACGAAACCCCGATGCAGAAAAAGGTGAGTTTTCTATTACTTGTTTTTGTTTTAACTATTTCGTTTACCGAGTTTGTTTGATAAAATATTGAATGTTTATATGGACCATATGTTGTACAGCAAAGAAATTACACATTCCTTTGAATTAATGGTAGGAATGGTTTGTGTATCTTTGCCAATGTTGTATGTATGTTTAATCAAGTTTGTTTTGCTTTCGTGTCAAGGTTATCCAACGTAGGCTTCTTGCGATTGATGTCAGGTATTTCAATCAAAATGTTTAACATTTTAAAGACGTGTAATTATACTGAAGTATGTTTGGAAATCCGATTGAAATATTTTCTCTATCGTTAGACTTATGTTTACATAATGTATAAATATTTTAATTTGATAATGTCGATCACATTTTAGATGTAGAAAATCAACATTAGTAAACTGTTTATTGAAAATTTATGTCTGAACAAATAAAATTTAAATTTATTATAATTCAATTCACATTATTGAAAATAAAAGTTACATTTTACGTCATTATTGTCCGTCTGCGTCAGTTTAGGGAAACTCGATTCAGTTTTGGTTTCCTAGGATTACAGTCACAGTAAGTGCGCCGTCATATAGTCACTGTAATTCAGCGGCGAATGACGTCACTGGAACGTTGTCTGCAAAATGATAGTTTCCTCGACAACAATGGTATAAATACCAAGTATGTTAAAGACAAAATGGGAAACATAAATAAAAATAAAAAAATATTTATTCAGTAACATCAAATTTTTACAGAACATTACACTGAGATCTCCTTTTAAGTATTATTATACTTGTGCCAAGAGATCGTACATTACAAAAGAATAAACACTTTTGGAGTTGCATTTTAGAATCAGAAACAGACACAAATCAATGTCGATATCGTTCTCCGTCATATTATAGCCCTTATCGTCATCAGCCATTTTTAATGTGAGGACAATGCTGCACTGCTGGGGCACTGACCTTCCTTATGGATGGATAAGGACAATGGGTCTTCACCCACCACGCGGGTCCAATGCGGATTGGTTGGATTTTACGACTGCAAATGCAGCCGGGACAACGGCATAACGCGCCTTCCTGAGCACGGAGGGAGCTCGATATAGTAATGCAGCCGGGACAACGGCATAACGCGCCTTCCTGAGCACGGAGGGAGCTCGATATAGTAATGCAGCCGGGACAACGGCATAACGCGCCTTCCTGAGCACGGAGGGAGCTCGATATAGTAATGCAGCCGGGACAACGGCATAACGCGCCTTCCTGAGCACGGAGGGAGCTCGATATAGTAATGCAGCCGGGACAACGGCATAACGTGCCTTCCTGAGCACGGAGGGAGCTCGATATAGTAATGCAGCCGGGACAACGGCATAACGCGCCTTCCTGAGCACGGAGGGAGCTCGATATAGTAAATTTTTGGTTACCTATCCCCGTGACCAACCATTGCGAAAGTTGCTTAACGAGCGCGCGAACGCGCGAACAAACGACTTCGCCACGGGCTCTTCTATAGCCGATATATGACGGCGTAATCCAAGGAAATACAGTGACAAATTTTATCATCATCATTCAGCCTATCGCTGTCCACTGCTGCTGTGCGTGACAAGCTCACGAAAAAGCTTAATCAATGCTTAATTGACAACCTCCGTGGTAGAGTGGTACGTACACCGGTTTCAAGGTGTCGCCTACTCTGAGGTCCTGGGTTCGAATCCCGGTAGGGGCGAATGTTTGTATTATGAATACGAGCATTCGTACCTGATTCATGGACGTTAATATGTATTTCTACACATAAATACTTATATATGTATAATTATATGTATTTATATCCGTTACCCTAGTATCCCATAACACAAGCCTTACAGTGCTAGGTTAATTGGTGTGCGTGTAAGAAATATTAATTTATTTATTTAACACAAGCCATTTCAAAATCAATGGAATTAGTCATGGAACTCGTGGCACGAAAGAGGATTACTTTTGAAAAAAATTGCAGTATTCTGATACGCGATATTCTGAGTTATACAAATTGCTTTTACATTTGGCTTTTTGCTTTTACGGCTTTGCAATTTCAATACGCTATGCAATTTGCATTTATAATATTAGTAATAGTATGGAGATATTTTATGTTTTCATTGATTTTATGTGTCGCAGCAATATGAGGTTATCAGAGATTCCACAAAATTTCCTAGGGATATCACGACATCACGAAAGATGTCGGATGTTCTGTTTAAAAAGTCTTAAATCGTAATCGTTTTAATATATACTTTTAGAGATATTATTATGTCGTTTCACTCATATCTAAATCTATGCGTGCTTAAAGCGTTGAGGGATAAAATAATAAAACGTAATTCAATTGAAATCAGCTAAACACATTCGACGATGATTCGTTACCTTTTTCACATTTCACTGGATTTTGTTTAGTAAACCTACATAAACCTGTGAGTGTTTTAGTAAGAAGACGTACTAAACAAGGATATTCGACATCTTCCGATATTTCACCGAATCTCTAGGGATTTTGTAAAATCCCTGGTATTCTCATTTCCCTGCGACATATTATGTGTTACTAGCACGAGTCCCCTACGTGGTTTTTGCTCGCCAACGTAATATTGTATAGAGGTCTTTGTTTAAATGGCATCGTTGGTGGAATTGTCTCAGCTCTCGAAATAACCTCGTGCCGGCAATCATACTATTAAGTAACCACACAATACGGCTAGAATATTACATTTCTTATATAGGCAAAGGTTGGAAATTGCTGTAATTCTATGTAATTACCATTTATTTATGCCTAGCACCGGTCTTAGGCGCAGTCATCATTCGTTGGAACTAGCTCATTTCCAAATATCTATAGAAATTTTCATCCCTAGTTATTCAAATCTCCTTAGATTCATTTTCCGGGCAAATGGCTGAACTACATACCCATACTTCATCCCATTCCCCATTTCCTGTGTTAAAATCCATTGTAAAATGTCTGGTGCCTCCAGAGAGAAATGCGTTCAAACAAACTCACCAGAATTATTTTATTTTATTTATTCCTACTGCATATTGATTTAAATTGGATGTGAGGAGTATGATAATGTAAGTAATTTTAAAACTCCGTAACATTTTAAAGGTCTTTTAATTTAGATATTTATATCGCATTTTTTAATGCCTAATACCTAAATATCCCAAAATATCTTTTAAAAAATGTGACCTTAAATACCCTGACTGCCCTTTGCGATTTGTCTCTCGAGATATAATCATTAAAAAAATACACAGATAAAACAAAGTATACAATTTCTGACATGTCTGTCCTGTTGACATCACGCGGAAGTACGTAGGATGGTGTCGGTAAAAATTCCATAGTTCTCGATAACAGTATCTGACCGGGTATATTGCACTTGGTGACCTTGTCTTCTGATGCGCGATTCATTTGATCCCTAGTCGGGTTATGATTCATTTGTAAGCTCCGTCTGCACCAAAATATTAAATTGTATATGGTTCTTTTAAAACGATGCTAATAAGCAACAGAAATCGGCATTTAACGAGTTTCTTGCCTGTTCTTCTCGTTAGGTCTCACGTAAGATTGCTTTCTTAATTCCTTGCCGTTTTCTTCAAATCTTTAAAGTCGGTTTTTTTTTATAAAACGTTTTTGTTTCACAATTTTTAAAGGTAGAAGAGGTCCCGTGCCTACGCTAATAACCTTATGACAACTCCTCATCACCTTTTACAAAATGCTGCTTTTCCCGGTGCAGGGACGTTACTTATTGAGGAGTTCTCCCGATACTTCATCACCAGCTCCACTTCATCACATGCATTGAGTCGAGCATAAATTGCTTATGAACCACATTAAAGTAATCATATCGCTTCATTGAAATGCTAAGTATTTAATAGGTCCGATGACTATTTGTGGTCTTCATCATCAGTTCCACTTCACCAAATGGTGCTTTCCGGAAGCATATGCATAGTTACTATAGAAAACGCCGAAATCGCTATAGGAGTGCCTATAATATTTGAAAAGTTCCCTGGATTTCTCCAGGATCCCATCATCAGATCCTGACATGATGACAATGGGACCACATGGGAAGTATACCCTTTCGAACAAAAAAGCCAAGGTCCAGCCGTCTTCGAGTAATCGAGTAACATACATAAAAAAAAAAGATTCCGTCGAATTGAGAACCTCCTCCTTTTTTTGAAGTTGGTTAACAATACATATGATAAAAAAATACAAGCATGTCAATCCAACAATTTACCCACAACATTATCCAAATATTATATTATCTATTTCTGTTTCTTTCTTTCTTTCATTACTGAACATCGAAGTTCAAAATAGCTATGTAATGTAAGAATACAAATACTCCTTTAGCGAATGTGTGTTTAAAAGAGTGTCCATTTATGTACAGTTTTAATAACGGAACCCACTTATTACTAACGACGAAATTTACATAAAAATAAAAAGAAAAAAAAAGTTATATAATTATGGAATCTAAATAAGATTCTATTGGAAAAAATACTATTACCAGACCATGATGTAGTTTCCGTTATAGTGGGTTGATTCTTTGTACTGCAATGAATGTAATATCCAATATCAATTGAATGAATGTGTGAATCTTTTCTGTGAATACGAAACGTTAACCTGTAAAGGGCTAGCACGAAAAACTTTCGAAATCGTATAGAAAATGCCTAGGAAAATGTACTTCAATACATTTGTTGACGATACTTTTTTGATACTTACTCGAAAGCTCTTTCGTGTTAGGCCTGCAGTTTAGGTTTACGTTTACCCCCAAAGGACATATCAAAGTTAATTTTTTTACTAGTAAATTAAAACTTTCTCAGCATCAACAACTTTCTTTTACATAAACTCATACGTACGTTTGTTTCTGTTAACCAGTTGAGTGTCACATTATAACGCGCGTTGTTTGACGAGACAGGATGGCGACATCCGTCATTAGGTGTCATTGTGCGCGACAACTGGGGCGGCGCGGGCGCAGCCGCTGTTCACACTGGCTGACGATTTTGACGTTCTCAATGGAAATTGGAGCGTGATTGTACGGTGTAAATGGTGCCTGTTGGAAATTGGTATCGGTTTTTGGTTTTGTAGCGTGAGGTTAATAAATTATTGTTTCACAAAATCGCACCTGATATCTACCAAGTCTTGTAATCAAGTTCTTGTTTGTGAAAAACCATTATGAGATAGACAGGCAAAGACAAACAGAACTGCTCATACCATACACTCACAAATATTTTTCTTATGCGGGAATTGAACCTATTACCACTGCACCATACAGGTTGACAAGAAACATTTTCTGTGCATCTGCCTGAATCTGCTAAGATGTGTATGATATTAGATTTTTTTGAATTATCGTTCGAAATAGGGTTTCTGATCGGTGAAAGAAATAAGTAGTGGGGTGTTAAGCATTATTACTATATTTTATTCAAACGCTCTTTCGAGCACTGGATTTTCCCGTTCAGGAATACAACGAACATTGCAAATTTCCTGGGGAAAACCAGACGCCAGGAGTAGAGTCGTCGTCATAATGTGAATAAAGTAGCAAACCTGAAAAGTCAGTGAAGGAAATTTTCATTCCTGTATTATGCTGAAAATTATTTGAATTATTATCGAATCCATGGAAGCTTTTCAAAAGATAAAGTATTCTTTTAAAGTAATGGTCGTTCTGGTTTCCAAAGAGTAACGGTTTCCAAACAAACAAACAATCAAATCTTTCCTCTTTAAAATATTGGTATAGAAAATTGGAAAGTGGATTTTGCTCCACTAGGCAAGGCAGGGTTAGCCAAATTTTTAGAAGATGCTGCTGCATCATTCAATTCTTAAATAAAAAAATAAATAAATAGTGCGTGCCCCATGGTGTAAATAGTGTTTAACCATAACCAAAACTTAACATATACTTATAAAAAAAGAACATAAAAACATTATAATATTTATTCACTACATTTATTTTGAGTCAAAGCTGAGAATACGGTAGTCCAGGGCCTTTAGCCAAAGTAACAATTCAAAAACGATAACGAAGTTCGAAAAGAATTAAATGTATGCGATTGGCGGATTGGCAAAGGCCGCGCTAAATCACGTGGTCTTACCGCAAGTTAATTGGCGAATATAGACAATAACGAATAGAATTATCGTTTCGCTACATAACGATGTTACTTTGTCTACGGGCCCAGATAATTGTATAGTAAGTACGAGTAGATCTAGACTTGATTCAATGCTCTGAAAAATCACACGATGCGATCAGGATGTTATGTTTATAACCTCGGGTCAGACGTTGAATGGAGAAGAGTAGCGGTTGTTTAAACAATAACTCCACGAGTGAACGGACGATCATACAATACGAGGCTACGGACAAATGATGAGTTGGTTCGCCGCGCCACCGGACTGGTGATAAAAACTTTTTGAAATAACCTTTTTTGAGAGCGCAAGAACAGTTTGGGAATACAGCGCATTAACATTTCAACAACTGCAGGGTGTTTTTTTACATTATTTGTACACACACAGAGATAGTTTATAGCCCAGATTGAAACAAAGACTACTTAGTATCAACTTTAATTATTCACCAAGTATTTGTCGTAGGATGATTGATAAATAGATTTTTGCCAAAATCCTAGAGATATTGCGAAAACACGGATAATTACACAATGATGTTGACATTTCTTGATCTTACTGAAAAAATAAGGCTTTTGCAAAAATACAATCTGGATATGCTTAATTTTTGCTTGCTGGCTAACTCTTATTCTGATTGGTTTACAAAACCTTTACTACACGTGTAAGAATTCAAATTTTGGACGGTCCGACCAGTAAAAAATAGCCAGCGATTCTTTTCGCAATCTTACTAAGGCAACCCGTTTTTTCGCAAAAACCCTATTTTCGCAAAAAAACGATTTATCTAATTAACCTGCGACAAGTTTGATATACACACATCGAAAAAAAGGTTATTATCACTTAATGATTTAATTATGTTTTTTCAATTTTTTGGTAATTTTTGTATGAATTTTTGAAGTAAATAGTTCAAAAACCTGCATAGTTAAAACAAAACAATTTACAAAACAATGAAATACACAGTCGAAATGTTGAACATTCTAGCTTTTGAAAGGTGCCAAATTAAAAAATATCGGTCAAGATTAACAGTAGTAATCCCTCTAAGAAAACAGATAGTTTGTATGAAAATCATTAAGTGATCCCAATTTTTTTATGTGTTCATGATGGCATAATACTAACCCTTTTTAGTACGAGTATATTGCTGCATAATTATGTTTGACTAAGTAATGCGAAACTGTAGATTATCTTTACCTTAGAAGGCCCTGACTTAAATACGGTGCAGATAACAACCTTTTACTTTACAAACGAGATATTATACGCTACAACGTGCACATGCGTTTCATATAGTGTAGATAATGAATTTAAGGCGCTATACGACTAAAGCGAGATGAGATAGCAATGAGAAAACGAAACGATTTTGCAGATAAGGCGAAAAAACCACGAAATCATTTCGTAGAAATAACTATAGCGATTAAAAGAAAAATGAAACTATTACACGACAGAAATGTGGTTTTGCTCTTTTGGCACCTGCAGCCCACTTCTATCACCGCACTTCTGTTATTATGTGACTAATTAGCGCTACAGTGATTAACTGATTGATTACCGCTTTTTGAAGTTCTAGTTGTTACTTAGATTTTTTTAGTTTTTCTCAGCTGTCATGCGCGTAATTGTCTTGATCAGATAGTTACTAAATATTACTGGTTTACTAATTAAACCACTTACCAATAGCATATGTAACCCCATTTGAGAATAATATTAACTTTTCGTATTTTTAGGGGTCTTTTCGAAAAGAAAAAGTGTCGAGGCAAAATCATAAAATCGTGTTTCTGGAAATTGCAAATCGAGATAAAGGTATGAAAGAGTTTATATCTTCTTACCAGATTTGTAACACCTCTAACCGTCCTATAGTTTTATAACAAAAGTACGTACTTTTTCCGTATAACGTCTTAAGGTGGTACGACTTCTATACAAATAAACATTACACAATTATTGGTTCATCATACCTTAATAATACATAAATACATGCGCAACTTACTCGTTTCAGTTATTTGTTTGCTCGAAATAATTAAAACATTGTACATCATACATAAAACACGAATATACTCGTCGTCGTCTCAGCACCCACTGCTGGGTATAGGCCACAGAACAAGAACCTTTTTTATTGTTCTGTGGTATAGGCCCCCAAAGATCTCCACGACGATCGGTCCTGCGCTGCCCGCATCCAGCGGCTTCCCGCGACCTTCACCAGATCGTCGGTCCACCTTGTGGGGGGCCTACCCACGGAGCGTCGTCCGGTACGCGGTCGCCATTCCAGAACCTTTCCGCCCCAACGGCCATCGGTTCTTCTCGCTATGTGTCCCGCCCACTGCCACTTCAGCTGAGCAATCATTCGAGCGATGTCAGTAACTTTAGTTCTCCTGCGGATCTCCTTATTTCTGATTTGATCACGCAGGGAAACGCCGAGCATAGCTCTCTCTATTGCACGCTGAGTCACCTTGAGCCTCCTTATCAGACCCATAGTTAGCGACCACGTTTCACTGCCCTAAGTTATCACTGGCAACACACACTGGTCGTAGACTTTCGTCTTGAGACACTGAGGTAAGTTGGACGCGAAGATTTTACGGAGCTTCCCGAATGCTGCCCATCCGAGTTGGATTCGACGAGAGATCTCTTTCTCAAAGTTGGACTTACTTAACTGGATTGTCTGTCCAAGGTAAACGTAATGGTCAACAACTTCAAGTGTAGTGTTCCCAACGTGAACTGTAGTGGGTATGACATGGGAATTCGACATGATTTTCCTGTCCATTTTAATTGGGGGGGTTTGCCATAATCGCCACGCTTGGCAGGCGGGTTGGCGATCGCAGTATGGCCAAGTTTGTAGGTGACGCTGCTGCCCGTCTCCTGAAGGCTGAGTCCCTTAGTCGCCTTTTACGACACCCACGGGATGAGAGGGGGTAGTGCTATTCTAGGCCGACACTACATGTACAACACGACAAAATTCTACGTATGTGTGTGTGACCTATCGCATTTATATACCTCATGTATGAAAGTACATTATGTATGCTCTGAAAAGTGTTATCTTTACTGAGATTAGATTCATGAGGTGTACGGCACCTCATGAATCTACGAGACAACATTTTACCCCTTATCGCCAATGCCCTACGTTCCCTTTCAATGTCAATAAGTTAAGGTAGTTTTAATTCATTAACTTAGTAATTTTAACATTGTTGTGTGGGCACACTGTTGTCATTATGTATCAGTGACGAGGGGTCGAAATATGGCGAAAGTAAACCGGACCAACAATTTCTTAAAAATATCTCTCAACTGTAATGGTGGATTTCTGGATGTATGAAAACTTCGCCACAGCTATGTATTATAATATTACATTTCCACCAGCAAAAATGTACACAGTTCTTGGCAATAAAAGCTATTTCGATTTCTATAACAATAGAACAACAAACTGGTCTTCTTTTTAAACCAACTTTAAAAAAGGATTTCCCAAGTTGGTTCCATTTTTTGGCTATATTTTGTAGATTAGTCTTCAAATCTTTCGGAAATTATATTCATTCAAAAACAATGTACCTAGGTGTTTGACACGTGGGGCGGCGACTCGGAGTCTGCTACCCTTGCCCCGAAGTCTCCGCCCACACGCGTGGTTGGAACACCCAGGGGGTTTTAGTGGGTTCAAGTCCCACATAACCTCCCTGTCTCCCCGGATTAGGGGGGTATGCGATGGCATTATTGGATTTATATGGATTTTCCTCTTATATTAAATATATTTCAAAATTGTATATTTGTGTTTGGCAACAAGATGTTCCATTGTAAATGTTGTTGTTTCTGTTAATGCTGATAAGTTTCTTGCGGCCGTTCTTCTTATCAGTTAAAAGATGTCCTGAATGGCTGGTAGGGAAAAAAAATGTTGGACTATTCGAAAGTACATCTATAAGTCTATTTGAATAAAAATCTTTGACTTTGACTTTGACATTTCCACATGGTCAAAAAAATAAAAAATAAAAAAGGTGTTTGACACGTGTATTTGTCTATCGTCAAACCATGTATTCATTCAAACTGGAAATTCCCAGTGTATGAAAACAATAAGCAATACCTAAGCTCCTTTCGAATAAATTCTTGGACGAAGTTTCCTTATGTTTAGTTTAAAATTTTATATCTTCGCCTGTTACGAACAAAAAGCTAAAAATATCACCTACTTATTCAAATATGATAAAAATATCAAAATTTTGATTGTCCTGTTGAATTCGAGGATATCGTTATGCATTTGATAGCCCAATATTCGAGGAAACACTAAACCAGTTTTGAAAGACACGTTAGATCTTGGCGTAGAAACTGTGTATGCGATGTAAGCTTCAAATATTATAACATTACTCACATTATCTTATTTATACGATACTTAGCACATATGTAAAAGATGTCACTCACTACATAATATTCAGAAACTACACGTGTATCTTAATTTACCTTCTACATTGTCGTTATCAAACTTGTCACGAGATGTCTCTGTGAGATAGCATCTGGCTGGGCCAACAATGGGAACATCAGTATCTGCATTGTCAATACGAACTAACTGTGATATTGCACGAAGTGTATCGTCATGGCCAAATTTTACGTCATCAGTTGTCCTAAAAAACATAGCATCATTAACTGTGATAATTGTTACATGATCTTGGATAATGTCAGACAGCGTTTCATTTTTTGTACATGAAAGTCCAGGAAGTAAAATGTAATACTACCTTTTGTTTGTGACTGCGTCTGCGTGGATAGGAATGGGGACATTAAATTTTTTATAAAAAAAAACGCATTTCTATATATTTTCTTTGATTTAGGTAAGGAGAACCCATTCTTCCTTTTACGAAACCGTGGTTACGAACCACGTTTACGTACGTATAGTCATCACTCTCCTTGGTTATCTTTAAAATTATTGTTAGGTAAACGTTACAAGTTACCATAAACTATGAGATATATAACATTGCAAATCTTGGTCCAGTTACAGTGCATAATATGCATTTGAAAACCTTTGTCTATAACGCGAGTGCATAAATTTGCACGCAATCGGAGCATTCTAGTCGGGTCATTATCGTAAAAAACCGTTATAATGGCCAGCAATAAATCGTTAATCGTAACTAAAATGGTAACAATGCTTTGTTATGGTTATGTTGCTTTTTCCGCTTATAGTAAACGGATAGTTTTATTTTTTTACACCGAGTCCCACCCACCATTGACGTCAATGGACCGGTTGCTTGACTCACGTGTGCCTGTGTGAGTGTAGCTGTATGTGTGAGTGTAGCTGTATGTCTGAGTGCAGGGCCGGCAGGGCTTGAAATACTGGACATGGCAATGAATCTTCAAGATTATTCAATTACGTCAATTGGTTACAAATCTATTTCAAACAACTTTGTCTGCCATTTAAAACAATTGTGGCACCAGTAAAGAACCCTGAGGTGTCCAATATTTTTCTTTTGATTGTATATTTTTTCTTTATTCTTAATGCGGGACAATTTGATTCTTACCTTTTCTGACAAAGTAATTTATTGTTGCGTCGGATTCAATTGTTCACGCTCGATACAGTAATGTCTAAAACTATTACGTTTTTTTTCATTTTGCATTTGACCTTTATGGATTATCTGATCGTAGAAATTGGTCACGCTAAAAATAACATTGTCGATTGCTATTGAAGAATACAGTAGCTAAATTGTTGGAGCACTATTATCGCTTCAAGAATTAGTTGTGGTTGTAAAACCATGTGTTTTATGTTGTTTGCGCAATCGTGAAGTAACCTTAACAAATACCTTCTGCGTTTGCATATAAAAGCTATACGGTCAATATATTTTATAATTTCATAACTTATCATTCAAACATACAATATGGAAAACGACGTAATTATTATAAATACGAGTTAATTTTTTAAAATATATGCAATCTAATTGTATTGTAAAATGGCTTGTGGTATATCGGAAATATACAACTTCGTGAAATAAAATTAATGAGGATTAAAAATCCATCTTTTTCTATGTACCTAATTTCAGAAATTAATTTGCAGTGTTCGTGTGTTTCGAATTCATAAATTTCAATTCGGTTTCACCAATGGCCAGCCCTGAAAAGTGTCAAATAGCCACAATCGTCATGTAACAACACAAGCAGTTAAATTTTCGCGTGTGTGCATGTTGTAATGTCCAAGCCTGCAATCACATTGCGCGTGTCATGTTCAATGATTCTTGTATTAAAAACCGTACCGGGTGTTAACATCAATATTTACAGAAGCATCTACATACAACGTCCTTCTTAATTTGTACGATAGCAAGATCTTAAAATTATAACGACATTATTAGAGGTTATTTCTCTTGTGCTTCATTTTTAACCGACTTCAAAAAGGAGGAGTTTCTCAATTCGGTTGATATATATTTTTTTTTATGTATGTACACCGATTACGCCGAGATTTCTGAACCGATTTCCGTGATTCTTTGTTTGTTCGATGCAGAATAGTTGCCAATCGGTCCCATAAAAAAATTGGTTTAGTTTGACCTAGTACTTTTTGTGTTATGAGCATTTTTATATATTTCATCTCATTGTAACTTGGACGATGTAATTTTTACGATAATTTTGATTATAATGTACATGAACCTTATCTATTCTAGAAAAACCCTGCTGTAGTTTACAAAACAAAATATTACAGACACTAAAAAGTAAATAAAAACTGCGTTAAAAAAACCGACTTCAAAAACTAAAAAGCAAAAAATAAGCCTTTTGGAGTCCGTGCCAGCCAAGGCAAGAAAAATTAAAGAATTATTTTTAATTAAGAATTATTGAAGGCTTATTTTTTGCTTTTTAGTTTTTGAAGTCGGTTTTGTTTCAAATGTTTTGCTCATTGGTATTATGATTGGACTCCGTCTTCGTTTCGCTCCGTTTTGCTATTGTTCATTGTTTTTTATTATATTGTTAACATCAAGCTAGCTTAAAATATAAATCAATTATAACTTTTTAATTTTGCATTTTACAATGCTATTTTTACAATACACCAGATTTATTTTACAATATACCAGAAAAAAGCAACTTTTTTCTGGTATATTTTCTTGTTTAATATTTATCACATAAATCAATTATTTTGGTTTCGCTTGCTCGGTTTTGACCTACAGATTTAATGTCATGACATGATTTATGATTTTGTAATTTTTGCATTTTTCAATGCTATTTTTTCTATTTAAAATTTACCATAAGTCATGACATGATTTTATAAAATATAGATTAGTGTGCTATGCTATTAACAATAATTATATTTGTAACAATTTATCGAATTGATCGAATTAACTATTATTAGTATTCTTTGTTATTATGCAATTTGATGCAGTCTGAGTTATTAGTTGTTAGTTTTTATACAAAGTGTATATTCCCAGATATTTTTCTTTACTCGTGCTGACTTTGACTTCTGACAAATTTAAGCCACAGCCAAATACACATGTTATATTTGTGTTATGTGACCTTGTCGTTGTCATATTTCACAACTTGCGTCCGTCAACGGGAAGTAACCCACAAGTTTCAATTTGCTCATCATCTAATTATCCGACATAAATGATACTGGTACCTATTTAATTATTCCAAGTGGTATATTAGTATTACTTGTGAAAAAGATCTTATAGTCTTATAATATCCTTGAATTCTTGAAATATTGAAGCTCCCGGACCGGGAGGAGAGGGAGGGAGTCCCTGTCAAAGTATGACCGTGACGTGACTTTCCCAATTTAAGTAATAAGCAAAAATAAACACCAAAATATTACAGTACCCAACTGAATAAAAACTTTTTATAAGCACATTTTTACTTTCTTCGCGCACTCATCATGAAATAAAATAACTTTTACGGATTTAAATGCACTATATATTTCACCGTTTCAGTTGCAAGGGTGACCACAGCACCTGAAAAGGTGCCGAAACGTCGGTAGTCGGGAAACAAAAAAAAAAACCCTTAGAAACTCCAAACCCAAAAGAGATGTCCAAACGGTGTATAAGCACTTAAATTCGTAAATATTGTATTGTTTTAAAAACTCTTTGTTAGGTACTTAAAAATAAAGATACACAACACTGGAAGAGTCAATGACTACCATTGACGAATGTGACTATTCCATTGCATCTGACAGTTTGCAAGTTTTGGGTGTGCAAATCATAACAAATTTTCTTTAATCATCTACAAGTTTGCGACAAGATAACTACAGAACTGAAGACAAAGAAGATTTCAAAAAGCATAATCTCTACGATTTTCCACTGGAATCTTTAAGAGCTAGCGTTTTATTTTAACCCTGACTGTTTCTTCACTGTCACTATGGCTATGAACCCTATACCAATAAACGTAATAAACAGTCCTTGCATTTGGCCGAAATGACGCGCTCACACTTGCCGCTCGCCCGCTCGCTATCACCACACGTTCGGCCCCTCGATCTCACTGGTCTCACTGTAGTCCGAGCCTAAAATAATAAATAAATAATAATAAATCCTTTATTTACTCTTCCACAATCTTTATACATTATAATGGTGGTTTCTTAACACAAAAATATAAATCATTAACAAAGATTGTGAGAGACTGGTGCCTGAACTAAGCGTTAAGCCTGTATCTCAGTACACCAGTACTAAGGGGGAATAAGTTGAACATAATATTTAAAGTTATTAAGTTGAACATAATATTAAAGTACATTTCATAAACCAGAAGAGGTGTTAAAACACAAAGAATTTAATTACTTTAAATAAACAAAACTTAGAGGACTAAAGCTCAGGTGCCTAACAAAAACTATAAAATTAACAACAGCAAAGAATCGTCTGGAAAAGCATTTGGGTAGACAATAAGCAACTGTAATGTATTTAGTGCGTCTATAAGAAAATATAACAAAGAGATTGAGAGTTGTATCTAAAGAACAGTAAGCAAAGAGTATATATATATATATAAAAAACAGTAGCGAGCGCGTTTGTAGCGGCGAGTGAGTGCGTCATCGGCCGTTTGTAGGCAGAGCAAAGACGTTTAATAGTCCAAGCAGTCTTTGCTAGTGAAGTCTAAACTTTAGACTGTGCCTTTAAGGTGGTGATACGTATAGTTTCATAGTCATAGTGACGGTGACAAAATTCGCGCGCTAAGTCAAAATCTTTTGAATATCCAAAATGTATCTTTGTCTTCAGTTCCCTCAGCAGGTCGCTCAGGACTCCCATTCTTATTCCACTGAATTAAAGAGTAAAATTGCTTGTTCCAGATGCTTAACGCTGATTGAGGCTCCTTGACTCCTGAGCGACCTGCGCCAGCGTCACTTCGAAGGAAACTCGTTGTTGAAGAGGCTTCTTTTGTTTATAGCTATTTTACCTTTTAGAGCGCCATGAAGGTATAAGTATAATTGGAGCTAACACACGGATTATCAATTTAAATGGTGAATATTCTACGTGTTGGTGGAAGTATTTGGAATCCAAGATGCTAGCTTATCCTTTCACTAATAGTAATAAAAGGAAAACAAAATTAATTAGAAAAAGAGAGAATTCTCTAGAGAGTGAGATAACGCTACATAGAACTTTGCTTCAAGTAGGTCTTCCGAGTGTTAGCTCCTCTTATACCTATACCTTCATGTAGAGCGCTTACACATTGCAACTTTTTGCACCGATACAAACGCGTTTTAGTCGCGTAATAAATAAAATCGCTGGTGTCGCGGTGCAATCGTAAGGCTGTCAAACGCTCGTTTGTATCGATGTTAAAACTTGCAATGCGTTGACGATTTTATAGTCTATGGTTAGGCAGATTTTACTCATGCCTGGGGCCCAATTCTGGAATTTTTTAGTCACAATCGTATTTCAATTGTAGTCCTATTTGATATTTTTTGTTACTACAGTATAAAAAACACTACAATTAAAACCGGAGGGCTGATTATGTAACAGAAACTGTTCAATTTCAGTTTCGTCGCTGTTGTGGCTGTCATATTTTCATAGTAACAATGTTTTCAGCATTGTTGTGTTCCGGCAGTTAGAGATAAGATAGCCAGTTCCTCAGTGATTGATGATTCCGGGAGAGGCTCGCTTACATCTTCAGCCTTATAAATACTTAACATCAGGTATGATGAAGGTCTTCCCGTCGTTCATAAAAACAAAATACAGTATGAAAATGTGACAGTAATGACAGGACGAAAATGAAACTGAATTGAGTTTCCGTTTGATATTCAGCTTGCCGATTGAGTTTCGATTAGGACTAAACTTTAGCAGAATTGTCCTGAACGAGCGGGGGGTCAATTTGATTACCAAAACAATACATTCAATCACAATTAATGAGACCACTAACAAGACAAAGTTACCAAAATTGAGAACTTTTTTCATACCGGAATTGATACCCAGAGCCTATTCCACAGTTTTGTTGGCATTATTGGAATGATGTAAGCTGGCCTTATGTTATGATATGAGTAACCACGGCTTTTTTTTTTATTAAAATTGAAATATTGAATCAGCATGTATTTTTGATATAAGGTAGGTAGTTTAAAAAAAGATATTTCAATCTCGATTCGCTATTCAATTCGGCTGATTTTTTTTCTATTAAAAAAGTATTTTATCGCTTCGTCAAATAGTCTATACTATCAGTTTGAAAATCTTTTTCTCTTTGAAAATTTTATTCCTCTGGAGTTGAATAGACTTTTGAAATTAAAATATTATTTGATGAATCATTAATGGTGTGTGATAAAAACTATATTTATAATAATTATCAAAGCTAAACTCATTTTATCAATTTTAAGCTATATTTTATAATAAAGTAAACATTTCTTACTCAATTTAAAAGATTACTAAATCTGAATATTTTCGACTTTGTTAATAGTTATTAGTGTTTAAGTGAAAGACAACATGGCAATACGACATTTGGAAACGAAGGAAAGATTGCCTAACAGAAAAAGATAATATTAATGAATTGTTAGAAATTATGAATACGAGAATACCAATGTAAATTATTTATTTTATAGATAAGTGTAACTGCTTCCTACAGATATAATTATATTACCCCATTTTTTATAGTTTGTTGATTAAAATACCGTTTGATTTAAATTAATGTTTTGATTCTCATACGTTTATTTTAGTTAAGGTTAATTTGAATTTTATTATTCTTATGTTTACCAAGGAAAGTATTAATTATTAGAGTAGATATTATTTTTTATTGTGTTTATTGTCCAAAGAATAACAATCAAGAATGGAAGAATAAAGACATATCATTTTTTATAGCTTTATTTTTATGATGAATATAAATAAATAAATATTATATTTAGCTATTTTGATTATTGAGCAACTTTCTTCATATTTCATCTAATTTTTATTTATATTTTCGAACAACATTTTGTACCAAAAAATAATGTCTTGCCTTTTAGTTTTAGTTATTATGCATCTCATCATTAATTCAAGTTGAACATTCCAGATTTATTTTATTTTGTTTTATTGTTGTATAATTAATAATAATGAAGAGATTTTATGATGACGCAAATATGAAACTTTGTATTATTTATAACTTAGATAGATGATCTTAGATATTTGTATAAATTAAAATAAATTTATTTGATCGTTTATTGCTATTTTTTATTTCACATCGATCGTGCAGAGGATAAAATCTGACTATATTGTAGACTGGATTGTAGTTTTTTTGTTTAAAATTTACGTACTTACATGTAATAAAAAAGCATTGTAAACGTAAAAAAATTAAATCGTAAGGGATAAAAATGGACGCAATATTATAATATTTTTTTTTATGAACTTCGGTCAGACTCAAAAAAAAATGTTTATTCCAGTTCCTCAATCAACATTGAACACAATCCAATATTGGAAACACAAATATGTAGACAATGGGCATTAAGATATACTTAAGAAATCGAAAACAGATATTTATATATTCACTTTAGGATACATTAATTTGTATACAACCTAAATATTTATTATACACAGTATTAACTCAACTACAATAAAACAGGTTCGGAATTTGAATTTTGACAATCACTGAAAAGAGTGTCTACCTGTCAATGATGTTTTGTCTATTTCATTTAGCCTTAGTACTTGATATTTTATTTGAAAAATCTATACTTATTATCATGTGGGTATATATTTATAATTACGTTATTGTGTTTAAGTTAATCAGGTAACATTAGATGCATATTATTGCACTTGTCAGTATACCAAGTAATGTTCAAATTGTTGTATACTTATTTTTGTAGTTTTAGCTGTTTCCATATCTTTCGTAATTTAGAAGGTTACATTTTGTGTCAACTTGTGGTGTATACATATCTTTGACTTTGACTGTACCTACATTTTTTCTTCAGTGAAACTTTAAGAAACAGATTTCACATTTGGACCAATGATATCCTTCATAGTTTTATACAAACTCTTATTTGGACTTGTTATTTGTAGTAGTAGTTTTAAATACAAATCTTTTTTTTGGACGCTAGGTTAGTTTGGTAATCAATTAAAATACAACCAACATTTTCCAATTAAAATAAAAGGAGACGATCGTGAATTAAATTAACGTAAATGTAAAATGATGACATGAGGAAACAAAATGCAGTGCCCTTTAAAATAATGTCATATGTAAAATGCCGAGTGACGTGAATCGCGACCTCGGTGTATCTCCATCTCGTTTTAACAGGTGCTGTTCGAAAAAGACGTGGGAAGTGGGAACACAACATGGCGGCAAAGTGGGGGGCCCACTTAATCATCATTGCGAAATTCAGTTGCTTAAATATTAAGTTAAATATACTGAAGCACTCAAATGCATGTGGTACGACGCTTTTATATTTTTAGATAGTATAAAAATGAAAACCTTTATTTTTGAGCCCTTTGAACTTAATCTGAGTTTTTTTGCCAATTTTCCGTAAGTAATCCGTATTCGTCGTAAAAAAATACAATTAGTTCTCCAATCAAGCCAGTTTAGGTCTACCTACTAATCTAATTATTTCCTATTCGTCAAGTTATCAGGAAGTTTTTACAGGACTAAGAGCTTACGCACTGCTTCCGAATCCGTGAAAAAAGAGATCCGTGAAAATACGGTCCGTCATAGAGAAGTATTTGAACTGTAGCTCACGCACTACACTCATTTTCTTCTCTCCGTCATCCTTGTATCTCCATGATGACGGACCGTATGAACAATCTGTTTCCTTATTTTAACACTATGCTTGAAGGGATAAGTTAGCACAACGGAGAATATATTTATGCATGATTTTTATCGATTGAACAAAACATTTTTTTTAAACACAATCAAAAATGCGACTCCTGTAAACATGGCTGACATACACTCAGAGTGCCTCGACCCGCGATTTTGTTTTTGTTTTAAAAAAAAATGTGGTATGAAATTAATTAAAATTGTTCTAAGTGGAGGCCAAGATCCTTACTTATCCTTTGTTAAAATAGGAAGTTACGTATCGGATTCGGATCGCATCCGAACATCCGAATTTAGTCCGAGTTTTCTGGATCCGTTTTATCACGGATTTGGACGCAGTGCGTAAGCGCTCTTATGATGTACTAACATTTGAAGAAAGATTTGTATTTTTGTGTACTTTGTTCGTTACAACTTACACGAATAAACTCATGAACGGAACTGCGAGAAATCACCAGCTGTTCCATACATTTCGTTCGAATAGTAAACCAATGATATTATATGGTGAAATTGTATTTTTCTATGGAAAAGCTGATATTTTATCGAGATTTTGTTGTTGGCCCCTTAATAAAGTTGAATGATGAAAACTACCTACCAACCCAATTCTGGTAAAAAAAATAACGAAGTATTCTTAACTATGACTTGGCGACGACTTGTTTGGCGCAGGGTACTAAACCTGCCTTCTATACCAGAGGTCCCGGGTTTGATCCCGGAATAGGCAAATATTTGTGTGCACGAATATGTCTATTTGTCTTGGTTGGGGTGTTTAATATGTATATTATGTATGTACTTACAAAACACAAGTTCTTCATGAAACTTAAGGTGGGCTAGATAATTGGTGTGATTGTATGAAATTTATTTATATTTATTTATTTACTATCAGTGCTTGAGGCATAAAATGGAAACAGAAACAGGTACTTTTGCATTTATAATTTTACAATGGAAAACAATAGCATCTAATAGGAACCTGTATATTAGGTACATCACGATAACCACAAGCATTGTTTACCTACATTACCGATGTAATTACAGAACCGTGACGTCAGCTGAGAAATACATACCTACGTGTAAATAGATTTAAATATAAACAATTACGTCAAGATTGACTGTTCGGATGACTTTCATCTGAAAAGACCGCCTCTGTGGTAGTAGTACAACCACTGGTATCTGACTCAGGGGACCCGGGTTCGATTCCCAGCGGGGGTACATATTGTATTCGGTTTGGTTGGTGGTAGGACTTATTGTAAGTCCACCTGTCTAGCTACCACTGTCTTATATAAGTCTGACGCCATAACAACAATGTTTTCAGCATTGTTGTGTTCCGGCAGTTCGAGATAAGATAGCCAGTTCCTTAGTGGCTGAGGATTCCGGGAGAGACTTGCTTCCATCATCAGCCTTATCAGGTATGATGAAGGCCAAGAGTCTCCCCGTCGTTCATACAAATAAAAAAAGAAAGAGTTATGAAGGGTCTTAAATGCTTAAAAATGTTTTTACAAAGTAAAGTTGTTTTTAATTTTTTTAAGTTAGTTACCCTTGTAGGTGTAGTAAAGTTACATAAACCACGATATTTCGTAAACTAGTGAAAATTTTATTAGAACATCTACCAGCTATCTTCTGTACTGTGTAATCTTACCTTTCACATGAATACTGTATTAACAGTATGTACAATCGGGGACTTCCCGGTTGACCAGTAAAGTTTCTTTGGGAAACGTTTTCTCGGAAAGTACTAAGGTTTAAAGAAATAATTTTCTTTTATTCTATTATTAAATAATTATCTATATGACGTTTTGTTTTTTTTATAAAGCTCCCTAAATTCACTCTACTGGTCAACCGGGAAGTTCCCCCACTGTACATAACCGTCATTAAAGTCAAAGTCAAAGATTTTTGACTTTGACTTTTGACCGGGAGTGGCTCGCTTCCATCTTCAGCCTTATCAATACTTAATATCAGGTATGATGAAAGCTAAGAGTCCCCCGTCGAAAAAAATAAAAATCTAAAAGAAACGAACTTGCATTTTCTTAAGTATTTTATTAAGTGACCCATTATTTTTGATCAGTGGTGTATTATAAAGCGAAGGGGCGAAATTATAAATGAAATGTATATGACGACCTGTTTGGCGCGATGGTACTTACCCCGCCTTCTGCGCGAGAGGTAAATATTTGTGTGCATGAACATGTCTATTTGTCTTTGTCTGGGTGTTTAGTATGTATATTATGTATGTATTAAAAAAAAAGTATATAAGTATGTTTATCCGTTATCTAGTATCCATAACACAAGTAACTTAACGTGGGCTCGATAATTGGTGTGATTGTTTGCAAATATTTATTTTATTATTTATATGTAAAAGTGTATATTTGCAACAAAAGAGATTAACGTTTTGATGATAGTGATGTGAGTATGAAATGAAACACGCAAGCTCAAAAAACTTAAAACCAATATCATTTATTCAGTATCGGCACGGTCTAGGTTTTACAAGCGCTTATGAATGTCAAAGAAGCTATGCCATCGGTTCATAAACTCTACTGCAGGAGACCTTGTAACGAGAATAACCGGAAATAAACTCGTAAGGGGCTGTTTATATCGGTTATTCCCTAAAAATCCCATTCCCCGAGGATCCTGTCCCGGAAGATCCCGAATGCGATCATAGTATTGATTTAGTTCAAGAAGACAAATCGGGATCCTCGGTGAATAACCCGTTTTCATTACTCGGTTTGTTTCACAGAGTCGTCAAATGAAAAAAAACCTTACCTTGTTTTTTCGACGTGGCTCAAGTCAAGGGACAGCTGCCTTCTTTAAAATAAAAAATAATAATTTATTTGCAACAATAAAAACATTTTATAAAAAAAATTCATACCGACTTCAAAAAGTAAAAAAATAAAACTTTTGGAGTCGGTGCCAGCGGGCATTCTACATTGCACTTCTATTAACTATATTTTTTTTGGCCTTAGCTAGCTAGCACCGACTCCAAAAGTTATATTTTTTAATTTTTGAAGTCGGTTTGATTTTTTTTTATAAAATGTTTTTATTTCAGATTTTTTAGTTACATCATGTGCCGTTACTTACATTAAAAATCAGCCCATACACAACAATGTCATCTACGTAAACGACTACTTGCCAAAAGGTGATTGATATTTTTCAAGATTATGAAAAAACTACTAGCCAGATCTTCGTAAAAATTATATGGGACCACACATAAACCATCTTCTTTCAGATAAAAAAAGAATTATAAAAATCTGTTAACAACTGGCGAAGTTATGGTGGAACATACATTAAAAAAATAAAAAAAATAAAAATACCGTCGAATTGATAACCTCCTCCTTTTTTGAAGTCGGTTAAAAAGGTTACTGTTCGGTAGGGCAAGCAAGAATACTATCGAAATAGTATCGAGTAAGTATCGAACACGTAATGTCCAAAAATGTAAAGGAAAATATAGCTCCGTTTTTTTCTTTTATTATTATGTATAGGTTAGCGCTTGATCGCTATCTCGCCTGATGGTAAGCGATAATGCGATCTAGGATGAAACACGCTTGCCTAGAAGATACCTATTCACACGCGACACGTCCGGTAGGTACTCTGCTCAATATATCATAAATTTTTTAACTTTACTTCCTTGATACTTGCTCGAAAGTTATTCGTGCTAGGCCTACGGATCGTGTTTAATAAAACAACTTTTACGGATATCAAACGCGCTATATGTCACGAACTAAGTTGTAATTATCCGTATTTGTAGGTTTTTTAGGGGTTTTTGATTTTCCCGACCTTTCGGCACCTTATCAGCTGCCGTGGTCATTAAGTCATCCCGAGACCACGAAAATCAAAAAACCCCTGAAAAACTAAAAATACGGACAATTACAACTTAGTTCGTGAAATATAGCGCGTTTGATATCCGTGAAAGTTGTTTTATTTCAATGAACAGTGCGCGCCAAAACTTAAGATGTACGTATATTCTGTCGCCTTGAGCAACGTGCAAATATTGATTAAATTCAATTCTCCTACAATTTACTTGAGGCATTATAACAAACAAAATATCAAATGCTGCGAATATTGTATGTATTGTATTGAATAATTGTCAAAATATAAAAACTACAAAAAAAAAATATACACTACGGGATGTTGGCGGAATTTCTGTGGAAACGGAAGAAGCCAAAACTGAAATATATATACACTCATTTGCAAAAAAAACGGGCGGTTTTGATTTTCATTCATCTTTAAAAGGATACAATACCAAAAAGGTTTCAATCGTTTGTACACGTTACTGGCCGGTTTAAAAAATGCTGTGGTATTTAAAAAAGTACGTTCTAAATTCAAATTTTCATTTGATGCTCATTTTTACAGAAAACCCCTTTTTATCCTACATTTTTGGCGCGAAGTTCCAGAAGTTAACATCGACTTTCATAACTTTTATTAATTTTTTATCGATTAATTTCATGTCCTTGACTGTCAAAGCTTTATTTATTGCTGTTTGGCTGTATCAAAAATGGTAGATAAAGTGGTAAAAGCTACCAAAATTATCGCGCTGCTTGAAGAGGGTTGCAGCCAATGTTTCGTGGCTAGGAGGCTAAATGTTAGTCGCTCGACAGTCCAAAGGATCTGGCAGCGATATCAGGAGGGTGGTTCTGTCGAGAGAAGGCCTGGTTCTGGAAGAAAACCATGTACCCAACCACGGGATGATCGTTTTCTTGTGAGTCGCGCATTGAGAAATCGCAAATCTTCGTATGTGAAGAACAACCTCCAAGAAGTAAGAAATGTGCATATTAGTCTATGGACGGTCAGGAGGAGGCTTCTCGCTGCCAATATACGCAGTCACCGCCCGGTCCGCGGCCCCAAATTACTCCGTGAGCACAGAGTTCACAGGCTTAGGTTCGCTAGAAATTGTGAATCATGGACTCAAGAAGATTGGAATAGGGTTTTGTTCTCTGATGAAGCCAGGATATCTCTGTTCGGTGAAGATCGACGTCGGCGAGTGCTAAGAAGACAAGGAGAACGCTTTGCAGAGGCATGTTTCGAAGAAATCACACCTTATGGTGGGGGCTCTGTTATGTTTTGGGCAGGAATAAATTAAATGGATCGTACAGAGTTAGTCTTCATTGAAAACGGCTCACTGACTGGGCATCGATACATAACGGAAGTTCTAATTCCTCATGCACAACCCGCATTGGCCGTTCTTGGTGAAGACTCGATTTTTATGGACGACAATGCTCGCGCCCACCGATCCCGCGATGTTAATGCGTATGTGCAAGAGGTCGGCATTCGTCGTTTGGATTGGCCAGCTCGAAGTCCCGACCTCAATCCCATAAAGCATGTCTGGGACGTTCTGAAACGGCGTGTGAGATCAGTACACCCGGCTCCGCAGACCATCACAGAGCTGAAGAATGTGATTACTGCGGAATGGGAACGTATTCCGCAAGCAAGTATCCGGGATATACTCGCTAGCATGCCCAGACGAATTCAGCTGTGATTTTAGCAAGAGGGGGTCACACTCGATACTAAACATTTATCTGCTTTTACTTTATTAAAGAAAAACAAACAAAAAAACTTTTTTATTTTTACTTCATGAGTATATGCACTACTAGCGAACATACACTACTAGCGAGGTTTAGCATTATTTCCCATAAATTGTATCTAAATTTTATGAAATACTGATGAAAACGACTATTTTCTTATTAATTTACCAAATTGTGAGGATAAAACTACCTATAGTTATCAAACAAAGCAATATTAACATTTGAAATGGTTCATTGCTTAGGTGCCCGTTTTTTTTGCAAATGAGTTTATATATACATTTATACTTAATGATTAGTTCTACCACAATGTCAATAAAAAAAATAAAAAAATTACAATGTCAGAAAAAAACATGAAGATTCCGGGTCAAAACATATTAATACTTTATATCTGATATCTTTATATAGAATAGTGTTTTCTCTATTAAAAAAGTAAAAAACTTATTTTTTAATTTATATAATGTCAAAGCATAAACCTTACTTATAAACTTCAAAAAAATTCAAATTTGTGACCCAAAAACTTCTAACTAACAAGTTCCAAGCAGAAAAAGCGGAGCAATATAACTCTACGCGTTGATGTCTATTTGCTCTGTAAGATTTGACAGGAAAACTCAGAGTAGAGACTTGTACCGTGAATGTACTTTTATGATTCTCTTCAAAATCTTAACTCTTCAAAATAAAGAATATATAAAATACTGAAGATAATATTAGTCTTATGATAAATTTTAAATGGCAAAATAATGGAAAAACAGAACTCGGCCACAAGTGAATTCTCAGATGCGAATCGAATATAATTTCGCCGGTGGTCCGCAAGTGTCGGTAGCTCAGTGGTTAGTGCAGTGGGCCTGAGTCCCGAAGGTCGTGGATTCAATTCCCATTGGAGGATTCATTAGTGGCCGAGTTGATTTTTTCCAATATTTTTCAATTTGAAATGTATCTGTTTAAAAAGGAATATAATAAACCGGTCGACTAAAAATTACTAAATCGAGCGACTAAAAACGTGGGTTGGGTTGCGAAAAAATAGGTTTAGGTTAGGTTAGATTGGCGACTAAGTCGCTCACCTAGTATTTTTGTCGCTCAAAAAGTTTTTTAATCGATCGGTCAAATACTTGCCGTTTAAAAATAGCATTGAAAAATGAAAAAAAAAACAAAAAAATATTAGGTGATTTTGTATTTTTTCGTTTTTCATTTGTCACCCAAAAACTACTCAAATTCAATTTTTTTTTATAGAGACACCTGACTAACAAAGACGTCACGAAATTAATTACTTTTATTCAATGATTAATTCCATATTAATATCCAAATGTATTTATATCGGAGGTAAATAGTGCTGTCAGATCTTCAAAAGGTGATTATAACACACTTATAATAAGGTACCTATATCGTGCAGATGTATTTAACATTTAAGAAGGACATCCGTAACATATTTTCACGACAGCAAATTTAATTTTCTGCGATCCGAATACAAAAGTAGCTTTACTTATTTCGCAAAGCACACACCTGTACAGGCAAAGTATACAACAATGTTAGCCGAGATAGGGTACCGTGTACTAATCTTGGCACCCCTCCAGTCATTGGCACTCTGACATTTAAACAATATTATTAAGAATATTCTACCAGATTAATATGGCAACACAGTATTGAATAAAAAGCGCGAGGAATTTTTTGTTGTCTATCCATGCAAATTTTAACAGATTTGATAAGAAAGAGGTACAAAAATTATTTTTATCATATTTTAGACTATTAATATAGTAATATTTTTTTTACTAATATTATAAAGAGGAAAGATTTGATTGTTTGTTTGGTTGTTTGCATTGAATAGGCTCCGAAACTACTGAACGGATTTGGATGAAATTTGGTACACAGACAGTAGATAGCCTGGTTATGAACATAGGATACTTTATAGCACGATATTCCCACGGGAACGGGAACCACGCAGGTGAAACCGCGGGCGGCCGCTAGTAGTTTATATTTTTTATTTTTTTAAGTGTTATTACACTTTTTATTTATATTTATTTTGTGATCATAACATTAATTAATTAGTGTGCCAACTATAAGTAAAAAACTTATATGGAAGTGCAATGATTGGCACCTGTACAAATCATAGTATTTGAAAGGGATTATTGTGGCAACTCTTATTTAAGTGTATCATTATGTTGCCTTGTGGCCCCAATTATGGCCTCTGAACCGATTGTGGCCGCTGATAGCCATGTCACTCACCTGATAGTGATCAATTGTGACCACTGAACTGATTTAATTGTGGCCACTGATCCAAATGAGGGCACTATGTGGCCATTGACCCATATGTGGCAACTGATCCAAATGTAGCCACTGAACCAAATATGACCATTTATCCAACCAAATTGTGCCATTGAAAGAAAAAGGGCATTAACCCTTTAAAGAAAACAACAAAAACTACTGATAGTGCGGCTGGCGGTTAAGTGCAAATCATTGTACCTTATGGCTACCAATGATTGTACTAAGAGGGCCAATTACTGTACTTTTTGCCGTATTAAGACACTTTCTCTTTTATTGTTTTAAAAAATGAGTTTTACGTACTAAATTAAGAAATATACATCAAAGAATAATTTTATAGTAGATTGTTTACCAAGGGCTGTATGACACCCATAACAGTCGAGTGTTTTGGCGCCCGAACAAAGTGAGGGCGCCGATAGTTCGAGACTGTTAGTCTGCGGGTACGAAACGGGCGACGGCGGAGCGGCGGCGGGGCGGCGCGACGGCGATGTAATCAAATGCTAAAAACATTAAGCGCTGTGTACGAAACGGGCGACGGCGGAGCGGCGCGATCGAGCGATGCACGGGCGGCGGGCGGCGCGGAGCGACGAGAACAAACTAGTTTGGTTTCGCCGCTCGCGCGGGTACATAGTGTTGCATTTTTATCACAGTAATAATATGGAAATTATGGAAATTGACAATGAAGAGTTAATATCTTTTATTTTATCAAAACCGGCTATATGGGACAGTAAAAACGTACACCATAAAAACAAAAGAGTTATAATAAAGTGTTGGGAAGAAATAAAACGCCATTTCGGGAATGTTGAAGGTAAGTGTAATTTTCATGTTACAAATTGTTATTTACAAAATACTCTTTAAATTTTTCCCTTACATTTATTGCTAGATTTCCCGCGTGGTTGTTTCTGCGATGTCGGCGAGTTTCATTCACATTGATATTTGAGGTTATGTTTGAGTAATGATAATCGTTGGAGCCATCTTGATCAATTATAATATTATGCAATAAGCACGTTGTTTTAATTATTAGGCGAGCGTGTTTGCAATCAGTTTCTATGGCTTTATTTAAAATTCTCCACTTGGCACATAGTATACCGAATGCACATTCAACGCATTTTCTCGCTCTTGATAATCTTTTATTAAATATTTCATTCTGAGGATTCAGTACGCTTTGTGGATATGGTCGCATCAAATATTGTTTTAGAGGATACGCTTCGTCGCCTATTATTACCATAGGTAAAACTATTTCTGTTCCTGGCAATGTCCTTGGGAGAGGCATATTCATTCTATTATTTTCTAATGCTTTGTTAAGATTTGAATAATGAAATGTGCCACCATCACTCTGTCTTCCTCGCCCTCCAACTTCTACGACCAAAAATCTTTTGTCAGCATCAACCAACGCTTGAAGATGCATTGAAAAAAAATGCTTGTAGTTATAGTAGGATGAACCCGCATGTGGGGGATTTTTTATTCTACAATGTTTGCCATCAATGGCTCCTACACAATTAGGAAATTGCCATTTGTCAAAATATTTATCAGCAACGTTATTTAAAATATCTGTAGTAGGTACTGGCAGGTGTGTTTGTTGAAGATTTCCCCAAATCGCACTGCAAGTTGCATACACTATTTTTTGAACAGTTTTATTTCCAAGACGAAAGGAAAACGCTAAACCTCGAAAAGATACTCCCGTTGATAGAAATCTGTAAATAAAATAATTTATATTAAGTTTATATACTACTAGCTGTTTCTTATTCTACGTACAAATCTTTCCTCTTTATAATAATAACTAGCTGTTGCTCGCAGCTTCGTACGCGTCTCAGTAGGAAAATATAACATATATTATTTTCGAAAAAGTAGGTACCTACTCTGTGGTAAACAAACAAACAAATTCTTCAGCTTTATAATATTAGTATAGATAATATAGGGTTCATTAATTGGTAATAAATATGTTTTATTTTTTACAGTTGCGATTTTGAAGAAGCGATGGAAGAATTTAAAGGATCAGTATCGAAAAGAATTAAAAAAGCTTCCTACACCCAGATCAGGAGATCCAGGAGATAATATTCAGTCTACGTGGCAGTTTTTCCAACAAATGAATTTTTTGCGATTTGAAATTCTGCCTGATAATTCAGACACAAATTTAACAACGGTTGATAGTCAATTAACTTCAATGTCTTCACCGTGCACAGAAACAAATTCATCGGAGTCCGTAATTAGAGAATCAGATATTAACCTATGTTCGCCTAAAGATTCGGTGAATGCCCAGGAACTAGCGTCGGTAGGCGATGATGAAGTACGTACTACAAATACTCCATTGTCAATTAATACCGCTAGTTCTAGTTCTAGATCCCTAAAAAGAAAGACTGCAAATGATATTCGGATGGAAATGTTGGAATTAGAGAAAAAACGGTTATTGTTGTTAGAGAAAGATTTGCAACAAAATTCAAACGCAAATCAATCTGGCGAAAGTAAATCAGAAGATTATTATTACTTGATGAGTTTGTTACCACAAATGGAGTCATTTACTCCATTACAAAAATTTAATGTAAGGAATAGAATTAATCAAGTAATGATGGAAGAAATACATAATTCAATGTTTGGGGATCCATATAGAGGGAATTCTAGTTCTAGCTGGTCTCATGGGTATAGAACTCAAACACCCGAATAGTGAATTTTTGTACCTATCTTGATTATTCAATTAATAAACAAAAATATGTTAACAATCTATCTACTTTTATTTACCGACTTACCTTAGTGTTAAAAATAATTTTTGTTCAGGTGAGATTATACGATTTCCGAAAATGTTAGATTCCAGATTACTTCTAATTTTCTGTAAAACATAATCGAATGTCTCTATACTCATTCTTGTGTAATTGTAGAACTTTCTTGAATGACAACGTAGCTCGTAATAAAGTGTAGAAAATTCTCCCAAACTGCGTCTTCGCTGATTTATTGGATGAACACCATCTCTGGGTAATAAAAATTCTCTCATTAGGAGACTGGGCTCCAATAGTTCTCTTCGACGTGAATTCATGTTTATCACAACACTGCGTGAGCGCGACTGCGCGGAAGTTTGTTTCGTACACACGCAAGACACCGCTATCTCTTCGCCCCGCGCCGCACCGCCCCGCCCCGCCGCCGCTCCGCCGTCGCCCGTTTCGTACCCGCAGACTTATGGGTCCATACACCCGAAGTAAACACTCTACTTTTCATTTTGAATATGAGGAAAGTAAAAACAAACAATATTCTAAAAAAAAAATTGCAAGTTTCTACGATTTTAATTATTTTACAATGTAGCAAAATAAGCTGTATAGGCTTCTGTGCCTTTGCTTACATACCTTTGGTAAATAAAAGTCCAAAGAGATTACAGATATCGATTTGACATGACACCCCCTATTACCTATTATTTTTTCAAATTTATTACGGCCCTAGGGCCGCCACATATCACTTTCAACCCGCATTTTAGGCAAGTTATGAGTTACTTTCAGAATATGAGACATGAAAAAATATTAAATCTTGTCTAAGTATGTTATAGAAATAATAATTTACAAATATTACATTACATTATACAGTATGAGGTGTTAGACATTGAACTTTTACAAAAAGTCGCTTAACGTCACAATCTCAGTTAGAAAGTACGCTAATTTCGCGGAACACTCACACCTGTACAGGCAAAGTTTACAACAATGTTAGACGAGATATATGAGGTGTCAGTGCGTGATTTATACGCACGCCTCGGGTGCGTCTGCGATGATGATTGTAAGGAGTGGGCTTCTGTTATAAAAACATCCGATTGATATTAATTAAATTTACAAGAGCCCATGGTGCAGTGGTTCGCGAGCTCAGCCATCGATTGTTAAGGTTAAGCAACTTTCGCATTGGTCGGTCACGGGATGGGTGATCAAAAATTTACTATGTCGTACTCCTCCGTGCTTCGGGAGGTACGTTAACCGTTGGTCCCGGCTGCATTTGCAGTCGTTAAAACACACCAATCCGCGTTGGGACCGCGAGGTGGGTCATTCTGCATATCCATCATGTCCGCATTATGTCTGCATGTCCATAGCTTGATCTGCGTTGATTTGTCGGAATACTCAAAGAAATTTTCATCTCGAATTTTCATTCCATATGAAGGGCTTGTTTCACAATCGATACATAACTTCTGATTAGCTTATCGGGCTTTTAATTTGACGGTTGTAATTATATGAAAAATATGTCATATCATCTGCCAGATATGCTATTCCTAATCTTATATTTCGATTGTGAAACATTTCATATTTTGTCTTTCAATGTATTTTCTTTTGATTATTTTAAGGTGAAGGGGGTTTGTTTGGTTTGTTTTTAAGATTTAGAATTTAGAATTTAAAAAGAACTCTACATTGAAATTTTCAGGACTACGGGGTTGTTTTTTTTTATCTTAAAGGTGCAAATGTTTATAGTTGCGTAAAATTAGTGTTTTTTTAAGCTTGTTGAGTCTTTTTATTGAGTGATAATTTAAGTAAAGGTATCTTTTAATTTTCAATGGCCAAATATATATTATTTGACAGTATTTTCATTTAAATTTTGAAATCGTTTTTCATATAAGTAATATGTAACGTAAAGTATAACACTTTTATTCTGGAATATGTCGTTAATTAATTACTTTGTGCTAAAGTTCACTGCAAATGGCCTGATTTCTTTACAAAAGTTATCCAATATCCATTACGGCCATGCATGTCGAATTAAAATTTTATAAGTATGCTACGAAACAATTATATAATAAGAAAAAAAAATATCCATCATCAGCCTGTAGACGTCCACTACTGGACATAGGCCTCTCCTAGCTCACGCCTATTGTGGCGTTCATAGGAGGCTATTAGCCTACTGCTACCACGCTGGCCAGGCGGGTTGGTAGAGGGTTTGTTTCAAGTTTTCCTTCTCTCGTACAGGTTTTCAATGCGTCGAGCCTCTTAGTCGATTCTTACGACATCCCAGCATGTAAGGAAGTGGTGACACTTGTATTCTTAGGCCGTCACCACACGGCACAAAATGTAATATATACTTTCAGAAATATAAATCGATTTTTCCTTGACATTTCTGTGATAATGCATACAAAAAAAAACAGAATACTTTCAGAATGTTTAAGGTAGGTATTGATAATAGCTTTTCAGTATAAAAGTATTACAATTTTCTTGGCCAATTAAATTTTATTCTGACTTTCAAACAATGGAAGATTATCAATTCGTCGCGAATGTATTTTAATGTATGTACACCGATTGCATTATATGTAAAAATCAACAAAACTCATACTCCATACGGTTTAGCATTGACTGAGCCTTATTAATATCTCGATGATATCGAAGCTTCTGTCGAGACATAGCTCAATTGGCCTCTCATTTGTCATAGTTAAAAAAAGGTATCAGATTTCCTAGTTGCTATAATGAGCTCATTCGAGTCTGAATATAAATAAATAATTGATAGCGTCACAAATTAGAATCTATGGTTTAGAATATCACTCGTCCTATAAAGACCGCTCGCAAAAACAAAAGAAAATCGTTACCATTATTTTTTACAGCAAAATTTTTGGTATGATTTAGAAAATATCGTTGAATATCGCCCAAAATGTTTATTGTCAAACATCTGTAAAGATGTTTCTTAAAAAGTAATAATTAGATGGCTGTTTCATCTTAATCGATAGTCAAACATCTGTAAAGATGTGTCTTTCGAATGCGAGGATATTTCTCTCATTGATGAAACGACGGTGGCCAACACCGTAGAACGGTGAATATACTAGAAAAATTCGACGTGTGTTCATAGGTCTCTGTAGCATAATTGGTTAGTGCATTGGGCCGGATTCCCAAGGATGCGGGTTCGAATCCCGTCAGGGCGACATTAGACTAGTTGCTTTTTTCTAGTATATTTTCTTGTTTAATATTTAACTAACATTGTTAGCTTGGTACAACAATAATTAAAACGCTACGGAAAAATTGATCTTATTGCTTATGGATCAAAGTCGAGATTCAAGAATATCATATATTTAAGGTAAACTATTTCAATTGTAAACATGTTTTTGAAAAATATGTAAGTAATTAGTGTAAATTTAAGTTTATGATAATTTTTTTATAGAAAAATATTGGAAAAAAGATAGACTCGGCCACAAGTCATTCTCAGACAGGACTCGAACCTGTGACCTTTGGGTCATTTATCATAAGTTTAAAAATAGCGTTAGAAATGCAAAAGTTTAAAAATCTTCGAACAGATGTTGCTGAGAAATGCGCAGGAACACATCTAGTTACAACATTTTGATAAATGGTATGCATCGTCAACTAGTCGTGAAAATGGAATTTGTCAATCTTGATAACCATAAATCAAATACTATAAATAGTATAATAATAATACTATAATATAGCATACAAATACAGGGGCCGAATATGATTTTGTCTCATTCGGTGTCGAGACCCTTGGTCCGTGGGGTCCTAGCGCTATAAGGCTTTTCAAGGAAATAGCAAAAAGGTTAGTCGAGATCACAGGAGACTGAAGAGCTGGCAGCTACCTCGGACAAAGAATTAGTCAAGCTATTCAAAGGGGGAACGCTGCCAGTATCTTCGGAACCTTGCTTATAGAGACTCCTTTTAAAAATATATTTTAGTTATTATATTATTTTTTTAAGGTTTTTAGTTACAGCTGTTTTTTGGAGTCTATTAAAAAGGAAAGTTGCCTTCATATTTATATACGCGTCAATTTTTTCCTCAAAAGATTCTATATTTCAAATCACGACGACTATAGTAAATAATAATTGTTTGTTTGTTACAGGTACTGTACGTGATGAATAGGCAACCATTATTCGTCCGTTCGATACAAGTCCGTTGTAAATAGTTTAACCTTTGGCGGTCTTCGACACTAGCAGTTAAAGGTCAAAGTTTTTTAAGAAGTCATTACGGCCTTTTTTACCAAACAGAGGCCTCTGTCTGAGCTGTTAAACATTTGTATAGTCATAGATGAGATTGCGCTAAACGTCAGTGACATAGCTTTACGCTTGATTCACCAACATACTAACCAGCCGTACTTCGTTGAAAACTTGTAATATTTAAATAAATTTGTTTATAACTAATTATACAGGGTGTTGAAAAACTCATAACGAAAACGTAAACTATGTATTCTCCCTATCTTTACTATAATTTTCTTGTATGGAACCAAACCTGGGAAACTGCTAGTTAGGGAGTTGTTGAGGATTAAAGTCATACATTTTTTTTTTTTTTATGATTTTGTAATTTTTGCATTTTTCAATGCTAATTTTGACGGTGGTTCGCAAGTCTCGGTAGCTCAGCGGTTAGAGCATTGGACCGGATTTCCAAAGGTCGCGGGTTCGATTCCCGTCTGAGAATTCACTTGTGGCCGAGTAAATTTTTTCCAATATTTTTCTATTTAAAATTTACCATAAGTATAAAAATAGCATTGAAAAATGCAAAAATTACAAAATCATATATTATTGGCAGTTGCATCTTAGTCGATCGTTAAACACCTGAAAAGATGTTTTCTTTCGAATGCAAGGATATTCCTAGCATTGATGTGACAACGCTGGCCTACAGCGTATTAAAAATATAAAAGTATTGGAGAATTTTGACGGTGGTTCGCAAGTCTCAGTAGCTCAGCGGTTAGAGCAATGGACCGGATTTCCAAAGGTCGCGGGTTCGATTCCCGTCTGATAATTCACTTGTGGCCAAGTAAATTTTTTCCAATATTTTTCTATTTAAAATTTACCATCATTAAATTTTTCTATAAATTACCGTTTAAAGTAATAAATCCGCAATGAATATCAAAACCACTCATTGATACGGGGCCCCGGTCGCCTACTCGTACTCCAAAGACATACGCAAACGTTGTTGCACGCGTTCCATTGCGTGTAAAAACTAACACCCATTTTTTTTCCCAAAAATGAAAGTCGTTTCACAGCAATTATTTTAACATAATACTATTTAGTTTGATGTACACTACGCATATATCACGGCTTCGGTATGGGTTTTTTAATATAAGTATACAGGATACTTATCAATATTTGTTTTATTTCTCTTGTAAGGGGTAGGCAGGAATCATTTCTTCTGTTTCGAGACTACGCACTAACGTTCACCTCGGAATGTCTAATCTAAATCTAGGATTAATATCGCACTTCAGGAAATATAAAAAAAGTTTCAGGAAAATATAGTTAAAAAAAAAAGACGGGTTGCACTCCGGGAGTGCCGGCAGAAGTGAAAACTTGATTATTAACGTTGAGCATGTTTGATATTTTGGAATGGTTAGGGAATAATTTTGCACCAATTGCTTTATCAGTATAAAAGTACTATCATTTATGTGGTAGAATACAATATTCATTTATTGCGCTATCGTACACAAACATGACAAACCATATTAAAGTGAACGTTAAGTTAGGTAATAAGATATAAGAAAACATTAGTTATTATAGAGAATCGAAAAATATATATTGACAATAAAACAAGAGACAAGTAAAAGACATTATCAACAGTCTGTCGCTAAGCAACCGAGACCATAGTCAACCTGTCACCTCAACATTCTCCATCCGTCCTACGCTTTTTCGATCAGGTCACGTGTCCTGACGCGAGTTTAAGATTTTATACCCATTACAGAAAAAGTGCTCAACGCCGCTAAAGAAGTTTTCACTTCAAAAATGAAACAAATTATCTTTTTTATGAAATACCTTCAGCCCGCGCTTTCACACCGCGTGGTTCCCGTTCCCGAGGAAATATCAGAATAAAAAGTAGTCTATATGTTAATACACTACTTGAAATCCCCTACAAGTCAAATTTCATCAAAATCCTTTCAATAGTTTTTGCGTAAAAGAGTAACAAACTTACATTCTTTTGCCTTTATAATATTAGTAGGATCTTTGACAATTAGTCGATATGTTTTTTTTACAAACTACATTAATTAAAAAGCTTTTATAGAGTATGCCTACAAGATAACAAACTATTTGGAATCACTTAGCACGTTGTCAATCGCCTTAATGGGGGGTTATCTCGAATTCGCGTAATGGCCATAAAATCTATAACGTGTCATTGTGCCATTAATTTAATGGCGTTAAGTAATTTTATCATTGTAACTGGTTTTTTAAATGCCGACTTTGAATTATCTTAAGTGAGAATTTAACATTACTTGAAAAATATTTTAAACTAGTTGTTAATTGTCATAAATCTTGATCCACTGATTTAATATTTCTTTTTGGTATTCAGACAAATTGAACCTTGGAAATGCCTAACCCCCTGCTTAGTTAGGAAGTACGAACCACCACCAATACCACCTACTTTGACGAATACGCGTGATTGGACAAATCTAATTGGGTTTAGTCACTCATTTATTTTTGTACTTTGTAAAACATAAAAAAAAAAACTGAGGAAGATAAGTTAATCTGATTTAACATTATATATTAGATAAACATTCTTTTCTTGTAAGTCAGATCAGAAAATAAAACTATGAATGTGGCAGACAAGATACACTCCTACGCTACACTCTCTTTCCCGCGAACTCATCTGAGTCGATTTTCCGTGAAAAAAGGTTGCACTTTAGACACCAAAAAGATAATAAGTTCAAAACCCTCATGTATTTTTGTGTATTTAGTTTTATGAAAGTAAAATAACTACGCTTGAAATCCTAACTAATTAATCCTACTAATAATATAAATGTTTGTGAGGATGTTTGGATGATTGTTACTGTTTAACGCAAAAACTACTAAACCAATTTGGATGAAATTTTACACACTGATAGAAGATAGCCTGGATTAAAACATACTTTTTATCTAAACTGTTTATCCCGATATTCCCATGGGAAATGGAACAACGCGGGTAAAACCGCGGGCGGCCGCTGTATTTTAAAAGAGAATGTGTGTTTGTTTGTCCTTCCTTCACGTCCTTACCAAGCAACCAATCGACTCGATTTTTGGCATAGAGTTAGTTGAAAGGCCGGAGAGTAACATAGGCTACGTTTTATCCCGATATTCCCACGGGAACGGGAACCACGCGGGTAGAACTGTTTGTATATTGTACAAAAGAGGCTTTATCTATACTATAATATAATAAAGCTGAAGAGTTTGTTTGTTTGAACGCGCTAATCGCAGGAACTACTGGACCGATTTAGAAAATTCTTACACCCATATTCTAAGTCGTTCCTCCAAAACTTACTCGTCCTCGACTTAACGAAACCTCATTGAAAACCTCTTCGAAATACTCCTCGAAATCGGTATTCTAAGTCCTAACTCCGAAAGGACCTAGAGGAGCCAAAGAGTACGTAGCCGTGTAACTCCGTAACTCCGTGTTAGGCCTAGCGCACACTACCATTTTTACCCACGACGAGGTTGAGTGGAGTGTAAAAAGTTTTGGAGGAACGACTTAGAATATGGGGGTAAGACCATTAGAAAGCTACATTTCTCCCGAGTGACATAGGCTATATTTTATCCCGATATTCCCACGGGAACGGGAACCACGCGGGTAAAACCGCGAGGATCCGCTAGTTGTTGCCATAAAAAAAATGAAATATATTAATTAGCCGTGTCAATTGTTAAAATGCGATTCTAATTCCTAATTAGGTGCTTACGCAGTCACAAACGGAATCACTAATATCATTTAATACACGTCGTTTGATTTTTTGTTCGACACTTTTTGCGACACTACCTTAACCAGATGCCTGTACCAACTGGTTTCGCATATCGCATTGTTTGTGTATACACGATGTGCTATTTTAAAATAGCCTTTAGTTCAAAGGAATAAGGTTCAAGATGTTTTTTTGTGATTTTTTTAAAGTAAGTGTAAGTTGTGTGAGATGGTCGTTGTATGTAATTGTGACGGCTGTTGCTATTTGATGGATATGACATGACAGAAGTTTGATCTGAAGTATATCTTTTCTTTCGATATCGTGAATTCTTTTAGGTTTTTAAAAGCTAGTATCCGTTAATCATAGAGCCTGGCTACATTCTTACTACATACATATTAAGTATATTTGACGTAACATCTTAGTATGTACTAGTTAAGTAACTAAGATGAATTAAAATTGAATAATTTTGCAAAATTGGAGGTATTCCTCGAAGCACACCTTTTGAGGTGTAATTGTTTTATCTATCACCTTAAAGGTGCGCCTCAAATAATCTTCCCATGTATAATTAACTGGTTTTGTAAAAGTTTGTAGCTGCTCTGTTACTTTATAGTTATATATCGGAAACAACATAGGTAAACTTTCGTAAAATAGGTAAATTATATTAACGTGGAATAAAAAAAAAAAACCATCACAGTGAAATAAATTTAATCATACAAATCGAATTAAGCATTTGAATTTAAAGTGTCATTACCTGACAGTTGAGTCAAACAAAAAATGGTCAAGAGCAAGCGATCCCAAATGCGGGTTCCACCGCAATTAATTTTTTTGCTCAACATTTCGAAATGTTACTGAGCAAACATCCGTCCACAAAAGCTTAGTATATTACCGTGTTACTGCTGATACTGTTGCTAATGTTTCGTTGTTGCACAATGTTGCTCTACAAAAAGAAACTGCGGTGTGCACCATAAAATAATATAACATGTGCTTGCTCATACTGCCCATAGGCAAAAGTACTCAGCTTATATCTTCACCTTTCGCTGGCAGTGGAACAGCTGCCTATCAGTGGTTCTGTACATTCTCTATATTTTAAACCAACTTTTATTAAACTTTGATTGAAACTAATTATGCGAGCTTTTCTGTGTTGTCATATTGACTTAATTTGGCCCTAATTCTAAAGCAATTAAATTCTAATGATAAATATTATGTTTAATACATACGGATCTCCAAAATATACTGTCTTTTTATCAAACATAATAGTTATAAGTATATGTATATCACATTTTTTGCTGTGTTTTGAAATGTGAGCGTATGTTGATTATTCATTGGCGATAACCGCTGTTTAAGGCTTGTTAACATCAGTTACTGGTCTACAGTATGATAAAATATTTAATAGAGTTTATTACTGTTGTAATAATATAACACGTCTTTATTTACAAATTAGTAGAAAAACAAAAAACCGTTAAATAATAAAATCTTATACTATAATAAAAATACACCGTCCAACTCACAGCCGCGTGGCATAGTACCGAGAACACTGGCACTGTTGCCCCGCTGAATGCAAAGACTCAGCCGCTGGGCAAGATAGGCACCAGCTCTAAGGTCTCCTGAGGCGTGGACCAGTCTTATGGAAAGATCTTTAATAAACTTTTTGGTGTCAGACGACCAAGGGCCCATTGTCTCTACGGCAAGCGCCGCAAATTCGTGGCTTACTGAGAGCGACGCATACTTGCGGCGCTTGAGGAATTGAGCTTGCTCCGCCGCGGCTCCAGCTCTTGAGGACGTACCACGTATATGGGAAGGACCTAAGGTGTCTACACAGGTTGCATCCCATACCAAGGTACGCCCCAAGCACCAGGGCACTAACGTCGCACCATCGGGTCTTTTACCATCATCCCTGAATAAACCACAAGGTTCCAGAGATGATGGGATCGAAGCAGTGCCGAGAGCACGCTTCACTAAATCATTAATCGCACCATGCCGATATGCGCGACCGGCGCTCTTAATAATATTGTTTTGATAATATTCGACCTTATACAATACACTCTACGACGACAATATTAAATAATAATCCTCCCCTAAATAGTGAATTCTATAAGCTATCAAAAAGTTCAACTTATTAGATAAATATTCCAAACACGGCGACAAACAAACAGAAAAATGACGTGTATTTTGAAATTTCAAAGCTTACGACTACATAACCGTACGATAATTTACATTCGAGTATATCTAGGCTCTCGAGTCTCTAATATTCTTGAGTTCCTCCGTGCTTCGGAAAGGTCGTTAAACCCTTGCACTTGTAGTTGTAGTAACCACACTGGAAGCACCTGGTAGTTTATACCATTCTCCTTGTCCATTAGTGTGGTGATGGCCCAAGAATACAAGTGTCACCACTCCCTTACATGCCTGGGATGTCGTAAGAGTCGACTAAGAGGCTCGATGCATTGAACACCTGTGCGAGAGAAGGAAAACTTGAAACAAACCCTCTACCAACCCGTCTGGCCAGAGTGGTAGCAGTAGGTTAATATCCTCCTATGAACGCCTCAATAGGCGTGAGCTAGGAGAGGCCTATGTCCAGCAGTGGACGTCCACAGGCTGATGATGATGATGCAGATGATGATTAGTCTTGTATATCTATCCCCAGAAACGAGGACATTGTAATGACTGATTTTAAAGCAATACAATCACATCACATAGCACAGCGGGATGGATGGTTTCATGGTGGAACAAGACTTTTTCACCTCTATCTCAAACATAATTTAAAGGCATCTACGATTTTCCACATAAATCACTAGACTGCTTCCACTTTGAAAAGAAATCTTAAGTGTCTCGTGGTTTTATAAATTCACATTGCAATAATGTTTTACAACAGTCGTCTGATATTATAGACCTATATTAATTGTGCCGAGTAAAATTATTATACTCGGCGTTATTATCATAAGATTTACGGCAGGTTTGATTGCCATATTAGTCTTCTCCGTATTTGAGAGGGGAGGCCTGCGCCTAAGCTGCGTCTGTCCACCGAACTCCTTATGGAGAACGCAGAAATATCGCTGCCGGCTTATATTGAATTATGTATGGAGCATTAAATTCGATTAATATGAGGAGGGATAGCTGACAGTCCGTTTGAGTGGAGATCTTTTAGGGTTCTGTACTGTGAAAAGCCTGTGGTTTATTGTCATCTTTAGAATCCATCATGTCATAAGAACGTTTTGTTTGTTTTCAATACTATTCAAATTCGTACCATGACCCTCCACAAACTAAAATTTAGTTATTCCTGTCCATTGAGATATATCTATGAATATGTAATACCTAAAAAAAACTTGCTTTGCTTATATATCTACACTCGATGATACTTTGTAATGGCGGACTTAACTAGGCAGCTTCTGAACATTCGCAAGATAAATATCGATTTCTAAATACTTACGATATTATTTATATAATGTAAGTTTCTAAAGACAACTATCTCAGTTTCGTATACTTCTATAATAATTGTTCTTGCCAACAAACAAATTGAAGTTGCCAAAGACACACTTCACACTTTGAAGGCACAAAACTTATGTCGAAAAATAAGCTTACTTTAAGAGTGTCGTGGTACGAAATACCACTGGTATGAATGAAACAATACTGCACTAAGAGATGGCGGTAAGCCACCTGGTGGCGTATTGGTAAGTAAGTAGTAAGTAGCTTCAACTCAAAGTTGCAAAACTCCCTCACTTGACTTCTGTCGGTTCCAAATATTTTCTGTAATGAAATGGAGCTACAAAAAATATTGATATGGCTCCCAAAAACATACTAAATGCACACCGAATTGTTAATTTGATTGGGATAATTAATACAACCACTAAATATGTATGAATACATAAGTCTCTTAACTTATTAACTTTAATAGTTAATTTCAGTTCCATTTGGTACGGAGCTTTCGACAGCCTAACGCAGAATCGGTCTTGACCAAATTTTTTATTGTAATTTTATTACATCCACCCACCCATCTATGGGGGATATTTTAATCGATCCGATGCAACATTTATCTTATAATTTAACTACTGCAAAAACTAACTTTATGTTCGTCCGCGACTTCGTCGGCGTGGAATTTGTTATATCTCGTTCCTTAGGGACTACTATGCTCTTCTCCAAAGACTAACCTGTCTCTATGTCAAAACGCTTATAAATGTTGGTGAAAAGGTAAAAGACAGATTGACAGATAGAGACAAAAACCTCCATTCAGCAAATTGTACACCTAATAGTTCTTTACAAAATCAAATTACATTCACATAATACAATAGGCAGAATTGTGTTTTATAAAAACAAATGCATTTGATGCTTAAGCATGATATTGTTTCTGAAAGAATTAAATCGATAAACCATAGTTAATATATACTTATTCTTGTTTAAATGTTCGCTTTCCATAAATTAATTGCTTAAATTAATAAGTGAGTTATATCCTCCACTGAACAGAGTGTGCTCTACGGTGGCTTCTATTGAATCACCTAAATATTTAAATTGATAACTAATCCCTTTGTTTTGCTCTCACATCTAACTGATCGTGACGTCACAGTGTTCCCACAAGACCAGCCCCCATGAAGATGGCATCCACATAAATCGCAGTCTATCGTACGTTTACTTATTTGTGTAAGTATCCGCCAAGGTATCGGCGCGCCACTCAGTTGTGTAAAAACCGTCGAACCGTATACACGTTTCGTTTTTGTCGCCGAGAGCTTACGATGCGAAGTCTTTAGAAACTTATCCACTTCTTCTTGACATAAGAAGTGATTCAAACTTACTTGAAAGTATCAACACCGTTTAGTCGAAGTGCATTTGACACTTTTAGAGAAATCAGTGATGCGTGATGTCGATAATCGGATCGGAATCGATTGAGTGAAATGTGATTGGTTATCGACTGTCAGCAGTGTCAATAGTGATTTTAGTTGTTGTGTTAATGTTAGCAGGTAATACGTTAACTTGTTCGCTTTTGAAAATCTCATTTGCTTTTTGTATTAGTATATTGGTGCTAAACGCAAATCTGTGGATAATATAAACTTTAAAAACCTTTACACGGACCTTGATATTCTGTAATTGTTAAAACGAATTTACATCAAGCGATTTATAACTTAATTAGTACATGTTTATTCTAGAATTTCTTAATACAAAGACATTTATCCTTTACAAATAAATGCCAATAAGACACAGACGTTTAATACTGTGCCAAACCGGATATTTATTTATTAACTAGCAACTTCAGAATACAGCAGATAAAATACAGATGTAATGGAATACTAAATCCAAATATTCAATACAAATGCAATCGTATTATATATTTATTATTTAGGTAATGCGTAATGGGTCTGTGGATTTGAATAAAATTTTGAAAGTTCAGTCGCACATTGCATTGTCACATAAGTTATTTATGTCATTTAAATTTATAACTTTACGAGATTAGCCGCATAATGCGACTGAACCAGTAGCATGACTCAAGTGTATAAAGCTATTCATTCTAATGGTAAATCAATAATACAGCTAACAAAAAATGTAACAAACAGTAATGGTAAATAAACAATTATACAATATCGTTAATTACTTTGGTCGGCGCATGTCCGATTTCGCGAGTGACTCGATTTGATTGAAGTTATCGATAAATCGATCTTCGCGCTGTCCGTGACGCTAATTGCCACCAAAGTTTATCGATACAAAATCTCGATCCTAATCACTGCATTACTTATTGGAAGCTCGAAAATCGTGGGCACTGAGTGCGAATCAGATCGAACTGCCTGATAAGATAGGTGTTGGTTCTAAATCTGTAACATTTTATTACTTAATTAGAGCATGCAACCTTTATATTGCAATTTCCCAGCACCGAGATATTAGTGTAATTGCTAGAAGAAATTTAAGGAAGTTGTTTATGCCCTAGATTAGTGTGAATTTATAACACAAAATTGAATTACATTAATTATTTAACGTACAAATGTATAGTATGTTTTCATATTAACGAATGCTTGTGTCAATAAAATACATAATTACATGGACTGCAATAAATAAGTACTTTTTTGAGTGTGGTAGAGATCGAAAATGTTACACAGTAAAATGCATAATATTTTATCTTTAGGTACTGAAGTCTACTTATAATAATTATAGTTATTGAATGAAAACGATGCGAAAAATATGACAAAAGCAGATGTTTAGTTTACCCTGATTAGGTACTGAATAATCGTCTATGTTTTTTCTTTGTCAAAACAAATGAAATAAAATTATGTAACACCAACTTCAAAATTGCAATTCTCCTAGAAGTTAGTTTTGAAATCAAAAACTTTAAAGCAAATTGCATCAAATTTATTTAAAGCTGCAATTTATTATTCCTTAGTCTTTCTACTCGTTTATCAATAAAATTATATAATGTTTCTTTAATACCAATTTTGCAATTTTAAAAGCTAATTTTTAGGATACTTGTTTCTATAACCTGCTTCTTTTTCGAAGTCGGTTAAAAACCAACTTAAAGTTTCTTATCACGTAAACAACAATCTCATAAATTATTTCGTGGTTGAGATTTTCATAAAAATATGTGCTGAAAAAATTTAATGGAGACCACATGCGGTATTGTTTACATGCTTTGTAAATACATATAGGTACTTATCGACCGTATTGTTTATATTTTTTTCATAATTTAGTTTGGAACGCAGTTTAATGTAGGCTTATTTTATGTAATACGTGCTAGAATAGATTCCTCCTTATCGGGTCGTGCCTTTGTTGTTAAATATTTTTTTTATATTAAAACAATAGTCTTAATGATAGTGCCTATGTCATCAGCAGACGGAAAACTATTTGGTTATTATTTAAAAGTAATAGTAAGACATACCATACTAAAGTATTTTTTATATATTTGAAGCACTGATTTTAAACACAAACTTAACGTTTGGACCGATTGGAATGATGGGGAACAAATTACAATGAAAAAATCACATAAATATCACATAACACAGTATTCTATTATATTTTACATAAAATTAATAAACTTTGAAATCTTTATAATCACCAAATATTTGTTTACATAGGTAGCGATAACAAAAGAGTCTTGTTATCTAAACTATGCGCCCGCATTTTTTAATATTACTATGAATTTGACCTGATATCGTCATTTTACCTAATTATTGTTTCGTGCCAAAAAACAATATCTAAAATTTCCATCTAAGAAACGTCGAGTCAAGAGTTTTAATATAGTGGTATTTAAGCAACTTAAAATTATTTAACTAAGTCAAATGTAGGCCCTTTCGAATTAATTGCAACACGACCGATGTTTTATGGTTTGTGTCATACCGACATGACCGACCGACAGGATAAATCATATCTAGAATTAATGTCTGACCGGACTGGCAGGAGTTATTGCTGGTCGGTCACGGATCTGACCGACTGTGAGACATATGGAAATTTTGTTAATGCCATGTTTATATATAACTAGCGGCTGCCGGCGGTTTCGCCCGCGTGGTTCCCGTTTCCGTGGGAATATCAGAATAAAAAGTACCCAAGATATGTTTTAATCCAGGCTGTCTTCTATCTGTGTGCTAAATTTCATCCAAATCCGTTCAGTAGGTTTAACAAATAAACAAACTGACTAATATTACATTTATAATATTATAGTAGGAAGTAGGATGTAGGGGCTTTAAACTGCACGTATGGACTGCTTTTGTATTTCGCGCAAATTCGCTATTATATCCCGAGAGAGCTAATGTTGTATGGAAGTTCCCTTGGGTAATAATGATGACATTTGAATTTGGAACGCCAAAATGTCAACAAAATCTTCTATCGAATATAGTTTCGAGAAAAAATACAAGGCTGTTCAAGGCATAGCTTCCTTGGTCCAAGAAGGTTTAAACTATAAAATTGACCCATAAAAGAGACTTTACTCCTATTAATAGTTATTTGTTATGCAAGGCTGGAAAGTTGGTTATTTAGCGGCGAGTTACCTCTATTGAAATCTAAACAAGTGAAGGATTCTAGGATTGAACCATGAGCGTAGCGAGTGGTTCAAATATTGAATTCAAAGGTACAAGACGCTAAAAACTTTTCTGCCGAGCGCAACACAACAATTTTTCACCTCACAACAGCGAGGAACATTTTAAGGTTGTTTCCGCGGTCAACTTCCGGTAAAAAAATCTTTAAACATAAAGTTTAATCTAAATATACCTTATTCTTGTTGTTTTAATGATATAAAAAACTAAAATAATAAAAAAGGGAGTATTAGGAGGAATAGTTAATTCAAAGTTATTAAAAGTAGGAATATATTGTTATTTATTAATAAGAATAAAAACGATTCCGTAAATGTTGACACTGACACATTGAGATTTATGTCACAGTCTGAAATCCAATTATAGGTTGTGAAATCTAACCCATCCTAATATAAAATTCTTATAACAAATAGTTTAATCTTATTGTTATTGTTTTTATGATTCAATGAACTAAAATAATATAATAAAACCAAAACGGAGTATTATAATTAATTTAAAGCTATTTAAGTTAAGAATCAAATATAACAAAAAGTCAATAGTGCGATTCGGAACGCATTGTGACATATTTTTAGGTATTAAATTAAAAAAGTACTTTGCCGCGCTAGGCCGCAAAAAGCAATTTTCTACGCCTAAACTGATTGACAAAACCTCCTTTTCAGAGCGTGTGAGGTGAAAAAATAATTAACAAATAACTTGGCTGTATTTCTCGGGGTCCCCTGCACAAAGAAAACATTTGATATTGGAAAATGTGCACTTAATCAAATTAGCTATCTTGTTAACTTTCGGGTTTAAAGTTTCTTTTGCCCTATTATCATAATAAATAAATAAATAAATAATTGCATACAAACTTACCAATTATCTAGCCCACGTTAATTTTCATCAAGAACTTGTGTTATGGATACTAGATAACGGATTAACATTCATAAATACATTTTTGTAAGTACATAAGTAATATACATATTCAACACCCAGACCAAGACAAATAGATATGTTTATGCACACAAATATTTGTCTTGTCCGAGAATCGAAACCAGAGAACCTCTGGCGCAGAAGGCGGGCTTAGTATCCCTGCGCCAAACAGTTCGTTAAATCACCCTTACGCCTATCAAAATGATATTAGTAAAACATGGCAAATTGTGAATGTGTGCAGTCCTGTGTCTTGGTCAGATTTTTAACGCAAATTACATATCTATTGTTAGGTTATTATTGCCTTCGGACCTAATAGAAAGAAAAAAGACAAAATAAAGACAATATCGTTGATTTTCGATCCATGATTATTCCGCGAACTGTTAATTTTTTGTTATTTATTAGTAATCCAATTTCTTTTTTAATTTAACGTCCCTGTGTCTACTGTGACGTTAAATAAAATCAAACTATAAACACACAGTAGTAGAGTATGCTCCTCGGAGATAAAAGTGTCTTAGCCTTGGGCAGACTCGAATCCTTCGTTCCATTCAGGATTCTTCATTTCGCTCAGAATTCAATTTGCTGCCCAAGACATAAGACACTGCTTTATCCCCTTAGAGCATAATCTACAATTATTGCACTCATGTGGTTAACAAGATGATGGTCATTAGTTTTAAGTATCTTACATCTCACAGCGTTCATGTAAGGTAATTAAAACTGTGAGGGTGTTGCAAAATAATCTTATATTATCTTCATACTTAAAATTACGTTACATTGTTTATAACTATGTACTTAAGTAAATTAAAGTTATTAAGCCTAAGAATACAAGTGTCACTACTCCCTTACATGCCTGGGATGTCGTTAGAGTCGACTAAGAGGCTCGACGCATTGAAAACCTGTGCGAGAGAAGGAAAACTTAAAACAAACCCTCTACCAAACCGTCTGGCCAGCGTGGTAGCAGTAGGCTAATAGCCTCCTATGAACGCCACAACAGGCGTGAGCTAGGAGAGGCCTGTCCAGCAGTGGACGTCCACAGGTTGATGATGATTATTTTATTAGAAAATCAGTAAGTTAAAATCAAATCAATTTAAATTGCCTGAAATTAAATGGAATAAAATAAACTATAAATTAAAAATATTTTTTTCGTAAGCATTTATGAACTTTTCTCATTTTTGTATCTAATAGGTGCCTAAGATTTACGATATTCAAAAGCAATCTTTCAACGTAACAAATCACAATAACCTAAACAACCGAACCATTGGTTTAGATAAAATTTTAATAAATAATAGCAAAAAATGCAGTAAAACATGCTGTAATAGTATAATAGCTCGTATAAATAAATATCTTCATTTATACGAGCATAAATGGTACAAATTTATAACTGTCTGTCTTTTGTAGACTGTTAAAAACACAATAGGTTACAACCTTATTTTAATTTGTTGACTACACAAAGAAGGGCTTTCTCAAATGGTTAATGAAAAGCCAACATTAGAAATGCGTCGTGGTTGAAATTCAATGATCTTAAGATGCTATACGGCAAACGTACTTTCTGTTATAAAACTTTAGGACGGTTAGAGGTGTTACTAATCTGGTAATAAGATATATATTTCTTCATACAATTAGCTAGATTTGTAAAGTTTCAGAAACACGATTTTATGATTATGATTTGACACTTTTTCTTTTCAAAAGACTTCTTTGTAAAAACTACGAAGATCCAAGATTATTCTCAAATGAGGTTACTTAGAGTTACTTTTGAAAATGGTTTAATTAGTGGACACAAATAATATTTAGCATTGTATGGTTTCATTTCTCTTTAAATCGCTGTAGTTATTGTCGTGGTTTTTTTAGCCTAATCTGCAAAATCGTTCTCGCTCCCGCGCGCGTCTTTTTCTCATCGCTATCTCTATTCAGTCGTATAGCGTCTTAAGTGTGAAGTGCTAGAAACCTTTTCACACCTATGTTTAATTTATAGTGCTTAAATAACCATAGGACCGCTAAGCCAAATGAAATGAAAACTTATTCATTCATTCATGAGTAACAATTGAATATTTAAGGCTGCGATTACAACATTTATGTGGTATAGACATTTGACATTTTAACAGTAAATATGAATAAATAAGATTTATCTGTTAAGGTCGGATTCCACCAAAAGCGTGTGCCGCAGAAATGTGCACATGTTTTGTGCACAAACTCAGATAGTGCGTCAACTACGTGGCTCTATGTCCACTGCTAAAGTTTAGGATAATTTTTGTAAGCAAATTGTTCAGCGCTACCTACTATGCGTGTGCAAACAACGAAAGCAAGGAGCTACGAGTGCGCGCACATTTTGTAAATGTTTGCTAAAGAGAGTCCACTGAAAGGAACACTTGTGCAGAACTCTGTGCGGCACAGTGCCGCACACTGGTGGAATTGTGCCTTTACTTTAACACCCAAACCATTAAATCTAACGCATTTCGATAGATACTGATAGAATATATTTTTTAAAAGATATAGACAATTTGTAGCAGTTCCACACATTGCATTTTTGTATGAAAGTTTTTAATTTCTTCAAAAGATAATTGAAATGTAACTCTAGCCGTGGCAATTTGTTAGTTATAACAAATTCTTCATAAAACAAAATATTTTTTTTATATGATTTTGATAAACAGAACAGATAAATCTTACAGATAAAACATATTGAATTTTTGCCCGAACTAGGTAAATCCTGTATTTCAGGCGACTAATAGTACTAGTATATTAAAATAAAAAATATTAAACTAAAACACAATTCATCACTTACAATTAAATTCGCATATTAAATGTATAATTGAAGTTTTAACAATTTAAACGGAATAACAAGAGAAAACATTTAACTATAATAGTAATTCTAGCCCAACATAAAAAAGAAAAGAAAAAAAAATATAAACCTTATTTTAATACTACAAGTAACTTCGTATGACGTGATTGCAAAATATTTTGTACTTTGTTCTTACAATTGGTATAACTGGTACAATTGGTATAAGAGGAAATATGTCTCCGATTTTATTTAATCGGTTGTAGAGAAAATGACCTAGGAAGAAATACCTTTCTTTAAAAGAATATTTGATGCATACTTTTTACACAAACATGAATACACGAACTAAGTAAGTAACTGGGTCATCCCGTGACCACGGCAGCTGAAAAGGTGCCGAAACGTCGGGAAAATAAAAAAACCCATAAAAACCAAAAAATACGGACAATTACATTTAGTGAAATATAACGCTTTTAATATCCGGAAAAGTTGTTTTATTTTAAAGTAATGCTGTGGTTAATATTGATTCACAAAGAGCAAAATAAATAAACTTGATCTATTAAAGTCGTATCTTTAATACAAATATTAACTTGCGTAACCTATTATTTAAAGCAATAATATGTGGTTTGAAAGAAAGTGTCTCATCTATTAAAATACCCAGATATTTTATAGTTTTTTTTTATGAACGATTGTGAGACTCTTAGCCTTCATCATACCTAATGTTAAGTATTGATAAGGTTGAAGATGGAAGCGAGCCTCTCCCGGAATCCTCAGTCACTGAGGAACTGGCTATCTTATCTTAAACTGCCGGAACACAATAATGCTGAAAACATTGTTGTTATGGCGTCAGGCTTAGATAAGATGGTGGTAGCTAGCCAGGCGGACTTACATCAAATCCTACCACCAACCAAACCGAATACAATATGTACCCCCGCTAGGAATCGCGTCCGACGTCCGCGATTACGATTCCTATGGGAATACGTTTGCTTAAAACCGGTTATATTTCTTTACTGGCTCGGTCCCTTGTGGCATTCTTGGCCAAGCTAATGCAGGACGAATGTGGAATTTGCGTTCATGTAAAAGTTTTAAATTAAGGTAAAGTTTCATTTTAACCCGATACTTATTTAATTCTGTAATTTATTAGACCTCAAGTTGATTTTGACACTTTTTTGAAGCAAAATAGACAAAACTTATTACTGTACAATAATATAATAACTTTTTATAGAACTACTTTTAAACTACACTTTGAATTTTTTTTACACAATTAATATAAAATTTATGTTTAAAAAGAAATTAGCAAGTACTCGTTGTACTTGCTAATTTCTTTTTAAACATAAATTTTATACAAAATTATAGGTTTTAATAGCGATAGAAAATAATTTTTACTTGTAAATTTTTAAGATTTCGTAGCTTTAGTAGCATAAATTGAGAATAAAAAGAAAAGCTTCAAAACAATAATGATGGTTAATGTTAAGTTCTTATTACTAACACCGGAAAGTACATAATCAAACAGTTTAAGAGTACATATAAAAGCTATAAAACGCTAATAGATGTCGTATCATGAAATTCTATCTGCCGTATTAACTGTCAATGTGACAGAAGCTCAGTCATTATCGTTACCATTCTGACATTCCTTGTCCGACATACCTTTGGAATTTCAGTGAAGAGAGACAGATAAAAAAATATTATAAATTCGCTTCTCGTCGGTAGTTTCGTATAGTATAGAATAAATATTGTACTACATTGCTGAACATTGCGCGCGTTTTAGATTAATTTAATTTAATCGAAGTGAGATCGCAATTTCGATTGCTGAAAACAGAGCATATTTGGATTAAAGTATGCTATCTATTACAAACATAGAAGTAGCTAGTTATACCTTGACCATATTGAGAAGTCCAAAAAACCATAAAGCAAAAGAAAACTCCGTAATAACAATACTTGCATGCGAAAAAATATGAGTATACTAAGACGCTATAAGGAAAAAGTAAAACTATAGAACGTTTAGAAATGTTATAAATCTGGTGATAAGATATACAGTTCTTCAAAAGTTTATCTAGATTTGTAAAGATTTAGAAACACGATTCTATGATTCTGTCTCGACACTTTTTCGTTTCGAAACGAACCCTTAAAAATACGATAATTCAAGATTATTCTCAAATGGGTTATACAGGGTGGAATAAAAGTCGGTCATTGTAAGGAAAGTACCCTAAATATTGATGTAAGCAAATTTTACCCCCAAGGAAACATATCTTAATTTTCAAAAATAAATTAAACTGCTTAAATATCAATATTGGTACTTTCCTTAAAATCACCGTCTTTTTTTTCCAACCTGTATATATTATTGGAAATTGGTTCACTCAGTGGACACCAATAATAATTAGCATCGTGAAGATGAAGTAGATGCATTTGTCATTAATCGCTAAGTATAGTTATTTACTACGAAGTGATGTCGTAGTTATTTCGCCTAATCTGCAAAATAGGTCTCGCTCCCGTGCAAGTCGTTTACTCGTTGCTATCTTGCTCCACTCGTATAGCGTCTTAAACAAATAATTACCAATAAGTACGACAAGACAATTGAATATTGTGTCAAGAGGCCAGTCATTCCAAATGAGTATTTTTCCGATATAATGTTTAAAATTTTTGTTAAATAATTAGAGCTAATTAGGGTGGTTACTACGTAAGCTGTCCCAATCCTAACTTCCTAACTATATAGACGACCTCCGTGGTAGAGTGGTACATACACCGGTTTCAAGGTGTCGCTTACTCTGAGGTCCCGGGTTCGAATCCCGGTAGGGGCAAATGTTTGTATGATGAAGACGAGCATTTGTACCTGAGTGATGGACATACTTATATATGTATAATTATATGTATTTATAATATCCGTTACCCTAGTATCCCATAACACAAGCCTTACAGTGCTTACTTTGGGGCCACTCCAATCAATCGACTTGATTTTTGACATAGTTCCTTGAAAGAGCGGAGAGTAACAGAGCTACATTTTATCCTAAAATTCCCACGGGAATGAGAACCAGGCGGGTGAAACCGCGGGCGGAAGCTAGTTATAGAATAATGTGTAAAGCTTTAAATCAGTGTATGTAATATTTTTGTCTGATCACAGATAAAAGCTATAAGGCAATCTCAAATGCACACATAATATAAAATCAAAGACTTGTCTACATAAATCGTAGCCGAAAAAGGAACTCGACAAATTGCAAGAATTACTCAGTCCTAATGAATATTGATCGACTTCTTGTAGCTCTTATTAGAAAGGCTATAAGGGTTAAAATAAAACCGAAAATTGTTTAACACATAACTTGTCTATGAATTTTAATTGCTACCAAGTATATTTAGACATATAATTGGATTGCAATGGAAAAATAACTTGGAATTATAGGCCTGCTTCGTTTCTTCTATAAGATCATTCGTCATGGAGAGGCAAATGAGATAACCTAGGTAGGACTAATGACTAAAGTTAGAGTATATTTTCGTCTCCATTCTAAAGTTCGGTAAGTTATATTAATTTAACGAAATTTATATAAGCCCTCTTTAAACTTCTTTAACGGCTAGTAGATTTAAACAGAACCTTTTTAACCGACTTCAAAAAAAGGAGGCGGTTCTCAAGTCGACGTTTTTTTTATGTATGTTTTACCATAACTTCGCCAGTTGTTAACAGATTTTTATAATTCTTTTTTTATCTGAAAGAAAATGGTTTATGTGTGGTCCCACATAATTTTTACGTAGATCTGGCCAGTAGTTTTTTCATAATCTTGAAAAATATCAATCACGTTTTGGCAAGTAGTCGTTTACCTAGATGACAACTGTTGTGTATGGGCTGATTTTTTGTGTAAGTAACGGCACATGATGTAACTAAAAAATCTGAATTATAACCATTTTATAAAAAAAATTCAAACCGACTTCAAAAAGTAAAAAATAAAAAAGGCCAAAAAAAATATGTAGTTAATAGAAGTGCAATGTAGAATGCCTTGGCTGGCACCGACTCCAAAAGTTTTATTTTTTACTTTTTGAAGTCGGTTTGAATTTTTTTTATAAAATGTTTTTTTTTAGTGTAATTAAGTTTTGAAGTTTATTTAACAGCAGTGAAGGTAGCTTTAACTTAAATTCATTATAATCATATTAAGTCAAACTGTCATATTTAGTTAAAATATCGTATTTGAAAAAAAAAAATATGAGCACGTAGGTATAATGTAACCAAAATTCATTTCTTAGATCGTGTAAATAAAACCGTAATCCTTACGCAAGCATGAACGCAACAAGTGCAACGGAGTTAATTGGACATGTTCTATCTCTTTTTATAAAAATATATTTTTTCTATCAAATTGACAAAACTACACAGCAGCGCGGCAGCGCCACGTCTGAAGGATTTGTTGTCTATGGAAGGACTGAATTTGTTGCAAGAAAGTTTTGTCTGTTATAAGAACTCAAAGTTTTTATGACTGAGAATGAAAAACAGAAAAAAATGGAGCCAATAAAATATTATTTTTTTCAAAATTAATAGCAGTTCTAAAATTGAAACAACTTTTTTGATTTGTATTAAACCATTTTGGTTTTATAGTTACGGTGCGATTTTATATTAATAATAGTTTTTAAATGCTTCCATTTCTTTCCTAGTCTAGCCAGGTCTAGGTTAGCTAACAGTAGCGGTAAAGGCTTATCTGTGCTGTGTTACATTTGACAAAGTCCAATACATCAGGATTTATGACTTCATATCACGACAGCTTTAACTGATCTTAGATTAGGACCGCTTGTTTGTTCTTATTTTTTAAAGCTCATAATGGACTGCAGTAGTTAATGTGTAATTGATAAGCTAAAATGAATGTTGAATGTGAAAATGAAGTTCTGATAAATTTAGTTAAATTTTTTTTGGGGAAAAACATCACTTAGGTAGATAGGTATACAGTGTAGTCGCAGTTCAATTTGATTTAAAAATAGCTAGCCATAGAAATTATTTTGTATTGAATTGTTATTTTTAAACATTCAAAACACTAGTTTTGACTATTGGAGAAAAACAAATAATTATCAAGTCACTGTTTCTAAATTAAGAATATAATTCATTTGAGAAAAGTATAATTTATTATTTATAGAGACACTAGAGTAGCCTTTAATTTATTTTTCATGCAATGGAGAATAATTGATAGTATTCTGTATTAATTAAAATATAAGCAATTCTTGTTTTCGATAAGTATTTATTCTCGGTCGAAGTATATTTTTTCCCATGAAGCCTTTTTAGGGCCAGCGGGATTGTATCAACTTATTTCTACGTTGTGCGTTTTGTCAGTCGTTCTAGATATTGGTTTGATAGTATTTGTATTAAACTTATGATCAACTGTGTACGGTACAGATAACCGCACAGAATAGTTGTCATTAATACGTAATTTAGTACAGCTTTTTGTATGAGACTAACTCTGAAATCGCGTTTCATACATTTTATTTTAGTACAGTTCAAATAAAAGCTTCCATATTTCCTTTTGTAGTACAATTTAATAAAGTACAGTCAACAGCACGTAGGATTTTACACTTGTACTACGAAAACTATCACTTTTCGTCGTCGTCGTCATCGTCTCAGTTACATGACACCAACTGCTCGGTATAGGCCTCCCCCAAGAATCAAATTCAAATTCAATATCATTTATTCAGTCACTTATGAGCACTTATGAACGTCGAAGAAGCTACGCCATCGGTTCACAAACCCAACGGCGCGGGAGACCTTGTAACGAGAAGAACCGGCAAGAAACTCGTCAAGGGCTGTTTTTTTTCATCTCCACATCTTTTGGATATCCACGACGATCGGTCCTACTGTCGGTCGCTGCCCGCATCCAGCGGGAACACTATTAAGAGCTGTTAATTGTACATACGACAACAGATAAGCACAATATTTTTTTGTTTGTGCGGTCAATTGTATTGACCTTTGCGTGAATTATCAAATGTGTGCGAAAACCTGATTTTCCATATTTCTTAGAACGATCATAGTAATATTCAAAACACTTCTGGTTGAACCAAGTAACATACCTACATGAAAATGTTTCCACGTCAAACACAAAACTATAATTTATGCAAATATCGTGTCATTTAAGTACTCTGTCTTAGTGAAAATGCAATTTCGACGATTGAAATTGCGGATGATTTTACGGATATCAAACGCGCTATATTTCCACGAACTAAGTTGTAATTGTTCGTATTTTTAGGTTTTTTAGGGGTTTTTTTATTTTCTCGACGTTTCGGCACCTTTACAGCTGCCGTGGTCACGGGATGACTAAAATATATTTTATTACTTTTGTATAGATATATATACTTTCTATACTAATATTATAAAGAGAAACCATTTGATTGTCTGTTTGTTTGCATTGAATAGTCTCCGAAACTACTGAACGGATTTGGATGAAATTTGGTACACAGATAGTAGATAGCTTTGAATGAAATTAGACAGATAGTAGATAGCCTGGTTAAGAACATAGGATACTTTTTATCACGATATTCCCACTGGAACGGGATCCACGCGGGTGAAACCGCGAGCGGCTGCTATATATACTAATATTATAAGGAGGAAAGATTTGATTATTTGTTTGTTTGCATTGAATAGGCTCCGAAACTACTGAACGGATTTGAATGAAATTTGATTGACAGATAGTAGATATCATGGTTATGAACATAGGATACTTTTTATCCCGATATTCCCACGGGAACTAGGCGGATGAAACTGCGAGCGACCTCAAGTAATAGATAAAATCTTCTTTGCTGATATGGGAGTGAAAGTAAAACAGAATGAGCAAGCTGCTAGTATTCCCAGATGATACACTGTGGCAAGTTTATCAATAAATAATTGCATACAATCACACCAATTATCTAGCCCACGTTAAGTTTCATGACGAACTTGTGTTATGGATACTAGATAACGGATAAACATTCTAATATACTACGTAAATACATGCACAATATACATATTTAAAACCCAGACCAAGATAAATATACATTATAACTTTTTAATTTTGCATTTCACAATGCTATTTTTATGTGATAAATATTAAACAAGAAAATATACTAGAAAAAAGCAACTAGTCTCCCGTCCCGTCAGGACTAGTTGCTTTTTTCTTGTTTAATATTTATCACATAAATAGACATGTTCATGCACACACACATAGGCGGTGGGCTAGCAACCTGCAGGCCCTATCCGTGGTCCCACCAGTTTGTCCCCCTGGTCCACGGGTATTTTTTATCCCGTAATCCCACTGCACTACAGTGGGTCATTTATCCGTTGTATCACTTTTTAACCGCCTCTGTGGTCTAGTGGTACAGCCACCGGTCCATTACACCCAGGGGTGTGTCCCTGGTTTGATTCCCAGCGGAGGTTCATATTGTATTCGGTTTGGTTGGTGGTAGGACTTGTTGTAAGTCCGCCTGGCTAGCTACCACCATCTCATCTAAGCCTGACGCCATAACAACAATGTTTTAGGCATTGTTGTGTTCCGGCAGTTTGAGATAAGATAGCCAGTTCCTCAGTGGCTGAGGATTCTGGGAGAGGTTCGCTTCCACCTTTAGCCTTTAACATCAGGTATGATGAAGGCTAAGAGTCTCCCCGTCGTGAATAAAAATAAATCAAATAAGTCTCTAAGACACAATTAAATGTTTTTTGTTTTCTACTCTACGCCATTCATCATCAGCCATTTTTAATGTCCCCACTGCTGAGACACTGGCCTTTCGCATGGATAGATAAGGAGAACGGGCCATGACCCACCACGCGGGCCCTGCGGATTAGTGGGTTTTAACGACTGCAAATGCAGCCGGGACCAACGGCTTAACGTGCCGTCCGAAGCACGGAGGAGCTCGAGATAGCAAATTTATGGTCACCCATCCCGTCACCGACCATTGCGAAAGTTGCTTAACCTTAAAACTCGCAGTCCGAGCGCGCAAACCACTGCGTCACGGGCTATAGAGTAAATAGGAATAAATTAATCAGTTCAAATCTAAGCTAATTACATAATGACAAAAATAAAAATTAATATAACTTATTAGGGCAGTCCCATTATAAAGTAATGCATCATTTGTGTCAACCAATCCAATATATTTAGTTGTCAACTAGTAAGATACGTTTTGCCGTTGGCGTATATTTGAACCAGTTAAAAAAAAACACTTAACCTGAATGATCGATGTTAAACTCACGGAAAATTAATTGGTGAGAATGCCGCCTTATATGGTTTCTAGATTCCACAGATAAGGCAAATTGTTTATTAGTTATTTGTCTCTAATTAATTTAGTTAGATACTAGTGGCCACCCACGGTTTTACCCGGTTTCTCGGTATCCTATGTTTTTGTCTAGGCTATAAACTCTGTCTCACATCCAACTCTCAACTCTCACATTTATAATATTAGTACAATTTTAATCTTTTTTTTCAAAATAAATTAGACCTGCAAAACAAACATATTTATTTATTTTAGGTTTTTATATTTATTGTGTTCTGCGTTACATTGATATTATGAATATGATAATAAAAAAAACATATAAAAAGATTAATGAAAAAGATAAGATGTATTTCAACTGCATTTCATATATCTAAATTCAAATAATATGTTAATAAAATTGTGAATTTGATAAGATCATACTAATAATATATTATACAAGAAAATATACTAGAAAAAAGCAACTTGTCTCATGTCGCCCTGACGGGATGGGACGGGATCGCGACATGAGACAAGTTGCTTTTTTCTAGTATGTTTTCTTGTTCAATATTTATCACTTAAAAATAGCACTGTAAAATGCCAAATTGCAAAGTTAAAATCATGCAAATGATTTAAAAAAAATACAAAAAAATATTATTTTGCTATTGCATCTTAAAGTATATCGGTAGATTTATTATCAATCTCCGTTTTTAAGCCGTTTGCCATGAAATAGATAAATAAAAAATACACTTAAAAGTTTCAAATAAAGAATCATTAATCTCTGCTCTATATTCCGAATATATTTTTTTGTCACATCTTTAAGTCTATTGTTCGTTATCATTTGAATGAGCCCATCAATCCCCCATTGTCGTGTGGGCTGTGATGTCTTCATACATAAGTGCTGTGTGGGTGCGCTTGCGTAATTTTTTTATTACTATATTTTTTCCTTGTGTCACTTTTGGCACAGTGTAAATTATAATTCGAGGTTTGCTTCAGTGACATGACCTTTGACGCGAGGGGAATAAATTGCGCTGTTTAGAACGGAAAATGTTAAAGTATTGCTGTATATTGGTCATATTATGACCTGGTTTGTGTTTATCAGAGTTAAAAAAAAACACTTTTCCTTGCACTCTTTTTTCATTAGTTTGTCTATCTGTGTTTATTTTTTCTTATTACGGCTCAGACGTTACAAGTTAATGAAACTTAAAATCATTTTTAAAGAATACGATTTCTTATAAATAAAAATGTGAATAAGTAGGATTGCAAATACGGAAAAGTTTGTATGTCTATGTTTTCTACTGTAAAAAAAAATCTAAAGACTAGGACTGCGTCATTATCAACAACCATTTATAATGCCCCTACAGTCATGGAGAGACAAGGACAATAAGATGTTATAACTCACCATGCGGGACAAATGTGGATTGGTTTGTTAATAACTGCAAATGATACTTATCAATACTTAACATCAGGAGGCCTACTACCGCTATCTCTTAGCGCAATATTGTATCAATCTTACCATGCTTTAAAGAAAGCTTGTTTTTTGACGGAAGTTTTGTGACGTCTACGCTCAATCATCGCCTCCTAACTGTGAAGTGTGTCAAAATGTGACGTAACTTCAATAAAAAGAAAACGCAAACAAATGGTGGACATGATGGTTTCAAATAGATGATAGTAGGCCCGCAGGAGGCCTACCGCCATACTTTAGCGCAGTATTGTTTTAATCTTACCATGCTATTGTGTACTACAAATCTTATAAATTAAGTTTGTTTTTTGGCAGAAGTTTAGTGACGTCTTCGCTTAATCGTCGTCTCGAAAGTGTGAAGTGTGTAAAAAATTGACAACTTCAATAAAAACAAAACGCAAAAAAAAACGTTCTTAGGACATAATGGTTTCAAATAGATGATAGTAGGCCTACTGCCATATTTTAGCGCAGTATTGTTTCAATCTTACCATGCTTATGGTAAATTTTAAATAGAAAAATATTGGAAAAAATTAACTCGGCCACAAGTGAATTCTCAGACGGGAATCGAACCCGCGACCTTTGGAAATCCGGTCCAATGCTCTAACCGCTGAGCTACCGAGACTTACAGTGCTATTGTGTACTACAAATCTTATAAATTAAGTTTGTTTTTCGATTGTCGCCTCGAAAGTGTGAAGTGTGTAAAAAATTGTCAACCAATAAAAACAAAACGCAAATAAAACGTTCTTTGGTTATTTTGCAAAAGTAACTTAACAACCACAAGCACAGATTGAGCGCTTCAACCACTGCACGACCGAGCTTCTCTACTGAACCAGTTTTACATAAATAAAGATTAAAATTTAAAACAAAGATTAAAGTAACCAGACTCACATTAGCCTGTGATCAATCACTTTGCTTAGATACGGGCTGACTGCTAATTACACTGTTACCGATAATTCTGTTTACAAACGTAATTCATTACGACTTCCGGACTTGAACCAGTTTTAGAAACGTACTACAATGTGGTCTATCATCAAATGCCGCAATGGTTCAGTGATTATGGCTAAGGATTAAATCATGAACAATGCTTTCATACGAAAATAAAATTTAATTTAATTTACCGCTTGAATGTTAATAATGCTACGCGCATCACCAATACGGACAAAACCCATGCGATTTGTTCGATGCGTTTGATGCGATGCGGTGGATAGTGCGGAACGCTGCGGCGCGCGTGAAATTTAACATAGAGGTATAAATGTCACGACAGTCCAATAAAAACTTGAAAATTAATTTTTGTACACTTATTCAGGTTAAAACAAACGTTATTTCTATAACATTTTAATTTTGCATTTTACAATGCTATTTTTATGTGAAGATTGTAAAACAAAAAAATATACTAGAAAAAAGCAACTTGTTTCATTTCGTCGTCAGAACCCGTCGTAGCGACATGGAACAAGTTGCTTTTTTCAAGTATATTTTCTTGTTTAACAGTCTTCACATAAAACAAACGTTGTTCTTTTGATGTTAGGTATATAGGGATTTATCTAGGTATTTTTAGATTATTTGAATTACATACACATACGCATTATTTGAATACAAACAAAGGAGTTCGCATGCGAATTAAAAAATACAACTCTTAGTCCTGCGTGGTTATTTGTATTTTAAAAATCACCCTGTATAGGGCCTACGATTGTGGCGGTAAAGTTAATTTCGCAATGGCCAGTCACGGGATTGGCGACTCAAAGTTAATAATCTCTGTGGAAAACACGTTATATCGTTGATCCCGCATTTAGTGGGACATTATCATTAAATAAAATCAATCCGCATTTGGCCCATATTTGCATCACAATCTAAATATTTTGTTAAATTCATCACAACAAATAAATAAATAAATAATAAAATAAATATTTGCATACAATCACACCTATTATCTAGCCCACGTTAAGTTTCATGAAGAACTTGTGTTATCGATACTAGATAACGGATAAATATACTTACCTATATACTTTTTTGTGAATACATACATAATATACATTATAAACACCCAGAGCAAGACAATTAGACATGTTCATGCACACAAATATTTGTCTTGTCCGGGGATCGAACCCGGGACCTCTGGGGTTAGTACCCCTGCGCCAAACAGGTCGGCCTTATTATAATCAAATATTATCAAATATCCATATTATCACTAACTTGCACATTAAAATTTAACGGCTAGAATTCCATTTAAAAGACACAGCACCCCGCCGTGTAACATCGTTTCATACAACCATACAACATTGTAAATGACAGCAAAAAATCTTCGCGCATGCGCTTTATAAGATAATTATGTGACTTTACTGCCGTAAACTCTCATAATCCGTGCTAAAATACCTTTTTTGTTCGTGCAGTCTTGTTTTTAAATGTCAATGCAATTGTCATATAATTTAACGATTGAATTGAACTTTTAAAATGTCGCATTAACTTTCTCTGTATGCAGCATTACAGCATAATTATAAGATTAAGAAGTGGTAATAAATAATTAATTTCATTAAGCATTATCTGATTGTTTTTAAGTATTTCTTTTATTTTTATTACATGGTAATTTTAAAGTATAATTATAATTAGTCGTCTTTCCGATAAAAATCGCGAATTGATCCATATAAGTCAATTTCTTTTTCATGTATAATTATCTTAATTTTCTTCTAATGATATAGCGGCAGCTCGTGGTTTCACCAGCGTGGTTCGCATTCCCGTGGGAAAATCAAATAATAGGGATTATAAATATACCAAATTTCATACAAATCCGTTTAGTATTTTTTGAGTTTATTCGTTACAAACAAACAAACAATCAAATTTTCTTTTTATTATATTATAATATATATATTAATATTGATGATATTTTTGTACTTAATAATTATAAAGAACTGCATAATTATATAATCTTATTCAGACTCCAATAAAAAAACATTTATTCAGACTCCAATAAACAAACACAAGTCTCGGTAGCTCAGCGGTTAGAGCATTGGACCGGATTTCCAAACGTCGCTGGTTCGATTCCAGCCTGAGAATTCACTTGTGGCCGAGTTAATTTTTTCCAATATTTTTCTATTTAAAATTTACCATAAGTAAAAAAACATTTATTTTTTATTCGGTAGTTTCTTCGATGCAAAAGACATCAACGCGTAGTAAAACTTTACCTTTTTTAAAATAAAATTTAATCTATTATCTAACTATTTATTATCTTTGCGAGTTGAGTTAAAGTTATGGGTAATCTGAACAGATAAATCAGCCTAAATTATTAAACTTAATACATTTCGGTCTTCCATCATCTATTGTTGGTTTGGCAGCATAATATTACGTTAGTAATAGTAAGTATTCTTTGATAATATGAAAGGATATTTAAAAATGTTTTTCCTAAGCGAGCCCAGGGAACCTACCGCTTCTAGGTGAGCCCAGCATAACCGTTTGGTATGCGTAAACGCATTCCACTCACTCAAAAAAAATTAACCTACCGCCATATTTCAGCGCAGTACTGTGAAACAGTATCTTACCATGCTATTTCGTACTAAGAACCTCTTAAAGTAAGCTTATTTTTCCTCAATCATCACCTCCAAAGTGTGAAGTGTGTCAAAATGTATCAACTTCAATAAAAACGTAAACCAAATTTTCTTATGACATGATAGTATCTAATAGATGATGGCAGGCCCGCTGGTCTCAGGTGGATTACGCAAATCGCATTAACATTTTTAAGTTTGAACGATGCACCGAGTCTTATCCATACCAGCGATCGCTGCATACTTGTTCTAAGGGCCCAAAAAGGTAGACCCACTCTCAGCGAAACCGTCAGTTCGCCAAATATGTCCAGACAAGTCATCGGGAACAGATCCTTAGTCGATAAAAACACACGAATTGCATTAACAAAGATACGTGTTATATTATTTACATAGATACGTATTTATCATGTTCTATATTCTCGGTACTCTCTTATTTTAGTAAAACTAATGAAGAGGCGCCGCCATTGTTAAGAGTTTCTTATCGACTATAGTTTATTTCGTTACTTGCTAGCAGGACATCGGTGTCCAGAGAACAATATAATATCTATTGTGTCTCATAATTTGGGACCTGAAAGGGTTAAACCATGTATGTAATTTCCTCTGATGCTTACATTTTTAAATGAACAATGGGGAAATAACCAGCCTTCATCATAAGCGCGCTTCCACCTTCCCTTATTATTATGTTAAGTAATGATAAAGGAAGGTGGAACCACGCCACTCTTCGAATCCTCAACCACCGGGGAATTGACTATCTAATCTCTAACTGCCGGAACACAACAATGCATCCAAACTGAATACAATGTGTATCCCTCCTGGCGTCTGTATATTTTATACTCAATAAATTTTAGACACGTAAATACTTAAAACGTAGGCCAGAGAGCTTTTACAACACTTCTTTTACACTTGACCGGTCTTGATTCTGATCTCATTAAGGCGATTCAGTTCGCCCAATTATAAATCGATAAATCTACATTATATGACCCAATAACTCAATAATAATGTGCAAAGAGAAACTGGTTTACACTTAATTAAAGTTAAATAAACACGAATAAAATACTATTAACACATTTGGTCACATTCGTTATTACGTGTTTCGGCTTTTTAAGTTTAATAAGTGCAATTTCAAACAATAATTTTTAAGATACGTACTTTAAATGAAATTTTATTTATTCCTATTTGCGATACGTACGAGGGCTGCTATTTATGTATCCGCAACTGGCCAATTACAAAACAATGTTTAGAAAGTAATAATAACATTTAGAAATGGAACTCTTTGGCTGAAGAATACAATTTGTTTCATGCAGCTGTCATTTGTGGCGTCATTTTGAAAATTGCTTTATGTACCACCATGTAGCATTCGATAAATGAAAACTCAAGAATTAAATAAAAAGGGTGTGTACTGCAATATAGGTCGGTTACAAAAGCGGGAATGATTTTAGATTTTTCGTTTTCGTTAACGGTTGAGAGAGGGAGAAAAAAAAACATACGTTCGCGGCACTAGCTCCACGCAGAACTTCCCGGCATTGGCTTCACGTGTGAACACTATGGATTTAACTGGTGAACATTTTCGTGCTATGATTTACTACGATTTTCGGAGAGGGCTAACTCAAAAAAAGTGCATCGATTAACTCACTTCGACTTTTGGGGACAAAACACCATCGAAACTACTGTGAATCACTGGTTTAGTGAATTTAATCGAGGGCGGTCTGTGCTCACTGACGAATTTAAAGAAGGTCGCCCTAAATCGGTTGTTGTACCTCAAAATATTGATGCTGTGCGGGAACTATTAATGAAATCGTAATGTTACATATCGCGAGGTAGAGACGTCTTTGGGCATAGGTATGACGAGTATACAGTATAAAATATTACAAAAAACGTTTGTTCGCGTTGGATTCCGCACAACTTGACTTTTAACTAAAAACGGGCCCGTGTCGATCGGTGTAAAAAAAAATGCTAGAAAAGTACAATCAGGGTGATGAATCATGGTTATATGCGTATGATCCTGAAACTAAACAACTATCAACGGTTTGGGTGTTGCAAGATGAGCCGAACCCGACAAAAGTCATTCGTTCAAAAAGCACTTTGAAGCAAATGGTCGCTTGTTTTTTTTGTATTAATGGACATGTGGCTACAATGTTACTAGAGAATCGTAAAACGGTTAATTCTGAATGCTAGAAATCTTTGAAGAAATACGAAAGAACAACTGACAACGCAGAATCCACACATCGGCCGAAACAACTCGGGGTTTGAAAGATCAAAAGATCGAATTTACGGGTCATCCGCCGTACAGCCCCGATTTGGCCCTCAACGACTTCTATTTATTCCCAACCGTAAAGAATTAAATACGTGTCAAAATTGGTTCCAACGTATACAAAAGTGCATTGATCATCATGGCGAATATTACTCCGGTGGCTCAGCGACCCAAAGTGTGTCTTGGCCTCCGATATTAAAGCTCGCCATCTATCTCGATCTTTTGCTGTTTCGTGCCAGTCCCCAGCATCGAGCTCACGTAGATCGGCCTCCACCACGTCTCTCCATCGATAGCGAGGGCGTCCGACCGGGCGTCGGACAGTTGCTTGACCGAGATAGGCTCTTTTGGCGCTCCTCTCCAATCCCATTCTTTCGACGTGACCAAGCCATCGGAGTCTGTGTGCCTTCATTTCTCCAATGATATTAGGCCCAGCCAGGAGATGTTCTACTTCTGCGTTTTTTAAGATCCTCCAACTTCCATCAGCATCATGTTTAGGACCAAAGATTTTACGAAGGATTTTTCTTTCGGCGACCAGAAGCTTATTTTCTTCGCTAAGTGTTAATGTCCAGGCCTCACTTCCGTACATTAAAATAGGCCTGATGACGGTCTTGTAGATCCTGATTTTGATCCTGATCCTGATAGCGAATATTATGAAAAACGATAAAACTAAAAAAATATCTATATAAAAATATATATACCATAAATAGCAGCCCTCGTACCTATATGTTTACATGATAAAAAGTAATCTAAGCTTGTAAAATATGTCTTACTGACTTATTATCGCACAGCTCAAGCTGAAATTTTAGCAAAAAACATAATTATCTAATCATATAAGGTTCTGCTAAGATAATATAAGAAGACAACGAAAACTTTTTTATGTAAACAAAGTCACTGGTGATCGCTAGTTATTTATTAAAACAACATCTATTTTGAGCAACATCTCTTGGTGTCGTCATATATATATTACAAAAAAATAAAAAAACATTATGTTTCTAAAGCTAGCAATCAGTTCCAAGCAATTTGATGAAATTGAAATGAAATTAATGAAATTTGATCAGGTTCATAGCAAGACCATTCCATTTAAATTTAACTAGCTTCCGCCCGTTGTTTCACCCGCGTGGTTCCCGTTCCCGCGGGAATATCAGGATAGAAAGTAGCCTATGCGCCTCTGCCCTTTCAACTAAATCTATGCCAAAAAATCCAGTCGACTGGTTGCTTAGTTAGAGCGTCAAAAAAGGACAAACAAACACACTTTCGCATATAACATGTTAGTAAAGATTTGATTAATTGCATTGCGAATAAAATTATGTGCAGGTAACTAAATACTTTGGAATATATTTTATAACTCAATGTATTGAATGTCTGTAGCAAATTGTTTTAATCATCTCTACATGGGCGGTAAATTATTATCGATTCATCATAAAAGTCCATTAGCTATGAATAACTAATAAGTTTATTAAATAGTCGTAGTACCATTTTTTTTAATTTGGCGTTTTGGTCCAATTTCTCAATAACGTTGGAAATGGTACCAAATGAACGGTTATGGGATACACTTTATTTCATATTACGACAGCTAAGTCAAACAGTCATGGTGTTTTGATACATTTTCGAACCCAAGAAAACATAAATTATTAGCATTAAAAACCGTAAACAAATGTTTTTTTGACAAACACATTTCTCCTACCTCGATCACTGATGACAGTGATTTATATACAAAACAATGTATGTAATAATATAAATTTTTGTTTTCTTTTTCATAAAAAGATATACAACTCTTCACTGGAAACACGGAACCCTAAAAACAATTAACTCTAAATCGAAAACATCAACACTTACCACTAGGTGAAACTGTGTATCATAAATACTTGACCATTTGTTTGAAAAAAAAAGTAAGAAAGTATGTTTTAACTCCATGTACGCGCTTGATTTCGGCTTACTACTCGTATGAAAATAGTATGATATATAAAACAATTCAAATGCTTTCATTTGGCATAGGTCGTAACACTGTTGGTGTATTAGACCAGGATCCATACATTTTTGCTCATGGTCCTTTTTTTAATACTTATTTTTCCTGTGAGTAAGTACTAACTTATGTAATTTGCTTTTTAATTACTGAATTATGTAGAAATAAAGCAAAAAAGTTCATGTTAATTTCTTTTAAATTTCCGAATATGTTTTCTTGTTCTCTACCTAATAATTTTTAATAATTGTTCAAACATTTAGTTAAATTATTGTTCAAAATATAGGCAGTTCGTAAAATGTTATGAGGATATTTCGTTAACCCAATTTAGTTAAGAGGCTTCGTAATTTTGTCAAAATAGTGGGTTGGTCGGTCTTGCTAGCCCGAGGCGACAATTTCGTACGATTTATTTGTAAAAAAAGCCGCACTCTTGATTGGTTTATTAAATTCTGCGCTTCGGCATTCACAAACGCATCGTTATTTCCAAAATCCAGTCTTTCAATGAATGTCATTGCGTTAACGTACGGCCGGCAAAAAATGTACTCTACAATTGTTATGAATTAAATTGTTGTATTTACGCCCGAAATTAATAAATCTGTAGATATGGATCATTGAGATAATTGCCTAGGATATTTTTGTTAATATGACCAAAATAACGACGGTTTCTATGCAACGAAACCAGCATCCTAGGCAACTATCTCAGATGGCCCTATCCATATCTGCAGATAGGTTATTAATTTCGGCCATTAACATACATGTGCTCACGCCATAAATCCCACGTGGGTTTGGCGGTGTATCAAGGTGTACAGTCGGGGAACTTCCCGGTTGACCAGTACAGTTTTTTAGGGAGCTTTATTTAATAAGGTTATAGACTCATAGAAAACATTTATATCACAAATAATAGTACATTATTAGGTATTTAATTTGAATCATAAATTATTTTCTTAAAGTTATTACTTTTCGGATAAACGTTTCCCAAAAGAACTCTACTGGTCAACCAAGAAGTTCCTCGATTGTACCTTGCGATTGAAATGTATAAACATGTACAAACAAACAACTGTAAAACACGCCACATGTAGCATTTGCTGATTTTTATATTTGGTCTAAGATGTTGTCCAGAAATATTAGTTACTGGTTTTGTATTCACATTGCTATTTTATACGATTTTTACCCTCTGAGCGATTTGGAAAGTTGTTCTTTTCTTATCAATTTCTGTGGCTTTCAGAATTGTTTCTGTGTATTGGGCGGGAAAAGGTTAAACAAGCAGAGAGGGTTACTTTCTCATTTATGTCCCTTAACTTCAAACACGGCTAAATCCAATTCTGAGTTTTTTTTTATTTTGGTGTCAAAAGAAAAAAAAAATGTTATTATACAATTTTATCAGTTGTGTATAAATCTGCATGGTTCTTAAGAAGTAAGCCATAATTTCATAATTTGATATCATTTACATTTATATTTTTCTAAGTCAGAATAGATCTATGAGACAGTTTTTTTTTCCAAATGTAGTTAATTTTTCAAAGATAGATAATTTGCATGCCATTATATTATATGAAGGTAAATCCAATCTAAATATTACATTTTGGAGTGAGTGGTTTAAATACTGAAATGGCTAAACAGTAGGCTTAATACGAGTTTGGCAAACTCGACGTTACAGTAAACGTTAATGTAAAATGTAGTTCTGTCTCTTTCATATTTAGCGACTGTTTTACCGACATGAGCAGTGTATCCGATAGTCTACGCTCACGAGTCCTGTAAATGTCATGTTAAGCAAACTCGTAATAGGGGTACAGGATAGTTTTCTTTAATACTGGCCTTTATATTATTTCATGAAATTAAAACTATTAACACTTTTTTTTCAATTATCTCCTAACAGGGTAGAGTGGATTTATCCGAATTTGAAGGACACATTGATAATATTGCAATCGATGGAGCAATAACAATACTAAACACCTAAAAATACTATATGTTTAAGTACCAAATTTTTTATTTTGTGCATTTTACTATTTTTAATGCATGCTTGTCAATTTTTTATATGGTAACTCGTTAAAAACCTTAATTTGCTAACGGTCCCTTAACTCTCTGTCGTACCGCCATTAAGCCGATCTGTCGCAGTTATCGAAACATGTCATTGACGTGTTACGTTCAACATGTCGTAATTTCGGCAAATTTGGCGAAATACTCCAATTTATTGAACGCTCGTAAAGCTAATTAAACCTTATTTATAGATCGACATAAATTATCGTTAACGATAACCGAGCCTGTGTAAACGGGGCATAATTAAGTTAAATGTGCGTTTTTATTCTAGTAGCAAATCATATTTTGACAACTATTATATTTATTTATGTTTTGTTGATCGATTTTTATTATTTATTAGCATAAATTTTATCATTGAATTTATTTTAAATTAGTATCTAACTATTAAGTGCAGAATGTGAATATACAAAGAATTCAAAATAGTCTCATTGCTTTTTAAATATAAGTTTTTTGGTCATTATACCGACGATGTTAACATACGGTTTTTAATTTAACGTGAAAAGGATTTTGGACCATTTTATTATTTTCTTTCTAGCTTTTGTCATTTTTTTTGTATTAAAAACGCGAATAACCAATTTGCTAGCTTATCTTGTAACTAAGACTTATATTTATGTTTATGTAACTTTATAACTTTATGTATATATGTATGTTTATTTATAACAAATATTTATAATTGTTTCCGTCCATTATTATACACCCTGCTTGCTTTTTTTTCTGTCAATCTCTCCACACTGTGGGTTGTCTGGAAGAGATCGCTTTAAGCGATAAGACCGCCATTATAACGCTTCAATTCATTAAAACATTATTGTAAATGTTATATGTACATGGTGTTATAATAAAGAGTTATTGTATTGTAAGACTTGTCTTATACATAGATGAACAGTTCCGGAGGAACTTTATATCTACTATGTTATACTTAAATAAATAATAAATAAATATTTCATACAATCACACCAACTATCTGGCCCATGTTAAGTTTCATGTAGAACTTGTGTTATGGATGCTAGATAACGGATAAACATACTTATATATTTTTTTTTTGTAAATACATAAATAATATACATTTGAACACCCAGACAATAGACAAGACAAATAGACTTGTTCATGCACACAAATATTTGTCTTGTCCGGGGATCGAACTTACATCTACCTTATATCTTTAAATTGCTTATCTGACATTATGTGGCATTCAAATGTAATTTCAATTAATATTTCTATATCCTCCTGTAATTATCAAATACGGTGGCACCACACGTCGATAATGAAGGTATAATGGGAAGTATAAATCAATATTATGACTTTAATGATCATCTCGCAATCATCTCCGTGTCTTGTCGCCGAATTAATTAGTTTATTATGCCGAACACTTAGATTGAGGTTATTAAACTACAATAAGAAATTAATTGCAATAAAAACTTAATGATATCTAAATTGCTTTTTTAATACGTTGTGCCTTCGTAACATTAACTAGTTTTTGGGAATCCGTGGGAATTATTTTATTTTTTTGCGGTAAAGGATGTTTCTTACTTAATGTTTTGGCACATTAAATTTATGCTTCCGATGTCATAGTCTTCAACAAGGGTCTACCTATTAAATTTCTTGTGATACTGTGTGTTTGTAATCATCTAATCATAGTAAAACTTATTTAATTTCCAAATTATTTTAATGACTTTAATTTCTAACTTCTGAAGTCACAAAGTTAACACAAGCTTAATTGATTTTGCCAAATAAAAGCCATAAGAAGCTATAGGGCCTGTAAAGGCTTACCATAAAATTGTAAATGAAAGAATTTTCCAGATAAAGAATATAGTAATTCACCCATATTCTAGTTACTGAATTTTAATTTCTACGAATAGTTTGCGACGCAATTTCTTGATTCAACATAATCTAAGAGTCAGATCAGATAAGAAATATTTACAATCTAACTTATAAATAGTAACTAACTATTATTTATGCATGTAATGTATTGTACATGTACAGACTAACGTGACCTGAATTAAGCGAAGTGCAATAATTTGAATATGAGTGACTAGAGACACTCGTGGTGTTGTTGAAGCTAAAGCTGGGTACATACTGTAGCAAATGAAGTCAAACTGATCAGTTTTAGAGTTTTTTAAACAGTAAAATCAATAAAAAATAAGATTTTATTTTCTTAGCCATATTCTCAGAGACTATCATGGATATAGAAATCAGTATAATGGTTTTTCAATTTGTATTTTTTGAATGTATGAATAAATGTGTACTACCTTTTCGGCATACTTTTTGAAAATACTATGTCTGAGTGAGTTACTGTACAGAGAAATTAAAAAAAAACTTGGTAATTTAAATGATACTCGTAGTTTCAATTTAAATATAAGTGTACCCATGTAGATATTTTTATTTCAAGGGCTTTATCAACCTCTTAGCTTTGAAGTTAAAATAATTACAACAACTTATAGTAATAATTTCAACAAGTAGCTACTCTTATCGATAAATGTGTGACATTTTAAAAATATCGTTTATCCTAGATTATTCATTATCGAATAATATCTATGATCCCTATCTTGTGTTCTTGGGTTTATAAATAGTTACCTACTTCCTGCGAATAACGTGTCGCATGTCTTTCACAAAAAAAGACTTCTCACTTTTTGTTTAATTAGTTTAATCGTAGCTTATTTAATTAAGAGTGAATTTACTTTCCAAAGAGGTACATTACTTGTCACATTAAGAGAAAATAACCATGTTTAAGTAGAGAATTTCAGATATTTAAGTCGAGAATGAAATAAAATGTGAGTGTTGAGCCTGGTTAATTTAATAATGTGGAAATTCCCTACTAAAGACACTAATTGCGCACAAACTCTTTGCTTATGCCTGATATTTCCAGTGAAAATGTGTATATATATATATATATGCTGTATATGACCGTTAAGTTATTTGTAGTTAAACTTTAAAAGAACGAGTTTTTTGTCTTATTAAGTCGTACGTACTCTTTACGGTTTTAAATCAAGTGCTTACATCTTTTATTTACTTTTACGTGTACTGATGTTTTCGCAAGACTTTCAAAAACCATTTTTTATAAGTTTTCCCTTTATTTCTAATCCGCTAAGATTAATTAATTAAATAATGACTTTTATATAGCACTTTGGTGAAAATAAAGTTTTAATTAATTGCGTATAGTCAATCTTTGAGTTATATCATTAATACTGAATCACACAGTTTTTCTTATATCTTCTTCGATCTTCCCGAAAGTTTTTCTGTGACTGTTGAATGTTCATTCCTTTTTTGAGGGGAAAATAGTTCGGGATGAGCAGGAAAAGATCTTACTATAAAAATAATAATGGAAAATCAAAATAACCATCAAATATCGCAAAGAAATTCCACTAGTATAACCACCGCAACATTAAAAAAAACCAAAGTTATTTTAGCATATTCAATTGCCGATGTTTACATTGATTCAAATGATACAATGAAAAAATACTATAGTGCGGCATCAGCATAAAGAAAGGATTTCAATGTCATTATGAATCAATGCCTTATTTAATTTGCTGATCTGTCTGCTGCAAAAAATCAAGAATAAGTTACGTTACTATAGACGTTGAATGGTGTAAAAAATACAGAAAAAAAATTAGACAGGGCTTGTTAAATGTCACGGTGGCTCATGATTGAATGGGAAAAAATCTCAGGTTCGCATCCGCATTGAGAGCAAATTTTATATTACAGCAATAATTATTAACAGCGGCTGTTTATTTCGAAAGTTATAAAAAAAACTTTTGTGTTGAGTTTGTGTATTCCTATTCTAAAATAGTTTTTCACAGTTACCTTTATGACAGGGATTGCTCTGTCAGTCATCTATAATAGAAAATTTTACTTGAGTTATGCTATTAGTCGAAAAATTTACTGTCCAAATGAAATCAAATATTTTATGATTTTGTAATTTTTGCATTTTTCACTGCTATTTTTATACATATGGTAAATTTTAAATAGAAAAATATTGGAAAAAATTAACTCGGCCACAAGTGAATTCTCAGACGGGAATCGAACCCGCGACCTTTGGAAATCCGGTCCAATGCTCTAACCGCTGAGCTACCGAGACTTTCCTTTCTATTTAAAATTCACCATAAATGAAATCAAATACTTTGTATTTGTGTGAACTCTTAACATGTATTTATAAATTGTCAATTTTTTTGGTAGTATTTAATCGATCTACTCAAAAACTTTTTGAGCGACACAAATAAATACTAGAGAGCGACTTAGTCGCCAATCTAATTTAACCTAAACCTATATCGCCCTCACGGGCGTATCCCGTCAGGGCGACATGAGACGAGTTGCTTTTTTCTAGTCTATTTACTTATTTAAGAATTATCACATAAAAATAGCATTGTAAAATGCAAAATTAAAAAGTTACAACTAAACCTATTTTCTTCGCAACCCAACCTAGATTTTTGTCGCTCAATTTAGTAATTTTTAGTCGACCAGTTTATTATATTCCATATTTTTCATTTGATAATTTTCCACAAAAATTATGTAGACGTCATTCAACAATTAATCGCTAAATGTGTTGGTATTGGAGCCCTCAAAATTCGAGACGTTGGAGCAATAGAGATTAACAACAGGTTCATTAAATCGCTTGAAACTGACAGTATAGCTTTTAACCGCCTCTGTGGTCTAGTGGTACAACCACCGGTATCAGACCCAGGGGTCCCGGGTTCGATTTCCAGCGGGGGTACAAATTGTATTCGGTTTGGTTGGTGGTAGGACTTGTTGTAAATCCGCCTGGCTAGCTACCACCATCTTATCTAAGTCTGACGCCATAACAACAATGTTTTCAGCATTGTTGTGTTCCGGCAGTTTAAGATAATATAGCCAGTTCCTCAGTGATTGGGGATTCCGGGAGAGGCTTGCTCCCATCTTCAGCCTTATCAATACTTAACATCAGGTATAATGAAGGCTAAGAGTCTCCCCGTACAACATAAAAAAAAATAGCTTAAACGTATAAAAACTGAACTGTATTTGTTTTATTCGAATACGATAAGTAGTTTCAGATTTACAAGTTTACAAATTTCCAGATTCGCGCGCTCTTTGCGTGACGTCATTGTATACCGTCGCATACAAAGAAGGCGACTCTCTGACCAAATCGGTCAAGCTGCATACAAAGTATTATACAGTGACGTCACAAAATAAAATGTCGACCCGAAGTTTAAAAAATTAATTTCTCTAAAATATACCACAAATGAAAAAAAAAACGTTTTATTCAAAAACTAAAAAGGGCTTATATTTTAGTTTATTGAAGTCGGTTTTAATTTTTGATTTTTAGTTTTTTTAAAGTTGTTTTTTTTTACTATTTTTTATGGTCTTCATCATCACTTCCATTCCACCAAATAGTACTTAACGAAAGCAAATATACGAGTTACTTAAGAAAACACCGAAATCGATATAGGCCTGCCTATTAATATTTGAAAGGTTTCCTCGATTTCACCAAGATCCCATCATCAGATCCTGTCTTAACGTTAATTGAACCAACTTGAAAGTACATGTAAAAATAATTATTCAAATCGGCTTTGACCGTGTACTGAGATAACATTTTAAAAAAACTTACACAAGAATTGATAACCTCCTCCTTTTTTGATGTCGGTTAAAAATAAAAACAGTATTTTTTAGTTTGTCATGTACTACATGATGGCATGTAAATTTAAAAATGCTTTTAATCCCCATTGAATTATTTATTCGTTCAAATACTCCTAGAAGTTTGAGGATCACTTTAATAAGGAGAAACATTGGATAAATTATATACAGGGTGGAAAAAATCTATGGGCCCTGGAGGGGAACTACCCTAAATCCTTTAGTTAGCTCATTTTACTGAAAGAAAAAATTTTTTTTAAAGAAACACAAATTGAAACATTTAAAAAAAATACGCTTCTCACACCCAGGAATCGAACCAGCTAAAATCTGTATAAAAAATAACAGTCTGCACTTTTACACCATCAATCGATAGGGTCAAGCAAAAGGATCAACTCTCTCTAACAAACATAGTAAATTAAATTAAAAGAAACATATAAAAACTCAACTTATAAACTCAATGGGACGGATAAAGCACTTTTATCCAAGGCTCTTTTGAAAAAATTACAAAAATATATATATATTCGCATGTACAATCACACCAATTATCTAGTCCCACGTTAAGTTTCATGAAGAACTTGTGTTATGGATACTAGATAACGGATAAACATACTTATATACTTTATTTTTTTGTAAATACATACTTAATATACATATTAAACACCCAGACCAAGACAAATATACATATTCATGCACACAAATATTTGTCTTGTCCGGGGATCGAACCCGGGACCTCTGGCGCCGAAGGCGGGGTTAGTACCCCTGCGCCAAACAGGTCGTCAAGTCAAAATGTATGAATGCAAAATTAAAAAGTGTAGGAATGTTTCCTTTCAGTAAAATGGGCTAACTAAAGGATTTAAGGTAGTTCCCCTCCAGGCCCCTAGATTTTTTTCACCCTGTATATAGATAACCAGATTTCCCTGTTACCATTGCCCACGCGGACGAAGCCACCACTACAAGCACGGTCGTCAGTCCCATCATCAGAGCATTAATAATCAACCATGACGTTTCAGTAATCTGACATAATGATGATATATTAGGATTAACTTCAAGCCACAAGTTATGTCAAGTTGGCCGTCCAAATAATAATTCAATTAATTAGTCGCCTGTCGGCATCAACACTGAATAAGTTATGATTTTTTATGGAGGGTATTGGCTTATTTATTTGTTATATGTATAAGTTATGAGTTTTTTTAGGTTCTTGGCCTATTTGTTTGTTATGTAGATAGTACGCCTTTAGCGAGATTATGTTAATGAATGTTCGTAGTAAATAATAAAGGTTTTTGTCGTAACTTAAAAAATAAAGGGTTATCATACTTTTGTAAAAAAACATGTCAATTTGTTTGTTCTATTGACATACAAAAATAGTAGATTATCATCAATTAGTACTTTTCCTTTGTATCATCAATTAGACCAGTGGTCGTTAAACTGCGGCCCCCGGGCCTCATGTATTTGTGCGGCCTTGCGGTATAGCTAACAATTTATATGATCATCTAATTACTAAAACAGAATGCATAAAATAAAATGTTCCTAGATATCATACACGTTTAAGAGACTGTGCACAATTTATTTGAAGTATTATTTCCATCCACATATCTCTGCGAAGCTTCATTTTCAAAAATGAGCTTCTTGAAAAACAATTACCGCAATTGTCTTTCGACAGATTTAGAAGAAATGAAATGAAATGAAATGAAATTAATTTCCATTTTTTTTTAATACAAATTGATACTTAACTAACCCCCACACTAGGCTATGCCTGTCCTGTAGGGGATGTAAATGATTTACAAACAAGTGAAGCCAAACAGTTATATCTATTCCAATAAAAAAACTATTGAATTGGTACTTTTTTCAATTTGTATCCAAATCCTCCTACTAATATTACAAATGCGAAATGATGTCAGTTTGTTTGTTGGTTTGTTATTCTTTCACGCAAAAACTACTGAACCGTTTTGGATGTTATTTAGCACACAGATAGATGATAGCTTGTATTACCACATACACTACTTTTTTATCCCGATATCCCTACGAAAAGGGAACCACGCGGGTAAAACCAGGGGTAGTTACTAGTACAGTATAAGTATGCGGCCCGGTAGGCGTACCCAAATTGTTTTAAGTGACCCTTGGCCAAACAAGTGTGACGACCTCTGAATTAGACCTTGGTTTCTGTTTATGGCTAAAGTCACCAAAATTCCACAAATTCTTTTTCACCTCACACGCTCTGAAAAGGAGGTTTTGTCAATCAGTTTAGGCGTAGAAAATTGCTTTTTGCGGCCTAGCGCGGCAAAATACTTATTTAATTTAATACCTAAAAATAATTATAACTTTTTAATTTTGCATTTTACAATGCTATTTTTATGTGATAAATATTTAACAAGAAAATATACTAGAAAAAAAAAGCAACTAGTCTCATCCCGTCAGGGCGACATGAGACTAGTTGCTTTTTTCTAGTATATTTTCTTGTTTAATATTTATCACCTAAAAATAAGTCATAATGCATTCCGAATGGCACTATTGACTTTTTTGTTACATTTGATTGTTATTTGAAATAGCTTTAAATTAATTATAATACTCTGTTTTGGTTTTATTATATTATTTTAGTTTATTGAATCATAAAAACAATAACAATAAGATTAAACTATTTGTTATAAGAATTATATATTAGGCTGGGTAGATTTCACAACCTATAACTGGATTTCGGACTTTGACATAAATCTTTATTTTTAAATTGTCTTTGTCTTGTACCTCATGTCAGTGTCAAAATTTACGGAATCGTTTTTATTCTTATTAATAAGTAACAATATATTCCTACTATAAATAACTTTGAATTAACTATAATACTCCCTTTTTTATTATTTTAGTTTTTTATATCATTAAAACAACGAGAATAAGGTATATTTAGATTAATCTTTATGTTTAATGAATCTTTTACCAGAAGTTGACCGCGGAAACACCATAAAATGTACCTCGCTGTTGTGAAAAATTGTGTTGCGCTCGGCAGAAAAATTTTTAGCATCTTGTACCTTTGAAATCCTCGCTTCGCTCAGGATTCAACTTTGAATCCTAGAATCCTTCACTTGCTCAGATTTCAATAGAGGTAACTCGCCGCTAAATAACCAACTTTCCAGCCTTGCATAACAAATAACTATTTATGCCTTAGTAGAAAAAGCGTTCTAGGCTAGTTGTATTTTGCTCAGATTGGAAGCTAGAATTTATTTATATAGCTCCATATACAACATTATAGTAATTTTACTTTCTGATTAATCCCTTCTCGCCTTTCTAAGAAAATGCTTCTTGACAGACAGTCAGGCGTGCAATGAGGTACCTAATCTAGAAAAGGTCACTTCCTTTTGTGGCCTGGAATAATAAAAAAGAGGGGTTCAGTATATTGCGGATAGCTGTAAGATATAATCAAAGGAGGAAAATTATGTTGTTCTTAATCAAGCTGAAATTAACTTATATGTAGCTCTACGAAACAATACAGTATTTAATTAAATGCAACTATTGTGCAGTTTGGCGCAACTTAAGTTTGTATTTTTTGTATAAGAAACAAAAACAAAAAAAAATAGAACACTAGGGCTAAGTCGTAACTATAAGTTCGCATTTTTCTTCTGAATCCGTCTACACAATAATTAAAGATTGTGATGATGATCTAAGCACAGATCGGTATCTGCAGACAACCCGTAGTGATAAGGCGCGCCAATAAGGATAGCAGATTTACGATGTAACGGCCGAGTACGACTAGACGAAATGTAGCCGCATGCACGCGATCGTAGTCTTGGTGTTAGAGTTACTAGAAGAGCCAAGTCAGGCCTCATTGAAAACTGAACTAAAATAATCGGACCACACGTTTGTTCAAATGTGTGACAGTATTAACTTCTGTAATCTAATCGATTTATAAGAACAGCCAATATCACGTCAGGCTTCGTAGTTTGACCTTGAGAACGCCCTTCGAAAACGATGTGACTTGGAACGAAAAGTTGTCACTATTCTTCTGAATCACCTCTTATCGGTCCTTTTATATTGCGTCTACAGATGATTACAGTGTGTGTTGATGATCTCAACCACTGATCGGTATCTGCAGACCACCCGTGGGGAGCAGGCGCGCCAATAAGGATAGCAGATTTACGACGTAACGGCCAAGTACGACTAGACGAAAAGTAGCCGCATGCACGCGATCGTCGAATCATGGTGTTAGAGTTACTAGAAGAGCCAAGCTACTCCTAAAACTGAACTACAATCATCGGACCACACGTTTGTTCAAATGTGTGACAGTATTAACTTCTTTAATCTAATCGATTTATCAGGCTTCCTAGTTTAACCTTGAGAACGCCCTTCGGAAACGATTCTTCTGAATCACCTCCTCCGGAGTCCTTTTATATTGCGTCTACAGATGATTACAATGTGTGATGATGATCTCAACCACTGATAGGTATCTGCAGACCACCCGTGGGGAGCAGGCGCGCCAATAAGGATAGCAGATTTACGACGTAACGACCGACTAGACGAAATCTGGCCGCATGCACACGATCGTCAAGACTTGACTCTGTTAGATCTACTAGTAGACTCAAGGCAGAGAGGTGACTTTGAAAACTGAATAACGCTTATCGGAACACACACACATATAGACACATACACAAACTCATACACACAGGCAGTCTGTCTGACTGTATACCTATGAGTTTGGTAAGTATTTTTTATTAAACTATGAGCATCAATCATCAATTTTTTTTTCATATTAGGTAGTTTTGTATTATACAAATGGCAGGCTAGCAAATATAGATGCATATTCTTGAATTGCAAGATTATTAGCTGACTAAGGTTTACTAGATCGGAAACTAAAATACATGGTAGTGGGAAATTTTTGAGTATTAGGCCACTAAGAGGCTATTCTAATTCTAGACAATTTAAAAATTCTCTGTGTTTTTCTAAACACACTTTGGCTTATATATATATATTAAATGGAATAGCCATCATTACACACACTTCACATTTGGACTCCTTTTTTACAATTTAAATGACCAACTGACCTGATGGAGAGAGAGTTATCATATAATTACTAAATCTTCATGCAGGAACCCATAACATATTCACTAATTCAAAACTTTTGTGAACTTCCTTCTTGAGTTCATGGAAAACGATGAATTTCTCAGAAACATTAATGACTTATCAAATATTTTTAAACATACATATTGGATGGAACCGTTTCCGTTGCATTATGCAATTATACGCAAGAAACTGTTAAGCGGTTAAGGAAAAATATTTAATTACATACCTTATGTATGTTATAATAAATGAGGCAGGATTGGCTTGTTAAAAATAAAGATGTTGCAGTATTATTTATAGTTATATGACTCATTAACTTTAATACCATTTAACTGTAATTGATTCACAAAACGCTCTGTTTTATTTTAATTGATGGTTTGGTTTACTCACCTCGCCAATGTGCCCGTCACAACACAAAACAGGTGCATTTGGTCAAAAAGCTTCATTAAAAAACTAGTTTGTATTAAGTATTTAGTATGAAATATAATCGTTCGTAACGTCTATAAATCGTAAAAAATAATAACTAGGACCAATAAAAAAAAAAATATATATTTATAACATAAAGTTTCTATTCTAAACAAGTTCCAATATCGTTAATCTAAAGTTTTTTTAAATTTTACAAAAGCAAAAACGAAACAAGAGAAAACAAAAGATTATAGCGGTTAATTCTAATATTGCCTAGATATAATTTCGATTTTTTTTCTAATTTCCTATCTTGTCTTTGCTGTGCCTGTTATTTTTCCAATGTTCAATCTTAAAAGTACCCCCCATATGTATTTACTCGTTGTTGTTACGATGTTTTATAACCTACTAGTCATTTTACCCGCATTGTTCCCGTTCCCGTGGGAATATCGGGATAAAAAGTATCCTTATGTTCATAACCAGGGCCCGCGCAAGTGTCGTCGGCATCGACATCGACTTCATTTGACAGATGGATGTGACATATTGCTCTTATTCTTTGGTAAGTTTTTATTTGTGTCAAAAAGAAGCAGCAATGTGTCACATCCATCCGTCAAATGAAGCCAATTACGATGACGACGTCACTTGCGCCGTACGGCCCCAGGCCACTATCTTCTAACTGTATACCAAATTACATCTAAATACGATCAGTCGTTTTCAAGTTTATTCGTTGCAAACAAACAAACAAACAATCAAATCTTTCTTCTTTATAATATTAGTATAGATTATCAAAGCTTTCAACAGTACTTCTAAATAAAATATAGCTAATTATTTTACACGTTTTTTATAATTCCAAATAGTTACATCCAGTAACTCTAAGTCTTTACACCCAGGTGTGTCTCTACAAGGCTCTGTGACGTGAATGAATAGCAGCCTCCGGACCGGCATGTAAACAAACCTGAAATTATCCCATAAAACGATACAAATAAATCATCCAATTATTGTTTTATTGGCGTTTTAATGACTACTGTCTCATAAAATTGTTGGAGATTTTATTACGTTATCGTTAGTTCATCATCATCATCAGCGATTTTTAATGTCCCCACTGCTGGGGCACTGGCCTTCTAACGGTTTAACGTGGCTTCCCGAAGCACGGAGGAGCTCGAGACAGTAAACTTATGGTCACCCATCCCGTGATCGACCATTGAGAAAGTTTCTTAACCTCAACAATCGCAGTCCGAGCGCTCGAACCACTGAAATTATAAATAGGAAAGTTTGGATTTTTAGGTGATCGATACTCAATCACACAAAAACGGATGAACGGATTTTGATGACATTGGCACACAAACAGTATTTATCCCAATATTCCCACGGGAACGGGAACGGGAACCACGTGGCTTATACAGCAGGCGGGCAGAACTAGAAAAAATAAATCATTTAATGAAGATTTTGAAACACGAATCACGAGATTGTCTATAAAATATCTCCCTTTAGTCCAATATTTATAACAAAAAATGGTTTTGCATAATTCATTAAAGTATTGTTTCGATTGCGTGCGTATTCAGCAGACGACTTATAAACTAAGAAACTGGTTATTGTTAATAAAAGCTGAACGAGTTTTAGTCGAGACTATCCTTTAAATCTGAATAAGGTAAAGCACACATAAACACTATTTACATTAATACAAGTATATTAAATAAGCACACGGCAAATCAACCTTCATAGTAAAACGCATTCGGTGAAAGCTCGGAATTCAATAGGAATTTTATAGATCGTCGTTTCAAAGTTGAGAGTTGAGGCAGAGACCTTACAATAAGTTTAGCTAAACGTTACTTCCATAGAATTACAATCTAAATTACCATAACACATTAAGTTAAGTACCGGTATATATTTTCCACTTAACAGAAGGCGTTTCTCTCCGCGGGGTGGGACATGTGGGCCTACCATGAGATTTTCTTTTCGTTTACTGTATATTAAACGGGATATGCGAATCTGTACTGCGCCTCTAGTGGGCAGTAGCAGAACTACAGATTCTCATACAAAATGTCTCCCGTTTACTGTACAGGAAACGAAAGGTAAACTAATGGCAAGCCATTAGTTTGACTGGTGACCAGTACAGGTCATAGATTTTAGGCACCAGCCTCTCACGAGTCACATTATGATTTCTTACTATGTAAACCCTAGTTACTTGTCGTGAACTGGTTTGTGATGTAAATAAATAAATTAATATTATGGCGTTCATTATAATATAAATGCCTACACGTGTAATACAAAAAGCAAATTAAGGTTTATTGCAATAATTTATTCTTTAGCGAACATGTTGACATCGGCAGTAGAGTGTGAACATCGACTCGACAATATTATCAAAGACGTGTGAATTGGATGCGGGCGTTTTATTGAGTGACAAATTCCAATGCGGGCTACGAAGATGACTTCGTCACACTGCCGCAGTGTGACGCCGCCCTTGTCGCGGACATCGTCGGCGGACAGGGTGTCCGGCTGTCAGGCGTCGGACATTGTTAGACAGCGAGCGTTGTCTCCGGACGTATCTTTGGATTTCGCGCGCCATCGAACTCTGACAACAGCGGAAAGATACAGACCCCTATCGCCTGATTTGGAAAGGAGGTCTAGATCACCAGCGAAACCCAGGTCTTTAATGGAAACTCTTTTGGTGGCGAAGATGGAAGCTTTGAGCACTGGCAAGCTGGTTCGGACGGACTCTATGGACAGTTGCAGCAGCTTTGGCTCGATGTCGTCGCTGCCTAGTGATGTGTGTCGGTGTGACGACTGCCTGCTTGGCATTGTGGACTTTTATATGCCGAGCCCTCGCGACGAGAGCAAGGGATTAAGAAAGGTAAGTTCAATATATGGCAGCTAAGTTTTTACAAAAGAAAAATAGCATTGTAAGTGTAAACATAATATAAATTGCAATTTTTCACTTTGTGTGTCTTATTTGTATATGATGCGATATCTTTTTTAGGAGAATCGAAGCCATATTAATCTTAACTGTGATTTTGTAGGTTACAAACGCGTAGTATGTGAACTCTATTTTTAAAGATCGCATTGTTTATGATATGATACAGTTTTTTTGTTTGCTGGCGCCACCTCGCGTTTCTCTGAGTAAACTTGTATGATGACTGTTGGAGCCGAGCCGGTTAGAGTATGACGGTGTGCCGAGTGAATAAAAATCAAATAGTTCTCAACCGCATGTACAGATGGCGTTGGAAGCATTTATAAGCTGTTGCAGACTCTTACGCATTTTCTGGACTCTTAGAAAATAATGTCGGAAAAATTACTTGATTGATGAAATTAATTAATGATAAGTAGGTATTATTGTTTAATGTTATGAAAGTGAAACGCAGGAAATCAGGATAATATTTTTTGTTCAAGTACCTATCGTCAAATAGGTAAATTAAATGATTCTGTAATGAAATGAATGTATTGTAGATTTTCGAAAATAATGTTTTGTGGATTTTTTACATTTGACGTTTGACTGGAATTGCAGTCTCATTGAATTTTAAAACCATTTGAAAGAAAGAAATAATTTTTAAGTATCGCAAGTGAAACACATACATTAATATCCATACTACCTAAAGTTTTCTACTGTTTAATGAATGACCGTGAAATGAAATGCTAAATATTCTGTTTTGTATAGGTTTTTAAGTATTTGAAAAACAAAAGCTGACGTCACTGTTTAAATACCACTATTATTGAATAACTTATTATTTGAACCGAGTAAGGAGTCTCTAAATGTACTAATTGTGATTCTAAATGTTCGCTTGCCATAAAAGTTGCATTCGTAACGTGTGGGTCCGTTTTGACGTCAATAGACGTCCGAATCAGGACATAACAGGTGGTTAATACATTTACGAACAATCGCTGACAGAAGTTTTGTTATACCATTGCTATTTCCCAAGCCAAGTGCTTATTTTTTAGTCTTTAAATTTTTTAGTTTTTTAAATAAAATTCTTAATAAAATATTTTAAATTAGCGGCCACCCCCGTTGTTTCACCCGCATGGTTCCCGTTCCCGCGGGAACATCGGAATAAAAAGTAACCTATGTGTTAGACCACTACTTGAAGTCCCTACATACCAAATTTCATCTAAATCCGTTCAGTAGTTTTTGCGTGAAAGAGGAACAAACGCACAAACTGGCATACTATTGCACTTATAATATTATAAGTAGGATACGAATGTGTGTTTGTTTCTCCTTCCTTCACGCCCTAAATAAGCAACCAATCTATCGAATAATCGAAGATAGCAAAAATTTTGACGTCTGTTTACATATAATGTATAATTCCCTTCACAATTCACATTAATTTTATTTTCGACCTAGTTATTGTAAAGACAATAACACCATAATGATAATAATTATATTATATTTTTTTATTATTTTAACCGCCTCTGTGGTCTAGTGGTACAACCACCGGTATCAGACCCAGAGGTCCCCGGGTTCGATTCCCAGCGGGGGTGCATATTGTATTCGGTTTGGTTAGTGGTAGGACTTTGTTAGTCCGCCTGGCTAGCTACCACCATCTTATCTAAGCCTGACGCCATAACAAGAATGTTTTCAGCATTTTTGTGTTCCGGCAGTTTAAGATAAGATAGCCAGTTCCTAAATGGCTGACGATTCCGGGAGAGGCTCGCTTCCATCTTCAGCCTTAGCAATACTTAACATCAGGTATGATGAAGGTTAATAGTTTCACTGCCGTTAATAAAAAAAATACGAAATAAATGACAATTAAGAACGTCTCGAACACTCGCTTTAAGCAATATTTATGTTATGTATGTACTCAACATATATGGTAAATATTTAAATGATTACTAATACTTACGTACAAACATTGTAATTGTTATTTAAATCACGTGATTTCTTGGTAAACCTGTACAAATTAAATCGTTTTAAAATAAGCTAATTTAAATTTAAAATGTGTGAATATTTTTAATATACCCTATTGGACTTTTTCTACTTTTGCGTATTAGAAATCTATTTACTTTTCAAGACGGTTTTAGTTTATTACCTACGTAGGAGACGTGCAAATTAAGGCGCTACTCGGAAAAAGTATGGACTTTTTGATATAAAACTAAAGCACGGTTACAGTTGTTACAAATCTGGTAATAACATATATATGTCTTCATACCTTTATCTAGATTCGTATAGTTTAAAAACACGCTTTTATGATTTTGCCCCGACACTTTTTCTTTTCGAAAAGACCTCTAAAAAATACGAAAATTCAAGATTATTCTTAAATGGGGTTACTTACACTATTGGAAATTGGTGTAATAAGTGGACAACAATAATATTTAGGATCGTAAAGAAGCATTTTTAAAAAATCGCTGTAGTTTTTTAATACGAAATAATTTTGTGTTTTTTTTGCCTAATCTGCAAAATCGGTCGTGCGCGTCGTTTTCTCATTGCTATCTCGCTTCAGCATATTTTTTTCGAGTATCGCCTTAACGATAAAGTAAAAAGAGGTTAAAAAAAGTATGAGAGTGTGAAGTCGGAGGCAAATGATGACAATGATAATAAAATAAATATCATCAATACTCACAACTCTAGGCAAGATTTACCTCTGAGCCATTGGAAGACAGTAAGTGGTAAAAAACTACCCTTGACAATTTTGTCAATTATGACAGACAAGACAGTACAATTAGTTTTATTGAAGTGAAAACTTCTTTAGCGGCGTTGTGCACATCAGAGTTTGAAATTTTTGGGACGGGTAAAAAATGTTAAAATCGCGTCAGGACACGTGCCCTGATCGAAAATTCGTAGGACGGAGGGAGAGTAGACCGCCGACGCGGCGTAGGAGAGGAAGTAATATCCCCCTCTCTTTCTACCGCGTGGTGAACATGTATGCCTGCTCCTGCTGTTTCGTTTAAGCGGTTTTCACTTCTGACGGCACTCCCGAAGTGCAACCCGTTGTTTTTTAATGCTTATGTATTTGAAAAAGTTCCAGCATCTTTTGTTAATTGACCGAGCGAGCGAAGCGTCTGAGTTCCGAGATTGGCTAAAAATGCTTTTGGCTGTCTGTTAGTCTTTTCTTGCCTACAAGCCGTATTTTTCAACCGATTTTTTTTGATTTATTTAAGATTTTTGATGAGGGGAAAATTATAACCGGATTTAAATTTATTCCGAGCCTTCGCGAAACGAACCCATAAACAACAGAATCGACCTCCAAGACTAGAACTACGACCAAGGGAACGGGACTATTCAATAAAACTTATACTTAACCCTATTTTGCTCAAAAGTCTACATAGTTTTGGAAAAATCAAACACTTGAAATACGATTTAAAATTGGACTGGATTACTTTTGTTGCGCAAATTACTTTAAGTAGGTATTAAACATAGGTGTGTGGTGTCGGCTTAGAATAGCACTACCCCCTCTCATCCCGTGTCGTAAAAGGCGACTAAGGGACTCAACCTTCAGGAGACGGGCAGCAGCGTCACCTTCAAACTTGGCCATACTGCGATCGCCAACCCGCCAGCGTGGCGATTATGGCAAACCCGCCCTTTTGGGGGAGGCCTATACCCAGCAGTGGGTGTTATGTGGCTGAGACGACGATGACGACGAAGGATCTGAATGCCTTAATACAAAGCTTTTTTTGTGTGGTTTACATAAGATTATTTATTTTATTTAAACTTTAAAGTTTGAGTCAGTGTAGAATATAAAATTCGCAGCTTGAGTAGGGGAGTTGACCTTGCAACGGTGAAGATAAATCAACAATCATCGTTAGGATTATTCCCTCAAGTTCAAAGTTCACTGAAACACTTTATTAGTACGAACAAAATATTTACATTATTTTAACGTACTACGAATTTCGTAGAACAATGTATTTGATTATTAATTGTTTTACTGAACTAGAGCTTAGTATGTTTTCATGTATACCCCACATAAGGATAAAATTATTATATTGAATTAAGATTTAATTACGTGTCAGTATGATTTTCCAAAAGTTGGAAATGCTAAACCTTGAAAAAGACATATTATATGATTATAGTTTAGCATAAGTGTCACTAGTTCAGTAATAAGTTCAAGTAATCGGGGAACTTCCAGGTTGACCAGTAGAGTTTTTTTGGGAAACCTTACGTACTGATAATAGAAGAATAATTTATTATTTAAATGAAATACCTGTTAATGTTCTATGATTTATGATATAAACGATTTCTATATATCTATTACTTTTTTAAATAAAGGTCCCTAAAAAAATATACTGGTCAACCGGGAATATCCCCGGCTGTACCTAAATTTTAAATGTTTGAAATTAAAAAAGGACCGCTTTGGTGAAAATATAGACATCAAAATAAAATGGGTGGCTGAGACGACGACGACGACGAGGTATTAAACATTAATTGCATTGAAATATAGTATATCCGCCCTAATTTTGCAAGCGAGGTCTACTGTTCTTACAGAACCACTAGTTTAAAAAGCTACAAATATTTAAAATATATTTAAAGTTTGTTTGTTTGTCAGTCAATCAGGCTTAAACAACGTATCAGATTTGTATGAAATTGTGCACACGGTAAAGCCCGGACTGGATAATATAGGACACAATTTATGCCAATATTTCCACAAGTACAGAGGAAACAATTAAATGAAGTGTTAGGAAATTCACTTTGCAATAGTAGTTGAACGGATAGTAACGTAGGCTAGTTTTTATCCCGATATTCCCACGGGAACGGGAACCACGCGGGTGAAACAGCGGGCTACTATAGAATAGTAGCTAAATGCGAAGGCACATTCACATAACATTTTATAACGCATTCGCTCTGCTTTGGTGGGTTGACGTCTTTATAGCTAGCGCGTTAGAAACTAACGGAATAGACTCGTTTAGACAAAGAAAGGGCTGAATTATACCTTATGACGTCATGTCAAGAGTCGAATTGCATCGTAGTAAGAATGCAACAAATTGACATGGGACGGTGACAAGGTTTTGTGAATTAAAAAAGGATATGTTTTTTACAAGAAATCGTAATACATATTAGGGTTTGGGAAAATTGAATTTAAGAGTGAAGCAGTAAAGTAGATGGCTATAAAAATATATCGATATCTCCCTGGTCATTGTTACTCGGGGTAACAATGACCAGTCACTAATTTAACGAAATACGAAAACTACTTAACTAACTTTCAGTCTAAAAGTTCAAATAGGCAATAACGTAAAGTGTAAAAAAGTCATAGTTATATCTACTCGTAGTTTTTTTTTACTTTTTGATATTGTTATACAAGTAAGAGAAACGTTATTTTTCGTAAACGGTATGTTTCTTCTGAAAATTGGATGAAGCAATGTTTCTTATTATAAGAAAAACTTAAAACGGTAGGCATTAACATAATATTCCAATCATTATTAATTTATAAACGGGGTTAGGCTTTACTATATTATGTAAATTGCGATATATATTAAATAGTTTCTGTTATACCTATACTTACCTCCACAAGTAAAACATCAAAGTCTTTTTTGTCCTATTTATTTGGAAATCGTGGGTATCATCAACATTATGACGTCACCGGACGCGCTCTAAATGAGCGGCGCGTGAGTGCGTCATTGATACGTAGTTCCTTTCTTTTTAAGAATTAACCATTTTTGGGATGATTGTTGAGCTTGTGGTAAAGATTTTGTTGTACGTCAGAGGAATGGTTATAATTTCGAATTGATAACTTCATGAGGCTTTGAGAAACGTGGCCCCTTTATGTAAACAAGTTAGTTGGTGGTAGAACTTGTTGTAAGTCCATGGCTAGCTCTATCTTATCTAAATCTGACACTTTAACAACAACGTTTTCAGCATTGTTGTGTTCCGGCAGTAAGAGATAAGATAGCCAGTTCCTTAGTGATTCAGGATTCAGGGAGAGGCCCGCTTCCAGCTTCAGCTTTATTACCTAATACTTAACATCAGGTATGATGAAAGCTAAGTTTCTCCCCGTTGAACAAGTAAAAAAAAAAACAGATAGAGAATGAATTATTTATTCATATACGGTGCTCTAATTTTGGTGTTACTTGTTTAATTAATTATTTAATTCACTTCAGGTATTGCGATGACAATAAATACATAATTGGTAATAAAATAAATTTAACCTGCACAACACCAACAGTAAATCTACCAGGAAATCCGAAAGGTTGGTTTTAATAAGTGAAAATAGTCACGAAAGTTTGGTGATGAAATGCCAATAAAATTAAGCATATCCTCAAAGGATCCGATGTCTCAAATTACACATAATGAACGATACCACTGGCGAGTACTCTCTTTAATGAATATGAATTGGACGCACCGTCTGCACGTAATTAATCCGTCAGTGATTGGAATGGTGATTGATAGTTATACGCTGATTCAGTATTAATTAACGGGAGTAATTAATGCTCTTATAGTGTATTAAAGGAGCTTTTTTATTCTTAATGATAGAGTGAAATGGGGATAATCATTTGTCATGTTCCGACAGCATATTGTTTTTATCTGCTGAAGTTAGCTAGGAGCGAAGGTAATTTGTAAAATTTATTCCTATGTTATAAACTGCTAGTTAATTATAAATTTTGGCGAATTACTTGATTATTTTACTGGTGTATAGGTATGCTGTTGCTTATTCGTATCATTTGCCAAATAAGATTTTTTATTTTTCTCCTAATAGTTGATAAACTTTATGAAATAATAAGAACTATTTACCGTTGAACCAATGACAGGAGACAGACAGTGGCACGATCCATACTGTTGTTTATTGTTTATAGTTATTTCCTCTTATGTATTGAATAAACTGTATATAATGGAACTACAGACGAGGGAAACGATCAATTTGTCAGCAGGATTTATTTCCTGCAAGTATCAACCTTAATTTAGTAATAAATTATCTGAAGAAGAGTTATTATCGGATTTCATGGAAAATTGAAATTATCTCTAATTACAGTTATTAATTTCAGCATGAGAACTTCAAGCCCCTTTGATGTGCCGACAGAAAGCAATAATTATTCGATAATATGGTAGGGTTTTATTTTTACTGTTTAAATAACCAAAAACTATTTGACAACTCATGTATTTGTTCGTTCGTCTTTCGTTGTATTTTTTCGATTGTAAAATTTATCTCATCAATAGCTATGTGAATGCAAAAATTAAATCACAGTGAGTTGGTAGTAAATAAATTTAGTGAACCACTTGTGATAAAATTCTTAATTAACCATCTTTCAACCCCAAATCTTATATTCCCCTTCTCTATGACGCCGAACACAACCACCAATGACAATTTGAACATCTTTACATTGGCATGGCAGTGCCTGTTTTAAGAGGCGACACTGTTTTAATACTTAATACTTAGTATTTAAACGTTATAAGTTACTAGTACACAAGGGTTTAATATCCTTTTTATTATTTATAGAACTATCAGTCAGAGATGTTAAATATCTGGTAATAAGATTTCTTCATATAAGTACCTTTGTCTAGATTCGCAAAGTCTAGATTCGAAAAGCTATAAAGGTATACTTTGGGTCGGTATTATTTCTTATTTAAACTCTAATTGTCTGGACAAACGCTAAACGTGACACTTGAGGGCATTATATAACATAACTTTTTTGTTCCTCTGTATGACCCCTATTCATTTATATAGTCATTTTTCCGAAGATTTTTTTTTAATTTTCAAAATGGCGATGGTGTCTCATTCTACGTATTTAGACGAGGCCAGCCTCCATACAATAAAAGTTCAAACACCTTCATAAATGTACTTAAAATTAAATTAAAATAAAAGTGCAAGTTTTATTTTTTATTTTTTTTTATGAATGACGGGGAGACTCTTAGCCTTCATCATACATGATGTTAAGTATTGATAAAGATGGAAGCGAGCCTCTCCCGGAATCCTCAACCACTGAGGAACTGGCTATCTTATCTCGAACTGCCGGAACACAACAATGCTGAAAACATTGTTGTTATGGCGTCAGGCTTAGTTAAGATGGTGGTAGCTAGCCAGGCGGGCTTACAACAAGTCCTACCACCAACCAAACCGAATACAATATGTACCCCCGCTGGGAATCGAACCCGGGACCACAGAGGCGGTTATAGACCACAGAGGCGGTTATAAGTATTGACAACATGACGTGTACTGTGTTGTAATAATTCAATTGTAAACGATTAAATTGAATTGTATTATTATTATTTAAAAACCAATTGAATTAGTGGACACCAATAATATTTAGAATCGTATAGATGTTTTTTAATCGCTATAGTTATTTACTACGAAGTGATTTCGTGGTATGGCGCCTTAACTTCACTTGAGGTTGACGCAGACGGTCAGTAAATTAACGAAACTAGTTTCTATTCAAAAATGTCATTACTTATGCATATTTCGAAAATCGAATAGGTATTTTTAGCCTAGCTATAAGTTTTAATATACAACTCGCATTTAACAAAAATGTAGACACATAAAAAGTTATTAAATTGTCTGCGGTTTGTGATCGCATATATATATATTTTTTTATAATAAAACATGTGGTATAATTTTGAAACCGCAAAGCCATTATGATGTGAATATATAATGTGTACGCAATGTATTAAACTTATTCTTCAGAACAGATAAAACTTTTTATAAAAAATATATTTCTTTTTGATGTCAGTTTTTATTTTTGTATAAAAACTTTTTATGTCACAATTTTTTACCTACACAGAATCGAGTTGTTAGTATTATGTCATCTAGGTAAGGGTACCGACAAATTACGTAAACAACTTTTTTCAAGATTTCCTGAAAACTGGGACCACTTTGGGACAAAAAATGGGTTCAATTTGGGAACAAACCAGAAGTGCGATTGCGTAAGATTATTCATAGATGGACAATCGATACAATTGACCATCGATCGTATCATGTAAATTCGAATTGTGTAATAATGTTCATTCCATGAAGACCGAAAAGTGACCGGTCGTATAAAAAGTATCATGAAATTGCGTTTTATTATGTAAAATATTCAATCGAACTCGGAGATTTTTTTTTACCATAACTAGCGAATATTAATAAATAGGGTGTAATTTTTGTATTTATTTATTCTTATATTCACCGCAAACGTGAACTTGTTTTATAAAAAAAAAACTGCGTTAAAAAAACCGACTTCAAAACTAAAAAGCAAAAAATAAGCCTTTTGGAGTCGGTGGCAGCCCAGACATTCTACTTTAAGCTCCTATTCTTTTATTTTTCTTGCCTTAGCTGGCACCGACTCCAAAAGGCTTATTTTTTGCTTTTTAGTTTTTGAAGTCGGTTTTTTTTAACGCAGTTTTTTTTTTACTTTTTAGTGTCTGTAATAGGCTGTTTTGTAAACTACAGCCGGGTTTTTTCTAGATTAGATAAGGTTTCATGTACATTAAAAACTAAATTATCGTAAATACTACATCGTCCAAGTCAACAATGAAATGAAATACATAAAAATGCTCATAACATAAAAAGTACTGGGTCAAACGAAACCAAATTTTTATGGGACCAATTGGCAACTATTCTGCATCGAACAAAAAAAGAATCATGGAAATCGGTTCAGAAATCTCGGCGTAATCGGTGTACATACATAAAAAAAAAATAAAAAAATTATACCAACCGAATTGAGCCGAACTTTTTTGAAGTCGGTTAAAAAACGCTGATTTGGAACGAAAAATATGTTAAGGAATACCAGGTAACTAAACGCAACGAACGAATTTCAATCATTTCAATCGGTTCAGCCGTCGTCGAGTAATTTATGTGTGTTCACATAAAAAATATATACGCTACGAATTGATAACCTCCTTCTGTTTTTTGAAGTCGGTCAAAACTGTTAGAATAATATTTTGGGATCAATGGTGGTGGAGTAACACTGTAATGAGAGTTCACATTCGAACATCCATCACTGCTTCAATGCCCGATTTACACGGGTCAAGTCTTTAGCGAAGTTGGTAAGTATAGTAAGTAAGTACAGTGGTGTACTTACACCGGACAGATCGGATCAGACGATCGGACAGAGGCGAGTCAACTTGGCTCGAAGCAGCCTCGCTGCCTTGCCTTATGGATCCATATACAAATTGGGCGTAGTCTTTTGTTTCACTGTCCAGGCGCTCGCCACTCACCACTGTACTTGACTGGTGTAAATCGGGCATTAGTCTATCGTCGAAGTAACTTGTCTTGGCACTGGAATGGTTGTACAGCGTACATGACAACTTGAAAGCGATTTCTATAGACTTGTGTACACAATTATGAAGCACGTTAGCATTACTATAGGTGAATATATTTCAAGGTGGCAGTAACGAAATTACTTGTTTTTCAGACACATTTGTGTGCGTCATTCGCGTTATTTAGCGAAGTGTCGCTAGGCGTGTCTGAAAAGAATCGAGGCTTCTTTTCAACTGAGCTGAAGGTTTTGACAAAAAATAAAATAAAGCCTTAGTCATCGGGTCAGCCACACGATGCTCTTAGCATTGAGATATTTCTTGAACTTTTTCTTGAACTGGGGGCCTACCTCCATCTCTTAGCGCAGTATTGTTTCAACCTTACCATGCTATTTCGTACTACGAATCTCTTAAAGTAAGCATGTTTTTGATGGAAGTTTTGTGACGTCTTCGCTTAATCATCCCTTTCAAAGTGTGGAGTTAAATAAAAACGAAAGGCAAACAAAACGTTCTTTGACATGATGGTTTCTGATAGATAATGGGTAGGCCCGCTGGTGTCAAATGTCAATCAATGCGTGTTCTGTTACCTTAACGTCACATGTTGTGTACATTACACGTGTGGTGGGTGGATCCCTAGCATCGCATTGAACAGCTCGTTTTGACAATTGAGGGATAAGTGACGTTACTCACTATGTTATCCTTATCTAATATTATAAGCGTGAAAGTGTGTTTGTTTGTCCTTCTTTCATGCCCTAGCTAAGCTACCCATTGATTTGATTTTTGGCATAGAGTTAGTTGAAAGAAAGGTGAGTAATATAGCCTACCATTTATCCCGATATTCCCACGGGAACGGGAACCACGAGGGTGAAACCGCGGGCGGAAATTTGTGCCTATTCCGCAAAATTGCAAGATATTTAAAAACACATACTTAACATCCTTCTTTTTTGAAGTCAGGTAAAAACTACGCGAGTTTGGCCTAAGAATAAAGTGAATACAATTGCCTATGAACATGAAATATTCTTGGAGGTAAAGAGTTTTGAGTATTAGTGACAAGTGTCGGTATTTTAATAAAAGATCTTATTAGATGTATTGCGGCTGAAAAACGAAAGTTCGACCCAGTCAATTACAATCTCGTAAATATTTTTATTTTACTAATAATAGAAGAATCTACTTTCAAAAGAGTATGCAAGTTAGGTTAATTTTGAGCTTGTTAAATCGAGAAATGGTTCGCCGTATTCTTAGGCCGTCACCACACGGCCATCATTTTCTTATTAATATAAATGCAACAATACGATGCTAAATATTGATAGCGTCTACTAGTTAAATCGATTTCTAATAGTACATGTAGCTCCATTTGAGCATAATCTTGAATTTTCGAATTTTGAAAGGGTAAATTCGAAAAGAGAAAGTGTCGAGGCAAAATCATAAAATCATGTATCTGGTTCTTTTATATCTAGAATTATAGAATATTAAGAATATTATAGAATATAATATATAGAACTCTTTAAATCTAGATAATAACTAGTATGAAGAAATGTACATCTTATTACGAGATTTGTAACATCTCTTTTTTATTAAAACTATAGGACATAGTTTTAATAACAAAGCACACTTTTTCCTAAAAGGGGGCCATTAAAAGACTGGTGATGACGATGAAATCGAATAAACTTAAAATAATGAATATGGAGTTACGGGGTTGTCCAAGAGTTGCCAATTTTTGGTAGAGATATAAGGGTAAGTCCTATAGATAGGTAAATTAAGTACAGGTTAAAAGTTTTCACGAAAAAGGTTGTTTAGCATATTAGGAGGTTCAGGCTCCAGATTTCAGTGGCGAGGGTTGGAGATATGGCAAAGGTAAGCGGGAAGAAAGATCCACGAAGCAGACGATAATAAACAAGGAAAGTTCACTTTGCAACTGCCTTGCCTCGCATCCACGTATCCAAGTAGGTAACTGATTAGTGACAATAATTAATGACATTATTATTTTGATGATCGCTGGGGCAGGATCTAAAAGGAAAGCCGATGGTAATCGGTATGTATGGGCTCTTCGCGACTGCAGATTTTATAGTACGTCTAAAAATAAAGTGTAATACTCTATTTAAGAGAACGGTTAGCAACCCTATACTACGTCCTCGTTTAAAACCAACATAGGCCACTATTGATGACGTTTGTGTTCATTCATACGTCATAATGGAAACGAACGAATTCGTTGAGTTGTGACATCATTATGTAATTAATGGCACCAATAACTATAGGTATTTAAATGCATGCAAGTACCTATAATATAAGGAGTATGAAAATAACTGCGTAAAAACCGACCTAAAAAGCAAAAAATAACCCTTTTGGAGTCGGTGCCAGCCAAAGCAAAGAAAAATAAAAAGTTAAATAGCTCAAAGTAGAATGCTTAGTACATCGTCCAAGTTAACTTGTAATGTAATGTAATTTTCATAAAATAAAAACTACTGGAAAAACTGAATCAAATTTTTATGGGACCAAATGGCAACTATTCAGCATCGAACAAAATAGTTATTTGTTATGCAAGGCTGGAAAGTTGGTTATTTAGCGGCGAGTTACCTCTATTGAAATCTGAGCGAAGCGAGGACTTCAAAGGTACAAGACGCTAAAAACTTTTCTGCCGAGCGCAACACACAATTTTTCACCTCACAATTAGCGAGGAACATTTTATGGTTGTTTCCGCGGTCAACTTCCGGTAAAAAAATCTTTAAACATAAAGTTTAATCTAAATAAACCTTATTTTCGTTGTTTTAATTATATAAAAAACTAAAATAATAAAACTTCAAATAACTTTGAATCAACTATAATACTCCCTATTATAGTTGATTCAAAGTTATTTGAAGTAGGAATATATTGCTACATAATAATAAGAATAAAAACGATTCCGTAAATGTTGACACTGACATGAGGTACATAACAAAGACAATTTAAAAATAAAGATTTATGTCACAGTCCGAAATCCTATTATAGGTTGTGAAATCTCACCTAGCCTAATATAAAATTCTTATAACAAATAGTTTAATCTTATTGTTATTGTTTTTATGATTCAATGAACTAAAATAGTATAATTAAACCAAAACGAAGTATTATAATTAATGTAAAGCTATTTAAAATAAGAATCAAATATAACAAAAAAGTCAATAGTGAGTTTCGGAACGCATTAAGACATATTTTGTAGGTATTTAATTAAAAAAGTACTTTGCCGCGCTTGGCCGCAAAAAGCGATTTTCTACGCCTAAACTGATTGACAAAACCTCCTTTTCAGAGCGTGTGAGGTGAAAAAATAATTACGTAAATCAGACCAGAAATCTCAGCGTAATCGGTGTACATATATAAAACTAGACTTAAGTGCGTGCTATGCTCGTGTCACTGAAAAAAAAGTTTTTCTTACCTTTGACCTTAATAAGGTCAATTTAAAAAAATAATTATATTTTTCCGGCCGTCTACATTTTTTTGTAATTTTTTAAGCTATTAGTGAAGGCTTTAGGTGTTATACTCATGGCACTGGAGGGGATTAGAATGGATAACACGGGCCTTATATATAGAGAAAATAATAAAAAAAACATACCGTCCGAATTGAGAACCTCCTTCTTTTTGGAAGTCGGTTAAAAAAATATTCAAAGCATACAGTTCAAGCAAGGTCAAATACAGGACATCTATATTGTTGTATCGTAACATAATGTTTGGTTTATATTGTATAGTTAATCAAGAGTATTATACGTCAATTATACATAAGTAAATTTTTGTTCCGTACGTGAATAGACCTTTTCTTGAGTAGATATTTACTTGTTTAATATTTGTGAATAGACCGTTTTTCGAGAGGAATCACCTCACATCACGTCACCTTTGTGACGTGCTGCCAAATGTACAATGACATACAAAATCGAAGCATGTAAATCGCTTCGTTCTATACATGACAAAGTATAATTACTTTAGTTACTGTGTTTAAATTGAATCGTGAGGCATTACTTGTTAATGAGGAACATTGACGTACAGTTATGACAGAGAACTTGGTATTTCAAAGGCCCTAGCATTCTTTCTTCCTTTTGATATTGCTAATACAGAAAGAAAGAAAGAAAGAAAGAAACACATTTATTGACACACACACACATACGATACAGACAATAAAAATAGAAAGTATATAAAAAAAAGTATAAATTTAATAAACACAACAAAATATAACTAATAGGAAGAATTGTGTGGGGTCAATAAAACCCTATCTTAGCGTTTTGCCTCTGTGTCATTCACAGGTGGGCCGAATGAACACAGAGGCGCTGTTATTCTGACAGGGTTTGTGAGAAACACAGATACAGTATAGATTTTCAACCAGGCCAAAAGATCCCTAATCCCTAGGGGTTTATCAAACATCCACGCGGGTGACACATAGGTGAGGTCACATAGTTTAAAAATTTTTAATAAGTTTTTTAGATTTGACGTATTTTCACAAAAAGAACAAATTATATCGTACACAATATTTTGAAGGCATATATATATTTTTTATGAAGTACGGGGAGACTCTAAAATCCTAACTAATATTACAAATGCGAAAAGGTGTTTGTCCGTCCGTGTTGTTTGTCCGACCTTGACTAAGCAACCAATCGACTTGATTTGATGGAAGCGAGCTTCTCCCGGAATCCTCAATCACTGAGGAACTGGCTATCTTATCTCTAACTGACGGAACACAACAATGCTGAGAACATTGTTGAGAGATTGTAAAATGGTGGGAGCTAGCCAGGCGGACTTACAACAAGTCCTACCACCAACCGAACTGAATACAATATGTACCCCCGGTTGGGAATCGACCCAGGGGGGGTCTGATACCTGTGGTTGTACCACTAGACCACAGAGGCGGTTGGTTAGTTGAAAGGATGGAGAGTATTATAGGTTACTTTTTATCCCGATATTCCCACGGGAACGGGAACCACGCGGAAGCTAGTAGTAACATAATAGAAAACATTTTAAAACATGAGACTATTGAAAATTCCTTACCGCGTACGCAGTAAGCCGTTCTATGCAAATTTGTTTTACGTCACAGATAGCTATGCTGAGAAAGTAGGTGGTATGCTAAGATCCTATATCCTTCAAGTGAATGTGAATATTTAAGAAATTTTACATTTAATTAGATAGTTTCATTGCTTTGGGGCCTTTCAAGTATTACGTAAGCAGTACCCCGTACCCGTATCCCTCCCCCTCGTCAGCAAACGTAAGCAAAACACTTACTCCTCCCCCCATGCTTACGTAAACATTGGTACAATTGATTGATTTATGAGCAGCAGTTATAAGTCTAGAAATAAGGAATAGGTTTGGAATAGAGGACTGTAGTCCCCGAAAATGCATTTCGTTTTCTGCATAAACAAAGTGTGGGTTGCGATATATTTAAAAAGGTCAAGACGTAATCACTATCTAGATCCCCCACCCCCCCATGTCATGAAAAATAAGCAAAGCAAAGACCCCCCCGCCCCTCTGTAGTGCTTACGTAATACTTGAACGGCCCCTTTGGATGAATAGGTACATAGACATCTTATATGGTTCTAAGGACTAATTTTGTTTAGACACAGGGAGCTCGGTGGCGGTGCAGTGGTTTGCGCACTCAGCCTGCGATTGTTGTGGTTGAGCAACTTTCGCATTGGTCTGTCACGGGATGGGTGACCAAAAATTTACTATCTCGAGCTCCTCCGTGCTTCAAGGCTTGTTAAGCCGTTGGTCTCCGCTGCATTAGCAGTCGTTAAACTCACCAATCCGCATTGGGCCCGCGTGGTGGGTGACCCATTCTCCTTATCCATTAATAAGGAAGACCAGTGCCCCAGCAGTGGGGACATTAAAATGGCTGATAAAGACGGTCTTCAAAATTAATAGTATCTCACTTATGGTAAATTTTAAATAGAAAAATATTAACTCGGCCACAAGTGAATTCTCAGACGGGAATCGAACCCGCGACCTTTGGAACTTGCGACTTGCGAACCACCGTCGAAATTCTTCAATACTTTTATATTTTTAATACGCTGTAGGCCAGCGTTGTCACATCAATGCTAGGAATATCTTTGCATTCGAAAGAAACATCTTTTCAGGTGTTTAACGATCGATTAAGATGCAACTGCCAATAATTTATGATTTTGTAATTTTTGCATTTTTCAATGCTATTTTTATACTTATGGTAAATTTTAAATAGAAAAATATTGGAAAAAATTAACTCGTCTACAATCTTACTTTCGAAATTGCTGCTAAACTATAGAAATTAAAGTTTTGAAAAAAAAAATAAGAATCAGAGTTCACCAACTTTCTATGAAGTCATACCACAGTCTATTTAACTTCTCCGTGGATATATCCCCTACCTAACCTAACCTAACCTAACCTACACCTTTTTTTTTTTTTTTTTTTACACCAAAATTTATACTACCTACACTTACACTAAATTATACGACTAGAAACGTTACCTTTTTGGTTTCGAAAAAAATAACTAAGTACTTTTTAAAGGTTGCGTCTTTAAAAGTGTAACACTAAGGGCCGGTTTCACCATGATAAGTTCTGGATAGCTTATCTTACAGATAATTTGTCATATTTTTTATATTACAACTGACAAATGATCTGTCAAAAAAGCTAACCAGAACTTATCTATAGGTAGGTGGTGAAACCGACCTTAAGTTATGATGTATCTAAGGGCCGGTATTTCAATATCGACTTATCTTGAATTGATCCAGGATTGAAGATATGTTCCACTTATGTGTATTTCAATAAACGACTAAAGTTAAGTGACGCTTAAAGTCCATCCTAACTAGCCAATATTTAAGCTAAGGAATTCAGATACTTAAGTGCCGATCCAGGATTCGTTGCTATGGTAACATATTATTGACTGGCAAAAAGATATTTTAGATTTACATTTAGGTATTTATTATCAGTAAATAAAATGCAGTTGTAGCATAAAAAATATTATAGTGTAGAAATAATGGCAAATTACAAAAATATTATGCGAAATTTTGAAGATGATGCGTAATGTAATGTAAAAATTTCGAAGTGAGAAGAAATTCAAAAGTGAAAAATTTATTGGCGCTCTTTTTCATTGTGGAGCCTCCACAACTATTCTCATTGGTCGCTGAGCGTACAAGCGCAGCCAATGAGCGTTCAATGTCAGCAAATGACTACAAAATTCATAGACAATTATCATATTTTGTTTGTTATGTTGCAATATTGCTACGAATCCTAGATTAGCTAAGGCGAGGAATATCCGGATTGAAATACGCTATTGTCTTTCACAAGTGATACTTAGCTCAAATGTTGGACTTAACTTAAGTCATAAGATAAGGTGACATTGAAATACCGGCCCTTAGTCATACTATTATGATACACTAAGCTATCCGTGTATAACAATCATATAATTTACATTAATATTTGGAAGTATTTGGAAGACACATAAAAAAATGCCTTAGTGATAAGTCATTAAAGTTTCTAAGAATACAAATTAATTTCAAATGCAAACGGCTGCGGTTAGGTTTTTTAAAATTAGATAAATTTTAAAGACCATTAGTATGTTAGAAATATTACCTACTTATATCGCAGTATGCGTCATAGATACCAACTCAAAAAACTAAAAAGTAAATTTTTGAAAAAAATATACAACTAGACGTTTAATAAAATATATTTTTAAGCTCAATTACTCTTAATAATCGTTATTTAAACCAATATTAAACTATAGAGAAAAAACGCCGTCCAACTAACAACCGCGTGGCATAGTACCGAGAACACTGGCGCTGTTGCCCCGCTGAATACAAAGACTCAGCCAATAGGCACCAGCTCTCAGGTCTCCTGAGGCGTGAACCAGTCTTGTGGAAAGATCTTTTATATACCTATTTTTTGTGTCAGTCGACCATTGATCAACTATGTTTTTGCTTTACTTTTATGATTGTGTTTAAAGATTTTTCTGTTTGCACCTTAACCTTTTAGTCAGGAGAGATCGTTTAACAAAATTTATATTAAAAAACTTGTCATGGACCACCAAGTAGGTTGTTGATAAATAATGATAAATAAAAACACGCATAAAATTGATAAATATGGCCCAATGCACTAACCAATTATGCCTAGGTCTCTGTAGCATAATTGGTTAGTGCATTGGGCCGGACTCCCAAGGATGCGGGTTCGAATCCCGTCTGGGCGACATGAGACTAGTTGCTTTTTTCTAGTATATTTTCTTGTTTAATATCTATCTCTTAAAAATAGCATTGTAAAAGGCAAAATTAAAAAGTTATAATTATAACGCATAAAATTATTCAAAGCCGATGTGTCGACTCGTACTCAACTTATTTTTGGATGAATCTGTGAACCACTTGGGATGCTTCCAGGGACCACCAGTGGTCGGACCTTCGTTTAGAACCACTGATTAAAAAAAAAGTTACAATGTTTCTTATAGGGTCACTAGGCTATCAGCATGTTTTATAAGCCGTGTGTAAAGGTGTGAACTAAAAATTATAATTAAAAATAACTTTGGTATATCATACTGTATGTAGCATGGGAGTAGTAAAAATTTGGAGCTTAAGCTCAATCAACATTGACATACCGCCAAACATGGTTAATATAAATGCCATTAAACTTGCACCAAATTCGTAATTGTAAGATTTTAATTCACTGTTTATAGCGCTATTAATTACAAGCGGGCGATAGAATTGCTTATTCTTATCTAGTTACGCATAAAGGTCAAAATCCAATGAAAAGGCGACTCTATCGAGGGGTCAAGTGTGCCTTGCGCAGACGCGTGCGCAGTCTCAGGCCCGCTCGCGATCACAGCGCCCGCGTTCGTGTTTCTCAAAACGTTGTTGCTTGTGACGAAAACCAGTACAATGTTGCTAAATCTAAAGTTTAGCAGGCGGTTCCACGTTAAGTGATCAGTGTCCATAATGCCCGAGTGGACGGACCAATTCACCTTCACTATACCCATCATACGCTACACGATGGAGCCAGAAGATCATTCGGAAAACGAGAGGCAGCAGCCGCTAACTAAGAAAATGTCTCTACTGGCCCCCGTGAAAATTGAGACCCCTGATAGTGGGAGGAGGATGTCAGAACCGACGAGGTACTACATCCCTCCGCAGTGCACCAACAGGTTGTCTCCGAGGAGTGCTAGGAAACGTGAATCGAGAAGGAACTCTAAAGCTGATAAGGACGGTTCTCCGAGTAAAGAAAGTTTAGGTCCCAAACCGTGCAATTGTGAAGACTGTAGGGCATCTAGTCCATTACCCCCCGGGTATGGCCCACAGACTATGTCCCCTGGTTACGACCAGATGAAGAGTTCGTTATTAGAAGTGCCTTGGAATGAAGACTTTACGGAGGCGTCGAGCGATGATCTCAGCTCCGAGTGGGATTCAGATGTTCCTGAACCGCCTCGGCCTGTTCAAAAGGTATTGTTTACCTATTTATCTAAAATACCCTAACCTTTTTTATGTTATATTATTATTTTTGCCTTAAAACGCAACAGGGAAGAAACATCAAAATGTTTTTTAAATATGCTAATCACCACGCATCCTTGGAATTTTGCATTACAGTTAGTTTTAGGATGGTGACCTTCCAGTTGCGATCGTGAAGGTTTTTTTTAGTTATATGACCATATTATGGGCTAACTTAGAAGACAATTTGAGTATGATTCGGTTTGAAAGAATAAAATTCAAAAAAAAATTCAAAATTCAATATCATTTATTCAGTCTAGGCTGTTACAAGCACTTATGAACGTCAAAGAAGCTACGCCATCGGTTCACAAACCCTACGGCGGGAGACCTTGTAACGAGAAGAACCGGCAAGAAACTCGTCAAGGGCTATTTTTTTCTCCCTGTTTTATTTCATACAGAGTCGTCAAATAGAAGTTATCACTGAATAAAATATTATCAAGGCTGACTGAGATCATCCCAAAACGTCAAATAATGGAGAGTTAGCATTTGCATTGAATTGTTTAATATGACAACCTATTGTTCGTCCGCCCATTCATTGCTCTTACGATTTATATCTTGTTTTTTCCGTTAGAAATGTTTTTGGTGAGATTTCTTAAAACATTTTAATAAGTTGGTAGCTGACGTTAGATAAATCGCTTTCAGTGTCTAACACTATTAATAGCTTAGAATCTTAAACAAAGTAGTTATGGATCCGTCAACACTCGTACTATAAGCAAAGAGTAGACTGAACAGAGTTAAATATTATTATATTTATTGCTAGAACATTTAAAAAATACTGATTAAAAACCTGTTAAATCATCTGCGAATATAAATTTAACAAATGATAACCGCGGTGATAACAAATGATAACTTAAAAATAGAGTTTATAATTTTAATAGCCTTATCATATTGTCGACTTCAGAAACATATAATTATAATAAATATATTAAAACATTTTTATTGTTTTTCTCCCTACGGAAGAAACAGGCAGACGTCATTATCGGTTTCGTATTCAAAGTAAAATTTCATAGAGAACCGGTAATACAATTTTAAATTCATCAAAGTGGCAACGGTCGTAGTGGTTCTTATTGTTTTGTTTATATCTGCAAACGGGTTGCGATTGCGAGATGTGAAGACGAGACGACTCCGAATCGTTTCATGGCTTTGACCTAAATTATTAGACTGTTTTATATTCATGGGGCGTGATAAGTTTGGCTTGTTGTTGTTATTAATAATCCAGACATTATAAATGCGACAGTAGACGAATTTCTGCCTTTTTGTTGGAGTTTGGTCAAAAAGTTACTATAGAAACTTGGTTTGGTTGGAGAGTATATAGTATTTGGGTTGGTAGACAAAAAAATGGCAAATTGGTAGAAATATAATTATACCTTGGCAGACACAACCTTTTGTCCAGAAAGTTAAAATAGGCGATAAAAGTTTGTATGTCTAAGTGGACGAAGTTCATGAAGATCCAATAAATGAGAAGAACAGAAACGTTCTAGTCAATTTCGAAGTTCATTATAATGATAGAGATCATTAACAATCTCGTATGTAAGTCAGAAAACGTCTACGCTTTAAATAGTACGCACAAACCGGTCAAAAAGAAGTCAAAACCTGCTTACTCACTATGCCGGCGAGTGATCGACTTAATCTGTCGATCATTTATATTGATAAGTATAGCTTTCACTACGTTTGCTCCTGCAACGAGTTGAATGAGGTCGCCACTATCAACGAGATGACCAAATTTTATATCGCCTATGCGATTAAATAAAATATTCAAATTCTCGAAATTGCTCTACTTACTTTTATCTGATTTATGTGACTTTCGTTACATTTGCTAAATAATGAATTTGTAATTTCAGGGCTAATACATTTTAGCGTCACTCTTTTAAAAATAGATTGCGGTTTGCAGATACATATCAGCAGTCTAACACTAAGGTATTTTCTTCTTACCATATTGTGGTAAAGTTAGTTTAGGTGATAACGTCATAAGATGGAGCTGACCCAATCCTATTCTTATCGATTTATCTTTCAAATTTTGACCGCAGCATATTTTCATTTCAATTGTTTGTATGGGCCGTTATGCAGTGGGTGTGTACTAGTTATTCCAATGCTCATAATCTTGTACTGGCATCGTTGTTTGAACTTGTTATGAATGAAAGTGTTGCCATCCATTCATGTCGGCTGTTGAAAGGTTATTAAAAGAAAGTTGATCTATTACGATGTTAGAATTTTAAAGAATTACTGTTGCCATAGAGAAATTGGGAATATTATTATCAGTGCTTCTTGAATTGTTTATTAACATTCCTGGACTTAAAACTCAAACTTGTTTATACCACTTTCTTTAAAATCATGTTTATTACACCTCAACTGCTTGTAGCTGTTTCCAACCCTTTACCGCTATATTTTTTTTCATTTAAAAACATCAGGAAAGAATTTCATTTCATTTAATTTTTCTTCATCACTCATTCTCTAATATCTTCTTGATAACTGTTGTAAGTTTGTCATATATTTCTCACGTCTCACAGGAACCATTAATTTAAAAATATGTTTCTTTCTACTTGGTCAAGGTACTGTGTTGGTTTACTGTGACGGGGACCTAATTCCAGATGTAAATAAGCACTCGCTGGGACTGTTATAATTGTTATATTCATCAATTAATTAATGTTTTACAGTACTTTCAACTCTTTACTTTCAATTATTGACATTTAAGATTTGACATTATATTCATTTGACATTATTAAGTTATGACATTGTATTATTAAATTTTATTTAGACATAAATATTTATAAAATGGTCAATGTATGAATGAATGGTTATAATTAATGTTTAATTTTGTGGTTGGTTTATAATATTTAATTTTATAATGTTTAATTTTATTTTAATGTTAAATATTTACTGATTTCCACGCCGAACTAAGGCAGAATATGCCGAACTTATATTATTTATCAGCTTAAATTGTATACCATATTCTGGGAAATAAAGATTATGATGATTATGATGATTTAAAGATAAATATTAAACAAGAAAATATACTAGAAAGAGCAACTAGTCTCATGTCGCCCTGACGGGATTCGAACCCGCATCCTTGGGAGTCCGGCCCAATGCACTAACCAATTATGCTACAGAGACCTATGAGGACACGTCGAATTTTTCCAGTATATTCACCGTTCTACGGTGTTGGCCACCGTCGTTTCATCAATGAGAGAAATATCCTCGCATTCGAAAGAAACATCTTTACATATGTTTGACTATCGATTAAGATGAAACAGCCATCGAATTATAACTTTTTAATTTTGCATTTTACAATGCTATTTTTATGTGATAAATATTAAACAAGAAAATATACTCTTCTTTAAAGATATTGGGATTTATTGACATTCACATATTTAAGAAAAACAGAATATGGCTGGTTTCTCATATCAAGACTTCTTGTCATAAGAAGTTTGTAATATAAACTTGCAGTTACAATGTAACAATAACCAAAAAAAAACTATTGATTCATGCTATTTGCCAAATATATTGAATATGTTCACTGCCAATATTGAACCAGAACAAATGTGTGAACAAGTTTCTGGCCACTTCAGGTTGTTTTTTATGTTCTACAAACTATTTACTGTTTGCTTCAAACGTCAATTTTAAATCAATATTCCATTTATTTTTAAGCCTAGTTACCTTAAAAAATTCGTTCTTTTACTCAATATCGATTTTAACAAACGTCAATTCAAACACTTTATATTCATTAAAAATGTTTACAAACAAGTATCTACGTAAAGAAGACTTGATTTTTTATTTTCTTTATTTGAAACTTTTTAATACATTTAACAAAAAAAAATATTTACCCGATATCGCTTTTAGAGGTACGCCTGAGATTAAAACAAACGATAAACAAAATGATCCTTTATCAGCCGGTTTCAATAATCTATCCCTAACAAGAGGTAGGCTTATCTAAGTTACGTTACTTAGCAACCGCTGTTATTTTGGGTTATTTTGGGCTGAATAACAAAAATATCTAGGCAACAAAGCTCTAGTAAGCCTATCTCTTACTGTAGATAAGTTATTGAAACCGACCGTATATGTACCTAAGTAGTTTCATTTTTAGGGTTTCGTAGCCTAATGGCAAAAAACGAAACCCGTCGTTAAACGCATTCGTCATGTCCAATGTATGTCACAGTCACTTTATTCATTTTGCGGCTAAATGTTTTTTTGTATGATTTTTATTTTTTTTATTTTTATACTTGTGATTAATTTTTAATAGTCGTTTTTATTAGCCGAGTAAATTTTTTCCAATATTTTCTATTAAAAATTTATCATAAATGTTTATTTTTGTGTTCAGTCTAGTATTAATGTGTTTTTAATACATTAAACCTGATAAACATTATCTTTGTAACTTTCATGACGTCTGTCCTCTAATCGTTACAATGTCGTGTGCTTTATTACTTTTTAATTGCTTATAATTATTTATTTAAAGTACTATCATTAACATTTAAACTGGATACATTAATTAGATATGTAATTTGGAGTTTAAACTAAGATTGTCGTTGTGTGGTCGATGAGTCAATATATCTATATAGGTACTAATAAAACGAAACCGTTACTGACTGACAGACAACGCACAGCCCAAACGGCTGAACCGATGCAACTGAAATTATTCCTTTAGGGCCTGCATAGACGACGGGCATTAGAGGACTTTTTGTCCGCGACACGACCATATTACTAAGAATATAAAGTTGAATATATAACGAAGACTATCGCGTACTTTTTTATGGATATACGCGATCTAAATTCAATCGTATTTGGCTAACAATAAGGGCCTGCGCAGACGACGGACATTGAAGGACTTTTTGTCCGCGACACGACTATATTACTAAAAACATAAAGTTGAATATATAACGAAGACTATCGCGTACTTTTTTATGGATATACGCGATCTAAATTCAATCTTATTTGGTTAACAATAAAGACGTGACTGCGCTAGCTCTAAACGATGAAGGTAAGCACTAAGAAAAGATTTTTTGATAAACCACGGGCGGCCTCTAGTCTTAAATATATATAAAGGAGAAACGGACTCTAAAATTTATGATTTTGTAATTTTTGCATTTTTCAATGCTATTTTTATACTTATGGTAAAATTTAAATAGAAAAATATTGGAAAAAAAACTTGTGGCCGAGTTAATTTTTTCCAATATTTTTCTATTTAAATTTTACCATAAGGACTCTAAAATGTCAGTGTGTAGCCTTCTATTGAATGAAAATCTGCTGGTAAAGGTACGGTCATGTAGTCATGGGCTTAAAATAGCACATACTACTTTCTCTCACCGTCAAAAATAAATGACTATCAAACATAGCTTTGATAATACCTACGGTGAATAGCAAAAAAAAAATGTGAATAATATTTTTGAAATTATTACCATACCATTCATAGGATAAAATAAATAGTCATCGTAACAGATGTTACATTATTGTTATCGCACACAACAAGTTTGATGACGTCACCGCCAACACTTCTATAAATTAGTATAGGCACCATAATAAAATGCGTCAACAAAATCTAATTTATTCTAGCCGATACAAATAAATAGTAATTTGTAATCGGCATGATAGGCATGTAGAACGACATTGATGCAGGCGAGAGGTTAACGACTATGATTTTTTAATTATTATAATAACAAATAGCTCAATACCTAGCATTTTTAGCTGCAGTATTGTAATACCTAATAGTCTTCTCAAACATACTTCGAAGGTTATTTTTATGGTTTCGTAGCCTAATGCACAGAATACTTAATAGTACAAGTACCTAATGGCAAAAACCGAACCCCTTATAGATTCGTCATGTCCGATGTATATCACAGCCACTTTATTCCAAAACTATGAAGATTACACAGTTGAAACTTGGTAGGTTGTATTCTGTAAACCGCTTTACGGTTTTTTATTTTTTTATCTATAGATAGGTCTTTAAAAATTACATTGAAGTTTCTAAAACGATGTTTTTTTAAAGTCAACCGTTTGAAAGATGTACACTTCCAAAGTGGCAAAATGTGTGAGGACACACATTTTGCCACTTTGGAACCCCCTCTAACTTTTGAAATAAGAGAGTGAAAAAAAAATGCTGTAAATCTTAATAAAAACTTTCAACGAAAATTGGTTTGAACGAAATATAGTTGGCATTTTCAGAGCTATAGCACATTTTCCAAAACCGCAAATATAATTCTTTGTCATTCATACTGACACTATGAAAAACAAAGTTATTTATGCAGACGAAAAATTATAGTGGCATTTTGGGTAGGTGTATTTAATATAATAATAATAATAGTAATAGAAACTTTATTGCACACGATACAAAAACAAACACATACAGAGAAAATGACAAAAAAGAGGAATACACAATAGGCGGCCTTATTGCTACATAGCAATCTCTTCCAGGTAACCTTGGGTAAGAGACGGAACCCTTCATGTGCGAGTTCGACTCGCACTTGGCCGATTTTTATTCTCGCATACACATCACTATTAGTATAGTACTAGTGCAAAGATTATGTAAATAATACTATACTCGTACATACTAGAAATAGAGTCAGTATTACGGATTTGGTTAGCGCCCCGTTTCCTTCTGTTTACTTTTCTTCCATTCGTAGTAGGCTTGCTGTTACATTTTTATGCTGTACGACAACCGCAACAGCGACGAAACGGAACCTGGGGCCGTACTGGGGTCATTTGACAGATGAATGTGACATATTGCTCTTATTCTTTTTGTTAGTTTTCATTTGTGTCAAAAAGAAGCTGCAATGTGTCACATACATCTGTCAAATGAAGCCGATTTCGATGCGGACGCCACTTTGCGCGGTACGGCTCCTGAACCGAATTTCCGTTAGATAATAATCAGCCCTAGGATCTTTATAGCTGTGAAAAGTAGTTACTTTTTAGGGTTTCGTAGCCTAAAGGCAAAAAACGAAACCCTTATAGATTCGGCCAAACCGATGTATGTATACCTTTTTATTCCAAAACTATGGGGATTACACAGTTGAAACTATGTAGGTAGATGTATTCTGTAAACCGCTTTATGATTTTTACACAAAAATAAAAAAATATATGATTTAAGGGGGGCTCCCCATACATGGAACTGACACTGAAATTTTTTTTTTCATCAAACCTATACGTGTGGGATATCATTAGATAGATCTTTAAAAATTACATATAGGCTTCTAAAACAGTTTTTTCTCAAAGTCAACCGTTTGAAAGTTATACACTTCCAAAGTGGAAAAATGTGTGTCCCCCCCCCCCCCCCTCTAACTTTTAAAATAAGAAAGTGGAAAATAAAAAAATAAAAAAATGATGTAGATCTTTATAAAAACTTTTAACGAAAATTTGTTTGAACGAAATTTATTTAGTAGTTTCAGAGCTATAGCACATTTTCCAAAACCGCAAATATAACTTTGTCATTTATACAAACACTATGAAAAACAACCTTTTTTTGCAGACGAACAATTATAATGGCATTTTGGCAATAATAATAATAGAAACTTTATTGCACACGATACAAAGCCAAACACATACAGAGAAAATGGCAAAAAAGAGGAATACACAATAGGCGGCCTTATAGCTACGTAGCAGTCTCTTCCAGGCAACCTTGGGTGAGAGGCGAAACCCTTCATGTGCGAGTTCGACTTGCACTTGGCCGATTTTTTTGACATTCTTTAAAAAGCTGTGCGCTCCTAGTGTATCATTAATCACTGATCTACAGTTCTATGGTATAATAAAGACTCAGGATTTGAGTAAGTATGTGATATAAATAAAATGTTTACCTAGTTATTGCAAATTTCAGCCCAAGTTTCAGTATTCGGCTAAAACACCGAATAGTTTTGGCAGATGATATTCTCGTTTTCGATACTTAAAATCTACCTGCCATTTACTAAGTACATTTTTAATACTTTGTCGAATTAAAATAATAAAACCAAGAGATTACTACTCTTACGAACAAACAAATCCGAACGATGCCATGCGTCATAGTCATCATATCCACTGGCAAATAAGTAATTTCTCACACAGTGGGTGGCACTATGCGTTTTTGTCATAAGCTCTGCGAGATACCTCGAGATAAAAACAATCGATTAAGAGAAATACTATGACCTATAGACCAAGCAACTCTTTTAAGAAGGTTGCCTATTCGCTATTTAGTTCAGCTTCATCATTCTTAAAAAAACACAAATGAATGTTCTCATACATCAGGCTATCGAACTCTGAACAATACAAGTCTTAATTGCATTTTATTTTTCGGCTGATATAGCATTTAGTTAAACATTTAAAAAACCCGACGGCGATGTCCAGACGGAAAGGTCAATGTCGATTTTGGTATAAATTAAAGCATCTGTTTAAATTATGGTGGCCATGTATTTTTAAGTTATCACATTGTATTTTTATATTTTATTTATGTTTTGTGACAAGGTTATATGCGATAATACAATATGCTATTATAGGCTATCGGTCATCATAATTCGGTGTGCAAATAAACAAAGTAGGTAATTATGGCAAGATGTGCAAGCATGACATAAGAAAATCATTCATCCATCCATCATCAGCCTGTGGACGTCCACTGCTGGACATATGCCTCTCCTGGCTCACGCACGCCTAATGTGGCTTACTGCTACCACGCTGGCCAGACGGGTTGGTAGAGGGTTTGTTTCAAGTTTTCCTTCTCTCGCACAGGTTTTTAATGCGTCGAGCCTCTTAGTCGACTCTTACGACATCCCAGGCATGTAAGGGAGTGGTGACACTTGTATTCTTACGCCGTCACCACACGGCACGAAAATAATTAGTTAGAGTAAATTCGTTTGTTTTAAATCCTGATAGTGGCCATTTATGTTTTTTGCCGCGACAAGTCAAAGTTTTCCAATATTTTCGTATTCATTAGGTATCTTTACTAAACCTGAAGTAGTTTTAAATTAATATAGTTGCCCTCAAAGGGTAATTTTGAGGATTCTATTGTTTTCTTTGTAGGATCTTGTGAAACTAACTTGTTGCAATATACTACATATAGACTATCTATGACTATGCATGCATATAGTTATTATGACGACGTTGTCAACCGAAAGGGCAAAGAAAAACCATACAAACCTTTGAACGGAATTGAAATCAACGCGGGTAAAATTAAAACAAATATTCTTCTTTTTCTTATCGAGTGAGGATTAGTGGCCACCTCTGGTGTCAGAGTTTATCAAGCCGCCTATAAGGCCTCTGAATTGGCTTAACGACTGTTATTAAATGACAACAGGCGGGACCGACGCTTTAACGTGCCCTCCGAAGCACGGAAGCGCTCAGTTGTAATGCCACTTTACGGTCACCCATCCGACACCTGACCGGGCCGAACTTTGCTTAACAAACGTGATCGAATACGATCAGTCTGTCAAGCGCGGCCATGAGCGCTTCAACAAATATTAAAGAACTAGTAGCGTCTATAGTATTTGGTCAAAAGTAGCCGCTAGCATAACAAAAGTATTTGGTCTTTGAATTGAATGGCATTTGAACACCAATCGACTGATCAGATTGTATCGCAAGACAATCACGATAGCTCAAAGTGACGTGCACTATTTTTATAAACGTCGAATCACGACTCAGGTCATAAGATTTAACCTCAGGAACGTCTAAATTTCACAAATTGCCATAAATTAACCACGAGCAGTGCGCGTGCCACCTTCCTCAATTACAGTAACGTCAGAAGCTCGTTACAGATCACATTTAACTTATTAACCTTTTTCATTTACTTCAGGGGTTGCACGTGTGTTGACGTTTAACTGAAAATTATTTAATGGAAGTATGTCCGCAAGGTAGACGCAATAACGTAAGTAAATGTTGTTACATGTTTTGATGAAAAATAAATAGAATCATTAAATATTATGCTGAAGCTAAGTAACGTTTAACTGAAAATTATTTGATGGAAGTTTATCAACAAGGTAGAAAACAACGATATTTTTTGTTACATGTTTTGATGACAAGCAAGGTAGACAAGACAATACCTAACGAAATTTTTCGTCGCATGTTTTGATGAATAATAAAATTGAGTCAATAGAGTTGATTTCTATGTATGCTTAATGTATATGTCATCAAATTATTTGTTTTAAGAAAATCAATCATCTAATTACGGTTGAAGCGAATTCGTTGTTGTTGTGTTGAAGATATCACGTCAGATCCACAAAAACAATGATTTGTATACCACATTATTTTATTTTTACCAAACCTCCCATTTGTACAACTCAATCACGTACAATTTTTTGTATAAAAAAAAATCTCCGAAAAAGAATTTTTTCATTCGCGATTTCAGGGTTGATTCCATATAATAAAATGATCGTATTGACAAAGTATTCTGTGGTATTGACGAGTGCTACCATTAATGGTTTTGGGTAAACATGAAATTTGGGTAAACATTAAATTTGGGTAAAAATAAAAAATAACGTTAAAGATACAAACATCGAAGAAGGGAAACTGTCCCCACAGACCGGACGGAACTGAAATTTGACTTTGTAGACATTATTTCTTTTCAGTCTTAATTTCGTTTTTTAAGTTTATCTCTTATATTTTCTTTTTGCTTCCTGGAACAAAGGCCGCATGACGTCGGGGGCAGTCGCTAGATTTTAAAAAATAACTAAACTATTTGATTGCCAATGTTATCTACGGTGTATATAATAGATCATTTTCATTTTCATGTTAAATTGTTACATAATACTGTTCTGTTCAGTCATGAAATAGCAGTTCTTTTTTGCAACAACAATCGTGGGTGGATTCTACAACAAAGACTCTGTAAATATTGTGTGTGCCAGTTAATTGGCCGGGTTTTTAATTGAACTTGCGTGGGAGTCGGTTTTTGTGATCTGAATCGCGATCTCAATCGATGTACTAAATAACGGCTATTCTATAGTATAGCAAGTTTGTGACGTCATCGCTTTTTAAGTTCGCTGATAGTAAAAAGTGTTTTGATTAGAAGTTTTAATTACTTTCTTTGTTTTTGGTTGTTTCGTTTTTTGTTTAGGTCTTCAGGTTACTCTTGACGGGATCGCGTTGAAATCGAGATTGAATTTCAATAATTATTACTGATTTTCGACGTTGATTTTGTTTGGCGCTATAATCGATTTCTAGAGTACAAAATTACTTTATTTACTAATTTCAACCATTAATTTTTAGTTTAATTACCTATTATAAGTCATAATTACTGACTTTTGACGTTAATTCAATCTCGATCTCAATGCGATAACGTCAAGAGTAAGAGGACAGCGGCCCAACCGCCTAACGCTATAGCTTGTGCTATCTCTATAGCTATCAAACTTCAAACTCTCATAAAACCCTTCAACGATAGGGTTTTTGACTAATTCCTACATATTTCTATTCATCTATTGGATCCACTATTGCATTTTTAGTATGAAAGTGATAGCGTCAGCGAGAGCCCTTATAGGGAGTTTGAAAAATCGATAGCTATAGCGACAGCATAAGCTATAGATCCCAATCGGTGATGAAGTAAATAGCGGCTATTGTAAAGGTAGTTTGTGACATCATCGCTTGTTTAGTTCGCTGAACAAAAAAGTGTTTTGTTTATTTCGCTGAACAAAAAAGTGTTTTGTTTATTTCGCTGAACAAAAAAGTGTTTTGTTTAGATGTTTTTAAGTACTTTCTTCAATTCTGAGGTGTCGTTTTTTGTTTCGGTCATTCAATAATTTGTAATAATAATGAAGTTCTTGTGTTTTATCCATAACATTGTCTTTTAATTAGGAAGAAAAATATAATGGATCTTTGTTATAAAGAATGTTTATCATCATAGTCATTGTTTTCAATTTAAAGCAATTAAGCGCTATTGTTTTCAGGTAGGGAACTTCAATCTAAATAATATAGTCAATTCTTTTATATGAATAAAATTGCGTTATATTACTCAATTAACTGGCTCACCGATCCGATGTAAATAATAAACAAAACTTATAATTTGAGTACTGTGGATATCGTATATGTATCCGCACTACAAGGAGGCCGCTACACCGCTGTCGTTGGCTGGTTTTGTTTATAATAAAACTAGCGGATCCTCGTGGTTTTACCCGCATGGTGCCCGTTCCCGTGGGAATATCGGGATAAAATATAGCCTATGTCACTCGGGAGAAATGTAGCTTTCTAATGGTCAAAGAATTTTCTAAATCGGTCCAGTAGTTCCTGAGATTAGCGCGTTCAAACAAACAAACTCTTCAGCTTTATTATATTAGTATAGATTAAAAACGGGAGGCCCGTCGTGCGTAGATATGGACGGTCGCCTTGTAAAATAAAATATTTGTAAATAGTAAAATTACTTAATTGATTCAATATAAAAACATTATAGGGTTAAACATCGTTTTAAATAAAAAAGTAGCACGCCCCGTTACAGTACCTTTAAAAAGCAATTTTTTTATATTTTGTTTTCTAACTTAGGTAGCGTAAGTAGTAAAATACTATCCATATTACTACTTACGCTTATTTATATTATAAGAAAGTATTTGAAACAGGACACGTCCCGCTTCAAATAGTAATTGTGTTGTCCTACGTCACGCGGCAAGCTATTTAGTTTCATTGTGATAATTGAATGACCGTGAATGGCACTCTGTGTACGCACTTCGTTTGTGCCTCCGTACTACCAACAACACAATAAATCTGTAGGCCTAGCACGACTAACTTTCGAGTAAGTATGGAAGTCGTCTCAGCCATATAACACCCACTGCTGGGTACAGGCCTCCCTCAAAGGGGGGGGTTTGCCATAATCGCCACGCTTGGCAGACGGGTTGGCGATCACAGTATGGCCAAGTATGTAGGAGACGCTGCTGCCCATCTCCTGAAGGTCGCCTTTTACGACACCCACGGGATGAGAGGGGGTAGTGCTATTCTAAGCCGACACTACACAGCTACAAGTATGGAAGAAGTAAAGTTAAAAAATGTATCAGATTTTGAGCAGCGTTCCTACCGGACGTAGGTAAACGGAACTACATTTTCCTATAATTTTTATGACAATGACGTGCTCGATACTATTTCGATAGTTTTTCGTGCTAACCAATAGGACACTATGATATCCAATCGGACTAGGCCCTAAGGTTCGCTAAAAAGTAAAACTAGACTTTATTAAGTTTGAATAAAGAGTAATTTCATTTCCTTTATCATTGTTTTCATACCTGCATTACGTGAACACTATGACTAACATTATTAGTAAAAAGGGGATTTTCACAATGTTTGTATTTGTTTCTGAGTGTCCGATATTTCGACGCAGTTGCATGTGCCATGATCTCAGTTACTATTTAGATTAGATACACCAACAGTATATATATAATTACATTACTTATACTATATCATCACACAGCATTTCCTATATGTAGGTATACCTATTGTAGGCGTACACAGCATTTATGATTTGTATTGCGTTTACACTTTCAACATTACCTACAAATAAAATAAAACATCTCGAAAATCAAACAACATTTAAGACAATTTAACATAATTCCTACATAAAAAATATATAAGTACTTATTGTAAAAAAAAGAAAGAACCGTTAGTCAGTTTTGCGCCATGCTCACGGAGTAACTGTTAGTTTTTTCGAATAATGTCTTGGGCTATTCTTTCTAACTCAATTTTTTTCCCATATAAACAGCTGTTCCTACCTATAGTGTCACTAGATTAACATATTTGATGGTTCTCGGGGTGATAAGATGAACATCTCCGGGGTCATCTAGTAATCTTATTAATAAATGTGTATAAGATTGATTGTAGGTATATCAGATCTGCTCTTGCATTAGATCAAAGTACTTATAACAAAAACTAATTAATTTCTAAAGTCATACAAAGTCGTTCAGATATATTTTTTTTAAATTTTATAACTAGTTTGGCCACGGTAATCGATGTTTTCTCGTTAGCAAATCTAATAACTTAAATTTAATTAAAAATGATAGTAATTAGTACTATAGAATGTGTGTAATTAGTGGCTTTTTAATCACATTTGTAAAGTACTCTCCATTTGTTAAATATTACCTACCTAGTACCTACCTAATAATGTTAACAGATTTAGATTAAGAAGATATTAATCAAATCAGCAAAGACTACTATCAGTTGCTATATATTGTTAGCGGCCTGATTTTTAACTGAAACTTTACCATTACCTTCCACAATTTAATTTGTCCGTGGCCAATAAATAAATTTAATATCTAATACTTCTGATCACTAACATATTATACTCAAGATTTGTAGTAAAAAATTATAAAAGTTAAAAACGCTATGAAATTTCATACTCCCGACAAAACATAATGCAACTCAAATTAAATAAATAAGGCAAATTTGCTGATTGCATAAAATCATTATTATCATGTGTTTAAAGGTTATTCAATATCGATGTTTAGACGAAAATAAGCTGGACTGTGACGTCATTAGACAAACATTATGCAAGAGTCTGCAAGTTATCAAATAACCTCTGCTCCTGTCTGTTCCACATAGAAGTAAATGTCACTTGTAATAAAGTAAATAGGACCTTATAATTAATCCAATAGGGTTGTACATTAATTATACACTTATCAATTAGATTACATGATTATTTTCTGTCTTTAATGTCGTCGCGTTAAGAGGCGCCGTCATTATTTTGAAACGCATCCGGTAGAAATAACTAATAGTACGTCATACAATATTTTATTGATTAGATTTCATTAGATTAAGATTGTGAAGATTTTCGACATGAGACTAGTTGCTTTTTTCTAGTATATTTTCTTGTATAATATTTACCACATAAAAATAGCATTAAAAAAGTTATAATTTAGTTTATATTGCAAATCCTAACTATATTATAAATTTAACCGCTTTTAACCGCCTCTGTGGTCTGTTGGTACAACCACCGGTATCAGACCCAGGGGTCCCGGGTTCGATTCCCAGCGGGGGTACATATTGTATTCGGTTTGGTTGGTGGTAGGACTTGTTGTAAGTCCGTCTGGCTAGCTACCACCATCTTATCTAAGTCTGTCGCCATAACAATAATGCCAGCTCCTCAGTGATTGAGGATTCCGGGAGAGGCTCGCTTCCATCTTCAGCCTTATCAATACTTAACATCAGGTATGATGAAGGCAAAGAGTCTCACCGTCGTACATAAAAAAAAAAAATGCAAAAGTGTGTTTGGACACGCCCTAACTAAGCAACCAGTCGAGTTGTTTTTTGGCTTAGAGATAATTAAAAGGACGGAGAGTAATATACGCTTTTATATTCCTACGGGAACGGGAACCACGCGAGTGAAACCGCAGGCGGAAGTTAGTAATTAATATGATTATTTGCCGTGTAACACACATTTGTACTAAACTTAATCTTTCTTATGGTAAATTTTAATAGAAAAATATTGGAAAAAATTAACTCTGCCACAACCGCTGAGCTACCGAGACTAGTAGAAAGTCTCGGTAGCTCAGCGGTTAGAGCATTGGACCGGATTTCCAAAGGTCGCGGGTTCGATTCCCGTCTGAGAATTCACTTGTGGCCGAGTTAATTTTTTCCAATATTTTTCTATTAAAATTTACCATAAGTATAAAAATAGCATTGACAATGCAAAAATTACAAAATCATTAATCTTTCTTGATCTCAATAAAAAAATTACTTTGCATTAACCATGTGACGTTTTTAAATTCCACTAAGGCTGTTTTTAACTTGCGGGCCCAAAATTAAGCGCTTAAAGCTTAAGCTATTCTTGATATGAATGTTTTACAATAGATAAGAATTATGCGTTTCTTAAGTTTAGTGCAAAAGAGTGTAAGAGTCTTCAATAATAATTACGCCAAAAATAGGGTTGTCTCATAAGAAATTTCTCTATTTTTGACATTGGAATATCGCTAAGAACCCATTCTGGTTAAGAAGAATGGGTCATTTAAGAATGACCCATTTTTCTTAACCATCAATACTTTCCATTCTATTCTCCTTTACTCTCCAACTCTCCAAAAGGTTTCTAAAAATGATTAAAACGAATAAAATATTTTTTTTTTCATACAATCACACCAATTTACCTACGTTAAGTTTCATGAAGAACTTGTGTTATGAATACTAGATAATGGATAAACATACTTATATACTTTTTGTAAATACATACATAATATACATATGAAACACCCAGACCAAGACAAATAGACATGTTCATGCAAACAAATATTTGTCTTGTCCGGGGATCGAACCCGGGACCTCTGGCGTCGAGGGCGGGTTTAGTACCCCTGCGCCAAACAGGGAGTCGTATACTGTAAATCAATAAATATTTTTGAGGCCTGGAAGTACAGTGATACAAAACCGACTTCATGAGTTTCCTTCCACACAAACTCTTCAAGTTTCTGTCTTAAAATAACATGTTTATTGCTCAACATTTAATTCTGTACAGTAAAAATAAAAAATAATGTTAACAGCAAAGGGAAAAACTTGTCGAAATCCAACATTTAAATGTCAAGCCATTATTTTGAAAACTGGTAGCTACATGTTTGTTTATTGTTTAATTTATTTTAATAATTAAAACACGCCACGGCAAACCACAGTTTTCGTGAACACAATTTTTGACACATTATTAAGATATTCATATCTGTTTCATATTTTTTGAATGAAAATTTACAGCTACAAAATTCTTTTAAAATTGATGTATGTATAATCTCGTACTTCTCATACTTTGCTTAGTTTTAGGCTAGATGATGTGTGCTGCATGTCCCAAATATTCATTTATTATGTATGGCATGATTGGCAGGTATTAAATGTACTATTTTGCATCTCATGAAAGTTATTTACAGCTAAATAATATCAGGAACTTCCGAATTACTTATTACTTACGTAGTTAAAAGGTTAAGGGTTTTCTAAGATTGTTGCTGTCAAAGGTCACAACTTATATTTAGTAACATCCCTTTACAACGTCAGTCAAATAAATAACAATTTGACAGCTTGGAGTATTATTTATATGTCGTATTTTGGTTTTACACGACAATCATGTAAGGGTACTTACGTAGGTTACTTTGTGAAGACAAGTTATGAAGACTTTTTTTTATGTCAGATACTTTTGTTAATTGTGTTTCACTTTTGTAAGATTTTTTTCCCGAATAAAAGTATATTAGTAGTTGATTGTCTCAGTAGTCTAAAAAAAGTCTCCTCCGGTCACAAGTGGGTAAAATTGCAGGAAAAACAACGAACAAATGCAGGTAAAAAATGTTCCTTACTTAATTAATTTGATATTAGTTATTATCAGGCTTAAAAAAATATTTTTAATTTTCTAACATGAACTATTATTTTGGAAAGATTCCCAGTTGTACTTAAGTAAAGTATCAAAGCTTAACTTACATTCTCAATAAAAAATATACGTTCCGCGATACACAATCGCGTCGTAAACTTTTAAGCAGTGTCAGCGTAACGACACCTTAAAATTGAGATTGAGTTCAATATATGGGCATGGGACGACCAAATACAGCTGGCAAGTGACGTATGTAGGTGCCATTATACTACCAGTTTGACATAAGCTATATTCGTTATACCTTTATTAGGTGTAAGACGTGGAATTTATTGTGCGAGAATATTTGGCGTGCTTTGAGTGTTGAGCGCGCTTAAAATGTTAGGGAACCAAAAAACTTACTTTTAAAATTAGATAATGGACGGATTACTTAATGAATCACATAGTGTCATGAAAAGTAGACTTTTATTCTATGGGGCCAACTTCTGTTGCAATCGAAAAGAGTTCACAATTGTAAAAAATCTCTAAATTTAAATGCTTTTTGAAGGAAAATGCTGGAATCTTTTTCGATTGCATGCAACATTTAATGGAGATCATTCAGGTTCCATACATTTTTGGGAACTTTATGAAACTGCCGGCCAACAAAAAAAAAACGGGTTGCACACTGGGAGTGCCGGCAGAAGTGAAAACCGCTTAAACGAAACAGTAGGAGGCATACATTTTTGCCGCGCGGTAAGGTCACGTGTCCTGTCGCGACTTTAACATTTTTTAACCATCCCAAAAATTAAAAACTCTGATGTGCACAACGCCGCTAAAGAAGTTTTCACTTCAAAAATTGGTACGTATGGACAAAATTAGTCATTTGGAGCAATAGTTGATAGGAAGTTGCAGGATACTCAAAGTCAAGGTATACAATTTTCATACATTTATGGATTTTGAAAGTGTAAAGAAACTTGATCTGAAGCATTTTTATTAAGCAATGAGGTAATAATATATTCTAATAACAAATCTAACAATATCCCTGCTACAAAAATATAAAAAAAAACGTACGTCAATATATTTTTTTAGCTACTTAATCGTTTTGTCTTCGGATCACTAGTTTCAGCAATATGTATGAATATTTTTCATTTTGAGCTTATTAGAAATGAAGAAATGTATGAAAATTACTAATCTTTGAACTTGTACCTATACCTTGACTTAGAGTAATCCTACAACTTTTGTGCCATATCAACTAATGCTCCAAACGACCAGGGGGGCAATTCTCGCGCTGAGATTATGTCGAATTCGACATTTTTCAAACCATAATTTCTTTATTAAAAATGTAAGTAAAATCTTTACTACGGTCATAATACTTTAGTTTCAATGATCTTTGACAATCCTATAATGTTGAAGCTTGTTTTCTGTGAGTTTTAAATATAGATTTATGGCTCCAAAAATGTCGAATTCGAGATGTCGAAGGCGCGAGAATTGCCCTCCAGTTCTAATTCTAACCATAAATACCATTTGTTTTTGTTAACCGGCACTTTCAGAAAGAATGATCTCCTTTTAGCAAATCCGTGTCTCTTAAAATACCAACTCTGTTTTTATCTTCGCTATGAATACAAATTAAGTTTGGAAACCATAATCTGCGCACAAAGCTAGCTTAGCACATAGGCACATAGTGGCTAACGATAAATATTTGCATGCACCGAATGAACAATCATATAAAATCTTAAGGCGCTATACGACTGCAGCCAGATAGCAATGAGAAAATTGACTAAGAAATCTTAGTGTTGTCTTAAAAGTTGTTTTTGGTTGGTGGTAGGACTTGTTGTAATTCCGCCTGGCTAGCTACCAGCTTATGACGCCATAACAACAATGTTTTCAGCATTGTTGTGTTCCGGCAGTTCGAGATAAGATAGTCAGTTCCTCAGTGGCTGAGGATTCCGGGAGAGGCTCGCTTCCATCTTCAGCCTTATCAATACCTAACCCTAAAATGATGAAGGCTAAGAGTCATCCCGTCATTCATAAAAAAAACATGTATCCGCCTATTCTATGACCCCAAAAGGGGGGGTTTGCCATAATCGCCACGCTCGGCAGGCGGGTTGGCGATCGCAGTATGGACAAGTATGTAGGAGACGCTGCTGCCCATCTGAAGGCTGAGTCCCTTAGTCGCCTTTTACGACACCCACGGGATGAAAGGGGGTAGTGCTATTCTAAGCAGACACTACACAGCTAATTGAATTTTTTTACCAAATAAAACTCAATTTCTCACCACGAACTACAGAAACAGAACTCTATTCTTATAACTTAATTAATTTGCATTTTACAATGCTATTTTAATGTGATAAATATTAAACATGAAAATATAAAAAAAGCAACTTGTCTCATGTCGCTCTGACGGGACGAATTCGAATCCTTGGGAATCCGGTCCTAATTGCATTATGCTACAGATACCTTTTTAGGTCGGCGACATGAGACAAGTTGCTTTTTAACCGACTTCAAAAAAGGAGGAGGTTCTCAATTCGGTTGGTTTTTTTATGTATGTAAACAAATTACGCCGAGATTTTAGGACCAATTTCCGTGTTTTTTTTTGTTCGATGCAGAATAGTTGGCAATTGGTCCCATACAAATTTGGTTTAGTTTGACCCAGTACTTTTTATGTTTTGAGCATTTTTATATATTTCATTTTATATTTGTTACTTGGATGACATGGTATTATCTACCTTTAAAAACTGTGAAATAAAAACTTTTTATATAAAAAATGAAAACCGACTTCAACCCCGACCGAGTTTTTTTCTAGTATATTTTCTTGTTTAATATTTAGAACTCTACCGCTCTACTCTTACACCCATATTCTAAGTCGTTCCTCCAAAACTTACTCGTCCTCGACTTAACGAAACCTCATTGAAAACCTCTTCAAAATACTCATCGAAATCGGTATTCTAAGTCATAACTCCGTAAGGACCTGGAGGAGCAAAGAGTACGTAGCCACTCCGTGTTAGGCCTAGCGCACACTACCATTTTTACCCACGACGAGGTTGAGTGGAGTGTAAAAAGTTTTGGAGGAACGACATAGAATATGGGGGTTAGTGTGTGTGTTGTCGGTCGTTAAAACCAGTGTTGCCAGCTATTGTTTTATCATAGAAACATAACGCATCTGCAACTTATTTAGCATCAAGTTTCTACTCATGGAAAATTACTAACATTCGTTCCAAAAAACACCAGTTTTTAACAGTTAGTTCAACAGAGCAGACTATTATCGCACTTTGCGTTTGCCTGTTATCAAGTAGTGTTTACATTGAATTTGCCTTTTAGCGCTGAGTTATCGTGTTCAATTCATCCATTTTCTCTTGTTGCTCCACTTGTAGCTATCTAGTCGATATAATATCCGATTTTGGTCCGAACCGACTGATGATTTTAATTAATCTAGATACAAAAGTTATAGTAATAGCAATTAATTTAAATGAAAATTCGCAAGACTATGCAAGAGAAGTCGCGGTCGGTCCATATTCTACTTTGTTTTGAATGTTTAAAACTCAATCACGTGACAACGGATCAAGGGATTTGGATGAGAGCATACAGATATAAAATAGCCTGGTTCTCACCGTGATATCCCATGGGCACGGGAATAACGCGGGTAAAACCGTGGGCGTCCTGGTATCATAATTATTTTCACAGACGCCTTATTAGATCTATCGTCGATCGTTTATAGTCCTAGACGCACGCGCACATACCTAAGCGCACGGAGGTGGTCCTATTAAGACCACTTTGTATTGCAATAACGTATTACCGTCGACCAACACAAATGGGTGTGTTATGAAATTGTTTGATATTATGTTTGCTGGTTTATTATACGAGTGTTTCTTGTCGTAATTGGGTATTTAAGTTATTGGTGAATATACAATGTGTGGAATAAATATCAGACTGCGTATTTATCCGATTCAGAATTAAGCAGGTAGTTTAAGCTCTTGTGTTCCCTTAGCCAAAGTAACAATTCAAAAATGATAACGAAGTTTGAAAAGAATTAGATAAATAATAAATTTCATAGAATCACACCTATTATCTAGCCCACGTTAAGTTTCATGAAGAACTTGTGTTATGTATACTAGATAACGGATAAACATACATAAATACTTTTTTGTAAATACATACATAATATACAAATTAAAAACCCAGACCAAGACAAATAGACATGTTCATGCACACAAATATTTGTCTTGTCCGGGGATCGAAGCCGGTACCTCTGGCGTAGAAGGCGGGTTTAGTACCCCTGCGCCAAAAAGGTCGTCAAATCAAATGTATGGGATTTTCAATTTTTCAATTAAATATGGGATTGGCGGATTGGCATAATCCCAGATAAATCATGTGGTCTTATCGCAAGTTAATTGGCGCATATAGACAATAACGAATCGAATTATTGTTTCGCTACATAACGATGTTACTTTGTCTACGGGCCCAGGTATCAGGACCAGTGGAGCTTCACGATCAGATAAGTATAACACATTTGGTGCTGAACGATAATGAATCGTAGCTCAATAAAAAATCTCGATTTGGACCACCACTGAAGTTATTCTAAAACAGTTATTGTACCTACAATCATCTACACATTTACTCGTTGTTAGATTTTGATATCAGGTGCGTACGTACCCAATAAAAGCTTGGTTTTTGTTTTTTTCAATGCTAATTTCATACCGATAATAAATTTTTAATAGAAAAATATCGGAATAAATGAAATCGGCCACAAGTGAATTCTCAGATGGGACTCGAAATGATTTAAGATTTTTTTTTTATTTCGAATCCCAACTCATCTGAAATCATAAATTAATGACTGTTGCATCTTAGTCGATCGTTAAACACCTGAAAAGATGTTTCTTTCGAATGCAAGGATATTCCTAGCATTGATGTGACAACGCTGGCCTACAGCGTATTAAAAATATCAAGTCTCGGTAGATGGTTAGAGCTTTGGACCGGATTTCCAAAGGTCGTGGGTTCGAGTCCCATCTGAGAATTCACTTGTGGACGAGTTCATATTTTCCAATATTTTTCTATTTAAAATTTATCACCTATAGCTGTTTTCATAATACAACTGTTACGCATACTATTCTGGCGACTGTACAACCAGTAGCTAAGTACAGATAAGAGTTATCAATAAGCAATTTAGATTTTTAATGACCCAAGCTGGAGGTATCTTGTCTTGTCTAGTCTTGTCTGCGTCTTACTTTAATAAAGCAATTTCGGTCCAACGTCACAGGAAATTGACCAAATAATTATGTCCTCATTATGTGTCTAGAGAGCTAATGGTCGTCGGCGAAATGTCATTCGAGTTAGATTACGTTACCCAGTCTAAGGCAGCTGTCTCACGCCGGCCACTGACTATCGGCTATTTTCTCGCTCAAGAAACGTAAAACAGATAATAAATTCCGAGTAAAGAAAAGAGATGCATATTTTAATAGTTAATCGCTGACTGTTCACACCACGCCGGCGAGTACTCGTCTCGCTCCACTAGTTTGTAACTGTGACAAGAGCTTTCAAAGAAAATATCAGCTATAAATCTTTACTCGCTACTTGCTCATCGCTGGCGGTGGAACAGCTACTTAAAGATATGTTCAATGTGCGACCAGCTTATTAGCATGTGTCTGAGTGTCTAATTATTTTCTCCATATTAGGGAAAGTGGTAAAAGGTGCATTTTGTTCATATCGGAAAATACGCCCAATTATTTTACTTAAAATCGAATTAATTGGTATGTTCGACAGATAAACGAAATAACAATTTTAACCACATGGATTTTATTTAAAAATTGTCTATACTTATAATGAACATACATAAGTACATACGCAAATCCGTTTACACGTTTTTCCTCAGGGATCGGCAAAACTAACCTAGTTTAAAAAAACTTACTAAGTTGGCTCTCAAAATACCAAAATTAAGTGTTTTTAAACTTAGTATTTTTAGATGCAAGCATGGTATATTCTTGATCAGTTCAATATATTATTTTTTATACTATGATTCATAGTAGCCGCTACATAAACAAAAATAGCATACAAAATCCAGTTGTGTATTTTATTTTATTACCTATGAGTTCCATAGCGAGAAATCAAGTGTTTTTGTCTGTGTTTAAATTTTAACGCGCGTTTTAACCGTTTGTAAAAAAAAACTGTTAAGTATGGCATTTGTAATATCTCATATCATAATATTGTACATTTTGTCGTTAGTGACAAGAATGAAATATTATTATTCGTATAACCTACAATTTCTGTAGCGTTATATCGAGTGCAATATTTATGTTAGATGAAAAAGCGCATTAGTGCATCTATAATTAGATGCATTTAAATGTAGTTAATTATCTATTTAGTGTGTAACGAGACCGGAATAATGCTATAATGGTAAAAAATTATAACAAGTACACATATTGACGTAATTAACAATGCTATGGACAGTATTCAATATGGAATACTTTACATAAGAAAATTAACTTGTTAGTTATATTACGGTGTACTAGCGGACGCATGCGGTTTCGCCCGCATGGTCCCCGTCCCGTGGGAATATCGGGATAAAAAGTAGCCTGTGTTAGTACTTTTGTGTCGTGTGGTGACGGCCTAAGAATACAAGTGTCACCACTCCCATACATGCCTGGGATGTCGTAAGAGTCGACTAAGAGGCTCGATGCATTGAAAACCTGTGCGAGAGAAGGGAAACTTGAAACAAACCCTCTACCAACCCGTCTGGCCAGCGTGGTAGCAGTAAGCTAATAGCCTCCTATGAACGCCACAACAGGCGTGAGTTAGGAGAGGCCTATGTCCAGCAGTGGACGTCCGAAGGCTGATGATGGTGTTAGTACTTGACAGAGACTTCAATTACTAACACATAGGCTACTTTTAAGTCTCCACATACAAATTTCATCCGAATCCGTTCAACCGTTTATGCGTGAAAGAGGAACAAACGAACAAACAAACTGACATACTTTCGCATTTATAATATTATAGTAGGATGTGTATTTAAGGAACTTCGCGGTCGACCAGTAGTGTTTTTTTCGGGAAACGTGTTTTTGAAAAGTAATAAGGTTAAAGCAATAATTAATTATTTAAAAGAAAAAACTATATATTAATTCTATTATTTGTGATTTAAACTCTTTCTATAATTTTATTACTTTTTTAAACAAGGCTCCCTAAAAAAATCTTAATATCGACTGGGAAGGTCTTTTATGTGTTTTTTTAGAATAAATAAATAAATAAATATTAAATATTCGCATACAATCACACCAATTATCTAGTCCCACGTTAAGTTTCATGAAGAACTTGTGTTATGGATACTAGATAACGGATAAACATACTTATATACTTTTTTTTGTAAATACATACTTAATATACATACTAAACACCCAGACCAAGACCAATAGACATGTTCATGCACACAAATATTTGTCTTGTCCGGGGATCGAACCCGGGACCTCTGGCGCAGATGGCGGGGTTAGTACCCCTGCGCCAAACAGGTCGTCAAATAGTATATTTATTCATTACGTTTCATGTGGTAGGTACATTTGAGATCTTCTTACATCCGCTGCTATATATTCTATAAATATCTACATATATCTTATATCCGCTACCTAAGCTACGCAGTGACCCCTTCCTTTAATCAAACTTCCTACTGATATCTCAATACTACTTCAATATTGATAAGATATATCTGGAGACAGATATATCTGTAGTGTATGAAATGAATCCGGTTGAGATCTGTGTCGCGTTGACTCTGTGACCTGTCATCGAGATATACTTTAATGATGCGTTATTTTTAGTTAATTGCACGTGATGGCAAGACCAAGCTTGTATGAGACCGGAAAGTCCTCACCTATAAAAATATAGAGGAAAGAAAGAAAAATATAACATGGATTTTTGAGTCGATCCTACTGCAGCAGGCGTGAGGCGTGGACTTAAAAACATCGTTGTCGTCTCAGCCGCGTTACACCCACTGCTGGGTATAGGCCTCTCCCAAGAATCTCCACAACGATCGTTCCCGCAGTCCGCATCCAGCGGCTTCCCGCGACCTTCACCAGATCGTCGGTCCACCTTGTCGTGGGTCTACCCACGGAGCGTCGTCCTGTGCGCGGTCGCCATTCCAGAACCTTTTCGCCCCAACGGCCATCGGTTCTTCTCGCTATGTGTCCCGCCCACTGCCACTTCAGCTGAGCATTCCTTCGAGTGATGTCAGTTACTTTAGTTATCCTACGGATCATTTCTGATTCGATCACGGAGGGACACGCCGCTTAAAAACATGTTAATATAAAAATGCATGAAATGAAATAGAAATTTTTATTTGCACATTATTTTGCACTAATGCTCCATTTAACTCGTTCAATTAGATAAGTAAATTGACTATTGTTTGGGTTCAGTCCAAAGTTATACGGCCGTTTTTTTTTTAATTTAACAGAGTGGCAAAAATGCTCATATCAATTTATTGCACAAACTCTATTCAATCTTTCTACTCTGAGGCGATAAGGTATTTCATCATGAATTTTTTTGCAACAAGAATTGTTAATTTGTCTGCGCTGGTTTCCACATAGTAATTTGCTAAAGTTATTCCAATTATTTTTGTATGAGCTCTATTCCATTACGTGTTAAATATCTCTATACCTAGTTGTATTTTAGAGAGGATCGTTGGGACGCAATGGAGTTAGCTATGGTCAATCACGAGATGGGTGACCAAACATTTTTAATATCTAGTTTCTTGGTGCTTCGAAAAACAAGTTAACCTTTTGAATTTGTACTCGATAACCATAATTCCGTATGTGATCCGCGTGGTGGGATATTGCCCGTTATCCCCATTTTTAAACAGTTAATAGCATTTTGTTTTCATTATTAAGCATTATTGTATTGTATAGTTTACGGTAAATACTGTACTACGCGATTAAAGGGCCTCAAACTTAGCCTATTTTGTGGTTTATTGGTGTATGTTTTGATTTGTAACTGTACCTTTATAAAAAAATATAATAATGCCTTTGTACCTACACTGGATACACATCCATAAGGCCTGTGTACCAGACACCAGTGCAGTGGTGGAAATATTAAAACATGGTTCGAAGTGATTATTTTACACTATAATTTTAAAGTGCTAAGTCTTAATTGACAATCTCATGCAAGATCATGTGGTAATTGCTCCGCAATTAAAGTCGCTGACTATTGAATTTATTATCGAGGCAACAGATCATTCACACCTATTCATATTCCATTATTAAAATAATAATAGCAGAATTATATTTTGAAGTTAGAATTGTATAAAAAAAACAACGGGTTGCACTCAGGGAGTGCCGGCAGAAGTGAAAACCGCTTAAACGAAACAGCAGGAGCAGGCATACATTTTCGCCGCGCGGTAGAAAGAGAGGTGGATATTACTTCCTCTCCTATGCCCCGGCGCGGTCTACTCTCCCTGCGTCTTACGAATTTTCGATCAGGTCACGTGTCCTGACGCGACTTTAACATTTTTTACCCATCCCAAAAATTTAAAACTGATGTGCACAACGAAGTTTTCACTAAATCTTTAGGCATTCCATTCTATCAAAACCCATTACCAGAATCAGTTGAATATTAAGTTAAGTTAAGTAAGAAAGTTTATCGTATTATTATTATTTTACTGACAATACTCAAAAGCGTCACAAAATAGGATTTTTTATAAAATATTGTATAGCGTCAAGGATGGTAAAGGAGAACAATGAGTTTTATTTATATTGAAGGACAACTAACAAATTTACTACAGAACTCCCGTTTTATTTGTGTATTTTCAGTCTCTTAACTGCATTAACTTTGTTTTTATTGTATATGTAGTATATGTATTTTATTGTATAACTATTTATATATTAGATGATATGTTATTTTCTTTTAATTTGTTTGTTGCGCACCAACTACCCTCATCCCTTCTACCAGTTTATGTGTCATATGGGTTGCCTGGAAGAAAACGCTGCTAAGCGATAAGGCCGCCCTTTGTACAACAAATCTTGTTTATTGTTTTTTCTTTTATACATGTATTTTCTGTCTGTGTGTGTGCAAATAAAGTGTTATAAACAAAAAAAAATAAAAAATTAAAACCCATATCATATTCTAATACATTCACAAATACCGCAGTTATGAGAACGTGAAGAGATTTGAAAATTGTACAACGTGGAATGTATAGACTGCTTATGTGTTTTGCGTAAAAGAGTGGCGACGCGTGCCAACCAACTTACTACTTCTGCTACTTCTAACCTCTTTTGTATCATTCTTGTTTCATCCGCGCGTACAGTAGAGCTGTGGAGTACTAGCGGCCGCTCGCGGTTTCACCCGCGTGGTTCCCGTTCCCGTGGGAATATCGGGATAAAAAGTATCCTATGTTTTGACCCAAGCTATGTTCTATCTCTGTGACAAATTTCATCCGAATCCGTTCAGTAGTTTTACCGTGAAAGAGCAACAAACTAAATTACGAACTTTCGAGTTTATAATATTAGTAGGATAGAGCAGCGTCCCTACCGGACGTAATCGGAACAAAATTTCCCTGTAATTTTTGACGTGACGATTTGAGAACTTTTCGTAAGTTTTTCGTGCAAGCGCCACAATACGCGCGTACCTATATACTTCTAAAAGTCATACCTACACTTCCAAGGTTGCTATGGAGCAACCGAGTAAAAGTAATGTACTTATTATTTACTCTTTACGTAGTAAATGACCTGAATTCTATCGGAGGTGTCTGTGTATTGACGTCACTAACGGCCTACAGTATTGTTTTCCTAACATTATGATTTGGTAGAGCACGCAACTAACGGAAGGCCGTTTGCTTAATGCAGTTGTTGTAACAAGTTATTATAATATTTTATAAAAAAAATTATATTGGAGTTTTGTTTAACTTATCAAACAATATTTAGATTTATAAACATTTTCGATGAGTTTTATTACTGTAACAAATGACTTACACTCCTATCTTCTTCCAAAACTAATTAACGTCATTCGATAGCAGGTTGATCTAAAGCATACCATTTTTATAAAAGGGTATATATTTAGCTATAAAACAACGTTTTCACCACTGTTGTGTTACTTGTGTTCCAGTAGTTAAAATAAGAGAGCCTGTTTTTGCAGTGGCTGAGGATTCTCTGTTCGTACAATGAAGGCTAAGCGTATCCGCGGTGCATATTTAAAAAGTGTGATACCTTATTAAAAATAGCGCGTCAAGTCCTTACCATCATAGGTCGACGTCAGTTTACCAAAAGCAAATAAGTATAAAAAACACTTTTTTTAAGATTTCTGAAAAAGTATGTAATATATATAATATATGTTTAATGGACTTAACAAAATAAGAAAACATGTTTGAGAATGTGCAGCGCTTTTTCATATGATATTCCACATAGTAGCGCACTTTGAATTTTTAAGATCCCCCCTTTCAGTCCTTGTTGCGAAAAAGCATATATATATTTTTTCTCTTATTTGCAAATTAGTTGCAAACGTCATCTAAAGCTATTCCAAATTTTAAGTTGATAGCATTAGTAGTTCTTGATATATCCAGCTGGGACAGACAGACTGAGTCGCACCATAAGGGTAAATTTTTACCATTTTAGTACGGAGCCCTAAAAATTATGTAACATATTACAAAACAACCAGCAGGCACATATTTAAGGTCGCACATCCTCTGGATTGTCGCGCAAAATACTCGTTTGCGTATATTTTTTATCGCTTCGATGCACACCGGTGGCGATCAATAGGTCATTTTTTTACCTCAACAATTTCCGGTTTCAATTGACGTCATAGCGTGAGATTTACCTAGAAACGAGGCTTTCTTAGTTCTATAAAATATATTTATAGCAAATTGATTTATGACTATTAGTAAATCACTAACCACACCGACTTTTTTCGATGTGGAAAAAAATAAACTACAAAATCTGTACAGAGAGCTTTGTCTATAATTTTTTTATTTTTTTTATTATCTTTATTTATTTAGGAGCTTTTGTCTCTAGACACGGCAGCTCCATCGAGGCAAATCAGCCGTTTACATTAGTAATAAAAAAAAATAAGTTTCTGAGATTATTGGAGAAATTATAAAAATATCTTTCACCAGTAATATTACTCCTGACTGAGTGATATAGACTATGATCTTTGATTGTGTGATAATTGCATCTGAAGTAAAAATATATGATGCCCAGCGAGGTAACCACACTGGTTAGCTAGTATCTAAATCATCGAGATCGCAAAAATCTAAAATACAATATTAAAAAAATAATAACATATTTGTTACATTTTATTTTATTTATTTATTTATTTTTATTTAATACTTTATGCACATTGTACAAAGGCGGACTTAATGCCTAAGGCATTTTCTACCAGTCAACCTTAGGGTGATGTGGAGACAACAAGAAGTAGGGTGCACAACCATTGTAAAAAAAACAACATGGGGAATAAATGATTAATTGTAATTAAATAAAATATAAGTACTATTATGAACATAAATACATACTTATACAATACTTTACTTAAATAAATAGATACTATATATAAATATATAATATTATATACATACAAACGATAGCTACTGTTATAGACGATTTGCCACAATTTAACGAATAGCAGCTTCTGCTTGCTCTGTTAAGAATTTACGCAACCTGGTTTTAAACGCATACCGACTGGTGGACATTCTGATGTCAAAAGGAAGGGCGTTCCACAGAAGAATAGGATAAACGAAGAATGAAGAATGAATAACATCGGAGTGATGAGAAGGACAAATAAGTAAAAGGTTAGAAGAAGAACGGAGATTTTTATCGTGAGAAGTACATAAGTACCGGAAACGCGAAGTAAGATAAGGGGGGGCATTAGGGGAGTTTAGTATAGTAAAGAGGGTGGTCAAGGCCCGCATACTTCTACGCTGCCGAATGGGCAACCATTTAAGCAGAGATCGGTGTGCGGACACATGATCATACTTGCGGAGATTATAAACGAATCGAATGCAGTTATTTAGAAGACGGTCAAGCTTATTAAGTAGATCTGCATTCAGGTCGAGGTAGCACACATCACCATAGTCGACTATAGGGAAAATTAAAGTCTGCACAAGCAATGCTTTGATATTGGCAGGTAAGAAGTTTTTGAGGCGATAAAGACACCTCAAAATTCCAGTGACCCTCTGACAAACACTTGTCACTTGAGTCTGCCAATTTAACCTGGAGTCTAAATGTAAACCCAAATCCTTAACACTATGGTCAACTGTAATTGTAGCGCCATCGAAGATAATAGGAGACAAATTGGTCAAGTCGACTCTGGATATCATACGGTAACTGCCCACCAACACAGCTTGGCATTTACCCGGGTTGACGGTTACACCAAAACGTCGGACCAACACTTAATGTTGTGTAGGTCCCTATTCAACGCGTTGATTGCATCATCTAGGTTATCAACACTTGCCTTAGCATATATCTGCAAGTCGTCAGCGTAAAGATGATACGAACACTGAAGTTTATGTGTGATAAAGTTGATAAAAATTGAGAAAAGGAGAGGAGAAAGTATGCCGCCTTGGGGAACGCCAGTATCCAGGCTACGCCAGGATGATGTTGCTTCATCCAACTGCACTGCCTGGTGACGATCCCGAAGATAAGATGAGAACCATTCCAGTACCTCTTCAGAGATCATAAGATGGGACAATATGGAGAGAAGGATGTCGTGACTGACGGTATTAAAAGCGTTGGAGAAGTCAATAAGTACCAAGACGGTTACCTTACCATCCTCAACCGCAGCCCTAATATCGCCTGTCACTTTAAGGAGAGCGGTAGTGGTACTATGTCCAGGCCTAAAACCGGACTGAAAAGGGCTTAGGACAGATTTCTGATGGATAAAGTGCGAGAATTGTTTGTGGACACAGGCCTCTAGTACTTTGGACATGAAGGGGAGGATGGAAATTGGACGAAATTGATTGGGATGAGTTGGATTAGCAACTTTCGGGAGAGGGCGGACATAAGCTTTACGCCAGAGGTTAGGGAAAACGCCGGAATCAAGGGAGAAATTAATGATGTGGGTAATGGCAGGAAGCAGATGGTCCAATATAGTAACAATCATGCGGCGACTGATGCTATCACAACCCACAGCATTGGACTTGATGGATAGGATGATCTTTTTGATCTCTGTCTGGGTGACTGAAGAAAAATGAAAAGGGGTTATATTAGGACGCGTTAGACCTGCTATAGAAGAAACAGCGCGTGAAGTCGACGCACCATCAAGTTTCGATGAGGAGGTGAAGTGGATATTAAGATCGTTAATACCAATAGATTTGGGCCGGTCTAAATGTCGCGATTTGCCAATACCTAGAGTTCCAAGGAATTTCCAGATATCAGCAGAAGAGGAGGATGAGATGTTATCAAGAATATGGCGACGTTTTGCGTTACGTATCATCTGATTACACCGGTTTCTGGCAGTTTTGAAAAGTTTCCAACTGTCGTCCAGGCGATCCCTTTTAAACTTGCGGAAAGCCTTGTCCCTACGCCTCATCGCCATTTGTACACCTTTGGTCATCCAAGGCGCCGGTGGCCGCTTTAGTTTGATCTTTTTGATCGGCGCATGGATATCATACAGGGCCAGTACAATATCATTGAACACTTGAATTTTAGCATCTACGGTAGTGGCTTGAATGACAGGATCCCAGTCGATTTCCGATGCATCTTTTTGCAGTCCGTCAATGTCCATACGCGCAAAGCAGCGCCTGTGCAAGACCTTAGGAGTGGGCTTAGGGGGCTTAAGAATATAGGACAGGAAAATTAGGTCGTGACGGGAAAATCCAGGAGCGATGTGTTGACCATGTGATGGGACGAGAGAAGGATTAGATGTGAGGATTAAGTCGAGTCGAGCCATGTATCATCACCATCAAGGTTATGGTGAGTTGGCTGCAAAGGTAAGACATGGAGGCTGGCTGACTTAATTATGTGATGGAGTTTATAGGACCGAGGGGAATTGGGTTCTAGGAGATTGGTATTAAAGTCACCCATGATGATGTGATGTGCATACTCAGTGCCCAAAGATTCTAAAACCGATTCAAACTCGGTGAAATAGTCAAGAGAGGGGGGACAGTATTATTATTTTATGTAGGTTTTATAAGAGAGAATTGAGCGAAAAAAAAATAATTCTCAGTTATATTTTTAAATTTTTGAATATAGGATATATCTTAAAACCTATAGGTTTAATTAAGTGTAATACACACATAACTGTAATTTAAATTAATAATAATATTTTTGTTACAGGTAAATAACCAATAATCGACGCCTGGATTTTTACATCTCTTGGTAAGATGTTTATATAAATATACTGTAATAAGAGTTATTAATAGTTTTAACACAACAAAATCACTCAGTTTATTAAATGCAAAGTATTTAAGGAAATTCCAGACTGATTAAATTAAAACTACAGTTACATAATAACTTTAAAAATAAAGTAAAAATTAAAAGCAGCCGCTCGCGTTTTCACACGCGTGGTTGCCGTTCCCGTGGGAATATCGTGATAAAAATTAGTCTATGTAATTTTTTATGATTTTGTAGTTTTTGCATTTTTCAATGCTATTTATATACTTATGGTAAATTTTAAATAGAAAAATATTGGAAAAAATTAACTCGGCCACAAGTGAATTCTCAGGCGGGAATCGATTCCCATAAGTATAAAAATAGCATTGAAAAATGCAAAAATTACAAAATCATAAATTATTGGTAGTTGCATCTTAATCGATCGTTAAACACCTGAAAAGATGTTTCTTTCGAATGCAAGCATATTTCCTAGCATAGATGTGACAACGCTGGCCTACAGTGTATTAAAAATATAAAAGTATTGGAGAATTTCGACGGTGGTTCGCAAGTCTCGGTAGCTCAGCGGTTAGAGCATTGGACCGGATTTCCAAAGGTCGCGGGTTCGATTCCCGTCTGAGAATTCACTTGTGGCCGAGTTAATTTTTTTATAATATTTTTCTATTTAAAATTTACCATAGTGTATGTCATTTCAACTAATTCTATGCCAAAAATCACGTTGTTTCGATTGGTTGCTTAGTTAGGGCGTGAAAGAAGTAAGGAAGAAACAAGCTTCTTCATGGCAGAATGCCCAATGTATGCATCGCTGCACTGGGAACTCTTTGAAGCGGACAAGCTAAAAGAAGATGATCTAAAGCAGTTGACGATAAGTTAACTCAACAGGTACTGTAAGCGCAAAGGAAGGTTCGAGGGTCCGACGCCGGTGGGGTGAACCATTTGAGGGGGAATTGGGTGAAATGGTCCCAACTAGGGAGACTGATCACCCACTCGCCCGGCCTTGCTGGTGTCCCCTCTCCAAAAATAATAAATAAAATAATAATAGGACGTAAAAGAAGGACAAACAAACACACTTTCGCATTTACAATATTAGTTAGGATTAAGATATACGGAGGCAAAACGCACCTTTGCCGTAACACTTTAATTCAATTTTTTATTTTGTAGCGGAAAATAGACAGTTGATATAAATGACACCGTGACACCAAAATATTATCTTAATATATATAAATCTCCTGTCACGATGTTTGTCCGCGATGGACTCCTAAACTACTTAACCGATTTAAATTAAATTGGCACACCGTGAGCAGTCTGGTCCAACTTAAGAGATAGGATAGCTTTGATCCCAAAATTCCCACGGGAACGGGAACCACGCGGGTGAAACCGCGCCCGGCCTCTAGTGAATTATAATATTTCATTCTTTATGTTTGGCTGAAATAGTAATAGTGTTATTTGCTAAAATATTATATTTGACAAATGATATACTGATATAATGATATAAACATATCATATTGCTGTGGTCATATTAAAAAGGTTTCTAAGCAAATTGTTTAGAAAATATTTGAAAATAAATATCGTATTTTGACACATTAGTATCGAATTAATCCTTGTTTCATGTCATTTTGCAGTAGACATATGAAAGAGGCTTTACAAAGCTAGTTTCTACTAAATATTGGCCAATAAATATTGAATTTGACAAATTACTATCGATACAGTTGTATCATATCATACTGCAGTGGTCAAGTGGGAGGATTTTTTCAAAGCTAGTTTTAGCTTAAACTAGGTAATCTTCTGATTAAGGAATTAAAGTTAATGTATGAATACATGAAATGTATGCTCATTGACACAAGTTTAAGACAACACCATATAGAGTATTCGGATTACTCCATACAAGTCGAACATTGCCACGATTGATGAAGAAAATTCGATTTTTTAACACATAAATAACAGTTCACTGAATATTTAATGAAGTCGTTAATCTGAACGAAGAATTCTTGATTGCAGTAGTTTTATAAAAGCGGTCATATAGGATTGTAAAATATATAGTGCGGGTACAGCACAACTCATAACATTTGTGTTAGGAGAACCTTAAATATCAAAGCCTATTTTAAAACGTTTAAATATTGCTAAAAAAAGATTTAGACGAATTGAGAACCTCCTCCTTTTTTTGAAGTCGGTTGAAACAGCAAATTCAGGTAAAATGATAAAGGAACATGTCTTTCTCCACTATAGATAAATAAATATTAGACCACATCACATAAACTGCTCTAATTGCCAAGGTAGCAACTAATACTGTACTGTAATGTGGATATTATAAACACCACCGGTACCACAAAGATCCATAATAATTTAAGATTTTGACCCGAAGGTCAAATACGGTACCTCAGAGACACCACGAATTCAATTCAATTCAATTGTACGCTAAGTATCTCCACTAATGCTAGAACCACACTATCGCGCTAAAGCGTACAGTACCCGGCGATAAATATTGCACATCGACCTTTGCATTTTGTATTTATACAAAGAATAAAAAGAATTATCAAAAGAAGCAAATCATAATTGTTTTAACAGCTCCTAATAGATACCGGACTGTTTGTATTTCGTGCGACAGAGATAACGCTCTACTAAGCCGAAATTAGCCGATTGTCTCTTTCCAATGGTCGATGTGCAATATTTATCGCCGGGTACTGTAAATTAGTCGCTTTCATGACAAGTCTGGCTAAGCAAAAGTCACATTTCAGAGAACTCTCTGAACTCTGAACTACTGAACTCAGTAAGAACTGTGACTATTGCTTTGCCAGACATATCGTGACAGCGGCAAAAAACTGCGTTGTCGCGATATTGTAGAGAGTAACGGAATTCATATTCCGTTATATATTTGTAAATGGGATATATTGATATTTTTATTGCGTATTACGTATTGCCAAAGTCTACCTATGTATTTCTTTGATTCTTGCATCCTTCAATATAAATGTAAACAGTTAAACTTTTTTGTACGGAGGCTGGCGTCGTCCGGTCAACCATTTTAGGTTTTTTCAAAATGGCGTTGCACGATAATACCTATATAAATGAGCAGGGGACACGCAGAAGAACAAAAAATGTTATGATATATAATGCCCTAAAGTGTCACGTTAGCCAGATAATTAGAGTTTTAAAATAAATAATGCCGACCCTAAATATCTATCTACCTTACCTTTGTATCTTTAACTCCAATTATCTCACTAACCTGACACTTTGGGGCATTATGTTAATTTTCGTCGACAGCTGTAAATGTGTAATGACGCAAATCCTTAAGCAATGAGTCAATATTGCTTAAAACATATAATTACCTACATTGATTCATTATAACTCTTAGAGTTTCGTGTAAAATATTTTCATTTACGGAGAAGAATGTATTGTGATTCAGTTTCAGTATGAATTGTGTTTGCTAAGTTTCGGTTTCAAATAACCCTTACTTTGGAAGCGCTCATGGCCGCGCTTGACAGACTAATCGTATTCGATCACGTTCGTTAAGCAAAGTTCGGCCCGGTCAGGTGTCGGATGGGTGACCATAAAGTGGGATTATAACTGAGCGCTTCCGTGCTTCGGAGGGCACGTTAAACCGTGGGTCCCGGCTGTTCTCATTTGATTACAGTCGTTAAGCCAAGTCAGAGGCCTTATAGGTGGCTTGATAAACTCTGACACCACTAATCCTCGCTCGATAAGAAGAAGAAGAAGAAAACCCTTACTTTTAGAAAAAAATACTACTAATGTATTCTTCTAAAATCGAACGCAGTACTCAATATTTGGGTTTCGTATTCTTCTAAAATCAACGCAGTACTCAATATTAGGGTTTCGTATTCTTCTAAAATCAACGAAGTACTCAATATTTGGGTTTCGTATTTTAATAATATCAACGCAGTACACAATATTTGGGTTTCGTTTCGTCATTAAAAAGGAAAAACAAATCAAAAGGTCACCATCAGTGTGCGTGTTATACTCGAAATTGTACCGGTACCCTTATGAAAAAATATCCTATAAACTAAAAATAATAATGTACGAGTATAATATGCAAATTACAATAATTTTTATTTTAAAGCGTATTAAAGAGTACCTAACTTTTGGGACATTATACATTTTATTTACTTCAGCTTAGGATTATTATTATTAGTTTATGATCTCTAGACCAGTTTGATTGATTTTATAAAGTATAAACTTCGAATATCATTACCCACCTAAATCAAATCCAGTTCAATTGAAAAAAGCGGTAGAATTGGGTGCTGACGCAGTTAATGAAAAAAAGGCTTTAAATAGCATTATTATTATTTCCATACAGACCGGTTACAAACTGACTCCGAGAATAAGTTTTATGGCTTTAGCCGTAGGCGGTTTATCAATTTTATTAGTTCTACAACGATATTATGTAGGAAATTGGTGACCCCCGGCGACGGCTATGTTCGCATGGATTATTTTCCACTTCCCCATATAAATACAACTAATAAGTACTATTCCCATCCGATCAAAAAGTACATAATTTAGTAGCTTCATATTATTTCAAAATAATGATAACAGCTGATGGTATTTATTGAAATGATTGCCGAAATAGGATAATAAAAAAAGGGTTCGATCACATTTAATCGAACGGGAAAAGAAACTGCGCTCAACCAAGCTAATAATTGACTGATCAGCAAAAAAAAGTCAATTTTGTCACCAAGTACTAGGTCAGCCAAAAAGAGTTGCTGATCTAATAGATAATCTGCTGATCAAAATATTTATTCCTAAAAAAATAATCCCAAAATTTTTGCATATGACATTTCGGCATTTGCCGCCACATGTGCATGGTCTATTTTCCTGGCTTTATTTAGTTTTGACCGGTTCGAGGTTTCTAGTGTGTTCAGAATATTTTTTTTTGTTTAGCCTGTTTTTTTGTCCTTTGCGAAATAAGTCAAGCTCGAGCGTGATCTGGGTACAAGTGATCAGCAAAAAGCGGTATTAACGGTTTTCTCACGTTTACCTACTGCGAAATAAGTCCGATAGTAGGAAAGAAATATATTCGTATGATAAATTTTAAATAGAAAAATATTTTGAGATTCGAACCCGGGCTTTCAAGTTGGCGACACCTAGAGACCGGTGTAAGTAGCACTCTACAACGGAGATCGTCAAAAGTTAATAATAATAGTTATGAGCAGCAATAAAATGTTGGTCGACTTTTGTGTATTTTGGGACCTATATATTTCTTTGGATGTTAAAACAGCAAAACGAATATATTTTATGATTTTTAAAATTTTGCATTTTTCAATGCTATTTACTTATGATAAATTTTAAATAGAGAAATATTGGAAAAAATCAATTTGGCCACTAGTGAATTGTGGCCGAGTTGATTTTTTTATTTTGATCGTCGAAACGAAACCCAAATACTTGAGTTCTTCGTTGACTTTAGAAGAGTACATTAGTAAGAGAGACTTTTTTGCTAAAAGTAAGGGTTATTTCAAACCGAAACTTAGCAAACAAATTTCATAATGAAACTGAATCACAGTCGGTAAATAAAAATATTTTACACGAAACTCTAAGAATTATAATGAATAAATATTACATGTTTAAAGCAAAATTGACTCATTGTTTGAGGATTTGCGTCATTACTTATTTTAAGCTGTCGATGAAAGTTTCAAATTGACATCACTTACGGCTCGAAGGACCATGTGGAAGGGAGTGGTTTGTTAGTGGACTGCTTGTTAATAAAATTACTGGTTGCGCTTGAATATGAACTCGTAGTTTATCGTTAAATTGACGTAGACACTTTAGGAATTACACTTGATGCCAGTTTAAAGTTAAAATTATATTGTTTTATATTAATTAGAATTATTGAGGCGGGAGCACGACCGATTCAAATGTTGCCCGGAAGTAGAGAGAGAGAGATAACAAACGAAATTATTTCAATAATTTATAATAATATGGCGTGGCGGGTAGCCAGGTACCGAATCCAACGAGATTTGATGCCCTTTATGAAAAAAGTGTCGGAATGTTCGGTTTTAAATCAAAATAACTGAATTAACTCTTCACGAACATTGTGGGGTAAATTACTCCAGGGGTGTACTCCAGCCGCACTAAAACGAAAATATTTTCTTTTCTTGACAAAGTTAGTCGCTTCTCTTTATACTTAAGTATTCTCTGCTTGAACCTCAAAAAATCGTGGCCTGTAAGTTTATAGCCCATGGTGTTAATAACGTATGTAGTTTTTATTCAATTTTACTAAAAAAAAATATTTTTTTGAGTATTCAAGCAATATGGTCCAGTTTCCTTTCTGATTCCGGCGTTGTTGGCTTTTTATTTTATATATGACTGTTTGTGAGGATAGGAGTCCAAATAGATAAATTTGTTATTCTTTGTTTTATCAAATTAAAGAATTATAAATTAAGAAAATGTATGTTACTTTTTATCATAAATGCAACTAGATGAACCATTATTGCATTCAAATAGTAAATATTAGCTGTTTAAAATAATTGCGTATTTATTTGCTAAATTTTAAGTTTGGGGTGATTTTTACCCCTCTATGTCAGTTGTGTAACAAAAAATAACGATGTTACTTCAGGGTTAAGTTTGTTTGAAGTGTCAGATCATTAAGTATGATAGTATATAACGATAGATAAAATCTATGTGTTCAATATCGTAATTTATCGTAATAATTTGGAATCTTATACTCCTGACAGTACGTATCCCTTTCAAATATGAATTAAAACATACGAGAAGAAGTGGTTGCATTATGCCATTACATATATTAATGCTAAACAATTAACCGTTAAATTAATTCATAAACCGTCTATTAATACAGCTTCTATCTATATAAGACTGAAGGCCTCAACCGAATGTATTAATTGGCCAATTTGCTTACAAAACCATGCCCACGCTATCCCATTGTTTAATAATACGGACGGGAAGTTTGATTTGAGTTGAGGTTATTTGACCATTAATATTGTCTATGGCTGCACAGGTTGTGATATTATAGGCTGATGATCTACTGAGCAATCTCTCAACAAGTGATGTGTATGTAATTTGAGATGTTTTGAACCTACGACGGGAAAACACTTAGCCTTTATCAAACCTTAGGGGCTTACCGCCATCTCTTAACGCAGTATTGTTTCAATCATACCAATGCTATTTTGTACCACGACCCTCTTAAAATAAGCTTATTTTCCAACAGAAGTTGTGTGCCTTGAAAGTGTGAAGTGTTTCAAAATTTAACAACTTCAATTTGTTCGTTGACAGGAACAATGATTAAAGAAGTACATGGAACTGAGATAGTTGATTTTAGAAACTTACATTATACAAATATATAATAGGTGTTTTGATATCTTTATTTTTTTTGCGAATGTACAGTAGCTGCCTATTTAGGTCCGCCATTACAAAGTATCATCGAGTGTAGATAAGCACGTCTTTTTATGTATTTCATTCCATAGATATATCTCAATGGACAGGAATAACAAAATTTTACTTTGTGGAGTGTCATGGTACGAACGTTCTTATGACATGATGTATTCTAAAAGATGACAGTAGGATGATGTTAAGTAATGATAAGACTGAAGGTAGAATCGCACTTTGTCAGGACCCTCAACCACTGATGAACTTGGTATCATCACACAACAACGATGAAAACGATGTTGCTATGTTAAGTTAATATTGTAATAAGTACTCGAAACAAGCCATATGACCCACCAAAAATGATCGGCTGTTAAAAAAATAATGGAAAATAATCATATGATTTTAAGTTTAGATTTTAAAAGAAAAATACTAGAAAAAAACGACACCACCAAAAGGGATTCTCAGGTGTGGTGGAGACCGAAAAGGTTACGGGTTCATGTCCCGCCTAGAATCACTTGTAGCCGAGTGGTTTTTTGTAGTATTTTTCTATTAAAATTTATTAAATTAAATAAACGCTAAATTATTTCTGTAGTCTCTCCCCCCTATTTCTCTCTCTTCTCTTATTTATAAAGAAGCATATATAAATAAACTACTTAAAAAATAACACATCGTCAATTAAATATTTTTTTCTATGTTTTATATATCAAATATCATATGCTAATAAACGAATTAAACGAATGTCAACGAACGCAACACTGAAGTTGGATTATCTTTATAATAATTTCAATAACGAGCTCATTACAAAACGAAAATAAATTATATTTCTATAAATAGCAACACGTCGTTAAAAATAACAAAATTGCTATTAAGATTTACAGTTCCTTGTGAATTTCCTTTTAAGGGAGTACCTATCTATTTTGCGATCTTCCAATTATGCACATAATGATAATATCATAATGTCCTTTCGTAAACTATTATGATTACGTTTATTGAGTTAACAAGTAAGTACATGATAATACTGAAAATATACTTATTTACGTTTAAAGTTACTAACTGCGTCAGATATGTTCTTGACTTGTTTTTTTTCTGTTTGTGTGATCTTGTCATTGTTTTTACTTAGTTATTTGTTCTGAAGAAAATAAGTTATCGCTTTGCAAACAAACAAACATGGGAAATTAGTAGCAATTATTTATCACTGAATTTATCATCTAAAACTTGTGTTACTTTTTAAAGAAAAGTAAATAGGTTTCTCCGTCAAGGTAAAAATCCTGAGGTAAAAACCACATAACACAAGAACAGTTATTTGTTATGCAAGGCTGGAAAGTTGTGTTTTTCGTCGAGCTACCTATATTTGTTAACTTTAGGGATTCAAAGTTACGAGACGCTAAAAACGTTGCTGCCGAGCGAAACACACAATCTTTCACCTCACAACAGCGAGGAAATTTTTTTTGGTTATTTCCGCGGTCAACTTCCGGTAAAAACTATTTTAACAAATAGTTTAATCTAAATACCTGAATCTTATTCTTGTTTTTTAATTATTTAAATTACTAAAGTAATTAAAAGTATTATAGTTCATTAAAAGTTATTAAAAATAGGAGTAAAATATAGTCCTTATTTATCAAATTCCATGAACTCTTTAAACTTAGACGACAGCTTCTTTCTTGCTCATCTTCATCGTGTAGATTTAACAGCGCCGACAGCGATTCCACTTGGATCTTACATGACAAGTTGGACTCCAACTTTTCCATTTCCCCTTAAAATTTCAACCTTGTTCATGCCAACGTGCAAAGTATTCCTGCTCATCACTCCGCTCTCGTGGCGCCTATTAGCAACTCATCAGTCGACGCTTTCTTAATTTCGGAATCGTTTCTAAAGCCCTCTCTACCCTCCTCACTATTTGTTATTCCTGGCTACAACCTTATCCGAAATGACCGAACTGGTAAGGGGAGCGGTGACGTAGCTATCTACCTCCGCGCCGACCTACCGTTTCGTATTGTCAGTTCCTCTTTGCATATAGCGCATCAGCCGAGCACCTTTTCCTAGAAATCTCTCTTCGACACACAAAATTACTACTCAGTTTTCTTTACTCACCTAACTCTTCGATTGACTATTTCAATTCATTTGATAACCTTCTTGAAATTATGGGTGACTTTAACACAGTCATACTTACTAAAGTCTAATGCACGATCTTCGAAATTACAAAAAAATCTTTCCTCCTACAATCTGCATGTTCTCCCTCTACCATTTTCCGAACTGCACGCTCCTCGATCTTATGTTTGTTTTTGTTTTCGAAAAAGTTTCTTCTAACGGCCAAATTACTAAATTCTATTATCACGACGTCGTCTTTGCCTCCAATCAACTTTGCCCCCCAAAACGTAAGCCCCCGTTACAATCTACGCCGTAAATTCAAACACATAAACTTGGAGGCTCTGCGACTAGACGCCAGTGATGTGGATTGGTCTTCAGTGCTTAATGCATCTAGTCTCGACGATACAATATCTCGGTTCAACTCCCTGCTACTTAATTTATTTGATAAGCATGCTCCGTCTCGACGTGCCAGAATTAAACGTAACTCAGCCTCTTGGCTAAATGTCATGTCATGGTCATGTCAGGTCATGTCACTTAGGAATAAAGCTATGCGAAAATAAAAAATATAAAAATCAGGCTAAATTGGTACGTTTGAAACGCTTTCGGAACCGCTGCAGTCGTTTGTGTAGGGGTGCCAAGAGACGCTTTTTTCACGATTCACTGACTAACCGTAACCCGGCGGATGCTTTGGCTTTTCTACGCTCTGTCGGGGTAGACAAATCCTCTGCGTCTGTTCCCATTGGTACTGACTTAAATGCTTTAAATAGGCACCTCTCCCTTCCTCCAGTCTCTCTTGATCGCAGTGTCAAAGATGCTATATTAGAGCAACTGTCCTTCTTTTCTCGACCTCACTGCTCGCCTTTTGAACTTTCTCTAGTGTCCGAGAGTGATGTCAAAAGTGCCATCCTGGCTATCTCGTCTGAGGCTGTTGGTGAGGATAACATGTGCTCTAGAATGTTCATTCCTATTTTATCTATTCTTCTCCCAACCATCACAGCTATTTTCAATGCTTCTTTTGCAACGAAATGCTTTCCCAAGATCTGGAAAATTGCTCACATAGTTCCTTTATAGTACCTACCCATTGTCGTCCTATATCCATCTTGCCTTTCCTATCTAAAGCTCTTGAGCACATTGTTCATAAACAGCTTTCTTCTTTTCTTTTATCTAACAATCTTCTGAGCCAGTACCAATCTGGGTTTCGCCCCGGACACAGCACCGCCACTGCCTTACTAAATGTCACTGACTACGTTCGTTGGGCCATGGAGGGTCTACGAAACGATTTGTCTAATTGTCATAGGAATTTTGAGATTCTCTTGCCTTTGAGATTTTCTCTTAAGAGTGCCTAAGTGCCGATACCTACTTTATAGATACACAAATAACATGAGAGGCAGAAAATATACTTATATATGTATATATAATCTTAAGAGGCAGAAATAAAGAGGAAGGCAATTTTTTGAACTTAGCCTTAAAAATAATACTGACACTGACTTACACACGTTCAAACACTATTTTGTCGACGATAATTTTACATATAAAAATATTCCTATGTAAATATTTTTTTGCGTAATAACTTTCATACTACGTGTCGCTAGTGGCAAACATGTAAAATTCATACTTATGAACTGGCACGTATTATAAAATAATGACGTAATGTTTGTAAACATTTTGCGCCGGAGTGAGTGCGATGTCCTGTTTGAATTGAAATGCGTATTAAAATAAATCTTAATTTGCAGTCATTTATCATATTGTATAATGTACGGTCGACCGCAGGTCAGGGAAGCCATTCTCGCACCTTCAACCTCTCGAATTCGACATTTTGAAGTGAAAACTTCTTTAGTGGCATTGTGCACATGAGAGTTTGAAATTTTTGGGATGGGTAAAAAATGTTAAAGTCGCGTCAGGACACGTGCCCCTGATCGAAAATTCGTAAGACGGAGGGAGAGTAGACCGCCGGCGCGGCGTAGGAGAGGAAGTTATATGTCCCTCTCTTTCTATCGCGCGGCGAAAATATATGCCTGCTCCTGCTGTTTTTTCACTTCTGCCGGCACTCCCGGAGTTGTTTTTAAAATTTAATATTTAAAACTCACTGAAAACAATCTTCAACATTATAGGACTGTCAAAGATCATTGAAACTAAAGTATTTTGGCCGTATTAAAGATTTTACTTACACTTTCAATAAAGAAATTATGGTTAGAAAACTGTCGAATTCGACATATCTCAGTGCGAGAAACCCCCCTGGCCATACAAAACTGTTAAATCTCTCCAATCGACTTTGAACTCTAATACGTAAGCCGTTGATTTCGTAATCACCTGAAGATGATGTATTGTATAAGCCTCAATTGCACTTGTCTGTACATTCAACAGCAGCGCAAAATGTCCGATTTCCTTAATAGATGTTGAACCTAGCGCACAGCACGTAAAGGCCAATCAATCAATTGGAAAAAAGTTACAGATTTGTATGATCGACTTAGATCTGCCCCCTAATTGTCTATTTAATTGTCTATTTTCAAAATCTATCACAATCCCTTTCAAAGGTATTATGATTGTGATGGTGATTTATGGAATTGTGTAACTTATAGTCGTAATCCCTTTCGGAACGAATGGTGTTTTAAATGACACTTCATTTGTATTTCTCCATACATTTGAAAGATATTTTCGTCTGTCACTTTGCTTTGATAGTTCAATTTCGTTCATTCAATACCTTTCAAAACGCGTCCCGATCACAATCCCTATCAAATGTCAAATAGTGACGGCCTGAAGTATGTGAATATCTTTCAAATGATTAATTGAAGGGTATTGCGATAGTTTTTAATTTTATGAACGACGGTGAGACTCTTAGAGACATCTTAGAGATGCCTTCGTCATATGTTAAGTATTGATAAGGCCGAAGATGGAAGCGAGCCTCTCCCGGAATCCTCATCACTGAGGAACTGGCTTAAAATAGATTTTAAAAATAGACAATACCTATTGGTAAGTGAATTTCCTAACAATTCATCGAATTGTTTATCTTCTATGGAGTTCGAACTGAGTCAGTGCCAATGTAGAAGAATTTGCTTTTAATTTTTTGAAGGCAAGAAAACTGACCAAAAACAATCTAAAGGAAGCAAATTCTATAGGAAATTACCAAAAAAATGAATTGTCAATGAATTCACTAGCAAAATTGCGTTCGCGTCCTTTTTAACCCCCCCAGATCAATTAGTTTTAAAATATCAAAAAAAACTTTAATATTTTAGTATTTTAGTCAAATTATTTCATTGGGGAATTTATGTGGTTTTTCAATCCAAATACGTTAAACAAAACTGCTCACTTGTATATTCATGGAGTTTATTGATGTTTAACAGCAATTACGCAAATAATTTGGTGCGGTTATTTACCTTTTACAGAGCACACTAGAGGCATTATTTATTAATAACATTCAGTCTAAAAATAGTGAATCTTCAGATAACTAACGAACGGCCTCTGTTGCATGATGATAAGTTTAAGAGGTCATAAATAATTTAACGAGATATACAGACGTCCTGTCCTGTCCAAAACATCGAGAGTATTTTCAGTACTGTAGGCTTAGCACGAAAAACTTTGGAGTACGTACGTACTGCGATCGCCAACCCGCCTGCCAAGCGTGGCGATTATGGCAACCCCCCTTTTGGGAGAGGCCTAAATCCAGCAGTGGGTGTTATATGGCTGAGACGACGACGACGACGTATTATTTGTAAGTTTATTTTGACCATACGTCCTCGATACTATAGCATTCTGAATGATATATAGCAGAGGTATCATTCAGAACGTAGTGCCATTTCTCGCATGCACCCCTTTACGCTATGACCCGGCTACACGCTACTTCTTTCCTGTGTCATGCTTGCACAAACCTGGAGGTCTACTCTCTAAGCACGAAACCCGTAGTTTGGGCCTAAGTTACGGATGTTTCCTACTCCGTATCACCTACGGACAGCTTACTAGTTCGTAGACCCGATCTAAGAATGAATGAGAATACGTTTTGACATTGTCCCTACTCCCGATGTGTTTGTGCCGTTTGTCAAAACTAGTATATCCGGAATCAATAGAGTGTAGGCTCCATCCTTACGGGAAACTTACGGACGGGGGCCCGTATCTTAGTTGACGGGCTTAGAGATTAGGGCTCCAGATTACGTAGGACGTAGCGGATTGTCCCGGCTACTCTTGCCTGCGCAAAACGGTTTGTGCAGTCATGCTTTCAGGTTAGACATTGCTTGTAGCCGGGACATTACGCTGACAGGCATTCACACGCAGTTTCAAGCTGAATTTAGTTGGAACTAGCGACACATGTGGTCAAAATTAAATTTCTGAGGGTGGCGGGAACGGTTCTATGTATTCGGTTTGATCGGTGGTAGAACTTGTTCTACGCCCGCCTCGCTAGTTACCACAAACTTATCGAAGTCTGACACCATAACAACAATGTTTTCAGCATTGTTATGTTCCTGCACAGATAAGATAGCCTTTTCCTCAGTGGTTGAGGATCGGGAGAGAGGCGTGCTTCCACCCTCAGCCTTATCATTAGTTAAGACCACGTATAATGAATGCTGAGCGTCACCGTTATTCATAAAATAAACTTTAAGATTTTGTTGACGAGTCTTATTGAACAGCCGTATTACGTATGTCATGAACGCGGAGTGGTATAAGACACTTAAGTCCTTATATAGGGTTATTACGTCAATCAGCGAGTCCTTGGTGAGTCAGATAAATTTCTAATTAAGGTGACCATGCCAGCGGTCTTTACTTTGTAAAGTCTCCTATATAAAGTCTTATGTGGGAATCACAGACCTATATCGAGATAGACGTGCTTCAAGCTGTGTGAGATCATAGCGGGTCGTATTTTTCGTACTTACGATGACGTCACGAGCGAAATTTAGTGAATGTGTAAATGTTATTGACGAGCTTTTGCAAGAAAGCACTGCACTATTAACCATTTTCGTTGCTGAGTGACGCGTATTTTCATGGCAATGGTCTCAACTGACGTAGGTCGTAAAACTTTGACCGTGGATCAAACTTTTGGCACGCAAGGTGCAAAACTTTTACCGTCGATCTTGATATAGGTCTCTGTTGGGAATTAACAAATCCCATAGACAGACAAACATCCTGTAGGCTAGCATGAGCGGCTTTTAGCGACTCGATAACGCACCGTTATATCATTCTATATGATATTACGCAATGGTAGCCCAGGTGCTCGGTGAGAAGATAAAGACGTGTGAAGGTCTCGATGGCCGGCCCGTTGCGGTGACACGTTGCGATGAATGATGTTGTGGTGGAAAGTAAAGAGATTTCGAACGCTTTGAATAAAAAACTTAGGTAACGTCTTTAGCATCTGCTTTACTGTAAACTTTCGTTACAAATTCCAATAGGCTTATATTCTAGATTACGAGTATACAATTTTAGGTGATGGGAGCGCGCGCGCGCTCCATCAGTCGTGGCCGAGAAAAAATTAGAAGTGAAGTCTGAAGTCTGTACGATGCGGTGACATTAGCTGCAGACGGGCGCTCCTGATTGGCCGCTGCCGGCCGTCGTCTGTAGAGATCACGGCATTGCCCTCATGCCTTTTCGCCGTAGGCAAGCCTGACGATCCGTCATGCTTGCAGCCGTTAACACGCAACATGCTGTCTTGCTTACTTCGCTACGATGTGAATGGGACAGTGACACGTTATCGTTATAAAAGACGCTCATGGTCACTTAAGTTAAAAATTGATCAGACTTACCAAGGACTCACTGATTGACGCACTAATACTATACAAGGACTGCCTGTAGGCTTTTTACGAGTTTGACAAACTTGACGTTACAGTAAACGTTAACGTAAAATGTAGCTCTGTCTCTTTTATATTTAGCGACTGTTTTACCGACATGAGCAGTGTATCGGATAGTCTACGCTCACGAGTCCTGTAAATGTCATGTTAAGCAAACTCGTAATAGGGGTACTGTACCTAGTTTTCAATTTGGGCTGCTATAAAAAGATACATATTACTGACAATAGTATTTTTATACATGTATAAAAGTACTTAACACGAAAAACTAACGAAATAGTATCGAAGACTTATCGAGGACCTAATGTAAAAAATATAAAGGAAAATGTAGATGTTGAAACGGTTGTCGTTATAAATGTTAAAGTGTATGTTGTTTAAGTAGTATGTTAAAGTGGTGTCGCAGTAACGTGGTGTCGCACTAACGTGTTGTCGCAATAACGTAGTGTGGAAGTAACGTGGTGTCGTTTACTTCCGGTAGGTCTCGCTCCCGCACGCGTACTTTCTCATTGCTATCTCGCTCCAGTCGTAAAGCACCTTAAGCTAGGTTGTCAATTAACACGGTTTCATAGACTACGTCTCTATAAATTCGAAGAATATCAAAAGTACATTAAATAACGTCAAAAATTAATATTTGTGAGTCAATCTCAGTTCCTAAAAAGAGACTGCGTCAAAGTAAAGGAAAGAAGGATCATTAATTTTTAATGTTATTTTAATCTGAGCACATTTTCATTAGGTTTTTTAAAGCTCTTCTGGGTAAAGTAACAGGAAATATATTAAAAAAACTGGACGGGAAACATGTGTTTTTATTGTTTTCAATAAATTTGTATTCGGTCTGCCAGTTATTTGAAGCCCTCATCATTGTGATACTAACTATTACACTAGTACAGATAAACAATGTTTCACCCAGTTGTGATTTTCCTTAATAAGCTCGACCTATTTTCACTTTCCCTAGACAATTTTATTTGTAAAATGTTGATATAAATTATTCCCTTTTTTTATTTCTAACTTCTGTGACACCTGACTTAAGTTAGTTGAAACTAAACTTAGTTAAAAAAGTATATAAGTATGTTTATCCATAACACAAGTATGTACGAGATTTTCATCCCGCACTTTAAAGAGAATATTCAAATGAGAGGGCAACAGTATATTTACAACTGTGTATTATGTACATAATATTTACAACACTAACAGATAGCATTAGTTATCAAATTGTGGTAATTATAATTTCACTATATCAAAATATATACCATTTTTCTCGTAACTGTCATGACTGACAAGTCTTTGTTTTATCTTTCTTATTTTGTGGAAGATCGAAAACAATGAGGTAATACCTCATTGTTTTCGATCTTCCACAAAATACCTCTTTCGACCCCCACAAGTACTTCATGAAATTTAACGTAGGCTAGATAATGTGATTGTATGCAGTTATTATTAATATTATTATTAGTTACAGTGCAGAAAGAGTAATTTTATAAAATAAATTTTCTTTAAGACAAATTAATGAACAACTTTAGACTTATTATGATGTTAAAAAAAATCTTAACTGTATTAGAAATAAGGAAGTCTTTTAGGATTCTCCGATCTGTATATTCATTAATATCCTTAGGAATGTGTAGACGTATCATAATAGCGTTCTTACAAGGAAATAGTTAGGGTGAGTTGCACCAGTTCGATTTAACAGTTTAACGATAATTGTTAAAGCTGTCCAACCCTACACAGTTTTCCACAGTTAATGTTATAGTTAGGTAACGTTAAAGTTAGATGGTTCAATCACCTCCTTATAGTTTTCTTTTAACTGATAATATTTGACTTCGAATTTAAAATTTTATTAAATTCTTGACTCTATTTTTTATGATATGACTATTTTATTTCTATGTCTCCTTAGTATATCCATTTACCTTGACAAGTCAAAACCACACTATAAACTAGGTTCCCCGAAGCGGTTTTATCTTAGAAGTGCAGATTCCACGATTAGTCAAGGAATGACGTTAGCCCGTAATAGCTAAGACAATTTGCGGCGTTGTTAGTTGTATCAGCGTTGATTTTAGATAAAGTTCCGTGTAAAATAGTTCTTTGTTATTTTTGTTTTATTACGAGCATCAGCATCTTCGTCCGAATGGACGTTTGGAAAATCCCTAGGAACTATTTGCATAGGATAAACACTATCTGGAGGAGCCCGTGGCGCAGTGGTACGCGCGCTTGGCCTGCGATTGTTGAGATTAAGCAAATTTCGCAATGGTCGGTCACGGGATGGGTGACCAGAAATTTACTACCTCGAGGTAGTAAATTTCTGGTCTAGCACTTAGGAGCTCGAGCTCCTAAGTGCTTCGGAAGGCACGTTAAACCGTTGATCCCGGCTGCATTTGTAGTCGTCAAAACCCACCAATTCGCATTGGGCCTGCGTGGTGGAGCATGGCCCATTCTCCTTATGTAATAGCTGCTGGCGCTGACGACGATGAAACACTATCTTAGGTTTTAATTCAAGCTATATACTATGTGTGTGATATAGTTATTTCATCCGTTTTCCGTTCCGTTCGCCGTTTTGTGTGATTGAGTGACAAACATCCAAACTTACACATTTATAATGACTATACATGTAGGTACAGCAAATCCTGACTAATATTGTAAATGCGAAAGTGTGTTTGTTTGTCCTTTCTTCACGCCTTAACTAAGCAACCAATCGACTTAATTTTCGGCATTTTCAAGGAAAATCAAAAAACCCTAAAAAACCAAAAAATACGGACAATTACAACTTAGTTCGTGAAATATAGCGCGTTTGATATCCGTAAAAGTTGTTTTATTTCAATGAACAGTGCGCGCCAAAACTTAAGATGTACGTATTTTGGCATAGAGTTAGTTGGAAAGATAGTAACAAAGGCTACATTTTATCCCAATATTCATACGGAAACTTGAACCACGCGGATAAAATCGCGGGCGGAAGCTAGCGAAAAAAAAGAAAATTAACAACAATTGTCTGATTGACTGACGTATAAAATTTATCTGCAACCGCAGACAGACGCCAGCGTTAGATCATTTATTAAATTCCAGTAGAGAATTTAAGCAAATAGTGACGTGAAAAATACGTATTAGTCAATTTTCGTTAAAGGAAGTCACTAATGATTTCAGGCACTTGAAAATTATATGCCGGTTAGTCATCACAATCAATCGAATTGTGAATACATAGTAACAGTTGACACATTTGTGAGAAGATTCTTAGTTGTTAAAATAAATAGTGACTCAGAAGAACAGTCTAGCGTCAATAGTATGGGAAAAATCAAAAGTTTTTTTGCGCCTTGTTGGCTTCTCGAGAAATGAAAATGAAATTTAAAATATCCAGATGCAAGCTGGACAGAAAGCTGGGATTTTGTTCTGAAATCTGATTTTTCTTTAATAAAAAAGTAGGTTTTTAAAAGGATTTTGGAGTAGTGGTTTTTGATGTGAATCACACACATTATAAGTGACGTAGCTTAGCTTAGCTAAAGTGGAACCGCAGATTTTTTTAATCCTGCAAAGTTTCGAATGTTATATTCCTTTAGGCGCAAACTCAAGCAATTAGGTAACTATAAAAAAAACATGACGTAAGCTTACCAATCCCATGCAATTCTTCAATGTCAATCGGGAAACGCCCAGTGGAACGACCGTATATTGTTCAGATTAGATACTTTGTGACTGTTAAAACACGGTCTTCGGAGCGAAGCGATGGCTGGTTCATGGATCATGCTCGTGAACGGGTGCCGCCAGCGGAAATGGGTCTACTTCAGTCTGCTTATTTTAATGTTGTTCTTAAAGCTTAAATTAATTTTTTTCTTAAATAAATTGATACTAAGTCTGTTCATTCCTCACAACTTGCAGTACAGTAGGTAATCTTGTAATGCGAGAAATGTTGTAATGTATGATAGATAAGTCTTTCTTTGCCAGTTGAAAATTGTTTACGGTTACAATAACCATGAAATGTAATATTATAACTAGTATTTTTTTGTGATGGATATTGACCTTACTGATATGTTAAAGTCACTTTTCAATTTGACGAATCTGTATGAAATAAAACTGGGACAAAAAAACAGCCCTTGACGAGTTTCTTGTCGGTTCTTCTCGTTACAAGGTCTCCCGCCGTTGGGGTAGACGTTCATAAGTGCTTGTAACAGCCTAGACTGAATAAATGATATTGAATTTAAATTTGAATTTGAATATACATCCATCAGTAGCTGTTATCATCATCATCTCAGCCACATATCACCCACTGCTGGGTATAGGCCTCCCCCAAGGATTTTAAGATCTTAGCTGTGTAGGGTAGTAGTGTCGGCTTAGAATAGCACTACCCCTCATCCCGTGGGTGTCGTAAATGGCGACTAAGGGACTCAGCCTTCAGGAGACGGGCAGCAGCGTCTACTACAAACTTGGCTATACTGCGATTGCCAACCCGCCTACCAAGCGTGGCGATTATGGCAAACCCTCCCTTCGGGGGAGGCCTATACCCAGCAGTGGGTGTTATGTGGATGAGACGACGATGACGACGAAGGATCTGAATGCCTTAATGCAAAGCCGTTATTTGTGTGGTTTACATAAGATTAGTGATTTTATTTCAACTTTAAAGTTTGAGTCAGTGTAGAATATAAAATTCGCAGCTTGAGTAGGGCAGTTGACCTTGCAACGGTGAAGATAAATCAACAATCAACGTTAGGATTATTCGCTCAAGTTCAAAGTTCACTGAATCACTTTATTAGTACGAACAAAATATTTACATTATTTTAACGTACTACGAATTTCGTAGAACAATGTATTTGATTATTAATTGTTTTACTGAACTAAAGCATAGTATGTTTTCCTGTATGCCCCACATAATAATAAAATTATTATATTGAATTAAGATTTAATTACGTGTCAGAATGATTTTCCAAAAATTGGAAATGCTAAACCTTGAAAAAGTCATATTATATGATTATAGTTTAGCATAAATGTCTCTAGTTCAGTAATAAGTTCAAGTAATCGGGGAACTTCCAGGTTGACCAGTAGAGTTTTTTGGGAAACCTTTTTTCGGAACGTACTAATGATAGAGAAATAATTTATTATTTAAATGAAATACCTGTTAATGTTCTATTATTTATGATATAAACGATTTCTATATATCTATTACTTTTTTTAATAAAGGTCCCTCAAAAAAATATACTGGTCAACCGGGAATTAACCCGGCTGTACCTCAATTTTAAGTGTTTGAAATTAAAAAAGGACCGCTTTGGGGAAAATATAGACATCAAAATAAATACAGGCGGTGCTCTTAATTTTCCAAACTCATATCGACATTGTTTATGCTACGCATTCAAAAGGAATGACATAATAATAACGCAGATGTATTAACCATGCAACTTTGGACTGCGGTTTTTCGAAATCGGATCGAATGCGAAACCGGAATTCAACCAATAGTTCCACATTTTACACGAGCAGCGGTGTCGTATTTTGTTGACGTCACAGAAGCGTGGTGTGGTGTCTTTACCGCTGCTGTGAGTCACAGAACATATTGTCATTTATATATTACACTAACAACACGCCGATGCTCAGTTGTTCACTAAACTTCTTACGGATTTAACGTTGATTTTCAATTTTAGAATCCAAAACACGTGGTGTTATTAAAAGAGTTCGTAACTTTTTTTGTTTATCTGTGCTATTTTTGAATTTAGAACGAAGTGTTTGAAGAAAAGTTTGTTTGTTGTGTGTTGTACGATATTCGAAGATGCAGGAAAAACTCAACTACTTTTCCATAGAGGATTTCATGGATGTGGTGTTTTTCGCGTACGTGTTCAATAATAAAAAGGTAATTTAACATCTAATTGAGATATCATCTATACTATTACTTAATTAAACTAATAATTTATATGTCATATATCTAGTAATTAATTAATAACCAATTGATTTAATAATAACAAACATTAATTTATTATCTGTCGTATATCAAGACTGAGGCGCAACTTTAGAGTTATCGAATATTTTTGGAACGGAAATGAATTTGCGTATTGCTTTAATACATTTAAATACATATGTATTTACCTGTTTACCATAATAATCTTAGCTAATTAGCGTATAACTGATGATATATTAATATTTGTGTTCTTAATTAATAGTAACGTATAATCACTATGTCATAATTATTGCAAATATTTGGATTTTGAATATGTGCTTAGTCTATACCTGATCATCGTCAGCCTGTGGACGTCCACTGCTGGACATAGGCCTCTCCTAGCTCACGCCTATTGTGGCGTTCATAGGAGGCTATTAGCCTAATGCTACCACTCTGGCCAGACGGGTTGGTAGAGGGTTTGTTTCAAGTTTTCCTTCTCTCACACAGGTTTTCAATGTGTCGCGCCTCTTACAACATCCCAGGCATGTAAGGGAGTGGTGACACTTGTATTCTTAGGCCGTCACCACACGGCATACCTAATATGTATAACCGCCTCTGTGGTCTAGTGGTACAACTACCGGTATCAGACCCAGCGGGGGTACATATTGTATTCGGTTTGGTTGGTGGTAGGACTTGTTGTAAGTCCGCCTGACTAGCTACCATCATCTCATCTAAGCCTGACGCTATAACAACAATGTTTTCAGCATTGTTGTGTTCCGGCAGTTAGAGATAAGATAGCCAGTTCCTCAGTAATTGAGGATTCCGGGAGAGACTCGCTTCTCTTCAGCCTTATCAATACTTAACATCAGGTATGATGAAGGCTAAGTCTCCCCGTCGTTCATATAATAAAAAAAAATAGTTTGTAATTTCTAATCAGAACAAGGTGTTTTTGATTACAAAATACATACTTTTAAATAGCACCATCTCCTTGGTAGGTATTATATTTAAAAACCGCTTTTCCCGATTTCTATTTTACAAGTTCTTACATAACTACTGTGAGAATTATTGCTTGTATATAGATATTATTACAAGCATAAAACGTGGTAACAACCAAAATACACATAACACTTCTAATTGATTGTTCACTATGAGATGAGTTAGAATATATAGTTTCAACCTGTTATGAACTAAATGTGCGATTAATAATAAATAAATATATACCTAATTAGACCACCTGGCAGTTTTAGGTCACGATATTTATTTTCTTTAATTCATAAGTCGTTAAATAATGTTAGTTAATAGGTAATCCTATCCTGCTATGATGTTTATCAACATACGCACTAGACATAAATATTATAGTGTTGATAGACAATGACCTTTGTACCAATCAATCCCGTTTGTCTAAAGGCAATTTAAAAACGTCACCAAGGCGTTTGATATAATAGTCTCAGGATCCTTTAACAAAAATCAATGTTTACATTAGTAGTTTACCGCAAGCTAAGAAAATTAACAAATTTTATGTTATTAAGGGAATAATAAATCGAATACAAAAGGAATTTAATTTGACACAGACATTCCTACACCGATGATTAAAAGTTATACCTCAGGGATTAATACTGGGACCGTTACTTCTTCATTTGTATAAGTGGCGGTACAGTCAACACTTATATTAGTCAGTACAGTCAACACGTATATTAACTGGTTAGTTATGAATATGTTAAAATATAAATAAGTGGTTGCAACAACATTGGTTGTGTAATCGATATATAATTAATCAACGTTATACGAGGAGGCAGTGATGATGTACTGACGTGCATGATTTTATTACGCAATGAGTATTGCACCAAACACTTATGCTGGCACATTTTCTATCGAATTATATGAAAATATATATATTTCAAAATGTACGAGTATACTTCCTTGTGATTTTTTTGTTTTGCATAAATATTTTTATCTATTAAGAAGTCTTTTATTCACTCCAAGTATTGATATAAAGTCTTTTATTTTATAATTTTCGAAATCTATTTAGTGATTTCTTAAAAAATAAAAATACAAATTTAGGTAAAGATATGGTGTTTATCATAATTATTCTATTACGTCAGTTATAAATATGCAAATGAAACTTCTTAACATTTTAATGATTGTTTTGATGATTTGATTTAGAAATATATTATAGAAAAAATAGCAGTGTATGCAAAATTTTTATAATAATGTCATTTGTATACCTTCCGTTCACGAAAAGAGTCTGTTCCGCGTCATTGATAGCTTCGAGTTGGGATTAAAATTTATGAATAACTTTATACATGGCGAGCTTTCACACGTGGTTAATATAAACAATTATAAAGGTGTGTACTAATAATAGATAAAAAATAACTGTTTTACGCTTATGAGCTGAATCTACGCCCATTGCTTAATGGCTGCACAGTTTGGCCCCAATATTTGCAAGTGAATCGTATATTGTAAGCACTATTCCAAGAACCTTTTTGACATATTAGTTACCAAATAAGTAAAGTTCGATACATTGGCAGTTAGTAAGATTATAACTTATAGCTTTGATGAATCAGAGATCTAAAGCAGGTCTGAAGCGCCACTGCTGTCTATCATGCAACTTAAATACATAAATATTCTTTCAATCTTGTTTCCTGAAAATGTATCAGCTTACTAATAGATTTTCAGGAAACAAAATTGAAAGATCGGTAGCATCTAATTGCTTACTATTAGATGCTACCGGATTACACCGGATACTAGAAGACACTAGGTATACCTTAAATCGTCATCTTAAAATATTGCTCTGTTAGCTTGTGGTAAAATAGCGGCCGCCCGCGGTTTCACTCGCGTGGTTCCCGTTCCCGTAGGAATATATGGATAAAAAATGGATACTAAATTTCATTCAAATCCGTTGAGTAGTTTTTGTGTGAAAGACGAACGAACAAATAAACAACCAAACTGTCATACTTTCGCATTTATATTATTAGTAGGATTGTTAATGATGCGCTTTAGTATTGGAAAGTAATATACATTCTCATTTGGATTTTATGGTTTCAAAAACTAAAAAATCCAAAGCTTTAAAATCCTACTAATGTGATATGAAATAGGTACACGTTGTAATCCGTAAAAGTTGATTTAATTTATTTTTCTTGTTTTACAGCAATCGGAAAGATGGCGCAAGCTTCGCAACATCGTGCAGTGGACGCCATTCTTCCAGACGTACAAGAAGCAGCGGTATCCCTGGATCCAGCTGGCTGGCCACCAAGGAAACTTCAAGGCGGGCCCAGATCAAGGGACGATACTGAAGAAGCTGTGTCCACAAGAGGAGACGTGCTTTCAGGTATGGATGTTTTACTTGTACTATCTCGATAATCGGATAACCGATGGTTATGTTTCGAGACTTTATCAACATCAAAACAAGATCCAATATTAAGTAAATCGAAATTCGTCCGGCTTTCTTGATCTGGCGTTTTTTTACTGATAACTGGGCAGGCATTTGACCACCATAAAATACCTTATCTCGATGTAATTTTGATTTTTTGTAGAACAAACATTTTTAGCTTATAAGATTATCTTCTATTCGCAATGATTTTTCTTAATCAAATAAGTATTTAGAATCAACTTAAACTTTTTAGGCGTACCTCGTACCTATATTTCAGCGGACGGAAATTTAAACAATTTAAATGTTTTTATGAAAGATTTTTCACTAATTGCAATACTTACCTATTTCTTTGTAGGTAAAACCAAAAGCACAATACATAATTTTGAAAAGCTTGATAAATTTGTCACAGCGATACTTGTTTTGAATGTTCCAAAGTACAAAATTACAAAAAAAACGACGATAGAAACACGAAAATAAAGATAATATTATTTTTAAAATCTTGGTGTACGTACAATACACAAATCATATCTAGTATTTAATAAAAAAAAAACCACAAAATGTGACTGACGTTAGTACAATACGTTAGTATGAAAGCACGGGTTTTTACAGTAAACCAAACAGATTTTTATAACGCAATAATTATCCTGCGTGAAACCGCAACATTTTTAGTTGGTAACGTTTTTGATGCTAGTATAACAATATCGAGGTATTCAATTTATCCACATTCTATTAAAGTAATTATTGGTTAAAGTGTTGTGTGATTTCCCGTCAGAAAATCCCCTTGCGTCTTGATAAGATTTATATTATGGCATTGAAACATTCTTTCTTTCCGATGTTTAATTAAGGTGTAAGATAGAGAGTGCGAGATTAAAATTGTATAACACAGTATTTAGGTTTTTGTTCATAAATTAAGCAGTTACACTCATCATGTATGTGGTAATTCTAACAAAAGTAACTTTTATATATGTACCTAATACAAATATTTTCTTTAATAAAGTATGTTTCGGTTTTTTGCGGTTATTAAAACCATTTTTATCAGATAAAGGCAGAAAAGAAAGTCGGTCGACAACTGGAGTTATTTCAGACCTAAGATAATTCATTGACGTCATAACAACAGACGGCTAACAATGCAAAGATGACGCAAGTATATTAAGTCCTTTACTCGTTTCAATATAATTAAAATTTAAAATACTGGTTTTAATAAGTATTGCTTAATTAAGCATTTATTAAAATTGTTTTATCAGTTAAAGGTAGTTGATACGAAATAGAAGCACCGAACTTTGTTACGCGTTTTAGGATATGATGGAGTGGATTTATATACCTATAAATTTAACTGAAGGTCGTTATTCGAATTATCTAAAATAGGAATTGTATAAAAAGCATTTACGCAACTTGTCACATGGTGTCAAGTACAATGAAACTTATGAATATTTAGGGAAATATTTAACGTAAGACGTCAGCATTGTAAAAGCTGAAAAGGTTTCACTTTTAAAAACGACGACTTAAAAATATCTAATCGGCAGTAGAATGTAAGCGGTCATTTAAAAGGCAGCACAGTGAGACTGCTTTTGCTAAAATACCGTGAGATCAAAACAGTAAAGATTATATTTGTATTCTATTAAAGTTTTGGTGAATGCATATGTAGCATAAATTTAAAGTTACAACTTTAAAATTGTGGCTTTGTTGACCTGTTTGAGCGTACTCCAATATTGAAAAGTCATCAAACACACTCGAACAAATTATTAAATTTGCCTAATTTCTTTGAAGTTGTTTGTTTCAAGAATAAAAATTAAGAGATGTTTTTTTTAAACTAATGTGAATGTTAATTAATTCCAGTTGCTGATGAAGGACGTACTCCGACCTTTCGTGCCAGAATACAAAGGACAAGTGACATGTGAAGATGGAGAATGTATCCTTTAAAATGATGATGAATGATTTACAGTTCAGTTAGTTTAATGGAGCTTACATCCCGTCGTAAAATTTGCGGCTTTGTTACAATTGAGATCACAGAATGTGGTATTCAAAGCATCAATTTCTGAATTTTATATTGAATATCAATAAAGAAAAAAAGAAATCTAACCGACATTGAACCAACTTTCAGTGGTTTTCTAATGTGTCTTTATTATACTCTGTTTTACAGCTTCCATGAATTATATTATCTAACGAACTAATTGAATGGTAATGATCTCCAAATTTTCATTATGATAACTTTTTGCTATTGAGTTATAATAACAGTGCAGTAATATCTAATACTTTGAATTCTGTTAATGATGTTTCAAATCTTAAACTGTCATCAATTGTCTCTTAAATTAATACCTTTATTTCCTTGACCAACCACTTCTACACAGTATATTTGCAATTGCAAGATCTTCTAAGCGACTTCGATTGCCCCTGCGTGATGGACTGCAAGATTGGAGTCAGGACTTACTTGGAAGAGGAGCTTGCCAAGGCTAAGGAGAAGACTAAGCTGAGGAAAGTAAGTAACTCTTTGATGACGAACATTTAGTTACGTGATTGAGTTACAAACGTCTAACCATCCAAACTCTCACATTTTTAATATTAAAGTAGATATTTATTTCTTCATCCAAGGTTGCTTGAAAGACCTTTGCTAATTATAAAAAGCTTTTTGTCATTCTTTGTGTTTGTTTCTATGTCTTTGGTAGATGCAATTATTATTCATTAAAAGTTATCTGTATAATTTTGGTAATTTTTAAATCTTGTTGTGAACAACTGCCTTGTCATTAACTCTTTTTACCAACAATTAATTTCCATCAAGATCCATTCCAACGTCACGTACATAGTCTAGTATTTTACATATATGCTTTAACCTGTTATAATCTAGTGATAATAACAGCACCTTTCCTCTTCACTTTTAGCCTTTAACATTTTTATAACGTTTTAGATTTTTATAAAAAGATACGCACGAAGAGTGCCTACATGGAAAATGTGGAATGAAACTTGATATGTGTTTGTCTTGTTTGCGTTAAAGTTAGACTCCATCATTTTAATGAGTAATTCATAAAGTATTAAAAAATGTAGGTCAGTAGAACGCTTTGTACCAGTTTAATAAAAGAGTTATTGTAGCTCCTTAAAACGAAATAGTTAAACAAGAGATAATAGCTTTGAAATGTGTCTCAACAGTTTCATTTTTGATTACAGGATATGTATGAGAAGATGATCCAGATTGATCCGAAGGCGCCTACCGAAGAAGAACACAGAAGTAAAGGTGTCACCAAGCCCCGGTATATGATTTGGAGGGAGACAATTAGCTCAACAGCGACTCTTGGATTTAGAATAGATGGAGTTAAGAAGGCTGATGGGACGAGCTCCAAAGATTTCAAGACCACCAAAACTAGGGAACAGATTGTTGAAGCGTTTAAGGACTTCACAAATAACTTCCCTAATGCTGTTGTAAGTGTCCATGATTTAATTACTGATATTTATAATGACTTTCCTCAATATAAAAATTAACAAGGCATGATACCTATGTTAGTTTGGAAACTATCTGATCTTAAAATTCTTAGTTGAGCATAATATTTTTGCACAGCTAACTTTGTTCCTTTTTAAAAACTCTTTGCTATTGCTAATTGAAAACGTGTTAAATAAATTAACTCCGATGACACACTATAGATAAAAAGCTTCAAACCGGGTAATCAAGTGATGGTACAAAACATTGATAACGTCTTTATGATGACGTTAAATTTTCTATTGTGGCTATATAATTAGTAGATTTCCCAGACAATCATAGGGCTATTAACATGAATTAGCAGTTTGCATTAAACTAGTAATCCTAGCATGGCTAACGTCTATTTTTAAGTCAGAAATGAGAAATTGTTTGTCGCACACACCTACTTAAACGTGGGAAAGAAAACATTATTGCTTGTTTTTGTAATTATGAATTTAATGGTAAGAATACTAGTTAGTACACTGGTTCTATTTGCTAAATCTCTACCACGAAGAGTCTGTTTTACATTAAATTAAATAAATTGAGTTGCTTTCATAGTTACACACCTATTTGATAACGTAAGTAGGTACTACAACGTAGATAATGATTTGATCCGCCTTTTTATCAATAACTAATTAATAAGATGTTTTCTTTTATTACAGCCTAAATACTTAGAGCGATTGCGCAGCATCCGGGCAACCCTCCAAGAGTCCCACTTCTTCAGGACCCACGAGCTCATCGGGAGTTCGCTCCTGTTCGTCCACGACAAGAGGCGAGCCTCCATCTGGATGATCGACTTCGCCAAGACCGTCCCCGTCCCTGACTCCGTCAACATCGACCACAACACGGCTTGGAAGGTCGGCAACCACGAAGACGGCTACCTCATCGGCCTCGACAATCTCATATCGATATTCGAGTCCATAACAAAAGAAGCGACTATAGACCAGTGCTACTCGAACCTCAGCTTAGATTTAGATAAAAACTTAAGACAGGACCGATTAGCGACTTGATTGTTGAACTGATTCTCTTAGGAGATGTGACTTATACAAAACACGCTTTGTGTTCCCCGTACTGAGGTACGAGCATGACTCGACGTAGATCGCTCTATGTCCAAAGTTCGCGACGTTTAAACATCTTTATCTATTGATTGTTAATGTAAATAGCTTTAGTATTACAAAACCGTTCTGTATTATTGATAAGTTGTTTGAAATACTCAATTTAGCGTGTAGGATAAAATTCACCACCAATAGCTATTATGTTATTTGAATTTGTATAAATTAGTCCATACCAATCCATTTTAGTTAATTCAACGACTGCCTTTATTATATCGTAAATATTTTGTAAGTAATAACAAATTATTGAATCAAATTATTTTCTTTAGTTATTTTATTGAATAATATCAGAAGCCATTTAATTGATTTTGGCTATTACAATACTGTTTCCTAATTCATTATTGTTTATCAGATGCAAGTTTGCTACGTTATTTATTTTATTGTTTGTACACTATATTAGTGTAAAAATATAAATACGTAAATGTAAGTCTTGTTAGCAAATAGCGAGTTAAGACTAATCACTTAATGGTGGTACTAATTAAATTATATCACACATTTCGTTTTTCATTTGCATAAATTCTATCGAGATAATTATTTAACAAGTGTTATAATGGTATTATGCACCTTGAGCATTATATAATATCAAGTACACTTATTAATAATAGCAGACGTGGGGCAAATTAGAAAGACATTTTTTTTTTCTTATGGTATGAAAATACGGCTGGTATTTTTCTAGAACTGTAAGGGTTCTATTAACATTTTAACAACATTATTGAATGTCAGGCCGTATAAAGTTTAGCCATTTTGTTGTCGATATATCATTCATTACACAGCAACAATTATGCAACACTATTAGCGTAGTATTGAATTTGCAGAATCACACGTAACACAAGATACTTCATATTGACGCATGAATCTCGATGCGAATTTCGAAATGGCAATAACATCACGTAGGTATTTAGCCTATAAGTTTGCTTAATCGTCTGACAAGGAAAGACGTATTTATTACTAGTAACTTGATCGTAATTGAAGGCACGTCTCTCTATGACGCGCATAAAACCGCACACTTTTTAGTATTAAACTGTGGGTCTATTACCTATCTTTGCGTCACGAATCAACAGTGCGGCCTCTACCGAATAAACGATGAACTACAATGTGCATTCATTTAGTTCTTGTTATGGCTACCAAATTGTCTTTGGCGCTAGCTTCATAGCAACACGCGGCGTCCTAGGTAGTCCTAGGTACGAACCATCAGCGAGCGATTAACCAGCAATCACATGCATAATACTATTTTTATTTTGACGTTCCGCAGCTATCACGCGATATCTGCGCGATAATTGCTAAGTTTTAGGTACCTAATAGCCCTGCCGGCTAGTCCTATGTCAAAACACCAAACACTTGAGACTTGACTATGATTATACAACTTACGTACCACGTACAACATTTATACGAACAAGTTGATGCGTTGTTGGGAATATTTCTGTGAGAAATTAAGGATATGGTGTGACGAAAATGCTTCTCTTGTACGAATTATTAATTTACTTCATCTTTTCACAACTATGATAAAAGAATATGTTTCGCTTCTGAGTTGCCTTGTCTCGGAATAGTCTGTATGTAGTGTAATTTCAGGTCACATGAAAAAAAAGATGACGTGAAAATCCTCTCATCACCTAGGTTGATGTAAGTGTTAAATAAGTTATAAGCTACTATTATACATTTATATGCCAATTAAATTACTCGATACTTAAAATAGGTACTTCGTCATGAGTTCGCGTAAGTGTATATATGAGCGAAATAACTATGGCTTGTTTTTAGCTTTTTACACAACTACGGGTATAGTCCTTTGTCAGAATTTAGTGAACATTGCATCCACGCTGTGCTGAGTTACGATTAATAGGTTTAAAAAAATAATAAAAGATATGTAAATACCCTGGTTTGTGAATTTCTCTAATCCAAATAGAAGAGAAAGAAGATTGCGAGATCCGCTGCAGACGAAAGAACAACATTTTTTTTTACTTGTGAAACACCAAATAAGTACTCATTTGAATTTGTCACATATATGTTCTGCAGTTCATAATATACACCGTGTGCACACCGTATTCCCACCGAAATATATTAATTCAATCAATCGACGCTTAAACCGAACCGTTACGTCTGACAGATCACGGCAAACTGGAATATGCTGAGTACCCTCATCAAAATTATGAAAATATAGTAAATATCAAACATACTCTACCTACGCTGTAGAATAAATTAAAACTTTCTACTTGATGAAATTAATTTCTATAGGATAGGAATGTCAATGAAAACGGTGTACTCTTGTGGACCCCGTTTTTTGGTTTGTATAAATCAAACATACCTACCTTAATATTGATAATTGTTAAACAATAAAATATACTAAAATAAAGCAACTTGTCTCATGTTGCTCTGTATTGCTTTTTTTCTAGTATATTTTCTTGTATAACAAAAAATAGCATTGTTAAATGCAAAATTAAAAAAGTTATAAATATATCGATATTGTTTTTAGTTAGATCAAGTTAATTGAACATCCGTTGCTGCAATAATACAAATCGCTTTGTCAGATATCTTTATTATATTCGTAAAGGATTACCTAATGTCGTATAAAAACTAATGTATTAGCATAGTAGTAGATTTTTCACCAATGATCATTGTTGAAACGAGTAATACTGTTTTAAGGATAGAAGTATTATAGATATGAAACTGACATTGCAAATAAAAAAGAGAATGCAAGATGATTCAGTAGCTAATCCACTTTGCTGTAGTATTGATTGTAGGAGCTTCATAGGAATGTTATTTCTAATTTGATTTAAACATAAATAAAAGACATCGTGGCATTGGAATGTATTGTATATAATTTATGCTTACATAATATCTTAGAGCTAATATAATTTAATACCTATCTACATCAATTTGAACTAAAGGCTCTTTTGTAAGGCACTAGGTTACGTATTGTCTTTATTATTATCTATTACTATATCTGTTAAACTACTTCGCCTAGAACTGCCCTCTTCTGCGTTTGTACTGTCTTTACGCATGCGTGAGAATAGTCTTGGCACGGGACCCGTGGATTTTGATGGATCTCCTGGAGCAGGAGAATATCTTCTAACTCTTGGTTTTTGTGCTTCTTCTCCACTGCTGCCACTTGCTTCGTCTGTTTCAGTGTAAGGGGGAGGCGGCGACACCATAGTCATACGGTTTTCTCTCGCCGCAGCCGCAGTTATCTGTAACTCTGCGCCAGCTACTACTGTCTCTAAGGTAGGAGCAAAATGTGGAGCAGCGGCTCTTGCTGAAATTCTTCTTCGCCGAGGACCAGGTGCTTCTTCCATTTCGTCTCGACTTGGAGGTGTAGGTATTGCAAAATCTGGTCTTATAGAACCCCGCCTTCTAGTTGGTGCAGCAGCCACTACGTCCATTAACCCGTGTGGTTCACAGCTTTGAGTCGCCGTTTCTAAAACAGCTAGTGCTCTAATTAGGTCAGCTACACTCGTTTGTTCTAAAACTTTTACTTGTTCTTTTTCAGGTAGTTCGGCAATGTTAACATCAGGATCGAATAGACTTCCACGTCCACGTTTCGTTCTGTTTTTATAACTATCTATTTCACTTGCAAAAGAAGTACTACCTCCATCGTTACTGGGAGTACTAGCGAACAGACTGTTTCGCCCCTGCCTTGAACGCCTTTGGTACTCTTTTATACTAGCCTCTAAGTCACTAGTAGGCGCATCATTTGCACTCGTTTTACGATCTTTACCGAATGTTGGAAATAGACTAAGCCTACCACGACTAGTTTTGTTTTTGTATTCTACAAGTTCATCAGAACTTTCCGGCATAGTGTCATCATCATATTTCTTAGATCTGCCAAATGTAGGAAACAAACTTGTCCTACCTTTTCTCGTTCTGTTTTGGTATTTTTGTACTTGCTCTTCATCTATCGTATCATCGTCGTCATCATCATTACTAGTAAAATCAAATGACGGAAATATGCTATGTCGTCCTCGAGATGTCTTTTCTTTATATTTCTTTGCCATATCTTCTTCAGGATCACTAAAGTCAAATGTAGGAAATATGCTATGTCTCCCCGATCTAGTTTTTTCTTTATAAGCTTTTGCTTCCCTTTCATCATCGTCTTCACTGAAATCAAATGTCGGAAATATACTGTGCCTTTTAGTTTTTTGTTGATAAGCTTTTATGGCTGCAGTATCTTCATCTTCTGAAAAGTCAAATGTAGGGAATATACTATGCCTGCCATGTTTAGTTTTTTCTTTGTAAGCATTAGCAATATCATCGTCATCACTTTTATTAAAGTCAAAAGTAGGGAAGATACTTTTTCTTCCTTTTCTTGTTTTTTCTTTGTAAGTTTCTTCTTCACTTTTCTCTCCTCCTCCTAAATTAAATGTAGGGAAAATGCTACCACGCCTTGGTTTTGCTTTGTTTTCAGTAGTTTCTTGACCACTACCTCCACCCTTTGTTGTATCTTTAATGTAGTCATCGGGATTCTCAGTTGAACTAGATTTTCTAAAGAGCCTTTGCAATAAATTTCTGGGTTGAGAAGACTGTTCAATAAACTGTGGTGGAATTTGCGTTGGTAGAGATAATTTACCACTCCTAAAGTTAGCCTCTTTTCTGAACTTCTCTGCTGAATCACCATTTGTCCAAGTGAAGTCATGATCATGCTCTATCTTTGTCACCGAATCTTTCCTATAGTTTGGTACGGCTACACTTAAAGCTCTGGTTCTTTTAGGAGAATTTGTAATAATATTTTGACCTATGGTAAATACTGGTGGCTTTTCACTAGCTAATATGTGTTCGTCATCGAACATATGAACTCCTTTCTCAGATTGGGGCTCTAATCCTCCAAGTACGTTTACAACTCTCGCTAAAAGCTCAGCAGGTTTTACAATAGCAGATGCAGTGAAAGTCTTTTCTTTATCAATTCCAAGAAGGTCGGTATCGGATTGTATTCGAAGTAAATCTTTTGCAGAAAGCTGAATATTTTCTGAATTAGCTCGTTTCCTTTTTACTATTGGCCCTCTTGGTTCGACATCAAATGTGAAGATTGGACAGCTGGCGCTTCGATAAAGGCACGGTGCAGCATCAACATAAACAGGCTGGAAAAAAAGGAACATTGAAAAATTTCGATAAAATATTAAGGGGTTTGAGTTTTTTTGTATGGAGGCTAGCCTCGCCCAAATCCGTAGTAACTTATGAGAAGCCACTTTAAAAATTTTTCAAAATGACGTCGCACGATAATATCTATATAAATGAACAGGGGACACATAGAGGAGCAAAAAAATATGGACATATAATGCCCTAAAGTATCACGTTAGCCATATAATTAGAGTTAAAAATGAATAAGGCCGACCTATTTAAGGAAAATTTTCAAAATGGTGGACCGGTGACGAGGCCTAAAGGTTCAAACCCATTTATTAATTATTAGTCTATGCTAGAATTATAAAGAGTTAAAGTTTGTAAGTTTGTTTGAAGGAAGTAATTTCTGGAACTATAGAACCAATTTCGAGACAAATGACATAGACAGTTAATATGACAGCGTACCTTTAATTTTATAAGATTGGCTTCATTTATAATCTTTCTTATATTAGTGATATCTCTCGTGAAGCCTTGTAAGATTTTGTTTTGTGTAGATTTTAACTGATATGCCAGTTTTTGCTCGAGTCTATGTACACTTTCTGATCTCATGCCACTCGTGATGAAGCCCAACAGCATAACAATGTAGCCAAGACCGAAGGTGATCCAGACTATCAGGAAAATTTGGTAGGCGAAGAAGTAACCGGCCTTAAAACCATTGTTGACAGTACCTGAAAAATATATTGGCAAGGAATAAGACATTGAAGAAAATTTTATTTACATTTATATTTAAAAAGCGAATATCTCTATGATAATTTATTGATTTAAGACAATAATAACTATTATTATAAATGCAAAAGTGTGTTTCTTTGTCCTTTCTTCACACCCTGACTAACTAACCAATCGACTTGATTTTTAGCCAAGAATTTGTTGATAGAATGGAGAATGACATAATTAGGCTACTTTTTATCCCGATTTCCCACGGCAAATGGAACCACGCGGGTGAAACCGCGGATGGAAGCTAGTTTGATTATAATTGAGCTGAAAGTACATATTGATAGATAAATATGATCACAACTATAATGTAGAGGTTTAAATGTTAGTTGATAATTTACCTGCTACTAAATCACCGAATCCAATAGTAGTGAGGGTAACGAAGGCATAATAAATAGCTGCGACAAAATCCCATCCTTCGAAGACGACAAAAATGCAGGCTGGTAGGAAAATGAAGAACAAGAAACCGGGAACGAGGTATAGGAAGATCTGCCCCAGCATGCCGAGGTTGCTGAAGAAGTAGTTGAGGTTGTTCGCACGCTTTACATTACGTCTTTTGTACTTGCGGTAAACGCTTATGAGCTGGAATGAGAAAGAAATAAATATTATTTTTTATTTATTTTAAAATAATTTAATAGCCCCATGACAGATGAAGCAAATTCAATTATTTTGACAAATTTGATGGCGCAGCGATCCAAAGGGAGCCTTGGCATTAAGAGCTTCCATCTGGGTATGTTATTCAATACTAAGTATGTTAATTATTTTAAAGTATTTTTTATATAGTAATTCCTATTTTTATTTTCTTGCTAAAATGACGTTGGTGAAAATAATTAAATACAAAATTAGTTCTTTTATTGAAAGCTTTATAATTTGAAGACAGCGATCACTGTGAGTTAATGATTCCAGCAGTACTGATTTATATCTTATACCGGACCCGTTCCCGGTATACTGTGTGGTGTAATATCAGAAAGAGAGTTAGTCTCTAATTAGGGTGCCTGCCGTGGCCCGGTCGACCAGCCCTTGCCACCGTGCTGTGTAATAGCATTCAGGGATGCGCATAATTTCAAAAGTATCGATTTTTTACTCGATACTTGAGACATGGCTATTAATATATTTTTCAAAAAAAAAGTATCAAGCTATGTATATGATTGTTTGGTTTTGCATTTTTAATGCAATGCAAATGCATTTTTAATGCAAATATAAGAAAAAATCGACTGGCGGTTTCAAGTTCCGTCTGAGAATAGCTTTTGAATCGAGTCGACTGTTTCAAATATTTTCCTTTTGAAAAAATATCATAAAACTTATATATATAATGTATTTTTATCCGTGAACCCAGTTACAATATCGATATTGATTCGAGGTCAACTATCGGTTCGGCAACTGCAACACTAATAAAGGTCGACCTTGACCGGGCAAATGTATGGGCTACCGGGCTAGTGTAATAAGCAGCGCTCTAATTAGGGCGACCGCACCCTTGCCACCGGACCCTGAATACCGTGTGGTGTAATACGCGCTTTACAATCCTTTGTGTTCTAAAAAATATTGAATTGTTGACATATTTACCTGAAGTCCAAAGTATTCACCAAGGTTTGCCAGCAGGATACCGTTGATTGGTATACCGAACAGACCGTAGAATATCATGAGGATCCTAGATAAGTGGACTGTTGGAGCTATGTTACCGTACCCTGAAATGAAAAATATACCACTTTAGTTAATTATTTAGGATTATAATATAAAGTTACTCTGATTCAAGTTTTCAATTTAAGAGGTAGTCTAATTATTGTAAGAAAACGCAAAATGTTATTTTAAAGTAACAAAAATTTCTTAAATATCAACATGGGTAGTGAGTTATCTCTAAAGAAAACTTTGTCTAAATCAGCAGGTTTCTCATAAAATACACAAACAGACAAAAATATTCTTCAGTTGTTATTCATTTTTTTTATTAATGTAAGGACTCAGATTTGTTACTTTTTTTTTTTTATATAAGGACAGTTTACAAGACTCACACGCAGACATAAATAAATCACATGATCGGATACAAAATATTTGTAATGTGGCCTTAGTTACAGATGTGCCACAGCAAGTTAGGTTCACAAAAAGCTGTACATAAAGCAGTTCATGAAAATAAAAAAAGTTATGTAAAAAAAAACAAAAAACTTATTTTATGTGTAAGTTACTTAGGAGACAGAATTTCCAATAACATTCTTTTGAATTCCGAGAATCTGGAGTTGATATCTAATACTTTATTATAAGAATGACTAGTGCTTATTATTATGTCTTTACTTATGAAATTGCCGATTTGTATGAAGATTTTCAAAGAAAGTTCGTTTTTCACAGTCCATCCGTTATAGTTACTACCGTAAGTGCTAATGCCACAATTTTTTATGTACACGCATTATTTGAAGACTAAGCAATCTAATGCTATATTTTTATTTAAACAATTATGAATAATTTATAAATTATATTAAACAAAGTAGTCAATTTTGCTAACACAAAATGGAGTACTTTCGAGGTATTTTCTAACGAAAATAATAATCATAAGATTCATTATTCTTGATAATTATGATCTTAATTTAATATTAAATCAAGCACTAGATGTGCCTTTTGATCACAGAAGTAGTGAGGTTCTTTAGAAGTGTAAGAAAAAAATCGGCAATTTCATCGTTCAAGCTTTACATTAACGCGTTATAGAACGTGTGTACAGTTAAACTCGATGAACTGTGAACGGTACAAATTAATTATTTAGGTGTTAACTCACCAATAGTACTGACAACGGTGTAGGAGAAGAAGAAGGAATGGTAGAAGTCCCATTTGTAAGGTTCCTCCTCGTCCTCAGTGGTCATGTTGAACATTGGCTTCCCGCAGTACGCCGAAAGCTTGCGGAGGATGTTGTCTTGCTTCTCAGGATCATCGGGAATGTAGTTCTCGTATAGAAGATCTGAAATTGAGAATTGAGACAAGTGTTAGTTATACTATCATTATCATACAAATTCTGAAATAAATGAGAATAATAAAACAAAACAATTTTACGGTTTGAGGAACGCGCTATAGAGGGTATTTCACCGGTAACACATTACTTTTGAATTTCGTGTTTTTTATGGTTTGTACGGAATCTGTTATGCAGTTGTTTTATTTCAGTGAATAGTGTGCACATGATAATTGATAAAAAATATATGATATGCTTTAAATTAGTCTAAGTTTATCCAAGAGAATCTTCCGATTCTATCTATCCATTTCCAACGCCAATTCCAATTTTTCTCTATATTTGGCCCGGGGTGATGGCAATAAGGAGCCCGTGGTGCAGTGGTTCGCGTCGTCCGTCGTCCTCCAATCAACATTGGGCCCGCGCGTGGTGGAATATGGCCCGTTCTCCTTATCTATCCACAAGGAAGGCCAGTGCCCCAGCATTAGGGACATTAAAAATGGTTAATGACGATGGCAATAAGATCGCTGGCATGTCGTGGCACAAATCCATAGCTGGCGAATCGTGGGTGTAAAGTACGATAACTAGCTGTGCCTTTAATGTTAGTTTAATTCGTCATTTGCTAGGAAGACAGCGGTGTCCAGAGAACAACGGAAGATCATTTGTGTCTCATAACCCGCGACCTGAGAGGTTAATACTAGAAAATAAACTTTTGGCCAGCTTGATCAGAAGAAATTGCTGGTAACCCTTGGCTGTCCGGTCCAATGCTTATCCCGAGATTTGTGAAGACGCGATTTTATAAAATGTAATTGTAATCATGATTTAAATTTTGCATCTAATGCGTGCACTACATACAACCAGTATAATGTACTAATTCACAAAGTGATTAATGAACTATTTTCATTAAATTTTACAGGCCCTTATAAGCAGTAAAAAACAAAATCAGGTCATTAATTAACATTAACTTTTTACTAGGGTCAATTTTACGGATGGCTCCCCACAAATTACAACTTTTTATTGACAATTACATGACATTAGCCGAAGAAATCGTTCGTTTTGTTACAAAAACGTATAAATGATTGATTTTTTACAACAACTTAATCGTTTAAGGAATATCTCTATACTGGATGGTCGGTCAAGCAAAAACTCTGAACTGTAGTTGGGTGCTGACAAAGAAGACTTTTTGGATTAACAGACGAGTATTATTCTCTATTGTTTGTAAACAGTAACCAAAATGTATTGATTTGTGACTAAATAAGCTTATTCCGTCTAGGAACAGTCTTGTTTTATAAACTATTTTTTTAGTTGTCTACAGTATCTTTAGTGACTTAACCAACATTTAACTTGAAATAAAGATAATAATTTTTTTTTAGGTCTTTAATCCTAATCATAACTACTAATATTAAAAATGCTGAAGTGTGTTTGCTTATCCTTCCTTGACGCCCTAACCAAGCAACCAATGGATTTGATTTTTGGCTTAGAGTTAGTTGAAAGAACGGAGAGTAACAAAGCCTATTTTTTTTTCCGATACAAAATGCAAAAAATATAATAAATACTTATATAAATTGTTTTATCTTTTCTTTATGAGAAGATACAATGTCCTCTTTTTTATTCGATACTAGCGGATCCTCGCGATTTAACCCGCGTGGTGCCCGTTCCCGTAGGAATATCGGGATAAAATAGCCTATGTCACTCGGGAGAAATGTAGCTTTCTAATGGTCTCAGAATTTTCTAAAACGGTCCAGTAGTTCCTGAGATTAGCGCTTTCAAACAAACAAACTCTTCAGCTTTATAATATTAGTATAGATTAAAGATCAGGATCATACAATTTCAGGTAAGTAATTATGATGTTTAAAGTTATTCAACCAGCATTAAGTACAACGCTTTATATTTTTTTATTGCTTTTCTTCTTTTTGCAAATACCAAATTTCCTCGTTTTTTTATTTGATAGGATAATTTTCAGACTGTTTAGTATTTTTATCAAAGCTATGTATTTTTTACCGACTCCAAAAAAGAAGGAGGTTCTCAAGTCGACTGTTTTTTTATGTAATATTTTAATATAGCTTCGTCAGTTGTCAACCGATTTTAATCATTCTTTTTTATCTGAAAGTTCATGTGTGGTTTACGAAGATCTGGCTAGTATTTTTTTCTTATTCCTGAAATATATAATTTACGTTTTGGCACGTAGTCGTTTACCTAGATGACATCATTGTTGTGTGTGGGCTGATTTTTAATGTAAGTAACGGCACATGATGTAACTAAAAAGCGTTTTATAAAAAACTATTTATATAAAAAAAATAAACCGACTTTTAAAAGTAAAAATAAAATTTTTGGAGTCGCTGCCAGCTTAAGCAAGAAAAATAAAAATATAGTATTCAAAAGTTTTATTATCACTATAGAACCATAAGCTTATAACAATGCACGTGTAGTTTTCAACGATCAATAAAATGTTATGCGGTTACGGAAGTCATTAGTGGTATTTTAATTCTAAACTGCATCCATTGATAGATTTTTATAAGCGAACTTGAAAAGGAGGTTGGTCAATAGCTATTGTGGTTCGATTGACATCGGATGGACATAAAACGGTTTTACGAAGTATACGATTGAGCCATTGTGATTACCAAGGTTGATCACTGCCAAGATCAGGGACTGGGCAGGTCCGTTGGTTATGTCAGATGAGTTTATCCCTTACTTACTATAGTTGCTATCAGTAACTTTTAACCGTCTCTGTGTCAGAGGTCCCGGGTTGTATGGTATTCGGTTTGGTTGGTGGTAGGACTTGTTTTAAGTCCACCTGGCTAGCTACTACCATCTTATCTAAGCTAAGTCTAACAACAATGTTTACAGCATTGTTGTGTTCCGGTAGTTGGAGATGAGATAGCCATCAGTTCCTCAGTGAGTGAGGATTCCGGGAGCGGCTCGCTTATATCTTCAGAATTATCAATACTTAACATCAGGTATGATGAAGGCTTAGAGACGTTGTGCATAAAAAAAACTTCATTCAAGAGGCTCGAACATAGTGCGATGTTGAGAAGTTTGTATAGTGTCGGCTTAGAATAGCACTACCTCGTCTCATCCCGTGGGTGTCGTAAAAGGCGACTAAGGGACTCAGCCTTCAGGAGACGAGCAGCAGTATCTCCTACAAACTTGGCCATACTGCGATCGCCAACCCGCCTGCCAAGCGTGGCGATTATGACAAACCCCCCCTTTTGGGGGAGGCCTATACCCAGCAGTGGGTGTTATGTGGCTGAGAAGACGATTGAGGAGTTAGGTTTTAACTTCATATTTGGCTAGGTATATAAACATTTTTTGTAACAACTGACAGTTTCATAAACTTACCTGAACAAAAAGATACATCGTATTAGATTTGTACAGTTTAAGATTTAAGTTTATGGCATCGTCTTGTATTCAGCGGTATAAGAGTGGGTATATAGGAGGTAGACATATTTATGTAGGCCCGTACCAGCTCATTCGTCTTTCCAAATGTAAGAGATTTGACTTAATATAGGAGGGCCGGAGACTGCAGTCACCTAAATGAAGGAATTTCGTTACTCGGGTTCGTCGATCGACGAAAAATTCCAAATTATGCGAAAATAATGACACTTTTTAATTGCAGTTTGTGATCATCACGTTTAACATTTTGTATATTTTATATTTTCGGAACAAATAGACTCGAGTACCTTTAATTTGATACCTTACTCGGCCGCGTACTACGCGCCAAAGTCCCTATCGAGTCGTCACAAATTTTGCGAACCTGAATTAAGTATATAGATTATGGTGTAACTATCATAAATTGAGAGAAGCTATTTTAAGTTGGATTACACTTACCGTATTGTTTTAATCGTTGCAAAATATAAATATATATATTTATTATATATTTTATTTCTCGACATTTTTCCGTAAAAATCCTAATAACCATAAAATTACACGAAATATAAAACCCATTATTGAGTTATTAAAAAGCGACATTGAATTAAAATAAAAAAAAGGTTTTTGACCTAGGAGGAACACACGTACTTCAGTAATAGTAATTCACACAACAACTTCAAATTATAAGACATCCAAATTACTTGCAATTTTAAAAATAAAAAGGAAAATATAGAGTCGCTCAGACGGGACACGACCTGCATCATTAGGATTCCAGCCCAATGCACTACTAATTATGCTACCGAGACTTATGAGGCCGCGTCGGAATTTTCTTGTATAGGTTTTCTTTCCACGCTGTTAGCCAGCGTCGTTTCTTTAATGAAAGAATTTATTCTTGCATTTTAACAAATGTTTGACTATTGATTAAGAAGAAACAGACATCTAAGTAGAACTTTAAAATTTTGCATTTTACAATGTTATTTTATGTTATAAGTATAAATAAGAAAATTTATATTAGAAAAAAACCACTGGTCTCATGTCCCTCAGATGGACTTGTTTTGTTAGCAGCCTTGATAGTAACAGGGACAATAAGGGAAATCCCATACAATTAGTGTTGCCTTAAATAGTTTGACTCACCTTCGTTTTAATGTAAAGGCTTGTTCATTTAACTTTGCCCTTTGTATATTTACTAGCTGACGCCCGCCACTCTATCCGCGTGGAGAATGAAAAACTTAAAAAAAACCTCTATTTTAAAGATACTTTTATAATTTTTTTTCACCTATTTTTCTATGGAATTTTTTATAAATAAATAAGTAATCTATAATAATATTATAAAGAGGAAAGATTTGATTGGTTGTTTGTTTGGTTGCAACGAAAACTACTGAATAGATTTGGATGAAATTTGGTACACAGATAGTAGATAGCCTGGTTATGAACATAGGATACTTTATATCCCGATATTTCCACGGGAACGGGAACGACGCGGGTGAAACCGCGAACCGCCGCTAGTATATAATATAAATAATATATTCTGAATCGTTAGACTAATACGTCTAAGACGGAGCGAGCTTGCCTGGAAAATACCTATTCGCTCAAGCTTTAAATCTGACGACCTCCGTGGTAGAGTGGTACGTACACCGGTTTCAAGGTGTCGCCTACTCTGAGGTCCTGGGTTCGAATCACATTAGGTGCAAATGTTTGTATGATGAATACGAGCATTTCTATCTAAGTCATGGATGTTTATAAATATATATATCTACTACTATACTACTCTACTAAATACTTATTATGTATTTATATCCGTTACCCTAGTATCCCATAATACAAGCCTTTCAATGCTTACTTAGGGGCTAGGTTAATTGGTGTGAGTGTAAGATTTTATTTTTATATTATAACAGAATTGTAGGCACCCAGGAATATAGACGAAGACAGGGAATTCCACCTGGCTGTGCGCATAATAAAAGATGAGGAAAAGAGCTTTGTACGCAGACGTGAAATATAAACTAGGGAGTGGGAATGCAGTACGTCTGGGCTCCCGGTGGTAAAAAGAAGCTGGCAGGATGAGCTCATGCAGCTCAATAACGCATTCGCCGAAGTTATCTGTAGAATACCGACAATGGTCAAATATATCATTGCCAGAATCTCATTTTTTCTGTTATTACTATTAGTTCAGTGTTTCGGGTTCAGAGGGATATACAGAAAGTTATTTTCGTTTCAATAATATTTGTAGAAATGAAAAAGCCCATCAGTATCATAAGAGATATCAATATGATGTATCTAACCCGTATTCCTATTTATAACCAAGCCATAATTGGTTAAAATCTCAGAAGTTGTTAATCACGAACGTAAAAATCGAACAACGTTGAAATATAGGCATATATACTTAATTTATTGGCATATTAGAAGCACAGCTTCTGTTGTTAGTCATTAAATAATATAAATTACGCATCGCACGATCTTTTGAGCTCACAGTGTGGCTAATAAATTGGTGCCTAAACAGATTGCAGTAAGGAAAGAGATACATCAGCAAAAAGAGTACGACACAAAGTTGATAGAATTAGTATTTTAGTAGAAAATATTAGAAAAAATCGACTCGATTCACAAGTTGTTCAAGTTGGCCCGCCAATTTTTTTTTTATAATTTCGAGGCAGGCATTTGACCACCATCGTGCTTAATAAACAGGATGTGGTCTTAGGTGTTGCATGCTTGCCCAGGAAATGCCTATTCACTCTCGCCTTGAAGAGGCCAAGATTGTAGGAATCGGGGAACACATGAGCAGGCAGTGCATTCCATTCTTTAGCGGTTTGCATAAGAAATGTGTCAGCAAAGCGCTTAGTACGGAATAGTAGAATGTCAACGCCGTACGGGTGATAAGCTAACCTGTGGCTAGTACCCCGGTGGTGGAAAGGGGCTGGAGGAATAAGGTCGTGCAGTTCTCTCGCACACTCTCCAAAGTGTATCCTATAAAAGACCGATAGACATGCAACTGCATTGTATAGCAATAGCATATTTCTATCATTTCTTAACTTAGAGACTGTTGTAAGAACGGTGTAGGCATGTCACACGACTGCCAAGGTTGACATTTTTCTTCTAACACTCTTTGCCGTATACATCGTGGTCCATAATTAACTTGTAGCTATGTAAAATCGCCAGGCCATGGTATGCAATCAACGATTAAGTATAGAGAAATTTTCAAATGGACATTAAAATCTAACATCAGCTTTAACCGCCTCTGTAGTAACAGATCCAGTGGTCTCTTGTTTCATTATCAGTTGGGGTATTAGATTTGGTTGGTGAGAGGACTTCGCCTAAGCTCGCCTGGAAGTTACCACCGTCTCATCTAAGTCTGTTCCGATAACAACAATATTTTCAGCTCCGTCGGGTAATGCCGGCAGTTACAGATAAGGTAAGCAGTTCCTCTGTTGAGGGCTCTGAGAGAATTGCGAATCCACTTTCAGCGTTACCATTATATAACATCAATGATGATGAAGGTTAAAACCTAAACGATTCCCCATTGTCGTCATCGTCATTAGCCATTTTGAATGTCCCCACTGCTGGGGCACAGGCCTTCCTTATGGGTGGATAAGGAATAGGTGGATATGGAGAATGGGCCATGACTCACCACACGGGCCCAATGTAGTTTGGTGGGTTTAAATGTCTGCAAATGGACCCGGGGCCAACGGCTTAACGTGCCTTCCGAAGCACGGAGGAGCTCAAAAAGACCGAGTAAATTTCTGGTCATCATTCATTACAGCGTTGTCTCTCTTTTTCCCCATTGAAGATAAAGAAACCTCATAGAATTGTTGTTCTTCTAAAACATTTTGAGGAAATGAATACCTCAGTGCTAGAAATTAAAACTTTTCACGGTCCTTCATACCTCGGAGACACCTCTAATTAGAAACTAATTTCTCGAGCACGAAGTGACGAGGCCGAGGCGTTGACGCGCTTGTAAATTCGTGAAGTCAATAAGGTAACCGATGGCGACAATTGTCACCTGTGCGGAATGCTTCCAGTGTAATTACCTTGACGTCAACGGTATTATTTGAAAGAGATATTTACAGGATATGTGGTGAAATAACCAATTCAGGCGGTCAAAAATAAGTTGTCTCTATTGCCCTTTTCATAGCGACAATAGCATTATTTAGTACCTATGGATGATACTCGTTTCTTAGTTCAAGTACTGTTTTCTTTCCTAACTTAAGCTTTGATGAGTTTTTCTAATATTTTCCACCCTTTATTGTTCACTATAGAATTCTTTTTAGTTCTTAAGTTCATCAAAATCGGTTGAAATTGGTAATGATAGGTAGCGAAAGACCGACGCGACGGAGTAGAGTTACTTTATAATTAATATTACACCTTATAGTTATTTTTGTAACAAAAATCAAACAAGATTTAAAGTATTATTAATGAAGTAGAAAGTAAGAAAAAATTGCATAACTTCCCCCGTATCACATACAACAACATAAATGATATACTTATAATAAATTTTAAATTGAAAAATATTGGAAAAAAATCAACTCGACCACAAGTGAATTCTCAGATGGTTCAATTCAAGTTTAAAAATAGCATTGAAAAATGCAAATAATCTAAAATCATACAATAAACGATATACCCGCTATCTTTCCGTTTCGTGTGCTATCATAATTTGCGGTTGTTGTTTTAATTTCTACTCTCGGGTCCTATTTTGTTTTAGTCACTGAGCTGTGTTTACAATTATCATCACCGATGCCCCAGTTATCAACAGAACTATAAATCTTGTATGGAATATCCTTCTCTTCAAATAAAGCTATCTTTACACAACAAGCTATCCATTAAAACATATTAAAGCTTTGGAATATTAACAAACAATGTTTGGTACTGTTATTTTAATCTTGTGTTTGCTTTCTAAGGAACGTCTAATCATGAAGTTTTCAAAATGACTCACTTGCCCATAAAGAAAAACAAACGAATTCAAAATAAAAAACTTAAGCACCTATTTAAATCAGCTCGGCACGTTGGTATTATTGTTTATGTTGTTACGCTAAGATTTCAATGTATTTTAACAATCGGTGTGACATATTTGTTCAAAGCAATTAGCATCAACAAGTTCTCAAAATGAACGATTGTGTTGATTTTTGGTCTTGTTGTAAATAAGTCTTTTCAAGCTTCGCGTTGGTACAGAAGTTCTTAGAAAAGTTTTAGTGATTTCAAATATCCGACGTCATCATATGTAATTATAATGTCCATACTGTTGGAGCACTGGCATTCTTTAAGGATGTATGAGGAGACTGACTCACCACGTAGGCCTAATGCAAATTTTACTACAGCAAATAGGTAGGTACAGTCGGGACCAACGATTTAAAACGTGCCTTTCGAAGCGAGCTCCAGATCATATATTTTTGGTAACTCATCGCGCTCATGGCTGCGCTTGATAGACTGATCGTATTCGATCACGTTCGTTAAGCAACTTTCGGCCCGGTCAGGTGTCGGATGGGTGACCGTAAAAGGTATTTTTATTTTTATTCACGACGAGGAGACTCTTAGCCTTCATTGTACCAGATTTTAAGTATTAAGGCTGAAGATGGAAGCGAGCCTCTCCCGGAATCCTCAACCATTGAAGAACTGGCTGTTGTCATCTGATAACAGTCGTTAAGCCATGCCAACTCTGACACTAGAGGTGGCCACTAATCCTCATACGATAAGAAGAAGAAGAAGGTCACCCATCCCGTAACTGACCATTGCGAAATAGCAGGTCAAGCTTACGAACCATTGTGCCTCTGAGCTTATCAACCTTGCCGACCTTAAGCACACTTACCTATCATGTCCATAATAAGACCCATTTTGAAAGTGATAGTGCTAAACTTTATATGATGTCAATAGTAGAATCAGCAACGTATTAGATTTTAAAAAAACGTAAAATTACTGCTTTTGATTTGATAATAAAGAATAAGCTGCAATTAATTTTGTAATAATGCTTTCCTTTTAGTAGCCTTTAGAATTATAATATCAAGGAGGTTGCCATGATAGTTGATGGTGGGTGGATGTGACCTGATACAGCGGGCCTACCATCATCTATTAGAAACCATATTTTTTTTATTATTAGGTAGGTAAAGCGCTTGACCGCTATCTTGCCTGATGGAAAGCGAAGATGCTATCTAGAATGTAACGCGCTTGCCTAGGAAGATACCTATTAACTCGTGACATTGAAGACCCCCAAATTGTAAGTGTCAGGAAACACGGACTCAGGCAAGGAGTTCCACTCTTTAGCGGTGCGGATGATGAATGTCGAGTCAAAACGCTTAGTGCGACTCTTGGGTATCTACCATATAATTGTGGCGCCTATTTGTACGTCTGGTTGTCCGATGAAAAAATGGGGATGGTGGAATGAGGCTGTGCAATTCCGCTGCACACTCCCCGAAATGTAACCTATAGAATACGGAAAGACCAGCAACCTTCCGTCTATGTTCAAGGCTCTTTAGTTTATTAAATAACTCATCGTTGCCGATGAGCTTCTTGGCCCTTCTTTCAAGGGACTCAAGTGTCTGTCATAAGACTGACAATTGAGTGAAAGAAGGCATCATGTCATATGGCCGTTTTGTTTGCGTCTTGTTTTTATTGAAGCTGTCACATTTTGACACACTTTGGTTTGGTGGCGATGATATAGCGAAGACGTCACAAAACTTCCGTCAAAAAACAAGCTTACTTCAAGAAATTCGTAGTACGAAATAACATGGTAAGATTGAAACATTACTGCGCTAAGAGATGGCATTAGGCACCCTGGTTGGCTATCGAATCCACGACCGCTGGGTTTGTTTTAAACTACACGTCACTTTGTAATGTGTCAAGGAAAAAAATCCACATTATTAATCATCACAGATTCGCTTGGTGATGCGGCCATTAGTTTTCTATCCTCGTGAAAATCATTTTTCCTTAACGATTTCCTAAACGCTCTGTGGAATAATAAACGGTTTGTTCTAGAAAAATAAATATTTCCTACACAATATAAAAAATTATATATTTTTTTGTTAATATCCCTCAATTTTGCGGCGTAGACTAGTTAATTTCACTATAAAAACTAACTTCTATATTAAAAGTAAACGTACACATAAAAAGCAAGGTGTAGTTAGTTTCTAAATTCCTTAGGTGAGTTACACTCCATTTGGGGACTAGTTACGTTTTCTTGTGAAAAATATCTTCATATATATAATTTAATTTACTTTAATATTTGATTGAACCATTCTTGCCCTGTCTTTTCTAGTACTCGTTTGGCTTTTATCGTTTTTCATAGGCTGTGATAATTGTAGTGTGCTGTGCACCAGATAATTTTAACAAATTAAAATAACATTATACAATATTTATGGTAAATTTTAAATAGAAAAATATTGGAAAAAATTAACTCGGCCACAAGTGAATTCTCAGACGGGAATCGAACTCGCGACCTTTGGAAATCCGGTCCAATGCTCTAACCGCTGAGCTACCGAGACTTCTAAGTCTAGAAGAAGACTTTTAAGTCTCTTTTAAGTCAGTATAAAAATAGCATTGAAAAATGCAAAAAATACAAAATCATAAAACATTATACAAGATTAGTAAATAAATTGTAAGGGTTGCCGTAAATTTCCATCTTGCCGTTTGTCTCTAGCAGTTTAAGAACATGCCAATGAAACAAGTCACTTACTTCATTCAAATATTAAGTATATCACGACACGTAACTTTTCGGCGTTATAATCTTATCCAAATTGTAATCTTAAGGTTAATTGTAACTGCTTTATTATGAGATAACAGTTTGATAATGACAAATGTAGCCTTTATTTTTGTTTTTGTTACAGAAATAACTCTGTTGTAATGCATTTTTTCCTCTATTCTGATGAAGTAAAAGTATGTTGCATTCATAAATAAAATGTCACTTTTGCCGTTCAACTTACTTATTTTCTATGATTTGTATACTTAAGATAAGTTTTAAATAGAAAAATATTGGGAAAAATAATAGATATTATTTTTTCCAATATTTTTTATTTTAAATTTATCGTAACTTATTTTCTATTGTTTCGGCGATATATCTAAATGATGGTACTTGGGTACGGAATTTGGTTGAAGAAAGTTATAATAGGTATTATTCATTAAAACATTATTTAACTATGTATAGGATAGGTATCCTATACATAGTTAAATATTGTTTTCTACCTCCCAAGCAGCGTTTTGATGATCATAGTTGACTCGTAAAAGTGGCCTATGACGTTTCATTCTGACGTTACTATGATCTTATAGATCTTGTAGATTCGAGTGTAATCTGACGATATTTTGCAATCATATTTGACTAGGACCGCACTCAACTTTTCAGAGTAGACTCTGATAATAAGAGTGACATAATAAGTATCTTACGTTTTTGTAGGTAAGGTTTTTTATGATACTTATTTAATTCAATAGTTTTGTGGTTGTTGTAATTAAATTAATTATTTCACTAAATATCTAATTAATACTTTTTAATATATACTTTTTAAAATATTTAATTAAATAAAATCAGAAATTTTACAGGTAAAATCATCAAATATTGTTTGTTTTAACCATTAAAAAAAATACGCATAATTCTTCTAAAATGAAGTGATTAAACATCAAAGTAACCGTGAACGTGTAAACTCCTATGATTGTCAAAACGCGGCTTTAGACTGTAACGTGACTACTCGAAGTCAGCCACATTTTAGATAGTGTGTATCAGTAGTAAGAATACCATACCAAATTCATGATTTTTATGTTTTGTATTTATAGAAAAATACTAGAAAATATCAAGACGAATGGATTTTATTCTAGTCTTATTCTATCCATTTCAAATTATAAAATTACATAAACTTACATGCATTTATATTTGAAACTACTGGGGGCCTACCGCCATCTCTCAACGCAGTATTTTTGACGGAACCCCAAAATGTAAGAAAAAGTTACGTGCATTCTTTAGGTAATCATGTTACAATGTAAGTGTATACTACATTACAAAAAAACCGACTTCAAGAACTAAAAAGCAAAAAATAAGTCTTTTGGAGTCGGTGCCAGTCAAGGCTACCTATTTTGCTTTTTAGTATTTGAAGTCGGTTTTTTAACGCAGTCTTTTATTTTTTACATTTTAGTGTCTATAATAGGTTGTTTGAAAACTACAGAAGATTTTCTTCTAGATTAGATTAGATTTCATGTACATTATAAACAAAAGTATCGTGAAAATTACATCACCCAAGATAATAAAAATGCTCATAAAATAATATCTACTTACTGGGCCAAACGGAACCAAAGTTTTATGGGACCAAATCAAAGCAAATGGCAAAGCTTATCCGCATCGAACAAAGAAGAATCACGTAATTCGGATCAGAAATCTCGACGTAATCGGTGTACAAACATAAAAAAAACATACCAACCGAATTGAGAACCTCCTCCTTTTTGGAAGTCGTCTAAAAATCTAATGTGATGTGTGAAATAAAACAACTTTTACGGATATCAAACGCGCTATATAGAACCACGGCATCCCGTGACCACGGCAGCTGTAAAGGTGCCGAAACGTCGGGAAAATCAAAAAACCCCTAAAAACCTAAAAATACGGACAATTACAACTTAGTTCGTGGAAATATAGCGCGTTTGATATCCGTAAAAGTTGTTTTATTTCAATGAACAGTGCGCGCCAAAACATAAGGTGTACCTGTGATGTATGAAACTGTTTATTTTTCATCAATCAGTTGATATTATGTTTGATGGAATGCATAAAAAACTCTGTATCGGGACACTGATGGATAGAAGAGGTGTATTTTTTCTGATTATTATTAGTATTGTCGCGGAGCCCCCACAAAGACTTTGCGTAGCCCCAGGGCTCCGCGAAGCACACTTTGAGTATGGTTGTAATAGATAATGTTAGGCCTACTGAATACTTAAATATTAAACAGAAAAAAATACTAGAAAAAAACATGTCTCATGTCGCCCTGATGGTAACTACTACTACTACGGGGCTACTGAATACGTACTGAATTTATGACAAATATTTCTTATTATTGCTCATACGTAAAAGTTATTAATAATATTGAAAAACCATTAAATCATCCTTAACATCGAAATGTCATTGTTACGATTCCATGACGTTACTAAGTGACGGCATGGTCTTTATATGCACCATATCTACGTAGTTTACGTACCTATCAATAATAATTATATGTTTTATTACCTACACTAGATATTTATAGTATGGTTAGGAAACACGTACTTTTAATTAATAATGGAAGAAAATTAATTGAATCACAGATTAAATGTGAAATAACTGCAAACTAATACTAAGCATTATATTAGTTCTTAATATTACTGGCACTCATAACTTTAGAGTCAAGTTTTCGCCTTAATAATTTAACATAACACAAATATCTAAGTCTGACTCCATAACAATAATGTTTTCAGCATTGTTGTGTTCCGGCAGTTTGAGATAAGATAGCAAGTTCCTCGGTGATTGAGGATTCCGGGAGAGGCTCGCTTCCATATTCAGCCTTATCAATACTTAACATCAGGTATGATGAAGGCTAAGAGTCTCCCCGTCGTTCATAATATATATATATATATACCTAATGCGATATAAATGAATAATAAAAGTTTTGGAATATCCAAGTACGACACGCACCGCGACAAAAACCCAATATAAGTTTACGAGTATTTAACATAGTAACTATAATGTTAAGATTATTAACTAAGTGTTATCTTTATTATCCGTTTTTCCGTTTTTTGTTGTCTCGGATTGTTTTACAAAGAAATAAAGTAATAATTTGATACTCCTAAATACACAATTTCGTTTTATTTATTACATAATTCATCATCAGCCTGTGGACGTCCACTGCTGGATATAGGCCTCTCCTAGCTCACACCTATTGTGGCGTTCATAGGAGGCTATTAGCTTACTGCTACCACGCTGGCCAGACGGGTTGGTACAGGGTTTATTTCAAGTTTTCCTTCTCTCGCACATGTTTTCAATGCGTCGTGCCTCTTAGTCGACTCTTACGACATCCCAGGCATGTAAGGGGGTGGTGACATAATTATTTATTACAATAAATGGGAACTCTATCCTAATCTAACAAAAGATCCCAAGAAACTGAAGAAGTGTGCTATTTAATTAATTTCATGATGACAGCCATATCATTTAATTTTTGTAGATATCAAGTCTATGATACTCATTCAGTCACTGCTTTAAGTAGTAATAAAACGAAGAATGCCATTAGCATTAAAATCATTTCTACTTATTTCATGTAATTTTAAGAGTAGCTAGAACCAAGTTTGCCAAATGCTGAAAGTGGATTTCTGTTTTATATGGAAACTCCCGTGGATCCTGATTAGCCGTGGCGCATTGTTTCGCGCTCTCGCCCTGCGATTGTTGAGGTTAAGCAACTTTCGCAATGGTCAATCACGGGATGGGTGACCAAACATTTAAGTACTATCTCGAGCTCCTCCGTGCTTCGAAGGCACGTTGCATTTTTCAGTCGTTAAAACCCACCAATCCGCATTGGGACCACGTGGTTGGTTATGCCCCGTTCTCCTTATGCACCCATATGGAAGGCCATATGACGATGATGGACAATCGTTTCGACAGAACATTCTTTAAGATCAGGGCCCGTATTCACTATGACCACTTACCGATTCCTTGCTCAAACCACGCGAATGTCGTATTTGGTTTCGACATTTTCAAAATGCGTTTTCTCTATGACACTTAAAATTTTTTAAGTTATTTTACTCGTTTAATAATTATACAACTTGTGACTTTCATGTACTTGTACAATTATTCTATAATTTGCGAGTATCATGGAGAAAACGACTTTTGAAAATGTCAAAACCAAGTACGACATTGGCGTGGTTTGAGCAAGGAATCGCTAAGTGGTCATAGTGAATAAGGGCCCAGTGCAGCGTGTATGAAATTATGGCAAGTTAGGGGAGTACTTTGAACATGCGGATGTACTTTGAACAAAATCCAGAAGTCCATGATAAGTCCACTCGTCATAACTGGAGTGAAATAAAGGGGGTATGTATAAAAAAAATTAAAAAAGAAAGTTTATGCAAAAGTTTGAAGGTAGCACCAGAGTAGAAAAAGAGAAAAGTTGAAAGGAAATCTGTATTGGTATAAACATATTATGAAGAGAGATTATAGGCTTGCTTACTAATTTGGACAGGGTACATACAAAAGGTAGAGATAGACCGCAGAAAGATGGAGAGATGACAGGAATCAATGAAGAGAAGACCAGTGATAGAGTGAAATTGAGAGGCAGCCACAAATAAAATTGTTATAAGAAATTGATAATATTTCTAAAGATAATAGTGGCAAGTTGTTTGGAAAAACTGATACAATATTTTATGATTTTTGATTTGTTGCATTTTTCAATGCTATTTTTAATGATAAATTTTATATAGATAAATATTGGAAAAAATCAACTCGGCCACAAGTGAATTCTCGGATGGTTAGCATGTGGCCGAGTTGAATCATAAATTATTGGCTGCTGCATCTTAATTAATCGTTAAACATTTGAAAAACTGTTTCTTTCGAATGCAAGGATATTCCTCACATGGATGTAACAACACTGGACTACACAGTATTAAAAAATATTAAAAGTGTTTCGGAATTTCGACGGTGGTCCCCGCAAGTCTCGGTAGCCCAGTGGTTAGAGCAGTGGACCGGATTCCCAAAGGTCTTGGGTTCGTGTCCCATCTGAGAATTCACTTGTGGCGGAGTTGATTATTTCCAATATTTTTCTATTTAAAATGTGATACAATATTGTTCTTTTAGTTTTTAACATTTCGTTGCATTTGGTTTGGTCTTTGTTTGCCCGATGTTTGGGCACCTTTGCATGGTGGTCACGAGCTCAAATGCATCAGTCGTACTTTGAACAGAACATCAAATTTTTTAGACCACGTGTTTCATCAATCATACAAGAACTAACCGCCTTTGTGATCTAGTGGAAACAGCCACCGGTATCAGGACCCAGAGGTTCCAGCGGGGGTACATATCGTATTCGGTTTGGTTGCTGGTAGGACTTGTTGTAAGTCCATCGGGTTAGCTACCACCATCTTATCTAAGCCTAACGCCATAACAACATTGTATTCAGCATTGTTGTGTTCCGGCAGTTAGAGATAAGATAGCCAGTTTCTCAGTCATGAGGATTCGGGGAGAGGCTCGCTTCCATCTTCGGCCTTATCAATACTTAACACCAGGTATGATGAAGGCTAAGAGTGCCCCGATGTTCATAAAAAAAATACCTATCACTATTATGGTGTGAGTTACTCCATGATCATGGCGCATGCAACTGCGCCGAAATACCGGGGATTCGACAACAAACATAAACATGGTAAGAATCCCGTTTTTCATAATAGTGATAGTGATTATGACCATGAAAGTTTAAAATATTATATAAACAAGAACTAATCAAAATAATTGGAGAAGTGCCCTGAAATATTAGCATAAATAGATGTCATATGACCATTTGAATCGAACCACCAGACTGCACGTATGGAATGCTGCGATTTCTATAACAATTTTCATAAAATAATCTTCTCATAATGAAACTCTTCAACGGGGGCTTAATTGAGCAAATATCGACTTTAACGACGTAGACATTAGTGCTAATTACGATTCTTTTGTGTTATTCTTCCTTGGTAGCTGTAAGAGGAATGTCATAATGTTGTATAATTATTGCTTTGCGAACAATCTTGGAGCTATTTAGAAACAAACATACTTACCTGAGAGTTATATTTGCAGAATTAGTTCAACTTAGACTAAGTAGGTTAAGAAAGACTTGATATGAAATAATAAAATAAATGAACAGTGTAAATATTGACGTGCTAATTAATAGTAATAGTCTAACTATTGTTAGTTCCATTTAAATAATAAATCAATCCACATTATACTCAATACGAAATGTCGTTTTAACTTATCCTCCGTTTTCTCATTAGCATGAATCGTCGTTAATGTGTCTATGCATTTTTATTCATTTTTAAGAAGTCTTAATTTCCTTTTAGTTGAAATAACTACAGTAATCATCAATGGTATTTGCGTCTATTGCAGGCGTTTAGAGCAGTACCACAGAGGCAGCAACTTTTTATGAGAGAGCGGCATTTCCATGTTATCACTTTTTTATTATTAAACCGGTTCATTAGTTTTAAAGCTGTCGTTTTCGTAATAGTGAGTGTAAGTACCTTTGGGACTTTTCCTAACTTGAAAATTGTGAATTAAAAATCTTAAAAAAAACACCCGACATTCTGATGACGGTTTGTATTTTTTTATTTACATAATCGGCTTCACCTAATCTGACCTAAATGATTTTTTTACTTTTGTGAAGTGGCCACTTTTAGTCGGACCAACTTGGTAAATAGTAACAACAGTAACATGTAAACTAAACTTAGGGCCGGTTTCATTACCGACAGATACGTAAGTTTTAAATAGCTCTTCTGGCAGATAATTTGACAGTTGAAATAAAACAACTTTTACAGATTTTTACAGATTACTTGCTTGGTAGTAGTAAGAAAAATAACACCCTTAGATATTGTATAAGTTGTTTTTCAATAATAAGTCTTGTCGGTTGTGAAACAGACCCTTAATAATTCAATTCGTATTTTAGGTAACTATAAAACAGTATGAAACAGCTTTACTTTGCTGAAACAGTTTTATCACAAGTGATATCAGTTGGAAAAAATATTTATTGCCGGCGCCAGTTGACTCACTGCAGCGTCTAAAGTTAACAAGGCAACTTGAGAAGTTTCCTTATTTGTAATCGATCAGGTAATCAGTTGTATATTTTATATACCCATTGTTAAGTGTTCGCTAGTTTTAAGATCCATTTTTACAAAATGAGTAACCGACCGATTAATTAGGTAAACAACTGATTAAACGACCGATTAAAGCTTAATAACATTTTAATGCCATTTCAGTCATTTTTTTTTATGAACGACGGGGCGACTCTTAGCCTTCATCATACCTGATGTCAAGTATTGATAAGGCTGAAGATGGAAGCGAGTCCCTCCCGGAATCCTCAATTACTGAGGAACTGGCTATCTTATCTCTAACTGCCGGAACACAACAATGCTGAAAACATTGTTCTTATGGCGTCAGACTTAGATAATATGGTGGTAGCTAGCCAGGTGGACTTACAACGAGTCCTTCCACTAACCAAACCGAATACAATATGTACCCCCGCTGGGAATCGAACCCGGGACCCCTGGGTCTGATACCAGTGGTTGTACCACTAGACCACAGAGGCGGTTGATTGAAACTGAAAGGCTCGGAACTATGTTTTATTTAATCAGCGATTATCTAATCAACGATCGGTGAAATTTGCTTTAATTCTTCGAACTTAATTAAATGGGAAGAAAATCCATGTGAATAAGTTTAAAAACTTTTTCACTTTGTTGTATTTTTGTTTTACTAGGTAATGCAAGTCTAATAAATTATATTATTTAAACTATTTTTGAGTTTATTTATACAAATACTAGCTTCCACTCTCGGTTTCATCCGCATGGTTCCCGTTCCCGGGGGGCCGGGAGGAGGCGGTCCCTCCCTTCTCCTGTCCTCCCATCGAGCTTTCGATTTAACATTAATCACGATGGGCATTTAATAGAAGTAGTCGACTCATTGTCACAGCTAGGTATTGTTGTAGATTCTAACCTATCATGTAAGCTTCACGTAGATTCAATTGCAAAAAAGCTCAGTCGATTCTCTTATGCGTTACGTGAACTCAGGAAAACCACAAATGAGGAGTGCGCACTTGCAGCGTACCACAGCTACGTCGCGGCCTGGATACGGTGTGGCGTCGTGCTCTGGGGCAACTCTACGGATGTGCAGGCCGTTTTCATCTTACACAAACGTTGCTTAAGAATCATAGCACTAGCGGGGCGAAGAGACACTTGTAGAGCATTGTTTAAGAAATTCTGCATCCTCACAGTGACGGACGCATATATCTTCGACCTATGTCGGCTAGTTAGAAAGCATCCGCACTACTTCAATAAAGTACCCCTAGTTCGATCCTACCCCGCCGAGCCTACCAGGCTCAACGGGGCGTCGGGGAGCGGCGAGGGATAGGGTGCCGGACTCACGAGTCCGGTATTCTAGGTGAGCCCAGCATAACCTCAGTGTATGCGTAAAAGCATTCCCCTCACTATATATATATAAAAAAAAAAAATGGTTCCCGTTCCCAAGGGAATATCGGGATAAAGGTAGGTTACTATCCGACCTTTCAACTAACTCTATGCCAAAAATCAAGGCGATTGTTGCTTAGTTAGGGCGTGACGGAAGGACAAACAAACACACTTTCGTATTTATAATATTAGATAGGATTAGGACTTTTTATTAACTTAGATTTTCCAGTAACAGCCATATTGTATCTCTAAGCTGCCATCTGTACTCTAAAAGCCCGCATCGATATATAAAATGGCAATATAATGCTTGGAATGAGGTGGTTGCTAATAGCATTAACTATTGCTATGAACGATGCTTAAGCATTTTAATTGGGTATATTTATAACTGTGTTGTTAATAACCCTTATAAAGTCAAGGTAAAGTTTCTTTTATTAGCATCATAAAATACATTTCGCTTTCTTTCTCGGACCCTTTTCTTAGGAGTCATAATAGGTGTGACAACAGAAACAGCGATAATGATATTGAAATTATCTAAAAACGTAATTGAAAAAACATGTTTACTGTCTGTGATTTTTTTAAATCAAATGTGTTTTTGTTTTAAACCAAAAAATAGGTTTAATTAATTATTTTTGTATGACAATGGAACAAATTGAACAAATCAATAATTACGCAAAGAAGTAATAGCGCTTCTTTAATTTGATTTTTTTTTATCGGCTAAAAATCAAAAATGCATTAGCATTTTTGATTTTTCATGATACTTAATATTATATTGACAGATAATCTTAATTAAGTAAAAATAAGTTTTTGTTATTAACATTCTAACCCAGTTCAAAGATACTGATACAATAACACATTGAATAAAAAAATCTTATAGTCAGCTCTAAACCCAGTTGTTACGGATATACATTTTTTGGTACAATTCCTGTGATTTTTTTATAAATTGGCTAATCAAATAAATAAATAAAATATGTTTGGTATTGCAACACTTCTGACAGAAAAAGGGACTATTCAGAAAATGTTTTACAAAAATATTGTAATCAAAATCTACCTACATTGTTTACAAAGTTTTATTTTAATGATGAACTGTATATCAAACTCTAGTAACAAATGGGGTTGAAATGCGTTCAATAATAAAAACATCGTTTTGGTTGAATCTATTTTACATTAACAATCATGGCATTTGTCCAGTTCATTGATAAGTTAGCTTCCTTAACAAGCATCGCGGATACAAGTAGTCGACTCTTGCGCCGGTCTCTACCTATTAGCTGTCATCCTATTGTCTTTATTTTTCCATGAGAGTCGATAAAAAACGCGAAATAATCGACGTATTGACACCGACGTCTGCCAGTACTCTTGGTATAAATAAATCAGGTTTAAAAACAAATAGTTATACGTTACTACTTGACGCCCGCGGTTTCATCTGCATGGTGTAACATACCTTTATGGTGGTTCGTGGTTCCCGTTCCCGTGGGAATATCGGGATAAAAAGAATTCTATGTCACTCTCCGTCCTTTCAACTAACTTTATGCCCAAAATCAAGTCAATTAATATAATAAATAAATATTTCCATACAATCACACCAATTATCTAGCCCACGTTAAGTATCATGAAGAACTTGTGTTATGGATACTAGATAACGGTTAAACATACTTATATACTTTTTTTTTTGTAAATACATACATAATATACATATTAAACACCCAGACCAAGACAAATAGACATGTTCATGCACACAAATATTTGTCTTGTCCGGGGATCGAACCCGGGACCTCTGGCGCAGAAGGTGGGGTTAGTACCCCTGCGCCAAACAGGTCGTCAATTGGTTGCTTCGTTACGTGAAGAAGGGACATACAAACACACTTTCGCATTTAGAATATTAGTTAGGATTAGGATATTTAAATCCAAATAAATTTTAGAACTAATGTTTAGTATTAACTATCTTTCGTATCTGTGTTTTGACGAAAGCTCATCGCTTTTGTTTGCCGAACGCTATAATATCTGATAATAATCTTGTATGATTTGAGAAAAAACAAGCAATCTTTTTTACTAATATCAAATAATACAATTAACAAAGAGAGTAACACAAATTTTCATAAATGGAAAATCAACACAGACACACTCGTAAGTTACTTTTAAAATTTGTTGAAAGAATAAATTTAAAAAAAAAAACAACCTCTTGAAACTCAGAGTATGATATAGAGGAGACACCTGATTTTAAATAGAAAAATATTGGAAAAAATCAACTCTGAAAAACAATAAGTTAATTTTGTCTTGTTAAAGTGTGTGTGTGTGTGTGAAGTGAATTTTAAATTACGTAAGTTGTTGTGTAATATTGACTGTATTTTTTATATATTTTAAGGTGGATCTTCAAGGTGTCAGCCCAATCTGATAATCATTGTTTCTAATTCAAATTCAAAATTCAATATCATTTATTCAGTCTAGGCTGTTAGAAGCACTTATGAACGTCAAAGAAGCTACGCCATTGGTTCACAAACCCTACGGCGGGAGACCTTGTAACGAGAAGAACCGAAAAGCAAGAAACTCGTCAAGGGCTGTTTTTTCTTTTCTTCTCTTTTTATTTCTATAAATAAAAAAAATAAAATGTTTATTTGTTCTAACAATTTTAGGTGTCTTAAGCTAGTGATCAGCATCTCCTTTAAAGCTAGACCAGCCTGTGTTAGGAGATACTGCTCTTCCTTACAGTAGTAATGTTAAAACATATATAGTATTACTCCCTACGAATATTAGAAACATAACTTTTTTCATAATACTTGCGCTTGTCTTTCATATCAATCTTTTAATCCTCTGTCATTCACCAAGGTCTACTCCATTAAACTCAAATTCATCCTAACTCTTTCAGTATTTTAGCCGTGACTATAGTTACAGACAAACAGAGTTGCTTTCGCATAAATAAATAGTAGTAAATAGTGTAAAATCTATACAATAAAACGATACCGTGACTGACTGACAGACAACGCACAGCCCAAACCGCTGAACCGATTAAGCTGAAATTTTGCATAAAGGATCCTTTAGCCTCCAGACCCCGGATATGAGATATTCTATAGCTCTCTGGACACCGGTGTCCGGTTCGGGTTTATGGATTAAGGATGTAGACGAGCATTAAGAAACAATTTTTTAATATTCCCACGGGATAGGAATTATTACGGAATTGTATTGTAACCTACTTCCTCGCGGACGAAGTCGCAGGCGGAAGGCTAGTAAAATAATATAGGTGGCAAAAGTACATTTGGAATACTTTCATTGATTAAAGATACTGCCAAGTATATATTTCCTGTGGCACTTGAGTTTGATTGTTTGTAGTCGGTTGGTCGGTGACGAAAGGACATCGTTAATGATTTCTGAATATCTTTATTATTCACACTGTGTAATGTCACGTTATTGTATCAGTGTAGTTATTAACATTTTGTTCGATGAGGAATAGTTGCTATTTGGTCTCATAAGAATTCGGTTCAGTTTGACCCAGTAGAGTTTATTTTACGAGCATTTTGGTTGACTTGGACGATGTAATTTTCACGACACGTTTATTTCTAATGTAATTAATGTACATGAAACCTAATCTTATATAAAAAAAGTTTACAAAATTTACAAAACAATCTTACAGACATTAAAAAGTAAAACATAAAAAACCGACTACGTTAAAAAAACGGATTTCAAAAACTAAAAAGAAAAAACATAAGCCTTTTAGAGTCGGTGCCAGTCCAGGCAAGAAAAATAAAAGAATTGAGCTCCAAGTATAATTACTACCTTTTTTTTTAAATTTCAAAAGCTAGAACTCATTAGAAAATTTCGATGAAACTACATGTTGTTTATTTTGTGCCAATTATTCTTGGTAATATAGGTAGTATAAAAATAAACACCCCATTCCAATCCAATTTGATGGCAGATATATATTTTAATCTATCGGTATTCGCACATACCTTCGTCAGTAAAATTATTGATTATTTTTTTGTTTGAAAGCGTTTTCTTGCGAGATAGTTATAAAACCAAAAGCATCAAAACCAAAAAGAACCAAAGGATTAATTGTTATTTTTAAGACGATTTTTATGAATGCCACCCAAACTTTGTTAAATCTTCGTTAAAGCTTTAAAATAATTGTAAATTACCAGTCACTGCATTCCGACCATTAAAAAACCTTATATGTTTCGTCTGTAAGCCAACTTTACTTACGGAAGGCTCACCGGAAAAGTTAAGTATTTTCCCCATATTGGCAATAAAGTCAATGACAATGCAAAGGTAAAATAATGCAAAACCAATTCAATTGAATATCTATTATTGTATTGTGCAAATTTTAATATTCATTCTTCATAACAATCGCTTATCGTCCCACAACTATGTAAGAAACCGCAGGCGGCCGGTAAATACTATTTTCATGGATCAATGACTGCATTATTCAAGTTTAGTACATACATACATACGCGTACGTCTCAAACCATTTGTGGGTTTACCACAGCACCAAGGGTGCCGCTCACAGATCTATATCGAGATAAACAGTAAAAGTGTACCTTGGTGTCAAAAGTTTGATCCACGGTCAAAGTTCTACGGCCTAAGTCAGTCCGATTGAGACTATTGCCATGAAAACACGCGTCACTCAGAAACGAAAATGGTTAATTGTGAAGTGCTTTCTTGCAAGGGCTCGTCAATAACATTAACACGTATCTAAATCTCGCTCGTGACGACATCGCAGGTACGAAAAATTCGACACACTAGGTTCTCATACAGTTTGAAGCGTACTTTTCGTCTATCTCGTTAAAGGTATGTGATGCAGCTTGAGAGAGGAATATATAAACGTCACTCTCATAAACAAATCTTAATGAGGCCACATTAAATTGGCAATGGGTTGGGTCCTTGGACGAATTAACCACGTCCAAGGTTGGGTCTAAAGCGCCCGGTAAAAGTTCAAATGTTCTGTCTAACTTCTGTCAGATTTTCGTGTATGTCAAATTTACTTGACCGTCTGCGGCTATGTTTGATGCGTTTTTTTCCGAAAATTTTTTGACAAGCGTAATTGTCAATTTGTCAAATAAAGATGATCATTAACGGAGCCCTTTAGTTTTGAAATTGGAGAATAGTTAGATTCTTCTGGTATAATTTCTTGTAAAAATATCAATGTTAACGCAAACATTGTAAAATCGTATTATTTTACTTAATAATTATTTAAATTTTCTTTAAGGAAACCAAACGGTACCATTCATCTTTACGTGATCTTACGTGATTCTAAAGTGTTGCAGTCGTCTAGGGTCTAGATGCCTGCAACACTTTAGAAATCTAGACCACAGATAAATAGATGCGGTTAAAATTAATCGGCGTTTAATAGTCAGTAAGCCCCTGATAACTAACTTTATTCCCTAATTTTCCACATTTTAAATCCCTAAAACTTTTAACAGTACCATGTCTATACATTCTTGAGTTATGCATTTTTGTCAAATCCAATCCCGATCTCTTTACTAAAGTGGAACATAAACGACTTGGTCTTCGCCCTAGAAAAGAAAAAATTTACACTCATGTATGCAAATTGCATTAATGAGAAAAAGTGTTATTGAGATGGCCCCAAAATAGTTTACCAGTGTCACTAAGGGCCGGTATTTCAATATCAACTTATCTTGAATTGATCCAGGATTGAAGATATGTTCCACTTATGTGTATTTCAATAAACAATTAAAGTTAAGTGACGCTTAAAGTCCATCCTAACTAGCCAATATTTAAGCTAAGGAATTCAGAGACTTAAGTGCCGATCCGGGATTCGTTGCTATGGTAACATATTTTTGACTGGCAAAAAGATATTTTAGTTTTACATTTAGGTATTTATTATCAGTAAATAAAATGCAGTTGAAGCATAAAAAATATTATAGTGTAGAAATAATGGCAAATTACAAGAATATTAAGCGAAATTTTTAAGATGATGCGTAATGTAATGTAAAAATTTCGAAATGAGAAGAAATTCTAAAGTGATAAATTTTTTGGCGCTCTTTTTCATTGTGGAGCCGCCACAACGATTCTCATTGGTCGCTGAGCGTACAAGCGCAGCCAATGAGCGCTCACTGTCACCAAATGACAACAAAATTCATAGACAATTATCATATTTTGTTTGTTATGTTGCAATATTGCGACGAATCCTAGATTTGCTAAGGCGAGGAATATCCGGATTGAAATACGCTATTGTCTTTCACAAGTGATACTTAGCTCAAATGTTGGACTTAACTTAAGTCATAAGATAAGGTGACATTGAAATACCGGCCCTAAAACAACTAAACATTAATCATTTCAAGTATACCTTAAAAAAGTTGCTCATAGAATAATGTTACTACAGTATAAATGAATTTTTCACTGACATGCATTCTAAAAGATAATGTGTTTATTCTAATGTAGTCAAGATATGTTTGTTTTATTTTATTTTATTGTATCTATATTTTATTTGATATGACCTAATTGAGACTAGTATGTAAGTAGGTAGGTAATGAATTTTAATCAATCAAATTATAATTTTGACGATCTTATATTATTGATTTATTGTTTAAATTTATATATGTTTATTCCAATAATTGTTAAATGTTTTCAATTTATCGCTTTGTTTAATTTAATTTTACCTGATTATGTAATGATAATGAGATGAAATCCAATTTAATGATATATGAAATTGTATTCTTATAGTTTAATTGACATTATTTGTATTAATATTGTAGCTTTGTTAACATAAATATAAATGCTTTCCATCACATTCGTATGCCTAAATTGGTACATCATGGTGATACTTACTATAAATATCCTGTCAACTTAATGTGTACCTGTGATGACGAATAAACATATTTGTATTTGTATTATTTGTATTTATGTATTACGTGTTTCTCTAAGTTTATTTAAAAGATTCTCAGTTGTATGGAATCAAAAGCAGCAATCTCGATCTCTTTGAGTTGTTGTTTGAATTCCCACCGTAAATGAATAAGTACTGATAAGTCATTGACAGGATTTATGACGGATTATGTAACTATACATAAAATACATTTTTAAATTAAATGGTTTCGTGAAAAACGTTTTAGTTGTCTGTTGTTCCCAAATACAGTTACTGTAAATTGAAATATCACAAAACGAAATATAAATTTTATTTATAATTTTTTATACTTACTACATTTTTTTTGTTTCACTTCGTTTAACTTTTTTTTTACAGATTGTGACTGTACGAATATTAAAGAAGTAGGTTCTTATTAGTCAAGTTTTAACTTTTATGGAAACACCAACATGAGATTAATGATGTACAGTAAACAGCAGCTACGCTTTACACTTTGACTTTAAGAGCGCTCTTACGTCGCTCGTAATAGCGGCGGTTTTCGTGGTGCAAATGTAAAGCCGTTGACTGTACATATCATTCACGATCTGCAAAAATTATGGTCACGTTAAGAATTGTATGGGGAATTGACTAACGCCGGTACCGTGTATATGCTGTATATTTTTTTCCATACATTTATTGACGTGTCTTGACAAAAAGTTAAGATCAGCCCCCTGATTATGTAACTTGTTTCTATCAAAGTTTGATTGAAAGGGCAGTCACATTGCTGCTTTGGTAAAAATCAATGTGACAACTATCTTACTAAAGCAGCCATATAACCGCACTTTCAATCAATTTCAATCATAATCTGTTAGCAACAGAGTTAGATAATCAAATAGTTGGTTTTGCGTACTTACCCTACCCAATAGGTATTAAATTCGATATAATCCCCCTAGGTCGTCGTCATGCAGTAGTGAAGAATTAGTAATAGGATAATAGGTAGCAAGGAGCTCTTGCAGCTATTCCTTACAGTCCCAATTTTCCTGTCCAAATACCTCTATTGTGATTCAGAAACCACAGAATACAACAAGAAGCTTTATTTTAAAACCACATTATGATAATTATCCAGTGAACCATATAATAGTCCAGCTAGATTTCCCGCATGGCAACCTGTTCCGAGGGGTTATATGTTGAAGGTAGGCCGGACCAAGAAAATATCCCAAATCAGACTTAATAAACATGAAAAAAACAACATTTTGTTTACTATATATCTACCTTGCATCCACGTATATTTATACGTATAGACAATAATTAATGGTCCGCCTGGCTAGCTACCACCATCTTATCTAAGCCTGACACCATAACTACAATGTTTTCAGCATTGTTGTGTTCCGGCAGTTAGAGATAAGATAGCCAGTTCTTCAGTGATTTAGGATTCCGGGAGAGGCTCGCTTCCATCTTCAGCCTTATCAATACTTAACATCAGGTATGATGAAGGCTAAGAGTCTCCCGTCTTAAATAAATAAATATATATATATCTGCATAGTGGATCGCTAGATTAGGATATCTAAAAAGAAAGTCGATGGGAATATATGGACCGTTCGCCTCTGAGGCAACACATCCTGTTAAAATCTTGTTTTTAACTATGTATTGCTATTAGTACCTATATTTTTCTATGTTTTGTAGTTCCGTTTTGGTAGCGATCAGTAAATGGTTTTCTTTCTTTAAAAATTACAAATTCTGATAGACTATTACTACCTCTGGGGTCGTCATCATCATAATCATAAACCATTTAATGAACCCACCACTGGGGCACATGTTGTCATTATGGATGGATAAGAATTGGCTATGATATTGAAAGAATAGGCCGGCCAGATGCAGTGGTAACCACCAATCAGCTTCGCAATCGTTCGATAGCAAATGTAACTGGTGCAATCGCTGCCTTTCGAAGTACATAAAACCCATCTTTGATAACCCATCTTATGACCAACCATTGTCAAAGTTGCTTTCCTCCTAAAATCTCAGGCCCAGCGGGCTAGCCACTGCACACTGCACAGACGACCTCTGAATATTAGTGATCAAAGATTTTAGAAGAATCGTTTATTGTATAGCTTTTAATAGCGTAATGTTTGTAAGTATAGAAAGAAAACAAAAATCTTTTTTTTTATAATAACATGGACGCAAGCAAAACAAATCAAGGTTTTTTTTTTCTACGAAGCGAACTTTTTGGTAATTACTTTACAATAAAATGTAGCAGGGTTGTAATTAAACAAACCGTAGAAACAATCTCATTGCGTGTAAATATAAAATACCAATTAACATTCAAAGGAAAGAAACAGTAAAGCGAATCAGTTTCGCAAGCGTTTTTTTTTTGTTAAAGTATCATCTGGTAATAGGCTTCGTAGTGAATAATTGCGTGATTTATATCAGCTATAAATAACTTTAAATAAAAAATTAAAAGAAAAGTATTATCGATTTTATGAAATGTTTTCTCATAACATTACAAGGTAACATGACGTCTTAATAAAAAAACTTTTGCGATGAAGTTATTTTTTAAGGGAACACCCTTAAATAATACCTGCATCGGGTTCGATTCCAATAATTTTGTACTTCTAAAACGAATTACGTCCTGTGTCAATTGTTTTTTAAATAAAAAAGATTTTTATTACAGATTGAGACTTTACGAACTCGATCGTACACAATTAAATCTAAGTGAATTTGGCAAATGTGGAAACGGTGTCTCATAACATATACCATCGTAATATAACAAAAGAACATACAACGACCGAAAATTGTATCAAATGTTTTGGGATGTCCCGCAATGGTTACGTGACATAATATAACGACTTGTCAACGTGGTTACGCATAGTGACTTATATCCCTTACGTAAATCTTACAGGGACACTCCTGTTAAACCTCATATTACAAAACTGGAAAAAACGGAATTAGTATTTTGAGGATTTCTTAGTAGCTGACGAGAGCCAATAATTCGTCATTAGCTAGCAGGACAGCGGTGTCCAGAGAATAATGGAATATTTATTGTGTCTCATAACTCAGGATCTAGGGAGGTTAAGTTTTAAAACCCAATCCACTTGGTTTTTTTTATAGGAGCTTTGTAACAACACTAACATTTTCAATACAGCCATAGGATACATTTACGGACTGGCACAAATGTTTTGTCATAATCGCCGAGCTTGGCAGACAGACTAGCAGTTGAAGCTGAAATCCGCCTGTTGATAGCTTTACTTTTTCAGTCGGCTTTTACGACAGAAAACATTGGAGGACCGGCTAATCATTTAATGGATTTTTGCATAAGTATCTCTATGAATTGTTGAAAGTCCTGCCTTCACTACCAAACTATGGTGAGTATACTTTTTAATGGATAAAGAAGCTTATGCATTAGGGAAGAGAGGTTATATAGACTGTGCTATTATTATGTCTTAAGTCTGGAGTGTGTCACAATAGTGCTTATTGAGTTTTTTTTTACTTTTGACTGGTTTTAGGAAATTATTATTTATTGATTTTCAGCAAAGAATTTATTTCTGATTGTAAAAAGTACCCTATTGTTACTTTTCCCTTCTTTTAACTCTACGCCAAAAATCTAGTCGATCGGTTTCTAAGTTGATCGGTTGGGACGGGAAGGAATGACAAATAAACAAACAAACACACTTAATTACGATAACGATAGTTAGGATTGAATCTGTCTGTACTAATATTTTGTATAATGTTGATTCGTAACTATATTTTAGCATGTCAAGATGCTTAAGTAGGTATGTGCGGTAAATATTGCTAAATACATTCCAAGTAACTCTAGTTATTTATCTGATTAGAAGGCGGTCACATGTTTGTGTCTGACCGTAACTGCAGAAAGGGCAGAAACGTACTTAAGTTGAAGACTTACTTATATTAAATAAATTAAACACCATAGATTTTTAAAAGGACATCAACAACTAGTGACTATTAACTGAAAGATACCGTCATTATAATATTTATGTGGAGGTTTTAAAGTAATTTAGTTATGACTGTGGTCCTCAGGTTCTTTAGTTTACATACTAATTATATATTTTTTTTATTTTAGCTTGTGTCTTATTTACTTGCGTATTTCTGTTCTTTAACTCGTTAGACATCTATTAAAGGATTACAACATATCATGATTGAACTATATTTTACACCCTCGGTCTGTCACAATAGGTTTAATTTGCAATTTGAAATCTACATGTGCGAATTTATCGATACATCATCTATCTAATCAGAGGTCAAATTGCATTGCTATAGGAATACTTGTCGATTGGTAATGACTTACTTTGTATATCAAGTCTTTCCAGTTTTTCTTCGGCTCTCTGTGCCAACTCCAAGGGACTCTCTATATGGTAGAATATGCTGGCGCCGACTAAAAGATAAACTATGTGCAACGCGAGCATACACGCCAATTGCTTCTTGGACATCATCTTGACTAGCTACCTTCAACTATCACAGTTCAGTACAAAGAATAAAAAAATAAATAAAAACAAAACACTATCACATGAAAATCCACATCGTCCACAGAAAGAGGTTTAACGGTAACATTTTAAAATTCAAACAGTTCTCATTTCGAATTGCGCGGGTAATACACATTTCGTTGCATCGGAGCACTGGCACTATAGAAGAAAATCGCGAAATAAAAAAGGCAAGGTTACATCTCCATGATGACACTTCCCGATAGGTTGACGTTCGACTCGAGCGGACGGTTCGATCGAATGATTTTTCCAGGTTGCGCGCGAGCACGCGATTCATACGCCGCTCGCGTTAGCATCCTTTTTTTATACGGCAAGCTCTAATATTTGAGTGACAGCGAGTACGCGTGTCGTAAAGGATAATTTTGTAAGGTTATTGCCGACGCTCTAGCTGACGCATTAGCTGGGAGAGATTTGCTTTACGGTATGGGATTAAAGCAGATTCCATTTTTGATAGTTATCTCTATGGCGGAGAGAGCGTTACGTCACAGCCAGATAATTGGGGATTCTATCTAATTCTACGCTAATGATTATTTAGTTTCAGATGTCTTTTTATTTTGACGTCATAATTTTTGCGTAAGAATAAATAAATAAACTTAAAAGAATTTTTCCACTGCCAACCATATTCACTTATAAGTAGTGGCTTTTTAGTATTTCTGATTTGACATAAATTTTATTGACTTATCAGACTAATTTATTAAAGTCATTGGTTATAGAAGATTATAGTAGGTAAGTAAATATAGTTTTAATCCCCTTTACTCGCGTATTTCTACGACATTTTTATACCGATTATAAAAATGTCGTAATGTATTAACGTATTCTTTACTGAGAAATAAAAAAAGTACTTATAACTATTATCCATACAAAAGCACATACAAGAGTATTTTTTTTGGAATTCGAATTTTGAATTGGATTTGAATACAGATTTTTTTTTACCAAGTGTAGAAAAGATACATGGGCGGCTGCTGCCGCCTGCAGTCTTACGAATAAGTAGTTTGTGATTACATAGGTAGGTACGTTCGATAATTTGAAGGTACCCTTTGTTCATAAGTTTTGTTGTTAACAAGTAGCTACTATGTTATTTCAACAATTTAATGTTAATAACAATAACTTTCCATTAAATTGTTTGCTAATCGCAGTCTTTCAAGAAACACTTGAATGACTTATTTATCTTTTAATCTGCTTTCATTGAAGATCAGTAAACATAGATATTGACCAAGTGGGGTGTTGAAATTAAGTCGACTACAATTTCAATTGGTACTTGTTTTCATTTACGTCTACCGTCGCGATACCCAGACGAACATGTAATACATTTTAAACCAAAGATATACCAAGTCCAACAACAGTTTTAAAAGAAGACTTGCGAAATCGACAACACCCCTAAATAAACTAAAGTATGTTTACAGCTTTATTTTAGATTTTTTATAATAGAATTATCTATATACTTAATTCAGGTTCGCACAATTTGTGACGACTCGATAGGGACTTTGGCGCGTAGTACGCGGCCGAGTAAGGTATCAAATTAAAGGTACTCGAGTCTATTTATTCCGAAAACTATAAAATATACAAAATGTTAAACGTGATGATCACAAACTGCAATTAAAAAGTGTCATTATTTTCGCATAATTTGGAATTTTTCGTCGATCGACGAACCCGAGTATCGGGTTGTAACCGCCCTAGTAGTTCTAATAATCTTGGAACATACTTTTATGAACTACGGGCATATACGCTTAAACCTTTACTGCCATGCTCCTCCCCTAGCAAGAACAATAAAACTCCATAATGATATAGCGATATATTAGCGTTTACATGTCGTTTTTAGTTTATTAAATAAATCATCGTTGCCGATGAGCTTCCTTGTCAAAAGATGATTTTGACAGTTGCGAGTCGATAAAACATGATATCGTGCAATATATCAATATATATTGATATATAAACACAATTGTTTCGGTGGTAATACTATGGGGGCTGATGTTGAAGCTGAGGTAAAGCTGAAGGTTGAAGTGCACCCCTACCGGAATCACAGAATCTGAGTCGTGACGTCGATTCAATAAAAAAAAAAAAATTACCTCTTTTGTATTGTATGGCGTGATCTAGGAGGAGAGGAGAGGCCTGTGATCACTAGTGGATGCCTACCAGAGATGATAATAATACAATAAATAATGATTAGTACTATTTTGTTTCAATCATTATAAAATTTCGATGTTATAAGAAGGTATAGGTATATCTTTTGGTGTTTGTCATACCTACATATCGTTCGTAGTCAGACATTCTTAATAATATTTTCAATAACTTTTCTTGGGACTAAACCACCGTATAGTTGGTTTTTTATTCAGTAGAGTAATTTGACAGGTACCAATGTCACTTTGTAAAAATAATCCAGCCATAAACTGTTTTTCGTAATGATTTGCTCAGATCCAGCTCCAGTTCAGTAAGTATTGATCCCAATCACGTACACAAATTTAATATTATCATTCACTGACCTATATCGAGATAGACGGTTAAAATGTACCTACCTTGCGTGTTTGATCCACGGTCAAAGTTTTCGGACCTTAGTCAGTCCGCTTGAGACCATTGCCATGAAAACACGCGTCACTCAGAAACGAAAATTGGTAATTGTGCAGTACTTCTAGCAACAGCTCGTCAATAAAATTTCCACATCACTAAATCTCGCTCGTGAAGTCATCGTAAGTACGAAGATTCGACACGCTAGGTTCTCAAACGGTTTGAAGCGCTCTTTTCGTGCATCTCCATATAGATCTGTGTTATCATTCTATCTATATTTTTACAATATCACATTTAGCCTTGGACGAATTAACCTACTGAATTAAAAAAATCCACTAAAGTAAGTTTGCATATTTAACATTTATTTCATTTATCCTTCTTTAGAAGGATTTAGGTAACCTCTCGTAACTTAAGGTATTTGTATATAACAATAAGCACAGAAATTGCAGAAAGAATAAATTTATTGAGCATATCCCTTGCAAGCGTAGGCGTTCTGTCATGTTTTGTTGCTAATCTTTAGCAAATTGTTTTTTTTATTATTTTTAATCTTTTACTGTAGAAACTACACAACATTAATTATATTTACCTTAACCGTGGTTTCAGTTTGGAACGACGAACTTTTTTTTTTTTTCGATTTATTTGACATAATAAAACTTTTACATGGTTGACAAGCGCACCAAAAATCGCTAGGATTTGTCCGGTGTGCTGTGAGTAAGTAATTTAATTCATATATCTATAAGTACTTATAAAAAAAACTGAATAAGGGATAGAGAATGCTTACTATGATTTTTGTTTTACCGACGGGGAATTTTACTCCCGAGCTTAAGCGAGGGATTAAATATAAAAGGAGTTTAAATCGGTATACAATAACAAATATTGTATCGGCAGTAACCTACCTATAACTAGGTCAGAGATTGAGTGACCTTTTCCTTAATGAATTAGTGCTGCTAACGAAAATTAATATATTGTTTATAAATATCTATATACTTAATTCAGGTTCGCAAAATTTGTGACGACTCGATAGGGACTTTGGCGCGTAGTACGCGGCCGAGTAAGGTATCAAATTAAAGGTACTCGAGTCAATTTGTTCCGAAAACTATAAAATATACAAAATGTTAAACGTGATGATCACAAACTGCAATTAAAGATTTTCGCATAATTTGGGATTTTTCGTCCTAGTTTCTTTATTAATATGAATATGAATAAAACAAACGCTAAGAACATTATTTTCTTTTATTTACCTTAAGAATTACATCGTTTATAAAATCTTGTAATTTTTTGATGAGGCAATGACCCTTGTCAACTCACAGCCACGTCCCAATATGATACCAAGTTAGTATAACGTAAACGATGCTGCTTTCCTCATTTACATTACGTAGGCTAAAAAGGGGAAGAGAGGAATTGCCCACATTGTGGTGACGTTTTGGAGAAATACATTACATGCTTTACAACTTATGCATCATTAGGTTTTAAAATACGTCATGGAATCATCGGTTTATTTGAATTGGTGTACGGGATTGAGTACATGTATGATAATAAATACGTCACGTACTTAGGTATATAAACAAAAATAAATCAAAACCTTTTTACTTAACTAATATTATAAACTAGCGGCCACCTGCGATTTCACCCGCATGGTTCCCGTTCCCGTGGGAATATCGGGATAAAACGTATCCTATATTAAAATCCAGGCTATCTACTACCTATCTCTGCCAAATTTCATACAAATTCATTCAGGAGTTTTAGCGTGAAAGAGTAACAAACAAGCCTAAAACAGTAACAAACAAACATATAAACAACTAGCGGTGGCTCGCGGTTTCACCCGCGTGGTTCCCGTTCCCGTGGGAATATCGGAATAAAAAGTATCTTATGTTCATAACCAGGCTATCTACTATCTGTGTACCAAATTTCATCCTAATCTGTTTAGTAGTTTTTGAGTTTATTCGTTGCAAACAAATAAACGAACGAATCTTTCCTCTTTATAATATTAAACTCATTTGCAAAAAAAACGGGCACCTAAGCAATGAACCATTTCAAATGTTAATATTGCTTTGTTTGATAATTATAGGTAGTTTTATCCTCACAATTTGGTAAATTAATAAGAAAATAAGTATTTCATCAGTATTTCATAAAATTTAGATACAATTTATAGGAAATAATGCTAAACCTCGCTAGTAGTGTATGTTCGCTAGTAGTGCATATACTCATGAAGTAAAAATAAAAAAGTTTTTTTGTTTGTTTTTCTGCAGATAAATGTTTAGTATCGAGTGTGACCCCCTCTAGCTAAAATCCCAGCTTGAATTCGTCTGGGCATGCTAGCGAGTATATCCCGGATACTTGCTTGCGGAATACGTTCCCACTCCGCAGTAATCACATTCTTCAGCTCTCTGATGGTCTGCGGAGCCGGGAGTACTGATCTCACACGCCGTTTCAGAACGTCCCAGACATGCTCTATGGGATTGAGGTCGGGACTTCGAGCTGGCCAATCCAAACGACGAATGCCGACCTCTTGCACATACGCATTAACATCGCGGGATCGGTGGGCGCGAGTAATGTCGTCCATAAAAATCGAGTCTTCACCTAGAGCGGCCGATGCGGGTTGTGCATGAGGAATTAGAACTTCCGTAATGTATCGATGCCCAGTCAGTGAGCCGTTTTCAATGAAGACTAACTCTGTACGATCCATTGAATTTATTCCTGCCCAAAACATAACAGAGCCCCCACCATAAGGTGTGATTTCTTCGAAACATGCCTCTGCAAAGCGTTCTCCTTGTCTTCTTAGCACTCGCCGACGTCGATCTTCACCGAACAGAGATATCCTGGCTTCATCAGAGAACAAAACCCTATTCCAATCTTCTTGAGTCCATGATTCACAATTTCTAGCGAACCTAAGCCTGTGAACTCTGTGCTCACGGAGTAATTTGGGGCCGCGGGCCGGGCGGTGACTGCGTATATTGGCAGCGAGAAGCCTCCTCCTGACTGTCCATAGACTAATATGCACATTTCTTACTTCTTGGAGGTTGTTCTTAAGATCCACATACGAAGATTTGCGATTTCTCAATGCGCGACTCACAAGAAAACGATCATCCCGTGGTTGGGTACATGGTTTTCTTCCAGAACCAGGCCTTCTCTCGACGGAACCAGTCTCCTGATATCGCTGCCAGGTCCTTTGGACTGTCGAGCGACTAACATTTAGCCTCCTAGCCACGAAACATTGGCTGCAACCCTCTTCAAGCAGCGCGATAATTTTGGTAGCTTTTACCACTTTATCTACCATTTTTGATACAGCCAAACAGCAATAAATAAAGCTTTGACAGTCAAGGATATGAAATTAATCGATAAAAATTGAATAAAAGTTATGAAAGTCGATGTTAACCTTTGGAACTTCGCGCCAAAAATGTAGGATAAAAAGGGGTTTTCTGTAAAAATGAGCATCAAATGAAAATTTGAATTTAGAACGTAATTTTTTAAATACCACAGCATTTTTAAAATCGGCCAGTAACGTGTACAAACGATTAAAACCATTTTGGTATTGTATCTTTTTAAAGATGAAAGAAAATCAAAACCGCCCGTTTTTTTTGCAAATGAGTGTAGTATATACAAACTGACATACGAGGGGAGGTCAAAAAGTCCGCGGAATGGGAGGGATGGAAGAGGTAGGTTCATTTGTCCAGCTAGGTATTGATTGAGCACCTCATCACGAGCATATAGATACCAAAAAGATTTCAATCGTTTGTACACGTTACTGGCCGGTTTTAAAAATGCTGTGGTATTTAAAAAAGTACGTTCTAAATACAAATTTTCCCGACGATTTCACCAATCCCGCGATGTTAATGCGTATGTGCAAGAGGTCGGCATTCGTCGTTTGGATTGGCCAGCTCGAAGTCCCGACCTCAATCCCATAGAGCATGTCTGGGACGTTCTGAAACGGAGTGTGAGATCAGTACACCCGGCTCCGCAGACCATCAGAGAGCTGAAGAATGTGATTACTGCGGAGTGGGAACGTATTCCGCAAGCAAGATCCGGGATTTACTCGCTAGCATGCCCAGACGAATTCAAGTTGTGATTTTAGCTAGAGGGGGTCACACTCGATACTAAACATTTATCTGCTTTTACTTTATTAAAGAAAATCAAACAAAAAACTTTTTTATTTTTACTTCATGAGTATATGCACTACTAGCGAACATATACTACTAGCGAGGTTTCGCATTATTTCCCATAAATTGTATCTAAATTTTATGAAATACTGATGAAAACGATTATTTTCTTATTAATTTACCAAATTGTGAGGATATAATTATCAAACAAAGCAATATTAACATTTGAAATGGTTTATTGCTTAGGTGCCTGTTTTTTTTGCAAATGAGTTTATTTTAGTAATTTAACGTGCAAGCCAGTCGGTAGGGAAGACAAAATCAAACCAAGATTTTTTTGTCGCCCTTTGGAGCTCTGTAGAGAGATAATGAATGAAGTTACAGTCCGAAATAATACTGAAAGCTATGTTCACCACCGTAATCCTAGTCGAAGAAGTAATCGATACAGTGGCATTCCACCGCCCAAGAGGGCCGAGTTGGAAAATAAGTCGGAAAAATGTTTGCGACTGATTTTTAACCGACTTCAAAAAAAGGAGGAGGTTCTCAAGTAGACTGTATTTTTTTTTTTTTTATTTTTTTTTTATGTATGTTCCACCATGACTTCGCCAGTTGTTAACAGATTTTTATAATTCTTTTTTTATCTGAAAGAAAATGGTTTATGTGTGGTCCCATATAATTTTTACGAAGATCTGGCTAGTAGTTTTTTCATAATCCTGAAAAATATCAATTATGGCAAATAGTCGTATACCTAGATGACATCATTGTTGTGTATGGGCTGATTTTTAGTGTAAGTAACGGCACATAATGTAACAAAAAAAATCTGAAATAAAAACATTTTATAAAAAAAAAATCAAACCGACTTCAAAAAGTAAAAAATAATACTTTTGGAGTCGTTTTTTTTTATAAAATGTTTTTTTTGTGTATTTTACTCATCGACTATGTAGAATACGGTGTTAATAGAACCGTACAATACTAAGCTTCATTTCAAGATTCATTTGAAACAATGGGTTTGGTCTTTTGGCATGAAAATGCACCTGCGCACAAGAGTCACGTTACAACGGCGTTTATTCACCGATGAAGCTTCGATAATCTTCATCAACCTTTTTATATTCCAGACCTGGTCCCAAGCAACAAATTAAAATTTACTGCAATGAAAAAAAGGTGCATGTAAAAAAATATACGGCGAGATAGAGGTGAAGTCTGTAATTTCTACTCAAATTACAAATATTTTTATTCGAACTAGTAATCAATTTATATGAGCAATTTCAGAAATGTATTTGGGGTAGGAAAGAAATATACTTGAAAGAAAAAAAAATTTGGTGCTTCACTGCAACCGACTTCCCCCCATTCCGCGGACTTTATGACCTCCCCTCGTACTTTGACATTTATAATAATAATAGGATAGGATGTGAAACTTTGGAAGTTTAAATGTTTGTTACTCAATCATCTAATTTTTTTAATAATGCACAACGGGGAAATGCAAAGCCTCCATCAAACCTGATGTTAAGTATTGATAAGTCTGAAGGTGGAAGCGCCCTTCTCCAGGAACTATTGGGAACTGTAATTGAACACAACAATGCTGAATTTTTTTTGTAATGGTGACAGAGTTACATAAGATAATGGTAGATAGTAAACCACAACTGTTTTCTGTACCTGTATCTAGGAATAATGTACCTAAAAACAATCCACTGAATAGAATGTGTGTGGCTTACAATGATATCTGTACAACTGTTGATATTTTCAATTGTAATGCCCAATCTTTTAAAACGTCCCTGTTTAAACTATAAGTTAACCCCGTCGAAAAAAAATATAGTAGTTCATTATGTTGTAATATTTATTTCTATATTGTTCATTTACTTAACTAGTTTTTTTTAAATGTTTTTTTATGAAATTTCGTATAATTTTTGTGTCATCTAGTTAATGCTATAGATAAAATGCTGTGCGCAATTGTAATAGGACGTAGACACGCATTTGTTGTTATTGTAAGTTATTTTTTGTTTATCCTTTTGTCTGTTGTCTGTTATTGTGCCAAATAAATAAAATAAAATAAATAGCCTAGCGGACTTACAACAAGTTTATGAGGTGGGTACATTAACAATTGCTCTCCTAAAATAAGAAAAAAAAATACGAAATCCTAATTAGTTTAAGTTATTTGTACACCAAATCGTCGTCTACTATGGTACGGTAGTCGGTAAAATACCGTCATCGCCGCGCTGCTGCCCCGAAGTCGCGGTTCTCCTCGCCAAATATGTGCCCGACAATGTCCATAATGGTCTCCATTTTTTGTTTTACCTTTTTTTACATTATGCTTTATGCATTATACGATGGAAATTGAAAAAATAAATCTTAAAAACAGGAACGCCCTTACTGTTTTCTTTGCAATCGAAAAGCACGAACAAACGTCGTCAGGATGGGGTGCGATTGCGTAAAGGTAATTTGTATGGAATGACATTTAACATGATACAATGTGAACTGTCAAAAAAATACGATTGACTTTACGCAATCGCCTAGCAGGGCCCGTAGACAAAGTAATATCGTTATGTAGCGAAACGATAATTCGATTCGTTATTGTCTATATTCGCCAATTAACTTGCGGTGAGACCACGTGATTTAGCGCGGCATATGCCGCTATCGTTTTTGAATTGTTACTTTGGTTATGGGCTTAGGATTGGAACTACAGAACTGCGAAAACCGTTCGCAAACTCAAATCAAATTAATATAAATTCATGAAAATATAAGAATATTATATTGCAAACAATTCTCCTCTACGCTCCTGATATATTATGTAGGAAAAAAGAAGGCGTTAGTAAAATGAATATATACGTAAGTAAAAAAAAACATTAGTAATGAACAGAAATAGACTAATGCCCTTTAGCTGACGATCTGTTTGGCGCAGAGGTATTATACCTACTCGCCTTCTGAGCCAGAGGTCCCGGGCTCGATCCCCGGACAAGACAATTATTTGTGTGCATGAATTGTGTCTATTTGTCTTGGTCTGGATGATTAATATGTACATTATGTAAGTATGTCTTAACAAAAAAAAAGTATATAAGTATATTTATCCATTATCTAATATACTATCTATAACACAAATTCTTCATGAAACTTAACTTGGGCTAGATAATCGGTGTGATTTTATGCAATTATTTGTCTATGTTCATTAACATACTTATAAATTAAATAGTTATTAACTATAACATAACCAAACCTTTACATAAATCATGTGAAGAACTTGTAAAGAAGAATACTTAATTTTTTATTTTTTTTTCATATTTACCAACCGAAATGTATGTGTACTTTAAAATTAATCAACAAAATTTTATAAAATACTAGAGGTCGGGCGCGGTTTCACCCGCGTGGTTCCAGTAGTTTTTGAGTTTATTCGTTACATACAAAAATACAAATCTTTCCTCTTTATAATATTATATATATTATAATATAATATATAATATTTATTGATCTCTATAAAATTCTGAATAAAAAAATGGCTATGCGCCGCGCCATGAAAAGGTGGAAATTTTCAAAGTATCGCACGAACGAAAACGTGGAAAAAACTACGAAGACACCCACCAGCCAAGTCCAGAAAAAAGAAAAAGAGTAAAAAGGATGAAACATACCTAATAAGCAAGCCTCGCTTATCCGGACCCCCGTTAGTTCTTTTCACGCTGTAAATCCGGACAATCGAGAGGATCGCGCGGGACTTTCGCAGGGGGTGCGAGTCACAACGTGTCAATATTCAATCATTCGTCGGTGTCGTCGGTCTTTTTGGGCACCTCAAAAGTAAAAACGGAACCCTTTGTTCACCATCACTTTGTTGACCGTTTGTCCGACCGTCTGTCTTCGTTAATCTCGAGAACGGGTGAACGTATCGAGTTAAAATTGAAACCATATATTGAAGTAGCAGTCTGATGATAGTGTAAAAAAAAACCAACTTGTAAATTAACGAAAACAAAAGATAGTACTTACTGTATGTTGTAAATTGGATACTATATGTTGGATACTTTATGTTGTAAAAAAGCATTTTATAAAAAAAATTCAAACCGACTTCAAAAAGTAAAAAATAAAACTTTTGGAGTCGGTGCCAGCCAGGGCATTCTACATTGCACTTCTATCTACACTAATATTATAAAGAGGAAAACTTTGTTTGTATGTTTGTTTGTTTGGTTGTAATGAATAGGCTCAAAAACTACAGGACCGATTTTAAAAATTCTTTCACCATTCGAAAGCTACATTATCCATGAGTAACATAGGCTATATTTTATTTTGGAAAAAAATAGGGTTCCGTAAGATATTTGGGTTTTTCGGACACAAGGTGTAAAAAATCAACCAGAAAAGTTACTTATTTTGTGTACGCTGTCTGAACTACAAAAGATAGAACCATAAAATGTTCTAATTAATTGTAGATCTTATAAATATCTACAAAAAAGACCGCGACACACTATACCTATCTATGTCGAGTGAGGCGCAACAACCATTTTTTTATTTAAAAATCTTGAATTTTTTTGGACTACATTTAAACGCGTTTATTTTACTCATGCTATTAATCCTTATCAAAATAAATTATTGCATCACTAAGTACAGTTTATGTAGATAATATTTGGTTCTTGAATGATTAAAATCGGACGTTTGGTTTTGAAGTTATGGCGAAATTAAAATATTACGATTTCTGCTGCACGGCACGGCCCGTTGCGAAGGCGTCACCAAGACGTGGGTGCGCGTTCGGGAGGGGAATTTAGATCTATGAGTAAGGTACCCGCGCGGCTCAGACGCGAAGTCGGCTCCCTACGCAGCGGTCGTGCGCGAAGTCTAATAATTTTCGTGTGATTTTTTTTTAGATTTCGTTCTTAAAACTACTCCTACGCAAAAGTTCTTCTCAGAGCTAAACAACAGCTCTTCTCAGAGCTAAACAACAGTTCTTCTCAGAGCTAAACAACAGTTCTTCTCAGAGCTAAACAACAGTTCTTTACTGAGCTAACCAACAGTTCTTTTCAGGGCTAAACAATAGTTCTTTTCAGAGCTAGAATATTACAAGCTATTATCATTTTCTTAAACATTTGAAAATGCCTAAGAGAGCCAGGTCTCAACTTTCTAATCATAGTTCTCAAGCACGGGCAGCAAGAATACGTCGTATGGGAGAATCTTCACCTGAACGTTCACAACGCCTTGCTGAACAAAATCAGAGAAACTCTCAGGTACGCGAACGAGAGTCAAGTGTCGAGCATTCGCAACGCCTTGCCGAACAAAGTCTGAGAACCTCCGAGTTACGCGCGCGAGAGTCGAGTGTCGAGCGTCGCAACGCCTTGCCGAACAAAGCTTGAGAACCGCTGAGCTTCGCACTCAAGAGTCGAGGCTGGAGCGTTCCCAACGTCTTCATGAACAAAATATAAGGACCTCTCAGAAGAGTCGAATGTCGAGCGTTTGCAGCGACTTAGAGCTCAGGCAGAGAGACAGCAGTTGTCCACAAATAGAGTTCGCAATCAAAATTTAACTAACAGCAACAGACTGGCTTTCAGATATGATCCGCAGGTTGATTATGCACAACAAGCGTCCGTCCAAATCGGAGTCATGAATAGGACCTGCTCTAACTGCTCTGCCAAGAAATGGGCGGACGAACCTAATGGTATGTGCTGTGCTTCAGGTAAAGTTTGTCTTCCTAACCTTCAGGAGCCGCCACAACCAATAAAAAATCTTTTAACTAATAACCATCCATTATCTGGTAATTTGTTAACAAACATACGTAAATACAATAGTCTTTTTCAAATGACTTCGTTAAGCGCAAAAGAAATCAGGGAAGGAAATTTTATGCCCACTTTTAAAATTGTCGGTGTCTGTCATCTAGGTAAACGACTACTTGCCAAAAGGTGATTGATATTTTTCCAGATTATGAAAAAACTACTAGCCAGATCTTCGTAAAAATTATATGGGACCACACAGAAACCATTTTCTTTCAGATAAAAAAAGAATTATAATTATTGCGTGAAACTTCAGCTCGAACAAGAATCTAACAATTACCTGGATGATATAATTGTTTCATGACTTCCATGACATTAGGCCCCATATCTCCGAAGATTATCATCGGATCTCAATGAGACTTATATGGGACCAAATTGACAGTGTACCCGATCGAACAAAAAAACAACTATTAAAATCGGACCACCAACACCGGAGTAATCGGTATACATACATCAGACAAAAAAAAAACAAAAAAAATACGCGTTGAATTGAGTACCTCCCTCCTTTTTTGTTGAAGTCGGTAAAATTATTTTTATATAATTTTTTCGTATTTTTCGACGCTCTCACTGAAATCAAAATTCATAGGGTACTTTCCGTTAACCTAGAACTATAAGATTTGGCAAATACTCGTAATCTATTAATACAAGTAGGTACTACAAGTAGGGGTGCTGGTCGGATAACCTCCTCGTGGTGCACCCTGGGCGCCGTCGCACGTATGGTTGCGGCGGTGGCGAATAATCCGACATCATACCGTAACTCAGTACGTAGTGCTGAGCCGGGGGCCGCCGCCTTTTCATCTGCGGGGGCCGCGTGGAGTACACCACTATAAAAGGTACTAGATCACACCGGAACCCTGCACGTGGTGCAGGACCGGGGGCCACCCGCGTGTCTTATGCGGGGGCTGCGTGGAGTAAACCACTATAAAAATCCTCAAAGGTCCGGCGTTGGGAACGTGGCGTCGGAGCGCCTGAAGGTGGCTGTCAGAGGTGGCAGTCGAATAGCGCCGACCCTGGGATACCGCCCGTCCTCCCAGTGGTATTTAGGGTTACCCAGGTACAGGGGGCACTGCCTGGGTGGACTTGTTATATCCCCCATACTCGTGGGAACAACTATGAATGATAAATTAAAACCTAAAAATTTTGATGTTGGGTCCGGGAAGGACGTAGATAAAGAAGCGACCGCTTTCAAGCGGCCAACGAGGGGTGCGGCTCGACGACCTGAGCCGTACGTAAGCCTGACGCGTTTACACGACAGTCCTTCGACGAGTGACGTCAGTCATGCCGAGGGCGGGAACAGGAGCAGGAGCTGCTCATGGTCCTCAATGACTACCCTGTCCGGGAATGAGGAAGACTTTCCAAATGAGCTGGGACCAGGTGTGGCTGGGAAGAAGCGGCAGTACTCCAGAGCGTCGTTTGGGTACGACTCTGTTGAGGAAGAGGGGTCGATCCTTGATATGCCGGGATCTTCTAAAAAGAAGGGTAGAGGTCGACCACCCACTACCGGGGATTATGTCGGCCTGGCGAAAGCCAAAGCCCGGCTCAATGCCGCCATGCGGGCAGAGCTTGAGCTGGAGGCGGAAAAAGAGGTGGTAGAAAAAGCACGGCGGGTTCTGCCTCGTCGCAGTAGCTTAGGGAGTGGTGTTGCTGAGGTCGACTGGCGTGCGGTTCCGACGCCGGAAATTTGTGAGCGTATTCGCGACACCGCCGATATTCTAGTCGACATTGCGAAGAAGTCCGGCCACCTTAAGGGGAACTACGTCCGGATGTTGAAGGACGCAGCGGAACACATCAGGACCGCGATGCAGGAAATTCCTTCCAGAAGTGGGTCCGATGAATACGCCAAATTGGAGGCGAAGTATAGCGATACGCGGGCTAACCTTACTCGTCTCACAGCCGCTTATGCCCGTCGTTCCGGAGAGGACGAAAGATTACGGGCAGAGATTGGTGCCCTAAAGTGCAAAGTGGCTGAGCTGGAAGCCACGCGCACCGCCTCTTGCTCTATCTGTACGGGGCATTCGATGGCCAGACCAGCAACCGTGGATATGGACCGCATCCTAGAAGTTATCGATGATAGGTTTGCGGTCCTGGAGAGAAGACTCGCGGAGCCCCGTCAGCCCCCCCTGTCCGCTGTTTCTCCGGCGAAACAGGGTGCTAGATCATCAGCTGCCATGGCCCCTGAACCGAGACAGAGTACGCAGCGCGCAGTAACAACACCTGCTGCGCAGGGCCCCGCCCCCGTTCCACCTGAGGGGCAGGCCCAGAGTAGGAATAAAAGGAGGAGGGAGAACAGACGGAGGAAACAGGAGTCTGCGCCAGCTCAGGCGGTGCAACAAGACACTCCCGGCTCTGTGCCACCCCCTACCACTTCTGCACCAGCGGAGGAAGGATGGACTGAGGTCAATAGGCGACGTCCAAAACCGCCTAAAAAGAAGACGCAGCCTAAGAAACCGAAGCTGCGTCCTCCACAAACGGCCGCCGTCACCATCAAGTTGCGGCCGGAGGCAGCGGAGAAGGGAGCGACCTACGTGCAAGTGTTGCTCCAGGCTAGAAAAGTTAAGCTAGCGGAGTACGGTGGCGCCTCTGGCGGGGTGTCCATGAAGGTCGCAGCAACGGGCGCCAGGATACTGGAGTTGCCCGGCGCGGAGGGCCCGAGTAATGCGGACCGCTTGGCGGCAAAGCTCAGGGAGGCAATCGACCCTGAGTTGGCGGAGGTATATAGGCCCGTGAAATGCGCCGAACTACGTCTCACGGGTCTAGACGATACGGCGACATCCGAAGATGTTCGGCAAGCGATCGCCAGTGCAGGAGAGTGCTCTGCAGACTCGGTAAAGAGCTCCGAGCCGCGTCGCAGCGGCATGGGTCTTTGGACCGCGACGGCTAAATGTCCGATTGATGCGGCGAAGAAAATCGTGGATGAGGGCAAGAAAATCTTTGTGGGTTGGGTCTCGGCAGGCGTTAAGCTCTTGCCGCCGAGAGCCCAGAGATGTTTTAAATGTCTTGCAGTGGGGCACGTCCGGGAAGCCTGCCAAAGCGATATCGATCGCAGCAATCTGTGTTTCCGATGCGGGCAACCCGGACATCAGGTCAGGACCTGCACAGCCACGCCGTTCTGCATATTATGCACAGAGGCGAAGAGGAAGGCAGACCACGTCCTTGGGGGCACCAATTGCAAAGCCCCCAGGCCATCCAAGAGGGCAAAAAAGAAGAATACCGCACCACCGACCCAGGAAGCGCCAGCCGGTGGGGAGGCCATGGAGGCCGAGGCGAGCAGTGCGGCTCCGGGATAGGCATTTCCAAGCTTAGAATTCCGGAGTGGGGGCCGGGCGGCGGAATGGGGAATCTTTCGCCGTCCACTTCAGGGCCCCCGAGGTGGAAGAGCGCGCCGTGTGTGTTCCGGCAAGCTACACCAGTAGAGGGACGTTTTGACGTCCCGGAGAGAGGTTCGAAAGGACAGGCGCAGGGCGGGGATTCGGTGAATGCCACAACTATCCCGACAGTCCCCGTCCAATGCGCGGAAGGACACCCCTGGGGTTTTAGTGGCCACACCACATAACCACCCCGTCTTCCCCAGACGGGGGGTATCCGAAGGGATTTCCCCAGGGCAAAAAAAAAAAAAAAAAAAAAAAAAAAAAAAAAAAAAAAAAAAAAAAAAGGTACTACAAGTAAGAAAATATTGGAAAATATTAACTCGGCCACAAGTGAATTCTCAGATGGGAATCGATCGGTCCAATGTTCTTGCATTGGACCGGATTTCCAAAGGTCGTGGGGTCCCATCTGGGAATTCACTTGTGGCCGATTTAATTTTTTCAAATATTTTTCTATTTAAAATTTATCATAAGTATAAAAATAGCATTGAAAAATGCAAAAATTAAAAAATCATAAACTATAAATTAGTAATTAAATCATAAAAATGTAGTCTTTACTTTTAGAAACCGAATTGCGGGAAAATTCGGAAAAAACTGCGAGAGTAGATTCCTGAATTTATAATATTATGCAGGTATAGTCGGGGAACTTCCCGGTTGACCAGTAGAGATTTTATAGGGAGCTTTATCTAAAAAGTATAAAATATACAGAAAACTTTTATAATAGAACATTAATAGGTGTTTCATTTAAATAATTAATTATTTCGTTAACCTTAGTACTTTCCGAGGAAACGTATCCCAATAAAACTCTACTGATCAACCGGGAAGTTCCCCAATTGTGCCTAAAAATTTGTTCGGAACCTCGGTGGGCAAGTCCGACTATGCAGGTATAGTCGGGGAACTTCCCGGTTGACCAGTAGAGATTTTATAGGGAGCTTTATCTAAAAAAGTATAAAATATACAGAAAACTTTTATATTACAAATAATAGAACATTAATAGGTGTTTCATTTAAATAATTAATTATTTCGGTAACCTATCCCAATAAAACTCTACTGGTCAACCGGGAAGTTCCCCAATTGTGCCTAAAAATTTGTGCGGAAGCTCGGTGGGCAAGTCCGACTCGCACTTGTCCGGTTTTATTTATTTATCATCTTGCAGTGATAGGTAATTTAACGCGCGTTCGCGGTAAAACAACACCGCCTAGTAAACATTCTTGTCTAAATTGACTTTAAAATTTTACTTTTTATACAAAACCCAAGATAAAAATGCGTTTTATTCCTATTGAAATATTGCATAAGTACTATAATCCGGACGCCTCGATAATCGGAATGGGTCTTATTTTTCCCTATCTGGATAGCGAGGCCCTACCTACCGTATTTTTTAAATTTTGTCGAAAATTTATACATTTTTGAAAAATATTAGGTGCACAGATACCAAGGAGTTGTGTACAAAGAGGTTGATTCTAGTTACAATTAAACGAAATGAGGTCGCATATGAATTGTCATTGTCAGGGAATCTTCTATAATTCCATATATAACACGACATATTATGTCGTGTTATACATTCTAATGTTCCCTCCAGCGCCATGAGTATAACAGCTACAGCATCACTAATAGCTTCAAAAATCACAAAAAAAAATGTAGACGGCCGGAGAAACATATTTTTTTTTTTAATTGACCTTATCAATGTCAAAGGTCAAACAAACTTTTTTCTCAAGTGACCTCAGTGAGACTACATACTGCGCCTAGGGACTCTTTTTACTGACAGCTAGAATTTTACATGGTCTGATTTTACTGGCATCATAGGTCAACATAGGCACTTTATCGACGGATTGCACACGTGCGTAGCTCCTTTTAGCTCCTTTTTTATACCCTCTGAACTACTTTAACTAAAAGTCAAAGCTGAAGAACATCTTCTATTGAGTACTTTCATGATGTCAATGACCTTGAGACGCCGTTCGCTGAAGAATTACCTTCGCAAGACACAAATATTTACCCGTCACCACTAATCTTTGGCATAATCCACCAACTAGCCATGGTATTAGTGAGAAAGCCGGTGCGTCAGACACAGACGATTATGGCGATCCGAAGGCTAAATACCTAATTAAACTTTATTGTGGACTATGTTTGACAAACGTCGCAGTTTTTCAGGTCTTATTCACGAGTTCGGTTAAAAAAATACTTATTAATAACTGAAGCATTTTTTTTCTGTGCAATATTTATTTAAAAATCTGCATAGACCTCCTCCAGTATCTATTCCAAATAAATTGATGAGTATTATAAAGAAAAAAATATGCTGAAGTGAGATAGCAATGAGAAAACGACGCGCACGGGAGCGCGACCGATTTTGCAGATTAGGCAAAAAAAACACAAAATCACTTCGTATTAAAAAACTACAGCGATTTTAAAAAAATGCTACTATACGATCCTAAATATTATTGGTGTCCACTTATTAAACCAATTTCCAATAGTGTAAGTAACCCCATTTAAGAATAATCTTGAATTTTCGTTTATTTTAGAGGTATTTTCGAAAAGAAAAAGTGTCGAGGCAAAATCATAAAATCGTGTTTTTGAAACTATACGAATCTAAATAAAGGTATGAAGAAATATATATGTTATTTTGTAACAACTGTTACTATGCTGAAGTTTTATATCAAAAAGTCCATACTTTTTCCGAGTAGCGCCTTAGAAAGCAATCACTTGTACGTTCTGAAGGATTTCGGTTTAGTTAAAAAAAAAAACATGACTGGGGTCTCTCCGACATTTTCCTACATATTAGCAAAATCTGTAATGCCGTGGAGACCTATAAAAAGTAAAATATAATTTATTCAGTCTAAGCTGTTACAAGCACTTGTGAATATTAAAGAAGCTACGCCATCGGTTCACAAACCCTACAGCGGGAGACCTTGTAACGAGAAGAACCGGCAAGGAACTCGTCAAGGGCAGTTTTTTCCCCTTTCTTATTACATACAGAGTCGTCAAATTGAAAAAATGACCTTAAACTAGTATAAAACATATATATTTAAGACCACACAGCACAGTAACATAAATTAAGACGGACATCTAGCAAGGAATCGCATTCTGTGGTCAAAGCCTTAACTTATGTACAAATCTGAAAATGGTAAAATGTACTTTACTCCAACCAATGATATCTTATCACGGTACAAGGAAACTGACCAACAAGTGTTTCATGATATCTAGGTAAATAACATCAACCTCAAATGTCCACAGTCCACAAATGACTCCATAAATTTTTTATTCTACATGACACGCATACTGAGCACAATAAAGTTTATGATATTATGGTCAATCTCATATTTACCAAGGTACATGGTAAAAATCGGATGAATTAGGTATATTGCGATAGGCGGTTTTATGTAGTTCAAACTTTTAAACAATTTCCTACTAAGAATTTTTAAGGAATTTTTGAGTACATTTAAAATTTTTTACCGACTTCAAAAAAGGAGGAGGTTCTCAATTCGGTTTTTGAACCGATTACCGTGATTCTTTTTTTGTTCGACGCAGAATAGTTGCCGATTGGTCCCATAAAAATTTGGTTTACTTTGACCCAGTACTTTTTATGTTTTGAGCATTTTTATATATTGCATTTCATATTTGTTACTTGGATGACATGATATTATCAACCTTTAAAAACTGTGAAACTAAAAACCGACTTCAAAACACTAAAAATTAAAAAATAAACCTTTTGGAGTCGGTGCAAGCCAAGGCAAGAAAAATAAAATAGTAAGACTGCAAAGTAGAATGCCTTGGCTGGCACCAACTCCAAAAGGTTTATTTTTTACTTTCTAGTGTTTTGAAGTCGGTTTTTTTTATAAAATGTTTTTTTTATTCAATTGGCTTCAAATCCGAAGAAGACCCGGAGATCTGAACGAATTTATTCCGGTAATTTATTTAAGAATGGACGGGACATTATTTGGAATTATCGACTCAAAAACAATCAAAGTACATTTAGCAGTCAAGTCAGGAAGACTAGAAACATTGGCACCTTTCCATCGGCAAGTTCCTAACTTCCGATCTTAGTTAACATTCCGCTCGGATGATAAACACAACAATTTGCAGACAGCGCCTTCGTGGAGGACGAAGTACCTATGACGAACATGATATTTTAATTCCTTATGAGGCTTTTGAAATTCGGACTTCGAATTCCTAGATGGCAAGGTAACTCCCCTTTTATACGTAGACATGTCGGATCCTTGGACGAATTAACCAACAAAATCAGCTCAATCTCAGCTTTAATTGAATTATAGCTTTATTCTGCTATTAGATCACTATGCAAGTTTGATTTATTTAATTTAAATTGATTTCATATAATATTCTACTGATTTGAATTAATTGATGTAATTTACTAACACTAGTCATAAGATATTGTTACTAACATTTTTATGGGCTTTGCCAGAAATAAATGATTTGAATTGATTTGAATTGAATTACTTAAGTATTTTGCGATTTGGCTAGGACAGGAATCCAACTTCCCTTCGCTGTTCCTCGGGATAACTCAATTTGACAAAAATGATCTGAAACAACATTTTGACAAATAAGGTATCGATGCTTATATTTTTATAACTTCATATTATATGGGAACTTATTAGCTTCATTTATTAATTTCACCTGGTTTTGATCATAAGAATTTTTCTTTGGGAAGACCTCCTACATTACATGTGGATGATGTCTTTCGAACTTCCGCTACTAATTAATATGCTGTTCAGTTTTCTTAATAGGTCATCAAAGTGCAACATTGCTGGTTAGTTACGATTTAACGGCTAGACATGCAGTGCAGAATACGTAATGAAGACGCAGAACGACATTCGTTCGTCAGTTATTTATAAACGAATAAGCTTAATTAAAAACAAGGTTTGCAATAAACACTTCAGATTCACGGTCTCGGGAAGGCAGATTTTGCGTAGTGATTTTCGTTTTGGTGTTTGTGAATAAAGATTTTTAGGAAGTACCTACCTAGGTAAGAAACTGCAATACAGGATAAGGGGAATAAACCATCTGCCAGCGACAAAGTATTCCCAAACGAAACGTTATTTAATAAGTCATTAAGTATAATTATTTTCTAATAGGTATAAAATATAGGGCTAGGGGTATAATCTAGGAGCCCGTGGCGCAGTGGTTCGCGCGCTCGGCCTACGATTGTTGAGGTTAAGCAACTTTCGCAATGGTCGGTCACGGGATGGGTGACCAAAAATTTACTATCTCGAGCTCCTCCGTGCTTCGGTAGGCACGTTAAGCCGTTGGTCCCGGCTGCATTTGCAGTCGCTAAAATCCACCAATCCGCATTGGGCCCGCGTGGTGGGTCATAGCTTGTTCTCTTTAACCATCCATAAGGAAGGCCAGTGCTCCAGCTCCATGACGAAAATATAGGGCTTATATCTGTAGAATTAACCCTTATCTCCAACGTTAGTGTATTGTTTATGTTAGTCTTTAGGCTGATTTCAAAAAGCTGGTACCCATTCCGTAGAAGCAGTTTTTGTTTCTATTAAAAGTAGCAATGTTATTTTTATTGTGCACTAAACTACTTAGGTATGTAATGATCTAATGTTCTAGTAGAGAGTAATTTCAAAATCAATCACAATCCCTTTCAAAGGTATTGTGATTGTGATTTATGGAATTGTGCAATTAAAAGTCGCAATCCCTTTCGGAACGAATGATGTTTTAAATGACATTTCATTTGACACTTCTCCATACATTTAAAACATATTTTCGTGTGTCACTTTGCTTAGACACTTCAATTTCGTTCATTCAATACCTTTCAACACGCGTCCTGATCACAATCCCTTTCAAATGTCAAATGACGAATTGAAAGAGATTGCGATAGAATTTGAAATAAGACAATTAGCCCCAGGTTTTGCTATTTCACCTTTCCTATTTATTTAATTAATATCATATCAGCCGCATTTCATCCAATGTTAGGGATATAATATGCCTCACTCACCTAAGAAACAACAATGATCAGTCAGTAGGTACTTAAGGTCTGTCCATCATTATTATCAGCCTGTGGACGTCCATTGCTGGACATAGGCCTCTCCTAGCTCACGCCTATTGTGGTGTTCATAGAGGGCTATTAGCCTACTGCTACCACGCTGGCCAGACGGGTTGGTAGAGGGTTTGTTTCAAGTTTTCCTTCTCTCGCACAGGTTTTCAACGCGTCGAGCCTCTTAGTCGACTCTTACGACATCCCAGGCATGTAAGGGCGTGATGGCACTTGTATTCTTAGGCCGTCACCACACGGTAATACGGTCTGTCCACCTTACACTATTAGCTAGGTTCGAAAACCGAAGCAAAGCACAAAAAAGTAGACTAACTGATACGATGTGACTGATAATAAAGAAATTCATCATGTAAATCGGAAATAATGATACCGCCTCTGTGGTCTAGCGCTACAACCCCCGGTATCAGACCCAGGAGTCCCGGTTTCGATTCCCAGCTACTATATTGTATTCGGTTTGGTTGGTGGTAGGACTCGTTGTAAGTCCGCCTGGCTAGCTACCACCGTCTTATCTATAGTCTGACGCCATAACAACAATGTTTTCAGCATCGTTGTGTTCCGGCAGTTATAGATAAGATAGAACAGTTCAGTAGAGGTTAAAGAAGAAATCGTGCAATTTTTTTTTTATGAACAACGCGGTAACGCGCCTCATCATATCTTATTATTAGGTAATTGAAGGCTGAAGATGGTAGCGCGCCTCTTCCGGAATACTCAACTATCTTATCTTTATCTGCCCAGAACACAGCAATGCTAAAACATTGCTGTTATATCGTCAGACTTAGTTAAGATAGTGGTAGCTGCCAGGCAAACTTACAACAAGTCCTACCAACCAAACCGAATACAATGTACTTAGGTAGGTACCCCCGCTCGGGATCGAACCCGGGACCTCTCGATCAGAGTGCTTAGTATGAGTTTTCTCACCTTACTCGCTTACGTTACGCCGCAGTTTGCGAATAGACTTTAATTCTTAACCTTATTCCCATGGCATTAAGGCTATCTGTCAAAATTTTACTCTCACGTGATGATAACGTTTAGACATTTTCGAACTGACACTAAGCCCGCTGATACCAGAGGCTGTTACCACTAGACCACAGAGGCGGTGAAAACTAGTTTAAGAAATATACCTTCTACTGAAATCAAAGAAGAAATATTTAGCTGAGTCTACACTACAGTATCAAAAAGTTTTCGTGAAACAGTAAAACATATTGCAAAGTAATTTTTAGAGCGTCGTGATCGTTTAACTATTGTTCTATATATGTATTGTCACGAAATCATAAATATGCTAAACATAACCAGAATAAAATCTCGTTTGACATAAAACTTCTAATTCATTTCAAATTGGTTGGTATCGCTGCTTTACATAACTTGCACTAAGCATTTCGTGACCATTGCACACATCGAGAAGGCCTATGTTCATTGTAGGTAGACTTCAATGACTGATGATGCTATGTATGGGTAGTAATAGTCATATTAATAATGAAGCAATAGTCCGACCGAATAATCAATAAGATTTTTTTTATTAGGTACAATAATAAATAAAGAGTGCAGAGTGCAATAAAATCTAGAGCTACATGCGTAAACAAGGTAGGTACTCTATTTTTTAGGGTTCCGTAGCCATGGCAAAAACGGAACCTATAGATTCGTCATGTCTGTCCATCTGTCTGTCCGTATGTCATAGCTACTTTATTCCGAAACCTATCCGAAACTATTAGGATTACACAGTCAAAACTTGATACGTAAATGTATTATATTTCTATGAACCGCTTTATGATCTTTACACAAGAGTAAAATAATAAAAGTTTAAGGGGGCTCCCTCCCCATACATGGAAATGAAACTGAAAAAATGGTGTCTTGTCTATAGACAGGTCTTTTAAAATGACATGTTCATGACATGTTCCTAAAACGAAACTCGAAGTCAACAAGATGTAGGTACAGTTCCAAAGTGGTAAAATGTGTGTCCCGCTCTCTAACTTTTACAATAAGAAAGTGAAAACTCTGATAGAAATATTTGCTGCAGATAGTAGGTAATACTATCAACGAAATTTGTTTGAACGAGATATAAATAAATTACTTATAGCACATTTTACAAAATCGCAAATATAACTTTGTCATTTCATACAAACACTATGAAAAACAAAGTTATATTTGCAGACAAAAAATAAAAGCAGTATTTTGGCCACGGAATTTGCGGAATTGAAAGCGGTATTATGCGCGTAGCTCGACACGCATTTGGCCGGTTTTTTTAACGTTGAATTTGTACGTACCTCTGTAGATACTTTATAATATATTTGACTGTTACAACAAAACTATCAATAATCGCCTATAAATAGTGTAGAGATATATACTATTACTTTAAAGTTACATGTTCAATCTTTCTTTTTCGTTTGTCAAGGCTGAACGACCTAAAAACTACAGCCTATGATGTCACACAAAGTGACATTGACATTAGTAGCTATCAAACATTTTGACATTGACGTTTTGAGCTACATCTCGTACGTGCACACGTCCAGTTTTTTGATAAATTTCTATAGTTTCTTGTGATTCTGAATAAAACCAATTGTTAAAATGGATTACCAGAGCAGACAGTTAGCCGAAGATTTCTTTTTGAGAGAACCTGCAGATCCTAGGATAAGGTTAGTTACTCAATATAAAAAACCTTTCTTGCACCATATTTATGACAATACATTCCTATAAAAAAAATGTATTCTTGGTTCAGAAAGCCTAAGGATGAGCCTAAAGAAGACCCACATCCCAACCTTAAGGTTGAAATGCAGACTGTTCGCCTCAATCCTGACTCTCAAAAGTTGGTATTGGACACATTGAGATTTATACATGGCCCTGATTTTAAACTGGGCAGTGCAAACATTTACAAAGTAAGTTCATGGCATGTGCTTTTATTCATTTCTAAAAAAACAGTAATTTTGACGTAACATATTCCTAAACACCACTATTTACATATTGTTAGTACATGTTTTTGTTGACTGCCCAATAAATAAATAAATAAATAAATAAATAAATAAATAAATAAATATATACTTACACCTTTATATAAATTCTAAGAAAACATTCAGCTGTTGAAATCTTAAAATTAATAGATGTTAGATAAGATATATACATAACATAAGTGTATTTCGCAATAAATTTTTTTATTATAAAAATAATTTCTAAGTTTTTCTTCTTCTTTATAAGTTCTGGTAGTGAAATATCTAAACAAGAAGAGCACAATTATTTGTTTTTTAGTTGTGGGTCTTTATAAACTTTTTATATAGCTTTACTTTATTACGCTATTATTATGGAACATTTATTTCTTTGTAGGAATCCATTACTTTCTACAGGAAATGTGTTCCATAAGAATGTGCTTAGTAAAAAAAATGTTCTGGTAAGGGAATACCTACTTATACAAGAAGAACGCAAACATTAAATTTGTTTCTTAGATGTGGTCTTTTATAAGTTTTTGTATAGCTAGCTATACTCTTTTATCTACTTATTTGATCACTATCGTATACTCGTACATGTGGTGACTGCCTGAGTATAGGACTAAACCAAATTAGTAATCCATTGGGTCTAGATTATTTGTTGCCAATGATGAAACATGTTAAATGTGCTTTTCTAGGATAAAGGTTCCAATCTTACCAATCGGTACTGGATGGAAAGAGGTAACCTCATTGTCCGAGGTGGCTGTGACTACTCGCTGTCTATTAAACCTGATATGGAGTCTTCAGAAGCCAGGCTGCGAGCTTTTGCTTTGGCTAAGTTAGAAAAGTAAGTAATCCTAAATAATATTATAAATGTATTTTCGTATATTTTTAAATAAGAAATAAATTTAACCCCTTTAACACTAAGCAGTCCCCGGGGACCGCGCTCGAATTACGCGCTACGCGATTTTAGATTCTATTGTTATTGCTTAGAGTCGAATTAATTTATGCTAAGAAAGTATGCAAAATACGAGGGGCGTTTCGATGAGTAAAAAAAAATTGCAAATGTGTGTTTGTTTGTTCTTCCGTCATACCATAACTAAGCAACCAATCGACTTGATGATTGGCATAGAGTTAGTTGAAAGGATGTAGAGTAACATAGGCTACTTTTTATCCTGGTATTCCGGTGAAACCGCGAGCGGAAGCTAGTTAGAAATAATTAGAACTACAAACAGAAGAAAACTTTAGTAGCCATGTCCTTTTTAGGGTTTCGTAGCCTAAAGGCAAAAAACGAAACCCTTATAGATTCGGCCAAACCCATGTATGTCGCACCCTTTTTATTCCAAAACTATGAGGATTACACAGTTGAAACTTGGTAGGTAGATGTATTCTGTAAACCGCTTTACGGTTTTTACACAAAAATAAAAAATATATGAATTAAGGGGGGCTCCCCATACATGGAACTGACACTGAATTTTTTTTTTTCATTAAACCTATTTGTGTGGGGTATCTATAGATAGATCTTTAAAAGTTACATTGAGGCTTCTAAAACAGTTTTTTTCTCAAAGTCAACCGTTTGAAAGTTATACACTTCCAAAGTGGAAAAATGTGTGTCCCTTTAACTTAACTTTTAAAATAAGAAAGTAAAATTAAAAAAAAAAAATGTAGTTGTTCTTTATAAAAACTATTAACGAAATTTGGTTTGAACGAAATTTATTTAGTAGTTTCAGATTTATAGCACATTTTCCAAATCCGCAAATATAACTTTGTCATTCATACAAACACTATGAAAAACAAATTTATTAAATGAATGAATGAAAAAATTATAATTTCATTTTGGCAATAATAATAAAAGAAACTTTATTGCACACGATACAAAAACAGAGAATATGTCAAAAAAGAGGAACACACAATAGGCGGCCTTATAGCTAAGTAGCAGTCTCTTCCAGGCAACCTTGGCTGAGAGGCTTCATGTGCGAGTTCGACTCGCACTTGGCCAATTTTTTTATATTCTGTTTGTAATAATAATGAGAGAAACATGAGTAACATGAGAAACATGAATATTCATTTCTTTGTATATTCATTTCTTTATTTATTTCTTTGATCTCTTACTTGTTTATCAAGTAGGTATTTACAATTTTACCATTTGTAATTCTTTATTTATATAACAATCATTTTTTACTAGAAAAATAACATCCATCCCAACCCAACATGAGACTAGTAAAAATGTGTGAAGTATATTTAAGTATTGTGAACCGATGGCCGTTGGGGCGGAAAGGTTCTGGAATGGCGACCGCGTACCGGATGACGCCCCGTGGGTAGGCCCCCCACAAGGTGGACCGACGATCTGGTGAAGGTCGCGGGAAGCCGCTGGATGCCTGCAGCACAGGACCGATCGTCGTGGAGATCCTTGGGGGAGGCCTATACCCAGCAGTGGGTGTCATGTGGCTGAGACGACGACGACGACGATATTTAAGTATTATTTGTTTCAGATATAACTTCCACAAACCACATTGTGCTGAAGCCCTAGAAGTGGCAGCTGAAAGTGTAGAGAAAGCCCTAGAAATATTATTTATGAAATATTTTAATATAGAACGTCAAGAGCAGCCTAATGATATACCGAGCCAGCAAGAACTAATAGAAATGAGAAACGACGAGAGAGCAGTATTAGAATCAATTTATGATACAAGCTTCAAATTTAAGGAAAATAATGTTTGGACCGTCAACTTGCAATTAGATTACCTTACTAAAATGTATGAAAATAAAGAACTGGACGTAGCAAAAACGAAAAAGAATATTAATTATAATAAAAGTCTAAAAAACAAACCCAAAGAGGTTTGTAAACTATTCTTAAAAGGTCCTTGTAGATTTGGTGCTAAATGTAAATTTTTACATGAAAGTAAAGTCGAAAGTATATCAAAAGAACCTGAGAGCACAGATGACACAAAAGTTAACTATGAACTAGAAATAAGATTTCCGGAAGAGACATGGTATCCTTATCAACCGCCTTTAATATTTTTCAAAGCGGAAACCTCTACAACTATTGTACCGGAGACAGTGTTTTTAAAAGTTACAGCAAAACTTTTAGATGAAGCTAAAGTGTTTGCTCAAGATGGTATACCATGTGTATACTCTTTAGTTGAATTATTGAATAATGAAGAAGAAATAAAGAATTTTATACAATTTGATACTAGAACTTTTCCAACTGCTTCTGAACCGTTGTTTCCACAACTGATTGAGGGCTCTAGTTTAAATAAAGAGAAATTACCTTCCCATTACAAAAAAAGTCAAAATAAGAATTCAAGAAGTGGTATAAATATGGAAGAACTTATAAAAGATAACAAAGAAATAGCTAAAAGATGGATGGAAAAGTCGTCCAATGATAGATACAATAAAATGATGCGTACCAGAAGAAAATTACCAGCATGGCAGAAACGAAGTGATATTTTGAATGCCATTAAAAAGTCACAGGTGGGTTTTTTGTTCGCTAACACATTGTGACTAATTCAACTTAATTTTAACTGTAGAACTTTAACCGATATTAATGCTGTATTTGGTTTGTCTGTTTCTTTTAGTTTTATCACAAAAGGAATATTGTATTCAAGAAGTGATTGACAACAAACCAGCTTTAGTGGTCACAATTTTTAAATATTTACTTTTATTTTAAATTTGAGTAGAAATGTGCAAAACCTAAAATTGGTATTTTCGTTACAGGTTATTGTGATCAGTGGTGAGACAGGGTGCGGTAAAAGTACCCAAGTGCCTCAGTACATATTAGACAGTTGGTTGGAGAACTTTAACAAAGGTGGTTCTCAGCATGCTGAAATAGTTTGTACTCAGCCAAGGAGGATATCAGCTATGGGAGTAGCAGACAGAGTGGCAGATGAAAGAGTTGAAAAGACCGGTCAAGTTGTTGGTTATCAGGTAACCAGTTTTTCACATTTTCATAGCAAATTGTGTTTAAAGAATGTTTAGTTTAATTTTTGTTTTGGTGAATATTTTTGTCAGACTGCTATCATACCTACTTGTGAATAAGATGTGTTTTATGTTTCAGTTATTTGTTAGCTTTTAACTGTTCACCAAAATATAATAAAAATAATACTCAATAAAAGCATCTACTATTGACAAAACGGCCGCAACACTTGCGCTTCTTATTTCGGAAAATGATGTTTTGTACAAAAAAAATAACTAATATTTGTTTAATGTTTCAGATAAGATTAGAAAGCAAAGTATCATCAAAAACTCGGTTGATATTCTGTACAACCGGTATACTCTTGAGAAGACTAGAATACGACCCTCAGTTGAAGTCTGTTACCCACGTGATTGTGGATGAAGTTCACGAGAGATCCGAAGAATCTGACTTTCTACTGCTTATCCTGAGAGATCTGGTGAAAGTCCGCAAAGATCTCACTGTTATATTGATGAGTGCTACCTTGAACGCAGAACTGTTTTCTGGTTATTTCGATAAAATACCCGTTTTGGAGATTCCAGGTAAGACTACGAAATAGGGTTGATGTATGTCTAGTTGTAGCCATTTTGAACTTTAATGCTATGTTTATAAGGATTAAATGAAAGTGGCCAACACCGGGGTTTAAAGATGTGGTTTCTACAACATACTACATCATTCGTGGTAAAAAGTGGTGTCTACCATATTGTAAGTACTTATGGTAAATTTTAAATAGAAAAATATTGGAAAAAAATTAACTCGGCCACAAGTGAATTCTCAGACGGGAATCGAACCCGCGACCTTTGGAAATCCGGTCCAATGCTCTAACCGCTGAGCTACCGAGACTTGATGAATGACCGAGATATTGTAAGTAATTTATTATTTATTCTTGCACACAAAATCATTCAACGTCTATACATATGTATATTGTTGATTGACTTTTTGTACGAAATTCAGTACTATAAAATGTAATAGTACTACATGATTACAAAATTCAGCACTATAATATACATTTTATATTATAATATAAATGCTGGGACAAAATGTTTTCTTTTAATTACACATTGTTATGTAATTAAAAGCTAAAACAATTCGTAATTGTGTTGTGGAATTTTAGTCCCTAAATACAGAGTGTTATGGTTTAAAATAGTGCTAATGTTTCAGGACGAACTTTCCCTGTCGAACAGTTGTTCCTGGAAGACATAATGGAGATGACAAACTACGTGCTAGAGGAAAACGGACATTATGCTCGTAAAGTGAAGAGAGGTATTCATTACTTCTTCTGTGCTTCTTCTTTTCATCTCAATTTATTGCACTGTTTTTTTTTCTATATGTTATACACACTCTACTCAAAATTATTAGGAGTATGATCGAAATAACTAAACTATTAGTGCATTTCTGCTAACTATTAATAAATTTCTGAAGAGAAGATATTTATAAGCTCCATAGACAGTTTTCACTAGCACGGCGTTCGTGCCGTGACTGTGTATTGCCTATGCTTAAGCAGGCCATACACGCAAGGTTGTGCATGACAGGCATGCCTGAACAGTGGGCCTACCATGAGTTTTTCTATCCGTTTACTGTACAGTAAACGGAAGACAACTTGTATGAGAATCTGTAGTTCTGCTACTGCCCACTAGAGGCGCTATACAGATTCGCATACAAAATGCCTCCCGTTTACTGTACAGTAAACGTAAAGAAAAATTCATGGTAGGCCTGGTTTCGACGCGGCAACCGTCTTTGCAATAATGTATTGACTTGTACAGACGCTTTCTCATGAAACACTGCTCACATTTGGATCAATTTCATATTTTTATTAAATTCAATATGGCGACGTTACATTCAAACGTGAAAAAATGTGTTAACTTTATAAGTTATTTTGATGATGTACAAGACAAGTAATACAACCTTTTCTCAAATCTCATAGGTGAGAAAAAGGCCGACTTAGAAACGGAACTGGAAACCGCGGACGTCCGCGCGGACTCCAACGAACCGCCGAAGCAGTCGATACGAGACGACAACTTGACGATCGCGCAGATGCTCGCGCGATATCCGAGATGCAGCAAAACCACGTGCAAGAACATGTATTTGATGGATTCTGAAAAGGTAACGTAAGGATGTTTAGTATGATAGTAGATGCGTATGTGTAATGAAAGTACGAATGGGTTTTTAACCGATTAGAGAAAAAATTAGAATAGAATACAGGATGTTTTGAGAGAAGTATAATGATACTTATTACCCCCCGTTTCCGCTGGCGCAACATATACGAGAAAACATGTTGTAATCGTATAATACGGCCACTGAGAGAACAAATTATTTGACAGCTCCTATCGACAGCCATTTGTCATCCTCTCAGCGGCCGCACTATATTTTACCACATGTTTTCTTGTAAATGCTTTTCGAGTGCAAACGGAGGGTTATAGACTTTGCGTACGTACGCTGCTAGTTTTTATGCCTTGTTCGTACTAGTCTAGTCGTATAAAGTTAGTAGAAATCCTTTACGAGGGCACAAAACTTATTTAAACAAGCTAATGTAGCGGCGGACTCAAAATATTAGTCCAGTCTGAACTAGGCTTTAGATCTATTTGTCTGATTACGTTCGTTTTAAATTTTAGTATACGGAAAAAATTATCGTCTTTTATTTTCCAGATAAACTTAGATCTCGTAGAACACGTGTTGACCTACATTGTGGAAGGTGCTCACAAGTGGCCCAGAGAAGGGGCCATATTAGTGTTTCTCCCGGGAATAGCAGAAATCATGAGTTTGCATGACCAGTTAGCTGATAGCCACACGTTTAGTCCCAAGTAAGTCAGAAATAAGTGTAGTAATATAGCTCGTACCACCGAGGAACTTCCTGGTTGACCAGTAGAGCTTTTGAGAAACATTTTCTCGGAAAGTACTATAAGGCTAAAGAAATAATTTATTATTCAAATGATACACCTGTTAATGTTCTATTATTTTTGATATAAACATTTTCTATATATCTACTATATATCTAATAGGACGCCCCCCTGCTAGATGGACCGATGACCTGAGAAAGGTTGCGGGAAGGTGGCTGGATGAAAAAGGCGGGAGATTGTGTCTTGTGGCGTACCTTGGGGGAGCCTTACGTCCAGCAGTAGACAGCCATAAGCTGAATGTTGATACATCTACTACTTTTTTAAATAAAGTTCCGTAACAAAAAAATCTACTGGTCATCCGGGAAGTTCCCCGACTGTACTACCGAAAGCTGTACAGATAATTTTAACTTACATCAAAAATTTTGAACTCGACCGTATCTTAATATGTGTAAATGGTCCATTCATGGCCACTCTAAGCTCCTGTTTTGTCCACTTTAATTTAATACTTATTCTCGTCGCTTTAAGGCTCAATATGGCCACAATCAGTACAGAGTGCCCACATATCTACCCTACTTATTAGCGACGCTCCAGAGTTTTGTTTTGACTTTGTGCATGTTTATCTCCCATTGTAAGATGTTGCCAGGGCAAAAAAAAAACAATTTATCCATATTTTATGGCCGATTTCAATACTCTGTGAATTGTATAATATTACTTGCTTAGATATTTTATAAGCTATAATATAACGAAAGTAACGACAGTTGTAAGGTATCAACACCAGCGGAATGGGGAATTCCGTCTTCCAGGGAGGACCTCCCGTGAATAGGATGAGCTGACGTCCCGTTGGGAGTGTCCAAAAGATACACGTGAGTGGAGGCCCGGTGACCCTAATCCCGACTGTCTCCGCTAATGCGTGGAGGGTACAACCAGGGGGTTTTAGTGGGTTCGAGTCCCACATAACCTACATGTCTTTCCGGACAGGGAGGTATGCGCGGGCATTTTCCCCTGGAAAGAAAAAAGGTATCAACCCAAGGCCTGGCAAGGCTTCGAGTTTGCCAAATTATAATCTTTTTCGAAAACTATCGCTTTGTCCCTTTCATATCCATAGGCTGTTTTACCGACATGAGTAGAGCATCCGATAGTTGTCGAAAACGTTGACAGTGACAGACGAATGTCAACTCGTACTAAGGGTAAAGATAAGCCTGTCTTTAACTAGAGATAGGTTGTTTACTGGAAACTGGCCTTATTGAAACATAATTAATTTTATTCACCTATCGGCCGAAAGAATAATATTTTTACTGTTTCTTTCACAGAACGGGCAAATACGTCTTAGTGCCGTTACATTCGACCTTGTCAAGTGAGGAACAATCACTAGTGTTCAAGAAACCCAAGGCTGGTGCGAGGAAGATCGTCCTCTCAACCAATATAGCTGAGACGTCGGTTACTATAGATGACTGTGTGTTCGTCATAGACTGCGGCCGAATGAAGGAGAAGAGGTGGGTTGAATAAGTCGAAGGAAAGAATACACGAGTCTTATAGACCTTTCTTAAAATCTTAATAAATAAAAATATATTCTTTTGTATATTTGCCCTCTACGCGTTCCGAAACCATTGATCAGATTGTATTGAATGGGGTTTGAAATTTTTTGTATGGATGCTGGCCTCGTCCCAGTCTGAAGTAGGCATTACTATGAGACGCCATTTTGTTTTTTTGCAAGATGGCATCTCACGATAATACCTACATAAATGAACAGGGGACACAGAGTGGAACAAAAAATGATATGATAAATAATGCCCTAAAGTGTCACGTTAGCCAGATAATTAGAGTTAACAATGAATAATGCCGACCCAAAATATCACAGTTACCTATCTTGTAATTTTAATTTTTGTCTTTATCCACTTATTTACTCTTCTATTCAAGGTTGCCTGGAAGAAATTGGTACTTAGTATTCGTAATAAGGCCACCTTCTGTGTGTTTTCCTTCTACTGTCTTTTATGTGTCTGTGATTCCTTTCAGGTGCAATAAAGCGTTTTTAATATTATTATTATTATTATTAAAACCAGTTTTGATGAGGTTTTGCTTTGAGATGAGATTGAGCTAAATTGATCAATCAATTTTGAACCCAATGTCTACCAAACTATATTTTTTCGACAAAACTATAAATGTAGTGACTATAACTTGATTCAATTCTTGCACTAGTAATCTCCGATTGACATATATTCATCTGTCTTACTCAGATTCGACTCCAACCGCAACATGGAATCCTTAGACCTAGTCTGGGTTTCCCGAGCGAATGCCAAACAGCGTTGCGGGCGAGCCGGCAGAGTGATGCCCGGCGTTTGCGTTCATCTGTACACATCACATCGATACAACTACCATATATTAGAACAACCGGTGCCTGAAATACATAGGATACCGCTGGAGCAGTTGGTTTTGAAGATCAAGATTCTACCGTTATTCCAGGATATGAGTGTCCATGAAGTTCTAGGTAAGTTTGAAGCATACCTATACGTATACGTAAGCGTATATCTTTGCGTATACGTCACATCGATACAACTACCATATATTGGAACAACCAGTCCCAGAAATACACAGGATACCGCTGGAGCAGTTGGTATCAAAGATCAAAATTTTACCACTGTATCAAGATATGAGCGTCCATGAAGTTTTAGGTAAATTCCTGCGTACATTTATACATAATATATCGCATTGATACAACTACCACATATTGGAACAATCGGTGCCAGAAATATATAGGATACCTTTGGAGCCGTTGGTGTTGAAGATCATGATTCTACCAATGTTTCAAGATATGAGCGTCCATGAAGTTCTAGGTAAGTTTATTTACTTACATTAATGTACTACCACAGAGCTGCAATATAATGTGAGGTGCTGCTGGAAAAATCATCATCATTTTCCCTTCCATAGTGCCCATGTTGTAGACTCGAATCTCGTCTAAATATGTAATAAATTGTGTACAACTATCTCTTTAGCCAATGGAAAATTAGTACTTACATCATGTTTATAAGAGTCAGCTTGCTATGCATTTTTACAGACTCATCATTTTACTTCCCCTCGTCGTCGGTGTGAGGGAAGAGCAAGTCATCAAACTTAAGACAAGTTGCATAAGTTGTTACAGTCATGTTACTTGTCATAATTCACGGAAATTCTGATTAAACGGGGTGGCTAAATTAGAGGTTCATAACTTTTATTTGCCGCCATTATATTTGGCACTAATATTGACAGCTGGGTGGGTAACCGTTATTTTGGGTAGATGCGGCAACTTACTACGTCTAACATTCTTTATTCCAGGTAAAACAGTTGAACCACCAACCAAACAGAACATAGACGGAGCTCTATCTCGTCTACAAGACGTAGGCGCGCTAGACAAGTCCTTCTCCCTGACTGCGCTCGGGAAACACTTGGCTGAGTTACCAGTAGACGTGCGAATAGGGAAACTGATGCTGTTTGGAGCTATATTCTGCTGTGTGGACTCGGCATTGACTATGGCGGCTTGCTTGAGCCATAAGAGTCCGTTTGTCGCGCCTTTTGGGAAGAAAGTAAGTAAAATAAATATTTTCTTTGTAAATGTTTTCATATAAAATTTTACAAAATAAAGTGAACTTTTGATTCTCCTAAAAAGTAAGAATTTATAAAATAATATAAGCTTTAGAGAACTGACACGACCTATCAGGAACACATTTTTTTAGTGACTGGATTTTAGATACTTACATACTAGGTCTATTACTGTAATGTACTATAAATACATACAACACGATATTTGTTTTAGGGGTCTACTCCGAATACTAAACAAGATAGCCGGAACGTTCGTTCGTTTGATTTCGAAACCTTATCGGCATCAAAATAAGGTCCAAAGTTAATTGTATGATGAAAATTTAAAATCGCTATCTGATTCGCGTCTGTCTGATTGTCTGTGTGATTTATGATTCGGAAAATTATCAGAACTTATTTTAACAAATTTATTAAATTATGTGTTTCCCACAGTCAGAAGCAGATGCAAAACGGAGAGAATTCGCGTGGTCCAACAGTGATCAACTGACAACACTTAGGGCATATAGGGTATGTACGAATAATATATTTTTCGGTCACCTAATTGATTGATCATCAGCACATTCTAGTTCTAAGCGTTTAATTTTAAGAATTACTTAATGTAATAATTCTGTTTCTGTATGTGTGATGGATGGCCAATAAAATTCTTCTTTCAATCATTCAAAATAATATTAGCCTAATTCTTTGTTTTAGAAATGGCAACACGCAATGAAGCGAAGCACGCACGCCGCACTCGTCTTCGCAAACGAGAACTTCTTATCACACAAAACAATGTTAATGTTGGCTGACATCAAACATCAGCTGCTGGGGTTACTAGCTGCTATAGGGTTTGTCCCAGATATGCCCGACTTGAGGAGGAAGATGAGGAAAGATTCTGTGGAAAACCTCACGGGAGAAGAGGTGAGTTAAACTAATATGTTTATGAGAATTATTATACTAGAAAAAAAAAACAACCAATCTCCATATCGCCCCGGGACTCGACCCCACAACCTTTGGGAGCCGGCCCAATGCTCCAACCATTGGACGTTTGGCTTTGCTGCAACTTTAGTAAAACTAGCGGCGTATTTAAATTCGCCGTGCATTTTGGCACTGTATGTACTTTTTCAAGTCACAGTTTCGTAGTAACGGATTTGCAAGTCCAAATCAGAAAAACGCATATACCGCCTCCGTTCCGTTCCGTCCGTCGTGGGTAAAAAGCACGATATTACAACACAAATCGAGATGATGGAACGGAATAAGAAAGTATGAGCTACCTTGTCTGGTTCTCTGCCGTTTTCCAATCCACTCGAATATGTATGCGGCTCTGAACGTCCAAAATGTTGCTGCTTTTTCGTTATTTTGCCTTTAGGGAAGATTGCAGAAATTTGTTTTTAATGGGTAACTGTAAATGCTTTGTTTCAGTTAAACGCCAATGGCAACAATGATAGATTGCTGTCAGCTATCCTTTGTGCGGCTCTCTACCCAAATGTTGTGAAGGTAAAAAACATTGAATTTTTTGACCACCTTAAAAAAAATTAAGAACAAAAAATTCTCAATTCGATTGTAATTATTCTCATATCAATATTAGAGCATTTTATTTTTTTGAAGTGCTGTTGCACGTTTCGATCTTTGTGATGTTCTTATTATATTGACAATATATTATAGTGATTTTTCGAACATGATCTAGTGGAGTGAAACAAACTTAGATTTCTTGGTAGGTACTGAATAAGTTCGTCGTCTGATAGTCACTAAAACATTTTGCACTTGACTTGACTTAGAATTAAAATTGATATCTTTCAGGTACTTACACCAGAAAAGTCGTTCCACATGCAAGCTGGCGGAGCTATTCCCCGTCAACCAACCCCAGACGAGCTCAAGTTTAAGACCAAATCTGACGGCTACGTTGCCCTACATCCTTCCTCCATCAACTCCTCTATAGGCTACTTCGGTAGCCCCTACCTGGTCTACCAGGAGAAAGTGAAGACGTCCAGAGTCTTCATCAGGGAATGTTCCATGGTGCCGCAGTTGCCTTTGGTGCTGTTTTCTGGTGAGTTTAAGACCAAGTCAGTAGCCTAAAACCCTACATCCTTCGTGTTTCAACTCTACTATAGGCTACTTTAGTAGCCCCTACTTGGTCTACCAGGATAAGGTGAAAACGTCCAGATTCTTTATCAGGGAAAGTTCTATGATGTGCAGTTGCCTTTGGTGCTATTTTCTTGTGAGTTTTCTGAAGTTCACGTCAAAGTTGGTCCTATTTTCATCAACTCCTATAGGCTACTTCAGCAGTCCTTACTTGATCTTTTAAAGGAGATAGTCAAGAGTCATAACAGAGATTTCCACAGTGCGGGTGCTGTTTTTGGTGTTTTTCACAAGATTTTTCTCAAGGTTATGACCAAATCGGCAACCAAGACGGCTACGTAATCCAACATTTGTATGGGGAATTCAGCATACTCACCTTAAGTTTTTAGATGTATAGACCCACATCAGCTAAGTCGCACACGTACATTTCCTACTGAAATAAGTAATAATGTAGTTTTCGTTTTCTCAGCACTATTATTTTTTTTACTTATCCACATTAGCCTCGCGTGGTGGGACACTATTCTTATCCATCCATGAAAGGTCTCTGCCCTACCTGAAGCAAATCTTAGCTTATTTAAAATCAGTGCTCACTATATGGCTATAAAAGTGTACAATCACTTGCCCAAAAAAATAAAAGCTCTCCAAGATGGTTCATTTGAAAACGAAGTCAAAAATCTATTACTTTCCAAAACATTTTATAATTTTAAAGAATATTTTGAAGAAAAAATACGATTTGATTAATTTTACCTTTTATTATTTTAAATTTGCTCAAATACTTAGTATGTTTCGCTTTTGTTGTTGTTATTATTATTATTATATATATTTGATTGTTTATATTCCTTAGCCTATGTTGTTAAGACTTGAAAGTAAATTATAGTTTAATGTTTTTCTTTTTATATTTAAAACTTGAAATAATGATGGTTAAAACCACAATACCTTGAAAAGGTAAATTTGTAACTCTTAACACCTAGGTTAATTACCTATTAAAACATAAAATGTGCACTACTTTATTACAAAATTATATGGAATAAATGAATATGAATATGATAATATACAGGATGGAAAAAATCTATGGACCCTGGAAGGGAACTACCTTAAATCTTTTAGTTAGCTCATTTTACTGAAGAGAAACATTCCATTATTTTTCAAAAGAAACAAAACTGCATTGAAACATTTAAAAAAATACGCTTCCCACACCCAGGAATCGAACCAGCTCAAATGTGTAAAAATAACATTCTGTACTTTTATACCATCAATCGATAGGGTCAATCAAAAGAATCAACTCTCTATAACAAATCAACTTATAAATTCAATGGGACGGGTAAAGCACTTTTATTCAAGGCTCTTTTGGAAAATTTAGAAAAAGCTTTGAATGCAGTTTTATTTGTTTAAAAAAAAGGAATGCTTCCTTTTAGTAAAATGGGCTAACTAAAGAATTTAAGGTAGTTCCCCCCTAGTGCCCATAGATTTTTTTTTCACCCTGTATATAATGATATCTACATGGACGTAACAAAAAAAGAAACTAAAGTTAAACATAATGTTTGACAGTCCTCTGCAGCGCCTCCGCCCGCGTTACTTATAAGCCTTGTCGCACTAATAACGCTATTTGTATGTTACAGGTTGCAGTTTGTCGGTAGAACTTCACAATGGCACTTTTATAGTGTCGTTAGAAGACGGTTGGATTATGTTCCAAGTGGAAAAACATGAGGTATTTTTTTTTAATTTGAATAAAATATGAAATTTATTGTAGAATCTGCACCATGAATGTTCATATAAATTGTCATAGAATTTCACTCAAAATAATTAAAACAATTTAATTTAGTAATTGAAGTATTGAGGTTAAATTTTAATAAGTTTATTCAGCTGTTAATTAAACTAAAATACTATACAAAGTAAACTACTATCTTTTTTCCACTAAAAAAAATTAATTAAAACATTTTCTTATTGACAAAATTTTCATGAAATATGTTTGGTTTTTTTTCTAGGTTGCTGAAATGTTGAAAACCATAAGAGTGGAATTGATAAACTTACTCGAAGAGAAAATTAATGATCCCAGTTTGAACTTACTACATTACGAAAAAGGCAACAAAATAATAAAAACAATAGTTCAGATAATATCTAAAGATTAATTGAAAATTTATATATAAATTAATCAGGTTACAGGAGTATATCTCCTGAAGACTTTGAGAGAGTTTTGTCAATTGATTAGGTACTTTAGTAAAATGTAATTGAGTATTATTTATTTATTTATTATTGAAATATTTAGTACCTACTGACTACATCGATCATGTTACAACAAAAAAAAACTTTTATAACGACATGCTTTTCCATTGTAAATAGCAATATGTACTCAATTCAATGGAGAAGTTTCCATTTTATTTGATGAATCAAATTTCAAAATATAAGTAAAATTAAACATAAGTGTGAAAGAATCATGAAAATATCTCTACAAATAGAGAGGTTATGGGTCCTTAAAGTTGCGCCTAAAGACTCAGCGTGTGACGTCACGCCACTTCGGCCCGCTGGTAATTTGTAGTGCGGTGGGCCCCGATGAGAAGAAGTGTCGTGACGTCACCACAATATTTGGCGCCACAGTCAATTCTGCGCGAAAATATGTAATTTAAAATAATTTATGTCTTAGCCATTTCTTGATGGGTTTAAAAAAAACATTGTCTTATTAGTTTTGATCTACCTATATTTTAATTCCATTCAGTGAAATCTAATGTTTTCAATATCAGGAAACTTCTCCATTGTTTTTCATTTTATATGTAAAAATGCACATCTGTAAACTAGTATGCTTTTGTTTGACATATTACAATAGCCATATTTGCATTCAGGTCAGACGTCGAGATAAATATAAGTGTGTATAAAAATGGCATATTTTATTTATTTTTTGGTGGTGTTAAAATCGAATTAAATTTTTTATGTATTCTTTTAGTTCTCATAATTTATTGTCAGTTTAGAAATAGTGTAATTACAGAATGTCACCGATGAAACCGATATCTAATCGATACTTCACAGGGTAATAATATAATATTATTATTAAAAGTTTGATACATCCTCAGTTGCTACCAGGACACGGTGTCCATAGAACTCTGTCTGTAACTTTTTCTAGCTTGACATACTGAAAATGAATATCTAAAATATACTTAAAAAATGTATTGTACCTACATGAAAAAAGCTTACATTATAGTCAATACTTATTGATAAAAATAATCCGAAATGGCTGGCACAATTTTCGATGCAAACCCTTGACCTTCGCGGCCACGCATCTATAGAAATACGCGCCACGTCCACGTCCTGACTTTATACTTAAAAATGATTTTCATCATAATAGACAGGTCTGAGTCTATATTTTTTCTGTGAAAATAATAAATGTTAATAATGTGCAATAGGTGATGTACAATTAGGAATGAAATTTTCTTTTTAGAAAACAGCCAACAATTTCTAGAGTTTGTTTTAATGGAATTGCCTAAAAAGTCCCAACACTTTTTAGAGCTTATTAAAAGTTTTACGAATGTTTAATGACTTTAAGTTTTACTATTGTAAGATATTATAAATACTTAACTAATGTTTAGCAAAATTATAGAGTAGTATTTATTATTTTTATATTGTATCCTGTGATTTTATGGAGCTTTCTCTGTAGATAAAAAATAGTGGAATTGTATGTTATCAGTTTAATTTAATAAAGGAGAAATCACGAAAACATGCGAATACTGTTATAACTAGGTAGGTATGCTATTTCATGAAAAAAATTAATAACAATGAGTTGTATATTTTGATAACATAAAATGTTTATCAATAGCTTATATTATGTGTTCATCTCTCAATATTATTTCTATTCTTTGGCCTTTTTCACTTTGTATTTTTTTTTCAGTTGTACATTTTGAAAAGAATTATACCTGACAGCAATTTGTGCTGCCTCAAAAAAGTATGAATAAATATTTTATGATTATAACTTCATTGTTTTACTTTTTTTACCATTTAAGTAAATTACAGTTTTCAGTTACACTTCTGTTTTTAACAACAATATTTTTTTTTTAATAGTTAAGGTGGCAAGACAAATGCTAAATCTAAATACGCCGCAAAAAAAACATTTAGTAGCCCCTGCCATCCAAAAACATATTCCCCTAATCCCTCAAACATTTTATGTCCGACTACATTACTGAACAGATTGATAGATATTCAATACCCCACACAAACAACGATATGAAATATGCGTGCGATCGATCTGTGTCCGACAAACGGCCTGTCACCGGCACAACTTCACCGGCCATGGCTTTGTTCGAAAGAAAATGGTCATGCGTGAACCTGCCATCATTTTAGTTTTAAAGTTCTCTTAGGTTATTTTAACCGCATCTGTTATTTGAACCACTTATTCGGTAGTGTTAGATAAAGAAATATTGCTAAAGCGCTTTTCAGACAACGCTATAATATAATAGCATATAGCATAAATCACAACGATATCACCTACCATACATTTACTTAGAAAGCGTATAGTAAGCCAATAATATATATTATAGCTAAGTGTGAACGTGTTATATGCTATTATATTATAGCGTAGTCTGAAAAGCGCTTAAGTGAATTCCCTGACAATTCATTTATTTCCTATAAAATTTGCTTTTTATAAGTCTTCTAGCCTTTAAAAAATTAAAAACAAATTCTGCTACACTGACACTGACACAGTTTCTAAACTCCATTGATAATAAACAATCAAATGGGAGTTTTCAGCCGAGTTCTTTTCGTAATAACACGTGCTGTGAGAATCCATTTTAACTCAATGTACCGTACAATTTCTATAATATTTAATATTATTTAATAAAAACTGGATATTGGCGAAATCCAAAAGGGCACCGCCATTAAATATAAGAAGAAAAAGAACAATGAAATGAATTGTTAGAGAATTCACAATATTTCGTTTAGCGCCATTTTTAGACTCAGGTGACCCGAGAGCACCACGATTGATGTACGTATGATCACGACTAAGTAAATGTTAGTAGAATTAGGGTCACAGAAGAAGGGCCCAGGGTTCGTGTTTTAATAATTCGTTTAAAAGGTCCAAAAAAACGTTGCTGTAAACCAAATTTAGAGTAAAGTCTTGATTGCCCTTGTTGACCAAGAGCATTTCGTAAAAGTAAAGAAAAAATACTAAAATAGCTTGATTGATGTTTAACAACGGGAAATAAATTTAGGAATTCGGGAGACATTGAGCAACGCGGCTTCCTATGTCGGATAAGCTATAACTACCAAGGTAAAAGTTTTGTACGAGTTACGTTGTTTTGTCTTTTTAGTAAAATATTTTAAGTAAATAATGAAGTTCCTAATTTTAAGCAAACTGTTTTTTTCTTTGCACGGTGGATTACGAAGGTTAAGCGACGTTACCATCTAAATGGAGAACCTGACAGATCGCTGGAGAAAGCAGACTCCACTGTTTTTCAATCGTATTTTATTTTGCTTACCTTAGTATGAGCAACAGCAAAAAGTTGCAAAATGTTAGCCCAAATATTGGATTCCCATTTCAAAGCGCGATCCCTAAAAACCTAAGGCTCGATTCGCGCGTTCCAATAGTGCGGCCGGTCGTAAAACGCACGCGGCTGCCCGCTACATGTGTACTTTAAAGGGCGAACTTTTGGGACCGTCCGAGTTGCGTGGTGGGAATAGAGTGGACATTCCTGGCGGTTTGTTTGCATTTCTACAGCGGGAAAACCTTATTATCGCATAAGGCTGAATCTGGAATCGAATCCTCAACCACTGACTTGCCATCTTATCTGAAATGCCAGATTAACACGGGTCAAGTACAGTGGCGAGCGGCGATCGCCTGGACAGTGAAACAAAAGATATCGCCCAATTTTTATGGATCCACTATCAAAGGCCAAGTGATTCGCCCACAGACCTATATATATCGAGATAGACGTAAAGAGCGGTTCAAACTGTATGAGAACCTAGCGTCTCAAATTTTTCGTACCTACGATGACGTCAAGAGCGATATTTAGTGATGTGTATATGTTATTGACGAGCTCTTGCAAGAAATTACTGCACCAGTTTCGTTTCTGATTGACGCGGGTTTTCATGGCAATGGTCTCAAGCGGACTGGCTTAGGTTGGAAAACTTTGCCCGTGGATCAAACTTTTGGCATGCAAGGTACAGTCGGGGAACTTCGCGGTTGACCAGTAGAGTTTTTTTAGGGAGCTTTATTTAAAAAGTAATAGATATATAGAAAACGTTTATATCACAAATAACAGAACATTAACAGGCATTTCATTTGATTTTTTTTTTAACCTTAGTACCTACTCTCTGAGAAAACGTTTCCCAAAAAAACTCTACTGATCAACCGGGAAGTTCTCCGATTGTACGTACACTTTTACCGTATATCTCGATATAAGTCTGTGGACTCGCCACTGTATATTATTTGCCACTGTCCGATCGTTTACACCACTGTAGGTACTTACCAACTTTGCTAAGGACTTGATATGTATCAATCGGGCAAAACTGCCGGGACATAAATGGTAGGTTACAATTTCAACAGTCAAAATAATACATTCATTTTGTTATTTTCAGTTATGGACAGTATAATGTGTCCGAACAGAAACAAAACCAACTGCTTACACCTAGCGCCATCTATTGAGTAGTAGCGACAAAACAAAGTCTTATTTGGAAAGCTGCCATTTCAATAAGAATATAATCTGGAACATCCTATCTTATTAGACTATAAGTAATACTGCATGTAGGTGCTTGTAATATAACGACTTTATAACTAGTGCTGTATTAAGATTTTTAGAAATACCTAAAGGAAAAGGAAGTTATTAGTGACACATAACAACGAGCATCATAATACCTAATGATCGCTAACATAGGTACAATCAATGCAAAGCTGTCGACCTTGCCTTAGCATAAAATCTTTTAGGCCATTCGTAGATGGCGAGAATCTAATTAGAGTCAATCAGAATAAAGTTCATCAGATGAACTGGTATTCTGTCAAAGTAACAGATTATGCTAATATCATATCGTTTACTTAACAGAGCCCTTAGTACGAGGTGACATTTACTGTCAACGTTTTCGATAACTACCGAATCCTCTAATCATGTCGGTAAAGCAGTCTATGGATATGAAAAAGACAAAGCGATAGTTTTCAAAATCGATTTTAGTTTGCCAAACTCGTACTACAGAAATGTATTCAATTCTTTTCACCAACCTCATCCACACAAATCGTACCGAAACCGTACCGGTCCTCTTACGGCCATTTTGAATCGCGTCACGTCCGTGCCGGGCGTAATTGGCGCCGTAACGGCGGCCGGTCGCCGTGCCGGCCGATATTTGCGACGGTAGTCGGTAGTAGCAACGGTAAAATTGGTAAACGCAATGACGGTAATATCGTCGTAAATGAGAGTGTTATCTTAAAAAAGTATTGCTAATAAAAATTTAATGTGAAGTTATATTTTTGGTTTTATTTGTAAGGTACAGTTAGGAGCACGTAAGAATTTACACTTGTACGATGAAAACCGCCATTATTTCACGACGCGAAATTTAAGAATGTAAAGATACTTACCTGACTTCATTATAATATTTTGTCCCTTTGTTCTCATGAAACGGTACTCAACGTATTCTTTACAAAACTTTTTGTAAAAAACATTAAAACCGACTTCAAAAAGTAAAAAATAAAACTTTTGGAGTCGGTGCCAGCCAAGACATTCTACATTGTAGTTCTATTAACTATATATATATTTATTGCCTTGGCTGGCAGTGCTGGCACCGACTCCAAAAGTTTTATTTTTTACTTTTTGAAGTCGTTTTTTTTATAAAACGTTTTTATTTCACAATCATGTGCCGTTACTTACACTAAAAATCAGAATGATGTCATCTAGGTAAACGACTACCTATATGCCAAAACGAAAATTATATTTTTCAGTATTATGAAAAAACTACCTGCCTTTCTTCGTAAAAAATATATGGGACCACACTTCAACTATGTTCTTTCAGATGAAAAAAAAAAAGATTATTAAAATCGGTTGACAACTGACGAAGTTATATTAAAACATACATTAAAAAAAATATACAGTCGAGTTGAGAACCTCGTCCTTTTGAGCCGGCTAAAAACTGTTTACGATCCTACAAAACCAATTATCAAAACAGATCAATAAACAATCTCCAATATACTTCCCGGTATAGAGTTTTTTTAGGAACCATAAGGGCAAACTATAATAATAAAATAATAAAAAATCATTTATTCCATCATCACACAATAGGTTACTTATGTCTAAATTGTAACAAAATACTTGAGTACGATAATGACCTGAAGTGTGAGAAGCTGGTGCCTGTAATAGGTTTAGAAAACCGGTTACACAGGTCACCACATAATGGTTTATAGTAAAACTTTTTATCACAAATAATCACCAAGACAGATACCAGTAATGTATACCTACCACCAAACCCCAAAATAGTAAACACCCGAACGTTATTATCGCCCGGCCGATTCCATTCACGAATCCGAATAAATCAACGCGAAAGCCGAAAGCCGACAATAAATTTGGTCCCAATCCTGGTCATCTCGGACCCGAAGGCGTTTAGGGCTAACCCGGGGACGGACCTTTCCGCTAAATAAATCCCTTATCTGCATACGGCAAACCTTTTGGGTCCAGCTTAATAAATTCAGGTTGGGTCTTGCGTAGTTTCTTGGGGAACTTTTAGAGTAACTATTACCTACAATTTTGTTTTTCGTTTTTACATTGCATGGTCTGTTGAGGATATTATACAAACTCAAATACAATACAAACGCGCCTCGATTGTCCGCTGGTTATAGGCTATGTCACGTCACATGAAATTGAATATGGCGCCCTCTAGACGACATAAAGCTGTGAACTAAAAAACTTTCTGTTTTTAAAGAATATCGTGTTTGGTGTCATATGAAGGCTCTTGGTAAGCACGTTTTAAAAACATATTTTATTAGTTTTTGCTCGCGGCTTTGCTTGCATAAATCGATTTTGGGTATGTAAAACATAAAAAACAAATAAAATGCACGAAATTCAAAGCGGTACAATAAAATAAAACGCATCTCAAACTACATACTTTACAACTCCAAAAGAATTTAACTTACTCTAACAAAACAATACATTCTAGGGAAAAGTGGCATACGACCAAGACAATTTCAGATGAGAATATTTTCTTGTTTCATACTTTTTAGAGCGTGGTTTTTCAGTAGTCGGGTTTTAGTTTTTGAAATTATTTTTTAATAATTCTAATTAAAACACTAAAAGACATGCAATTAAAAACCTCATGTAAAATACTAGCCTATAGCTGTACTATTGAAATAACATTAATATTAGCTTCCTAACGACTTTCTTTTTGTACTTAAAAAAAAATGTAAGAGAGAATGTCAGCTCTATGAAGTTCCAGCGGTCTGCTCATTTGAGAGGCGGTGGAGCGGTTTGCTACCGAATCAATAGGTAATTTACGTATAAAAAATAGTATCACTTTAAAAATTAAGTTGCTTGTGTTATTTTTTTGACACGAGATAAACACCTAAAGAAAACAAAGGACCTTATACCTAAGCCTTATACCAAACGTCACAATAATAGAAGTTGTGTCCGCAGAAGTTTTCAATTTATAAAAAAGAACTTATTAGCAAAACAGCAAGATGGCCTCACATTAATATATAAAAAAAATCGCAATAATCCAAGTAAAACAAACAAATTTACATATTCTGGTATACAATCAAACCAGACACATAAATTGTTTCCATTGTTAAAACTTCACTAAACAAATAAAATCTATGAATCACGATACGGGGATCAGCTGTTTCATAGAAAATCGATATTTAGACGGATTTCTTAATCTAGAGACTACAAATGTACCGACTGCTAATTTTTACAGTTCTTTTAACATCATTGAATTTTGTGACTCTAATGATAATAAACCTTATGGAAGGATAAGGAAAGGGCAAACTCCTCGCTTAGGCCTAATGCAGCTTGGCAGTTTCTTTTCTTGTTTTTGCATACTATGACATCAATTATCTAGCCCACGTTAAGTATCATAAAGAACTTGTGTTATGGTTACTAGGTAACGGATAAACATACTTATATACTTTATTTTGTAAATACATACATACTACAGGTACATATTAAACACCCAGACCAAGACAAATAGACATGTTTATACATACAAATATTTGTCTTTCCGGGGATCGAACCTGAGACCTCTATCGCAGAAGGCGGGGTTAGTACCCCTGCGCTAAACAGGTGGACAGGTTAACGGCTGCAAAGTGCTAATGCAGCAAGGACAGTTTTTACACACTTTTGAAACGCGAAGGAGCTCAATACTATGCATTTTTCGTCACCTGACCAGACGAATGGAGTCAAATACTGAACTTATCACATCACTGGATTATACTATTAGGTGTAGTATTAAATAATCTGTGTGTTATTGCGAGTTTTTTCTACTCACGGTCGATCGTGAGCGCGTTAGGTTTTTGTATGGTGTTGGTGTAGTCCGTGGCGTAATCCGCTAGATGGCGGGCCGCTAATTTCATCCAAAAATCTAGGCGTTCACTTTCCACCGTGGGTAGAAATACTCGCACTGAGCACTCTGTGGTTATACCAAAATTACTCTTGTAACGGTTCTAAAAACCGCACACTCCTAAATCTTAAACTATTACTTACTTTCAACTAAATTAAATCAATAACCATTCACTTCACCATTCTAACTTGTTTGTTTACTTTATTTTGTTTTGATAAAACTTCACGATGGTAGTTAATTGACAAAATATTCCTGCGTACCCTCGATATTGCTAACTTCACGGCCGGGAGATTTCGTATTTCGGTCAAGTGAATTAGACTACAAAAATTAACTTATTGCTATTTAACTATTTATATATAGAAAAAATCTACATATTTTTCTATGTATATCTATTATGTTTTTGCATACTTTAATATTCCTTACTTCTTTGGCCATAGACAAAACACCGTGTGTCGATCGGACTTACAATCCTTATGTTGTCTATGCTAATGACTAAACATTATTCTCCTATAGAATTGGAGAATCATCTCCCACTTTAATTTTTGACTAAAGAACTTTCTAGAAAGAATTAAGTATATATTTCGCAACTCCAGCGAAATCTGCCTCTTTTTCTTCATACTACTGCCTTAAAGTCATTCTGTTTTTACTCTGTTTTGTGCATTCGCGATCCCCGTACTAGGGGTCGTATCCACGGGCAGCTGCAGCATCTACACCTGTTCCGTCCGCTCTTCTACCTCGGCACCTACCTGCCGAGCGCTCACCTGTTCCGGTCTACCCCGGAAACCTCTCCACATCGTGTCTACGTGCGCATCACCACACCGAGCCCACCCTCCGTGCTACCGAGGCTGAACATACTGCTCAACAAGCGAACGTAGTCCGTGACGCTGGACTTTCGCTTCTGCCTCCTCTAGGCAGTTCTAAAGTTAAGTCCCCATTCTTACCCTCGCGAGAGCCACCCATCGAAGATTCCCATGAACCCACACCCTCTTTTATTTTATAAATCTTTTATTTTATAATTATACTTGTTAACCACTTATAGTGTTTCCTTTCTATCTTTTCTGCACACCGATCGTGCTTAACACGATCGGAGCGTGTCAGTGGCGCCCAACGTGGGGCCGTGTTCTTCGCTCAGTGGTTCTCGCCTTATTTTTTCTTACTTTTTTTTATTTTTTTTGTGTAAAGTGGGTACCTAATTTTTGTCAACTTGTGAATTGAGTTAACTAACGGTCACTAATCCGTTGTTAACTGCCACCTAACCTACTAACGGTTGTGTTGCTGCTATAGTAATCTAAATTTTTGTGTTTTTTTACTTAATTTGTTCTAAACTTAGACTGATTTTTTTTATTAACTTCACCTTATTTAGTTACCCACTTAAATATTTGATCTCTACGATTGCTTAGTCTCGCACACACTCGCCTTAGGTTTTTACTTTCTTTTTGTGTTTTAACTATGGCTGAACGCGCGATTAATTTTTTATCTCTTCAAAAAGCGGAACTTGAATACGAGGTCTCCTTGCGTGGTCATAAACCAGCTGATTCAGTCGCTGAGTTGCGGAAACAAATTGCGGTATTATCCAAAGAATATCCTTCTGATGCTATGTTGTGTTCTCATTTACCTCCGTCTGAGGATATTGAGGGTGTTCAGACTTCACTTGAGAAATCTCTTTTAAATCTTAAAACCTTAAAATCTAAATATAATAGAAACTTGTTTTTGAGGACGGAGGGTTTACTTAACCAAATTTACTATCGCTTGGATAGAATCCAGTTTGACGAGGACGATGATGAAACCTTAGAGTCTATTTTGTCTGAATGTCGGGAAAATTTTGAGTCTCAGATGAGTGACCTTAAGTCCTTGGCACCTGAAAGTGATGTTTCCGCAGTTAAAATTAATGCTAACGATTTGGAGAAGTGCATAAATATAACTATAGACCAAAATAAAAGTATGGTACCTAACTTTGCTACTATTAAATATGACGGCAAGACTTGTGTTCGTTCCTTTTTGCAAAAGCTTGACGAATTCGTGAAATCAAGAGGCATTGGCTATGAGAAGGTTCTGTCCTTCGGTCATGAAATTTTTACGGGTGAGGCTCTTCCTTGGTTCCGTAGCATTAGGCGCCAAGTGAAAGATTGGTCTCAGGTTGCTGAAGCTTTAATAGCTGATTTCAGTCCGAAAAACATCGACGCTCAATTCTTGTCACAAATTAGGTCACGTCTTCAGGGCAAGGACGAGAAAATTTGTATTTATCTGGCGGTTATGGACTGCATGTTTTCAAGGCTTACTAAACCATTGTCTGAGGAGGAGAAGCTCGAGATTTTATCAGGAAACATTCTACCCTGTTACGCCAATGTGTTAGCTTCAGCTGGAGAAATTTTCAATATTGACAACCTTAAGGAAGTTTGCCAAAAATATGAAAGGGTTCAGACCCAATTTTTTAAACGCAGTGAGCCTTCTTCTCGTAATTGTATACCTCTAGCTACTGAGTTTGTTTATCGAGGAGAATCTAGTGCTCCTTCTAACTTTGAAAAATCTAAGCCTCTAAATAATTTTCAAAACACTAAATCTTATGTTTCCGCTGTTGCTTCTAAAGATGTATATTGTCCTAGATGTCGTAATAATACGCACAGTTTAAAAACTTGTACCCAACCAAGAGACATTGTTTGTTTCAAGTGTGGGAAAAAGGGTGTACGCACTCCTGATTGCACTAAATGCAATCCAAAAAACTAGTTTGTCAGGATTGGAGAACTACTGATTCTCGAAATTCGAGATTTTCTAGTCGTTGCACTGAGACTGAATGGAACCAATGGCTTAGTTTTATCTGTAGTCTGTCTCCTAGCCATTCCGTGTCTCCAATCCTGGATAAAAATCCTACTTTTTCTCGGCCCTATGTGAATGTTAATGTCGGTGACAAAAATATTATCGGTCTGTTAGATACTGGTTCCGGCATAACATTGTTAGGGAATAATTCTCACCAATACTTTTTAAAATCTAAATTTAAATGCTTTTCTTGTGATCCGTTACAGCTTTCTGCGGCTGGCGGTCAAATTTTCTACTCATCTATGTATTTTTTTTTACCTTTAACGTTTAATAGCAAAACCTATAATATAAAACTTTTTGTTGTACCAGAAATTGAAAATGAACTTATTCTGGGTATGGATTTTTGGAGAACTTTCGGGTTGTTTCCTAGCGAGCTCGATAGCCTCGCTCTTGAAAAACCACATGAGGTGAATATTTCTAACATAGCTCTTGACGACTCTAAGCAAATTCTCTCATATTCTCAACTTTGCGAAGAACAAAAGGAAGCCGCGGATAATATAATATCTCAGTTTCGCGGTATTTCGTATGAGGAATGTGGTTTGGGTCGTACCTCCTTGATTACTCACGCTATCGATACTGGTGACGCTATTCCTATTAGACAACGATACTACCGAATGTCTCCCCAGAAACAACAAATTCTCTCCGATCAGCTGGATGAGATGCTCAATGAGGACGTTGTAGAACCGTGTGAGAGTCCTTGGTCGAATCCCGTTCTTCTTACTCCGAAAAAGAACGGTGAATATAGGTTTTGTTTGGACAGTAGAAAACTAAACTCTGTCACTCGTAAGGATGCTTATAGCTTACCTTATGTTTCTGAGATCTTAGATAATCTTAGGGACGCTAAATATTTATCTAGTATTGACCTTTCTAAATCTTTTTGGCAGGTTTTAATAAAGCCTGAAGATAGATGCAAGACTGCATTCTATATTCCCTCTAGGGGAAGCTTTCAATTTAAATCTATGCCCTTCGGGTTAACTAATGCACCCGCTACGCAGCAAAGACTGGTAGATTTGCTGTTTTATGGGCCTGAATTTGAAAATAAAGTTTATGTTTTTGTCGATGACGTCATAATCGTGTCTAATACATTTAATGAGCATATGTCGTTACTTGCGCGTGTTTTAGAAAAGCTAAAATATGCAAATTTAACTATAAACTTCGAAAAGTGTCAATTTTTCCGGGAAAAACTTAAATATTTGGGTTACGTCGTCGATTCACATGGTCTTCATGCTGATCCGGAGAAAGTTGACGTTATTGTGAAGTATCCTACTCCTACTAACAGGAAGGAAGTTCGTCGTTTCTTAGGCACTGCTTCTTGGTATCGTCGTTTTATTCCTAATTTTAGTTCTTTGGCTGCACCATTGAATAAACTTACCTCTCAAGGAAAAGCGGCACCTCCCTTTGCTTGGACGCCGGAAGCAGATGTCGCTTTTAATAAACTTAAGGAGTGTCTTACGTCACCACCTATCTTATCATGTCCGGATTACTCTGAACCTTTCCAGGTACATACCGACGCTAGCGATTTCGGAATTGGTGCTGTGCTCACACAGATTCTAAACGGCGAAGAGAGGGTTATAGCCTATATGAGCAAATCTTTATCGGCCCAAGAACGGAACTATAGCGCTACGGAGCGCGAAGCACTCGCAGTAATTGTTGCTATAGAACACTGGCGGTGTTACCTGGACAACGGTAATAAATTTGTTGTCTTTACGGATCATTCCTCTTTAAAATGGTTCTTAAATATTAATAACCCTACAGGTCGTTTAGCTAGATGGGGAATTCGTCTCTCAGCCTTCAATTTCGACATCAAACACAGACGTGGCAAGGACAACGTCGTGCCCGATGCCTTATCTCGCGCTGTGCCTGTAGCGGCTATAGATAGTGCCAGCCAATCTTCATCTCCTATATCAGATCCTTTATCTGACACTTGGTATAAGGAGATATTTTATGGTTGTCAATCCTCTCCTACATCCTTTCCTAATTATAAAATTTCTAACAACAAACTATATCGTCTCAGAAAATCCTTAAATCCTTTAGCTAGGGAATTTGAATGGAAGGAAGTAGTTCCTAAACATTCCAGACACGATATCGTTGTTACTAACCACTCGAATCCTACTGCAGGACATTTAGGAATTTTTAAAACTTTAAAACGAATTTCTCTTAATTATTTTTGGCCTGGCATGCATAAAGATGTTGCTAACTATGTAAATAACTGTAATGATTGTAACTCTCACAAACACGCTAATCATCCCACTCTAGGATTTATGGGTCGACCTAAGGAATGTTCTAGACCATTCCAAATGATTAGTGTCGATTTAGTTGGTCCATTGCCTCCATCTAGGAAGCAAAATACTATGTTGCTTGTTGTCACTTGCTGTTTTTCTAAATATTCGCTTTTATTTCCTATACGTCGAGCAACTGCCGACATAATAACTACTATACTTGAAGAGAAAGTACTCCTTGTTCATGGCATTCCTAGTACCGTTTTGATGGACAATGGTAAACAGTTCGTTAGCCAAAAACTTCAGCATATGTTCGCTCAATATAAAATACCAAATGTACGCTATACACCTAAATATACACCGCAGGTGAATACTGTTGAGCGCTATAACAAAACAATAATGACGGCTGTTTCTACTTTTATTAACGATGATCACCGGACTTGGGATCTCAATATACCAAAAATTCAATTCGCTCTCAATTCTGCAGTAAGCGAAGTCACTGGGTATACACCATCATTTCTTGTTTACGGTAGAGAACTAGTTGCTTGTGGATCTCACTATGTTGATGTCGATCTAACCGACAACATCATTTTTACACCTAGGGATAACTATGCTGAAAATACTGGAAAGCTTAGGAAAATTTTCGATGAGGTACAAAGCTCTTTAATTAAATCTCATTCACGTAATTGTGGTCCTTATAATCTTCGTCGTAAAAACTTTGACTTCAACGTCGGTGATATTGTCTGGCGGAAAACTTATTATCAAAGCGACAAAGATAAGCAATTTTCTAAAAAACTTGCTCCTAAATATATTAAATGTCGTATCAAATCTAAATTGTCGCCCTTGGTCTATGAATTGGTCGATATGAATGGTAAAAATCTTGGTTCTTGGCATATCAAAGATTTTAAAGTCAATAGTTATTCTTGATTTGTTTTTGACTATTTCTACACCTTTTTTTTTAAATAAATTAAAGCAGTATAAATATAAACCTTTATTTATTTATACTGTTTTAACTAAAATAAGTAACGATTTTTTTTAACTTTTTGAAATTTTTGGTTGATTGTTTCTTTATATCTTTTTATCTCTTGCTAATCTAGTTTTGTATGGAATCTCAGCATCCCTTGAACGCTGACATTTCCAACTGTATCTTTTGTTTTTCAGTCAATCTAAACGATTGAAATTCACTCTTTTGCCTTACTTCCGTAGTCCTAGGTACTACCAAGACCACTAACGTCTTGTTATTGTCGATATCTCTCGACAATGTTGTGGGGTATTATTTTGCAGTTGTTGATGTTCTTAAGAGTCTGTATAATTCTGGATGACTATTTCACTAAAGTCTTGCTTATTTAGTGAGTATTTTTCTTAGTGGATTTTGAGTAGCCAAAATCCTACTCTAAAGAGGGGGATATGTAACGGTTCTAAAAACCGCACACTCCTAAATCTTAAACTATTACTTACTTTCAACTAAATTAAATCAATAACCATTCACTTCACCATTCTAACTTGTTTGTTTACTTTATTTTGTTTTGATAAAACTTCACGATGGTAGTTAATTGACAAAATATTCCTGCGTACCCTCGATATTGCTAACTTCACGGCCGGGAGATTTCGTATTTCGGTCAAGTGAATTAGACTACAAAAATTAACTTATTGCTATTTAACTATTTATATATAGAAAAAATCTACATATTTTTCTATGTATATCTATTATGTTTTTGCATACTTTAATATTCCTTACTTCTTTGGCCATAGACAAAACACCGTGTGTCGATCGGACTTACAATCCTTATGTTGTCTATGCTAATGACTAAACATTATTCTCCTATAGAATTGGAGAATCATCTCCCACTTTAATTTTTGACTAAAGAACTTTCTAGAAAGAATTAAGTATATATTTCGCAACTCCAGCGAAATCTGCCTCTTTTTCTTCATACTACTGCCTTAAAGTCATTCTGTTTTTACTCTGTTTTGTGCATTCGCGATCCCCGTACTAGGGGTCGTATCCACGGGCAGCTGCAGCATCTACACCTGTTCCGTCCGCTCTTCTACCTCGGCACCTACCTGCCGAGCGCTCACCTGTTCCGGTCTACCCCGGAAACCTCTCCACATCGTGTCTACGTGCGCATCACCACACCGAGCCCACCCTCCGTGCTACCGAGGCTGAACATACTGCTCAACAAGCGAACGTAGTCCGTGACGCTGGACTTTCGCTTCTGCCTCCTCTAGGCAGTTCTAAAGTTAAGTCCCCATTCTTACCCTCGCGAGAGCCACCCATCGAAGATTCCCATGAACCCACACCCTCTTTTATTTTATAAATCTTTTATTTTATAATTATACTTGTTAACCACTTATAGTGTTTCCTTTCTATCTTTTCTGCACACCGATCGTGCTTAACACGATCGGAGCGTGTCACTCTAAAAATCTTAAACATTAAAGTAGTTTTCTTTTCAAGTACTTTTTTTTTATGAAGTACGGGAAGACTCTAATCCTTCATCATACCTGATGTTAAGTATTGATAAGGCTGAAGATGGAAGCGTGCCTCTCCCGGAATCCTCAGCCACTGAGGAACTGGCTATCTTATCACAAACTGCCGGAACACTACAATGCTGGAAACATTGTTGTTATGGCGTCAGGCTTATTTGAGATGGTGGTGTCTAGCCAGACGAACTTACAACAAGTCCTACCACCAACCAAACCGAATATAATATGTACCCCCGCTGGGAATCGAACCCGGGACCCCTGGGTCTGATATCGGTGGTTGTACCGCTAGACCACAGAGGCGGTTAAATGTGATGTGATACACTTATAGCCGAAATTAATAACCTATCTGTAGAAATGGATAGAGCAATCTGAGATAGTTGCCTATAGGATACTGTCTTGGTTGCCTAGCAACTGCGTTATTTTGGTCATAATAACAAAGACATTCTAGGCAACTGTCTCAGATGCCCAATTCGTATCTATCAATAGGTTATTAATTTCGGACGTTAGCTTTTACCAAGAAATATATCTTTGTGTTACAAAAACGTCAATTTATTCAAATATCTTTTTTTTTATTTTTTTTATTTCATAATCAAAAATATACAAAAAATACAAAACTTAATTTTCACCAAACTGCGTAACAGTTTGTCGGCGAAATATAAATAGTTATGCTCTATTACTTAATTAATAACAATACATCAGAAATTAGGTGTTGTAGTTACATTATACAATTAAACTAAACTAAAATAAGTCTAAAAAAGCTTTCTTTAAATATTTTTTAATGGAATACTTGGACTTTAAATTATTGCTAGTTGTACCAAGTTTATTAAAAATCCTAGGTGTGATATTATCTGAAGAATACAATATCATTTTTCAACAGCTAGATTTGATATAAACAAAAATTCGCTTCAAAGTATTCTTCTGCTACAATTCATTTCGTTTGGGGCTGAACCCCAATGCAACTATCTTTTTCTAACTATAGAACTTTAGTATTTTCCGTCCTTCTCTTATTTGACCGCTTGACCATTGGTCGGAGCCTCAAATACATTAATATTATACACATATGTGTGTGTCTGCGTGCTAAATTTTTGTCAGTGTACAAACTGTGGGCGTGGATGGATCAAGGTTTTTTGCAATGGGAACTCGCTAACAAAATGGCGAGTTTATTGCAGTACAAAAAATGGTGTCTCTAAAATATATGAGAATGGTTATAATAAACATACGGCACGGCAATACATCGTATTCGTACATAATATATACTTACTTAATACCAATCAATTAATGAGTGATTAAAAGAATAAATTATGAAAATTGTAAAGGAAAGGCAAAAGCATTGTTATGTCATCACGTTATATTCCTAACGTACAATTTTTCAACGAAATGTTAGTTTGAAAAAAAAAAACAAGATTAGTATTTTTATTATATATATATATTTTTTTTATAATTTGGGACATTAAACAGTTATTTATTAAGTAATATTAACTAACATTAAAATACAGCATTGCCATACCAGCATATAACCCACACCAATGTCCACGAAATAATTAATAATTATAAAATGGATAAACATTACAAAAAACTGGCAATATTTACTTGCTCTTCTTTTTGCTTATTTAAAAAAAAAAGTTATTTAAAGAAACAAATGCAAGACGTCTCGAATTCCCTTTTTCAAATTATTTATTAGAGCAAAACAAAACACGTTCGGTTTTTATAATACAAAAATTACTTGCTAACCGCCGATGAGCCCGCAAAAGTTGTGAAGCCCTGCATTATCCTTAGTAATTCAAGCTGGAAATCGTACATTTTCCATTATCGGGGTATAGATAGAGTATCTGGGAAGGTCGTCCCAAGTATATGTTTTCGGGTCGGACCTAAAACTTTAGGGTGTAAAAGGGATGGGTGTTTAAAGTGATATAACAGATTTCGTCCCCAAAGTAGATGTAACTATATAATTTATAGCGTCTCGTTAGTTCGTGTTAAATTAAGGTTTGGCGATCACCTTTTGTTCGTGATTGATTGGTATCTGAAAACGTTTTACAGCTATTTGTCCAACTAGCGAATGATGAATTAAATTAACGAAATAGTTATTTATAACCATTTAAAACTATTGTAAGGCTAACTACGGAATCCTATACTGCGCGTGGACCGACACGCACTTGGCCGTTTATTTAATTTAAAAAATCAGACTACTAGTACACCTTTTTGTGATGTCTCGATGGCGTAAGTATTTGGTATTAATTGTATAGGTAGGTACTCACTCACTCCACGTTGGGAACACTACGCTCGAAGTTGTACAGACTACTCCAGTTAGGTAAGTCCAACTTGGAGAAAGATCTCTCGTCGAATCCAAATGGCATGGGCAGCATTCGGGAAGCTCCGTAAAATCTTCGCGTCCAACTTACCTCAGTGTCTCAAGAAGAAAGTCTTAGATCAGTGTGTGTTGCCCCAGTGATGACTTATGGCAGTGAAACGTGGTCGCTTACTATGGGTCTGATAAGAAAGCTCAAGGTCACACAGCGTGCAATGGAGAGAGCTATGTTTGGAGTTTCCCTGCGTGATCGAATCAGAAATGAGGAGATCCGTAGGAGAACTAAAGTAACCGACATCGCTCGAAGGATTGCTCAGCTAAAGTAGCAGTGGGCGGCACACATAGTGAGAAGAACCGATGGCCGTTGGGGCGGAAAGGTTCTCGATCGGCGACTGCGCACCGGCCGACGCTCCGTGGGTAGGTACGGCCCAACAAGGTGGACCGACGATCACCAGATCTAAGGTCGTGGGAAGCCGCTGGATGCGGACCGATCGTCGTGAAGGTCCTTGGGGAGGCCTAAACCCAGCAGTGGGTGTCATGTGGTTGAGACGAAGACGACGACGTACTCACTCCGCCAAAGGTTGTGGGATCGATTTACACCCAGTCACCATCAATATTCATGTATTTATTCGGATATTCTTCATAGTAGGTACAAGTTCATATACTACCTATCTCGGATTTAGATCATTGCTGTGTGCTATTTATGTTATTTAGTTGTAAGTAATGTTTTTGTTTTGTTTTACGAGGCAAGTTGCTTATAATTTTTATGGCAATAGATGAGCACAGGCTACAAAAATTTGAAAGTCGGACCCGTAATTATAATAAAATGTTTATGCATAACCATTATTCGTATCTATTATTAGTGTAAGTGTATAGTGTAATATTTACATATTTCTTAAGGCATTCCCCTCAGTCAAAAAAAAAGTTATTAAAAACGTTATTATAAAAAAACAAAACAAAATGTGTACTGCTAATAGGCTCTGTCTCAGCAAAATTAACTTCTGGGTCACTCGTTCACTCGTTGATGGTCAGAATAACTCAGAAGCACTGATATTCTGACAGGATTTATATAATAGTATTATGTCTTACACAGCAACATTAACCTAAACTTTTCAGCATAATGTTGTGTGCATAAGTTGTTGATAAACCAAAAAATAAATAAAAATAAAAATCATCATATCATGTAAATTTTACTATTTCTCATAGTTATTTGGTGGAAATGCGTTCTCTTACGAAAGGTGCTCATCCCTTGCCGAGCCCATTTAGGGGTGTTTGGTCACTGCCTCGATCTATTGTATGGGACGCTGAGCTTACAGGGCTGCCTGCGAAGGGAACAATATGCACTAATTTTAAAGTATGTACTTACATTGTTTAAAAGCATGTAACTGTTAAATTATGATTTTTGAATTTTTCTATGCTATTTTTATACTTATGATAAATTTCAATTCAACTCGGCCATAAGTGAATTGGTCCCATCAGAGAATTCACTTTTCCAATATTTTTCTATTAAAAATTTATCATAAGTATAAACATGTATTAAATTTTCGCGTTACAATTCATTGTTGCAAAACAACTTTTACGGCGAAATCTTTTTTTGTGGAGACATTTTGGTTTAATAAAATGCATCTTATTTTATGCTTTTTCCCCTACCTTTCGATACCTTTAGAGGGTCGTTGAATAAGTTCTGATACGGTTATTGACCTAATTGTGTAGACTATATTGTTTTGCCATGTCGATTTCTAGAAGAGCACTAAGTGACGGGTGCGTGTTAAATTAAAACGATGTTTAACTCGATTTTTTTTTTATATTCAGTAATTATATTAGTATTTTTACAATTTTATCAATCATTTATTTGACAAGGCGACCGTCCTTCAATGCACTACGGGCCTCTCTTTCTTAATTTTGTTATAAACAAAACCAGCCAGCAACGGCGTCGTAGCGGCCTCCTTGTAATGCGCAGACATATACGATCTCCACAGTACCTACTGTCCTTGCGCCAGTTATCAGTAGTCGTAGTAATTGTCAGTCAAAATATATCCTGAAAAGGTATTAGAAAAATTATATAAAAGAATCGTTAACTTTGTGTCCATTTGAATAGAATAATTTCTAGTCTCTTCGTTTTGTAATAGTCCGGAAAACCTAAGAAAGACGGGCAACAGTGTCTTCGAATTTTTTGGCTAGGTACCTAGTTTGGATTTTATACTTACACCACTGTAGGACATCAAAATCTCATCCTAGGAATTCTATCAAAGGTAGAAACAGTTTACTATCAGCATAGTAAACAGTAAAAATGAAAAAAAATGTTTCTATATCTTTTTGAGCAACAAAATAATAATTTATATTACTAAAAACCATATTATATAAAATTTTGTCAACAATATTTAAAGGTAAAGAAAAACTCACACCTCGATGTCGAAAAGATACAAACAACCCCATTTTTAAGTAAGGGCTAGTAATTGAACACGTCTCTCTGATTTTGTCAAGTGCACCTTTGTGTGAAGATCAAATGTGTAGCATGGATGCTGACCCATAACCTGTTCAACAGTTCATATTCAGTTCCAGAGGGTCTAAGAAAGCGCTTAGGCAATACTTTTAAGGAATCTTAGTAGAAAACGAAAAATATGTAGATTCCGCAAGATAACTTACATGCAAGAGGCACCGCCCGCCCGCCCGCAAATAAATGCAGATGCAACACAGTGACACACCTTGCACCTTCACTGACTAAGTAGTCGATGAAAGTCCAAGGTATGTAGTGACACACCTGTGGTGTTGCATCTGCATTTATTTGCGGAATTATGCTGCATATTTTTCGTTTTCTACTAAGATATGGATTTCCGCCAAGTAACTGCTGATTCTATCAAATATTATAAGGAATCGTAATACGAATTCCCTGACAATTCATTTATTTGTTTTTTCCTAATTTACTTTTAGTAAGTTTTCTTGCGTTCAAAAAATTCAAAGCAAATTCTTCTACACTGACACTGTTCTAAACTTCATAGAAAACAAACAATGAATTAATTATTAGGGAATTCAAATTATGATTACTATATTAGCTTAGGCGCCTTTTTAAGACCCTCAGTTCAATCCACGTGTGTGAATATCAAATATGTAGCATGGAATGCTGACCCACTTGTCCGAGAGATCATACTGGTTTTATCCACGTGCTATTAGAGGGGGCTGTGGCTAATAGGATTTACATTTAATTTTCTTCATGTCTGTTAAAAGATGTCCTGAATGGGGCGGTAAGAAAAAATATTAGTGGACGCAGTAGTAGGATAAAAAGTTTGACATTGATTTTAGTGCAATTTTGAAGATTTGCTTTTCAACAAAATAAATGGAGTTGTAAATTGTTATGACAATATATTGACTAGAAAAAAATGGCTATAAGATAAGGTGAAAATTTACTTTTTGACCGACTTTCAAACAGGACGAGGTTCTGAATTCGGTTGGTAGGTACCTATGTTTATTTTTTATTTTTTTATGCATGTACACCGATTACTCCGAGATTTCTGATCCAATTTGGATCAGAAATCTTGATTCTTTTTTGTATAATGCAGAATAGTTGCCATTTGGTCCCATACAAAAATGCTTAGAAGTTTGAATTTTATGAGCATTTTTGTTAACTTGGACGATGTAAATTTAACGATACTTTTGTTTATAATGTACATGAAACCTAATCTAATCTAGAAAAAAACCTTCTGTAGTTAACAAAACAAACTATTACAGACCCTTAAAAGTAAAATAGCATAACTGATGCTCATTTGGCAATAACTATTCGTTTTATTATAAAGCAGATCTTCAAAACTTCATTGAAAAAGCTACGTTAAACCGACTTCTCATCTCGTTTTTTTATTTGCTTTGTGGCTTTGTTTTGTTCGGTGAAGTTTTGAAGATTTGCTTTAAAATAAAACGAACAGTTATTGTCAAATGTGCATCAGTGATGCTGACCCATCACCTGTTCGAAGATCATACTGGTTTTAGTTCAATCCACGTGTGTGAAGATCAAATATGTAGCACGGATGCTGACCCAAAACCTGTTTGACATATCATACTGGTTTCAGTTCAATCCACGTGTGTGAAGATCAAATGTGTAGCACGGATGCTGACCTGTAACCTGTTCGACAGATCATACTGGTTAGTTCAATCTACGAGTGTGAAGATCAAAATTGTATCACGGACGTTGACCATAACCTGTTCAACAAGTCAAACTGGTTCTAATTTACTCCACGTGTGAGACGTAAAGATCAAATGTGTATCAGGGATGCTGACCCATACCCTGTGCGACAGATCATACTGGTTTTATCCACGTGCTTTTAGAGGGGGCTGTGGCTAATAAGATTAGCTGATAATTTACATTAAATTGTCTTCTTGTCAGTTTAAAGATATCCTGAATGGGGCGATAGGAAAAGTGATTAGTGGACGGGGTAGTAGGATAAAAAGTTTTACTATGATTTTGGTGCAATTTTTAAGATAAGCTTTTCAACAAAATAAATGGAGTTGTAAATGGTTAAAAAACAAAAAATAACTTGTAGGTATATCATTCTCCTGACGTTTTTTTTTATGAACGACGGGGAGGCTCTTAGCCTTCATCATACCTGATGATAAGTATTGATAAGGCTAAAGATGGAAGCGAGCCTCTCCCGGAATCCTCAGCCACTGAGGAACTGGCTATCATATCTCGAACTGCCGGAACACAACAATGCTGAAAACATTGTTGTTATGGCGTCAGACTTAGATAAGATGGTGGTAGCTAGCCAGGCGGACTTACATCAAGTCCTACCACCAACCAAACCGAATACAATATGTACACCCGCTGGGAATCGAACCCGGGACCCCTGGGTCTGATACCGGTGATTGTACCACTAGATCACAGAGGCGGTTAAAACGTAATAATTAATAAATTGTACGGGAAAAAGTAATTATGAGACTTTAGTGTTTCACATCTACGACTTAGCAATTATTACTTAGTTGAACATGAACTGAAATCTTAAAGAAGTTAAATTAAACCTTCATAAATATTATACATGTTAAATCATGCTAATGAAGTTGATTGAACAAAATATATTAGTTATTATGTGAAATAATTGTCCCGGTCACATGCTCCAATATTTGTATTGTCCACACTTAGTTTGACCTCCGGGTCAAATCAAGAATGGGAAGATGAAAACTGTAACGAGGGATGCTGTACAAAAGACCATCAGGTCAAAGGTTCAATCGTTATTGTGTATTTGAAATGATAGTTATTCAATTTACTTGTGGTTCCAATAAAGGGTAATGAATACTTTTGATGATGATATGTATTAAAAATAGAATTAAAGCAAAAATTTCTTTGGATTTTATCAATTTCATTTGATAATATTTATTGTTTAATTGTTAATATTAGTATTTCTTTAGTTATTTGCCTGATGTAACGCATTTGTAATAGATGAAAACAGAGATGCGGCCATCCTGAGCTGCGCTATTTCAGCATTCTACATATAATTCACTAGCGATCGCCTGCGACTCACCCGCATGAATGAAGGGTTATAAGATGATTATCTTTCTTCATGGATTTGACTATCAAAACGAAGCATTTATTCGTATTCGACCACAACTCTACAGAAACAAACTATTTTATATTAGTCTTTATTCAGTTAGAGGCACCCCTGAACCCCCTCTAGTTTATAAGTAGCGGGTACTCACCACTGCCTGATGTAACGCATTTGTAACAGATGTAAACTGAGATACGGCCATGGGGGCCTACCGCCATCTCTTAACGCAATATTGTTTAATGTCAGTTTGTATCGGCGCAATGTTGTTATATGTCATATCGTACCGCGAACCTCTTAAAACAAGCTTGTCTTTTGACGGAAGTTTTGTGGCTGCGTTATTTTCTTAGAATCATACTCACTCTACAGTCTCATTACTCCAAACGTATAAACAGTTATGTAAACATTTGTACATCGATGTATGAGTCTAATACTCGACTTGCGAATAAAAGTCACAAAAATTCAAGAACACTTTCAGTTCTGTGCAAAGTATGAAAAACAAATGTTTAATTTTCATTTCATATACAGTTGGATGAAGCCGGATCGAGGGAATTTGTCTTTCTTACTTTGCACAAAACTGATTTTTTTCTTTATACGCAAGTCGAGTACTCGACTCATACATCGACGTACAAATGTTTACCTGTTTATACGTTTTGAATAATGAGACTGTAGAGTTTGTATGAAAATACAAAATAACGCAGTGGCTCGATTTATTTGCTGAAAAGTGTAGAACCTATTACTATTAAATCAATATTTATTTTGAAGGATATCAATTCTCTATTTATATATTCTCAAATATTTTATTCAGTTAGAGACACCCCTGAACCCCTCTAGTTGATAAGTAGCGGGTACTCGCCACTGGCTGATGTAACGCATTTGTAACAGATGTAAACAGAGATACGGCCATGAGCTGCGCTATTTCCGCCTGGATATGAGAAGGGCAAGGATATTCGCAGCGTACATCAACACTACGTACGTAATGATGTTGAATTTGTTTAAGTACCTATATTGTTACACTGTGTTGGTAGTACAGGGCTAATCCGTTTTATCAAAGTCTGGTTGTAGAATGTATGACCATGAAGTTACTGAATTAAGCTCTAAGAAGGTGTACAATCTTGCTAGTTGTTTTTAATTTCAATTCTTAATTAAAGCTGTAATAAATATTACTTGGTAAGTAACAAAAAATATACATGATAACAATACAAGAAGCCATTGTTTTTAACCGACTTCAAAAAAGGAGGAGGTTATCAATTCGACGGTTTTTTTTTTTTTTTTTTTATGTATGTTCCACCATAACTTCGCCAGTTGTTAACAGATTTTTATAATTATTTTTTTATCTGAAAGAAGATGGTTTATGTGTGGTCCCATAAATTTTTTACGAAGATCTGGCTAGTAGTTTTTTCATAATCTTGAAAAATATCAATCACCTTTTGGCAAGTAGTCGTTTACCTAGATGACATTGTTGTGTATGGGCTGATTTTTAATGTAAGTAACGGCACATGATGTAACTAAAAAATCTGAAATAAAAACATTTTATAAAAAAAATTCAAACCGACTTCAAAAAGTAAAAAATAAAACTTTTGGAGTCGGTGCTAGCTAGCTAAGGCCAAAAAAATATATAGTTAATAGAAGTGCAATGTAGAATGCCCTGGCTGGCACCGACTCCAAAAGTTTTATTTTTTACTTTTTGAAGTCGGTTTGAATTTTTTTTATAAAATGTTTTTTTAAATGTTTGATTGAACTAGATCAATCTTTAGCGATAATAAAAAAACAATTATAGAGATTAAACCAAGTACTTAATTTTATTTACTAAATCCTGTTGACTTATTTCTATAAATATACCTAAGTGAAATTCGTAACGTATTTCACCTTCAGTTTCAGTCACGGTCTGGCAAAGTCGACTTAACGCCACAGATACTTTCTTTATCTGGACACGGCATACACATCCAACAAATCAAATTTCAAAAAATAAACCGTACCTATTCATCCAGGAGTAAAGTGCAATATATCGCCACGCTGTTAGAATATTTATCGCTCTTTTCATAATTCAGCGAGGGGACGTATCCGACACTTTTTATTTGCCACCGTCTAGTTTAAGATTCATGATCTCATGAGCTATTGAACGAAGAGCGTGTAAGGTACAGAAAGCCAGTTTCGTTAATTTGATAATATTCTGGAAGAGGAAATATGTCCGCGGTATTCTGAGAATATCTATTGTGTCTCATTTTCCTGGACCTGATGGGTTACACTGATATTATGAGAAGACACTTTAACATAAGTACCTGAAGTACGTCATGCTCACTCAAACGTTTCTTCGGCGGTGTCGTGTGAGGCGGGTCGTTAAGTTCCCTAAAATATGGTTGAGCGAAGCGATGGCTGGTTCATGCGTCATGCTCGTGAACGGGTGCCGTCAGCGGAAATGGATCTACTTCAGTCTGCTTGTCTTAACGTTGTGCTTAGAGCTTAAATATTTTCATCTAAAATAAATTGCTATTGACCTGTATGTACGTCACAACTTGCAGTACAGTAACCTTGCAATGCGAGAAATGTTATAAGTAATGTAAGTCCCACCTTGCGAGTTGAAAATTCTTTACGGTTAGGATAACCATAAAATGTAATATTATAATAGTATTTTCTTATTGTGATGGAAATTGACCTTACTGATATGTTAAGCTCATTTTTCAATTTGTCGACTCTGCATGTAATAAGACAGTGAGAAAAAAACAGCCCTTGACGAGTTTCTTGCCGGTTCTTCTCGTCACAAGGTCTCCCGACGTCGGGGTTTGTGAACCGATGGCGTAGCTTCTTTGACGTTCATAAGTGCTTGTAACAGCCTAGACTGAATAAATCGAATTGAATTCACAAATTCACCAGATCCCAGAAGAAAAACTGGAAGGCAAGGTAATAGGAAAAAAAGGGGTTGCCTCGAAGAACCTTTTAGGAACAAATAAGGGAAACGACAAATGTCGCGACGTATCAGAAGATCAAGGAGAAGGCAATGTGTATGGAGAAGTGGAGAAGTCTTCTCCACTTCTCCATACGTCGACAAGAACACGGCTCGAAATTAAGGCTAAGAGATAGGCTTAACGAGGTTACGTTAATGAGCAACCTTAATTTATATAAATTGATTAATTAAAATATTTAGACAACTTAAATCTAGTAGGTGTATTACTTAGATATTAATTGCTCTGAAGAACGGACGTCTTTGAAGTCCTTGAATGTAATTGAGCCAGGTGACAAGTGCTTCTGATTAATTATCTTAATGTTAAGTTTGTTTGGGAAAATATTTTTTAATATTAACTCTATCATTCTGCATAAGCAACGTCAAACTAAATAAGTTTTCCGTTGGTCCTGTCTATCCATTATGAGTTCTATATTTTTTCACGCCCCAAAAATATGAATTTATATTCTTTGGACACGTCATGATTCGTATTAGTTCTTTCATACCTCTTATTACCTGTATTTGTGTTTATACATATTGGGATAGTAATTCAAAATTTAAATCGTACTTATAACTTATTTTTAATAGTAATCTACAAAATTAATAATTCTCAAATCTAAAGAGTTTTTATACTGCTATTAGAAATTGATTTCTTACTTGAAAACCTTTTCATTAAGCTGTAAGTTTTAGGCAAATCATCGTCTTTTGAACCGACTTAAAAAAAAAGAAGGTGGTCAATAATTTTCTATTTCTTGAAGTCTTGCATTGTGTGTTTTCGGTTGAAACTTTAATTAGTGGAATATTTGGACGATGAAAATTTTATATCCCTTAACTGATTTAGATATTCATCTACGGAAATAATAATCTTACAGTCGCAAGAGTTTTTATATTTGATTTACTATAAAAAATTGATTACTTCAAAATATTTTTATTAAGCTGTACATTTTGGGCCAATATCCGTCTTTTTACCGACTTCATAAAAAGATGGAGGTCATTAATTTTCTATTTCTTGAAGTCTTGCAGTGTGTGACTTCGGTTAAGACTTTAATAATTGATGGAATATTTGAAGGAAACCTAGTGGTATCTTTCAACCATCTTCCCACCTTGGGGTAGTTACTGATTACAATAGTCTCGCTTATATATTAACATTCTGGTATAACGTATTTGTTATAATTTATTTATGTTATAGCGTTAGGATCTTTTCGAAATATATACCTAGAATTTACTAGGGTTAAAAACATATATCATCCGCTAGCTGGTAGTAATCCTCCGAACTAATAGCTAGTGATATTCGTTCGAGTTCTCATTTCTTATGTTACATTCATTGTAATACGTGGGTGTGGTATATGAGAAAATATTATTGGTACGAACATATTATGTCCAAATCTCCTCCGCAGACTTAGGGGGGAGGGTGGTTGCAAGAACTCCAAAGTTGGGGTACACTGCCATATACTGTATTCATACACTTTTTATGAGATAAATTTTATACTAGCAAAAATCAACTCGTCTTTATATCGCTTAGACGGGATTCGAACCCGCAAACTTTGGGAGTCCGGCCCAGTCTTATGCTCTAACTATTGAGCTAACGAGACGAGGGCCCCGTCGAAATTTTCTTGTATTTTTTTTCGTTGTTCAATTTATTATATTCTTTTAAAACACTCACTAATCTTACAACTGCGTCCATTTTAAGCAAAGCTATTGTTTTCTTGTGTTAAACAATGTACATAAAATAAAAACATAAAAACGTCAAAAAGTCAAATGGTAAGCTTATCAGAGCAGTTGAGCAACGTTATCTATCTAGGGTTAATCATTGGCTATGAATGATGAATTCGAGTACCATTTTCTATTAATTAAGGTCAGTTTTGAGAATATATTATATATTTATATTTTGGTTTAAATGAAATTCAGTTAATTAAGGCGATTAAATTTGTATTTGTATTGTAAACCAATAAGAGCATAAATTTTATTTTCTTTAATGATCTATCGATAACCGTCAGTTGTTATCGAGATACGCATCTAGTCGTAGGGAGTGTACGACGACCTTTTCTAGGTAAAGGGTGGTTGGAATCAAGAAATATCATAATAGAGCAACGCTGAACGGATCCGCGGCCTCCGCTCCTATTTTTATTTGAAAGAGACGAGCCGCGAGGTGGGCGACCCTCGATGGTGAAACAGTATAAGTCGTAAATTTTAATTTACAAGCCGAATTTTTTTTTGTCAAAGTTTCAGGCTGGTTCGCGAATGCAACACCAATTATACGTTTTTCAGTGCCACTTTAAATGTGTGCTAAAACTCACTGCAAGTATTGAGTGGATAAATAATTTTATAATGTAAATTATATTTTTAAAAATGCATACAGTATATTTTATTTTCTATAAATGACTCGTGAAAATCTGTAATTGAATTTCCAAAAGTCAAATCTAAAGATAATATACAAAACCACATTAACCTAATAATAATGATGAAATAGAATAACACTTTAAATTAAAATTTCTTTAACGGTGGAAACCATCGCAAGTGTTATAACAACAACCATAAAACCGTTGCACATTTTTCACAATATTACACTTACGTGTTTTCGCTTGCGGCTCTCGCATTATTACCGATAAGTACACGGGCGGTGAGACCGACTGTGGATTTTGAATAATATATTATTTTCTTATGTAAAATGCCCGATTACTGCCATCCCGAGATCTCTGCGGCGAACAAAGCAAAGCTCCTTTATGACACTTTATATGTTTTTGTTCTAAGATTTTTGTTATTTTTTGCGTATGTGCCACTTTCGTAGGCTCTCCTTGTAATGAAAAAACTTTTTGCTCTTCATTTATGTACGCTTTTATTTTGTATGTGCTCGTATAAAGATTTTTTTTTTTATAATACTATCAACAAAGAATTGAAAAAATGATTGAAAAGTTACTTAATAACATGTTGTTTCCAAGGACTTTTCATAAGAGTCGTGTTAACTTTAATCAACTAACGAGAGAAATTACAAATGTACTTTTCATCGCTACTTACCTGGTTATTATTAATACCTACATTTAATCTTTTTATTGTGAAAAAAAAAATAGTTATTACTTCAACTGGCCTTGATAAAATTTTTGCATATATGAATCTTAAAAGTAGGTACCTAGGTAGGATATGTTTTCATATTCTTTTTTTGAAAAATAAGTATATCGCATAGGTATTATGTATAGTATTTATGCGATATTTGATCAGGAGTCGTATTTTTTAATCATTCGAATCACAAATATAACGATTTAAACAAAAGGTTTCGCATGCGAATTTTTCGATTCCGTTTGCGAATGTAATACGAGTGATTCGAAAAATAAAAAAATACAGCACCAGATATAAATTGACTTTGAAACCGTCGAATCCATAGTAATACTTACCATATTACACTCGCGAGCAATTAAAAGTTCCAGTGACATAGCACCAAATTACTCCTAAACGGGAAAGGCTAGCTTAATGACGCCGTCGTCTGCAATATTGAAGTACATTTAACAGCGCATAAGAATATTAATGTGTGATTTTTTATTAATTTTAATTTATGAAGCTAGGTTCTATGTCTTAAGAGATATTAAGGTGTTTATCGGCATTTTGTGGGTGGAACTTTTTCATTGCTTGTCAGTGTATTAATATGTGATGCCTACTTTGAACGCTATTATAATTTTATCTTACAGTGACCACTGTTTTACTTATCATGAACTTTACTACCAGCTTATCTCGGTCACAAGTTTAAAATCTATTAAACTCAAGGCATTAATGCATGCATGCATTACGAGCAGGGGATGCGTTTACGGCCAACCCCCCCGCCGCTGGGGTCACCGCGACCGTGCCAGTATAAAAAGCGGTATATTATTTTATTATCAGAAGGCAGCCAGGACTCGGAGACGGCAATATCACCGTATATAGATTCGATTTTCTACGTGAATTCGTTTGACGGCCTTCATAATGCGACATATAAAACTGGGGACTTACGGACCCCGAAACCAATTTCGGGTTATGACCCGACGAGTCTCTGATAATATTCTTGGGTTATTAGGTACGGATAGGAGTTTTTAGTATGGCTATTTTTTTTCCAACCTTGGATTATTGGAAGTAGGTTTAAGGGTACGTCTGGTGATTTCACATCAGTGCTTTTGTTTTACGGGAGTTTGGAACATTGAGGTTTATCCTGGTGATTTGACGTGCTGGGAAGTTTTTTGTCGTTGATCAATCTGGAATTTATGAGCTTATGGTTCAGAGCTGTTGGAAATGAAGAAATTTGTGGGTTTAAATAAAAAGGTAGTTAGATAAAATTGACGCCATTACAAGTGCCATAAGAGTACTATGAAGGTGCTGTGGAAAGTACTATAACTCTGCTGCTGCTTTGATACAAAAAGTTGTTTGTAACCAACGAGTGGTTTTGATTATGCCAAACATGGCATGAATCTGTTAGCAGTTTACATAAACAATGCTTTTAAAAAAATTTATACATATAAAGTAAAAACTTAGAGTTTAGTGGCCGAGTGAAGAGCGCGTGCGACTTGCATCCAAGGTGGCGTTTATACAATTTTCGCACATTTCTTCACGGGATCAATCGAGCTCCTCCATCCTACAGATGGTAAGTTCCACGTGGATGGTCATGGATGGCAGTATCCACATTGGGCCCACGTGGTGGGTTATGGCCTATTCTCCTTGTCCATTCATTTGGACTGCCGTGTGGTGGCTGCCTAAGAATACAAGTGTCACCGCTCCCTTACATGCGTGGGATGTCGTAAGTGTCGACTAAGAGGCTCGACGCATTGAAAACCTCTGCGAGACAAGGAAAACTTGAAACAAACCCTCTACGAACCCGTCTGGCCAGCGTGGTAGCAGTAGGCTAATATACTCCCATGAACGCCACAATAGGCGTGAACTAGGAGAGGCCTATATCCAGCAGTGGACATCCACAGGCTGATGATGGATTCAATTGGAAGGTCAGTGCACCAATAGTAGGTACGTTGAAGTGGCTGATGATGAAAATTGACATCAGCTTGCTTATTTGTAGGTATTTTAGAAATCAAACCAACAACGTAGATTTTAACCAGCATATATAAATATGCATTCGTTCCTTCAACTCTCCTATGATACGTTTATAGATCACTTTTATCACCAAAAGATTCGTGTACCGTCATCGGCGCCGGCAGCATCACGTAGCGACAAAAGCGAGTCGGTACTACAAAGCAATACCTCGTAAAGAGTACCGCGCTTAGCGGTGTACTTCACACGTGACTCGGTCGCAAATGGAGGGGATTTTCATATTTGTATTGTTATACAACTTGTTAGCTTACAGCGTTTGAGAGCTACAGTAGTTGCAAGTGCATTCGGAACATTTTGCACGAGGATTACTGAAAAATAGCGTCACAACCGCAGGTACAAATATCTGTTGATTAGTCAATTACTTGTCAAAATGACATTGTGTTTGATAGAAGCAGGCGTTAATCCATATCTTAGTAGAAAACGAAAAATATGTAGCTTAATTCCGCAAGAAAACTTACTGTAAGATGCACCGCCCGCCCACCCGCATATAAATGCGGATGCAACACAGTGACACACCTTGCACCTTCACCGACAACTCTACACGTGTTTTGCCCAAACACGGAGCATCCTCAGGAGTTGTTAGACCGTGCAATACCAGCACCGAGTCACTCGGTGTTTTCTTGCGGAATTAAGCTACATATTTTTCGTTTTCTACAAATTACGTGTGCTGTAAGTCCAACTTCGAGAAAGAGATCTACCGTCGAATCCCACTCGGATGGGCAGCATTCGGGAAGCTTCGTAAAATCTTCGCGTCCAACTTACAGCAGTGTCTGAAGATGTGTGTTACCAGTGATGACTTACGGTAGTGAAACGTGGTCGCTAATTATGGGTCTGATAAGAAAGCTCAAAGGCTCCCAGCGATGGAGAGGGCTATGCTCGGCGTTTTCCTACGTGATCTAATAAGAAACGAGGAGAGCCGTAGGAGAACTAAAGTAACTGACATCGCTCGAAGGATTGCTCAGCTGAAGTAGCAATGGTCGGGACACATAGCGAGAAGAACCGATGTCCGTTGGGGCGGAAAGGTTCTGGAATGGCGACCGCGCACAGGACGACGCTCCGTCGGTGGGCCCCCGACAAGGTGGACCGACGATCTGGTGAAGGTCGCGAGAAGCCGATGGATGCGGACAGCGCGGGACCGATCGTTATGGAGATCCTTAGGGGATGCCTATACCCAGCAGTGGGTGTTATGTGGCTGAGATGACGACGACGACATGTGGTGGAGATTTCCTGGAGAACCGCGCTTTAACTTTCAGCCTTATCATTTCTTAATAGCCCTCTTAGCATGAACGTCGCTATCACAATCGATATGATATGGCGCATTGCTGTCTTGCTTACTCCGCTAAGATGTGAGCGAGACAGTGACACGTTATCAAGTTATTGAGTCGATAAAATCCGCTTACGCTAGGCCCGTAGGATATACACAACTATATCTTAACCGCCTATGTGGCCTGGTGGTGCAACCACCGGTATCAGACCCCGGGTTCCCGGGTTCGATTCCCAGCGGGGGTGCATATTGTATTCGGTTTGGTTGGTGGTAAAAATAAGTAGGCGAAGTCGCAGGCAAACCGCCAATTCCGAATATTCCAAAGTTTTACTCCTTTACTCCTTTTTGCCTATGATAAATTTTAAATAGAAAAATATTGGAAAAAATTAACTCGGCCACAAGTGAATTCTCAGATGGGAATCGAACCCATGACCTTTGAAAATCCGGTCCAATGCTCTAACCGCTGAGCTACCGAGACTTGCGAACCACCGTCGAAATTTTCCAATACTTTTATATTTATAATACGCTGTAGGCCAGCGTTGTCACATCAATGCCAGGAATATCCTTGCATTCGAAAGAAACATCTTTTCAGGTGTTTAACGACCGATTAAGATGCAACAGCCAATAATTTATGATTTTTGATGTTTTGCATTTTTCAATGCTATTTTTATACTTATGATAAATTTTAAATAGAAAAATATTGGAAATAATTTACTCGGCCACAAGTGAATTCTCAGATGGGAATCGAACCCATGACCTTTGGAAATCCGGTCCAATGCTCTAACCGCTGAGCTACCGAGACTTGCGAACCACCGTCGAAATTCTCCAATACTTTTATATTTTTAATACGCTGTAGGTTAGCGTTGTTACATCAATGCCAGGATTATCCTTGCATTCGAAAGAAACATCTTTTCAGGTGTTTAACGACCGATTAAGATGCAACTGCCAATAATTTATGATTTTTGAATTTTTGCATTTTTCAATGCTATTTTTATACTTATGATAAATTTTAAATAGAAAAATATTGGAAAAAAATTAACTCGGCCACAAGTGAATCCTTTTTGCCTCTCAAATAACGAGCGATGTTGTAAAACTTTATACGCTACATATTATGCCAAGTTCAAACTGATATGTTATCGATTGCATCATTTTTAAACTAATTATTTGATCAAACATCATTTTGCCAGTATTCTTGTATTATTAGTGACTATAATTAGATATATTCAGATTTTTTCAGCATTGTTGTGTTCCGGCAGTTCGAGATAAGAAAGCCAGTTCCTCAGTGGCTGAGGATTCCGGGAGAGGCTCGCTTCCATCTTCAGCCTTATCAATACTTAACATTATGTATGATGAAGGCTATTATATATCCCCATCATTCATAAAAAAAAAACTTTATCACGTGAAAATAATATGATATGGCGCATAATGCTGTCTTTTGCTTACCTCGCTAGATGTGAGAGCAGGACATTGACACTTTTGAAAATGATTCTGAAAACATTGCTATGCAAATCTTTTAAGAAGGCACAATAAAAAAAGGTTTCCTCAAAAATCTTATCAAAAAATCTGGAGTAAGACAATTTCATTTGAATTTATACGTCGCTTCGTAGATCAATATCAAAGAAACAAACCGAAAATCTTAGTTCAAGGAAGAAACTACTTTATTAAAACATACTCTATATTCATAACGCTTCAGCGACACTATCAAGCAAATAATATCTCCCCCGAAGATGCATTGGAAAAGAAATGTATCAGAAAATGTATAAAAAGCAGTATTGTATTGAGCCTGTTGCTAACTGTACTGGAAGTGCCAGTCCATTTTTTGTCGGTTAAATCAGATAAGAGAGCGAATATTTTTACTGGTTCACCACCTCTGTGGTCTAGTGGTAACACCACCACTGGCTGATATGATCTAGAGGTCCCGGATTCCTAGTAGGAGTAAGTACATATTCTATTCAGTTTGTTGGTGGTAAGACTTGCTCTAAATCCGCCTGTGAAATGCTAGGGCACAGATTACGCCACCATGAATGAGCGGCGTTTACCAAAAGGAGATGTCCAAAAGTGGTTTTTTATAAACATGTCAACTAAACACGATGATGTTCATTTATATAAATAGATAGTCCGAAAACAAAGTCATTGAAGTAAGTTCTATAAACTTATATAAAAAAAAATTTTGTTTGTTACATATAAAAGTTCCATAATTTGCCGGCGTTTGCCGGCTTCAAAATACGTAAATTCAAGTTCCTAACTAAAATTTTACTTTCTTTGTTGCGCAAATAAATTTATGGTCTTGTATTTTCATTACAATATAGCAAGCGCGGACTACTGTTTCAACCACCACCAGCAGTTTATCAAAGGTAGCGATATAGAGAGTTCCTATTCCTAGATCATATGAGAAATTGTCAGATTGATTAAAAATAAAAATTGTTAATGTAATACTAACGATTTTATTTAAATTTTTTTTAGTATAAAAATAAGAAAAAAGTAATATGCCGACTTTTTGCCGCACAATCGGCCCCCTGTCTAATTTCAAAATCTCTCACAATCCCATTCAAAGGTATTGTGGTGGTGATAGTGATTTATGGAATTGTGTTACTTATAGTCCGAATCCCTTTCAGAACGAATGATGTTTTAAATGACACTTCTCCATACAATTTGAAAGATATTTTCGTTTGTCACTTTGCTTAGACAGTTCGATTTCGTTCATTCAGTACCTTTCAAAACGCTTCCCGATCACAATCCCTTTCAAATGCCAAATAGTGACGGCCTGAAGTATGTAAATATCTTTCAAATGAAGAGTTGAAAGGCATTGCGATAGATTTTAAAATTAGACAATTAGCACCCGGGATCTCCAACTAGTCGGCGAGTTGGTACATCTATAATTTAAAGTTAAAGACTGTAAGATTTAAAGTGCTTATTTGTCTCTTCCAGAACATTTTACAAAGCTAACGGGTGTAGGCGTGCGCGGGCGAGCGTATGATTCCTGCAGGATATATGGGATTTTTCAAAGATATAAACTCTGCTTGTCCGGGAGGGGACTTTGAAAAGTTACCAACAAATATTTTCATAATGTACTTCGTCTGCTTGTAGTCTGTAGTCGGTATCTGTAGCAGGTACTTACTTTTTTATGAACAACGGGGCGGCTCTAGCCTTCAACATCCCTGATGTTATCGATGAGGCCGAAGATGGAAGCGAGCCTCTCCCGGAGGCCTCAAACACTGAGGAACTGGCTATCTTATCTCTAACTGCCGGAACACAACAATGCTGCAATCATTGTTGTTATGGCGTCAGACTTAGATAAGATGGTGGTTGCTAGCCAGGCGGACTTACAACAAGTCGTACCACTAACCAAACAGAATACAATATGTACCGCTGGGAATCGAATCCGGGACCCCTGGGTCTGTTATCGGTGGTTGTTACCACTAGAATACAGAGACAGTTACTCAAGTTTGATTCTTTACTATAAATACCATAGCTCCACTATCAGGTTTTTTGTAATTTAAAAGTAGTTTGATTGCACACGGAATTAAAAACAAACTATAACTGGATAAAATAACCAGGTTTACTTTATTTTGAATTCCGTATGCAATCATTACCAAAATTTTATTATTCAGTTCTTTTCAGGGTTCCGTACCTTAAAACGGAACTCTTATACGACTACTTTGATGTCCGTCTGTCCGCGTCTTCGTTTATAAACGAAGATGGACAGACGATTTGAAATCGAGTTACCTACTTCCCGTTGACCTAGAAGTATGAAATTTGGCAAGGAATATCGTCTTTTGCTACAAATACAGGAAAAATGTAAAAAATATACATTTGTTATAAAATCATAAATATATAGTCTTTAGTATTATATAGTCTCTTGAAGCTGTGGAAAAACCGAACTTTTAAATTATCGTAAAAAAAGATAGGGCCAGTTATCCCGCAAAAAATGTATATTTCAACACTCTTAAGGGAATCAAAATTCATAGGTTTCCCGTTGACCTAAAACTATGAAAGGCAAATAACATCGTCTTTTACTACAAATGCAGGAAAATGTAAATCTATACATTTGTAATTAATATAGTCTTTAGTTTTTGGAACTGAATTCCGAAAAACTCGGGAACGCGTGGGAGTTATAGTCAACAATCTTTTGAAGCTGTGAAAAAATCAAAGTTGTAAATTAACCTAAAAAAGATAGGGCCGTTTATGCCGCAAAAACGTATATGTCAACACTCTTAAAGGTGTCCTGCAAGAAATTCGGAAAATTATATACTTTTAAGTGACTTTTACTATTTCCTGTATTAGTTTAATACATTTAACGAACTGGTGCAGGTAGGCTTACCAGCACCAGTTTGTTAAATGTATTAAATATCCTTGTACAAGGTCGTGGCCTTGTTGAAATTTTAAAGAAAAACTTAAAAAAAAAAAGATTAGCAGTACATAAATGTAACGACGCCCAAATAAATTGATTGTAAAATAAGTTGATTGAGACTCGATTCCTAAATTATTTATAATCTTAGGTAGGTACTAGGTACCTACAAATTTGTGCGGAGCTTTAAGTGGGCGAGTACTATTCACACTTGACCGGTTTTTTTGTATTAAAATTTTGTTTAACACATGATAAAGATAAAATCTAGATTTCATAAAGTAACTATCATACTCGAAATGAATGGTTTGATTCCCATGAAATGGCAACATGTGTTGACTGATTCCTCAACACCCTAAGGCACGTTTCAGATGCTTGTTAAATAAATCTTTTCTTATTTTCAGTAGTTTTATTTTGTAGTGAAGAGGTCATCGAAAAGGCCCTGCCGAATTTTTTTTCAGTTTTTTTGTTTCTTTGGTGTTAGCACTAATGCCAACATGAGAGATTTTACTCCTCAAACATTTGATAAAAAATAGCAGTTGGATTGGAATGGAACTACTTACAACTTTTTTCTTACTTTAAAGTTAGATTTTTCTCTCAAAAACTTAGAACTTCATTCCGCTTATAGCTAAACATCAATTCAAAACTTGGACTTTTGCATTAAAAAATGTTGTAATCCAACTACAAATCAAGAAAAAGATTTAAAAATTGTAATTCAATTTCAATCCAAATGTAATTTTTTACTGCAATTGACAACATTTCATAAAATTTGTCCTACGTTTTTATTTTTTATTTAGAAATTACAAATAAATATAAGAGACACGTATTTTTTCCTTTTGCATTTTTTTACTTCAACTCACCATAAAATTAATTTGAAAAATTACTCATTTTATAAGAGCTTAAGTCCAGTCGTAAGGATTTCTGGCGGACATACCTTGTCAAATTAATTTAAAAAATACACTGTGACGTTGTCAAGTCAACATGGCACTTAAATGAAGTTTGTTTGTTTTGTTTACGTTTGTATTTCTTGTATGGTTTTCGCCTGCAAGATTGTTTTGTTGTTGTTTAATTTTAGTCTTGCTATTTTTACTTGTTTTTAAAGGGAAGAAAGGCCAAGACGTTTATGGAAAATATGAATTTTGTGGCGTTATGAGAGTAAAAATGTACTTAAAACATATTCTTAGCCAGATTTTTATTGGAGCCTAACAGGTAACTAAATAGGTCAGTTTATCTAAGATAATAACTATGCACGCAATTTCTGATGCCTAATTATTGAAACATCATAAAAAAGCTGAATAATTTATGAGAAATCATTGAAAAATGCATATATTTTTTTACAGCAACGTATTTTCATTAAAATTTATTTATTTGAACTCGCTGCTTAATAAATAACTTGATTCATAGCCTTTAGTAATTCAAAAAAGTAAGCGATAATCCATTCATCATCAGGAGAAAAAAAAAACAGATTATTTTAAACAAATATGTTTATCATTTAATGTTGACAATTGTTTCGAATAAATTTGTTTTTGCTAGCATGTGTGTTGGGATTTATCGCCTGGTTTTTGTTCCAAAGTATAAAATATAAAATATTTGAGATTAATGAGTTATTTATTAATTATTTATTATTTATTAATATTTTTATCGATATCATGTTCAAGTTGTAAGAAACATTTTTTCAGGTGTTTAACGATCGACTAGGGTGCAACAGCCAATAATTTATGATTTTTGAATTTTTGCATTTTTCAATGCTATTTTTATACTTATGATAAATTTTAAATAGAAAAATATTGGAAACAATTAACTCGGCCACAAGTGAATTCTCAGATGGGAATTGAACCCACGACCTTTGGAAATCCGGTCCAATGCTCTAACCGCTGAGCTACCGAGACTTGCGAACCACCGTCGAAATTCTCCAATACTTTTATATTTTTAATACGCTGTAGACCAGCGTTGTCGCATCAATTCTAGGAATATCCTTGCATTCGAAAGAAACATCTTTTCAGATGTTTAACGATCGATTAAGATGCAACAGCCAATAATTTACGATTTTTGAATTTTTGCATTTTTCAATTCACTTGTGACCGAGTTAATTTTTTCCAATATTTTTCTATATAAAATTTATCATAAGTACTTAGATTTTTGTAATCTTTGGATAAAATTTGACACTCAAAACTGAAATATTTCAATCCGTTTTAAAACATTATATCGTTTATTTTTTATTTTCATTTCATTGAAATTCACTGTTACATACTCTTTGACTGTATTGACAGCGATTTTTTTTTTTAGGAGAACTTTTATAAGCAAAAGAATGTCATTATTATTCCTTGATTACGACAAATCGGGGTTTATTCCAAATATTTCGTTAAATAATTGAATAAACAATCGGAAGAAATACGTAAGTACGGTGTTAAAAATTGAAAAATCTCGAAATGGTTTTCGATTTAAGGTACTCTTGTTAAAAATGAAATCATGTCAATTCCCTCCCTGGTTGGTTATGTTAGCCTGGTACTTTCTTTTTACTGTATTCGTACTTTGTGATTTTTGTCTGACTGTACAAAACCGCTTTAATAATAAATTTTTTGTAAAATTTTAATTGTAAAAAAAAAATACTGTCTTTCTATACGGGTGAAGTCGGACGGAGTTTCACCCGAGTTCTTTTCGTAATAACACGTGTTGTGAGGCTCCATTTTTAACTCAATCTACCGTACAATTTCTGTATATTACAAAATATATTTACTTGACATTGGCAAAATTCGCGTATTTAATGCGGGCACACCCTTAATTAATTAAGAAATAAGAAGAAAAGAAGTCACGGACCGCTGCTAGTGTTAAGATTGAGTTATTCAATTACTACCCAAAGCTGCAGTTGAAAAACACCTGTAACTGTTTCTACCTCGTCCGAGAATTCATTGTAATTCGATGGGGTACAAATTGGTCCCATTTCACGTGGTTTTACTACATATTGGGGATGTCGTAAGCAGGATCCAGGTAACATGGGATTTGGCGACTGGTCTCAAATGGAGTATGTATTTTATTGCACCTGCAGTGTGAGTAATGTTTATTATTTTTAATCAAAATTTGGTTATGGATGTACTCGAACCTTATTCATTTATACGATAAAATAGTAAGTAATAAAGTCTGTACTTAAATTAAATATCTTTTTAACTATATGTGATTTGAGGAGGATAAAGACCCATTTTGGTACCCAGGTAGGTAGGTTTATGGTACCTACTGACATAATGCCTCAATGGAGACGGCTAGTTTTTTGTTATTTGTACTTTTAGCCAGATTCTAATAGTGACGTGAGTCCTTAGTTTACGGATATAAGACCAATTAAGACATTGCATAACATTTAGATTGATGAAAATGCCCGAAAACAAAACAAAATAATATTTTGTCCCAGGTGGGTATCGAACCCACGACGATCGGGAAAATTACTTTATTAAAGTCAGTACACTATAATTATCTTCTATGTCTAAGTATCTAAAATTTGTTTGGGTATCAGAAACAAAACACATAAAAACCTATTCCGATGAGTAAAAGCGAAACACATTTAAAAAAAAAACAACTGGTTGCACTCCGGGAGTGCCGGCCGAAGTGAAAACCACTTCTGGCCTGCGCGGACGACGGACATTGGAGGACTTTTTGTCCGCGACACAACCTTATTACTAAGAACATAAAGTTGAATAAATAACGAGGACTATCGCGTACTTTTCATGGATATACGCGATCTAAGTTGAATCTTATTTGGTTAACAATAAAGACGTGTCGCGGACAAAAAGTCCTCCGTTATCCGTCGTCTGCGCTAGCTCTTAAACGAAACAGCAGGAGCAGGCATACATTTTCGCCGCGCGGTAGAAAGAGATATCCTCTCCTACGCCGCGCCGGGGCGACTCCTCTCTTTCACCTTACGAATTTTCGATCAGGTCACGTGTCCTGAAGCGACTTTAACATTTTTTACCCATACCAAAAATTTTAAACTTTGATGTGCACAACGCCGCTAAAGAAGTTTCTACTTCAAAAAGGACCCTCAGATTTGTATGCCAATTAATAAAATTACTATCTTTATCTTTATTTTCACCCGAACCGGCGAAAACCGGGGTCCAGGGAACAATGGAATATCTATTGTGTCTCATAATCCAGGGCCTGAAATAGCGTTAATGAAAAATTACTTATAAAAAAGCAGCTCCATATTAAGTCAGAATTTAAATTAAATAACACAGTATGCTCCGAATCTAATATTAAAATTATATGAGCGTATCCCCCTTGGAGCAAATGGCCGATTTTTCACATTCAATTACTGTCCCTATATAATATAAATAGGTCTGTCTGTCCGTTAATAAATGGGTGTGTGTGGGTGGCGCTTGTGATGGATGATCAGTGGTATGGATCCGATTGGCGATGGTTGAGCTCATTCGATTTTTTGCGATTCAGATTTTGTGAATAAAATGGGGATATTCATCTTACTTTGCTTGAGAGATATATTTTTTTGGTGCATTTTATCGTTTAAACATTAGTATCCTGTAGAGATCTATCTACAGTACTTTTTTTTTCGTTTTTTGGGTGGTGTTCACGTAGGTATTTAAAACGATTCTTGAGTTATATATAAAGTTAATTCCTGAAACAAAATTATGTATACAGCGCAACTTAAATTTTACTAGAACAGAATGGCTTTATTCCCAGATGAGACAATTGTGTGTATGAATGTGTGGTTGTTTTGGACAGTTACAGTCTGTGTCTTGAATCTATAAACATATTTTTTTATTAAAACTTTAAAAAAACCAGTATTTAATTCATAAAAAACAAAATACAATCTTAACCCCTCGGTCGCAGATGCATAAGAGAAAATTTAACTCACTCAACCAATCTAGTACCATCGAATAATAAGGATTTAGTATTTGCATTAAACATTTTAATGCTATTTTGGAATAAATTTTAAAATAGGACATTAGAAAAAATCAAACGCTTCTATATCCAGGCCCGTTGGAGCAATATGGAGAAAGTTGTTTTTTTTAATAAGTATATTTTCTAGTTTAAATTTTACCATCGAATAATACAGTTTACTGAATCCTTTCTATGGGGTAGACTGATCCATTATGATGGCGAGATTATCGCGAAGATGGCGGCCATCGTAGATAACATATGGCGCGAAAATATTAAATATTCACAACGCACTGAGTGGATTCCGATTCGGTGTGTTGTTATGAGACGCCTTGGAAAATATTGGAAAATTGCAGAGGAGGAGCAAAAAGGTACAAAAAGTATGAACTTTAAGAAATTACGACTATAATTATACATAGTTAAGATACAATAACTGTAGTTATAACAACTTTTGCATTAATCTAGCTGGTATTATAACCGTATTTTACATATGCTATCATTAGTTTGCTTTTAAAAATCTTAACTTTTTAATTTTGCATTTTACAATGCTATTTTTATGTGATAAATATTAAACAAGAAAATATACTAGAAAAAAGCAACTAGTCTCATGTCGCCCTGACGGGATTCGAACCCGCATCCTTGGGAGTCCGGCCCAATGCACTAACCAATTATGCTACAGAGACCTATGAGGACACGTCGAATTTTTCTAGTATATTCACCGTTCTACGGTATTGGCCACCGTCGCTTCATCAATGAGAGAAATATCCTCGCATTCGAAAGAAACATCTTTACAGATGTTTGACTATCGATTAAGATGAAACAGCCATCTAATTATAACTTTTTAATTTTGCATTTTACAATGCTATTTTTATGTGATAAATATTAAACAACAAAGAAAAGTAACTTTATATTCTAGAAAATTAAAAATACAGCTATTGCAGTTTATCGATTTTAAGAGCATAATCGGCATAAAAAATACGAATCAGGTAAAAACAAAATACTTTACTATTATAAAACAAAAACTACAAAGAAGATAAAAATAAAATATATTTTGACTCACGCAAGATTCGCAAACAGTGACATACAAAACACAGCTCATGGATTACAGACCACACACTCATCCCGCATCCGACGGGTGAATGTGGTTCAATGGCGTTTTTTATTCAAAATAAGTTTAAAAAAAAAACGCCACCCCAGAAGCCAAATGGCCCAGAATTTGTTTAAATTGTCACGTACAGACACTGCGCGGTTATACAATCCGGGGTCAGTGGTTCTCAATAGGTTTGACTAGAAGGCGTCTTGCCCGTTTGTTTCACTGTGCATAATTCTGTGAGCTTTGTAACTTTATGCTGGGCGGTGTGACCCAAAGAGAAGACCAAGAGCTTTATTGGGAATGCAAGAGTCTACTACGAAAGACAGATCGTGTTTTTTTTTTATTACTTAACTAATTATTGGACCATATTTCGATGCTGATAAAGTTGGATAAAGTATTGTAATCCTTTTACTTTTGAATATAAGACTAACTACTGCACTTTACACATCGTGCAGCCGAAAATTAGGAACAAAAAATCTTAAACATATTTTTTCCATCAATATTTTCTGTGGATATCGTTAGCCATCATTGAGGAAGGTACATATTTGTAATGTGAATAAATCACGTAATCTGTTACGTAATATTGTATGCTTTGTTTGTTAACTGTCCCTAAATAAGTACATTAAGTATTTAGTAAAAGCTTATTAGTCTGATCTACTTTATTAAAGTGGTTTTATATCCACAACATACCTAACAATTGAATTTCTCAGAAAAAACCTTCGAGAACCACTGCAAATAGGCATACGGTGAAGGGTTGAAAATGCATCGTAGTCTCATAAAAAACTCCACACAGATATCGGATTTTAAATTTTAAAATGTGCATTGTATTGAGCCGGGCTCAAAATCGATTGGTGCCGTCGCAACAAAGGGTTAGCCATTAATAATAAAATTCCATTGATTTTAGCGTCAGCTTGCGATACCCGGGAGTCAACGCCAGACACGCCATGTGAGATCATCATTAAAGCACTTTATTTTAAATTGATTAGCATTTTTTTTTGTAACTTGGACATAGGTACTAGCCGTTTGTTGTGGATATGTTCGCGTGAACTTGAATGCTAAATGGAGATTGTACATAGAATTTAAGCATGTGTATCGATAAACTATTCTACTAACTATTGTTTGTTTCTTAGCAAAATCATAATATGAATGAATAAAAATTATATTTAAGTTAAACGAAAAGTGAAAAATTGTTTCAATAAACTCAAACTTAAGTTTGAGTCATACCCACAGATTTTTATTGTTTTGCAATCTTCCATAATTATTGTGAGGAAAGGTGGCCATTTTCTATCTGATTTATTACAATTGATCAAACATCGATTGATTAGATGTCTCATAATGATTTCCTAGAATCTTTTTGTACCAAACACCATTTATTTTCGTTGGAACCCACGTTTGAATCCCAGTTTAATATTTTTGGCGTTGGACCTTGACTGTCATAATGTCGTAAATCACGAACGTTAAGTTCCTAAGAATAACATGTAAAAAATAATATTACAAATTTTTTTATAGAACAAAGTTGTTTAACATCAGGGAAATTTTGCTATTTCTAGAAAAATCTCAAATAGGAACTGTTAAGGGGAAATGAATATCTACCTTTTTAATGCACTGTATCTTAAATGCAGAAAACCCTCCAACACCACAGTACAAACAAATTGCACTTTTACCATGTCACAAGCTTTTGGAAACCCAGTGGACAAACAATTTGGGAACTAGTGAAATGTTTCGAGCCTAAAACTACGTTTCACCATGTACGGCTTAAAAATGTATGTATGCGATTTATCAGAGTTATAAATGTTTTGTCTTTTTAACCGACTTCCAAAAAGGAGAAGGTACTCAATTCTGTTGGTATGTTTTTTATTTTTTTATGTATGTCTTTTTTGTTCGATGCGGAATAGTTGCCATTTTTCCTATATTTTGTCATATCTATTCTAAGCAACGCATTAAACCCTCCAACACCTCAGTGAAAATAAATTGCACTTTTCCGTGTCTCAAACAGTTGGGGCCCTACGTGGACAAACAATTTGGGAATTAGTGAAAAGTTTCGAGTCTAAGAGCGGTGTACCGCCCACTGTGCAGTAATTTGGTCCTCCACGGGTTCTGATGGACTCCCATAGTGACGTAATGAGGGTACAAAAACAAAATGGCGGCGATGCTTTCACGGCCATTGAATGAACGGGATTAGTACAGTCTGTAGTACGTCAGGCCACTGGCACTAGGAAAAGTGTCGACGAGTGACATAAGATGACGTGCTGTTGGCTGTACATTTAATTAAATAACACATAAAGGATAGATACAAAATTTAAAATTTTGCCTACAATAAAAACCCACTTCAAAAATCAAAAAGTAAAAAATAAGCCTTTTTGGAGTCGGTGATAGCCAAGGCAAGAATCTTAGTAGTGCAATGTAGAATTTAAAGAATGCATCATCGCATCGAATCCAAATGGTTTGTATTTTTACTTTTTGATTTTTAAAGTATTTTTTTTTATAAAACGTTTTTTATTTCGCAATTTTTGAAGTAAGAATTAGTCCCGTACTTGCCTTCAGTACTAGTTTGAGTCAAACCGAAATGACGACAGTATTTTTCAAGTTTTCCTGAAAATTACTAAACCGATTTCAAAATTTCAAAAATGGGACCAGCTTCGGAACAAACCCGATGTTCTAACATATGTTAGAACATCGGGTTTGTCGCGTATTTTTATGTATATAAAAATACGCGACAAATGTTTTCAACCGACTTCAATAAAATAAGGAGGTTATCATCCTTCTTTTTTTTGAAGTCGGTTATAAATATTTTCGGGCTAATTAATATAAAATAATTATTTTATACCTAGGTAGTACAGTACCAGGTATTGCCCATCTAGAGTAGTTACTTTTATGAATTCAAACGAAATTCTTCAACAAGTCTTGTCTCGCTTTTCAATAATTATTTTTTAAATTTTACATGGTATTTTAGCATCATATCTTATATCTTTTCATTATTGCAATCTGATCCACGCCTCAGGAGACCTGAGAGCTGGTGCCTATCTTGCCCAGCGGCTGAGTCTATGTATTCAGCGGGGCAACAGCGCCAGTGTTCTCGGTACTATGCCACGCGGCTGCGAGTTGGACAGCGTTTTCTTGTTTTGGTTAGTATAAGGTAGTGTAGTATGCTTATATGTTTATTATTAATTTATTTGTTGAAATTAAAGGAAAACATAGCTAAAAAAAATCTAGGTTTTATGCCTAGATCACTCAATTAATGTTATTTAAAGCATACTTGTATAAGAAACATTTTACGTAAGTAAATATACATAGAAGTTTATATTATTGCGAAATAATATAAGAATTGTGTGTCAAAACACAATTTCCCTCAAAAAAGTTTCCCTATAAAGAACAACATTAGGTCCATCTTCGGCACATTTTTTCCACACACGAAATCGCAAGTCAGCATTGTGGCGACATCCCTATATGCCAAACTTACACCATCCACTTTTAATATACACTACGCAAATATTTATTCCGTATACATTGATGGTGCGCTGCGACAGTATCGAAAATCACCTCAACGAAACTAGTCAATGTACCAAATGCAACGCGAAAAGATTTCCTTTCTCTAACCCTAAAACGTTCGTGGTCTCGAGGTCTCATTGTATCGAGCAATGCGAAACCATTAATCAGTCTGTGCGAGAATCATCAATATAGCATTATAGAGGATACGTCCAAGTATTCGATTCGAATATTCGATGTATCGATTACGTATCGGTAATTCGATTACGCGAGCAAGTATTGTGCGGAGGCAGTTCATCATTCTATGAAAAATGCTAGTGTCATTATATGTATTTAGATTACGACGTATTTATGCGGTCGCGTTTACATTTCAGAGGGATGGGAATATAGGTGGCGCTTATATATTTTTATTTTATTTTAAGGACACACGATTTACTGATAAGTTCTGGATACCTTATTTAGCAAATAATTTGACGTATTTTACATATTACTATTGTCAAATGATCTGTCATTAAGCTTTCCCATAACTTTTTTTTAATTTCTGGCTCGTACTGTTTGTACATTCGCCAACGTCAAGTAAAATTTACATACCTTATCAGTAGGTGGTGAAACCAGCCACAGATATTTTTTTGTCAATTGTAAATCATTATCGTAAATAAAAAAAATAAAAAATGTGTTGGAAACTTATTGAATCGAGTGATGAGAATTTACAATTTCGCTGTAGTAGAGCGACAAATCGTGTCAGTGAAATGATAGTAGCATGGCAGTGTCTTCAGTATCTACTAGTAAGTTAAATTGAATGAAAAAAAATTTTTTTTCTATAATTTTTTTTGCAACTTTCTACACATACAATTAGTTAAAATGTAGGGGGGCGAAAGTGTTAAGGTGCTTTCTGAATTTAGCTGTCAGCTCTATTTAAGTAAGTTAAGAAAAAATATTAACCCTTTAATGTAACTAAACGCTTACAGTTTCTATGTACAAAATGTACGTATACGTATACCTTAAGTTAATATCGAACCGTCTTGCGATATTCAGGGTAGTACTTGAATTAATATCATATCAATAACGATCCAGCGGCTAAGCTTTGAGCGTTCATCCATAAAATATAAGGCTTCATATTTTGTTCCAGCTATTACAAAGTACGGAGATTAAAAGATAAATATGGCTATAGATTTATATTTAACGTGATTGGTTAAATGTCTCAGTGAAATTCCCGTCCAGTTTTTCATTAAGTAACAGTCACGTGAGCATCGCTGAAATGGCGTCTAAAGTGGAAGTTTCATAGCTGCTGAAAATTACTGCTACAAAAAAATTGGTCACCTATCTCAAAAATAACTTCTTTAAAAGTTGCTTAACCTTAAAAATCAGCCAAAAAAGGATTTTGTCACAGTGAAAATTCCCGTCCAGTTTTTCATTAAGTTACAGTCACGTGAGCTTCGGAACAGCGTCCGGCGGGCATTGCGACCCGTTGAAAGGCATCCTGTGGGAAATTACGCGCGGGCCGCGACGACCGCGTGCGTCGGCGGCGGAGGGTTGACGGGATATCCTTCTTACGAGAAAGAGTGGAAGCTAGTGGTGATGAATGTGTCTAGGGTTTGTTGATGTTTTAGAAAAACTGTGAGGTGGTTGTTAATTACATATTTTAAAAAGTTCTGTCTACTTTCAGATTGGAGAGAGATAGGCATATAAATCAAATCAAATCAAATCAATATCATTTATTCAGTCTAGGCTGTTACAAGCACTTATTAACGTCAAAGAAGCTACGCCATCGGTTCACAAACCCAACGGCGGGAGACCTTGTAACTAGAAGAACCGGCAAGAAACTCGTCAAGGGCTATTTTTTTCTCCCTGTTTTATTTCATACAGAGTCGTCAAATTGAAAAGTGAGCTTAACATATCAGTAAGGTCAATTTCCATCACAAAAGAAAATACTAATTATAATATTACATTTTATGGTTACCCTAACCGTAAACAATTTTCAACTCGTAAGGAAGGACTTTCATTTAACATTTCTCGCATTACAAGGTTACTGTACTGCAAGTTGTGACGTACATCATACAGGTCGATAGTAATTTATTTTAGATGAAAATATTTAATCTCTAAGCACAACGTTAAGACAAGCAGACTGAAGTAGACCCATTTCCGCTGGCGGCACCCGTTCACGAGCATGACGCATGAACCAGCCATCGCTTCGCTCAACCATATTTTAGGGAACGTAACGACCCGCCTCACACGACACCGCCGAAGAAACGTTTGAGTGAGCATGACGTACTTCAGGTATTTATGTTAAAGTGTATAAATATAAAAAATACAATGGCAAAAACAAAAAAAAAGAAAGATAAAAATGCATTAATATAAGACGCAACTTACAATGTTACTGGAAGACGCATCAGCTGGGTCATAATCATAAAGCGTATTTAAAGTAAATTAAAAATAATAATAATAATGGCTTTCATATACTTAATTACAATAATTGGAGAACATTACTTATTTTTATTTATTCTGATCAAGCAGTGCCACGTTCTCAATTCAAAACATCATAAATAACATAGAATTTATAAAATTGAAACAAAAATATAAATATCTCAACACATTTTAACACAATCAGACCCATCCCACTGGCAGCACCCGTTCACGAGCATGACGCATGAACCAGCCATCGCTTATAACACAAGAAAGTGGTTAGTTGCAGTAAGTTGGCCCTCACGCGTCGCTTCCCTTTTGCGCTAATTACAGAAGCCGATTTGAAATATCTTTGACTTGTCATGGTAAAGATATGTCTTTACCATCTTTACCATAGGTACTATAATATTATATTGTACGGTCTTACCACAAATTAGTCTTTAACCCGTGTCTTAGTTAGGAAATATTTAAATGCGATGTTGCCACTTTTTTGTCAATAATGTTTGAAAGAAACAGGATCACATTTAAACACTGTCTAAATTAAACAGTGTTAAAAAAAATACGTGACAAAATCAACAGCAGAAGGTAATTAAAATATATTGTTTTTATAGACACAACAACACTGGATCCTCGTTGTGTGATTTAGTCGAAAAACGTAATTTTGTATTGGTTAAAAAGTTTCACAAAAGTTCGTTGCGGCTATATAACTCTTTTCCAAAGTAAAATAATTACTTAACTTTATTTTTTGTGAATGTAAACGAAACATACACTTTTCAGATTCGGTTTCATCGTTCAAAATTAGGACGATCAGACCCTTATATCTTTCTGTTTTATGTTCCAGAATATTCTGTCGGCTTCACATCGGGGCAATGCGTGGAAAAAGTGCTGATACGCCGTTATGAAAGAGTCCCAAAGCGTTGAGTAGACGCAAACGTAAGTTGTATATTATGTTACCTGCTTTATTGTGCGTCCAAGCTGTGAATAAATACGAAGTGTCACATTTTGCTTCTACTTATATATTTTCCTGTCTATTTTTAGCAATTAAACAGAAAAGACGTTTCTCATCTTTACGTCGATTAATTAAAATGAAACTATTAAATAGTCGGAAAACAACTCGTTTTGTAGATTATTAAAATTTAGCTTCTTAAAACCTTGTTTTTCATTTGATTCGATTTTCACGCAAAACTCTCGAACAGAATTATAACGTTTTAATTTTACTAGAGAATTACACATCAAACGATCCGTGGCATAAGTATAGATACTTTTCTGTTTTGGTAAATCTCCTCTCTGAGACTTGCGAGTCGAGACGCGGGTGGCGACTAGTTTCAAATGTGTAATGGGTCAAGGTGCAAAAGAAACCCATAAAAACTGCTCAAAACATGAAGAACACCGTTAACACGACAGACACGTAATACCTTCGGTACATTCCCACACAGCAAATGGTTAAAAGGACCATCTCTATTGTAAGAGGATATCTAATTTCCTCGAAAGCAAAATTGGCGTAACATTGCTAAGGTAGTTTTTACTTTTTTTGTGCCAACCCTTTTCGACGGGCGGCGCCTTTGTGTTTTTTTAGAGCGCAAAGAAAAGGCGGTAAGTTTATATCCGGAGTCTTTTGACATTTGGAGGGTTGACCGTTCTCGATGAGTATTAATTATTTGAAGTGGGATTCCGTTTTTGTGCACTGAAGTAGATTGTATGGTTTTGTAGGAGGTATTGTGTGGGTTGTTTGGAACTAACCCGTGAGGATTGAGATGACATTTTCTTATGGACTTGTGATTGATTTGTTAGTGAAACATTTTAAATGGTTTTTCATAACTTTAAACAATATTTAATTCTTGTATCGCAAAACAGTTGGTTTTCATATGGATGCATAAGTAGAAGAATAGGACAGGACCCACCACGACTGCCCAATACTTATTGGTGGGTTTAACGACTGCAAAATCAGCCGGAACCAATGGCTTACCTTGCCTTCCGAAGCACGATAGGAGCTTGATATATAAAATTTTTGGTCACCCATCCCGTGACTAACCTTTGCAAATGTTGCTTAACCGCTACACTCACAGGCCAAGTGCGTGAACGACTGCGCCACCGAGCTCTAAGTTTTTTTTTATTATTCAGGAATTATCAATAGTTATTAATATTACGACGACGATTTGTTATCATATAAAAATAAATCTAAATCTCAAGCATACAATAGAAATCCGTTACGAAAGAAATAATTATCAATTATCATATTGATAAGTTTGGGCCATTAATTTTCACACTTCATCGGCTAACGTGTGATTCTATCAAGAATATGGCGCTTAAAAAATATAATTTCACGCGGATCAGGAAGCATCTGCCGCCACCTGCGGAATAACCCTTGATTGCGTTACATCCTACGGGGTCTCTTCGACCCGTAGCGGATCCGAAAGGGTTTCTATTGTTTGCCGTCGAACTGTTACGTTACGGTGCAAGGCCAGGTGGCAGGTATACGTCTTCCGTGTTCTCACGAGATGATACCGGATTGCTATTTTTTTGTCTCAAAAGGGTTAAGGAGCAACTGTGTTTGCTCGGATACCGGAGGGTTAAGTCGAAGGGGTCAATTAGGCGCTCGAAAGCGACGGTATTTTTAATTTGGATTCGTAAGATGATGAATCTTATATTACGAAATGGAAGAAGAATTTTCGGATGTAATTTGGTTCTGGATCTGTAATATTTGCTTGTTCTCTTTGATTTAGTTTTTTATAAACGAGTTCCAACAGTGGCACTTAGAGGAATTGAAGTGAATGTGAGAGTGATACGTTATATTTGAGATTGTGAGCCAAATAGGAGATTTCACGAGAGGATTATGTAAAAGTGATGTAACATCGACTCGGTGGAAAAAGACCCAATAGCACAGTAGGATTGTGATCATCACTGCAGAGCCAGAAGTCTGGGATTCTATATCCACTTGGTATGAATCATCACATTTTGTGAAAATCGTTTGTGTTTTGTAACCAGCTAGTAATATAATAACTACTACGAGTAGTAGTCTAACTTTATCCTAACTAATATTATAAATGTGGAAGTGTGTTTGTTTATCCTTTCTTGACGCCGTAACTAAGCAACTGATTGACTTGAATTTTGGCATAGAGTAATAAAACATAGAATCCTTTTTATCCCGATATTCCCACGGGAACGGAAATCACGCGAGTGAAACCGCGGCGGCCGCTAGTTATTCATATATTTAGAAATTTTTGTTTACAAATTATAAGATACTTTTACGAGAAAAAAAACAATTCGTCTCACAAATTGCTCAGATGGAAAATATTAACGTTTTTCTTTGAATTCGGTTAAAAATAAGGTTGTGTATGTTACGCCTGTTATTTTATAGTCTGCGTATTTTACATAGGTACTTACATAATAATATAATGTTTTCGAGGACGAGCAAACATAGCCCACGCAAGTAGGTATATAATTTTTTCTTTCAGTACGTTTATTTATTGTAAGTTATGATAGCGTATTTGTAACGGTTCAGTAAACTCCAGTGTGTAAATAACGTCGTATAGCAATTTAACATATCAAAGTATCACAAATATACTTCTACATTTACGTATATTTTTCTTTTGGATGAAATGTTTATCGCAGCGAAGGTACTTTTTTTGTATACAATACTAAGATGCCTTGTACTGGCAAGGCAGACATATTATGCTTGTAATAATAAAAACTCTATTGGCTCGTTCATAGCCAGCGTAAGGTTTAAATTAATTTTTAGATATATAATATATTGTGGGGCCTGGGGCCAGTACGTACACAAGACGGATTGTGGAGGAGGAGGAAAGACATCGAGCTGGAGGACCACATGGCCGTGCTAAACATCATTGGCGAAATAAAAGCACATAGACTTCGCTAGCTCAGTCACATCGTGAGGATAGAGAAACATGTGTTGGAAACGTGCGTACCTGAGACGACCAAATGGCCGTCGGTCGATTGGTCGTCCCAGATACCGCTGGGGAGACGAGACTGAAAAGGATCTGTGTGAGCTCCACGCGGATGACTGGCAGGAGGTGGTGCAGGACAGACTCAGATGGAAGCTCTTATTATCGGAGGCCAACCCCCATATTCTAAGTCGTTCCTCCAAAACATTTTACACTCCACTCAACCTCGTCGTGGGTAAAAATGGTAGTGTGCGCTAGGCCTAACACGGAGTGGCTACGTACTCTTTGGCTCCTCCAGGTCCTTACGGAGTTATGACTTAGAATACCGATTTCGAGGAGTATTTCGAAGAGGTTTTCAATGAGGTTTCGTTAAGTCGGAGACGAGTAAGTTTTGGAGGAACGACTTAGAATATGGGTGCTCACTTGGGTCGCTGCGCCATCCTAGTAAGTAAGTAATAATTTATGTTTTTGGACAATTTACAACAATTATTTAATTTCAAACTAAGCTCAATAGATAGAATATGTGATATCTAAGCATCACATAAATTTATGTGTTTCTGGATAAGTACTTCTGTAAAAAAACTAGCATCAACGAAAGAATTATAAACAAAGTTTCATTCTAGAAATCTTTATCTTATGTGGGAATTGTCTTATGACCCCTGGCGTAGTAGTAAGCGTGGAACTAAATAAATTGTCAACATTTCAGCCCTAGAAACTAAGAAATCTCGTACGAAACAAAGTACGAATAAGTGAAACTTTCACTCATGCAAAATTTACGCGGAGGAATTTAGTAGAGCTGCTTTTAAAAATGCTCAACAATAGTTATTTGTTATGCAAGGCTGGAAAGTGGTTATTTAACGGCGAGTTACCTATATTGAAATCTGAGCAAGTGAAGGATTCTAGGATTGAACCACGAGCGCAGCGAGTGGTTCACATATTTAATCCTGAGCGAAGCGAGGATTTCAAATGTACAAGACGCTAAAAACTTTTCTGCCGAGCGCAACACACAATTTTTCACCTCACAACAGCGAGGAACATTTTATGGTTGTTTCCGCTTTCAACTTCCGGTAAAAAAAATCTTTAAACATAAAGTTTAATCTAAATATACCTTATTCTCGTTGTTTTAATGATATAAAAAACTAAAATAATATAAAAAAGGGAGTATTATAGTTAATTCAAAGTTATTTAAAGTAGGAATATATTGTTACTTATTAATAATAATAAAAACGATTGCGTAAATGTTGACACTGACATGAACTACAAGACAAAGACAATTTAAAAATAATTATTTATGTCACAGTCCGAAATCCAATTATAGGTTGTGAAATCTCACCCAGTCTAATATAAAATTCTTTTAATAAATAGTTTAATCTTATTGTTATTGTTTTTATAATTCAATGAACTAAAATAATATAATTAAACCAAAACGGAGTATTATAAATAATTTAAAGCTATTAAAAATAAGAATCAAATATAAAAAAAAGTCAATAGTCCGATTCGGAACGCATTATGTCATATTTTTAGGTATTAAATTAAAAATAGTTATTTGTTATGCAAGGCTGGAAAGTTGGTTATTTAGCGGCGAGTTACCTCTATTGAAATCTGAGCAAGTGAAGGATTCTAGGATTGAACCACGAGCGTAGCGAGTGGTACAAAGATTGAATCCTGAGCGAAGCGAGGATTTCAAAGGTACAAGACGCTAAAAACTTTTCTGCCGAGCGCAACACACAATTTTTCACCTCACAACAGCGAGGAACATTTTATGGTAGTTTCCGCGGTCAACTTCCGGTAAAAATTCTTTAAACATAAAGTTTAATCAAAATATACCTTATTCTCGTTGTTTTAATGATATAAAAAGCTAAAATAATAAAAAAGGGAGTATTATAGTTAATTCAAAGTTATTTAAAGTAGGAATATATTGTTACATATTAATAAGAATAAAAACGATTCCGTAAATGTTGACACTGACATGAGGTACAAGACAAAGTCAATTTAAAAATAAAGATTTATGTCACAGTCCCAAATCCAATTATAGGTTGTGAAATCTCACTCAGCCTAATATAAAATACTTATAACAAATAGTTTAATCTTATTGTTATTGTTTTTATGATTCAATGAACTAAAATAATAAAATAAAACCAAAACGGAGTATTATAAATAATTTAAAGCAATTTAAAATAAGAATCAAATAAAACAAAAAAGTCAAAAGTCCGATTCGGAACGCATTATGACATATTTTTAGGTATTAAATTAAAAAAGTACTTTGCCGCGCTAGGCCGCAAAAAGCGATTTTCTACGCCTAAACTGATTGACAAAACCTCCTTTTCAGAGCGTGTGAGGTGAAAAGTACTTTGCCGCGCTAGGCCGCAAAAAGCGATTTTCTACGCCTAAACTGATTAACAAAACCTCCTTTTCAGAGCGTGTGAGGTGAAAAGAATTATGATGGTCATTCTGGAACAGTAATAATAATAAAGAAAAAACACCTTCATTTCAGTCATAATTACCCTTAAGTTTACAATTAGTTTACATTTTGAATAAACATTGTATTATAAGGTAATTGGAGTCACATTGAGCCTTATCATTAAATTAAAACATCGGGTACATGATGATTGTTGAGCTTTTCACAAAAGAAAAAAAAAAAAAAATTGGCAAGAATAGTCTATTGTTTATTCTCCTTCATAAATTATTAACAGACAATAATAAGCAAAGTAAATCACTAAACTTTTCACGCCCACCAAACCTTTCAGGCTCTACATAAAATTCGATAATCTGCATACATTAGAAGGTACGAGTAGGCTCCGTAACGCGATAGCCTAGGCAAGTTGTTTGCGATCCGCCAAATGCTATTTGCTATGCCGAATCCGAAGACCACTGGCGGTGTCACGTTGCCCGATCAAACAGACGCAAATGTTGTTTACTTATATCTGAAACCGACGGGGCTGGCTGAATGCTAGTTTTTAGGCATTTTTGCTTTGATATTAACTGGTTGGAGAGGTGTAGTTAAGTGAGTAAGTACTATTGACAGGGCTGGCGCATATACAGGGTGGAAATTTAAGACGGGGCAGTAACGGCAGGTACTTTAACCGTTGTTGTTACATGAAAACGTTCTTAAGAAACCATCCTTAATTTTTTGAGAAATATTGAACTGCAATAAAACAACTTTTGCGGATATCAAACGCACTATTTTTCACGAACTAAGTTGTAATTATCCGTATTTTTTTGGGTTTTTAGGGGTTCTTTTGGTTTTTCCGACGTTTCGGCACCTTTTTAGCTGCCGTGGTCACAGGATAACTGAAAAAAATCTCCTAAAAAACACAAATATGGGGACAATTCGATTTTAGTTCGTGAAATATAGCGCGTTTGATATCCGTAAAAATTGTTTTATTTCTTTCATTTATTTTTATATGTGTATATTGAACTGCATTCGAGGATTTAGAAAAAAAAGTCAGTAGGAAAAATGGTCAGTTAAAAAAAATATGCCAATCGATCCTGTTTCTCATGAGGATCAAAACTCTCTAAGACACGAACTATGAGGTATGAGTACTAAAAAAGGTCAGAAATCACAAAAACGCAAAAAACACACATGCGCCGCCGTATCCGCTTCACCGACGAGTACCTTCGTTGACGGAACTTATTTTCTTAGTGAATATGCGGAAATACTTTTTCGGGATTTCTGACTTTTCTAGTACTCATACCTCAGTTGGTATCTTAGACCTTTTTGACCTTCACAAGGAACAGGATCGATTAGCATCATAAAGTTTTTATAACTTTTTTATTTTCTGCAAATTGTTTTTTTTTATGCGTGAATGCAGTTCATTATTTTTTAAAAAAATTAAGGATGGTTTCCTAAAATGGTTTTCATGTAGATCCAACCTCCTTCGTGCTCCATTTTAATTCCCACCCTGTATACAACTTTTGCATAAACAACTATTTTGTCGTGAATCACATTATGACGAAATAGTTATGTCTATAGGAATATATTGAAGCGCGCATACTATCAACTCGATCGTTGTTCGACAAAAAAGTCGACATCAACTTTTCTAAGGTAAACTTTGTGTGTTTTGTAGGTTTCTAATCAATTAAGGAATTAATAATGTCATATAAACCCGACCAAACGGGGGAGTCTGGCTTGAGATAAGCTGGTGTGACAAGGGCTAAGAGTCTCCCCGTCGTTAATTAAAAAAAAATGTTTTTTGGGGACATTTCGCATCGTTGTCTATGGCCGAAGAAGTAAGGAATATTAAAGTTTAAAAAACATTATAAGTATACAAAGAAAAATATGTAGATTTTTCTATATAATATAAATAGTTAAAATAAAAATAAATTAATTTTTGTATTCTTATTCGTATGGCCGAAATATGAAATCTCCCAGCCGTGAAGTTAGCAATATCGAGGGTACGCAGGAATATTTTATGAATTAACTACCATCGTGAAGTTTTCTCAAAACAAAATAAAGTAAACAAACAAGTTAGAATGGTGAAAGTGACTGGTTTTTGATTTAATTTAGTTTAAAGTAAGTACTAGATTTAGGAGTGTGCGGTTTTTAGAACCGTTACAAATTAACTGGTTGAAGAGGTATATAGTGGATAAGTACTATTGATTGTAAGCTGATGTTTGCGTTTTTTGTAATCTCTCGAGCCCCAATTTATGAAACACGTCACATCAGTGTCCTGCCTTGCTATTCTGTTAAGTACTTTTGCAAACTTTCGAATTCGCACGTGAAATGTCACTTTCGTCATACAAATATTCAAAATCCGAATGCGAATTCGAAAGTAATCTTGCAAATAGCACGGTTGCTAGGATATTTCGAAATAAATGTTGTGGTTTGCATGATATGTTAGTTACTTATAAACTTTCCGTAATTAATTGACATAATTCCGAAAAAAGCTATAAACACATTTTTTTTTTCTGGTATATTTTCTTGTTTAATATTTATCACATAAAAATAGCATTGTAAAATGCAAAATTAAAAAGTTATAGCTATAAACACATTTATTCATCTAGTGTTTTGTTCTACTCGATCAGAGTAAAATTACTTACTTATTTACCCTTACAAACCAATATTATTTAATTCGCATTGTGTGAATAAAAACAAAATACAAACATAAATTGGGATTAGTACAGTTTAGCTGTTATTTAAAATGTGCTCCTGTTTTGTAAATACTTGTAGAAATAACAAACACATTTGTATTGTTTTTTGATAATTTTTATTCATTAGTTTGTTCGACGAGTGTGTTTTGTGCTTTATCGCAATTTTTCTTTATTGCAATATGAATAAAAACTTAGCTCTATTTTCACGATCAATGAGCTAAACAAAAATATCTCACATATCGAGTGCCAATGACGCTCGTAAAGGAACATACCGCGGCCGTAAAAAACCAACACGACAAATGGAGAAACTACAAAACCCCAATATATACGAATAGGAAGCCATATTTTCCACCGTTCTCCACCCCGGCAGCCGTGCGTCCGAAAAATAGTAGATAATCTAACTTTTTCTAACGCCCTTTGCCCTTGCACATCACTAGTTTAGAAAGAACTTTGCAACAATGCGAGTTGCTGCCAAAATTGGGTCTTCGGAAGCCAATCGGGGGTCTTGTTTAACTGGATGCTTACGTGGGGGCGTTTGTGGAGGCGATGGCTGCAAATCATTACTGACAGTTGACCAAAAGGGGTGCTCACCCCCTAAAATATGTATGAGGCTAGGAATGCTTGTTATGGTGTCCGAATGTTGATAAGCCAAGTATGGGGATGGAAGATTGGATGGCATTTGGGGACAGGGGACCCTGATTAGGATTAGGGACTTTTACGGCCCCCCGTGCTTTCGATTGCAGATTCTTTTATTGCTTTTGCAGACTTGGATTCTAAGTTATTAATAATAAATAGGGACAAATATTAAATAATACGCAGCTGATAAAGTTTGATTACGTTTTAGATTTTTATTAATTTAAGAAGTTGCCAGTGATCAGTGATCACCGGCTACTTTATAAGTCTACCTTTGAATAAAAATTCCATCATTTTATTTGGATCTATTGTATTTAGACTTGTAACTTTTGATAAACAGGGTACTGTTTGGCGCAGGGGTACTATACTCGCCTTCTGCACCAGAGGACCCGGGTTCTATCCCCGGACAAAACAAATATTTGTGTGCATGAACCTGTCTATTTGTCTTCGTCTGGGTATTGAATAATTATGTATGTATTTACAAAAAAAGTATATAAGTATGTTTATCCGTTATCTAGTATCCATAACACAAGTTCTTCGTGAAACTTAACGTGGGCTAGATGATAAACGTGACTGTATGCAATTTTTTTATTTTTTTTTATTTAAATACGATGAAAAAGTAATATATTATCCAAAATAATGCGCAGCTGCTAAAATTTAATTACATTTTAGATTATCATGCATAGTAATAACTGTTAAGTATTTTAGTTTCTGATAGTTTATTTGGATTCAATAAGTAATATAAACCATAAAATAATTTTTACTTTAGAGTTACGTATAAAATGATTAATGACCAAACCTTAACTTTAAATCTCTCACAATCGTAATAATATCAAAATCCCATGTACAACTCTTCAAAACACTTTCAATGAAAGTTTAACTAAAAAAAATTGCACAACACAATCTGTAGTATTTAGTATTTTGGTAGCTAATACCAAGTGTACCATTCGAACTTTTTTTTAACACCCTCTGGTATTGTAACTTTTTGCAAGAGTCAACGATCGTTTTTTTTTCTTTTATTTTTTTTCACCGAATCCTATTTTTCGGATTTGAAGGGATTTAGACACTTTGTTGTGGCAACAATGACGCGCATGGTGATAGATATTTGTTTTGATTTAAAATGTATTTGGCATTTTATTTTTCCCACGTTATTGGAATATGGTTTAAATATTCAATTGAACTAAGCTCTGCTAAATTTGCATCTTAACAACATAAAACATTATAGGTATTGTATTAAGTTGAGAAATTGAATACTAATACTTTGTTACTATGGTTCTAGTTATGGAAATTCAACCACATATATGTTTTTAGGTAAATTATTTCCATGTGATCTTTAACATGCCATATCGCATACTTTCCGTGCATGCAATGTAAGTACAGTCACACAGCAGGGTCGGTCACTTTTAATCCCTTGTAATAGCGCCGTTTTTCGTAGAGCAAAAGAAGCTTCGTGCGCTGTTGACTGTATTTAAAAATAAGTACAAATTTTTGTTTATATATTAATATGTTGATAGATTGAATTTAATTACATGTATGACTAAGTTGTATTGTTAATAGTATGTAGTTGTATTGTATGGTGGTTGTATTGTTAGTAATATTGTTACTAACACTATGGAACCTAGTTCTGAAATAAATTATTTGAATTGAATAAGCAAAGTAGCACTTATAATAAGTCAATAACAGTAATAAATGTTATCTATATTACAGGCTAATAGCTTCTAACTAAACACAAAAAGTTAACCCTTTCACTAACCAAAAGACATAAAAAAAGAGCAGCAAATGACCCACATCTCAAAACAGTCATACAAGCGTAATTAGTTTTGTACCAAACAATAAAATATCGCTGTTTTTTTACCCCAAAACACCGGTTTTTAACCCCGATTCCCGGAATGGGGTATTTTTTGCGCCAATTGACAAAACATTGTGATTTATTTTCACGTTGTCAAGAGCCGATTGCTGTGAAATATCAAATACGTTTCGAGAGTTCTCATGACCTTTGTGTGTTTTTTTATGTTTTATTATTTAATTGAACCACAACACATTGTTTTTGGTTCTTACATATATAATCTTAAAGATTATATATGTAAGAACGACAGGGCGACATGAGATAAGTTGCTTTTTTCTAGCATATTTTCGTTTAATATTTATCACATAAAAATAGCAGCAAAATTAAAATAAAAACGTTATAATCTTAAAGATATCGATTATTTTCTGATTAGACCTATCTGTAATACAAATATTAATTATAGTAACTAAGAGAACCTATCATAAAAATTGAAACTAGTGCATTTTTTTAAAGTAATAAAATAGAAATTGCACACCATTCGCAATTTAAATAGGATCTCGTTCGATCGAATGGCTGTAGATAATTCCTTTGCCAACAATGCCGATATAACCCTTGCATAGATACGGACTAGTTTTATTATTTTATTAATTTGAATGTTGCCATTTTTGCGTATACCTGATTTATCACAATGGGGTAACGTACGGCGCAAATCCACTATTGAATTTTTGCATAGAGGGTTCTAATGTTTTGTTGTAATGTTTAAAAGAGCACGTAACGTAGGCAGATGTTTTATTATAAGTAGGATATAAGTATTCTCTTGAGTAAATTTCATAAGTATACCTTTACGTGTTACAAACCTGTATATAATATCACTTGAAAGAAATTTTAATTAAATAAAAAAGAATAGTCTTATGTTATAGAGTTAGAGACCATTAGTCATGTTTGAAAGTTTATACATTAGAGATAAAGAAACCATAACAATAAAGCCATTTTAAATTTTCGCACGTATTGATTTTTTTCTGTGTTTTTAGTCTGAATATATTATAAATAGTGCGCGTTTTAATATGAATGTATTTAAATATTAAGGAATAGGCACAGTTGACAAAATCCTTTGTAATAATGTTCTTTAAAATGTAAACATCTATTTAATTCGATCAAAGTCTCTTGCCACTAGAATTGTACCGAAGAGATTGAATGCATGCAAATAGTTCAAGTACCTCTCTTCTTATCTGATAATCAACAATGGAAATAAATTAGGCGTATAACTGGAGTGCACTATTGAATAGCATACGTCAAGTACAAAATCATTACGATTCAATCTTATCTCAGATCTACAAACCAAACCGCAAAACTTTTTGAGTTCTTTTTTTTAGGTTCTATTTTTACCGCCGACAATTTAGTGTTACTTTTCGAATTTCCAATGTCAATCGATTACGCTTCAATTCAAACGGCGAACATTCCTAACGGCTTGTTACTTTTAGACTGATTTATGACCAGAGACAAAGTTTAAAAGCGTTCGCGTTTTTTTTTCTTAAATATTTGTGTTTGGAACGGGTGTTTTATTTGTATCGAAAATTTCGCAAGGGTCGCACAGTGCAAAAGGGTTTCGTTATTACTATTATTAGAAAAGTAAGTTAGTGTAACCATTGTCTGGTAATGAATTATTGGGTCGGGACGTTTCAGGTACATTAGGTAGCATGTGAAGGGTTAGATGACATTGTGCAAAATGACAGTTCGAAGTTTCACACGTGAAAGTGCAGTCAGGTAGTTGCAATCTGTAACGAAATTTTTAAGTTTAAAGTGAACTCAAATCTATTATCATCTATGTAAGTTTTTACCATTATATTTGTGCTGCCAAGTCTCATATATAATCAAAATTAAGGTTGTAACCATTTTTTTCCTACACAAAATTATATTTGTAAAAACAGTGCTTGCCAATTGAAGGGTTACGAACATAACGAAATTATTTAAAAACAGCTTTTTGATTTTCATGGTCAATAGGTACATAAATTCTCTTTCACTAGAGCGTTTTTGAGTGTCTTTCAAAAGCAGGGTGCATTACATGTCATGTTAATATGTGGAATAGAATAATAAATCTCAATGCACTCACGTCAAGACGCAATTATTCAAATTTAACGAACCACGCGTGTAACCTCACCGTAACCCTAAACTGCCAAGGAGTCTTTTGTCAACCCGTTAAGCATCTAATAATACCACATTTTTTGTTAGTTAACCCTTGACGCGCCGGTAATTCTTAAGCCCCTACCTGACCTCTTTCACTTCCTGATCCATTCCTTCGCTACGCTGTCTGCGATGTGCGTGTGCGCACCTAGATCGAGTTCGACTTTTAAAATGTGGTTTTTAAAACTGGTGACTAATAGTGTTTTGTTTAGTGTTTGTGCTTAACGTTATTAAGGTGAGTCAGTGTTTTGGATTTAAAAGTTAATTTTACGATACGTCAGTGATGAAAAAATATTATAAGTGAAAGGTAATTTATGATAGAAAACCAAATATAGATTAGTTATCTTTAAAAAAACTAGATTTATTTTAAAACTTTAATATTTTTTTTTCGTCATCAAAGTCCCTGTGTAAATATAGTTACTTTCAGCAATAATGGTCCGAATTCTTGATACACTTTTCCTTATTACCCCCAGTGTCGTAATAAAAAGGGTAATTTTATTCATACACATAGCGACACAACAAACAGTTTATATGTCAGCAGTTCTATAGACAATAAAACGCTGGACTCTTCAGAGCACAGAACTCATAAGACTCTGCCAAGTTATTTATTCAGGCAAGTAAAACAGAACTAGAAAGAAATGTGTATTTTTGTTAAATTTGAAAAGAAGCGTCAATTATTATATAAACATAACTAATATCAAAATTTGTAAACAAATTAGGAAAATGATTTTCAAAGCTGCACTTAGAAGTAGCGAATTATTCCTGCGAAGGTGCTCTAAACTCCAGAAAAATAAAAAACACAAAACCAAAACTAATAACAAAGAATCTCAAATATTATGGTTAATTATAATATAAAAAAGAGTGAGTAATGTTTATGAATAGTGCGAAAAAACAACAACAATTGGATAAATTACAATTTATTTATTACAGGTAACTAATAAAAATATCTAAATACCTATATTTTTAGTTCATTTGCTAAGATTATAAATTCACTAGCGCCACCGTCAACTGCACATATAAAATGGTAACCTTGTACACGGCAGCAAAGGATGATACTCTGTTATTTCCAACATATTCCAATATATTATTTTTTATTGCCCCCTCGAAGGGTGGGCGTCGCGTCATGCGTGATATTTGATATAAAGTCGGAACTCAACTTCGTTATGCGATATTCTTTTTTCAAAGGACAATGGTTCGGAGACGTAACATATTTTTGAAGAGATAGTATATGTTAGATGTTCCCCGGGATGGATGCTAGAATAAGTCCAATTATGTCGACATGTTTGTAATGGGAGTTTGTTAGCGAACTTGTTTGTGGTTGGAGTTGCTCGTTTGGTATTTGGAAAGGATTCTTACAATTCATGTTTTGACTGTCAGCAGTTTTCGAATACTGGTTTGGTTATTTTATACATCTTTAGTAACAATAACAAGTTGTAGTTTTTGTTAGGATAAATGTATGATTTTAATTACTTTACTAAGTTACTAAGTTAAATTACAATATTGTACGATTTGTGTTCGACCACGACATGTTTATTTTTTAAATGTTGTTGCTTCGGTAAAACCTGATTATTTTCTTGCGCCCGTCCTTCCTGTCAGTTAAAAGATATTCTGAATGGTTGCTATGAAAAAAAAAAAACTTATAAAAGTTCTTTATTTAAATAAGAAGAGTTTAACTTTGACTTTATTTAAGTTTTAATTATTGATTGTATGCAGTACTTACATCAAGTAGGTTATATATCATCTAATATGTTCTAACAACAATGGTATTTGAAATTTAAAGAAATTAAAAAAAAATACTGTTGATTATACACAGATATAAAGAATTTACAAATTGTTAGTCTTTTTTGAAACAAAAAATACCTTTAAGCACGATCCAGTGTCAAACTTCAATACCTTAATTATCAACAAAATCCAATATAAGAAAGTAGGAAAATCGTTATAACTAACAATGTCGTCCCTCGTCCGCCATTACTAGTGCGAACAAAAGCGCGGTAAATAAGAGTGGGGGCGGTCAGTCACCGGCCCGCCCCGGGTCCGAGCCACCCCTGCAGGGGGGTGGTGACGACCCCCGCAAACATTTGAGGGTTATTAATTAAGTAGTGGCCGCCTGCCAGTTTGCTCGCGAATGAGAGTTTTTGTAATTGTTATTGCATAGATGTGGATAAAATAGGGAAATATTGTGATAACAATTATTATTACAATATTAAGGGCTGGTTTCACAACTTACTGATAAAGCTTTTTTATTTTTTAATTATTTTTTATTATTAGATAGGTAAAGCGCTTGACCACTATCTTGCCTGATGAAAAGCAAAGATGCGATCTAGGAAGTAACGCGCTTGCCTAGAAAATACCTATTCACTCGTGCCTTGAAGACCCCCAAATTGTAAGTGTCAGGAAACACAAGACTGAGGCAAGGAGTTCCACGCTTTGGATTGTTCTCTGATATCTAACTTTGTCTACCAAATGCTGATTACCTTTTTTTTTACGATCAAACTTCCCAATAAATTATTTGGCAGCAAGTCATTTCGGAACTGCAACGTCGATTTTTTGTGTTGCGATTGTGTGACGCAAATAATCGTCAAGTATAAACAATTTTGAATAATACCTAAATAATACTTTTTTATACGTACATCTTAAGTTTATGGCGCGCACTGTTCATTGAAATAAAAAAACTTTTCCGGATATTAAATATGTGCCATATTTTTTTAAGGAAAAGTTGTTTTATTTCAAATATTTTTTTATCGTTGATATAGACTTAAATCAACTTTTTCATATTTTCAATTATAACTATTCGTGTAAAATAATACTATTCGTGTAATTAGCTACACGGTGATCAGTCTCCCTAGCCGGAACTATTTCACCCAGTTCCCCAAATCACCTGAAATCAGGATGTAACATACCAATTAGCTTGAACAACTAGAAAAATGATATCCTACTGATACTGATTCCGACGAACTACATTAATTGAATTAAGTTAATGTTTTTGGATATTAATTGTGTTACCCACTTAATTATTACCAACCTAAAAACGATTTATAGCTTATAATGCTTATAAAATAGAAACTCATATGGTTTTTTTTATTAACCTGACCACAAGAAACACACCAAGAAATAAAATCAATTAAACATATTTTTTATAATAAAAATAACAGTGCAATATTGATATGCGAGATAATTTATAACGTGAATTTAATATATTTATTTAAGGAATAGTTAAAAACTGCTCACCCCGTGTTTTTATCATACCTAAACAAAAAACATGAAGTCAAAATGTAAGTAAAAGTTATTATAATTACACACGTAATCGTCGTAGCATTTCGTAGCGACGCGTTACTATTAAAGTCGGATTCCAAAAGCATGTGCCGCACAAAATGTGCAGCACATGTTTCGTGCACAAACTCAAATAGTGCGTCAACTACGCTGCACATTAATAATTTTGAAATTTTTGTATTTTTCAATGCTATTTTTATACTTATGATAAATTTTAAATAAAAATTATTTTAAAATATCAGCTCGGCCACAAGTGAATTCTTAGATGACAGACAGACTGTAGCCACTGACCTACCGAAACTTAAGTCTCGGTAGCTCAGTGGTTAGAGCATTAGACCGGATTTCCAAAGGTCGTGGATTCGAATCCCATCCGAGAATTCACTTGTTGAGTTGATTTTTTCCAATATTTTTCTATTTAAAACATATTATAAGTACGCGGCTCATGTCCACTGACAAAGTTTTGCGTAATTTTTGTAAGCGAAAAGTGCTGCACTCCTACGAATGCGCGAAAAAATAAATGTTTTCATAACAGCGGAAGCAAAGAGATACGAGTGCGCACCCATTTTGTGAATGTTTGCTAAAGAGAATCCACCGAAAGGAACATTTGTGCAGAACTCTGTGCAGCTGCACAGTGCCGCACATTGGTGGAATTGCGCCTTTAAAGAGACTTATAAAAGTTACAAGATAGTTACTTACAATAATAATTTTATTTTCCATCTTTAATTTTATTTATCATTGTTGTGTCTGAAATAAAAATTAACCCTTGATGACTTTCTCACAATATCTTTTCGTAATAAATACGTTTGCCACAAATATGTATCTAACTTAGGAAGAAAGTCTTTACCGTGACAGCCACCGGTATCAGACCCAGGGGTCCCGGGTTCGATTCCCAGCGGGGGTACATATTGTATTCGGTTTGGTTGGTAGTAGGACTTGTTCTAAGTCCGTCTGGCTAGCTACCACCATCTACAATCTAAATCTGACGCCATAACAACAATGTTTTCAGCATTGTTGTGTTCCGGCAGTAAGAGATAAGATAGCCAGTTCCTCAGTGATTGAGGATTCCGGGAAAGGCTCGCTTCCATCTTCAGCCTCATCAATCCTTAACATCAGGTATGATGAAGGCTAAGAGACTCCCCGTCTTGTTCATAAACAAATCATACATAACCGCATCCTATTACCAGAAAAATATACTACTAACAATAATAAATACCGTATTCAAATCGTGTCCTTGTTAACATTTGTAATTGTTTTCTTTTAGTTGTAATTAATACAAACATACTTGACGACCTGTTTGGCGCAGGGGTACTAACCGCACCTTCTGCGCCAGAGGTCCCGGGTTCGATCCCCGGACAAGACAAATATTTGTGTGCATGAATATGTCTATTTGTCTTGGTCTGGATGTTTAATATGTATTTACAAAAAAAAGTATATAAGTATGTTTATCCGTTATCTAGTATCCATAACACAAGTTCTTCATGATACTTAACGTGGGCTAGATAATTGGTGTGATTGTATGGAAATATTTATTTATTTATTTATTATTTATACTTTCGCATTTAAAATACTAGCGACCGCCCGCGGATTTACCCGCGTGGTTCCCGTTCCCATGAGAATATCGGCGTAAAAAGTAGCCTATGTGTTATGTCACTACTTGAAATCCCTAGATACCTAATTTCATCCAAATCTGTTCTGTAGTTTTAGCGTGAAGTGAAAGATCACATTTATAATATTAGTGGGATACAAATTATAATTGTACGAGTATAACGTGTTTTCTGAGACAAAGCGGGGTTTGCTCGCTGCATAGATAACGACCTAGATGCCTTTTATCCTCCTGTACACTGAATACTGACCGCGCAATTTGTAGAAATCCATGGGTTACGGTTAGTGATGTCCAACGTACAATATTTAAACGAAGTTACACTTTAAATTCTTGAAATAATACACTCAAAAACCAAAAATAACTAGTCGTTTACACAAACAAGACGATGACATTTAAACGTTAGAACTTGTTTATTTTATTTTATTTTATTTATTTTATTTTCTTTGGGAAGTTTACAGCAGTATTTACAAATTAGGTAAATAAGCAAGCACTTAAAAGCTAATTACAAACTTCCACAGATATTTTTTTATATATGTATTTGATTTTTTTAGGCTGAACAAATCAGCTACATGTTTAGGAAGTATTTTCGTTTAAGTCAGTGACTATTTTTGCATTGAATAATGTAATAGTTTAAAATATTTTCAAAGTAATACTTGTTTGTAGACAATCCGACTTGTCTGCATAGTCCAATATTGTAGACATGACTTCACAAAATATAGGGAACTCCGTTCAGTGGTCACACGTGCGGTGTGAATATGCTTTTTTCGTGATGCAGTTAAGCTCGTACAAACTAGATTGTGCAAACTTCAATATTTTGAGATCTCTTTGAATTCTTACTCACAACATTTATTTAGTACAGGCGAAGGACATAGAAGTGATATTAACATAATACAATAAAAAGGATACTAAACAAAAAAATAATACTTAATTTTAAGTTACAGTATTGAATAAATAGTCCCACGGCTGCACTTAAAGGGACCTAGTTCAGCATTGTGTCAGTATTACACTGACGCTGGTTTTCAACTAGACCGCTTTTAGTCTATTGACACCTGGATGTCATATACATAAAAATGTATAAACAATAGTGCAGATGTGCGATTGTGTGTGTGGTTTTGCATATGTATGTTTGAATGCGAATGTATGTGCATGTGTGTGTATACGTGTGAATGTGTGTGTTCATCTCTGTGCGTGCGTGTGAAAGAGTGTTTTTATATCTGCGCGTGTACCGTTATCGAATTGAGTTAAAACCTCCTTCGAATAGCTTTACTCAAATAACTTCTTATATCGCTCAATTGACTATGTGTGTCAACGAAAATAATTTTAACGGACTAAAGCGTGCCTTGAATGACCGCCTACAGCCGCAGGAAAAACGTACGAACCAAGTTGGCTCAGTCCAATCTTCAGCATATCAACGACTGCACAAGCCGCGCTTTTGGGCCCGAGCTTCTGGGTGGGAAAGTTTTAACATTTATTATCGACACGAAAGAAGAAGATCGACTGTGTCCAACAATAGCAGTGTGGGTGCCTCCCCCTATAGAGGGGGGGGGGGGGGACTGACCGCGATATTTGTAGCCGTCGGCCGATGAGAGCGATACACAGAGATGCCCCTGGACACTAATAATGTAACCTTTTGTGATTCATAAACTTTATGTTGTTTATCAGCTGAAGTGCGCAGCCATCAAGAGAGTCTATCTAGACCCTGGCCCACTTCCTATGGTGCCCCACGTGCCCTACAGCTGTGCCCTACTGCGAGCTGTGGGCCCCAGGTACCTTTCAGCGAGCTGAGGACCGCTACTGAGTCTGTGGTTCAAGAGAGCGAGCTCTGGGCGAGAAAGATTGAAGTATCATCGACAAGATAGAAGGAGAAAATCGAATGTGCCCAACACTAGCAGTGTGGTGGCGGCCTCCAGAGACTGACCGCGTGATTTGTAGCTGTCAGCCGACAGAGTGAGCAATGCACGGAGATGCCCAAGTAGTTTACTTTATATACCTTTTTTTTAATCCAATTCCTTGACGATTCTTATCGACTCTGCCCAACACTAGCGGTGTAGGTGCCTCCTCCCTTTCGGAGGGAGGACTGACCGCGACATTTGTAGCCGTCGGCCGACAGAGTGAACGATGCACGGAGATGCCCCTGGATACTAATTTAGAGGCTGGCTGGCATTAAGATAAAGAACAGCTTAGCTTATGCATACGTCATTACGCTAGTGGGATACAGTTCTGTTACTTAACTTTGTATTAGAAAGAAAAAATATTTTCATTTTTAGAGAAAAAAAAATTGTGTAAGTAATAAACGAATATATAAGAGAAGAGTACACTTTTTTTAATGAACTTTAAATTACCAACAGAGTAAATTTTTCAGATTTTGAAAAACAAAGTTAAAGAAAGCAATGTATATATATATATATGTAACCTATAGACGACATATTTTAAGAAAATACTTAGTAATAAGGAACTTTTTTGATCGAAATAGAACAGAAAGCAAAATTATTTAATCTGTAATAGTACATAAAATGCGAGCAGGAAAAATCGGGGGCAAGTACAACCCTTTTACATAATAACATAACAAAGTCAACAAGGGAGATGCGAGATGGGAGTTAGCAAAAATGCTCGGCCAACAAACACGCTAATAGTCTCGTAAAGTAGCTGCTGCCGACCACCATACCAAGACCCACCCTACCTTATAGTCTAGTTAGAAACTTGTGAAGTCGATCGTCCGATAGAGGTTTCGTTATACTGGATGCGTAGAAGCAAATGTAGACTCGCGCCATTTCCCTTTATTGGTCGTTTGGCCAGTTCGGATTTCGGATCCGCGCTTCTAATTGATTCGGTGTTCCATATTGGAAGAAATCGCTTTCGGTGATTTATATGAGATGGATCTATTGATTAGTTAGTGCGTTTAATGCGAATAGATAAAAGTATGTCGACAATTTTAGAATAGTCAACTTAAAGTTGTTGAAAAAAAAATTGTTGGTAACATCTTTACTCATATCATCGTAGTTCGTTTTGTCTATCTTCAGCCATTTTTAATGTCCCCACTGCTGGAGCACTGGCCTTCCTTATAGATGGATAAGGAGAATGGGCCATGACCCATCACGTGGGCCTAATGCGGATTGGTGAGTTTTAACGAATGCAAATGCAGCCGGGACTAACGGCTTAACGTGCCTTCCAAAGCACAGAGGAGCTCGAGATAGTAAATTTTTGGTCGTCCATCCCGTGACCGACCATTGCGAAAGTTGCTTAACCTCAACAAACGCAGGCCGAGCGCGCGAAACACTGCGCCACGGGCTCCTCAGTAGTTCGTTTGACTCTAGGAAATAACTATAGAGACTTATACCAAAGAATACTAGCTTTACTAGATTATTAGCTACTATGACTACGAACTCGATAGAAAAGGGTTACAGGGTAATTAATAATCCTTAGTGTACCGCGTTTTAGTATATTTATTTTATTTTCTTTTAATAGGAAACTCAATAGCCATTTAGTTAGGAACTCTTAGCCAATAACATAGTTTCACCACATTTTTAATAGGCAGACAAAATAAACCTGCGAATCTCAGAAATAAACTAAAGAAGAACAAACACTTAAAATATTAAACTAAGTAGCTCAATAGGATTGACCTGTATGGTTGACAGACTGATCTTTACAAATAAATAAATAATAAAGTACAAATAATTTAAATATAAATAAATAAATATCTTTTAATTAGTAATTTTTTTTCAACTTAGATTTCGTTATTTTATGTTTACCCAAAACTTCAAAATCATTTGTAGCACTCGACATAACAAACAATTTTTTGTATGGAAGCAACTCTGAAATCCGCTACCAACCCATACATTTTAGCAGAGTACAAATATTTTTTTCTATGAAACAGCTGATTTTTTTTTCGCGATTTCAGGGTTGATCTGGTAATGGCCATCTAGGGAGTGACTGGAGAACATCCAAATTGCTTTACACACCCAACTGATATGATTAACATTCTAAGAGATGTATGGATATGTTTAAAAAAACGACGAAAATAGCATAAAAAATTATGAAAATTCTGAATCTGTAAACTCTGATCCTTACATCTTTTAGAATGTTGATCAGATAGTTAGGTTTGTTCAGCAATCTGGATCTCCTCTATTCACACCTTGGATGGCCATTCAGATCCATCATCAGATCACAGTTCGGTCAATCCTTGACAGAGGACCAAGGCTTTTCTTCTTCCAAACACACTTTTCTTGAGTGATTCTGGCGTAAAAACTATAATATAGATGATTCCATCATTATTTAGCCATGAGAAATAGCGTCAAATACTACATCGACGTATGTTAAAATACGCATAGTACGTACTTACTAACTAAAATAATTCGATTTTTTTTATGAGCAACGGGGAGACTCTTAACTTTCATCATACCTGATGTTAAGTATTGATAAGGCCGAAGATGGAAGCGAGCCTCTCTCGGAATCCTCATCACTGATAAACTAGCTATCTTATCTCTAACTACTTTATTCTACACATTTTCTAAGTGTTGTCACATATAGTCAAGCACTGTAAAATGTAAAGAAAATGTTTATCATCCTAATTTTTAGTTTCTTGTTTTTTTATTTCTTTTGTGTTTACCCGCATAGTTAGGTTCAATTTTCCCTTTTAAGTTATGTTAGTGTAGGTACAAATTTGTAAAGAATGCAAATAAAGTTTATTATTCTAACTGCCGGACCACAATGTTGTTATGGCGTCAGGCTTAGATAAGATGGTGGTAGCTAGCCAGGCGGACTTACAACAAGTCCTACCACCAACCAAACCGAATACAAATGTACCCCCGCTGAGAATCGAACCCGGGACCCCTGCGTCTGATACCGGTGGTTGTTACCACTAGACCACAGAGGCGGTTAAAAAATAATAAAATAATTACTAAGATAATTTTGTCTCAAAAACATTAAATGGTTTAATCTGAAATTTGTACATATGTACTTTAAATCCACCGATCTTGTATATTGCATCAATACATCCCGCCGTGCAGCGCTCGACACGGCCAAGTATCTATTGAATGCACGCCCTATTTGATGCAACTCCTGACATACGAGTGCATGGTGCAATCGGAATGTGCATCACTAACACGCAATATTGGATTGTATATAATAATAAATATTTTATATCATAAATATTTAAACTATGTAGCTTCGACCTGTTAAATGTTAATGGCTTCGCGCGCTGGGGACAGACGTTATAATTTACTCCCTAGTTTGTATGGGGAAAGAAAAGTATTCCCACTCGCTATTTTTACCTTTTGTCTCTCTATGAGAACCTTCCTTGTGTCTTAACGAAATTATAAAGTAGGTACTCGGTGATCATGGCGCATGCAACTGTGCCAAAATATCGGGGACTCGACAATAAATCCCGTTTCTCGTAATACTTATAAGTAATTACAAAGCCGAATTGATGAAGGTAATCAAGTTTTAATTTCACTAATTTTCATTTGTGCACATTAAGACACGTCAAGTTTCACACTCTGTAGGTCTAGGTAGATATATTATATCTGACTAACATTGATGTGATTCCGAAATATGTTGCAGTTACAAATTACAAGTTTAAGGTACCTAACCACCGTGACCACGGCAGCTGAAAAGTTGCCGAAACGTCAGGAAAATCAAAAACCCCTAAAAACCTAAAAATACGGACAATTACAACTTAGTTCGTGAAATATGGCGCGTTTGATATCCGTAAAAGTTGTTTTATTTCAATGAACAGTGCGCGCCAAAACATAAGATGTACGTAAAGGTACCTAAGTAAGAAATTTATTATAGATAGAAACACCCAGACACAAAACACGAACAAACAATATCCCTGGTATGCAAATATTAAATAAATAAATACAAATTAATTTTTACACTCACACTAATTAACCTAGCCCCAAAGTAGGCAAGGCCTGTGTTATGGGATGCTAGGGATAACGGATACAAATTCATATAATTATACATAGATAAGTATTTTTATAGTAAGTTACATTAGCTGTGTAGTGTCGGCTTAGAATAGCACTACCCCCTCTCATCCCGTGGGTGTCGTAAAAGGCGACTAAGGGACTCAGCCTTCAGGAGACGGGCAGCAGCGTCTCCTACAAACTTGGCCATACTGCGATCGCCAACCCGCCTGCCAAGCGTGGCGATTATGGCAAACCCCCCTTTTGGGGGAGGCCTATACCCAGCAGTGGGTGTTATATGTCTAAGACGACGACGACGACGAAGTATTTTTGTATATAAATATATATAAACGTCCATGTCTCGGGTACTAATGCTTCTATTCACAATACAATCATTAGCTCCTACCGGGATTCAAACCCAGGACCTCAGAGTAGCCGACACCTTGAAACCGGTGAAAGCACAACTCTACCACGGAGGTTGTCAATTACAGTATTACTTCATCTGGGACGTTGTTAAATGTTAAGTGACAGTATCAAGGCCAAGTATTTTATTTGAACTGATCAATACAATCCATCCTACCTGTAAGCAATAAGAAATAAGTATCGTCTAATAACAAGCAAGTATGCTCCAAAATAATATCATATAACTTGATAAGTATTATTATGTCTGTCAGCGAACGGCGGTCACCATCGCAACTAATACCTGGCAACGCTGTTTAGCATTAAATGCCTTGTAATAAAGGCGAATTTTCTATGACAGCGTTTGGGAAGATACAAATAGCTGCCCCTACGTGGAGTTAGAATGCCTGGAAGAGAATATTTATTTTTCAAAACTTTGTATCGATCGTATATTATTGTGTATTCGGTACTAAGTATTACTTGTTGTAATTCTTTGCTAGTCGTAGTTATTTATAACAAAATTTTCTTGTGTGTCATGTCAATAATACAGATTATTCATTTTTATAATCGCGACTGAACACTGCTTGAGAGTGCCTTAAATGTAACTTCAATGTATTCGTGTGCGAAATAGCACTTTGTAAGAACAAAAATTTGTGTTCTCTATGTTAAGGCAATATTCGAAAAAAATATACTGAAGCGAGATAGCAATGAGAAAACGACGCACAAGGGAGCGAGACCGATTTTGCAGATTAGGCAAAAAAAACACAAAATCATTTCGTATTAAAAAACTACAGTGATTTAAAAATTATTTGTGTCCACTTATTAAACCAATTTCCAATAGTGTAAGTAACCCCATTTCAGAATAATCTTGAATTTTCGTATTTTTTAGAGGTCTTTTCGAAAAGAAAAAGTGTCGTGGCAAAATTATAAAATCGTGTTTTTTAAACTATACCAATTTAGATAAAGGTAACAACTGTAACCGTGCTATAGTTTTATATCAAAAAGTCCATACTTTTTCCGAGGAGCGCCTTAAGGCGCCTTTCACCCGCCGCCTCTTTACTTCGTATGGGACATTAACTAATATTAATGAATGAAAACCTATTTAATTCATTAGTATTTGTTCCAAATGTCCCATTTTATCGCGTACTATTCCGTTACTAAATATTAGACGTTTAATTCATCAAAGCTTGCCGTAAGTATTTAATTTCTCTAGTAAAGGTTGTGTAAATTGACATTACACTAATCCTTATAACTAATTTTTGTCTATATATTTCAGGAAAAGTATTTGTCAATCCATGAGACTAGAAAAAATGATTATACCGTTTCAATATCTCTTCTAGATGAACATAACTCTCGAACGTCGAAGGTAGTGGGACAGTTAATATATTTGAAGTAAGGTAGAAAAAGGGTTCCGTGTACTATACCTTTGTGCGGGTGCCCTTTAGTGGGATCTAATAAAACCTTGTTACGACCAAAAGGGATACCAATCCCAATATTGAAAGTGTTCTTTAACATGATACGGAATTTAGGGACTTCCTTTCTGATATTAAATCGGGAGAAATCCTGTTACGATAACAATGTAATGGCGGTTTCTATATCTAATAGTTTTTCGGCTCGTATTACGTAGCAACTGTTATTATATGTTAAAAATGAGATTTATAGCAAATTTACCAAACAATAATTAACCAAACTCGTATCTCTGTTTTGTTAATCATAAAAAATCGAAACGAATCACCATCTTTTAATCGATTACATTTCACGATTTTTCACAATTTTCTTTAGTTAACGATAAATTATAATTTTAGTAAGCTTACTAAGTAATCAAAATTGTCTTAAATAAAAACTCATTGCGAAATTTTTAACATACAATAATTTATATTATACTAGCAGTTTCACACGCGTGGTTTCCGCTCCCGTGCGAATCTATACTATAAAGCTAATACTAATATTATAAAGCTGAAGAGTTTGTTTGTTTGACCGCGCTAATCTCAGGAACTACTGGACCGATTTAGAAAATTCTTAGACCATTAGAAAGCTACATTTCTCCCGAGTGACATAGGTTATATTTTATCCCTATATTCCCGCGGGAACGGGCACCACGCGAGTAAAACCGCGAGGATCCGCTAGTATTCGGATAAAAAGTAGCCTGTGTTAGTCCAATACTTGAAGTCTCAAACCAAATTTCATCAAAATCCGGCCAGTAGTTGTTGCGTGAAAGAGTAATAAATATCCAAACATCCAAACATCCTCACTAGCTTTTATAATATTAGTAGGATACGATCCTTCTTAAGAACCAGTACATAAACTATAGCCAATAAATTCATAATTATAATAAATAAATAGATATTTTCTAAAATTTAATAAGTACTTAATTAAATAAAGTGGTTGTATCAAAAAGTATTATAAAACATTTTGGAATAAATATGTTAAGTTTTGCAGTGAAACCGATATTATTTTTTAATCTAGAAAAGTTAAAATCCTATTAAAGTTAGGTGGGATTTAAGCTTCAGTGTCCTTAGTTCAGTTTGCTTACAAGGCTTATTGGGGTTATATAATCCTAACTAAGCCTAAACATAATTAAAAAGCTATGATTTGTTAAATGTAGCTAGATTATAATTAAAAAATATTTAGCTTATTTAATAACTGATGAAAACCGATAAATTTAGTTTAGGACTAACTATTTAGTAAAAAATTGTATAGGTAGGTACCTAAACTTTTGACAAAATTGAAGATCAAAATTAAAACAAAAAGATCCTAATTTGTTTGATAAACTTTTTTGCGGCCAGCATTATTTTCAACTTGTAAACGGACTATTAGGATTAAAAAAAAATTCTTTGTTTAAACTTTTTAAATTTCACAGCCACAGCATAAAACCTACTTCATTTAAATTTCGAACTTATTATCCTTTCGTGATAAGATCTACTGTACAATCTAATGGCCAGATGCTACTCTTTTCGCGGGCTACAGTCGGCCCATAAAAATAAGTATTGAGTACATTTAGTACTGTGTCAAATAAAATTAACAGATAGATGTGCGTCATTTAATTATGTCTAGTACTTATATCAGAGGCTTCATTGAGATTAAGGACAAACTATTAGAAACAATTTATGAACTACTACTTTGAATATATTTTTTAACCTATCTACAACGGGAAGCGTTTAGCCTTCATCATACCTGATGTAAGTAATGAGAAGACTGAAGGTGGAATCGAACTTATTAAACCTAATGACCTTGAAATACCTTTTTAACCTGGCGTGAGTGAGGTCGGTTATGTCATGTCATACCCGAGAAGTTTCTAAACGTAGATTATTTAATTTTATTGTTTCCCTGCGAGTCTCGTCTTTGCAGTAGCTGGAGGGAACGGTGTGGGGAGTGAAAAAAAACTGTTGTTCAAAATGTGTTCAATTTTTTTTTGTTAAATTTCTGGTCTAATTTTTTGGACTAATTTTAGTGCTATGTTACATGATCTTATAAGACTTTTCAGTTCCTTTTTAGTAATAGTGGTTAGAAACAATTGTTTAGTTGTTTTGCCCAAGAAGTTGGAAAGTTGTTACATTATATTATGAAGCTAAACGACCAATTTTTTTTAGAGAAATTTTAGTTACTTTGTTATTTATATACTTAATTCAGGTTCGCAAAATTTGTGACGACTCGATAGGGACTTTGGCGCGTAGTACGCGGCCGAGTAAGGTATCAAATTAAAGGTACTCGAGTCTATTTGTTCCGAATACTATAAAATATACAAAATGTTAAACGTGATGATCACAAACTGCAATTAAAGATTTTCGCATAATTTGGAATTTTTCGTCGATCGACGAACCCGAGTATCGGGTTGTAACCGCCCTAGTTTTAATAAAATAAAGCTTTTTCTAATAATTATGGTTTTTTATTTACTGATACTGTTGAATGACGCTATTATTAATATATTATTATTATTATTATTTGTGGAAACTGTATTGGCAAATGTGTTATTTATTTGTGAAACCTACATGTGTTGTAAAATTGCTGTTTGTTTTCCTAATAAACTAAATAAATAAATAAATATATCTCAAGTAAAATGCGAATAACACGATCATATAAAAAAAATGTAGTTTCGGGTATCTCCTACCCACCTCATAGCTGGTGTAATTTCTCACCTGATTCACGCCGGATTAAACGCAGCCACTGCGTAAAACCTCCATCATTTAAATCCTTGATCAACACATACAACTGTAATGGCCAGACGCTACTTTTTTCGCGGAGTACATGCAAGTATGCAATGTTGCGGTGCGCATGCGTCAGTTGGCCGAGACTACCTGACCGCGACCGGACACTGATCAATATTAAAGTCCAAGGGAGGATGCCGGGGGATGACTGTTTGTCTGTTAAATATAACATAGAGCTGGTTTTACCACCACTGTAATTTAATTTGAATATTATGTTTTTGAGAGATTTTTGTTTGAGTTCTCTTACTAAGCTACAAGAGGAGCTGACCGCTTAGCAGTAGTGAAGGGTCCATACATACCGCGATTGCCATCGGTTTCTCTTTCAGGTAGCCTACCCCAGCGATGCAAATACAGATGATAATAACTATGTTATTAATTTATGATTTTGTAATTTTTGCATTTTTCAATGCTATTTTTATACTTATGGTAAAATTTAAATAGAAAAATATTGGAAAAAATAACTCGGCCACAAGTGAATTCTCAGCTGAGAGAGCTCTCTGAGAGCATTGGACCGGATTTCCAAAGGTCGGGGGTTCGATTCCCGTCTGAGAATTCACTTGTGGCCGAGTTAATTTTTTCCAATATTTTTCTATTTAAAATTTACCATATGTTATTAATTTTTGCCAATAATTAGTGAAATCCTAGGTAGTTGCAAAGTATACCAAATGTTTAGTTTTCCTTGTTTATTATTGTTTGATTTGTGATTTTTCTTAGTCCGAATTACCGTCGTCGCCATATTTCCACCCTTCGCCACTGCCGCTTAGATCACGCATCCTAGTAGACCAACACATTGCAAGTTATGCGTGCTGCTCCACCGCGCACTTGGTGGGATGCTTAATACTACCAAGAACAATTTTTGGAAAAGCTAGGTACTCCATTTGTCACTATTATACGTTACAAAACGACGCAAGTTTCTCAATTTAGGATTGTTACAAATATACACTATACTCTATTTAAATAACGGTCCACATTCATCATTCATCTTTTCCCCGTAAGCCACAAAAAAATCTTATTCATTACTTTTACTCTAAAGTTGGCGGCACATCAATTTTAACATGTTTAACTTTAGCAAGGCCTTATCTAAAGTTAATTGGAATGGTTTTCGTTATGAACCTATTAACTTTAAATTATGTATGTTATCCTATCTTGATGTGCTTTTGACTATACCAATGTATAGAGACAATAAATTTGAACCTACTTAATTTTCTTACCTACTTATGTTTTATGTTTGTAGTTTATTGAAAAAAAAGTGTGTTCAAAATATTCTAAAAAGCGTTGTAACAACTCTATGCTAAACTGCCTTAACTCACCTTTTGCGGACACTCGGGGGAGGGTCCAGGAGAAATGACGACCCTTAACTAAAACACACACTGACGCACGGCACACACGCAAGCTGTCCGACACACACACACACACACATACACGTAGGGTTGTTTGCGCGGCAAACTTGCCGGTTTCTGGTCAAGTGGGACGTGGCTGAGTGAAAAAAAATTATAAGTCGAAACCTTGAAGAAGAAAATACGTAGGTACTATTAGCATAAGTAAAAAAAATGTAGAAATCGCCTTGAATGTAAGTAAGTGATTAAGAGAAATCAAAAGTACATTAAATACTAGAAACTTAACTCAAAACTCTAATAAAATAAGTAATCCAGATATTTTTGCTTTCATAGCGTTAACTATTTATTGATTAAAGACAATTCATAAGTATCAAATTGTTTTCATAAAAATAGCCAAAATTTATTTAGTTATCCTTGACACTATCATAATTTTTTATACTTACTAAACTTGCAACTGTTTTTTTTTACTCTGGACCAAACGCAACTTCATACAAGAAATTGCGAAGAACCATTAAGCCTACTGCACACCACCCACCGTGCTACATCTATACATATATAGGATAGATGTGTCCGTAGTTACATCCTTGCCGGACCAGTTTCCACACGGCTGGGTTTTGTTAATTTAATTAGGGACACAAAAAGATTAGGGATGCGCACACAGAGTCTTTGTAGGGTTCGGGGTGTGTGCGTCCACCTTTATGTGTTTTAATCTGTTGAGTGCATAATTTGTTGGTGTTAGTGCTTTTTACGAGTATATTGGCTGGCTACCTTTAAATATAAGTATGTACTGATTTGATTATATAATTTTATAACTTGAATCTAACAAAACCGCCTCTGTGGTCTAGTGGTACAACCACCGGTATCAGACCCAGGGGTCCCGGGTTCGATTCCCAGCGGGGGTACATATTGTTTTCGGTTTGGTTGGTGGTAGGACTTGTTGTAAGTCCGTCTGGCTAGCTACCACCATCTTATCTAAGTCTGACGCCATAACAACAATGTTTCAGCATTGTTGTGTTCCGGCAGTTAGAGATACGATAGCCAGCTCCTCAGTGATTAAGGATTCCGTGAGAGGCTCGCTTCCATCTTCAGCCTTATCAATACTTAACATCAGGTATGATGAAGGCTAAGAGTCTCACCGTCGTACAATAAAAAAAAAAAAAAAAAAGGCCATAACGAGTGTTCATTCGTAAAATATGTTATCATTATAATAAATGCGAAATGTTTAGTGTCTGTTTAGCTATATACTTTTTTTTATAAATTTTGATTCTTATAAAATATAATAGTAAAACTGAAAGATATTCAGTGTTAACAAACAATACTACTAATATTATAAACGTGAAAGTATGTCAGTTTCTTTGTCTGTCACTAGGCTACTTTTAATCCTGATATTCCCACGGGAACGGGAACCCTGTGGGTCGCTAGTACGAACATAAATAAAACTAATGCTAAAAACTGAATAGATTATTCTTTCAATTTAAAATTTTCTACATTATGAACAGATATTTTCATCATCATCTCCAAGTGAGCACGATCCGCGACAATAATTACCAACAAATTAATCAATTCTTAAAATTGATATTGATTACCATTGCTTTCTAAAAAAAGCACAAATCTATAAAAAAAAACAGAAACACCTTCAAGCATTATGCAAATCAACTAAAGTTCTAAACATTGCAATAACGTTTTCCCCACTTTCGTACTACTGAAAAGACGCGCGTAGATTTAGTAAAAATACGTTTGCCATCAGCTCAGAGCGCCATGTTTATTTTGAAAACAGTTGCCGATTCCTATCGCGATACCGCTGAATATAAAAAGTAAGTCGATAGCTTACCACTGGAATTTATACTTTTGGATAACCGAAATATGTTCACCAGTCCAGTCTACGTTGACCTTCCCTCCCGCGTTTCGCTTAGGCAACATTAGGTGATACAGGGGAAGTTATCAGGGGACGTAAGGGTCTTATGAGCCTGGTTTTATGTTCGTCGAATATATCGTATAAATTCAGCCCACGGGCGAATATAACGCTGGTAGTCTACGGGTTGTTTTCACATAATAGAGTCATTTTCTTTTGTTTTTGCTACACATCTCTCTCGTTATAGGTACGCAGACAATGAAAACAAAAGACGGTGTTTTATTTCGGGCCTTAACTTTCGCTTTTTATAAAGGCCTTTATAACGTCGTGTATGGAGTTTAGGTGAATAACAAAATTTGATGTTAATCAAATAATGGGAAACGTATGTTGGACATCAAGTTGTGAGTATTGGGAACCACTGTAGGTTATTTTTACCATAAGCATAAGAAATATAATCATTCAGAAAATCAAAATAGACGCAAAACGACTGTCGTGAAAATCTTTGGGAGGCGTATTCTGTAGGAGGTGGTGTCATTATGAGAAACGATCTTCTTCTTCTTATCGAGTGAGGATAAGTGGCCACCTCTGGTGTCAGAGTTCACCTCTGACTTGGCTTAACTACTGTAATCAAATGACAACGGCCGGGACCGACGGTTTAACGTGCCCTCCGAAGCACGGAAGCGCTCAGTTATAATGCCACTTTACGGTCACCCATCCGACTCCTGACCGGGCTAAACAAACGTGATCGAATACGATCAGTCTATGGTCTTACCAACTCTTGAAAAATAACATTCACGGAATGTGTAAAAGGACTGGCCACACACAATTCGATATCTGTTTCATTTACTATTGATATCGACTGAAGTAAGTTCTATCGAAAACTTAAAAGTTACTGATACATATAGTACATAGTACGTACTACTGTGCGATTAGTCTCTAACAGCATTCCGAAGAGTCCGGTTGCATTCGAAACGGTCGGAATTTAGTTCCATTTAGTTGCCGTCTCCTCTGGCCTTTGGCAGCTGCTTTGCCTAAAGACACCACAGTTTCAGTCGGAAGAAGGACAAAACGGGAATCTTACTTACATTATTATATTAATAAAATTCAAAATTATCAAAGAGAGCGAAAACTTCTTCTTAGTCGTGCACTCTAGACAAAGTAGTCGTTGTCATGCCTCAGTCGATTGGTCTCTGCTCTCGTGATGCGATCTCCCCCCTGGAGAGGGCGCTGCAGTAAACATTTGTTTGAGCAAAACCAAAACTACTTGTCCGATTTTGATGCGGCTTCCAGTAATGGGTGTTATGTAGTAAATGTACATAATATATATGCTCTTTAACATGTTTGAAATAAAAAGCAAAACTATTTTTTTTGTAAAAACCCAGGACGCTTAAAACGTAATTGAAAATGCCATCACTATAATAAATTTCAGCATTAATATAAATAAATCAATTTATTTACTTTACTACTAAACTGCAAAACTATTGTTCATTTACGTCCGGTTTCAATAATCTATCCCTAACAAGAGGTAGGCCTATCTTCGTTACGTTACTTAGCAACCGCTGTTATTTTGGGCTGAATAACAAAAATATCTAGGCAACAAAGCTCTAGTAAGCCTATCTCTTACTGTAGATAAGTTATTGAAACCGAACGTTAATGGCAGCCTCCGACGGATAATGAACTCAGAGGATTTTTTAAAATATTTTATCCTTTTTAGGGTTCCGTACCTCAAAAGGAAAAAACGGAACCCTTATAGGATCACTTCGTTGTACGTCCGTCGGTCCATCCGTCTGTCAAGACCGTTTTTCTCAGGAACGCTTGGAGGTATCAAACTGAAATTTATATCTAATACTCAGGTCTACTGTCCCTTGGAGCTGTGAAAAAATCAAACTTCTAAGCCAAAGCAATCAAAGTTACAGCCGTTTATGACGCAAATTTCCGCAAATTTTCGAAACTCGCACGGGAATCAAAACCTACAGGGTACTTCCCGTGAACTTAGAACCTTGAAATTTGGTACGTAGTAATGTCTTATAGTACAGCTAAAGGAAAAAATGTGAAAACCGTAAATTTTTAGTTACATTTTAATAAAAAATATTTTACGGAACCCTCGGTGCGCGAGTCCGACTCCCACTTGGCCGGTTTTTTCAATTAGGTTTTCAATTTTGCATTTTAAAAATGCTATTTTTATGTGTTATATAAAAGGGGTTAAAGTATGAAATTACCGATTTTTTTCTTACACTTCTAGAGAACCTCACTACTTCTGTGATTAAAGGTACATCTATTGCTTGATTTTATATTTTAGATCATATTGATCAAGAATAATTAACGACATGGTTATTATTTTTGTTTCTTATACAATAAAAAATACCTCGAATGGTTCTTCTTTTTTTTGTTAGCAGCATACACTACTTTATTTAATATACTTTATAAATTATTCATAATTTTTTTAATAAAAATATAGCAATAGATTGCCTAGTCTTCAAACAATGGTTGTAGGTACATAAAAAAATTGTGGCATTAGCACTTGCGGTAGTAACTATAACAAAAAATGTTAGTATGGTAAACGAAATTTCTTTGCAAATCTTCATACAAATCGGCAATTTCATAGTTAAAGACCAAATATAAAATAAGAACATATACTAGAAAAAAAGCAAATTTTCTAATATTTTTTAGTTTAATATTTATCATTATGGAACGTTATAGTTTGCGGTGAGAACTTACGAGAATATGCGAATAAAGAAGTTCACTCGACATAATGAACAATTATATAAGATTTTAAAATTTCGCGTTCCATTATAATTAAATATTAAAACAACGGCACTAAAACGCGACATTTATTATGTAGTACAACTATGTACTTACAGCTTGACGTTTCGGCTATGTTGCAATAGCCGTGGTCACAAGCAGACTGCTTGACTTGCTTGCTTGTTGAGTCTGCTTGTGACCACAATGAACAATTATGATTGCAAATCTAAAAATGTGGGTTCGTCGTATTCCAATATCTATTTACTATCAAATATTTAGTTTTGAAAGCAAATGCTATTAACGCAAGTCTTGCAACTCAAATCAACGCAAATGTTTAGTTATCTCTCTTTTTATTCAAAAGAAGAACCAATAAGTATTATTATTAACTAAGCAAAAATATGAGGAGATGCAACTGGCGAATGACAAAGTAATAAAATGAAACAAAGCTTTAATTTTCGGAACTTTTTTTACGTAAAATGTCAATGATGTCGATATCCTGGCTTTGATAAGAAGTACTATTGTCACCTTAGCGATCGGAAACTTGCTGAAATACAGCGCAACTTGTTACCGGTCGGTTTCGGTGCAAATTCGTAATGTTGCAGCCCCTTTGTGCTTTTACAAATTTTACTGCTCCTGCAACTTAAACGATTTAACGATAGTTCAACTTTAACTGTTAGTTATTTATAGAGTTTATTGTATAGGTGTATAAATTGCTGCTACTAGACGGACGTTGCAGTCGTAAAGTGTTTTGTAAGGCCACTTTATGATATTTAAACTGTTTGACTACATCTGTGGTAGTTGATTGCACTCTGGTTATCGTGGTGCTACCAATGTGGTGATTCTAGGTATAACCAGGATAAAATTGATAGTTTTAATTGAAGGTGTTATCAAAATTATTCATGTAGAGCTATCTAAATAACATTGGTTCCTAATAATTTTGTCAGTTCTCCTTTTCGTACGTAGTCTGTAGATTTCAACTTCTATTTTAACGAAAAAGACAGTCGAATTCTCTCCAGAGTACAGACATGGTCCTAACCCAACTTTTAACAAGGGAATTCTAAGTAATTCTAACAAAACAAAGGACTAAAAGATTTTACTTTCTAAGAAGGAAATGGATACAAACGTTAGTATTTTTCAGTATAAACAAACATGTACCGTGACCCTCCTCACCGCTATCGTGTCCGAGTGACAACGGTCACGGCGCGACGTTCCTGATAAAACGTTCACTTGTCGCCCGACATCACGGTGGCGGACGGGAACAAACCGAAAAACCTTTGAGCTAAAACAAATGACAGTTTTTTGTTTGGTGCTGTAAGTAATACCTGTCTTTGAGATTTGTGAGCTAATTCTGTTATTTTTTTTTATGGACAACGGGGAAATGCTTAGATGTCATCATACCATGTTAAGTAATGATAAGGCTGGAGGTGGAGGCGTGTCTGTCCCGGAATCTGCCTCTGTGATCTAGTGGTACAACCACCGGTATCAGACCCAGGGGTCCCGGGTTCGATTTCCATGGGTGTTACGTATTGTATTGGGTTTGGTTAGTGGTAGTGTAAGTCCGCCTGGCTTGCTACCTCCATTGTATCTAAGACTGACGCCATAACAACAATGTTTTCAGCATTGTTGTGTTCCGGCAGTTAGAGATAAGATAGCCAGTTCATCAATGATTGAGGATTCCAGGAAAGGCTCGCTTCCATCTTCAGCCTTATCAATACTTAACATCAGGTATGAGGATAGCTAAGAGTCTCCGCGTCGTTCATAAAAAAACCTCAACCACGAAAGAACTATCTTAAGGTTATTTTATCTCAACTGACGGAACACAATAATGCTGACAATATCGTTGTCATGGCGTCAGACTTACCTAGATAGCATGGTGGTAGCTAGCTGAGGCGTACTAACAACAAGTGCTAAGACCACACTAACCTTTATAATAATAGTAATAATTGCATACAATCACACCAGTTATCTAGCCCACGTTAAGTTTCATGAAGAACTTGTGTTATGGATACTAGATAACGGATAAACATACTTATATACTTTTTTGTAAATACATACATATTATACATATTAAACACCCAGACCAAGACAAAAAGACATGTTCATGCACACAAATATTTGTCTCGTCCGGGGATCGAACCCGGGACCTCTGGCGCAGAAGGTGGGTTTAGTGCCCCTGCGCCAAACAGTAGGCCTACCGCGTAAGTGCCGTCGGCATCGCTGTCAACTTGACTTTGGCAGCCGACGGCGTTTCCGTACAACGCAATTTCAAACTTATCTTCCCAATAATAAGATTCCTTTTCCATAGTCAGTTAATACTCGACTCTGTGTGAGACCGATACAGCGCTATAGCAGTTGCGCCCATATTCGACAAATAGACGAACGACGCCGACTACACCTATGCGGTAGGGCCACAGGTCGGCAAGCTTTGTGGCCATTATGGTGCTAGCCATGGTAACTCGGTGGCGCAGTGGTTCGTGCTCGATCTGCAATTATGGCAGTTAATATGCTTTACGACTGAAGCGAGGTAGTAATGAAAATAGGACGCGCGTGGGAGAGAGACCGATTTTGCAGATTAGGCGAAATAACCACGAAATCACTTCGTAGTAAATAACTATAGGTAGCGATTTAAAGAGAAATTCAAAATCCCGGTGCTAAATATTGGTGTCTACTAATTGGGTCATTCGCAAGACAAAGTGTTCTTCGTTTAATTTCGGTCTCAATTTTTATATTTTGTTAATTTTTTTTTTGTGAATTTTGTTAAATGATTACTTAATAAATCAAAAATACTTCAAAAATTTAATTGTTAGATGTGCCAAATGTACAAATATAAAAAACTTAATGTGTTTTTCAATTTTTATGGTCGGTAAAAAGAGTTTAATTGCAATTGCAGTCCTTTTAAAATCACCGATTTGACGACCTGTTTGGTGCAGGGGTACTAAGCTCGCCTTCTGCGCCAGAGGTCCCGGGTTTGATCCCCGGACAAGACAAATATTAGTGTGCATGAACATGTCTATTTGCTTGGTCTGGGTGTTCAATTATGTATATTATGTATGTATTAAAAAAAAGTACATAAGTATGTTTATCCGTTATCTAGTATCCATAACACAAGTTCTTAATGAAACTTAACGTGGACTAGATAATAGGTGTATTTGTATGCAATTATGTATGTACGTACCGATCCGCATTCGGATCGCATCAACAATAGTTGATTACAGCAATGGTTGATTGTGATAAGGGTGATGATGTTGCTGCACTGTTAATGCAGTTGAAATAGCCTTTTGTAGCGTGCACCACGATTGTGAAATCGCCGGGTCCTATTAACAATGTCGGATATGAAAAACTGCTACTTTACAGGAGAGCGTTTTGAAATTTAGATTACCTCTTTTTTTCTTTTTGACGGAGGCATATGAAAGTTGATAGAGTCGTAATACATAAAAAAAACCCACTACGGTTAAAATGTTATTGAAAAACAATAAAATAATTTAATAACCCCTGACTTATTTATTTATCCGTCGGAGGCTGCCATTAAATGAACTATAGTTTTGCAGTTTTATAGTCACGTGAATAATTGAATTTATCTATATTTATGCTAAAATTTATAGTAGTGATGGCAGCCCCCGACGGATAATTAGGTCGCGGTTTTTTATTATTTTATTCTTATTCAATATGGTTATAACCGTAGTAGGTTTTAAAAAAAAAAACATCTTTTTATTTCAAATGTTTTAGAGAGCGATATTTTGAACACTATGTACTACATAAAACCCATTACTGAAAACCGCATCACAATCGGACTAGTAGTTTTGGTTTTGCTCAAACAAATGTTTGCTGCAGCGCCCCCTGGTGAGTTGTCACCGTAATACTTATTTAAAACATTCAATAATCAAACCTAAATCCATTACTGAAAACCCCATCAAAATCGGACTAGTAGTTTTGGATATAAATGATAAATTGATTTGCAAAACAAATGTTTACTGCAGCGCCCCCTGGTGATTGTCACCGTAACACCTATCTAAGACCATGCACCAATCAAACCCGAACCCAGACTAATAGTTTTGGAGATAAATGGTAACATTGGTTTGCACAAACAAACAAACAAACAATCTCTCACCCCAAACGCATATACCGTCTCCGTACCGTCGTTGGTAATAAAAGAGTTTCTATGTGTTTTTGAAATGTACTTATATTTATATTTTAAATACCTAAAAAGTCAGTACTGAATTTTTAATCAACTATTTTTACAATAATATTGTCGGATCTGTCACATACGACAATCTTAAAGGGAAATAAATTTTACTACATTGCAGGATGTGCCATATCCATCATTATTGATGGAAAAATTAACTTTATTTATGTGTCTTAACTTATTTTCAACGGCTAAAACACAAAATAAATCAATATGCCTAATTTATCATAACAAACGACAAACGTAATTCTGTTATAAGGGCGAGGCACAGTAAGGCCAATTCATTTTCAAAAATATTGTAATCTATATATAACTTTTCATCCATATATTTTTTTGCCTAAGGAAATATGGATCCTTTTCGGTTTAATATAAAATTACTTTTGACTAATTTGATCAGTTAAGAAATACTTGAAAATAATCAACGATATATTTAAAAATAAATAAAAAAGAAACAGAACATTAGCATTATCCTATTATCAGCCGCATGAGATCCACTGCTGGATATAAAAAGATACCACTACCGCTTCAGTTAAGTAATCCTTCAGACGATGGCAGTTAATTAAGTTCTTGTACGGATCTCCCTATGGCTCTCTCTACTGCAACGTGCAATTTAGCTGAGCTGTTACGGGTTAGCTGAGCCTTCTTATGAGACCCATAGTTACAGACGACGTTTCTCTGTCGTAAGTGATCACTGGCAACACACATTTGTCATAAACTTTTGTCTTGGTTGAACACAAAGATTTTTCGAATGCTGCCCATCAGAGTTGGATCAACGAGATATCTCCTTATCAAAGTTGGACTTATCTAACTGGACTGTCTATCCTAGATACCTTTGTACGTTATGGTCGACAACTTCAAGAGTTCCCAACATGAGTAATTTTCTTCATAGACTACTTTTGCCTTAATGTAAACATACGTGTTTAAACAATATTAGCAGGAGTAAGTGTGTTTATGCACAGAATTTAAAATAGTACTAATTAAGAGTTCTTTATGATAGATACTGTAGGTGTAGGATAATAATTATATAATTTCATCGCTAGTCAAAAAGTGATGGCTTATCGTTTGTGATTGGGACACAAGTGTGTACAAAATTAATTTTTGCATTTATTAATGTGACACAGAGTGGTGTCCTGAATTTTGGCAAGTGGGCTTGTTGGTTGGCTCTGCATTCCGAATTACAATAGGCGATTGCTCATTTGTTTCTTATTTTCAGTATACGATTGCTTGTTTGTTGGCTGGGCATCCCAAACTACAGTTTTGATACCTTTATAATATCGCAATACCTTAAAACGGTGAATTTATGATAACATTAACAACTGTAACCACCAACATTATATATGTGCTATGTACTACTATTATAAACTTGTGGAGATTAAATGAATATGAATATGCATAAAGCTGGATTATGTATATTTTGTCACTTTAAATTATAATTATTAAAAACTATTTTATTTTTTATTATTTATTATAAATTTTGAATTTAAATTGGAATCTTCATTCTTCGGATATCGTTTTTTCACTTCATCTAAGAGTACACAATAAAAAGACAGATTATTTACCCTTTTTCTTTGTCGCAGTCAGATAATTAACCTTAATAACCGCATTTTATGGATAGCTAACCAAAAATTTGGTTAAATAATGTTAGCTAACGGGTTTTTTACAACTATAGTCATAAGTGATACTACTGACAAAAATGACAAATCAGTGCCTATACAGCGTACATTGTCGGATGTACAATTTCCAACAATTTTAAACATAAAAATGCCATTAAATTTGTCGGATATAACTTATCCTACAATTTGACATGGATATGTAATAACAAATCTATTTTGTTTATAAAAACTAAAACTGACCTCATAATACGTTACTTATTAACAGTTTATTGATAAAAGTTAACAGTTTAACTTGCTATTTTGATCTTTTTGGCATTTTGTCTAGAGTGAATTAAAAATACAACGTACACTATTAATCCGCCAAAGGTTCTTGTGATCCGTTAACAAAGCGGGAAGTACAGAACCGCGCGGCTCGCCGCTCCTATGCCACTTAAAACTGGTGCCATATTGTACTTTTTTAATCTAACGGTATTTTTAGATACTACTTTTTAACTTGAAAAAAACAATGAATTAATTGTTTTTTTTGAAGTTGTAAATAATAAAACAACAATGGCGCAATAAAAAAAAGGCCCGGCGAAATTTAGTAATAGAATTCTGTCTTTTAACGATATTTTGGCTGTTGTAGAGTGTTTGATCTACTGACTGTTGCAGCACTCATAGATGAGACCGTTCTATGTGTGCATGGTGGTCTGTCCCCTGAGATTTCTATGTTAGACCAGATTCGTTGTATAGACAGGAATCAGCAAATCCCACATAAAGGAGCATTCTGTGATTTACTTTGGTCTGATCCTGCAGACTTAAAGATGTGGTCAGTTAGCCCTCGTGGTGCGGGTTGGTTGTTTGGCAGCTTTGTAACAGAACTCTTCATGGAGTACAATAACTTAACATTAATATGCCGGACACATCAACTTGTAAATGAAGGTTATAAATACATGTTTGACAAGCGGTTGGTCACAGTATGGTCTGCGCCAAATTATTGCTACCGCTGCGGTAACGTCGCGTCTATACTGGAATTCAAAACTGTCAATGACAGAAATGCTAAGCTATTCCAAGCTGTCCCAGATAGCGAAAGGGAGGTCCCTCCACAACACACTACTCCTTATTTTCTCTGAGTACTTATATGTAAGAGAAAGTGATAGGTGAACAAACAGAAAGACGAAAAGTATTCCCAAGTGTATGTAATGAAATTAATTATCTAGATATTTTATACAATAAAATTGTTGAAATAAAACAACTTTTACGGATATCAAACGCGCTATATTTCCACGAACTAAGTTGTAATTGTCCGTATTTTTAGGTTTTTTAGGGGTTTTTTGATTTTCCCGACGTTTCGGCACCTTTACAGCTGCCGTGGTCACGGGATGACTGGCTACTTATAAGTCTACCCTCGAAAAGTTAATTTATTTTCGTTCGGATACGGTTAGACATTTACTATGGCACAAATTATTATTGATTTGATATTTTGATTTAATTGTTATTTTAATTCTTTATTATTAAGAAAAGAGAAAACTAAAGACTCTACTGGCAGTTCACAAATCCGTAAAAGTTGTTTTATTTCAATGAACAGTGCGCGCCAAAACATAAGATGTACGTATAATAAAATTGTTACTTCCATTAGTAACTATTATCCCGTATAGAATTATCAAAAGATATAAAATATGAAACTCATCGCCATTAGCCATACCTTTCCCTACCTATGCGCCCGTTGCACGCGCCCACGCAAAAAATGCAACAAAAAATAAGAGTGAGGTGTCAGGGGGACCCCAGTACCCCACCCCATTCCCCTCACATCCTTGCACTCGCCAACGCTAATCTGTGTACTCTACTAACGCATTTTCTCCATAAAAAACGCAAACAAAATCACGCCTTAACCCGCAAAACATAAACGCGAATTTCAATCGTCCCTCCTAACGATTTATATAATAGAACTCCAGCAAAACAGCAGACAGGGGCGGTCTACCTAAAAACGTGGAAACACTGATGAATGCCCCCCATTTAGATGTTATTTATTTAGAATGTGACCAAGAAAGGGACTGTGTCGCTTAACTTTGCCCAGAGTTTACTTAGGACGGGGTATTGGGTTAAACTAAAGACGTTTTGGGCCGAGATAAATTACGACAGTTACGCGGGTCCAGTTTTTCGTGTTTCGGCTTATGATGGTGGTTTGTCACCTCAAGTTGCGATAATGTGGGCCTTTTAGACCGCCGTGGGTGGTGGAGGGTTTTATTTAAGTTAATATGATGGGGTAGAATAGATATATATATTTTTTGTATATCACGTGGTTGTATCAAATAACATACACCCTTATTTTCGCCATAACTTCCACTTAAAAGGTTTAATGAGGTCTTGATTTTGAAAATAGGTATTAGATTTAGATCTATAACATTTTTCAGCAGAATTTTGACATAAGGCAGAAATTAAATTTGGATGTTACTTATTTAATTATGAGTCTAAAGAAAGTAAGCTGCCTATTTGTTAGGTGTTGTTTTTAGGAAAACCTTAATTTGTCTCTAAACGCAGTTAATCTATGCCAGTGGCAAGACAGTACAAAGGAAGAAGTATAGGCTTCAATATGTTCAATGCATATGGAATAAAATCAAGAGTTAGGATCTTTACAATGGATTTACAGGGGAAATTGCAATCCCCTTTGGTTGTTTCTTCATTTAAATTATATTTAGTTGAGGTAAATAATAATCAATGTTTACCTACGATTGGCTGGAGAAAGTTATTCGCAAGTCCCAAGCGATGGTGGCGCTGCAAATAAAAGATATCTGGTCGGCAACTTTCGCTACTATCTCGACCCGAGTTCCACTAAAACTTTAAACCACATTAATCTTTTCGCTCGTCTGCTCAACCCCTAATAGTGGTTCTCACCAAAATATCACTCGTAATTTTTGTCAACTCGATTTTAATATTATATTTCAACTTCTATTATTGCTTCGAAAGATACCCGTAATTAGCCCATTTTCAACAAATTGGCGTTAATCTGTCGGTTAATCAGTTCGACTGAAATACAATGTCAACATATAGTTGACTGATTTTGATCAAATAAAGCCTATACGGTAAGTTGAGATACGGACTTTAAACATATAAACAATTCTGTGGTCTTAGATCTGTGGTTTTGATGTGATGTGCGTCATTCAAACACACAGACATACAGACAGACGGACAGACATTAATTCTAAAAATGATAGAAATTGGTCCTCCTGCTTATTCGGAGCCCCCCTATATATTTTTTTGCAAATCCAAGCAATATGCAGACACGATGAAATTTGATTCTTATTATAAGTATAGATTATTGTTTTGCCTGATATGGTCTGATTTTGTAAAATAGGTACTTAGCCAATATTTCAAAATATCGAAAAAAAAAAATTTTTTTACCATTAGTAGTGGTTGTAGGACAAACGGCACGCGGTCTGTCTGACGGTGTGTCAATAGGTAACAAATGGACCGTCCCGTGACTGATGAAGCTCCCTGGAAAATTCGCTACAAACCGATGGAAAAATCTTTATTTTTATATGCTACGATAAGCCTAAGAAGGATTGTCGGTATAGCTTGTATGCCAATTTAAAAGAATAAAAATATGGACCTTTTTTACTACTAAGGATTTTTTTTATACTTATGGTAAATTTTAAATAGAAAAATATTGGAAAAAATTTACTCGGCCACAAGTCTCGGTAGCTCAGCGGTTAGAGCATTGGACCGGATTTCCAAAGGTCGCGGGTTCGATTCCCGTCTGAGAATTCACTTGTGGCCGAGTAAAATTTCCAATATTTTTCTTTTTAAAATTTACCATAAGTATAAAAATAGCATTGAAAAATGCAAAAATTACAAAATCATATTTTATTTTTGCATTAACAATGCAATTTTTTTACTAGCAAAAACAATTGGTCTTCGCACAAACAAACAATCAGTCAGATTTTTGATATATTTCTATTCTAAATGGTCTAATAAAAATAGCATGATAAATGCAAAAATAAAAAAAACGCCCAAGTTCGAATCGGACTCGCGCTTGAAGGGTTCCGAACCATTATCTATAAAAACGAGCAAAAATAATCACGTTTGTTGAATGGGAGCCCACTCAAATATTTATTTTATTCTGTTTTTAGGGTTCCGTACCTCAAAAGGAAAAAACGGAACCCTTATAGGATCACTTCGTTGTCCGTCCGTCCGTCCGTCCGTCTGTCAAGACCGTTTTTCTCAGGAACGCGTAGAGGTATCAAACTGAAATTTATATCTAATACTCAGGTCTACTGTCCCTTGGAGCTGTGAAAAAAATCAAACTTCTAAGCTAAAGCAATCAAAAGATACAGCCGTTTATGCCGCAAATTTCCGCAAATTTTCGAAACTCGCACGGGAATCAAACGGGTACCTAAGTACTTCCCGTGAACATGGAAATTTTGAAATTTGGTACAAAGTAACGTCTTATAGTACAGATAAAGGTAAAATTGCGAAAACCGTAAATATTTTGCTACATCATTTATAATAAAAAATATTTTTGAAAATTTTAAACGGAACCCTCGGTGCGCGAGTCCGATTCGCACAGAAATACATCATCTGTTAAAATTTCAACTGTCTAACTATCACGGTTCATGAGATACAGCCTGGTGACAGACGGACAGACGGACGGACAGCGGAGTCTTAGTAATAGGGTCCCGTTACCGTTTGGGTACGGAACCCTAAAAATAATAATAGTGTTTTCGCAGTTCAAAGTATAAATTTTATAAAAAAAATAGTATAAATCTTAGTTCGTTCTTGAAATTCGATAAAGCAAATACTTAATACTAATAAGCATTACGTATTTTCTTACGAATATTGTACAAAAGTAACCAATATTAAGAAATATTTGATATTATTAGAAAAATCTCAATTACTAACCAGGGGCTAATTGTCTAATTTTAAAATCTATCACAATCCCTTTCAATTCGTCATTTGAAAGATATTATCATACTTCAGGCCGTCACTACTTGACATTTGAAAGTGATTGTGATCGGGACACGTTTTGAAAGGTATTGAATGAACGAAATTGAACTGTCTAAGCAAAGGGACATACGTAAATATATTTCAAATGTATGAAGAAGTGTCAAATGAAGTGTCATTTAAAATATCATTCGTTCTGAATGGGATTGCGACTATCAGTTACACAATTCCATAAATCACTATCACAATCACACTACCTTTGAAAGGGATGTGATAGATTTAGAAATTAGACAATAAGGGGGCAGCATTTTGTTTTTCATTGTTAAGGTATCGAAAGTTAGTTTTCCTTTATCTTGAGACAAAATTTTCAATGATTAAATTTTTAATAAATTGTGGAAATAAAAGCAATAAAATAAGCACATTTGTATTCAACTGTGCCAATATATAATGTCATATCGTGTCTAATGTATACTATTTTTTAATACATCTACCTATCAACTCGCATTATGGACGAGTGAACATGCACTGACTGCAAAAAAAGGCTTTCGTATTTATTTAAACTTATATTTAGCGCGAATTTTTGATTTCTTGATTCGGGTGCAGCAGTGATAATGTTTATGTCGCAGCCATCTGGTTAATTCAGCCATTTGGTTGGAAGGCTAGCCCGTTAATTAAACGCCGGCATTCAGTTGAATGCTTAGGCGAACGTTGATTGAACTAGCATCACTTAACGTTCAACTAGTTGGCTTGTTGTAAGTTAGCCCTTTGAAGATGGCTGTCGTTAATTCAGCCACGTGATTAATGGCGTCAGATAGCTCGCATTAACTTTATGTGATTTGTTTTGTTTCAATATATCTTACAGTGTTTTATTAATATTAATATTGAATTACAAAAATATGTGATAAAAATATGCCTGATATTACTCCGCCGGCTAAGAGTTTTCACGAATATTTTGAGTCTATAATGACATCTCATGTAATGAGAAGGCTAAATATGACGTTCAGCCAGGTTGTTAAACGTTTCATTCAACGACTTGGCTAGTTATCCCTTAGCCATTTTATTGAAAGCCGGCGGTTAATTAACAGGCTAGCCCTCCAATTGAACGGCTGATTTAACCAGTTGACTGCGGCATTTATGTAACGTTAACTCTTAGTGGATCAGTAACATTTGAAAAGTTGTTATATGTAACAATTCGACAACAGATGTGGCTTCAATTAAAACGTATGTAGCTTACTAACCCAGTGTATTTTAGTGAATGTGCGACTACATAAAAATAAATATAAATCGATAAACAACACCTCAAATTACCATAGAGATAAATACAATTTTGGATAACGTTAAGCTAACTGCTGAGTTTACTTTAAAGAAAAAAAATCAAAGTATTCAACTTGCATTTATTTTGACTGATAGTTAAAAAAATCTCTGTGTATGTGATAAGATTAGGCACTGAAGATCAGTAGGCCAAGAGAATACACTTTAAGTCGATTATCCAATGAAGTTTTCTTTCAAGCTGTTTTCACACCTCCGCTGCGGAACACGAAACCGGTGCGGAACTGCGATACGATAAGGATCGCCATAATGAAACTACTAAAGTTAGAACGAGATAAATTTTGTTTCATTCGGAATCCGCGTTCCGCAGCGGATGTTTGAAAACGGCCCCAGAGTTATAAAATTGCCCTAACAGGTCACTTAGATTTTTTTAAATATTTGGAGGTTGCGTTGTTGAAGACGAAAACGTTTAAAAAACATGTTATATTAAAAATAATGTAAATATCGTTTTTAACCACATCCAATTTTATTATTATGAAAAAAAGAAACATATTTTATAATAATGTAAAGATTGTTTTTTACCAATTTAATTAACATTAAAAAGAACATGAAATGCATGCCTTTTTTGCTGTCGCTACTTCTCGCTCCCGTCCTCAGTAAATGTTGTGGCGAATTTCATATTTTTGTAAGTATCTACTCCGTGTGTTTATTCTCCATGTGTTTGGTTCACATGAAATTTTTCTTGATTTTTTTATGCTTTCATAAGCTTTGTACGTAAGCCCGTATCGGTTGAGAGCCCTCTACCATTGAATATCATATTACAGTTTTGCCGAGTCATTATTTCATTACTTATGTTGTAGATGTTGTTACGATTTCGCAATAAAACTGGGCAAAGTATTATTTTTTTCACCGCAAATGTTTTTTCCTTTATTTAGACTACTTACATTTTCCAAGAACGTAGTCACAATACTAATCAAAATTGTGTTTGTTTTGTATTCAAGTCGTGTTTGCCTTTATTCGTAGTTCACTATGCTTTTAATTCTTTGCACTTTTTTATTTAATATGTAAGTTGTGTGTGGTGTGGTGTAAAAATGTTGACAGATCTATTGTGTTACTTGTTCAGTTTTTGGGTTAATTTGAATGAAACGGCTCTATCCATTCTGCCTCGACAAGAATAACCATCTCAGAAAATTTATTATTGCCACTGGACATTTCCAAAGTTTATACCTTGAGATCTATAATTTCATTACACAGCAATGGCATCTAATCTGGTCCCTGCAAAGAGGTCCAAGAGGTACACACTCCTCATAATCCCGCCTAATGCCCTGTCCGTTGCAAGGGACATTTCCATTTATTATTGAGCACTTAATTTATGTGTTTTGTTATGGACCGACAACTGAAGGTTTCACCCTAACAAAAGGCCAAAAACTAAACAAATACTTCAATGAAATCTCAGCTCTAAACCATTCACTTAAGTTCGACATTGGAAAACTAAACAAAAGACGACTACGGCTATTCAATTTTGAATTTAAAAACTGCTTTATCGGACGTTTTGAAATGTAGTTGCTTTTGGAGTTCAAACCGTTTGGTCTTAATCATAAAGATGTAATTTACTTAGCCAACAGTTGGATTTTAACATCTATTAGTTTGAAGCAAAGATGAAAATTTAAAAGGAATACCTTTCATTGATCTCAGAATTCAGACTTTGTTGCCCACTGCTTAGGCTTATTTTTGTGAAGCAATGTAGTTTCTTATACGACTTTAGGAACAATAAATTGATCACTTAAGGATTGTTTAGACAATGTATGGGGCAATCGGTTCACTTCGGGCAGGTTTTGCTTAAGAGGGGGTGAAATGACATTTGGGATAGTAGTAAATCCCTGGATGAAGGAGGTCATTTTTCAAAAGAAATCCGACGTCTAAAATACAATGCTTGAATATAATATTGTTTTTTTTTTGTCAGCTAAAAGAATCTTAAATGGGTGGTAGGGTAAAACTGACAATTCAAAATTGTTTGTTACAAGTTAATTTAAATAAATATTATTTTTATTTTCGTTAAATTTGTTCTTTAAAATAATTAATAATAATAATAATAAAAACACTTTATTGCACAAAAAACACAGAGAAAAACAAACAATACAGACAGTATAAGGTGACATACAAAAGGCGGCCTTATTGCTAGGTAGCAATTTCTTCCAGGTAGGTACTATTATTTGCTTTAACTTTAAAATCAGATATTATAGATTGTATATGTTTTATTCGTAGTCGTTCCTATTAATTGCAACCTATTTGATGATGATGATTGATGACAATGATTAATTAACGCATTTATGCTATTATTATAATAAACCTTTTCTTATTAATCGAATCATTTAATAAGGTGACAATTCATTCAAACTGCAATTAAATCCCAAGTGAAAAAAACTATTCTATTAATAAATTTTCAAGTCACAAAACGTTTTGTTTTATGCCAAATTAAACAGAGCGAGTAGGTACTCTCAATCAATCTTCCGAAAGTTGTTTCCAAAGAACAGCAATTTATCACTTCAAAACGATAACCTGTTTATTTACCTATCTGGTTAATCAGCTTACCACACCGTTACAAAGCTTCACACCGACAAAAGCCACGCGTTTATTCAATGACCATAACATCACTATGATTCATCCCATCATCCCAGCATTCATCTCACAATAGGTCCACAACAAAACAAACAAGTTCCCAAGAGGTATCTCCGAAAAGTATCAATTTATTCCCTGTCAAGTTATGGCCACTAAACGGCTATTATGGCCCGTGTCAAACGCCCTTTGTAGAACTACCTGTGTGATCTCTCAAAGAGTATTTATCTGGAGTCAAACCAACATCCGAGGTCCAATATTTATACGCTATAAAAACTTGTGGGAAACCTGTATCACGCGTGGTAGGCACGCGACAGGGGTGGCGAACCGGTCAGCGATTGGTCAGTGGGGGCAGGCAGTGGCGACGCTTGCGATTGGTCAGTGTGAAATGGCCAGGTGCGAATTCAGCGTTCGATTTTTTAAAGGTTCGGTCAATGAAAATGAACAGTTTTTTTTTTCTGTTGGGCAAGTAATGCATACGATATGCAAACTCCTTTATTTTAACCTTTATTTAATGGAGACTAGTGGGCTTTTTCAAGTACTCGTATATTTTCTAGAATAAAATTCATCGCAAAAAAGTAGCATTTCAATGCAATACAAAGAAATCCAATAAATTGCACATTTTTTTACAAAGATATTATCAAATATTCAGTAGTTCATGAAGTATGTCTCGAGTTTCATGAATCCGTTTGCAATTTAATATGTCAGTAGTGCATTCTCACGCTCATGCAATTCCGTACAATGATAGGATCACGATCGAACTGTATTCTCGTACCCTATATGAAATAAATGATTCATGTAATTAAATCGATAACGTTAAAGATCAAAACTAGGCTAAGGTTTTGTTGGTCTTTTGTTTTTGTTACTTTTAAAATAAAAAAGCTTAGAAACCAATACATGAAAAACTGAGACTTTTTGACAGGACGAACGGGTGCAAGGGCGCAAGAAACTTGCCATTTTTAACAGACGAAATAGTGATTTTGATTTGCTAATTATTGACATATCTTGAAAAAAGACAACTTTTCCGGGTTTTTTATTTTAATTAACAGTGCACGCTAACCTTAAGTACGATACTACAGGTTTTTAAATTAATGAATGGAGATATCTTAAAGGTTGGAATAGAAAACTTGCCTAAAAATCTTGACACAAATCGATAATTTCGTATGCCTAAAAATTTCAATGTTTATCCATAATTTCTCCTTATCCATCCATAAGGAAGGCCAGAGGGTCTAAAAATGACTCAAACGCAATATTGCTAAGTGAATTCCCTAACAATTCATTTAACTGTTTATCTTCTATAGAGTTTAAAACTGTGTCAGTGCCAGTGTAGAAGAATTTGCTTTTAATTTATTGAAGGATAGAAAACTTGATAAAAGCAAATTCCATAGGAAATAAACAAAAAAATAATTATTGTCAATGAATTCACTTGCAATATTGCGTCTGCATCCTTTTTAACCCCCCAGTGCCCCAGCAGCGGTGACTTAAAAATGGCTGATGACGGTATCAATGTTTATAATAAAAAGCATCAAAAATTTTACTACTAAAAAGGAACCGTTCCAAAATACAAAAGTAACAAGAGCAACATCTCATCCTCACCACACTAAATTACAATCGGGAAGGCAGTGTGGGGAAAACAAAAAACATTTATATCAATGGTGGGCCGGTTCTAAATTTACTAGTCATTGACAGGCCGTAAAGAGGCGGGATGCCTCCGGAGGCTCGTTCGGATATGGAGTAAGTAGATAAGAAAACTAGAGATACTGGCCTCCCGTTTGTGAAACGAGGATCTCTATGGAGCTGCGCAGTTTTCAAAATAAATGATTATTTAGTATTTTTTAAAACCACTAAGCCACAATCTGGTTAGATTAGCAGATTTGGGCTAGGTGGCAGATTGGCGAGAGCTAGAACTATGGGTGCTAGTAAAATAGTTTCAAATAAAACTACTTTTGCGGAAATTTAGTGCGATTTATTTACCCGAATATATATTTCGGGTAAATAAATCGCACAAAAGTTCCGCAAAAGAGTTTTTTTCAGTGGCTAAAATTAGTCGTCGCAATGAGTCTCTTTTAAAAACTCATAAGCTTATTTTAAAACTATTGAAGAGTAATGTAACCGAATCAATGTGTTATTTTATAAAAAAACATTGGTAACTTTGCTCTTCAGTATCATTTGGGTTTGGTTTGGGTTTAGTAGACGTTTGTTGTAAGATTAACAGTCACAGATAATTTTGCTGAGTTCAAATTATAAAGATCTGTGTTTTAGTAGTATAGTTATATACGAATAAGAATTGGCTTCATTCCGTTCTTTTCAGCGCTTACTTCCGATAACATCCTAATAAAATTGTGTATCCAAAATAATTATAATCCACAGTACTTTCATTGCTTAGATGGCCTATTCAAGGTTTCACATTACAGAAAACAGAATAATATGTTAATGCCATAACACAAAAGAAAACATAAATTCCAACGTGGTTGTATCACCTCTATATAGATATTGCGGGTCAGATGCAAAGTTTTCGGCCGGCGGGCCCAAGGGACCCGGGTTCGAGCCCCGGATAAAAGTCCGGGTAATTCTCACGTACTACCCCCGCATTTGTCAGCCAACCACAAACACGGGGTAGGTATTTGTTAATTATGTAGGAAGCCTTTAATATTTTAAGGATATGCTGTTGTCTTATATGAGATTGCTGAGAGATGGAATAAATACATACCCGTTACGCCATAGGTAATATTCACAAACCGGTTTCCGCAGGCAAAACGGAGCTTAGCCGGGACAATCCGCCGCTACGTCTTAAGCAGATGGCCTGCTTATGCAAGGTTATGCGTGCCTGAACAGGCATGCCTGTCAAGCATAACCTAGCGTGCTAACATTTTAACAGACAACACGCATAGCGTGGATGCCCTGCATTACTTGCGCAAACCGGTTTGTACAGGCATACCTCAGGTAAGACGGTGCGGTGGGACGGGTTGCCAGCCTATTGTCGTCTCACCCACAGGAGTGGGTACTCCAGGGTATCTCCACGATTCCAACGACCTTCATCAGATTCCAGAACTTTTCCGCCCCAACGGCCATCGGTTCTTCTCGCTATGTGTCTCGCCCACTGCCACTTCAGCTGAGCAATCCTTCGAGCGATATTGGTTACTTTAGTTCTCCTACGGATCTTCTCATTTCTGATTTGATCACGTAGGGAAACGTCGAGCACAGCTAACTTTCAGTCCTACTTTATATTAATTTTGGGTAAGGGCGAGTTGTTCTGTCCCTAGAGGATAGTATTGGTCGAAAGTTGAAAATAGTTTTGAGAGTTAGCAACTGGTAGGAACTGGTACCAGTATTAAGGCCTATACGTAGAGTTTATTAATAGCTGAGAACATAAAAAAGTATTTCATGGGAACAGTTAATAGCTGTTGTAGTCAATGTACGAGTAGGTTGTTGTTAACAATTTGTTAATGTCTGATGTATTTCATATATTATTAGTCTTTGGATGATAGTGATATTGTTAAACATATTTGTTTGTTAATAGTATGTGTGTATTCTAATCATAATTTATCATCATCATCATCATCATCAGCCTGTTGACGACCACTACTGGATATAGACCTCTCCTAACTCACGCATATTGTGGCGTTCATAGGAGGATATTAGCCTACTGCTACCACGCTGGCCAGACGGGTTGGTAGAGGGTTTGTTCAAGTTATCCTTCTCTCGCACAGGTGTTCAATGGGTTGAGCCTCTTAGTCGATTCTTACGACATCTTAGGCATGTAAGGGAGTGGTGACACTTGTATTCTTAGGCCGTCACCACACAGCACATCATAATTTATATTACTCCTTTATTGCTGAACTGGAAAATTGATCTACTTTGCAATAAAAAAATAAGATATCTTAGAGGATACTGTAGTTGTATTTTTGTAGTAAGTATACAATGTACACACATGTGTGGACTGGAATCTAGATACACGTAGATACATGCAACCTCCTCAAATATTTATATTGACTTAGGTTAACCCTTGCGAAGTCCGTCCATCAGGCCTCACCTCACGGGACCGGCCAGGTAGCGGCAGAGCTAACTATGTTTAGACAGGACAAAACTAAAATATATGGCGTACTCGGACTCGGAGACGTCTGTTTACTTCTAATAGCAATTAAGTCTCTTTTAGTCATTTTTCTAATGTAGTTTTATTAATATAGTACTAAGTATAGAACGAAAGATATTTATCAGTTACGTAATTAACCCGTATTAATGACGGCTCGGTGCAATAATGCATAAAGAAACGCCTGGCAATAACTTACATGATATTGGGAAGTTCTTTGCTTGGACTTAAATTATATATTTGTTGTTACAGAATGCCTTGAAGTGATATGAAAACTAAATGGAAGAAAGATGACGAGAAGAAGAGAATAGATGCAAATTCTTATCGATGAAGCTGGCTAGAAAAAAAGCATGAAAAAAATCATGAAGAAATGGTATGAGTCTATCATGTTATATGTAATCGGTACCTAATAGAAAAGGATTCTAAAGAAATAGAAAAACTGATAATAAATGTGGCGCCTCAAGATATCTACAATTCGGATTTATGTGTAAAAATATTTGAGTTAACCATTCAATCTTCAATTTCCGCAGAGCTGACACACAAAACACTTCCCTTGGTAGTTAGCTAAGTACATAATGACATCTCGACATGTCTTAAACTAGGTTAAACTTATAGTTAATAAATAAATAAAATAAATAAATAATTGCATACACACACCAATTATCTAGCCCACGTTAAGTTTCATGAAGAACTTGTGCTATGATTACTAGATAACGGATAGACACACTTATATACTTTTTTGTTGTAAATAGATACATAATATACATATTAATCACCCAGCTAAGACAAATAGATGTGTTCATGCACACAAATATTTGTCTTGTCCGGGGATCAAACCCGGGACCTTTGGCGCAGAAGACGGGCACCCTTACGCCAAACAGGTCGTCAAATTATTAAATACAAAGCTGCAACTGCAGCTAAATGAAACCAGCTAATACGCCACTCGATAGTGAATGACGCATCGTTTTCACTGTTATGACTATCTTTGTCGAAACTCTCTATAGCTGAAATTATCGATATTAAAGGAAATCCCTCAGGTTTCTTTTCATGAACACATCTTTATCACGCGATATAATATGGCGTATGAAGCTGTCTCGCTTACAGCGCTAAGATATGACTGAGACAGTGACACGTTATCGAGCTACAGATATCACAATGTAACGTTGTCGTTACAAGCTACTCTAAGTATTCTATATTTTTATGCAATGTATTTTGTTAATTTTTTATGATAGTTCTGAAAAATAATAATTTGAATGTCATATCGTTGTCATAGAATATTTTATCCGTTTTGGCATATTGAGTCCACAAAATTATTTCAGTAGAATAACATCGATATCATATTAATCTTTAATATTGTCATCCAGCATCAAATCTTACATAAATAGGAAAACCTGTAGCCTACTACAGGTAAGACAAATTTTATAATTTACAAATTTGTAAACAGTTTTTAGTACAAACGACTTTAATATATTACTTTGTTATTATCTTTTTAGGTTTTCTATTTTATGCTTTATTAAACGCTTTACTGCGGGATACGCATTTTGCGGATACGCCCTGTCTATATCTTCATAGGTCATGACGTCCACCGGGTCAGCCCAAGGACCCGCAATAAAATATGCGCGGCAACACCGCTTGGATGTAAAAATGTTGTTTTTAGAGCCCTCTCAATAATGTATCCTTTTAGGCGATGTTAAGTGCCCCTTTGACTCACCTGAAAAGGCAAAAGACAACTTGTACAGAAAACTTAACCTTTACTATTTACTAGTTTTAGGTGAATTTGCTGGTTACAAACTTTTTTATTTAAATCTAACACCAGGATAAGCTTAAGCATGCAATCATATAGAATTAAAAAAAAACGACGATATAGCTGGCCTTATTATTATTGTGAGATACTTTAGTGCCTTGAAATACTCAGTTGCGTTTCTATTATGTATGTACTAAAAAAAACGGTGACATATATTTCAGTAATTCATGAAGACAATTAAAATCTATAGGGTGAAATCATACTTAGCATAACTATACCTTATGCAATAACGTGGGCGAACGCTAATTTATATGAAACCTAGCTGCTATCGCAGTTTCGCCTGTGTAGATATGGTCAACGTAGTGTAAAATTAGCGTATTACCTTCTTTGAGGCAGAAATGTAAAGATTGTTATTAATATCTTACCCTAAACTAAAACTAAATTGGATTGATTTAAAATTATTTCATTATCCATTTCATTGGATTGAATAAAACTATTCCAATCAAAAAAGGGGGCCCACGGATTAAAATCCCATGGTTCAAATTTATTCATAACTTGTTCCGTAGAACATAGATAAGTAATTATTCTTGGTAATCTACCGACTTGGCCCGTGGGATGACCCTTGCTTAACGAACCGAATATACCTTACTGTAATACTTCCTTGCCCAAACTATTCAATGGATTATAATATCGGTTTTCAATTAATACTAAAGCGGGTTGTTACACACGGAAAGAAAATATTGATGTTGTTACTTTAGTTTCTTAGTTACAAATTACATTTGAATAAGAGCTTTTAAGTAGTTAAAACCTAGTTCTTTGACTAAATTACTTATTTTAGGAAGTTAAACTTTTGCTTGTAATAGCAGCAAAATAAGGAAAAGTTAAAAGAAAAGTGTAAAGAAGAAATTGCTTTAATATTATCGTTTATACTGCGTTCATGCAATATTTTTTTGGATTAATCTAGTAAATAAATTCATTAAATATTGAGTGAACTGGTTTAGAAGTTTGAAAACTATTGTTGACGCAAGGGTCACATAGACCCACTTCCACTCAGTTTAATCATAACCTCTGCAAGCAAATTATCCCAAAAATACTTGTCCCACTTAACGTAACTCAGTGAACTGTCGGGTAACATTCACTATCAATAAAGTACGATCCGATGGGCAAAGGGCGCCAGTGATCGATGGAACTTCTAATTTATACCCAAAACCCTGAGGCCGTATCGATTACGAACTTCGGCCCGAAGCGCCCGGTGAGCGGTGTTTTTGCTAAATTTCTAAGCGTCATCTCTTGAGGGTTAACGTGGTTAAAAACTAGACAAGCGCGAGTCGTGTTAATTGTATAGAGTTTCGGGTCTTATGCGGCATATCACAATAAACAATAAATACACAATTACCTATTTATAATAAACACAAAATACGAAACTAAATATTACAAGTGAACATGAAGGTGATGAACATGGTTATTTTATTTGAAATAAAACAGCGATTAGAAATATAAAATGTAGTAAACAGTAATGTTTTACTTTCATTTAAATTGCGGAAATGCATTTTCGCACAAAAGCTAACTTACAATCAAAATGTCACTTAAAATGCAATAAAAATGTATTGGATATGGATTCACTGGAAAAATATCAATTGCGTAGATAAAAAAAAATAAGCAACTTTATCAATAAAATCAACCGCCTCTGTGGTCTAGGTATCAGACCCAGGGGTCCCGGGTTCGATTCCCAGCGGGGGTACATTGTATTCGGTTTGGTTAGTGGCAGGCTTGTTGTAAGTCAGCCTGGCTAGCTACCACCATCTTATGTACATCTGACGCCATAACAACAATGTTTTCAGCATTGTTGTGTTCCGGCTGTTAGAGATAAGATAGCCAGTTTCTCAGTGGCTGAGGATTCCGGGAGAGGCTCGCTTCCATCTTCAGCCTTATCAATACTTAACATCAGGTATGATAAATCGTTCATAAAAAAAAACATGGATTGACTGAAAAGATCATATTAAAGAATTTATAAAAAAAATTATGCATAATATACGACGCATACCATTTAACCTTCAAAGATACAGTCGCTTTGAATCTCCCCAAACCTGCCTTTAAATTGCAGTTAAAATAAACATAGTTAACCGTATATCACGTTACGGTCATCCGACAGGAACTCGAAGGATCTGAACGATACAGGATTAATTAGGGAATAGGGGGTCCCACTGGTCGGCTGTGAGGAGGGTACAGTCGAGAGAAAAAGGGTTAAAAAGTTTTATACTTATTTTGATGTAATACTTTTAAATAGGCTATGTCACTCTTGATAATAATATGATGTATGGCGAATACAGACCCAAAATTTAAGAACCCGAGGACTGTGGCTGTCATTCAGTATGAAAATGTGACAGTAATGACAGCGCCGAAACTGGTTGCTAGGTGATTTTTTGTTAGATAATAAGCCTGACGTTTCTACGGTTTTTTTATGATTCATGTCCCATGCCAAAAGCAAGTTTGCTTGATCCAATATTCAGCATGTCAAAGATTGCACGAGCCGCGCTTTCGGCCTGCAGGTATTTTTGCAGGCAATAAGGAACGTGTAAGCGGACATTACAACAGTCTTATAAAAAATAATAAGCGATAAACTAATGCTTAGAAAGATGTGCGTGAATGTTAAGTATGTGATAATAAAACGAGTAAAAAGATTTTATTTTGAAAGTAAAATTTTGTATTTCTCGTAAAAAATGATCATCTATTTGATTATTATTATTACGATATAGCTTTTAAATATAACGTTTAAAACATTTTCTCGTACTTTATCCTAAGCACATCTGTTCTCGCCTGTACCCGGCGCCGAGTTATTCGTCCAGCAGTCGTGTAACAGAATTACCTATCATTTTGATTGAGCGCTCAGGCCTCGGGGCCTATTACTGCCTCTATCTATCTATCCAGTTAGCCAGACAGCCTTCCGACGGTCTAGCCAATAATGTATAGCTATAGATAATTTTGAGGTAATTTGCGGTAATTGCATTAGATAAAAAAAAAACTGTTTTTTTGGGTGATAAATATTAAACAAGAAAATATACTAGAAAAAAGCAACTATTCTCATGTCGCCCTGAGGGGATTCGAACCCGCATCCTTGGGAGTCCGGCCCAATGCACTAACCAATTATGCTACAGAGACCTAAGAGGACCCGTCGAATTTTTCTAGTATATTCACCGTCCTACAGTGTTGGCCACCGTCGCTTCATTAATGAGAGAAATATCCTCGCATTCGAAAGAAACATCTTTACAGATGTTTGACTATCGATTAAGATGAAACAGCCATCTAATTATAACTTTTTAATTTTGCATTTTACAATGCTATTTTTATGTGATAAATATTAAACAAGAAAATATACTAGAAAAAAGCAACTATTCTCATGTCGCCCTGACATGGCGTTTTTTTGGCTAAGGGAAATAGAAAATTGTAATCTGATAAGTCTTTTCCATAACATTATTAGCAATTTTATTTGAAGAGGTATCGAAGCATTACTATATCTTTAAAATGTTAATATAATCGCAACTATAAGGAAATGGAATCAATTTATGGTTTCGGCGGTTATGTTTCGACCCGGCAAGACACGTTTTTAAAATGTTTTGAGCTGGTTCACCCGAATGCATAAATGCATTGGGATTGGACGGGGATATTTTGAAAAGCTGTAAATAAACTTTTTTATATTCTAACTATTTTTCATTTCACTAACTATTTTTGGAACTTTGAAAGTTGAAACGGGTATTAAACGCGTAGAAACGTGATAGATATTTCACCTACCTAATTTTCCCGACGTTTCGGCCAAGTTACATCGGCCGTGGTCACGGGCTGACTTCAATATTTATAATGCAACGCGAAAGTTTAAAAGTGTATATTGTAGTTTTGGTAAATTAAATATTACCAAATTCATGTTGAATAACCTAACTCGTTCAGCAGTAAAAACTGAGCAGTAAACTAAATAGAAACGATTCGTAAAAAATATTATAGTAGATAGTTAAATAAATATTGGCCAGAATAAGAATGAATGGGCAATTACAAGTGGACAGTAAACAAATTGGAATCGGTCTGTAAAAAATCTCATTTAAGTATTTGATAGAATCAGGCGTTACTTGGCGGAAATCCATATCTTAGTAGAAAACGAAAAATATGTCGCGTAATTCCGCAAGAAAAAATGCAGATGCAGCCCAGTGACACACCTTGCACCTTCACCGACTACTCTACACGTGTTTCGCCCACACACGGAGCATCCTCAGGAGTTGTTAGACCGTGCCAATCTCATCACATTTAAACTGTTTATAAAAAAAAATGTAATAGTACATTATTGCAAAGGCCGTGAAATAGGCAATTGCAGGTCGAGTATGAGTTTGAAGGCCGAGCCGTAGGCGAGGACTTCACTAATACGAGGCAGGCAATTGCCATTTCCGCCGAGGCATATATAGTGCTTTTCTCAAAAGAATGCAGGGAAATAAAACATACTTTTTATATAATACATTAAATAATTACTAAAATAAAATCAAATTCATTACAGGAGCGACTTTTTGAATTTGGAACATTACAGCGCTCCAGCAATGTTGTATGAAACAGCGTGCTGGAGTTGTTAAATACTCTTTGTAATGTTCCAAATTCAAAAAACGCTCCGGCAATGGATTTCATTTTCTTTGTCCGTAAATTTGATACTTCGCGTGTTCTTTTTTCGAAAATAATGACAACATTTCCATGCATGTTTGAGAAAAATATATTTAACCGCCTCTATAGTCTAGTGTTAACAACCACCGGTATCACACCCAGAAGTCCCGAGTTTCTTATTGTTTATTTCAGAGTTAAGTTAAAATAATTTGTTACATTGAAGTTATGATTTATACGTCATACATCATCAGCCATTTTTAATATCCCACTGCTGGGGCACTGATATTCTTCCTTATTGATGGATAAGAAGATGGGCCATGACCCACCACGCGGGCCCACTGCGGATTGGTGGGTTTTGACGATTGCAAATGCAGCCGAGACCAACAGCTTAACGTGCCTTTCGAAGCACGGAGGAGCTCGAGATAGTAAATTTTGGCCACCCATCCCGTGACCGACCATTGTGAAAGTTGCTTAAATTCTTCTCAATTATGTAAACTATGAAGGGGAATAGCTCTTGCTTACTTGTTGCAGGAGTCAAATATAACAACGGCACCAAATATTGATTTATTTGCGATGGAGATCTACAGTCAATATCGATGTTTTCCTCCATAATACTAAGAAATCAGGATAATTTGAAGTATAAATAATTAAGAATAATTTCGAAGTATTGATAACTACGTAATCGCACAGCCAGTGATCGCCTTATAAACCAAATGACTGAACGCGGCACTCGAATTACCCTTCACCGTCATTTTTACTGTCCATTCCGTCATTTTTACTGTCCATTCCGTCATTTTACTGCCCATTTATATTTTAAACGGCTTATATGTTTTTTGAACCTGAATTGTAGGATTAAATAACCGCTAGTTTTTCTTTTTATTACTGTTCATGTTTTACTGCAGTTGTAATTTATCAACTGCCAGAAAATTAAATACCAATAATTTTCTAATCAATAATAAATTATATATCAACTATAACAGTAGTAAATATAATGAGACAAGTGAAACATGTATAGTCTTTATGTAATTTAGTAATTGACATAGTGTAACGCACTCCCGTGCCAGTAATTAGGTATTTGTACAATCAATATTTACTGAAGCTTACTATCAAAAGTCATATACAATTTGACAAGTAAAACTGAAGAAGGAAATTCTCTTCTCATTCGTCAAGAAATTACCTGCCCACCGCACACCGTACAGACAACAGAAACAATAGTACCGAGTCAGGTACCGTCGCAAATGTATAGTAAAATAAGGGTTTAGGGCACAATACACGTCTTAAACAAATATAAGAAGACGGTGGACGGTGACCTTTGTCCCTCCGCCGCTGTGTGCGTAAGGGACAGCTGTCCGGACACACTAACACTTACAAACGTTTGTATTTGCAAATGTGACCCGTAGACTTTAGAAGTTTGAAACACGGCAAATCATTTCGCTATTTTTTATGTACTGATTTAGATAAGTGGTCTAAATTAAAAATCTACCTGGATGGTTATCCATTTATAACCTTACATAAAGTATTCGCCAAATCACAATTCTAATGGACAATTGCAATTCTTAAAGAGATCCATCTTGCGTTATGGGTCCAATTTGCATAATAGGTTCCATCTCAAGTCCGTGTGTGCAAAAAGTGTCATTCACCCCTCTGTAGCAAGAATTCTCATAGCGACAGTAATCGTTCTCCATGCGAAACTATCGCTAACACAATATCGCTCGTGTTTCTTAATTCAGCATTTAATTATAATTTTGCGTTCGTGCTACACAAGCAGCAATCAAATCTTATGATAAATATAAAATAGAAAAATATTAGAAAAAATCAACTCGGTCACCAGTGAATTCTCAGATGGGACTCGAACCCGCGACCTTTGGAAATGTTCGGTCCAATGCTCTTACCACTGAGCTACCGAGATTTAATTATTAATAAAATCTTGACGATGATGATGAGGTGAGATGATGTGATTTAGAGCTGGCTCAGACTTTTCATGATATTTGATGAAATACTACATTAAGTCTGTTGACCACGACTTTTTACCGAAAGAAAAAAGATTCAGGAAAATCTAAACTAAAACTTTAATCGTACATAAATTTTATTTCCTGAAAATGCACAAAAGGTAACTTTACATTACTTTTGTACATTTTTATATGAATTTTCGCATGTCGCGCATGTCGCAACGCGCGCACTGGCGGATCGCTCCCTACGCGCATTTATGCGTTGCAATGCGGCTGTAGTATGCGTTAGCCTTCATCCGTGATTTTTATACTTATTAAAAGACTAGAGATGAACGGCTCTTATCCTTGAACTAGCGGCTGCTCGCGTTTTCACCCGCATAGTTCCCGTTCCCATGGGAATATTGGGATAAAATGTAGCCTATGTTACTCGGGGATAGTGCAGCTTCTCAACGGTGAAATATTTTTTTAAATCGGTCCTGTAGTTTCGGAGTCTATTCAATTCAAACAAACAAACAATCGAATCTTTCCTCTTTATAATATTAAGATAAATGAAAAGATCTTAAAATAGGTTTTTCAATGTCTTGTCTTGTCATGTCTAGGAATACCTAAGTCTACAGAACTTAAGCCCGTTAAGGCCGGGCCACCTTCCGATACAATAACAGCAGCTATTGCGCCAACCCTTTCTTCTTGGGCCGACCCTGCTTATAAATTGTGGTGTCCATTGGGCCTTGTCGCAGCCCTGTTGGTTTAATATTCTACTGTTGGTTTGTTTTATACGGATCTAGTTAGGGAATTTTGAACTGTTTGCTTCGAACTGCGTAAATAATTTAGGCCATTGTGTTTGTAGTCACACTTTTCAGTATTTATGTATTTATTTATTTATTCTCAGGACTTGCAGTATTTAACCAAGACGTCCTGGAGAATAGTAATAATATACAATAATTTAGTACAATATATATATAAATAAATAAATAATAAAAAAAAAATCAGTTCAATTTCGCTAATACATCCAAAAAACAAATGTGACCCTACAAATTTTAGGCCGATTTCAGTACTACCGGCACTTAGTAAAATTTTTGAAAAAGTTATATACTCTCAATTATTAGACTATTTAACAATAAATCGAATCCTTCATAACAATCAGTTCGGCTTTTCTAAAGGTAAAAATACTACTGATGCTGGCATTGCACTCCTCAAACATATTTTTGAGGCTTGGGAGGGCAAGCAAGACGTAATTGGTATATTCCGTGACCTGTCTAAAGCCTTCGATTGCGTTGATCAAGTTACACTTTTAAAGAAGCTAGAACATTATGGTGTCTCTAAGAAATCTGTTAGCCTTTTGCAGTCATACTTGCACAATAGAAATCAAAAAGTAATTGTCAATAATACTGCTTCAACACAAGGTTCAATATTGGGCCCTTTGCTGTTTTTAATTTATATTAACGATCTCCCTCATTACACGAGTAATTTATGTGAGACAGTACTATTTGCAGATGATACATCTTTAATTTTTAAAATTGATAGAGGAAACAATTATTCTGACGAAGTAAATAGTACTCTCTCTCAAGTCGCACACTGGTTCAACAGTAATAATATGTCTCTTAACCCTTCTAAAACCAAGTTTGTTAGATTCTCATTACCTAACGTAGTGCAGGTCGATATGCATATCAATTTGAATGGGAATGTAGTAGAGTTAGTTGAGAGTACAAAATTTCTTGGCATTACATTGGATTCAAAGCTGCAATGGGATCCACATATTGAAGCCTTGTCGAGTAGACTTAGTTCTGCGGCTTTCGCAATAAAGAAAATAAGGCTCTTAACTGATATTAAAACGGCAAGACTAGTTTACTTTAGCTATTTTCATAGTGTAATGTCCTATGGCCTGTTGTTGTGGGGCTCAGCAGCTAATATAGAAAATGTTTTTATACTTCAAAAAAGAGCTGTGCGCGCCATTTACAACCTTCGACGGAGAGATTCTCTTAAGGATTTGTTTAAAGAGATTAATATACTAACTTTGGCGGGACAATACATCTATGATAATATAGTATATGTAAGGAAACATCTTGATTTATTTATTAAGCATAGCGATGTCCATAATTTTAATACTAGAAATAAGAATAAGCTTGCCGTTCCAAAATTTCGACTTGAAAAATGTAGACGCTCGTTTTTGGGGAAAGGTATAGCTTTTTTTAATAAAGTTCCACAACAATTGATAGAGCTGCCTTTGCATAAATTTAAAATATATGTTAAAAAGTCACTCTTAAGCAAAGATTATTACAAGGTAGATGATTATTTAAAAGACCAAAATGCATGGATGTGATACTAACATAAAACATAACTATTATAAATTAGATAAAAGGAAAATATTCTAATAATTGAATATTGGAAAATTTTCCTCTTATATTAAATATATTTCAAAATTGTAAATTTGTGCTTGGCAACAACATGTTCCATTGTAAATGTTGTTGTTTCTGTTAAAGCTGATAAGTTTCTTGCGGCCGTTCTTCTTATCAGTTAAAAGATGTCCTGAATGGCTGGTAGGGAAAAAAAATTTTGGACTATTCGAAAGTACCTATCTATAAGTCTATTTGAATAAAAATCTTTGACTTTGACTTTGACTTTGAAACGGTACCCGTAGAGCAAAATTATCTTTCAGGTTCAAAGCTCATAAAATTTTCTACAACTTCTGTTTTATACACAAAAGTCACAATTCAAAGATTTTTATTAAAATAGACCTATATGTAAATGCTGTAGAATAGTCCATTTTTGTCCCTACCAGCCATTCAGGACATCTTATAACTGATAAGAAGAACGGCCGCAAGAAACTTTTTTTTATCCCATTCCCGTAGGAATATCGGGATAAAAAGTATCCTATTTCACATACTTCCTATCTATTTGTGAGCTAAATTTCATCCCAACCCGTATTGATTTTATTGTGTATTTTAAGTGTCTCGAGGAAGTGGGAGCCTGATGACCTGTCACACATATATTTTATATCTAGCTCAGGCATCAGTCTCACACAAACTAAATATGCAACAGCAAGAATGTTTTGTAAATTTACTTAAGTTTGTGATGTGAAAAATATTTTTTATTATTATTATTATTATTCGTTATGAGTTTATTCGTTATGAGTTTATTCGTTAAGAGTTTATTCGTTATGAGTTTATTCGTTACTAAGAAACAAAAACAAAAATATTATGTCTTTATAGTATTAGTATGGATTTAAGTTTCTATCCGTTAACAAGCACTGTTTTAAAGATATTAGCGAAAAATTCAACCGTCTCCCATAGCGAGAAAAACTCATGTCAGGACCCTCACGGCCTAAATGGATAAAAACTTATAAATCCATACTAATATTTTATAGAAGAAATATTTGTATTTATGTATGTTCGGAACGATAAACTCAAAAACTACTAAACTAATTTGGATGTAATTTGGCTTACACATGGTACATAGCCTGGATTAACAGATAGGATACCTTTTTATCCCTATATTCTTACGGGAATCACGCGGGTGAATGGTAGATACAATAAAACATAGATAAAAGTTTCGATTATTCAACGGCTGAACGAATTTGAATAAAATTTGGTAGGTAGATAAATTAAGATCTGGACTAACATTAAAGACATTAGCGTGAACGAAGTAACAGGCAAAAGCTAGTGTTTGATAAAAGTCGTTTTGTCGAAAATGTTCAATTATCCGGCACGTATAATTCGAATATGGGTAGAAATTCGAAAAAAGTGTATAAAATAAAAGTTGTAGAAAATTTTATGAGCTTTCATTACATGGAATATAATTTTGCTCTACGATGTACCGTTTTGAATATATTAGCAAAATACTTAAAAGTGTGACCTTTGCCTCCCTCCCTCCACTCCGGCGCAGCTCCTAGAAGCGGGGATTTTTATTAACCGCCTCTGTGGTCTAGTGGTACAACCACCGGTATCAGACCCAGGGGTCCCGGGTTCGATTCCCAGCGGGGGTACATATTGTATTCGGTTTGGTTGGTGGTAGGACTTGTTGTAAGTCTGCCTGGTTAGCTACCACCATCTTATCTAAGCCTGACGCCATAACAACAATGTTTTCAGCATTGTTGTGTTCCGGCAGTATGAGATAAGATAGCCAGTTCCTCAGTGGCTGAGGATTCCGGGAGAGGCTCGCTTCCATCTTCAGCCTTATCAATACTTATAACATCAGGTATGATGAAGGCTAAGAGTCTCCCCGTCGTAAATAAAAAAATAAAAAAAAAGTTTACTCTCTAACCACCCTGAACAACTTTCTATAGAAATCGCTTAGGTTCCAGCTCACAAACTCTACAACTACTTTATTGGGTGGTCTAATTAGGAACCGCAAGAAAAAAAAAAGAAAAAACTTTTTTTTTATTTATCATTTTTTTTTTTAACTTAAAACAACTTATCAGTCTGGATATTTAATTTGTTAAGAAAAGATCAATCAGGTAAGCATATACCACAAAGAAAATGCCAAAAAAATATGTGGAAAAGTAGAAAAAAAAAATCGAACAAGGTCGAAGATATTTCAAAATTGTGTATCTTGCAATCTGGTGAGAACGGTTTTTTTTTGCGGTAATAGGCCGCTTGATCAACTAAACAGGGTGGAAACAATCTATGAGCCCTGGAGGGGAACTAGCTTAAATCCTGTAGTTGCTCATTTTACTGAAAGGAAACATTCCGATATTTTTTAAAAGATTTTCCCGGGTTCGATTCCCAGCAGGGGTACATATTATATTCCGTTTGGTTGGTGGTAGGACTTGCTGTAAGTCCGCATGGCTAGCTACCACCATCTACCACCTCTAACACAACAATGTTTTCAGCATTGTTGTGTTCCGGCAGATATAAGATAGCCAGTTCCTCATCAGTGGCTGATGATTCCGGGAGAGGCTCGCTTCCAACTTCAGCCTTATCAATACTTAACATCAGGTATGATGAAGGCTAAGAGTCTCCCCGTCGTTCATTAAAAAAAACAATATCACAACGGCGCGACAGCGGCCGCGAGCGGTTTCATTCGCTTAAATCCCGTTCCTGTGGGAATATTGGAATAAAAAGTATCCTATGTTTTTAGTCCAGACTTTTTACTCTAGCGTGAATGAGTAACAAACAAACAAACTGACATACTTTTGCATTTATCATATTAGTAGGATTCCAATTCGATGAATAGGTCTCAGAAAAATCTAAGAAGAATCTTCCCTTTTTTGCAACATCGTTTTGTCGTAGTGACTAGTTACTAGTTAAAAGGATTTTTAAAAATGTTGACTAAAGATGATTTTTTTCGAAATAGATAAGTACTTTTTAACCGACTTCAAAAAAGGAGGAGGTTCTCAAGTCGACTGTATTTTTTATTTTTTTATTTTTTTTTATGTATGTTCCACCATAACTTCGCCAGTTGTTAACAGATTTTTATAATTCTTTTTTTATCTGAAAGAAAATGGTTTATGTGTGGTCCCATATAATTTTTACGAAGATCTGGCTAGTAGTTTTTTCATAATCCTGAAAAATATCAATCACCTTTTGGCAAGTAGTCGTGTACCTAGATGACATCATTGTTGTGTATGGGCTGATTTTTAGTGTAAGTAACGGCACATAATTTAACAAAAAAATCTGAAATAAAAACATTTAATAAAAATAAATCAAACCGACTTCAAAAAGTAAAAAAAAAACTTTTGGATACGGTGTTAGTTAGCTAAGGCCAAAAAAAATATAGTTAATAGAAGTGCAATGTAGAATGCTTTGGCTGGCACCGACTCCAAAAGTTTTATTTTTTACTTTTTGAAGTCGGTTTGATTTTTTTTTATAAAATGTTTTTATTATATGTATTGTAATGTTTGTGCTATGTAATGTGTTGTAGTGCAAGTATATTGCGCCATCGGATAAATGTTTAATGATATTAAAAAAAGCCGTTAGTCACACCTCAGTGAACTTATAACAAAGACCCTGGACGATCGACAAGAGGTGATGAGGTACTTCTTAAGAATGATGACTCCCTAGAGACAGCTACCCACCATTCCAGGATCGGGAAGGGTAGAAAATGGTTTAAGTTATTGTTATTTTGTCGCTTTAGAATACTGCTTTGTTTTTCGATTATTGTGAATATTTTATTGGAAACCGTAATAGGTAGTTTCTCTTTTAAAGTGTATTTTAAAGGAAGAAGTGAAATTATAATACATTAAAAGAAATCTTTAAACATACATAGGTGTATTAGGTGTAAATAATTTGATCTGTGAACTGAGTGAAATGTAACAAATTTCCATAGTTTTTCTACTTTACTAACCTATTACCGGTTCCTTAAATTAATATTCAATAATTAAAACATTTTTAAGTTATAATAATATAATTTATGAAAATTCTAGGATAATCATAAAACTATTATTGGAACATATTAAACCGATCGACAAAAAAATACTAAATTAGGCGTCTAAAAATTTAAGTTGGGTTGCGGATAAAATAGATTTAGGTTAGGTTAGATTGGCGACTGTCGCTGACTTGCCCCCTAATTGCCTAATTTCAAAATCTATCACAATACCTTTCAAAGGTATTGTGATTGTGATTTATGGAATTGTGTAACTTATAGTCGCAATCCCATTCAGAACGAATTATGTTTTAAATGACACTTAATTTGATACTTCTCCATACATTTGAAAGATATTTTCGTCTGTCACTTTGCTAAGACAGTTCAATTTCGTTCATTCAATACCTTTCAAAACGCGTCCCGATCACAATCCCTAGTAAACAGTGACGGCCTGAAGTAAATATCTTTCAAATGACGAATTGAAAGGGATTGCGAAAGATTTTAAAATTAGACAATTAGCCCCCAGGTATTGTGGTCACTTAAATATTTAATTATTACTCTTTATTATTATTTGCATATAGGATAATTGCCTAAGAAATTGATTAAACACAATGAAAATATCAAAATTATGCCATGTACGAGTTCCGCTTAGTTGACCACGGACCCCGTACAGGAAGAAGTTGATAGTTGTAGTTGAAGGTTTGTAGTTAGTTGCTGGCTTGAAGTTAAGTTGTTTCCGTAGTGAGATAAAGGAAAGAAATCCGTCACTATTTACTTTTATTCACGTAGTTAGATAAATATAAGTTTAGTTTTAGTTAAAGTAGATGGGTCTTTCCTCGACCGTAGCCGATAATAATCTCCGAAAATAATATGTTACAATTAAAAGGTAAATTAAAGTTGCTGACGCGCGACCTAAATTTAGGCGTTAACGTGTGGTGGTAAAAATGTGCGGTGTAAGACCGTACATGCCATATTCAAGGAAATAATTTATTTATTGCTATTTCCACACACGAATCAGTCGGTTAACTTTCCCTTCGCAAAAACTATTGCCGAACAAACACAAATACACCTTAGGTTGGAGACCCTTCACTTTATTGAAGGAGGGAGTGACCGTCTGTATGTTTTAATAAAAACAACATGTTTTGTGAGGAAATGAAAAAAACCCTTCGACATTGCTCGAGCGACGCCGACTGGTGGGCTTAGCGATGAATCGATAGAAAATGCTGAAATCTAGATTTTTGTTTTATTACTAAAAAACCTGAGAATCCCAGCCACTGTGTAACCGACGCGTTAAGTGCATATTACATACATGTAATATGCATTTAAAACAATTGTTTTTAAGACGAATTGTTTTAGACGAATTGTTCAAGTCGAATTATTCGCAAATCCGGCTGTTCCATTGCACATCTTTAAAAATTAAATATTTTTCTATCGTATTCAATTAAAATGTAATTAATAGACACAGATTTAACTTTATATTGCCAGACTTACTTTTATCTTTTTTTTTTAGTTAGTTTTTACAGTAAATAAATAATTTTTCAAAAACATTTTTGACATAAGTAGTATACGCGATTCGGAAAATTATGAAGTGTCACAGGAATTATACTAGCTGAAAAAGACCACAATTATTGAAGCAAACTACTAATGTTTGAATTGAAATTGCCTTACCTTTTTCTGGTCACAGTTTTTTTTTTTTACATTAGTTGTCAATGGCTGTACTCAGCATTTTAGGTCCTGCTGACGAATATTGTCATTTAGTTCTAAGACTTTTGTCCCATTTTCTACCGATTCCAAATAAAGTATCTCGGACTTGTATAACCGGGCAGTCTTCCAGAGAAGCCAGAGTTTTTATTGCAATTTGAGGGGATTCTATATTGTAATGTAGCTATATTTGTTCCTTATGCCGGTCGTATTGGACGTTTGTGTGTCCTGGCATTTTAATATCGAAGAATTATTGGTTAAATTCGGTTGTAGTGGTTTGATAAATAAAAAAAAACAACGGGTTGCACTCTGGGAGTGCCGGCAGAAGTAAAAACCGCTTAAATGAAATTAACTATCAAAATCCACTATATCTTGACCACAACTTCATAAAAAAGTTGTTGAACACGGAAACCAAGTTGATTTGGCAGGTAAATTAAAATTGACCTGGCATCAATATGAAAGTTGGTAGTTATGAGAGATCTATATATAATGGTTATTATTAACTAATATACGTAGATCTTTCAAGTGTGAGACATTATGTAATTTGAAATAGGTCAACGGTAAATGGTTTTACGAATTTTTTTACCAGGGTCACGTGTCCTGACGCGACTTTAACATTTTTTACCCATCCGAAAAATTCTGTTGGTGCGTTGTGCAAACTCTCATGTGCACCGCTAAATAAGTTTTCACTTCAATAGGTTTTTCTTTTTCATTTCACAATAATACAGATTGAATAATAGTAAATAGAATAAAAGGGAAAATAATTTATCGTCATTTAGAAGACCCACATTTTTTACGTGATACATTTACATTTCCAAAATAGTAACTAAGATGGCGCAGCGACTCAAACTGAGCCGAAAAATTAATAATTTTCTTTTTTAAATAATTAAAGTTTCGCAAAATTCGCTATAAATGTAGATCCAAAATCTGTGTATTCCTATGATTATAAAAAAATATAAAAAAATACCGTTCTTACGTTCAATATTAGCAAACAGTTCCTGGAATCAATAAATTACTTTGCCGAAAGTGATTTGCATTAAAATCTATTTCCAATGAAGGTCCCCAAGTGCAAACAAAACTAGTGGAATAAGTTAACTAATTTGATCCCTTTCGAAGCTTCACAATATCTGTGAGTAATGTATGCAAGAAGGATGTACCCTTTGGAGGTGCTGATAACGTTCCAGCCTACTGGAATGGGAGGGATACCTACAATGATATTTTGCAAGATATTTTGTTTACAAAAAAATACTAGAAAAATATAACTAGTCCCTAAATTGCCTAGACGGGATAGAAGTTGACTTGATCGGGAAAATTAAGTTAGGCTTAGAGAAAAAAAAAAATTAAACGCTAGAAAAAAAATGTCTATAAAGTTCAAATTTATTTTGTTTCGTCATAATTTGGTGTTTATTTTATTTACATCGTACATTTATGATATGTATTTTTCTATTTTGTGTGCATCTTTGATTTAACCCGAGTCAAATTAAACTAAATCTATATTTTGAAAGCTCGTTTTTTTATACTTCCACTAAATTGACGTTTATTGCAATCCTGAATAGGTTTGTCTTTTAGAACCCACGAAACCCTAATTATGTACCAAAGCAAAATATGGGTATAAATGTAGACTAATCGTTCGACGATCGTTCGTTTATGAACTACGGGGAGACTATTTTAGCCTTCATCATACCTGATGTTAGGTAAGTATTGATAAGGCTGAAGATGGAAGCGAGCCTCTCCCGTAATTAAACTATACTAAAACTGTAATTTATTTAAAAATCTTATTCGTTGAATAATAAAGTTTTGTATCAAAATATACCTTAGAAATTCAAATAATATTTTATTTTAAACAAAAATTTTAATCCTTTTCTAACTTCAATTCGTTATAGGTAATCAAGTAAAACGATAAAAGAGAATATTTTAAACGTTTACGTAAGCACGAAACAAAGAACAGCATACTTATATCACACAGCGCTTGCACGTCAAGTAGCAAACCAGTTCAAACGCAGCACAGCCCGGCGACCCTTGCGGCCAGTTCTCCCTTACAGTGGGCAGTCTCCCTCCACACAAACCCACCCAACAAAAAACGATACAACAGCCTCCAACCCCACCCCAATACCGACCCTATTTAGCGCAAATAAAGGTCATTATCGAACAAACACCCGTTTGTGGGCAGTCGGACCATGAGGGGGATGGCCGAATCGACCCGTGTTCTCCGATTGTGTAGTTTTGATTTTCATTTTGTTAACGGGGAAGGATTTGTCTTTGATTTCGCGATATAAAAGTTATATGCGAGTTGGTTTTTGGAGATATGTGACTTAACGTTACTCGTAATATGATTTACGTTTTACAGTTGTAAAGTACACTTGATCAATGGATATTGCTGCACAACACATAATTATAATACATAATTAATCATAAGTTCATAATCAAAGAAAAGTGTTTGCCTTTGTTATGCTATATAATAAATGTAGTCGTCATCTGTAAGCTGTTAACTAAACGAAAGCTGCCGCTATTATATATATTGCCTGAGCATTCATGCGTGGTTCGCGGGGCGAGAGGGTTCTAGCGAGACCGAGCTGCCATACGCTCACTCGGGACAATGACATATGTCCTATCAAATATTATGAAAGTCTAGTCAAAAGGGAGGTTTTAAGCTCGTTGTCCCACTGTTAGTTCTTTAGTTACACTGTGGTCATAGTGTAAAGCCGGACGTGCTGTTGATACATTTTTCAAATGTTATAGACAACTCAATTTGTTTTAGGCTTATTGACCGAACAACTTACAAACATATTGACACTTCCAACCCGCCACCGCCGACGTGGCAATATTTATAACCAACTTTTAGTCACCCTTTGACCCTCCAAATTTTCTTGTCACACGTTTCACCAAATTACACTTACATGAGACTCGGAATTGCTCAAGTCGCCCTTTTTCTTGACATGACAGCTACACTGTGTACACACGTGGCGTGCTGAAGAAATACACACAGCGTGGCTACGTTAACTTTGCTTCTGTGCTGTGGTACAAGTGAAGGGAAAATGGCGGTGTTCTATTTAAATTAATAAAGCTCGATAAAAGCGTTGCTTGAATGTTGTGCTTAGTACCAAAGAGTGGTTTAATAGTTATATTGCTGACTGTACGAAGTATCGAACTCCCTTTTACTTTTCATCCCTTTTTCTCAACATGACAGCTACATTGTGTACACACGTTGCGTGCTGAAGAAATACACACAGCGTGGCCACGTTAACTTTGCTTCTGTGCTGTGGTATAAGTGAAGGGAAAATGGCGGTGTTCTATTTAAATTAATAAAGCTCGATAAAAGCTTTTAAGTTAAAAAAGCATCTGGTTTTAAGATTCGACAAAAAATCGGACCTGGAAAAACTTGACATCCGATTTTGTGCCTGTAATCGGATCCGAGCGTCCGACAAAATACTGGATCCGGTTCAGTGGCAAATACTTTTAATAGGTGTATATGCGTTCACACGGAGATCCAATTTGCCAGTATCGAATGCCGTGCGAACAGAGTAGCCGGTTCTGTCGGAACCTGCAAAAAGTTTGCGTTAGATTACAATGTTCTATTTTGTACGACTCTTAAATAAAGTTGAAAATCCTAAATTGTTATACCCAGCATTGTCCAGTACTATAATGTTTTTCATTCATTATGCTATTTTATAAATTTTAAAGTATTCAAGCACTATTATTATCATTAGTGGACCAGAAATCCAAAGGTTCGACACTCTGAGCAGCATGGAGACTACTTGTTTTGTTCTAGACTAAATATTGTCAAATATTGCTTTCTTAAATTTTAACGACCTTCCCGCTACAGCTCATAGCCCGTTACGCGGTCGTCCTGGGGCGGCGCTGCGCGACACAGACTCTGGGAAATATGGAGACAAGGTGTTTTTTCTAATATAAAAATCTATTTTCTAGAATATCATCTAGTATCTATAATAAATCTAGTTTCTTTTTTATTTAATCGTGGGACCCGCTGTTTGTTTTTTAGTCTAAAGATAATATTATAGTAAGTTAAATTAACTTTCTCCTCGCTACCGCTTATAGCTCGTCCCGCGGTCGTCCCGGGGCGGCGCGGCGTGACAGCGTGACGCGGGTCCGGCCGGTCCGAAATAGATATTTTCGCCGAGTGTCAGCTTGTGTGGCGTCCGTCGGGCTACAGACGGCAGTAGCCGTTGTGAATGGGGGATGGAAGGTTTATATAGATATGACGTCTTAAATTTTCGGTCGTACTGTTTATTGAAATATATCTTAACGACCTTTTTATTAACACCAGATGAACACGGTCCCTGAAAAGCAGCCAACCGTAAAACCAAATGTGTGCTTAATAAAAATTGCATTTTTATCCGTTCAAAGATTTTAATTTCAATAGATGGAAAAATAATAAGGTGGACGGTTTGAACACTTAATTTGAGTGACCGTCTACGAATCATGTCTATGCACAGCCATACTCGTAGTTTACACCTTGACCAGGGGCACTAAACCCGCCTTCTGCACAAGAGGTCCCGGGTTCGATCCTCGGTCAAGACAAATATTAGTGAGAATGAACATGTCTATTTGTCTTGGTCTGGGTGTTTAATATGTATATTATGTATGTATGTATGTAATTACAAAAAAAAATTTTTGAGTATCTATTTTTATTAGACTTCCTTGATTATACACTCACCGGCATAATTAATGGCCCACCCCATTAATTTCATACAAACTGCTCACTTTGGACAGTCAACATTTGCATACAGTGCCCTTAGCACGAGTTGACATTTACTGTCAACGTTTTCGATTACTACCGGATGCTCTACTCATGTCGGCAAGCATTCTATGGATATGATAGAGACACTGCAATAGTTTTCTAAAACGATTATAGTATGCCAAACTCGTACTAAGGGCACAAATACACTTGACATTAAAAATATTTACTATATAACAAATAAATTATCTTTATCTTTTATCTTTAGACCTTTGCAGATATTTATGTTGTCATTTTTATGTATAGATACCGCAATGTGAGTATGTTTGTATGAAAACATTGGGGTAGGCCAATAAATATGCCGGTGAGTGTATTTTAGATTTGATGCCACAAAATATACACAGACAAAAAAGTCTAATAAGAATACCAACGTTTTCAGATCATTACATCAGGCAACCATTTTTTATTTTAATAAGAGCTACTTACCGTTTATACATTTAAGTCTTAATAAACATTATAAACCACATAGAATAAAAGTTTATGATTTAATTTTAAAACTTGGTGGTAAAACTATGCGTAATTTTCTAATAAGAACGTCGTATGAACTGGGGAGGAACGCCATCTAGCGTCGGGTAGCGGCCGAGAGCGCAGTTTTGCCTTGATAGCTATAGAGGGCGCTTCGTGTCGTGCTGTAGCAACCGTAGCGTTCGTAGCGCTTACTAGTGATCACCAATGTAGAACTTTGACCACACAGACAAATGCAGACATACATTTATATTTTTGCACTAAATGAGTGCAATTTGATTAAAAAGGGGTACAATAATTTTTCTTTATGTAGGTATATAGATAGATACATTTTAGAATATATTTCAAATATGTCAAAATGTAGTTTAAGAAGTCAAATAAAATCGTTTATTAAATTAGAATTTATAAACGATTAAAATATGTTGTGTACGATATTACACTACATTACTTTTTAATACAAAACTATTACTACAATGTTTCTTTACTTAACGTCTCAGCAGGAATCATCTATTATGTACCGGCCATACGCTCCTTCAAGACTGCGTAGTCTGGGACTGCATAATCATGACGGAGCAAAAGACGGGACACCGAGTGACCGGACACACGTGCAGGTAAACACGCACAGTCCGACTGCGCAGTCCTCAGCCTTTTGAGAGAGAGCTCTATGAAATGAGTTAAAACCTCCTTCGAATAACCTCTTACATCGCTCGGTTTTATACATTTACTACGTAGTCTACATAATTATGTCATCGGGAACAATTTTGATGGACTGAGGCGCGGACTGAACGCCCGGCCACACGAGCAGGCAATACCATGCAGTCCAAGTTTGCGCAGTCCGAGTCTTTAGTATTTCAATGATTACACAAGCCGCGCTTTCGGGACTGCACGGGATACAGTTTTCCCGATCACAAACTCTTACTTGCTCAAACCGGTTTGTGCAGGCATGCTTCCAGGTAAGACGTTGCGATTGGCCGGTACATAAGAATTCATAATGTCATAATAACGTTTTGTTTTTATTGACATTGTTACATTTTGATACACTTAATACTAAGGGGAGGCGACGATTGAGGGATGACGTCAGAAAACTTCCATTCAAAAACAAGCTTACTTTAGGAGATTCGTAGTGCGAAATAGCATGGTAAGATTGAAACAACACTGCGCTAAGAATTGGCGGTAGGCCAGCAGGCCCCGTATTATGAGACACAATACACATTTGTTCTCTGGACACCGATGTCCTGAGAGCAAAAACAGTTGAAAATATTGCTAAATTTAAAAAAGGACCATCGTATTTAATCATCCATCATATTTATATTACACAAGCTTCCGCCCGAAGTTTCACCTGTTCCCGTTACCGTGGGAATATCAGGACAAATCTCTTCAGCCTTTCAATTAACTTAAAGCCAAAAATCCAGTCTATTAGTTGTTTAGTTAGGACGTGAAGGAAGGAAAAACAAACACACATTAGCATCTATCATATTCATATTTTATATCCTATAAATAACAAAACAATTCCTTCTTTTCAGGTAACGCACATATCAGAAAAAACGAAGCAAAAAAAGAAGACGCAGCGATCCTTTAAAAATATGAAAGCTTTTAAAAGAACCGTCCGAACTTCCTTAAGTGAAAGTTGGACGGCGAAGTGAAAAATGCAACTTAGTTCAAGGAAAGTGAGAGTCTTGCTTGGAGCTGTGTAAGTGTTTTAAGTTGGCAAGACTAACTTTTTTTACTTAAAGGATTAAACGGTTATCTTTTTAGCATCTTAGAGTTAAACACTTGATGCCTTTCAACGAGTTGTTTTAAGGTTTATACTTGTTATTAGTAGACGCCCGCGCATTCAACCGCGTGGTGTCCGTTCACGTGGGAATATAGGGATTAAATGTACTAATTTAGGTATTACGTTATCGTCGTCGTCGTCTCAGCCATATAACACTCACTGCTGGATATAGGCCTCCCCCAAAAGGGGGGGTTTGCCATAATCGCCACGCTTGGCATTCGTTTTATCGCAAATCCAATTGATCGTAATTCAATTCAAAGACAATAATTCGACGGTTTATAAATACCCTCGAGTATTTTCAACAATAGGTTTTTGCAAAAAGACGGTATCATATAAAAAAATTCAAAGTCCTGACTGACTGACTGACTTTTTATATCAACGCACAGCCCTAACCGCTGGGTCTAGAGACTCCTTCGGCACATACATAGGTTCGCCACGCTTGGCAGGCGGGTTGGCGATCGCAATATGGCCAAATATGTAGGAGACGCTGCTGCCCGTCTCCCGAAGGCCGAGTCCCTTAGTCGCCTTTTACGACACCCACGGGATGAGAGGGGATAGTGCTATTCTAAGCCGACACAGCCTATTATGTTATACTTCCGGCTATTTATGTATGTATGAAATTTCATGCATATCCCTTTAACCGAGTTTTCGTAATTGAGTAACAAACATTCAAACAATTAAACATTGTAATAGCTAACCATTCAAAATTTCACATCTTCTGTCATACTAATAAAACAATACCGTGACTGACTGACAGAAAACGCAGGGCCACAGCTGAACCGATTAAGCTGTTAAATATTAAACAAGAAAATATACTTTATTCAATACTGTAACTTAAAATTAAGTATTTTTTTTTTTTGTTAAGTATCTTTTTTATTGTACTATGTTAATATCACTTGTATGTCCTTCGCCTGTACTAAATAAATGTTGTGATTATGATTATGATTATGATTATACTAGAAAAAAGCAACTTGTCTCATGTCGCCCTGACGGGACTCGAACCCGCATCCTTGGAAGTCCGGCCGAATGCACTCCCAAGGATGCGGGTTGTTTGCAAGTTGCTTTTTTCTAGTATATTTTCTTGTTTAATATTTATCACATAAAAATAGCATTGTAAAATGCAAAATTAAAAAGTTACGATTAAGCTGAAATTTTGCTTACAGGATCTATTAACGATGTAGGCGAGCATTAAGAAAGGATTTATTGATATTCACACGGGAACGGGAACGGTTAATAATATTGGAAGGAATGTTTTTGTGAGTAGTTTTATTAACATAGGTTTTTGCATTAAGCATTGTATTAAGAAAGGTTTTGTCCTTGGATGGGCCCTATGGTGCAGTGGTACTTGATCATGCTACTGAGCTAAGGGTGGGGTCAAGCCCCATTCAGAACAAAGAATTAGAGAAGAGCAGTTATCGAATTATTATGAACGCCAACAGTCGATCGAAAAGAAAAACAAATTCTTCGGCATTATTATATTACAGCAGATTTGGAATATTTTTGTCATATTTAACCGCCTCTGTGGTCTAGTGGTACAACCATCGGTAACAGACCCAGGGGCCTCGGGTTCGATTCCCAGTGGGGGTACATATTGTTTTTGGTTCGGTTGGTGGTAGGACTTGTTGTAAGTCCACCTGGCTAGCTACCACCATCTTATATAAGTCTGACGCCATAACAACAATGTTTTCAGCATTGTTGTGTCCGTCTTTTCAGTTGGCTTATTTCTTACATACCATGAGATTTTATTTCCGTTTTCTGTGTGAAAGCCCACAGATCTATAATTTAATTATCTCAACCGTCCGTCGGCCATTTACGTCGTCGTCCGCAGCAGCCAGTGCCCATTTCCCGCAGCAATCAGTTTAGTGCTGTTAAAGTTGGTGGCTGCGGCGCCGCCATATCCATCAACCGATCGAATGCCGACAAAGTCAAAGTCAAAGTCAAAGATTTTTATTCAAATAGACTTATAGATAAGTACTTTCGAATAGTCCAACATTTTTTTTCCCTACCAGCCATTCAGGACATCTTTTAACTGATAAGAAGAACGGCCGCAAGAAACTTATCAGCCTTAGCAGAAACAACAACATTTAAGACTTACATTCACATCAAGATTGATCAATCGATTACTGCTCGTACTTTCTAATGAACTACTATATGTTTTTTTTACTTTACATTTACGATGCTGTTTTTCTAGTATTTTTCAATAAAATTCACCATGATAGCATGGAAAAAGGCTTTCTAAATCATGAACTACGTGTTAATTACGGCGCGTTAAAATCTGTTACAGTTGTTTTATTCGCTGATCTCGAAATCAAATCAGAATACCTATCTACTGATATAGCATGGTATTTTTCACCTTTTAAATATGTAGGTAGTTATCGTAGTTCTATAACATAATTATCTCCACCATCCGTCGGCCATTTACGTCGTCGTCCGCAGCAGGCAGTGCCCATTTCCGTCAGCAATCGGCTTAGGGCTGTTAAAGTGGGCGGCTGCGGCGCCGCCATATCCGCCAACCGATCGAATGCCGACGAGATTGATCAATCGATTACTGCTCGGACTTTCTAATGAAAGTTCGAGAAGTGTCCTAGACATAATTAAAATGGGATACTACTGCTACTGCTTATTCACACGGGATCTTAAGTACTTAAGTACGATACGTGATTTAAGACCTTTTTTATTTCGTAATGTGTGACACGGGCATTTAAAAAGCGTTGCCGCCGAAAAAAAAACGAATCGTGAAAATAACCGCCTCTGTGGTCTAGTGGTACAACCACCGGTATCAGACCCAGGGGTCCCGGGTTCGATTCCCAGCGGGGGTACATATTGTATTCGGTTTGGTTGGTGGTAGGACTCGTTGTAAGTCCGCCTGGCTAGCTACCACCATCTTATCTAAGTCTGACGCCATAACAACAATGTTTTCAGCATTGTTGTGTTCCGGCAGTTAAAGATAAGATAGCCAGTTCCTCAGTGATTGAGGATTCCGGAAGAGGCTCGCTTCCATCTTCACCCTTATCAATACTTACCAACAGGTATGATGAAGGGAGTCTCCCCGTAGCTAATAAAAAATAAAAAAAAACTCGACAAAACTCGAAACATCCTCGTGTACGCAAGCACTAATTTATGATTTCTAAACGACTTCAAAAAGTAGGAAGTTGTCAACTTGTCGCGTATATCTTTTTTATGTTTGTTCACCGATTATTCCAGGACGGCTGAATTGATTGATTCCCAAGTTGGTCCCATTTTAATTCGGTGCAGTAGTTACGCCATAACAACAATGTTTTCAGCATTGTTGTTGTTCCGGCAGTTAGAGATAAGGAGGCCCAGTTCCTCAGTGACTAAGGATGCCAGGGGACCACAATCCACCTACCTACCTACCACCATCAGCCTTAACATTACTTAACATCAGTTATGATGAAGGTCAATCGATACCCAGTTGTCAATAAAAAAAAAATAGGGACAATGACACTGGCAGCATTTAAGAAAAAAATAAGTAGTACCTAAACCAAAGGTGTTATTATTGCAAAAAATACGAAGGTATTTTATAAAATTTTCTACAAACAGGAAAATGCTCTAATAAGATTTAAAATCCAACAGGAACTCAGTGTCATAATTGTTTTAATGCAGACCAGCCCTTCCACTACCGGAGGAAACAAAATAAGTTAAAGTGGGCGGACGACGTGTAATGAAGTTTGTTTTTCAATACAAACATAACTAACAATAAATTGAAATTTCGACGCGATCTTATAAGACTCGGTAGCTTAAGACGCTATTCGGAAAAGTATGTACTTTTCGATATAAAACTATAGGACTTAGAGATGTTACAAATCTGGTTATCTACCTATACATATGTCACCGTCTATTGAAAGAACTGCTTGTTTGTAAATAATCGAGTGTATTTGTAAACTGCCTAATTATTGTTAGCAGGCCGCACGAGATGCAATAAAACAGATGATTTTATGTTTATTTATATCGTAGTCCAACAGTCAGTATATAAACAAACGATTTCAGCAGAGTTTGATTGTGAACTAATGTACCAATCGCGGCACGGGGTACAATTACCCGTACATTATCCAATACGTGTAATTGTACGCGGCCATGTCATTGGCCCACCTACGGGTTGGTAGCACGAGTACTAAAATTTTGTTCAAAAACAACTTCAGAGTTATTTAGCAATGTTTGGTCTTTTATTTCTTTGCCCACAGGCTCCGTTTCACTCATTTTCAATGAATTGTCATTTAGTGCATTGAACAAACCGATAAAAACTGGTATTTAGCACTAAAACACTCCCGAGCACAGAATTACGTTGTGACGTATTTCAACCAATCAGCGCGAAGCATGCTTTTCGTCACAAGCATCGTATAATATAACGAATAGATACTGATTATTTATAAATCATCGAAAAACCGGCCAAGTGCGAGTCTGACTCGCGCACGAAGTGTTCCGTACCATTAACTATAAAAACGGCAAGTAAAACATTTCTGTTGTATGGGAACCCCCATAAATATTAGTTTTATTTTATTATTTATTTTTAAATTGAGTATATAACTAAATATTCTGTGAATATTTCAAGCGTGAACCTGTTGCCGTCTATCATCTGTGAAAAATTCAACTGTAACTATCAAGGTTCATGTCATACAGCCTGGTGACAGACGGACAGATAGACAGACGGACGGACGGCGGAGTAATAGGGTCCATTTACCCTTTGGGTACGGAATCCTAAAATGCATCCGTTTTATTACCAATTAATTTGTTCGTTTACAATAATTCGACGGTTTATAAATACCCTCGAGTATTAACAAACAATAGGTTCTTGCAAAAAGACGGTGACAAATATTAAATTCAAAGTTCTGACTGACTGACTGACTTATATATCAACGCACAGCCCTAACCGCTGGGTCTAAAGACTCATTCGGCACATAGGTTCCTTATGAGGTCTAGGGGTTCACTAAGAAAGGATTTTTCTAAATTCTACCCATAAGGGGTGAAATAGGCGATGAAAGTTTGTATGAAAGTCCATCAGTTTTGAAAATAGGATCTTCAAATTTTGAATTTAGTTTGGATATTGAAAATAAACAAAGAGGCTCGACGCATTGAACATCTGTGCGAGAGAAGGAAAACTTAAAACAAACCCTCTACCAACCCAAGCCAGCGTGGTAGCTGTAGGCTAATAGCTAGGAGCTAGGAGAGGCTTATGTCAAGCAGTGGACGTCCACAGAGTGAAAATAAATATTAACCTACGTACATCTTATGTTTTGGCGCGCACTGGTCATTGAAATAAAACAAACAATAACTTAGTTCGTGAAAATATAGCGCGTTTGATATCCGTAAAAGTTGATTTATTTCAAATATTAACCTGTCTCAAAATTTTAAAATATTCCACCCCTAAAGGGGTGAAAAGGGGATGAAGTTGTGTAGGAAAATATAACTAAAAGTCACAATGTTTTTATTAGTCTTATGGTTTGAAATTAAATACAAATAAACAAACCTATATTTTGTGACTTTAGAGATATCAACCCCTAAAAAGAAGTAAAAAATATGTTAAAATCGATATGGTAGTAGTTATTGAGGTTTAATCTGTTTTTGATTGCAAAAATAGCATCGATTTTGAAGTCCGACGCAGTGGACATGAATCAAACCTTTTTTAGGTTTGAAAAGGAGGTTAAAATTTTGTTATTATATAAAAATAATTATTTAAAATAGACATAGCAACTTTGATGGCTTTGGAATATTTTGACAATACTTCGTGACACGAAATATCTTCTTTTTCATTCACACTAATCTGTGCTAATATAAAAATGCAAAAGTGTCTGTATGTCCGTCTGGCTGATCCTTTTTACGCGTAAACCGCTGAATACCTAGATTTTAGTGTAATTTTGTATGGACATCATCTAAACCGTGGAGATGGACATAGAATACTTTTTATTATGATAAATGGCACTACCACGCGACATCCTAAGTCCGCGCGATAACCTAATTCCACGGAGACGAAGTCGCGGGCAGAAGGCTAGTAAGATATATATTTCTTCATACCTTTATCTAGATTTGTAGTGTATCAGAAACACGATTTTATGATTTTGTCTCGACACTTTTTGTTTTCGAAGATGCAAGATTATTCTCAAATGGGGTGGTTGCATATACTCGTGGAAATTGGTTTAATTAGTAGACATCAATGGTGTAGTTACATTCTTCTCTAAATCGCTGTAATTTTTTACTACTAAGTGATTTCGTGTTATTTCGCCTAATCTGCAAAATCGGTCTCGCGTGAGGGAACGCGTTGTTTTCTCATTGCTATTTCGTTGCAGTCGTATAGCGCCTTAATTGAAATTTCGACGTGATCTTATAAGACTCGGTAGCTTAACTGGAAGAGCACTGGAACGGAAATTCAAAGGTTGCGAATCGGAATCCTCTCTGAGCAACTTGTAAGACGAGTTCTTTATTTCTAGTATATTTTCTAGAAATTTTTGTGTAACCAAGACCTCTATTTTTGAATCACCCGTCGCGAGAGTGGCGAGGCGAACGAGGAGGTGATCAGGCGATTAGCGACCATGCAAGCGTAGACATAGCACACTTTTCGCTTTGCTCCTTGCGCGCTCGCGTTGGGAGGCGGTACGACAGGCGAAAAGCGAAGTTAAGTTTATAAATGCAAGGTCGCTTTTACAGAATACGGAAACTCAAACGTCCCACGAAAATCAGTAGAATCCTCGAGACGAGTGAATCAAAAATAGAGCTCCAAATCATTGCCATAAATTATAAAACTTATAATTTACGCCAATAGTTTTGATACAGAGAATTTTCTTTAGGTATTTAACGACCTTCAATATATAAAGAAGGTTAGTGAAATAGATTTCACGAGTGGCTATTACGAGTAAGTCTGTAATTTATTTTCATTATTGAAAATACTTTAGGTACATTAGAATGTGTTATTAAAATAATGGGTACCATTGGTAGATACATATGCTTGAAAATACTTATTTGTTATGCAAGTCTGGAAACTTGGTTTTTGCGGCGAGATACTTCTATTGAAACCGGAGCAAGAGAAGGAGTCTAGGATTGAAGCATGAGCGTAGCGAGGGTGTCAAAGATTGAATACTGAGCGTAGCGAGGATTCAAAGGTACGAGACCCTACATTTTTTGTTGCCGAGCGAAACACAATTTTTCACCTCACAATAGCGAGGAATACATACCTTATCTTCGAAAAACAAAACAAAAAACGCAACAAATTTCCGGAACCCCAACATACCGGGGTAGAATTTTCCCAACAGATAACTTAAAAGTAACTCTAGATTTCTTACACGCGAGAGCACAGAAATAATGAGACGCCAACTACTTATTCGCTACAAAGAGAATTTATAGAATACCAGAATATGCAGGACACCCTGTAATTTTATGCTGACTGGATACCAGTGCGGCGAAAGAGCGTAAATAATTGTGTGCGGGTATCGTTGGTAAAAATGGCTGGTACGATAATGAAAGGGAAATGAGTTCGAATTAGAGTATGTTTTTCCATAACTTAAAAATAAATACTAGAATTAATATACACTCACCGCCACATTTAATGGCCTTATCCGTTATTTTCATACAAACATGCTCACTTTGCGACTCCATACATAAAAATGTCAACATATTTCTGCAAAGATCTGTATACCAATGTTTAGGTTAAACGTTCGACTGTGCAATTAGCAATTTCAATGAGTACCGAAACCACTGCATTTGTCCATAATGCTTCATAATCACATTTTAAGTTTCTTCGCGCACTCATTATTGAAATAAAAAAAGTTTTACGGATTTAAGTGAAGTATGTAATGCACCTAAATTCGTTAAAGTTATTTTAATTCAAAGAGTGCTTCATCAGATTTCATACAATGTGATAAGGTTCGTGCTTTTCTTTTGGACGGGTTGATTGCTTAGGTTCCTGGTTTGGTAATTTGTCATCAACTATGTGTTTTTTTTCTTATTTTATCGTTGGTACGGCATTTTGTTTATTAATGTATCTTTAATATACATGTATATAGTATTAGTTTATGAAATACGTTGAGACTCTTAGGCTACACCATACCTGATGTTAAGTATTGATAAGGCTGAAGATGGAAGCGAGCCTCTCCCGGAATCCCCAATCACTGAGGAACTGGCTATCTTATCTTTAACTGCCGGAACACAACAATACTAAAAACATTGTTGTTATGGCGTCAGACTTAGATAAGATGTATTAAAGTATTAACGTTTGCATATTAATGTTAACAAATCGCATTAAGTGCCGCTTTCGCAGCTCACTGCTTCCCTAAAGGTTGACTGGTAGAGAATACTTTTAGTATTAAGTCCGCCTTTTGTACCTAACTTTGTATTTATTGGACAATAAAGGTTTAAATAAAAAAATATGGACATAAAGTTATGCTTTGCTTAAACGAAGCCATGGGCCAAAAGGGAATAGATTTTTAAAACTCTTTAAAATGCTCATTGGACAGTTGAACGCTTAATCTAAACATTAGCATACACATCTTTGCATAGATATGTTGACATTTTTATAAATAAAGTCGCAAAGTGAGCATGTTTGTATGAAAATAAAGGGGTGAGCCTTCAAATGTGCCGGTGAGTGTATTACAGTTCAATGAAACGTGATAAAGGAGCAAGGAGAGAAACGCGACATCCTTCTAATTCTATTCTGAAATGTATAAATGAGAAAGTAAGTAAGTGTTTGTTGCCATTTCACACAAAATTGAATGAACCGATTAGGATAAAATTTGGGACACAGATAGAAGAAAGCCTGGATAAAAACAAAGGGTACTTTTTACCCCGATATTCCTACGGAAACGGGAACCACAACCGCGGGCGGTCGATATTTTCTTTTAAAGTACGTTTGTACTTTAGCAATACAGCCGTGGTCACACAAAAAATGAAAGAAACCAATTTATAATGGAAAACTAATTTATTATATACTCAACTTTTATTATACAAAACAACGTGATTATAGTTTTTATGTTTTCGAACTTTCCAGTCAAGTTAGATAAAAAGGAGACGACTCGTCACGGGCGATACAAAATTTACCATGCTCCGGCGCAAACGAAAGTCTCAAAGTTTAGTATTTAATAGGCAAATAAATTATTGATATGCGCCATTCTCAAAAACAGTGGCTAACATATTAAGATTACCTTCCAAAGGTACGAATTTTAGGGAAAGTTATGCGGAGATTTACGTATATTTTTTTACCAACGACGGTACGGAGACGGTATATGCGTTTGGGGTGAGAGGTTGTTTGTTTGTGTGTGCAAACCAATGTTACCATTTATCTCCAAAACTACTTGTCCGCTTTTGAGGTGGGTTTCAGTGTTGGATTCGGGTTTGATTGGTGCATGTTCTTAGATAGGTCTTATGGTGACAACTCACCAGGGGGCGCTGCAGTAAACATTTGTTTTGCAAACCAATGTTAACCTTTATCTCCAAAAATGATAGTCCGATTTTGATGCGGCTTACAGTAATCGGTTTGGTATTGATTGGTGAATGATCTTAGATAAGTGTTACGGTGACAATTCACCAGGGGGCGCTGCAGTGAACATTTGTTTGAGCAAAACCATAAACTACTTGTCCGATTTATATGCGGTTCAATAGTTCTAAATTTTTTTTAAGACGAGCAATCCAGAACGTTTGGAATTGATTTCAAGACAGTCGGTCTTTTCAGAGATCGGGCAGAGTTAGGGCAACCAGCGCACAGGAAGACCTCTCTCTGTGCTTGCGCACAGAGAGCGCTTAAATCTAGCCCATTCCTTACAGTCGGCCGCGGGAACTCTTGTTAGTGATCAAACTGTCTGAATCAAATATACATTAAAATAAAAAAAAAACAATTTTCGCAATCGCATGGTTTTGTTCAAATATTTCCATGATATCCATTCAAATTAAATACACAAACTATAAACATAGATTAAATACATTGTAATGAACATTTTGGTATATTTTTTATCTGCGTTAGAGCTTGTCGATTTCATTACAGATCAAAAATATACACTTGGAAAATATGTAATTTTGCGCATGTTTTCAAATAAAGAAACTACATAAATAAATTCTACACATTATAATGAACATTTTGGCATATGTTTTTTCTGCGCCGGAGCTTATCGATTTTTGGGTCAGATTTGACGAGTCTTCATTTAAATAAATTCAACATATACATTTTGGTTATTTATTTATTTATTTATTTATTCATACATTTCTTAAAAGCTAACAGACATTCGTCCAAAACACTTCTAAGATTAGAATATGTCATGTGAGTACAGCATGAAAATTATTGAATCAATACAGGATTTACAAATGCAGATATTAGGTAACTAACAATAATAATGTTATTGTTATTGCATTTAAACCTATAAAGACACTTGTTTTTTATTGTTTTTTATTACTTTTCTTTAAAATAATTGAGAATGTAACTTCATTATTATGTACAAAACTGCCATTTGACATACCCCAACCCTTCAAAACATTACTACTAGAAATGGTCAACACATTTCAAATGCAACATTTTAATTAAAACTTTCTCACCCCGTCCCCTACATTAATGGTACATTTCGAACTAAAAACGTATTAATTTTCAACTCTATTTCTATAGCAATAAAACACATGGAGATTTCCAAAAACTTTTGTCTCTGGACAAGACAAATACCGAGAACAGACCCTTCTATTTCCACTTGGGGTGGTGTGGGTGGTTTGAAAGGGATGAAGATACAAGTCTGTTATGTGTTGGATAGGGATGGGGGATGTTAATGAACGGACATTAGAATGGCGTCACATTCTCTGCGATTAAAAGTGTTAGGTCTATATGTAGATGTAATGTATGTGGTAACAGGATTTTGGCTTTGTTTCTAATGGTTTGTTTTTTATTTATTTTATGCGTTTTCTGATGTAGTCATTCTGTGTACAATCCTTACGAACTAATGATAATAAGTGGCAGGATAAAAATATAATAGGATTTACAGTATTTTGTGTAAGTGCTTATGCTGTTTCATACAGTCAGTCATTATGAAAGAAATAAATACAGGGGTTGAAAGTATATTTTTAGTAGTAGCTAGTGGGCGCCCACGGTTTCACCCACATTAGTCATGTTGGAATATTGAAATAAAATGTATTCCTTGTTTTAATCCTGGCTATGATTTATAAGTGTTTAATTTTATACAAATTCGTTTAGCCGTTATCGCGTCATTGGGTTCCAAACATCCAAATATCCGTTCATATTTTTACATTTACGTATAATACTAGCGGCTGTCTGCGGAGTCACCCGCGTGGTTCCCGTTCCCGTGAGAATATCGGGATAAAAAGTAACCTATGTCTGAATCCAGGTTGTAAAATAACTGTGTGGCAAATTTCATCCCAATCCGTTAAGCCGTTATTGCGTGATTAAGTAACAAACATATCAATAATACAGTGTTGTTTCAGAGCTAATAAATAGGTTTTTAAGCAGGTTGTATGTTATTACTGGCGACTATATTTTTTTTCGTTTAACTGAAGAACAAGAAAAACGATTCAACCCACCGACTGTCTACTGATCAAAGTAAACAAGCGAGCGACAAAATAGCCGTATCATCGCACGCATACTTAACACAACGTTTAATAAATAGCTTGTTGTTATGATTAATGCGGGCCTGCCCGTGATGGAGGTGTTACGGGATCATAATTTTATATCCTGCACAGAACTTGAGTGATAGCCAACCCTACGAGGGAGAGAAGAACAAATTACTTAACATGGAGTGAAATTCAGAGGGTTTTAAAAATAAGAGAACTATGGTAGCCAGTGTAACTTTTATGATAAACGCGTTATTTACCCATGACATCCTGTCATGGGTATTTTAAGTCTGAAAGTACAAATCATTTCGACGACCTGTTTGGCGCAGGGGTACTAAACCCACCTTCTGCGCCAGAGGTCCCGGGTTCTATCCCCGGACAAGACAAATATTTGTGTGCATGAACATGTCTATTTGGCTTGGTCTGGGTGTTTAATATGTATATTATGTATGTATTAACAAAAAAGGGTACATAAGTATGTTTATCCGTTATCTAGTATCCATAACACAAGTTCTTCGTGAAACTTAACTTGGCCTAGATAATTGGTGTGATTGTATGCAATTATTTATTTATTTATTTATTTATATGGAACAAAAGAAAAAATTGTAAAAAAAAAACGTAACTTCCGGAAAAAAAATTAAGTCGGTCATGTTGAAAATTCTCAAAATTTACAAAAAAGACAGCTCGAAAACTACAAAAAATCGCGGAACATACATGGGATATTTATTTTTACCATGTCAGTGACCATGGCGCATGCAGTTGTCCCGAAATATCTGATTCGACAACAAATAGAAACATGATAAAAATCCCGTTTATCGTATTAATTATAGTGATAATGAAATTACAATATTATTCTGTAAGCCATTATTTTAGGGCGACTAGTTTTGTTTCTAACTCTAATATTTTATTTTCTTAATAATAATAATTGCATACAATCACACCAATTATCTAGTCCAAGTTAAGTTTTATGAAGAACTTGTGTTATGGATACTAGATAACGGATAAACATACTTTTATACTTTTTTTTGTATATACATACATATTACACATATTAAACACCCAGACCAAGACAAATAGACATGTTCATGCACACAAATATTTGTCTTGTTTAGGGATCGAACCCGGGACCTCTGGCGCAGAAGGCGGGTTTAGTACCCCTTCGCCAAACAGGTTGTCGTTAATGTTTCGTTATTCGTTATAGATACAACTATTGTTTTACCTTATCATTTTGAGTTTAACTAAAAATAAATAACCATTTTGTTTTATTGAAACAAAAGCAAGCAAAGTAGGTTTAAGTAATTTATGTTCAAGTAACTGAATTGTAACTTAACTGAATTCTGTAAAACTGCATTAATTATAACGTTGCAATCATGTTATTTTTGAATCAGTTGCTTCATTTAGAAAGCTTTTATTTCAGAAAAAATCTCACTCCCAAACTAAGCTATCCACCATTCAAATCTGCGTCGTTACATAAGGCCATTAAAAACGGAACATAACCCGTCAATACATAAGTGCAGATTAATTAACAAAAAGGGTCTCTCGTCCTGATTGCGGCTCCGGGGTGATTAACGACCAGCCTGCCCATATCGCATGATTAATACGTAGCCACGCAACGTAGGGTTAACGTGTCAAATGATTCCCAGCTATGTATAACGATGTCTTTAATGTAAAGAATGGAGTGTTTTGAATACTTGCCAAGAATGTGTTTTGTCTTGTAGGTGTTTTTGTGTAAAGTGAAAGTTATCCGGCTCGGCGGACCATGCTGCAAATGGCATACTAGCGTAATATTCGTTTCGTAATTTAATAAAAAATCCTTTTTGTAAATACTTGTTCAGTGAAAGTCATAATAAAAATTTAAATCAATACTCTACCGTTGAAGAAAATAAAGAAGCATCTTTTAAAAACAATAAATATTCGAATATATTTCTCTTATTTTTATAATTAACAAGAAAAATATTTTCAAGTTGTATCTTTGAGTCGACTAATAAAAGTCGACAGGTTATAAGCTGGCAGCTTGCTTTTGCAGAAGTAAATCACGAGGAGGTGTAGCCATATATGTAAAAAATAATATTAATGTTAACTCTTTGCATTGTATAGAGTCACTTAGCATGTATTTTAATTTTGAATGTTGTGGTATATCTTTGCCAGAGTTGAACTGCATTATTGTATGTGTATATAGAACTCCCGACTCAAACTTTAATATTTTTATAAAATCACTTGAGGCACTTTTGCAGAAAATTGTAATACGATCCCGACATGTAAAAAAGAAAGTTATTATAACGGGTGACTTTAATGTTGACATCCTTGAAAACACTAAGCGAACTTCAGTATTCAAAAATACTTTACTAAAATATAATTTAACAATAAATGAGCCAACAAGAGTAACCTTACGATCTAAAACTTGTTTAGACAACATTATAACCAATTTTAAAAACTATTCATCAAAAGTTCTACACCTTGCATTGTCGGATCACTCTGCCCAAACTATAAGCGTACAATGTGATCAGGGATTTGTTGAAAAATATTGGTTTTACTATAGTAGAAACGTAGACAAACATTTAACTTTATTTCTTAAACATTTGTCTCAGTTGAGTTTTTCTGAAGTCTATCAATGCCAAGATGTTCAATCAGCTTATAGCACATTTATCGAATTATTTAAACTGATTTATGATTTATGTGTGCCTATAGAGAGATCTAGACTTACTTATAATAAAAAACATAATTGGCAAACTAAAGGTATAAAACGAGCTAGCAAAGTAAAAAGAAAACTCCATAATAATATATTCCACAACAACAATAATAACAACAAAAAATCTTCTTCTTCTTTTACGCACTACTATAAAAAGTATTGCAAAATACTAAAATCAGTGATTCGATCTGCAAAACAACAATATAATATTTCATTTATTAACAATAATAGTAATAAGAATAAAGCAACATGGAATTTAGTAAAAAGGCAAACTACACCACAAAACACATTTAAAAGCACGATACAAAATGTGACTGAGGATAACGGTACAGATGTCTCAGATGTTTATAAAATCGCAGAAATTTTTAATAAACACTTTGTTTTGCCAGCGTCTGGCATTACAAATAATAAACCAAAACATACTTATAACAGAAATAGTTCGAACAGACCACTCTCCAAAACACTCTTTCTAACTCCTATAGATGAATACGAACTCGAAAAAATTGTTAAAAGTTTAAAGAATAAGCGAAGTTGTGGTTACGATGATATACCGGTTAAAGTTATTAAAAGTTCATTAGAAATTATAATTAAACCCCTTGTATATATTCTTAACCTAATGATTGAATCTGGTAGTTTTCCTCAAGAATTAAAGCTTGGTAAAGTCAAACCATTGTTCAAAAAAGGTAATAAAAGTAATAAAAATAACTACAGAGCCATATCATTATTACCTAGTTTTTCCAAAATATTTGAAAAAATTATTTATCATCGTCTTTTAAACTTTTTAAACAAGTATAATTTATTGAATAAAGACCAATATGGTTTTCAGAAGCAGAAATCCACAACGAATGCAGTATATAAAGTACTTAAAGAAATATGGGAATCATTAAACAATAAAACTCCATGCATTGGTCTGTTCCTTGACATGTCTAAGGCATTCGACTGCGTTAGACATGATATTCTTCTCCAGAAATTGGAGAACTTAGGTGTACGAGGTTTAGCTTTAAAACTTATTCAAAGTTACCTTACAGACAGAAAACAATTTACAGTGATTGACTCATACAATAAAAATAGCAAGACATTTGAAGAGATCCAATCTAGTATTGAACATATTACTTTGGGACTACCACAAGGTAGCATTCTTGGACCACTTCTGTTCCTAGTATATGTAGATGAACTGCCTAATATAACTGAAAACCTATGTGTAATGTTTGCAGACGATGCTACTATTTTTATTCCAGATACATATAGAAATAAAACGGCCTTTGAAGATCACATAAATAAAGTATTAGAAACCACTATTAGTTGGCTTAAATCCATAAACTTAACCGTAAATTTATCTAAAACAAAATTCATTCAATTTAGAAACAATCGATCTCTTTCGTACAACCTTGTTAAATCTGACAATAATACAAAAATTAATGAAGTCGGTGAACTTAATTTTCTTGGTGTTACCATCGATGCTAACTTAAATTGGAAAGATCATATTTCAAAAATTAACCAAAAGATTTCCAGTTACTGTTATGTGCTTTCCATATTGGCTGAAACTACATCGGTGGATGTAACCAGAGCTGCATATTTTGGTCAAGTTTACCCGCTGTTGTTATACGGCATTATTTTCTGGGGAAATTCTGTAAATGTTGAGTCAACATTTCTCTTACAAAAAAGGTGTTTACGTATCATTCATCGTATGTATTCCGACGAAACACTGAGAAACGTATTTAGGGACAAAGGGTATTTAACATTGACAAACATCTTTATTTTAGAATCCGTAATTTTCATAAAACGAAATCCTAATTATTTTATCAGTAAAATCAGTTCCCGTCCTAATATCCGCAGTAAATATAAACATGACATATGCATACCAAAAATAAATAACCATCTATATCATAAGAGTGCCTTCAGCACTGGCATTAAAATATTTAATCATCTACCAGGAGATATTAAGGCTCTAGATTTACCCAAAATTAAATACGTACTAAAAAAATGGCTTATCAACAATGTATTTTACACCTTAGATGAGTACTATACATCTAAACACTAACTGGGCTGTTCATATTGTTTTAGTTTTAAGTTATGTATAAAACCTACCTATGGTAAATATTGCATGCCTGTTATGGGTATACTGTTGTTACCTACAAATCTGCAATGTTATCTGCAAAAAATTGTACACAGTTATCGCAATAAATATATTGAATTGAATTGAATTGAATGATCGTTCTACATAGAAACAATTACGAGAAAAACAATTCTTAGCAATGATTTACTTATGAGATAGTAAATCATTAATAGTGATACTGCCAGTTTTTGTATGGAATTTTCTTAGAAATAAAATAAACCTCAGTTAATTCGAATCTGTGTCGATACACCCAGTCAGAATTTCAATTTAACCATCACTTTTTTCTTCTAAATAATCGAATCAGAAATTAAGTACTTTTAGTAGTATAAAAATGAGAAGCCTTTCTCCATGCGGAAACTTATATAGGAAAGATTCCAAAATAATTGCAGCTTCTATTCGTACATACCCGGGTACCCGGGTCCCCCGTCCGTCCCCGGAATCCGGCGGTTAGCATTCCGCTTGGTCATTCCCCGGGTCATAATTTCCCTGGCACATGACACGGTGTGGATGTAATTGTTTTTGTTCCCGGGAATTTTCTTTGGCGGGGAATGGAATTTTTAGGCGTTTACATATTGAAGTAGTTACCTATTCTTTTTATTACACTTTTTGTCTAAAGCTAATGTTGTATCGCGGACAAATAAATCTGGCCACTGCGTTATTTTTATACAAACATGCTGATTTTACAGTCTCATTATTAAAAAAGTATCAACAGTTATGTAAAAATTTACATGTCGGTATATGAGTCGAATGCTTGACTTACGAATAAAAGTCCCAAAGTTAAAAAAACCGTCAGTTTTCTGCAAAATAAGAAAAACTAATTCACTAACTCCGCTTACATATAACTTTGAATGAAATCATAATTTATTAAACATTATTTTCACTGCAAGTTTAGGAAATCAAAAAATCTTGTCGCTCTGACGTGACATTGACATGAGACAAGTTGCTTTTTTCTAGTATATTTTCTTGTTTAATATTTATCACATAAAAATAGCATTGTAAAATGTAAAATCAAAAAGTTATAATCAAGAAATCTTTTCAGCTATTTTGCGGAAGCTAGTTTAAACATAATCCGTAATCAAGTTTTTCTATAATAAAAACATTAAACAAACGAATGGTCGTGTAGCATATTTTTACGTAGATTACGTAAAACAATGCTTTATGAATCAATCTCACTATAAACAATGTGGAACTTCGAAAGGAGACAACATTAAAAATAATTATGTATTTAGCTACTTACCAGTATATAAAAACAAACGAAACGAATTCGTCCAAACATTAAGTTTTTTTTTGATGATTTTGTTTTTTTTTGTATTTTTCAATGCTATTTTTTACTTATGGTAAATTTTAAATAGTAAAATATTGGAAAAAATTAACTCGGCCACAAGTGAATAAGTCAAGTCTCGGTAGCTCAGCGGTTACAGCATTGGACCGGATTTCCAAAGGTCGCGGGTTAGATTCCCGTCTGAGAATTCACTTGTGGCCGAGTTCATTTTTTCCAATATTTTTCTATTTAAAATTTACCATAAATTAAGTTTATTTTTCATAGTCTAGTCTTATAAGATTCCAACTGACCAATAAACCTCTAGTACTTCGAATGGGGACAAACATTAGGTCCCCCCCACTCCCCCCTGTGTATGCTAATAGTGTTCCTCTCATGGAATTTTGATGCTGACTATTCCGCATGGTCATTGCCGTTTTACCATTTTCAGGCAGGGTAACATAGTGTGGAATAGCCTCTTACTTACATACTTATTTCATACGTATAAAACAAGGTGATTAAAGTTCTGAATAAATCATAGTAACCATAGAAATGGCACAAAATAATAAAAAATTTAAGTTTTTGTATTTTCAATGCTATTCATAATTCGTAAGTTAATAGAAAAATGCAGATTTTTTTATTTTAAGTAATTCTCAAACAGGACTCGAACCTGCGATCTTTGGGTCCCCACTCAAACCCTACGTCCGAGTCGCAGGTTCGAGTCTTGTCTAAGAATACCTTGTCGCCGAGTCGATATTTTCCAACATTTTTCTATAAAAACTATCATAAGTAAAAAAAAAACATTATGTATTAAAATTATTATAAAGTGTTTCCATTTCGATGTTTGTATGTTTAATAATATAAAACACAATTCCATAAAATATCTAAAAACTATTTTCGATTAAATAAAATACCTATGATATTAATAGAGTAATGAAACTTTCATGTATTTCGTCAAGAATCTGCAAACATGTCACATGTTGCAATTGGTCCTTCGATTGGGATTGCATTATTGTTTTAATAATTATGTCTTTTTCTCATTACAGATGCTGTTATAACCTCTCGAGACTATGAAGCAAAACTAATATTATCTTTTACCCGACTGCAAAAAAAGGGTTATTATCAAATCATAAACCTTTACCATTTCTGGAACATTAATGCTATTTGTGTTTCATTTTTAACTGTTCCTGCTTAACTTGTATAATCTCGTAACGACTCAATAAAAAAATTAATGACTTAGTTAATTAAAATACTTATCGCACTTGATACATGAGATTTCAAACACCTCTATTCTGATATGTGAAGCATTTTTATTGTTAAAGGTAAGATTATTATATTATTATTATTATTCTATTTTTATTCGATCACCTATTTGCCGCCCTACTCAAAATTCTTCCATAGTCCCTTTCCACTCTAAAAGATAAAGATATGTACAGAATGTGGGTCTCACTTGATATTTTACGGTACTCGTTTTAAGCGGTACTAACGCATTAAACGAATAATTATTCCCAGTAATTATGCAAGTTTTGCTACTGTAACGCACATCCGCCGTATATGTGTAGAGAAATATTGTTTTTGTGGAGTTATGGGCGCGCTGTAGCTTATAATAAATGCAGCGTAAGATAATAGTCAGTAAGTTTTCTTTTTTATTCATGAAGTTTATAATAGTTAGGTGGATTTTCATTTGATTGCGTTACATCATACATTTTTATTGTTTTATTTTATTTTATATCAGAAAACCAACAGCTTTATCCATAAATATAAAAATTACGTAGGTATGTAAAACAATTCCCTTAAAATAACCAATGATTTTATGTCAAATGTTTTTGAGTTTGTTTTCTATTCCTATTGAAATTCTGATCCCTATTTTCTTTTCCTTCAAGATTAATTTCGTAAGAAAAAGCCGCGTGTTATAAAAGTTCTAATTGATGGTCACTGGCTTTTTCTACCTATAAGGAGAATGGGCCATGACCCACCATGCGGGCCAAAAGTGGATTGGTGGGTTAGGTAAAGTAAATGAAATATTGACCTTGCTTACGTAAATGAAATATTCAAGTGATATTAATACCGGGAAAGTTCATAAGAGTAACGTCGGAAGATATGAATAATTCCGAGTCAATATTTACTGGAACTTCAGCAAAGTTGTGGCTCAGAGTTCTTGGATAACCAATAGTTTAAATGGGGTGATTCGTACGAGATGCTAGTATATTAGTACAGTTAACAGTACTTCAGGGTTTACCTATTGACCTTGAGAGCAATATTTATAATTCTGATGAAAAGCTTTAATAAAACTAAATCTTATTCATGATAGACAAAGTGACATCAAATTAATAACAGAACCTATACAACCTCCAATTTGGGCAGCAATAACAAACGAGACCCACAGACGTATAATTTCCATACTTTTGACAAACGACCACCGCAAACAAAATGGCCGCCAGACTAATTTCGGCGAAATCTCCGTACCGTACTAAATCATTGTACCTATCATGTACTTACGTCCTCATCCGCATCGGTCTTGCAAAGCCACTCCAGACAAATGTATAAATATTCTAAATATAACGGAAATTTCACCTCTATTCCCTTTCAAACATAGCATTTTCAAGACAGCTGAATAACCAACCCTATTTTGTCTGCTATAGAAATTATTCTCTCGTGATTGGTGGTTGTAGTTAGGGCGTTTTTAGATGTTCAATGCAGTTCTCGCAATCCTTTCTGTTAAACTATTCTCTTTGAATAATTGCCGCGTGGACCTGAAGGGTTAGAGCGCATATTCATGCTCTGTCCTACCTATTGTGGTTTTGGTCTAGGGTATGTGTACGGTCAATACCACCAGATTTTGGATTTATAGCCTTTATTGCAATAAAAATAAGACTGAGTTTAGATAAAAGTAAGGACCTTTTGGGGTAATCGTTTTGTACATACGTATGTGGTAGATGTGACCGTAGCTTTGGTTCAATTTGTTATATTTTTGTTTTGCTAAGGAAAAAAGGTTTTATCAAAAATAATCAATGTTATTGAATAAAAGTTACTTTATAAGAGAATTTAAACGATTTTATACTTAAGATAAATTGTAAATAGAAAAATATTGGAATCAATCAACTCGGTCACAAGTGAATTCTCAGATTAAACGATTTTGTTTTGGAACTTGTTGCAAGCAAATGAAATAGTGTAATTGTTTAATTATTCTTGTGTAAGTCCTCTTTGTAGATTATTGCTAGCAACTTAGGTATAAGTCTTTTTTTTAAAGCTCTTTAAAAGCTACACAAGTATATAGTTAGTCACCACATATAAAAGCAGTTTATTCGTTTCAAAAATTTAACGTCTCTTGTCATAGCAACGTGCTTGTTTTCAAGGCGACACGACGAACCAAATAGCTTGCCCGAATGATACTATCCTTTGAACATATTAATAACTTATAGCAAATACTATAGACACTCTCTTATCGTCATCAGCTATTTTTTATGTCCGCAACTATGTTTAACCGCCTCTGTGGTCTGGTGGTACAACCACCGGTATCAGACCCAGGGGTCCCGGGTTCGATTCCCAGCGGGGGTACATATTGTATTCGGTTTGGTGGTGGTAGGACTTGTTGTAAGTCCACCTGGCTAGCTACCACCATCTTATTTAAGCCTGACGCCATAACAACAATGTTTTCAGCATTATTGTGTTCTGGCAGTTTGAGATAAGATAGCCAGTTCCTCAGTGACTGAGGATTCCGGGAGAGGCTCGCTTCCATCTTCAGCCTTATCAATACTTAACATCAGGTATGATGAAGGCTAAGAGTCTCACCGTCGTTCATAAAAAAAAGCACTGCTGGGGCATTGGCCTTCCTTTTGATGGATAAGGATGCGGATTCGTGGGTTTTAACGACTGCAAATGCAGCTGGGACCAACGGCTTAACGTGCCTTCCGAAGCACGGAGGAGCTCGAGATAGTAAATTTTTGGTCACCCATCCCGCGACTGACCATTGCGAAAGTTGCTTAACCTCAACAATCGCAGGCCGAGCGCGCGAACCACTGCGCCACGGGTTCCTCTTTTTCAATTAAATATTTTATGGTATATGAAAAGAAAGCGTACCATAGTTATTACTAAATAATAAAAATATTTCGAAATTGATAAATCGAATAGATTTTCGATGCGAACCTTTGAACTTCGCGCTCATACATCTCTAAAAGTTCGCGACACGTAGGTACATGTCGATTTTGGCGTCAGACTCCAAATTTTGGTGTGCTTTAGCGCAGGTCCTCTCCTCTGAATAGGGTAAAATTTCCTAATACTGCTGATTGAAATCTGGGCTAGAAACTGGCCAATCGTCATGCCCGATAAAGTAGATTTTCATGGGCGTACAGATAATTTAAGGTTCTTTTGGCTATGTGACCAGGCTCTGAAGCCTGCTGGAAAACCCATTGCTGATTTTTATATGGTCTGATAAAGTGGTCTTCGACGTGTGACACGACTGATTTTGGTATAAATTTCTTAACCTTTTCAATAAAAAACACCTCTTTTAGGTCAAAATATGACAGTTCTAGCCAAACTGACATCACTGACGAAGAGTAATTAGCCTCGCTGGGCTGGAGGACCACATTTGCTAGATTCTTCACTGCTGTGGGCATAACACTTAAATGTTCTGGCAGCTGTACTACTTTTCCATTGTTAAAAAAAAAAACATTGGAAAATAGGATTGGACCTTCCATATTTCTTGGGTGCCATTCCAACAAAACACGAGATCGGCCAAATATTTTTTTTAGGCTCGTATCAAGGTACTATTAGCCTGTAATCCCAGGTCTTCTTTCATCATACTTTTTGCGGTTCTTCTGTTAAGTCCCGTCTGTACTGCTGTTTTCTTCTTTACACCGGATTTATTCGAATACGACATTTACCGCCTTCACTACATTTACCGCCGCTAACGTCCGAACCGTGCGAGGATGACCATTTTTCTCTCTCTCTCCGTTTCTTAAATCTTTCCCCAATCATTTAATAGTAGCTAAAGGCAATGCTCAAAGTAATATTTAAATTTTTAACGAGACTGAAAATTTGACTTGCTTCATAACCACAACGAAATAAAAGGAGAAAAGCAAACCCTTTTCGCGTCCACTCCATTGTAAAAAATTGGGAATGTATTTTGAATATCCCTTAAAAAATTAAAAATCGTCAAGTGTGACAGTACTAATGACCCGACCGCGTACATAACCTGCTTCTTCTAACCCCTATCTGCCTTTACATAACGGTGACCGTGCCGACGGAAAAGGCACTTTCTTGTGTTCGGTGCATCATACTCTTTAATCATATATCTAACACACAACAAAAGACACAAGTCCCACATTTCGAATCAACTAATTCCCACATCCAGTTCGCAGCAGTAATAATTGTAACGAATGTTCGTGAGTTGTTTGTCCGCCCGCTCGCCGCTCGCCCGGGGCAACTTTAGTTCAGAACTGTCTCCAAGATATGGTAGATTAATTTATTGGGACCTCTTGGTGATTATACTAATATAGCTGAGATAGCGTGAAATGCGATAAGTAGCATACTAAATAATAGTTTATACTAACTAATTTTATAAATGCGAAAGTGTGTTTGTTTGTCCATTCTTCACGCCCTATCAAAGCAATCGACTTGATTTTTGGCATAGAGTTATATGAAAGTACGAAGAGTAACATAGGCTTTTTATCCCGATATTCCCACAGGAACGGGAACCACGGATGAAACTGCGGGCGGCCGCTGGTAGTGTATAAAAGCTATGCTGCCTAAAATACCTATTTAAATATAAATTATTTATCAATAATAGTGATATGGCAAGTACGAGGGCTGATTGATACGTATCCGGAACGACAAACTTAAAAAAGATACGCAAAAAAACGATGTAATTATATTCTGGCATCTTTTCGAAAATAGAACGCCAAATTTGAATTTAATTAAACTATTTTTTTTTTTTTTTGTAATTAACTCGGCCACAAGTGAAGAGAGAATTCACTTGTGGCCGAGTTAATTTTTTCCAATATTTTTCTATTTAAAATTTACCATAAGTATAAAAATAGCATTGAAAAATGCAAAAAATAACAAAATCATAAATTATTGGCAGTTGCATCTTAATCGATCGTTAAACACCTGAAAAGATGTTTCTTTCGAATGAAAGGATATTCCTAGCATTGATGTAACAACGCTGGCCTACAGCGCGTATTAAAAATATAAAAGTATTGGAGAATTTCGACGGTGGTTCGCAAGTCTCGGTAGCTCAGCGGTTAGAGCATTGGACCGGATTTCCAAAGGTCGCGGGTTCGATTCACGTCTGAGAATTCACTTGTGGCCGAGTTAATTTTTTTAAATATTTTTCTATTTAATTGAGCTGTTGGAATTTGTATGATAGGACCTAGAACTTTCTTTGTCGTGAATTATTTTAACAATGAAAAGAAACATAATTCGTGCGGTGATAAAGTTTTACGTTTTAAAAGGGAATACAGCAACACAGATAAAATAAAGCTAGACAGTGCTTTAGGTGATTCTGCTTCTACATCGAGTACAATTCACGTTTGAGTAACTGATTTTTAACGTGGAAAATAGAGCTGCGAAGACACCTACAGGTCTGGCCGTTCATAGAGAGTCATGAATCCGGACATGATAAAAAAAGTTACAAAATTGTACTGAACGATCGGCGCTTAAAATTTCTAGAGATAGCGGAGATTTCAACATTTCATCTGAATGCGTTTTTAATATTTTACACCAACATTTGGGAATAGATAGCTTGGCGCGCGATGGGGGGTCGCGTTTGCCCACTTTTGACCAAAAGCAACGTCGAGTGGACGATTCATCGAAAACGCCAAACTCCATGAATTGCTACCGCATCCCCCCTATTCCCTAGATCTGGCCCCGTGCGACTTCCACTTATTCCCAAACCTGAAGAAATGGTTAGGTGGCCACAGAGATTTTCAGTAAATAATGAAGTCATCGTTGCCGTAGACGAGTATTTTGAGGGGTCGGAGAAAACATTTTATCAAACTGGTGTAACGGCATCGGAGAAGTGCTGAACTAAACGCATCGAGGTAGAACAAAACTTCGTTGAGAAATAAATTTATTTTAAATAGATTATTAAGGATTTACTTTGTCGTTTCGGAAACTTTTCAATCAGCCCGCGTAACGTGTGATTATGTCACCTGTTATGTCATATTTATTTTTCCCCTAGAAAAATAAATATGACATAGTTTGCCCTAGTAATGTTGTAAGTGGAGTTTTTAAAAATATGCCTAAATTCGCAATACGTAAATGAATTGCCGCATGTATGAAAGACAATCTAATGAACAATTGACTCGGTTGTTTTCATATGTGTTGTGAGAATCAACGGGGTGGAAATTTCAATAGGAAAACGAAAGATAATAGCCTCGAACGAAGTCGGCGTGAAATACTAGTAATCAATTAAAATAGTTAAAAACCTGAGGTACGTTGAATCACTGCAGACGCAGTCTATTCATTATGTTGGCTCTAACGTCTTCAGGTGTAAACGTTTTAGTTGATATTTCACAGCTAGCCACACTCAATACAAGTTCATCTTTTACGATGCAAAAGCACTATGAAGATATTTAAAATTCTAAATTCAAGTTTAATTTTAACTACGCGACGCGCGGATGGACGTGACCGGCGGCGCAACTGACAGATCACTCGAAATTGATTACAACTACCCTCACTAAAATTACCCAAATATTTCTTGTATCTGACAGTGAATTTTGAGTAGTTCTACATGTTTTTTTGTGTTTTAAATATTAGAAACGAAGAGATTTTTTTTTCGAGAAACACGGACTCATGATGTTAGAAATGTTTTATACATTCCGTCAGATAATTGTAAATCATTGTTATTATCCATATCAACATGTAAAATGTTTATGATAAGCATGAATCGAGGTAAAAAAATCACCCCAATAATCATGTCATGAGATGACCAAACCTGTTTTTTAAATCATGTTAATTGGTCAGATCAAAGGTAAGTAAAGGATCCAAAAGGGCCGTGCCAAGAGGTCACTGATATTGAAGGGATGCTGTAAAGAGATAACAAATACCTATTCAGATACAGAAGACAGGGATGTCACGAGAGATGACCGAACCGGTTTCGTTCTTTAGAGATTTAACTGGTCAGGGGAAAGGTCACGACTCTTTGGGTCAAAGGGATGCTGGATGATTTCGAATGAAAAGGGGTGACTTATTTTTTCATATTTATTTATACGTAGGGTCTTTGTAAGATATTAATGCTATTATGTTTTGAAGATTTATGAAAAAATAAAAAGAAAAATATTGGAAAAAGCAACTTGGCCACAAGTGAAATAAAAATCATAAATTTTGAAGTTTTGTTTTTGCAATTTTTTTCTATATCGCTAATTTTGAAACCTTATAAAACCATTTGGATTATTTTTTTATGATGACTGCTAGTTACATAATGAAAAATAATTAATATCAGCTTGTTTTTAAAAGCGTTTGTGACCTTTTTACTTTTTATTTCCAAATATTTCATCAGACATCAAAAGCAAATTCATGGAAAAATCTATAAGGTATTTTATTCAAACTTAGAAAGATTAACTAATTAAACAAATAAATATGATGGGCTCAACTTCTAGTGCTGTGTTATCAAACTTTGGTACTGGTTGGAAGTTGCTAATTGCATGTGTGGGTTTAATAGCATTCAAGCGTGCTCCATACTGCGTCTATAGAACAACCGCTCCTAAGTTGGCGGAACTTCTGCTTGGCAGTTGGCAGAAGAAGAGTCGATCCGAGGAGTACTTTCAAATAAATAGGCAAATCTCTTACTTGTGTGATAATAATTACAAACAAATATACATGAATAAATCAACTTGTTAAAAATCGCTGAGATGGAACGCGAACCCGCATCCTTGGGAGCGGGCGCCGTACTGAATGATGCGTCTATACAACACAACCGCTGCTAAGTTCTAGCGGAACTTCTGCTTGGCAGTTGGCAGAAGAACAGTGGGTCCGAGAAATAGTAATAAATATGTTTCTTACTTTCACACTTTTGTGATAAATTTTTAAATAAAAAATATACAAGAAAAAAAATATCTCTCATATCGCTCAGACAGGACTCGAACCGGCACCCTTTGAGTCCGTGGGCCTAATAGCTGAGCAGTCAAGCGGAGCTCCATACTGACGCGTCTATAGATTAACCGCTCCTAAGTTGGCGGAACTCTGCTTGGCAGTTGGCGGAAGAACAGTGGATCCTAGATTTGAACAATTTATTTTCGTAGAGACTTTAGTTGGCACGCTATTCAGTGCGACGCGGATGACCTACGCGGATGTCCGCGACGAAAGGTAAAATGTATAAATCTATACAGCTCGTTTAGTGCAACGGAAACCCTCTGTGTCGCTCCTCCCCGCCGCGTGTGACCGCGCGGACACCTCTTAGTCCTAATGTTCAGTGCTCGACGGCCGGCCATGCCGTTATCCATGACTTGACTATACCACTCAAAATCACGATCCGCATGGCACTGAACGACGAATGCATCTATAATCTAAAGCCTCTTGAAAAATATAATACAAGTGGGTTTTACACTATATACCCACCTAAGAGCTTATGAAATAAGTGTAGTAATAAAAGTTTCTCTAATGATTTTTTTTATGTGTGGGTTTAATAGCAGTCAACCAGGCTCCATACTGACGCGTCTATAGAACAACCGCTTCTAATTTCTGGCGGAATTTCTGCTTGTCACTTGGCAGAAGAACAGTAGGTCCGAGGAATACTAATAAATAAATAGATACTTTCTTTCTTCCACTTTTAGTACTATAAAAAACAGCTGTTTCATACATTTTAGTAGAGTTCAAATAAAATGTTGTATGTAACAGCTGTTTATTATTGCGATTTCAGGGTTGCTTCTATGCAAAAAGTTGTTCGTGATGAAAACTGATGATGAATTCTACAAATGATTTTGAGTAAATACAAAATAACGGAGGAGCCCGTGGCGCAGTGGTTCGCGCGCTCGACCTGCGATTGTTGAGGTTAAGCAACTTTCGCAATGGTCGGTCACGGGATGGGTGACCAAAATTTTACTATTTCGAGCTCCTCCTTGCTTCGGAAGGCACGTTAAGCCGTTGGTCCCGGCTGCATTCGCAGTCGATAAAACCCATCAATCCGCATTGGGCCCGCGTGGTGGGTCATGGCCCGTTCTCCTTATCCATCCATAAGGAAGGCTAGTGCCCCAGCAGTGGGGACATTAAAATGGCTGATGACGACAAAATAACGTTGTATTTTCATGCTATCACAATATTTCACATCCAAATATTTAGCCCAAAATGTAAGTTTCAAAAAGCTACTCATGTATGTTATTCAGTAATAATAATACTTTCAAATGGTATCAACGTTTAATAAAAAAGTTTCATGTCACAAAAACCCTTAACATTTAAGTCTTTAAACACCTTTCTAACTGTAATAGAAACGGGAAGAATACCTCACTAATTGTGAGTGGAAAAAGTCCGACAACGGCGGCATCGAATGAAATGTCTGGTTATTTTTACAGAGATCTGGCTACTCGGGCTGTTTGACTGTCAGAGGCGGATCCAATAATAATTATATGAATGAATTATTTATTATAATGAATAAATTTCAGTAAATCGAACAAAATATCTGTCGGAGAAAGGTCAGACATCAGAAGCAAAATGCAGTACTCAGTGATATTAACTAAATTAAATAATAAATTATTAACAGATTTATTTGGAGCAATAAATTATAAAAATCACCACGCTAATATAGAGGGTGAAAAAAGACGGTCACTGCAGGGAAAGTACCCAAAATATTGATGTAAGCAAATTTTACACAAAGGAAACATTCCTTCATTATCAAAAATAAGTTAAACTGCATTCAAAGATTTTTGAAAAATAAATAGCTGCACCGGGAATCGAACCGGCTTGTTTGAGAAAAAAATATCCTGTACTTTTATGGTTCTATTCGATAGTGTTTAGTATAAAGATCAATTTAGCTTAAGTAACTTAAAGTCTTAAATTACAGACAAAGCCAGGAAAGATAAAATATAACATAGTTCAATACATTATTCTACATACCTCTTCCTCATACAAATTAAAATAAAAATGAAGTTCACTTTAACTTACTTAGTACCTCGAAATATGAACCATTTTCAGCAATACACTGATTTTAATTCTTAGGATATTGACTTTTTTGACTAATATTCACCATAATTCAATTCAACATATTAAAGGCGACAAGACTCGGCGAGTTCAATCGATGAATAAGTTAAGTAAATAGATTTTTTGAAGAGTTGTTTTTAATTTTAGATACTATTCTACTCACACTAAAATGATCTTTATGATTAACACTATCGACTGGTACCATAAAAGTACACGATGTTATTTTTCTTATTCCGCCGCTGCTGGTTGGATTCCCGGTGTGGGTAAATGATTTTACAAAAATATTTGAATGCAGATTAATTCATTTTTAAAAATTTTAGAATGTTACCTTTGAGCAAAATTTGCTCACATCAATATTTAGTGTACTTTTCCAAATGAATGACCCTCTTTTTTCACCACCCTGTATAGTGGCAGTCCGAAAGGCCAGTGACAGTCCGAGTGGTTAGACAACGGTCAGTGCACCACGACGCATCCGACAGCAATGCGTGCTGAGTCGTCGGGTTCATCATTCAGTTCATGAACCCGACGACGTTCGGACCTTTGCTCCTTCCCCGGGCCTCATCTCATGGGGAGCACTGCGCCATGGTGTTTGGGTGCCGCCTGAGCGGCCGTCTACTGACGAAAGGAGTTTGTTTTGCTGCGTGGCCCTCTCCGAGGTCAGCCGCACCGGGTGAGAGCCCATAGTGGGGGAGGGAAAGCGAGCGCCTGCGAACGGGCCGCGGCTTACAGCAAACGGGGTATGGGCTATAATTTAGGAAATGGGGGGGGGGGGGGGGACGACGACAGGATAAGGTGAGTGAGGTGGGCTGGGGAAGTTGCAATGTCTCGGGGCAGCGCTTTTCTCCTTTTTCTTGTCCCTGAATGTGGTAGTGATGGGGGAAGGAGTTCTTAAAGACTTGTGTTACGATTACTAATGACTAAATATTGGAGGAATGGACCTGGAGTAATAAATAAAACCAAAAAAAATATTACCGCCCGTTGCGCCAAAAGTAAATTTTACAAATTCGTATAAATTAACTGTAATTTGCTTGTCAAAACTGTCAAATCAAATATATTTTTAAACCATAAACACTGTAAAAGTAAAAGTATAACGTAAAAAAAAGCAACCCACAGGTAGTATCAATACAATTCTAGAACCACAACCTTCATGTTTTTACAGTCAACCCGCTGAAACAAGAACGACTAACTTAGAACACTAACGACCGAACCTAACAAACACTTGTTGAAACTGATTTCATCCAAAATCCTTAAAATATACCAAAAAATATATAAAAATAAACATTTTGTAGCCTTAGTATCAATAAAATTACAGACTACCCATATACTTGCATACTTTACAGCCATCATGTTTTTAAAGCCACCCCGCTGAAACAAGAACGACTAACCTAGACGACTAAACCTAACAAACACTTGTAGAAACTGATTTTTCCCAAAATTCTTAACATATACAAAATATATATATAAAAAAACATTTTGTAGTCTTAGTATCAATTAAATTCTAGACTACCCATATACTTGCATACTTTGCAAGCACCATGTTTTTATAACCACCTTGCTGAAACAAGAACGACTAACTTGGAACACTAACGACCGAACCTAACCAAACACGCGTAGAAATTGATTTGTTTGTTTATAAAAAAAAAATCATTTTATACTTATAGTAAATTTTAAATAGAAAAATTTTGGAAAAAATTATCTCGCCCACAAGTGAATTTTTTTTTAAAGACGATTTTTTTCCAATATTTTTCTATTTAAAATTTACTATAAGTATAAAAATAGCATTGAAAAATGCAAAAATTACAAAATCATATATCATTTTATAGTAAGATTTATAATTTTTATACTTAATTTCCAATTTAATGATTATCATGTATGTATGCTCGTAATTAACTTTTATCAATTTTCATTTTCCACAATACTGTTTACTCAATTAATTGTTTGTTCTTGTGTAGACCTATAAATTAAGATTGCATTTAGCTTGGATCCCTCTGTTATATCTTGTATTAATTTCGATGTAAATCTTGTTGGTGTTAAATAAATAAATAAATAGTATCAATAAAATTATAGACTATCTTTATACTTCAAGACTTCACAAACATGTTTTTAAAGCAACCATGCTGAAACAAGAACAACTAACTTAGAACACTAACGACCGATCCTAACCAAACACTTGTAGGAACTTAGCGCGATTTATTCCAAGTTCGGCCCTGCGCATTGGCCGGCGAACCCTTTCCCCCTCCCCCTGTCGCCGAATTAATTGCAATCAAAAGGAAGGACGCGAAAGTCCACCCCTGGGTTGGCCATGTTTGTTGTGCCTGTGTGTGTATGTAGGTAGTTACGTGTGTGAATGTGTGTGAGAGTATTAACGGTATTCGAGAATCGAGATTATATCGCGTGCGTTAATGCGTGAAAAATGATTAATGCTTTTCGATTAACGTTAGTACGTTAAACGTTTTGCATGTTATCATGTTGCTTGATGTATGCCTGTAGTTACATTTAATATATAGTTACATTATCCAAGTTTGACATTAAAAAAATATTTTAAAAATAAAGCTTAGATAGAGAATATTTATTTATATTGTACAATCGGGGAACGACCAGTAGAGGTTTTTTAGGAAACGTTTAACCTTAAAGTAATGAGGTAACAGTAATATTTTCCCGTTTTCATCCCGTGACCACGGCAGCTGTAAAGGTACCGAAACGTCGGGAAAATCAAAAAACCCTTAAAAAACCAAAAAATACGGACAATTACAACTTAGTTCGTGAAATATAGCGCGTTTGATATCCGTAAAAGTTGTTTTATTTCAGTAATATTTTATTATTCAAATGAAATATCTAATAATGATCTATTATTTGTAATATAAACGTTTTCTATAAATCTATTACTTTTTGAAATAAAGCTTCCTTAAAAAACTCTACTGGTCAACCTGGAAGTTCCCCGAATGTACATCAATATGCTATTTATAATTACTTGAATAGTCAAGGATACACAAAATTTCCTACAATAGATTTGCTTTTTTTTTTTTTATGAAGTACGGGGAGACTCTTAGCCTTCATCATGCCTGATGGTAAGTATTGATAAGGCTGAAGATGGAAGCGAGCCTCTCCCGGAATCCCCAATCACTGAGGAACTGGCTATCTTATCTTTAACTGCCAGAACACAACAATGCTGAAAACATTGTTGTTATGGCGTCAGACTTAGATAAGATGGCGGTAGCTAGCCAGGCGGACTTACAACAAGTCCTACCACAAACCAAACCGAATACAATATGTACCCCCCGTCGGGATTCGAACCCGGGACTCCTGGGTCTGATACCGGTGGTTGTACCACTAGACCACGGAGGCGGTTAAGCTGCGGTTTTGAGCTGTGGTGTCCTATTACAAGAGAAGCTCGCAAAGTTCCATCTTGTTATCATTCTGTTATTATTCACTGTTGGGCGTCCCAAAACTAAAAAATACAGTCTTAAACACAATGTTAATCCTTACAATGATTAAGGTGTCGCTTCCTGGAACCCCGAAAATTTCCCAAACTCCTATAACAAACCTGCCCCAAATCTCTTACACACAATATCAAAAAGCACAAACTAAGACAAACCAAACACAGATAAGGTAACCCCACACGAACTAATCTCCCGCCGGCCCACGGAGGTCCCCAAACTGGAACAAAGTTGGAATAACTTCGAAAGACCAAGGGCTGTTTAGAAAGGGCCCAAACTTGCCCCGCCGCTGAAATATTAATGTAGTTTCACAGAATCCTATATGAGTGTGCGCTTATTTGCTAATGGTTGCTGTGCAAGGACAACTGGTTTTCCGCTGATGTAATTTTTGATTAAAACTTCAAATGTCGAACAGAAAGACAATAATAAAACCGCCCTAAACAATAATAAATATTAACCGCCTCTGTGGTCTAGTGGTACAACCACCGGTATCAGACCAGGGGTCCCGGGTTCGATTCCCAGCGGGGGTACATATTGTATACGGTTTGGTTTGTGGTAGGACTTGTTGTAAGTCCGCCTGGCTAGCTACCACCATCTATAAGTCTGACACCATAACAACAAAGTTTTCAGCATTTTTGTGTTGCGGCAGTTAAAGATAAGAATGCCAGTTCCTCAGTTGAAGACTCCGGGAGAGGCTCGCTTCCAATTTCAGCCTTATCATACTTAACAGCAGGTATGATGAAGGCTAGAAATCTACCCGTCGGTAATAAAAAAAAAAAATCACATCATGACATGACATCATGTCATCCCGTGACCACGGCAGCTGAAAAGGTGCCGAAACGTCGGGAAAATAAAAAACCCAAAAAAAATACGGACAATTACAACTTAGTTCGTGAAATATAGCGCGTTTGATATCCGTAAAAGTTGTTTTATTTCAATGAACAGTGCGCGCCAAAACATAAGAATAAAAAAAAATTGAATTTAATGGCCAGTTTTGAGAATGGTTATTAATTAACCATACAGCGCGAGACTTGGTAAAGTTCACAAATGAAAATGAGTGAATCTATGCTTGATTTTATCGAAGTCAAAAATATGGAAATATCTAAATTTTCTTTTAATTCTTGTTTTGCTACTGTAAACAAAACTTTGTAACTTTTGGACTCAACGATCTATCACTATGAAACAAACTTGAATAATGCTTGGAAATAATGAGGCGTCGTAACAAAATGTATGTAAAAAGCCCACAATAAAATGCATTTTTATGACAACATATAAGTATATTTTTTTTATTAAATCGATTTTAATGATAAATTTTAAATAGAAAAATACTGGAAAAAGTCAATTCGGCCACAAGTGAATTCTTAGATGATTAAAATGAAAAAATAAAGAATCATATAGATTTTTGCAAAAATTTCAAAACTGTAATAATTTAATATTTTTCCCACTAAAGGGTTAAGTTTTCGGTTGGTGGTAGGACTTGTAGTGAGTCCGCCTGGCTAGCTACCACCATCTTATCTAAGTCTGACGCCATAACAACAATGTTTTCAGCATTGTTGTGTTCCGGCAGTTAGAGATAAGATTGCCAGTTCCTCAGTGGTTAAGGATTCCGGGAGAGCTCGCTTCGATCTTCAGCCTTATCAATACTTAACATCAGGTATGATGAAGGCAAAGAGTCTCCCCGTCGTTAAATAAAAATAAATATTATTTTGTTTTTACGTTGAGTAAAAATCTGTTATATCGACATAGTAACTATCAATTTGTTGAAGTTAATATACTCTTAAGAAGTAACAAAATTAATTTGTTATGACTGCTGAAAAGATTACCTACAAAAATATATATACTAATAAATGAACACAAATTATTTTCGTTGTTTATCAGACTCAATAATTAATCAAAATACATTGAATTTTAACGTAGATACCTACTAGAAATTCCTCAACCGATTAGAAGCCGTTTATCAGCATAGCTTTCCAAAGCTCTACCCTCTCATTGGTTACAAAGCAAAGTATATAATATTATCAACCCCCGGTATCTCGAGTGGGCTTCACGTCACTAGTAATAAATCTAAACTGTTTGTATAACTGTGACTTCGAAGCCAATAACAGAACATATTGTTATTCAGATATTATCTTTTGAGCCGCTGAACATGTAGTGTGATAACGGCGGAGTCACTTCTCGGTGGAGTGACAAAGATTTGGGTGGTTTATTGGACAAGCAATTTTACGCCATACTTTATACCATATTATCGCAACTCAATAATCAGCGAAAACGCCATTGCTCCCTGTTTTGAGGCCTTTCCACAAGCTGTTGGGCTATAGCCTCTTAGGCCCCGGGCTAAGAGACACAATTGATATTCTATTATTCTCTGGACACCGGTGTCCTGCGAGCAAATAGCGAATTGAAAGCGAGATGGCGTGATACGAAGTGTATTATCGCAACTCAATAATCAGCGAAAACGCCATTGCTCCCTGTTTTGAGGCCTTTCCACAAGCTGTTGGGCTATAGCCTCTTAGGCCCCGGGCTAAGAGACACAATTGATATTCTATTATTCTCTGGACACCGGTGTCCTGCGAGCAAATAGCGAATTGAAAGCGAGATGGCGTGATACGAAGTGTACTTAGATCAACACTTTTCAATATTGTGATGACAGCTGACAGCTGTCAGTGCAGATTGTAGCGTTTTTTCTGCCCGCAGTTCGAATAAAGTCTCGACAAACATACGTGTATAATCCATACTAATTGTATAAAATGTTAAAGCACCTCTAAACCTATATCACGACTATTTTATACAAGCGGCCGCCCGCGGTTTCACCGGATCACGGATAAAAAGTATGCCTATCTTTTAATCCAGGCTATCTTCTATCTGTGTGCCAAATTTCATCGAAATCGGTTTAGTAGTTTTTGCGTGAAAGAGTAACAAACAAACAAACTGACATACTTTCGCTTTTGTAATATTATTATTAGGATTAAGTTCAAGGTGAATAATAGCGAATGTACATAATTACATTTTAAAAATCCAAAATAATTACTTGAGATTTTTTTACAGAACTACATACTTGCTACAACTACGAGAGCTTATATCCACGATAGCTACGATATCGTAACGACAGGTAGCACAACATTGTGTCGTACTAAAATTGTTAGCGGTTTCCGACACTTATTAAAGTATAGTAAGTATTATGAATACGTCCCACTGATCACCAGACTGATGGTGTCACCACAACTTACGTATACTTACCAGAGTCGAGTAGCTAGCGAGATTTGACCAATTTACGGCGTGCCATCTGGAAAGATAAGCTAATACGCCGACTAGGGGCGGCTGTATTGGAAAACTAATTTTGCATAAACACCCTTCGTGCACTCGAGAATCTCAAGATTATTTTGAATACCTACGGAAACGAGTAAGTTACAGAACGAGGTAAGAATTAAACCACCGTTTTGTATGAAGAAGTTCTACTAGAAAAATAGAAGAAAGATAGAGAAGAAGTTGCATAAATGTTTATTTTTTCACAATTAAGAATTGCAAGTTAAGACCGTCTGAAATATGACTCATAAATGATATTGTATAAACATTTTGCTTTAAGTTGAGTTTGAGATGTTGTCAATTCGAAATTCTCTTTTTCAGAAATCGACCATTAACATGCCACAAATAAATAATATAGCCACAAATAAATAGCCGGCAGATTTTACGCGTTGGGTGTATTTCCAATGCTATGAATGTACGTAGAAAAGTGGAGCAGAGTTGCAAATTCATATAGATGCATTTGATATAACAACGACAATAATGGCTAAGCCCGCAAAAAATAAACAGCAGAGTTCCTCTCTACTTTACATACAGATAAAAAACCCAAACTTCCAAACAAAAAATTCTAGATTGAGTCGTCTTATAAATTGAGTTCAAAATAAGAATTACGAGTATATAGTGAATAAACTAGCCTCTTAAAGTCAGTAGAGTTAGAGAGTTAGTAGTCTCTTGCCGGCTATCGTTAGCAAAAACCTGTCTGGCGCGGGAGCGTCTACTAAGGCCTCAAAGTAATAAGTAGCGTGTGACCTTGAAAAATGTAATCAACCTAGATTGATGAAAAGAATAAATATTTTGATCAGCTAAATAATTATTTGGTCAACAACTCTCTTTGGCTGACCTAGTAATTGCTGATCAAATAGGTTTCTTTGATGATCAAATAATTATTGCATAAGTTAGTAACACTTTTTGCTGATCGATTAATAACACCTTATTAATAAATTATCTGTTAAACCATATACCGAAAAATATATGATTTTTAAATTTTTCCATGTTTCAATGCTATTTTTAAAAATTTAAATAGAAAAATATAAGTCTCGGTAGCTTAGTGGTTAGAGCAGTAGACCGGCTTTCCAAAGGTCATGGGCTCGAGTTCCATCTGAGAAATCACTTGTAACCGAGTTGATTTTTTCCAATATTTTTCTATTTAAAATGTATCATAAGCCGAAAAATATAGTTTACTCCGCGTACCGCTCCGTACTTCGCCATATCATATGCGAAGCGAAATGAGCATGTTTCGCTTAAATGCGTGTTGTCTTGTTTCATTTACACATTTATTTACCTTCGAATCTCTGCCCAAACTACCTCAACAACTTATTCAAAAATGCGTTTGCATCACATAAACGTGCTTTGTAACCGTAAGTATTTCATTTCAACCATTACTTAGATTCTTTAATTTATCTCCCAACCATCATAGTCCTCACTAAGTCCAAAATTAAAGGACGCAAACCTACCTTCGCTTATATAGCATTCACTAATGACTTCGAGGCACGCGCTTGGTCGAGGGTGACCAGTGCAGACGAAAATTCTTAAAGGGTTACCCTAAGCTTGCCTCGACCATTAAAGGGTTAAACGACTGTGTTATGCGAGACTGAGCAAGCGATTTTCAACGTTATTTTATGGAGTTAGAGTTGGGTTTTGATTGGTATTTGAAAAGGCGTTCGGTTCAATTTAATTGTATGGTATAGCAAATAATAAGAGGTCTCGGTACATGCAAAGTTAGAGAGTTTGTTGATGAATGACACTCTACGGACCCATTGCCCTTCCGATGTTTAAAGCGGGTGGATAAGAAATGTCGGATGGCCTGTGAAATATTCCACTGTGCTTATATCTAATTAATACGCGAAGTTGGGGTATCCAGTTGGGATTTTGTTTGGAGTAATGTGTGTTGCTGTTTCATTTTGGGTATGTGTCTTTTTAGTACCTTAGAGACGCTATGATTGGCTGAATTTAGTCTGTTATTGGATTTTTTCTGCAAATGATTGCGGGTTTTCTGCAAATTGGTTTCAACAATTAACTTTGAAGAATAATTAGGTCTCTTGTTGGTATTTTCATATATAGGGCAATGAAGAAAGGAATATATTTTTGTCTTTTAAAATTATTGAATGTTTTAATAGTTTTTTCATGAACGACGGGGAGACTCTTACCCTTCATCATATCTGATGTTAAGTATTGATAAAGCTGAAGATGGAAGCGAGCCTCTCCCGGAATCCTCAATCACTGAGGAACTGGCTATCTTATCTGTAACTGCCGGAACACAACAATGCTGAAAACATTATTGTTATGGCGTCAGACTTAGATAAGAGGTGGTAGCTAGCCGTAGCCAGACGGACTTAGAACAAGTCCTACCACCAATCAAACCGAATACAATATGTACCCCCGCTGGGAATCGAACCCGAGACCCCTGGTTCTGATACCGGTGGTTGTACCACTAGATCACAGAGGCGGTTAAATGTAACAAGATACAGAATATTTATGTTAAATATTAACAGCATTCTGAACGTGCTCTAAATAAATATATTCTTCTATACTAATAAAACAATACCGTGACTGACTGACAGACAAGGCATAGCCCAAACGGCTGAACCGATTAAGCTGAAATTCTGCATATAGATAACTTCAACAATGTTGGCGAACACTAAGAAAGGAGGTTCTGATATTCCCACGGGAATTGGAACCGTGCGGGTGAAACCGCGGGCAGCTGCTAGTACTCGTATATAAGTAGGTACAAGGTTAAGTCACAGAACACAATAAAGAGGTAAAATATATATACATAAGTATATATGTATAACTATACTTTTGGCCGTTTGTGCTACGAATCGGACTGACATGAACTGCGATAAAAGTAAATATTTTAGGTATGAAAAAAACTCTATTTCTAGGGAAACGCTTATCTTGTCAGTTTCAATGCTACTAAAACACAGGCTTGTTTATTCACTGCAATATTTTTTTTATATTTTTATATCATTATAATAATTTTTTTCTAACCATCCCCTCTCTATAGGATTATTATTTTTATTAGTATCTTTAATTTCAAGAATATTAATTGAAACTTATTGATTTTCATATATAACGGAATCCCCTCCAACTGACTCCGACTGGGCTTCCTCTCTAAGGCTAGGCGATACTTCTCTCCGAATCAGCTGCTCCTTTTATACAAAGCGCCATTACATGATAAAAATAACTTTCACAAATCGGCACAACAAAACAACAATAAGCGCTAAACATACCGTCTGGGGCCTAGAACCGGGGATAATATTAAATACGGAGGCTTTTTATGTCACTAGTGATTGAATCATTAGGGTCCTAACTAATTAAAACCTAATCTTTACTTTTAGATTTTTTCTAGCAAACTTAATCGTGAATTCAATATAATGCAAACAACAGTACAGTTCGGAGCTACTCGGAACGTCTTTTTGACAATTTATGTGTCGGCTGATAGAAAAATAATACTGTCCGACTTACTACCGTAATTCTTGAATCCACGTAGGTATTGTTTTCTTTCTGCAGTGTTTTTTGCACTCAAAGCCATTTTCACATAAATTGTGTAAATGAATCCAATTTGATTACTTAAATTGAAATCGATTTAAATTGAAACCAAAGAAATTCCCATGACAATATTCTGACTTTACTAATCAAAATTATTCTTTTGAATTTACACTCTTTTAAAACTATGATCTTCTTTAAAAAAAGATCATAAAGTAAAAAGCGTAGAATCCATGGAATTAGCAGGTACTACGTACTAGTACTTAATAATTCCATGGCTGAATCTACTTGGTACAGAGAGTATACTTGGTATTGATTGACATGACATGTCATGCATGATGGATAAAATTATAAACAGATAACTGTCATTGCGATATTTAATATTATTCTAATTTTAATTAATTTGAAACAGAGATTTTAAGCTGTGGGAAGTAGCAGGGGCTGTTGCTATTCAATGAAATAAAGGTAAATTTTCTAATGGATAGTGATATCGTGATGTTTTGCGGTAAGTTTATGTTGTCCCCTATACCACGATTAGTTCGCAACGTTAGCGATAATATCGTTTTGCAATACTACACTGATTAGGAATCGTAACTTTAAATTCTTATTGTGAGTAATGCATGGGTTTTGATTAGCTGAAATCTTTACAGAATAAATACTAATACTCTACAGAGTCTCTATTTTCATTATTTTCCCCGATTATAGGCCCCATGCGGTATATAAAAGTCATTTCATTTCAGTTATTTGCTTGAGGTAAAAAGGAATTAAAATGTGACACGGTCAACTTATTTAGTGGCGGTTCGTGAAAGTCGCCCTATAAGTAGGGTTTTTTTTTATTTCTAAGATATTTAGGGACTTTTACCACTTTGATCGCCCTTAACCTTGTGGTATGTGATTTAAACAGTCCTTAGTAAGTTTTCCATATTGTCAATAATGACACATTCGCCTTCGCTCCCCTTGTAAGATGACGCGTTTTGACCATCGCACCGCCATATGCTGACGAAGCAGATTAGAAACGCTAATTATCATATGAAGGGTGAAAATTGATAATCCACTGTGATGGGACTTATCACCCATGGACGGTGAAAGAATGGGCTGGGTTCAATGACGTTTTATAAAAAATATTATATTACCTTCATTTGTGAGTGATAGCCTCCTATTTTTAAGTCGGTTACAAACCCAACCCTATTTTTTACACCGTTCATGAGCGACAAGTCCCATTGCAAAGAACTATTAACTTTCATCCTTTTCACTTAATAAACTAATAACCTCCTTTTCTTAAATGGGTTGAAAATAAACCCAGCCAATTATATTATAAGTGGGTACTTGCAGCAGATGTGGCATACGAACTCGCATTGTGAAACATTGAGAAGACCCCATATGGGGTCCAAATCAATTTGCTATCTATACCTATTTCAACAATTTTATGCAGTGAGTCTTAACATTATGATTGGTGAAAAAAATAGGTTTTCAGCCTCCTTCAAAAATGGAAGCTGCTAATTCAAGGTCAATAAAATATATACAACATTTCTAAATGGCCTATCTAAACTTTTGGATAGGAATGGAAACCATACTGAGACACAAGTGAGCGACTTCTACACTACTACAGGATCTACAACTAGCTTGTACACTGATTAAATACTGTAACAAGGTATGAATGATCACCATTCCTAAGATTTACAAATACAGGCTATATGAGGGTCTAGATATACTAGGAATAGAAATCGACTCGACTCTTATTCATATTCGTATCATATTTATAAATAAATAGTAATAACATGTAAGGTATATAAGATATAAAACACAATTTTAGCAAAAAAAATTTTTTTTTTATTTATTTAATTTTTGTTTTTCGGCCGCCGACTCAAATAGCGATATCACCCATTTCCTTGGTTACTGACTTAAAACAAATTTTGTTTCACGATTGGTTTTGCTTATACTGAATATTGAATAGGTATCTAATGCTTAAATATGAAAGTTTTTTTTTTTGTATGAATTTCTGTTCTATACCGTTGACCTGAACAGCCCCTGCTCGATCGGCACTTGATAAATTAACACCTTATATTTATTTATAACAATTCTTCTTCAAGTAGAATTTACTTCAAAATTATTTCACGCTCACCACTGATTAAGTCACATAGTGGTTGCTATGTGATAACTATAGACTAATGAGCACCTTTGATACCGATAGTGTTGTCTACGACAACCTCAAATCAGTTTTGATTTTGAGTCCTACATAACTATAGGTAACTTAACATACTTTATAAGTGTAGACCTAGTCCTAGAGCCCTATTGCAATAATATAATAGTAACGGTTTGTTTGAGAAAATAAAAAAAATGCTTTGGCAGATTAGAATCGCAGGCATTAGAAGCACAGAAACATTATCTTAGGAATTCGCAACAATTAATATTCTCGTAATTAAGCTATATTAAGACCCAACATATGCAAACCGCCTCTGTGGTCTAGTAGTAACCGCCTCTGTGGTCTAGTAGTAACAACCACCGGTATCAGACCCAGGGGTCCCGGGTTCGATTCCTAGCGGGGGTACATATTGTATTCGGTTTGGTTGGTGGTAGGACTTGTTGTAAGTCCGTCTGGCTAGCTACCACCATCTTATCTAAGCCTGACGCCATAACAACAATGTTTTCAGCATTGTTGTGTTCCGGCAGTTAAAGATAAGATGGCCAGTTCCTCAGTGATGAGGATTCCGGGAGAGGCTCGCTTCCATCTTCGGCCTTTTCAATATTTAACATCAGGTATGATGCAGGCCAAGAGTCTCCTCGTTGTTCATTAAAAAAAACTTGGAAACTAGATTTAAGACTAATTGCTAGTCTAGTAACTTATCTAATAAGTACCTACCAATACCTTTATCAAATCAACCCAATAAAGTTTTTTTCTAGTAAGTACTTATGTTTTCTTTTATTGTTACCAAAGCTGTCGTAGGTCCTTACATTAAATCGTTGAGCATTTTCTACAACTCAATCAGTAGGCAAAGTGTTATTGTGTCCACAATAAAGCATTAATCTTCTCTTCTATATGAATAATTATGTAAAACTATATCTATAACATATTTCACAAAGGTATTATTATTATTATATTAAAGCAAATTAATTACCATCATAATACATTTTACTAAGTATCTGAGTCAAAAACAATTTTCGTACATGTTTCTTTAACAAAAAAACAACGGGTTGCACTCCGGGAGTGCCGGCAGAATTGAAAACCGCTTAAACGAAACAGCAGGAGCAGGCATACATTTTCGCCGCGCGGTAGAAAAAGAGGGGGATATTACTTCCTCTCCTACGCCGCGCCGGCGGTCTATTCTCCCTCCGTCTTACGAATTTGTCTTTCAGGTCACGTGTCCAGACGCGACTTTAACATTTTTTACCCATCCCAAAAATTTTAAACTCTGATGTGCACAACGCCGCTAAAGAAGTTTTCATTGAAATAAAACAACTTTTACGGATATCAAACGCGCTATATTTCACGAGCTAAGTTGTAATTGTCCCTATTTTTAGGGGTTTAGATGGTAACGGGATGACATCCCGTGTCATCCCGTGACCACGGCAGCTGAAAAGGTGCCGTAACGTCGGGAAATTCAAAAAACTCCTTAAAAACCTAAAAATACGGACAATTACAACTTAGTTCATGAAATATAGCGCAGTTTGATATCCGTAAAAGTTGTTTTATTTCAAACAACAGTGCGCGCCAAATTATAAGATGTACGTAAGAAGTTTTCACTTCAAAAACACGTAACCCAAAAACCGCAGCATTCCAACTCCACAATAAAACGCATATTATTCCACGATCACTACACTCGCAATTTATCACCCAGTCACGATCATTAGGTACACAAAGCCATCACGCCCAGCTCTGAGGCTGCTTTACTAAACTATGAAAACCTAATGACCATGCGTCACGTAAAATACCTAACGAAACAATAGGAGCCCGCGACAGAAATTAATATATCATTATGTCAGGACCATGTATCGCCAGCCCTATATACACCCCTCTCTCTCTGTCTTATTAACAAGTCATATATCTATCTTTGTCATCTAGGGGTGGCAAACTTTGAGAATCTCGGCGTGATTGGGATTTGTTAATCTTCCTCGAAACTATGGGAGTTAAAATTCTAATGTGATATGGCGCCTTCGGGTAGCGTTTGTTTCATTAAGATTTGCCTGAAGAGTTTCAGAATTAGTTTTCCCAGAGGTTATGGGTAATTTTGGTGTCGCTGATGATGGACTGTTTTACGTGATTATTGGAGTTACGTAATTATGTTTTACGATTTACTATTTTTGTAGCTAGGCAACGGTTATCTTGAATTTTCCTTAAATTATCTAAGAAAATTTTCATTGATTGTTGGACTTATAATTAATGGATTTGTTGAGAATAAATAATGTTTATTCTGATAATATTGTGCTGTATGATTGCGCCTTTTTTTTCAAATTAGATGTTTCTTATTTACATTATTTATTAAAGTTGCATAATTTTTTATTTTTTATTTTTACAGTAAGTAAAAGCAAAGGTCAAAGGAGTTATGATAAATTTTAAATAGAAAAATATTGGAAAAAATTAACTCGGCCACAAGTGAATTCTCAGACGTGAATTGAACCCGCGACCTTTGGAAATCCAAAGTTAATTTTTTCCAATATTTTTCCATTTAAAATTTACCATAAGTATAAAAATAGCATTGAAAAATGCAAAAATTACAAAATCATAAGTCAAAGGAGTTTTTAAATTTTTAATGAGAACGAAAATTTGACTTGGCTCATAAACACAACGAAGTTAACTAAACAACACGACCGCATTTCCTTTCAACGTCCGCTCCATTGAAAGAAATTAAAATAAAAGTATAATTTATTTGTTTTTATATTTTTTTTCTATAGTTTGAACATAAAAAATAGATTTTTAATATCCATTCAATATTATAAAATCGAAAGGTGTGGCAGAACTTATGACCCGACTAGGTAGAAATGTTATAAGCTAAGATATCTTTTGGTTGGTGGTAGGACTTGTTGTAAGCCCGCCTGGCTAGCTACCACCATCTTATCTAAGCCTGACGCCATAACAACAATGTTTTCAGCATTGTTGTGTTCCGGCAGTTCGAGATAAGATAGCCAGTTCCTCGGTGGTTGAGGATTCCGGGAGAGGCTCGCTTCCATCTTCAGCCTTATCAATACTTAACATCATGTATGATGAAAGCTAAGAGTCTCCCCGTCATTCATAAAAAGAAAAAAAATCGTTATCAAATTCCGCTACTATTGTTGTTGTGACTAATACTTGTCCACAATACGTGGAAATCACTGACACAGAATAATAATAGTGCTAGACTTATCGCTGTTATATATATAATAAATATAGACTTTACTTCTTTACAATTTTTTTTTGTGCTTTAATTTTTTTCTAAAATTTAAGGCACTCAAACTTTATTCGGTATTAATTGAAAATAATTTATGCTTAATTGGTGCTGTAATCTATGATTTGATTTCATTATTTATTTAACATTTAGTTGACACATCGAAACAGCAAATAAGACAAAGGTGTCTTGTCTCGCTGTGACCTCGATTAAGGCTTAGCATACGCTGTCGCTCAGACATTTCAGCGCGCGGTCCGCACAGGCGCTGTCCGATCAGCATACACATGCGCGCCGCAAAGATCTAGCATCGCGCAGATATGTCTGCGCGATGTATACGTATGCGTTTTGCCTAACTAACCAAAGACAATCGACGATCACTAAAACCCCGTTTTCAAATCTAACCCGTCGAAATCCGCGTTCATCAAAACAAAACACATATCAACAACAACCTGTACTGTGCTGTCAGCTTTTCCGACTTTTCCGTTTGCCGTGACACTTTGTGAAGACTCAGTTTTTAATTAGCGTATTTTTCTTTGTGGCAACCCCGCGTAAATTAGCCTGCGATGTGAAGTGCGCTCCTCCGCAAAGCTAGGGAGCCGCGACGCGTTCTATCATTGCCCTCCTTTTTATAGACGCGGCTTTTGTGAGGGGCATTAGCAAATTATGCCTTAGGTACTCTGTTTTTGAGAACCTGGATTTGGGATATGGTTTTAAATGATGTGTTTCAAAGGTAGCTTATGAATAGGTGTCAAAGTTATGAATGAAATTTTAGAATATTTGAGTTTGTATACATTTTTATCCATGTAACAATGGATTTACTTACGTGATCATCACCATTACTAATTCAGTTTTAATTAAAAAGTATACTCATTGCTTAAATCTTTGGTTTCAATTTAATTTTCTACTCACTACTGTCCCCTAACAAGGAAAAAGCTAGAGCCTCCATTTTGATTTTTTTTTCTGTAACCTTTAGTCCCCGACATTACAGTCATATAAAAAGTTAAGACAACACAAAACAACATTCGTCGCAACAAACGCATATAGCCTTTTTAGACGTTATTATGGCAGCTAACAAGCTGTCGTTTACCAGTCTTCATTCTAGGGTTAAAAATGGCCGTCTAAGGAAATGATGCAGAGAACTGTAATGAGCTGATTCGAGGCGTATGAATGAGCCATGTCGTCTCTGATGGGTACAAAAGACTTCTCGCATTATAGTTTTCAAAGGGGATTGCGGTGTAGGGTGTTCTTCGTATGATGGTTGAAAAGGAGTATTTAAGCTAATTATGACTTTTTGTTGGGATTCTTTTTTTATGAGAAGGATGGTTTTTCAGTTTTCTTTCTTGAATGGGAAAGGCAGTTTGTATAAACAACTATAAATTAAAGTTACTGGTTCTCGAAATTAGGTTTGAAGTCCTATAAGCACTTTTGATAGATTAGAAAACAGAACAATGTATGTAATGGATTATTACGTAAGACACTAAGTTTATCTGTTTACATTCTTGTGAGTTAATATTTTTATTTGCAAATAATTCATAATTTGAAGAAACAGAAACTATATCAAATTATGATTCAGGAATGCATAAAATAAACTCGAACGATATTTACCTACTACATTTTTTTTTCAAATATAACCAAATTTTTATTTTTATTGTACACTTATATATTAAATATAACAATCAGTAGTGCACACAAATCCATCTTCGAAACTTATAAACATAGCTAATTAATAAAATAAAATTACCAAAGCATATCCAACTGAAAATATAAAATCTAAATTTAAGCAACCGGGAAAACATTTTTAAAGCTTTCCTCTGTTTTTATAACAACAACAGTATCAAAACGAAGTACATTAGCAATAGCTACATCAAAAAGAACTCAATACAAACAATTTCATATTTTGTTTCAGCTCACGTACGTGTATCGGGGGATGTGAATGGAGAAAGCATCAAGAATTAAAAGCCTTTTAATGACGGCCCACGCCGCTGAAGGCATTGGACAGCGACATGTAGAAAAGAACCATCAACTTATAATATGGCTTATGGAAAATAAAAAGTTACGGATCTAAGGATGATTGATGTACACTCTTCAAACATGTTGTACCTAGAAACGGGTCAAAAGTTAGTTTTAAATATACATAACTTAATATTTCCGTATTTTAATCAAAATTACTAATCTAATCTCATTGATTTTAATAATTAAATGTATAAGAATAAAAAAATACATGTATTTTTATTTTGATAATAATACTAACCTTATTAAATTAATGTTCTTTTTCTTCTTCTTTAATACTTTAATTCGTAAAGCATCACAAGATTGCCGCCGGCGGCGTGCGGTCTCACAACAATGAAATATTTATTGCGTCTCATTTTCCGATAAAGATTTGAAAGCAATAAATAATTAGAATATATGAACCAATACAAGTGTAACAATAATTGTGATTAAAGTGAATTTAGATTTAATTCTATATAATTATATAATTAGATATTTTAATAAATAAATACTTAAAAAATTATATATTCTTATGCACTCCTTATACCTTCTGCATGGCCCTATTCACCTTAAGTGCTGTTCGCTTCTTAAAGCCATAGGTGGTTTTATCGGAGAGCGTTCAACGGTAGAGAGTGTTCATCTTTGCCGATTTTTTATTTGTTTCGACCGAGCATTTTTGTGGCCACATTTGCGATACGGAACGTTTTTACTGATATGTCTCAAGGAGAATGCATATTTGAAATGTCTTGTAGGTATCAGTATTATTTGAAGAGACAACCTAGGTATAATAAGACTACAAAAGTCACATCGTGGCAAAGACTTATTGGGACATCTAACTATTAGGCTACGTATCGGTGTAAATCATTTTTGAAGAATAGATATTGGGTTTGGTTACTTTTTTACATGAGTTTATTTGTAACTGTAAAAATAATTGAATATTAAACTCAAAATAAAATAATGTTATTTTATAAACTGTAAAACGGTTTGATGAACAAACTCGACAAGTATTTACGGAGAAAGTTATTGATAACTTAAAAGAATTAAATGGGCCCCATATTAGATCCTTGTGGAACACCTGAAACCACGCAACCCACTGTTGATTCTAAGTCAGTAATTAGCGCATCAACGTGACGCGATCGTTTCATAGGGGTGGCAACAAAAGCAGAAGGAAAATGGCAAAAACTCGACAATCATCCGAAAGTGGCAATTTCTGCCACCGGCTGCCGGCTGCGATGCACTAATTAGCGTATGCGATATCCATAGACAGGGTTTTAGAGTTCAATATCTGTTAGTTATAACTCAATTTCAATTAGGTATTTTATATTACCACTTACTAGAAGAACTAGGAAGAAGCCTCCCTGTGTAGCGCAACAAGATAAGTATGCGTCCGGCACTCCCTGGGCCGTGATTTGTGCCACCATCGTCTGCAGATGGCAAGTCGGTAACGCAAACCAGCCGATTCTGCCACCACGACTCAATGATAAGATCAAGCCAGAATCGACTCGCCATTTTTTTACAACTAGTGGTCGCCCGCGGTTTCTCCCGCATGGTTCTCGTTCTAGGGAGAATATCGGGATAAAATGTATTTTATGTTATAAACGAGGCTATAAACTATATCTGTGCCAAATCCGTTTAGCCATTTTGCGTGATTGAAGCACAAACATACAAAGTTTCATATTTAAAATAATTTCTTAATAATAAACCTTAAACCTTAAAAATAATAAACCCATGTGGAATTAGGTTATCGCGTAGTGAAGTAATTTTGATTAAAATACGGAAATATTAAGTTATGTATAGCGTCATATCATTGATAATAATATTTTATTATTGCTCAGCAGCTTGTGGTAAGCCCGCTTATTCTTTGAAGAGAAGCTTTTGTTAATCTTCTATTATTGTAAAGATTTGCCGTAAAATGGAATATAACAAATTGATGCCTTATCCAGGCCAGATAATTAATTTTGAAACGTGACCGCCGCAAATATAAAAACTAAAAGTTCCGAGCATTTTTCCATTAATTGCATCTGTGTTCTACGGAACCCCAGCAAGAGTGACGTAATGGTATAATTGCAGTTTTTTTCTCGCGTCTGTGAGGGTCTAGCTAATTGCTAATTTACACTGTTTGGTGCTTCACTTTTATTGAATCGAGGAGATACAATTTTCAGGAGCTTTTTGTTATTGATAGCCAGGCAAGTATTTGACCACCATCTTGCTAGGTAACGGCCTACCGCCATGTTTTAGAGATCATCATGTCGTAAGAACGTTTTGTTTTCCTTTTGTTTCAATAGTGTTTGAATTCGTACCGCGAACTTCATAAAGATTTTTTTTTTCATTCCGGCCCAATGACACAACCATTGAGATATATCTATGGAGATGAAATATTAAAAAAAGTACGTGCATACCTGCAATTGATGGTTGGTTTTCATGCCGGACTTGGTTAGGCAGCTCCTGAACATTCGCAAAAAAAATCGACATTCAAATACTCATGATATACTTGAATAATGTAAGTTTCTATAAACAACCATCTCAGATCCATTTACATCTTTATTCATTGTTGCTGCTACACACAAAAAACTGGGCGCCAGTGCGACGGTCAGCACGCGGAGAGCACTTATTATCACTGTAATTTGTTAATAATACGATAAATTTCTAAGATTTTATTTAATATACCAAATTTTGTGTTCACAACATGCTTGCCCAGGAAATGCCTATTCACTCTCACCTTGAAGAGACCAAGGTTATATGAATCGGGGAAAACATAAGCAGGCAGAAGCCCATTTTAGGTTTCTTCTTCATTCTTTCGAGTCACCCGTGACCACAGCAGCTGAAATGGTGCCGAAACGTCGGGAAACCAAAAAATCCTAAAAAAAACCGATGAAATATAAGTACCACTAAATATTGAGTAATAAACAGTGTCCACTGACATCCGTAAAAGTAGTTTTACTTTATAAGCAGGCATCTCATTCCATTCTTGGCTCTTGGAGCTAGATGGTGCGGTAGTTCGTGCGCTCGGCCCACAATTGTAGTCAAAGTCAAAGTCAATATCATTTATTCAGTCTAGGCTGTTACAAGCACTTATGAACGTCAAAGAAGCTATGCCATCGGTTCACAAACCCTACGGCGGGAGACCTTGTAACGAGAAGAACCGGCAAGAAACTCGTCAAGAGCTGTTTTTTTTTTTTTGTAGAAGCAACTTTCACAATGGTCGGTCACGGGATGGGAGACCAAAAGTTTATTATCTCGAGCTCCTCCGTGTTTCGGAGGCTCGTTAAGCCGTTGGTCCCGGCTGTATTTGCGGTCGTTAAAACCCACCAATCCATATTGGGCCCGCGTGATGGATCATGGCCCGTTTTCTTTATCCAGCAATAAGTAAGGCCAGTGCTTCAGAAGTCGGAATATTAAAATGGTTGATGATCACGATATGTTTTAAAGGAAAGTATTAGAGAAAAGTTGTTATTAACCGTTTTAAAAAAAAGAAGGAGGTTATTTACATAATAAGAATGCAAAAAAACATGAATAGGAAGTCCATGGTTATTTGAGCCACATTTTAGTTTAATGTAGTTTTCTCCTCTGAAATGGAGGTTTTGTCAATCAGTTTAGGCGTAGAAAGGCTTTTTACGGCCTAGCGCGGCAAAGTACTTTTTTAAAATTTAATACTTAAAAATATGTCATAATGCGTTCCGAATCGCACTATTGACTTTATTGTTACATCTTATTCTTATTTTAAATAGCTTTAAATTAATTATAATACTCCGTTTTGGTTTTATTATATGATTTTAGTTCATAGAATCATAAAAACAATAACAATGAGATTAAACTATTTGTTATAGGAATTTTATATTAGACTGGGTGAGATTTCACAACCTGTGATTGGATTTCGGAACGTGACATAAATTTTTATTTTTAAATTGTCTTTGTCGTACCTCATGTCAGTGTCAATATTTACGGAATCGTTTTTATTGTTATTTATAAGTTACAATTTATCCCCACTTTAAATAAATTTGAATTACCTATAATACTCCCTTTTTTATTATTTTATTTTTTTATATAATTAAAACAACGAGAATAAGGTATATTTAGACTAAACTTAATGTTTAAAGAATTTTTTACCGGAAGTTGACCGCGGAAACAACCATAATATGTTCCTCGCTGTTGTGAGGTGAAAATAGTGTGTAGCACTCGGCAGAAAAGTTTCAGCGTCTTGTACCTTTGAAATCCTCGCTTCGCTCAGGATTCAATCTTTGAACCACTCGCTACGCTCTTGGTTCAATCCTAGAGTCCTTCACTTGCTCAGCTTTCAATAGAGGTAACTCGACGTTAAATAACCAACTTTACAGCCTTGCATAACAAATAACTATTAATTTGTAATTTCATAGTTTCATTTTCATCGTTTTGCGTAGAACGCAACGCTTTATAATGATTGTTGTAGGTAGTTCGCGAATTAACGTTGAAATTATTAATCCAGTGAGGGTACTTTTGTAATTCTCATCGATGAACGACGTCGCCGTCGAATTCTCGAGATGGAGCTGCGCGGAAAACATCACCTATCGGTGCCGCTGCCGTAGTGTGAACCAATATTATTTTAATATTTCGGTATGTTTCCTGTGAATACCAGTAAAATTGCCAAAAGTCGGCACCGATAGTGATAGCAGCAGCCGAAAGACCAGTGAGTAGGCTTTCGACACATTTGCGTGAGACACTGGATCGTTTTGTTTTTCCTTCGTATCGTTGTTTGAAATCCTACAACTGGACCCAAATGGGCCGTAGACTAGTGGGACGAGTTGTGGAATAACCCTTACGCCGGGCTATTCCACAACTCTCGACTCTCATGGGATTATTTTTAATATTGATAACTTACTATTTGCATTTGAAACTCATTACTTACGATAAAACGACGGTGGTAAACGATAATATTATTATTTATTTATTAATCAATTTCAATTATTTGTAAAAATATTCCAAAATCCAAAATGTTACTTCTTGTGGCTAGCGTTTGATCAGATTTCAATAGCCTTAGTAAAGGTTTATGATTTTGTATTTTTTGCATTTTTCAATTCTTTTTTTATACTTATGGTAAACAAACATGGTAAACAACGCTGGCCTACAGCGTATTAAAAATATAAAAGTATTGGAGAATTTCGCCGGTGGTTCGCAAGTCTCGGTAGCTCGGTTAGAGCATTGGACCGGATTTCCAAAGGTCGCGGGTTCGTTTCCCGTCTGAGAATTCACTTGTGGCCGAGTTAATTTTTTCTTAGTATAGGTGCTATACGACTGAAGCGACGCAGTAATGAGAAAATAACGCGCGCGAGAGCAAGACATATTTTTCAGATTAGGCGCAAAAACCACGAAATCACTTAGGTTACTAAACTTAGTAAATAACTATAGCATTTAAAGAGAAATTAAAACTATACGAAACTAAATAATATTGGTGTTCACTAATAATGTAACCATTTCGAAAAGAAAAGTGTCGAGGCAAAATCATAAAATTGTGTTTCTGGTACATTACAAATCTAGATAAACGTATGAAGAAATGTGTCTTGTTACCAGATATGTAACATCTTTAACCATATATAGTTTTATATCAAAAAGTACATATTTTTTTCTGTATAGCGTCTTAAATCATGAGTAAGTTATTTTACTGTGAATCTGTACATAATCAGTCTAGGATAAAACCTTACGTGGCGACGGGCAGGCGGACTACCCAGTTGTAGCCATAAATTTAGGTCTAGCCTAGGTCGTTTGTATGTTAATGCTAATTCCTGCCTAGTAGATGCGTATACAGCTAAATGTAAATACAACGTAGTCTTTAGTTTATCTCGATAATAGAAGAATCCGACTTTTAAGTAAAATTCTTATATGTAAATATTATACTTATTGCTGTTTTAAATTTTACTCAAACGTCATAAAAAATAAAACTTTTTGTATGGAACAAGCCTGAAAACGCGGAAAATCTGCTGTTCAATACATTGTAGCACAGTTCAATAAGAACTCTTTATGAAAAAAAATTAAACCGACTTCAAAAAGTTAAAAATAAGCCATACGGAGTCGGTGCCGGCCTTATAATAATACTAGCGGCCGCCCGCGGTTTAACCCGCGTGGTTCCCGTTCCCGTGGAAATATCGGGATAAAAAGAATCCTATATTTTAATCTAGGCTATCTACTACCCGTATGCCAAGTTTCAATTAAACCCGTTCAGTACTTTTAGCGTATATGAGCAACTAACATCAAACAGTACCAAGTGCTTTGCTGACACATTTCTTATACGAACCGCTAAAGAATGGAATGCGCTGCCTGCTCATGTGTTCCCCGATTCCTACAACCTTGGCCTCTTCAAGGCGAGAGTGAATATGCATTTCTTTGGCAAGCATGCAACACCTTAGACCACATCCTGTTTGTTAAGCACGTGGTGGTCAAACGCCTGCCCAGTTATTCCAAAAGAAAGGAATCTAGACATCCTCATTTTCTATTTTCTAACTTTCGCATTTATAATATTAGTAGAATTGCTGCATAACCAGAAGAGTGAAGTAAGTGATGAGCGTCTATTTGTAAGTCCTAAAGTGTTATGGTCAATTTCATAAAATCAATTTGTTCAAACCCTATTAACATTTTGCTTTTCGTGTTTGCAAGCATAAATCTAACAAAATAGCTTTTATAGAACAACACCATAGAAATATCTTCACTTTATTTTAGTTTTCTCCATGAGCGTTTTGTCGATTCAAATTGCAAATATATCTCGCCACCATTAGCGATCCCATCGGGGCCCATGTGGGCCCACCGGAGCGTCCATGCACGAATGGACAAAGTGTTAATTTACAACAAGATTGCTGTTCAAGGAGCCATGTCATATAGATGTGTTACCACATAATAAGACGCCTGCATTATATGGGTTACTATACTTCGTACGTTCTAAGAACGGTTGTCACTGAAAATTCACTTATACTGCCGTTTTTAATAGGCATGAACTTTTTAGTCTATAACACGTACCGTCTTTGTTTTGTTATTTTTTTTATATTTTTGCATTTTGCAATGCTATTTTTATACTTATGATAAATTTTCAATAGAAAAATATTGGAAAAAAACAACTCGGCCACAAGTGAATTCTCAGGTGGGACTCGAACCCACGACCTTTGGAAATCCGGTCCAATATTCTAACCACTGAGCTACCGAGACTTGCGAACCACCGTCGAAATTCTCAAATACTTTTATATTTTTAATACGCTGTAGACCAGCGTTTTCACATCAATGCTAGGATCATTATCCTTGCCTTCGAAAGAAACATCTTTCAGGTGTTTAACGATCGATCAAGATTCAACAGCCAATAATAACGTACCGTCTTATCCATAAAAATGAACGTCTTTTAAATAAAGCTAACCAGATTTAAAGAAAAGAAAAAAAACACGCTCTTTATAAGAATTATTGCAGAGATAACGTTTGCTTATTTATAAAAAAATTGCAAGAGTGTACTACTTGTATAAATTAATTAAAGGGTTTACGTTTCAATAGAATAACTGAAAAACCACAATCATGTATTGGTTCAATTATTTTTTGTGCAAATGTTATGTTTTGCGATGACATTATTGATTTGGAGAGACGTTAGGGGAAATAGCAAATGGGTTATAATAATCCCATAGTGTTCACAATGCTATTGGAACTATCAACCAAACCTAAAAACAGATAAATATTCTGAACTAATTTTATTGCAATTATTGTCACAAAAATTGCGAGCAGTACCTTACTGAACAGGTGTATTAAGTATGGCTCTGTTGCTTGTGTGGTTTTTTGAAAAAATAATTTAAAAATCCTTACTCACCGCCAAAAAGTGATCGATGACATCAAATCTCAAACATCAACACTTCCATTATTTTGAGCCAGTAATAATTTGTCACTAACCCTAAAATGCGAGCGAGGGTAAAACGCGCCTACTGTTGACAAAACTCTATTACCGAAAATTAGACAATATTGCCCCAATTCGGGTAATATTTTTTTGTAAAGCCCACCGCTGGTGTGCACTGTTCAATAGAATGATCTAGTTCGAATGACCCCAGAAGCGTGTTTTTTGATGGCGACAATAGGAACAAGAATTTCTGGTTTAAAGCTTAGCAGGAGCAGGGGCGCATCGATTTGATTACACAACATTTTTTATTTAATGCGTTTTTAATGTTATTAGATAAGTTTTATAAAACGGTTCTTAAATTTATTATCAGTTTATTACACGTAAGATAATTCATATTATTATTTTATTAAAGAAGTTTGATGCAGCACGCACGGCTTTACATTTTGACCTTGAGAGCGCCCTTACGTCGCTCGTAATAGCGGTGGGTTTCGAAGTGAAAATGTAAAGCCGTACGTGCTGTTGACTGTACTATATTTCATTTTATTCTTTGCTACTAATGTTTTACAGGAATATTAAAAAAGGAATATTCTTAATTATTCGTTCATAATAATTAGGAATATCAAGAGAGAAGAAGTAAACGAAAGAAACCGAATATGATGATTATTAAGAACACAAAAAATATATGTAGTTACTTATTTTATACAAAGATAAAACAAATTCGAGTGTAAGATCTCCGTTAGAAGGCAACCCCAAAAGGATAACGGCAGCGTCCTGCTTGTCCGCCGTAAAGCATAAAAAATTCACAATTAGAAAACGCTTAAACAATGGCAACATTCGTTCGGTTACTGCACTGCGGAGCCGTCCGTCTAGCTCTCACAGAACAATAGTGACCCATTGTTACGTCCATTTTAAATGAACAAAATGGCGGCGCGTTCTAAATTCAAGCGTTCGGGCGAAGTGAGATTTGAAACAATGCTCTCTAATCCTCGTGAAGGGTTAAATGCATGCTATTGGTCAACTGGAGCCCCCCCGAAGAACTTTTGTTTGGGTTGTGTGCGTCACCAAAGTTTCGGCCAGACACTTGCGTATGTGTGCAGGGGGAGTCTTCGCATGGCAGCTACTGTTAATTCTGGCTACTACACACACTTTTTGGTAAAGTAATGACAAAATCGTATGAGGATACCAACTAAATAGTAGTAATTAAAATAATAGTAGTTGACAAAGGACAATAATTCTGCATTTCATTATTAGTTTATGTAATGAAAGATATTAAGGACCCTTATGTAACTATTACGATCTGATACTTATCTCATAGAAGTTACTTCACCGAAAAGTGTTCAAGTATCAAACCCATAGGTAAGTAAGGTACAATTCATCGAACCCGTCAACCGCGACACCCGAATCGCAATCAAAACTTCCTTACTCGGGCACAATGTACCCACGCCTACACGTCCCACTTTTCTCCAAAGACTATTATTTGAATGTCTTTCAACCCGTGAGAAGGGTCTAACACACCCCCGCGTGTGCCCGCCTGATAATGTAATTAAAACAACACCTTTATTCCGAACAGTCACATTTTGGGGCGCTCTCTAGTTTGATGTGTGCGGTTTTAACGACGGTCCTCGGAATACCTTGGATTTATTCTGGAAAATTTGCGACATATTTTAACATATTACTTTGCTAGATACTCGTTTTTCTGTTGGCATAAAATATCAGTAGATTAACGACTAAATCGTAAAAATATATTTTTCATACATAAACAATAGACAATAAGCACTGGGTAAACAAAAATAGTAATTTCATGAACTAATAAGAAACTGATTTACATTTGCTTCAATCGTGGCAATATTTAAAAATGTAAGAAACGCATAAAATTATCCATTGCAGCATCTAACATGTTGTTTATACTCATAGGTTTAAAACAAAGCAAACAATTAGTTATAAAAAGATACGGTCAACAGAAGGTACAAAAAAGCCTCACCAATAAAACACGGTTTTAACCCTCAAACGGCTACGGCGAAAACATTCTTATCTCCAGCCGCAAAACAATGGGTCCACATTAAAGTCGCCGAGAATTTGAAAGTGTGCTCCTGAAATTTTGGGGTAACATTATACCGTGCATTAGGGCTAAGTGATAGCGTCACATTTGTTGGATTAATTCATCATCTGAATTGCCGTGGCCAGACTGATGGGCCGGAACGACCCCCCCACCGGAGGGGGGCGGGGTGGGCTGACGCTACGTGTGTAATTACTGAACGTTTTTGATGCGTGGTTTTTGAACGGATTGTTCGGGTTCTGTATTGTTTGCAGTGGATATTTTTGCTATTTGTAATAGCGAACGTTTGTGAACTTTAAGAAGGAATGACTGATTTTATCATAATTATAATTATCCTGTTTGAGGTTCGAGACATTTTATATTGTTTAAAATTGTGATTAAGTCCGTTAAATAGTTTATGCGAGAAAAGCGATAAGATAAACAGGCATATTTCATATTTCAACAACTATATTTTGGTGACCTGCGGACAGCACATAGTATTTTTTTCTGAAAATAATCCATTAACTGATTTGACTTTCCGAAATCAAGTTGTGAAATGTATCATCATTACAACTACAGTAAGTTCAAATTAGACAAAATAAAAATAAAAACTTCTTCCATACTCCATTTATTATTTCACGTAATCGGTGGTAAGATTTCTAATGCTTAAGAAAGAGTAATAAGTTTCTCAAAACAATAGTCATTACCAAAAAGAAAACAAAAAATATCAGTAACAACATCGAATCCTAATCGCAAAAATAGAAAACTAATTCAAGGTGCAAGTTTAGCGGCCATTGGAAGCATGTCCTTACTTGCGCTGGCGTTGCCCTTCCCCCACAGGGGGTGCAAGGGGCCCCCACCCGACAGGACACTGCGAGTGTAAGGATAAATGGGAGGGCTGGGTCTCCTGGTTAAGTGTAGATTTTCCGAATGCGGTGTTGATGACAGCCGCGCCGCGCTTTGTTTGTCGATGAAATTATAACGATTAATGTGTCCAAATTATTATGTTTTGCATTTGAGGGTTAAATTTTGATTTTAGTGCTGCAATAAGTAGAGAAATTGTGTATAGGTTAAAAAATTATGAATGGTTATTTTGAATTTGAATTTTCTCCTTAATTAACTAGGTGTTGTCTAAAAACAGCACACTCCTAAATCTTAATCTAGTACTTACATTTGACTAAATTAAATCATTCTAACTTGTTTTTTTACTTTATTTTGTTTTGATAAAACTTCACGATGGTGGTAGTTAATTCATAAAATATTCCTGCGTACCCTCGATATTGCTAACTTCACGGCTGGGAGATTTCGTATTTCGGTCAATTGAATTAGACTACGAAAATTAATTTCTTTTTATTTAACTATTAATATATAGAAAAAAACTCTACATATTTTTCTACGTATAACTATTAAAGTTACAAAAACATAATAGTTATTCATAGAAAAATGTAGTTTTTTTGTAGTGCGGTTTTTAGAACCGTTACAGTTGCAATGTAACTAGGAATTTTATTTTACGTATAGAATCGGATATTTATATTTGCATAGGTACTTCATGCAATGACTCGCTACACTTTAAAACAAGCAATAGCAAAAGAATGATTCTATGAAGATGAAGAGAATAATGAAAATGTGAGATTACGGTAATTATTAAATATTATGATAAGATTTACTCATCACAAACTTACAGTACAAATACATTTGATCGAGATCTGTGTTACAGGTCATCAGGCTCCCACTACCCGAACAAAACACCGTGTCTTAAATAAAATGATATTTTTTTTTATTAAGTTTTTGAACAGCTATACCATTTAAAAAAACGTTTTATATAAAAAAAGTAAAGTAATATCTATACTTATTTATTATCAGTCAGGCTGAGTAGAGAACAAGTCCTACCACCAACCAAATGGCAAACTAATGTAGGTACTACCAAAAGGAATCGAATCGAAAACGATGTTCATGCTATTAGCCTGAGGTCCCGCCTCAGGCTAATAGCATGAACATCGTTCATTATGCGATATGATATCGCGCGTGATGCTGTATTGCTTATTCCACTAAGAGCGGGTCCAGATAATGTTCTTTTGACCGTATCGTGCTTCCGTTTGGTATCAGCGTCGCGATCCAAAAACTCTGGACGCATAGTTCGTCATTCATCATCGCGTGTTCATTTACTTTCAACGGGACGAAAAATCAACACGCGCGCGTAGCTTTATTCATGTCGAGACGCCGCTACCACCGTGCCGTACCGATGTCCGAACGGGCGTCCAAACTGGCGTTTTTGATCGCGACGCTGTGCCCGGAGGCCTACTCTCTTTAGCCCGTTAACTAAGATACGGGCCCCCGTCCGTAAGTTTCCCGAAACTACGGATGGAGCCTACTATCTATTGATTTCGGATGTACTAGTTTTGGACAAACGGCACAAACACATCGGGAGTAGGGACAATGTCAAAACGTATTCTCATTCATTCTTAGTTCGGGTCTCCGAACTAATAAGCTGTCCGTAGGGGATACGGAGTAGGAAACTTCCGTAACTTAGACCGAAACTACGGGTTTCGTGCTTAGAGAGTAGACTTCCAGGAGGTCTACTCTCTAACTGGAGAAACGACACGGACAAAATAACTTTTCTGGACCCACCTTAAAAGATGTGCACGGGACAGTGACACGTATCGAGCTTAAAACAAGTATCCATACTCATTGTCCACCAAACAAACCGTATACACTATGTACCTCCACATGGAGTCAATGTCGGGATCTCTGGATCTGATACCAGTCGTGTTACCACAGGATCACAGAAGCGATCGAAGGTTAAAGATATCCTCAAAAAATAGATATCGATAAGATACTCCAAGTTGTCCCTTCACTAATGTCGACAATTTTCCAAGACCGTTGGACAGCGGCGTTGTAAATAGTCGTGTAAAATTGTCCACATTCCCTCCCGGAAACCTTTGTGTTATGTATTCTTTGTTATTTACCTTCCGTTTGTAGCTGCGCTTTCAAAAGGAATGATATTAGTACAGTATTGTTATAAACGTATTACCTATAACAAACATGGGTTAGGTTTTTATTATGGTTTAACTATAAAGAATCGATTTTATTTCTCGTCAAGTTAAACAATACTTTAATTAACAGTTTACGCTTTGGTAATTAATGTGTTAAATTACACTTTCATACATACAACGATAGACATCGTAATATAGGTAGTATTTTTTGTATTTTTCACCACAATTATATTTTTATTCTTAAATTTTAAAGTTGTATCCCTAATAAATGGTAATAGAAGTGCTTCCGCTACAAATGGTTAAAAAATAGCACACGTATTAAAAATGGCACTAATATGCATCGCCTGATAATCTATCTACTTAACTTAATGAAAACGCCATACAAAATAACAAAAAACAAAGTCGCTCAAAAACAAAATGTGAATGGTTGCCGAAAAGTTAAAGTATTGAAAATTGCGCATAATTTCAAATTATGTTTCGACTAATAATTAACAATCTACATAAAACACAACTGAACTAAAAAAAAAATAAAGAAGGTTGGCAAAAATATGTTTTCATTTCGAATAGCACAAGTGACTGTGCCAATTTCGGGTATTCGGTTGTGTTACGTGTTCCACTCACGCAGCCGCGGGTTAATTGCTAAGCACAAATGAGACGCGGCCGACGCGTTAGACCAACCACCACCTGCAAGGAAGCGACGCACAATTGACGAAAATAATAGGACTTTTTATCCGACTTCAAAATTTGTCGCGTATATTTTGTTATGTATGTTAACCGATTACTCGAAGACGGCTTAACCGATTCCAATGATTCAAACGCTAAAACATCAGGTTTGTTTCATTTTTTTGAAATTTTTAAATTGGTTCTGTATTTTTCTGGAAATCTTGAAAATACTGTTGTAGTTGCGTACGTATTTGTTAGTTCCTAATATGCCGAGATGACGCTGCTAGATACTAAACTGCGACGACGAGTTCACTTTGATTTTCAGTATATATATATTTTGATTTGCAGTACACTAGATGGCGCTGTTCTTGTCTTTGAAAAGTTTTTTTTGTCTATAATTTTTTTGGCAACCCTTTTAAAGGTAAAATATTAATTTCTTAAAGTTTTCTGCATAAATAGCTAGTCATTCCGCAACCACGGACCCTGGAAATGTGTCGGAACATCGGAAAATCTAAAAGCTATAACACGCAATTTTAAATTAAATGCACTAAATGTGTCAATTATAATCGCATTTCAATTTTGCAAATAATAATGTTCTTTTTTGTTCAAGACATCCAAAATGTAATATTTTCTTTTATTACTAAGATTCCGTGTATTAAACAGTACTAAGAGTCAATATCTACGCCACGCCTACGTTACGCCGCATTAGTTTTAAATGCAAACACTAAGTCTATTTACATCCAAACTAAATTAGTACGTAGAAATATAAAGAAATATTATGAAAATGCTTCCGTGTTTGTAGCATGGTAGTAAGGTAGCATTTAACCGATCGGCTAAAATACTTTATGAGCGACAAAAATACTATGTGAGCGACTGAGTCGCCAATCTAACCCAACCTAAACCCATTTTTTCTGCAACTCAAACTAGATTTTTAGTCGCTCAAATTAATAATTTTTAGTCGACCGGTTTATATCTATTTTAGCTAACCATTAGTCGAAACGACGACGTGTATATGATCCACCACGTGGGCCCAATGCGGATTGGTGGTTTTTACCGACTGCAAATGCAGCCGGGATCAATGGCTTAACGTGCCTTCCGAAGCACGGAGGAGCTCGAATAGAAATTTTTTGGTCGCCCATCCCGTGGCCGACCATTGCGCAGTTAAAAAAACCAAAAAACCTCCAAACAACAATAATTTACCATATCTTTGTGGTCCGTGGTCCAAATTTTATTTTTATTTTTGTTTTCTGCTCCATTTTGGGGTTACTTTCGATTTCGACATTAAAAATGCCAGCTATTTAATACCCATTTCATGTATAAAGTTGTAGCATGGTTTAAATTTTTTTTTAAACCAGCAATGCATGATTTTGAATTTCTTAAAATTTATAGGCACTTGTTTGTCAAATTCCAATCAATTTAACCCCATTCCACGGTACCACTAAATATCGGGTAATAAACAGTGTGCACTGAAATCCGTAAAAGCTGTTTTATTTCAATGACGAGTGCGCGAAGAAACTTATCATGTGCGAAAGCAATCATATTTTTGACATAACCCATTTTCTTACAAAATAATATATTTTTTTTGTTCTAATTATCCTTTACTTTGTAACTGTGCGACGTTCCTTACAACAAAATGTCTCCCTTTCACCTTCTACTTTCGCTTGGGTAATCTTATTTCGGCTGCCACAAGGTGGTCTGCGCCCTCTTCCATACGTAATAGAGTTGACAATTGCGCGACAGTACTGCAGGAGTTAAAATGTATTACCTTTTATTGTGATCCTCAACACGGATTAAGAGAGCGCGCGGTTTTGAATTTTGATTCAAATTGTACCCCAAAGTTGGCTAGTCGATATAGAGCTCCGGTTGATTACTGGAATACCTACTTTGGCTTATGAATTAAAGAAGGTAAAGGGGACGAGGCAGGCCAACTTAGAGTGGTGGTTTTGTAACTATGCACACCTATTTTGTATACTGCTTTGATTACATTCTGCAAAATTATCTTTAATGAAGATTTTGAATGTCGGTGCCGTGGTTCCGGATGTTAGAGGCTTAACTAGTTGCACGTTGTTGTCGGATAATTTTTGAAGTTTGAACAATAATTTTGGTTTATGATGAGAGCGCAGCGATTATATTTGAATTTAAATGTTTTGTAGTAGCTAATGCTTGTATATTTGCCATAAAACAAAAAAAACGACTACGGCTAAAGACTCAAGGTGCCTTCCAATGCTAGGTGGTGCTCGAGATAATATCTTCAGCCAATCATCTCCTTAAAAGTGTGGAGTGTGTCAAAACTTGACAAATAAATAAATAATTGCATACAATCACACCAATTATCTAGCCCATCCACGTAAAGTTTCATGAAGAACTTGTGTTATCAATACTAGATAACGGATATACATACTTATATACTTGCTTTGTAAATACATACATAATATACATATTAAACTTCCAGACCAACACAAATAGACATGTTTATGCACACAAATATTTGTCTTGTCCGGGGATCGAACCCGGGACCTCTGGCGCAGAAGGCGGCTTTAGTACCCCTGTAAACAGTTCGTCATACTTCAATAAAAATAAAAAACAAACAAAATGTTCTTATGGCATTATGGTTTCTAAAACATGATGGTAGACCAGTCCCCTGATTATGTAATTTGTTTCTATCAACGTTTGATTGAAAGAGAAGTCCAGTTGCTGCTTTAGTAGAAATCAATGTGACAACTATCTTACTAAAGCAGCAATGTAACTGCACTTTCAATCAATTTTAGTGAAAATCTCTTAGCAACAGAGTTAGAGAATCAACTAGCCGCCGTCCCGTGACTATCAATTTTGCTTAACAGCCACAATCGCAGTCGGAACGCCATAATCACAGCCCTACGAGTTTCTTATATTTTGGAGGCGAGTATTAAGACTATTTTGTTCATTGCTTTGATCTCTGCCTACTGGAGCTCGATCTTACTTTTGGACGTTACAATACAAACAAAAAAAAACTTTGTGATAAATATTTTATTTGCGGAAACTACTTTGATTTGTTAAAAAAATTCACTATTTGATTCAATTGTAAATAATTTACTTTCATTAATTAAGTAAAAGTCTTGGAAAGTCCGTCTGTACATTTAATTGTGACACATAGAGGCGATACATAAAATGTTTCAATAATAATAAGTCATGAATTTACAAAGAAATAGTTTCATAGTAACAATTAATTTTTATGGAGTCTACTTATATTGTATTATGTTTAATTACATTCATCAGTAAAACTAGTATGTGCACGATGTAACCCTCAAACGCCGCAGACGGGTCTATGTGGGCAGCTATTAGGGCGTTTTAACCCTTCTATGCGGCCCGAGGGATCGAAGTGACCTCTTCGACCCGTTTCTCCGTTTTCTGTTAAAATTACAACCGCGCGCGTGCTACGTGGGGTAAAAATGTTATTTTCACATAATAAACTTTTATTGTTTGTTGTGGGACTCGTGTAGTTGGTCATTATTATTTTTATTGATGGCTCTGAAGTGACGATAAGTTATTAGTTTTGATGTATTTTGAATTGTGATGTTGGGTTGATCGTTATAAAATTGAAAGCCTATTATTTATTGTTCAATAATACATGTTGTTACTATTTTAAAGTGTATATTTTAGCTACATTTTCATATCTTTTAGTATTTTGTTAATTTATAATGTATTGAACCACATATGTTTCCATTATATTTTGAGGCACAAAAAATGATCCACGCAACTCTTCAAATATGATAAACTTGATAAAAATAATACCATCCCTTCCTATGAAACTATTCTCTAAAATTTATGAATGCAAACTTCAAACCAGTTTTTCTTGTAACTTACCTACCCTTTACACTTGTGAAATGCAGTTTGCAAAAAAATTGCATTGTTGAAAACGGCAGATGGTCAAATTATAACGGCTGATATAATAGAATTAAAATATAATAAAGTATCTAACGGTCAACGGTAAAGTTACTGTGTCACACATAATCATGAATATGGCAGCACATAGTAATTAATTTAATAGTTTTAATTTAATGTTTTGTCTTATTCCCAATTTTTTCACTGTGTTAACTGTTAACAACTCGTAAAATCGTCGTATGACATATTAGGTAGACACAAAACGTAATGTTATTTGATATAGTTCATATTATAAGAAAAATCTTATTCGTAGAGACGAATATCCATGATGCTGAATTGTCAGAGGACAATTCAGCATGGATTGGGAGAATCAAGTAGTTTTAGCAGAAAGCGTATTTTAGCACTTAACATTTTTAAAGTAATAATATGCCTTAAACAGATTAGCTTTAAAAACGTTTTCTTCGAATTTGTAAATTAATCAAATTTATTTTTGACTTGCATTTTAAAGTTTGATCTAAAATAACATACTTCATTTAAATTCCAATAACATTTTTCTAAACAAAAATCACACAATCAGCTTTATTAGTGAAATGCTGAAGATACATTTTATGGAAGCCCATACTCTCACCCTCAAATATACCCGAAACCCAACACGCGTGCTTTGGGCGGGGTCTGTCATGACCATTGGTCAACACTGGACCGGTCAGATGGGGCGTGCGCGGCGGCAGGGTTGATTCGCGGGGAATCTTATTGGAAAGTGGTTGAGGAGGGTTAAAATGAGAACTGTATGTTTAATCACAAAACATTGTCTCTAAATTATAATTTTTTCAGAGACTAGTGTTAAAATTTTTCTTTTAATTAAATATTACGACTATAATATTGTACTGTAAAAAACAATAATGATGGTAAATTTTAAATAGAAAAATATTGGAAAAAATTAACTATTACCATAAGTATAAAAATAGCATTGAAAAATGCAAAAATTACAAAATCATAAAAAAAAACAATAACGATTTAAAAATATTGAATAGAAGCATATTTAAAATCCGTAAGAATGAGAACCGTAAGAAAATCGACCCTACCACCATTTGCAATACACAGCTTGGGAGAGAAAAATAATAAAGAAAATCGTACTAATATTATAAATGTGAAAGTTTGGATGTTTGTTACTCAATCACGCAAAAACGGCTGAATAGAATTTGATGAAATTTGAGATACAGATGCTTGAAAGCCTGAAGAGGTACTTTTTATCCCGATATTCCCGCGGGAACGGGAACCACGGTGGTGAAATCGCGGGAGGCAGCTAGTGTACTTTATTTTTTTTTCTAATAAGTTTATCACCTATATTATTATCCTATTGGAAATTATTATCGATGTTTTTCATTCACACACATCAAAAGATTGTAGGGATCAAGTTAGTTTTAAAATCACCACTATAGTGAATTACTGTATTAACGTTTTTGGATCAGTAATAATTCTTTTTTGTAAACAGTACTTCATTGAGGAAAACACAGGCCTATATCCTGTAAACCTGTAAAAGTGTACCTACCTTGCGTGCCAAAAGTTTGATCCACGGTCAAAGTTTACGACCTAAGTCAGTCCGCTTGAGACCATTGCCATGAAAACACGCGTCACTTAGAAACGAAAATGGTTAATTGTGCAGTGCTTTCTTGCAAGAGCTCGTCAATAACATTTCCACATCACTAAATCTCGCTTGTGACGTCATGGAGGTACGAAAAATTCGACACGCTAGCTTCTTATGCAGTTTGAAGCGCTTTTTACGTCTATCTCGATACAGGTCTGTGAAGGAAAGGTTTAAAATAAGCAGCCATTCTGAAAGACATTTGATAAATATTGATTAGATATTATTTATAGTCAAAAAAGTACTTGATCCCTCAACATGTTTGATGTGTACATTTTTGTTCTTGAAAATAATAAGTAAAGCAAATAACCAGTTTTTATGCGCCTTAATGTTACCGCCAACTGACAATACGTAATTAACGGTTTCTTAATAAAAATTGCACTTATTAACTCTTATTAATTCCGATTTAATGGCATTGTTAAAGTCAACATAATAATCTATGAGATCCTAGGTCGACTTGCCAAGTGTAAGTACTTACCTACTTTCCAAATATCCTCACACCTATTCAAGATATAAAGAGCTTGATGTCGTAGTGGTTCGCACGCTTGGCATGTGGTTGTGGCGGTTAAGCAACTATCAGCAAACAATGGTCGGCAACGAGATGGGTGGCCCCAAAATTTATTATCTCGAGCTCCTCCGTGCTTCGGAAGGTACATTCAGCTGTAGTTATCGGCTGTTGCAGTCGTTAAATGGCATGAAGTAGGCCAGTTAGCCTAGTAGTGGGGAAATTAAAAACTGATCATACAAGTTGACAATACAAAAAGTTTGTTAGCAACCCTAACTATGTAAAATGTTAACCAACTTTGACTTCAGAGAACTGTGTGACTAACATTAAGAACTTTATTTAAGTCTGTCCACTCCCCTTGGGCAGTCTCAGATAGTACCGAACTTTGTACATTACGAGAAATAATGTTAAAATTTATTGGACTCTGTAAACAACAAACTACGCGAAACAATAGTTATTATGTCATACTAACAGCCACATACAGTAATCTTACACCAGGCATTAAAGATTTTTAATTTTGTACCAAACACAATAATTTTATGTTTATGTTTATTGGATTCAAATGACTAAATTGATAAAATCAGGCAGTTACATATCTAAACTATTAACTATAACTAGGAAAATGTTTTATTATAAATTGATTCATTATTGTTCCTTTTTTAGTTTCAGCACACACTATAAAAATGGCACGGAAAGAATGCAAATACATTGCAGTACCCATTACCCTCATACAAAATGAGAATATAAAAAACACAAAGGAAATGTCATTTATTCTTTATTAAACATCATCAAGAACTTAATGAGCATTGTAACGGATAAAATAATCTTGAAAACGATATCATCTAAATAAATGGCTAGTCTCTAGTTTGCGAGAAGTACGCCATCTAGCGACTAACGCGTATAAGATTTGCAAAATCTCAATACTCCGGATCAAACTTATTATGTATGTCTTATAAGTTTAATGGCTACCTATAATAAATTCTTATAAGACTTAGGTCATTATTCAAGACCCAAAATAATGTAAAGAAAGTTACTCTGTATTAACTCTCATAAATATTATTCAAGAGATTTAAAATAATCAAGTAATTCCATACTTTTTAGTAAAAACCGTAAAATAGTGTTATAGGTTACTTAAAAAAAACAGTGAAAATATTTTAATATTTCTCTAAAACTTAACTATTCTATATTACATGAAGTTGATTAATTCTAAGATTTGAGTATAATATTAACCAGCATATTTTAAATTCATGAAGAGCTTTAAATCTGAGGCTATTATCTAAATTTATTAATTTAAAATCACCTATTATAAAAGTTTCGTTGATAACTAATAATAATATAAAAAGCTTTAAATGTTAACATTCAAAGTAAAAAAAAAATAGTTAAAGAAATAGAAATATTATGTTATTATAATAAATGTTTTTAGACATATAAGTGTAATAATAATACTTATTAAGTTACTTATATAATTATTTTGGCGTGCCCTTACAGGGTTCTTGTTTGTGACCTAGCAATTCTTGTAACACCTTTGTAACAACAAGATGCAATAAAGGAATATGATATGAATATTATGAATATTATTTTAATCGTATTCGTAGTCACAACTTGTACCACACAACAAACGCGTAGCATTTTTAGTACTGCTACCCGACAATAGATGGCGCTAGTTGCTTGTAAGTACGTATTGCTTATTGGCGGGAAATAAAGCTCTTATTAATAATATTGGTATGTAGGATACCACATAAACTTTCTCGAACAACAAAAGTATTAGTCTAAGTTTAGCTAAAATAAACTGGATCTAGCTGAGAAACTAAGTTAACAAATTTTAAAACATGGATCTAAAATATAATTAATTAGGTACGACTTTTTTTTCTACTCATTTGTCATAAATATTTGCCGACCTTTAATTTAATTGGAAATAATGATTGTCATCGCTTAGAAAAATGTCAATTTTTATTCTGAAGATAAAATAATATTTCGTGAAATCCTACTTTCTCTGTGGCGCCATCTAGGTGCTACAAATATGATTAATGAAGTGTATCTTTTAAACTGACTTCAAAAAAAGAAGGAGGTTATTCGTCGCGTATCTATATTTTTAGGGTCCCGTAGCCTAATGGCAAAAAACGGAACCCTTATAGATTTGTCATGTCTATCTGTCCGATGTATGTCACAGCCACTTTTTTTACGTATGAGTTTTTACCTAATGAATAAAAATACCAATTAGCGATCTTATTCATAGTGGCAGCGACTTTGTTTTGGTTTCTTATATAGGTTCCATTTCAAATAAGACTTTTCAATTTTACAAGAAATCGATTAAGATCTCAAAACTTAACTTAGGTATTTTTTTAAAATACTTATATTGTCCAACAATATTCTGTCCTCAAAATACATTTTCCATTGAATTTTTTTTTTATATTTTTGAAGAAAAAGTAAAACTTAAACGCTATTCTACCGTTATCAAATTTTGCAATTTATATAATGCAATTGCATAAGCTTAAAAATTAATTTAAGCTTATGACAAAAGGACGCCTTTACAAAAAGTATTTTTGCACTCTTACTGACTAAAATAATGATATTATGAAATATTAGTTAATGACTTACAAGTCCATCAAGTGTTTCGCTGCAATAAACAATTTATCGATCTAACTTTTAGTAATTTAACAATAAAATTGTAGTTCTAGGCTCTAATTAAACTTTGATTTAGTCAAAATGTTCGTGTTTCGACTACCTAATTCCTACGTGGGAATTATCACGTTAAAAAGATTATTAGTGTAATTTTGAGCCATTTTCTTCTATTTTGGACTTACACCCATATTCTAAGTCGTTCCTCCAAAACTTACTCGTCCTCGACTTAACGAAACCTCATTGAAAACCTCTTCAAAATACTCCTCGAAATCGGTATTATAAGTCATAACTCCGTAAGGACCTGGGGAGCCAAAGAGTACGTACCACTCCGTGTTAGGCCTAGCGCACACTACCATTTTTACCCACGACGAGGTTGAGTGGAGTGTAAAAAGTTTTGGAGGAACGACTTAGAATATGGGGGTAAGTTTCAAATTTTATTTATTTATTGTGGCCGTCCGTGACTACGTCATCGTGAACTTTTGGACGTGGATGGAATGTACTCCTTCTTCATTTTACCAAAACATCATACATAAATTCTTAGTTTATTCGTAGATAGTTTTTTTTTGTTATGAACAACGTTAAAGCTCTTAGCCTTCATCATAACCGATGTGAAGTATTAAAAGGCTGAACATGGTAGCGAGTCTCTCCCGGAATCCTCAACTACTGAGCAGCTGGCTGAACCTAGAAATAATCTCTAACTGCCGGAACACACCAATGCTGAAAACATTATTATTTGTGGACAAACTTAGATCAGATGGTGGTAGCTAGGCAGACGGACTTACAATAAGTCCTACCACCAACCAAAATCTTATACTTACTTTAACATTCAAAACCGCAGCACCACGCCACGGGTCCGAATTCAAGTCCCGTGGCACCCCCAGGGGTGCCATGGGTACGAAATGAAAATACATTCTTGGTCAAACCTGAATTTAAAATTTCAAGTTGAGAATATCTAAAACTTTTTTAATTTTTATTTATTTACGGGTAGTCTCTTAGTCTTCATTATACCTGATGTGAAGTATGGATTAGGATGAAGATGGAAGCGAGCCTCTCCCGAAATCCTCAAGCACTGAGGAGCTGGCTATCGTATTTGTAGCAGTCGGAACAAAACAATGGTGAACACATTGTTGTTCTGTCGTTAGACTTATATAAGCTGGTGGTAGCTAGCCAGGCAGACTCACAATAAGTCATACACCAACCAAACCGAAAACAATATGTACACCCGCTGGGAATCGAACCCGGGACCCCTGGGCGTGATACCGGTAGTTGTTACCACTAGACCACAGAGGCGAGTAAACCAACTCAAAGCAAAATGTTACAATACCATCCATATGTAGTTAAGGTTTGCGACGTTTTCAACTTGAAATACTCAATTTCGTAACAGACCCTATATGTCACTCTAGAATTCGTCATTCGTCATCAGCCATTTTTAATGTTCCCACTGCTGGGGCACTGGCCTTCCTTATCGATGGATAAGGAGAACCGGCCAAGACCCACCACGCGGGCCCAATGCGGATTGGTGGGTTTTAACAACTGCAAAGGCAGTTGGGACCAACGGCTTAACGTGCCTACCGAAGCACGGAGGAGCTCGAGATAGTAAATTTTTCGTCACCCATCCCGTGACCGACCATTACGAAAATTGCTTAACCTCAACAATCGCAGGCCGAGCGCGCGAACCACTGCGCCACGGGCTCCTCAAGAATAATGTAGTTTTATAATGCTGAAACAATATTCAAGATTGGCTTAGTAGTTCCAGAGAGTTCCAACAAACAATCTTACAAACTTTAACTCTTACTGATAAGTATACGAGTATGACTGTAGATTTTGTGCTATTTTATTTTGGGTTTAGTTTCAAACTTTCATTTTGCTTATTGACGGGCCCGATGGTTCTGTGGTCCCATAAAAGCCTTATTATCAGCTGTTATCGCAATATTGAAGTAATCTCGACTAAAGCGAGATCGCTATGAGAAAACGTCGCACGTGGGAAATCAATTCGTAGTAAATAACTATAGCGATTAAAAAGAAATGAAACGGCACGATGCTAAATATCATAGGTGTCCACTAATTAAACACCAATTTCCCATATTGTCAAAGCTAAATATTAAATCGTGTTTCTGAAACTTTAAAAACCTAGAAAAGCTAAGCTACCTATAAAGAATTATATATCTTATTACTAGATTGTAACATCTTTAACCGTCATAAAGTTTTATAATAAAAAGTACGTAGTTTTTCAGTATAGCATCTTAACAACTCGTGGTAATACTACTGATTCTCTACTGATACTGATTCAGGAGTGTTAGGTTAGGAACAAACATTCACATGACATGACAATTTCACTGACACTACTTAATGTTTTCGCAATTCTTAATTTGATTAGGTACTAAAAACTCAAATTATTTATAAGAGTGTTTGCTCGAAAAAAATGCTCGTTTCCATGATTTGCCCCTACCGGGATTCGAGCTCAGGATCTCAGAATAGGGCCTTAAAAAGTATAGGCATCACTCTACCACACGGAGAGTTAATTAAATATAATAGTCTTCTGAAAATATATTAAGCCCTGCGGACCTACCATCATCTATTAAAAACCATCATGTCATAAGAACGTTTTGTTTGCATTTTGTTTTTATTGAAGTGTGTCACACTTCTGGAGGCGACGATTGAGTGAAGACATCACAAAATTTCCTTAGAAAAACTAAATAGCAAAATATAAAAATTTTGGAGTCGGTGGCAACCAAGGCATTCTACATTGCGGTCCCACTCTCTTATTTTTCTTGTCTTGGATGACACCGACTCCAAAAGGCTTATTTTTTGCTTTTTAGTACTGAAGTCGGTTTTAATTTTTTTTATAAAAAGTTTTTGATTTCACAGTTTTTAAAGGTAAAAGTCCAGAACCTACTCTAATAACATTATGTCAACCGCTCATCACCCTTAACAAAATGCTGCTTTTCCCGGTGCAGGGACGGTAAATATTGAAGAGTTCTCCTGGTACTACATCATCACCTCCACTTCATCACATGCATTGAGACGAGCATAAATTGCTTATGAACCACATTAGTCATCGTATCGCTTCCGTAAAATGCTAAGTATTTAATAGTTCCGATGACCATTTGTGGTCTTCATCATCGTCATCAGTTCCACTCCACCAAAAGGTGCTTAACGAAAGCAAATGTACGAGTTACTTTAGAAAACATCGAAATAGATATAGGTGTGCCTATAATATTTAAAGAGTTTCCTCGATTTCACCAAGATCCCATCATCAGGGGGTCTACCTCCATCTCTTAGCGCAGTATTGTTTCAATCTTACCATGCTATTTCGTACTACTAATCTCTTAAGGTTGTTTGTTATTGTTGTTTTGTCACGGAAGTTTTGTGACGTCTTTGCTCAATCATCGCGTCGAAAGTGTGAAGTGTGTGAAAATATGACAACTTGAATACAAAGTAAAACGCAAACAAAACGTTCTTAGGACATGATGGTTTCAAATAGATGATGGTAGACCCGCAGATCCTGTCTTAACTTTAATGGGACCAACTTGAAAGTACATCCTTTCAAACAAAAAAATAATTATTCAAATCGGTTCATTACTGAGCGAGTACTAAGGTAACAAACATAAAAAAAACATACGCATGAATAACCTCCTCCTTCTCTGAGGTCGGTGAAAAATAAGATTACTTTAAGTAAGATTGAAACAATATTGCGCTAAGAGATGGCGGTAAGCTATCTGATCATGCCTACTGATTCAGGAGTGTTGGGTTCGATTCCAACACGTAGCAAACATTCACTGACTATTTTCGAAATTCTTAGTTTGATTACTAAAAATGAAATTATTTATTTATGAGAGTAGCCGCTCGCAAAAAACTGCTTGTATTCATGATTTGCCTCTACCGGGATTTGAACCCAGGACCTCAGAGTAGGGTCTTAAAAAGTATAGGCACCACTCTAACACACGGAGAGTTTACTAAATATAAGGGTCTTCTGAAAATATATTAAGCCCTGTTAGGACTTTACTTACTCGTATGTTGCTAGCATAATTACTTACTTGTATGGTGCTAACATTATTACTTACTTGTATGGTGCTAGCATTATTACTTAGTCGTATGTTGCTCGCATTAGTAGTTTCAGTGATTTACGTACATCTTATGTTTTGGCGCGCACTGTTCATTGAAATAAAACAACTTTTACGGATATCAAACGCGCTATATTTCCACGAACTAAGTTGTAATTGTCCGTATCTTTAGGTTTTTTAGGGGTTTTTTGATTTTCCCTATTTGGGAAAATCAAAAAACCCCTAAACCCCCCTAACCCCCCAGTGATTTATTTTTTTGATGTAAGAATTTTCAATATTTAAGGAAACTCACTTTTCGAATGAATTTTTATTTCAAATAAAACAATTATTAATACAAATAATTTATTTCAGTAATTCATAAGCCCTTACTTATGTTCCTTCATGATTAGTTTACCTTTTTTCGAAGTCAAACCCGTCTTTGTATCAAAACTCACCAAAATTGTTTCAGTGTTTGAGGCATAGATTTAGAATCTAAATCTATGGTTTCAAGCGTGAGAATAATAAAAAAGTGAAATAGATATTTTCGCCTTTATGTTTTTTTGTCAATATCTAATGTTTTCTTTTATTTAGGAACAAACTGTCCTGTTGACCTATCGATGACATTGAGTTTCATACTGTCTAATCGAAAATAAGAAGCATGTATTGTTCATATTTCTTGCAAAAGCGTATTAATTCAATTTCAATTTCAATTTATTTGCATTCCAAAATATTACAAGGTTGGTAGGTAAATAAATAGAGATCATAGCAAAGTAGATGAGTAGAAAGAGAGGATGACGTATCTTTGATAAGTATTCAGTTAAACACTATATTTCTTAATATTAATAATGACTTTAATATCTTTATTATTATACTTAAGTATATAAATTACATTATATTATTGTAATTTATTTTATTAAATATAATTTTATATTATTATAATTATTCTTATTTTGTTAGTTCTTTAATTCTTTGTCATTCAAATATTCATTTACTGTGTAATAACTTTTATTTAATATTAAGTTTTTAAGGAGTGTTTTAAACTTAACGATATTGTTTTCATTTTGAATTTGCTTCGGTTAGTTATTATATTTTTTTATTGACATTATATGAGGACTACATTAGTGTTGATTCGAACGAGAAACTGGTAACAATAATTTATTTTTATTATCATGAGTGACACATGTGTGGCGCAGGGGTACTAAGCTTGCCTTCTGCGCCAGTGGTCCCGGGTTCGATCCCCGGACAAGACAAATGTTTGTGTGCATGAACATGTCTATTTGTTTTGGATGTTTAATATGTATATTATGTATTTATTTATAAAAAAGTTTGGAAGCATGTTTATCTAGTTAGCATAACACAAGTTCTTTATGAAACTTAACGTGGGCTAGATAATTGGTGGGCTAGACAATTGGACACCAATTATCTATATACATATTATATTATTTATTTATTTATTTATTACTATTTATATTTGTAAAAATGTATATTGCTGAATTCTCGCCTTCATACTATCTCCATTCTCCATCCATTCATCCGTCCATTTTTCCGTCCATTTTTCTCCATACATAATATTTTTTTGACAAAATGTACGAGTTAAATGAAACTAGAAGCTATCACCAAGGAGTAGTCTCAGCATATTGTTTTAATTTTATAGATCACTGTAATAAATATTCAGTTACACAGGGAATTAAAACAAGAAGTTGATTAACAAATCGTGGATATTTATTGAAATAAAAATAATAAAAATGAAAATAATAAAAACAGTTCATCTTTCACGTAGTTACACAATAAAATTTGTCTTAGAGTTTTTCTTTTTTGTTTTGCTATTTTGTTTTCATTCGTCGTCCTTGCCTTACGTATATAATATAATTTAATAATTTTACTATTTTGTCCTGTACTTACTGAACAGACAAAAAAACATTTACAACGAATCACGACAATTAATCATCTCATAACAATCATAAGTTTCACATTTAATGGCCAATTTACATGTCGAAATGAGTGTAGATACAAATTGATGTTCAAATTACTTGGAAGATTTAGCTGCTTAATCCAAGAAGTCATTTTGAACTGAAAAGTGTTCAAACTGACTTGTTGGTTTTATATGGACATAGAGCGAAATGCTTACGTCCAGCTTTAAAACAATAGGTCTCGTCCGTGCGATATAATTAAAAAGAATTTCAGTATTTTTTTATGAAAATGTTATTTATACATCGCGCGAAGAAGCCCTAATGTTTATTATGCATAACTGAATTTATTACGGGATCGATGGACGACAGAATGCTGATATTATAATTTACTTATAATTATCTAATATAAATTCTATCCATAATTTACATTAAGTACGTATACTGAAAGATTTCACATGTGGATTAAATTTAGGTACGAGTGAATTTTCTTCCACGAATCAAAAATCACATGAAAACATTAACTTAAAACAAAACTGGAATATTTTTCAGTCTTAAAACATAACTAGCTCCTTTTCTCGAGAAACAAAAGCTTAGAAATGAGAATCCAACGTTTTACACGATATAGTATTTGTTTATTAAATAATTTAATAACTACTTAAATTATTAGAAATACCTCCCTATTATTAACACCTACCCTTAGATCGATTCCAATTTTGTTTTCTACAATGCTTATTTAATTATCGATTACAGGAAACTCACCGTTTTTCCGTTTTGTTTTAAATAATTTGTGAAACATTGTTTATAAATATGAACATCAATAGGTAGGTACTCGATTTACACATTACACTTACTTAAGACTAACTATTTACACAAGATCATTATCTAGGATAGGAAACATTCTGCTTATCGTATGGTATTGTACACAATATCCTAAAATTACGAAACAACTTTCTTTAAAAACACGTACTACATCAAACTACGAAGAGCCTAAAAATTACTGGAAAAATCTATATTAATTGACACTATACAGCTTAAAAACTAAATCATGTTAAATCAACATAGATAACTTTGGCATTGGTTTCCACATTTTTTTCTATAAATAAAAACATGTCAAAACAATATCGAAATAGTAACGTCGAGTAGCGTAGAATACAGCCTCGGAGAAACAAAACTCTCAACCTAACATCAACAATAAAACTGAACCACAAATATTTCAGTACACGAAAGATATGTCAAAATAATGCCCTTCGGTGCAAACGTGTTTTGGGCTCGTATTGCAATAGTTGAATAATCACCAACTAAATCTTAAGACTAGAAGTTGAACAAAGTTTGACCTGTCACAAGGATGTTAGTCACCGCGACTAAGAGCTAGATACATTAGGAGTTAGAAGATCTGGCTGGGCGGCGCAGGTGGCGGCAGGCGGAGGCCACCCCACGGGTAGAGTCACGAGGCCTCATCGCGGCACGCGTTAGAGTCATCGGATAATGCTAAGGGAGCACCATTACTTTGATTCACAACACACTTACGCATGTGCTTCTCCAAAGTCGACGGCACTGAGAAGGGCATCTCGCAAAACCGGCAACGGTAAACGTCCTTGCCTAGCCTACCATGCGTCTTCATGTGGCGCGTCAGCTTCGAGCTCTGCGCGCACGCATATGAGCACAACTCGCATTTGTAAGGCTTCTCGCCAGTGTGGGACCGCCTATGCACAGTCAAGTTTGAGCAGTTCTTGAAAACTTTGCCACAGAATTCACAGGTATCATTCCTCCTCCCATCTTTTGACTTTAACAGAGGATTCTGTAACAAGCCATTGCTGCTGTTTTTCAATCCATCAAATATGTTCTCTGGTGGTCTTTGCGCGTGCAACGTTGGCAGCCACCAGCCCTCGCCTCTATCCATCTCTAACTTCATCCGTTTCGAAGCTTCAAAGGGGTTCTCAAAAGGGTTGAAAAGCGGATGAGGTTGAGGTGGCATTTTAGCGAATTCCTCTTTTAACCGTAGTGCAGCTGTAGGAGGCATGCCATTGGGTTTCTCACTGGGTGGTCCGTTGTTATTATCCCGATCTTTTGCTAACTGCCAATTCAATGATTTCCCAGATTCCTGCAAAGCTTGTTTGAAAGCTTCACTGTACTGAGCTATATTTGAGAGACCGAATTTATCCATCAGTTCACCTACTACAGAGGCAGTTGGCGGGTGGGCCGGCAAGGCTGGAGTTTGTTTCCGAGTTGGGGCTGAAGGAGCACTACTATTTGATACTGTTAAATCCTCAGCCTCTTCAACATCTTCACCATCCTCATTATCCTCTTCCTCTTCACCATCGAGTTCTTCATCTTCCAACTCATCATCAGAGTCGTCCTCAGCGGTATCACCACCAGATTCACCTTCTTCCGATTTGGCGTCAGGGCCTCGATGCACTTTCATATGCCTTTTGAGTTTTGACGCTTTTTCAAAAGTTTCATCGCATTCTGTACATTTAAAAGGTTTTTCTCCTGTGTGAGATCGTCGATGTACTATAAGATTGTTCTCAAATCTGAATTTCTTACCGCAGAACTCGCAAGAGTGGACCGCATCATCGTTATTTCGTTTGGCTGGTGGTGTTGATGATGGGCGCTCAGGAGGTGGAGCGTCAGCCGCCAATGGTTCAGTTCGTCGTTCTGGGGACGTTGAACTGTGGGGCCTGATTGCCTCGCGAGGGGTTTCCACCGTTCCGGGTCCGGCGCCCACCGGTGGAGTCTGACCGACTCGGGAGGGCGACGGGGAAGCGAACGGCGGCGAATGCTTCCTGGGGCTAGGAGAGCTGGAATTGCCTGTGGCCGCCCCTGGACTGGTCGTACCGGCCAGTTGCCGCAAGCGCTGCGAGTAAAAATCCAGCTGTGGTTCAAGTGAAAGGGGTTGTGATACTGGTGGCTGTCTATCTCGACTGGATATCGAAGTGGGTATTACGGGAGGTCGGTCAGCCGGCGAAGGGAATGTTTGATGAGGTGGTAGAGAGTTTGCCGCAACAGCAGCCGCAGCGGCTGCAAGGTTGAGGCCGTGATGTCGAAACTGTTCTGATACGAGCTGTTCCATTCTGAATCGGTGATCGTGGTGATTGGGCCGAGCAAATAGGGGTGCCGGCGGAACCGAAGGGTGGGCTAGCGGTGGCAAGCTGCCTGGTAGCGGCATTCGCAGTAACCCACCCACTCCGAACGGGGAATGCATATCGGGAGGTGGTAGTAATGGGTGATGGCGTAACGAAGGTGGTGGGAGAGGCGCGCCACCAGACGAGCATCCAGAACTCGTTGACGAAGTACTAGAGGATGAGTGGTTCTGTTTACTGGGCTGCTGCTGGGGTAACGTCTCCACATAAATCTTGACTCCGTGCACATGTTGCACATGTTGTAGTAGCCTCCACGCAGAGTGTACGCGGGCTTTACACGTCGAACACACGTAGTTGCTCGGTTCTACGGACAAGGAGAGAAATCATTTTAGACATATATTTAACCGATCCCCGATGGAAGATTTACAGCAATATTAACACTGGCAAAGTGTCTAGTAATAGCTCTCACATATCGTAGTGTTGGGCCTAGGGTTGGGACGCAGGCCGCATGCTAAGTAGGAGAGGGCCAAGGGTTCGGTCGTCGGTGACTGATCGCTCTTGCGTGTCCCGCGTGATTCATGCACCTCCGAAATCTTATGAAATATACGCGGAGTGGGATCACGTACGCACGCGCGGGTTAAGACTGTTGATATTGAAATCTATATATGTAACGTATACCGGTGTTAGGGACAGCTAGGAATTTCGTTTCTTTTGTAACAAGATATCGTCAAGACAAAAAAAAAAAAAAAAATTGTTTTGTTATGAGGTATAAAAAAATAAGTAGGTATGTACCTAAAACAAATTGTAGGTAACTTAAAATTTCGTTGAAATTACCAGCAATCACGACCGACCGAAAAACCGTTTGTTCGTTTTTTAAGTTATTTGTGGACTACTAGTACTACTAGTTCTTTCGATTGATAATTCGATTTATTTCATAACAATAAATGCAATGTTTCCTTTACTTTTAATTCAGACCATTAAACTTAACATAACTTCATACAGTACCAACCAACATCGATATAGTCTCAGGTATGACACATTGGTCATCGGCTCGCCTATCTGTCTGTACGTTGATGGCTCATTGTGATACAAACGCTTTTTATTAGGGAGACAATCACTAGACAGGATAGGTAGTGACGTTGGTTAGGTTTTTAAAACAATAATAGTTCTTTAAACTGATGTAAGGTCCATACAAGAAAAAACAAAATGTTTTAATTATTTTTGGAAATATTTAGGCTCTCAAGTTATTTTTGATATGGCACTGGCGTGAACATCTGCCACTCTTGTAAGTAAAGAGTTGGGCTGAAAAAAGGGAAATTTTGACAATTATGAAGTTGGAATCTGTTGTTTTAATAAATATCCCCCATTCATCGTCAATTCGCACTCAAACAAAAATCAAATTACCAACAACGTAAATAACATAATCACCATGTTGATCTACCAATTCTATACTATCAAGTATTTCAATAGTTAAAATATCGATAGTCTATGTTTCTCCCAGCACTAGTGGGCGCGGCCGATAAACGATCTCGACTGTTAAGACGATTATTGAATTGTAACGGTCAGATTGTGACCGACCGGAAAGAAGATAGCTACGGGGTGATGAAATTTTTTAACATAAATAAATATTAACCTTTTAAACATGTACCCAAAGAGTAAGGGTCCAAAAAGCAAAGATTGAAAGAAGATGTATGAAAGGATTTGACTATGTATGTATGGCTATGGAGTTGTGCCAGGACAGAGCAAAGTGGCAATCCATAGTCACTGTCTACCCTCCTGTGGTAGTTAGGCATGAGCTGTATGTATATAAAAGTGATAATATATTATAAAATCTACTTCAAGTTTCTTGGTTAACATAGTTTAACAACATACTAGTAACCAATAATTCGCGAATAAGGAAAGGAGTAAGTATAGTACTTAAAATAAATTAATATGATTCAATGGTAGAAATCATTTCATTTCATTTTATAAAAACCTACATAATGATCTACCTATGCCCAAACTCAAATTATGTAACTTATCCAAAAATGAAAATTCACCTTGTTATTTCTTTATTGAACACAAGCGGCCGCTCGCTGTTCCACCCGCGTGGTTCCCGTTCCCGTTTGAATATCGGGATAAAATATATACAAATACAAATACAAATACAAATATATTTATTGTTTCATGAGTAGATGTATACATGGTGGTATAGTAAATAATTAGTAACATCATGAACCCCGTTAGGGCACTACAATTTTTATGCTTAAGTATTTAAGATGGTGCAAACATTCTGACCAACTTTTACATAAAATAGGTACTTATTTATGAGTTATGTTTACAACTCGCGCATTATAGTTTGGAGGACTCAAAAAATATCCTATGTTTATAACCAGGCTTTCCACTATTTGTATACCAAATTTCATGCAAATCCGTTTTGTAGTTTCGGAGCCTATTCAATGCAATTAAACAAACAATAAAATCTTTCCTCTTTATAATATTATTAGTATAGGTTTGGGATAGACCAAATGTGGAATACACAGTCCAGCAGTTATTTATAACTACATAACACTAATTAGTTTTTTTACATTAATAATGATTATGTTACTTACTCAATATATTTTTAAGACATTTATTATAAATAATTTCTTCGTCTATTATAATAAATTATCATATTAAACATATTCTAACAAACAGTTAAATTTACCAATTTTTTAACTAAATAAAGAACTTTTAATGTTATTTACCGTTTTCAGAACAAAAATAATAAACGCTTGATTACTTTTAGAACACTCTCTATGTAAAATTCTTCATGATACCAATATTGTGACCTTTTTGTCCAAGCATTGTTCATTGTGTTGCGTTTTGGTCATCATAATTCGTAGTGGCAACAAAAAAAGCATAACTTAGTAATTTAATTTCACAATATTGTATAATGAGCCCGGATTTATTACCAGTTATAAAATATTAAGATAAGTTTAGACATTTTTTTAATCTCAAAAAACACTTGTAATATTTACTTTTAAACACTTTTATATAAAGATGATGTAAATATTTCTGGGAAATGTTACCAATTTTAAGACAGTTCCTTCAATTATTTTTTTAAATTTTATTTTTAGATAGAATTTTCTTCTATTGACTGCGACATTTTTTTTCTTACTGTACCAACATGGTAGAGTGGACAAAAAATCGGTAGCGGTACATCGGCTTACTCGATTGATGAAGGATTAACTGATTACGATGCAAGTAATTTCTTTACACTGATAATATCTAGCTACTGTGTGTGGTCGATATGGTTTAATAATAAGTTTGAATCAAACATAGTTAGATCATTATAATATCATACGAGCGATGAATCATAATGCAAGTGGCTGACCGCGAATTATCGCTACGTCTTTTTTATATCTAATCAAATATATTTTATTTTAAAATAATTGTTGTTTTTTTATGAACGACTGGGAGACTCTTAGCCTTCATCATACCTGATGTTAAGTATTCCCCTCCCGGAATCGTCAATCACTTAGGACTGGCTATCTTATCTCTAACTGCCGGAACACAACAATGCTGTAAACTTTGTTGTTATGGCGTCAGACTTAGATAAGATGGTGGTAGCTAGCCAGACGGACTTAGAAGTCCTACCACCAACCAAACCGAATACAATATGTACCCCCGCTGGGAATCGAACCCGGGACCCCTGGGTCCGATACCGGTGGTTGTACCACTAGACCACAGAGGCGGTTAGTTTCCGTGCTACAGACGGGCAGCAAGAATACTTGTCAATAGTAAGATATTTTAATTCATATTTCATTAAGATACTGAACGGTAAGTTTCTTTTCATGGTAAAATAACTGTTTCCATCTCGCGATACGTTAATCTGTCGAGAGCACTGAGTTTTTTTTTATAGATATATTTTACTTCTACCGCCTTACTCTGGACGGTATCGAGTTCACATTAGGATCGAATGAATGTTAATAAACTGATATTTTGGTACTTTGAAAACGGTTGCTATGGTTTCCATACCGTTTCCGTACCGTTTTGACATTATTTTGATCCTGATGTAAACTCGATTCCGTCAAAAGTATCCGTCCTGTATGTTAGAAAACGTCTAAATATTCGTTATAGAAAGACTTTTTAAAATTACGATGTTAAAAAAGTGTTGTGTTCTAATATTGAAAAGTTACGTATCGACTTCTTTTTGTTAATAATGAGTACCAAAAAGTTTCGGAGGCTTTTTTCTTTTTTCAGTTAATAGTTCAGCAAAAAGGTTAGCCAACTAATAGTAGACAGTTAAAACGATCAAAACAAAAAGTTTAATAACCGTTTCGATTTCAAAAGGCAATCGTTGATTACCGGGCATTGTGCAGAGAGCAGTGGGAGTGAAATTTTTAAACACCACCCGTCTGGACCCCCCTCTGGACCCCTGTGGGGGGGATTTCAGGGGTATCCGTTATTTGCGGACAACGTGGTCGAAGGGATTTTATTGTGTGTCTGAGATTTGTTCGTTCGTAGGTTTTATGTCGGTTTCGCGAAATTGTCGCAGGTATTGGGTAGGAAAATGAGTGGACTGGGTGAGATTTGTAAAATTATTTATCCAGTCTCGTGATTTGCTAATTATGGTATGAATGAAGAAATTAGATTTCTCAGGATGAATACTTTTAAGCACCTACCTACCTATAGCGTCACAAAAAACTTGTTTCATTTAGTACAAAAAGTATAACTTTTTTGTCTAATAACAACCAAATTAACAATAATTTTACAACACGAAAATTAAATTGACAAAGTAAATAAAAAAAATGGAAAAGTTATTAAATTAAATGAACAGAACAGTGCGTGCCTAAATTTAAGTAAATGTGCGTAAATTGAAATTCACTAAAAGACGTTGCCAGCTACTATAAAAATAATTTAAAGGCTAAAACCAGAAGTACAGACACCGCAACTGAAAACGCCAAGCCAAAGCTCCATACAGAACATCCCTGGACCGGAAGCCGACGGCGCTGCTTCCGGCGACGACAACTGTTGTTAGCACCCCAGCGCCTCTCGCGGACACCGCTTGAAACTACAAGTAGCTTTACTAAAGTAGATGTTCTAGTTTGATTTTGTAAGTTATAAAAAAAAATATGTTGGCCAAAAGTTTTGATATTTAAGCTACAGCTCTATATACAAAACGTTTAAAAACTACCACCACATTTTACCTACTCGTTTCTTCTTCTCGATTCAACGGTCACCTGAACAACGGGCAGCCCAAAAGCCAATTTTCTGATCTCATAAAACTTATTTACAGTTAGTGGGTATAAATTAAGCACTATTAGAACTATAAAAAACTTTTTTGTTTGTCATTTCGTTCATTCCAAATTTTCATTTGGTTGTCCAAATTTTTCCTATTCGCGTTATCAATGTTATCCATATAAAACGGGTTCAATATTAAAAAATCTTCTCGATATTATAAAAAATGATATAAAAACGGCGTCGTGGCTCGCCCAGTCGCAATCAACTTGTTATGCCGCGAATCATAAGTTAATAAAATTAATTCACAATATAGTTTTATTTGACTGTCCTAATGTTTCGCATTCACGTTGCTTATTCAAAGACTTGTTAGCTTCACAATCTTTATTCGGAGAAAAGAGTTTCTATTTTAAAAAATCTTCGTGCAAAATTTTGAAATAAGAACGGCGGGGTGGCTCGGCGAGTCGCCATCGACTTGTTATGCGGCGGATGTCCGTCGCGCCGCTGCGCTGAATGACCGCCTTCCTCCTCCCCCCTCCCGCGAACTTATAACCCGAATGGTGCAAATTGTGACCCATAAAAAGATTCTATGCATGTTGGCGGGAAAAATAACGTTTTGAAATTGGAAGCGTTAGGTTGAATTTGAATTTTAATAAGTTATGAATACCTGTAGATTGTTTTTTGTTTTCTTTATTGAAGTTTGTTTGAGTTTACATTTACACGAATGGACCAATCAATAAAGTAAAATTGCAATATTCAGACAATCATCAAATAAGAAAACATTTTTACTTGGATGTGTTCGATGAATTTACCTAAATATAACATCATTTTAGATGCTCTATTGTGTTTCTATCTTTAAGTTTGAATTTTATTAATTATTATTATCTTTGAAGTTATGAACCGAACAAATAGTACAATAGGTTTTGGATATTTATTTTTTTAAATGGAACATCATAAAAATTTAAAGACGACACGAATATCTTCTAATTTGTGATTGTGACATTAAAATGTTATTTTAATTTTACTTTCAAAAGGTATCTTGAGCATGAAGTTTGAATTTAACTTATTAATAGAATAAGTATTGGTTGATGTTCAATAATTATTTTAATGATGTTTGTCTATGTTGAAGTAAAGTATTTAATACCATGGCTCTTGATAGTAAGTACCTAAACTAGGTTATCTGAAATTTTATTTTTTTAAGTTTTAAACTACAGAATTATAACAAAAAAGAAATGGAACTCCAAAAATTGGATTAAATATTTTCGTCATCCTTTTGCGGTGAAAAGAAGGTGACCAATTTAACATTTCAAGAACATGTTCATTGTATTAAATAAAAATATGTCGTTAATCAAACATGCTTAACTAAGAAACGGTTTCAGAACAAAATGACCCGTGGTGTCATTATAAATATTCGGAGACTGACTCAATGTTGTCTGGATCTAGCAACTGTTTAAATAAAGTTCTTATTTTAGTCCGCATAAAGTCTGTTTCAGAATAATTACGAATTTCACATTGACTTACGTCTTTTCTATAAACGGCAGTAACGTTTTTTGTAAAATAATTTTTGATTTTTTTCTTTTAATATAAATATGAAAGTGATTTGGTAACTTTCAACGAGTGCTATTTTTGACAAACAAATTATTTGCCAAATTTTTATTCTTTATTCTTGAAAGCAACAGTATTTCAGACTCAGGGCATTTCGATTTAATAGTTATAATTTATGGTCATATACGCGATTAAAAAAAATTGTTAGAAAATTTTTTTTTTGTTCAAGTTTTGAATAAAAAACTAAAAGTGCCATTATGGCTGTGATACTTTTTTGAACTATATCATAGGATTGTGAACTATAGTGTAAAAAATAATAAAAAAAACTTAAGTATACCTTGGACCTTTTAAGGCCCCAAATATACAAACCAATAGTCTACAGTTTTTTTTATATAAACGACATTCGCCAAGCCAAATCAAATCGTTTATTTTGCAAACTAAGCGATAGGTACATAGGTGTTACATACATGGTAAAGTGTCCGTTATGGTGTAGCAAAAATTAAGCCAAACAAAGTAAAAAAGCCAATAAAGCTACAAACACACAAGGATACTTGCAAAATAGCGGCAAATTGTAAAACCAATAAAAATCAAGATGGCGACAGCGTTACCCCACCCTCTACCACTAAAACCGTGATTTCTGTAAACTATCATGTTTCCATTAAATTATTTCCGAACGCGCCCTCTAAAATACGTAATGGTTGTGATACTGATACTGTACTGTACAACCTTGGCATGCCTATATAATTTTGGCACAATTAGTTTGAGGTAAGTACTAAGTCGAGTCAGATGTGAAACTTTAATGAAGGTCTAACGAAAATATAAAGATTAAAAACAATTATTTTATTTGAAAAGAGTGCTTTAAGCGTTCTTCTATTTTAATATGAAGGTGTCTGCACAAAATTGAAAAACCGGCCACATTTATATTTAGGTTATTGCTGCTTTATTAAGAACGATCTACAAACCAATAAGAAGTTGGTATTTGTTTGCATAATTTACAGATTCATGTTTTTTTTGTATGAAGTTTTGTTTTTTAACAGGCCAATAGGAAATATCATATATACTTATATTAAATGAAAAATCTAACTTTCAATCCGTATATTGAGCGCTTTTGAATCTTTATTTTTTGAAGCAAAACTAAGTGAAAAACAAGATGTATCTCAAAAATAATCTATATCTGTATATCCCTTTTAATAAAGCTAAAACATCAATATAAATCGTTGCAAACAACGTTGACAACTTCACCCAGCCTAATAAGACCCTCTATCACATCTCCAAAATTGCTGTGAGCCCAATGTGTGGCTATTTTAAACTCGTAATAGCCAGCCTCTGCACATGTGTGACCGCCATTACCGCATATTACAAAAAATGTGGAGAAAAACAATAAACGCGAAGGGTGACATGGAAGCTTTAAAATTGATTCTGTATCCGATGGGAGAGTGTCTAGCACGCATGAGGATATTATGTACCTACAAAGTAATGCTAGAACATTGTTTTTTTTTCTTTTTTTATTCAAGACGGGGAGACTCTTAGCCTTCATCATACCTGGGCCCTTATTCACTATGACCACTTAGCGATTCCTTGCTCAAACCACGCCAATGTCGTACTTGGTTTTGACATTTTCAAAAGTCGTTTTCTACATGATACTCCCAAATTATAAAGTTATTGTACAAGTACATGAAAGTCACAAGTTGTATAATTATTAAACAAGTAAAATAACTTTTATATTTGTAAGTGTCATAGAGACAACTAATTTTGAAAATGTCGAAACCAAATACGACATTCGCGTGGTTTGAGCAAGGAATCGGTAAGTGGTCATAGTGAATACGGGCCCTGATGATAAGTGTTGATAAGGCTGAAGATGGAAGCGAGCCTCTCCCGGAATCCTCAACCACTGAGGAACTGGCTGTCTTATCTCTAACTGCCGGAACACAACACTGTTGAAAACATTGTTGTTATGGCGTCAGACTTAGATAAGATGGTGGTAGCTAGCCAGGCGGACCCATAACAACTCCTACCACCATCCAAATGTGTGAATGTGTGATTGAAGTTTTGCATTCCCATTGCTATTTTATGAAATAAATTGTATAAGACAGAAATAACAACCAGTCACTTAGTCTCATCTTTTTTGTTTTAGTACCTATAAAATTAGTTGACTCGTCTAGACAAATTTTAACACAAAATCACACATGATTGTGATTTGAAAAACTAGGTACTGTACCAATTTCAGAATTTCAAATAATGGGACCTACTTGTCTAATTTCAACATCTATCGCAATCCCTTTCAAAGTGTGATTATGATAGCGTTTTATGAAAACTTATAGTCGCAATCCCTTTTGGAACGAACAATGTTTTAAATGACACTTCATTTGACACTTCTTCATACATTTCAAAGATATTCGCGTGTGTCACTTTGCTTTTCGTTCATTCAATAATCTTCCAAAAATAATTTTCAATCCCTATCAAATGTCAAATAGTGACGGCCTGAAGTATGTAAATATCTTTCAAATGACAAATTGAAAGGGATTGCGATAGATTTTAAAATTATACAATTAGCCCGCTGATTTGTAACTACTGTAACGTTCAGCCGTCTTCGAGTAATCGGTAAACATATACAAAAACAAAATATACAGACGAAAAGAACCTTCTCCTTTTTGAAGCCGGTTAAAAGTAGTTATTTAATTTGACAAGATTTAACCTCTACTTCAAGAACCTTCCATCTATAGTATAGAAAACAATTATTTATTGGTCATATTTGATTTTGGCTGTGATAATATATTATATGATAGAGTGTATACAACGCTATGAATTTCACAATCAAACATTCCGACCCTTTGATCAATCGTAATACAGACTTTAATTAGCAAATTCCGTATCGGACACAACAGTGTGCCCTATGCCCTAAGAATCATCAAAGTAACTACGATAGATATTTCATTGATCACATAAGTATTTAAATGCCAGATGTAGGGGACATCATATAAATACATCAAAATGCCTCAAGCCTATTGTCAAGCAAGACAGCTACTCCTTAAAACGACCTTCGTACTTCGTAAGGCCATCTATCAGAATAAATCTATGATATATTTACAAGAACTGAATGCATTATCACTATTCCTAAATCAGCTATCAACTGACTCTTTTCACTAAAAGGGCGAGGTTCACTATAGAAAGGTTGACCCCTCATAAAGACTTATCACTTCATATACAAAATAAGGTTGCACTAATCCGGGAAGCCGCAAGCGATATTACATTTTGACCAGTCGACGTTAAAGATCAAATTCCAACGAAGGATTCCTCAAGATGGGATCTCGTCAAAGTTAGCGGTAGTTTTTTCACAACAATCTCCTCTCGGACTTAACTTACGTTATCTCACCCACGGACGTCAGGAGGAATAGAAACCCGCACGTATATAATAAAGACGATATTTCTAAAGAAATTTAAATTCGCCCGCAAAGGTCCCGAGATAGGATTAAAGATTGGGTGCCGAGATGGCCCTTTTGTGGCGACCCTTAAGAAAACATGTTCTGATATGGAAATATCTTGGACGGAACTTAATCGGGGAATCATTTGCGAGGGCGATCATTTATCAAGAAAACGGTTTATAAATGGTAATTAGCCCGAAAGAGGACGGGCTCGGTCGCAGAACCATCGAAACTCTTTTATGTTGATGTTTATTTTGCATGAATGAACAAGTAAAATGCGGATCGTTTTAGGTGAATCTAACTCTATGTTTTATGATGCAGCAGACCATGCTGATTCGAGATGAAGAGGATAATTTTATCAGCAACCACAGAGGGGTGGCGAATCGATACGACTGACCAGCTGGGCGACAGCTAAAAGTTCTAAAACCCCTTCGTTTAAATGTCATAAGTATAAAAAGTATTCAACATAGACTTTCAAAAATACAAAAATGTAGTCTACAATCCTTCATTAATTTATAAGTCAAACAAAAGAGACCAAACACTGGACTCGTCGTAACACTTGGTTCAATATTTGATTTGATACAAATAAGTGACGACCATAGCTCTCCATAGCTTTGTAATGGTAATGAGTGTAGAGACACCTTGTGCACTGCGTGTCGCAACTTCAACAAGTCTTTGTTGAAAAATTCGAATATAGAAATTATAATGCTGACGTCAACATTCTCCAAACGAAGTTTACTTCATCGGTAGTTAACGTAACATACATTTGGTCTAAATATAACCGGAGTCCCATCGTCAAAAGACACGCGATAGGCACGAGACAATCTTCCCCTCACCTTTCACATACAAAACCACGACGTCACTTCTAAAATTAAAACCCACTTATTAAACCCCGCCACTTAGCCACCTTTCCGTTCGGTACAAAAACTAAATATATCCACGACCATTGTGTCATGCTCAAAGAAGTTCCATAGGTCACGGCAAACACATGAGCGTGTACCACGTGTCATGAACACGCCAAACATTTTTTATCTTTGAAAAAATTATAAAAGACCGCTCCTAACAATGGGACTTCGGTAGCATCTTTGACAATTATAATATCATGGCCAGTTATTCACATAAAACCATTAGCGCCAAGACAGCGTTTCACAAAACACAGCTTAAAGTATTGATCATAAAAGATGGAATTCAAATGACTATTTTCAGTGGTATAGGCCTTTTTGGAACCAACGCTGTCATGGTTAACGCAAGGGTCATCACAAAAGGCAGAAGATAACAATACGCGCACGTCGATCGTGCGCTCATGCAAATAATTTTTTTCTTCTAAAACATCCCCTTTATCTGTTCATATAGCGATGGGGTTAATTAATATGTACAAAATAATACAATTAAAATTAAGATCCCTTTTTAAGTTGGCACGAGGTCGCGACTTACTGTCACCATTAAAATTATTGCCTTGTTTTGACAATAAAGTTTCGTATGAATGCGGTTTTAAAAGTTGAAAAGATTTATAGAGGTATACTCTTTGTTTCTGGTTATCAGTTTAATATATTTAGTGACGTGTTATTGTGAAGAACCCCATGGTTTATTGAATATAGTCGATTTGACAGCTCTCTCGAAGGGGTTAATATGAACGTTAAGGATAAACTCAATAAGCCGAAACAACTGGTGTCGACGCCAACCTGCAATTGACATTTCTATGATAGCGCAGGCTATTATGAAAGCGCAATAACTATTGTAACTGTTACGCTATATTTTGCTGATCACTTTCTATTCTTATCGACGATAACCCTTCTATAAGTTAACCCTTTTAAACTTTACAAAGTTGTTGATCATTTATAACTTTTTAAATTTGCATTTTAAAATGCTATTTTTATGTGATAAATATTAAACAAGAAAATATACTAGAAAAAAGCAACAAGTTAGGAAGAGTTATTGATCATTGCTACTGATGATATTTAACCAATATTTTTATGGACTGAAATTTTCATTCTAGCATTATTTTTTTACACAAAACAATATTTCATGTAATGGGTATTAAAATTAACATTGCTACCTCAAAGTGCTACAGAAGTTGCGGTGAAGCTATTTTGGTCGATCAAATTTCTATTTTAACAAAGCGTTGACAAAATGCGGGTTGAAAATCCAGAACGGTGCACAATTTTCGGGTTTAAGAAAGCTTTTGTTGTGCAACGGTTTAATACAAAAGTGTCAAATGACGGCACATCTGCCGGCACAAAGGGTTACGGATAGATTATTTTTCGAACCACCCCCGCAAGATTGCTCGCTTATACAGATGTTCGGGATCTTCATTTTTTATTTAATACTGTTAGTCAACGTGAGGATTAGTAGGGCTCGATCTTTTAACTGTATTTTTAAGAAATCTACCTCGTCTTTTAAAGAATCTATCAATTTGACATTTTTAAATCTCACAAAGTCTTTGTTATTCCATGTTGCTAAATTTATCTGAGTGAAACCGAAACATCCTGTTGGACAATGAGTCATGGATGTGACAGTATTAAGCCCCAATCCAAAATGTATGGACGCACGATGACGTAGGCAGTAAGTGTCCAGCATTGTTGTGCAACATCTTGCATGACGCGTGACAAAGGCATTAGAACGTGAAGATAAAACTGTCTGAGAAACTCCTTTGGCGATTTCGGGAATCATTAATAAAAATATTTAACGCCAAGCTTCTAAAGACGATGACGTTTGATTTATAAATAAAAATGAAATTTGTCAGTCGCACGTGTTTGTTAGTCAAACCTCGTTACGGCATTAAATAAATTGTATTAATAGACATTTTTATCAAGTTACGTATCAGCTGTTACGTTAGGGAAGGTAACATTGCATTAAAATATTGGTGTTTTCGTCGGTAACAGATAACGAAGAAACATTTAAAGAATCTGATTTAATCGAGTTTTATAAGGGTTTTATTATGAATTATGATAGCTTATGTAGTCCCTTAAAATTCCTACGATATGCGAGAGCCAATAACAAAAATACATTTGACAGCATGAAACTCACCACTATGCATTGTGTTGGATTCTGCATCAGCTACTTCGGTTCGAGACTTCTTCTGGTCTTCAGGTGACCCAGAAGTATCCATATGCTCTTGCTTGATTTTAGGTTTAATATCTTCCTCAGGTGAACTCGAAGGCATTGGGGAAGTCGACGCCCTTCTTTTCGGCGTAGACGTTTCGGTATCCGCTTCTGTACATAACGAGAATGTGTTTTTGAAATAAGCAAAAAAGTTGCTACGCACCATCTCCAATATTGGCGGTCATTCACTTGTTTGAACAAATGGTACATTTACTTGTTACTTGAGAGTATATATAGCAAGACGTTTTTCTACTTTAGTCAGAGTTTCAGTAAAGCATAATGATTGAACTTACTATGTTTAAGTTTAAATTATTAAATTATTCAACTGCTGATTTTGATATGAATCTTACCATCTAATAGCCTCTTTGGCGTACTCGATGCTCCACCATCTTCTATGAGGTCAGGTGGGGCTATCGAAGGACTGGCCAGGGGAGGAGTGTGCACCCTACTGTTAGGAGGTCTCCTGGCAGTGAGAAGTGAAGGCCTTCTACTGCTGGAGTTACTTGTTGACATTTGACCCGGTCTTGAACCATCTTCTGGGTCTGAGTTGGGACCTGGTAGATTGAAAAATGCCAATTAGCAAATGAAATGGAAGTGTGGGAAGTAGATTTGAAATTAAATTAAGAAACTGTAGGCAAAAGTAGGCAATTTCGTTATAAATATCAGATTCTTAATTATTATTTGCAGCTACTAACAAATAATTTAGTGCAAATGAATTTGTTAAGCTGTTAATTTTTGCCAATGGAATTTGTGAAGTAACAATGCTTTTCAACATGCAAAAATTTTGAGCCCCATCAAATGATCCTGGAAAACTTTATCAATCTCGAGAAAGTTCTCCAGAGTATACTCACCAGCACTGTAGCAGTGGAACGACGTGAGGTCCTTATCGCATGAGGAGACTTTGTGCTGGATGAATCGGACGATATCAGCGAGGGCAAATGCTCTTCTGCACGCCCCGCAGGTGAGGGTATCCGCTGGAACTCCAGGAGTTGGAGACCCACCGCCTTCTGCCGCGCTGTCCGCATCCGCTGCAAGAAAAATCATGTTGAGAAATGACTTAAATATTAAATAATAATAATAAATATATCTTAAACTCACACCAATAAACGTAGCCCCAAGGTAAGAACTGTGGGCTTATTACGAGTTCGGCAAACTTGACGTTGCAGTCGACGTTAACGTAAAATGTAGCTCTGTCTTTTTCATATTTGTTTTACCGACACGAGCAGTATATCCGATAGTCTACGCTAACGTGTCCTGTAAATGTCATGTTTGGCAAACTCGTAATATGGGTACTGAAGGCTTGTGTTATGGGATACTATGGATACGAGTACATATAATTATATAAGTATTATATGTGTAGAAATATATATATATAAACATCCATGACTCAGGTACAAATGCTCGTATTCATCATTCAAACAATTGCCCCTACCGGGATTCGAACCCGGAACCTCAGAGTAGGCGACGCCTTGAAACCGGACTTTACCACGGAGGTCGGAGTCTCTTCGGACTGGCATGAAAATGCAGAAGGTGGGTTTGCGGACTTCGTATCCGGAAAAAATATTGTGATGAATATTGTATTTGTTCAATATCTGGATCTTATTTCTACAGACAATTCCCAATTTAACGGCTTACGTCTTAAAGTTCAAAGTCGATTGACAAATTTTGTCAGTTTTCTAAAGCCGTGGTTGCTGTTGACTGTACTTAGCTACTTATTTTAGAAATACATATAGAAATGGATGTGTTATTGATGGATTATTTATTGTTGTCTCTAGATAATACATTGTTTTAAATGTGACTCTGAGTAGAGTAGTACAAATGTAGTAAACCTTGAATAATGATACTGTCAAGAGGGCAAGTAAGGCTAAGGATACAAAATATACTTATTAAACTGCCTGAAAACTAAAAGGATTTATTGTCAAGATACTTAAATAGATTTTAATAATGAAAGGGGCAGACATCGCCTTAAGATATTACCATGCAAACAAAACGCTTATTGGATAATTACATGGTCAAAAAGGAAACTGTCTGAATTATGTCAAGAGCTTACTTATACCATTCAACCAAAAGTATTCATATCCAATTATGCATAAAAAATGTTTGGCAACATTCGGTCACGAGGCGACAGATGGACAATGTCACTTTCTACAACCCTTTCAATTTTGTATTGCATTTAATTATTACTTGTACATTCACGGTCTTAAAATTAGGTGTCAGTTGTGGCACTGACCACTTAAGTGGCGCATTTGCTTTACAAAATTCGTCTTTTTTGCGGTTATAATAAGGTTCTTCCGTCGTCCCTGTTTAAGAAGATAATGACACTATTCAGTGTCTGTATGAAAGGGATATTTTGTTACTTTGTGTTTGGAATCAATTGGTTCACCTTCGTCCAAGTCAGGAACAGATGCTTTTTTAAATTGTACAATCAAAGTTGGGTTTCATTTTTTCGGAAAAGCTTTTGTTTTTTTAGGGAAAGTTCCTTCTTCACTGCTTTTTTGTATTATTTTTGAAGTGAACACTTCTGAAGCGGCGTTGTGCACATCAAAGTTTTACATTTTTGGGATGGGCATAAAATGTTAAAGTCGCGTGAGGACACGTGCCCCTGATCGAAAATTCGTAAGACATTTAACGTTGACCTATTTCAATATACATAAAGTCTCACACTTGAAAGATTTACGTATATTAGTTAATAACAACCATAATATAGAGATCTCTCATTACTACCGACTTTCATATTGATGCCAGGTCAGTTTTAATCGATTTACCTGCCAAATCAAGTTGGTCTCCGTTTTCATCGACTTTTTATGAAGTTGTGGTCAAGATAAAGTGGATTTTGATGGTTATTTTCGTCTGCCGGCACTTTTCTGGTTTAATTCGTCATTTGCTAGCAGACCACCGGTGTCTAAAGAACAATGGAATATCTATTCTGTCTCATAACCCGGGATCTGAGTGGCCATTTCGTAATTAAAACATTTTAACAAATTAAATAATTTGTTCTGCATTAAAACGGTTTCTTAAAATTGTGCTTTTTTGTTCAGGAAAAGATTTTTCTTCATTATTTTTTCTTTTTTTTTAATAAGACATAGCGACATCCCAATATTTTAATTTAATAAATAATTTAATCTGAATATAAAACGACTTATTAGATGCATACTCGAAACCGGCTCTCGCTTGAGAATTATAAAGGCACTTTCGTACATTCAAGAAGTACAATTGGTCGGCACATCAAAGCAGTACACAGCTAATTTCAGGCTATTGCAGACCCTTAAGATCCTATTATTATTACTCAAATTCCTTTGTGAGAATTGAAGAAGTAGGTATGTACCTCTGGGGTTGGTTGTAACGTGAGCACTAAATTAATATGACGAAAAAAATCCCTGTTTACTCACACCGTTTGCACAGAGGGTTTGTTATGTAAATGTTATAGTGTCGCTATATTGATGACTTTTTTATATTTTCGTCAAACAGTGTGGCTCGTGGCAAATGCATTTGTTTTAAAACGCTTCCTAGAGGAAATGGGGACTTCCGGTTGGTTCATTAGACGTTTTTTGAAGAGCAGGCTTACATTATTGGATTTTTTCATAAGTTTTTATACGGTACACATCTTATGTTTTGGCGCGCACTGTTCAGTGAAATAAAACAAATTTTACGGATATCGAACGCTCTATAATTCGCGAATTTTGATATTTTATTGTTGTCAGAGTCATCCCGTGACCACGGCAGATGAAAAGGTGCCGAAACGAAACGAAACGAAACCCCTAAAAAACCTAAAAATACGGACAATTACAACGAAGCTCGTGAAATATAGCGCGTTTGATGTTCGTAAAAATTGTTTTAATTAGTTTTAATGTCCTATGTTTGATATTATGCATGCATTTAAATTAAGCATTGATTATAAACTCATATATTAGGTCAAAGGTAAGTACAAATCTTCCAAATATTGTAAAATATAATGGAACTATTTAATAATTATACTCATATTTATTTAAACACGTTAAAAGGCTAAATAAAAAGCAATTGACAACCATTAATACAAGGGATTCCTCACCTTCTTATGTAGAGCAATCAATAACTTTACCCAAACATTTCATGTAAAATCAAACCCCGATTCTGTTTACGTGGAAATCCGATCACAGTGGGCAACCGTTAGCCACTCCCACCTCCCACAGGGCACCGGACAGTGGTCAGTTACACATGCGCGTTGGACTCAATTTTACACCCACACAGTTTGTTTTCATTGTCCCACTCATTGATTTATTGGAAGTATTGAGGGCTGGTTGTGTGACGTTTCATTGGTTGCCAAAAAGGGTGTTTAAACATCAATCGCTGAGTTTGATCAGTAACTTTTTCACAGATTGCAATTTCAACGTCTTAAATTTATAACGAATATCCAACAAATTAATACTGATATCATCAAGTGTTTATGGGATGTTTTATATTAATATTGGTAACAAGTAAATTATATTTTCAAAGCTTTAGATTTGAGTTATTGAAAAATGTCTAGCCACGATCGTCCGACGCCTCAGGTGACGATGTAGGGGAGACACCCTCCAAAAGGAGTGGAGAACCGAAAAGTTTAAATTAGCTCGTTACTACACACAGAGCGACACGCCAGTTATATCTGACTTTTGTTTTTTCACAGAAAAGGTCAACAGCGCGCCGAACAACTTGTGTGTTAAGAGAAGTTTCGACAGTCGCATTAATTATTAATAATTTTGCCCGATGTGACTGCGGTTTGAAACCACTGTTAATTTGCAAAATGTTTCTGGAACTTCTTAATGGAATACTGTGTTTTAAGCTTTGGGTGTATTAAATCCAGAAAAATGAATTTTAGTACAGAAACAGAGTTTTTTTTTTCATACAACTTTACAACGACGTTCGTGCTTAAACTGACTTCAAGCTTAACAAAAAACATGTCCGAATTTGACACAGTCCTGACCACCATATCGAATATTAATTGGCAGGGGACCACCGACACCCCATTGGGGTATAACGAAATCGAACGTTTTTCACAATAATAATAGAAATAAAAATAATAAGAGCCGCAAAAGCGGGGGAGTATTTATTGTTACACTCAGTTATTATGAGTTGAGCGCGAGTCCACTTTCAATCAGATGTTGTCAAATGATTGATGTAAAATACGAAACGAATGATCGTGGATTATTGAGAATTTCAGAATTATCGGGCTGTTGAAGAATTTTATAATCTAATCTGGGTTCCAACTATAAATCAATCTATTTATTACAATAGTTTTCGAATGGCATCTATCAAAAGTTCCCAGATATAACCGAGTTGAAGTTATTCGGGCTCAGGGATTCCATTTTTCGAAGACTTAAAGTATTGATAGGTTAGTTGTAAAGTGTTTTTTTATTATTATAAAACCATACTCTTATCCACCAAACCCCAGTCTTGAAAATAACATGTTTCTTATTCGACAGATGGATGATAACTTCTTCAACGTTGTGTACAACATTCACCGGACTGCAATTTCAAATTGTATACTCGCAATGTCTCCAAAAATGTATAAAATTGTATTCTGTAGTTGTGTCTATAAGAAAATAAATAAAACTAGATTAACTATATTCTTTTGTTTCTTTGAATCTCAAAACAATTTATACGAACTGTAAACCCGAAAAAAAGGCGAGCAACAACTACCTTCAACATTAAATCCTATCTTGATTGGATCTAAGTTTTATTTTGTGTGTGTGAATGATGATTTTGACATCTGCGTCTTTGGAGGTTCCACAAAGGTTCGTTGTCGGAAATGGACATTCTACACAAAAGGGTTGCAGAATATAAAGCCTTGTGTCGGAACGCTTTGGCTCTTGCGATTTATACGTTTTGAATTGACCAAGTTTTGGTTTGGTAGACCAAGATTGATGTTTACTTATTAACGATGGAGCTAATTTAATGAAATTTATTATTCAATGCTATTTTATGTGTATAGCTTTATTATTGTTTTAGCTGAAACAGTTTAGACAATATATTTTGATAGTGAATTGTTAATTTCGACCAATTATCTGAGTAAAAAAAAGCTTGATTTCTTGGTTCCTTTAACTATTTGGTAGTTTTATGAGACACTCTTTTTTATGTTTCGAAATGCAATATTTATGGCCGGTTGCACTAATACTCAGTTTACCAATTCATCTATATTGTAATTTGCTAGCTGTTAAAAATGTATGGAATTTGACAACTTTGACATGCAAATTACGTAATACTTTATACGTTACGTAAAATGAATTTTGCTGTAACCAGCAAATAGTGTAGGTATTGTTTATATTGGAATAAATGTCCCTTTAAGTTCTGTGACGTCATGGAAGTTTATAATCTGTGTTTATACCAGCTTCCATATTGGAGCTACCACGCCCAACGCAGTCGCCATTCATGCGAAAAAGGCGGGTTGTGTCAACAGAGCGCTAATGACGTCACACTTCTCTCAATATGGCCACTCTCAACCCTTGCTCTTTCACCTATAATTATACTTAAATGAACCGGGGCATTCGGCATATAAGAGGCATTTACTGGTTAAATATAATATTTTATATAGTCTCACCCTATGTTTTTCACCTTTACACCATTATATCACTTGCAGAGTTGTTAAAGTAACCATAACGTAAAAGTAAACATAACTGTTAAAGCCATATCTTAACGACACAACTTAAAAAAACCTAAAAAATAATAACGACAACCAAAAAAAAAACCATAGTTCACGAAAACCGTCTTCAAAATATAGGTACTTTTTGGAGTCGGTGCCAGCAAAGACATCCATGGTACAGTCTACATTGCACTTCTACAATAAAGGTACGCTTATTTTGTCTTATCTCACGTTCCGAAATCCAATCACAGGTTGTGAAATCTTACCCAGCCTAATATAAAATTATGACAAATAGTTTAATCTTATTGTTATTGTTTTTATGATTCAATGTACACAAATAATATAATAAAACCAAAACGGAATATTAAAATTAATTCAAAGTTATTCAAGTGATGAACCAGGGCAAAATAAACGTTCCTATATTGTAAAAGTGCAATGTAGAATGGTTTTATTGACCCCACACAATTCTTCCTATTATTTATATTTTGTTGTGTTTATTAATTTTATACTTTTTTTTATACTTTCTACTTTTATTGTCTGTATCGTATGTGTGTGTGTCAATAATTGTGTTTCTTTCTTTCTTTCTTTCTTTCTTTCTTTCTAGACTGTACCATGGATGACTTTGCTGGCACCGAATCCAAAAAGTATGTTTTGAAGACGGTTTTCGTTGTAACTACGGGTTTTTATTTATTTGTATTTTTCTTTGGTTTACGTTATTATTTTTTACGGTTTGAAGACGGTTTTTAATTGTAGTCTATTTTACATTTTTTTGTGTTAGATAAGTGCAATACTTTTCACCAATCGTGTGGACCATAAATAGCTTAAGAACCTTAATGAAGGAATCGTATCTCACCCAGGAGATACTTAGTATTTAATAGTTCCGATGACCATGTATGGTCTTCATCATCCATTCCACTCCACTAAATGGTGCTTTTTGGGTGCAAATGCAAGAGTTACTTAAGAAAACACAAAAATCGATATACATAGGTGTGCCTATAATATTTAAAAAAATCCCTTGATTTTTTCAGGATCCTATCATCAGATCCTGTCTTGACGATAATGGGACCAACTTGAAAGAACACTCTGTGATGTCAACATTTACCGAATCGTTTTTATTAATATTATAAGTAATAATTTACTCCTATTTTAAATAAATAACTTTGAATTAACTATAAAACTTTTTATTAAGTATTTGAGTTTTATCATTAAAACAACAAGAATAATGTAAATTTATATTAAACTTTGTGTTAAAAGAATTTTTTACCGGAAGTTGACCGCAGAAACAACCTTAAAAAAATCCTCGCTGTTATGAGACGAAAAATTGAGTATTGCGCTCGGCAGAAAGTTTGTAGCGTCTCGTACTACTCTTACCTTTGAATCACTCGCTACGCTCGTGGTTCAGTCCTGGATTCCTTCGCTTGCTCAGGTTTCAATAGGGGTAACTAGCCGCTAAAATAGAACTTTCCAGCCTTGCATTACAAATAACTATTATGTCTCATAATTCGGGAACGGTGAAAAATTAAACATAATAAAGTTGTATAAATGAGGATTCAATGTAAAAAGCAAACTTTAGTAATAAAACGTTATCCTTACCCACATTTATTTAATAAAATTACTTAAGAAGATGAAGTCTAATCGAATTAGCCGAATACGAAGCGACAAGAAAGGTTGATTTTAGTAAGTTTTTTCGTCCCTAGGGAGTTAGGGACTTAAAGGGTCACTGGCCACTGCTGTCGTAGCATTTTAGTCAGAATCCAACGTAACTAGTTTATTTAAGGGAAATCTTTTGTTGACTTATTAATAATTAAAATAATATGAAATATAAAATCTTAAAAGTTTATTTCAAAATTGTATATCAATTAATCAACTAATAAGAAGTGCAGTTAGATAAGAAAAGTGTTTCTATCTATATTAATGAATAGAAAAACTCAACAAGAAGAGAAAAGGTAATAACGGTTTACATGCCTTTATTTAAAAAAATGCGTGCTAAAAAAATACCAATACATTATTTTAATAAAATCCTCTACTTATACCTTCTCGTAAGTAACAGGATCAAGTGCTAATGAACTCGTCTTATTTATTCCCCGATATTCCAAAAAACTCCCGGCTGTTATGGGACACAAAAAACGACCACACTGATCGAATTAAGGCTAGGTCAGTAATCGTGTTACTGATATCCAATACCGTGAAACAACACGAGGAAAACATCGAAAACATAGCCTCTAGCGAATACCGTCGTTAGAGATATTTGAATTTTTTTATTCCCCTCCCTAGGTGTAACTTGATACCTTTACACCGGACAGCTAATAAAAAAAAATGTTGGCCGAAAATTGCCAGTGAAAAATTATATTTTCAATTTTCGAATCCATCGGTTTACGGTTACATTAATAATTTAAATTCTGGTTGGTGCTGTAATGGATTTTTGTTATAAGATCCTTTTTTTTGTTAGTCATGTTTATTGAAAATAATAATCGATATTTTGTAGAGTTGTTTTAATGAAAAAGAAAAGAAATAGGCTTTGTTTTCCAATAAAGCTCTTTCTTTATCCGTGTGTATGCGTAACCTCGGTATAGATACGACTATACCTTTATAACCTTAAAAATAAAATCCACTTAGTTTCAAAAATAACTTGTAAGTACGTTAAAATTCCGGGAACGCTGTTTTATTCAAAGAACCAGTTTTAGCCAAAATTTGAGGTTTGATAGAGACAGTCTTTATCTTGAAACATTCAGTCATTTCAATATAGAAAAGTTAAAGTGATACACGCAGCGGTAATAAACCCCAGCACTAAAATATCGATATATTCGACATCAAATCTACAAGTCCAATATTAAGAGAGCACTGGGAACGGCCACCTTACCCCAAGTAGTAACTTCTCCTGAAGATATTTGTCACGGTACGAGTGTCAATAAAAACGCCACGCCGGACTGCTTGCCACTACACTACGAAGCACTAGTGGTGGGACACCACCGATAAGTTGAGTTATCGATAATGTTTTATATTTGCAAAGTTTTTTTGAAACACGTTTGAAAACGCAATATCTGATTCTATAAGTAACATAATTTATTAATTATAGCTACCTAAATATCTATTAATTGAGAAGTTTTGTTTAAAATTTATAGGTATTGGCTAAGCTATCATAGACACAATTCTTATTTACTCAAATGGGAAAATCAGACCTAACTTTTATTTAGACTATTATACCACACTTTTCAAATTAAGCTAAAAGTATGTTTGATCACCCATGTCAATTTTGGACCATCATATTAAACCGGACCAAGAAAAAGATATACTATGTTGAGTCTTAAAATATTATTTCCAAAGCAACAGTAATTTAGGTTCAGTATTTTATTTTGATGTGAAATTGTATAAAAATAAGGTTAATAATTTATCTTTATCTTCTAAGTTATCTGTTCTGTTTCTAATTTCTACTTTGTTATTTTAACTAGTAAATAAGAAAATTTCAAATGCTGTATTCACCTGTAATGGCATGTCTTTTGGCCTAGTCAGGTTTTATTTTTTTTGTAGCTTAGGTTAGAGTGGTAACTACTTAAATACTAAACCATTTTTTCAGTTACAAAACTTTTTTATGATTTTTGAATTTTTGCATTTCTCGGTGCTATTTTTATACTTAAGATAAATTTTAAATATAAAAATATTGGAAAAAGACAACTCGGCCACAAGTGAATTCTCTGATGGGACTCACACACACTCACACTCAGATCTCCCATCTGAGAATTCACTTGTGGCCGAGTTGACTTTTTCCAATAATTTCTATTTAAAATTTATCATAAGTACAATACTTTTATTCAACTATCGATATCGATACGTGCAGCCCTAGAACAATACCCGTTAAGGCGGACACTTAACCTCTAATCCTCGGCGCGGCAATTTCATCCGTCCCAGGCATTTATGGCAAAAATCTTAATCTCGACGCTGTCCTTAACTGCCCGGCAGTAATTATTGTCACGAACTGTATCTATTAGCTAAACACTATGCGGGTTAGGCCTTATGGAAAACAAAGGCGATCTTTGAATATAATCTACTTTTAGGACTTTAAAAATTAAAATTAAGTCGTAACTTTTATACCAAATAGCGTACAAAAGAAGCATACAAAATACGGTAAGGCTAAAAAAATATTCTACGTTAAATTGTATTATAAAGTGTAAAATACTCTCAATAAGAGGTGCATCTATAATATATAAAGTCCTAGTAATATGAAAAACCTAATTAAATTTAATTGCAAAAACGGAGATTACAGATTAGCTGATTGATCAGATTTTTTGCAATTTATACTTTCGTATCGTCTGTGGTCTAGTGGTACAACCACCGGTATCAGATCTAGGGGTCCCGGGTTCGATTCCCAAAGTACAAATTGTATTCGGTTTGGTTGGTGGAAGGACTTGTTGTAAGTCCGCATGGCTAGCTACCACCATCTTATCTAAGTCTGACGCCATAACAACAATGTTTTCAGCATTTTTGTGTTGCGGCAGTTAAAGATAAGATAGCCAGTTCCTCAGTGATTGAGGATTCCGGGAGAGGCTCGCTTCCATCTTCAGCCTTATCAATATATGATGAACAAAACACTACAAAAGTCTTTCAAAAAGTCGCTCCTCATTTATTTCTAAATAACTGTATAGAAGAAATACAAATAAGTTTATGCAAATCAGTAGAGTAATATAGAGTTCCTTAAAGATGTTAATCGGTTTTAAAAGCTCACGAATTTAACATTACAACATTATCTGCATTTTAAGTCCAGTTTTTAGACAGCAATTTGTACTATATCGGCATCTTGAGTGTATTATCAAAGTTGGAATTTCTACCTGTCAAGATACTTACAAAAATAGTTATCATTACATCATTATGTATTATCAGGTAGAGGAACAGTATTTTTTACAATTTCAATGACAAAACATCATCTAAAACTATTCCAAATTTTAAGTTGATAGCATTAATAGTTATATAATTATATATCCAGCTGTGACAAACAGAGAGACTGAGTCGCAACATAAGGGTTTCTTTTTACCATTTTGGTACGGAACCCTAAAACATGTTATAATAGTTATCGGTAACGTGTCACAAAGTATAGGAAGTATAGTGTCGAACATCGTTTGCTGATAAAGTTTTTGTATCAATTGTTTGGGTTTTTTTAAAATTACTATAGTAAAAGTCTAGAATCATTCTTATAATCAGTCTAATGATAAGGTTGTCCATTCATATTTTGACATTGTCTATGTTTTCGAGTTCATACTTTTTTGTAGATTTACTATAGACCTAATTTTGGGTAAAATTAGTTTATGAAGCGTTTTAGCTTTTGTCTGTACTAATATTGACGATCTGTTTGGCGCAGGGATAGGTAGTTATCCCGCCATCTGCGCCAGAGGTTCCGCGTGCGATCCCCGGACAAGGCACATATTTGTGTGCATGAACATTATTTCTTTCTCTGTTTGTCTTGGTCTGGGTGTTTAATATGTATAATTTGTATGTATTTACAAAAAAGTATTTTTCTATATCCATTATCTAGTATCTTTAACACAAGTTCTTCATGAAACTAAACGTGGGCTAGATAATTGGTGTATTTGTATGCAATAATTAATTTATTTATTATGAGGAGGAAAGATTTGATTGTTTGTATGTTTGTTTGCAACGAATAAACTCAAAAACTACTCAACGGATTTGGATGAAATTTAGTACACAGATAGTGGATAGCCTGGTTATGTACTTAGATAATATAATATAATACTTTTTATCCCGATATTCTAACGGAAACCACGCGGGTGAAACCGTATGAGATCGCTATATTGATATAAGTCAATATGAGATCCCTACATTGATATGAGTCAATATGAGATCGCTAGAAACAATAGGTTTTCATTTTCAAAAAGTAAACAGTGAAGTTCTTCAACATTAGAATGATCTTTTTATTTCGAAATGAGTTTGATTCGAGGTTTGCTAAGATTAAACCTTATACCAGGAATGACGTAAGTACATTAGTCACCAAGTAGCTATTAGAAAAAAAACTCTTACTAATCAAATTTTTCGGATGTATAATTGAATCTAAATATACCTACCCTGTTACTCTAATTCTGAATTTTAACTGAACCGTTTTTAACTACATAATTCTTCTACCCAATTATAAAGATTCGTATTCAAAATAATGAAAATGTCTGACGTTCTCGTAAAGGCTGGTGCACACTAGGTTGTATATTCCAAGGCATGGACATCCAGTTACAATTTTTCCCGAAGCAATAAAAGCGAGTCATAAAAGTATGTCCGGCATGGAAAACTGCCAACGACCGATGCACCCACATAACTTTGGATACTCAAAAATTTATATGTAAACTAGAGTGTGCTTAAAATGTGATGTAAGGCTTTTATTACGTATGGCATTTGTTTTCATTTATTACAACTTTTGACATTGTAAGCTTGAGTATATTTAGAAAGAGATGGTAAGTACTATTTTATATACACGGCGCTTGGTTGTTAATTTTTTTTTTGCATAGCTTTTAATACACAAAGAGTGTGCTTAAAATGAGATGGAAGGCTTTTATTACGTATGGCATTTGTTTTCATTTATTACAACTTTTGACATTGTAAGCTTGAGTATATTTAGAAAGAGATGGTAAGTACTATTTTATATTCACGGCGCTTGGTAGCTAATTTTTTTTGCATAGCTTTGAATACACAAAGAGTGTGCTTAAAATGAGATGGAAGGCTTTTATTACGTATGGCATTTGTTTTCATTTATTACAACTTTTGACATTGTAAGCTTGAGTATATTTAGAAAGAGATGGTAAGTACTATTTTATATACACAGCGCTTGGTTGTTAATTATTTTTTTTGCATAGCTTTGAATACACAAAGAGTGTGCTTAAAATGAGATGGAAGGCTTTTATTTCGTAGTTTCAGAATTTGTTGCTATTTTTTATTTATTTATAACATTTTTTTTTTCACGACCGATGCACTTACATAACTTTGGATATTCAAACATTTATATGTGAAGTATACTTAAATGAGATGGAATGACTATATTATTTTTATTTTTATATATATTTTTAGAAGTACTTAAGGTAATTTGTTGCTTAGATGTTTTTTTGCGTGTGACTTTTGTCTTTTAATAATAAAAATAACATTATATTGGTTAAGTAGTTTTGCTAATAGCTAGGTTAGGCACTATTAACAAGCTTTACTTTATGTGAGACAGTTTCGTAATTTAAACATTTCTTATAAACGTAAACCATTTTCCAACAAAAATAAGTAGGTTTTTTCAATACGTTCAATAAGAATAGGTTGAGTTTTTCAAACCGATGCAATAGGATTACTTTTACATTAAAAAAATCACTAGTATACTTTGATGTAGGTTTAAAATGCACCTTAATTAAACATTTATTATCTGTCACCTTTTTGTTTAATTACGAGACCAAACATAACTTTATTTTTTCATAGTTAAAATTAGTCAAAATTGCCAGTTTTATTTATACGGAACACTCCTCTCAACTTGGCTATTAATTCACGGTCATTATTTTGACATACAGCCTCCGTAGCGAGGAATTTGCGGTCAATTACTCAGCGATTTATTGTTATTATTAATATTTTATGTTAGATTTATTAAAATATTTATTTTACCTCCTCTTTATTTTAAAATTTTCGATACCGTATCATTTATTTACTAAATTAAAATAAAATAAAAAACATATATTTTTTTAAGTTATTATTCAGACAAACGAAAAAAATTACTAGTTTTATTCATACGGAACTCTTCAGTTTCTCTCAGAGCTCTGCCCTCTCAACTTGGCTATTACTTCACGGTCATTATTTTGACATACAGTCTCCGTGGCGAGGAATTTGCGGTCAACTCAGCCAAGGAATGCAATTTCGTCTGAAATAATACACTTTTAAATGTCCTATGTTGATTCTATGAAGTTTCTTATGAGTAATAGTTACAGCCATTTTGAAAGTTTAGATAGGTATTGAACCTTTTTTTTAAACAAAAAACTCAGACTTTTTACATTTTAAGTCGAAAAATGATGATCTAAAATTAATTATCATAAAAAAAAATATAATAGACAATTATCTGGCACTGAAAATGTCGATGAGATGCCTAATTAATTACAGAGTAAATTATTTCTTAGAAACTTTTTATGTAATGTAGGTTAATATCGTTCTAACTGGTTGTCTCTTTTAAACATCTTTTACGCATATTACTCAACGTAGATAACAGAATAGGTTAATTTAAGTCTATTTTTAACACAAGGAGCGTGGCGCAGTGGTTCGCGCGCTCAGCCTGCGATTGTTGAGGTTAAGCAACTTTCGCAATGGTCGGTCACGGGATGGGTGACCAAAATTACTATATCGAGTTCCTCGTTAGGCCGTTAAGCCGTTGGTCCCGGTTGCATTTGCAGACGTTAAAACTCACTAATCCGCATTGGGCCCGCGTGGTGGGTCATGGCCTGTTCTCCTATCCATCCATAAGGAAGGCCAGTGCCCCAGTACTGGGGACATTGAAAATGGCTGATGACGATAACACAAGACTCATTATCATACACTCAATCCATTACACTGACATACCCTCTTAGCCAGCCTTAACTGACCGAAATATCCAAAATTGCGCAAAATCTTAACGTCGATCTCAATTTATAGCCTACATATATAAAGCTAATCTCAACAATACAAAAATCTATGCAATACAGGGTCCACTTACGCACTCATTTATATGTTAATGGAGACGGGCCCGTTCAGATTCATACAGAGATATTTTTCTGGGACAGATATCATTTTCACTGCCTTATTACTTTCCAATTTGTCTTCAGTATTGGTTATTGTTCCGTTTATTACGACCCACCCTCTCTCTATTAGTTCGAATTCGTCGGTTGCATATAAATACTTCTTTTACTAATAAACAAAATACGAAATTTCTGATTATATTACAAAGATTCTGACTATACCTTTCCTCCTTAAGTCGATGCCGGAATCGAAAAATCTTGACTTACTCCTTGAAGATAGGTCCATTTTCTTATAGATTCCACTTCACTTTAAGTCTGAAGTCAATCAACACCAAAGTTCCAAAGTCTATAGCAAAACATAAACTTAACTCTATCTTAAAATTAAGCGAAAATTCAAAGTCCGAAGCACTCAAAACTCAAAGTCGCCAAGTACTGTCCACTTGGCAAAGTCCTAAAAGTAATAAAGCATGTGATCATCTTCACAGATGAACACAGACTGACTGGCTACCTCGATAAAGTTTGAGACCCCAAAGTTTTTAATGAAAAAAGGACCCCAGATTGCCAGGTAAAAAAGCTCGTATGAAAACCGCCGTTTCCTAGTGACCCCGATCGCTCTCGCATCCCTTTGTGTAACTTCTTTTATTTATAATAGTACATTTTTTTCACACGCACCACCCCTAATAACGTATGAGCAAAAATATGCGTAATCGTCTCCTAAAAGGGACGTAGCGGTTCATAGTGAAAAAATATGACTGTCCCCCATTTGAATTGCAAAAAGTGCATGTCACTGCGCCGTGGCATTACGGGATGAATATGATTTTGCACAGATCAGAATGGATGACTGAGTTATAATTGTTCCCCGTTATATTTAGTGTGAGTTATTGGTTTCATGCTTTTGTCGTTTTCGCTTATTCGTGTTTCGCAGACCACTGGAGCAATATTGCGTTGCAATTTTATTCATAACTTTCTAAATTATATTTTAAATCATGATTTTCTTTACTCTTCTTCATTAGCATTTAATATTAATAATCACTGACTTCTAGACTCCTTTTATGAACTAACTAAGCTTTAAGACTTTTAAATAAAAAAATAAATAAATATTCGCATACATTCACACCAATTGTCTAGTCCCACGTTAAGTTTCATGAAGAACTTGTGTTATGGATACTAGATAACGGATAAACATACTTATATACTTTTTTTTTTGTAAATACATACTTAATATACATACTAAATACCCAGACCAAGACAAATAGACATGTTCATGCACACAAATATTTGTCTTGTCCGGGGATCGAACCCGGGACCTCTGGCGCAGAAGGCGGGGTTAGTACCCCTGCGCCATACAGGTCGTCATTTCCCAAACCAAAACAGCTAAAAGATGTAAGATCCCATAAAATATTAAGAAATCAGTATTATTACATTACAGCTACCTCATCTCGCCAAATGACATTATGCCAATCAAATTTGGTGACCGAAATGAATGAGTGACCCCAACACAGAATGTTTGCTATTTCTACGTAAACAAACACAGGAGATTGACGTAAGTGTACATCTGGTATACTGACGCAAATATGGGGGGTAAACAATACAATAAAATAATTCGATTTACCTATCGGTCGGTCGGTGGCAAATTGTGCGTGGTTTTCGGACAGAAATGTCGAATGATGGTTTTTCGGATTACCTTAATCCATATTGCGTGTAACGTTGCCTCTTTTCCACATGCGGTGCATTTGGAACAGAGTGTCACGCCCAATATTGTAATTAGTAAATAGCTATTGCTAAGTTTAATGAGATACGGCAATTCAGACTTTATTTAAATTAATCAGTGTAATTATAATTAGTCTTTAAATATAACCAAAAAATCTGAAATCCCGTCAGCAATTTGGAGACTAGTCTCTATTCCTAGTATAAAATCTCATACAGAATAAATTTAAACAAGATTTAAATACTTCTTCAAACGAATGACAAAGATCGATTGTCATTTCTTTCATCGTCATGAATCGATTCAAATTCCACCATCGAATTCAAACCTCCATATCCTGTGATAAAAACAAATACGACATAAGTTTTTTTTCTACCGTCCGTAGAACAAAAAAGGATACTGTTACCGCACGATTGTCCGAAATCGGCGTACCTGTTCGCGGTCGTGTGAAAACAGGACAGGTGTTGGATCTTCTGGTGTAATTATGGACATGCGCAGGAGTCGTTTCGCGGTTTTAGAGTCTTCGTTCTCGTCAAGGTTCGAATTTGAGAATACTGGCATGTCCGCATAAGAAAAGAGGTTGAATTTAATTGTTTGGGTGTCATTGGCAGATCATTCGATATCTTTCTAGACTGTATTAATATTTTAGTTAAGTACTTTAGCAATGGCTAAAACACTTATTGAATTAAATAAGTATTTTAGCCATATACGAGTATAGTATACCAATTTCCCTGACCAAAACTACTTTTTCTCAAACAAAACCGCGGTTTCTGTCCTCAACATCTAAGATTTTGTGAATATAACAAAACTACTTTCTTGATTAGCACCAAAAAAAGATTTATTTCTTGGCCGATATAGACGATTAAGGTTGATTTCGGTTCCAATTTCTAAAAGAGTTACGAATACAACACCAGAATTAATCGTTTGAACCCATGTCCGTCTCAGCGATAACGGAACAATTTTTTATTCCAATTAATTTGTGGACTCACACATAGCACTACTAATTTCTGAATCTCACGGCTCTAAAGCGGAAGAGCCATAACATCGATTTATCACTCGCAAAAAAAACCTCACACATGCTCTGATTCTGGTCAAGGCATCTATTGTGGACGACTTTGTGGACGGGTCGAAAGAAAGGATTGAATGCCACCTTTTCTTTAAAAAAAATGACAGCGTGGGACGATCGCGGTGTGCACTGCAAAAATAATTTCCATGATGTTTGTTCAAAAATATTATATTTATACAAAGGTCCAGTATCTCTCTCTAAGGCTCTCTGTCTGACTAACCAGTTTTTGAGGATACTTATGGTAAATTTTAAATAGAAAAATATTGGAATTTCTTATAAATCTGATGAAGGAATATCAGTTAGCTGAAACACGACATACATTTTTAAATAAAAAGTCAATTCCTCAAAAACTTTATGATTTTTGCATTTTTCAATGCTATTTTTATACTTATGGTAAATTTTAAATAGAAAAATATTGGAAAAAATTAACTCGGGGACAAGTGAATTCTCAGACGGGAATCGAACCCGCGACCTTTGGAAATCCGGTCCAATGCTCTAACCGCTGAGCTACCGAGACTTGCGAACCACCGTCAAACTTGTGGCCAAGTTATTTTTTTCCAATATTTTTCTATTTAAAATTTACCATTAGTATAATAATAGCATTGAAAAATGCAAAAATCATAAAGTTTTTGAGGAATTGACCTTTTATTTAAAAATGTATGTCGTGTTTCAGCTAACTGAAATTCTTTCATCAGATTTATAAGAAGAATCTTATATATAGTAATATATTTGTTTACGTGCATCTGAACTTTTGGCGCGCACTGTTCATTGAAATAAAACAACTTTTACGGATATCAAACGCGCTATATTTCACAAACTAAGTTGTAATTGTCCGCATTTTTAGATTTTTAGGGGTTTATTATTTTCCAGACGTTTCGGCACGTTTTCAGTTGCCGTGGTCAGTCATCCCGTGACAAGTTGTTTTATTTCAATATATTTGTTTTTGTTTTTTCAAACTTAAAACTAAGTTTCTTTAACATTAACTATAAGGCCTCTCACAACAAAAGAAATATTTATTGTGTCTCATTTTCATGTACTGATGGGTTAATCAATAAAGAAGTATTTCTTCCATACTAATACGACTTCCATCTTAACATTATTAACTAGAACGGTTTTCTTCATTTTCACATGACGTGAGCGACCAGAGATTTCTAAAATGGCAAAAACTGGTCAGGTGTTTGATGAGGTGCTCTTATTCCCATCGCTTCAACAACCAAGTTCACATGAGCTATAGACTCAGTAGACACCTTCTCGTTAACAAGAGCTATGAAAGCTTGTAGAGGTCTTGTTAAAACGGCTGTTACATGGGTAACGTGCGTCTATGAAACCAATTATTGCAGACTAAATTAAATCGCGTCACGTCATTTACGCCATTCAAATTGTAGACCTATTGACGCGTAGACACGGTATATGGTAATTAGTTGTTATCGCCTGCCTTAGTTTACGGGTTTAGGTTCACACCGTTTTTTCAATAAGTTAACTTTATTTTAAGTTAGTGAAAGTTATAATTAATATTATAGACCAGGGGTACTAAACCCACCTTCTGCGCCAGAGGTCCATGGTTTGATCCCCGTACAAGACAAATATTTGTGTGCATGAACATGTCTATTTGTCTTGGTCTGGATGTTTTATATATATATATATATATATATATATATATATATATATATATATATATAATATATTTATTTCATCGAGTAATAAAATACAACTCATTTTGTTAGTTACAGTTTTGCTTATGAACTATGTTAGTACTTATTTATATTTTGCATGAATACATTAGGTTTTTGCCATGCCACTTGATATGTATATTGTATGTGTTTACAAAAAAAGTATCTAAGTATGATTATCCGTTAGCTAGTATCCATACCTAAAGAAAAAATTAAAATGAGAAATGTTTATCCGTAACACAAGTTCTTCATGCAACTTAACGTGGGCTAGATTAGGTAATTGGTGTGATTTTATGCAATTATTTATTTATTAATAATGCGAAAAGTCTTGTTACTATTGTTTTTTAATAATAGAGTAAAATTAAAACTCCACAATTTTTTGTTCAAAATGTTGAAACCAATATTTAGTTTTGTTCTGTAAATAGATTCAAATATTATTAAGGAAGTTGGTGTCATTCTTTCAATCAATATAAAGTGACCACAACAATGCTCCGTAGAAATTTCGCCTAATAACTCTATATCTAATAGTTGCACTCTGCAGACAATAGCAGCTCGCACGGAGGTCACTCGGCGGTTATCTGGCGATCGGAAGAAAGCCTATCTTGCGGCCGCCGTCAAATTTATTACGCCGTTTCGCCTCTACAGACAGTTAGCTCTGTGGTTATTTGCATATTGGGGTTCGAAGCCGACGCATATATCTATGACGTTAAATTAGGCGTTTGTGTGACGTAAGCACTTTTGTCTGTGTTTATTATTACTAGTTTGTTGCGGTATTTAATCCGCTGTTTTTGCGATAAGGTCATGAATAATTATAATTGCTACGCTTATCACACCGATAATCTTGTAAGCCAAAATACGTTCATTCACGATCTACTTTCCTACAATCTCAGATTTATCTTTATCAATCAAAGGCAAAAGAACTAGAATCAAGTTATTTTAACGGCTCCATCGTGATTGCGAAAAAAGTTAGCTTTGTTTACTTTTACTCATTTCACATGGCCTCAATTAGACAGCCGTCATCCAAACGGATGCAAGTGCATAATCTGTAGGCAGGTCATCGCTTAACAAGGCGAGCGGTCACGATGCCCGATGGGAAAGCTCCCAGCATACAAATCCAGTTACGACCTTTTAACATTTAACTGCGACGTCACAAATGCACTTGCGACCTTCTTACCTTTGGCCACAGTAGTTGGACCCTTTGCCATTTGAGCGTTAGGTCAGTTGTGATAATCGCATGATAGATTAGATACCTCAGGTTTATCGTTGTTTATTTTAAATGTGATTTTACTGTTAGATGGCACATCTTCGTTTCTGTTTTTGCATATGTTAGTTCTAAAGTAGCGGAAATTTTAATTCTTAGATAATGTACTGAAATATTTGCGTATTGACTATGCTGGTAGTTCTACAAAAATTCAAAAAATGCACAATTATAAGAACTTTTAATATCATACTTTTTTATAATAATAATTTAAACTATTAATGTTATTGTTACAAACATATTATCGTCGAAGCCTTTCATATAAACAAAGAAAAGGTGATGAAGAGCAATAAATCTAATGGAACGCCTACCGATGCTGTAGGACAGTCGAACAATGGTTTTAAATACTCCACAACACCATATAAATCATGACGAAACATCAAGCTATCATCTTTCACTCCTTTAGTTTGAGGCTTATGATTTTTAACACCCACTTAATCTATTTAGCAAAACAAAAGAGCTGTTGCAAAAGTGACCTAAAACATCATACGCATTTCGAATTGAAGACGCCCTAGGTTTCTATTAGACTCGCCTTTTATAAAGAAGGTTTCATTCTCTAAACAAAGGAGGTTTCTTTAAAAAACCCCTTAAATAGATGTGGGCAAGCGAACACAATAGAAACTATTAAACGCAGCGTTGTTCGAGCTTGACATGTAAGCCTTATGTCGAATGAAAAAGTAAAGGAAAAAATTTATTCGAAATATTTAGAAGAACTCACGGCGAATCAAAAGCCGTTGGACAATGGTCATGTAAGAATCATTCAAACATCAGACGTTTTAGAGATGAATAGCCGTTTTAAAGCTCATATAGAATTTGACACGTATCAATTTTCCTTTCAATCAAATATGATTTCTGATATCTAACGTTATTATTAATAATGTGAGTAATCAATAAAGAATCTACAAAAATATCTCCAAAGTCTCGTCCTTGTGTCCCCGCAATTCTATGTCAGTCAGAAGCAAAAAAAAAAGAAAGTGACACTAGTAAACCCTTTTCTGTTAAAATTGATGAAAGAACATCGAATAATGATCCACAATAGTTATTTTGCCTACAGAAGAATTCGGATGCGTTCCCGAATGGGCATTGTTAAAATATTATCGGCAATTCTACTCATATGGGTGCGGACTTCTGAGCCTGTTTGGGTCAAAAAAAATCCTTTGACCAATTGTTTGTCAAAGGCTGGCTGGCACGATTTTTTGTCAAGGTGTTTATCGGAGTTTGAGCATGGGAAAATATTGGAGATTCAGGTGCCTCTATAAAAATCGGACTATTGTGAACCTGTTGTGTGCGATATTTGATAGTTCATTCATATTGTTTGCAGGTCATATCTGAGGAAATTAAATTGTCCCGAGTAAGAAGGTTTAGAATTACTGTTACTATAAAACTAACTCTTTGTTTGATATTGAGATCTCAAATCTTAAGAAAGCCAAGGCTATATCTTTCGAACTTAAATCGTCTTTAGCGTTGAAAGGCCGACAATAACAAATTGGTATCAAAGCCTGACAAAGATGGACTCTTCAGAAACTGTCCTCCCACTTCTTGGCTATTGATCGTGGTCTGCTGACAATAAATTAATTCTTGTTATGATCATTTTTTATTTCATTGTGCTGGGGTAGAGTATTTAAATTTCTAGGTTCACTAATGGACCTTAATGAGCGGACATTGGTCAAAGACTTTGTTTGGAGCGAATGATGGATTAGGGTGAATAATTGAATGGAGGTGCGGAGGAGTAGGTATCTATCCTTTCGATAGTTTAAGTAATAATATTTAAAACTATATAGGAAAGGTATTATGGGATTGAATTCAATCGGGCACGATCAGTTCTCTCTTAAGCGGACAATGAGATTACCAATGTTAGATAAGCTAATACGAAGTGTTAAATTATCATTCCAACTCATCTAACAGTTCAAGATTATATCCAAGCTCGAACAGAAAAAAGTCAATGTTTTGCTACTGTTTTCATTGTTTGTAATACGATTTGCATTGTTGGCTGTATTTAATCCTTTTGTTGGAAGGATTGTTTGTTCTGTTTTTTTTTTGTACCAATACAAGTAGTTTGAGAATCATTTTGAATTCAGAGAAATTTAAAAGTAAATCCATCGTCCCATACGTCGATGTTTCAATCGCTTTCGTTTTTGGCTTTAATTTGTTTCGTATTCAACGGTGCCTCCAACGTCGCTTTGTACTTCTTAATAGGGCCGGACTAATAAATCCAATTTAAATGTTGTCCGGACCTCTACTGACATAACATATGTAAATCCATACGTCTTTATCTTAAGAATCACAAATACAGAATGCCGATCGAATCGATCGCGTAAAAAGAAAACCTGATCCGGTCCGCGATGGCTACAAACGGGTGGCCGAGGTCCGCGAAATCATTATTCTAAATACGAAAATTAACTTTATTCCCATAATTTAAATATCAACTCGAATAATTTATCTGTGTATCGGCATACACAGATAAATTATTCAATTCTCTTTTATCTCGGACTGGACGAGGGATGTCAATCTAGAAATTTATTTGTCTTGATGAATTCGATTTGTTTGTGTTTTAGTACGAGGACGAGCCGATTCCTCTTCTAATTCTTATGACCGTATGCAGAATTTTGCAATTAAGCATTGCATGCAAATGACAATAAAATTAAATTTATTTATGGACTTTTTCATGATTATCATATTTGAGACATTTATCAATTACGACACTGATTTTTGTTCTAAAATAAAAAAATTGTTAGTGGATCAACATTTAAATAATAAATGGTTGTGTTTCCTAAGTTTTATTCAAATTGGTTGTACTAACAAAATATGAAATACTTTTTATGCTAGATATATAGAGCTAATTGCAATAAAATGTAACTAAGAACAAGCAAGAAGACCATCAGAAAGTATCTTGATCGACGTCAGAGCAATAATTCTTGGCCGAGGATCAAGATTGAAGGTTCCGCTTGTAAATGCGATGCTTCGATATTCACTTAATGAAGACATATTGAATCGCTAAGCGGCAACGGACAAGACATAGGCAATGTTTAAACTGACGTGCGGCTCTTTTATGCAGCATCCGCTCCTGTGAGGTAGCCCAGAATTAACTAAATTGTATCAATTTAAAACGAGGTTACAAAAACAAAAAGTAACTAATTGCTTTTCGGGCTCTAGCCAAACACATCAGGGTAATGTAAAGGTGTTAACAAAAGGTTACATTATCCATTAAAAATCCAAAGACAAGAGAACCCAAATCAATTAGCGACAAACATTTCGGAGCAAAACAAATGTCACGTCCACTGATGTTTTATTTAGGTTTGAACCGGGACTCAGGAAAGTTAACTTAGATTTTTAAAAGTTTGTTCAAAAGTTACTCCCGCGGCAGTCTCGCCTCGCACCTGATAAAGTAATTTTACGATTCCCTAATTCTCACTTTTGAGGAGGGTTTAAAAAAGTCAAAAGGTTTTTCTGCCTTTAAACGTAATTGGGGTCGCATTAGTAAGTTTGACTGAGCGTTCATTTTTAATTTCTAACGCGTCGTCATTTGGCGCTTAAATAACATTATTCCACTGAATATATTGTACTAAACGGTTTTCTGCATTAGTTTTAGTGTTGTAATTACGGCCTATTGTACTTGTATTTATACTTGGACGACCACATAAAGGCATCCAGTTTCATGTACAAAGGGGGTCGTATTGTGCCGCCGACAAAAACTGAGTGCCTCGAACTTCTTGCGTACAAAATAAGAACAAACGTGTCATCGATGAAATGACGCGTGTCGACCAATCGGGCGCAACGGCCCCAGACGTTCGTGACGTCACCGTGCCACCGACCAATCGGAGTGGTCCGTCGCCTCCGGTCAACTTGGACTAATTGCCCATGTGTGCTACAACGCTAGTTTTGAGAAGAATTCGTGCGCGTGAGTTGACTCACACGCATACATATGACGAGCTACTTAGGTATTATTCTGAACCGTTAAAAATATTTGAACATATAACTTCTTCTAAACTTGGTCCAAATTTGCATAACAGAGAAACGAAACAGGATGTCGGCTAGTGGAAGTCTGAAAGTGACTTTTTAATTATAACAATAAAAATACTTTCTCAAGCAAACAGTCCAACTCCGTAGTAATCTGCAAATCATAATTTTGACCATTCTACTTGTGTATAGTAAAGCATGGGAATATTTTAAAATTGCTCTTAGTTTTATAATGAGTAATTAATTTAGCTAACTGTTGGCCAGTGGGAATAGAAGTGGAGTAACAATGGCTAAGGCATGCAAAAGAAATAAAACAGTTTCTAATGGTCTAATGTAGTCAATATAAAAAGCACAGACTAAAATAGAATTAAATATTTTTTTATGTTTGCAGCTCATTAATCTGTCTTGGTTTTTGGCGCCTATAATTTAGGGTTTATAGTAAAACAATACAAAGTTATCTCTTTTTCTAAATCATCCCATGAGTCCATTATTGAACAATTTCTTTAAGGAAAATGTTAATGCTATGAGAATAAAAATCAAACCACAAATTTTAACAGCCGTCGATAAAACACTTACGGCTTTTTTTAGCCTTCGAGAAAATACAATGTCTCTATAATTAACATTGGAACAATAATATCGCGTTTATGGCGTTAGATAGTTAAACCGAAGCAGTCAATAAATTAATAAGCCTTGATAATCTTCTAACATTGTTATCAAGTATCAGATTGTCAATCAAGTGACCAATTATGGTGGTCAGTGAAATACCTTCGGTAACTTCGTTGGCCTAAACAGCAAATAGTTTAATGACGAAAATCACGATTCTGTAATGCAGTTTCATAGCTTCTTCTACATTGGTCATTTTGTTATCAGTTATCGTGTCGTCGTGATCGTCTAGTAAATTTTTAGGTTCATTAATTTCTTCATTGTTATCTATTTTGGTTCCTGTGTTACTCGTGGCATTAATATCAGCGGACAACATCGTGAATATTTGAAAAGGGCTACTTGAGGTGTCTTTAGCATCCCTTTCGGACAAGATGACCAGACTTGTGTCAATGTTTGCCCTCACGGACGGGCATTAAGTAGCTCGTTGCTCTGAATAGAGGCCCGGCATAGCAAATGAGATGAGTGCAACCGTGAATGCGTGTTTGCAAAGATGTCTTGGACGCAACTGGGACATACTGTTATTATGAACTTGTGAATGGACAATCAATTGTACCTTTTTTGTGCAATAATGTGGCTGTTTATTTAAATATGAAGTAATAAATTTTTGTCAGCAAATGTTTTGGTATATTGAAAAAAAAATGTAGTCGTTGACTTATTGTCATTTTTTATTTTGGAGTTGAGGTGTTTTAGTTTTTGCTTAATTTATACCACATTATAAATAGCCTCCACAAAATTATGATTTTCTCGGCTTCAATTATATTTTTATTTATTTTGGGATTTCAGAAATTAATCGGGTGGTAAATTTTTAGTCTGCGCAATAAAAAATAATGTGTCATTATAAACTTACCTTGCGCGATGCGTACAGCTGGCATCTTGATTCTCATCTTGATTTGGTCACCTATTTTTAGATCTTGAACGACTACTTTATCCTGAGAAATGTTTATCTTAATATTTTACTATCAGGCGACAGTTTTTAGCTCACTTCACACGGACCGCCGCGCCGTCGGTCCAGCGGCTTTATCGGTTTCTTATAACGTTTCTTGATAACAGATTAAATGTCTTCACCATTCCCAAGGGTAGACGTAGCAACATTTTTAGTCATCTTCGTAATTTCTCCATTGTAACTTAAAGTAACTGAAATTACATCTCAAGTTACTTTTTCCTCTTCATGATGTTTCCAATCGAGACAAAGTCACATAATTCTTGATACTCAAATTTTCTGGACATGGGGCCTTATCAACACTCGAACGTGCGTCTCAGAGCCCTATCTAATCTAACCGCACCAATTGGCGATCTTCAGATTCGGCAAACGACTGGTCACTTCGTCCAATTCCAATACGATTTATCAGCAAAACTTATTCACTTTTTAGTCCGTTCAACAAATAAAATAATCACTGTCCGTTGAATAAAAAAAAACTACTATAGTCTAAAAAATTTCGACTTTCGTCGTAAGTAAGAAGATTATTAGCGGCTCGAAAATGTTTTGTGTTTACGATGTATCGGTGCGATCGCGCGCGTGATCGGTGCGAGGCAGGTGCGCCGTCCGCCCGCTCTCGCCCGATGTCCGAGAGCGTCTGTCCTGCCTGTGTCCCTTCGCGCGAGGGCTCCGCGGCCGCATGTCCACAAACTCGCTCTGTCTCGCTCGGCCGGCCGACGACGGCGCGTGCGAGTCCACACGAAGTGGCCAGGGGTTACTCGCGGTCGCTGCCGCATCGGCTGCTCGACAGAGATCGCACCACGCGGCTCCCAGCATCCACCGCCTACGAGCGACAGAGACGGCCATAAATCATAAGTGCCGTGCGTCGGTGTGCGTGCGCGGGTGGGGCGAATATGCAGCGCGTACAAAAGAAAAGGGATAATATTTGCTTGCATATTTCATGACTCGATTAGGAGATGGAATTTTTAATTGAATGGACCGAGCGCGGTCAGTTAACGTTTTACGGATTTTGATATTGAAATGGGTTACCTGACTTTTCGGAACTTTTTAGCGTGTTAAGAAAATGTTTTATACTTCTCTTGCAGACATTTGTTACGTTTTCAGATATTTTCAGGTGTGTTATCATTGTCAATAGTGGCTTTGAAGACAAAAAATATAACCTTTACTATGAAAGACAATGTTCATTACGCCATTTGTGCGTATCATTCATTATGTTTTGTAGTCTCGTAGCAGCAACTACGGGCGCGTAGCGTAACGTGCTTTCGTAGCGTAAAAAAAAATAGTGTTATTAGGTTAATGTTCTACGGAATTATTGAATGAACTTCTAAGTTCTATTTATACGACTTTGTTTTGCATTCCAACTTTTGTAAAGATTTTGAATAATATATTATTAGGTATCAGCTTTTCGTAGCAGTAAGCTAGGTTGTAATATTTAATACAGTATTGTAAATACGGTAAAAAGTAAAAAATCCACAAACATACTCACTCGAACATACGTGAGAAAGTAAACAAAATCAATATAAAAGTAGGAAAACACAAACTAAACAAGTTCGCATCGCAAAACGCAACACGTAGCAATCGTTAAGAAAACGACTAGATATTTCACTTTCACTGGAAACTTTGAGAGCGCATTTTTTCCCGGCGTTATTTTACTTAAGAAGCCGAGAGGAACTTATCTCCGTCGGTCCTTGACTTTAATAAGTTTTATGAGTGTCAGTCCCGGCCGAGACTTAACTGAGGAAGAACTTTTTCATAATTGTTTCACCGCCGAGTTTGCGTTCGATTATTGAATTCGTAATTCGACTGATTGGTCATTTGAGGTTTTATATCGTTTTTCTGCTTTTTGAATATGGAACGATTTTGTTTTAAATTGTTGTGACAAAACTTTTTGTTTATATTGTCGAACTTTTTTCTTTAAAACGGCTTTTAAAAAGAAATAGCCATTAGTATTTTTAAAGAAAAGTTCTTGCGGTCGGCAATATGCAACACTAGAGAGGCATAAACGACCCTTGTCCAAATATCACCCCATAGGCTGAAAAAAAGCACTTAAGAAACTTCGTGGTCATCGAGTGTCCATCCACTGCAATTTCCATAATACATCCGTCCCTCTCTACCCCTTACTCACGTATGGTGAAAATAGAGATGACTAAAGGGTAGTCCGTTTTCACGAGTGGAAAGCTGGGCTATAATGACCGATATACGGTTATCTCGTTCGTGTGTAAGGATGTGTGGGTGTTTTGAGAGGGATGGTGGGTGACGGATGGGAGAGAGGGAAAACTGGAGCGCGCTACTCGCCGCTAGGCGGCGCGGGAAATGCTGGGAAACTCCAGAGAGAACCTTGGGGTTCTTTTCCCGGTATAAGTCTTGCGTGTGCAAACGAAAGTGACTGAGGTTTTTGTTTATGGTGATAACAAAAAACGTTTTAATTAACGGTTATGATTTTCGCGCGTATCTTGTATGTATGTTTATAAGTAATATTGTTTATTAACTCTTATCTCTAAAACGGCAAAACGGATTTCGATAACTAAGATATCGTTAGATTGGTCTTGATAGCCCAAGTGTCTTTAGATAAGCGATGTTAAAAAAAACTGGCGTAGCGGGTGTGAGGTGCTATTATTTGAAGTGAAAAAAAAAAAATTTTAGGCACTTCTATATGGGTATCAAATTAAAGAGTTAGTCTTGAGGATTTAAAAAAGGTATCCCTACAGGGCGACATGAGACTAGTTGCTTTTTTCTAGTATATTTTCTTGTTTAATATTTATCACATAAAAATAGCATTGTAAAATGCAAAATTAAAAAAGGTATATCATGACCATTAATCTATAAAAATATATCAATAAACAAAACAAAAAACTCACCTGCTTTAAAATACAAGACAACGGAAAAGATGGAAACTAAAAATCAAATATAAAAATATTTTGTTCAACATAATATAATAATCTTTTCAGTTGACTTGTCTTTTAATGCAGGTGGGTTTTTTAGTTTTTAAATTGATATATTTTCATAGATTAATATGGGATTCATCAAATGTGGCTAAATAAAAGTGTGTTTGTTTGTCCTTCTTTGAAACCCTAACTTTGCTTAGTTTGGGTGTCAAGGCAGGACAAACAAACATACCTAATCGACTTGATTTTTAGTATAGAGTTAGTTAAGGGATGGAGAGTAACATAAGCTACTTTTTTAGGGTTCCGTACTTCAAAAGGAAAAACGGAACCCTTATAGGATCACTTCGTTATCCGTCTGTCAAGACCATTTTTCTCAGGAACGCGTGGAGGTATCAAACTGAAATTTGCAACTAATACTCAGGTTTACTGTCCCTTGGAGCTGTGAAAAAATCAAACTTCTAAGCCAAAGCAATCAAAAGATACAGCCGTTTATGCCCCAAATTTCCGCAAATTTTCGAAACTCACACGGGAATCAAAACCTACAGGGTACTTCCCGTGAACTTAGAATCTTGAAATTTGGTACGAAGTAACGTCTTATATTACAGATAAAGGAAAAATTTTGTTACATCATAATTAATAAAAATATTTTTGAAAATTTTCGATTTCATTTTTCAATAAAAATACCATAACTATGACTCGATTGTCGTGATGGGTGAACTTTTACTTATATTATTAACTTATTGTACGGAACACTCGGTGCGCGAGTCCGACTCGCACTTGGCCGGTTTTTTACAACGGGATAAAAAGGGAACGTTAACTACGCGGGTAAAGCCGCGGGCGGAAGCTAGTAACAAATATTTTCTTGTTCTTTTTTGTCTTGGCTAGAGGTAAGCTCTAGAAAACTTTACATTTGCAATTATGTTTCGACTTGCATAACCTATTTTGAATACAAAAAAGTTAGTTATTTAAGTTAAAAAAGAATCTTGTTACTTAACTGAACGTTGAAACTTTTTTCCCCGTTATTCTATTATTGAATGTGTCAACGGATCCTTTTTTTTTTCTAGTTCCTGCAACATCTGTCTCGCAGGATACGGCAAAATTACTCAATCCGAGACCTGTAACGTTATATTCGAGAAAGTATCGAGTTCAAAATTGTGTTGACTTGACTATTTTTTTCGTCGACAAAATTATCGTCACGGTATATTGCGTGCGTTTGGGGGCAATGGGAAATTATGGAGCGTGGCTTAAAGACATATTTCGTAATTTATGTAATTATTTTTATTCAGTAAATAAGCCAACTAAAATTATATTAAAGAGTTCACTCTTTAATATACCTAATTTTTTTAATATTTTTTTTATTTACGACGGTGAGACTCTTAACTTTCATCATGCCTGATGTTAAGTATTGATAAGGCTGAAGATGGAAGCGAGCCTCTCCCGGAATCCTCATTCACTGAGGAGCTGGCTATCTTATCTCTAACTGCCGGAACACAACAATGCTGAAAACATTGTTGTTATGGCGTCAGACTTAGATAAGATGGTGGTAGCTAGCCAGATGGACTTACAACAAGTCCTATCACCAACCAAACCGAATACAATATGTACCCCCGCTGGGAATCGAACCCGGGACCCCTGGGTCTGATACCGGTGGTTGTACCACTAGACCACAGAGGCGGTTAATTTTAGTCACACAATCAAAAAACCCCTAAAAACGAAAAAATACGGACAATTACAACTTAGTTCGTGAAATATAGCGCGTTTGATATCCATAAAAGTGGTTTTATTTCAATGATTTTCTAAATTCCAATGACCACTATTTTTAAAACACCGAAACCTCGTTACTAACTTCTTAAACGTGTTTAAGCTATAAATTATAATCGTAATTAAGAGGGCCAGTCGCACCCCCACGTAAACGGGTTTAAAATAGATTCGGGGGCAGTGGTCACACGTGTGACAGACTGACGATAGAACTTCATTAAAGACTAGCTGTCGCGACATCAAAATACCGACGTGAACTTAAATCTGCAGTTGCTGTCAGTAAATGTTTTTTTTTATCAACAACCGACGCTTAGCTTTCATCATACCCTGATGTTAAGTAATGACAAGGCTGCAGGTAGAAGCGCCTAGGTATCTTGGAATCCTCATCCATTGAGGAACTGACTATAAATGCCAAATGCTGGAACACAGTATACCAAATGCTGAAAACATTGTTACTAAGGCGTCAGACATAGATAAGATAGGTGGTAACATGTCAGGCGGAATTTATAACAAGTCCTACCACTACAAAAAACCAAACCGAACACAATATATATTCGAACCCGGGACCACTACGTCTGATGCCGGTGGTGTTACCATTAGTTCACGGAGGCGGTTAAGATTAGTGATCATATTCTTGAATGTCTCCATTTCTTCTTCTTCATCTAATCCTATGAACAGTAGATGCTTTAATTATGTTTCGCCAGTAGCGTGCTACTTCAACGGCTTTCGGGCTGGCCTCATTAAGATTGCGTGACATGCTGGGACAGTAACTGTAAGCTAGGCTAAGAATAATTAGCCAGTGAGTCCACGCGGGCAATTGTGGATTTGATGGAAACTAACGACTGCAACTACAGTCGGAGCGAGAACGAAAGAGTTAGCGAAAGTTGTTAAACTGCTTCAATCTCAGGACAAGTGCCGCGTTACTATCTGGAACTGAATTGTATATTTTTTTATTTAACAGTAAAATTATAATATGCCTACTCTTTGGTTTAGATAAGGTTGCATAGGCTATAACATCGAATTTCGTCTCCGTAGTCACTCGATAATTTGCGCAAAATTTTAAATTTAACACAAAACCCCTTAAAAAAATTGACAATAATTGTGTTAACAGTGTTTATTCACACCTTCGTCATGTTAAAACATTATCAAAGCTTATTTCACTATTAGTACGTTTAATGACTATTATAATCCCACCTTATCAGTTATTGCAGTATATTGAGTAATAATAAGATAACATTTTTATATTTTCGAGATATATTATTCTGTTAATATGAAAATATTTAATAGTAACAGTAAAGCCAAGTGACCGATGTATCTCCAATAGTTTTTGCTCTGCGGTTAAAAATAGAAAGAAATATGGGGTGGGTTCCCTACAAAATTAATTTTAAGTCAGCGTTCAAATTTTAAGTGCGTCCATTTATTTTGCAGCGTCTTTTTGAATGGTGATGATTTATATCACATAGGAAGATCCAATAATGTACCTTTAGTGAAGTATAACTTTGTTTATAATAATCAAAGTTTGAAAATAACGAAAATTTTTTGTTAAGTACACGCTTTTTAGATACATTATTGTATGATAAGCCAAAGGCCCATGTAACTTCTTCACCTTCATTTGTATGAGAAGCTGGATAGTTATCAGCTTTTGAGTCAAAATGATGAACGGTCCACCAACAGTGTCAATTTATATCCTTATCTAAATTAGGTATAATCAGTTTAATTTAGACCCGATTTCATCAATTAAATAACCGACCGATTACACACTAAACGTTTACGCATTTCAGTTGTTCTTTAAGTTCAGAGGGACAGAAAGTTGTTTTTAACAATGAGTATATTATCTAATCGACAGTTGGTGAACTTTAGTGGTTCAAACGTCACTAGGTAATTTCCACCTATAATATTATTAGTAGGTACCTATATTAAAAGCCGGTTATCATTCTGCGTATTTTTTCAATGAAATCGTAAAACAGGATTACTTATTTGACATGTGGCTAAGTCTCAGGAAAGAACAGAGGAGCCGCTTTTAAAAGGCGACAACCAAAAAGCTCTCAAGTGACGTAGTTTTTTTGCAAATACCATCATGAATGGAACGTTAAAAAGTAGATTCCGAAAGCTTTAAAAAGCGAAGAGAATGTTGAGTTTTTTTTTCAAGTTATCGTTTGAACGAGTATTGACGAAGTTGCGTGACGTAGGCGTATATTTAAGGATAGTAATTAACCGATGGACTAAAAATATTTTTTGAGCGACAAATATTCTAGGTGAGTGACTTACCCCCATGTTCTAAGTCGTTCCTCCAAAACTTTTTACACTCCACTCAACCTCGTCGTGGGTAAAAATGGTAGTGTGCGCTAGGCCTAACACGGAGTGGCTACGTACTATTTGGCTCCTCCAGGTCCTTTCGGGTTATGACTTAGAATACCGATTTCGAGGAGTATTTTGAAGAGGTTTTCAATGAGGTTTAAGTCGAGGACGAGTAAGTTTTGGAGGAACGACTTAGAATATGGGTGTTAGTCGCCAATCTAAACTAACTTAAAGCTATTTTTTCCGCAACCCAACCCAGATCTTTAGTTACTTTATTCCTCTCTTTAATAATTGCATTAACGGGAAACGACTTCAAACTAAAACTTATTGTTCAAACATAAAAAGTTCTAAAACTGTAAATATTATATTTTAATGATCGATGTTTACGTCATTTAATTATGATTTCATTCAGTGTTACAATGATGCAAAATCTGCGAAGTATTGCTCCACAAAATAAGATTAGTATAGTAAACGTTACAGGAGGTCTACTCTCTAAGCACGAAACTCGTAGTTTCGGCCTAAGTTACGGACGATTCCTACTCCGTATCACCTACGGACAGCTTATTAGTTCGGAGACCCGAACTAACAATGAATGAGTATACGTTTTGACATTGTCCCTACTCCCAATATATTTGTGCCGTTTGTCAAAAACTAGTACATCCGAAATCAATAGAGAGAAGGCTCCATCCGTAGTTTCGGGAAATTTACGGACGGGGGTTTAATTTCCGTATCTTAGTTGACGGGCTTATAAAATAGGCCTCAAGATTTGCGTGTTACTTTATTAATATTGATAGGATTGATAATAAATTTATAACTAAGAACGTTTTGTTCCATGTGATGAACGTGATAATAATGACAAATGCTTAGTGCCTAACCTACTTAATTAGAAAGCTGTGTGATGTTCTCTGAAATACTAATCCTAACTAATATTATAAATACGAAAGTGTGTTTGTTTGGCCTTTCTTGACGCCCTAATTAAGCAACAAATCGACTTGATTTTTGGCATAGAGTTAGTTGAAAGGACGGATAGTAACATTATCCTGGTACTATTTATCCCGGTATTCTCACGGGAACGAAAAAAAGCAAGTTATTTTTTTTTATTTTTTTTTTATAGAAAAATATTGGAAAAAACATCTCGGTCACGAGTGAAGTCTCAGATGGTCAAAACATCAACTCAGCCACAAGTGAATGCTCATATGGGACCATCTCAGAATTCACTATTGCCGAGTTGATTTATTCCAATATTTTTCTATTTAAAATTTATTATAAGTATAAATATAGATATGAAAAAATGCAAAAATTAAAAAATCATTAATCTAATTTCTAATCTGCTTTCGTTCAATAGAGTGTACGCGTCGCCAGTATCTGAACAAAGCGATATGGAACAAAACCTTAATATAAGGGCACAGTCACACTAACATTAATGCCACAGCGTAACCATGTTGACTTAGGGCTTCACAAATCGTAGAGATGTATAAATTTTGTGTGCGAGTGTTTTATTAGCGCTAAGTGTTAGTCAAGATAACCGGTATTTATTATATGTCAGCTAGTGTAATTGGGATGGATGTTAGGTCTGCGCGGGCGCCTACTGGCTAATCAGCGCTGCCAAATACGTTGGACTAGGGATGTGATGGTAAAGCACGATAATGGATAGGTACTTCAAAATTTGTGAAGTGCCAAATTATCTTAACCTAGCTGTAAGTAATTAAAATAATTTGAGTTACGAGTATATCATTAGTGCTCATAGTAAGTTCTCATGATCTTGACCTTAAAATATAGAAGATACTGAAAAAAAAATAAGAAAAATAAATTGTTATACATGTGATTTTTTTTCCGTTTTTATAGATAATGATTGGTTATGGTAAATTTTAAATAGAAAAATATTGGAAAAAATTAACTCGGCCACAAGTGATTCCCGTCTGAGAATTCACTTGTGGCCAATATATTTTTTCCAATATTTCTCTATTTAAAATTTACCATACCTAAGTATAAAAACAACATTGAAAAATGCAAAAATTAAAAAATCATAAAAAAATAATGATTGGTTTTTGATTTCCCTACGTTCAGCTCAAATTATTCGTAATAGTTGTTTTATTTCATACTATAGCAATCACCTATAATTTTATTAAGGTTTTAATTTAGGTAATCTATTCAACTCATTTTCTACACAATAACCTGACTCAGACGTTAGAGCAACACTAAAATCTCTAGAATACAGCTTGGAAGCTAGCAGAGCGTCCGCCAACGCATCATAAATTTAGGAGGACCTCGCATTAATCTGGGCAAAGGCTAATTCTAGGCAATTAGGGGAAAGGTCTGTACGTAGGTTTGTATGAGAGCCCGATGTGGGTGCTGTAAAAGTTAACATTTAACAGACCTTCCCAAGCAGCAAAATAACATTATAACATAAGAATTATAAGGGTACAGTTCTCATACATATTTTATAACCGCACTACTTTTGCCATTCTCCTTATAGAAGCAAGCTATAATTGTATTTTACTAATATGTAAATCACTCCTGTAAGGCAACCTTATTATCGTTTATAAATCCAATTTATAGTTACTATAAAGCCACTAGCCACATGTCGTCCTGACGGGACATGAGACAAGTTTGTTTTTTTGTAGTATGTTTTCTTGTTTAATATTTATCACATAAATATATCACTGTAATATGCAAAATTAAAAAGTTATAAAAACATTAGCTAATTATAAATGGTAGTTATAAAGCTGCTACAAGGGTTTTGCCCGTATAAAGTGCGTTTATTGTAGTCTTATTATCAATCATATGGCATAAAGGCAATATTTTTGGCTTTATTAACCGTTATATGGCAATTTTTTGCCGCTTGGGTTATTGCTGACTTTGTTTTATATGGAGGATAGCCGATGCTTTCTAGTTTGGAACGTCCAAAGCTGTCGAAAATATAGTAAATAGTAAATTTATTTTGCATTTTCAATGCTTACGTACAATCGGGTAACTTCCCGGTTGAAAAGTAGAGTCTTTTTTACATCATTTTATAAACTTTTACATCACAACTAATAGAACATTAATAGGTATTGCATTTAAATATTAAATTGTTTCTTTAACCTTATTACTTTCTACTACTGGTTGACCAGTTCCCCCATTGTACCTATGTGAAACTAAAAAAAAATTAGAGAGGCGACAAAATGTATTTTTGTAATTTTCCATTATAATTTATCATTATCATTAAATTAAAGTTACCTCTTCATCATCGTCCTTGCAATAATGATTGTAAATTAAGATCAAGATATTATTGCTTACAATAATATTTTAACAGTGCTATAGCATGTAAAAAACACATAAAGAGATTCCTGTAACAATACGACTATCGTCAAATGATCCACTAAATATTTAAGCTTGTTTTGACGCTGCTAAAGTCTCAAAACTAAACTTTGTCCTACTGGTTTCCGTAGTAAACCCCCGATTTGGGTTTTAACAAAAACTTTATATTTTACTAAGTACCAACATGAATATTCTGTGGTGCATCTTCAACAAAGTACATCCAAAATGAAAGTGCTATTAGATGTAATAATTATATCCTAACTTCTCAATAGGCATCCTCGATGTCGAAAGACCGGGCATCTGCGCCCACGCACCGAGCCTGACTCATCATTGCGAAACCCATCTGTTTGTTGAGCTGACGTGCTAATAGAAAATCTGCATATTCGTCGAAAGCCTCTGAACATTTGCGAAATCAATCTTATTCATATTACGTGCGGGGTTTAGACCCAATATTGTGAATGATATTTATTTCGGGTACTTTAATGATAATACTTTGAACTTCACTGAATTGAAAGCTAAAAAAATCATGGTTTTTTTTGCAAGACTCCTGACTATCGATATTTCCAAAAATGAAGATATAGATATGAATCGTTGGCAGACCCGATGCAAACTGATTGATATGTGTTGAACTACTCAGTTGTATGGTTCTGCTGCCTTTGGATTGCACTCTGAAATATGGGAAAACTCAAAAAAAGTATATTTAGTCACCTATTCCATTAGATTCTAGGGACAGTTACTTAAACGCAGTTTTCACTGACTGAACAACATAATAATCCTGCATAAATGATTAAGGTCCATTATGCAACCTTCCGGAAGGCACGAAAACATGAACCCCAGCCTGTAATGTTATGAATTTTGCTAATAATTTTGCTTTACATTTGGCGCAGGGGTACTACTAACACCACCTTCTGCGCCAGAGGTCCCGGGTTCGATCCCCGGACAAGACAAATATTTGTGTGCATGAACATGTCTATTTGTCTTGGTCTGGGTGTTTAATATGTATATTATGTATGTATTTAAAAAAAAAGTATATAAGTATGTTTATCCGTTATCTAGTATCCATAACACAAGTTCTTCATGATACTTAACATGGGCTAGATAATTGGTGTGATTGTATGGAAATATTTATTTATTATTTATTATTTATTATTTATTATTTATTATTTATTATTTATTATTTATTATTTATTATTTATTATTTATTATTTATTATTTATTATTTATTATTATTATTATTATATTTGGACAACTTACGTGGAGGACGCTGGCTTGCAGAGAGAGTATAAACTACGATACAAAGATTAGGTACTTAGTTATAAAATCTTATTGGTTATACATCACAGCCAATGGAGTCATTGAACATTGTAGATTACGAAGGTGATTGAACACAGTGACAACATATTAACTAAACCGACAGATATAATTGTAACCGAAAAAAAATGCAGTTGTATTAACTTAACAAGTTCTCGCTGACAAAATAATTATTCATCGAACCCAACATAGTTATTAGTTTTATTGGTTTCAATAAGTTGTTCTTGAATTATTGATTAACCATCGAAGCACCTAACAATTAAGGCAATACGAATCCAAAGGCCCAATCAGTCTGATGACTCAACCACAAAGTTATGGCTGCCACAATAAAGTCACTACTTACTAAGAAAGTCATTACTTAAAAAGATGCAGCTTCGGTCGCCTTTTTTATGAACGACGGGGCGACTATTAGTCTTCTCATCGCACCTGATGTTAAGTATTGATAAGGCTCAAGATGGAAGCGAGCCTCTCCCGGAATCCAAAATCACTGAGAAACTAGCCTTCCCTTTTATATCACCTTTCTATCCCATTTTCATCACTGGAACTGAGAAGAGAAAGCTAGGAGCTGTGCCAAAACCTCCGCTCTACTTCGGTGGACTGGGATTTACGAACCAGTTTAAATATCCTTCCTACTACTATTATAAATGGAAAGTATGTCAGTTTGTTTGTTTATTTGTTTGTTTGTTACTCTTTCTTTTTGGCACAAGTATAGTTGATAGCCTGGATTAAAACATACGATACTTTTTATCCCGATATTCCCATGGAACAAGAAGCACGCGGGTGAAGCGGCTGCTAGATCGTAATAAACCAGGATGAAGACCAGGAAAAAATGGTGAACGATTCTAGGTCCGCACAATCCGCATCTCCGCAACAATGAATAGACACAGTTCGCAACTCCTCTCCACAACTCCCTCGCTCCGCATCACAACAAATAGTGGCCTATGTCCTTTTTGACCTTCAAAAAAAAGAGGAGGTTATCAATTCGGTCGTATGTTTTTTAGTTTATGTTTGTTACCTTAGTACACGATCATTTAAAAACCGATTTGGATAATACTTTTTTGTTTTCAAACAAAAAAGTATTCTTACAAGTATAATACTTTTGGGTATACTTACAAGTTGGTCCCATTTTTGTCAACATAGGATCTGATGATTGGATCCTGGTGAAATCGAGGGAACTCTTCAAATATTATAAGCACACGCTTATCGATTTCGATGTTTTTCGAAGTATCTGGTGTATTTGCTTCTGAAAAGCACCATTTGGTGGATTGAAACTGATGATGAAGACCACAAATGGTCATTGGAACAATTAAATAAATACTTAGTATTCTACGGAAGCGATACGATTACTTTAATATGGTTCAGAAGCAATTTATGCTGGTCTCAATGCATGTGATAAAGTGGAGCTGATCATGAAGAACCAGCAGAACTCCTCTATAATTTACGTCCCGGCACCAGGTATTTGGTAAAAGGGAATGAGCAGTTAAAGGGAATAAGGTTATTGCCGATGAGTGTAGGCACGGGACTGCATCTACCTTTAAAAAATGTAAAATAAAATACTTTTTATAAAAAAACAAAACCAACTTCAAAAAACAAAAAAATTTAAGCATGCATGCATTCATATGAGCATTTTGAAGTCGGTGCCAGCCAAGGCAAGAAAAATTGGACTGAAAAGTAGAATGCATTGGCTGGCACCGACACCAAAAGGCTTATTATTTGCTTTTTAGTTTCTTGAAGTCGGTTTTCATTTTTTCATAAAAAGTTATTTCACGTTCCAATCTACGTCATCAGCAACATTGATTCAGTGATCGTGATTTCGGGAAATACATATTACCAACGAGCGACTAAGACCAGCAATTTGTCATTCCCTTTTTTAACCGACTTCAAAAAAGGAGGAAGTTATTCAATTATTCAACTCGTAGGTAAAATTTTTTTGAACTTCTATAAGTACATCTACATTTTCACTTTTATTACATTATTACAATAAAAATAATGCATCAACGATCTACTGATTTCACGTTCTTATACTGTGCACTGGGAACTGAACCTTAAACGGCTAGAATTTATGTGGGTTCCATACAATCGACATTGTCTAGCCTCGAGAGAATCATTCAATGAACTTTGGGTGTAGCTTGGTATTAAGATCTGCTATTACTGCATCAGGTGAAGAAACCCACTTACAATGTACTAGTTTACTTTTTAGTTCCAATCAATTCAAGAAGATTAATTTGTATTTCATAAATAAGAAGATAAGACAGAAGAAATATCAGACAGTATGTTCTTTTACGAAATCGAGTAGGTCCAGCTTTTTTTTTTCATTTTTAGTAAGTGGTGCCTTTTCAAATTTGTAATTGCACCACCTAAAAATAATAAGATATAGCATAAAAACTACACTTTTCTTATTATATTTATTAAAATATGTATATATGTATGTTTTAGGTATATGTATATATATATAAACGTAATTTACATCGCCTGCTTACGTATCTATCTCTAAAACGTACTAGGTTGGCTGGAAGAGATCTCTTTTAGAGATAAGTCCACCTTTGCAAATATGTATCTATAACATTATTTTGAATGTATAAGTGCAATAAAGAGTATAATAATATTTTAGTTAACTGTTGTAAAACATTCGAAAAATATTAACTGTCAGACATCGGAAAACGAGACATAACAGATATTCATTGTTGTGCAATCGCGGCGATGTTGTATGAATTAAATTCAAAGTTAATATCTTGCTCACTCTTTTCTTTTTTGATCTTGTTTAGTCTTGTTTATCAATTGTAAATGAAATCGCAAATATAAATTAGTTTTTTTATTTTTATTTATTTTGAACGATTTATCTTTTATTTTATCACAGAAACAGCCACTTAAGCATACAAAAGGAACGTTAGACAAAAGAGATTCGTATTTTGAATAAATGTGGTAGCGCGTGCCGGGGTCCGATACACAGATAACATCAGTGTGTGCTACCCTTTACTTTCAAGTTTTTTCGTATGCTGGTTCATTATATGGCATGTTTTTTTATGAATTTATTTTTAACTAAAATAAAAAATCTTAACCTTACGCCGAATTAACTAAATGTCGGTTAGATAATAGTGGATTTTAATTATCATAATATCTTTGAGTCCAGTTCAACTTTAATGAAACGAAGGAAATGGTAATCGGCTGGTTATCTTTTTTTTTAATTCACAACGGGGAGACTCTAAGCCTTCATCATACCTGATGTTAAGTATTGAAAGGGCTGAAGATGGAAGCGAGCCTCTCCCGGAATCCTTAGCTACTGAGGATCTGGCTATCTTAACTCTAACTGCCGGAACACAACAATACTGAAAACATTGTTGTTATGGCTTCAGACTTAGATAAGATGGTGGAAGCTAGCCAGGCGGAGTCACAACAAGTCCTACCACCAACGAAACCCGAATACAATATGTACCGCTGGAAATCGACCACGGGACCATCTGGGTCTGAAACCGGTGGTTATTACCACTAGACCACAGAGGCGGTTAATAAATGTTGGCCTTGGTCGTATTTTTAATAATTATACTTACTAAATTTTGGTGAGGAGTGTAAAATCTTAAGCGTTGATATAAGTTCACAATTACATAGATTAATCAAACCCTATCTATTTTATTTGTATCTGATCGTTTGTTTATAGACTCAGATCATAATAAATGACTTTTCATAACGAGGTCAATCGAAATTGAATTGCGCTCTTTTTCGGTTGAAACACCCATTAAAAAGTTTTCATTACAAATCAACCATTTAATTACATCAAAGACCAATAAAATTATGTCGGCAATCCTCCCCTAAACTTAATAAATGAAAGTCAACTTGAAAACCATAAGGAATAACAAACTAAGTTTGTCATGGAGACATTGAATTCCAAATTCAATGCATGCACCGTTTTCATCAAACGACTTTATTATAGCTAATAAACGCGGGAATTTGCATTTTTGAATTATATATTTTTTATTCTAAACACGATATCAGCCTGTACTTTTGGCGCGTGGTACTGGCAGGTACTGTCTATTGACCGTAGGCCGCCCCTCTCGGGTCACTCGGTTCGCTTTTCGAAGTTAGAGCTTTTTTGAATTTCGAATCGGCTTTGTTAGGTCAGGTGAAAGAAATGCTGGCCGAGTATTGTTTTGATTTCTTTTTATTACGGTCACTCAGTGGAAGTGGAAATAAAATTAATATTGAGTCACTTTTCTCATGTTGGTTTTAAAAGCAGTTTAAAATGGGGCTTTGAAGTGCTTTGTAACAAGTGGATAAATTTTTCTGTTTTAGTTCTAAGTTTTTTACTACCAATTTTTTTTTATTTCTGGTCCCATGTTTTAGGCAGGATTTTTTCTTTCTTTTTTGTGTATTTTTTTTATATTTATCTTCTTGAGGCCGTTTTCTTTTTCTCTGTTTATAAATTGGTCCCATTAATATTAGCATTTGTTAATTGATTATCCTGGCTTATCTCGAACTTTCCAAACTTCGCAATATAAGATTTTTTCTCTATAAAATATTATTATTTATTCTAGTAGGTGAACCTTTGTAACCGAATTCGTCTATTTGCCCGTTGTTTTTTTTTAATTTAACCATTGGGAGATCCCAATGTAAAACTAAGTTCCTTCTTTTCGGTTTGGTTAGGTTAGAACTATGGCTAGTTATGCCTTGTTGGTGCCGTCAACAGCACGTACTTTTTATTTGCACAACGAAAACCCGCTCTATTACAAGCGACGTAAGGGCGCTCTCAAGATCAAAGTATAAAGCCGTAGCTGCTGTGACTGTACTCAGTTTTACAGTAGAAAGATCTAGTTTGGACCCTGTCTATCCTGTTTTCTGATTATCACAATATCCTAAGTTGTTGTATATAACTACTATTTTGAAATTAAAACTCTAAGGGCCGGTTTCATCAGTGTCAGATAAGTTGTAAATAGCTTATCAGGCAAAAGATTTGACATATTTTTTATATTACATTTGTCAAATTATCTGGCAGATAAGCTATCCAGAACTTATCTGCTGGTGGTGAATCCAGCCATAAGTATTTTACGACCTTTATAACCTTCTCCATATCGTCTAGAGCAGTATTCGCCCGTTGAGCAGCCACTTCGAAGGTCGCTGGTTCGTGGGCAGCGGTCGATACGCGGTGCCGGGCGGTGCCATACCCTCGCCTGACTCATCTCCTATGGTGACCAGCCTTGAGCTCACCCCTAGTTTTAGATAGCCCTTCAAAACCACCTGTCAAGGGTAAAACGGTCCCTTTAAAAAGTAAGATATTCATTAAGGTTATGTTTGTAACCGACTTCAAAAAAGAAGTAGTTTAAAATTTCGTCACGTATATTTTTATGTATGGTCACCGATTATTTTTTAGTATGGATACTATGGTTTTTGCTCCTCGAAATGTTATAATCGGGTCAGCAGTTTTCAGAAAATATTGAAAATGCTTTCGTTTTAACCTAAAAGGTTTGTACCTAAAATACATGTAGGTACAGAGTAAAAAAAAAACATCCTTTTTATCATTATTTAAAAAGTTTTAAGACAGTGTACAAAAACTTTTTTAAATACTTTCAAAGTAATTCTTAAAGGTATAATTTCATATGCGTATAATAAAGTTCTTACCGATTGTAAAGTCGCCAAAGAAAGACGCTACAATGTCGGCATTGTCGACGTAATTATGTCGCCCGTATGTCATTCTGTGCGAATACATACGGAACACGTACACTGCGAACTTGGGTAAAGAAAAAGCAGTATTTTTTTCTTATTTTGATAAGCGACGGAAAAATGCTTAGCTTTTAAATAAAAATGTTTTTTTAGGATAATCAAAGGAGTGATGCTGATATTATTATATCAGAGGGCCTACCATCGTCTATAAGAAACCATTATGTCTTAACACTAGGAGTGCCACCGTCCCATTTTTGTCCCACCCGCAAATTTGATATTCTCTAATGTTTTAATTTTTTGACGTAAGGCCGTGAAATTTCTTGACATTTAATATTTTATTATAATTATTATATTTAAGATAATTTATGTCTAATGAAAACAATAGTAAGAAACTCGTTTTACCTTGAACTGCCATTGGGTCATTTTTGTCCCGTCAGTTTGCGGGGGTGAAAGAAGAGGCGATGCGTGTGTGGCTATGTAATTATGCATAGGTTAGATCAATCAGTTGGTTCACTAACCATTTGCATAAAAAAAAAACCATAAAATATTTTGGCATATGGTAATTTAGACTAATATTTATCCATAACTTTTTTTCCATAACAAATTAAGCATAATTGTCTTAATCATATATAAAATTAGCCTAATCATATTTAAGCATAAAATTTATAAGCATATCTTTATAAAGGCATAAAAGTATCAAACTATAATGAATATAGTCATAATCATCTTACGCAAAACGGAAAAGGTAATTTTCTTAAATATTTTTTATATGTATGTTTTTTTTACTTATTTAAAATGATTAAAAGGCGGCTTAGGGGTGGCCCAAGGGCCACCCCCGCCGCACCTAAACCTACTTTGACACTTTATAGAAAATACTGGTTAAAGTATCTTTTTTATTTTTATATGGATGTTTTTTATACCTAATCAATTTTAGTAAAATATACTATTAGGCGACTGTACACTATGCCTAAAAACATTGTGCAAATTATACCTATGCATAAATATATTAGGCCTAAATATAATTATTCCACAGTACATATGCTAAATCAATTATGACCTAGTATATTTATGCCAAAAAAATTATGCCAAATTCGTTGTGCCAAAACATTTTAGGAATACATTTATTATGTTAACGAAAGGGATCCCTAATCAGTTGCATATTGCTTAGCGTAGAACACTACCTATTACGAGTAAGTTCGTGGATTGGTATTTTGTTTACTATATAAATTACCTATATTTTATATAAATTACCCCCCTAGAACCACCGCCGTGCTAATTTTGTCCCATTATTATTTTTTCAAAGTTCATTAGTATAAATCTTGAAATTATAGTCAATATGCAAACATAAACATGTTTGAAGTAAGTTACAAATTGTTTTAATAATAATTTTATAATAATATATTAATACTACGGGACTAAAACGCGACATTCGTTATGTAGTACAACTATGACATTATATAATTATAATGGAACGCGAAAATAATTTTATGCTTTAAATGTAATGGTTGACATTTTCAGCAATCCTAGTATTAAGAACGTTTTGTTTATATTGAAGTTGTCACATTTTGAGACAGTTCACACTTTGGGGGCGATGATTCAGCGAAGACGTCGCAAAACTTCAGTCAAAAACAAGCTTAATTTATGAGATTCGTAGTACAAAGTAGCATGGTAAGATTTAAAAAATAATGCGCTAAGACTACAGCTTGAAGTTTAAATTAATTGAACGGACAAATGACTTAGTCCTCTTGTTACTTGAAAATTTAAATTTCGTGTCATTTATATTTTCCTATGACGTTTCAAAGTCGGAATGTTTGTGGTGGATTTATCAATTTTTTTCTATTTCTATGAATTATATTTAAGAAAATGTGTGAATTTCATAAGGTCCACGTAGTCAGTAGGTGCACCAGCAAGCCTGTTCTCGCCATAACCGACATTGATGGGCCCACAAAAGAATTATTCTGCCTTCACGTGCGGATATCAACTTTCTTAGGGAAATTGCTTCGCGTTTTATTAATACAGGCATTGTGACCAATTTTATCTGAAACCAGTGAGCCTGAAGCTTTATTATGCTACTTTCATTGATGTTATAGATGCTTTCTATACTTACTCCGTTTTATTTTGCATTAGAAAGTTTACTAGGCTGACCGACTGTCCTGTATTTTACAGGAAGTCCCGTTTTTTTAAACTTTTATTTTGACCGTGTCCTGTAAAATATGAAAAATACAAGACTATAAATGTTCAAAAAACAAATACCTTATAAGCAATAAGAACATTAACACATTGACCCTTATTTTTTTCCTTAAATCCTGTAAATTTTTTATCGCGTGTACTGTACTGTATAATTATTATTAATTAATTAAATTAAATTAAAATCATTTATTTCAGTAAAGTTGTAGCCATAATGTTAGTAATGTTAGTCACATACATTGTATCTTAAATGATATGTTAGTAAAATTATCTGTTGTCCTTCACTGAGTGTGTGTGTGTGTATTAGCACACAGGGTTTATCCCCGAAGAAGAAAGAAGAGAGTGTCAGTCGTGAAACAAGTTATGATTCCGAAAACCGTTAGATAGATATTCCTAACGCTAATAAATAGAGTGTGATAATAAAGAGAATTATGATGATAATATCATCATCTGCTCCTGATTACGTTTTAAATTGCCTGTGACTTTGGATTTTTGGGTGTCCTTACTATTTGACACTCTTTCAAGGGAAGTAGTCATCCCGGAAACAAAGTTTCAATCAAAAAGTTTTTTATCTTCTTTTTTCTCAAGTTGCCGAAGTTGTAGAATACATAGGAAGGTGCTCATAAACTCGTAAATACTGTAGCGCATCGTAGCTAATAAGAGGTGTAAAACATTATGCAAAGAGCGTAGCGTAATTTTAAAGACTACTAATGAAATGCAGAACCAAACTCAGCCACTTTAAACTATTTACAATATTACCTACTTATCATACTTTTGAACCACTCGAAAACAAACACTATTACTTCCCCATACGAGTTAATGTCAGGTAACCGATATTATAGTAATAACTATGTACAGCAGCTTCTCTTAAACCGGTCTTAGCAGGGACATAAACTGGTGTCAGTCAACACTAACCCCTGATCTCAACCCTGTGGTCAAGTTCGACTCCTTCATTCCTAATGACGGGGGTCAAGGTCAAACTGACGATTAGCATACAAACAGAGGATCGCATAATGAGTTGACCACGCGGCAGTGGGAGGTCAGAATGTGTAGGGTTGGCAAAAGGTTTTAGTCATTTAAATTCAAATAAACTTTTTGTATCTTATTGTTAAAGATTTATGGTGCATCCACACCGCACAAATTTTTGTTGTAGCGTTTTATGGCAAGTATTCAAAACCCCCACAAAAAGTAACTGCGGTGTTGATGCACCTATAAAAAACTTACTATTTCGTTAAGTTTTTGATACAATGTACGTTCAATTCAAAAACTAATGCCTTAATGTGAAAACACAACAACCATAATCAAACTATAGTTGCTCATAATCATGACAAAACCTTTTACATTTCCCTGCAACTTAAAATGAACCAAAACGCTGGCGAGTGGTGTGTGTTTTAAATGTACGTGTATATTTAAATAATGTTTATAAATAGGTGTCTACTACTATAATCTCAAAATCATTAAACCCCTTAGGCCCCAGATTATAAGACTCAATAGATATCCCATTGTTCTCTTGACGTCCTGCGACTGATGTCCTGCTAGCAAATGATGAATTAAATGTATTTCACCACATCCACTAATTCTATTTTTTTCGCTTAGGTACAAGAGATTGGTAAGTTATTTTTTAGATTTATCTACTGCAAACCCTATACGAGAGAATTAGTTTCACCTTACTGGAATCTGAAATATCAACTTATATAAAAATATTATTAATAAATAGCTAGTACCTATATTCAAAATATAATTTCAATTGACGACCTCCGTGGTAGAATGGTACGTACACCGGTTTCAAGGTGTCGCCTACTCTGAGGTCCCGGGTTCGAATCCCGGTAGGGACCCAGTTGGGGTTAGGTTAATTGGTGTTTAAAAAAAAAAAACACTTAGTGACAACCCTATGTGTTTGGTTTTTGTCACATCTCACTGATGGTTTTTCATAGATGTAAGGTAGCCTAAAGTCAAGGAGGTAGAGTCCAATGTACAGTCACGTGTAATGATATAGAAACACTAAGCATCTTTGTCACATTACAATATAGAATGGTTTTGTTAAGAGAGAGAGCTTTCTTTCCGTGTACGTCAAAGCGATAAGGTTGTAAAGTGTATACATATGCCTTGCACGTGACTGTACATTTACATGCATAATTAAAAGACGAGAATCGAGTAACAAAACAAGAATTTATTTTAAAAGATTTTTAAAACTAGCGATTTAAATAACTATTTGTTACAGGTATGGTTTTGCTAAGGCATATGTAGTTTATTTTATACGTTTAGTGCAAAAGTGATAAACACTGCTGACTGCAAAAGCCTGCGACTTTGTTCACACTAATTAGCATACTCTATCTTACTTCATTTACTACCAAAACTTTCTCTATACATTACCATTTATTGAACGCAAAATGATTTTATAGATATGTAAGAAAAAAAAGGAAACACTTTCAAAAAGGAACATCAGTGTGTTCAACTGTTTGTCAAAGCCTTCAGTCCAGTTTTGTTAGTAATTTGATTGCCTATGTCCGAGCTTCTTTACGTATAGTTTAGACACTAGACAAACAAATTCGTCCCAAGGGGGGATCAAAATCACGATTCAGTGCCTAAATAGGATAATTAGTTCAGATGCGTATTTTTTTTATGAACGACGGGGAGGCTCTTACACAATGACAATATGTACCCTCGCTGGGAATCGAACCCGGGACCCCTGGGTCTGATACCAGTGGTTGTACCACTAGACCACAGAGGCGGTTAAAATAAAATAAAGTTCGAACGAATACCAAAATGTTTGGTGTACCTTTTCGAAATAAAATATCTATATACTTTCTATCTATATACTTAATTCAGGTTCGCAAAATTTGTGACGACTCGATAGGGACTTTGGCGCGTAGTACGCGGCCGAGTAAGGTATCAAATTAAAGGTACTCGAGTCTATTTGTTCCGAGAACTATAAAATATACAAAATGTTAAACGTGATGATCACAAACTGCAATTAAAAAGTGTCATTATTTTCGCATAATTTGGAATTATTCGTCGATCGACGAACCCGCGTATCGGGTTGTATTGTTCTTTGATAGATCCATGAAACTCGCTTATAATTAAAATATGAAATACTTAGAGCCAGTTTCAACACCTACTGATAAGTTCTGGATAGCTCATGTAGCAGATCATTTGACAGTTGTAGTATGAAAATATATCTAATTATCTGCTAATAAGCTATCCAGAACTTATCAGTAGTTGGTGAAACCGGCTCTTACTATTTTTTATTACTACAAAGAATTTAATCTATTTGTTAGCCGGAAATCACCATTAACAGTTCACCATTTAAACTTACAGCTTCCATTCATTCAACAAAATGCATCAAGATATCTGCACTTTAAAAAAAAACATCTCAAGATTGCATCAGTTTTAAAGAATAGGCGAGTGAGAACTTCGAACGCTCGCGAAGAATATGCGAATCCGATATTAGCGTTATCTCAAGATCTATCGATTCGGATATCGAGTGACGCGTATTGTCACACGAAATATTTAGTCAGGAACAGTCGACATTTAAATGACAATTACACGCTACTTCGCTTTTAAATAGGGTTGTCTCTTTATAATTTGACTTAGAAAAATTGTCAATAAAATATTATTTGTGTGAACTTTAACTCCAATGGATAGGTGTTTCGCAAAGTACTTAGCTAGTTTGGCTGATGCTGCACGTAATGTCAGCTACGCATAAATTAAAACAATTACCACGTTGGTCCAACACTTACTCAAACATCCAAATCCTAAGACTGCGGATCCAGTCCAATTGGAGACAATTACCAAATTTAAACGTTATGACCTATGCATAAAGTCATTAGCAGCAAATTCCAAAACAAAAAAATGTGTTAATATTCATTTCTGGTAAAAAATCTTACTTTTTAAATAAATGTATTTTTTTCTTAAGAACTTACTATCGTAGTTCATAGGAACTTAATTTTTATACCTAACTTTAAGAAATCAATTATTGAAGATTAGTACAAATGTTTATAGCAAGAACTCATTAACTTTGTTTTTAACTTAAATAAAAAACTTACGTTTTGTGTTAAGAATTATTTTTATAATTTGATTAATAATATTATTATTTTTAAATGCATGTAGTTTTATCGTACAGATTCTAACCTACAAATATTATAAACGCGAATGCTTGTGTGTGCAATGTGTTTGTAACCTCTTCACACCTAAACGGCTGGATGGATTTGGATGAAATTTGGTTGGTAGACAGATTAGTACATGGATTAACATTAGGCTACTACTTACGAGTATTTATCCTAGTCATAGGTTCCCTAGGGTCCACACGGACAAAGTGACTGGCAGCCGCTAGTTTACAATGGTTATATTATAGCAAGTTCGAAATTGAAAAGTTCATTAATATTTTCTTATTCTATGGTTGTGGTCACTATTGATTTTGGCCATAACTAATGATATTCTTTCAAAAACAGTTTACGTATAAATGTTTACAGCAAGAAGTCATTAACTACGTTTTTAGCAAGATTGTAGCTTAAAAAAAAACGTTTTAGGGTAATAATTTAATTCTTGTTGATTTAACGAATAAAAATATAACACTATCAAACTGCATTTAATTTTTAAGCATACTTATTGTATTTAACACGATTACATAAAGCATTTATGATTTTTGAATTTTTGCATTTTTCAATGCTATTTTTATACTTATGATAAATTTTAAATAGAAAAATATTGGAAAAAATCAACTCGGCGACAAGTGAATTCTCAAATGGCACTCGAACCCACGACCTTTGGAAATCCGGTCCAATGCTCTAACCACTGAGCTAGCAAGACTTATATTTTTCTATTTAAAATTTATCATATGATTATAGCATGTTCAAGATTGAAAAAGTTCATTAATTGATTTCTCATAATTCGATTTTGGTCACTTAATGAGTTTTTGCAATAAGCCGACGATAATTTTAATTTTTTTTTTTTCCGATGGTGACAGCCTTACCCCCAAACAGTTCGAATGGCATTATTAGCGTCAAGAGGCATTGTGCGAATCTGTCGGGCAAAGTAAATATTTTGACAATGCCCGTTGCGCACCGAGTTACTTAGCACAATCGATGCCAATACAGACATAATAGGTCGCTGAAAAAATAAAGAAAAAAAAAACACAGACCCAATGAAAATGAGAGCCATTGTCACATTTGTAGACATTATGCAACAATGTTGAAACTTTTTAGTTTTATTTTGTAAGTATCGATTTGGCTGTATAAAATAAGTCCTTTGTTTTTATTCAAAATAATAAGTACAAAAACACGATAAAAACAACATTGTTTCTATAAATAAATTTAAGTTAAAAAAAATAAGAAAGTCTAGTTTGAAAATGGTGTAATGTTGAAATAAAACAACTTTTACGGATTTCATCCCGTGACCACGGCAGCTGTAAAGGTGCCGAAATGTCGGGAAAATCAAAAAACCCCTAAAAAACCTAAAAATACGGACAATTACAACTTAGTTCGTGGAAATTTAGCGCGTTTGATATCCGTAATAGTTGTTTTATTTCAATGAACAGTGCGCGCCAAAACATAAGATGTACGTATGGTGTTTGTGCTTTTGTTTCTTCTTCTTATCGTATGAGGATTAGTGGCCACCTCTAGTTAAATGTACATTTAGTATTTTAATAATTAAAGTAATTTTTGCACAAAATGTTGAAGTATCGGCTTCTTCTTTTATTAGGATAAGCGAAGACTTTTAATCCTAATAAAGTAATGATTCTTACTACAACTAGTCCATAGGTTTTGCTATCAGTGAAGTTGTAAAGAAGTACCTACGCATAAGGATATTTGTCAAGAAGTGCCAGTGACATTGAGACCCACATATACTTGATCCCTTGCCAAAATATTGCGAGACACGTGTCATGATTCGTGCAACCTGCAGAAAGTAACACTGACCACATTACAAAATCTCACTTATGACCTCATAAAGATGTTAACAGTGGTTTAAGTGAAGTTTCACCATACAAATACAAAAAAAATGTTTAAGGTTACGCTTGTTTAATAAAAAGCTTTCGTGCTATGGACATTTATCACAGTGACATCTAAGAAAGCAGTAAGTTAAACAATGATATAAAGTTTATTTTTTATTTTTTGCCATTACAATTTTGTTTTTATAAATTAAATTGTATGCTACAAACAAATGAATCTTATCTTTAAAAAAAAAGCAAAAACGAAAACTTATAAGCGCGGAATAAACATGCTACGTAGTAGCACATAAGCATGCTAGTTTCGAGCATGTGCTACTTAGTAGCAAGCAACTAGCACGTGTATACGAAAAGAGCATGTTGGTCATGTATACACTCGGAGATTGCTAGTAAGTAGCATGCTACATAGTAGCAAGCTAGCATGCTTATTAGTAGCATATGTATTCCAGGCTATATAGACTGGGCTTATACTCGTAGCAAAGGATAGCTTATTCTTATTACAAAGATTGCACCAATAATTATGCTTCATAATAGATATGTTACCTTCATACTAATTTGCGTTGAAATCTACCGCAAAATGCAGATTGCACACATTGACAATTGACAAGTAAGACAAGAGACACGAAAAAGCACGAAAATGAAAGAGATAGCAAATTGAATCGGACCTTATAAATAATAATAATAATAAATAAATATTTCCATACAATCACACCAATTATCTAGCCCACGTTAAGTATCATGAAGAACTTGTGTTATGGATACTAGATAACGGATAAACATACTTATATACTTTTTTTTTTGTAAATACATACATAATATACATTTTAAACATCCAGACCAAGATAAATAGACATGTTTATGCATACAAATATTTGTCTTGTCCGGAAATCGAACCCGGGACCTCTGGCGCAGAAGGTGAGGTTAGTACCCCTGCGCCAAACAGGTAACCTTATATAGCGTCTTATAATATTATTTACTTATAATATCATAATTTATAATATAATTGGATGAGAATGTTATTGTTAAACAGGTTTTATTGTTGTTATAGGTTTCGGAAGCCTCAAGAAAAATAAAAAGTAAAAGCTCTGCCACAACAAAACTAATTAAAATGAGAGGTAACTGTACCCATTATTTTCTGATTGTTTAACGAATACCATATTCAATTTCGTAAATGAGTCGTCCATATTTTTCATCTTACAAAATTATTGCATACAAAAGCTTTTGTTACGTCAAAACTTAAATTCAGTCGAGTTTCTAATTACTGACAATCATGATGATCCTTCGATCTGTCGAAACGAATCCGATATTCAAATAAAAGTGAAACAATGGGCACGCGACCCGAATGGTAAATTGCGGTGTGGGTCGACCATGTGGGTTGGAGGTCGTCAGTCCGTCCTAAACTTAAATTTTAAGCTAGAATCCCTATGCGCTATTTTGAATATCCTTTTTGACAAATGACTTCTAAATTTTATTCTAAACTCCTTTTTTTATTAAACTTAAATGACACCTAAAAATACTAAGCGTTGATTCTTACGCATACCATTTTTTTAGATGGCAGCTAAGTATTTTGATTTGTATGCTAGTCTTGGTATCATAACTTTTGACCCTTTTTAGGGTTTCGTAGCCTAAAGGCAAAAACGAAACCCTTATAGATTCGGCCAAACCGATGTATGTCACACTTTTTATTCCAAAACTATGAGGATTACACAGTTGAAACTTGGTAGGTAGATGTATTCTGTAAACCGCTTTACGGTTTTTACACAAAAATAAAAAAATATATGAATTAAGGAGGGGCTCCCCATACATGGAATTGACACTAAAAAATATTTTTTCATCAAACCTATACATGTGGGGTATCCATTGTTAGGTCTTTTAAAATTGCATTGAGGTTTTATAAAAAGATTTTTTCTCAAAGTCAACCGTTTGATAGATGTACACTTCCAAAGTGGTAAAATATGTGTCCCCCCCCCCCCCCCCCCTCTAACTTTTGAAATAAGAGAGTGAAAAATTAAAAAAAATATATATGCTGTAGATCTTAATAAAAACATTCAACGAAAATTGGTTTGAACGAAATATAGTTGTCAGTTTAAGAAATATAGCATTTTTCCCGAAAGAGATTTAAAAAAAAATTTTTTTTCTTCAAACCTATACTCGAGGAGGATCTATAGATAGGTCTTTAAAAATTACATTGAAGTTTCTATTACAGTTTTTTCTCAAAATTAACCGTTTGAAAGATATACACTTCCAAAGTGGTAAGATGTCACAACTACTTTATTCCAAAACTATAAGGATCACACAGTTGAAACTTGGTCGGTAGATGTATTCTGTAAACCGCTTTACGGTTATTACACAAAAATAAAAAAAATTAATTAAAGGGGGGCTCCCCATACATGGAACTGTTACTGAGATATTTTTTTTCATCAAACCTATACGCATGGGATATCATTAGATAGATCTTTAAAAATTACATTCAGACTTCTAAAACAGTTTTTTTTCAAAGTCAACCGTTTGAAAGTTATACACTTCCAAAGTGGAAAAATCTGTCTCCCCCCCCCTCTAACTTTTAAAATAAGAAAGTGAAAAATAAAAAAAAATATGATGTAGATCTTTATAAAAACTTTTAACGATAATTGGTTTGAACGAAATTATAACTGAAATTTAAACTAAAATTATAACTAAAAAATTATAACCAAAACCGCAAATATAACTTTGTCATACATAAAAACACTATAAAAAACAAACTTATTTTTGCAGACGAAAATTTATAATGGCATTTTGGCAATAATAATAATAGAAACTTTATTGCACACGATACAAAAACAAACACATACAGAGAAAATGTCAAAAAAAAGGAACACACAATAGGCGGCCTTATAGCTACGTAGCAGTCTCTTCCAGGCAAACTTGGGTGAGAGACGAAACCCTTCATGTGCGAGTTCGACTCGCACTTGGCCGATTTTATGACCCTTTTTTAAGTTATGTCAACTCTTGACATACTTTTTACATACTTTGATCAATATAATCCTTATTGCAAACAAAATATAAAATTTTATTGATCACATTCGAATCCTTTTTTTTAATAACGGTAATTTGTTGAAATAACGATTTAATGACTCATTTTATTGAAAGCTTCAAACTACCAGTTACCAGATGCTATTTAGCTATATTCTGAATCGAATCGAACAATTTCGCAATTGTTCGTTGAACAAAACGTCTTTATTTCCAAGTCATTGTGATGACCAGTGTGTTATTTGCTGTGTACTTCGTCGAAACGGGTTCCGTAATAAGGAAGGTTCTTGTCAAACAATGATGAATCCCATTTTCGTGGTTCGGCCAAATGTTACGTCTGTGCGGTCAGAAATGTTCGAATGTGTAGAGTCGCAAAAATATATTTCATTACTCTTAACCTTAATTTTTTTTTAATTGGGTAAGTTTGAAGTACCTACGTTTTAGCCTTGAACTTAAATGGTCTTTGACATGCAGGTACAGGAGGACTACAATAGTGATCGCGGAACAGGGGGCCTACCGCCATCTCTTCACGCAATATTGTTTAATGTCAGATTGTATCGGCGCAATGTTGTTATATGTCATATCGTACCGCGAACCTCTTAAAACAAGCTTGTTTTTTGACGGAAGTTTTGTGGCGTCATCGCTCAATCATTCACTCAAACAAGATTTTTATCAATCAAACCTACTACGACGTCTTAGGTCAAATAAAGTCAAGTTTGCAATTTAAACAGTATTGAAACAAAAGGAAAACAAAACGTTCTTACGACATGACGGTTTCTAAAAGATGGCGGTAGGCCTGCAGGTAAAGCAAAAAATAAAAAAATTATATCCCACTTATATATAAATGCAAAAGTTTGTGAGGATGTTTGGATGGATGGATGGGTGTTTGTTACTTCTTCACGCAAAAACTACTAAACCGACTTGGATGAAATTCGGCACACATATAGATGAAATCCTGGATTAATACAAAGGCTACTTTTTACTTTTATCTCGAAGTTTTCAGAGGAACGGAAACCACGCAGATGAAACCGCGAGCGGTAGCTAGTTACACATAACCTTAAAATCTTATATTGCGAAACAAGGAAAAGGTTTTCTCTAACAAATTGCACGTGTGAAAAACATCTCACTTGATTCAGTATTGTTATTTTCAAATTACAAAAAGAGAAGTCATAAAATGTGAAGGTCGCGGGAAGCCGCTGGATGCAGCGCAGGACCGATCGTCGTGGAGATCCTTGGGGGAGGCCTATATCCAGCAGTAGGTGTTATGTGGCTGAAACAGTCATAAAAACGATTAAATAACTTCACATCAATAAATACAATTTGAATAATCAATATATTAAAATACTTAATTTCCTAGCTTGGTTACGTTTTTTCCCGGCTTCTCCATAGATGGCTTGTTCTGTTCGAAATCATTATTTATTATATTTTATTGTTGTTCACAGGCAATCGTTTCGCATTGTCAATAGAATGATTACGCCGTTTACTCCAAACGTTGGCATTGTAATGGGTTAACGCACATCAAGACAATGTAAACATTAAAAAAATAATTTAAAATAACTATCGCACATCATTTATGATTGACTTTTGATGATTGATTGTTTGACGACCTGCACCCCGAACGCCTAGCGGTATAGTTTGTGCTATCGCTATGGCTATCAAACTTCAAACTCTCATAAGACTCTTCAAAGACAGGGGTTTTGTCTAATTCCTACATATTTCTATTGGACTCTCTATTGGATTCACTATTGCATTTTTAGTATAGAAGTGATAGCGTTAGCGAGAGTGCGTAGGGGTAGAGTAGGGGGTTTGAAATATCGATAGCTATACCGTTAGGCGGTCGGGGTGCAGTTTGGCGCAGGGGTACTAACCCCGCCTTCAGCGCCAGAGGTCCCGGGTTCGATTCCCGGACTAGACAAGCATTGTTGTGCATGAACATTTATTTGACTAGGTCTGGGTGTTTATTATGTATGTTAAGTATGTATTTACAAATAACACAAGTTCTTCATGAAACTTAACGTGGTCTAGGTAATTCGTGTGATTGTATGCAAAATGTATTAAGTAAAATCATCTGAGATTAAGACCTTAACCATAGGTATTACTGACTGAACTAACGAATCTATTACAAATACATACATATAGATATAAATAATAACATCCAGTCACAGAAAAATCAAATGAAAGTAGTACCGATACACGTGACCGGTCAACAATTAACTAATAAGATAATTTTTAAGCCTCTACAAAAGTAGTTACTTTTGTAGAGGCTTAAAAATAATCTTAGCTATAAAGCAGCCAGAAGTTAATTATTAAAATTAGGAATAAAATGCAAGAACATAATTATTTATTTCACGACATTAAATTTAAAACATTCTCAACCCTTTCCTAGTATGTAATCAACTTTTTTGAAGTACTCGTAAGTAGCCTTTTTTTATTAGATAACAGACCTTACACGGTTGTTCCGAAGGCACCATTTCAGAGATGATGATATTAAGTAACTTTATGCAAATATTTGAAGAACCTTAGTCGTTGTCGTCGTCTCAGCCACATGACACCCACTGCTGGGTATAGGCCTCCCCCAAGGATATACACGACGGCTTTCCGTGACCTTCACCAGATCGTCGGTCCACCTTATCAGGGGTCTACTCACGGAGCGTCGTCCGTGCGCGGTCCTCATTCCAAAACCTTTCCGCCCCAATGGCCATCGGTTCTTCTCGCTATGTGTCCCACCCACTGCCACTTCAGCTGAGCAATCCTTCGAGCGACGTCGGTTACTTTAGTTCTCCTGCGGATCTCCTCATTTCGGATTCGATCACGTAGGGAAACGCTGAGTGATCATAGCCCTCTCCCTTGCACGTTGCCCTTGAGCCTTCATAGTAGACCCATTGTTATTACTTACGTAAGTAGCCTTTATTATTTTTGTTGCGTAACAGGCCTAAACCAAACATAAGTTATAAATAAATTATACAGGGTAGACCCATTTGTTCCGAAGGCTACTTCTATAGAGCAATTAGCCACATGTCCGTCGCGGTCTGTTCCGGCCGTTCCAAGTTTGTGAGCTTTGCGGTCCCCTTAGATTAAGTCTTTAGGCTTAGCTTTCACCAGCTGTTGGTTTTGCCAAAATGTAACAGGTGATTGTTGTTATTTTTTTGCGAAAAGAGGTTTGAAAAGCGTAGGGCTGTAAGGCTAATCGATCATTTTGTTTTATTAAACAAACAGTGAATGGTAGAACGGACTCGTTCTAAGAAAAGTCCGCCTGGCTAGCTACCACCACCTTAGCGAAGTCTGTCGCCATAGCAAACATGTATTAGCGTTAGCACATCTTAAGTTTCTTCGCGCACTCATAACTCACCTTTTCAGTTGCCGTGGAGTCGGTGCCGAAACGTCGGGAAACCAAAAAAATATTTATTTCGGGTACATAAATCGCATTAAATGTTTCGCAAAAGTTGTTTTATTTCAATGTTTTAGCGTTGTTGTGTTCCAGCAATTTGGAGATATGATAGCCAGTTCCTGAGTAGCTGAGATGCGGTCTACAGAATAACTATCTGTGTGATCAAGGCTAAGCATTTCCCCCATTCTTGGCGAAAGAAATGCTTGGTGTATTGTTAATTATTAATAAACAATTAATGTTTTTCTTGTTTTAAGCTAGCTCGTCGCATCTCTTTCACCATATTTCTTCGCAAAACAACAAACAAACTAAGCAAATAGCCAAGGTGACAGTGACAGTAATTTTTCAATAAAAAATTTTATTACATTTTGGTTTGCTTGGTTAACGAAATGGGCCAAGGTCAGAGACTATAATGCCCTGTGTAACTAAAGTTTAGTGTTGTAATTTGTTTTCATTATGTTATTATTTTTTTCGTCGTCCGAGTAGCATACGCATGCACGCCGCACAAGACCTCTATTTTTGTATCACTCGTCGCGCGAGTAGTGAGGGGAACGGGGGGGCGATCAGGCGAAAAGCGACTTTGCGTGTATAAACATAGGTCGCTTTTCGTTTTGCCCCTCGCGCGCTTGCGTTGGGAGGCGTTATTACAAGCGAAAAGCGAAGCTATGTATATACGTGCAAGGTCGCTAATACGGAAGTACGGAAAATTCGGAAACTCAAACGTCGCACGAAAATCAGTTGAAACCTCAAGACGAGTAAATCAAAAATAGAGCTCCAGATCTAAGTCGCGCAGACATGTCTGCGCGCCAACATACGCTGACCCTCATGGGCTATATTATATGATGTCGCGATTTAGCGGTGTTTATGTTTGGGGGCTTGGTCCACTAGACAGGTTAAGGGACTTAAGATAGCAGACATGATGACTAACTTATCTTATGCAATTGAACAAACAAACTACTCCTCCTTGCTGTCACCCAGTAAATTATCTTCAGCGTGACCTCATGATTTATCACAGATTAATTGTTGTTCGAAAAAAATCATTATAAGCATAAATCACGAGACATCCATTTATAGTGTTGTGAAATTCGTAATTGGTTTTGTCTGTTCGTAATGAGCGGTAAACTGATAATTAATGAGTACCACAGATTACCAATCGGTCGGTCACTGCCCACTGACTGCGTAGGATAGTAGGCTTACTAAACGGCTGTACTGTCGGTCACAGATTAGGATTACTTAAAAGCTTCAAATTCAAACTTTTTGTTATAAGCTTCTTTTGTTATGAGTTTTTGTTATATATACCGCATTTGCCACAAATATTTTCAGACTTATTGTAATAATATCTTACTTACTTTAGTTTTCAATATATTTTTGTTACTTATTTATTACCATTTTATGTTGTATTATAATGTAACAAGGGAGAAAAATCCGTTGAGGCAATTAGAAGTTATGGTGGAACAAAGAAACTCAGCAAAACGATATAATAGAAAATACTAGAAGAAAATCGACGCGTCTCACAAGTACCTACTTTGTAATTTTCTAGTAAAAGTAAGTGCAAAAATAAAAAGTGTAAAAAAACTGTTGTTTAGATTTTAGTCTGCTTGTATGTCTGTATGTATTTACGATTCAAGCAAAAAACGCTTCACTGAATCCATGTTAATATTGTCATAACTTATCTTGGCGTAAATTCTAATTACCATAGAAAGATGTAGTACTCATTCCACTCAGAAGCAGTGCCGAGCGGCCATAGTCAATCTAACGTACTTTACTATCCGACAGTACTATACTTAGTTCACCGTAGGCGACGAGCTAGCCATTGTACAAAAACATAAACATTAATAAAGAACAATACGAAATGTTACAGCTAATGTTGGTCACGACCATTTGTAATTGTACAAGCAATTACTTAATGTTTCATCTTGATATAATTATTTTGACGTAAGTTATTAGGGAGATTTTTTTGTACGTCACTATTGCGGTTACCCATAGTTTTAGAATAATCTATGAGGTTACCAATGAAATTTTTAGGTATATAACCTCAAAAAACTGTATTTTGGTTGGAGGCTAGGCTGGATAAGTTGAAAAACATGTCAAATTCTCATGTTGAGCCCACACCAGTTCACGTTGGAAACACTAACCTCGTAGTTGTTGACTTTACTTGAAACAGACAATCTAGTTAGGTCCAACTTCGAGAAAGAGATCTCTCGTCGAATCCAACTCGGATGAGCAGCATTCGGGAAGCTCCGTCAAATCTTCGCGTCTACCTCAGTATCTCAAGATGAAAGTCTATGAGCAGTGTGTGTTGCCAGTGATGACTTACGGCATTGAAACGTGGTCGCTAACTGTAGGTCTGAATAGAAGCCTCAAGGTCACCCAGCGTGCAATGGAGAGAGCTATGCGCGGCGTTTCCCTACGTGATCGATTCAGAAATGAGGAGATACAGGAAAACATTAAAAAATAATAATTAACTTCATGAAAATAATAAATTTAATTCATCTTCAAAAAAGTCATCCTTGAACGACCTTTGACAATCAGGTAAGTATTGGGTTCTCAAACTTTGTTTAGGAGCTTATATATTTTTAACGGATTTCAAAACATAACCTTACCTTAATACAATAGACAATTTACACAGAAAACCTCGATTCCATTGTCATTCAGGTGGGTTTGAAGCTGCAGCTTTTGGCAAAATAAAAACACTGCGTCATCAGAGGGGCCTACCGCCATCTCTAAGCGCAGTATTGTTTCAATCTTACCATATTACGTACTACGAATCTTTTAAAGTAAGCTTGTTTTTTTAACGTAAGTTTTGTGACATCTTCGCTCAATCATGGCCTCCAAACTGTGAAGTGTTTCAAAATGTGACAACTTCAATAAAAACAAAACGAAAATAAATATTCTTCTAAAATGATGGTAGGCCCGCTGGTAAGAAGAAAGATATGCTCAATTTTTAATAGAGAATTTTAAGTTTAGAATTTTGAATCAAAGAAAGAATGTCAATTTGAAAATTTTGATTTTTGATGTCAAAATGTTCATGCCACACTAACAGTGGACGGGGCGGCGAGGCTGGTGGGCTGCGTGGCGAGTGAAAACTATACGAGTTAAGCGAAGCTTTGAGGACCTATGTGGGCTGCTGCTGGCGGGCTAGCATCGTGTTACCTTGACTAGAACGAGGCGAACGGGGTTAGCTTCTCTAGGGGTCGCTTAGCTCGGTAGTTTGCGGTGTGACTCTATGTATGAATGAAAAGGCGTGAAACGAAGCTCGCCCGCCCTTGCGCCCTTTTTACAGCTGCGCATGAAGTTTGTGTGAGAAACTGTATTCAAAAAAGATATTTTTTTTATGAACGACGGTGAGACTCAGCCTTCATCATACCTGATGTTAAGGATTGATAAGGCTGAAGATAGAAGCGAGCCTCTCCCGGAATCCTCAGCCACTGAGGAACTGGCTATCTTATCTCAAAGAGCCGGAACACAACAATGCGGAAAACATTGTTGTTATGGCGTCAGGCTTATGTGAGATGGTGGTAGCTAGCCAGGCGGATTTACAAAGTCCTACCACCAACCAAACCGAATACATTTTGTACCCCGCTGGGAATAGAACCCGGGACCCCTGGGTCTGATTCCGCTGGTTGTACCACTAGACCACAGAGGCGGTTTATAAAACAAAAGTACATTCACATTCGAAAGTGACATCACTTTTTTCGAATGTCGCAACGGAACAAACCGAACCGAACACAATAATTTGTTCGGCCGGGGTGGAGCGAGCCAGTTCGCGCGGCCACTAATGACAGGCCGCGCGGTCCACGTTCATTCAATGCAAATCTGAACGAACACAACAACACCTAGACACGACCACGACCACGACAACAATAGAAAGGTACGATCGACATTTGAACGTAATTGTGAAAGACTGTATTTTTTATTATTGGCTTACATGGGTTGGGCAATTTGACGACAACTAGCCGGTAGGTCCTCCCATTGGAAGTAGGTATAGTTATTGCGTCATTTGTACCGTTTTTGACATAGTTTTGAAAGTGAATAATTTACAGAGAGTGAAATGAAAGTTTCGTGTAATATAACTTTCATTCAAGGTAAAGTAATGTCGCTAAAATACAATATTGATAATCACTATTTTCCACGTTATGCTCATGTATAAATTGCTTAGTACTTTTTTTATGGAAAATCATTAGCTATTGATGGTAGAATCAATAGGTAAGACGTAGTGTTTAGTAAGTACTTAGTAGTATAGCTCAACTTCAAAAGCTTTTTTTCAATAGCTAAAGATTAGGCTAAAATGCTTATGAATCAAAGTAATTAAGTAAATCATTATAATGTATAAAATACATACAGTAAAAATTTCCTTTTTTTTTCATATACTTACTTATAAGTACTTCCGCTATTTTACGGAAAGAATGTTTATAAACATTACATACTTAACCTCAAAAGTACATTTTAATTACAGGTGTTAGAAATATGTGCACCTCAATAATAGCTTACTTACGTGGTCCTAGTTTGATATGTGGCCTTAGTTAAATAATATTTATTGTATTTTTGGAATAACTACGAAAAACGCATAAAATTTATTGTTTACAAAAAATCTTTCCGTAACATGGCTGGAGATACATACATGAACAAAATGCGATTGATTAATTTTGCAACATTTTTAATCGATCCTTGTAAAATATTTCACAATTACCAATTTAAATCAATCAAGCAAAAAAAACAAGTGTGATAAATTAACCCAACAATTCAACAACTTAATGAGGATTAAACAAATGTTTTTACCCTGACCTTTCTATCCGTTCTTGGAGCGTTCACACAATGACCCGTCGATGACAAGCCTGCCCACGCATGCCCATTCTAATCACACCTATCTCCCGTCCATTCATGCATATTTCGAGCGATTCTTCTCCGACCCGTGGGCAGGCGGCTCGTTGTATTGTCTGAAGCGTGTTTGACGTCTAATCGTTATAATATTATGGTCAAGTCATTAATATGGCAATGCACGAGTACGCCTACGATCCCAATATGGATGGGTTGAGTAAATTTAATGAGTAAACAGTGATGTGGTATATGCTCACTGGAAAATGCAATTTTTAAAGTAGAATTCAAGAAATTAGTTTTAAGTCGAATACTGACGTATTTTAAATTAAGCTCCTATCAACACTTTGTTCGCTATAATATTGTTATTGTTGCTATAAGTTTTTGCAATTTTTCCTTTATTTTATTTATTTTATTTATTTATTTATTTATTTATTTGGATCACCAACAAGATTACACCAACAAAAAGAAAAAAGAAGACTCACACATATTAACATTGAGAACAAAGTGAAACCTTAATTATAGGTGACAACGGCATGCATTAAATACAACAAACCAACAGCTTTACAAAAAAAAAATATAAGAAAATTATGTTAAAATTAAAACTATGCAAGTTAAAATGTCACAATGGCTAAGTTATACTTTGCCCAGACAAATAGATTTTAATTTGCTTAAAGGATCAGCATATATGTCGTAGTTGGTAGACTTTGACAGTGAATTATATTGTGAAAACATTCTGTTTAAAGGCGAAAATAAACCTAGATTAGATTTTGAACTTTTGGTTACGAACAAATTATACCTTGATTTTCTTGGCAATTTAGTGGGGACGTTCAAATTAACCCTCGAGAGTAGATCAGGACAATCAAAAATATTATTTGTCAGTTTGTACAAGAAAACACTGTCTAACATAGAGCGGCGGTCTTTCAAAGTGTTCATATTAAAGTAGCGAAGTCTATCCTCATAGTGATGTAGTTTTTTTGCGAGATTGAGACTGAAAGTAAGGTGCCATAAAAATATTTTCTGCACGCGCTCAAGTTTTTTGACGTAAACGTCATAGTGCGGATTCCAGACAACGCTACAATATTCCAAACCGCTACGTACGAGTGCATTAAACAAGAGTATTTTAGTTTGCGGCCTTTTAAATTCTTTACAGTTTCGTAAAACAAAACCGAGAGTTTTGTAAGCTTTGCTCACGATATCATCAATGTGTGCGTTGAAGCGCAATTTGGTATCCATAGTCACTCCCAAGTCCCGGATGCAGTTTACCTTAGAAAGATTTTCACTCCTTATTGTATATTCTCTAGGGAAGAACACTTTATTGCGGTTAAAATGTACTACAACACACTTTTTTGTATTGAGAGACATACCATTTTCATTGCACCACTCATCCAAATTATTAAGATCTTTTTGGAGGAGCAACACATCATTGGGTGTATCAATTTGTCTTAAGATTTTAAGGTCGTCGGCGAATAAATAGCACTTAGAATTGCCGAAGCGCAAGTAGATGTCATTGATAAAAATATTGAAAAATATAGGGCCTAAGATCGATCCCTGGGGGACTCCAGAAAGGACATCAAACGGGTCTGACTTGTATCCATTCACAACAACCATTGATTTACGATAGTTTAGGTATGATTTACACCAATTCAGCAAGATGCCGGTGATGCCAATGGAAGGCTGTTTACTGAGTAATACATAGTGGTTGACCCTATCGAACGCCTTACTAAAGTCCGTGTAAATAACATCAACGGACTTCCTATACTATATTACTATAATATATTTCTATAATATATTTCTATATTACTATAATACGTTACTTCGTACCAAATTTCAAGATTCCAAGCTTTGATTCCCGTGCGAGTTTCTAAAATTTTCGGAATTTTGCGGCATAAACGGCTGTATCTTTTGATTGCTTTGGCTTAGAAGTTTGATTTTTTCACAGCTCCAAGGGACAGTAGACTTGAGTATTAGATATAAATTTCAGTTCTGATACCTCCACGCGTTCCTGAGAAAAACGGTCTTGACGGACGGACGGACAACGAAGTGATCCTATGAGGGTTCCGTTTTTTCCTTTTGAGGTACGGAACCCTAAAAATGAACAATTTTATTACTAATATATTATATATATAGGATAAACAGATTCCTATACTTTTGCTTACGCTTGTACTACTATTGGTCATTGCTTCTAATTTCAACACAATGCTTTTGTTGTACAACGCTTTGTCACAAAAGAAAAAAACCTAAAACTCTTTTTGAAATTCAAATTTTAAATTTGGAACGCGCGTCCACACTGGCCGGTATGATAATAAGATCCGAAATGTCAAATCTCGTTGATGAGTTGCTTTAGGCCGCGCCCACTTTTTTGACGTGAAAATTCAATGGGTCATCGTGAACGTTCATTCATATTTCTATCAAACTTGTTTTGATTGTAACAAGGAGTTTTTGTTGTAGAAGATTAGTTGGTCAATTTGGTTGCGTCATCTACGGGTGAGGATTACGGTTTGTTTGTTAATAATAATAATACTTATGGAGAATAGAAAAATATTGGAATAAATTAACTCGGCCACAAGTGAATTTTCGTTGCGATTGGACCGGAGAGATTGAGAGCATTGGACCGGATTTCCAAAGGTCGCGGGTTCGATTCCCGTCCGAGAATTCGCTTGTGGCCAAATTAATTTTTTCCAATATTTTTCTATTTAAAATTTACCATAAGTATAAAAATAGCATTGAAAAATGCAAAAATTACAAAATCATAAAATAATAATACTGATTTCATTATTATAAGAGTAATTTTAATTAGAAGTAATTTATTTTTTAATGGGGTAAATCATTATATTGTCGAGTGGATTCACACATAAATGTGCAGAAGCTGAGATTGATTTAAGTTGTTACAGTAACTTTAACGAATCTAATGGCGAAGTAACCTAAAGTTAGCCTCCGACAATCAGAGCAGCCCCCTTATAGTCTAATTTCAAAATTTATCACAATCCCTTTCAAAGGTATCGTGATTAAGATAGTGATTTATGGAATTGTGCAACTTATAGTCGCAACTCGCAATCCCTTTCGGAATTAATGATGTTTTAAATGACACTTCATTTGACACTTCTCCATACATTTGAAAGATATATTTTCGTGTGTCACTTTGCTTAGACAGTTCAATTTCGTTCATTCAATACCTTTCAAAATGCGTCCCGATCACAATCCTTATCAAATGCTAAATAGTGACGGCCTGAAATATCTTTCAAATGACGACTTGAAACGGATTGCGATAGATTTAAAATTAGACAATTAGCCCCCAGGTTACATTATATCCGTTTTTTTTTAAGATATTGACACTTAAAGCTTAATATAAGAAAAAAAATGTAGCACACGGAAACAGTTTTATTCAAATCAATATTGCACTTGTTATTACTTACTTTATCCTTGGTTTGAATAGTTTATACATCATTAAAAATAAAACATTTGTTTAACAAGATTTCAAAAAACGAATCTACCGGTACAGGTAGTCACAAAAGTGCAGGGAACGATCGAAAAACTATACGGTCAACAGAAAAAGTCGTATTAAAAGCTCTTTGTGAGCCGGCCTTTGTCCATATTTTTTTATCCGCACACCCGTATGTATGCTTTTTTGAACAAAAAACGGTTTTATAAAATTTCAAAGGAAACGATGCGAATAATTCCTTGGTTCATGTTACGATTAAAAAAGACGTTTTTTCGCCTAGACTATTTCTAAACGCCCACAGTCATTGTTCGGCCTTATCGATCTAATCTCTTTTTGATAGACCTCCTTAGATGGACCCCATCTTTTATTGTCCAGAGTTTTTTTTCTATTTTGCAATAATCGGTCCACGTATGAAAGAGTTGATTGATGTATAGCCATGATTCACTGAAGAAAAGGTTTAATTTAATTTTACGAGAGCTTTTGGTTTGTCTATTATGTGTAGGCATATCGTTATTTAATCAACTTTTCGTTTTAGTTTAATAATATTGAAATTATGCTTGATCTAAGACAGCTTTTCAGCTAACTTCATTGCCGTCAACTTATTTTTTATCTAGATAATTTTGCTGATAAGCTGTAATCTTAAATAAAAAGCTAAGGCGTATTTGCCTGAAATATAAGTTTCCCAATATCCTAAACAACTATTTCTATTTTCTACCCGAATTTATTTCTAGCTCCAAAAAAATACTGTCGCGACAGGTAGTCACTTGTTTAATATTCCGTGGTCATTTCGCCTCAGTTTTTGCTTATGGTCAATAAACATTATTTTTGATTGCGTCTGTCGGTCCCAGATCGTATCTGTGACACATGTTGTGGGCACTAATGATGATTAGAAAAAAGGTTGCAGTTTGTTTATTTTTTAGTTGATGTACAAGTGACAGCACGTAAGCAGCAAATTCAATATCATTTATTCAGTCTAGGCTGTTACAAGAACTTATGAACATCAAAGATGCTACGCCATCGGTTCACAAACCCTACGGCGGGGGGACCTTGTAATGAGAAGAACCGGCAAGAAACTCGTCAAGGGCTGTTTTTTCTCCCTGTTTTATTTCATACAGAGTCGTCAAATTGAAAAGTGACCTTAACATATCATTCTCTACATTATACCTACATAATGTTTATCGTAGTGATAAGCTTTTGTTGTCGACTGTACAGAGAAATGTAATGGTTCAAATCAAAGTATTTAGTAAAACAAAAACTTCTTTTGCCTTACAAGTGTCACAAGTACCTATACATATAATTGAAAAAAATCTCATTGTGAGAATCATCAACCTTCTTTACTATAATTTTTGTGTTCTTGATATCTTGACCTTTAAAATTAAATCACCAGAGGAAAATCTGTAATACTCTATGATTGGAATATTCTGTTTTTCTCAAGTGTAAGAAAATTTATCTTTTTCAAAAATATCATATTTACAAGTTACAACAAAGAAAAAACAAAGTCCCGTAACCTCGAGTCCGATTAAGATTTCACAAGCATGTGCTTCCTCGTAAAGGTCCAAATATATCTAGCAGCCACTCGAGATGATTTATGCAAAACGTGGTAGGTGTCCATAACGGTTCGTGTTTTTGTGACACAGAAAAAGGCGGGAGAAAAAAGTTTTCGGTGCGTTTGCCGAATGGGTCCACTGATTTGGTTACAGATAACAAACATTGCGTGATGATGTTTAAAATTCAATATGTGACTCGAAATTTCTGGGGAACTTGGGAACTAACGTCTTATAACTTATAAGTCTTGGGTTATAATAGTTTTACCATTGGGACCTATATTTATAAAATAACTAGCTGTGCCCCGGGGCTTCGCTCCCGTGGAATTTCGGGATAAAAAATAGATAGAAGCCGATTCTCAGACCTACTTAATACGCTCACAAAATTTCATGAGAATCGGTCAAGCCGTTTCGGAGGAGTATGGGAACGAAAACTGTGACATTTTATATATTAGATGTAAATTATCTAACTTTTCATAAGACTTAGAACCAAATAGTAATTCCTGCAGAAACGGTCGTCGTCGTCGTCTCAGCCACATGACACCCACTGCTGGGTATAGGCCTCCCCCAAAGATCTCAGAAACGGTAGTTAAATTGAAATGAATAATAAATATATTTCCTTATTTATTACCTATGTACTATGAATAAGAAATGTTAACCATGAAACTAAATTATTCTGTAACTAGTGGCCGCTAACGGTTTTACCCGCGTTTGTCCCGGTCCCGTGGAAATATCAAAAAATCCTTTCTTATTGCTCGCCTACATTGTTAAAGGGTATGTATGCAAAATTTCAGCTAAATTTGTTCAGTCGTTTGAGCTGTAAGTACATTGTCTGTCAGTCACGGTATTGTTCTATTAGTTTAAATAACATATTATTACGGCAGTTTATCAAGAAAGTCTTTAGCTGTTTCAGTGTTAGGCGTCACTTGCGATATCAACGTATACCTGGGCCTTTAGCCAAAGTAACAATTAAAAAACGATAACAAAGTTTGAAAATAATTAAATGTATGGGATTGGCGGATTGGCATAGGCCGCGCTAAATCACGTGGTCTTACCGCAAGTTCATTGGCGAATATAGATAATAACGAATCGAATTATCGTTTCGCTACATAACGATGTTACTTTGTCTACGGGCCCCGAATTTGATAGACAACTCTGTATTCGTGTAACATAATCTGTGATTTGACATTACTACTGTCACTGTCACTATACTGTTTGTCACTACGGATTATCATTCTCTGGTGTTCTTATCCTCTCGTGTTATTGATACAAGCATTTCAAAGTTAAGCCGGAGTTTTTAGAGTTCCATCCGCTCCATAAAGTGTAAAGATTTTATAAGCAAATAGTTTGATTACTTTCTTTGAACACTGCTTCTTCACAACATGAGTAAAACCAAAGTTCGTTAAAAAGTTTGAAACTCTTTATTGTAACTGTCATTAGCACACCATCTGATATTGCTTTTGTTTAAAGCTGTACATTTTGTTCTCATCGTTTAGTAAAAATCATAAAGATAAACGTGTAAAATGATGAAAAGACAACATTGTAGGAAAATCCTGATCACTAATACTATAATTTCGAAAGTGTGTATGTTTGTCCTTCCTTCCTAAACTAAGCAATGTATCGACTTGATTTTTGGCATTGAGTTAGTTGAAAAGACGGAGAGTAACACAGGCTACCTTTTATCCCGATATTCCCACGGGAACGGGATCTACGCAGTAGCATTACTAATAAAATCTTTTGGAACAAGTTTTTAAATCATTTTTATTATACTTATGATAAATTTTAAATAGAAAAATATTGGAATAAATTAACTCGGCCACAAGTAAATTCTCAGATAGGAATCGAACCCACGACCTTCGGAAATCCGGTATAATGCTCTAACCGCTGAGCTACCGAGACTTGCGAACCACCATCGAATTTCTCCAATGTTTTTTTTTTTATTACGCTGGATGCCAGCGTTGTCACATCAATGCTAGGAATATCCTTGCATTCGAAAGAAACATATTTTCAGGTGTAACAGCCAACACAATTAAGATTATTTTAATTATGTAAAATAAATAGAAGAATATTCCAAAAAACTGAAAACCTTTACCTTTTTTAAATTCAGTTAAAAAGAATCTTTATAAAAGTAAACATAGGACTAAATACGAATCGAATTCACCAAAACCATTGTTTATGTGCATGCGTGCCCAAAGATTTTTATCTGGACTCAGATTTTTTATCCCCGTCATTCCAAAAATCTCATATTTCGTCAAAACTCTGGACAATGTCCCATGGTTCATGTTTTTTTTTGTTAAACGCTCAAATATGGTATGAAGAAATTTATATTTAGAAGATTAGAAACATCAGAGGATTTCCTTGAAGCAAATTAAATCAACATCGATTCCTAAAATGATTGCCTGTTACGTAATTATTTTTATCTCTAATATTATTTTGTTGTAAGCGAATGCTGTAAATACGGTTTATAACAAACTGATAGGTAGAGAAGCTTTTCATTAATTATTCACTATAGTACTATTTTTGTGTTTTTAGCTTTTATTTGTAACTATTTATACCTAACTCACTAAATTACTTTATTTTGGTCACTGTTGAATATAAATACCTAAGTAAATAAACTATTTGATCCTTCGCTTATTGCCTCGAAATTTTTTCTGCCGATATATTGTATTTTTTTCATTTTGGATTTTTCATTTTTTTTTTTAATATGCACGATTTAATTATGTAATTAAATAGAAACATTAAAAGAGAACTACAGACAGTGTCTTTTTAAAAATATAACACACTTTCTCTCACCTCCCCTCGCGACACATGTGGTCCCCAGACACATTTGGCCGCTGGCCCATATGATGGACACTGGCGTGTGAACATACGACATCTTCGGAACGGTGTACTATCGAATAAGAAAACACATTTAAGGCGGTAAATGCGAGATTTATCATCTAAAAGTTCATTTAAAAATAGGTTAAAGAATAATACATTAAAGAATAGGTTTTAACTCTGACCACCTTTTTTAAAATATTTGGCTATGTTTTAGTTCGCTAAAATATAAAGACACCGTTAGAACGCTTGCTCAAATTGTGCTGTATAATTCCTAATATAATGTAGGTAATCACTGATCTTATTTTCTTCGATGTGTGTTCGCAGAGACATTTTGTCACTACCTACTTATTATATTACAAACACTATACATTTAAAGAAATTAAAATGATATAATTTATCTATACACTGTAATCTCTTAAAGAGCAAACGTTTGATTGATAATTTTATCAAACAAGCAATAATAATTATAACACTTTTCCCATTAACTGTACGCTTTCAGCAAAATAATTACAGAGCTTTGACACGTCTTTGACCAGATGGGTCACTTATGATGTTACGAGACGTACTTATATTAAATGTTTCTTACATACATACCCACTATCTTTAGCGACACTATCAATATCAATTTAATTTATTTAAATACATTCATCATTTTCTTTTCATCAATCAAAACCCAATAAAGTTTGTAAGAGGTCAAATAAAACTAAAATATTAAACCAAATGCTGTAAACAAAGACATAAAAACAAATAAGAATCGTTTTGATAATACTCACATAACGACACAAATAAGATAACTTAATTGATGTCTGAAGTTTGATAAAGTTTTAAGAGTTCCTAAGTATTCTTGGCAGGTACGCCTCTAGCACTAATCTCAGTATTCTTGCTAGCTACGCCTCTAGCACTAATCTTATATCTTTATCATCTATTTGTCTATTGCCAAACGCCAAACTTACCCTGTTTGGCCTCTCGGATAAAAAAAATCCCGCTGAAGTACCGCTACGCGCATCTGGAAGCCATTGCGTCACCGTTATGGTCCTGCGAGCCAGGATACGGCAAAAAATGGTCGCTATGTTTGAGGGCTACGCAGTGGCGTTTCTTGGCTTTGGTTTTGATGGTTTCGATCGATGATTAGGTTCTTTTTATGTTTTTTTTTACGTAATGTTACCTATAGAAAGAACTTAGTCTTGAATAGCCTAGTGTACTATTAACGACTACACTTAATTATCGCTATTACATAACTGTACTTTTTATTTTTTATTAATGACGGGGAGACTCTTAGCCTTCATCATACCTGATGTTAAGTATTGATAAGGCTGAAGATGGAAGCGAGCCTCTCCCGGAATCCCCAATCACTGTGGAACTGGCTATCTCATCTTTAACTGCCGGAACACAACAAGGCTGAAAACATTGTTGTTAAGGCGTCAGACTTAGATAAGATGGTGGTAGCTAGCCAGGCGGACTTACAACAAGTCCTACCACCAACCAAACCGAATACAATATGTATCCCCGCTGGGAATCGAACCCGGGACCCCTGGGTCTGATACCGGTGGTTGTACCACTAGACCACAGAGGCGGTTAAAGAAACAAAACCTTAAAATTACTCAAAGGGACCATTCCTACTGACTGACAATTTCTGGCATTTTATATTATTTTTAGATTATTATTAATTATATTTAGAATCGTTGCAATTCCATAGTCATTTGTTTGACGTTAAAAGGGACAGAACAATATTTTGAAATTTAAAATACTTATGATTAGCGCTAAACGTGTTATAAGTCAACCTTTAAGGGTTACTAATAATATTTTTCAATTAATAAAAGTTTCTTGGCCATAACAATTTAATTTTCTTACTATACATTAATTTAAAAGAATGTTATTTGCCACTAACCTCGACACTAGGTTAAACAAGCATTATGACTCCTACAATGCGTACAAAGTTGTTATGTTTTAAAGCATATGCTCCGTCGCATAAAATGGCATACCACCATAGCAATTACACTCGCGTGATGCGACTGGCACGGTATACTTTTTTGACGTGTGTCACAGTTCACACTTGACACATTGATTGGTTTGTTCTTGTTAACGGTAGCGGTAATGATATAAAAAAAAAACATTAAACGAATGGCGAAACTTTGATGTTATGGTTATATTTTAAAAACAAAAGATAAAAGCTTTTAAGTTTCTATAATTTAAATTTTTAATTTTGCATTTTACAATGCTAATTTTGTGTGATATATATTAAACAAGAAAATATACTAGAAAAAAACAACTAGTCTCATGTCGTCCCGTCATCCCGTCAGGGCGACATGAGACTAGTTGCTTTTTTCTAGTATATTTTCTTGTTTAATATTTTCTATAATTTAATTTAGTGAATACTTATTCACTTTTCTAGAGAAAAAATAATCAGAGACTGCTGGTTGCCGACGCAGGAAAAAGAAGTAAAACTTGTTTTGTTTTTTTTTATATCACGTTTTACATAAAAAAATATAAAAATGCCGTGTTCTGTAAATCAGAAATTATACTTCAAATTTCAGATAAGCCTTAGACCATTTAACTTTTCAGACGCGAATTTCATTGTTAAAAGTATAATTTATATTAAAAATATCCCTCTGTATCAGAATGACAGGTCGGAATGATAGGTATAAAAATAGCATTAAAAATGCAAAAAAAAAAACATAAAAAAGCCGAAAGACAATTCAGCTACATGACATTAAAGCAGAGTACCCAGACAGCAGTAAAAGCAGAATGAGCTAGTAGCTAAAATGTAGAATTTTTCCTTTTGACTGATTTTATTACACTTAGAATCCAAAATCTTAATTTCGTGTTTGAGATAAAAATCTGTTGACTATATTTGGTAATTAATGCAACACCTTCTCTTCTCCAACATCAGTAACATACATCAAAACCTTCAAGATTAGGATAGAAATGTCCCGTTTTAAGTCCCACGGGACGACACCGGCACCGGTTACAAGGGTCAAATCCCATATTGCGTAAACTCGGTCCATGTGTTGCGGTGAGTGGCGTTTTTTTGTCCATCTTCAGTCTATTTTGGTACGATGCGGGATAGTTGGGTGTGATACGTGGGTCAAGACGGAGGGCTGTGGGGTAAAGCTTTGAATGCATATTGAAAGGAGTTTAATATATCTAATTTTAAAGTAGGTGCAGAGGTGCAGAGGAGGCAGAGGAAGAGATGGTAGGACTTGTTGTAAGTCTGCCTGGCTAACTACCCCCGTCCCACAGACCTATATTGAGATAGACGGTAAAAGTGTACCTACCATGCTTGTCAAAAGTTTGATCCACGGTCAAAGTATTTCCACCTAAGTCAGTCCGCTTGAGACCATTGCCATGAAAACACGTGTTACTCAGTGCTTGCAAGAGCTCGTCAAAAACATTTACACATCACTAAATCTCGCTCGTGACGTCATCGTAGGTACGAAAAATTCGACACGCTAAGATCTCATACAGTTTGAAGCGCTCTTTTCGTCTATCTCGATATAGGTCGCACCGTCCTGTTTAAGTCAAATACCATAACAACAATGTTTTCAGCATTGTTGTGTTTCGGCCGTTAGAGATAAGATATATATAGAGGTATGATAGGAAAAGTATAGGAAATTGTAGTTACGTTTACGTCCAGTAGGAACGCTGCTCAATATCTCGTATATTTTTTTACTTTTCTTCCTCGATACTTACTCGAAAGTTATTGGTGCTAGGCCAGTAGGTGTAACGTGACGAGATTTGTAGATAGTGTCTTTAAGATATAATTCTTAGCTAGGTTGAATTATGAATTTAAAATCAGGCATTAAAAATGGTTACCATAAGAGGCTAGTATTTTATTCTATCGATGTTTGTATGCACAGATTAAGCATTTGTAGCTATAATAAGTGATTAAAATTCTTGTTAGAAGTTTATGAAAGTTGAAACGCACTTAAACAAACAAATATAATACAGGATGTACCCAAACGTCTCACCGAAATCCGAACGGTACCAAAAACAAAACGTAAGCTTCCTCCATCCCCTGATATGACAAATATCAGAGACCGTTTACTTTGTCGCGAGTTCCGTTAGACGAATGCACCTTGCATCGGCAAATAACCTGCGACCTATTTATCCGGCTAGGAAAAAACCTAATCTTTAACAAACTTTTCTGACATACTGTCAAAACAATTTACGAGCGATTTTCAGTCGTATTTCTCAGCTAATAAGGACTTAACGCTTCTTGTTTAGCGGTAGGGATAAAGTTGTTTCCAAAACCACATGTGGGAAAGATTTTGGGTGCTTTTTGTGGTCGTCCCAAAGATTGTTGCAGCGGATGTTTGGTCTCGTTTGGATATTAATTAGTTTGTTGTATTTTCACTTTAGCGTAGCATTAATGTAATAGATTGTAAGGTTCTCAACTTTTTTTTGTACTCTTATAGAGATTTGATTTGGCAAAGGTGTTTCAATTAGGAAGTGTTGAGGACTGTTTGTTTTTGACCATGATGGTTTTGTGTTTACCGTTGTCCAGTGATAAGAAGTGGTAGATTTCGGCTATCACTAAAACACCAGTCTTAATATCGCTCCGACGAGCTCTTTCTATTTATATTTTCTAGTTTTTTTTTCTGATATAAATTGCATTGTTTTGTAAAGGCAACATTTTAAAATGCTTAAGTATGAATAAATCGCAATTTATAGAAGAACCATCAAATCACATAAAGTGTCTGGAAAAAGTACTTAAGACATATTTTCTTTTTCTAGTTTTTTTATCGCCAAACTTTATTGTAAGATTGAACTTTAGTTACGTTTTTATAAGTACATTGCGTTTAAAGGCTATTTAATTTTTATCTATAATATATTTATTTTAATACTATGCAATAAAGAGTCATTGGCGAATGTTTAGTCAGTTGTATTAAAGAAGCGAAACTAAATTAATAAATAAGAGTAAGTACCACAGTAAAGAAGTTTAAACTTATCATAAATATTAATTGTCAATTTAATAAACAATCACCAGTTAATTGTATATATAATGAGATGTGTGTATGTGCCTACCCCTATTTTTAATAAGGTCATTCCACTATCGTTGCATTAAAAAAAGATTAAAAAGAAATATTAACCTTTTTAACATTTGGGGGTTACTGAAGTCTCGGACAAAATAATTTCGGACTTTATCCTAATTGCCATTTTTTTATTTGTTTCAGTGCTGATTCGGGCACCATTACCTATACCAAACCTCTGAGGCCCCGAGTAATGAGATACAATAGTTATCCTATTTTTCTCTGGACACCGGTGTCTAGCTAGCAAACGGATTTACGGAAGAAATAAAATACATTTAATTTTGGCATCACAACACGCCTCAAAATAAAAGAGAATTGAGGGATCTATAAAGAAAAACAATTGCGATTAAACACGATTTTTTTAAGCTCAGTCGGACACCTTGTCCGCTTCTTAGGTCCTTAACTTAGAATCTGGACACCGGTGTCTTGCTAGCAATCGGATTTGTACTGTCTGACGAAACGAAGTATGGTACAATCGGGGAACTTCCCGGTTGACCAGTAGAGTGTTTTAGGGAGCTTTATTTAAAAAGTCATTTAGAAAACGTTTATATCACAAATAATAGAACATTAACAGGTATTATATAAGAAATTTATAAGAAATTTATTCACTTCTCACAAGGTTTTTAAACATAATAGTTACAAATAATTTAATAAGTTTTATCAGGTCCTTGTGAGAGTCTGGAGTCTGAAATAGGTCGAAACCTGTTTCTTTAAACCTAAAATATATTTCTTTAAACCTTAGTACTTTCCGAGAAAATGTTTTCCAAAGAAACTCCACTGGTCAACCAGAAAGTTTCCCGGTTGTACCATACTTCGTTTCGTCCGACAGTACAAATCCGTTTGCTAGCAAGACACCGGTGTCCAGATTCTAAGTTAAGGACCTAAAAAGCGGACAAGGTGTGCGACTGAGTTTAAAAAAATCGTGTTTAATCCCAATTATTTTTCTTTGTAGATCCCTCAATTATGTTTTATTTTGAGGCGTGTTGTGATGCCAAAATTAAATGTATTTTATTTATTCTATCATTCTAAATATTTGTAACCTCTCAGGCCTTGGGTTATGAGACACAATAGATTCCATAGTAGTCTGGACACCGGTGTCCTGCTAGAAAATGACGAAGTGACATAACACGGTTTCCATCATATTTGAGTTTACAGTTGTACAAACACAAACACGTCTCGTAATCGTGTCGGTCACGTCTCGTCCCACCGATTCATGTGGCAGGTTGAGGTGTCCTCTAACTGATATACGGTGGAAAGTGCGATAAACTGATAGGAATGCGATGTATAGTCGTACTGTTTAAATTATGGGTGCTATTAACAGCGGTATGATACAAAATAAGTATATAGTATATATATATATATATTATTTTTTTTTAAAGAAAAGGACAGAGTCAAAAACATGATCGAGTACAAAAGACACGTAGTGTGGCCTTAGTTACAAACTGCCACGGCATGTTAGGTTCACAAAAAGCAGTATATGAAACAATTCATGAAAATCAAAAGTTATATAAACAAAAAAAAAGTAATAATTGATATTTTTCTAATTACCGGCCGATTTGATTTTGTTAATAAATTTATTTTCATGCAAAGGTTATTAGTTTGAGATTGTGATTTTTTTTGTTGGTTACGAATTTATCTGACCAATAAAAACTTTTATACGAGGATTGAAGAAGATTGGCAAGCAGACATATTATAATTTATAACAATAAAAATTCTATTGTGTCTCGTTCGTTGCCAGCGAATGGTTTAAGTTAAAGTTTTTTTTTTAATCTAGAGCGGGGTGTGTGAATGTGGAATCACGCTTCTTCCAGAACCCTCAACTTTTCAGGAACTGATTATCTTATCTCAAATGCAGGAACACTATAACATTGTTGTCATGGCGACAGATTTAGATATGATGGTGGTAGTTAGCTACAGAACAGAACTACTAAGAGTCCTACCATCATCCGACCGATCTTAATTTTTGCCCTCACAGAGAATTGACCCAGGGACCTCTGGATCTAGGGGATCCATTCCGAAAACCATACACGGTAATCAGACGCTTGTCCATGTAGTTTCAAGACTCGATCACAAACAAAATAAGGTTCAATATTTAGCTGATCGTATGTTGATAATAGAACTCTCCAGAGTGTCTATAGTATTTGATAATAGTAGCAATAATCGGTCTTGGTATAAACATTTATAAGACAAAAATTATGTGGTCTGAAATGGAAAACGCGTTTATACAATCGCTGCGAAAGATCGCAGGCAGGAACTGGGTGCAAAGAGCTGAGGACCGAGCTCAATGCCATGAGCTAGGAGAGTACTATGTCCAGCAGTGAACGTAATGGGCATCTGATGATGTCGATAAATCATCCAGCTAGGGTACTTCTGATACTGGTGGTTTACATGGTAAACGATTTTAATATTCACTTTTAACCTTTTTACAGCTGTAGTCAAATGGACCAACGCTGTTAAAAGTAAAATTAACAAACCATGTTTTTTTTTCCTCTTTTTCTTCATAATATATTAATAAATAATGTATATGTATGTGGTTGATATACGTCACGTAGGCCGGCTGGCACATTTAAGGTGTGTTTGCAGTACTTGCGCGATCAATCTCCATCAGGTAACGTCGCATTATCAGAGAGTATCCGCCTCCGCAAGCGACCTAACAAGGTGTAGAAATGGCAAACATAATTATTTTTATTTGGTCCATAAAATAACAATTAAAAAAAAATCTTAAAAACAAGTTAAACAAAGTTTTTATATTTTATTTCATATAATTTAGTTTGTAACGATTGTTGTCTGGTGTCTTTGTCGTGTAGTTGTGTTTTTCACTTGACTTAATTTTGGACTTTGACTGACTCTTCTCGTGTTATTTACAAGCATTTGTAGTGACGAGTACTCATTTATGCTGAAATGAAAATTGATTAGCAACAACAAATTTTACTATTAATTAATAAAATACGGTGAATGACATTGATTAGTATGCTAAAAAAAGATCAAATAACATTTTTGTTACAGCTTAGATAACTAATATGCTTGTTGATCACGTTAGTTATAATATTTTGGCAAATTACGACAAGTTCCTACCTTTAAAAATGTCATGGGGGCTAATTGTCTAATTTTAAAATCTATCGCAATCCCTTTTAATTCGTCATTTGAAAGATATTTACATACTTCAAACCGTCACTATTTGACATATGATAGGGACTGTGATCGGGACGCGTTTTGAAAGGTATTGAATGAACGAAAATGAACTGGCTAAGCAAAGTGACACTCGAAATATATTTCAAATGTATGGAGAAATGTCTAATGAAGTGTCATTTTAAACATCATTCGTTCCGAAAGTGATTGCGACTATAAATTACACAATTCCATCTATCACTATCACAATCACAATATCTTTGAAAGGGAATGTGATAGATTTTGAAATTAGATAATTAAGGGGCAGATTATAAGAAAGCCCATTCTAGTGCTTTCATAGGTCACCCGTGAGAACGCAGTTTAACACGATCGTCCATCACTTGTTTATCACGCATGCGCGGCGTTATCGCGACGAAAGCCGGAAAAAATGTACACCACACGTGAAATTATTGTTTTCGGTAGCGGCGCGTGAGCGAGGGGTTTTATGTCAGTACTTATGGAAAGCGTCGCGAAACATACGGGTGAGGTTAAGGTATTGCGAAAGTTCTGTCTGTCTTTCTGTTTCTTTTTACTTCTGAACTATTCTAGATTTATTATGTGTCTACAGCTTCAGTGGACAACTGAGTTTGACTTATGCTCCTAACCTTGTAATGCGAGAAATGTTTTAATGTAAGTTCTTTCTTGCGAGTTGAAAATTGTTTACGGTTAGGATAACCATAAAATGTAATATTATAATTAGTATTTTCTTTTTGTGATGGAAATTGACCTTACTGATATGTTAAGCTCACTTTTCAATTTGACGACTCTGTGTGAAATAAAACAGGGAGAAAAAATTGCCCTTGACGAGGTATTTGCCGGCTCTTCTCGTTACAAGGTCTCCCGCCGTAGGGTTTGTGAACCGATGGCGTAGCTTCTTTGACGTTCAAAAGTGCTTGTAGCTTGCAACAGCCTAGACTGAATAAATGATATTGAATTTGAATTTGAATTTGATGAAAGTGCTTTGCTGGTTATTAAAGGAAATCGTAAGAAAAAAAATTAATGTGCTGCCTGTTGTTGTGTGTGTTTCCCGATTCCTATACAACCATGACCCAACCCAGAAAATGCCAATTCACTCTAGGCAGGCTATTCAAATGAGCAGTATCTGGGTAAGTATGTAACATCCTAGGCCACATCCTGTTGACAAACAAGAAGGCGGTCAAATACTTGCCCAGTTTCGAATAAAAACATAATAAAAAAGCATATGAAACCAACCAATTCTGAAACGGGGTAAAATAATATGTAAGCCATTGTTTAGAAAACTTTTTCCTATCATTAAGTTTCAAAAAAACTCGCGCTTACGCCATTTCAAAACTCAACCACTCAAAACACTCTCATATGAATCTCCGGATTTGCCATTCATCGCTGACAACACCATATTAATAGTGATAACTCTTTTTAATGTCGCATTTGATTATAAGCGTTTAGTCAAAACTAAGCACAAAGAGCTTCACCGTTAAATTTAAGTGCAGCAAGAAGGCCATTCATAGTTACGCTATGATTTATATTCTGTTTAATTTAAATTTCGTGGCTTTAGAATAAGAGGTACCTAAGTTTCCTTTACGTAACTCTGTTGGGAACTATTAGCTGAAGGCAGCTCTTTAAGAAGAATTATGGTACAATATTTTCACTTTTGGTGACGTAGCATGAAATCCATTGAAATACAAGTGAGAAAATAGTTACTCATATTCCATCCATCCATCATCAGCCTGTGGACGTCCACTGCTGGACATAGGCCTTTCCTAGCTAACGCCTATTGTGACGTTTAGGCTATTAGCCTACTGCTAATAGATGTAGTAGCTGTAGAGGGTTTGTTTGAAGTTTTCCTTCTCTTGCACAGGTGTTTGATGCGTCGAGCCTCTTAGTCGATTCTTACGACATCCCAGGCATGTAAGGGAGTGGTGACACTTGTATTCTTAAGCCGTCACCACACGGTACTCATATTATCTAGGTTGATTTGGAGAATTAAAATGTTTACAACACCCTTCCAAGACAACACCTTACTTTTGCAACAAAAAATTTGTTTCTTTTAAGAAAAAATCTGAATTAATTAATTCAATTCAATATCTTTTATTCAGTCTAGGCTGTTACAAGCACTTATGAACGTCAAAGAAGCTACGCCATCGGTTCACAAACCCTACGGCGGGAGACCTTGTAACGAGAAGAACTCGTCAAGGGTTGTTTTATTTCTCTCTGTTTTATTTCATACAGAGTCGTCAAATTGAAAAGTGATCTTAACATATCAGTTAGGTCAATTCGCTCAATTCGCTTCTAGAATAAGGAATCATCTTCATCTATCATTATAATATCTGCGTTGTTGGGGAACTGGCCTTCCCCTTTGATGGATAAGGAGAACGGGCCATAACCCACGCGAGCCCAATGCAGATTGGTGGATTTTAACACAGAGTCTTTGCACTGCCTACTATCGGCTAAAATGACGCAGATAGGTGAGATCGAGGTGCGAGCCGTCATATCGGCCAAGTGCAAAGACTTATGTTTAGACTGTGGTTTTAACGACTGGGAATACAGCCGAACAACGGCTTGATATTAGGGTTGTAACGGAGGCTTTCTTAGCGGAGGCGGAGGCGGATGCGGAGGCGACGAGTTTCGCCTCCGCGGATGCGGAGGTTAACGGAGGTGGAGGCGGAGTTGAAAGTGGATATGGAAAAAACGGTTTATTGAAAGTAAAAAATCATTATTTCAAATACGTACATATTTGAATCATAATACATCATAATTAGACAAATAAATATTACCTTTTCATAATCAAAATTAAGAAGAGGCAATTAAATTATTATATATTTGGAGCTGGAACATGGAATGTGACGGTGAAACTGGCCCACAAATTACAAGTCGCTCAGCGATCTATGGAAAGGTCGATGCTGGGGATTTCGTTAAAGGATAAAATTCGGATGAGGTCATCCGGCAGAAGACCAAAGTGAATAATGTAGTTTGTCAATTTGGCAAGCTGAAGTGGGCTAGATACATCAGTCGCAGAACCTACGAGCGAGCGGTTCAGTAGATGAGTTCTCGAATGGATACCAACGTCTCGGAAAACGTAGTGCGATGTGTGACGCTCCATGGCCTTTGTAATTTCCATATCATGAGGTGATTGTTCTACGATTATGACGTAAATAAACCTCCGTTACAACTCCGCAAACATTTTGCGGAGCCGGAGGCCGGGGTGCGATTGTTTGCGGAACTTCCGCAGTAACGGAGGCGGAGGCGGAGTTCCGTTACAACCCTACTTGATATGCCTTCAGAATCACGGAGGAGCTCGATTTTTTTTTGGTTTTTATTCGCTTATCCCGTGATCGACCACTGCAAAAGTTGCTTAACCGCTACAATCGCAGGCCGAATGCACGAACCACTGCGCCACCGAGCTCCTAAGAATAAGGAATATCTTCGTTGAAAATTGTTCTACTAAGTTTTCTTATTGTGAAAACCTCCTTGACGACCTTGGAGACTTGACGACCTCCGTGGTAGAGTGGTGCCCACACCGGTTTCAAGGTGTCGCTTAGTCTAAGGTCCCGAGTACGAATCAGGCAAAGGTTAGTATGATGTATACGAGCATTCGTACATTATTTTAATATGATTTACATTGTACGATTATTATTATTATTATAATATAACATGGGCTAGAAAATTGGTGTGATTGTATGAAATTGGATTTTATTAAATTTTTATTATTAGAAATATAACGTTTGAACTGATTTTTTTAATGTTTTTTTTTATTTTTAATATTGAATGTTAATATTATTGTACTGAATTATTGTATATTATTACTATTCTCCAGGACGTCTTGGGTAAAACTGTAAGTCCTGAGAATAAATAAATAAATAAATAAATTAGTCCATGACTATAAAATAAAATAGTCATGGACGTTTGTATATATTTCTACACATAAATACTAGAGCTAGGTTAATTGATGTGAGTGTAAGAAATATTTATTTATTTATGAAAACTGTTCTAAGATAATAATCTGATCAACGCAAAAAACTTCTATACTTCTAAGAATGACCATAACGTGTCCCCGATCTGAGAGATATAATCTCTATTTTGACGAAGAAACGATTAGCTACCAGTTGTTAGTTTTAATTTTATCCGTTAATTTAAAAAAAAGTTGTATATTTGACAACTACAATGTCACTATCTGCTATTTAACTTAGTTTTGTATACTGATGTGCACATCGGGCAATATAAATTGCTAAAGTACAAACCACAAAGCACATTATTAGACTAGTAATACAAGCACACTAATAGACCAATATACATTGTTAAAGTACAAACCTGGATTTAGAGATAAAAGTCTTAAGAGTTTGATACAGAAAGACCTAATCATTACAGTTGGCTGGTAGGATAACAATCACAGTTTGTTTTTCTACTCTGTTGTTTCTTTACCCAGCTCTTACTAAAGCAACACGGTTTGTGTGGTTCTATACAACATCGTCGTCTCAGCCCATAACACCCACTGCTGGGTATAGGCCTCCGCCAAAAGGGGGGGTTTAGACATAATCGCCACGCTTGGCAGGCGGGTTGGCGATCGCAGTATGGCCAAGTTTGTAGGAGACGCTGCTGCCCATCTCCTGAAGGCCGAATCCCTTAGTCGCCTTTTACGACACCCACGGGATGCTATTCTAAGCCGACACTACACAGCTATACAACATAGGTCGTATGAATTGAATATAACAATTAAATTAAGTTCATTTTCTTGCAGAACACAAAGATTATATGTAATGGACGACCATCTCAATCTGTATAAGGATAACCAACATCTAAAAACTACTGTAGAACTCCTCAAAAATGTACCCTAATAAATTGCAATAAAACTGAAATTTAAAGATCTATAAAACTATCTGCGCTATTCAACAGAAGTGCATGATGGAGCGAAATGCAAAGATGACCACCTGTCCCGTGGCCATAAATTCTGTTATATCAAAATATCGTAGTTTGGTACATTAATTATAGAGAAATTTATATGTAGGGACAAATCGCTGGCAGTTTCTAAGGAAGGGTCGTTGGTACAGCCAGCACAAAAAACAGACACGTTTAAAAAACAGTATTTGAGTTATAACTTTTAAATTTTGCATTTTACAATGATATTTTTATGTGATAAATATTAAACAAGAAAATATACTGGAAAAAAGCAACTAGTCTCATGTCGCCCTGACGGGATAAAAATTATCACACAGAAATAGCATTGTAAAATGCAAAATTAAAAAGTTATAACCAAAATTTAAGATCACATTAAAAGTCAATTGCCTGTCACGCGTCGCTATACTTTGGCGCAAAATAGATGCAGAATTGTGGGGTCGAAACATTATCCCGTCAGGGCGACATGAGACTAGTTGCTTTTTTCTAGTCTATTTTCTTGTTTAATATTTATCAGTATTGAGTTTTTAAACTTTGAACATTTACCTCCTTACTCTGTTAATTAATAAAGTGTTTACTGGATTAAACTGAATGTAAAGATTTCTTTTTGCTTGAGTTTTTTTTTATCAAATAATTAGTTACTTACTACACAGCTCTCGTCATTATCATCGTCATCAGACATTTTAATGTCCCCACTGCTGGGACACTGGCATTATTTTATAAAGAAATCCTTCAACTTTCATTTCTATCTATTGTAGCAAATCTTTTTTATAGCTTTTCGCTGACGCTACTTGCACAAAATTTGGGCACGCACCGTTTTTTGCCGGTAAACGCTACGACCATCTGGTTAAGATTTTTTGTATTACAAAAAACGAGTCTGACCCTTTCTTACCTTTTGTGCTGGCCCAAGTTTTTTTTCTATTCACCCAAAGAAACAACCCTCCTAGTATTAGCGTATTAGTTGAATTCTAAAGGCGTGATGAAATTTTTGATTGGACTAACGGATTGTACCATAACGGTTTAATATAAAAACTTTTTATTTCAAATAGAAACTTTTCGTCAGATTACCAATGACTGTTAAACTTTTAAAAACAGATTTGAGCAAAAGGATTCACCTGCGTGCGTAAGTGTATATATTCTTTGCCTGCGTTCAGCCACGCGAATTCCCTATAAACAAAATCACCGTTCCGATTTTGAAAATAATTCGGTCAATTATGCGTAATCTTTTCATAATCAGAATCGACAACATTCGTAAGGCTCCAAGCAAAGGCATGCCGACTTTAGTGCCAATCGAATAAATGAATAAAAAAAAGTCCAGCCGGCAAATGAATGAATGATTGGATGAATGAGATATCGCGACGCGGATCTTTTTGTATTTACTGTATTATTCTGCACAATTGGTTTGCATGCAATGCGGGGGCAGGAATGCGGTATAGAAAAGAGGGGAATAGCAATATTGATCAAACGTATTTATCGAGACATTTCAATCGATAAAGAATCAAATTGTTTTTGTCTTTTGGTAGTTATTGCTTATTATTTCATTTTGTGAAGTATTGACTTAGCAAATGATTTACTAACTTTGTCCACAAGTAAAAGTTATATTAAAGCATTTTACTTATAAATTATGGATTGCATAAAAAGGGACAATTTAGTCATAATATTTGTAGCATACCTATACTAGTGCAAAACTAAAACAACTATAAAAAAAACATATAATAAATAAATGAAAGAAACTTAATGATCATACCTAAATGAAAGCTTCTTTCTTCTTTTTACAGTTTAATCTAGATCAAGGATTTCCTTTTTACCTATTGCACACCAAAATCAAATGTTTAACTGAGTTATAAGTATTTGATGAAAGTTATTAAACATAAGTTTGTACCGCAAAAGATGGAAATAGAACCACAACGAAAACATTCCATTTTGTTTTTATCCATGTCAATTGGAAAGTAACGTTTTCTTGTTCTAAGTACAATGGATAGTTGTCTAGATAATCGTTAATTAGTTTTATTAATACAATAATTGTTTATAGCTTTGTTTAAAAACGGTAAAGAATATATTATAAGAAGCGATTATTATTTAACGAATGGTCATAATAACGGTATAATAGTATCAAAAAAGCTTTGTCATAGTAAAATAATTGTAGTAGCACTTTCGTAGCGTGTTTGAGGGCAGGGCGGGCGATAGCCGCGGCCGGCTCCGCCCCGCCCCGTGCGGACACCCCCTTAGGGGGTTGGTTAGGCTTGTGAGCTATACTGCAACTATATTAAATATATCATACTCGTACCGTTGATATGATAACGAGATAAGCAGTTCAACTTTTTCGGAATAAGTCCGACTAAGACCAATTGTCAGTAATCACGATTAATGGTACATCGAGAAGAAATTCAAAATCGCAAAAATAATGTTTCGACCGCATAACCGCCAATTCTGCATCTATTTTGCGCCAAAGTATAGCGACGCGTGACAGGCAATTGACTTTTAATGTGATCTTAAATTTTGGTTATAACTTTTTTATTTTGCATTTTACAATGCTATTTCTGTGTGATAATTTTTATAGAAGTAAATGGACTAGCAAAAAGTAATAAGGTCTCTGTAGCATAACTGGTCAGGACATTGGGCCGGATTCCCAAGGAGTTTGAGTCCCGGCACAGCGACATGAGACAAGTTGCTTTTTTCTAGTATATTTACTTGCTTCTATTTTGCATTTTCAATGCTTTGTTCGTCCCGCCTGAGAATATAACTTATGAGTCATATCTAGGTTTTTCTATATTCCCATTAAATATTAGCAAATTTACTTTTAAAACCTTTCTTGTGTTCTATGTCGGTAACCTAGCAACGGTCATGCTTATAAATTTTCCCTAAAAATCGGTAATGTTTAACCGTAGTATCGACCGACGGCCACCGGCCGGCGGGCGGGGCGGCGCCGGCCGTGCCAAGACGTGTGGCCTGGCCTTTGCCCACCGGGTTACCCATACGCTACAGACAGGTGCAGTTTTTTCATTGACTTTCATCTTTACAAATGTTGACAACCTGTTTGGCGCAGGAGTATGAATACGTGTCTTCTGCGAAGACAGTGTCTAATGTGTGGTCTGTACCCACGGTCGTGCTTATAAAATTTCCCTAATAATCGGCAATGTTTAGCAGTAGTATCGACCGGCGGCCAACGGCCTGCGGGCGGGATGGCCGGCCGTGCCAAGATGTGCGGCCTATGATTTCATTAAACTTATTTCTCTCTACAGTGGCGCATCAATCTAAGTGGGTATTGTCTTACCCTTCGATCTAGGAGCTCGTCACGCCTCTCTAATTATTTAGGTAAACAATTATTCAAACGATATAATTATTTAGGTTTTAATTCAAATTCTCACATTTTGGATTTTTTCTATATACATTTTATATGTATGTGCGATAAAAGTACAATCCGAGTCTGAGCAAGCGGACAATAGTTGTTATCTTTTCTAGTTTTGTTCTTTGACTTTGAAGTAATATAATCTAGCTTATGAAAAAACTAACAGCGTACTTTATAATCATTTTGCATTGAAATAACATTAAATTACTTTAATCATGAACATGATTACAAGTACGATACTAGCAAACTGCGTCTTTCTCGATTATCGCACATTCACCAGTCGGTTGGCCTGCAGCCACATCGCGGCGTGTCGCACGGAACGTTCCGAAACAGCCCAGTCAGTCACGAAGGCCGTGGGGATGACATGCGAGTCAGCTCAACCTCCATAAACTCGCTTTTTAATACCGCATTTCCTTTGACCTTAAGCATCACTAGGGATAACTATGGAAATAAGGCTAGATGAGTTACTGAGACTCTACGCGTTAAATTACCTGTTTATAAATTTTTAACAAGAAAATGTAGGTACTAGAAAAGAACAACTTGTGTCATATTGCTCGGACGGGACTCGAACCCACGATCTTTGAGTTTCCGGCTCACTGCTCTAGCCACGTCTAGGTGCTTAATAGTTATAGCAGTGGGCCAGAAATCCATTAATGTATGCTTCACACCGAACGGATGGAGTCGGCGCGCAGCGCAGCGCATTTTACAATTGCTGATGGAAATTGGAACATTCGGTAAAGAATTTAAGTTCCATATCTGCATGCAATTTACGTAGACGACCGTCTCGGCGCGCAGATAACGCGGGCGGCCGCTAGCTTCTCGCGCACACCCACCAAATATGGAACTTAACTTCTTTACGGGTGTTTCAAATTTCCTTCAGAAATTGTAAAATGCGCTGCGCTGCGCGCCGACTTCGTCCGCTCGGTGTGAAGCATACATTAAAATACAATTGGAAAATGCGAAAACTTAAAAACCTAAGTATTAACTTAACTTTGACCGCCTCTGTGTTCTACTGGTGTTACCAGTAGTGTAAACCAGTGGCCCTACCTGCGTAAGTGTTGTCGACTTGTCGAATATGGGCGCGACTCTTCACAAGCGAGCGCTGATGCTATAGCGCTGTATCGATCGCACACAGAGTCGACTATTAACTGACTATGGAAAAGGAATCTTATTATTAGGTTGATAACGTAGAAGTTGCGTTGTACTAAAACGCCGTCGGCTGTCAAAGTGAAGTTGACAGCGATGCCGACGGCACTTACGCGGTAGGCCCACTGGTAGGTTATTCTCTAAGCAAACATCCTTCATATTGACGGCTGCAACAGCGGAGACCGCTCCATTTTCAATACTATTTGACAGCTGATGTGACGTTCAGTCATGACAACAGCGTCGATGTTTGCTTATAGAATAACCCCTCAGTAACTATTGTTTCTGAACAACATGATCAAAACAATGCCAAAAGTGAGGAAAAGCTATGATTGTGACGTTTTTTCACTTTTGTGTTAGTGTTTTGATGATCTGCCAATTCCACAGGGGATATAAGGCGTGAGGGTGTGTGTTTGCTAGAGATCTCCTTAAACAGAAATTCACTTTTATGTTTTTTTTTAAATATGAAATAGAAAAATATTAGAAAATATCAACTCGGCCACAAGTTAAAGGCTAGCTCTGTGGGTGGTTAGAGCAGTGGACCGAAAACCCAAAGGTCGTAGGTTCGAGTCCTGCCTGAGAATAACTTGCGTCCGAGTCGATTTTTTCTAATACTTTTTTATAAAAAAATTGTCACGGAAATTCACAGCCATAGGAAGACGAGTAGCAGCACCTTGTCAAATCTTATAGAAACCGATGTAAATCGACCCCAATGTTTCAAAAGTCATCGCCAAAGTAATGTAATGTAAAAAAATCTAATATCTTATTGATTGGTAAAAACACGTTGATTTTTTCAAATAACATGAGTTACAATATGTTTTAAAGTGGGCGCATTGCAAAAGAATGTAAAGAAATGCAAATGGAACTTGTTACATCACTTCGAACTTGCTTGAAATAGTTAAAATAGAAACAACTTCAAAGATGCAGAAAGCAGTGCAGAAAAAAGTTTAATAAATTGTATTTCAAGTACCGGTCTCACATGAAATTAACAAACAAGATTATGAATTACACGGTACTAGACTTGCACAAAAAAAGTAACTAAAAAAACAAAAGAAGCTTTGGTCTATTGTTCAAGCGCAAATCCACGTAGGGTCACATTTTTTTAATAATGAAAACGCACGGATTTTTTTTCTTTTGTATGTGACTTTAACCAAATAAAAAGTCAAGTCGATACCGAGATAAGATTCTCTCATTATATGCTAATTTACAGCTTTGTTGCTTATGGAGTGTTTTATGAGTACTTGAAGGGTTGGTTAAAAAGGATTTTTTAACGCAAAAAATGGTAGTTACCAGTTTCCATTTTGAACAAACGTATAAACTTCTAAGCTATATTCGAAGCAATTATTAATGTAAAAAATTTGGAGAAAATTCATAGAAATTATTGAATCTGAAAAGGTTTTTTTTGTTTTTGGTATGAAACTGTCCATGTGCTTATCCCAACGGCTAATCCGATCAACTTGATTTTTGCATAGAGTCAGTTGAAAAGACGAAGAGTAACGTAGGCTACTTTTTATCCCGATATTCCCACGGGAACGGGAACCACGCGGGTGAAACAGAGGGCGGAAGCTTGTAGCTACATAATTTTCACTCTATCCTTACTATTTTATTATATGTCGTTTATGTTTTATGACATTTTCTCTCGTACTCGTAAGTGTACAATAATCATGTATTGCAATAATATTTGCGCGTTTGGTATCGGTCGGTAAACAAGAGCTTAATATCTCTAAAGCAAATTAAGACGCTATTCGGAAATTTATTTATTTTTTTAAATGAAAACCGAACTTAAAAAAACTAAAATGCTTAATTTTTATAAAAAGTTTTTATTTCACTATTTTTGAAGGTCCCGAACCTACAATAATAACTTTATGTCAACCGCTCATCATCTTTTACAAAATGCTGCTTTTCCCGGTGCAAAGACGTTAATTATTGAGGAGTTCTCCTGGTACTTCATCATCACCTCCACTTCATCACATGCATTGAGACGAACATACATTGCTTATGAACCACATTTAAGTTATCTTATCTCTTCCGCTAAATGCTAAGTATTTATTAGTTCCGATGACCATTTCTGATCTTCATCATCAGTTCCACCAAATATTGCTTAACGGAAGAAAATGCACGAGTTACTCAAGAAAACATCGAAATCGATATAGGTGTGCCTATAATATTTGAAGAGTTCCCTCAATTTCACCAAGATCCCATCATCAGATCATGTCTTGACGTTAATGGGACCAACTTGAAAGTACACCTTTCATCGGTTCAATCATCATTCAAATCGGTTTCATAAATGACCGAGTACTGATGTAACAAACTTTAAAAAAAATACACACGAATTGATAACCACCTCCCTTTTTTGAAGTCGGTTAAAAAGTACGTACTTTTATTATAAAACTGTAGGACGTTATATCTATAGATGTTACAGATCTTGTAATAAGATATATATTTCTTCAAACGTTTATCTAGATTTATAAAGTTTCAGAATCACGATTTTATGATCTTGCCTGGAACCTTTTTCTTTTCGAAAAGACATCTTAACAATACGAAAATACAAGATTATTCTAAAATGGGGTTACATATATTACAATAGAAAATGGGTATAATTAGTGGACAGCAATCATATTTAGCAACGTCTAGTTTTATTTTCTCTTTAATCGCTATAAATATTTACTATGAATTTATTTCGTGATTTTTCCGCCTAATCTGCAAAATCGGTTTCTCATTGGTATCTCCAGGCTATCTCTGTTCTGTCGTATAGCACCTTAAGGTGGTACGACTTCCATACAAACAAACATTGCACATTAATTGGTTCATCATTCATTAATAATTCATAAATACATGTGCAACTAACTCGTTTCAGTTATTTGTTTGCGCGAAATTATAAAAAAATGTACTTTCATACATGAGCTATGTAAATGCGATGGGTCACACACACAGACGTTGAATTATTGAAATTATAAGATATTAGTATATTCGTGTTTTATGTATGAATGAACATTTTTTTTGTTATTTCGCGCAAACAAATAACTGAAACGAGTTAGTTGCGCATGTATTTATGTATTATTAAATTTATTAAGGTATGATGAACCAATAATTGTGTAATGTTTGTTTGTATAGAAGTCGTACCACCTTAATATAAAGTAGTTGCCCGATATGAGCACATCCCGCGCGTACACACTCACTGCTGTCATTAAATAAATTATAAGTTTTAAGAATGAAATCGTGCTTTTTCTTTTCTTTTTGTTAGGTAGGTATAGTGATTCATCGTTCTATATTATAGTTCGATATTATATGTTTTTAAACTTTATTTTAATTAAATTGACTTTTAAAATTCTATATCTAAACGATCTCTTCATGCAGTAACATCTAAAAAAAAACTAGTTTTTTAACAAATCTACATAAATTAACCCTTCCTCTTCCTTCAAGGCCAATGTTGACCATATGGGTACCGTTTTGTTCAGATCATCGTTTAACCCGTTGACCGATTTTTTACCGAAATTAACAGGATGTAAGCATACAAAAACATCATACCACGTGCCGCCCACAGATGTCTTGAATTAATAGGGCCCACCTGACTGGAGAAGAAATTTTAATAAAAACAAAAAACAACTAAAAAAGTCTCAAAAGTTGGGTGGTTGGTGCTTTTGTGGTATTTTAAAAAGTGCTTCTAACATTGTTAAAACTTTTGTAAATTAAACTTACCTTGGAGTACCTAGATAGTAAAACTGGTGTGATTGTATGAAATTATTTATTTATATCTTACTTGCTGTGCCTTTACTTTTACCCGCGTGGTTCTCGTTTCCATGACTGTCGTAAAAAAAAAGTAATATATTATCTATACGAGTACCTAATTATTTTCTATATGCAGAAGCCATCCATCGGTTTACGCGTGGCTGAGTGAGTAAAAGCAATCCTATTTATAATGTTTAATAGGATTTACCTCTATAGGCATAATCTTTCAAAATCTTGAATATACTTTCTACATTTGTCTATAAAAAATGTGTCCAAAAATATTAATATATTTTAAATCGTACAAATTTTCAAAGTAAACAGTAATCTCCAAACAAAGAGAAAGCTATACAAATGCCATTTATGACATTTGAATATGTGGCCCAAATGTGGCCGCGTTCTGTACCAGTCGTTAGATACGCTAATCTACCACCGTTGCTCGATCTTCCAATTTACTACCTTATGGGTCTGCTCGGTTCCATGGCTTGGTCTTTTGGCAACTAAAACGGTCTGGTGATTAGAACATCTTTAATTATCTTTAACAAAGTATTTGCATGATATAAATCACAAAAAAAAATAATCGAGGAGCCCGTGGTTCGCGCGCTCGGCCATTGATTGTTGAGGTTAAGCAACTTTGGCAATGGTCTGTCATGGGTTACCATAAATTTACTATCTCGAGCTCCTCCGTGCTTCGGAAGGCACGCTAAGCCGGTCCCGGCTGCATTTGGAGACGTTAAAACCCACCAATCCGCATTGGGCCCGCGTTGTGGGTCATATGCCTGATTGCTCTACCAAGTGCTTGCCTCCGAGCGACTTTCTTCGGTGACCAAGCAAGTCGTCACGGACCGTCTCGGTGATTGCAAATCTGCAAATAGTTCTGTTGTTTTAGCCAACTTGTCTCATACAATTATCCACTTACTAGAAAAAGAAAACAGTATAGTACCGCCATCAGGTGTGCCATATGCCTGATTGCTTCTACCAAGTTCTTGCCTCGAACGCATTTCGTTGTCCGGCCACTAAGCAATTCGTCATAGGCCGTCGGCAATTTACACAATATAATGTAAGTACAAAATAAAATTATTACTTAGTTGCAAAAAAACTCATTTACAAAATTATCATTTTTTTCTTATTGTTAACCACTTGTACTTTACGTACGAACTTTCGCAATTATCCACTTAACTACAAAGAATGCAGTATCGGTGTCATACCGCCATCAGGTATGCCATATGCCTGATTGCTTCGGCCAAGTGCGTGCCTCCGAACACCTTTCGTCGTCCTGTGACCAAGCAAGTCGTCACGGGTCGTCGGTGAATGGGTGCATCTTGCACAGGGTTGACATATAAATCACACAATATGTCATTGTGTAAAATGTGTTTTTTGTATTGATAAAAATAAACTACTTCACAAAATCTGCAGATTTTCTGTTGTTGCTGACCATGTTGTTCTGCTACGCACTTTCGCAATTATCCACTCAACTACCAGAAATTCAGTAAGTAAAGATGTCATGTCATATAAATATATAATAAAACATTTTTAAGGGATCCAGTTGAAAATCAGCGTCAGCCTTATCGCTGACTCAATGCTGAACTGGACACCCATTTGGTACTGACGTGGGACACAAAATTTCTTGTATTTTTATATCTTTAAATGTTTCTTGTTCTTGTACTTATGTCTTTGTTATACCTAGGAGTAAAATATAATGTTAATTTGTAAATGTCCTGTGTTTGGTACCAAATAAAAAAGTTTGTATTTGTTTGTATTTGTATATGCCTTATTGCTTCGACCAAATGCTTATCTTCGAGGACCTTTCGTCGTCCGGTGACCAAGCAAGTCGTCACGGGCCGTCGGTGATTGGGCGCGTGCGCGGACATGTAGGAAGTCGTTTGTCGTCCGTCACACGAGCGCATCTCGCACAGGGTTGGCACATAGCTCACTCAATATAATAAACAAAATAAAATTGAGAACAAACCTTTGTTTACCTAATGATATTTGTGTTTTTTTAATGGCTTTTAAAGGTTATAAAAAAATTAATAAACGACTAAAAGTAGTAATATAATAATATGATTATAGTACATGCCTAGTGGATTAATAAACTAAGTTAAATACTACTTCCGCAAATTTTCTTTTCTCTTTCTTTGGTCCTGTTCCTGACTTGTTTGCCTTTGTTTCTTCTATGGACCTAACGGATTATATTTGCAATTTTGCATGTTCAAAAAATAGATTTTTGTTTAAGCATAGCAAATGTAACTATTTAACAAAAAAGAATTAAACGATATTCGTGTAAATGTTAGTATTTTAGCATACTAGCATTGTTAAAAAAGTAGCTCTTTAACATTTTCTTTTTATCCCTAAAAAGGGCAACAAAAAAAAAATATTTTTACCACCCCTGCAGTTGAAAGAACTATAGACCTTGTGCAGTCAGCTTAAGTACCATTTTACGGTTCTATTTTGTAACTGAAGTGGACCGTACAGTTTGCCTATTGTCTCCAACCAGTGACTTGTCATGACCACAAGTCATTAAGTGTTCAACGATGATAAAAATATGTTGTGAGACTAATCCTCGATACGGTCGACATCGTGGCGCTGTACTTCTTGGTTACGAAGAGATTCACTTTTGTTATTTTTTTTCCTAGTAGGTACTACTGGAAAATCACGACCTACCATAATGGTACATATTTGTTTTCTAGTCCAGACCAATAGTACCCTCTGTTTGGTTCGAAAGTATTTGTTCCTCTACTATCAACAGACGTGGGTTGTTTTTAACCGACTTTAAAAAAGGAGGAGGTTCTCAATTCGGTTGGTATATATATATTTTTTTAATGTATGTACACCGATTACGCCGAGATTTTTGAACCGATTTCCGTGATTCTTTTTTGTTCGATGCAGGATAGTTGCCAATTGGTCCCATAAAAATATGGTTTAGTTAAACTTTTTTTTTTTGGTTTACTTTTTACGTTTTGAGCATTTTTATATATTTCATTTCATATTTGTTACTTGGATGACATCTACCTTTAAAAACTGTGAAATAAAAACTTTATAAATAAAAAATGAATTTAGTGCTTTGAAGTCGGTTTTCATTTTTTATATAAAAAGTTTTTTAATCGTTTGTTACTTACTGGCAAACCACGACCTACCTTAAATTGTGTTTATATTTTCATAACCTACCTATCCTCTATTTTTGAAAGTACATACTTGTACGTAAATCTTTACCAAAACTCAGTAGCTCATGTATGAAATATAACAGACCATTATAAATTGTTTGTAGGGAAGTAGAAAGTAAGACGACCTGTTTGGCGCAGGGGTACAACCCCGCCTTCTGCGCTAGAGGTCCCGGTTTCGATAAATAGACAACCCGGACAAGACAAATATTTGTGTGCATGAACATGTCTATTTGTCTTGGTCTGGGTGTTTAGTATGTATATGATGTATGTATTTACAAAAAAAAGTATATAATTATTTTTATCCGTTATCTAGTATACCCATAACACAAGTTCTTCATAAAATTTAACGTGGGCTATATAAATGGGCAAATATTTATTTATTTTATTTAAGTGTAAGTATAAGGTAGTTTAAATTACATAATTATTGCGTAATAATTGTTATTTATTACGTAAAATAAATTTTCCTTGGGATCAGGATGCTCGCAAAACTTTTGTCTGGCTGAAATCACTATTTCACTTCAGGTAGCCCCACCACTTACCAGCCCTTACTCTTCCTCGAACCTTTTTTCATAAGTAAAACGGGGAAGTACCTATTCATCATACCTTCTTCTTCTTTCGAGTCGAAGGAAAAAATCGCGATTTATTGTTTTCCACCCAGGAGCTCTATTTTTGATTCACTCGTCTCGAGGATTCTACTGATTTTCGTGCGACGTTCGAGTTTCCGTATTCTTCGCTAGCTATATATAGCTTCGCTTTTCGCCTGTAGTACCGCCCCCAACGCGAGCGCGTGAAGGGCAAAGTGAAAAGCGTGCTATGTCAACGCAGGCAAGGTTGCTAATCGCATGATCGACTCCTCGTTCGCCTCGCCACTCGCGCGACGAGTGATTCAAAGATAGAGGTCCAGAACTCGGCTACACGGGTCGCAGACTCAGTAGCGGTCCACAGCTCGACAGGTTCACAGCTGTGTGGATACGCGGGGCAACATAGAAGGTGAGCCATGGTCTGTGGGGAGGCACCGCACTCACATTAGTCGTCGTTACTGTAGCCCCACCGGGCCATTTCTCCTTATACCGGCCGATCTGTGTTCTCAACCTGTTTAAGGATTTCTAGGTCAGCCAAGGTAGCTTGTAACCCGAGACTTACATCATACCGATGATGCTTAGTAAGCCTAAAGGTGAAATCACGCTTGACCAGGAAACCTCAACCACTGAGGATTCTTATCTTTAAATGCTGGAACACACCTGAAAACATTATTGTTAGGACGACTGACTTAGGCAAGATGGTGGTAGCTAGCTATCTGGCGGACTTAGAACAAGTCATTCCAAACAGAATACAATATGCGACCCCATTGGGAATAGAACCAGGAGCATCGGATACTGGTGGTGTTACCACAAGACCACAAAGGCGGTTAAATCGTTACGCAATTGCTACCAATGCTTTGTTTTGATCTAAAAGCACTGAGCTCCACAGAATCACGCGCTAGAACTTGGGACACCTGGATCTGATACCGGTGGTGTAACCAGATTACCACAGAGGTGGTAAAAGGCACGTAAGTACCAATACATTGTTTTGATCTAAAACCACTAAGCTCCGCAGAATCACGCTTGCGTCCACAAATGACAAACGGGATGAGTTAACGATCTTAACGCTTTGCTGCCCCTCAAATTATCCCAAGACCATTGCCCCGGTGTGCCTTGGCACATGACAACTTACGGTTCTCTATGTCCGTCGCTTCCTCGTTAGATAGTGAGGCCATTTTCTATTTGCTTGTCGCGGAAAATTGCGTAACAGGAGTTGTGACGAAATGGTAAACTTACATTGGCTCGGTCGGAGAGTACTTCCAAACGAACTCCTACCTGTTTTATGAAGCATAATAGCTAGCTGCTGATGATAAACTTAGGTATATATATAAGTAAATCCTTACGTGCAACTTGTTTGACAGTTATTGTAAAATTAGATGTATTTCTGTCAAGACCAGCAGGCCTATCTTTTAGAAACCGTCATGTCGTAAGAACGTTTTGTTTTCCTTTTGTTTCAATACTGTTTAAATTGCAAACTTGACTTTATTTGACCTAAGACGTCGTAGTAGGTTTGATTGATAAAAATGCTGTTTGAGTGAATGATTGAGCGATGACGCCACAAAACTTCCGTCAAAAGATAAGCTTGTTTTAAGAGGTTCGCGGTACGATATGACATATAACAACATTGCGCCGATACAAACTGACATTAAACAATATTGCGTTAAGAGATGGCGGTAGGCCCCCAGGGGCCTTACGATCAACTCATTTCGATTCCCTTTAGATTATATTTAGGTTGTGAGAGTGGAATGCTACGGCGCGTATAGCGGCGTCTCACTTTTACTACCTGAAAATAACTTAAAATATATCGCATTACAGTTGATGGTAGGCCCCCCTGATCAAATATCGCCCCCTAGGACAGGGAGTGCTTGAACTCACGACATAAGAAGTCGAGCAGTACTACCCTCATCTGAAATATTGGTAACTTGGCCTTACAAGCATGGCTACTATGCTTAAATTATATTTTAGAGTGTAGGTCTACTTTTACGTACCTCAGCCTTTGAGCAGTGTCTCATAACTCGAGGACTGACAGGTTAATGTGATGTCCTGTTTGTGTTAATACTAAATATTCTTGTGACCGTTCAATCTCGAGATAGGTCTAATAAAACTATAAATTTGACTTCACCAAGGATCATTATTGGTGGACAGAAAATAATCCATAAAAATTATCTATTTCAATTTCCAATCATAAAATAAGAGAAGAAAGTTCTTAGCAAACAGAGCATCAGACATAACACGAAGTGATTCTTAAAGACTTCCTTTCTTCCTTTTACGAACATATCTTTCAATTACCGGAAATTATTTTCTAACGTGTGTTATTTAAGATCCTGACTTAAATCGGTTATAGGTTACGTTAACCTATCACGCTTGTTCATGTCCATGTGTGGTAAAACGTGGATAAAGTATTATTTGCTAATTTCTACGAATCCTTCTAGAAAACCTTTTTAAGACGTTATACGGAAAAAGTAGGTACGTCCTGTTTGTTATAAAACTATAAGACGGTTAGAGATGTTACAAATCTGGTAATAATATATATATATATTTCTTCATACCTTTATCTAGATTTGTAAAGTCTCAGATACACGTTTTTATGATTTTGCTTCGACACGTTTTGTTTTTGTTTTTGAAAAGGTCGTAAAAATACGAAAATACAAAATCATTATCAAATAGGGTTACATAAATACTATTGGAAATTGGTTTAATAATTGGAAAGTGGGTTATTGGACACCAATTTAGCATCGTATAGTTTAATTTCTCTTTAATCGTTAGAATTATTTACTACGAAGTGATTCGTGGTCTTTTAGCCTCATCTGCAAAATCGGTCACGCTCCCGCGCGCGTCTTTTTCTCATTGCTATCTCGCTTTAATCGTACAGCGTCTTAACTTTAACTAGCGCTTTAAATGTGAAATTTTGGGGTTCTTACTCAATCACGAAAAAACAACTGAACAAATTTTGATGAATTTATGATTTTTTAATTTTTGAATCTTCAATGCTATTTTTATTCTTATGATAAATTTTAAATAGATAAATATTGGAAAAAATCAACTCGGCCACAAGTGAATTCTCAGGTGGGACTCGAACCCACGACCTTTGGAAATCCGGTCCAATGCTCTAACCACTGAGCTACCGAGACTTGCGTCCACTACCATCGAAATTCTGTAATACTTTTATATTTTTAATTCGCTGTAGGCCAGCGTGGTCACATCAATGCTAAGAATATCCTAGCATCCGAAAGAAACATCTTTTCAGATATTTAACGATCGATTAAGATGCAACAGCCAATAATTTATGATTTTTTAGTTATTGCATTTTTCAATGCTATTTTTATACTTATGATAAATAGATTTTTTCCAGTTGATCGAGTTGAGTTCTTGCAATATTTTTCTATTTAAAATTTATCATAAGGGTTTGGTTGGATGAAACGACAAATATAGTTTCTACATATTATGATAGTTTTACCTCAATAAAATTTTCGAAATGTCCACGCGAATAAAGTCGTGGATGGCAACTAGTGTTGTTGCAGTATAGAGGGTAGTCAACAAAACATGTTCTTAACTAGAAACAGGATCAAACAGCCTAAGTAAACACCGGTTCCTTTGACCACATTAAAAGAGCCTTTCATTCACTTATCTGAGGAGACTATTGTTACGGACCTTATCAGTTATACAGGCAAGCAAATATTACAACAGTTTACATTAAAATGTGGAAGATAGATGTAACATTTAAATACATCGTTATTTTATCTTTACTAAAAATCCCATAGAGTTGTTGATCTCGTTACTATGAATAACAATTTGTAGGGTACCAACCCTGAAATTGAAAAAAAAATACTGACTGAACTGGAAAATCTTTTTGAACAGACACGGATTGTATATTATAACTTTTTAAGTTTGCATTTTACGATGCTATTTTTATGTAATAAATATTAAACAAGAAAATATACTAGAAAAAAAAGCAACTAGTCCACCAAATATTTATTATGGTTTGTATATCTTTTCTCTCATCCCGTTATAACGGCCAGTGTAAAATAGTATTGACACAGTGACGACAGAGAAACAAAAAAATACAACGGGTTGCACTCCGGGAGTGCCGGCAGAATTGAAAACCGCTTAAACGAAACAGCAGGAGCAGGCATACATTTTCGCCGCGCGGTAGAAAAAGAAGGGGGTAATTACTTCCTCTACTACGCCGCGCCGGCGCTCTACTCTCCCTCTGTCTTACGAATTTTTTTATCAGGGTCACGTATCCTAACGCGACTTTAACATTTTTTGCCCTACCCAAAAATTTTAAACTGATGTGCACAACGCCGCTAAAACAGTTTTCACTTCAAAAATACAAATCAAATAAGCTTAAGTCAATCAATAACCTGTAGGCCTAGCACGAATAACTTTCGAGTAAGTATCGAGGAAGTAAAATAAAAAAATATATGAGATATTGAGCAGCGTTCCTACCGGACGTAAACGGAACTACATTTTCCTATACATTTTTTGATATTACGTGCTCGATACTTAGATACTCAATACTATTTCGATAGCTTTTCGTGCTACTGAAAACTGTGTGTTTACTGAAAAATATTAGAGAAAACAAATGAAATACAATGTAACCTGTATTGAAATTAGTTTATCACATATAAAAATATTGCATTACATTTCATCACATAAAAACAACAACGAGAGCTTATCTAAAAATACGGTTTTATTCTTACATCAAAACATCGAACTATTCCACGTACATTATCTCTTCTTTGTTCAAGCATCATATTCTCTCATCGTCTTTTGCAACAAATAAATCTACATTTGAAACAAACAGACCCGTGTCCGTTATTGCACCTTAGATAACACCTGTAAAGCGAATCTTTAATGGCGTATATCCACTAAGCGAGCCTGTCTTGCGAGCCAATTTTAAAATTGCTGCTCGCGAGCATAGTTCGCACGCTGTTGGGTGGCGATGCAGAAAGGGAGCTCAAGGGACGCATGTGTATTACCTCACGCACTCTCGACAAGTATACGTTGCATGCGCACCTCGACAAAGCTTTCTCGAAGCTGTCCCGCTCACACCGTACTGATACTAGCGGGACAGACATAGCGAGATAACTGTCGACAGCGGGTCGCGGTGCGCATGCTACGCGGGAAGGAACACAAAGCAGAATTTGTGATTTCAGACGTGTAATGAGGAGCTCGGCCTGCGATTGTAGCGGCTAAGCAGCATTCGCAGAATGGGTGACAGCATATTTAATATCTCGAGCTTCTCCGTGCTTCTAAGGGAACGTTGCGATGTTGATCCTAGCTGTACTTGCAGTTGTTATGACCCACTAATCCGCATTGGGCCCGCGTGATTGGTCATGGCCCATTTTCATTATCCATCCCTAAGGAAGGTCAGTACCCCAGCAGTGGGGACATACAAAATGGCGGATGATAACTGACGTTGGCTCGCGAGCAGCCTCGCGATGTGAATAGGTGCCATTATTGACTATGATAAGAACGTAATTTATAGAGGCCAGCTATCACGTTTTATTATTATTTAATTCTTGTTGTCTCTTCAGCTCGTCCTATTTACAGCTAGTTTGCATCTTGTGATTGCACAATACGGCTTTGTTTGACATCTGATGTCCTTTATGAGATCTCAAATGAGTTGTTTCAGCGCTATCGTTTACATTTGTATTACCGAGATTGCCGGTATTTGCGCGTTCGTCGAGATTTTCCACTACGTCTGGTTGTAATTGTGTTGGTATGATTGTTTTTTAACCGTAGGCTGTTTACGTCATGGTGTATAGGCAGAGCTATTTGATGATATACTTTTGATGTTAAATTTGCTATTTTCCTTTTCTTCATATTTTAGTAAGTGGCAAGTTTCAGTTACTCTTCTATTTCACTGTCTCAATTTGTTTCCACTACTAAATATAATTTCGTCGTCGTCGTCTCAGCCACATGACACCCACTGCTGGGTATAGGCCTCCCCCAAGGATCTCCACGACGATCGGTCATGCGCTGCCCGCATCCAGCGCCTTCCCGCGACCTTCACCAGATCGTCGGTCCACTTGTCGGGACCCTACCCACGGCGCGTCGTCCGGTGCGCGGTCGCCATTCTAGAACCTTTTAGCTCCAACGGCCGTCAGTTCTACTCCCTATGTGTCCCGCCCACCCCCACTTCTTCTGAGCAATCCTTCGAGAAAGCGATGTCAGAAACTTTAGTTCTCCTGCGGATTTCCTCATTTCTGATTCGATCACGCCAGTAAACGCGGAACATAGCTCTCTCCATTGCACGTTCTCATCGGACTTCAGACAACCCTATATTGTCCCAGTGTAACCTGCTGATAACTTCTTTCAACTCGGTTAGCTTCGCGTCAGTCCTCAATGTTCGGGTATACGTAATACTTAGTGTATAAGTTGGCAGGTGCAGTTATTGTTTTTGTTGATAGCCGTCCGTAACCCGGGGATTGTTAGCACCCCATGCCCTCAATGCCCTGCCGTTACCATAGCCGCTATCGTAGCTAGGAATATCAGGGCTGCCGGGAACTAGGGCCGATGCTTTTTGTGTCTGTCCATTTGCGGGGGTTTGCCATAATCGCCACGCTTGGCAGGCGGGTTGGCGATCGCAGTATAGCCAAGTTACCAAAAGACGCTTCTGCCCGACTTCTTAAGACTTTATTCTCTTAGTCGCCTTTTACGACACCCACGGGATGAGCGGGGGTAGTGCTATTATAAGCCGGCACAGCTAAATTAAATTTATGTTCTAAATATTATCTGCATTTATACCAAAATGATTAGATATTGGCTTGGTGGTTAAAGGTAACAGGAAAAATAGAGCTACTTTTATAACAGTATCGAGCGACTTCTAACATGTTTGATCCGAAACATATTAGAACATCTCACTTACTTTAATGTTTAAAAAAAATACTACGCTATGTGAAAAAGGTATAATAAAGTTTTTGATTATGTTGACGGTTGTTGCAAATAATCTTATATTTTTACCCAACATCAAAAGCATTACGCTTACGCGTATTGAACAAGGAAATACTCTATTTGCGTAATATAATTTATTGCATCTCATTGTGCGAGTATCGTGGGCCCGCGCCACTAATCGTTTATAGAAAAATCGTGGGGTCTTTTTGGACATTTGGCTACGGAAACCTAGAATGGTCATAAAACGGTCAGCAACATTAGGACTATGGTCTCTTGCATATAAAAGTGAGAAATTGTTATTCATGGGTTCTTTTTTTCTGCCGTCAGTCCGATAAGATCATATATCAATGCATAATCTGCAATAGTTATTCGTATTGCTCGATTTGTTGGCACATGAAAACCGTAGAGTCGATCACTAATCGGATAATGTTTTGCTGATATTTCTTACAATAGGATACAAAGTACCTACCTAATAACTAATGTAGTATTTGTGTGCGTATTTTTTTTTCTAGCAAAGACAAAATCTTTACCTCCTGATTAAAATATAACACGTGAGAATTTATTCAACAGCACGTACGGCTTTACATTTGCACTACGAAAACCGCCGCTATTACGAGCGACGTAAGGGCGCTCTCAAGGTCAAAGTGTAAAGCTGTAACTGCTGTTGACTGTACTTATTCCATTTTTTTGTGAAGTAATTAAGTAACATTTTTCCATGCGTGAACTTGTTTTAGTTTACTATATAAACTGATATTTTCCCCCTCTCTAAGAAGTATTTTCGCTAGAAAAAAATTATTACAATAAAAGTAAATACAATACTACTCTTTAATATGAATTCAGCTTGTTAAATAATATTTTGCCAAGATAGTAGATTTGACCAAGTTGCTCAGTTGGGAGAACTCGGTTACTTGAAGCCTAGTTAGTTTCTTCCACAATAATTTTATCTTAAAAAAACAGCATTGTGAATGCAAACAATTTTTTATTATTTTTCTCTAAATAAAATATTTTTTTAAATCGTACATACCTACCATACTTACTCCGTTGAAAGGACCTAACAACATTATAACTACAGACGTCTCCACAGATGTCCAGTGCTGCCCCCTAAGGTGAAAGGTCACGAGGGGCACACGACGGTCAGTGGCGAATGGTACGGATTGGGACCCCATATCCCTCCGCACCAACAAACATAACGAGAATACCCTATTACACAACAACCATGGCGTTCCAAGTACAAGCCACTCCGCGATACTAAAGAAAGAAACCAGCAATGGACAACGAAGAATTCGGAGGGTGAAAAACAATTGACGGTAAATCTATTGTTCGAGATATTTTTATAAAAGTGGCGGCACGCGATTTTATGTTTTATGTTGTTGAAATAATACCCTGAGTCGCATGTGTTTTGTGTAGCATAGAGAATGTAATTAGATATTGGCAGTTATTCATATCGATGTAACAAATCTGATTGTTCTACTGTTAGAACTTGGTATATATTTTATTTTTGTGGTATTGTGGTTATAAGCTATAAAAATAAAATTCAGTGATAACTATATACCACGTAAACTTCAAAGCTAACGTTGCAATAATACACACCATTAAAATATTTTGGTATAAAATAAAGTATTTGGAAATATTATAAATGTTTAATGTTATATAACTGACAATGCTAAACATTCAGAGTAATATACAAAAACTATTTTTATATTGAAAAAAAATAACAGACCTAAGTATACAATTTTATTTCATGCATAATGTAAAGATAAAAAAAACTTGAAGCAATATTTAGGTAGGTACTAATAATAATACAAGAGAAAACCAAACCAAAATCTATACAAGTTTATAAATAAATATTATACCTATCTACGTTTTGCACAACAGCCAAACAAAACCTCTTAATCCGTAACTCAAACTGCGTACATCACTCAAAAGTGTTATTGCTTAAAATTACGAAGTAAAATTGGATTTGTCAATCCGAATCTTCGGGTAAACAGCGCAGTTCGGCCTCAGCCCGAAACTCGCCGGTCCACCAATCAAACCCGTCACCGATGATCTAATTAAAATAGACTACGAACAAAGTTACGGAACCTTCTTTGTTATTGTTCGGGACCAATAAGACTTTTTGGTTTCATTAAGAATAATTAAGTTTTTTTATACACAACGGGGAGACACTTAGTCTTCATCATACTTGATGCTAAGGAATGATAAGCCTGAAGAATGAGACGCGCTTCTTCCAGAATCCTCTACCGCTGAGGAACTGGCTATCGTCGATGGTATGACTGGTATGTTGAGGTTATTAGGCAAATAGACATGTTTTTTCACTTTACTTTTCCTAGCCAATGACTGTATCTATACTAATATTATAAAGAAGAAAGATTTGATTGTTTTTTCGTTTGTTTGCCACAAATAAACTCAAAACCTACTGAACGGATTTGGATGAAATTTGGTACACAGATAATAAATGGCCTGGTTATGAACATATGATACTTTTATCCCGATATTCCCACGGGAACGGGAACCACGCGGGTGAAACCGCGAGCCGCTAGTTTCAAATATATCTATTGTGAATTAAAATAGACTACGGAACCTCCTTTGTTAATTTTCAAAAGGTTTTAGGGACCCATCAACACTCGGATTTTGGTTTAATTAAGAATAAAATGTTAAGGTTATTTAGATAAATTGGTCAAAAATATAAGATTTGTGACTATCGCGTTCCATTATAATTATACCGATTCCTAATTGCTACATTTCACTTTACCCTAACGACTTGACACCAATTTTCTCGTGTTTATCACCAACCAGTCGGTGGGCAGTCATCCATCTACTTATTTACATGCCTATCACCAACAACCGGCCCATTGTCGTTCGACAACACCATAAAACCTCCTGGAAAACCTTTCAAAACAAAAAACCAACCCCCCTTTATTTTAAAAACTATTTTTCAAAACTAAGCAGTGATGGGAAAACTATCGGAATATGAGCGGAGGAAGTCTTCGAAAGTTGACTCTGATGGGATTGTTTTAGAGTTGATATTTGAATGGGGTTTTTTTAAACGGTTGGAGTCATGATATGAGGTGGTATATGCCCGCACGTCCTCTTTAGATAAGATAGAGGCCACCTGAAGCGACACCAATACTGGTAATGATGCTGATAGGGCCGACCGGCAATTAATGATCCGATAAAAGCCGGTACGATTAGCTTACCGGTTCTATTTGTTTATTATGTAACGCGATAACGTGGAACGGGTCTTTTTTCGTACAATGCAGTTTTGAAAATACAGGGTGATCCAAGCCTGGGCCCTTATTCACTATGACCACTTAGTGATTCCTTGCTCAAACCACGCCAATGTCGTACTTGGTTTTGACATTTTCAAAAGTCGTTTTCTCCATGATACTTCAAAATTATAGAGTTATTGTACAAGTACATGAAAGTCACAAGTTGTATAATTAATAAACAAGTAAAATAACTTTAAACATTTTAAGTGTCATAGAGAAAAATATTTATGAAAATATCGAAACCAAATACGACATTCGCGTGGTTTGAGCAAGGAATCGGTAAGTGGTCATAGTGAATACGGGCCGTGGTTGATATAATTTGTTTATAGATAGTTGACCAAGCGGCATATAAGGAACCGCAAGAAAAAAGGTACATATATACAAAAGTTTAGGAATTGAGTCTCGCAGTTTCGAAGTTTCCCAAAATTCAGTTTCCAAAACGTAAGACTAATTTTTTTTATGATTTTACTACAAATGTCTAGTTTTCAGATTTTTTCCTGTACTTGTTGTAAAAGACGACACTACTTGCCAAATTTCATAGTTCTAGGTCAACGAAAAGCATCCTATGAATTCTGATTCCCTTGAGAGTGTCGAAGTATACGTATTTGCAGCACAAATGTTTACCTTTTTGAAGGTTGTTATTTTTCACAGCTTAAAGAGATTGCGTGAATATATGTTATAATTTCAACTCAATACCTCCACGCGTTCTCGAGATAAACACGGACGGACGAGCAGACGGACAACAAAGTGAACTGAGTGACATAAGGATTCCTTATTTTTCTTTAGAGGTTCGAAACCCTAAGATTACGTTCTCACCAGACCTTGTTCGAGTTTTTTTTTTACTTTTCCACATAAGTATATTCTTTTTTGCATTTTCTTTGTGGTATGAGTTTACCTAATAGGAATAAAATATGTAGACTGATTTGTTTTATATAAGCAGGAGCGGAGTCCCTTACTACAGACATTTTAATGTTTAAAAGGGGACACCAGATAAATATTGTTATAGTTAAGTTCTAAGATAAATAAAGATTTTTGATTTCTTTTTTTTTATTCTAAGCTAGCCCCTTCGTTTGATACCCATATTGTAGGAGTGCATCAAAAATAACTAGTCGGCCATCTGGGGTGCTCCAGCATGCTGGATTTAGAATGACGTCACATAGGTAACCATGTATTGTCATCTAAACTTAACATGTATACAAATTTCAGGTCAATCGGTTGAAGATATCTACTTAAAAATTGAGTTGCAAGATTCCACCCGAACAAACATAGTTACATTGCAAGTTAATTAAAAGCTTTTAAAAAAAGTTTCTTTGATTGATTTTGATTGAACCACCAGGATGTCCAATCCTGGTGGTTCAATCAAAATCAATGTGTACCCTGTATAACTATTTCAGTACTAACAATATTTTCCAAAATTTAATCGAAAATGTAAAACCCTACTTCTTCTTTCTTAATTAATGGCTTGCTCGCGATAAAATTCGCGAATTTTGCCAATGTCAAGTAAATATATTCTGTAGTTTAAAGAAATTGTACGGTAGATTTAGTTAAAAATGGAGCCTCACAACACGTGTTATTACGAAAAGAACTAGGGTGAAACTCCTGAAACACTATAGTCGGATTATAATTCAGTAGAGTGATTTGACAGGTTGTCAATATCACTATGTAAAAATAAGTCTGATTTAAAACATAGCTATATTGCTAATATTGAATTTGTGTGCGTGAATGGAATCAATACTTACAGAACTGGAACTGGATCTCCGCAAATCATTACGAAAAACAGTTTAAAGCAGGATTATTTTTACAAAGTGACATTGGCACGTGTCAAATTACTCTACTGAATAATCCGACTATCCGACTATGGTTCCTGTTTATATATTAGAAATCCCATTTTCTCACATACCATACAATCCTTTCTGCATCAATGCATCAAAATGGTCTCCACTCAGCATATGTCTTGGCACTAACCAAGACGCTGGTCTTCTCGAACCATAAGAAATATTTGGAAAAGAAAAACAAGTTAAATTGGTCCAGCCGTTTTCGAGTTTTACAAAACATTTTATAACTATTCACTTTTACTCATTATTAATATGTCGTAGGATAATTTGATAAATCGAATTTTCGCGAAATCCTCTAGATAATGCGAAAACACGGTTAATTAGACAATGTGACGAAATTTCTCAATCTTACTAGGGTTTTTGCGAAGAATTGCGTTAGTAACATTGAATATCTTCAACTCTGATTGGCTTGATTTTTGCTTGCTAGCCAACTCTTATTCTGATGGGTTCCTAAGTAGTTTTACTCTGAAGCATTCAGGTATTATTATCATAAACATATAAACCAATCAGCCACCACCACCAAAAATCAAGCCAAGAGTGTTGTCCATTGTCTAATTATCCGTGTTTTCGCATTATCCCTAGGATTTTCGCAAAAATCCATTTCTTCCTTTATAGAAAGTCGTTTAAAAACTAACAAAACAGATTTTCAAAGAGCGGTTTTGTTTAAAATCCACATTATCCGTTCTGCGAAGGGCCGCGTGTAGACCGCTGAAATTGCATAATGATTACCTATTTCGCGAACGCTGCCACACGCCGATCTCTGGCTAGAGATGGGATGTGATGCTTGTTTAATTTTTCGATAATATTTTAAAAATGTTCACACTTACATATTCTTTATTATGATATAATTCTATGATGCAACTTGATGGTTTATGCACTAAATATTTTTACGAGAAACGAATCGTTTCACGAGTTATCTCTATCTTTTTTTTTAATAATTAGCGCCTGTTTCACAGTCTCCAGGGTCCAGTTCTAAAACTAGCCATTGGTTTGTCTAAAAATATTATAATAGCATTTGACTAACTTTAATCAAAACATTATCGAACCTTTAGCAAGCTGCCACAAAAGTAGCGCAAAAATTGGCAATAATTGATGGCAAAACCCTTTGCCATAAAATAGTGAAGCTATACAATTTGGAACAATCTTTTTCTTTAATAGCTTGTTATTATAAAGCGAAAAAGTTCTTTACAATTGGTATAGAATAAGTTGAAAACAAAACTAATTTAAAAATTAACAAACCCTATCTAACATCGATACATAAGTAGTACATCTAACCCTTCCCTACGGTGACCGCGCGGTGTCGGCTGGCGTTATTTCCATAGCTAATTGCAAATTGCAGGCCGCTGTCAACGCTCGTGCTAATGTGTCATAACGGCCGGCGATGCACCTGTGATTACCGACCGCCTGACCTTAGTGTGCCTTAGAGGTTGGATCATGGCTCAGCCCCAAAGCCAACTACTTCACAGGCTCAAGTAAGGCTCACATTTTTGGACAGTTGTGATGGTCACTAAATTATTTTGTACGCCACCCAAAGCCTCCTTGGGATTAAGTAAAGCTATTATCCACAAAAAAAAATTTGAAATGAAACATCAAATGTTGTACCCAAAACTACTATAAGTAATAATAGTGGACTAGATATCTAAAACATTCAATATTCTCCTAACAATAGTTAGTTTTCCTTTCGACCAAATAAGTAACTTTTACCTTCATAAAACATCCTAAACATACATACGTGCTACATATTTGCGAGACGCTAGCATTATCATATCGATCTTTGGCGGCGATCGACAAAGGACTGGCTGATCGATCATATTCGAGTATGAATCGAGAAATTTAACACTATTATTCAGTGGCCAAAATTTAATACCATTATTCGGCCACGATCGCCCAAAGAATTCTTTTCTGGCCAAAGTAAATACGGGTGCTGGTTCGATCAAAAATGTTTCGCGCTTCGTTAGGCATTTTGTAAAGGAATTTGGTCATGGTATACCGTCTTATAAATTTATGAAAAAGTTGAAGGCGTAAAATGTACTTTATATGCTAGTAAATAAAGGTCACAGAAAATTATAATATGTGTTACTTTTGGCAACTTGTACATTTTTTCTCCAGTAGGATGGCAAATGCTACTGTTACACTTTAAAAAAATATAATCAAGTTAGGATTGTTTGACTTACACGGTAGCCGAAGTCAGCGCCAAATTATTGTGCCAAATAAGCTGCGTTTAACCAGCTTTGATAAAATATTTTTTTCAAAGGCTGAAAGTTTTATGTTGTAAACTAAGCCTTTTTGAATTCACAAACCTCTCCTTGAAAAATACAGTTAAAAACAAAAAATCAACACGGATCCATTCTGTCTTTTAACGACGAGTAGATATTTTCTAAAGAAAAGATAAAAAGTACTTACCTACTAAACTCATAGGTGAACTTGAAATTGCTTTGTAAATAAATTAAGGTGAGAATTATGTTTTACCATTGAATGTAAGAATAAAAAATATTTTCAAAGAAATAGTCTCTACGGCAACATAAGTCGTCATTTCGCACAACATTATCAACGGAACGTCCGAATAATGATAAATCGCTGGATTCACCCAATCGCCATATGCAATAAATATCACAGACTTGATTATTTCCCTCCCAGTCCATTTCAGTCCGCACAGGAAGGCGGCTTCCACCAGATGGAAACTAATCGTTCGTTTTCTCGTCATCATTAATTCGAATAAGTGTACGTCCGAGTGACTCCTGTCACTGCGTACAAGCGTCAAGTAACTTCTCTAACTTTTGCAAAAACTTCATGGTACTTCAACTTTTATAACAATAGTCATAAAGGTGAAAATCCTATGTTTTTTTTTGTATTGTATCTGAAGATTTGGGAATGGTTGTACACTTGTCATCCAATTGTTTCGTCGTCCGATCATTAGCTGGTATTGATATATCACCCGTGACGTAGAAGACAACTTTATGATCGTTTGTGCAATAATTTCGTTTTTTTTGCGAACATTATTTATTTGCACTGTTTATCAAATCCCTTGTCTGATCAATGTCGGAGATCTACTTCATTGACTGATTTGTGCGTTTGTTTAATCTTGAAGTATACTTTAGTTAGACTTACCCATTTAGCCAGAATTTAGACTAGTCCATCAATCCGCTTTAAGCATGCGTGGTGGGTCATGGCCCATTCTCCATATTCATCCATAAGGAATGTCAGTACCCCAGCAGTGGTAACATCCAACATGGCAAATGATGTATTAGCTTAAAAAAAATATTCTAGAACCTTATAAAATATGAAGTTTAGTATTACATGCGCAATTACTTACGCATAATAGATTTTCAATTTGGCACGTCGAAAACATAATAAAGAAACTTTATCATCATCAACAATCATCACTAACACAATCAAAAGGATATCTCAGAAGAACTTATTGCACATTTTGTAGTTCTGATTTCGACATACGTTTTTTTCCTTTAGTGATGTAAGTAGGTAATGTCAAACGCAATCTGCCTTTTCGTGTCTTTATAAACCAACATCAGGCCAAGCGTGATCGTTTAAACACATTTACAGAAAACGCACAATACTTCAAAACCGCCAAAAATCACGAACGCATCATTACATTCGCATTCAAAAGTGTAAAAAAAGCTGCACGTAGGTGGTCTCACCGTGTTAAATAATAAGTGTACCTATGCTATGTTCTATATTATAAGGGTGGGTATTAATCTACTCTGGGTGGTCGGATAAGTATCCCGGGATTATAGACTATACACACGTGTGCTTAAGGCTATTGTGGCCGATTGTACATTGATATCGTACGCGTTATAGTTTTAAATGGACGCTGGAGGGTTAAATGTAGGGTTGGGCAAAATTTTATTGACCTCTTGTTCCAAATGTATTTTTGTGGAGTTTACTGAATTGGTGTGGAAATGTTAGAAGAATGGATAAAATACATATTTCTAGAAGGGTGATGGATTGGTTATGAATGGAGAGAAGAGAAAGGAGAGGTAAGAGAACAAAAACGCGTATAGAATGATAATATCATGTTCAAATTGCAAAGATAATAACAATTTTATTGATTTGGTAGACTTGTTGCTAAAATGCAATTTCTGCACTCTCAGAATTAGTCCATTTAAGTTGGAACGTAATGAAAAGCAACCATTATAAACTCTATCTGAACAAAGTTAGTAAGCAGTCATTTAGCAAAATATCTTACTCGCAAAAATAAATAACAATTTTGTTCATTGCAATCGAGAATTGTCAGCAACAAACCCATACATAATCAGGGGTCTGGTGTTAACACAAAGAGTCCTCAATATACCCTAACAAATTGACGTAACCAGCCAGGCATTCGCTGGTCTTGTGAGCAGCGCGCCTACTATCTTCTATCTGAAACCATCATGTCGTAAGAACGTTTTGTTTGCGTTTTGTTTTTATTGAAGTTGTCATATTTTGACACACTTCACACTTTGGAGGCGATGATTGAGCCAAGACGTCACATAACTTCCGTCAAAAAACAAGCTTACTAGAGATTTGTAGAACGAAATAGCATGATAAGATTAAAACAATACTGCGCTAAGAGATGGCGGTAGGCCCCTGGTCGCCGCCGTGTGCCCAATCCATGCATTAGCTTGCATGTCCTTTATCTGAAAATGTATGGAAGTGGAACTATTGATAGACGGTATTAACATCTTTAAAGCGTTCAGGATATGAACTGTTAATTTATGGACAAAAATCATCTCCTGAGACTTGAGATTATCAAATAATATCACACTAAAGACACTTGTTAAAAAAAAACAAAATGCGCAATATCTCAAAAGTCTGCGTGATGCGCTTTGTAATCCGTAAAAGTGTTTTTATTTCAGTGATGAAATAATGTAATGAAATAAAGGAAAATAAAGCAAACGTGAAAGATGCGTCGTTATAAACTTTAAAGAAAACGCGGCGTGATAAAACTTTAAATAGAATCAAAAAAATCAAAATTACTAAATATGTAATTGCTATTTTTAGAATCAAATATAATCAATAATGATCTGGACTTGGCACTCCCGATTCTTCAGCTTCCATCAAAATATACCCTTTATAAGCACATCTTAAGTTTCTTCGCGCACACATAATTGAAATAAATCCACTTTTGCGGAAAATCCGCAAGAATGCAAATATGGTGCACTGAAAATCCGCAGAAGTTGATTCATTTTAGACCCTTTATTTTTAATATTATTTGAGCTCCTAATCTAAAACCGCCTCGTGAAGTAACCGCCTGCCAGGCGCGGTTGCGGATGACTCTGGTGGTGCAACGGCAACCGCAGGCTAATTGCGTCCATCCTAACTTGTGATATTACCACGTAAAGACGGGTTTACATTGGACTAACAAATTTATATCGAAACGAGTTGGAAGTATTCTTCTACCGCCCTTGATTGAATCTGTGGATGACAACAACAAAAATCGCCGTTTTTTGCTAATGGTAAATTCACAACGATTTGGGTACAGGTGTCTTTAGTTTCGAGCTCATCATCTCCTGCTGGGAGAATCCACGCCCGATGCGGATTGTTAGGTTTTAACTTAGAATAATAACGCCTAGAAACCGCGTCTGAACCAAAATGTATGCATAAACTCGTGTCATTCTCATGATCCTGTGTGCGTAAGCTGTATGTATCTACGCTCTTCTAAACGCACACAAATATGGCTTCAGTGTTACCATCATCGGACCGGAAGTTGACCGCGGAAACAACCATAAATTTTCCTCGCTGTTTTGAGGTGAAAAATTGTGTGTTGCTCGCTTCGCTTAGGATTCAATCTTTGAACCACTCGCTTCGCTAAGGATTCAATCTTTGAACCACTCGCTACGCTTGTGGTTCAATCCTAGAATCCTTCACTTGCTCAGATTTCAATAGAGGTAACTCGCCGCTAAATAACCAACTTTCCAGCCTTGCATAACAAATAACTATTTTTTCCAGCTATGATAGAAGAGATACCTACTCTAACTAGAAAGCGAGTTGCAATAGATCTTTTAGGTCCCACTAGAACTGCTTAGCCTTACTGTATATCCCACAAATAAAAAACTTTTTCTTAATTAAATAAGACTTAATAAATAAAGACTCCATGAACACCTACCCTTACGCGTTGGTCGTGCTCGGACACAGAGCAAATTGAAATTAAAACTGCAGAGTGAGACAGTGCGCGATTAAGGCGGGATTGCACTTTTGAAACAGTCTGCAGCTAAATGAGTCCCTTCTGTGGCCGTTTCTTAATAATCTGTTGTTGCTTAAGACGCTGGATAAGCTTTGACAACAGTTACAGTGAGTATTGTAAGATATACTAGCCCGGATCCCGGCCGCCTACTCATACCCTCTGGACACACACACCTACACGTTGTTGCACGCGTTTTTAGGGCTTCGTAGCCTAAAGGCAAAAAACGAAACCCTTATAGATTCGGCCAAATCGATGTATGTCACAGCTACTTTATTCCAAAACTATGATGATTACACAGTTGAAACTTGGTAGGTAGATCTATTCTGTAAACCACTTTACGGTTTTTACACAAAAATAAAAAAATATATGAACTAAGGGGGGGCTCCCCATACATGGAACTGACACTGAATATTTTTTTTCATCAAACCTATACGTGTGGGGTATCTATAGATAGGTCTTTAAAAATTTCATTGAGGTTTCTAAAACGATTATTTCTCAAAGTTAACCGTTTGAATGATATACACTTTCAAAGTGGTAAAATGTGTGTCCTCCCCCCTCTAACTTTTGAAATAAGAGAGTGAAAAATTAAAAAGAATTATATGCTGTAGATCTGAAAATATTATGCAGTTTCAGAGCTATATCACATTTGCCAAAACCGCAACAGTGTCAAGTGTCTTTAGTTTCATACAGACACTATGAAAAACAAAGTTATTATTGCAGGCGAAAAATTATAGTGGCATTTTGGGTAGGTATGTGTATTTAATATAGTAATAGAAACTTTATTGCACACGATACAAAAACAAACACATACAGAGAAAACACACAATAGGCGGTCTTATTGCTACATAGCAATCTCTTCCAGGCAACCTTGGGTGAGAGACGAAACCCTTCATGTGCGAGTTCGACTTGCACTTCGCCGATTTTTTTGCGTGTAAAAATACAATTTTTTTGAAACGAAAAATAAAAGTCCCTTCTCAGCTGTTATTTTTACATATTCTTATTTAGTTTGATGAATACTACGCATACATAACGGCTTCATTATGGGTCTTTTAAGCCCCTGTATTTTTGGTATTTTCTTTGTGTGTTACCTGATAGCTATTTTCTTAAAAAAATATCGAGGCTAATTGGTGCTTTAGGTTAAAAAATAAATTATTATCATTTTTATTAAAAATAAGTTTCTTCGATTTTTTTTCCTTGCGGTTCCGAATAAGCCACTTGGTATACAACCTAAAAAACAACAAAATCCACCGGTTCGGAACACCTTGTATAACATGTAGAGACATGTAATTATAACAAATCTCTTTGACATAAATTATAAACGACATTGGTGATAAAGAAAAGGATTAAATTAATATGAAATTGTCTTTTTCCTTACCTGAAACACCAGTTAATATTTCCTAAAACTAAATACTTACATACGTCCATAACATTATTTGTCATTGTAAATGATTAAAATTTATCTCATCACGGTCATATCACAAAAAAATCAAGAAACAGATTGTGAGAACAAATAGTTGTAAAAGTTATCTCCATGCGGACTGTGTAATTAGTGTTGATATCATTGCGCTATTTGGTTTGAGATTCGGTGACCGGCGAGGGCATTGTAGGAGCACAGTACATAAATATATCAACCAAGCAGAACCTCGATTACAAACGTCACACACACAGACGTGTGAACGACATATTCGTTTATAATAGTTATTTGTTATGCAAGGCTGGAAAGTTGGCTCTATTGAAAGCTGAGCAAACGAAGGATCGTACGATTTCAAATATTGAATCCTGAGCGAAGCGAGGATTTCAAAGGTACAAGACGCTAAAAACTTTTTTGCCGAGCGCAACACAATTTTTCACCTCACCTGTTGTGAGGTGAAAAATTGTTGTGAGAACGAGAGAAACGAGGAACATGAATTGTTGTTTCCGGTAAAAAAATCTTTAAACATAAAATTTAATCTTAATACCTTATTCTCGTTGTTTTAATTATATAGAAAACTAAAATAATAAAAAAGGGAGTATTATAGTTAATTCAAAGTAATTTAAAGTAGGAATATATTGTTACTTATAAATAAGAATAAAAATGATTCCGTAAATGTTGAGACTGAAAAGAGGTTTTAAAATTGTCTTTGTCTTGTACAAGACAAAGACAATTTCAAAATATAGATTTATGTCACGTTCCGTAATCCCATCACAGGTTGTGAAATCTCACCCAGCCTAATATAAAATTCTTACAACAAATAGTTTAATCTTATTGTTATTGTTTTTATGATTCAATGAACTAAAATAATATAATAAAACCAAATTGGAGTATTATAATTAATTTAAAGCTATTTAAAATAAGAAAAGAACGGTAACAATAAAGTCAATAGTGCGATTCCGAACGCATTATGACATATTTTTAGGTATTCAATTAAAAAAGTACTTTGCCGCTAGGCCGCAAAAAGCGATTTTCTACGCCTAAACTGATTGACAAAACCTCCTTTTCAGAGCGTGTGAGCTGAAAATGTTATTGCTTTTGTTAAAGCTGATAAGTTTATTGCGGCCGTTCTTCGTCAGTTCAAAGCTGCCCTGAATGGCTGAGAGGAAAATCTTGGACGAATAAACCACAGAAAAATTGATTATCTTAATAGATTTCGCAACGCGAACTACAAAGCTTTGTAGTTTTCAATATTTGCGCTTAGACGCTTTATCGAGAAAAGTACGTACTTTTTGGTATAAAACTATAGGACGCTTACAGATGTTACAAATCTGGAAATAAGATATATATTTCTTCATATCTTTATCTAGAATTGTATAGTTTTAGAAACTCAATTTAACTTATTATTAGTTTGATTTAGCTCTTACAGTTTATGGAAAGGCCCCAATATGTCAAAGACTTAAGTGAATTACCCTTTCAGAGTTCTAACTTATACCAATGTTACTATTCAGTATGGAGCTTCAATGGAGAGTTGCTAAAAATATCTAAAAGGGCCTGAGTTGACATTCTGACTTAGGTTATATATTTACTGTGGTAGAAGACAAGTTGTAAATATTTCTTGTTGTTTGGTGATTCTGGATCTTAGTGGAGAGAGTAGCGATTAGTGTCACTTTTTAATGTTTTTTTGAAAATTCGCATTCACGGTCTTATTATTTTTCAAGATTTTTAATATATTATTGCAGTAGATAAATTAATTATCGTTGGTTTTGATGTTTTACAGTAACTCATGCATATGCTTTCGGAAAGCATCATTTGGTGAAGTGGAACTGATGATAAAGAATGGTCATCAGAACTTTTAAATACTTAGCATTTCAAGGAAGCGATACGATTACTTTAATGTGGTCCATAGGCAATTTATGCTCGACTCAATCCATGTGATAAAGTGGAGCTGATGAATGAAGTACCGGGAGAACTCCTCAATAAGTCACGTCCCTGCAGTAGTTGACATAAGGTTATTAGCGTAGGCACGAGACCTCTTCTACCTTTAAAAATTGTGAAAAGCAATAAATAAGCCTTTTCGTTATAAATAAGTCGGAGTCGGTCCCAGCCAAGGCAAGAAAAATAAAAGAGTAGGATCGCAAAGAAGAATGCCTTGGCTGGCACCGACTCCAAAGGGCTTATTTATTGCTTTTCAGTTTTTTGAAGTCGGTTTTAATTTTTTTTTATAAAAAGTTTTTTCCATCATAAGCCCCCAATCTCATGACCTCATTAATGACGTATGTACGAGTAAGTATATACTATTTATTAATGGTCCCGCTCCGCCTCTCACTCAGTTCCAGCGTACCTGACTTTCCCGCAGTATCTTAAGCTCAACAAATATTGTCAGTCATCACCTTGGACCACACACAATCACGAGAATCCTTTATTTTCATCACTGCCTCTTGTGTGATGAAATACAATCGTGACGTTCGTATGAATCTTAAGCCTGTTTGTCAGTGACTGTTTGGCCATTATGACTTTTATTACAGCGGCAATAAAATTGTTTGCTTTATTTTGTGTTATGCGCCATTTTCACTTAATAATGTCTTTGTTCTGAAATTATCTACTTAGTTGTGCTGGTGATTTTTTTTTTTTTATGGACGCGAAATATTTTCTCATACAAATGGAGTCGCGTCATGCAAAAGAATGAAAGACGCTGCTTTATAAAGCAAATTATTTATAAAGCAAATCAAATATAATTACAAAATAGTCTCTGATAGATGAAAAATGGTACCTACCTACCTAATGGTAAACAGCTCCAAATATCTCAACTTGATGAACCTTTTCTCTGAAATTAGAAAACCTGAATACCTTTTTATTCCGATTTTCCTACAAAGCATTAACCAAACAAGGAAACCATTTACCTAAAATACTACTTTTCTATAAAATTTTATAAGTTACCGTACATACCATATTTTTTCAATCTGTAAACTGTATTAGATTAATGAATATTTTAGCCATGTTCAGATAATAAACTAAAAAAACTATAACATCAACAGTATATTTGTTTTATGTGGTTAGAAATAGCAAAAAACACATAAACAAAAAAAACAACCCCAAAAAATTCACGATTTTCAATAATGTCAAATGTCACTTCAAACCAAAGAGTAGATTATAATTTTTATCACAGATTGTAGAATATTTATCGGGTTCGATTCTGAAATCAAGATGTTCATACAAGACTAAACTCTAACTATTAGAAAATTATAGGTTTCGGCTGAAATTCGGAGAGGACACCGGTGTCCGGTCGGGGTCTGAGTAAATTGAAACAATAATGCACAAAGGCACTTAAGCCATATCAAAGTGAAAGCTTATCAGTATGTAATATTTTTTTAGGTACAGTAAAAATCAGTAATATCTACCTTCTTCTTATCGAGTGAGGATTAGTGGCCACCTCTGGTGTCATTCTGGTGCCGCCTATAAGGCCTTTGACACGGCTTAACGACTGTAATCAAATGACAACAGTCGGGACCGACGGTTTAACGTGCCCTCCGAAGTGCGGAAGCCCTCAGTTATAATGCCACTTTACGGTCACCCATCCGACACCTGACCGGGCCGAAGTTTGCTTAACGAACGTGATCGAATACGATCAGTCTGACAAGCGCGGCCATGAGCGCATCAAAATCTTCAATGTCTGCCTTGAGCATGCCCATATACAATTATTATTTCGATTCCCATCTGAAAATTCACTTGTGGCCGAGTAATTTTTTTTCCAATACTTTTCTATTTAAAGTTTATCATAAATACAAAAATAGCATTGAAAAATGCAAAAATTAAAAAATCATAAATTATTGGCTGTAGCATCTTAATCGATCGTTAATCACCTGAAAAGATGTTTCTTTCGAATGCTAGGATATTCCTAGCATTGATGTGACAACGCTGGCCTACATCGTATTAAAAATACAAAAGTATTGGAGAATTTCGACGGTGGTTGGCAAGTCTCGGTAGCTCAGCGGTTAGAGCATTGGACCGGATTTCCATAGGTCATGGGTTCGATTCCCATCTAAGAATTCACTTGTGGCCGAGTTAATTTTTTCCAATATTTTTCTATTTAAAATTTATCATAAGTACAAAAATAGCATTGAAAAATGGAAAAATTTAAAAATCATAAACATTTATTATTGTCAAGCTCTATGTGCTCTCAACTGTACCTCAGGAGCCACAAACACCCACTGCCGTTTGACATCAATTACGTGAACCATACAGCACGATGGATTACTCACGACTTTTGAGATTTGACCGCAGAACTGCTGCCTTCTACTAAAATATACTCCACTATCAATACAAAACTTATTTATACAATATCCATTGCTTCCTTTCTACGGGAACAACATCGCAAGAAACTACATGAAACCACAATGTACGACAATCAAAGTGAAATAACTGATGAAAATGGAATGATGTTGAAAGTTTGATGGTTGAAATTCGGTGCCGCTTTCTTCATACGAACTGATATCAGTGATGCGTAAAGTTAGAAGTAAGTTTAAATTTCACATTTTATTACTGACATCGGAATTGGGTATCAGAGGTTACCTTTTTTTAAATTGACTAAACTTTTGTTTTTTGAATTGACTAAACTTTACTAACATAGAAATATAATATACCTATACCTAATAATAAGCTAGCAAGCATACGAATGGCTCTGAAATACTTCTCGCATTTCATAAGGAAATATTAATTTTCATTCGTCCTCATACTATGAAGTTATTTAAATACAATCATCTTTCAATATCATTCTTAACATAGTCTATTACAGTTAATTCTATAATAAAATGTTGCTATCTATAATTATTTAACTAATTATCATAACATCATAAAAATATTTTTTTTTAAGTTTTACAGGAACAAAACAAAGATAGTAAAATCTGTCCAACCATAAGAAAAAAAACGAGGTGAGTACATATTTTTTGAAGCCAAGAAAATAACCTTAAATATCTGCCTACAAAATGAACGTATCTCAAACACTTACATATTTTGCGGTTGGACATCGAGAGGTAAGGTTAGAAAAATCATCGTTGATAATAACTGATACTTTAATCTTTGGAGGAGATTGAAACTAGTATAAGAGAATTAAAATACTAAACAAGTCTTAAATATCCACGATATAAAACAATATAGGTTGTCCAACGCATAGTCAGGTAAAAAACTACGGTCAAACGAGTGATTTTAGAAAATATTGAAGTCAAAGACTATTACAGTTTTTGTAAGATATTTTTAGTAGGAAAATACTATTTATTTATTTATTTATTTATTTATTTATTTGCATAAAATATGGTCATACAAAGTTGTTATAATTAGGTTTCCAACATATTCTGTCGAGTGGTTCGACGTGCAAATATTTTGTTAAAGTGATACAAGTTATTACGAATGCTAATAATCCAGATACAATTAATAAAAATACAGTTAACAATAAGTCAATAATTAAATTGTGGATGTCAATGTGATTAAAGTAAAAAAGTCTGAAATTTAATTACAATTGTCAATCATAACTACAATTATTATATAAAGTTCCTTCTAGTTTTTTAAATGTCAATGATTGTATCGTTCAAATAGTCATTTATACAATAATATGTTTTTACAATTAGGACGTGAAATAGTTTCCCTTTGAATTTATTAAGGGGCAGTTCCTTAATATTATTCGGCAATTTATTGTACAGTCGTATTGCCATACAAAAAGATTTGGTTTGCATGTATTGTGAGTTGTTGTTGAGGAATGCACAAATCGTCGCCTTTTCTTCCTCTTTAATTAAAATCACATTTTTTTTAAACAGATGACTGTGTTTTTTTACAAATATACAAAGGTGATGTCCAAAAATGACCCAGAATCAACAGGAATGAAATGTGTATGTATGTATGTGACGTGGCACGTAGCGTGGCCAACAGCATATGGCAGCACAGCACATGTTCAATGGCAATTCTTTTTGTTGAAGGTAGGTTTATTAATTATTATCACCCAAGAATTCCTTTACACTATAGAACATCCTCTCAGAAAGCCAGTTATATAATGCAGTCTTAAACCTGCTAAAGGGTAATTGTTTTATACTTTCAGGTATTTTATTGAAAATTGAGATGGACATCCAGTTACAGTTTCTCTGATAAAGGGTGCTCCTAGGAACCGTGGCAGAGACCAGTCGATGACCATTCCGTGTGCTTCGCAAGTACACATCCTTCGCTTGTTTAAAGTGGGACATATTTAATTTGACAAATTTGGCAGTCTCCAAGATGTAAATACAGGGCAAAGGTAGTATTTTGAGCAATCTAAAAAGAGGTCTGCAGGGTTCATCGGGTGGAGAACCACATATGGCCCGCAAACATTTCTTTTGACAGATAAAAGCTTTACCTACATCAACACTATTTCCCCATATTATGAGCCCATAACGGAGTACTGACTCAACATAGGCAAAGTAGGCACTAAGTGCAGTGCTTCTAGATGCTATTTTAGTCAATTTGTGAAGAGCAAAAGTGAAACTATTGATTTTTTTGCATACTACCTCTACTTGCTTCTTCCAGTCTAATCGTTGGTCAATTTCAATACCTAGAAATTTTGTTGTATTCTCTTTTTTAAGTATATGTCCTTGGTAGATTATGTCAAATGTTTTATTATTAAAATTAAGATAACTGGTTTTATTAAGATTTAGTATAAGATTATTATTATGCAGCCAGTCTATAATTAATGAAATAGTATTATTAATGTCAATTTTATGTTCATCCAGATTTTTGGTTATTGTTCTTACTACTACCGATATGTCGTCAGCGAACAGAATGCAACGGTGATTTGTTATTTTTGGTAGGTCATTAATATAAACCAGGAATAAAAACGGGCCGAGTATACTTCCTTGCGGAACACCAAAATGATTTTCCCTGTACTCTGATTTATATGTTTGAGCTACCTTATTCTTATCCAACCGAGATACTTGTACCAATTGCATTCTATTCTGCAAGTATGTCTGAATCCATTTTAATGCAACACCTCTTATGCCATATCGTTCCAGTTTTGATAATAATAATTTGTGACAGACAAAATCGAACGCTTTAGACATGTCGAAAAAGAGGCTTGTTGTGTACATACCGTTATTTAAGCCTGTCAATGTTTCACTCACAAGGTTGAAAACAGCTTGCGTAGTGGACTTAGTTTTCTGAAATCCGTACTGGTCGTTATTTAAAATCTTATATTTATTAAAGAAAGAAGTGAGTTTCTCTAGCATAACTTTCTCATAAATCTTTGCCAAAATAGGTATCAGTGTTATGGGCCTATAATTATTTAAGTTTAGTTTGTCACCCTTTTTAAACAATGGCTTAACTACTGAAAATTTAAGCTTTTCAGGGAAAGTACCTGATACCATTGAAAGATTTATTAAATGTGCTAGAATGGGGCCTAGTTGTTCGCTGCATGCTTTCAAAACTTTTGTGCATATTTCATCATACCCTTCTGAAGTGGTATTATTTAATGAGCTTATATATTTTTTTATGTCATATTCGTCAATAGGTGTCAAGTATATGGAATTTTTTAACATGTCATTTGAGGGCTTGTGTGAATTTATATTATAGTTTAATTTATTAGTACATTCGATAAAGTAATCATTAAATTTTGTTGCAATTTTTTTGGGGCTAATAATAATTTTGTCATGATATTCTATTGATTCGATGTGCTGATTTTTGTGAGTTTTGGAATTTAGCTCAGTCTGTATCACTTTCCATGTTGCCTGGCATACATTCTTGCTATTTAAAACATATTTATTATTATTTAGTTTTTTAGCTTTTTGTATACACTGTTTTAAACGCTTAGAATATGCAAGGTATTTATTTTTGTTTGGTATGTTACGTTTTTTGTAATATTTTAGTCGGAGGGCTCTATTTATACCACAGCTTTTTTTAATGCCTTTTGAGATCCATTTTAACTTATTTATTGTGTTTATTTTAACTTTACAAAGTGGGAAACATAGTTTGTACAATAAGCAGAACCAGTCATAAAACATATTAAAGGCCTGGTTTGAGTCAGTTTCCTTGAATACATCTGCAAATGAGGTCTGTGCTAGATAAGTTTTGAACTTCTTAATGTTCTCAGCGGAGTAGCACCTTTTATAGTTGTATATAACTCTAGGAATAACAGGTTTATTTTTTGTTTTAAAAATCAACAATTGGGCTGTGTCATGATCAGACAAGCAGAGAGGAAGGGTTTTTCCTATAGCACCTTGTATGTTACTAAATATATGGTCAATACATGAGTTACCTCGTGTTGGTGTTGTTATGTGCTGGGTCAAATTATAATTTACTAAAATGTCAGAAAGGGTACTAGTCATATTATTATTTATCAAAGTACTAGACAAAAGAACCAACTAGTCTCCAAACATAGTTTTCCAAACACTTTTTAACGTGCCTAGTTGCTGAAGCTGCCGCTTTATTAACTTTATCTTACTTACCATATCACTCAAGTGGCGAATTCAATTTGTTTGCTTCAATGCTTCACTCAAACTTAAAAGTAAAAATAAAGCAATTCACATGATCAAATTACATGATGTAAGCTTGTCACACTGCAATGAATGAGATTTACTTTAATCATATTTTTTTCCAATTAGCGAAAAGCTTGATAATCCTGACGCTACCGCTTTAATTACTTCGGATTGTGCAGCAATTGCCGCTAATTCCGCGAGCACAGCGCGAGCCCATGCGTGACCACTCGCACGGATCTGTGGTCGCCCGCCACGGGAGAAGTAGGGCCGCAAATGACAGTATTGTCATAAACGAAAAAGTAAAATCGATATAAATAGGTAAATAGGTAACGTTTATAATTTTTCCTCAGCTAAAAACATTGTTCCTGACGCTACACCGCTTTAATAACTTCAGATTGTGCAGCAATTGCCGCTAATTCCGCGAGCACAGCGCGAGCCCGAGCGTGACCACTCGCACGGATCTGTGGTCGCCCGCCACGGGAGATGGAGGGCCGCAAATGACAGTATTGTCATAAACGGTAATGCAACCTTAATCGAAACAGTTGGTAATTGTATACGAAACGGCAAATAAATAGTTTTCTTGGCGGTGTGTGTTCAAGTTGGATTTAAATACAACTATTTAAATCAAACTTTGTTGAACATCGTTGATTTAATCTAAATATGTTGTTTTAATTTATTTTACTTTTTATTATCATGTAATAAAAATACCAGTTTATTTGTAGGTTTTAACTGGCACGTGAAAGGTTACAATAACTACCTCATATACCTACGTATTTGTGCTAATACTTAGTTACGTTCGGTTTCCTTTCTTTGTGGTGCGTGAAAGCTTTCCACGGCGATTTAATTGAAATAATTACAGTTAACTTTAAAGATTTAATATTTTAACAATATACCTACATATCTTTTTTAATATGTTCAGTCACTTTCGAGTTAGACAGACAGACCGATAATCCAATGAGTAGCTCTATACCTTTTTGTCCGACAATACTTAAAAAAGAAACAATTCTTGTGACCGTAACGCAACGATAAGTAGCAAAAACCAGTCAACAAGTCAAAATTACACCAAACAAAAGAAATTATCAGACAAAAGAAAAAACTCAGTAGCTGTTGACACAACAGACTCAATGGAGTTTTTGTTAAGTCGGACAAAACACAACAAACTTATCTTGTCCGCCAATTACACACCAATTACAACAGCCCGGGTGCCAACAAAAAAAAAGGATCGCTGACCGTCCGTCTAAACATTGTCACAACCTTTTTTCTGCAACTGATAACATTTACAACCTCGGAACAAAAGAACGCCGTAAAACTTCCAACTAATGCCATCGATTTAGAACTTTTAAAAAAGTTATGTTTGTCTATGGTTGCAGGGTTGCCTGTAGTTAGCGGCGACCGCAAATTTGTCAGACCACCTTGCAGTGGAATGAAATTTATGGCCAAAAGCCAGGAAGAGGACGTAATCCGTGACGTTGCATAATCGCCACAATTTATGCTTGTTTTTGTTGACTTTACTGCGCTTTGCCATTTTTAGGTAATACTTTTAGGATAATTAAGGTAGGATTGAACTTTAATGAGACATATAAGAGGTAGGTAATTAATAAACTTAGATTTTTTTCTGTTCTAGCTCGAAATGTTTACTGCAGCCATGCATAACACATGATTAGAATAACTACTTGAAAACTAGATAGGAATCTGATATTATAATTTATAATAGCGGACGTCCGATGCATTTCTAATCATTCTCCAAAATGGATTACAAAGCATTCCCATTCGAATCGATAAATACCTTATCGAGAGTATCTTCAAAATCAATCACGCCCTCGGAAAATCATGATTTGTGCCCATTCAAAATCTGCACGTGAGGTAAAGGTCGGCCCTTGCATTAGAGAGAGGAAATCCGGAGGCATTGTTGTATCCGACACTTAACGTACTACCTGACCAAGGATGAAAGGCCCGAACAGAATAAGCCTGCGGTAGCTATCCGACCTTTTTTGTCTATAATTATACGGTGTCAGAGCCGGGAAGAGGACGAAAAAAGCAGTTTAAAAAATAACGCAATTTGAATTTTTGCATTCGAAAAAAGAACATGCAAATCAGCAACGGTCGCGGTATTGTGCGTAACCAGTTTTTGCCGCGAAAAAAGTTTGCGTTTAATTTTCTCACGTTAGCGTTTTCGTAAGATTTTTTACGAAAATTTCTAATGACGGTTTAATTTGAAGAACCCTTTGGGGTTTGACGTGCACTTTTTGTAAGTTATATTGTTTAGGAAAACAATGTCTCGTAACATGGTTGTCGCAAAAAAAATAATTACAGTGTTGATTTATGCACTTTTCGGTTGCATATATTATAATTTTTTGGTGGACGTAAAGTTTTTATTTCAAATGCTACTGTCAATTCTTTTGATAAAAAAATATACAGTTTTATTATTAGGATTTAGAATATTTATAAAATAAAACGCTTAATTTTCCATTTAAATTGCTACTTTATTAATAAGTGAAACACGAAATTCTTTAGTACAGTCGGAGAACTTCTTCTCTAAAACTCTACTGGTCAACCGGGAAGTTCCCCGATTGTACCTATACCTAAGGAAAAATTCAATACACTATAACACAATTTTTATCGACATAATAATAAGTAATAATAAAAAAAATGCCAACTGCATCGAAACAGACAATATCATCTGATTGCGTCAATCGACGGGCACATCGGGATCTTTATAAATGCATTTAAAAAACTTGCACTTTTTGTTGCAACACAAACAAAAGACGACCGCATCTCCTTTTGTATAAGAAAGAAATAAATTAAACTATCCTTATGGGGTGAGATACCGTTAGACGCGATGTATGGAAAAAATATATAGATAGATAAAAAACGCGCGGATGTCTGTGGGAATGTTGAATCGTTACGGCAGGATGCTGTGAGTAGTGTAAATATGGCGAGAGGTAGTTGACGTAAATTTTACGGTGTGACACTTATTTTGGAGATTTATTGGTGGTGGTAGAAGAAAGAGTTTTGATTAAATTTTAATTAGGCAAACTATTTATGAATGGTTTATGATATTTTCTTGCAAATTGAAAATCACTGATAATTACAAAGGTACGAGCGACTTACTAACAATTTGAATTTGCAAAATATACACTTTTTTAATTAAAATACACTCGCGCACAAATAAATCGAGTCACTGCGTTATTTCGCGAAATGGAACAAGTTATTTGATATATTAACCGTATAAAAATTCAATTGTTTAGTTTTGTTCAGATAGTTTCAGAATAAAATATTGCCGCTTTCATAATACTCATCGTATGTTGGTACGTTTTCTGTGAAAAGTTTTATTTTTTATTTAAAAAAGGCGATAACGGTTCAACTCCTGACCGGAACCCCAGAGAGGCTGTAATTAAATTAATACAACGGCCCATGTAAAAATACCAATAAAAAATTAACAGGAAGCCGGTACTGTTTGCTTCCGTATAAAAAAAACATCTCCAAACACAATATTCTCGCCGGGAGAAATTTTTATCGAAAAAAAGATAAAACATCGAATCAGTGGTCAGCGTTTCTCAAATGCACAGGGTAAGAAATATATTTAAAAGTTATAGTTTTGTAATAAGTGCTAGGTTTGAAATTAAGGATTTTGAAATATATAAAAAAATGCTTCAGTTATTTTAAAACATGACTTTAAATACTGATTTGCGCCCAAAAATAATTACAACGAATTAACTGCCAACGGGGTGCCCAACTTTGGTTTATCCTTATTTCAATTAAAACTAATTAAAATCTATATCACTTTCTTTAACTCACTTCGTTAGCGACTTTGATTTTGTTACTATAATTTAATAACCTCTTTTTTATACCATAAGCTGTTTAACTAAAGTTTGGCAGGCACTGACTGGTTCTCCACTCACGACCGTACCATACTCACCCTAGTTTTTTATACCATGCACGGTGTTTATAAAAACATTATGCACATTTTTTAAGAAGATCTTCAGTGCATCCAAGGTGCACTCCCTGCTTTGTGCAAGGGACATCTTGTAGGGTTTTAATAATTGTATGAGTGTGTTTTTTTTTATTTGTGCGAGTACGTTTTTTAAGCTTTCTCACGCAGAGTCCTATTGAAAAGAGATCTGTGGGTAGATACATCCGCGATTCTTTGTTGGACTCACGATCGAGTGGAATTAATTCGAAGTGTTCGAGAATTTAAAAAAGAACTTATAAGTATGGATTATTAATAGTTATGGCCGTTTCAAATATGGAATCTTTACTTAATAATGTATAAAATAATATCTACAAATTAAAAGTTATGTAAACGATATTCCTCTCATTGATGAAACGACGGTGGTCAACACCGTAGAATTGTGAATATACATACTAGAAAAATTCGACGTGCCCTCATAGGTCTCTGTAGCATAATTGGTTAGTGCATTGGGCCAGATTCCCAAGGATGCGTCCGAATCCCGTCAGGGCGACATGAAACAAGTTGTTTTTTTATAGTATATTTCCTAGTTTTATATTTATCGCATAAAAATAGCATTTTATGAAAACGAATTTGAAGTAAACAGTGTAAAAACGTGAACCATGAACAGACAAAAGAAGTTTCGTTTGGTTTTACTATAATTGCCTGAAAAAAAATCAAACAAAAGTGAAACGTAAAAAACAAAAGCACACCCGTTTGTTTTTTTTTAGTCGACGCTAAATGTCTCACATTTTCGTTTACAATACACAACATCATAATGGTTCCCGCATATTCATTACCGCATAAAAACGGTAATTTAATATAAACTAGAGGACAAAAATCGGGCCAATGTTATTCAATAAAAAGTGTCTGAAAAACAACGGGTAGCGCTACTGTGAATAAAAAAATTAAAAGGGGGTAATAGAGACAATAGGGGAAAAAATGGGCCTATTAACGTCTAACTGGGCTTTAGGACAAGCGGCAAATTTTTTAAAAGAAGATTTATGGATCGAGCTTAATGTCTTGTTAGCTACTTTCACATGCAAATTAGGCAGAACTGCTAATCGCATAGATTCTGAATAAATTAGTTAGATTCATAATTATGTCGAAAGAATATTACTTTTGCGATCACATCATTGCCGCAGAAAATAATTTTCAGTTCTGTTTATTTAGGTAATTTATTCCATGTATCAAATTTTAAACCCCATTTGAGAATAATCTTGAATTTTTGTATTTTTATGGGGTCTTTTCGAAAAAAAAAAGTGTAGAGGTGTTTTTGAAACTTTCAAAACTTTTATTTTTTTTATTAAACTTGAAATAAAACAACTTTTACGGATATAATACGCGCTATATTTCACGAACTAAGTTGTAATTGTCCATATTTTTGGGTTTATAGGAGTTTTTTGATTTTCCCGACGTTTCGGCACCTTTTCAGCTGCCGTGGTCACGGGATGACTGACTTTTATTTCAATGAACAGTGCGCGCTAAAACATAACATGTATGTATTTTCAAAACTTGAAAAAAGTATGAAGAAATATATATCTTATTAGCATATTTGTATCATCTCTTAACGTCTTTTAGTTCTATAACAAAAAGTACGTACTTTTCCCGTTTAGGTCACACGCTCTAACCACTGCGCCACCGAGCTCCTTTCATCAATTAATGAGATACAATCATAATAATGAGCAATAATTGCTTATGCAATTACTTGATTACGTTAGTGTAAGTATTACTATGTAGTTCTTATTTTAGTAATTTCTCGTGCCCCTTCGATAGCTCAGTTGGTAGAGCGGTGGACTGTAGCTGGTAGCAATTGTCATCCATAGGTCGCTGGTTCAAATCCGGCTCGAAGGATTCTTTTGCTGTTTCAATAAATAAACAAACAAACTAAACCGAACTAAACTACATTATAGTCAGTGAGTTAATTCATGGTTGTAAAAGATATTCAACCCGAAGTTAGTTTGAGTTAATAAAACGAGAAGAAATTAATAAATAATAAACAACAAACAATAAAGAATAATAAACAATAATCTTTATTGACAAACACAGACTTTAAATAATACAGTGGACTCCTCCCTTTAAGGTGGTACGACTTCTATACAAACAAACTTTACACAATTATTGGTTCATCATACCTTAATAATACATAAATACATGCGCAACTAACTCGTTTCAGTTATTTGTTTGCGCGAAATAATAAAAAAATTGTACATTCATACATAAAACACGAATATACTAATATCTTATAATTTCAATAATTCTACGTATGTGTGTGTGACCCATCGCATTTTTATAGCTCATGTATAAAAGTAATTTTTTTTAATAATTTCGCGCAAAAAATAACTGAAACGAGTTAGTTGCACATGTATTTATGAATTGTTAATGTATGATGAACCAATTAATGTGCAATGTTTGTTTGTATGGAAGTCGTACCACCTTAAGTTAAGATTAACCTGTGTTGGGAGTGAGCCGCTCTTCACCATAATCTACATTACACCTGTGTTAGAACAAGAATTTTTAATTTTGAAACTAAAACTTATTCTAAGAAATTGACAATTAGCAAAAAGTATAAATGTATAAAAACTCACCACTAAAAATATTGTAAATATAACTAAAGAAACTGTGATGTGATTATAATGAACGTAGCCTGAATAGATGTATAGATAGATATGATATTTTTATGCATTAGGCAGAATATAGACACTACAAAAGTTCATGAAACATTTTGTTTGTTAGTCTGTAGTTTGTAGTGTTACGTCTAACTCTTAGTTCCTTCTTTACCTTGGGTGACCGCAGAAATAACATTATCAGACTAGACTAAAGTAATTTAATTCCTAAAAGGTTTTATATAACATGATGTAAAAAGCTTAGCTTGCGACCTTCAAAGTCTACCTGATCCAACAAATCGATAAGTGCAAGTAATTTTAATGTCAATCCTATAAGAAACAGTGCGGGTCCCGTGGACCAAGGCCCGCCGTATTTCGTCACCACAATGAGAATGACACGATCTTTGCAAAACGACAATGGGCAAAGTTACCATCCCTTTCACTTTGACGCGTCTGCTGACTGATATTTTTAACAATAACCATTCATTTGTACGTCACCATCATTTTTAGGCATACACCCACTACTGGGTTTTGAGTACCCTCTCTCTCTTCAGTCGATTGACGTTGGTACTGCTGGAAAAAGGTTTGGGGTGGCGATCGCAGTTATAACGTTTGTAAGATTCCGAGACGCTGTAGCCTGTCCTCTGATGGCTGGTTTTATATTAGTCGCCTTCTACATGAGGCATGAGAAACCGAAGGATAGGCATTCCTTATGGATGATCAAGGTTGACCTATAGTGTGACAATGCCCATTCATTTTGCTTAAAGTATTTTTTTAACATTTTGATTTCTGCAATACTAGTATAATCTACAGTGGTAAAACTTCCACAACCGCCTTTTAGTCTCTCCCGATTGAAGGTTTTTGTATCACCTAGGAGGCGGGTTGGTAATCACACATTCCAAGATTTCAGAATATGCTTCTGTCTGGTTTCATATTACTGTCGTCTCACGAAATGAGATAGAATATTAATATTCTAGGGTATTGAATTATTTTATGAATTTGAATTTTTGCATTGTTCAATGCTATTTTTATACTTATGATAAATTTTAAATAGAAAAATATTAGAAAAATCAACAAGTGAATTCTCAGATGGGATTCGAACCCACGACAATTGGGAAATCCGGTCGATTGCTCTAACCGCTGAGCTACCGAGACTTCTCTGGGTCTCGGTTCGGGTTCGGGTTCGTGTTCCATCTGAGAATTCACTTGTGGCCGAGTTGGTTTTTTCCAATATTTGTCTATTTAAAATTTATAATAAGTTTCGAACTATCTCAAAAATGACCTAGCTGAATCTTTTTTCTGAAACGTCCTGAATTATCCTCCATTGTACCTATATAATCAGCACGCACGTCACGCAAGTCACTCCAGACTCATCTATACTATACCCACATCGAACAGTAAATCTTCAAACATCGTCACAGCAGATGCAAAACTAACGAATATGAGCATAAATTATTTAAATATGACTTGTAATACTGCACGGGTTGACACAGGATATTCATAAAAGGGTTTAAAAAAACCCGTGGGGTCATGATGACACCCCATGTTTTTTACGTGAGGGGTCATAGGGTTGGCCAGCTTTGGACTGTTATTCCATTATTGAATATTCAAATGGTCTTAATTTTTCGCACGGCGATTTGTATGCAACGATTTTTTTGACGGTAAAAAAAATTGTATAGGTGGTATTTTTTATTCTTAAGTCGCCATGTGAATGTTTGTCTAAAATGCAAAAGAAGCTATCAGGATTTTTATTAATAAAACTTATGTAATGGTTTTTTTAGTGTCGTGTGGTGACGGCCTAAGAATACAAGTGTTACCACTCCCTTACATGCCTGGGATGTCGTAGGAGTCGACTAAGAGGCTCGACGCAATGAATTGTACGAGAGACGGAAAACTTGAAACAAACCCTCTACCAACCTGTTTGGCCAGCGTGGTAGCAGTAGGCTAATAGCCTCCTATGAACGTCACAATAGGCGTGAGCTAGGAGAGGCTTATATCCAGCAGTGGACGTCCACAGGCTGATGATGAATGATGATGATGGTTTTATAAAGCTTTGTTAATTTCGAAATACTTTTGAACGGCTATACTTCAATGTAGTGCTGTGCAGCTGTGAGCTGTGTAGTGTCGGCTTAGAATAAGCACTACCCCCTCTTATCCCGTGGGTGTCGTAAAAGGCTACCTAAGGGACTCAGCCTTCAGGAGACGGGCAGCAGCGTCTCCTACAAACTTGGCCATACTGCGATCGCCAACCCGCCTGCCAAGCGTGGCGATTATGGCAAAACCCCCCCTTTTGGCGGAGGCCTATACCCAGCAGTGGGTGTTATGTGACTGAGACGACTTCAATGTAACCTACTGTACAGTCAGGAGCAATGACATGTATACACTTTACAACCTTATCGCCTTGACGCACACAGAAAGAAGCTCACTCTGTCCACAAATGTCATTCAATATTGTAATGTGCCAAGGTTGCTTAGTGTTTCTATGGCATTGCACGTGATTAAACCTATACCTTCTTGGATATTGTCAGAGCGATATTTTAGTGCACTTTCAGCCCACAGTTAAAATTAATCTATAAATTATTATAGATAAATTCTAAAACACATTTTATATAAATTTAAATAGTATGAGTCGTCATTAGAATGATCATCATTCACAAAAAAATAACTATCTTATCTTGAAATCCACAAATCAAACCAGTATTCAGTATGTCTTAACGGCCACTAATAAAAAAACTTTAAAAAAATCTGCACCCCAAGTCCGTACCCTGTCCTACACAACCCATTTTTTATCTGTTGACTTTATCTGTCCTCCTTGTCATCGCAAAAGACCAGGTGCCGATGCTAAAAAATGTAAAAAAAAAAAATCGCGATTGATATTGTCCCCGAGGTTGGGTAGGTAAAATCCTTTTTGTATAATAGCCCTGATAATCCTTTCTGAGATTCGATCCAGACATGTGTAATGCGCGGAAAGTTTTTTTTTTAAGAAAAAAGATAAATACGTCAGCTCGGACGTTCTTTGGATCTTCTCTCATAATTTTAAGGTCCGATGTTAAAGTGATGTAATGCTTAGCTTGTTCCCACGTATCTTTAAAAAATAATTTTAACTTAAAATTGAAAAAAAACTATGTTAAAGAAAATGCAAATCTAAGATTACGGATCTTCAACAAGTCACACTTTCATTTAAACTGGTAATATTATTAAGATAATGATAAAATAAATAAAACAAGTAACAAGTTCGTCTAATCATATCAATAAGACACAGCTACAGCAAATACCATCCTAATACTGTATTATGACAAAATTTGTCGACTTTCTTAAAAAAAAACAGAAGACCTTGACGAGTTGCTTGCCAACTCTTCTTGTTACAACGTGTCAGAATTTTGCAAACCGGTGGTGTAGGTTCTTCTACGTTAGGTAACAAGTACAGCCTAATTAATAAATTAATTTCACTTTCATTTTAACAAATAAATACTTGTACGTAAGCAGAGAAGAATGTACGGATCGTAGCTGGTGAGATAGGCGTGATTAATTTATGTAATATTCTATTTTTTAATTCCTTTACCTACACATCCTATCCGACTAATATTATAAATAAGAAAGTATGGCAGTTTGTTTTTTGTTATTCTTTCACGCAAAACTTCATCCAAATCGGTTTAGCAGTCTGCTAAACCGATTTGGATGAAATTTTGCACACAGCTCTGCCGTCTATAAGCTTAAAGGCCGCTAAATGACAAAAACAAGTTTTGAGCTAGAGCCGAAAAAGGCGGCAAATTTTTTAAACCGATGCTGCTCATTTTTTATAAACATTTAGCCATGTTGCCGTATACCAAAAGAAAGGTTTTTTTTTCAACCTTCACATGCAATTGGTTGATTTGGTTAAATATTAATATTTATATAAGTAAATACATATTTTTCCTTTCTAACCTTGTAAAATTTTAAAGATCGTTACAAGTGCACAGAACTTAAAGGCGGCTAAAGGTTCATAACTGCTTTATAGTTATGGATTTATCGATAACTGCCAAAAGTATTTTTTTAGACAGGAAGTTATCAACATTTACATAGCTATAACGCAGTTCTAATTTTTTTGCGTTTTTTAAACTTAGAACGAAATGATTTTATGTGAATCTTATCCCTAACAATAAAGCGGCTAAATACACTTAGCCGCCTTTTAGCCGAGTAGGTATGACTTAACTTCAATTTCATTATTTTTTTACATCTTTTATTACAACTGTGCATATCTTAAAAGCGGTTAATTATTAAACCTTTTCATAAAACTGCTTTTTAGGCTAGCATTATCCGAATTCGTTTTTTAGGTATCCTGCAAAATCATATGTTTACTTACTTATTACTCAATAAAACAAAGTTTTTGCAACGACAAGTAATTTATTATATCAGGCATGAGACATTAAAAATAAAAATGGTAACCTATTCCGAATAAATTCTAGACACGTGGTAATAAGTCTAACGGGGGCGTGCTCTTTAGAATTAAAATGATCTGTTTTTATATTCAGTAATTATATTAGTATTTTTGCAATTTTATCATATCTACGCACGACGAGCCTCCCTTTCTTAATTTTATTATAAACAAAACCAGCTAGCAACGGCTGTGTAGCGGCCTTCTTGTAGTGCGGAGACATATACGATCTCCACAGTACCTACTAATAATTTCGGTACAAAAAGTAATGGTATATGATAAGCCTTAGTTGTTGAATTCAACGACAAGGAAAGTGAGATCTAAATTAATGGTCAGTCCTGAAATTTATTTATAACAGCATAAAATATTTTATAACAACTTAAAATATAATTTCTTCTTATATCTTAGGATAATATATTAAAGCTTAAGGTCTGACTTGGCTAGTTTTCATACACCAATTATATTATAACCATTTTATGCCCTGGCATTAATCTAGACAATTTATTAAGAATACTTTCTTTTCTTGCAGTTTTGTGTTTCACATACGTTAGAGAGTATTCGCGAGAATACAAATCGTTTACAAAATCTGTTTCGTTATCACCTTTCAACCTTTGGTCTTTCGGAATAATACTCGAATGTTGACTGTCGGAAACGTCAGATTAAACTTCCTTTTTTTTCGGTTCCTGATTTACATGAGATTGATCGTGATTGATCTAACTCACCACGACTACTAACCATATTTAATATGGTTTTAGCTCTTGCATTATATCTGTAACAAGTAATGTAATCTCTATAAAAATAATAATATGGCTTAGCTATCACACTACAAACACGATTACATGAAAATCAATAACTAATTTAGCTACACAATAAAGTGTATAATAAAACCAATCAAAAGCACATGCTTTACCTACTGCCCCACCGAGGCCGTTGAAGTTAAATTCTCTTTTTTAACCCGTTAACATAATAATAAATATAAAAACTAAACTTAAATGTTATAACTTTTTAATTTTGCATTTTACAATGCTATTTTTATGTGATAAATATTAAACAAGAAAATATACCAGAAAAAAGCAACTAGTCTCATGTCGCTGTCCCAAGGATGCGGGTTCGTATCCCGTCAGGGCGACATGAGACTAGTTGCTTTTTTCTGGTATATTCTGTTTAACACGTGAATGTTTATTAAAGATTACCGTGCATCCGAACAGCTTTAACTATTTTGCAACTGACCGTAAAATACTTGGATGATAGCTATCAGAACTCCAAACCAAAAGCATCTAAAATCTGCAAACTATGCGTGCGTAGGTAATAATTAATTACATACAAATCCTCCCGTAGGTACTGCATTGATGAAACACGCCTAACTGACGGATGAACGAAATACACTGCTCGATCGACAGCACTCAGTTTCAGTTCTTAGCTGGTAGGTTGACTCATTAGCCGGTTGCCTCTTGATGCTTGAACTATTTTTCAGTAAACAAATCCTATTATAATATCGTAGATAAGGAAATTTTTTTGAAAAAACTACGTGATTAAAATAAAATACGTACCTTGGAAACCTTCCCGCCATGATGACTTTGGCGCGAACCGCAACACCGGCAATCGTTGATAAGTTAGTTTGCACAAAACTGCCACCTCGCCCCGCTCGCCTGCCGTGCCCAGGCGCATTCCCCACAACCCGAAAATAGTTATTTGTTATGCAAGGCTAGAAAGTTGGTAATTTAGCGGCGAGTTACCTATATTGAAACTGAGCGAAGCGAGGATTTCCAGGTACAAGACGCTAAAAACTTTTCTGCCGAGCGCAACACACAATTTTTCACCTCACAACAGCGAGGAACATATTTGTATGGATGTTTCCGCGGTTCCTTCCGGTAAAATTTTTTTTAAACATAATATAAATTTACCTTAATTTACCTATAATTTAATCTAAATATACCTTATTTTCGTTGTTTAATGATATAAAAAACTAAAATAATAAGAAAGGGAGTATTATAGTTAATTCAAAGTTATTTAAAGTAGGAATATATTGTTACATTTATGTAAATAACAATAAAAACTATTCCGCGATGTTGACACTGACATGAGTACAAGACAAAGTCAATTTAAAAATAAAGATTTATGTCACAGTCCGAAATCCAATCATAGGTTGTGAAATCTCACCCAGCCTAATATAAAATTCATATAACAAATAGTTTAATCTTATTGTTATTGTTTTTATGATTCAATGAACTAAAATAATATAATTAAACCAAAACAGAGTATTATAATTAATTCAAAGTTATTTAAAATGTAACAAAAAAGTCAATAGTGCGATTCGGAACGCATTATGACATATGTTTAGGTATTAAATTAAAAAAGTACTTTACCGCGCTAGGCCGCAAAAAGCGATTTTCTACAAATACAAATACAAATACAAATACAAATATTTTTATTTGCTCTAAATAGGGTTACAGTAAATGTTGTTTAGTACAATTGTGAAAACAAAATGGAATCTACGCAGAAACTGAATGACAAAACCTCCTCTTCCGAGCGTGTGAGGTGAAAAATGTCTTTGTCTTTGAGGGGTGAGGGGGCTTGTGTAATTTGCCGCTTTTTAGCGATGTATTACTATTTAACGGCTTTTTTGTTATGCAAGACATAGAAAATAATATTAATGTTAACTTGCGTACGGACTAAAATGGCTTTTTTTAATGGTTTATTTATTGTAAAAGTAGTAACAATACAACGTTTAAAGGCCGCTTAATGATTATAACTGCTTTTTAGTTAAGTTCGAGTCTATAACCGCCTTTTAGTTAAGTATATGCAAGGTATTTATACTCCAACGAAACCAACCTAAAAAGCTGCTAAAACAACTTTGCTGCCTTTTAGTTATTTGCAAACTAATAACTGTTTTTTAGCTTAGCATTGATAGTAAAAATGTTCAATCGATTCAAAAGTTAGAGTACTTTAGCTGCCTTCTGATCTAGTAGTGCTATTTAGTCACCTTTATGCGATGTAAAGTTTGTATTTTGTTGTATTTAGCGGTTCTTTCTTTTTTAATATCTTGAAAACGGTGAAAGATAGAATAACCGTTCCTAGACAGATCGATAGAGTTATTTTTTTAAAGTTCTATTGCATTAAAAAGTGAAAAATGGCCAAATGTCATTTAGCGGCCTTTAAGCTTATAGACGGCAGCTAGAAGATTGACTAAATTAAAACATATCCCGATATTTCCACGGGAACGGGTACCACGCGGGTGAAACCGAAGCCAGCTAGTAGACATTAAAACAGAGAACCAAAGCTTGGACGCACGTGTTCCCGTTATACAATCGATTGCCTTCGCCGATGCGGGTGGTTGTGTGGTGGTTTTAACAATGTGTGTCAGAACTTATCAACAAAATCATACAACCTACTAGTGGGCGCCCATGGTTTCAATCGCGTGGTTCCCGTTTCCGAGTGGAAACTCTGGATCCTATGTTTTGATCTAGGCTACAATCTATGCGTGTGCCATATTTGGTTTCAAGTTCAACTGTTTTTGCTCGATTGAGTTACAAATATCGAAACTGTAGCGACACATTAATACATTGTGCCATTGTTTCACGTCAGCACATTTGTATGTAACAGGGACTGGCACAACCAGTCTCTCCCGGTTCTGTGTGGGCGCACAGTGCGTCCAATAAATGATTCACTAAATATTTCTGGATTAAAATAATTTGTAGTCAGATCATATTAGTAAAGATAAGTAAAAAACATCCATCAATAATTTTCACAATTCTGATATAAGTGATAGAAAAAAGAAAATAATAATAATACTTTAATCATTAGCTTTTAACCGCCTCTGTGGTCTAGTGGTAACAACCACCGGTATCAGACCCAGGGGTCCCGGTTTCGATTCCCAGCGGGGGTAATATTGTATCCGGTTTTGTTGGTGGTAGGACTTGTTATGAGTACGCCTGGCTAGGTACCACCAGCTTATCTAAGTCTAACGACATAACAACAATGTTTTCTTCATTGTTGTGTTCCGGCAGTTAGAGATAGAATAGCCAGTTCATCAATGGTTGTGGATTCCGGGAGAGGCTCGCTTCCATCTGCAGCCTTATTAAATCTTAACATCAGGTATGATAAAGGCTAAGAGTCTCCCCGTCGTGAATAAAAAAAATGTACATGAGTAACTCGGTAGCGCAGTGGTTTGCGCGCTGGAGCTGTGTTTGTAGCGGTTACGCAACTTTCGCAATGGTCGTTAACGGGATGGGTGACCATAAATTTATAATATTGAGCTTCTCAGTTCTTCGGAAAGCAGTTTAAGTCATTGTCCAGATGTATTTACAAACGCTAAAACCCTCTAGTCCGCATTGGGCCCGCATGGTCGGTCATGTCATGGCCTGCGCTCCTCAACTACATACCCCAAAATCCCAGATGATAAAGGCAGTGATGCTAAGAAGTTTCGATATAAATGATATTAATTGAAAATTGTTTACGGATACAATAACCATAAAATGTAATAATTATAATTAGTATTTTCTTTTTGTGAAGGAATTTGACCTTACTGATATGTTAAGGTCACTTTTCAATTTGAGACTCTGTATGAAATAAAACAGGGAGAAAGAAACAGCCCTTGACGAGTTTCTTGCCGGTTCTTCTCGTTACAAGGTCTCCCGCCGTAGGGTTTGTGAACCGATGGCGTATCTTGGCGTTCTTTGACGTTCATAAGTGCTTGTAACAGCCTAGACTGAATATCTGATATTGACTTTGACTTTGATTATATTTTTGCTTTGGTTTAATAATTAGTTCTTTTTATTTTATTATACAGAGTTCTGTATGTCATTTGTTTAGTCATTGACCTTCTGAGAAAAAAAGTATAAACAAACGACTATCATTGTCCCATCGCATTGCCTTAACGGTGCAAATGCATGCGGGTAGATGCATAAACTTAACGGACCATGTGTTACGAAATGTGTCACTGTTACTTTTTACTCTAAACAAACTTGATTATTAGTTAAATAAAACTAAAATCATAACTTTTTAATTTTGCATTTTACAATGCTATTTGTATGTGATAAATATTAAACCCATCAGGGCGACATGAGACAACTTGCTTTTTTGTAGTACCTATATTTTCTTGTTTAATATTGGATACTAAAATAATTTACTATGGACTAGAATTTAATCGTCACATCATACATCAAAAGTCTAAGTAAGATAAGAAAGTAACACTTGCTACAAGTGGGTGTGTGAATACTACTTATCTATACGAAATTAAAATATTGGTTATAACTTTTTAATTTTGCATTTTACAATGCTATTTTTATGTGATAAATATTAAACAAGAAAATATACTAGAAAAAAGCAACTAGTCTCATGTCGCCCTGACGGGATTCGAACCCGCATCCTCCGGCCGGACTCCCAAGGATGCGGTTTCGAATCCCGTCAGGGCGACATGAGACTAGTTGCTTTTTTCTAGTATATTTTCTTGTTTAATATTTATCACAAAATATTGGTTTTCGTAAAAAAAATATTTTATGTTATCTGTGTGTTTAAAATGCTACTACTTATCAACTTTTTCAATTTCATTAAAACCTAAAAATTAATGAATGAAAAAGAGTGAGAGCAATTTAGACAGAAAAATTACAAGAAAGAGAAACAATATATGGACAAATTCAAGGATTATTAGGATTTTTAAATAGTCTAAGTTATTTGAGCTTGACTGATTGAGACGCAGCCGCTAAAAACAAAAATAAAAAGTACATTACTGCAGCGGCTAGAAAAAGAGGCATTAATGGACCAACGTGTAAATGTGGGCCGAGATGAAGCCAAGGCACACATACATAAGTCCATCAATGCCTAGTTGAGGCCAAGGCTTGTTTAGTACTTTTTTTAAATAATGCGCGGAAATTAAAACTACTTTCCGAAATTAGACGAACAACGAACAACAATTTTTTTCCCGGGTTAAAGAGTTCATCTGTTGTTTTTTTTTCTAAAACAGCTTTCTATTTGCAAGCCAGTTCGAAATTTAAATAAAACATTTGATTGATAAGTTACCTCCTTGGTTGCCTATTTCGGAGAAAAAGATCGTTCCATTTTTAAATTACACGACAGATATGAGTTTTACTATGTAATTTATTTGGCCGCTAAACACGACAGATATGGATTTTCATACAACTTTTTCCGGCCGCTGAGATGTATGTGGCCAGTACAGCAACATCGTATTTTATACGTACATCTTATGTTTTAGATCACAATTACAACTTAGATCGTGAAATATAGCGCGTTTGATATCCGTAAAAGTTGTTTTATTTTATCGTATTTTATATTTGTATTCATTACCAATGGCATTATATTCAATTAAACTTGTTTTTCATATATTGTATAATGTTAAATTAACCAAAATGTAACAATAATTAGTATTTAAATTTTGCACGTCCTCATATGTACGATAGAATATGTCAGAACGAACCAATTGTAACAACCACCACCACCATATTCTTGCAAATAAATGGATTTATTTATTTATTATTTATCGATTTATCTCGAAGAAGGTTGTGTGTGTGTGTTCATATTTGTTCATATTTCCAAGCATGTTTGAGAAAATGAAATTTTCTCTAAATAGGTTTAATAACGTTAGATACTTCTATTCCAAATAATAACAAAAGCGAACCTTTTTATTATCTTAAATATTGTCCGTTGTGTGGCAAACCCTTTATCTATCCACAGTCCTTATTGTGTTCGCCACAAAGGTCATAGTAGCGTGTTTGACCGACCCGCATGGTCTCAAACGAGGTGATAAGTGGAAACAACAAAACGGTGTTGATTGTGTCAACAACGAACTTGGTCTAAGGTTTTTCTTTGGGTTACGGATTTGTTAAATATTGACCCTTTCTTACAATCTGATAACGAGTTGGCGCCTTTAAATCTTAGATGTGATTAAAAAAACAATTTACTAAAAAAATATACACAAAAGAAAATATCTTTAATACTTTTTCACGTCATAACTATTGTTAATACTAATTGTTTGATGAATAACAGAGATTGATTACAAAATGTTGAACATACGCATACATACTCCGACATAAGCTTATCTGCTTATGCCGGAAAAACGTACGGGATTTTAAAAGTTACCTAATCTAGACAAATATCACGCATGAATTCTTAGCAATTGTAAGTATTCAACACGAGCTGTATAATTGGTGTAATTTTTTGCTGCATAAAGGTTTTAAACTTACAATCAAGCAATCTTAAATATCTTCACCATAATATTTTCTTTGTTCTTTAGGTAAAACTAAAATATGTACAGTGTACTTAATAATTAAAACATCAGTATTTTTTAAATCCTACCAAAGGTGAGTATGCAGATGTTTCACCGTGAGAACTGTGACCAAGACCAATTTGCTATAACGTAGCAAGCAATAACTGTCCGCATCTTAAAAAAATCCGTGGGGCAAGCTTTTTGTGTAGCGCCCCTCAGTTTTTTCACTTTTTTACTTATTCAAATTGCAGGTCGGCACCCCTAAGTTTTTTCGCACAATAGCTCTTATTCATTTGACGTCTAATTTATTTTTTTAACGCCCGTCCAGGGCTGCCTCGGCCGTGGGTCATAGGTGACGGGAGATAGTTCTCAGAGGTTTTTTGAAGATTCTTTGTACTAACAGCTGTCTAGTCCGATTTATCTTGCCAATAAAAAGAGGATGCAATTTTTTCGCGTGGGAACTATTGGTTCTTTGCTGTTATTCCTTTGTCATCAATAACATTGCATCGTCCGTTAATTTTTAATTTGTGTGCAGTTGGATTTTCATTTCGTTACGTGCTAGCAGGACACCGGTGTCCAGAGAACAATGGAATATCGATTGTGTCTGAGAGGGGCCTGAGAGGTTAAAAACAATGGACACGGTTTAAGTCAGTTCAGTTGTGTGTCACAGACTAGTTTATTTAGAGTTGTGTTTTTTAGTTTCATAGATATGTTGTGCTGTTTGCGTAATTTTATTTGTTGTTATTGTCACTGCTGTGTCAAGCAGAATATCAGTGCGGCAGGCCCAGCTTGCTGCTTACACTGTGCTTGGCACAGATTGGCGTCATGCGACGATGCGCAGTGTGCGATAAGTCTGTATTTTATTTTTTATTTTTTTAATCTGTATATGTCTAATCGTCGTGTGGATGTCAAATAAACACATTTTTCTTTCTTTCTTTCTTTCTTCTTTCTTACTTATAAAATATAGTTACGGATGTAAAGATTTAGTTTATCAAAACGTTTCTCGTCTGTTATTAAGTATATAAATAAAGCAACTTGTTTTTATCTATTCATGCGGGAAGACTGTCTTCTAATGTCATGTTTGCTTATATTAGAAGTTAATTGCTATAAGCATTTGCACTGACTTTGAAGGATGTGGATTTTTATCCCAAACTTAATTTACAAATATCCTATTACTATATAATCCCAAAATTAACAAATATTGAAGTTGGTGTTTGTACCTTGTAAATAATAGTATGAATGATAAAAACTGTAATCTTGACTATGAATAAACAGTAATTTATGTAGTTGCACGTAAAACACAAAAACAATCTGTTTTCCATAATTTTCGAGCTACAAAATGTAGCCTTACAATCCATAGTAATTTGCCTACACCGCTAAAACATCAACATACAATGCGTCAAGTTCAATACGTCATCCGATACACGGTAGTAAAGTTACGCGCATTATTCTCAAAGTTACGGCCATTATTCTCAAACTGTGCTCCCGCGCAGATGCGTCGTCCACTTTTTAATAAAAAAAGCTTTTTATTTATGCTTCATATTGGAGATCGAATGTTCCGTTATGTGGCGTTGACGTGTCGATAGATGGAATATTAATGATGATTTAAGGAAAAGTTTTAGTTAGTAGTAAAATTACAGTTAAAGTACGAACAATGCGTAAAAATTCATTTTCTAGTTCGTAATACACTTAATTTTATTTAAGTTGATAATTACTAATCTTTACAATGTTACCTTTCATAAAGACGAAATAAACAAAATCTAATCAAATACCTATAATGAATCCGAAACTGGCTCCTAAGTTGATTAATTAATGAGCTTTAACATTAATAAAAGTTACATTAAATGCTGTATCTTTGTTTGCTGCAAATGCTGCAATTTATTATTACCTACGTAATTAATTGAAACTTCACAGAGGCCTGTTATGACCATCTTTGAATGCGTTCTTTGAACACAAACTGAGAATGTAATCCAATAAGATTTCGAAGACAATAACAACTATTACATAACGCCACGTTAGCATAAAACCAAGTCACCTCTTTTCCGAATTCTACACGCACAAAAGCCTTGGAATGGGACCAAAGACCAAGAATTGGCTGTGCTCATCCTCATCAGTCAATACTGATGACTCAGCCATCAGTACTAATAGATGTATCGCAATAATCCGTGGGCGGGCGTCGATTTATCGGAGCCATCACACAATGCCGCAGTGCCCTGTAACTCCACGATGGAATAAATTAATATGAATTAGTTGTGCGATATGGTTTCTAATAAGATATTGATTGTAAAAACTGGCTGTTTCTAACTGATTTAAAAAATGACGTGACGAAAAAACTATTTATTCCCCATTCGCCCCGAAGGTTCGTCCCACATATTAAAAAATCCGGTTCGCCCCACATTCCAAAGTTGTCCCGATTCGCCCCACATCAATGTAAATATAAAAGTACTGCCAACAAAAAAATCAAGTCTATACTTGGGATATAGAAAAGTATTCGTTTTTAAAATACCGTTTTCAGCCCACAATTAAAATTAATCAAATAATTAATCAAAAGTATCAGGGCAGCATAACCAACCAATAGTTATTACACTTAAAAAGCTGCTGCCACTAAAACATAAAAAAAACTTAAATTAGAACAAAAGTAAAAATTCTTCTCAATACATTTAAAATAACCTTTTGGTTAGTTATGCGACCTAAAAATAACTAAAAATATTTGTTAATTAGCTACGTATTCATAATATATTATATGTAATTGAACATAAAAGTAAGTAAATAATTGATTGAATGATGTTTAATACATATTATTTAGAATAATGCGAAGCCTTGTTTGCTGATTGTACCTACGAAAACGTAAGTTGGCAGTATAGTAACATGTGGGGCATAATGAAATGGGGCGAAACGGGAATAAAATATTAATATTTTTAATAATTTCGGTTTTGGGGCGAATGGGGCATACTGTTTAGGGCGAATCGAGATTTTTTTATGTGGGGCGAATGGGGAACCAATCGAAAAAATCTTATGTTGGATTGCACCATCGAAATCTAACGGTAACTACAAATTTAAAGGTGGAAAAATGTGTAGAATTCGACAGCTTAGTTATTTGGTACAACTCAGTACACACTACGCCAGCGAAAATATTAAGGAGCAGCACTTGATCCAAACCGTGGTCAGCTTTGTGTAGGTATATTTTGAAGATCCCTGGGGCTAATGTGGCCTGTTATTTCCTGGCAGTTTCCATGCCATCCCTTTCTTTTTGTGTAATGAGTGGCCTTTTATAAAAGAGATGCAGTGATAACAATTGAAAACTGCCTGGGATTAAGAGGTAATACAGAAACCAGGAACTAGTAAAGACACTGGAATGATATTTCGGACCGTGTCCGGCATCGAGCGATACGATACCGCACACGGTCTGAGACGCAAAGCTAAACAATTTCATAATGCCGTACATTCAACGTACTTAAAGTCGATTATGGGATGTATAGTAAACAGTTAAATATATTCACACTCGCGGCTTGGTGGTTTTGAGTTTTTGAGTAAACATAAAATAACGTTAAAATGTTAATTGTAATAAGGATACTTCTGTGCATAAAATATTTTAAATTATTTTAGACGCGCTTGGCAGACTAAGCGTAATCCTAAACGTTTGTTAAGCAACGTCCGGTCCGGTCAGGTGTCGGATGGGTGACCATAAAGTGATATTACAGCTAAGTGCTTCCGTGCTTTGGAGGGCATCTTAAACCGTCGGTCCCGGCTGTTGTTATCTTATAACAGTCGTTAAGCCAAGTCATATGCCTTATAGGCGGCTTGATAAATTCTGACACCAGATGTAGCCACTAATCCTCATATGATAAGAAGAAGAAGAAGTGGTTGAAGATTCTGGGAGTATCACGAATCTACTTTCAGCCTTATCTTTAGCTAATATCTAAGGCTATGCGTTTCCCCGTACAAGAAATATATTATAACAGGAATATATATATAAAAAGGATAATTTATGTGCATGAAATATTTTTGATCTTTATATACTACATTGTAAGGTTTATAAATTAAAGGAAAATTCACCGAAGTAGCTAGTTTATATACCTACATATAAACTAGCAACTAAGGCGAATTTTCCTTTAATTTCCCATGCAATTACTCTAAAATATTTTGCACTAATAATATTATAATGCCTCATCATTAACATGACAATATAAAGCTAAAAAAATAAACCTGGCAATCTATATGCAAAAAAGAAAAGTCGAATACTAGTGTGTTACATGAAAGTCTGTACCTAATTAATTTATTTCATTTATTCATAACCCGTCAATATAATACCTATCGAGTGACGCCTCTACTTTTGTATGTCATGCAAATTTGCTCTACCGACAATGAGACCATTTATGCATACCTGCAAACAAAATTACCATCGAAGTACTTACCACATAGCTCTAACAGTTAAAGCAATAAAGTCCAATTTTGGGTAACATTAAATTATGGAGGTGTTCATTTAGTTTTGTGACGATATTCATATAATAACACAGATGTGAAGACAGACGGACGAACGGACTGGGAACAATAAGAGGTGTGGGATGTATTAACATTATTTGAAGTCGCCTGGACGAAACGCCTTGACCGATTTCCATGTTGAGTAATGTCGGGGGACAACGAGGTATTGTGGACAGAAATACTGTATTAGGAAGGCTGTAATTAAATCGTATATACGTCGTAAGATGGTTTGATAAATAAAATTTTCGCAAAAATCCTAGGGATATTGCGAAATCACGGATTAGACAATGTGTTGACATTTCTCAATCTTAAGATAGGGTTTTTGCAAAAATACGGGTTGCTTTAGTAACATTGGATATTCTTAACTTTGATTGGCTTCATTTTTGCTTGCTTGATAAATAAACATTTCGCAGAAGTCCGACAGCAAATCAGTGTTCTTATTTCATATTTTTTTTCGCAATCTTACCAAGGCAAACCCGTTTTTCGCAAAAGCCCGATCTATTTCAGTATGATTGAGAAATGACAACACCATTGTCTAATTTTCATGTTTTCGCAATATCCCTAAGATTTTCGCAATAAAAAAAGAATTATCTAAATGTTTGGGACTTATATACCTGTTAGGGCATTTGGACATGATTTATTAATTACCTCAATATAATAATGTCTCAGATATTTGCAAGACAATCTTCATACTCGAAAAAAGTATCTTGACCTTTTTCTAGTATGATAGTTCTTATTAGACTAGTCTAAAGCCAGTTAAAAATAATCCTATAAGAAATAACTTGTAATTTTGGGAATTATAACAAAACTTACTGTACTTACAAGTCAACATTAATAAATTTGTAGCTTGTACTAACCCGGGGTTCGCCGCTGTCGGGAAAACAATACCACAGAGGTAATAAAAGAACTTTTTTTTTTCTTGTGACTTGTCGCTTCAAGTACCTTTCTGCATAAACACAAGAGATGCGAAAAGAACCCGGTAGCGACCGTTTGTGTAACTAGATTTTTGTTATATTAGCACTTTGTTACCATGGATCACTTACATAAAGGATATAATAGTAGAAAAATTACTACAAGAAGCGAAGAGAGAAATTGTATCAGGCACGGAGGATCATGGGGACCAAAGTAACCATAACAGTACTGAGCAAGAAACGGATTTTGGGGATGTTCCTGACATTCTGTTGCGGTATAAAGAGGACGGAGAGCCAAAATAAATAAATTTAGTTGAAATATAAAAACTACAACTTTTTGGTTGTGATTTTTCATGGCGATTTACAAAAAATCTAGAATAAAAGCACAATTATTTTTTGTTAACTGATAGGAACATTTTATCTAGTTTCAATGTCTGATCTTATTTTGATGCCAATGACGCAAATGTAAAAAAAACGGTATAATGTAATTACAAACAAAGTAATTAAAATTCTGGTTCCGTTTAATGTGAGTACGTACTTAAAAATTACATGTTTTAATATAAAAAAAGTACTTTTTATTTATAGTTAATAGTGTAAGCAAACAAAATAAAATAACAAACTTTAATATAAATCATCATTTAATGAAAAACCCTTCTATAAATATCGTGGTAATTTTTACCCGGTTATGACCGTTTCTGTTTGTTTTTGCCTAGCGACGAACGCCGGGTTAAAGCGCTTTTTCAAAATCCATCAAATATAAATTCTTTCAATTAATATTTACGAGTATGTACAAGTGGCCCGTTCTCGTTCCTTTGCGCGAGCTGGGGCCTTACCATCAACTCTTTGCGATTCTTTTTCGGTTGTTAGAGTGTGATGCCGCCATACGACGCGTATAGCGGTGTCTCACTGTTTTCCTAGAGCTGTCCTTCTGCTTGAAACATTAGAGTCAAAATAAACAATTCGATTGGCCTAATCGATAGTCTAGCACAATAGGCAATCGATACTCATTCGTCTGTCCTTCATGGTAATCATGGTACGCAGTTTGCGTGCACATGACACCAATCCAGGTTGTTGAGGCGCGAACCGATACCGCGGGACACGGGACATCCTGATAACGCTGCCCGCGTCCGCTCTGCACTGTAGGACATTTATAACTGCCTAACTTTTTTATTGTCACTTGATTTGTGTTTGTTTATTTATTTTAATTACTACTACTACTACTTCGCTGCCTCAGCGACCCGAAGTGGATCTTGGACTCCGACACTCTCGTGTCGGTTTCGTAACGGTGTGTTTTTTCCATGAAGGGTTGTTTACCCTCCGCACAACCCCCGAAGTACTTGAGGACCGCACCCGTCGATGATCAGCGATTCCATCGGACTTAGCCGAGTAGTTTAGCTATGATGTACTGCCGATCGCTCCCCTATCCGATATCCTATATATGTCTGTGATCCATCCACACTGCAACTGTACCAGCATTCAGCCCATGATCACCTTTCTCAGCTCATCAGACCGATGAGCTATGAGCTGAGCCGACCTACACTAATTTGTTAGGATGTAGTTCAATGTCAAAATGCCACCAAATTCCACTTCTTACTTGCAACTACTGAACCTTTTTGGTTTGATTAGTTATCAATTATGTAGTATAAAATATTGTTTTCGCCCGTTTAGCGGTCAACGTGGCCATTGTTAATATTAATAGTGACAAACATTTTACCGGCCTCATTTTTCAATAAGACATTTTCACTATTAATAAATATTCTAATAGGTAGGAACAAAAATCAACCCGATTAATATAACCATCGCGTCGAACAAAGTCAAATATATTAGTTTATTCACTTGGAAAAACAGGGAGATAAGTTAAAAGCTTTGTGGTTTTTCGTGCTACCCATTTAGACCGGTAACAATTTTTGTATAAAAGTTTAGTTTTTTTAACAAAAGTTTATTAAAGTATACCTAAAGACTAAAAAAAAAATTGAAAAGAAAATATTGAATAAAAGGGGGGGGGGGGGGGCACGAGGGGGCGTACCGTATGTGGTACAGTAGGCCTATAAGCATACAAAATACCCAATTTTACCAAATAGACTTTGATTCACTTTTTCGTGTGATACATAATAAAACATTCAACGTGGACACCAATATCGCACTTGACACATCGTGTAGGGCATTGTTTGTGGCATTGTCCACACCTGGTTCTCTTCTCCTGCTTAGTAACATAGTGTTCTTTGCCGTCATATCGCGACTCAGCTGTTATTGATGATGTTCGACTAGGACCGGGCTTTTCGCGTTGTTTGTTGCCATCGATGATTGTATTTGCAATACGTCGTCGAAAGTTTAGTAAGTCCATGTGCCCGCCGTTATGTCTATACAGCAGCCAAGCATTTTGCACAGACATGTCAATACAGTGCAGAATCAGAGGCATGTACCACTTTTTTCCCCTAATGCTGGTTCGCAGTGACGATATGTTTTGGTCTGATAAATCTACACCGCCCATGTTTTTATTATATTGCTGAATGAGATGAGGTTGAGACACAGATATCTTCTTTTTTTGTTGCTGAGAATAGCGTTCGGTTTTATGTACAGGATCAACACCAATTGCATTTGAACATACCGATACCATGCTGTTATCGTGCCACTTGCATATAATGACATCATCAGATACCCGATAATCATAGAAGCCTCTCTCCTTTGCTTTTGCTTCTTTATTTCCCAGTAAAGGGCATTTACCGGTCCTGTTCTCTCTTATAGTCCCAGTTATACGGAACCCCCTCTCGGTAACTTCATGGACCAAAGGCAAACCAGTAAAAAAATTATCTACAAAGAGATGATAGTCTTTGCCATATCCCAGCTGTTCCAATTGATCTGTATACGTCAATACTACACTTGCTCCGAGACCTAGCTGAGAGTATCGGACATTCGTAAACGTAGACGCCCCTTGATAAGGTTCGAACCAAGCAATGTAACCTCCTGATGTCGCACCAACCCATAGTTTGTAGCCATACCTTATAGGTTTGCCTCTTATAAACTGTTTGCTGTGATTCTCAATGTGAGGACAATGCTCAAGAAACTTTGCTGCTAAAAGTTTGAGCAAAGGACGCACTTTTGCGAACTTATCTGATGCATCTAAATTCAGATTGTCAGCAACATGAATGTTGGAGTAAATTAGGGAAAATCTATCTCTAGACAAGGCTGCTGCAATCAATTTATTCCTTGTATCAGGTGCGTTCTCCCAATACATTCGTCTTCTGCTCACTTGACAGTAGCCACTGACCAACAAAATTCCAACCAAACATTTTATCTCCTCTATTTTGACGTCAGCAGGAAGAAGTTTTCTTGATAAATACCTATTTGTTTCCTCAGTAAGCAACTCAAATACATCTTCAGAAAAAAACAAAGAAAACCATTCCATCGGACTTCTTTCAAGAGGAACATGATAAAGTGGTTGCCAGGTGATAGGCTTAGATTGAAAATCTTTTTTTCTCCAATTATAGTTCTTGACGCGCTTTTGCAAGGGTTCATTACATTCACGAGGACCTTCTGGCTCTTCTGATGATGTAGAAGCAGCAAGTTCTGCTGGTGCTCGAAGCAAGTTTGCAGGCAAATTATTTATGTCTACGACATCTTCGTTCCCCGAATCTTCATCAGTCTGTTCATCATTGGCGGTATCAGGTGGAAGCAAAAAAATATCAATATCCTGCCCCTCGGAATAAGAATCGTCATTGTCCTCAAGAATCGAGGCAATATCATGAAGCGACAATGGCCTAAAACAACAAAAAGCAAAATAAATACAGTTTATAGTATAATTAGCGCATATGTTACGCATAGACCTACTGTACCATATACGGTACATCCAATTGAGGTTTGAATATACCTAAGAAAAATTATATAAGCCTAACTTTTTTTCTTGTAATAGTATCTACTATATTCTAAACTTCACAATAATAGTGATAAATAATATAATTTATAATAAATAATTTGGAACTTACCTTCTTGAAGACATGGTAAATATTTTTTTTCCTTTTCTGCCAGAAAATAATAATTAAAACTCGAATGCACCTACACGTAACCAGTTTGTAATATTTTTATCGTAAGACTGACACTTGAGCCTCATAGCCACAATAAAAAAAAATTGTTCTACCCACAGGTTCGTCAAAATAATTTTATGAAGTTACCGTACCGAATAGGGTACGGTAGGTCTATATGGGTAGATTGTTATTACAAAATTGTTATAAATGCGATTGTGATTTTTTTTTTAAATACCTAATTCAAGAGTAGTATTTACTTTAGTAGATACTTATTTCATCAAACTAAATTGTGATAAAGTTAAGTTTAGATAAACTTAACTTTATCACAATTTAGTTTGATGAAATAAATCTACTTCTATGTATCGCGTCCCGTTTTCTCGGCCAACTGTGTACCGGTGTAATGGTGCGACCATTGGCGCTGCGGCCACTAAGTGCCCAATTGGCAGCAATTGTTGTGCGACTGACTGCCCGCCGTCCTGTCAGACGCACTATGCTAGCTCTGATGTCTGACGGATGGTTGATATTGGATACTACCACAAAATAGTACAGTTACCAGAAGGACTTTACCCTAGAGTTTCCTCGATGCTTCGGAAGGCACGTTAAGCAGTTGGTCCCGTCCCTGCTGTATTTTCAGTCGTTAAAATCCACCAATCTGCATTGGGCCCGCGTGGTGGGTCATCGCCCATTCTTCTCATTCGTCCATAAGCAAAGCCAGTGCCATAATGATCAGAAGGATCGCTACTGCCACGCTAGAAATAAACATTCATACAAGGATTACAAGGATATGTCATGCTATTTATCTCTTGCGGGATAGGCAGAGCATCAAAGGTAAAAACTACTATAAACTCTCATTGCCATACCTCAAATAGTTTTCAAGTATCTCCTACTTACTGCATTTTTTTTAAATAAATAAATAATTCCATACAATATAACACCAAATATCTAGCCCACGTTAAGTTTCATGAAGAACTTGTGTTATGGATACTAGATAACGGATAAACATACTTACATACACTTTTTTTGTCAATACATACATAATATACATAATTACATATTAAACACCCAGACCAAAACAAATGGACATGTTCATGCACACAAATATTTGTCTTGTCCGGGGATCGAACCCGGGACCTCTGGCGCAGAAGGCGGGTTTAGTACCCCTGCGCCAAACTGGTCGTCAAAAAGCTATGGACAGATAGCTGGTGGCACATTGTATAATTTTATTTTGCCCCCAGTCCAGGATGGGAGAGCTCAACCAAAAAAAAACCTTAATTTATTATTTTTAATAAGAAGCTACGCTTATTAATTCTAATAAGAAGTGTCGCTAGTTGCATCTGTATTTTTCTTGAACATTCCTGTACAAGTGACGTCATTCAATGGGACTTTGTTCTGGAAGATCTCTCGGCTTGGGGGCCGGCTGCTGCCTTGTATACTATGTGATAATACCGTTTGCTCAATGATTTTTGTCAATCCGATTTCGAAAAGGCGCATTAATATATTATTATTCAGAAAATATGAAGATCGTCACACGTTGATTTCGTAAGAAAGTTGTTAATTTGCATGACAACTTGATTTAACACAATACAGTTTTATGTTACATTTTAAATATATAAGTGTGTTATTTTTTTATTTTTTTAAATTTTGAAAATGGAGAATAACAACAATGTTTTCAGTATTGTTGTGATCAGGCAGTTAAAGAAAAGATAGCCAGCTCAATGACTGAGGATTCCGGGAGAGGCTTGCTTCCATCTTCAGCCTTATATTGATAAGTATTGACTTAACAGCAGGTATGCTGAAGGCTACACCCATATTCTAAGTCGTTCCTCCAAAACTTACTCGTCCTCGACTTAACGAACCCTCATTGAAAACCTCTTCGAAATACTCCTCGAAAACGGTATTCTAAGTCATAACTCCGTGAGGAGCCAAAGAGTACGTAGCCACTCCGTGTTAGGCCTAGCGCACACTACCATTTTTACCCACGACGAGGTTGAGTGGAGTGTAAAAAGTTTTGGAGGAACGACTTAGAATATGGGGGTAAGAGTCTCTCCGTCGCTCATAAAAAAAAATGTTGTCGTTTATGATATCAAACGTTTTCAGAAATAATAATAGATGTTTTTGTCAAAATCTAGTTACATTAACAGCCTAATCGAACCATTCCAATCAGCGTTATTGTTTTAAGAGCATTAGTACGTGCGGGTCTGACCGACCCGGGGCTTATTGGGCATTCGTTACCGTCGGCTGCAAGGGGTTTATGGCCCATACATCACGAATATACCTCTATGGGTAGCTATTTATAACTATCGATTGGCTTTGTCTGAGATTAGTAAGGTTTTAGCAAAGGGTTTGTTGATCCAGTTGTTAATAGGTAACAAAAGAAAACAGACAGAAAACATATATTTGGTACCTACTATAATTCTGGGATTTTTAGGGTTTTTGGTTTCCTGATTTCAGCACCTTTTCGGTTGCCGTGGTTGTTAGATGTGTTCGTGTGTTGCAAAGAAACTTAAGATGTGCTTATGTAAAACAGACATAGTATTGTTTTTAAAAGTATAGTTCTAAGACTACTAGATAAGAAATAAACTAATTACGTTTTGTTTTTTAATTTTGCATTTAGGTACAATCCTATTTTTGTGATCAAGATAATGTAAAAAGAAAAACAACTTGCTTCATAATGCTCAGACGAATAAGTAGGAAATATATTGGAAGCGTAATTAAATTTGACGTTTACAATAGACCTTATAGTAAGTAAGATGATTCAAACGCAAATCGTAATTTAAATGCTAATTGCATTTAAGTTGTCGTTTAAAGATTTTTTATCTTTAAACGACAAATTAAATGAAGTCACAACCACTAGCTTTCAAAACGTTACGAAATTAACTCTAATCTTACAGCAAAAAAAAAACAAAACAAAGTAAAAATAAAAAACGCAATATCTGTGCCCGTTGAAGCGACAAGTCCATATAATCTCATAATCGGTTTGTCCAGCCATCCGTCTCAATTAATAAACGATTGGACGACACCGGCGAATTACATAATCTAGGTATAAGCTCAGATGTTCTGCCAATACGGATTAATTAATAAAATGTGTAGTGGATACTTTTTATTGTCCGATAACAAATGTTGAAATTGAGGAGCCCGTGGTGCAGTGGGTCGTGCGCTCGGCCTGCGATTGCTGAGGTTAAGCAACTTTCGCAATGGTCGGTCACAGGATGGGTGACAAAACATTAAAAAAATTTAAAGCTTCTCCGTGCTTTGGAAAGCATGTTAAGTCGTTGGTTCCGGCTGCTTTTGCAGTCGTTAAAACCGCATTGGGTGCGCGTGGTTGTCATGGCCCATTATCCTTATTTTTCCATAAGGAAGGCCAGTATCCCAGCAGTGTGGACGTTAAAAATGGCTGATGACGAACAAATGTTAAGTTTTATTTTCCTCATTTATGATATTATTATTAAGAACAAGCTGGTTTTCGTGAGCTCCTTACACTTGATTCTTAATTCACCTCAGAATAAGAGAGTTATACTAAAATATTTTTATTATAAAAGTGATCGGATTGACATTATTTATTTGCTATAAAACTTTCCTAATTTTATTTCGAAACATCCGTTCTTTTCGACCGTCTCGTTTCGTCCCTGCAGGATCGATTAATTGAAGAAGGATTACCTCGACAAAACTTAAGTAGGGTCACTTACCATGTCCAATATCTCCAAGATAATGCACGGAAGTAGAACAGAAGCGATCTGCTTGCGATAAATCGTCGGACACCGGCGACACAACAAAGAGACCACCGATCGTCGGTCGTGTGCGTCGTGCTGGACCGGCCGACCGCCATTGTCTACGCCATGCTAATTTATAGACTCTGCGCACTTCGATCATCGTAAAGATGATCTGTGAGTAGCTCATGAGCACGGGTAAACCGCCTCTGTGGCCTAGTGGTAAATATGTACTCCAATATTTATTTTTTGGGGTTGGTTTTTTTTTCTCCCAGATTTCATGTCACAAACGAACATAATATCTACTAAGATAGCCATATTGAAAGCGTAAGTGATCTGCTGCACTTAGGCTAGACCACTGACTGATAGACAAGATGTTCTAAGAAGTTCACCAATTGATAGTTTTAAAGAATATGTAGGACCCAGGCTTTTCTATCAGGCTTCTTGTTAAATAAAGTAATAAATATCTGAGCATATTCAAAAGAGAGAAACAGCCGATAACTCCGCAGCTATTAGCGCCAACCAAATTGAGACGTTTGCGTCTGTTGACAGTAGGCGGAGAGGCGACCGGCGGCGATCCAGTGAAATTCGAAACGTAGTGCGGACAGACGGGCGAAATTGGCTTTTCAATGTAGATATACATTTCGCAGATCTTTAAAGTTAAAGTTTTGTTTTATCAACGTCGTAGAGATTCTTACCTTTTATCATAAGACCTGATGATAAGTAATGATAAGGCTGAACCTGAAAGCGAATCCTGAGGAACTATCTTTCCTCAAACTGCTGGAACACAAAATGCTGAAAACTTTTTTGTGATAGCATTAGACTTAGATAATATGGTGTTAGCTAGCCAGGTGGACTTATAACAAGTCTTACCAAAAATCAAACCGAAATTTATACCCCCACTGGAAATTGAAACCGGGACCTCTGGGTCTGATACGGTTTGTGTTACCACCTACACCACAGAGGCAGGTTAAATAGTTCTAGACCCCTGGAACATTGCAGTTTCGCTCGTCAGTTCTCCCAGTATGACCATGATATCACGACACACATCTCGCCTTCTAGGTGGCGGTGAACAAGAACCGTGGTCGGTTACTAGTAGTAGATGAAGTTAAAAATGTAGTTTTTGTGTAATTTGTTCAGTTATCTCGCAGATGTTCTTCTAAATTTAGGACAGGAGTCAGGAACGAATTATATTGCTCGTCTGTTCTCCCAGTGTGACCATGAACCGCAACGGACATAGCCCACGAGGTGGCGTCGCTGATTTGTTGCAAATGATTGAAAACATTTTTTTGGTTCAGCCTAGTTGTTTAAAGTCAAAAGTCCTAGTGCCTAGTTCTAGTGCTTTTTGAATATCTTGAAATAATTAATTTTTAAAAATGCCCATTGTGTACCAACCCGCATCGCACTATCCGTAGCTTTTACCAGGACAGGCTAATGATGGCAGTCCGATTTTTTCCTCCTAATGCAGTTCCCTGCTCGTCTGTCCTCCCAGTGTGACCATGATACCGCGACACACATCTCGCCCACTAGGTGGCGTCGCTGATTTATTGCAAATGGCGTGAAAGCGAAAACGCTCGTAAAACGCCGCGTTTACTGCGCCTTGTTCGGGCAGGAGAGCTATTGACGGTTATGCTTGTGCACACTAAAATATGGTGCTATAGGAAGCTAATATTGGGCAAAGCTGGTTTTTAACTTTGCGCCGACTGTTTTTTGAGTAAAACAACTTCTACGTATTAGGGCGCTATACGACTGAAGAGCGATAGCAATGAGAAATAGACGCGTGCTAGCGAGACCAATTTTGCAGATTAAACGAAAAAACCACGAAATCACTACGTAGTAAATAACTATAGCGATCTAAAGAGAAACGAAACTGTCCACTAATTAAACTAATTTCCAATTTTAAATGTCATTTTTGAGAATACCTTAAAATTTCGTAAAGTAGTTTTGAGGGGTATTTTTGAAAAGAAAAAGTAGGTATCGAGGAAAAATCATAAAACCATTCAATCTAGATAAATGTATGAAAAAATATTTATCTCATTACCAGATTTGTAAAATTCTAACCTTCCTATTATTATTTCTATAGTTTTATAAACGTTTTTTTATGATTTTTGATTTTTTGCATTTTTCAATGCTATTTTTATACTTATGATAAATTTTAAATAGAAAAATATTGGATGCCAATCCAATCCAATCCAATGCTCTAACCGCTGAGCTACCGAGACTCAGTAGCTCAGCGGTTAGAGCATTGGATTGGATTGGATTTCCAAAGGTCGTGGGTTCGATTCCCATCTGAGAATTCACTTGTGGCCGAGTTAATTTTTTCCAATATTTTTCTATTTAAAATTTATCATAAGTGTGTGTATGTGTCAATAAATCAATCTTTCTTTCTTCCTCTCCTCTTTTACCATAGGTAGTTACTTTGAAATATTACATCTTCTTATGCACAACATGCCTACACTATGTTTACGTAAATCGCGTGGTTATTAGGTGATGTGATTGTGTGTTTTGTAGATTTAGTTCCGTAAGTTGATCATCAGAAAGGCTCTGAACGTGAATTACCACTTTATTTATTTAAGTGCGTCGTGCAATCTGCAGACGTCCATTTTAGTAGACGCTGTGGACATGGTTGTCTATTGCATGGTTGGTTGGTTTTACTATGGAGATCGCTCAATCTTAGGCCTTTTCTTAATCTAACGATTCAGAATTCGGCCAAGTAGATAAGCCTATTTAATGTAAAAAAAAAAAGATAATAGCGTTTTTATCGTATTATGTGTTTATTTCTAGGTTTAAGGATTTATTCTCAAAAAGACATACATATCCACTTACGTTAGAACTTAACTAAAATAACAAATTTGAAATAGTTCGCGGTTGCAAGAAGCAAAACACGATACTTACGTTATTAATCTGTGACTTTGATATGCAAATTATTGCAAAGGCCGTGAAATAGGCAATTGCAGGTCGAGTATGAGTTTGAAGGCCGAGCTGTAGGCGAGGACTTCACTAATACGAGACAGGCAATTGCCATTTCCGCCGAGGCGTATATAGTGCTTTTCTCAAAAGAATGCAGGGAAATAAAACATACTTTTTATATTATACATTTAATAATTACTAAAAGAAAATTAAATTCATTGTAATGTTCCAAATTCAAAAAACGCTTCTGCAATGGATTTGATTTTCTTTGTCCGTAAATTCGATACTTCGCGTGTTCTTTTTTCGAAAATAATGACAACATTTCCATGCATGTTTGAGAAAAAACTTTTATGTATTTTATATTCAAAAGTAAGTATTATGACAGATTTTAGTCGAAAAAAAAACTAGAGGAAAATAACAAAAATACTATTAATTGATTCAAAGTATGCAAAGGGTTCAAGTTCCGCTTGAAAGCAATTTGTGAAGCGAGTCGATCTTTTCCAATATTTTTCGACCAAAATCTATCATTCTGATACAAAAGATTAAATTATTTAATGCAGGTAGTTACCCATTAATGGATGCCAATATATAACAATAATAAAAGGTACATCGACCCATTAAGCGTCTTTTTTTTTATAAAGTTATATTACTTTTAATGAATAACTTGAGTAAACAAATTCGACGTGTCCTCATAGGTCTCTGTAGCATAATTGGTTAGTGCATTGGGCCGGATTCCTAAGGATGTGGGTTCGAATCCCGTCAGGGCGACATGAGACTAGTTGCTTTTTTCCAGTATATTATCTTGTTTAATATTTATCACATAAAAATAACATTGCAAAATGCAAAATTAAAAAGTTATAATTAGATGGCTGTTTCATCTTAATCGATAGTCAAACATCTGTAAAGATGTTTCTTTCGAATGCGAGGATATTTTTCTCATTGACGAAACGACGGTGGCCTACACCGTAGAACGGGGAATATACTAGAAAAATTCGACGTGTCCTCATAGGTCTCTGTAGCATAATTGGTTAGTGCATTGGGCCGGATTCCCAAGGATGCGGGTTCGAATCCCGTCAGGGCGATATGAGACAAGTTGCTTTTTTCTAGTATATTTTCTTGTTTAATATTTATCACATAAAAATAGCGTTGTAAAATGCAAAATTAAAAAGTTATAATTACTTGAGTACTTACGTAATAAAATTATACCTATTTATTGATTTGACAAAATGTACTGAGCAAGTTTTTTCCTAAAAACTATAAACGAGTTGTGCTTATTCAAACTTAATCATAGTTTTGCCAAAATTCGTGCGAGGTCTGGTTCTTAGTTATAAATAATATAAAACATCTTTATTTCAGGCTTAACTGCCCATAAGTTTACATTGCATAAGCATAAACATTGTATTTTATTTTATTCAAAATTTATACTTGTATTAGGCTTATTATTATTTTCCTACTTACTTAATAAGAAATCGCTTTACGTATAATTGCAAACAGATAAAAAAAATACATTATTGGGAATACTAAGTAAGTGGATATATAGGTAGTTTACTTTTGCATGGTCTAACTTCATGAGTACACTACAAATTATCTGCTTTTTAAATATGTTTACTATTATTATTTACGATAAAGAAATATAAATGTACGGATATGTCTGGGAAAATTTCGTAGTGTCTCGCTATTACTATAACAGACATCATTAAATGCGCTTACGCATTACATAGGTGGCTATAAAGTTTTCATGGTAGTATGCACGTTTAAACGCATGTTGCATTTATTTTGTTAACAAGGCCTTTTCGCAAATTGGCTACGGACCTTATAAAATAACATTGTGTGTTTATTAATTCATCTTTTTTATTTGATTTTATTTTTGTCGATATTTAACCAAAAGACAAAGACAGCTAGCTATATTATTTTTTTTTGGTAAAACATATATTAATATTGTATTTATTTCGTGTCTGGGTGTATTATCTATTTATATAAATGTTTATATTTTTAATAGGTTAGGTTGGGTACCTTCGTTGGAAATAATATTTTCAATACGTCTTGTGCTTAAACCTTTGCATCTGCTTTTTGATTATTAAGTAAAAAAAAGTACTAAAGTGCAAATCAAATCGTTGAACTAGGACTTAGGACTGCTTCCAGCTTTTTTGTCAGACTATTTTAATATTTTCCTATTTATAATAAGAAAAAAAAAGTATTAAGAGATCAAGTAAATAGAAATAAAAAAACTTTTACGGATATTTAGTGCACAATATTGACCCGAAACATAGATACTATATTTTAGGGGTTTTTATATATTTTTTGGTTTCCCGACGTCTCAGCACTTTTTCAGAGGCCGTAGTCACGGGTTGACCAAACGTTTTTGGGCAAAAGTAGTTTTATTTCAATTATGAGTGTGCGAAGAAACTTAAGATGTGATTAAGTCGTAAATAGTCTATTTCCAATAAGTGCCTGCTACGCAGACAAAGGTCCGAGTCGAGTTCCTAGTGCCATAACTGGTTATCTCGCAGTCGTACATTTTCATTAGGAGCTGCGCAAGCGCAGGTTGTCTGTTTAGTTTCAAATTGAATTTTAACAGATGCGTTCAACGCCTCGCTGCAATGGTATTGTATGAAACACTAAACGTGCTTTTGTTATGGTCAAAGAGTAAAACTTTGTGTAGTAGAAAGTACTTATAACATAGAATAGCGTAAGCAATCTCATAGAATGTATAGCAATTAGTTTTATACTTTTTTAAAACAAAAGGCATCACTAGAATGTTTTAAACACATTCTCCTGAAATCTGCATTTATTTTTCTTAAAATCAAATGAAAGCATAAGAAAACCTGTTTTATTTTGAATAATTTATGTCACCGATCAAATTTCGATTTCCTTCCAACTGTACCAATTATTTGGCAACCAGCATTTAAAACTTTTGTTATTTTAAGGGCAAATTATCAGTAAAATATGGTTTATCGTAACACCCGGAATACATTTCGTTTAGAGCTTTTATTTTCAATAGGTACATTAATAAAGTGACCTACCACCAAATTTTTAAAAATTATCTCGATATTTGAGTTTGAGGACATCTATTTTTATTTTACCAACTATAAGTAAGATATTTAAAAAAAAAATTTTTTTCAGTTGATAGCTTAATTACTTAATGTAAGTAATGTTATCTTACAAACATAATTTGTTGTATACTTTCCAAATTTCAAAGGTTACAGAATTTGACTGTGAGCTGTGTAGTGTCGGCTTAGAATAGCACTACCCCCTCTCTTCCCGTGGGTGTCGTAAAAGGCGACTAAGGGACTCAGCCTTCAGGAGACGGGCAGCAGCGTCTCCTACAAACTTGGCCATACTGCGATCGCCAACCCGCCTGCCAAGCGTGGCGATTATGGCAAACCAAATAGACATGTTCATACACACAAATATTTGTCATGTCCGGGAATCGAACCCGGGACCTCTGGCGCAGAAGGCGGGTATAGTACCACTGCGCCAAACAGGTCGTCAAATGTAGGTCATAAGCTTTCACAAAGGTCTATCATGGGATGGGTGCTCAAAAATCTATTTTATATATATAAAACTCTTATCAATTTTCGGAAAGAACTTAAAGGTAAGAGGCCGTAAGAGAAGTCACTCTTACGGCCGAAATTAATAATCTATCTGTAGATATGGATTGGGCTATCTGAGATAGTTGCCTAGGATACTGGCTTCGTTGCCTAGCAACCGTCGTTATTTTGGTGATATACTAATTTTATATATTTATTTTTTAAGCAATTTATACTAAAAGTTGTGTAGTTTCTGTTCAGAATAGCACTACCCCTCTCATCCCGTGGGTGTCGTAAAAGACGACTAAGGGACTCAGCCTTCAGGAGACGGGCAGCAGCGTCTCCTAGAAAATTGGCCATACTGCGATCGCCAACCCGCCTGAAAAGCGTGGCGATTATGGCAAACCCCCTCCCCCCACCCTGGGGGAGGCCTATACCCAGTAGCGGGTGTTATGTGGCTGAGACGACGACTACGACAGAATTTGAAACAGATCGTGTGAAACTATACTACCTATACCAGTACACTCAATTATATTAACTCTCAACCATAAGGGCTTTTATCGCTTAGAATATTATTACAATAAATGGATATTCCAACAATGTTGCGGTTTGTGAATCGTATTAGCATTATTACAATAAAGTAAAAGTTATCTCCGGAATTTGTAGCAACGATTCGAGTATTTTCAATTCGCCACGTAATTTTAGTTTTTTTTTGCATGTATCGCCGAAGACGGATGAACTGATTGAATTGATTGATGTTATCACATCAGCTTTCACGTGAAGGTTGAAGGAAGAAGGTGAAGCGCTCGTGGTGGCGCTTGAAAGAGACTGATCGTATTCGATCACGTTTGTTAAGCTACGTTCGGTCCGGTCAGGTACCGGATTGGTGACCGTAAAGTGGCATCACACCTGAGCGCTTTTTCTTACGATAAATTCCTTTTGACCGAAGAAAGCTCTTCAGCCTAATCGATGTGTAACTAAAGTCACAGCATCGTGAGTGGTGGTCGTGGCGGACGCTGCGCGAGCTCCACGGCGCATGCGCGTTGCCCCATAGCTGACTAATGGCGTTGCAATCACACCACTTGATTATGCAGAAGTCCTACGTGACGTGCAATCTGGAACCTGTCTTATGATAAAGTAGGTGACAACTAAATCAAATCTAATGTTTTTATTGCTTCCATGTGGTTATTGAGATGTACAAGGAGGATAACCAGTACCAAAAATATGAACCCTGTTGTTATTTTTTGTTGTTTTGCAATATATTGCAAAACAACAAAAAATATTTTTCCAAAAGAAAAATAATCAAAATAAACAATAACCTGTAATATTATATGTTACAAAATTATAAAGACGTAGTGAGCCAACTATGATAGACTGCGTCTATATTTTATTGTTAATTACCTACGGACTTATCTATCATTAAAAAATGTAAAATAAAATTGCGCCAAAATAATTACATTCAGAAAAGCATGGCATTAATTTAGCATGAAAAAGCAAAAGTTAATTATGGAGAAGAAGTCCCACGTGACGTTCAATCTGGATACATTGTCATAGAAACTGGTATAAGAAAGAAGTTTAAAACTAGGTAATGTTAGATATTTTTTTTAAAGAAAAGAGATAAAATTATACGACCTATTATGTAAGCACTAAAAACTTTGAGGAAACACGAAAAAAATGTATGAGCTGTTGAGCAGCGTTCGTACCGGACGTAAACGGATCAAAATCCTACTAATATTATAAATGTGAAAGTATATCAGTTTGTTTGCTTGTTACTCTTTCACTTAAAAACTACTGAACGGATTTGGATGAAATTTGGTATGTAGGGACTTCATGAAGTGAACTAACACATAGGCTACTTTTTATCCCGATATTCGCACGGGAACGGGAAGCACGTTAGTGTAATCGCGGGCGGCCGTTAATTACCCTATACATGACGATTCGAATAGTTTTCGAAAGTTTAATCCCGACACACTTCGAAAGAGCCAAGCCATATATCTTGACTAAGGTGTAGAGTTAGAGCTTGTAGAGTCTAACTCTACAAGCCCTCTACAAGCTCTTAGCTTGGCTCTACTTGAGATCTGAAATCGTTTTGACTTTGCGAGATTATGGTGAATGAATGACGTCTTGGCATAACATTTTTACATGAAAGTTTTTTGGTGGGATAGCTTTCACTATAATTACCTATTGCTTCCGTGTGTTACATAACTTAAATTCATTTTAACATAGTGAAATCTTATTTGAAATATAGATAGAGGTTTATATATAAAAAGAGCCTTTTCGGTGACAGTTTTACTTGGTATAACATTTGGCATTACATATGATAATAACTACAAAAAATATTTTTTTTTGAACCAATTTTGTAATTTTTTTGACATCTATACCTAATACATGTCAAAAAAATAAAAAAATTGGTTCAAAAAATTTATTTTTTGTAGTTATTATCATATGTAATGCCAAATGTTATTTCAGAATTATGATTCCATTTAGATTTACTTCTTTGCATTAAATAATTCAATGCTATTAGTAGCAATAATGCTTAAAACGACAATCTCACTTCAGTTACTAATATGTCATCAATACATTTAGTTAATTCTGGATAAAATTCAAAAGCTAACACTGAGAATTTAACAACTTACAATATGGTTTTTTTTCTTTTTTTTGTTATAGTTTTGGCTTCTTCCGTTTTCCACAGAAATTCCGCCAACGTCCCGTAGTGGACAATATGGTAACAATTTCACATAATAAAAATCAATGTCACATGGTGACAGTGACATTTTTACTTGCATTTTTATGCCTTTTTTCAGAGACATTAGTAAGACTCTAAACAAATATAACTTTTTAATTTTGCATTTTACGGTGCTATTTTTATGTGTTAAATATTAAACAAGAAAATATACTAGAAAAAAGCAAAAAAAATATTTTTTTTCTAGTATATTTGCTTGTTTAATATTTATCTAAACAAATACTTTAGATTTCAGTAAATCTGTCTTGTAATCTGAAAAATTACCAATTAATCAAATGCATCGTTTATCCAGCGTTCTCACTTAGTTACACTCTACTATTTATTGATAATAGTTTGAGAATACAAATCCAATTCATATTGATAATAGTATGTTTTACTTTTGTAATTATTATCAATATATTCTTAGCAATGCTTGTTGGATGTCACATTTTATCAGCATTTTTATTTTTGTAACAAAATTGACGATCAAACTAAAATTCATCCTTCAACAATTATAATATCATCAAAGTAAACGACTCGCTAGCCACGTTTTGCTCCTACGGGTAGCTGCTGAGAACGTGGGACCGCGACTCTGACGGACGTCACGACGCCCGATCGTGGCCGATCAGCCTAACCCACATACACACAACCGCTGTAATTACATACGTGAGAAGTTTCAAAACGGTCCATGGCGATGTGCATGTATTCAGATGGTGTGTCCATCCGTTAGAGTTCAAGTAGAAATGCTGAAAGAATAATGGAGATACGCAAACACGAAAGCATTTTTTGGAAAATCTGTACTATCTAATATCAGTGTATGTAAAACGCAATTCGATGTAGTGTGCAATTATTGAACAGAAATGCAGGTGTTTTTTTTTTATAAATATACTAGCTTCCGCCCGCGGTTTCACCCGCGTGGTTGCTGTTCCAATAACCAAACCTCGAAAATACAACTAGTCAAATGGTTCAAAGTGTTTCGAATTTACTTTAATTAAGTAAAACACAGTTTCAAGAGAACACATACCGACCGATCGCCATCACTTCCATACACTGTAAGGTCATGGAAAGAGGTACAAACAGTAAGTTGCTTTCATACCTAGAAGTCAGTGGCGTCCTCAGTGACCGTCAATATGGCTGTTACCGAGGACAATCGACTGGGGATCTTCTAGTTTATATGACGCACTTCTGGGGTGAGGCTCTCGAGATGCATGGCGAAGCACGTATCACTTGACACCTCGAAGGCTTTTGACAGGGTCTGGCACGCAAGTCTGCTGCGCAAGCTTCCTGCATATGGTATCCCCGCTGACTTCTGTAGTTAGATAGCTGATTTCTTGACGGAACGGTCGATCAGAGTAGTCGATGGCTGCTCCTCTGACTCAGTGGCTATTGATGCCGGATTTCCTCAGGGGTCTGTTCTCACTGCGACGTCGCTTTTCTTGTTGCACATCAATGACTTGTTGATACCGGGCATTGTTGGGTATGCAGATGACAGTACTGTCAAAGAGAGATAAATACCTTTCGGATGCAGAAGCCAGCGGTGATAACGTGATATTAATGAGAGACACCATGGTTGAGCGAATGAGCCAAACGATAAGCTACGTCTCCCAGTGGGGTGACAGTAACCTGGTCAATTTCAACGCCACCAAAACGCAAGGGTGTGTTCACCGTTAAAAGGAGTATATTTATCAATTCTTAAAAAAACTGAGTTTGCCGTTTGAAAGGAATATTTTAAGAGGTTACAGTCCTTAGGGTCATAGCGTGCCCGATGCGCCCTTTACCGGCCCTTATTCGGCTGAGATCCCAAAGTACTATGATACTCCTAATTTTAAGGGATAACTTTGGAACGTAGTATATCATTTGTTAGTTATTTGGAATCCAATATCCAAGCTCGAAAATACACTAGTCAAATGGTTCAAAGTGTTTTCAATTTGCTCTAACTACTCTAAGAAAACACATTTTTAAGAGAACACATAGGTATGATATTTATCAATTCTTAACAAATTGAGTTTGGCATTTGAAAGGAATATTGTAAGATGTTACAGTCCTTACGGTCATGGCGTGCCCGACGCGACCTTTACCGGCCCTTATTCGGCTTAGATCCCGGAGTACTGTGCCATCGCACGTTTTCACTCATTCCAAATTAGTGCATACTGTATAGAGAAATCGTTATTTGCCAAGGGAATGCAGTAGAAATTCAATCAAAGCAGTTAATGATAAAATAAGCTGGCTTTAGAATGATACCGATTGCAGTTAAAGCTAATATGATTCCTAACTTTTTATATCGAGAGAATTAGCTAGCTATTATTTAGAGATAGATATAATTTAAATAATAAAAATATTATGGTCAAGTTAGAAGTCATTTCCTATTTCTCCCCATCACTATTTATGTATGAATATATACTTACTTTTTATCTTATTTCACTTTCTTTTTGCACCCATGCCCCTTCTATCCTTTATCTATACTCTCTGTCACCCAAGGTTGCCTGGAAGAGATTGCTATGTAGCAATAAGGCCGCCAATTGTGTGTTTACTGCCTTGTTTTGTGTCTCCTTTGTATTGTATTTCTTTGTAACTATGTGCAATAAAGTTTATGTTATTATTATTATTCTTATGGCTTCTTTCAATGTACGTTCAACAGCACGTACGGCTTTACATTTGCACTACGAAAGCAGCCGTTATTACGAGCGACATAAGGGCGCCCACAAGGTCAAAGTGTAAATCCGTTACAGCTGTTGACTGTACCATGCAATATAGGTTATGAAATAAAATGCTTGTATACCTACAAAACAGTAAAAAATGGAAGTACCTTAATACAATTCGAAATTAGGTCTGAAATGGGGTGTCTGGTTTATTTTTAATGATAAATTGTCTGTCTCATGTTTATTAAAAAAGGATAGTTTTGACACCGACTTTTTTTTATCTTCTAAAAAGTTTGTTGATTGCAAACCATTTCTGTACTATATACCGCCGGCCAAGGTCATAGAAATATAACAAGCAAATAATCATGACTTAAGCTGTTTATCAGTTCGCCTCGTTCTAGATATAACGCGCTGTATCGAGCAGAGCCATCCCATAGATCACGCTCTCCCCGCCCCTCCGGCTCAAATATCATCGGACCTATCAACACCTTCATGCAGAAGGATGTCAATCATTATTTTTAACCGACTGCAAACGAAGGGTTATGTTTTTCGCGCATACCTTGTATGTTTATATGTATATATTCTTTATTACCTCTTATCTTTCGAACGGCTGAACGGATTTCTATAATTAAGGTATCGTAGTTTGGTCTTGACAGCCCAAGTGTTCTTAGGTATGCATATTAAAAAAATATCACAAAAAGTAGCGCCAGTGAAGAGCTATTATTTGAAGTGGAAAAATTGGATTAACTGGCAACATTATTCAAAGGAAGCGCCTGTTAACTACGTAACTTAATTGAAATTCTTAATCTATATTTATATGCAATATTTTGATGCTATCTTAAACCAATATTATTTCAAAGTCCTATTTGAAAATAAAGTTTATTGAAAAAATGTTGTCCACAGTCAAGCCCAAATTGGCCGATCTCCTATAAATATTTTTTAGATGAGTGCCCAAAATATTCAATCTTATTTTCTACTTTTTGAGTCTACAACGCTTAGCAATCATCATGCCTGTTTCGCGCTTTTCCTAAATTCTCAACCACTGAAGATTTTTTATTGAATAGCGCTTATTTATACCATAAGTGAATAATAAATAAATTATTATACTGTGCCAAAAAATTATTTACTAATGATATCTGAATCATGTGATCTCTTAACATTAGTCTTATGAATTTTTCAGTATTTTTTGCAGAGATATAAATAGTTAAGTATAGAGAAAACTTAGTATTAGTCCTAAACTCCTATTTTTATTCTAACTTCCACACAAGTGTTTGCGCAACCAATTCATCTCAGTTCGTCTGTTTATTGCCATAATAGCGCCGTACTGATTGATACATACAACAGAGAGCCAATAGAAACAAATTTAGGACACTTCTCACTCTAGTAATTGTTTTTTTTTCTTAGTAGACTTTGCTCCTAAACGTTACTTTTTATTTATTTATGTGGAAGGTTCAAACTCTTGCATTACATACTTATCAATAACGTTTATATTTCTTGTCTGCATTCTGCATAACACCACGCGCACGATGTAGATCGTTCGGTTCGAAAGTGAAATGATTGACAGGCGGACAAGGCACAATAAACAAGAACGATCCCGAAATTATTGCCATATCTGAGCGCGCGCATTTAATTCGGCGCACAAAGGTCGCACTTTTGACACTGTTTTGATTCTATTGTTCGATAAAGATTTGCGGCCGATTGCAACATACGGACGGTGAGATAATGGCTCTTATTGAAGTTTATCGTAATACGCTTTTCTAGATATACATGTACCTATCTCATACGTCAGGGCGACATGAGACAAATTGCTTTTTTCTAGTATATTTTCTTGTTAAAATTTATCGTAGTAATCTTGTTTTATTAGTAAACTAACTATTGTATCCTCTCAAAATAATTCTGATTTATTGTTTAAGTTGATAAAAAGACCAAACTTTACATTGCCTAATTATTATTTTTACGAATTCATGCCCGTTAGTTACATATTAAAACATTTTAAAAATATTATGAGTTTGCACAGACCGTGATTATCTACCGGTTGACTGATTCTAAACAAAATCGACAAATGAACTTCTAGATTTTTACATTCTACACAAAAGAAAAATAATCCGTGAAATATTATTAATTTAAGTTAAAATTGCTGAAATCGTTTATTCCTTGAACCCTCCGGAAAATTTTGAAGTGTTTAAAGAGCTATCTTAGGCCGTGCTCACTCGAATGCGTTCTTCGTGCGAATTTTACATGTACGAACCCATATATACACACACGCATGAACGATCCCAACCTTCCACTATGGCAGCGCACTTACTGGATGCGAGAATCGTACAATCGGGGAACTTCCCGGTTGACCAGTATAGTTTTTTAGAAGCTTTATTTAAAAAAGTAATAGAAATATAGAAAACGTTTATAACACAAATAATAGAACTTATGGTAAAATTTACAACCTGTTTATTTTAAAACCAATTTTTAACCAAACTTACAACCAATTTGCTAACCGCTGAGCTACCGAGACTTCGGAAGTCTCGGTCGCTCAGCGGTTAGAGCATTGGACCGGATTTCCAAAGGTCGCGGGTTCGAATCCCGTCTGAGAATTCACTTGTGGCCGAGTTAATTTTTTCCAATATTTTTCTATTTAAATTTTACCATAAGTATAAAAATAGTATTGAAAAATGCAAAAATTACAAAATCATAAAAAAAAAAATCTTTAACCTTAGTACTTTCGAGAAAACATTTCCCAAAAATCTCTAATGGTCAATCGGGAAGTTTCCCGATTGTGCATATACCTACGTGTAGTTATGACGTCTGAAAACAATTCCAACTTCTTTCGATTATAAAACCGACTTCAAAAAGTAAAAATTATAACTGTTGTAGTCGGTGCCAGAAAAGGCATTCTACATTGCACTTCTATTAACTATATATATTTTTATCCTTAGCTAGCTAGCACCGAAACCAAAAGGTTATTTTTTACTTTTTGAAGTCGGTTTGAATTTTTTTTATAAAATGTTTGATGTAAGTAACGGCACGTGATGTAACTAAACATCATGTGCCGTTACTTACACTAAAAATCAGCCCATACACAACAATGATGTCATCTAGGTAAACGACTACTTGCCAAAACGTGATTGATTATAAAAAAAAACTATTAACCAGATCTTCGTAAAAATTATATGGGACCACACATAAACCATTTTCTTTCACATAAAAAAAAAGAATTATAAAACTCTGTTAACAACTGGCGCGAAGTTATGGTAAAACATACATTAAAAAAAAAAAAAAAAAAACCGTCGACTTGAGAACCTCCTCCTTTTTTGAAGTCTGTTAAAAATACGTCCGTGCGTAAGACGCAATATCACCGGAACTCTATTTACCCATTTGACGGAGAAAAGCAAATAAGTGTGTACGTACAAACCATGATCAATACGTATACGTACGAACAATTCGTATCCAAAGTGAGCGCGGCCTTATGTACTTGTAGGTCCTAAGCAATTATCATCTATGAACTACCTCCCTTAGCGATGGAACACCCCGATGGCCCAGCGCCGGCGCATCTCCGCTCAATGCCGATGCCGGTTTCGACACGCCAAATGTCAAAATAAGGTCAAAGGTAATTATTGTCGGCTGGCATTCCCGCTTATTTATGCAGGAATGCAAGATGCACCATACAGTTTGCTAATAGTTTTTGAACTGTTTCAACAATTCCGATTGGGTGGTCGACGAAAGGGTGTCTCTGTTTGCTTTTATTGCACCACCAATTTTAACAATTTATAAAATGAACGCCTGTAGATCCTTGTCAATAAGCTTCAAATTTGTATAAATAAATAAATGAGTGGCTTACTCAACTTGTGCGTGTTTCAACAAATCTAAAATCCGAAATTTTATTACCGTCTGCATCATCAACATAAGATACATTGTGGAGATTTGTAAATAGCAATGATTTCAGCTACTGATTACAATATAATTTAGTTATATTTGTCTGTGTAAATCTTCCAACAAATAAACAAATAAATTTACGGGTTGTTTGAAAACTGGGTGTAGCATCATAGCTTATGGTTTAAATAGCACGAGTGCTGTACCTGATGATAGCCATAGATACCATTAAGAGCATGGCGAAATTAAAACAATAATGCGCTAAGAGATGGCGGTAGGCCCCTTTACCTATTCTCTGACACAAGGTCACAACTGACTATCTATACACAAGAATCTAGTATATGGGTCTACTGACTAGACCTGTATAATAAGGTCTCATTAGTAAGGCCGTAAGACCATTATTAGTAAAGGGGTCAAGAAGCGACTGCCCGCCATCGCACTGGGCTAACGTGCTCTTTTAACGGGAACGTGCTACAATAGCACTAAAATATAAAGAGCTAAACTTTCTTTTTAACTGTAAACAACGTAATTAAAAAAGGATTAAAAAAAAAACCCAGACTAATTATCCGTCGGGGGCTGCCATTAAATGCACTAGTTTGGCAATTTAATAGTAACGTGAATAATTTGAGATGTTTTATTGCTATACTTACTTATTATATTTATGTTGGAATTTAAAATAGTAGGGTGATAATGACTTCAGGTTTTTTAAATGATTTTATCCTATTTTACCAACGCTGTACGGATACGGTATAGGCGTTTGGGGTGAGAGGTTGTTTGTTTGTGCAAACCAATGTTGCCATTTATTTCCAAAACTAGTAAACGACTTTGATGCAGTTTCAGTGATGGGTCTGGGTTTTTTGGTGCATGTTCTAAGATAGGTGTTACTGTGACAACTCACCAGGGGGCGCCGCAGTAAACATTGATTGTGCAAACCTATGTTGCCATTTATCTCTAAAACTACTAGTCCTATTTTGATACGGTTTTTAGTGAAAGGGTTAGAGTTTGTTTAGTGCATGTTCTTAGATAGGTGTTACGGTGACAACTCACTAGGGGGCGCTGCAGTAAACATTGTTTGTGCAACCAATTTTGCCATTTATCTCCAAAACTTCTAGTCCGATTTTGGTACGGTTTTCAGTGATGGGTTCGGGTTTGTTTAGTGCATGTTCAAAGGTGACAACTCCGTAGCCGTGGTTTTCAAACTTTTTAAAGAGCATAAGTATTATATACATTATACTACATACAACCCATGATTGAAAACCGCATCAAAATTGGAATAGTAGTTTTAAAGATAAATGGCAACATTGGTTTGCACAAACAAACAAAAATCCTCTGTCCTCTCACCCCAAAGCAAAAACCGTCTCCGTACCGTCGCGGGTAAAGACGACATCACTGTCACTGGGCAACGTGCTCTGCCAACGGGAACATTTAAACTAATATTTATATAGAGCTGTTTAAACTAATTTTAAGTTTGAAAAAAACGTTTACCTCGCAGTTATAGAGTAAAATATTGCGATGCTTTATTAGAAAACTCCATGACCAGGGGGCCCATCGCCATCCTTTGCGCAGTATTGTTTCAATCTTACCATGCTATTTCGTACTATGAATCTATTAAACGAATCTTGTTTTTGACGGAATTTTTAGGACGTGTTCCCTCAATCATCAATCACCTACAAAGTATGAAATGTGTCAAAATGTGCAACTTCAATAAAAACAAAACGTTCCTGTGACATGATGGTTTCTAATAGATGATGATAGGCTCGCTGTTCTCTGTTACCATGCACAACATAATTATATTTTTATTTAAAAGTATTACGGAAATGGATCTAAGCTCGAGATGTGTTGCCTACTTGTGCTATGGAAATCAGAACTAACGAAGACACAAATATAAAGACGCACTATTTATATTTTTATCATCATTGTTTCTCACGTCATGATTATAATACCATAATGTTAACAGAAGTAAATTTTTTATAGCCCTACATACCTATGCCTATAACAAGCGGTTACATCTTTGTTAATCTAACGTTAAACTATAAAAGCTAAGACTTAGTAGTTTGAATTCAACTTCATAGGTTTTCTTGGCTTGTGTGTTTTCTTTCGGTTCAGAGTGTTACTTAAAGTACCGCGTAGGAGAGGTCAGCCGCGGGCATCGGGCATTGGGTCAGTTGCCCGGTAAAGGGCAAAGATGCGCCTGATGAGATGCGAGTGGATAACATTTACTGTGATTTATTTATATGACAGACCCCGCTTGGTTTGACAGCAAGATTTATTTGTCGTATGAAAGATTTGCCATTTCCAGGTTATAGGAAATGTGTGTGATTAAAAATGACACTAGTGTGATTTAGGTTTGGCTTTTCGGTATCGTGGTGTTACCATTACCACACATTAATGAATAGTCAGCTATTATTTATGTACCTACTAGCTTCCGCTGCGATTTCATCCGCTTGGTTCTTGTTCCCGTAGGAATATCGTGATAAAAATAATAATAATAATAAATATTTATAATAATAAATATTTATTTATTCGACCAACATGGATCATTTTTAAAAAATACGTACAGATCAAATATTCATTACATTAAATTCAAATCAAATTACGCAATATAACATCTAAATTACAAAATTAAATTTTCAATACAAAATTACAAATAGTAAGATTTACAAAATTAAGATTTTACAAATTTAAATATTACAATGAAAATTAAAAATAACATTTCTGAAATTAAAGTAAAAAAGTCATAGTCAAAAAAAAAAAATTAATAATAATTAATATTTGTGTGAATATGAATACAAGGGTTGTTACATAAAATAATGACCGACATTAAATTTGGTAGTACAATTCAGTCAAACGATCACATAATTATCTAAAATAAATTGATACTGACCTGTATGTATACCTCACAACTTGCAGTATAGTAATCTTGTAATGCGAGAAATGTTGTAATGTATGATAGACAAGTCTTTCTTTGCCAGTTAAAAATTGTTTACGGTTACAATAACCATAAAATGTAATATTTTAATTAGTATTTTCCTTTTGTGATGGAAATTGACCTTACTGATATGTTAAGGTCACTTTTCAATTTGACGACTCTGTATGAAAAAAAACAGGAAAAAAAAACAGCCCTTGACGAGTTTCTTGCGTTTCGGTTCTTCTCTTTACAAGGTCTCCCGCCGTAGGGTTTGTGAACCGATGGCGTAGCTTCTTTGACGTTCATAAGTGCTTGTAACAGCCTAGACTGAATAAATGATATTGACTTTGACTTTGACATACTGTATTAAAACTAATTAAATGTCAATGTAATTATGATTAAATTTAATTAAATTCAAGCGTCAAAAAAATTTAAAGTAAAATAATAAATCAAATGTTACAGTGTAGTATAAGTACACAGTCCACTAATATGTCTATGTTACTCTCCGTAATTTTAAATAACTCTATGCCAAAAATCAAGTAGATTGGTTGCTTGGTTAGGACGTGAAGGAAGGACAAACAAACACACTTTTGCATTTATAATATTATTATAGTTAGGATTAGGATTAGGATGTGCAGTCGCGGAAGTTCCTGGTCAACTACTGCGATAAAGATGACTAAATATTGAAATAAAACAACTTTTACGGATATCAAACGCGCTATATTTCACGAACTAAGTTTTAATTGTCCGTTTTATTTTAGGTTTTTAGGGGTTTTGTGATTTTCCTGACGTTTCGGCACCTTTTCATCACCAAGTCATCCCGTGACCACGGCAGCTGAAAAGGTGTCGAAACGTCCTAAAAATACAATAAAAACTACAATAAAATATAGCGCGTTTGATATTCCAAAAAGTTGTTATATTTCAACGAACAGTGCGCGCCAAAACTTAAGATGTACTTACTAAATATTGGTTATTTAAATATCTATATGTACTGTCAACAACTTTTAGCTGCTACTCGCGTGCGCTCTATTTGGACAGTCACATACGCTACGTCACACCACACACTGATAGCCATCCAGCAGGGTTAGCACGAATAACTATCGAAATTGTATCGAGTAAGTATCGAGCACGTTATATCAAAAATCGCTGGTAGGATCGCTGCTCAATATGTCATAATTTTTTTTTTACTTTACTTTCTCGATACTTACTCGAAAGTTATTCGTGCTAGGCCTACAGGGCCCGTAGACAAAGTAACATCGTTATGTAGCGAAACGATAATTCGATTCGTTATTGTCTATATGCGCCAATTAGCTTGCGGTAAGACCACGTGATTTAGCGCGGCCTATGCCAATCCGCCAATCCCATACATTTAATTCTTTTCGAACTCCGATATCGTTTTTTAATTGTTACTTTGGCTAAGGACCCAGAAGATTTTGTGCGGTAAATAATAAATACCTACTATACGACTACGAAACTAAAATTATCATTTAATGTTTAAATATTTCGTGGGATTAATTGTATAAAAATTAAGAGTAAAACTGTTTAATATTCACAAATGGTAATACAATAAAACCGAACATTAGTGAAACGATTCTCATAAACAAAGATTTTTCACAAAATCGTACGGAATCAACATCCATATATCACTTCAAGCCTGCAAACTACTTTATATTCCCTATGTTTATTTTATTAAAGCCGAAACTTGACTGTACTAACTGAAAAGGAACATGTCAGCTTACCGGTCAGCAGTCCACGAGCTGTCCGCTTATTCATTGAGCTCTTCCCATGACATTATTCCCCTCTAAAATCTATAAGAAGCTCAACTCATAAAGCAGCTTAGGTATATAAAGGACTTTATAGACATAACATAAAGTTGTTATTACCTTAAACTTGTTGTTTTCTTAGGGCGTTTCGCTTCGGGTGTTAAAATAGCGCATCTGCGGCACCGATGGCCCCTAAGATGGACCTCGCGTTTTATTTCCAGCTAGGAAGACACGACTCCTCGATACATGAGAGAAAATATAGAGCCGAGTCCGCTCAACCGTATTTCACCGAGGTCCTAGGTCAGTGCCGCGGACATTATTAAACTGTTACTTTGCTTCGTGACTTATGTACATATTTAAGTAGAGGTTTGACTGATAGTTCGTACACAGTACTCGTTTGGTCGTTTCTCATGTGAATCTGCGAGGCACGACTCGAAATTAGTTGAGTTCGGAAGTTGGACCGAGATTAGGTTTCGTCGTTAGCTGTGTTATGTAAATCTGAGGTTGGTACACGAGTAATTGTATAATGTGCGGTATGCGGACCACTTGCCTATTGTTGCAATCATGCATGTAGCTTCTGGTAGCGAGAGCTAAACACTTGCGAATTATAAAGTATCTTAGATGGTTTGACCTGAATTATAGAGATTAGAGTAATTTATATTTCGTACTTAGCTTTAGCTGTGTAGTGTCGGCTTAGAATAGCACTGCCCCCTCTCATCCCGTGGGTGTCGTAAAAGCCGACTAAGGGACTCAGCCTTCAGGAGATAGGCAGCAGCGTCTCCTACAAACTTGGCCATACTGCGATCGCCAACCCGCCTGCCAAGCGTGGCGATTATGCCAAACCCCCCTTTTGCGGGAGGCCTGTACCCAGCAGTGGGTGTTAAGTGGCTGAGACTACGATATTTCGTACTTCGAGTATCAAAGAAACTGAGAGTATTAATAACACTCCCAGCAGAAAAGAAAAGAATTTTAGTTGATAAATATTGCAATATAGCAAGTCCATTACCAGCCATTTGTAGTCCACTGTTATATATACGCCTCGAGCCTTCGAGGGCAACAAAAAGCAGCAGCTGTGATCTACTTGCCATCGGCCCCCAGCTGCACTAGGTCATCGGTTCACCAATTGGAGAGCCATCCTACGCTGCGTCGTCCAGTTCGTGGTCGCAACTCAAACTTTCAAGATGTGTAACTTCCTCCATTCGTAGCTTTTTGATAAGACACGACGTTCACCTTCTCTTTAATAATTAAATAAATAAATAATTGCATACAACACACCAATTATCTAGCCCACGTTAAGTTTCATGAAGAACTTGTGTTATGGATGCTAGATAACGGATAAACATACTTATATACTTTTTTTATAAATACATATCTATACTATATATTATTATTAATATTATAAAGCTGAAGAGTTTGTATGTTTAAACGCGCTAATCTCAGGAACTACTGGACCGATTTGGAAAATTCTTAGACCATTAGAAAGCTACATTTTTCCCGAGTGACATAGGCTATATTTTATCCCGATATTCCCACGGGAACGGGCACCACGGGCGGGACGGAACGGGTAAAACCGCGAGGATCCGCTATTATAATGTACATATTAAACACCCAGACCAAGACAAAATAGACATGTTCAAGCACACAAATATTTGTCTTGTCCGGGGATCGAACCCGGGACCTCTGGCGCAGAAGGCGGGCTTAGTACTCCTGCGCCAAACAGGTCGTCAAGATGATCGTTCGTCGTTTGATCTGTTCCATGTAGGTAGGCTATTCTTGGTCTTCCTCTCTTTCCCTCTATATCCGCAATAGTTAGTGAAGCCAATTTTAAGTAGGTATAATTTGTGTACGAGCAAAAGAGCAAAACTCACAAGATGTTGACTTGAAATTGATTATCTAACATAGAAAGCTTCCTACAGCGAACAAAAAACAGGAGCGCACAGAACTAACACGGAATGCAATTAATATAGTTTTTGCGCGCGAATCAGGAAGACTGCAACGGTACGCGTGGGACCACGGGACAATGGAGAGATGGGCTTTTTTCGGTCGAAAGAGCGCTCGTCGATTGTAATTACGCGACCGGGTCGTATGTTATGATATGGGATGGGTGGGTGACACTGCTGGACGTAACTGCTGTTGGTTAGTTAACTATGGTTTAACGTTCCTAATAGTGTTTGGCTAAAGACTGTTTTTCTCAATCTGAATTTGGAATGATAAATGTGGAGTTTATATAATTAATACAATTATTTCAAGTAATAAAATATTTTTGTAGTGGCTGGATGAAGAAGGCGGGAGATCGTACCTTGTGGTGCACCTTGAGGAACTGGAACCTAGTGAAATGCGATAGGCTATATATTTTTATTTAGAAGTAGCGTTGCATAGATTTTATATAGTTGCTTTTTCTTTTCTTTTGCATTACTAAGTTATTTGCACTAACGATAGTTTTGTTCCATTTAATAATTTTAGTGATCCATTCAGCAACCATAATATAGATAATTGGTAATATACATACATACCCCAACAGTTACTAAACCGCTAACGACACACTTAACAAGTAACAACTAACCATGCGTTAACCGACGACAGTGCAACCTGCCCTTCTCTACTTTTTTCACGAGGAAAAGCGCACACAATAAGGCCGCAAAGAAGCTGAGAAACCACATTACCATGGACTGGACAGTTATTGCTGATCACACTATTGTGAGCCTTCCTCATTCCGCTGGCACTAATTACGGTGCTTTTCCTACGCCTATTGTCCGTGGCACTAACTTTTCCGACCGAAAAAACTTGTTAGTTGGAAATGCACTAATTTGACGATTGTCAATTCAAATTTATGTTGATAAAAGAGAATAATGAACTTAATGGAATAAAGATTGAATTTTATGTTTTCGTAAAGTATTATTGTCTAAAATACTAATAATTGTTTGATCTAACAATATCTACTGGGATAAATTTTAAATAGAAAAATATAGGAAAAAATTAACTCGGCCCCAAATGAATTCTCAGATGGGAATCGAACCCACGACCTTTGGAAATCCGGTCCAATGCTCTATACCTACTGGCTCATAAATGATGATAAATTGAGCATTTGGTATTTGTTACAAAGCAAAAATCTTACTATTTGATAAGACATCGTTTAGAACGAATGGTTGCTCAGCGATTCTTTACTGCAGTCTCAAGTAGTTAATGCATATTATACGAATAACATAGAACCTTAAAAGTTACATCAATATTGAGTATCATAATAATAATTAAAAGCTCTTCAAACGTAATTTAGGGTTCCTAAGAAGGTTTCTACTTAATTTTTAAAATACTTACTTTAATTAGAAGAATATAGTCATCAAAATAGAAATACTGTAAATACACATAAACTTAGTTTTCAAGTTAACAAATTTGAACTTTAATAACACGAACTAAATTGACCGTTACAATCGATGTATGCTCATTACAACGACGTGGTCTTTAGAAGCTATTCAAAGGGAAAATGTTAAGGTAAAGTTTGACCTTTGAGAAAATCCTCTTTAAGCAGTATAGTTAGTATGTTATAGTATAGTATCATACATATCCTTACCGACTAAGGTCGAGACATGCATGAGAACCGAACCGACAACCGGACACAACCTACGAGGCGCGAGGTTACGCGGCGCAGTGCAGTCTATAGGGTTGGCATTCACATATAATTTTATATCGTTGAGATTATTCTAACAAGTTAATATAATTTTGGAACTTTGGTAAAGACCATTCTCAAGCAAGCAGAGTTTGTAAAATGAGTACTAGAAAATAAACATAATACTTTGAGTAATCATTTTTGTTAAATATCATATAATTATCGCCAATAAAGTTGGAATGTCATTCTGTCAAGTCTCTTCACCTCATGATCAGTATTCTTTCAGTCGCACACAAGACTTGCTGAATAAATGTCAAAATCGAAGAATTTATAATATTTAACTTCTTTTTTACGTTATTCACTGCTAGCATGTTAGTACATACTAAGTTCAAAAGCTAACCATTCTTTGATAACGGAACTAGATTAATCGGAGTTAATGTATGTAAATGTGTTTTTAAGGAGAGTTTTATTTCATTTATTTTATTTCTTTATTTATTTATTGTTTGAGAACCACAAAGATATGCATATTATATCAGTTTTAAAACTAAGTATTTAAAGTATTCAGATACATAAATAAGAATCTAACAGTGCTGTCCAGGTTACATATTAGCTAACATTGACTTGGAGCTAGTCTTACTTAATATGAGTCAACGTATTTGGATTAACTAGAGCTTAAAATATTTAATAAGTGTAATGTTTTAATAAGTTACAATATTTATGAAAAAAAGTATAAAGATAAACATTATTCTTAACTTGCGTATACTTGTCTTCACCTGTTTGTGTGTGAGTGTGTGTGTGTGTGTGTGTGTGTGTGAAAGTGCGTGTGCGTATGGGTGTGTGTGTGTGTGTTTTTGTGAATGTTTGTAAGTAAACACTTGTTGGAGTGTTTAACACCAATTACAGATTCAGACTTCTCGATAAGCTCTTTAGAGATAGTTTCCATTACAATAAAGCCCCAGTTTACAATAAAATGACAGTCCCTTAGCGTATGCAAAACCAACTGGTGTCAGCCCTGAGTCAGCTATCCGTTATTGATCAAAATGCCAAATCGATGAACAATGCTCGGATATAAATTATGCTAATATCGGACGTAGTTGTCAAAGTTAACCAACGCTAAATACTTTGACAATTTAAGTTCAGATTTCATCCGATATTCAATAAATATGGTTATGAATCCAAACTTACAATGCTTGTAATGTTCCATTTTTACGTTTAATCTAAACTTTTTAAAAAGCTTTAATATAAATTGGACAGAAGATAGAAATAGAGAAAGAATACGCATTCTTTATTCATAACAAACATAATTTTCAATACATAGACGAATACACGACGACTAATCAAACCAATGGTGATTCATAGCTTGTTTGTATCTCTACGTCACATTTACCAATTATAATAAAAAAATATCATCTTACTCGATGATATCGGTGATACTTAGGATTTTTATACGTAAGTCGTCTTAAGTATAAAAGAAAAAATAAATGTTGTTACAGTTAAGTTGTCGTTGAAGTCTTTTGAATAGAAAAGATTGGTTCACCTCAAGACTTGAGATTTTTCAAGGCAAAACCGAATATTCATTAATTTTTTTTCTTAAGGTTTGTAACTGTGTCGTAATGAGTAGTTTAACATAATAGGAACATACTTATAGATTAATATCCAACGTAAAATGAATATAGTTGTTTTTTACCGACTTCAACAAAAAAGGAGGGAGGTACTAAGGTTTTTTGTCTGATGTATGTATACCGATTACTCCGGTGTTGGTGATCCGATTTTAATAGTTGTTTTTTTGTTCGATCGGGTACACTGTCAATTTGGTCCCATATAAGTCTCATTGAGATCTGATGATAATCTTCGGAGATATGGGGCCTAATGTCATGGAAGTCATGAAACAATTATATCATCCAGGTAATTGTTAGATTCTTGTTCGAGCTGAAATTTCACGCAATAATTATAATTCTTTATTTATCTGAAGAAAATGGTTTATGTGTGGTCCCATATAATTTTTACGAAGATCTGGCTAGTAGTTTTTTCATAATATTGAAAAATATCAATCACCTTTTGGCAAGTAGTCGTTTACCTAGATGACATTGTTGTGTATGGGCTGATTTTTAGTGTAAGTAACGACACGATGTAACTAAAATATCTGAAATAAAAACATTTTATAAAAAAAATTCAAACCGACTTCAAAAAGTAAAAAATAAAACTTTTGGAGTCGGTGCTGTGTTTGTGTTGTTGTTTGTGTTGTTTTTTATTACGGTAGATTTTATAGTTGAAACTTAGTTTTTTTTCACAAATGTCTTTTGTCAATACACTTTAAAATTTCACTCAATACTACAAACTTAAATCAATAAGATTTTAATAGGAACTGTAATGATTGCCATGACAATACGACGTAGTCAATAATTATAGGTCATAACTCCTAAGGGCTTATTAACATTCGGATTTGAATTGTTAATGAACTTACTAGTTTATAGTCTGTTTTGTTTACTGACTATGATTAAAGTTTATTTTTTATTTTTTTTATTAAATGATATTAAGACGTTGATAGCTTTATTTGTATTTGTTTGACAATTAATTTGTATCATTTGTATGCTGCGTGTGATTCACGATCGTTAATTAGATGAAAATGAAAAAAATGATTTCTTTAACAAAAAATATTTTATAGAGAATCAAAGATGGGCTCTTTCTTTTAAGTGCTAAGGCACCTGTGACAGAAATACTTATTCTTCCTTTACAAAGTGTGTTATGTACAGAGTTTTAACAAGTACAGTTTTAATATTTTTTTAATTGACGACCTGTTTGGCGCAGGGGTACTAACCCCACCTTCTGCGCCAGAGGTCCCGGGTTCGATCCCCGGACAAGACAAATATTTGTGTGCATGAACATGTCTATTTGTCTTGGTCTGGATGTTTTATGTATACTATGTATGTATTTACAAAAATAAAAGTATATAAGTATGTTTATCCGTTATCTAGTATCCATAACACAAGTTCTTCAAGATACTTAACGTGGGCTAGATAATTGGTGTGATTGAATGGATTTTTTTTTTTTATTAATTTTTTTTTATGGTACGAATAGTTTAACTTACTATCTTTTTTTTTTTTTTGTAAGTACACCATGGATAAATATCGTACTCCTAACTATTGACATTTACTCGATGTTGAAAGTGAAACCATCCAAAGTTGTCACGATCGCTCACTCCAATTACAAGCGGTGACTAAAAGTGTCGGTATTGCGTCCGCTCACGACCCGGTGTGATCCTAACAAATCGCTAATAAACACGTCAGCTGATTGATTTGTTGCCATTGGTCGGCTACCGATCTGTACCGGTTTAACAGCTATATTTACTTCTATTGGTTTAGATATCTGTATTAAGAGATATATAGTTTTTTAAACTGGGCTCAGGACAGGACTCTTCGAAGCTGAAGCTCAGTGGCGCAGTAGCAGTGGCTTAATTTTTATGGATACACTAGATAACGGATAAACATAACATACCTATGTTTTGTTAATAAATACATAAAATATATTTTACACACCCAGAACAAGACAAATAGACATGTTCATACACACAAATATTTGTCATGTCCGGGAATCGAACCCGGGACCTCTGGCGCAGAAGGCGGGTATAGTACCACTGCGCCAAACAGGTCGTCAAATGTAGGTCATAAACTTTCACAAAGGTCTATCATGGGATGGGTGTTCAAAAATCAATTTTATAAAACTCTATCAATTTTCGGAAAGAACTTTAAGGTAATGACTTCTCTTACGGCCGAAATTAATAATCTATCTGTAGATATGGATTGGGCTATCTGAGATAGTTGCCTAGGATACTGGCTTCGTTGCCTAGCAACCGTCGTTATTTTCGTGATATACTAATTTTATATATTTATTTTTTAAGCAATTTATATTAAAAGCTGTGTAGTTTCTGTTCAGAATAGCACTACCCCTCTCATCCCGTGGGTGTCGTAAAAGGCGACTAAGGGACTCAGCCTTCAGGAGACGGGCAGCAGCGTCTCCTACAAACTTGGTCATACTGCGATCGCCAACCCGCCTGCCAAGCGTGGCGATTATGGCAAACCTCCCCTTTCTAGGGGAGGCCTATACCCAGCAGTGGGTGTTATGTGGCTGAGACGACGACGACGATATTAAAAGGATTATTTATTCTAAAGTTTCACAAATCCCTTATGGAATGTTAGTTGGTGTGATTTGTACGTGTCATTAGGTTAGGTGATGCGCTGATATTTAGTCGTCCGCGCAGTTGCGACACGACGCGACACGACTAGCGCCCGGTAACACCGTTGGTTAACTACTCATACCTACTATAAACTAACGTCGAAGAGTACCTCACAATTTAATAATAAGCTGACTGTGAAACTAAACGACAATAACTAATATTGTCTTCCATTTAAATACTTAATCTGACGCAGATAGAAAATCGACTCAAAAAGCTTTCTCTCATCCCGATGGACTAGTCAGAGCTGACTCAAAGACAGAGCCCAAAGAGAAACAGCAACGGTTTTTGAAACTTCGGTGACTAGGAACGCTAACCCTGCCTAACGTATTGATTATAAATGACAAAAATATTTTAACCATGGCTACAAATGACGATGATGCCCATTTAAATGTCAGCACAACCATCAAAAGTTTTGTTTTTACATTGAATATGCTTATTCTTCGAAATCGTTAGATGAAGAGGCCGAAGATGGAGCGAGCTTGCCTAGAAAAATTCCGGAAATACAGACGCAGGCCGAACATTCCACTCCCTGCTATGCGCATTATAAAAGATGAGGAAAATGCTTTATACTCAAACGTGGAATATCAACCGGGTAGGGGTACCGGCAGTACGTCTAGACTAGAACGGAGCAGTCGGGATGAGCTCATGTAGTTAACTAATCTGTTCTTTAACTCCAGTATACCGCAACAGAAGCGCCGGCCCGCAAGGCCTCAGCGGGCGGCGGATTCGTGTGGTCGTGCCGTCGCCAGATTAACTATTGCACCTCACCGGCATTTCGGTCACCATGGCAACCGAAAACACACGACTTGTCGGCCGCATTAGCGATGCAGTTTCCGTAATGGTATGGTGCCTGCCTATATTTTTTACTACAAAATTAACAACATGACCGCTTGTTTGCAAGTCTCGATCTATTTTAAAGACAGTAATGTCCCGCTAGGCACAGCCTTTATAACGAAGACTATTGTAACCATTATCGTAAGCCTAATTGGTTTAGAAATTAGATCTAAGTACATTAATCATTATATATTCAAATATAATGCTATGTATGTAGTGTCACACTCTATGAGGACACAACATAAATATTTTAAGTAGTGAATAGCAGGGACCGTGGGTTTCCTGCGGTTACTGAGTCATATACTTACCCTTTTGTCTTAAAATTTAAGTAGGTACTTACATGCACTCAAAATCTCTATGTTTTTAAGGCAAATAAACACTAATGTATAGAAAATTAAATAAAAATAAATAAAATAAATCTATACATTAGTGGTACAATCGGGGAACTTCCCGGTTGACCAGTAAAGGTTTTTGGGAAACGTTTTCTCGGAAAGTACTTATGTTTATGAAATAATTTATTTATCAAATGAAGTACCTGTTAATGTTCTATTATTTGTGATATTAACGTTTTCTATATATATATAACTTTTTAAAATAAAGCTCCTTAACCCAGACGTTATGGACTTAAAATATTGCATTTGGATTTAATGATTTTTGTATGCGGTTTAATAAATATTAAATGACGTGGAAAAAAAAATATTTTTCTAGTGGAAATTTGGAAAATTTGAGTTATTTTTAAGCAACTGTAGTAAAATCTAAAATACCCATATTTTCTTAAATATGTTCATAAATTATGTGTTTTTCTTATGCGTTGTTTTGAAACGACGGTAGTAACAAGTGCGTTAAAAAAACTCTACTGATCAAGCGGAAAGTTCCGCGACTGTACCTGTACTGTACTAGTATAAAAACCACCGTAAATCTTTAGTATAAATACTAGCATAGTTCTTAACTCATCATATCAATACAAATGAAGATTCCATTCCATTGTTCACTTTGGCACCTGTAGTTGTGGCCATTTTATTTATAACTCGAAAATTGCACTCCGGCGCATTTCATCGCTCGTAGATTGTATGCGAGCGGCTAAAGATGCCCGGACTAGGCAATCAGATATTTGTATAGAGCTGATGAAACTATTTCATTTATTTTAAAAAGGACCGATTTTTCATGATTCGAATAAAATGTGTTCCTCTGATATCTTAATACACTGAAAAATTTAACTTTAATGGTCATGCATGTCTCGTTTTATTTTAGTTGCTTATGAATAAATCTGATATTTAACTTTTATCCAAGGATTGATAATGATTGGCTCATGTTATTATAAGCACCATATATTTATATTAAAATAAGTCCCATTGTCATATTTATGTAACATTGAGAAAATTCAATAATAATCTGTAGATACTCAGATTTAATAAGTTGACAGCACATTGTATCTTGAAACACTGAAGATGGTTTTTAGTTCGAAATTGAACCTTATATAAACTCTGCAATATTCAAAATTTGTATTAAATCTTGATGAATTGCATCTACAAATTCCTAAAAAAAACGGGTACGAATTTTGCGAAACCATTTTCAAACTATTGCACACACCACTACCACTCTTTGTCACACCCAACCCACTCTCCAACTTCATTCGTGACTTAACCCAGCTAATGTGTGCGTGTAAAGGCGCCGACCACGATGAAGATAGTACACCCGTATTAATTCACTCGCGAGACCGCGGGACGCCTTACAGTACATCCTAGGACACTAGATCTGGTTCACACGTTAGTTCTACCTTTAATTACGGCTTTAAGAACAATTGAATATATTTCAGTGGAGATGCGCGTAGAGATAGAATTGGAGAAGGAAAATTTAACAGTTTTGAGTCAACACGCGATTAATGACTACATAAGAGGTTTTCATCGAATAGTGAATGGATAGGATAAAAATAAATAATCTATTCTAAACGTTATAATATGTTACAACAACGACGCAGTAAGGTTGGTAAACTAAATTACTTTTCCGAGAATTTTTACACAAATACTGCGTCTTTTCGAATAATATCAGAAACACAGAAATATACTTAATTTCAGAACACAACCATAAAAATTATGAAGTCACAACACATTTTATTACTGGCAACAGCCACAATATGTTTTTTTGATCCATTCTGAACCAACATGGTTGGTCGTAGGACTTGTTGTGAGTCCGCCTGGCTAGCTACCACCATCTCATCTAAATCTGACGCCATAATAACAATGTTTTCAGCATTGTTGTGTTCCGGCAGTTAGAGATAAGATAGCCAGTTCCTCAGTGGTTGAGGATTCCGGGAGAGGCTCGCTTCCATCTTCAGCCTTGTCAATACTTAACATCAGGTATGATGAAGGCTAAGAGTCAACCCGTCGTTAATAAAAAAAAATGTTCAATTTATGACAAATTTTAAATAGAAACATATTGAAACAAATCAACCTTTGGAAATCCGGTCTGATGCTCTAACCACTGAGCTACCGAGACTTACAATATGTTCAAGTTTACAAAATGGACAGTTTTTGCAGAGCATTATGATTGTTTATACTTAATTAAATATTAAGTGCTAGTTTGGGATACTTTTGCCATCATAATAATATGCTGGGATTGCTGGGCTATCATCAGTACCCATTGTTCCGTTATACATCTCAATATACTTATATAGCTTAATAGCTGTATCAAAGAGAATGTTTGTTAGATAGCCCTAAGGCCCAAGCACATGCTCCCAGAATTAATATTCCACATTAGAGATATAATCGGCGGTACCGCAAGCGGTCGTGAGCGCAGCGCCGAGTGCGAACACTCGCGGACGCAAGCGATTGATGACCGGACTTTAGCTTCTTCATGGAGCAGTGTGAGGTGGGCAGTATGATAGGTTTATGATTTTGAATTTTGCATTTGCAAGTAAGTAGTACCTACTAGAAAAATCGACTCGAGTCACAAGTTTTTCTTACTTTTTGGGGGGGTACTTGTGTTAAGTTTTGAAAATGGCATCACTTAATGGAATTTAAGAAGTTATATTTTTTATTTAAAGCACCTTTTCACCTCTTTTTATATAAAAAAGGTGGAATAATTACCTAAACTAATCGGAGTCTTAAATGTTACATAATACTTTTGAACAGTAAATTATTGATATAGTGATTGCTGAAAATTTAAAGCCATGTTTTCTAATTTTGCATTTTACAATGCTATTTTTTTATTTGATAATTATTAAACAAGAAAATATACTAGAAAAAAGCAACTTGTCTCATGTCGCCCTGACGGGATTCGAACCCGCATCCTTGGGATTCCGGCCCAATGCACTAACCAAATATGCTACAGAGACCTATGAGGACACGTCTATTTTTTTCAAGTATATTCACCTTTCTACGGTGTTGGCCACCTTTGTTTCATTACGTGTTGGCCACAGTATTTTTTTAACTTTGTTTCTATTCCTTTTTTGCATTATTTAAGTTAAATCTTCTCAAAAGCAATAAATATAAAAAAATCAATTTTGTTCACATCACACACCTTCTTTGCGTTAACTGTGGCATCAGAAGTACTAGTTTGAAACGACTTCTGGTCGTGACGAAGGATATCTCGCTGTATGGGCTTCTCACATTGGTCTCTCATATCTTAGCCATCCATATCTTTATATGATATATACCACTGAGAAGGATACCATAGCGTGAAGTCCAAATCAATGTTTTACTGTTATTGAGTTCAAGTGGGTTACGGCGTCATGCAACGTAACCTTAAATTCAGAAGATAGTGACCACAAATTTAAAAGCACGGGCAGGAGAATCTGAGATTCAATTGATCCTAAAAGTCTTTGGCCCCGGCTGCACTTTTTATGATCAACGGGGACACTCTTAGCCTTCAGTATACCTGATGTTAAGTATTGATAAGGCTGAAGATGGAAGCGAGCCTCTCCTGGAATCCTTAATCACTGAGGAACTGGCTATCTTATCTCTAACTGCCGAAACACAACAATGCTGATAACATTGTTGTTATGGCATCAGGCTTAGATAAGATGGTGGCAGCTAGAAGCGTTGAAAATGGCGAAGGTAAGCGTGACCAAAACTTTCTGAAAAAAACCTCTAAACCTATTTACCTAATTTGTAAATACTGCTGTAAACTTCCCAAAGAAAATAAAATAAAATAAACTGTATGGTGCAATGATGGGGTTGGATTTCTAAAAGGGAAGCCGATGGGAATCGGTTTCTATGGACCCTTCGCCACTGGTTGCTAGCCAGGCTGACTAACAACCAATCCTACCACCAACCAAACCGAATATAATATGTTCCCCCGCTGGAAATCGAACCCGGGACTCCTGGGTTTGATACCGGTGGTTGTTACCACTTGACCACAGAGGCGGTCAAAACTTGGAGTTCTTAACATCTTCATTGGATAGCAGTCTGCAGTCTATTTATTGTATTGTTAATTATATAACTTGTATTTCAACCAGAAAGACAAGTGTCATAGCAGTGACGACATTAAAAAGTTATGAAGGTGATTACGATGATGATGACGACGAAAAACTAATGAAATCTCGGTTCTAATTGGTTTGAGTAATAAAAATAATATGTGTTAATTTTTAATGGATGTAAACAGCAAACCTTTACTAGAAATATTTAAAGTATCCAATAACTCAAAACAGCACTAAATTATTGCCTTATTCGAGAAGATTTATAAACGAGACGAGTCGTGTCTCCATAATTCGAAGTTGAATGCAGTTATACGTGTCGGCGCCGGCCAATTCATCAAAATTTAATTTCACTTCACTGAGTAGCCTCATGAGGTATTGCGAATCAGATCCGAATCATGCTCGGGCTGACTTTGATTTAGAACTGGGCGACTATTCTGTGAAATCTATACGAGAATCTGCGATAAGTTCTTCCAAACGTTCGATTATAGAAGAGTTTCCATTCCTTTTGGTTTCTTTTGCTGTAAAACCTTCACGTACATTAACTTCCATGTATTTTATTTATTTATTTATTTTGTACACACACAACATTACAGAAAAAACAATTATAAAGAATTATTGTACAGGGGCACGGCTTATTTCACATTGAAATTTCTTCCAACCGGCCCGTGAAAGGAAAGGACATTGAGAAGGGCAGACAGTGTGTAATATTTATAGGTATAAATAATTTAACAAAATTATTAATAAATACACAATACTTAGATATAATATATACAAAATAAACCTATAAATACATATAATACTATAAAATAATTCATATAATGCGAAGAGAAAGACTGAAAGGGATCAGTGCTAAGGACAAGAGGGCAGATAAAACTCTTTCACACGTTTTTTGAAAAGAGATATCGTGCGACAATCTCGTATCTCAGCTGGCAAGAATTCCAGAGACGGACGGCATGTACGGAGAAGGAATAGGAAGTGAAATCAGAGTGATGGGAAGGAAACTTCAGGAGGGATTTGGTATGGGACCGACACGGAGAATCAGGTGAATGAGAAAAGGAGAAACGGTCACGGAGGTAAGAAGGATAAGAAGGATTATAAAGGATGTTGAAGAGGAGACAAAGTATTCTGAGATTCCTGCGCAGGCGAATTGGGAGCCACTAGAGATCCTTCCGAAAGTTAGAAACGTGGTCATACTTTCGAAGACCGAAAATAAGCGAATGGCAAAGTTTTGGAGGCGCTCAAGTTTGTTTAGAAGTTGCTCGGTGGCGTCTAAGTAGCAAACATCGGCGTAGTCAAGAAGAGGTATAATGAGTGACTGTGCAATTGATATTTTAGTGGGCAAAGGGAGATAACTTTGAAGACATTTGAGGGAGTGAATTGAGAAGTAGACTTTGCAGCTAACGTCCGCGATATGGGATGTCCAGGAAAGATAGGAGTCAAGGATTAGACCCAAATTCTTGACTGAGTCACTGTATGGAATAGTGACCCCATCAAGCACCACCGAAGGCAGCTGCCGACGACGAGCTGAGTTAAGCATGCGTCTGCTAGCAATGATGATGGCCTGAGATTTGATTGGGTTGACCAAAAGTCCATAGTGCCTAGCCCAAGTTGAGATTCGATTGAGGTCATCATTGATTGAAGTAGCTAGGTCAATTTCCTCAAGTTTAAAGTGACGGTAGAGCTGCAAATCGTCTGCATAGAGATGGAAATTGGAGTAAATTACTCTAGTTAGTGAGTTGATGAAGAGGGAAAAAAGGAGAGGGGAGAGAACACCACGCCCGCAGTGAGCTTGCACCAATCATATTTAGAATCTTCATGACGGACTGACTGCATGCGGCCGCGTAGGTAGGAATCGAACCAAGAGAGCGAAGGGGTAGAAACGTTAATGGAGGAAAGAAGAGCAAGAACAATATCGAAATCGACAGAGTTAAAGGCATTGCTGAAGTCCAGCAGAACTAGTGGTGAGAGTTCTTTCCGTTCCATGGCCTAACGAACGTCATCAGTGACATTTAGTAAGGCAGTGGCGGTGCTGTGTCCGGGGCGAAACCCAAATTGGTACTGGCTCAGAAGATTGTTCGATAGGAGAAAAGAGGAAAGCTGTTTATGAACAACGTGCTCGAGAGCTTTAGATAGAAAAGGTAAGATGGATATAGGACGAAAATGGGTAGGTAAAGAAGGATTAGGAATTTTAGGTAAAGGAATAATGTGAGCCATTTTCCAGATCTTGGGAAAGCACTTCGATGCAAGAGAAACATTGAAAATAGCGGTGATGGTTGGGAGAAGTATAGAAAGAATCGGAATGAACATTCTCGAGCACATATTATCCTCGCCAACAGCCTCAGAAGAGATAGCCGGATGGCTTTTTTGACATCACTCTCAGAAACTAGAGAAAAGTCAAAAGACGAGCAGTGAGGTCGGGGAAGCGAGGACAGTTGCTCTAATGTAGCAGCTTTGACACAGCAATCAAGAGAGATTGGAGAAAGAGAGAGGTGCCTATTTAAAGCATTTACGTCAGTACCGATGGGAACAGACGCAGAGGATTTGCCTACCCCGACAGAGCAAAGGAATCTCCAAGCAGCTGATTGGTCAAGGAATCGTGAAAAAAACGTCTCTTGGCATCCCTACACAAACGACTGCAGCGGTTACGAAAGCGTTTGTAACGCATCAAATTGGCCTGAGTAGGGAATTTTTTGTATTTTCGCTTAGCTTTGTCCCTAAGCGACATGCACTTCCTAATTTCGGCATTGATCCAAGGGGCTGGGTTACGTTTGATTCTGACGCGTCGAGACGGGGCATGCTTATCAAATAAATTAATTAGCAGCGAGTTGAACCGAGAAATTGTATCGTCGAGACTAGGTGTATCAAGCACAGACAACCAATCCACATCACTAGCGTCTTGTCATAGATTGGCCTAAACTCTTCAAGGAGGTTATCAAATGAATTAAAGTAGTCAATCGAAGAGCTAGGTGAGTAAAAAACACCGAGTAGTAATTTGGTGTGGCGAAAAGAGATTTCTAAGAAAAGGTGCTCGGCTGATGCGCTATATCCAGAAGGAGAGGAACTGATAGTGCGAAACTGTAGGTCGGCGCGGAGGTAGATAGCTCCCTTGCCGGTCCGGTCATTTCGGATAAGGTTGTATCCGGGAATATCAAAAAGTGAGGAGGGTAGGGAGGCTTTAAGAAAAGATTCCGAAATTAAGAAAGCGTCGACTGATGAGTTGCTAATAGACGCCAAAAGATCAGAGTGATGAGCAGGAATACTTTGCACGTTGGCATGAACAAGGTTGAAATTGTGTGGGTGGTTGGAAAAGTTGAAAACCAACTTGTCATGTAAGGTCCCAGAAGAATCGCTGTCGGCGCTGATAAAGCTACACAAAGAAGAGGAGCAATAAAAGAAGCTGTCGTCTAAGTTAAAAGAGTTCATGGTATAAATATGGGCTATAAAGTTATAAATAAATAAGTAGAGCTAAAACAAAAATAATATTAATAAAATAATAAATAATTAGATATAAATATGATATTATTATAAAGATCAGATACTAAATATAAGTACAATCAGAGTCCATTACACAAGCTGCTGACAAATATACTCAAAAACAAAACAGAAACAAAAAACATAAAGGGAAAGCTAACCTAAGAAAAAAATAAAATAAAAACTAAAAACAATATGAGTAAGTACCCATTCAAAACAACACGAGATCACAAAACCTAAATTGAAATTGCATTGGATGTATGATAATTTTGTCCCCACTGCTTAGGCAATGGACTTCTTTACGGATGGATAAGGAGAGACATACTTTTCTGCTATTCTATCGTTACTGACAAACAGTTTAAGATTCCCTCAGAATACCTCTTGCGATCCGAAAGCTATAAACAAACTGGATTGAGTTATGGCGCACGAGTAACGCGGGAGCCTCCACGTCCACCGGCCTGTCCTGCGCAAGCACACGATCTATTTCAACATACCGCTCGCTCTTATTTTTTAATTGTATAGAATCTTGAAAATCTTAGATAATACTTTACTTTGAGATTGAGAGAAGTAAAAAGAATCTATCATCAGAATATTTCATCTATATTTTTTTTATTTTTCTTGTCTTGGCTACCACCGACTCCAAAAGTAATTTTTTTTACGATTTCAAATCGTTTTTTTTTTTTAAGTATCATATTTTTTTAGTTACTTTATATCCCGTACTAACTTACACTAAAAATCGGCAAATCATACACAACAATGATATCATCTATAACGCCTACATGGAAAAACAGGATTATCAGGATTATGAATAAAATACTAGCCAGATCTTCGTAAAAACATTATGGGACCACATTTGAACTATGTTTTTTAAAAGAATTACTAAAATCGGTTGACAACTGACGACGTTATGATAAAACATACATAAAAAAAAATACAGTTGAATTGAGAACCTCCTGCTTTTTTCGAAGTCGGTTACAAATAACATTGTGCATGCATAGGTAATAAAATTCTGCTTCTTCGTTAGGAAGAAGAAGTACGTACATTACGTTAACGGTTCACTAATATTATATCTCGTCTGAAATCTAAGCATTAAGCATGCAGTGCCTGCATTATTAACCCTCCATTGGGGCCACACAATTATGAAGTCAAATTCAGCTAAACAAGACGAATGGCGGGTACTGTCGCAGCGCATGCGCACTAGAGCTTTGTTTTAAAGTAACACGCGGTAACTGGCATTGTTATTAGACTGTGTCTTATGGGCAACAATGTAGGATCATCCTTGGAGTAATAAATGCTAAGTGTAGATAGTCTACTATAGTATATTCTTCAATTAGACAACTAAGTGACCGATCTTTTCTTGGTTACCTAGTGATAATGTTCTAGGGTCCAGAGCGTACTCCAATGTTTCCTTAACCCTAGATCACTATTCATTCATCTCACAGTCGAACGACATCCCACGCTTTCGAATAATTAGTATGAATACCTTCCTGATTGGCTAAATAATGATATTGGAACCAAGTGACACGGATGCACGGTTCCTAGTTCCGAATATAACGCGATTTGTTCAACTTACAGATGAATGCTCGGATATTATTGTAACATATTTACGATAAATATGATATTACTTGTAGTTGTAGTTTACGCACCTTTTTAGTTTTTTTTTTATTTATTTATAAAGGAATCGTATCTGCTACAAGATTACCAAATTTTTTTAAATTTCCTAATGTGATAGCAGCGATAATGGAGAAGAAGGGGTACAAAAAAATGCATCTGATGGTCATAATAACAGAGCAGATGGTTTTATTGAGCCATTTTTGCACGAGAGCATTATTAAGCCAACTTTGTAGAAAAATATCAAAAATTATATAATTATGAGATATCATAAAAGTTTATAAGTAGTGTTCCTTTAAGGTCAGCTCAAGCAGACAAATAAAAGAAAAAAATGCAGAATGACCAAATATACTTGTCACTTGTGCAAAAGACCTATATGTGGCGAACACACGGTGTGTTATCTGCACTAGCTAAAAAAAGAGACTTATGTCATAGATCTAATCTGTAAAAATAACTTTAAATTCAATTAGTTTTTCCCAATAAATACATTAAATATTTGAGTTTTTTATCACGCTCATCATCAAGGTCAATATAAGGCACAGGCACATCACTTCTAACCACTTGTTAAGCCCTTTCCTTAAAATTATTACCTCATTCTTGTCTTTACTTATATCTCCATCTTTATCTACTCTTATCACAGTGCTTATAGTGGTCACCGATCTTAGGACAAATACACTTTTTTTGGAGCTCAGGTGTGCGCACAGTCTGCGATAGCGGCGGTTAAACAACTTTCGCAATGGTCGATTCCGATTTGAGTGACTAAAAATGCAAAAATGCTACCTTGTGCTACTCCGTTCTTTGGAAGGCACGTTAAGCTGTTGTTTCCTGATGTATTTACACTTTTGCCGTCGTTAAAACCCACCAATCCGCATTGGACCCGTGCGGTCCAGTCTCCTTATCGACCCTTATCGACAGTCATAGTATAGGTCTCCTCCAAGGATCTCCACAACGATCGGTCTTGCGATGCCCGCATCCAGCGGCTTTCCGCGACCTTCACCAGATCGTCCGTCCACCTTGTCGGTGCCTTTCCTACGTGGCTAATGATAATGACGACACAATTTTTACTTAGCAGTTAGGTACCACGTTCTCGTGCAGGCCAGAGCGTCCCGTCAACTCATAGCCTTTTTTAATATAGTTCCACACGAAGTGATTGAGCTGCCTTTGCATAAATTTAAAATATATTTAAAAAAAACGCTCTTAAGCAAAGGTTATTACAAGGTAGATGACTATTTAAAATACCAAAATGCATGGAAGTGATACTAACATAAAACATGACTATTGTAATTATATAAAAGGAAAATATTCTAATAACTGAGTATGAGAAAATTTTCCTCTTATATTAAACATGTTTCAAGATTGTAGATTTGTGTTTGGCAACGACATGTTCCTTTGTAAATGTTGTTGCTTCTGTTAAAGCTGATAAGTTTCTTGCGGCCGTTATTCTTATCAGTTAAAAGATGTCCTGAATAGCTGGTAGGAAATAAAAATTTGACGATTCGAAAGCATTTATCTATAAGTCTATTTGAATAAAAATCTTTGACTTTGGACTTTGACTCGCACGCGCAACCTTAGCCAACCCGCGCGTCACGCCAATTTGTTACTGCATCTAGAACTTTCTCTGGAGCTCTCTGGACCTATTTTCGTTATCCATCTATAAGGAAAACCAATGCCCTAGCAGTGGGGAAATTAAAATGGCTAATGATTCACGAAATTTATCCTTTTAAGTTAGCAGTTACCTCGTTCTCGGGTAGGCCAGCGTCCCGTCCACTCACGCGCAGCCCGCACGCGCGACCTTAGCCAACCCGCGCGTCGCGCCAATTTGTTACTGCATCTAGGACTTTCTCTGGGGATTTCGGAGTAACGTGCCTAACCTAGTGTTTGTGCCATCTAAATCATTATACCGCTTGTTTTGTAATAGGTTGTTATATGTGTATGATGCATGTGACAACGGCACAATGCTTATTCGCATTTAGGAGTTTTGCGAAAAAAATAAAACGACGTCTTATAACGAATTGTATTGTATGTAGTTAAGGTTATTTCACAATCTTGGGAAAAAATCGTTTGGTATTTGAATTTGTGGAATTAAAAACAATAAAACTATACTTAGCTTTACAGGTACTAACGATGGTACCTGTAAAGATGGGGAACGACTCATGAACCACGCTAACTACCTACGTCGGCGTCTTTGAGTATTTAATAAACCATTAAAGTAAATTCACATAGACCAAACATTTTTCTTTTCCTTTCTTTCGACCGTCTACTAAACTTGCAAGATCATCTTTCAGTGTCTCTTTTTATTGATCCTGCATTATTCATGTGACAGAATAAAGATGTAACTCAAGCGGTGACAAGCTATTTGCTTATAATCAAGTCACTTCCGGCCTGGAGGTCTATCAGGGTTACTGACGTTCGGACAAAACTAGTTCGAATTTGAAGGCTTTGTCCGAATTGACACTTTTCAATTTTATATTTTTTTCAGTGACTATTCGTACATCATTATGTACAGGTAAGGCGGTTTTATACTGTCAGGCAAAAATCACAAAGTACAAAATTTGAAAAACATCTAAATACCTCCTGGCTGGTTATGTTAGCCTAGCCTAGAACTTTAATTTTACTGTACTACTTTGTGATTTTCATTTGACTGTATAAAACTTGTTTTATGAAAAACGGGAAGTAAGCCTCGTCTAAGATGTTAAGGACTGATAAGGATGATGGTGGAAGCGCGCATCTCCCGGAATCCTCAACCATCGGGGAACTGGATATTTTAACTCTAACTGACGAAACACAAGAATGCTGAAAACATTGTTGTTATGGCGTCGTACATAAATAATATAAGCTTTAACTTGAATGGTGTCTGAATCGTCAGTAAGAAAAATATAAAACTAAAAAAAGAGAGGGGGATATTACTTCCTCTACTACGCCGCGCCGGCGCTAATCTACTCTCCCTCCGTCTTACGAATATTCGATCAGGGTCACGTGTCCTGACGCAACTTTAAAATTGTTTACCCATCCCAATTTTTTTTTTAATCTGATGTGAACAACGCTTCTAAAGAAGTTTTCACTTCAAAATTAAGTGTTAATACGGACAAACTATTCGCATTAGTTTTGTCCAAAACGTCAGTAACCCTATCGTAAGACAAAGTGAGGCCGGCCGCGGCCCACGAGGACGTGTTAATCATCTGTTAATGGATTCAGTGCGTAGGCGCAGCCGGTGGTGTACAGAAAGGTTCGAACTTTAATGATGTTTATTATACTATGGCTTGCTTTGATTGTAAGAACGTTTTTCAGCTATAAACAAGTAACAGCTATAAACATCATCGAGAAATACCTATTTGGGGCATACAGATTATCGGAACTGAATCGCTATAAGAGGTCATGTACGGCCCCTGTATATTGTAGATGTCGCATATATCGCATAACACGCCATATTATAAAATGGCGCGCAGGATAGAAAAACGTCGCCCAGCCCGGGTAGCATGAACACCGCTATATCACGCGATATGATATAACGCATCATGCTGTCTTGCTTACTCCGCTAAGATGTGAGCGGGACAGCGGAACGTTATCGAGTTATCGAGTCGATAAAAGCCGCTACCCCATGTTAAGCCGGATTACAAAACGGCTGAAACAAAGCACGACGCATTGAATGCACACTTCACGTTCGTCAAAGCGGCGCGTTGTGTAATGTAACGCCCTTAAACAAAACGGCGCATCCTCCATACACCGCTTTGATAATTTTAGTTTAAAATATCCCCCGCAAGTAGCGCTGCATGATCGTGACATCAAAAATGGCGTCTCCGTTAACAAAGCTATTACGACAAAGTGAAGTAAATAATAAAATCAGAAGTGCAAATGGTGATAATAGTCAATTAAGATATAATTTTAATTGGAAACTTATTACATTTTATAGTGTAAAGTATTATTTTTAGAGGTTATTTCGCACTCCAAAATGAGAAAAATGGGCAAAGTTTCTAAAAATAGCAAGACGCCCAAAAATTTAAAATTCTAAAATTAACAGGATACAAAATATAAATATAATAATGAATATAGGTAACAAAGAGTAGGTAGATATCTCATTTTAAAGAAAACTGCCCTGATGATCCTACTACATGTAATCATTACAAAACAATATTTTGACTTATTATTTGAGATTTATCTGTAAAATCCGAGTATACCTAATTAAGTTTAAGATAAAAACATTCAGAACCTATTACTTGCATAAAATTATGTAATCAGTAGATATTGTAACAATTTTGAGATTCCAGAAATATATATTTTTTTGTTCTATATAAATAGTTGTAGGCCTACATTGCTGCTTGCTTACAATAAAGCTAAACGTTGGACGCCGCTTTGTAGAACGCACCCCGGCTACAATCCGGCTGGATGTGACGTCGTCGTCTCAGCCATATAACACCCACTGCTGGGTATAGGCCTCCCCCAAAATGGGGGGACTTGCCATAATCGCCACGCTTGGCAGGCGGGTTGGCCATCGCAGTATGGCCAAGTTTGTAGGAGACGCTGCTGCCCGTCTCCTGAAGGCTGAGTCCCTTAGTCGCCTTTTACGACACCCACTGGATGAGAGGGGGTAATGCTATTCTAAGCCGACACTACTCAGCTCATGACGATGTGACGTCGCCGTATTAAATTATGGCGACGTTTTTCAATCCGGCCGGCGGACTGTTTTGTAATACGGCGTGTAGAGACACTAATATTTCTATTTAATTTCCATAGTCTAATTTATCACCTATTTTAATCAGCTACTATTAATATTATGTTGCATTAAATAAATAGTGAAACTTTATGATTTTTTAGTTTTGTATTTTCAAAGCTGTTTTTATACTTATGATACATTTTTAATAGAAAAATATTGGAAAAATAAACTCGGCCACAAGTTATTCTCAGACAGGACTCGACCTTTGGATATCCGGCCCACTGCTTTAACCACTGAGCTACCAAGCCTTGCGACCGACCGTTGAAATTCCTGACTGAAAATAACTCGTGGCCGAATCGATGTTTTCTAATATGTTTTAATTTAAATTTAAAAGTTAGCGTAACTTTATTTACATCCACTAGTCAGAATTATTAAAAAACAAATGACTCGCGCAACTTTTGCAATAAACATTTACGAAACAAAACAAAAGGTTATTATGAAGTAATGTCAGAGTTTAACGCGTTCACTTGTTAAAAATATTGTTTTGGCGCCATATTTCAAATTGTAGTGGCATTTTTGTTACAAAACGACGACGCCTACGCACCTATTGTTGCTGTAAGTTCAATTTTAATGTTGCCACGCCTTGATCTAGGTAGATCGACCGTGTGAAAGATACCGCTAGTTGAGATTGAAAAATCGTTATGACCTATTTTTTTGGAAAAAATTAAAGAGAATATAGGTAGATATGTACTCGGTATATTTATTTTAACATTATACATTTGTATAATTCAATTCAATTCAATTCAATATATTTATTGCGATAACTGTGTACAATTTTTTGCATTTAACATTGCAGATTTGTAGGTAACAACAGTATACCCATAACAGGCATGCAATATTTACCATAGGTAGGTTTTATACTTAACTTAAAACTAAAACAATATGAACATGGGCTGTTCATATTGTTTTAGATGAATAGTATAGTCAGTGTTTAGATGAATAGTAATCATCTAAGGTGTAAAATACATTGTTGATAAGCCATAATGTCTGAGGAGAGTCTGTGTTTGTTTATTTTTCATGCTGGAACAAGTGAATACTTTTGAGGTTTGTAAATGTAAATTATAGAGAAGGAAGGAAGTAACCATGAAGAAATAAGGTTTCAAGTTCGATTCCCAGCGGGGGTACATATTGTATTCGATTTGGTTGGTGGTAGAACTTGTTGTAAGTATGCCTGGCTAGCTACCACCATCTTATCTAAGTCTGACGCCATAACAACATTGTTGTGTTCCGGCAGTTAAAGATTAGATAGCCAGTTCTTCAGTGATTGGGGATTCCGGGAGAGACTTGCTTCCATCTTCAGCCTTATCAATACTTAACATCAGGTACTAGCTAGCATTATACCTGATGATATAGCGAATGATCACGCCGAGGAGAGGAGAGAGTGAGGAGAACTCTCTCTTAACTGCGGGGTCTGCGGGAATGGAACAGCGCTAAAAGAAAATGTTGTTAATGGCGACAGACGATAACATAAGAAATGACAACCAATATTATATCTATGTCTAAAAATGTTTACACTACTTCTTCCAAAAGCTATGACTCAGTACCGTGGGTTTATCGAACATAATATTGTGTACAATAGCAAATTTATCACTTCACGCTGTAATTGAATAACTATTGACTGTTACAGGCTAATAAGACAAGGCATAAATAATGGATTTCCTCCTCCATAGTTGTGTACTTCTGACATATTGATTTAGAAGGTGACAAAGATTAGATCTGCAGACATGATATTGAAATCGGAAAACGTCAGACTTTTATGATTCATGACTCTTTGGTATCAAAAACTATTTTATCTACTTGTGGCCGCCCGCAATTTTGTTTGCGTGTGAACTTGAGTTGTAACTTGGTTCCTATAGATGATCATACATATCTCATACTAATTCTTACTAATTATATTAATTTGGATTGATCTTCATATAAGACGTTAGTATTCCGTAATATCTTTTCTATTAGAAAAGATTATATTATCTTTAAAAAATGTATCAAAATCTGATCAGCCATTGTAATAAATATCCTCACTGCTGAGGATAAAGAGAATGGGCCATGACCCACAACGCGAGTCCAATGCGGATTGGTGGGTTTTAACGACTGCAAGTGCAGCTGGGGCCAACGGCATAACGTGCCTTTCGACGCACGGAGGAGATAGAAACTTTGTTGGTCACCCATCCCGTGACCGATCCTTACGAAAATTGCTTAACAACCACAATCGCAAGTCAAGCACGCTAAACACTGCGCCACCGGGTTAATCAAAAGCGTCTACTTGTGTTTCATTTATTTTCCAATAAAAATAATAAAAATGTATTTCGCTTTATGAGATGGTATTCTCGTTGTGCAGTAATGAGTAAAATTTACATAAATATGAATATAATATGGCAAGATACAGACAAATCGCGAGGTTTGAGTACAAACGTACTTATCTTATGTCGAATTTCCACAAAACGTTTAAAAGACAAAATCTTGGTCTAGTATCGTCGTGTAGAAAAGTTGAAATGACCCACCACGCGGGCCCAATGCGGATTGGTGGATTTCAACGACTGCAAATGCAGCCGGGACCAACGGTTTAACGTGCCTTCCGAAGCACGGAAGAGCTCGAGATAGTAAATTTTAGTGTCTGCCATTCCTTGACCGACCATTGCGAAAGTTGCTTAACCTCAACAGCAGGCGTAGCGCGCGAACCACTGCACCACGGGTTTTTCAATACTGCTGATTATTTCGTTTTGATAATATAGGCAAAAAATATCACTAATGAAATACTTTTGTTCAGGGCTGTACGCTTTCGACTGCGATGACCATCTCGATCAGCAGCGGCGGTCACTCGGCCTGGGAACCGACCGATAGCGCATCGCACGTACGCGTCTCAAGAGGAAACACGAAAAGAAGTTAGAAATAGTAAGTTAGCTGTCATATGTCGCCGCCCTTTTACGCAAAACACAGAAGCAGTCCATACTTTTTTAGGATTTCTCTTCAATTTGTCATGGCAGTACCTGTTCTCAAGGCGACACTTCTGTCAGTACTTAATCAAATCGAATCATTTATTCGGTACGTAGTAATAAAAAAATATAATCCTACGTCTACTCAGCCAGCACAAATATTGCAGCATTTTGCAACGCTGATCTTCCGTGGAGGCCGTATAAAAATAAATAAATAAATAAGAATAACGGGCGATATATACTTAAAGATAAAGACCACGTGATCCTGGAGTGCGTGGGTTTGGCCGCACAACGGGAAGAAATCCTCAAAGACGTGAGGTCGCTCCTAGAAGCCTGTGAACGCCCCAGGAGGCTTCTGCGCTTCTGGAAGGAGCTGGGATGGCTTGACTAGCCATACCGATGCTATGTTCACGCATAACGGACCAAATGGGAGTCTAAATGCGGAGAAAAGAGCCCATCACCAATACCAATACCAGATAAAGATTAATGTATAAAATATTGTGATATAATACATACAGTGGTAGTCACATTATTAACGACACTAGTCGATTTTCATACAAACGAGGTAGCTTTGTAGCTCTGGTTCTCTGTTAAGGATTGACCCACCTGTGATCTGATAATGGCCATCTAGGGAGAGAATGGAGGACATCCAGATTGATACACACACCCAAATAATTTGATCAACATTCTAAAAGATGTATGGATATGTTTAAAAAAACGGCGCAAATAGCATAAAAATGTATGAAAATTCTGAAACTAAAAACTCTGATTTACATGAATAGAATGTTGATCAGATCAGTTGGGTCTGTTTAGCAATCTGGATCTCTTCCATTCACTCCCTGGATGGGCATTTTCAGATCACAGCTAGATCAATCCTTGTCAGAGAACCAAGGCACCATAGTTACCTCGTTTGTATGAAAATCGACTAGGGTATTAGTTGTATTAGTACAATTTTTTTTTTTAATACAGATTGCTCTGATATTTATTAGTGAAATAACCGTTTGATGTTGATACTATGCTCGTATACGTAATATACGTATACGTAATGCTCCTTAACCCTTTTGTATGTCTATGGTCTGACTCATTATGATACACTATGAAAAGAAAGTATGAAGTCAATTTGTCGTTTTGTTAAACTGATCTATCTGACGACGGAAATTCTATGGATAAAGTCTTGTGAAACATTGTCTGGTGAGAAATGTTACACTTTCTTCAAAAGGTAAAACAAGGGTTTTGTAAATAAAGCACATGCAATTCGTCGCAAACCAACGCTATCGGTCAAAGCCATATCCAGCATCAAACTAACAAGTCAACTGCTTATCATTCATCATGTTTACTATGCCTATAGCCTTAGGCATTGACCTAGACTTCCATAAGAATAAGGTTCAAAATTGCTCAACTATAATAATAAAACTGTTGACATTTCAACGCTGCTCTCCCAAGTCGTAAGGCTTTAGAAATAAGGTTTATAATCGTGTAGTTTTGGAACTGGAACACGTCCGCGCGTGCGTGTAATCGTGCGCAGATCTGGCAGAGAGGAACGGGTGATAGGATCGGTTCCCAGGACCGCTCCACTGAACTTCCGAAACACTACCGCCTCGTAAAGTCTTAAATTACCCCTGATTAGTCTGCAAAGGATGAAAATTTAGATGGAGATTTTGTACGCCATTTGGAGACGTTTAGTAGAAAATACGAACTTACGGTAAAATTATTCTGAAATAAAACAACTTTTACGGATATCAAACGCGCTATATTTCCACGAACTAAGTTGTAATTGTCCATATTTTTTGGTTTTTTAAGGGTCACGGGATGGCAGGTGCCGAAACGTCGGGAAAATCAAAAAACCCCTAAAAACCTAAAAATACGGACAATTGCAACTTAGTTCGTGGAAATATAGCGCGTTTGATATCCGTAAAAGTTGTTTTATTTCAATGAAAAGTGCGCGCCAAAACATAAGATGTACGTAAATTATTCTGATTTTAGGGAATCGTGTGTTTGTGGATTTTTGTTGCTAATTTAAAATGGCAATGGTCATATCGCTCGCAGAATCGTGGGGCTATTACCTAAATTTAGCAATAATCTCGCAGATATTGCGGAATCTACGCGGAACGTCAAAATCAAAATGATATTACGTATCTGATCGCTGGCTAATCGCTCACTGATGTTTGTATAGCTGCGTCTCACTCTCTAGCGTTTCTACCTAGAGTGCGACAGTGCGACGCCGCACCACTATTTATTAATCTGTGGCTGCCGCAGGCGCCAAAAACAATTTGGTAGTAATAACAGGAACTAAATGAATGCTCATTGTAGTTCATCGATTAATCAGTAGGGGCCGCACTGTAACAACAGTGCGGTTGCTAGGTGATACGTGACTTATCGCTATCGCGTTGCAGTTGCGTTGTTGTTTATAAAGATAAAGAGAAAAGAAGGTAATAAATAGTCCTGCCGATAACCGTTGGGGAAGAAAAGTTCTCGAGTACCGACCCTAACTGGCCGACGTAGCAGAGGAAGGCCCCCATATGTACACAAATGATGAGCTTCCGAAACTCTACCGCCTCGTACGGCCTTACATTACCCCTGAATAGCCTGCAAAGGATAGAAATTTAGATAGAGATTTTGTATGCCAATATGCCAAACGTAGCAGAAAATACCTACCGTAAAATTATATTTAATTATTATTCTGATTTTAGTTATGTGTTTTTGTAGATTTTTTTGAGGTTAACGCACTTTGTCACATAACTATACTCCCCTTTTCTTAGCTTTAGAAATCTTATCTCCGAAGAAGAAGAAAAAAGGGTTTTCGGAATTTCAGTAGGTAACCGAATCGAAAACCGAGTATAGATAGACTAAGCCATTTTTACTAGCTTCCTAACTTGCTATTCAAGTTTAAAATACTAGCTTTAAGTATCTACTAGTATTAATCTACCTACATACTATTTACTGTTTTAATAATTTTGCTCATAATTTTCTAGAATATTAGGGTCGGTAAATTTTCGGGGGCTAACTTCAACTTACACAATAAAAATCGCCGAAACTGGTTTAATGGACGAGGTTAAGGAGCGATTGGCACCACAGTCCCCCCAGAACCCTACGGCGGGGAGAGAACGAGTAGTGAGGTGTTTAGCTGGTAGTACCTCCTTCCGGGGGCTAATTGTCTAATTTTAAAATCTATCGCAATCCCTTTCAATTCGTAATTTGAAAGATATTCAGGCCGTCACATTTGAAAGAGATTGTGATCAAGACGCGTTTTAAAAGGTATGGAATAAACGAAATTGAACTGTCTAAGCAATATGACAGACGAAAATATCACAATCACAATACCTCTGAAACGGATTGTGACAGATTTTAAATTAGACAATTGGGGGCCAGGTCTTCCATTGACCCTTTTGAGGCCGAATGGGGGGCCGAGAGGCGCGAGAGGCTTTTCGTATGCGTAAATGCAATGCCTCACTCCAAAAAAAAGCGCGAAAAGGTTATAACCAGTCAGAATCACTTTGGGCATAAACAATAATATTATTTTGGATAAGCATCCAAGTCACAGGTCATCATCTCGTGATAGGCCGGCTCCTATCAAGTAAATTGTTCAACATGCCTGTTCGCGAATGTCAGCCATTACAAATGTTCGCGGATGACATTTCGCTATAACTCTGCATGGTAGATGCGCTGATAGAACACCGCACTTGTCAAGTTCTTATTGTTGTGAAATTGTTATTCTTATGGTCGGATTCCAACAAAAGCACACAGCACAAATGTGCAGCACATGTTTTGTGCACAAACTCAAATAGAGCAACTACTTGGTTCTATGTCCACACTAAAAGTTTCGGGTAATTTTTTTTAAACAAACAGTACTGCGTTACTACGTATGTGCGATTAATTTGAAATGAGCTTTTATTTTATAGTTGTAACACAAGATTACGAACTTGTTAAGTTGTACGATTTTACGTGCCTCCCAAATGTTTTCAGCATTGTGTTCCGGCAGTTCGAGATAAGATAGCCAGTTCCTCAGCGGCTGGGGATTCCGGGAGAGACTCGCTTCCATCTTCAGCCTTATCAATACTTAACGTCAGGTATGATGAAGGCAAATAGTCTCCCCGTCATTCATTAAAAAAAAGTTACCGCTGACAATTTCATGTTTCAACCTATTCTCCTATCGCTACCTTATACAACTTTTACCCTATAATTATAAATATACCTTACCTTAAAAATATACTCAAATCCTTTAAAAACAAAATCTGACTGTAATAAAATATTGGTTACGTATTTTTTTGGTGAGAATTCTGTGAATTAATATTGAGTTATGACGAATTTTAGATAGAAAAATACTGGAAAAATCAACTCATTCAACAATTCATTAAATAAATGTTTTCGCTCTTACAGCTGAAGCAAAGAGCTATGAGTGCACGCACATTTTATAAATGTTTGCTAAAGAGAGTCCACCGCGAGGAACATTTGTGCAGAACTCTATGCGACACTTGTGGAATTCCACCTTAAACTAAAAATTTAAGTAGCTTGGAATGATATTTGCAAATAATAACTTTATGATGACGACCTCCGTGGTAGAGTGGTACACACACCAGCTTCAAGGTGTCTCTGAGGTCCACCCGGGCATATGTTTGTATGATGAATACGAGCATTTGTACCTGAGTCATGGACGTTTATATATATTTCTACACATAAATACTTATATATGTATAATTATATGTATTTATATTCGTTACCCTAGTACCCTATAACACAAGCCTTACAGTGCTTACTTTGTGGCTAGGTTAATTGGTATGAGTGTAAGAAATATTATATTTATTTGTCATTAAAAAATACTAGTCCAATACGCTCAACCGAAACATGAAATTCTAAACATTAGAATACCTAGTACATCGCCACAAAACAAGTCGTGGACAAAAAATGTTTACCATACATCTACATGACAATGTAGCATCGGCCTTAATCTTTGCACCTTTGACTCTGCTTGCCCTATCGAGCCTGCGACGTGTCACACACAAGGAAAACCGGACAAATCCCCCTTGATACATTCCATTACTCTGTTACTACCTCTGTAATTACTCAGTCTTCTTACCGAGTCAGCCATGAATGCAGTATAGAGCGCTATCTACATATTGCTTTTCATTTGTATTGGTTTACAAGGAGACTGCTTGTGCGTTACTCCTAGAATCTTGTATAGAAAATCTCAAATCCTCAGTTAGTGTTAACATTTTCTAGTACCTACTTACTAACTGCTAGTAATAATGAAATTCTAAAGAAGACATGTAGAATCCACTTGGCCCCTTGACCTATGTTTACGTCAGTCCATTTATATTACCATTTCGTGTTGTCGAGAATGTCATGGAAGTCAATGTCAGAAAACCTTTAGTGAAGAATTACATAATGAAGAATAAACTGTACGGTTTCAAGGCCGTTGAATATATAAAAAATAGGAACCTAATAAACCGGTCGACGAGAAATTAATAAATTGAACGTCTAAAAATCAAGGTTGGTTGTGGAAAAAATAAGTGTAGGTTATACGTACATCTTATGTTTTGGCACGCCCTGTTCATTGAAATAAAACAACTTTTACGGATATCAAACGTGCTATATTTCCACGAACTAAGTTGTAATTGTCCGTATTTTTTGGATTTTTAGGGGTTTGATATCGAAATAGCGCGTTTGATATCCGTAAAAGTTGTTTTATTTCAAGGTGTAGGTTAGATTTACGACTAAGTCGCACACCTAGTATTTTTGTCAATTTTTTTTTTTACTTTTAATTAATCCATCCTAAAAAATATTCATAAAGTTTCCTAAAACGTGGTATTTGTAAAATAATTATTTATAAATATTTGTGCATAAAAATTACTGTAAAAACAAGGTTTCTGATGCAGAACTCCATTCAAAGTTCTGCGTCAGAATACTTGTTTTTACAGTACAAATTGTACAATTTATTATGTGAACTTAGATAATCTTAAACGAATAGACCTACATTTTATATTTCAGAAAAAAAAATATCATAAAAAATATTTAGGTTTAGTATACATGAACAAGTATAAAATGGAAAAGTATACTATATTTATTTCTATCTACGAGAAACCCACTAGAGGTCGAATATAAACTTAGATTCGAGAAAGTTCCATTTCGATTTACGATCGAAACTATCAAGAAACTTATAGGTAATAAAACACTCTGGCAAACACCGTGTGCAAATAACATTTTGTCACTTAGGAAAATTTGATTTTAGACGTTCCATTACCCGTAAGTAAACAATTATATAACTGTCAAGCTTTTCCTCGAAATTCTGGTGTAATATGCTATCGATACCAACTTTTTGAAAACAAGTTACTAAAATCATACTCTTAACTCTTTTACAACCAGCATAGATTAAGATGTTTTCTATAGGTAATACAGAAATTAATAAACAAACAAAACCACAAAACCGCATCACCTTCATACCAATAAAGCTGTGATAGAACCCTTCCTCTCCCCTTAATTTGTCGCTTTTGTGTTTACCATCATATTCATCGATCTATATTGTAACTCTTCGAATACCGTCAAGTATTATATTTAATTTTGGATGAATCAAAATTTTGTCAAACGCATTAAATTTTATCTGAACAGTAAACATGGTATCATATTGTCATATATAAATTTAACTTTGCGGTAGGCAAAGTTGAATTCATATTTATATCGACGGCCGATCGAGATCTGACTGGGCGTTTCTTGATTTGCCTGTCTTAAACCCGCCATCAAAGTGTGGGCTAGTGGGGAATAGCCTAAAGACTGGACTGAATGCATCATCCTTCCTTAAAAGGGTTCAACGAAGCAGTGCATCACACGCAAACAAAATCCTGCTCCACATTCTCAAGAACCCAATACGTCACTACGGTCGATATACGGTTATATGTTATACGGACCAACAGATGCAGGAGCAACAAGAGCAGGCAGGCTTTGTTAATGGCAAGGATACGCGTGAACAAATACTTAACGTCAGGTAACTGATTGAAAAAGCAATGTTTCAGTTGTCATGTGCTTCATTGACGTGTTCGACTGTGTCAACTGGTACTGCCTATGGCAGGTACTCGCCACCTTAGGCGTACCAAAACAGCTCACCGCTCTGCTTCAAACTTTATACAATGACTGTATAGCGGCGGTCAGAATTGACAACAACTCCCCAACCTTACTGCTTCGGAAAGGGAGTCCTCCTGGGTTGCATCGTCTCACCTATCCTTTATAATGCCTACGGGGAGTACATAATGCGGCAGACTTGCGATGGCTCGCAAGTCTGCCGGACAAACGCAATCGCGGGACAAAGCTAACCAACCTCCGATACGCCGATGAGTCTACACTGCTCTCTGCCAATAAGTCTGAAATGGCACTTTTACTTCAGAAGATGCAAGATATTTGTTACAGTCTTGGGCTCTCCATAAACAGATGTGATAAGACCAAAGCCATGATAGTGGATCGAGCTAAAACTCTAGATTCCAACTAGATTTTGGACCTCGATACTATTACTGATTTCGATTACTTCGGCTCTAGCATCAGCATCACCGGCTCCAGCGAAAATGATGTGCGTAGACGGATCGGAATGGTCAAGAACGCCATGTCTCAGCTACATAAGGTGTGGAGTGAGACTTAAAACCAAAATAAGACTAGTCCGTACCCTACTATTTTTCGTCTCCTGTATGGTGCTGAGACATGGACTCTCAAAGCCGCGGATCGTGGGCGCATCGATGTGCTTTTGAGATGTGGTGCTGGAGAAGAATGCTCAGAACACCATGGACAGCACATCGGACCAATATATCAATACGCAGCTCAGGATCACGACAAGATTATCCACCATATGTCTCAAGCGTGTCCTTAATTACTTTGGCCACATTGCCCGAAAAGAAAGCGACAACCTTGAAAAAATAATAGTAACAGGGAAAGTCGACGGCAAGAGGTCACGAGGTCGCAGTCCAATGCGCTGGTCGGATCAGATCCGCACCACTCTCGGTAGCTCAGTCTACGACGCGCTACATACTGCCAATGACAAAGGAAGATGGAGGAACACCATCAAAAAGACACTCCTGGGAGGTCGTGGTCACGACCTTCAGACATGAGGAACACGGCGCCTGGAGGGAGGAATCCCGCCATATCGTTTAAAGCTAAACTTATCTATTCGTCGCGTATATTTTTTTTTATGTATGTACATCGATTACTCGAAGACGGCTGGACCGATTTTAATTAATTAAACGTTATTGATGATATGGTGTTGATCAGGTGTGTTCCCAAGTGGGTCCCATTTTCTAAAATGTCGAAATCAGTTCAGTATTTTTCAGGAAATCTCAAATATACTGTTGTAAAAACCGCAAGATGGCAATAACGTTCACTAGATGGCGCTGCCTAAGCCTTTGTCTTTTAAAATTGTAAAATAAAAAATATTTTATACAAAAAATAAAACCCACGAGTTTATTTTGAAATAAGTTCACTAAATGGCACAGCTTCTGCTTTTTACTTCAAAAAATGTGAAATAAAAAAACCGACTTCAAAAATCAAAAAGTAAAAAATAAACCTTTATAACATCGCGTTTGTTCCCAAATTTTTTAATTTTTTTAAATCGGTTCAGTAGTTTTGAAGAAATCTTGAAAAAACTGTCGTTTTTCGGTCAAGCGGTTTGACCCAAACGGTTTGACTCAAACTAGTAGTGTATGAAACTACTAGTTTGAGTCAAACCGAAGTGCGGGACTTATCCTAATATAAAAAATTGTGAAATAAAAAACTTTTATTAAATAAAAACAGACTTCAAAAATAAAAAAAACCTTTTGTTGGAGTCGGTCCAGCCAAGGTAAGAAAAATAAAAGTTATAAAGTTTCAATGTAGAATTCCTTGGCTGGGACCGACTCTAACAAAAGGTTTATTTTTTTACTTTTTGATTTTTGAAGTCGGTATTTTGTATTGATTATAGGCAAATAAAATGTAATTTGTACACTTATAAATAATAATTCATTTAATTATCTTTAAATCTAAAACATTACTTACGTAAATGTGTAATATAAAAAAAAATCAAACCGACTTCAAAAAGTAAAAAATAAAACTTTTGGAGTCGGTGCCAGCCAAAGCATTCTACATTGCACTTCTATTAACTATTTTTTTTTGGCCTTAGCTAACTAGCACCGACTCCAAAAGTTTTATTTTTTACTTTTTGAAGTCGGTTTGATTTTTTTTTATAAAATATTTTTATTTCAGATTTTTTTGTTACATTATGTGCCGTTACTTACACTAAAAATCAGCCCATACACAACAATGATGTCATCTAGGTATACGACTACTTGCCAAAAGGTGATTGATATTTTTCAGGATTATGAAAAAACTACTAGCCAGATCTTCGTAAAAAAAGAATATAAAAATCTGTTAACAACTGGCGAAGTTATGGAGGAACATACATAAAAAAAATTTTAAAAAAATACAGTCGACTTGAGAACCTCCTCCTCTTTTGAAGTCGGTTAAAAACTCTAAATATAATCATAATAGCATTTTAAAACATAATAAAACAGCTGTTGTGAAGCCGCCATCTTTCTTGCAATCAGCTGACAGAGTGCAACCGTCGCCATACTGGAACTACATTACGATGTGCCCAGCCATATGATGATATGCCCACCCATATCACGATGTGGCCAAGTGACTAGGTAGTAGGGCAAATCGAAAAATGGGTAACTCTCATTGATCTGTCCAATGTTATTTTAGGCACATCATGAAATAATTGGCCAAATCGTGATATGCCCGCACATCGCGATGTGCTCAGGCAAATCTCGATCGGCCCAATAAAACGATCTTCCCACGACATTTAGAATAAACAATATGTAAATGATAATTGATAATAAATAACTGATGATTTTTAGTAGTCAATCTGATGACGCAATAAATAAAGAAAATCTAAGAAACTAGTTTCACATCAATAACAAAAGTGATTTTTTTCACAATAAGTACTTTAAAATATTTTTTAAAGTACATAAATAGGCGGGCAGACCGGCAGACGTTACATAATAATCACTTATTTATCAACTATATACAAATTACATACAATCAATTAAGCACTTATAACTTTAATAAAAAAGATGTTTTGGTGTGTTCGAACTTTTTATTTATTTTATTTTACAATTTAACAAAAAAAGGTCTCTTGCTTTCTCCAAGTCTCGAGTGATTCCGACATCGTCACCTTATTTATGCAGCCGTATTATTACGTTACGATAACACTGGCATAATAAGAGAATGGTGACCGCAGCAGTATCGGAATAATAACAGCATTCACCTTGCCCACAATGGATCTTTCTCTGGATATATATTATGTCATTTCGGGGGACAGTACCAAGCGGGACTTACTGTGGTTAACAGTTTAAGTAAGTTACTTCATCAGTTAAAACAAATCATTATTATATCATTAAATAATTATCCATAAAAACATAAAATACGTAAAAACTAAAATTAAAGCGTATTTGTTAATTATTAAGGGGCAACTCGACTGAAGCGAGATAGTAATGGGAAAAGGATACGCGTGGAGCGAGAAAGCTTTTGCAGACTAGACGAAAAAAACCACGAAATCACTTCGTAGTAAATAACTATAGCTATAAATATTACTATAAATATTATTGGTGTCCACTAACTAACTATATATATATATATATATATATATATATATAATTGCTGCCGTACTTATTGTGAAAAATTCAGGCTTCTAGCTTACTTCAAACTGTTGTTACAGGGGGTCCAAATAGCCCTGAGTGGCTTCGAGAAAAGGATTGTATAATCGGGGAACTTCCCGGTTGACCAGTAGAGTTTTTTGAGAAGCTTTTTCTCGGAAAGTACTAAGGTTATATAAATAATTTATAATTCAAATGAAGTACCTGTTAATGTTCTATTATTTGTGATATAAACATTGTCCTTATATCTACTGTTTTTTTTAAATAAAGTTCCCTAAAAATAACTCTACTGATAAAACGGGAAGTTACCCGACTGTACTGCTGTGCCTTTTTGCTCGACTTGGCGGGGGCACTACCTTGCCCTCAGATTCCCACTTCTATAATTTTATTAAGTACCTCCACGTAGAATGAAATCGTAAAATCCTGCTAATTTATGATCTTGGTAGGAAGGTATTTAGTGAATTTTTGTTAGAACGTTAAAAGTGTCAGACGTAGGTAAAGTCAAAGTCAATATCATTTATTCAGTCTAGGCTGTTACAAGCACTTATGAACGTCAAAGAAGCTACGCCATCGGTTCACAAACCCTACGGCGGGAGACCTTGTAACGAGAAGAACCGGCAAGAAACTCGTCAAATCGGTAAATTGCATTATTGCTAAGTTGAATGATGGGTCAACATTAAATCAGGCTGTACGAACCTGTCAGATTTCTCTAATTGATTTTTAACCTAAAAAAATATTTATTTATTCTCTATAATTTTTTTTTTTTTCACATATAAGGCCCGTGTTATCCATTCTAATGTTCCCTCCAGCGCCATGAGTATAACACCTACAGCCTTCACTAATAGCTTCAAAAGTCACAAAAAAAATGTAGACGGCCGGTAAAATATAATTATTTTTTTAAATAGACCTTATCAGACCAAGGGTCAGTAAAACTTTTTCGACGGATTGCATACGTGCGTAGCATAATTTATAAGATGTTTGGTTCGAAGACTTCGAAATCAATATCAACAGTATCGTATGTATAAAATTATGATACTAACATACTAGAATGGCTGCCTCTAACTGCTGTGCGGTCTCCACACAGACTCCGTATGGCTGCCTCTAGCTGCTATGGGGGACACGGACTCCGTATGAATGCCTAATCCTGCGTAAAGTAGCGGAATTTTCATAGGCAGTAGAGCTTACTTAATATCTCATCTAGCACAAGCCTACCGGTGGTCTTAAACCGACGAAGCCAGTTCCTAATTGGCTGAGCATTCACATCATCCCTCATTCACAAACCTTCGGAAATGTTCCCGAAAGCTGAATGTATGCATTTGTCACTGCCACTCACCTCAAAATAGAGAAAGATAAAGCATAGAATTCAAATCCGTTTTCGTTTCCTACGTTTGTGAACCAGCCCGCCGGCGCCGGTATGTATGATGAAGGCTAAGCGACTCGGCGTTGTTCATAAAAATATACAGCAACCTGTCAATTTTGAGAAAACTCCGAGAATTATATTACAAAACACAGGTCAAAAACCTTCCGTTAAATATTATGTTATCACTAGCTAAACTGAATTATTGTTAAACTGGGCGACAATTTGTGTCTAGTGAAATGTTTATGTATGGAAGTGTCAAAACAGGTACGCTTACCACAAATTGCTATTGGTCTTTCTAAGGGCATCTATTTGAATACAGCATCGGCCATTGTGCGGTCAAGAGCACGCTTTGTGAATTTTCGGTTCAAACATCAACCTTATTCGTAACCCATAAGGTTGGGAACTTCAATGTGTTTCATATACACAATAGTCCAAAGAAAACACGCTTTCTGGATTAGATTGTTCCTTTTCAGATAGCCTTCTTTGAAGATTTATTACTTAAGCATTGCCCTATTGAATTTTAATGGTTATTATTCAAAATATCCCATTGTTCTTAAAATTTGCTCCGCGTATATTATTTGCGGCTGGAGAAATGCAATTGTATGTAATAGCTGAACCCTACTTTGTTGGCTTATTAAAATTTTGCGAAACCAAGATATTCTGAGTTGCAACAGGTCTAGGTAATCTGTAGGCGGTAGCTAGTTTGTTAAAAGCATGGAGAAAAAAAATATATGGGCTGACAAGAAAACTCTAAATGGGGGCCAATCTCCGACTTTTCATTTTCAACATAGTTTACTGACCGTATATTTTAAGTTTGGCAGTGTGTGTTTTGGGTTGAGACTTTAGTTTAGAGCCTGAATCGCAAGCTATGATATTATAAGACTAATAAAACATCAGTGACCGCAAGCTTTTGATACCTATTCAAGGTGTGCCTATTGTTTCTTTAGTTTTTATTTATTTTGATTGAACAGTTTTCAATCAAAATAAATAAAACAAGAGTCAAGCAGTTCAAATACCTAGACCACATTTTAACAGAAGCCCTGAAAGATGACCAGAATATTGAACGTTGGCGGTCAGAAAAAATATCATCGCTGGTAGGTTTGCTCGGTCTTCACATCAAGTAAAAATAAGTCTTTTTATAGCTTTTTTTGCCAATCTTTTACTCCGGCAGCCTATGGGTGAATTATACGCAGAAGACCTACAACACTCTGCGTGTTCAATATAACAATGCATTCAGGATGCTGTTGGGGCTGCCGTGGCGCTGCAACGCGTCCGGTATGTCTGCTGAGGAGCGGACTAATGACTTTACGCTATTAAGCTGAAAAAAAGCCTTACTCATGAACAGAATGCACGGCAGCCACAATAGCATCCTGAAGGCGGTAGCGGGGGGTGCGAGTGTGTGATTTTAATGTAATTTTTGTAACAGGTATTTGTAATTTAATTTGTTTTGTATTAATTTCAACTTATTATTTTTTATTATTTTATTTCTATTTTGACACGTGCAAAGCAATATTTTCTTGACTTAGTATCTTATTATTATTATTGGTATTGGTGATGGGCTCCTTTCTCCGCATTTAGACTCTCATTTGGTCCGTTATGCGTGAACATAGCATCGGTATGGCTAGTTAAGCCAGCCCAGCTCCTTCCAGAAGCGCAGAAGCCTCCTGGGGCGTTCACAGGCTTCTAGGAGCGACCTCACGTCTTTGAGGGTTTCTGCCCGTTTTGCGGCCAAACCCACGCACTCCAGGATTACGTGGGCGGCTGTTGACTTAGTATCTTACAAAGTTATGACCGAATTAATCGAAGATGATATTGAATTTTATATCTGTAAGACAGAGACTATTTAAGCCCATACTTGTCTAAGAGGCTAACTTAACCGTAATTCCAGTGAAAAGCCGTAGATTTCAACACACAATAGCACACGTTTCCATGGCAACCATTGAGTCAAACGATCGGTCGCAGTCGTTATCGGTCAAGCGTTGACCTTTGCGAAGATGGCTCGGTGCTCTACCTGGTATCTTACCGAATGACATGCAATAAATAAAGCTTGTATCGTCATAGTCAGATGATTTAAATGTTGCCACTGCATACACTGACTGACTAACACAATCTTCTCTATAAATGGACAAGAAAAATTTGTCATGACCCACCAGACAGGCTCAGTGCGGTTTGGTAGGCATTATACGACTGCAAATGCAGCCGAGACCAACGGTTAACGGGTTAAGTCACATGCTCAAGTCATCAAACCTTCTTAATAACTATATATATTTGGTTGTTTGGGTCAGTGCTTTTTCAATTGCAAGTTCGAATCGCGCCTGACATATTTATTGAATAGTAGAGCGAAGATTTTTTTCTTCTTCTATAGGTGCCTCTCCATTACTGGAGGTTGGCCGTAAGCTCCACAAATCCCTTTCGATTTTTCGTCAAGCGAAATAGTTCTCCTGCTCTATGGTGATTTCTGCCCACTACTTTACGTTCCTCAGCCATGACTTTTTACGTCTACCAGCACGTCTTTTGCCTTCTATTTTGATAATAATTTGAAGCAGTTGATAAAAAATCAATTCTCATTAGTCTCAATCAAGTACTATGTTTTTTTTCTGTTATTATTAAAGTTTGTATGTTGTGTTTGTTACCTTTAGTTAATTATATTGTTTTTAGGGATTGAAAAAATATTTTCTTTCTTTCTTTCTTTGAAATGATTTTACCCAAATGAATAACGGCTGAGGGTAGCGTACTGGCGCAAGCGCATGGCTCGGCGTTCAGGCAATATCCCGAGTGCGCTGTGGTTTGGGGTCACACGAGATAACTTGTCGGCTTGATTTACAGGTGATTTGGACGCCATTGCTGATCTCGGACGTGGGAATCTGATTTTTCGTTACGAGTGTCTCATGTGAGATTTAGAGAAGGTGTGAAAGTATTTGTAATCTCTTAAAGTTTTATAGAAAATTATATTTTTAATAGAACTTTTGGTTATGATTGTTATTAGTTTTTGTACAGTGTGACATGGCAAAACAGTTGTTAAATTTAAAAAATAATGGCCAGAATCATGATATTATAGTCTTCGATTAATGCTTTTACATTTTTTCGTAAATAAAGCATGAGATTGTATGAAATTGAACTATACGATTTTTCAACAGCTATCTGTTGAAGATAAGCAATTAAGCTTCTATTCTATAGTATTTGATATTATCGACTCAGGCTCAATGCAGTTGACCACAGGGTGTTAACCACAGAACAAGGAAAGAGGTGGTAATGCTCAAATATGCAACCAGTCCCGTAGTACGAACATCATGCTATACCACAGCTATATGACGCGATATTCTAAGATGTGAGCAAGGCAGGGGGCCGATTCTCGTGGCTTCGACATCTCGAATCCGACATTTTTCGGAGCCAAAAATCAGTTTAAAATCTCACTGAAAACAATTTTTGACAATATAGAATTGTCAAAGATTATTGAAACTAAAGGATTTTGACAGTATTAGACATTTTACTTGCATTTTTAATAAACAAATTAAGGACAGAAAAATGTCGGGTTCGACTTATTCTGCGCGAGAATCGCCCTCCAGGCTAGTGACACGTTATCAAGCTATCGATATAATAAGCGAAGCGATATGAGTGTCGATAGAATCCGCTCATGCTCATGCCGAACCTTGTCTAATTCGACTTGTTACTCCCCAAAACACCAAAAAGTTAGTCACTTCATAACCTTAACAAACTTTTTCCTTGTAACACCAAATCCGAACACACGCAAGCAATTTCGCAACAATTTTCGCTCACACTCGTGGCATTAACGCAAAATACTTCCTGCATATTCATGGCACCGTCCTGTAGGAGAATTTTAGCAGTTAGAATTAAGATAGCCAGTTCTTCAGTGGTTGAAGATTCCGGGTGAGGCACGTTTCCATTTACAGCCTTATCATTACTGAACATCAGATATAATTCCGGGTTAGCGTGTCCCCGTTTTTCATTAAAAAAAAACCTTTTTCCGTGTAATGCCGCGAACACATGCATGCAATTTCGCAACAATTTTCGCTCACACTCACGGCATTAACACAAAATACTTCCTGCATATTCATGGCACCGTCCTGTAGGACAATCGCGCGTGGGCGAGCGGCGATTATGCACGCCCGCCGGCTCGCTGAAATGAAGGACGCTCTACTTTGAAAGAAAGAAAGAAATAATCTATTCTGGTATTACATGACAAAGTACATTACACAGTACAATTACATTATTATAAGAGTGAAAAGACTGGAGAAATAAATAAAAAATTAAAATGGCAGTAACACAAACACATTGTGCAACGTCGCGTTACCTATGCCGAAACTTTAAGGCTATTTTTTATTATTCTAAAAGAAGTTTGTACGGCTGATTTCAATAACTATCCTATGTACGAGACAGGCCTAACTTTATGAATATAATCTTCGCCTCCTACTTACCGCAGTGACTCAAGACGAAAGTCTGTGACCAGTGTGTGTTGCCAGTGATGACTTACGGTAGTGAAACGTGGTCGCTAACTATGGGTCTGATAAGAAAGCTCAAGATGGGTCTGATAAGAAAGCTCAAGGTCAACCAGCGTGCAATGGAGGGCTACGCTCGGCGTTTCGAATCACGTGAATGAAGAGATCCGTAGGAGAACTAAAGTAACTGACATCGCTCGAAGGATTGCTCAGCTGAAGTGGCAGTGGGCGGGACACATATCGAGAAGAACCGATGGCCGTTGGGGCGGAAAGGTTCTGGAATGGCGACTGCGCACAGGACGACGCTCCGTGGACAGGCCCCCGACAATGTGGACCGAAGATCTGGTGAAGGTCGCGGGAAGAAGCTCGATGCGGACAGCGCAAGACCGATCATTGTGGAGATCCTTGGGGGAGGCCTTTACCCGGCAGTGGGTGTTATGTGGCTGAGACGATGATATGACATAGGCGCCTGGATATTTTATATAACCTAACAACGACAAAATAGATAACAAAATAAATAAATAATAACTTACTACTAGATATAAGTTATTAAAACTGGCCGTTAGCGAAAGCTATTTTGGGCTAGATAGTATAATAAATAGGTGTGATTGTAAGAAATGGAAGTTTTGCCTACACATTATTTTCTTCATCTTCTTTCGTGTCGATTATCTTACAATAATAAAAAAAACTCAGTTGAAATAAATCTTTTAATGAGCTCACACGCTACAAATTCTGGTTTAAGAACTGTATTGTCGTATAATTTTATTCGCAAATAAATTAATTTGTAAGTTTTTCATTTTCTTAAAATATATTTTTTTATCTTAAAGTTCTACAGTCATTTCTATTAAATATCGTGCGTGCGTGTATAATACGCAAAGCATACCACTCACATTTGAAACAACTTTTAAAAACAATCAGAGTAACCTCCACTCCAAATTGATACTCGCCATAGTCCGCGCCATAATTGATACAGGGCGATGCTAAAAACCAATAGCAAACCGTCGAATGATTTACGAACGGCTAATGCGCATGTGCACCGACTTTATTAGCATTTATTATGGTAATGGCCAGTTTGAATAATGTTTTAATACGGTAGAACCACGCAGCCGATCATCTCAAGTTAACAATAGGATAATTGTTGTGTTTTCACTTTGTTCTGTCAAACGTTCGCATTTACAGTCGGAAAAATTAATTTATCTAGATATATTTAATAAATAACATCACCAAAGATAGGAGAAAATCGCTTTTCCTTAAGATGATAAATCATTATACGGTTCACTTTAGGAGGGTGTCAATAATTGTTTAATAAGATATTTACACAGTTAAAGGGAATACCTACTAATAATAATAATTTGTTTATTTTTCAATCACAACAAACTACGTATTAAAATTATATTTTGCAATACCTTTTTAAGAAAAATGGACCTAAAAATAAATAAGTATAATGTTTACTATTGTGAATTTAACTAAAAAGTATACCAATTTAGCTTATAAAATTCCCCTATATGGCTTTCAGGTCTAAAAAATACATATATACATCTCATGGATCATTTCTTCTATCGTGTATGTAGTCGATTATGTCTTCTAGGTTAGTATAGAGTGATTTAAAATAGTTATGGAGCAATAAATACTCACTTGGCACTTTTTATACACTGTAGCTGTGTAGTGTCGGCTTAGAATAGCACTACCCCCTCTCATCCCGTGTGTGTCGTAAAAGGCGACTAAGGGACTCAGCTTTCAGGAGATGGGCAGCAGCGTCTCCTACATACTTGGCCATACTGCGATCGCCAACCCGCCTGCCAAGCGTGGCGATTATGGCAAACCCCCCCTTTTGGGGGAGGTCTATACCTAGCAGTGGGTGTTTTTATACACACTTTTTTATACGTTTTTATACGTACACGTTTTTATACTTATAATACTAAGTGCATATCAAAATTATTGATTTGTGGTCAATTCAGTATTATAAGATGCCAAGTATAGATTAGATATAGGTTATGTTTTGTGATCAGTTAAATTCTACCCAAATTATACTTTTATTGGTATGGATATTTTCTACGATGGTCAAGACAACACAATATTATCTTATGTTTTGGCGCGCACTGTTCATTGAAATAAAACAACTTTTACGGATATCAAACGCTGTTTCACCTTTTCAGCGGCCATGACCACGGCAGCTGAAAAGGTGCCGAAACGTCGGGAAAATCAAAAAACCCCAAAAAATACGGACAATTACAACTTATTGAAATAAAACAAGTTTTACGAATATCAAACGCGCTATATTTCCACGAACTAAGTTGTAATTGTCCGTATTTTAAGGTTTTTTAGGGCTTTTTTGATTTTCCCGACGTTTCGGCACCTTTACTGCTGCTGTGGTCACGGGATGACTTAGTTTAATTACAACTTAGTTCGTGAAATGTAGCGCGTTTGATATCCGTAAACGTTGTTTGATTTCAACACAATATTAATTCAAAGCCGCTTCAGTATATTCTATTACCCTACTCTTATTCATAACAAGTCTACACCAAGCTTGAATGCAGTTCATTTCGGATGTAAATTCATTCAGCAATGCAACGAGGTTTCACAACAGACAATTAGTATACTTATTGTCAAACTACAACAGGACTCTTGTTTAGAACTTTGTTCCATTAGTAATTATTATTATAAATTAGTGGCAAGAAATATGTAAAAATGAGGAATTAAAAACAATTTGAAAATCACAATGTTTTTTTTTGTTTAAACAGGTATAGTGAGTCTGTATAATTACAACCGAAAATAATATTATAAGTCCTAACTAATTATTATTTTACTGATCATGATAAATATATTCTTGTTTAATATTTATCACATAAATAAAACCGGACAAGTGCGAGTCGGACTCACCCACCGAGGGTTCCGCACAAATTAGTAGATACCTACTTAGGTACAGATTGTTATAAATAGTTCAGGAATTGAATCTCGCAGTTTTTTCCGAAGATTTCCCGACTACATTTTTTATGATTTAAGTACAAATGACTAGTTTTCAGATTTTTTCCTCTATTTGTAGTAAAAGATACGTGCTAAATTTCATAGTAGGTACTAGGTTCAGTTCCTTTTTTCTTTAGAGGATCGGAACTCTAAAAAATAGCATTGTAAAATGCAAAATCAAAAAGTTTTATATTATACTGTTTATTTCATTTCTCAAATATTTGGAATGCTTAGATTTTGTGGGACAAGTCAACACAAAGAGGCTCAAAATTCTGTTGTATTTTTTGGGATATCCATAAACTTTCTAACGATTCTGTACGGATGGTAAATTTTAAATAGAAAAATATTGGAAAAAATGAACTCGGCCACATGTGAATTCTCAGACGGGCATCGAACCCGCGACCTTTGGAAATCCGGTCTAATGGCAAATTTAAAATTCACCATAAGTATAAAAATAGCATTGAAAAATGCCAAAAATTACAAAATCATAGATTCTGCACGTGTTAAGACACGGCCTTTTGCATGTTTGTAAATGTTTTGGTCGCAGTATTATCTTATTATTATAATATTATATGTGTGTGTAATGTGCTGTGTGGTGACGGCCAAAGAATACAAGTGTCACCACTCCCTTACATGTTTGTTTGTTCTTGTTTTACGCCCTGACTAAGCAAGCAATCGACTTGATTTTTGGCAAAGAGTTAGTTCTAAGGACGGAGAGTAACATAGGCTACTGTTTAACCCGATATTCCCACGGGAACGGGAACCACGCGGGTGGAACTGTGGGCGGTAGTAAGTTAATATATAAATAAAAAATATAATTTTTTTATATTAATTAGAAAATTTAAAAAAAAAATCAACTCGGCCACAAGTGAAGTCTCAGATGGTCAAACCTAGTAGTAAATAAGAATTATGAAAATCCATAGTTTTGTCGTCTTGGCGAAGTGTTCGTGAGCTAATGGTTAGAAGATTTAGAAAAATGATGTGATAAATATGAAACAATTTAATAGCATAAAATCAATACCAATTTAATAACTGTGAATGTTTGCTATAGCAAACCATTTTGATGTATTTTTATATAATAAGCTTATGTTAATATGCTCACGGAGGAGCTCGAGATAGTATATTTTTGGTCACCCATCCCGTGACCGACCATTGCGATAGTTGGTTAACCTCAACAACCGCAGACCGAGCGCGAACCACTGCGCCACGAACTCCTCAATACCACGTACAGACGAGGAAATGGGTCGAAAAGTTAGGGGTGTGGTAAGGTAGTTAAATCACACACAGATACTTTTGAAACTCGCCCGTATGAAGTGAAATTTCAACGGTCCGGTAATGTTGTTGAGTACGAAGAACACTTTTTTTTATAAAAAAAGTCTGAATTTGCTTATTTTAATTTTATCCTACTTCAAAATAGCGATTTAGTAGGATATGATTAGACAGTGTTCTTACGAAAGTATCATCAATAAAAAATGAGACAAGATGCTTTTTTCTAGTATATTTTATTGTTTAATGTTAATCAAACAAAAATACAAACATGGGAAAGTCCCCGTTTATCATATTAATAGTTACAGTGATCATTTATGTATTTATTTTCTTAGAAAATCAACAGCGTGTTCTAATAGTATATAAAAAAATTAAGTTAATAAAAGTATGGCCAATAACAGATATGAACGTATTCTGGTAGAAATAGTTTAAAAGGGAGGGATTATTAGATAAAAAAAAACAGTAACAAGCAATCGTTGATTTTATCGTTAATTTATGTATATAATTGTAACGACTAAAAATGATGTGTGTGTGTGCGTGTGTATATATATATAAATTGTGTGTTTAATGTCCATGAAAGTTTAAAATATTAACTTCTTAGGTATATGCTAGCAACTATGAAATCGCAAAATACCTCATCAAAATGTGCTTTGGTTATATTAAATTCAGCAAAGAAAAGCCTACTGCACACCAGACACAACTTTTAAACTACTAAGAGGATAAGTTGAAAAACTTAGCCCTTAGTATTGTCAACCACACATCAACGTAAGCACCCTTAGCCTTTCTAACTTACGAAATAAGGTTTGTAATCTGTTCATTTTCAGACACAAGATAAGTTTCACTATCGTGAGTGCCTGAAGGCCTCACTTCATAGTTATTCTTTGCGGACACCCGCATACGAAACTTCTCACAAATTCGTGAAGTCTCTTTGATGTCCAAACTGTCCTTTTTAAGTTTCAAACACCTATTATGAAGCAAGTTTCTTCCTTATTTAACTAGTGAGCTAACAAGCAATGGATTTGGAATAAACTTGGTGGTAATCATTTAATTAAATCGCCGTTTGATTTATAATATTGTTTAGTAAAAAGAAAAAAACATTTTATAAAAAAAAATCAAACCGACTTCAAAAAGTAAAAAATAAAACTTTTGGAGTCGGTGCCAGCCAAGGCATTCTACATTGCACTTCTATTAACTATATTATTTTTTGGCCTTAGCTAGCTAGCACCGACTCCAAAAGTTTTATTTTTTACTTTTTGAAGTCGGTTTGAACTTTTTTTATAAAATGTTTTTATTTCAGATTTTTTAGTTACATCATGTGCCGTTACTTACACTAAAAATCAGCCCATACACAACAATGTCATCTAGGTAAACGAAAAAGGTGATTGATATTTTTCAAGATTATGAAAAAACTACTAGCCAGATCTTCGTAAAAATTATATGGGACCACACATAAACCATTTTCTTTCAGATAAAAAAAGAATTATAATTATTGCGTGAAACTTCAGCTCGAACAAGAATCTAACAATTACCTGGATGATATAATTGTTTCATGACTTCCATGACATTAGGCCCCATATCTCCGAAGATTATCATCGGATCTCAATGAGACTTATATGGGACCCAATTGACAGTGTACCCGATCGAACAAAAAAACAACTATTAAAATCGGATCACCAACACCGGAGTAATCGGTATACATACATCAGACACAAAAAAAAAAAATACGCGTTGAATTGAGTACCTCCCTCCTTTTTTGTTGAAGTCGGTAAAAAAAATGATAAAGACCAAGTAGACTTAATAGGCTGCATAGTTCTTTGAAAAAAAAACAGTGTTTTTCATTTACCATAAGTAATTCTCTGTATAGTTAACTACAAAACTACAAAAACAGCCACTATTACGAGCGACAAAAATCTGAATATCGTAAAGTCTGACCTGCTGTCGTGTGTACATACTCGTATGTTTAAGATTTTCAGAAAAAACTTTCTTAAGTTTTAACTTAGTTATGCGGTAGAATCTCTAATTCCCTTTAAACATTATAAAAGCTAGTGCGTAAGAGATGTAGATGACTTTGTGTACTTTTCACATTTTGAATGCATTTTTAAATAAACCAAACGGTGCTGCGGGCGGCGCGTCAAATTCCTGATATTTGCAAACGAACGAAAATAAAGTATTCGGACGTGTTAATGCACTTTCCATTCAGATACAGAGAGATGCAAAAAATTGTTATAAATTGTATTTTGCCATCTTTTAATCAAGTGGGCCATAGGCTAAGGGAACTGTGAAATAAACTTTTTTTTTAGGTTTGTGACAAATACTTTTTATTACGAGCGACATATGGATGATCTCAAGGTCAAAGTGCAAGATCAAGGTCAAACTGATGTGCTGTTGTCTGCATACTTACGCACCCACATATGATAATTAATATTATTGAAGTTTGACACACGCGGACGCAAAAGTATACTATACACTCACACGCACGTCTTTGGCGTCCGACTGTCTGGTTTATTTATGGTACAGAATTGGATACATAGTACTACAGGCGGCTACTATGATCTGGGAGACATTTATGAATAGTGTGTGCTTTAATAACATTAGAAAATTCGTAGTACAGTCGGGAAACTTTTTCCTGTTAGAGCAGTAGAGTTTTTTTTTTATGGAGCGTTATTTCAAAAAGTTATAGATTTATAGAAAAAGTTTATATCAAAAACAATAAGTAGAACAATATTATGTGTTTCATTTAAATAATACGTAAATTATTTATTTAACCTTATTACTTTCTAAAAACTATTGTTTTTTCAGACAACAGAAGTACTTGTGTTATAAATTTCCAAAATTTTATTTTGACATTTTTAATTTAGTTATATTGACCATCAATATTTTAAACAATTTGGTGTTTTAACCATTCTACATTTTGAGCTTAGTTATGATGACTTTTGACATTTTGAACCATTAGATATTATTATGATTTTATACATTTTGAAATTAGTTATTTTAACATTGTTGATGGATTAACACGTGGATTTTAATTTTGGATATTCTGATTACTCTTACCAACATTTTGCTACTTATGGACGAGAGGTCTGAAAGGCCCGTCGAAATATAATAAAATACTGTCATTTTTCTTTATTGAATTCCAACTGTACCTATTTAGATCACCCTGTACAAGTCCTGTAGCGGTCATCTGGCGTCGCGCCAACGCCGCCGTCTGTCCATCCGCGTCGTGGACTTTGTGTTGCATTGCATTCAAATAAAGCGTTTGTACTGGGGTTTTTGTAAACCTGCCATCAAAGTTAATTCGTCGTCAGAAAACGACAAAAGATAACGTGTAAACTCGACACAGGTAGGATATTAAAAAATAAATTTGCTTTGTAACCTGACCAGTGACGATTTTATACATTAGTTCCATAGTAGTGACGAGTTTACTTTTACTACATGGAACTTTTCAAAACGTGATGAGTTTACTTATGTGGCGAGTTTACAAAAACTCTTACACTGAAATATCTATTGTGAGAACTTTAATCGAAGATTTTTGAAAATAGCGATCTTTGTTTCTAGCAAACATTCAACAACATGGAACATCCTTATTAATAAAAGATTTAATTCTTTTTTTCTTTTTCTTTTGTATGCTTTCTTAAAGATACATTATGAATGATGAGTTATAATATTTCTTATAATAATTATATAGAAAATCTAGAACTCCACTAGTCCACTATTTTTATTACTAGTTTTACCCACGTGGTTTCATGGGACTATCGGGAACCCAATCCAGGCTATGAATTGTGTGCCAAATTTCATCAAAATCCGTTCAACCGCTATCACTTGATTGAGTAACAAACCCGTCTGAGCAAAGATAAGTAAATTTACCTTATAAAAAGCTTTCTGAATGCAACAATTTAAATTATAATGGCAATTGTTTTAGTTTGTTGTTACCATTTAAAAATTAGCGTTTTATTTCCACCTTGTGTTTAGATCGAGAGTTCATCGACAAGTTTGTTTGTCCGCCGCAAATAGCCACGATCACCGGTGGCCGTCAGTTCCGCTGCGTTACTTACTCAACCGCTTTGTCTCAATCAACGACACGAGCCAATCATAAAGACAATTTTATAATTCCATTTTTTTATCGTCAATAAAGTTGCCAGCCTGTATATAAATCGAGAGTTCATCGACAAGCTTGTTTGTCCGCCGCAAATAACCACGGTCACCGGTGGCCGTCAGTTCCGCCGCGTTACTTACTCAAACGCTTTGTCTCAATCAACGACACGAGCCAATCATAAAGACAATTTCATAATTCCATTTTTTTATCGTCAATCAAAGTTGCCAGCCTGTATATAAATCGAGAGTTCATCGACAAGCTTGTTTGTCCGCCGCAAATAACCACGGTCACCGGTGGCCGTCAGTTCCGCCGCGTTACTTACTCAACCGCTTTGTCTCAATCAACGACACGAGCCAATCATAAAGACAATTTTATAATTCCACTTTTTTATCGTCGATCAAAGTTGCCAGCCTGTATATAAATCGAGAGTTCATCGAGAGGTTTGTTTGTCCGTCGCAAATAATATAATATTTTGTAAAATCCAAGCGGGTGGGAGCCTAATGACCTGTATAACAGATAGGTAATCCATACCTATCGCAGGCGTCATAGTCTCACACAAACTTAATTTGATTACTTTGAAGTACGAGTATGATACCGAACTTCACTCATGTCATTTGTTGGTGATGAGAAAATTAAGATTATTTGTTATTAAAAATATATAACCGCGGTCACCGGCGGTCGCCAGCCCGCGTTACTCACACGATCACTTCGCCATTCATAAAAACACACGACCCATTCATAAATAAAATTTCATACTTTTGGTATTTTGTTTTCATATAAAGTTAATGTTTTGATGTCACCCTGTATACAAATCGAGAGTTCATCGACAACTTTGTTTGTCCGTCGCAAATAGCCGCGGTCACCGGCGGCCGTCAGTCCCGCCTGTGTTACTCACGCGACCGCTTTGTCTCGACACACGAACCATTCCACGGTATGCGCTTTATTTATAACAACTTACAAGTCGATGGACAGAAGTATGCGGTATTTATTTCAGTGGGACACGATTTAAGGTAAATAATTCACAAATTTTCATACAATCTAATCAGTTATTAAGGTAAGTTTCATTACGAACTTGATATCGACATACCTACTTGTATATTTTACATACATACCTGTTTAACAAACATATTTTATATACGCCCACCCAGACCTAAACAAATAGTCATATTTCATACACACAAATATTTGTCCCACGACCTACCACCTCTGCGCAGAAGAAAGTTTATTTGCCTTTCAAAGAATAACATATTAAGTTTATCCCATCCACTGAGCGGTCATAGTGAATTTTGCTTAACCAAGCAAATCGCGCTAAACATCTAGACAAGAGGTAAGTAGTTTAAAACTATTCCCACTTTTGTTTCAATATTCTGAATTATGTTTTAGTGTGCTACTTTATTGCCGATACAGTAGATCTAACACCTTTTACTGGTTGACTGGTAGAGAATGCCTGGTGGCATTAAGTCCGCCATTTGCTGTATTATTTATATTGCAATAAAGAATAAATAAATAAATAAAACTAAAGCAATCCTTAATTTTAAGGTAACGCTCTTAGATTGTACGATACCTTTTTCTTAGTAGTATTGTAAAATGACGAAGCAAATCGCACAGCGATCCCTGTATATTTTATTGAATTTGCAACACTGATATTGTATGAAAATATAAGTAAAACGGTCAACATGCGTAACAGTGACAATGGCCAGGATGATTTTGCATAATTTTATTGATCTAAATACGCGTAGATCATCGATCATACGGTCAATAATGCGGGCTGATCTTGACAATTTCACTCAGTGTTGTACAAGTAATTATCGATAAACTTGTTTTAATTTTTTTTTATTTATACTTATAGTATCTCCTTATTCATCCATAAGGAAGGCCTGTACCTCAGCAGTGGGGACGTTGAAATTCTGATGACTTTATGCAACTATATTTTTAATTTCAACTACATTTTTAAGTTACTCGATAATATCAAACAAAAACTTCAACCAAAAAAAAATTAAGTTCTCATCTAGTTAGATTTAAGCGCTTTTCAGACTACGCTATAATATAATAGCATATAGCTTATAGCACAGCACAACTATATCGCTCACCATACATTTACTTAGAACACGTTCACACTTATCTATAAAGTTATTGGCTTACTATACGCTATCTAAGTAAATGTATGGTAAGCGATATCGTTGTGCTATGAGCTATAAGCTATATGCTATTATATTATAGCGTAGTCTGAAAAGCGCTTTATCTGCTTCTAAATTTTCAACACAACATAAGTAACAGCAATATTTTCAGCATTGTTGTGCTCGGAAGTTAAGAAATAAGATAGCAATTTTCTCAGAGATTGATTTCAGAAGAAGTGTGATTCCCACCTTCATCTTTATCACGATGGAGGCTAAGCTACACGTACTACACGTTTATCGATATTCCTTGCTCCCATCACTAGTGTTGCACAAAGTGTCGCTGACCGCCGGAGCGTGCCGAATGATTCGATCGATCACTGCCGCTCTTTGTGCCGCCACCAGGTGCGGATGGTTCCTAGTTACCACGTGCTGCAGACGTTGTCTAAGCGGGATAGCGCACATAATGAAGACTAGTTGCCTCCCGCGGTTTAAGCCGCGTCGTTCTTTTACCCTTTGCGTCTATCGGGATTTTTATCCTATGTATTAATCCTATTTTGCGTAAAGTCAATCAAAGTCAAAGTCAAAGATTTTTATTCAAATAGACTTATAGATAAGTACTTTCGAATAGTCCAACTTTTTTTTCCCTACCAGCCATTCAGGACATCTTTTAACTGATAAGAAGAACGGCCGCAAGAAACTTATCAGCCTTAGCAGAAACAACAACATTTACAATGGAACATGTTGCCAAACACAATCTACAATCTTGAAATATAGTTAATAAAAGAAGAAAATTTTCTCATACTCATATTAGAATATTTTCCTCTTACACTATTTATATATTCATTTGACAGTTCATATTGTACATCTTACTTGGGGCCTACCATCAACTGTATTGTAATTCATTTTAGGTAGTAAGAGTGAGACGCCGCTATACGCGCCGTATGACAGCATCCCGCGCTCACAACCTTAAAATAACCTAAAATAAATCGCATTACAGTTAATAAAACGACTTTAAGTCATCAACTGACCACGGCAGCTGAAAAGGTGCTGAAACGTAAAAGGAAAAAAACCATTTTATAAAAAAAATAGCTAGCTATAAAGGCAAAAAAATATATAGTTAATAGAAGTGAAAAAAACCATTTTAAAAAAAAAATAGCTAGCTATAAAGGCAAAAAATATATATAGTTAATAGAAGTGCAACGTAGAATGCCTTGGCTTGCACCGGCTCCAAAAGTTTTATTTTTTACTTTTTGAAGTCGGTTTTAATTTTTTTATAAAAAGGTTTTATTTCATAATTTTTAGTTACATCATGTGCCGTTACTTTCACAAAAAATCAGCACGTACACAACAATGATGTCATCTAGGTAAACGACTACTTGCCAAAACGTACGTACAAAATATTTTTCAAGATTCTGAAAAAACTACTGGCCATATCTCTGTAAAAATTATATGGGACCACACATAAACCATTTTCTTTCAGATAAAAAAAGAATTATAAAATCTGTTAACAACTGGCGAAGTTAAGGTAAAACATACATAAAAAACCGTTGACTTGAGAACCTCCTCCTTTTTTTGAAGTCGGTTAGTAAAAATAAATATTTCAAGTTTATATTCTATCATAATAAATGTCATTCCATACAAACTGCAGCCGAATGGATACGATATGAACTGTCAAATGTATACGATTACCTTACGCAATCACACCCAAACTGTCTGTATGCCTCATCCAAGTCCCTCCAATCATTTTTCGTGATTGAGGAACAAACATACAAACTTCCACATTTGTAATATTAGTAGGATGAATAAGTAGTAAGGAGAATATCATGATCTTGTGCGAGTTTTCCCGTTGTGATGCCTCATTTCATATCTGTAGCTAAAAGACCCCGCTCGACCATAAACAACATTTAGATTTCTAATTATGAAATTTAGTTGTTAAACTTCTTACTTGTTATTTTTCCTATATATTATCTACTTACATTATAACACTTACTTGTATGATGTCAATTAACTAAAATTCCTTAAAAATTAAAGTTAATTACTAAAATAGTTAAAACAATCAAACCACTCTTTATACAAGAAATGCCATTAAAAATTTAAATACTTAGGTAAGTACAGATAGCAAATAACACCAATAAGAGTCATCAATATCCGGCGGCCAAATCAAACAATTGGCAACATCACACCCTCGCACGCTTGACCAAACACTTCCCACAATCTTTTAACCCTCAAACCCGTGCGTCTAATAAAAATCACCACAGTCCGGTAACGGATATCGAGCATTTTCCCGCCATCAAAACTACCAAATTTTCCGCCCAAAAAACTACCGAAAACAGCTTTTACTGCGTTAAAAATAAGTCGAAAACAACTGCAAAATATGAAAGCAGCCCCAATACATTCCATATGTCGAAAACAAGCTGGCTTCTTAACACCGGTCACCCTCGCGAAGGGTCAGGGGTGAAAATCGGTCGGTTTATTGGAATTTCCTATGGGTTATTTTCACACGTGGTCTGTAAATTGTTGAGGGTTGATAACCGGGGCGCATTGTTGTAGACATTCTTAAGTCGATCGCCTCGACTGAGGGAGTAAATAAAATAATATTCGGAGTAATGGTGAGGAAAGCGCAACAAGTGAAAATCGCGAGTTTTTGGAACAAATGAAGGGTTATATTTTCACTTGTGTGAACTGATGCTGGTGGAATACCGTATACAATTTATACACATTCACCTTTAGAACCCCTATCAATTCTGAAGGTAATTAGTGCAATTTCCATAGTGTAACAATTAAGTTCCCACTGTACATCAAGATTTGATATACAGTAGAATAACTTCGTTGCGTTACGACTGCTGATAAGTTTGTGAACTGACCAATAGTTAAAACAACCAGTAGTGCGTAAAAACCGTTACTCTGTTGTCATTGTCCTAGATAGGCCGTTTCGTGTAGCATTGCACCACATAATGACAGCAACCCCCCAGGTGGGATGGCCAAGTGGGATAGGTGGAATAGTGGAATTGAAATGAGGAAAAAAAAACCGGTGGGGTAGGTGGAATAGGAGGATCGGACTACTGTTCCTAACTTTAATATGTTTGCAGTAGGTATGTGCCCTTGCAGGGCATCTCAACACTTAGAATTACTAAATCAATCTGTCACAACTTCCAAACCACAACGAATCCGGTCCTAAAATCCCTAAACCCGTTTTTCTAAAGTATTCATGCCGCTCTCGTCACCTCACAAGTCACAAAGCTAGCTTCAAGGGGACAAGAAATAATTATTATTTTAATCAATCCAATATAACTGGTTGACCACGGGTCAGAAAGGCTCTTGAAACCACCAATCTCACGAATCTATTTACACTCTTCAATCAAACCACAACCAAATCCATCTGCGTCTTAAGAACCTGTTGTTCTCAAAGAAGCATAGTATTCATGCCACTGTCGTCACCTCACAAGTCACAACGTTGACCTCCGCGCCCCAAAGTACCTTGCCCCAAGTGAGGAGGGTCACTCGATCGCGGTCAAGCCTTTCCGCCCAATTGAACGCATCCGCCCGAAGGGCTGAGGGCCCTGAATTATTCAAGGGAACAAGAACAAAATTTTTTGGGTTAAGATTTATGACTGTAGTTTAAGACGATATATAGTTGTTTACTTAACATTGACTTGAATGTTTTTAAATAATTTCACCACAATGAGTGCAATAAAATATTTTTATTTGATTTGAACAGGTAAGTAATTAACAGAAACAGTAATTTCATGTCTTGAGAAAAAGTGATTACTTGCTCAGTGGTCTTGAGTTCGAAAGACAAGACTAAAAACGTAGTGATTACTTGCTCAGTGGACAAGACACAAATGGCTGACCAAAAACTAAGGACCTACATAGAGTCAAAGAATATATACACTCATGTACGTAGTGATTTTAATCCATAGAGCAGGAGCAGCAGCGGCTTCCGCACCGGAAGTGCGTTGCTCTATGTTTAACCTATTGAAAAGTCAACTGAGCGATAGTAGAGTACGTTTCATCGTATATTCCCTTTTTTGTTTGGTTGGTATATATATATAAACGTCCATGACCCAGGTGCATATACTCGTATTCATCATACTAACATTTGCCCCTACCGGGATTCGAACCCGCGACCTCAGAGTAAACGACATTTTGAAACCTGTGTACGTACCACTACCACTACTACCACGTGTGCCAAATGTTTTACACATCAATAATAGTTATTTGTTATGCAAGGCTGGAAAGTTGGTTATTTAGCGGCGAGTTATTTTTCACCTCACAACAGCGAGGAACATTTTATGGTTGCTTCCGCGGTCAACTTCCGGTAAAAAATTATTTAAACATAAAGTTTTATCTAAATATACCTTATTCTCGTTGTTTTAATGATATAAAAAACTAAAATTATAAAAAAGGAGTATTATAATTAATTCAAAGTTATTTAAAGTAGGAATATATTGTTTCTTATTAATAAGAATAAAAACGATTCCGTAAATGTTGACACTGACATGAGGTACAAGACACAGACAATTTAAAAATAAAGATTTATGTCACAGTTCGAAATCCAATTATAGGTTTTGAAATCTCCCCAGCCTAATATAAAATTATTATAACAAATAGTTTAATCTTATTGTTATTGTTTTTATGATTCAATGAACTAAAATAATATAATTAAACCAAAACGGGTTATTACAATTAATTTAAAGCTATTTAAAATAAGAATCAAATATAACAAAAAAGTCAATAGTGCGATTCGGAACGCATTATGACTTATTTTTAGGTAGTAAAGTGCTAGGCCGCAAAAAGCGATTTTCTACGCCTAATCTGATTGACAAAACCTCCTTTTCAGAGCGTGTGAGGTGAAAAATAAATATGCTTATCTCACTTTATCAATTTTGCTTACTTATATATTTATAAATCCTCTAGTTCTAGTTGTCTCTTTAGATATTAAAGTATGTACTTCACCGATCAACCATCAGGTAGTAACATATTATTACAAGAGCTGCGTTGCGAAAATAACATTCCTTTACCGTGGTACAGTCGGGCAACTTACCGGTTGACCAGTAGTTTTTTTGTGGAGTTTTATTTAAAAAAGTAATAGATGTATAGAAAACGTTTATATTACAAATAATAGAACATCATCAGGTGTTTCATCTATACTATATAATATTATAAAGCTGAAGAGTTTATAACTTCTTTATGTGATAATTTTTAATCAAGTAAATATACTAGACTATTTTTATGTGATAATTTTTAATCAAGTAAATATACTAGAAAAAAGCAACTTGTCTCATGTCGCCCTGACGGGACACGAACCCGCATCCTTGGGAATCCGGCCCAATGCACTGACCAATTATGCTACAGAGACCTACGAGAACACGTTGAAATTCTCTAGTATATTCACCTTTTTCTACGGTGTTGGCCACCGTCGTTTCATCAATGAGAGAAATATCCTCGCATTCGAAAGAAACATCTTTACAGATGTTTGACTATCGATTAAGATGAAACTGCCATCTACTTAGGTATAACTTTTTAATTTTGCATTTTACAATGCTATTTTTATGTGATAATTTTGGGGCGACATGAGACAAGTAGCTTTTTTCTAGTATATTTACTTGCTGAAGAGTTTGTTTGTTTGAACGCGCTAACCTCAGGAACTACTGGACCGATTTACAAAGCTACATTTCTCCCGAGTGACATAGGCTATATTTTATCCCGGTATTCCCGCGGGAACGGGCACCACGCGGGTAAAACCGCGAGGATCCGCTAGTTTGAATAATAAATTATTTCTTTGACCTTAGTACTTTCCGGAAAAATCCCAAAAAATCTGTACTGGTCAACCGGGAAGTTCCCCGATTGTACCATTAGACAATACCATTGATGGTACGGCGGCAATTTATTTTTGCCCTAATGGCTCAATTTAATATTGTGGCGCCTACAGAGCATTCAAATATTGAAATCGACAAAATAACAAATTAAACTCGCAAATAGTGATTAAACAAAACTTTATTATCAAACAATAAAACTTCAAAAGCCTTACACACATCACGTCACATAATAAGCCACGCCAACTCTTCACCGTTTGATTGTCAAGAAAATATTTATGTCAGATTGAAATAAAATCGTTACAATCTATCCTTATCTGGGAAAATAAGAATTTTTACCATGATCTTTCCGCTCTTAATTACTGCATAGGAAGAATATGTAATAAATTAATACCAGATTTTATTTCATTTGGCCACACGTTTGGTATGAAAAAGATCAAAGATATTGTTCAGAATTCAAATTACCAAGTCTATCCAGAGGCCCTACCAACAGCTGTCATTGCAATGTTGAAGTAATCTTGATCGAAGGACAGATCTATACACTGCGTAAAGCGCCATACAGTACTACTAAAACATTGATGAACAGAGGCAATGCCATGACCACTTATAGCGATTCAGCTCAGATAGTTTAGGTTGATTGAGTGAAACGCTGCTATACATACGCATGTATAGCAGCATCTAGCTCACAAGCACTATCGGAACTAAATGGCTCTGAGAGATCATGGTACACCTCCAGCTCATGATAAAGCCCCAGTTCTTCCGCAGTACCATGGCAAAGGTTCTAAGCTGTTATACGACGGCCACCTTGACGACTGTCTGCAGCAGCAGGAGGATGGTGATGAAGAAGAGCACCGTGGGCTGCATCTTCACCGCCTTGGAGGACATCAGGGCACGCGGTGCCGGCACCGCTGGCATAGCGAACGCTTGGTTGTTGCAGCGGCTTAGCTGGAAAAAGATTTATTTTAAAAAATTACATGTAAACATACTGAGTAGCTCGGTGGTGCAGTGGATCGCGTGCGCGCAGCCTGTTACTTACCATAATGTATGAAGAAGGCTAAAGGTCGGTGCATACGTAACGTGTTTTATCCCGGACGGGACGGGACGTGGAGCTTTGGAAATATTTTCATAAACAATGTGGACTAAACGCATACATCACGGATGCGCGGACGGGACGAGAACGTGGCATTTTCTATGAAACGACACTACGTCCCATCCCGTCCGGTATAAAACACGTTACGTATGCAGCAACCTTAAGAATCTCCCCGTCGTTTATAAAAAAAAAACTTTTGTAATGGTCAGGGTATCTAGTATCTCGATGTACTGCGAACTTTGGAAGCAAGTCAAGCCGCTGGTACCGGCTAAGGTTGTATTTGCAGTCGTTAAAACGCACACATCTGAATAAAATAGTAAAAAAAACCGGCCAAGTGCGAGTCGGACTCGCGCACCGAGGATATGGAACCCTTAAACCTGTAGGTATATAAGTAAAAGTTCACCCATCACGACAATCGAGTCATAGTTATGGTATTTTTATTGCAAAATGAATTTTAATATTTTCAAAAATATTTTTTATTTTAACTAAAAATGTACGGTTTTCCCAATTTTTCCTTTATCTGTACTATTAAGACGTGACTTCGTACCAAATTTCAAGATTCTAAGTTCACGGGAAGTACCCTGTAGGTTTTGATTCCCGTGCGAGTTTCGAAAATTTGCGGCATAAACGGCTGTATCTTTTGATTGCTTTGGCTTAGAAGTTTGATTTTTTCACAGCTCCAAAGGACAGTAGACCTGAGTATAAGACATAAATTTCAGTTTGATACCTCCACGCGTTCCTGAGAAAAACGGTCTTGACAGACGGACGGACGGACAGACGGACAACAAAGTGATCCTATAAGGGTTCCGTTTTTTCCTTTTGAGGTACGGAACCCTAAAAAAGAGTTTGAAATGCTCAAGTCCGTATGTATAAGTGCTGTATACTGTACATATTTAATTCGTCACTTGCTAGCAGGACACCGGTGTCCAGAGAACAATAGATTAAATATTGTGCCTCATAACTCGGGGCCTGCAAGACCTTTTCTTGAATTTATTGATAGGTTATATTCGGTCGGTGTAAGCGTAGTTGATCTTTATACAATATCAATTATTAAAATACATCAGGGCCCTTAGCCAAAGTAACAACTCATAAACGATAACGAAGTTCGAAAAGAATTAAATGTAAAGGATTGGCGGATTGGCATAGGTCGCGCTAAATCACGTGCTCTTACCGCAAGTTAATTGGCGCATATAGACAATAACGAATCGAATTATCGTCTCGCTACACAGCGATGTTACTTTGTCTACGGGCGCAATTCATAGGACTTGAAGCCAATAATATAAAGTTGCATGAACTTCATCCATAAACTCTTTAAGTATTGCATTTTAATTAACATAGCCGAAAACTTTTACGTTTAATCGAGTTTAATATAACCGCAAGTTGAATGAAAAATTCTTGACCCAAAATTCCCTAGTAGGTAATTTCTGGGTACTCAACTGAATTATTGTCACTGTCGCGGAATGAAGAAACATTTGAGACACTAATTAACCCAAGAAATGGGTCAAATACTTAGTAATGAGGGAAATTTATACTCAAACGCAGTAGAATAATGAAAACTAAAATTATACGTTTATATTTTACATCTCACCTTTTAACCCCATAACTAAAAAAACTTGCAGTAGTTAAATTCTCTTCACGTTTAATATTTTTCATTATAATTGACTTTAATGATTACTAAAAAAAAACATTTTCTATTTCAATATTCGATCAATACAGTTAATGAAAAAAAAGGGCAATTGCTTACCACCTCAACTTTTTGACCATAGAGCAAGAGTTGGTTTGTGTACACTTTCTTAAATTCAGTACCTAGATATAAAAAAAATGATTACCACCGATATTTCGCGTACTTGTGATTATATATTTTTAGATTTTCATAAATAATGTTAAAAAGGATCCTAATAAACATAATAATAATGTATAAATAATTAACTCCGCCCTATTAAGGGTTAACTGTATTGCTCAACTACTGAAAAAAAATGAAAATCATCGAATTACATTTCAATATTCAGCTGATAAAATGGTAATGCTGGCTTGCCTTGTAAAACTACATACTTTAAAAAAATGCGAACTAAAGAAACTACCTGTTTTTCAATATGCAATGCCATGTTGATTATAAGACGAAGAATCACACGTATAGAATCAACACGCTTACTTTTATATTGCTCCCAAAACTCTGCGTAAGGACCCTAAGAGGCCCTTAATACCTAAATCACGTGGTCAATTGTCATCGTTACCGCAATTTGATTGGCGTATAAAAACGATAACTAATTTATTTATCGTTTCACTACAAAACGATGTTACTTTGTCTACAGGCCGGATGGAACAAGGCTATAAAGTATGGTATTGGGCGTGCATGGATGAATAAAGGGGAAGGAATCAACCACGCAGGCCCAATGCAATTCAAGGTTGATAATCCGTTGATGAGGAAAAGAAGTTAGAAAAAGTTATCACCTCGCAACAGGTAGTTTCCGGTGAGCCGACACATCCAGACCTGCAGCCGCGCACCACGGCTTCGTACGTAGCTCCTTTAGATATGACGGAAGTGAAGCATTTGTCTTCGGAGCTGTGGCATGTTATTGTGTGCACCCTGAAACCAATACTCTATATTGAAATCTACCTTAATGTTTATTAATCAAGTGTCAGTCAACATTTTCAAGTACAGAGTATGTTAACATGCCATACTCTACATAAAGCGTGGAAGCAAGGAGGAGTTTAATTTCAAAGAAGATTCTGATGTATTATGGCTTTAGGAAGCAAGGATCTTCTATTCCTGCAGCCACTGAAATAATGGTTAACTTGCAGATTTTGGAGCTCTGTCCACAATTTGTAACAGTAGATTTTGGCTTAACTGTGGCGACTTATTTACCTGTATTTAGTTGGATCCAAGCAAGATCTTAGTGGCATCTTGAAGTACTTACTCCAATAGTCTCTTATTGACATTGGCTAATACCGGCAGTAGTACGGTACAGTACCAAGCAATACCACCTGGGCAGTATGATTCTCAACATCATCATCAACAACAGCCATTTTTAATCGATGGATACCACCATTTTTAATGATGCTACGCACAAAATACACTTTGCTTTACACAATCTGTAATTACCTGTATTTAGTTGGATCCAAGCAAGCTCTCAATGGCGTCTCACTCTTGTAAGCGCAGACGTAGCACTCCAGCGGTCGCTTCTTCACAGTCCTGGTGGCCAGCACGGGCTTCTGGCTAGGCAGCACCGCCGGCGCCCGCCGGCCTGCCGCGTGCTCCTGCTTCTCCAATTCGTCGTCATCCTCTTCCTCTTCGTCATCCTCATCCTCCTCGTTGTCTTCATTTCGGCTGGAACAATAGCCATTTGCTAAACCGATGGTCAGTACCCTTAGTACGAGTTTGGCGAACTATATTCGTTATCGAAAACTACCGCTTTGTCTTTTATTGCTTTACCGACATGATCTGCATTGATCTGATGGTTTTTGATGGTAAATGACAACTCGTACTACGGATAGGGATGGCCTTCTTCACACCATTACTGGTGTAAATTAATAATGACGGCTGACAATAATTTATTAAATAAGAGATTTAGCAAAGTTCTAGTACTATGTTGATTAAAGAACAGATAGGGATTAGATTAGATTATCAAAGATAATGTGAGTATGGAATAATGTCTAACAGGTTTTAAACACTGGGGCTTAGGTTCAGTCATTTAATCAAGATCGTGATCAATTAGCATGGTATTTGTACAGCAACTAATTATTACTTATTAACCAGAATTTAATTAAATTTACATTTGCAGCTCAAGTTGAAAGAGCATACGTATTCAATGTAGGCAAAAATGCATTGCCAAGAATTTGCCAAAATAAGATAATTTTTATATAGAAAAATATTGGAAATAATTGACTCAGCCAAAAGTTCAGAATAACTTGTCGATGGAGACAGGACTTGTTGATTTTTTCCAATATTTTTCTATTAAAAAATTATCATATAAAAATAGCATTGAAAATGCAAAAACTTGAAAGTTAGAAATGTTTTAAATTTACCAAATTTCTAAGTAAACCTATTAAGAGTCCAATGAAAATGTACAGTAATATCAACTCGGTACGTACCTGTTGATCGTGATTCGAGTGCGATGCAAACGTTTTGGGTTCTCCAGGTTTTCCACGGCAGTCCGGCTACACCAAGAAAATTATTCACTAACTGCTCTCCCAACTTTTTAACATAATTCATTTATCAAAACAGTGTCAGTACCTTTTAGAGAAGATAGAAATCACAACTTATAAAATTATAAATACTGTACTATAGTGACCGTAGACAATGTTATTGTGCCTAATTTCAAGTCTTCTCTCACTTCGTCTACGATTGTAGTTTTGAGTAAAGGTTTCATATCATCATTGACTACTTACTCTTCCTCCTCATCATCATCTTGAATCTTGGAGCCAGTCCTTGTGGGCAGAAGCAGCAACAGTGCAAGCACCAAGCAATACCGCCACCTAATCATCTCACCACCCCTTCTATAACTAAATAAATAAAACTACATGCACTACACTGGATTTGTCATTTTAATACCGAAATGAAACGATTTTACATTGACTTTTTGGGGTGATCAAGAATTTTGCAACTGACAGTAGTTTTAATTTTTTTCGTGTTTGGAATTTCTTTTTTGTTTTCATCTGCCAGGTTGCGTGTAAACTTCTTGGCGATGCATTGTTCCATGGTATTATAGTTACAGAGTACCTTATATTATTTTACCAATAATTATTATCCTTATTAGTACCTAAGAGTTCAGATACAACGGGCTCAGACTCTGAGCGTCTTTAAAAATGAAGTGAAGAAATATTACCTTTCCCTATAAAATATACCTATTGTTCATCGGTTTGCAGACATTGATGTATAATATTTCATGTTTATGTAAGTTTATAACTTTATGTATATATGTATGTTTATTTATAACAAATATTTATAATGGTTTCTGTCCATTATTATACACCCTGCTAGTTTTTTCTGTCAATCTCTCCATACTGCGGGTTGTCTGGAAGAGATCGCTTTAAGCGATAAGACCGCCCTAATAAGGCTTCAATTTATTAAAACTTTATTGTAAATGTAATATGGGCATGGTGTTATAATAAATAGTTATTGTAATGTATTGTAACAGTCCAATATGATTTAGAGGGAAATCAAAGATTTTTTTCGCACACTAAATACTTTTTAATGTTTAAAAGTAATAATAGTTCCTTTCAAAAGTATTGATATATTCGTAAACTACTTAGGTATATTTTTATTGAAGCAACTTAGCCAAGCCAATAGTACTTTTATTTTATTGGTACAAAGCGAACACAAGTTTAAGCTTTTTATGATAAAATTGGGAAAGAGAAGCATTTCAGACTGTTTACAATGAAATCATTCCATGATTAAAAAAAAGGGCTATGTTCAATGATATGACTTAGTGCAATCTTAGATTCTACACAATAAATCAGCAGTGGCGCCATCTAGTGTTGAGGTTTACAAATTGCTACTCACAACTAGATGGCGCTGTACTTGAACAAATTTTAGCCAAAGAATTTTATACAGTAATAACGGTTGGTAACGGCGAAAATTCCGAAGAATTATGATTTTTCTTGTAAGAATGATATTGTTACATATTTATTAAGCCATAAAGCGTATGCTTTCGGGTTTAGAATAGAAGATATGCAATGCCGTTTTTCTACTTGTGATTTTCATTGAAAATAGAAACAAGCGGAATTACGAAAAACTGGATAAAATACAGATAAGTGTATTGCTTTGTATCTTTGTACTTTGTTCCTTACCTTGATCGTATTGAACACTATAATTTAATCAGAATATTAGGAACAAAGAAACCATCAAGTTAAAGTCATCGATTATCCATATAAAACTAATTTCAAATTTTTTTCAAAGTTAAGATTTTGAAATACTTTTATTTTCGTTGATTTTCTCAATATCATTTCTTATTACGCCTTAAAACCATGCATTTTTTTCTTTAATACGAGTATCAAACAAAAGTGTTTAGTTTTGTGGGTATTATTGTATAAATTTCTAATATTCCCAAATATAATGTCCGTGGTTTAACACAAGATCATGCGGCACATTTTCTTTATCTCATTCTCTTACAAACTATACGAGTAATCGTTTTATACTAAAATCCATAAAACTATACAATTTGAAGTATTGTCACATCGACATTTTTAAGCCTATAAAATACAAAATGTTGTTAATTACTCAATAGTCTTTAAATTATTATTTTCTTTGTACTCATGTATTACTGGCTTGTTTGAATATGTTATAACTACCTGTTGTTTATGCTAGACTATGACCTGCTTATTCAACTTTAGACATCAATGTTTAAAATGTATTTGCGGAAACTGTAGTGGCAAATGTGTAATTTATTTGTGAAACCTACATGTATTGTAAAATTGCTGTTTGTTTTCCTAATAAACTAACTAAACAATTTAATAACGGCATATACCTTAGTTCTCTTTGTCAAGACGTTGTTAGACCGATTTATTTAAAGCTGGGAAGCGTTTTAATGTGCTTTAGGGTCAGAAAAAACATGACTTCCGATCATTCATTGACTATATCTTTCAAATTGAAATGATAACTGCATATTATTGCATATTATTATTACAAGTTAAACTACAGTTTTTCACACATTTGCGTAAGTTTTATTTACTTTGTTGACATTTTACAAATAAATAAGTGTCGATATGTAGCGGTTTTTACCGTTTCGATCATGGGATTCTTTAAAGTTGAAGTTTGTAACAAAAGTTATTAAATGTTCTTACTTCTTTGACATTCACAAGCGCTTGAAACAGCCTAGTCCTAATACATTATTGACAATTACAATCTAAAAACATTTTTGGTAGAGATGGGCCGACTAATTTGGAAGACTATTTATCGTGAAAACTTATTTTATTTGTGACACTGTTTATATTATTTAATGTAGGTAACTATTACATTTTAATAGAAATATAGAATAAAATAAAGACGACTTATAATTTATAAATCTGATATGACGAACTATCATTTTGAATATGGATTGGATCAAGAATTTCACTGTTTTACCTAATAATGATAAATCGGCATTGCAGAAAAGTCTGTTATTTGTAAACAAATAAATCGGTTAGTCGTCAAATGCTATTGTCATTGTATGAGTCATCTCTAAGGAGGAGGAAGCCAGAAGGAGGGTTATGTTTTTCGAGAGTATGTCATACATACTCTCGAAAAACATAACCATCATACATATGTATAATTGTTTGAACGGTTCGATGAATTTTAGCTTTTTTCTTATGAACTACGTGGAGACTCTTAGCCTTCATCATACCTGATGTTAAGTATTGACTAGGGCGGTTACAACCCGATACTCGGGTTCGTCGATCGATGAAAAATTCCAAATTATGCGAAAATAATGACACTTTTAAATTGCAGTTTGTGATCATCACGTTTAACATTTTGTATATTTTATAGTTTTCGGAACAAATAGACTCGAGTACCTACCTTTAATTTGATACCTTACTCGGCCGCGTACTACGCGCCAAAGTCCCTATCGAGTCGTCACAAATTTTGCGAACCTGAATTAAGTATATAGATAAGGCTGAAGATGGAAGCGAGCCTCTCCCGGAATCCTCAATCGCTGAGGAACTGATTATCTTATCTTTAACTGCCGGAACACAATAATGCTGAAAACATTATTGTTATGGCGTCAGACTTAGATAAGATGGTGGTAGCTAGCCAGGCGGACTTCCAATAAGTCCTACCACCAACCAAACCGAATACAATATGTATACCCTCTGGGGATCGAACTCGGGACCCCTGATGGTTATTACCGCTAGACCACAGAGGTGTCGTCAAAATTTAAAAAACTATCAAACCCGCGTACTTCAAAAAACAAGCTAACTGAAATTATGGAAACAAGATCGAATATAGTCATGCCCCCGACGGCATGTATTCGTCGTCGTCGTCGTCTCAGCCACATAACACCCATTGTTGGGTATAGGCCTCCCCCAAAATGGGGGGGGGGGGTGTTAGCCATAATCGCCAAGCGTGGCAAGCGGGTTGGCGATCGCATTATGGCCAAGTTTGTAGGAGACGCTGCTGCCCGTCTCCTGATGGCCGAGTCTTTTACGACACCCACGGGATGAGAGGGGGTAGTGCTATTCTAAACCGACACTACACAGCTACGGCATGTATTAAGTTGAACAAATAATTTCTGTATTTGATCTTCTTTCCATTTTTCAGTTGGCTTGTTTTTTGAAACATACGGATTTTTTTGTAAGTGTCAATATTTCAAGGTAATAAATCCCAGCCACAATCTTTACAATTACAATAATTTATTCAAATCCTAATCCCATATTCATCTTTCCACCAATAGCCATTGTGGTCGTGGTGAAGCCCTAGACTAGAGTAACCTTTTTTTGTTTTCGGTTTATTTAACTACTAATAGTCCTCTATAAATGTAAAATTTTCAAAGTAAGAATACCCAATGTCCATCTTTACAATTACAATACTTTGTTGTAAATCCCGTGTTCATCGTTCCACCAACAGCCATTGTGGTCGTGATGAGCCCACAGTAACCTTTACGTCGTTTGAGCACTGCTGAATAAATGACGATCAGTTCCTTCATTCACGCACAGTGGCGCCGACTAGCGAGCGTTTGCGTACTTTACTCAATTGTAGCCAGAATTCCCTTTTTTATTCGGACCACAGAACAAAAAAGAGGTCTTGTTCTGTGATTCGGACACTGGTTTAGGCCTTGGTAGGTAGAGGGAAGGCTTTAAAAAGTACCTATTTATTTTAGAGTTATTTATATTTTTAAAGCTTTAAATGGTCAGGAATTAATATATGAAAAAAATCAACTCAGCCACAACGCCACAAGTGTTTTTTTTTTAATGAATGATGGGGAGACTCTTAGCCTTCATCATACCTGATGTTAAGTATTGATAAGGCTGGAGATGGAAGCGAGCCTCTCCTGGAATCTTCAGCCATTGAGGAATTGGCTATCTTATCTCGAACTGCCGGAACACAACAATGCTGAAAACATTGATGTTATGGCGTCAGGCTTAGATAAGATGGTGGTAGCTAGCCGGCGGGCTTATAACAAGTCCTAGCCCCCAACCAAACCGAATACAATATGTACCCTCGCTGAGAATCGAACCCGGGACCCCTAGGTCTGATACCGGTGGTTGTACCACTAGACCACAGAGGCGGTTATAATTAATTCTCTGGGACTCGAACCGACGACCTTTGGAAATCCAGTTCAATGCTTTTGGATGGGTTTCCAAAGGTCGTGGGTTCGAGAATTTATCATAGATATAAAAATAGAAATATTCAAAAATTCAAAAACCATAAAAAAGTAATGGAGATTATAATATTAGCATTAAAATTCATTTTAATAATTTTGCCCAGAACTTACTTATTTTAAAAATTATAAGCGGAAGAGTCTTTTAATAGTAAGGTGTATGGCCCTCCTCGTGTTCGCGATCACTCAGTCCCGAATACACGACCTCATTAAAAAATGAACCCCAACAAACAGCCTTTCGCTCACAAAAACCAAGCGCTCAAAGCGAAAAGCGCTACCTGCCGGCGAGTAGCGGAACTACACCACTCGCGTAACCAACCTCTGTACTTTTTTAATTAGCTTCATACACTGGCTGAATGCGTGAAATACGTTAGATTTTCCCCAACGTGGTTAGTTTTGCTTTGACTCGAGTATGTTAATTCACAAGTACTCAGTCAACTGCTTTTTGAACTATTCAAATAAGGACTTATAACCATGTAATAAGCTTCATTTTGCAAGTTTGAACATTTACTAAAGACTTAATTGGCAACGGATGCGTTATTTGAAAACACGCACTTGAAATAAAGAAATTATCGCATTAAACGGCTTGTATTCGCAACGTTTAAAAGTAGTTAATTTTAAGAGTAATTTTATTTCTAAATAAATTATGATCGCAAGTGAATACAGCTTTCACAAAACAAAATTATTACATATTTCTTATAACTTAAAGTTTTTTTTACAGATTCACTCGGAATAAAACGGTATATTATACATTTATAGCAAATAACCCTTTCGAGATTTAATTTCGGCTGCAGCTGTAATTTTATCCTTTTCCACGCAATCTTTTTTTGTTTATTCCAAAGTTGAAGAAAATTATTATTCTGGTTATTGTGAGAAAAGGAAACAGACTGACAAACAGTTACTTTAGCATTATTAATAGCATTCACTTTGAAGACTAAAAACTGATTTAAATCTTAAACAGTGCACATAATGTGTCAAAGAGATTAAATTAAATAGTTTCTAAAAACACGGGACAAAGTTGAAGACTAAGTAGGTTATTTCTTGCTAGTATTTAATTTGTATACGAGTATAGCATTGTGAAGCCACACTCACTCATATTTATTGAATAACTCTGAGAGACTGATGTGCTTATGAACAAGCCAAGTGGATTTCAAGCTATGTAGATTTTTTTCAAAAAGTTTGCCAAATTACTCTAAAAATATTTATTTATTTATTTATATAATTCTAGGAAGACCAACAGCAAGAAACAGTTATATAAAGTACGAATAAAAGTAGATGGCTAATTAAAGGTCCTCACAAATATCAATAAAAAACAATTTAAAAAATGTATGAATTATCAATTTTCAAATGTAGTTCAAATGAATATAAACGTCCAAAAATTTTGTAGCTGACTGAAAAGTGGCTAGTTTGTAACTACAAAGTTTCTAAGTCGCACCACTGCATAAAAAGTTACTGTAGGTACACTTCCAGCTCAAGAACACTGATTCAACCCTAAACCGTTCACGGCGTCGTTGTACGACGTAAAAACTTCTTTTTATCTGTAGCGTTAGTTGAGAAACTCTGTACCAAGACCAAGTTCACTTTCGCTGTGAACTAATTTTTGTCGGGTGTCAGGGTCAGGCGCGCGCTATGATAAAATAAAATATTCATTATGATTGCTCAGCGCCGCGAACATCGCGTCGCTGCGTTGTGGCGCTGTCGTGAATTGGTTGTTGTGTGATAAATATTAAATAAGAAAATATACTAGAAAAAAGCAACTAGTCTCATGTCGCCCTGACGGGATTCGAACCCGCATGCATCCTTGGGAATCCGGCCCAATGCACTAACCAATTATGCTACAGAGACCTATGGGGACACGTCGAATTTTTCTAGTATATTCACCGTTGGAAGAAATACCAGAATGTTGGGAAAGAGGGATATTATTATTTCTAAGAGAATATAATCAGGATTAAGAAAAAGGTTTGTGAAACAGTATTTTAGTAAAATTTCATGTTATAGACAATTTTTAAACTGGCTTTTAGTGAAAATTAAAAACTTTCTTTCTGCCGAAAAATTACCGCGTGGTATTGACGCACCTTTATATGCTTGCTATAATATTTTAAAAGTTAATTTAAGTATATCAAAATAAAATTTACAGCACCATACGCGCTTACAAAAAAAAAGAATCATATTATATCAATCATATCATATTAATCATATTAAAAAAAAAAATCTATACATAATACACCAATCCTCAACAGTCACACAATCTAAAAGAAGAGTCGAAAACTGATGCAAAAATGTCTCCGACCTACCCCAAGCGGGAGTGATCGCACAGACGGCGACTTTCTTTCGCGTTTTTCTTTAATTACCCCATTAATTGCGTGGGGAAGGCGATTAGCGATTCGATTGTCGCCCGACTTTTGTAGACAACTTCTGAGACTTGTAGTCAAAACTTTTATGGTGTTACTTATAAACGTGGTGTAAAGTTACACTTAGATTAAAACTGATGCTGACTTTGTTTTTCTTATTAGCGAACAAACGTTTAGCTTCGAACAGCTTCAGTTTTATGGTATAACTTTACACCACGTTTAAGTATATGTAATCACATTAAATTTTAGCCATAAAACGCAAGTGATTAGATGGAGCATAAATATTAAACAAGAAAATATGCTAGAAAAAAGCAACTAGTCTCATGTCGCCCTGACGGGATGAGACTAGTTGCTTTTTTCTAGTATATTTTCTTGTTTAATATTTATCACATAAAAATAGCATTGTAAAATGCAAAATTAAAAAGTTATAATTAGATGGAGCATGTTGTTACAAGACTGTATCTATACTATAATGTTACTTTTTACTGACATTATATTCTAATGTCAGTAAAAAGTGGCATTATAGTAAAGAATAGGAATACTATTAGTGTTGTGTGTGAGGGTAAGTATAGAAAAAACTGGACGGTGGATCAAGACTCCACCTCGGACGACGGTGAGACGTAGCATCGCATCTCCAGTCAGCTCGTTACCACAGCCGATGTAACTTGGCCGAAACGTCGGGAAAATTAGTTAGGTGAAATACCTATCGTCTTCTACGCGTTTAATACCCGTTCCAATTTTCAATATTTATAATGTAACGCGAAAGTTTAAAAGTTTATATTATATCCTAACTGTATCCTTACTAATTATCTAAATATATAAAAGAAGAAACTGACTGACTGACTGACTGACTGACATATCAACGCACAGCCCAAACCACTAGGTCTAGAGACTTCAAATATGGCAGATAGGTTCCTTGTGAGGTCTAGGGGTGCACTAAGAGAGGGTTTTTCGAAATTCTACCCCTAAGGGGGTGAAATAAGGGATGAAAGTTTGTATGAAAGTCCGTCAGTTTTGGAGTCAGGATCTTCAAATTTTATATTTAGGTTAAAGATTAAAAATAAACATTTAAAATATATAAAAGACAAAAATTACTGACACCTATACTTATCAACGCAGAGCTCAAAGTACTTGACGGATTGAGTTGAAATTTGGCATGTAGATAAGTAAGAAAGGATTTTCCCTTAAGGGGAAAGTAGAATCTACGCGGACGAAGTCGCGGGTAACAGCTAGTAAATAATAATTATGTTTTGTTATTAATTTTAATTTTAATATGTAGGTAAGTCTTTAAGGTACTTATTATATGGGCCTTAATGCCTGAAATAAATGGTTAAATAAATAAATCCTAATTCTAACTTATATTATAAACGCGAAAGTAAGTTTGTTTGTCCTTCCTTCACGCTCTAAATAGGCAATGGATGGATGGGCAAAGGAATATCTATGGACTGCTTCCGTGTTTCGCGAGTAGTGGGTAGCGACTAGAGACGAGACATATCCAACTTTTCCATTATTCTTCTGTTCTTAGATTGTAGCCAATACAAGAGGTTAGAACCAGTGTCATTACATTGTTATCGCTGCTATTGCACGACGACCTGTTTGGCGCAGGGGTTCTAAACCCACCTTCTGCGCCAGAGGTCTCGGGTTCGATCACCGGACAAGACAAATATTTGTGTGCATGAACATGTATATTTGTCTTGGTCTGGTTTATGTTTATCCGTTATCTAGTATCCGTAACACAAGTTCTTCACGAAACTTAACGTGGAGAGAGAGGCTAGATAATTGGTGTGATTGTATACAATTATTTATTTATTTATAGAAGATGATTATTTAAGCTTTTTTGGATCGTCACTGAATCTCTTTAGTTTTCACTATTTAAATAAAATTTGAATATGTTTTACAGTTAAAAATGTACTTAATCCCTAGATACTTTTGATGTGAGTGTGTAGATATTAATATTCATCAGAATTGGTTCTCTTCGTCAGACGTGAAAAAGTTTGGAGAGCTGAAAGCTAAGTCATTTCATAGAAATGACTTAGCTTTCAGCTGCCGTGGTCTCGGGTGAGTCACCCGAGACCACGGCAGCTGAAAAGGTACTGAAACGCCAGGAAACCAAAAAATCTTTAAAAGCCCTTATAATATAAATACCATTACATATCGGTAATAACCAGTGTGCACTGAAATCCGTAAATGTTGTTTTATTTCTGGACTATAAAGGGCAGAAAATGGTTGTACGGGCTATTCAAATTGGGTGGACTGTATTGCGGACAAAAAATTATGGATAAAAAACGCAAGGTCAACAAATATACAAGGTAGGACCTTGACCGCCTCGTGGTGCTGCTTAACGCTGGAGGTAGCCTGGACCGTCCCTGGAGTTGGCTGTTGCAGTTTCTTGAGGAGTTCGGCGGATAACACTTCACATCATCAATATAATTGTCTATAAGGGACAGATGACACTTCACATTATCGGTGCAAACGCGCGAGCGGCCATTAGAAAAAACCCAAAAACTTCTCTAAACCCAAAATCTACTACCGGCAGTGCTGCCAACAGGTTGCGTTGACAACTACCACCACTAGGGGGCGCAGCAATGTCTCGCTCTCTCTTATGCAAGACAAGGTATGTGCGAAAGGGAAATGGAATATAGGGAAGTGAGGATAGGGAGTGTCGACCAAATTAAATAATCGAATTTGAAATCGATGCTGCCAACTAACAAATAATTACGCGGCACATTTGAATTGTATACCGCCGGTATACATTCAAATTCAATGATGAGAGCGAAGAAACTTAGGATGTGCTTAAACTTTTGTCTTCTTAAGGTGGTACGACTTCCATACAAACAAACATTGCACATTAATTGGTTCATCATACATTAATAATTCATAAATACATGTGCAACTAACTCGTTTCAGTTATTTGTTTTCATAGGAAAAAGGAACTAGACGTCGCATCATCACGTATTTTTTTATTTCAATCAGCGTAACTTCTATTGTTATTCTAAACCTTATTTTTTCGTCTTCAGAACACTAGAACAAATAAAGAAAACAAAAAGTCTAAATTTATCTTGGTGCACACCTGCAAGGAACCACACAAGCGAGAAGTGTCGCAAACGGGCACATAGCCATGACGTCGTCGTCATCGTCATCGTCACCGTCATCGCCGTCATAGCCGTCTCAGCCACATGACACCCACTACTTAGTATAGGCCTTCCCCAAAGACGATCGGTCCTGCGCTGCCCGCATTCAGCGGCTTCCCGCGACCGCACACCGGCATCCGGTAATAATCCAGCTAACGGTATACTTCTTCTCGTAAAACCCTTCAACGATAGGGTTTTTTGTAATTCCTACATATTTCGTAGGAATGGAACGTTATGACATTTTTAGTATGAAAGTGATAGCGTCAGCGAGAGCCCTTGTAGGGGGTTTGAAAATTCGATAGCTATAGCGATAGCACAAACTATACCGTTAGTTAGGCGGTCGGGGTGCAGATCGTCCGTCAGTCCACCTTGTCAGGGGCCTACCCACGGAGCGTGACGTCGTTAAGAAATATAAAAAAATTACAAAGGAAATGTATGGATTGCGTCTGTGTTACGCACAAAAGGATGACAACGCGGAACAGCTTACTGCTTCAAACCTCTTTCTTGTATTTTGTGGTTCATATAGATTCATGCGAGAACAGATGAAATGAGAACCAAACTACCTCTAAATCGCTTTAAAACTCCAGCAAACCCATCCCGTTTCCCAAACATTTCCCAATTTAGAAACCCCACTACAGTAACTAGCGAGGTAAATGAGACTTACACACGCAAGCTAGACCAGTTTAACGAGACCTATCAATGCCTCCGGATTACCCCTCTGTCCTACACAAATAGACAAGTCAGGGTGGCGAGGGGGGTCTCAGTAGGTTGGTCCTGTCGTGTATATAGTACATGGTGCCGTCAGAGTTAACATCCAAGTTATTAGACGTTTCGGAAATTCGGTTTCGTCCCGCAAGCACCACGGGCTATGCTGACGTAGAGGGATGGGGTAGGTATAATCGATAGAGATATATAAAAGCTTAAAAATACAATAATAGCAATAAGTTTAATAGTTAATAAGCAAGCGCGTTTCATCCTAGATCGCATAATCGCTTACCATCAGGCGAGATAGCGGTCAAGCGCTAACCTATACATAATTAAAAAAGTACACAATGTAAGTAACGGGTATTAGGTGTCAATCATGAACTCAATACTGCTCTATAAAATAATTTTCAATAATAGCCAATGACCTAGTAAGACCGGTTCTGGAGCTGTATTTTTGAATCATGTAATTGTGGAGGTTTGTAATAGGCTTTTAGTTTTTATACATCCTACTAAACTGTATCGAGAGCTGTAAACCTTCCTAAAATAGAATAAATAAATAAATAAATCAATCGTCGCGCGTCAAGCGCTTCGTTTCTACTGATTTTCGATGGAGAATTTCCATATTTTTGAATCGCTCAACTGCAACGAGTGCCCTCCACCTACACGTTGCAGCGAAAGCCAACGACACGCGACTTAAGTCGCATGCGTCAACACTATGTCATACGAGCGATTCAAAAACAGTGCCCTTGTGGGCCTACCATGAGTTTTCCGTTCCGTTTACTGTACAGTAAACGGGAGACATTTTATATGCGCATCTGTACAGCGCCTCTAGTGGGCAGTAGCAGAACTACAGATACAAAATGTCTCCCGTTTACTGTACAGTAAACGGGAGACATTTTATATGCGCATCTGTACAGCGCCTCTAGTGGGCAGTAGCAGAACTACAGATACAAAATGTCTCCCGTTTACTGTACAGTAAACGGGAGACATTTTATATGCGCATCTGTACAGCGCCTCTAGTGGGCAGTAGCAGAACTACAGATACAAAATGTCTCCCGTTTACTGTACAGTAAACGGGAGACATTTTATATGCGCATCTGTACAGCGCCTCTAGTGGGCAGTAGCAGAACTACAGATACAAAATGTCTCCCGTTTACTGTACAGTAAACGGGAGACATTTTATATGCGCATCTGTACAGCGCCTCTAGTGGGCAGTAGCAGAACTACAGATACAAAATGTCTCCCGTTTACTGTACAGTAAACGGGAGACATTTTATATGCGCATCTGTACAGCGCCTCTAGTGGGCAGTAGCAGAACTACAGATACAAAATGTCTCCCGTTTACTGTACAGTAAACGGGAGACATTTTATATGCGCATCTGTACAGCGCCTCTAGTGGGCAGTAGCAGAACTACAGATACAAAATGTCTCCCGTTTACTGTACAGTAAACGGGAGACATTTTATATGCGCATCTGTACAGCGCCTCTAGTGGGCAGTAGCAGAACTACAGATACAAAATGTCTCCCGTTTACTGTACAGTAAACGGGAGACATTTTATATGCGCATCTGTACAGCGCCTCTAGTGGGCAGTAGCAGAACTACAGATACAAAATGTCTCCCGTTTACTGTACAGTAAACGGGAGACATTTTATATGCGCATCTGTACAGCGCCTCTAGTGGGCAGTAGCAGAACTACAGATACAAAATGTCTCCCGTTTACTGTACAGTAAACGGGAGACATTTTATATGCGCATCTGTACAGCGCCTCTAGTGGGCAGTAGCAGAACTACAGATACAAAATGTCTCCCGTTTACTGTACAGTAAACGGAAAGAAAAACTCATGGTAGGCCCACTGGAGCTCTATTTTTGGATCTCTCGTATAACTTAAGTAATACGAATGCGACTAAAGTCACGCGTTGCACGTTTGTTTCGCTTGACTGCACCGAGTGGATGAAATCACTCGTTGTGGTCGAGCGATTCAAAAATACGGCAATTCGTATGTCGAACGAAAATCAGTAGAAGCTCAGGGGGGCAATTTTAACGCTGAGATATGTCGAATTCGACATTTTTCAAACCATAATTTCTTTATTAAAAATGTAAGTAAAATCTTTACTACGGTCATATTACTTTAGTTTCAATGATCTTTAACAATCCTATAATGTTGAAGCTTGTTTTCTGTGAGTTTTAAATATAGATTTATGGCTCTAAAAATGTACAATTCGAGATGTCGAAGGCGCGAGAATTGCCCTCCTGCACTCGACGCGCGACGACTGAATCATAAATAAAGACCCATCTCTGCAGTGACAGCAGTTTTATGGGTACGTATCAGAATGCCTAAAATTAAAATAACTAATGTTAAAATAACAAAGTACAAAAGTCTTAAATCATAATATCGAATGGTTCAAAATATCAAAAGTCATTACATCTAAGCTTGAATTTTTGACATTAAGATTGTAGCTATTTTAATTTTAGGCGTTTTAATTTTAGATCCCTATAGATCCCTTATATTATCCCTAAGTATCCCTGCTACTGCTTTAGTAGCGATAAATTGCGTTACCCGCCGTTTTATCGCTACTAAAGCAGTAAAGCAGCCCTTAAATGACGAAGAATGCAGGACCAGCGGAAAGTGCAATGAAACTGTAAACATTACCTTAAGTCTTACCATTGTTACACCAATGGTATCAAAGTGGCACTGAAGCCTGAAGTGGAAAAATTGTATAGTTCTAGTGAACAGCTAAACACTTGCTTAAGCGATGTTACCTCTAATTTCTAAATAAAAGACGCAGGGAAAGAGAAGCATGGCTCACTCAATTCCACTCTACTCCAATTCACAACCTTCACCAGATTGTGGGAGAACCGTGTGGATTTAACATAAACTCAAACCGTAAATAACATAAACTCAGACCGTCCCCGGTGTGACGGTCGCCATTTAAATTTGTTTCCGCCTCATAATAACTTCTTCTTATCGACATTAAAATCTCAATCCGACATTTTTCCCAACACTATCTCGGTATCCAGTTGGTAATACAAACGTTTGTAACCCACCGCCCGGTCCCGCTCCGGGCAAATACGTATGGTAAATATCCCTATGTACGGTACGTACGTACATGTACGACGCATACGAAGACGGATCCATACGGATACCGGCTGTGTAGTAAATTCTAAGTAGGTCAACTGGGCTCAGCTTAGAGTGATCAAGGAATAAGCAAATTCAGTGGAGAGAAAAGTCAATCTTCGTTTTCATTAATCCGACTGATGTAAATATAGTTCGTTTCACATTGCTTGCACGGAGGAGTATGAATTTTTACAAAGTTCAACATTATAACTTTTTAATTTTGCATTTTACAATGCTACTCTTAAGTGATAAATATTAAACAAGAAAATATATTAGAAAAAAGAATGCTTTTTTCCCAGTATATTATTTTCTTGTTTCGTATTTATCATAGTTAAACATCTTTAAGAATTATTAAAATTATGATCTTTTAATTGTTATGAAGTCATCTAAAAATCTACGGGTTATCTTTAGATCACTTGACCAATACTTAATACTTTTTAGAACAAACTTTGGTTGTTCTGTTGTGATCCAGTTATTTATTTATCTACAACGCAGAACCGCCTTCATCATACTTGATTGTTAGTATTGCTTCTCCCAGAATTCTTTCACTACTGAGGAACTATATGCCAAGTATATGGGAAAAAGTGCTTCAATTTAGTTTCAACTTAGGAAGGAACTAGCTTCTAATACACAAGTATTCTTTAAGAAGTCAGGGCTGTATGCACCTGTAAATTGTTATTGTTGCAATGAAAAGTAATCATTTTTATTTCATTTTAAGAATTGTTATGTTCATTGTATCTACAAAAAACATTGTCAAGTCATATGAAACTACTTGCAAAATAATAAAGCTCATAGGACGATGTAGCTCACATATCGATACTATGAATAAACATAACTACCTATTTTCTTAACATCATAAGAGGAAACGATTGATAGCACTTGGGGTTCCGTTTCCGTAGCCCGAAGAAAAAAGGAACCCATAATAATATCCTGTGTGCCAGTCATCAAAAACCCTTTCTTAACTCGCTCGCGGTTTCACCCGCGTGGTTCCCATTCCCGTGGGAATATCGGGATAAAAGGTATCCTATGTTCATAACCAGGCTATCTACTATCTGTGTACCAAATTTCATCCAAATCCGTTCAGTAGTTTCGGAGCCTATTCAATGCACACAAACATACAATCAAATCTTTCCTCTTTATAATATTAGTAGGTATGGATAAAGATTGATAGATGATAACAGCAGTTTGCTGGCATCACCGTTTTTTTTTTTATTGAGTTGGCATACAAAAAAAAAAAAACCTCTTATCTAAGCCTGACGCCATAACAACAATGTTTTCAGCATTGTTGTGTTCCGGCAGTTCGAGATAAGATAGCCAGTTCTTCAGTGCTTGAGGAATCCGGGAGAGGCTCGCTTCCATCTTCAGCCTCAGGTATCAATACTTAACATCAGGTATGATGAAGGTTAAGAGTCTCACCGTCGTTCATAAAAACAAAAAAAGTATCAGGATCTTCACAGCAGCAGCAGCGAAGATAAAATCTTAAAAGAAAAATATTTTTGAGGTCCTATTACTAAGTTCCTTTTGAGGTACGGGGCTTTAAAGAAAATATGAGTACTTTACAAGGTTTACGACACCGTTTCACACCTAAAGTCATGTCATTACTGTGAGAGAGTAGTAAGTCGTACCTTTATAAAGTGATCCTAACTCGTAACTTGTGCTGTGCTAAGCCCATCACAAAAGAAGAGCTGTAATATGCCTTACTTCGTGCGCTTGGCCATTCAGAAAATGTGTACGGCATATTTGACTTGAATAAAAACTATCCTAATTTTAGTTGACTTAAAAAAATAGGAACAGATTCTCAAGTTGATGATATCTGAATTATATCCCCGGGATTCTATAACTCACTAACTACGGACAGTTATATTTTGACATATTTTCCATAGAAGAAATATCAAAATTTAAATTTAGCCAAAACAATCCATTAGTAATACATAGAAACCGGGCGTTTCGAGTTGCCCAAAAGTGACAGAATGTCACCATCCATTTTAATGATCCGTTTACATCTACTTGTGTAATCAGAAGTAAAAAAATAAACTTAATACGACTTATGATACATTTTAAATAGAAAAACATTGGAAAATTTCAACTCGGTCACAAGTGATTTCTCAGATGGGACTCCCGACCCACGACAAAAAATTTTGGATTACCACAAAATATCTAGTTTGGAAACCAGATTATAACTAGGTAATAAGGCTACTTAGCCTTATTACCTAGTTATAATCTACACACACATACTTATGTGCTTTGTTAATGTATCACCTACTATGTGAAGGCATAACCACATCCGCCCGTGAATAGCGAGATCCGACAGTGGACGGAATTCGCGCGGGTGGCTGTTTGTTTGTGGGCGGTTGGCTCAGCCGAAATTTCCCCTTTGGTGCTTACCCGCCTTGGAGCGAGGCAGAGGCAGAGACGATTTCAGCCTAATTTTTTAAATCACTGAACCTAAGAATGAGGATAATAACGTATTAAGTATTGTAAGAACTGTAACTCAATCAATATTAGGTGTCAATCAAAGACTTGACCTTTAAAAAACGCACATTGATGAAATAATATCATTATTTCCATCAACATTAAATTTGGTAGAGGAAATTAGAAATGTAATTTTCTTTCCATGTATTTCGACTATCATTTTTCCTGCAGGATGGTGGGCACAGGGTTTCTCCAAGCAATGGTTGGTGGCAGTATTCGGTTTGGTTGGTGGCAGGACTTGTTGTAAGTCCGCCTGGCTAGCTACCACCATCTTATCTAAGTCTGACGCCATAACAACAATGTTTTCAGCATTGTTGTGTTCCGGCAGTTAGAAATAAGATAGCCAACTCCTCAGTGGCTGAAGATTCCGGGAGAGGCTCGCTTCCATCTTTCAGCCTTATCAATACTTAACATCAGGTATGATGAAGGCTAAAAGTCTCCCCGTCGTTCATAAAAAAAAAACTGTGCAATCTTCACTGCATCCAGGGCTGGATTTTCATCTCACTAAACTCCTACACAATAACAGCAGGATGCAGTGCGCACAAGACCTACATAATCTATACTAATATTATATAAAGGAAAGTTTTGATTGTTTGTTTGTTTGCATTGAATTTGCTCCGAAACTACTGAAAGGATTGGCATGAAATTTGGTACACAGACAGTAGATAGCCTGGTTATGATCAAAAAAGAATACTTTTTATGCCGATATTCCCACAGGAACGGGAACCACACGGGTGAAACCGCGAGCGGGCGCTAGTTGATTATAATTATGTATGCCATGTGCGCACTCTCTGAAATCTAATCTATAGCATTTCCAGGGGCTGGCTCTCATAATGCATTTACTCCCTAGCATCATACTGGTGAAGGTTACGGGGAGCCGATAGCTGCAAGACGCTCACAGTCGCTATGTGTGGCGCTCTAAAGTGGAGGCCTATGTCCAGCAGTGGACTTCTGGCTGGCAAAGATGGTGATGATGATCCTTATAGGTTTGTGCTAGCATTAAGATTTTAAACTTTTGTTCTCACAAACACACATCAAAAGAGTCTAGGCATCAAGTATGTTTTAGAGCAGTGGTCGATGCGGCTCGCGCTTGGACGAATTAACCGTGGCACGGATTTGTGCCGCCCGTGGGATACGTAGGTAATAATTAAATTAACTGATTAACTAACAATTTCCCAAAACACAGTTATCAAATGAAATTATAGAATTGAATTACGACACTAAACTTATAGCTCTTTTCATCGAATACCGTGAAAAGCAGGAGTATGTGGAATTTTGCCAAAATGTACCTAGCAATTGTAAATGCTTAAGAGACGGCGCAGAATTTAAGTACCTTAAATCCTTAAGTTAGCTCATTTTACTGAAAGGAAACATTCTTTTATTTTTTTAACTGCTTTTAGATATTTAAAAAATATGCTTTCCACACCCAGGAATCGAACCAGCTAAAATCTGAAAAAAATAACATCTTGTGCCATCAATCGATAGGCTCAATCAAAAAGAGCAACTCTCTCTAACAAACATAGTAAATTAAATCAAAGAAACACATGAAAACTCAATGGGACGGATAAAGCACTTTTATTCAAGGCTTTTTGAAAAAAAAACAAAAATCTTTGAATGCAGTTTTATTTCTTTTTTTAAATGAAAAAATGTTTCCTTTTAGTAAAATGAGCTAACTAAAAGATTTTTCCACCCTGTATAGGATTATATTTTAACTTTTTAAGAGGCCAGTCTGAAAGGTTAAAAGTACTTGAGCCCTATACATTTTTGACGTGTATATTTGCTCTTTAGCAAATCTTCATTTGTGATTCGCTTATAACTTATCCTACGGCAAGAGTTAGAATTTCGGGCATTAAGTACGCGCAGGCTTTGTTCCCGTACATTATATATACGGCGCGTCCGTCTGCTTATGTACGTTCGTGTGGAGACTGAGGTTGCCGCCTGAAACAATAAACAATGACGTATTTCTCTAGTTTATGATTGTTATACGTCTATGGTTATGCCAGTGATAACTTTAGGTTAGTAAAATGCTTGATCTTTTTGTGTCTTCTTGTTAGAATGGAAGTGCTGTCAGAGTTTTAGATAGATAACAAGGTATGACATGGGGAAAGGGGCTGAATCCCTAATTACAGGTTATATGTCTATAACCTAGTAGGGTCAGCTAAAACTTATATCGTGTTATTCTTTTCTGTCTTATTACTAGTGTCTGTATTTGGTAACTGTTACCAATAGCTATAGCTATTACTGTTATGACATTCGAAATACGGCATGGCATTAATAAAGAATATTAAACAAGAAAATATACTAGAAAAAAGCAACTAGTCTCATGTCGCCCTGACGGGATTCGAACCCGCATCCTTGGGAATCCGGCCCAATGCACTAACCAATTATGCTACAGAGACCTATGAGGACACGTCGAATTTTTCTAGTATATTCACCGTTCTACGGTGATGGCCACCGTCGCTTCATCAATGAGAGAAATATCCTCGCATTCGAAAGAAACATCTTTACAGATGTTTGACTATCGATAAAGATGAAACGAATCCCGTCAGGGCGATATGAGACTAGTTGCTTTTTTCTAGTATATTTTCTTGTTTAATATTTATCACACAAAAATAGCATTGTAAAATGCAAAATTAAAAAGTTATAATTAATAAAGAATTGTATTTATTATTTTGTTATCTTCTTGTTCTTCAGTTACTTAGTAACCAAGACACTTTGCTAATGCTAATTTGTACGAGTATCTGTGGCGAAGGGTCCATACATGCCGATTCCCATCGGCTTACCTTTTAGAAATGCCACCCCACCGATACACCATAGAGGAGAATTCATAGTCCATATTTTGTACCTTCTCCACTGACGAGTATCATACGTAAATTATGTTGTAAAACATGATTTGAGAGCTTGTTGCGTCGTCGTTAACTCTTGAAATGCCATTATTTGCCACTTTCTGATATAGTTTAGTAGTCCAGACAGAGAGACAAGTGAACATGCATAACTACAGTCTATTTCAGCTAGGTTGATTCCTGTGACACTTCAAAGTTTGTCCGAAGTGTCAGCAAAATGTTTATGAAAAGTCATTTATTTACTCCAATAAAATAAAAAATAATTCAAACTACACGTCTGGAAATGTAAATAGTAAAATCAGTGTCTGTTAATTACATTTTAGAGATGAGATACAACAGAATCGACAACTGCCGCTGTTCATTTGTCGATAACAGTGAAAAAGTAGATACCTACTTTGAATTTTATACAACACAAAACTCAGCGAGTTTTTTGACACTACAAATTAAATGTTTTTGCTGACATAAACATTGACGGCTTAATGTTTTATTTTAACACATAGAATAGCACATACAATACTTTTTATTATTCATTATGTTTAATTTGGATGGTATTATGAAACCACGTGGCCAGAATAGTAATAAAATATATCGCAATTTCTCCAAAAGTAGGTACATTGACTCTTAGAAAAATAGATAGATTAGAGATAGATTATTATACACCCTGCTTGCTTTTTTTTCTGTAGAATCTCTCCATACTGTGGGTTGTATATAAGAGATCGCTTTAAGCGATAAGACCGCCCTTATAACGCATTAATTTATTAAAACTTTATTGTAAATGTAATATGTACATGGGGTGTTATAATAAACAGTTATTGTATTGTAATGTATTGTCGATAGGATTTCAATATGGGACATCTCTAGAACTGTCAAACTTGAAACGTCACAGAAATCATCCTAGTTGAAAAATACTAAATCTCTAGAAATTACTTGAAAGTATTCTAGATTTTGCTTCAATAATAGATTGTCAAGCAGTTATTTCCCAACCTCCCTAATGTATAAGTAGTAATAAGGTAATTAAGCGTTTTTGATTAATCAAAAAGTACCTACCGAGACATTTTTACTACTCTTACCTGACAAGAACAGTGGACTTAGCAAACGTGTGTTTTAATTAAAGTATATTACCTACGACTGTCGTGGCTGTCGTTTGAACACAACATATAGTATTCTATGACATTATACAGTGAGAGGAATCTGTTCTCCGTCGCTCGTTACGTTGGGTGGTACAAAGTGAAATTCAATGGTTGTGCTGAAACTTGCGACTGCTCGGCAACTAATTGATTACGCGACGAGCGAGTAATGCATTGTAGCTTATCGTGAACCTTGATTGAGAGAAGGAAAAGATAAACTATTTTCTAGGAATATTAGTACTTAAATCTATTTTAATGTATGTATACTGAGAATCTTGAGGTAAAAGATATGTAGTTATACTGAGAATCTGAGGTATATAATACGCAGACTAGATAAACTAAGAAATAAAATGAGTACAAAGAATCTTTTATTGTGAGCCATATTTTTTGTGCTGATTTTCGTGTAGATCTTTGGAGAAAATCTAATATCAGATAAGGCATAAGATACGTTTATAAGTTTTACTTTCTTATTAGATGATGTTTATTACCTTTAAATATTATGATAGAAAAATCTAATACCCGCAAAAAACTCATTTTTTTGACGTTAATAACTTTAAACTCAAAGTAAGAAATAAAAAAGGTGAACCTGTAACAATTTAATAATTTATTCCCAATCGATATTGCTCCAGAAACGTGTAGGGTAGGTGCGGCTAAATTGAGCACACGCGAGGGGAGAACTGACTCGCTTAGATAATGTGCATATATTAAACTAAAACCAAACTAACGCTCTCGTATCTTGATGAAGGAACTTCAGCTCGCCTGCGGTCTAATTAGGGGGGAGGGGGGAGAAGTTTAGGATCCTGAGACGTGGAGTGGAATTACTGTAAGTGGAGGTAAATGAGGACTGCGCATCCTGTAAATATCAAGGTATATAAGTACATTGGGATATGGATACTTGTATAATATAGCTACAGTGTGAAGATTTTACTAACACGTAATTTTATTTTAGTTTTGAGTTTGTCAGTGCACAAGAAAGACTGGGCACATGAAGTTGAAATTTCAGACATTTCGTGCTTCAGGACAAAAATATGCATGAACGTTGTGCTTGCGCATTTTCGTTTTTTTTTTATATAAATAAGTATAGTCAAAGTTTTCCACTGCCATTAGTTTTTTTTAATTCGATAATCAACATAAATGAGAATATGTTCAGCGCCTCTATTGGGCAGTAGCAGAACTAATGATTCTCATACAAGTTGTTTTCCGAAAATAACTCTTGGTAGAGGGGCTTTTCGAAAACGGTTAAAAAACTTTCGTAATGGGATGACCTGCTGGCCTACCATAGTCTATTAGAAATCACCATATCATAAGAACGTTTTGTTTTTATTGAAGTGGTCACATTTTGACACACTTCACACTTTGGAGGCGATGATGTAGGGAAGACGTCACAAAACTTCCGTCAAAAAACAAGCTTACTTTAATACATTCGTCGTACGAAATAGCATGTTTAGATTGAAACAATACTGCGCTAAGATAAGAGATGGCGGTAGGTCCCCTAAAATTACCGGAAAATGTTTTATCTTGAACTATTCCGTACTTCGAAAGGCACGTTAAGGGCCCGCTATAGGCCAACGAAAATCAGATTGCTTTACATGATCGTCTGTAATATCAATATTAATGAAAAACTGAATTTCAAATTAAGATGCAGCAAACTACAGGACTAACACTAGTGACTATGCTACTCAAAAACACGATTGTAAAAACTTTTCTCGATAAAAAAAAAATGCGAAGTCGCCTCCAAATCACTATAATTAACACGATAAACTGCTAGTGAATTATATAGTAAATGCTGCCTTATTTCATTTACTTTTTAGTTCGCCGTTGCAGTTATTACTTTTGCTTTTGGCCTAGAGCGCGCCCTTAAGCCGTTGGTCCCGGTGGTTGCATTTTGCAGTCGTTAATACCACCTTTCCACATTAACGTCTCAGGGCCCGAGTTATGAGACACAATTTATATTCCATTGTTCTCTGGACACCGGTTGTCCTGCTAGGTCCATATTTGGTCATGACCCATTTTCCTTATCCATCCATAAGGAAGGCCTGTGACCCACCAGTGGGGCTATTAAATTGCCTAATGATGAGTAGGTATAGATTTTTATAATGATTTTTGAATTTTTGCCTTTTTCAATGCTATTTTTATACTTATGATAAATTTTAAATAGAAAAATATTAAAATTTATCATAGGTATAGATCATTAGAACTGTAAAACTTTAAAAGTTCCCTTGAAAACCACGATGCAGACAACTAAAAATCCCACAAATTACCGATGCCATCATTCCTGAGCACACCTGATGCCCAGGAAGGATCTATCTATACGGGATCCCAGTCGGATCCAAACTAATCCGGATCAAAGAGATAAGTCGGTCTGTATGTTGACAGAACTGGCAGGCGGGCTGCGACTGCAAGTCCAATTCTAATAAGATTCTTATAAGAAACCATTGAACATTTTTAGGTATGCTTCTTGTTCATATTCATTCCATTCCACTGTAGAGTAAAAAACAATGATAAAATAATACCTACTTATGAAAAATATTAAATAGCAAAATATTTGAAAAAAAAATCAACTCGGCCGCAAGTGAATTTTCAGATGGGAGGCCGAGTGGCCGAGTTGTGTCCGAGTTGATTTTATTCAATATTTTTCTATTTAAAATGTATCATAAGTATAAAAACAGCATTGAAAAATACAAGAAAAATAATTAAAAAAAATACTTTTTTTACTTACGACAAGTATTAAAGTTACTTGATTATTTGTAATAATCATTTAATTATAAGGTGAAGAAGGAAAGAACAACTGAATATTTTTAGGCTAACCAGACTGGCGGACATATTTAAGAGTTTTCTTATAAAGAACGCAAATAAATATTACGTTAGGATCATAGTAAGTAGAAATTATATAAGTATTTAACGGGTGAAAGGTGTGAATGAGTACCTGCCTATAATTTGATAAGCAAAATTGATAGGCGTCTTAAGGTAGTGTGAATATCGAGTTAAACCCCATAGAATATGATATGCATTTAACAGAATAACTCCGCAGGTGCTAGTTAACAAACAGATTCAATTAACGTCCAAAGTTTAGTAATTACTATCTCCCCGACGTGGGCTCCTAACGAATCGTGGCGTAGTTTTAGACACATTCGATATTTCTACAAATATAAAACACTCATACAATGAACATTAAATCGTTAGCGCGCTATGCTCTTGCGTTACTGACGTTTCGGATAGAATATGATCGGACACTTTGTCGGAATTGACGCTTTTTAATTTTATTATTAATTTACTGACGATTGGTAACCAATTGTAATAAAAGCGGTTATGTACTGGCAGACAAAAGATAAAAGTCAGGACAATGTGTTCAAACCAAGGTTCAAACTTATTCTGTCCGAAACAGTTTTGGTTGGTGGTAGGACTTGTTGTAAGTCCGCCTGGCTAGCTACCACCATCTTATCTAAGTCTGACGAAATAACAACAATATTTTCAGCATTGTTGTGTTCCGGCAGTTAGAGATAAGGTAGCCAGTTCCTCAGTGATTGAGGATTCCGGGAGAGGCTCGCTTCCATCTTCAGCCTTATCTATACTTAACGTGAAGTATGATGAAGGCTAAGAAACGCTCCGTCGCTCTTAAAAAAAAAAAAGATTTAGCCGTTCAAAATATAATTTAACTTAAGTGAAAAAAATACAAGTTCTTGCCTAATATTACCACACACAATATAATTACGTCTTCGGCAAGATAAATGACAGCAAGTGTTCACACAAAACGCACGTACCCAAACAAAACAGCAGCTTCTCTAATTAACTATCTCCTCTATATACTTTCGAGATCCGGCGCGTTCTAAACACAAATAAACAAACATCTGACGATCGCACATGTCCCCCGCAAGACAAATAGGTTCCACCCGACCCCCTTTAAGTCTCAGGGGGTCCTAGGGGGTCCTCTATCCCCCTAAAACCCGTCCATCTCAAGACCGCTGACAGTTGGTATTCACCTGCGGGGAAATAGAGCACCCTGTACTGTAAATTCCTTTGAAACACTCGTGTAAGCTTTCAATGGATGAAGGATGTGTAGGAGAATGTACTCTGTGTGTTACTAAATAAGGATTGGAATCGGTAGTATAGTTGAATTTCAAAGACGCATTACTAGAATACTAATGTTGCGATTAATCGGAATTTCTTAATGATGCTTAGACGTATTGAAATGTAATGCTATATATTATGTTTTAAGCCCTTAAAACATACTTAAGAATTCTTGACTGCCTATTCAAATTTTAAAAGTTTAAATAAAGTAAGACGTAAGCATTAAAACAAACCACTCCAATAAGAAATACCTAATATTATATATTTTTAATCTTATACGATCGATAATGCCAGTTCACAGCTACCGCCATCTAGTGGTGAGTAGTCCTTTTTGTGTTTAATAACATGTTGCATCATGTCATCGTAGATGGCAGCACTGACATTTGTCACCGAAAGCTGCGCCTACGACGACGGTGCTACGGCGTAGCAAGCGACACGAACGCGAACATTGTCTCGTTGTCAGTGTTTATGTACGAAAAGAACTTAAATGTATGTGTATAAAGTTGTTTCTTACCATTAAGTATTAATATCTAATAAAAAGATTTTTACTATAGAACATCCTACATCTTACTATTATTATAAATGCGAAAGTATGTCAGCTTGTTTGTTTTCTCTTTCACGCAAAAACTAATTTATTTTATTGAAATAAAACAACTTTTACGGATATCAAACGCGCTATATTTCCTCGAACTAAGTTGTAATTGTCCGTATTTTTAGGTTTTTAGGGGTTTTTTGATTGGGAAAAATACGGACAATTACAACTTAGTTCGTGGAAATATAGCGCGTTTGATATCCGTAAAAGTTGTTTTATTTCAATGAACAGTGCGCGCCAAAACATAAGATGTAATTTATTTTAATGAAATTTATTTTGATGAAATAAACCTACGCTTTTACACTTTGAATTGATGACACACAGACCCTCTAATCGCCAAATTGATAAAATAAACCAAAATATTTTCTAATAAAATACTAATTGCCGCTCGCGGGTCACCCACGTGGTTCCCGTTCCCGTGGGAATAACGGGATAAAAATTAGCATATGGTACTTCAAAAGTCAAAGATTTTTATTCAAATAGACTTATAGATAAGTGCTTTCGAATCGTCCATTTTTTTTTCCTACCAGCCATTCAGGACATCTTTTAACTGACAAGAAGAACGGCCGCAAGAAACTTATCAGCTTTAACAGAAGCAACAACATTTACAAAGGAACATGTCGTTGCCAAACACAAATCTACAATCTTGAAACATATTTAATATAAGAGGAAAATTTTCTTATACTCAGTTATTAGAATATTTTCCTTTTATACAATACAATAGTCATGTTTTATGTTAGTATCACTTCCATGCAACTCCTTCAACTAAATCTATGCCAGAAATCAAGTCGTTTGTAACTTTTTAATTTTGCATTTTACAATGCTAGTTTTATGTGATAAATATTAAACAAGAAAATATACTAGAAAAAAGCAACTAGTCTCATGTCAGGGCGACATGAGACTAGTTGCTTTTTTCTAGTATATTTTCTTGATTAATATTTATCAAGTGGATTGGTTGCTTAGTTGGAGCGTGAAGGAAGGACAAACAAGCACACATTCGCATTTATATTATTATTAGTTAGGATTAGGATAAATAAAAAAATATTTGCATACAATCACACCAATTATCTAGCCCACGTTAAGTTTCATGAAGAACTTGTGTTATGGATACTAGATAACCTAGATAACGGATAAATACTTATATACTTTTTTGTAAATACATACTTATTATACATATTAAACACCCAGAACAAGACAAATAGATAGACATGTTCATGCACACAAATATTTTTGTAAAGGGATCGAACCCGGGACCTCTGGCGCAGAAGGCGGGTTAGTACCCCTGCGCCAAACAGGTCGTCAGGATGAGAACTCTTTGTAGATAAACAAAATATTGACATTTACGTATAATGTGATTCGTTACTTGACATTAAGCTAACTGAATCACGCAAATATTTCATATCAAAAGTTCTCAAACAAATTAGTTAAACAAACTAGCCATCGCATTCTGCTTTGAGCTCCTTTTATTTCTCTTGCCTTGGCTGGCACCGACTTGAAAAGGGTTATTTTTTATTTTTTTGTTTTTACAGCAACTTCTACGTGGAACTGTCCGGGAAAAATTCACTTTCAATACATAGTTGTTGGGTACCAATATACTGCATACTGCATAAGAATATGAATTTAGCTTAAATTTAAGGCGCGACCCACACAAACGTATCATAAAGTAACATAACGGATCGTACACGGCTCTGCTGAGGCTTACCTCCAAACATTATTGATGACTAAAACAGCCCCTCCCGCGTCCAAAATACGAAGTGGGGTCAAACGCTAAAGCTGGCTACAACGTAACTCCTTTCTTAGCTTAAATAACCTAAGCAAATTCTATTCTTAAGCCTTAGATTTTAAGGTTGAGTTTACCTTTAAGAAAATGAGGATTAGAACCTTTTTGGTCAGAGGTTGTGTATGGGGTGTTAGGGTTAAACCCCCCAGGTGGTTGAGCCATTTTACCACGTTAGGCTGTGACGCTGGCCTGTAATTTTGGGCCTAATGCGCCCGTTCCTATTTGAGTAACCCTCGGCTTAAGTGTGGCCTGACGCGGGAGATAAGACTAAGTACAGGAGGAGATAGGTGAGGTGACTTGTAGTTGTGTGTAATGGGCATTATGATGATGGTAATATAGGTGGAAAATTTTATTATAAAGTTTTAGTAACACGACTACAACGAATATTCGATAGCTTTAAAAACAACCTGTACATATGAGGGTATTTTATAGTAAAATAATAGGTATAAAAATATTGAAAGTAACTATATAATGTAAAAGGTATCCCAGGTGCGTTATTTTTCTATCATTTTCTTTAGCTTTATTTTTAGATATGAGGCAATTTCACTAACACAATGAGGCAATTGTAAGCGTATTTCCCTTTCCATGTTTAGTTCGAGACACCAGTTGCTTGAAATTCACACGCATTTGTAGCACGGAACATGCCCACGAAAACCATGTTTAGTTCGCGTCAATTGAACACAGTTTTGTATTCGATTGATTGCGCTTTGTTTTTACAAAACCGTATGCATCTGAATTGAACACTGATTTGAAACAACCGGATATAATACAAAATCGTGTTTATTTGAAAACCACGCTACGGCACATATGTTTTAATAAGAAATATTATATTTAATAACAATATGGCAGGGGTTAAAATTAAATATAAAAATATCTTAGGACGAAAACGTTATATTAAAAAAAAGTTGGGTCAGGTCCAATGCAACTTGCTATTTATTAGCGATTATGTGTACGTTTTGTTTTTACAGGACGGACGAGTGTATCTTGCCACTACCTTCTTGGTAACTGCTTTTGTTGACCCCTTAATATTGGGCATAGACTGAAACATTATTTTTGGTGCACGTCGAAATTTTTTTAACAGTCAAAAAAGAAACAATATTTGGGGAAGTCCTTAGACGAGACGTTCATATATTTTATTATTAATGTCTGTATATTTATAAGATCTTGCTCCTCTCTAAGAAATTAAATCATGTTGTTGAATCGATGCTGAAACGTATAGCGACCACCCGATGCTATTTGAAGAGTACAAACGAATGCATGAAATCCGGTTTTGCATTAGGACAGATCGTTCTAAAACAGTATCCAACTCAAATGGGCACGGTTTTAGCGGATATATTCCGTGTTACAAATGCGTGTGGAGTTCAGGCAACCGGTGTCGCGATTGACCACGGAAAGCGAAATACGCCAATTGTAAGGTCATTCAGTGGTGATAAAATTTGTAATATTTAAGTAGAGTAGTATTGATATTTCTCCTTCAATAAGTAATTGATGCACAATCTTACAGGAAACAAGATAACCGCAAACCTTATAAATCTCATAATACTTATCACAATTACTTAAAAGAACATAATAACTAGACATAAAATTAAGTCACGGAACCAGCAGTGTTAACTTAACGCGAGCAAATTATTCAAAGTTCCAAGCGCACCATTTAACTACAATGGCACAGAACAAAAAAATAACAGAAGGATCGCTCTTGCCATAGAGATAGGGTTTTTTTCGCTTCAAATGGCTTCCTATTCGTGAGCGTAGGAACCTGAGAGTTGTCTATGTTATTTTCAATGTTTTGTTCGATCCGCTTACCCCTGAATACCTGAAGTCTAGATTTCAGTTTCTGGGTTCCTCTCATCCACGTGACCTTCGCTCTAACAGCAATCTTCTCTTCTGGCTTCGTCGCCTACTCTTTTTCCCGTACTGCAATTCGACTCTGGAATGCCTTGCCCTTGGAAATCTGTAAACTTTAATACACATATATTAGTATGAATGTGTATTAAAGTATTATATTGATAAATATAGTAGGTCTGTATTGAATATATATATACGCACATATATATTATTTGTTTTTTTACTGTTAAAGCTTTATTGCCGATACAGAAACTTCCACTAACTTACCGGTTGACTGTGAGAGAATCGTCGTCTCAGCCACATGACACCCACTGCTGGGTATAGGCCTCCCCCAAGGATCTCCACGACGATCGGTCCTGTGCTGCCCGCATCCAGTGGCTTCCCGCAACCTTCACCAGATCGTCAGTCCACCTTGTGGGGGGCCTACCCACGGAGCGTCGTCTGGTACGCGGTCGCCATTCCAGAACCTTTCCGCCCCAACGGCCATCGGTTCTTCTCGCTATGTGTCCCGCCCACTGCCAATACCATATAATAATAAGTCCGCCATTTGCTCTATTGTGTATATTGCAATAGATAAATAAATAAATACATGATGGCTGTTATACAGTATGAAAATGTGACACTAATGACAGCGCAAAACTGGTTGCTACGTGATTTTTTTAGATATCAGCCTACAGTACATGCAGGCATGCCTTCAGGTAAGGCGGAGCATGTAGCCGGGACATTAGAGTGTCTGTTAACGTAACGTCAATGTGTGCGTACAAGAAGTGGCGCTTTGTACCGAGTGTTCTCTCTGCTTGGACGCCCACCGTCGGCTTACGTAATTTGTGCCAATGGCGTCGGTACGTGATCACAACACTTCTTACATTATTCTAATTCGGTGGTACAATAACCCTTCGCCTTGTTGTCTTTCCCAAACATTAATTAATCCCCACTTGTGTAGATTTACTAGTTCGCGACGGAAAAGGCAAGTTTTGGACTGAGATAACAATGCCATGAAGTTGCGACCAAACCGACCGACGGCTAACGTAAGCAAACTGGGATTCATACAGAAATACTGATATAGCTTTGATACATTTTGGAATGATAATTAATTATTTTGACCTTATTCTGTAGGACATATATGATACGAAAATGTAAAGTTACAGGCCATGAAGCATCGCTGAGGCGTCGATCCGTCTAGATAGCCGCAGCTGAGCACCCCAGCCGAATATACGAGTAAATTGGTGCCGTAGAAGTCGCGGACCAGCTTCAGTCACGCGATTTCGTCGCGTGTTGTACCAGTTTCTTCTGTTTTGATACACCAAAACTTGTACTCCAAGCTTTCCTACGTTATGAGGTTAATATCTTTCAATCATAATTCAATCCACAAGTAAGTAGTAGGTACACTATTTTCTCAAGTATGTTTGAATTCGTACAAACTCTTATTTAACATTACAGAAACAAGTCATGATAAGTCACCGATCGTGAAGCATCTCTGTGACTTCAATCTCTCTCTAGGTAGCCAAGGCTGAGCACAGTGAGTACCCGAGTCGAATATAAATCGGTGCCCTAAAAGTTGTGCGCGGTCTAATTGGTAATTAATTGTATTCGGATTACCCGCGCGATGTTGTCGCACGTTGGATAGTCTCTACTCTCACTGATACTATTATCAGAAAGACGTCCTAAAAGAGCAAAATTTCCAACATAACGTGGTTGAAATAGTCGTCAGTCTCGGCTTTAACTCAGTCCGCAAATAGGTTGTACGTACACTATTTTCTATTTTACCAATACAATTTTTGCGATAATCACAATAATGAAGCATCTTTGTGGCGTAGATCCGTCTAAAGGTAGCCGCACCCGAGCCGAATATAAATCGGTGCCGTAAAAGTTGCGCGCGGCCTAATTAATTGTGTTCGGATTACGCGGACGAGCTTCGGCCGCGCGATTTCGTCGCGCGTTGCATGTTCGGCTTTACGGCTTACGGCGTAATAGAGATTGCTGCTTTCATTGAGTTCCGCTTCTGATAATGTATCGCAAGGGTTAACGACGCTAAGTGGTGCTATTTCATTGCAAAACTAAGTATCTTGTCTATGTTACGGATCCAGCGGCCAACGGCGACTTAATCCGCGTGGTTGATTCTTCTCACAGAACACAAAAAGATATATTAACCTTGAAAACTTTAATCCACTAATTACGCTATCTATTAAAATGTATTTGTGTGGCAAACTCCTACTCCCTATAGCATGGATTCCAAGGGTAACGGATGGACAAACAGACAGACAGAGTAAACTTCACGTTTCTAACAATGGTAGACCAATAATGTTTTCGAAACATACGCATTACAAAAAGAAAATTAAATTCAAAACACAAAGAAATGCCAAAGTTATTTCAAGCGCGAAAAATAAGCATCTAATTCAACATCGAACATCTTTATTGTTCCACCTCGTTACTCGCACGCAGCGGCCACACCTCAGCCGTCAAACAAAAACCAAAAATTAAACAACGTCCTTTGTTGGCGAAAACGCTAAATTGAGGAAATTTCCATCCATTCTCCAGCCAGGCGTCATCCGCGCCTAAACCCCGCTTCAATTTCAATAGGGCCCCCACACACTCCTTACACCCTTTAGGACGCCCCCACGCCATTATCTGTCGCGAGCTCGCGAGCTGCCGGCCCGGGCGCGCGAGTAAGACAGCGCTAGTAAGGGCCGGTCCGAGTTAGACATATATTATTGTATTATACGGCCGTAGGTGGCGGGGGTGAAGATTGATGCGAGGGGGGAACTAGTTTCGGGACCCTATAGATGTCGAGGTAACGAAATTTGCGTGACGCGGCGTGTGTGCCGACCTCGTATTTCAGGTGAAGGAAATTAGGTAGGAATTAATTTTCAACTTTTCAATATAGAAAGGAAAAATTGGATGCCGTCTCGGCTGAGCCTTTGCCGGAAAATTGGAATACGGCTTCGTGCGATACGTGGAGTTTTAATTTGGATAAACCATACAAAGACTTCGTGGTTTTGTATGGCTACTGGTGCGTGTTTCGGTTTGGTAAGAGATTACTTAGTCCAATCTTAGTCCAATTCATTTCGTGAATATGGAAATTGTATTAAACATTCGTAGAAAGAACATCGTATTGTATGTTGTACAGTAAGTATCATTATTTGAATAAAAATTGCATTTATTTATTTGAAATAGGTAGGGAATTTAAAGAGTTTTATTTTCTTTAAAACTCTTTATTATTGTCTCTACACAATTCTTTCACTAAACAAAGAGTCGCGTTTAGAATAAACAATTGTATTTAGAACTACACACAAACTAGCTAATACTTGAATTATATTTATCACAATAGAGTTCGTTCTGAAGCCACAGATAGAATATGAACAGAAACGATTGAAAAGTTCAAAGTCAGGAGACTTTTTTTTATTTGGAACTACAAACAATTACATAATAAAGCTTACTAATACAAAATATATCAAAGTCTTGACCAATAATGTTACTAACTGCATTGTCCGCAAAGTAATATTAAAAGTAACAAAAGCACGCCTTCTGGTGATTCCTCCTTAAAAAATAGGTTAGGTAAGTATTTGAAAGGTTTCAATACAATACGTTCACTTATAATTGCATTAAATTGAAGTTACTGTGATTTAATTATCATTCATTTGTAATTTTGATAGTACATTATAATCTAAGAATATACATATTAAACAGATCTATGTGTTAAAAAAAATACGTTGTATGAGTGAATAATACGGCTCAGTGGAGCACGTTGTAGCTATGGTCCTTCAAAGTTTAGGTGAAAAAACATCTTCAGTACGGGAATCACGTCTGCGAGAAGAGCGGCTCGTCGTCGTCGTCGTTGTCTCAGCCACATAACACCTACTGCTGGGTATAGGCCTCCCCCAAGAAGAGCGGCTGGGTAGCTCCAAATATATGTGGTCTGTCAACCGAGTGCAATCAAACAAATTACCGAGGATTTTGAACAGCACTACCTGATCCAAAAGTTCTCTTCTAGACTGTAAGTTAAAAGCGAGAATTTCTTCAGTAGATTGTCATATGAACAACTTGCATGAAAACGTCTAAAATGGACCAAGCGTATAATATTTTTTTTGTACCATCTTAAGTTGACATATGTACTTTTGAAAATATGTATCCATACTACTGAGGCGTATTCTAACTGTGACCTAATAAACGCCTTATACAGCAAAAGGTAAGTTGAGAAGTTTTCAAATTGTTTATAAGTTCGCATAACATATTCATACAATTGATAAGCTTTATCAATAATAGTGCTGATATGAGTATCTAAAAGTAATTTAGAATCAAGGTCAGTAAACCTAAGTCCTCAATAATATTATCCTTTTGTAACTTTGAATCCAGTAGTTGATAAATTGAAAATTAATAATTTTGACCTTTGTTGTAAATGTAATTATTTTACATTTAGATAGGCCTAACTGTAGTTTGTTATTAATGCAATAAAGAGAAAGACAATCTAGATCTTCCTGAAATGCTATACAATCGTTATGTTGTCAATATTTCTATATATTTTAAGGTCATCTGCTTAAAGAAGATATTGAGTACCTATTTATAAAACATTTTCCAATATCGGTAATGAATAAGACAAATAACAAAGGCCCTAATATGGAGCCTTGAGGGACCCTAGAAGTTACGCTTATTTCCTCCGTTGAGGTGTACCCATTAACTACTCATCTTTGAGACCTGTTACAAACATAAGAAGAGAATATAAATATAAATATTTTCTGTAAAAGTAACTTCATTGTACTAATACTATTTAAACAAAAGAATCACGTTTAAAACAAATAAACTAGCTAATAATCTAATTTAGATCACAACAGAGTTCGTTCCGAAGCCACAGATAGAATATGAACAGAAACGATTGAAAAGTTCAAAGTCAGGAAACTCCATTGTACTAATTACGCGGCAGACGGCGCGGCGTGCTTTCACTTTCGCCGTCGCCCGTTTTAATTATTTTTTTTTAGCGTCTCGGCGTCTGGCGGGGTGCCGGGAAAAACTCGCGTTGGCTTAGCATGGATGTGCCAAGGATATGACATACTATTTAGAATTGATAAACAAAGATATGAGAGAAAAATACTAGAAAAAACAACTCTTGCGGGATTTGAACGTACAACCTTGGGATGTCGGGCTCACTGTTCCCCATTTGAACTATCGAGCCTTGCGTACATCCGTTAGTACTTTTTACTTTTTTCGACGCACTAGGTCAGCGTTGCTGCTACATCAATGACAAAAATAGCCTCAGATGAGAAAAAAAAATTACATGTGTACCGGATATTCAAAGCTTGAAGTTGATGTAGGTATGTCAGACTGTTTGTTGCTGCGACGCTTATACTACTAAATCAGCCTGGTCATAGCTTTTTCCCTGTTAGATCCTTGAAGCTGTAATTAGGCTAAAACAGTTGCAGATCAATTATACTTGTTTGTAGAAAAAGCATTTTATGACTTTCAGACCAAAGAGAGAAATTACGACAAACTTGCGCTGTTTATCGCATGCTGCGAGGCAAGCACAAGATTTTTAAAATTGCAATTTAAAATAATTAATTTATTAAAATACACTAGCCTAAATCATGGTTTATACCATAAAATTATAGCATATGATGCCATTTATTTGGGTCGTTTACTACTGACCTACAGTGTTGAAAAAAATTAATTGGTGTATGGATTCCTTTTTTAATACCCGTATAAGATAAGGAGGCAGTGTAAAGCGAAAAAGATTCAGAAACATCCTTCACATCCACAACATTCTTTCGTAGCTCCAGCGAAGTTCGCGCTCCGCTCAATCTTTGATACTTTCTTCGTGCATTTTTTTAGCTCGCCTTATTAATGAAAAGTGGGTTACTAACTTGTTCGCTTCAAGAATGAAAGTTACGGCCACGTTGCCGTAGGTCGATGAACTCTCAGCTGTCTTTTGTTTTTGTTGTCACTGCGCGTAACAATTTAAAGGCTGTGCTTTCTGCACAATTTTATTTTGGCATTGCGTTTTGAGTGGAAGATTATTTAGTTTAACGCTATCAGCGTTGAACAAGATAAGGTAATAAAAGACTCTCAAAGGACATTTTTGACCAAATAGTTTTGAAAGGAGCTAGACGTAATACATAATACATAAAAAAAAACTGGTTATTAAAATTGGAATTGGTCCTATTTAGCAGCTCTATAATTTTAACAATGTTTGAATTAATGAATCTAAAACGCTATGAGACTTAATGTTTTGATTGGTCAAAATGTGTTATCTCGAACTCCTCCTTGTTTTAGTAAGTACTTTCAGCCTTTGGTCCCGGCTGTATCAGCTGTCGATAACGCCCACCAATCCGCTTTGGGCCCGCGTGGTGGATCATGGCACCAGTAGTGGGGACATTACAACGCTGATGATGATAATGAGAAACATCATTAACTAAGGCAACGTTCACATCAATTATTTGGAATATAAATATTGCGATGAATGAATGGAAACCAAACCGTGACAGCGCTATAACATCATTAATTACCTATTAAAAAATAATCCTTTTATATGTCAAAACCTATTGAGTTCCGGAGAGAGGACACCGGATTACCTGGACTAAAACCCATAAAGATATACCAAACAAACAGTGGCACAATACGACCCTCGAACGCACGGTGGGTTAGTTTTTTTTTTTCATTAAAAAAAGTTTGAATGTTACAATGATCGTTAATCGTTGTAAACTCTGACTACTGGCTGGTCAATAATAAAGTAAAACAAAAAAGAAAAATTCAAAATTGTTATTACATTAAGAACTTTTTTGAATTTCGAATGTTTTATTCTTTTGTTTCCGTCCTGCAACCCTCCAATATACACGTCAGGCGTTGCAGACCCCAAGGAAGTACTTTCATGCATCTTCACACATGCCTTAGGCGATGCTTCTAAATCTTCCTGAGAACGCATGCATAATAATCATTCACAAAAAAAACTCTCTTGCATAACCGATCTCGGATTACACTTGCCCCTACAAAAAAAACTCTAGGGTTACCCTTTTGCTACCTGAGGGTGACATTTTTTATTCACACTTCCGAGTAACCCATATGCAAAAAGGACTGTTATTTTCTTTGATAGAGTATCGGAAATAATAATTATATGCATAAAGGAACGGATTAAAGGTTACTAGTTTTGTGTTCGTGACATTTTTTTCGGTTCCTGTCACCTTGACAGTGTCAGATGCTTTTTATTCGCTGGGAGCTTTAATAATACCTATGCATTGGAAATGCAGTACGCAAGCTGCACAATTTTTAACTAATTGATAAGCTAACCGTTCGATCGATGAAAGGTTAGATTCGATACTATACAATTTATATTTTATTGTTATGTTAGTGTATGCAAATTGCGAATGGATGTTTCTAATTTTTATGCATACACTGACAGAGTTATATTATTTGTTCAAGAAAAAAAGAATTCGGATCTTGAATTTATGCAACATATGCACAAGTATTTCTCAACGGTTAACCCTTGAGCGCGGTAGGTGCGAATGTGAACGGCCGTGAATTTCATAGGGCGCTTGCGAGCACTCGAGTGCCACGAAGGGGCTCGTACAATGCGGCTCCTGCGATATCTCGGCATGCAACCTCTTGACTCCAATCAAATAATTACTGCCCCACGGACGAATACGCCCTAACCTCTTCAAATTCAAAATGGCCGCCCCGCATAATTTAGGCCAAAGATAAAATCTAAACTACATAGCGATATTACTTGCTACTACTACGTGAATAGCCGTTGGATTTTATTATTATCCATCTATGCAATGCAACAACTGATATTGCATAAAAACATTACACCCTTGACACACCGCATATCCCGAATAACAATAGGATGCAGATTCTAAATCTCTAAAGATAAATAATACATTTTGATTTATAATGGAAGTAAAAAAATACTCTTCATTTATCGAGAATGCATAAATAGACCCTATTATTCAATATCGGGAAGTGCAAAATATGGGTGTAACTTTTTTATATCGGCTCAATACGTGTCAGTGGACGGGTTAACTCACGGGGGACAATTTTTTTTTGACAGTCGAGGCATTCAAAATAGTTCAAAAATATTTTACGGATGCATTCAATGGTGATTTGATTTATTCCAATGACATGCAGATGTAAGAGTCCTCGTTAGATTTATTTGACTGGTGTTTGCGCATTGATCCCGTTCACGCATGATCAGTTGTGTCGATTGGCAGTTAGTGTCTATTATTCGTTTGCATAGAACATTTAATTTTATGACGGCCCGCATGCATCACTCTTTTAAACTGAATTTCACAGTTGAAATAAAAGAGCTTTTAATTTTAAAAACAATAATATTTAATTGCTCTTGATGGCCAATCTTGTTAATAAAGACATATTTTTTTATTACAATTATAATGGTCTTACTTCACATAATATAGTAAAACCATTTTAAAACTTAATTTTTGATTGGTATACCTATAACCCATTAGAAAAACCCCACAACTGATCAGCGAACAACCTAATTTTCTAACTTTTTATTGTTTTTTTTTGTTGAAACAATACGGCTTTTAGCATCATTAATACGCAATTATCTTGTTAATTACAAAGGAACTGCCAGTTTACCAAATATTTATCCAATCAATCGTTTGAGATGAAACAAACTTACTTACTTACTTACTCCGATGGCGCGATGACCCCGAAGTGGATCTTGGCCTCCGACAACAAAAGGCGCCACTGCTCCCTGCATAGCGCGACCTCCTCCCAGTCGGGCAGCAGCAGCTTCCGTAGGTATTTGGCCACTTCGTCAGCCCAGCGGTACCTAGGTCGACGGACTGGCCTGCGCCCTACTGGCCGGCCCAGGTATGCTCGTTTGACTGCGCGACCTTCCTCCATTCGCACGACGTGGCCTAAACATCGTAGCCTCTGTGCTTTGACCTCACCAAGGATATTTGGCTCAGCGTACAGCTTCTCCACTTCAGCGTTCTTTCGGATTCTCCAGCTGCCGTCATTCCTTCTGTGTAAGAGTCCAGGCTTCGCAACCGTACATTAAGATCGGCCTGATCACGGTTTTGTATATTCGGATCTATGTGCGTCTGCTCAGCAATTTGGAGGTCAGGATTTTGTGTAGAGCTGCACTGCAACGTAGAGTGTTTTGGACTCGGATATCTATCTCGTTCTCTCTATCGTTAGTCTCAGTTACAGTGCAACCTAGGTACCTGAATTTTCGAACGCCTTTATAGGTGGTACTCCCAACAACCAGATCCTCGGGGTTTTGCCTAGTGTTTTTATAACGGCGCATGTGAAGGTATTCCGTCTTCTCGCTATTAATATTGAGACCGATCCTAGCTGCCTCTTTACGAAGGTAACCTACCGCATCTTATAGATGAAACAAAGCTAATGTTTTTTTCTTCTTTATTTCAATAATAAATGTATGTAAGTACCTATAAGAATTTCAGTAAATTAGGACTTTCTTAGTAAGGAATGCTTATTTTAAAAACTTCAAACATATATGATAGTTTGTTAATTTACAATTTATCTGCAGACAGAAGACGTCATTCTCGTAGTCTAAGCACCAACTTATCCAGACATTCTAAAAACCTCCATCTAAATGAGATATCAACATAGCTACAATATCTCGCTTCGCCAGCGTGTTATCTAAATCCGGCCTGATAAACTCTAATCTGCATAATAAAAAGATGCGGGAAGCATGCAGCAATGCCACGACGAGCGAAGGGTTATATTGTATTGTCTGCTGTTACTCCAAATTAATGAGCGACGCAAAAAATGTTGCACAATCGCGATATACGATCAGCTTTTGGTTCTCAAACTTTTGATACCTTGCTACCTGGATGGGATTGTTACGTGTATTTTGTAGGTCACGGGTTCAGTGGTGATTGCAATGCTTCTTGAAATAAATGATTTATGTTATATTTAATGTAAACTACATCAAATATAACATAAATCATACACACACATTAATTTAACTAGTTATTAACTTGTCAAAGGTAAAATATTTTTTGTCAGATAATATATACATGTGTGCTTTATTGCAACTTTAAAAAAACAATCGTTTATATTAAGATTTTGCCTATATTTTAATAAAATGATTGAATTTAAACCAAATTAATAATAAAATTAATATAAATAAATAAATAAAAAGTAATAGATATGTAGAAACGTCTATATCACCAATAACAGAAATGCTTTTGCTTTCTCATGTTTAAAAATAAAAGAAATATTCCTACTAAATTATACCTGGTTTTTTTATTAGTTATGATATACTATTGTAACTTTACATATTTACGTTTTTAAAATACCGACCTTCTTCAAAAGTTTGACCACCACCGTTCGATCATCGGCACTACTGATCTAATTTCCATGCGCGCACGGCGAGGTAGCGAAGGGGTTAACTTTTATTCACAGTTTCAATAGCTCCTGCATTTATTAACTTGCAGCCGCGAACAAAGATTAGTATATTTCTGATGTTTGATTTGAATAGTCGGTTCTTCCGGTGTTAGAATCTGTGAAATGTGTTTAAACAGTTTTCAAAAATGGAACGTCTCGAAATCAATGGCTGTTTAGACGCCAACGCTGTCAAATTAAGAAACATGCAAAAATCTGTGAAGGATGAAAAATGTTGAATTTACATCCTTTGTGATCCTTATCGCCTGGTATCATGGAAGAACCGAAAAGGCAACCAAAATGTCTTGCTTGTGACGTGAAAAGAAATGCATAAAGTTAAGAAAATCATAAAATCCAATAAGAACAAAAAAATAAAATGCAACACAAAGAACTGGGAAGAAATCGTACGACATATTACCTAATTAAAGAGATGAAGAGTACGTACTGCGCATAAAGAGAAATTATTCTGTGCGCTTGCGCATATTACTCAAGTCGATGAAGGATAGAATTCAAGAAATAAAAGAAAATCGAACTAGTTAAACGGAAATGTAACGGAAAACAGTTGATCCGATTTTCTGAGCTGATAGCATGGTTACTTTCATTCAAAATCGTGAGTTTCATATAATTTAAGATTTTTATTATTCAATCAATTTACACTCATGCCTCTGTTTTAAATAACAATTATCTCTCTCTTCTATTACAAAATAACAATTAAACATTATATTTGTCATCAGCAAATTGTATAGTAATTAGTAAACAAAATAACAAATGTCTTGTTCTGAAGGTTCCGCTCGAATATTGTGTTTATGTGATTTTTTTTCAACTTGATACTTGACTAGCAAATATAGTGGTACGCCAGGCATCACACAGGTACAATTAAATAAAAAAAAATACTTAGGGAAACATATCTAAGAGTGGTCATCACATATTTAAATTATTTCTGTCGTGATGTAATATGTCTTATCTTGTGTACCTTTGTGTGATGTCAAAATAAATATTTTTCTATTTGTATTTTAATACAAAAAAGCATAAAAATATACGCCATGTCCCGCTAGTAATATATAAGTCAATGCCTTTTTCTGAAAAATTAGTACCTTCTCCAGTCCAAACCCTTAATACATAAAGTAAACTACAATGTACATACCCAAAAAAATACTTTTTAACCTCAAACGCTCGGAATAGGAGGTTTTGTCATTCAATTTCTGCGTGGAAAATAGCATTTTGCGGCCTAGTGTGGTAAAGTACTTTTTTAATTTAAAACCTAAAAATATATCGTAATGCGTTCCGAATCGCACTATTGACTTTTTATGTTACATTTTATTCTTATTTTAAATAACTTTGTTACATTTTATTCTTATTTTAAATAACTTTGTTACATTTTATTCTTAATTTAAACAACTGGAAATAAATTATAATAACAATAAAAACGATACGGTAAATGTTGAGTTGCACAAGACAAAGAAAATTCGAAAGTAAAAATTAATAATATAAAACTATTATAAATACTCCGTTTTAGTTTTATATTAAATGTTTTTTTATAATTATTACTCGTAGTTCCTTGAATCATAAAAACAATAACAATAAGATTAAATATTTGTTATACGAATATTGTATTTAGGCTGGGTGAGATTTCACAACTTATGATAAGATTTCGGAAGATTATTTTGATCAAACAGGTGCACATATTTGGATAAAGGACATGTCCCAATTCGGGCCACGTCTAAGTACACCTCCAAAGATAGAGAAAAATTTACTAAATCTGAGAAAAATACAACTAATTTTATATAATGCATGGTTAAGTGGTTATTAATAAAAACAAATCAATATTTTTTATTTGAAATAAGGAGTCAAATATGAAGACTCGACGTTAAAAACAACTGTCAGTGTCACTGTTATTGAGTTCTACTCTATGTTCAACTGTAATTCTATTGACTGACAGTGACAGTGACGATATGACATCTTCCGCCATAATGAAATTTTTATCAGTGTTTGGATTATATTTATTGTTCCTTCCAGAAACAAAGCGATTTTAATCAAAATTAAGTAATTAGGAACTATTTATCGTGTTTTTAACTATCTTTTGGTATACTGTACACAGACGTGGCCCAGACTTCATACATTTTTGGACATCGCTTTTGGCTTAAAGAAAATTTATAGCTTCAATCCTTGATATTTTATGTGTGTACTTGAAGCAAATATGTCATACGAGCTCGCATTTTCTTTTTTGTTTCTTTTGTCTTACTTGTCAGTTGTCATTGTGTGCAGACTTCGTCACAGATTTCAACGCAAATTACTATGATTGTAACATATCTAATATAAAACATTGGTTTCAATAAAAAAAACATCCCCGGTCTTTTCCGAAAATGCCATGCAGATTTACTTATTTTCTTTTACACTGTAGAATACTATTTATGTAATAAATAAGTACTCAAAGTCTATCTAAACGTAAATATAATGAAAATAAGTGATTTGTTAGGTATCTACATTGTGTAAAGTTTACAATTAATGATTTGTGCTGAAGAAGGCAGGAAATTTTCATGTTTTATGTATACAAAAGTTTTAGTACATAAGCACAGACATAAGCGATCGTTCGCCTCACCCCCTCCATATCACGTCACGCACATTTCCGCACCCGACGCTCGTGTCCAAATAGCCCTGAGCGAAACCCATAAAAATCAGACGCACTTCATACGCACTTGCTTAGAGGATGTATGTGTAGGTGACATTCTGCGGTTATCTGTCTTTGGATGGGTATATTTTGATCGGTTTTATAAAAAAAGAATGTCCATTTTTGTCTTTGGATCTTGATAGTATGTGCCTCTTACGCTTATTTTTTTGTCCGATAAAAAAGGTACTGCTTTAAAATAAATACATTAATTTATACTAACTTCTTTAGAGAATATTATGTATTAGTATTTGCATTTTCCAAATAAATATATACATAACCTAACCCTCAACTGCGGCTTGCGACTTCATCCGCGTGGAGAAATGAGAGGACCTATATAATAGAAAGATAAAGGTGTCATACATGCAGATCCTTAGAGATTCCATTTCATCAAAACTATTCTATACAAACACCTAGTTAAGTTTCTCTTTTCCAATTATTTATGAATGACTTACTGTGTGACAAACCCTATAAACTAATTAAAAAAAAAAACAAATCACACTGAAAAAATCCTTGAGAACAACAACCTTCTTCCCAAAACTTCAAAATTGGCCACAAAATCGTTCCAACACCCAATAACCATAGTTTCACGGCCCCAAATGGGGATAGGAAATCGATCCTGCCTCCCTCCTTGATGGATTACTCTGTCATCCCGGCTGATGGAATAAAAAGAAAAACATTAGATCTCCCCAGGGACTTCTAAGACGTTCGGGGGTACGTCAAGAGTGATTTCGTTGGACTTACATTTTTAATGCGTATGTGGACTTTCGGGGGGTTTGTGTATTGGCTAATGGACTTTGTTTATCACGATTTTAAATATAGTATATAAGTAGATGAACAATTTATTCCGTCGCTAGTTATAACTCAATTGGATGACAAAATATTTTTTTGTATTCTAGAAATTTAAAAGGATCAACTTTTTTTAGGATTTTGTAATTTTTGCATTTTTCAATACTATTTTTATACTTATGTCCTTATATTAAATCCGGTCCAATGCTCGATTCCCGTCTGAGAATTCACTTGTGGCCGAGTTAAATTTTCCAATATTTTTCTATTTAAAATTTACCAAAAGGATCAACTTTACATATTAAGTTATGTTTCTCTGAATATTTAGATCACAAACCTTCTCTAATACTTCTATACTTTGCATTTTAATAGGTAAATCAAATCCTTCATAAACATATAAACATACTACAGTACCATATACTCACTATTTACTATAACTAAATACTTCTATACTAATATTACAAAAAAGGAAAGATTTTATTATTTGTTTGTTTGTTTGCATTAATAGACTCCGAAACTACTGAACGGATTTGAATGTAATTTGGTACACAGATAGTAGATAGCCTAGTTATGAACATGGGATACTTTTGATATCGATATTTCCACGGGAACGGTTATTTGAGCTAACATTTAAGTAAACTATGAATGATAATATTTTGTCTGCCGTACAAAGACATGCGCAGACATGGACATGGACTCTAAGGTCTACACGGTATGATTTCGATAAAAACAAATCTTACATTGGAATAAACCATCTAATTTTTTTATTTCTGTGGAAACTGTTAAAAGATACGTAGAGCTCTTTAAGTTCACAATTAGGCATTAGGCATCCTAATATTATACAATCACCTTTTCACATTGAAACTATAAGATAGAGAAATTCCTGCCATAGATCTTAAAATAAGCAAAATATTGAAAGAAATATTTTTGACAAAGCAATTTACAAAGCATCGCCAAAATTCGCAACCTTTCACAGGAGTGACAAACCTTTTTGCCTACACCTCGTTACTCAAGAAGAACAAAATCGAAATTCGAACACGACTTAATAAATTCTGCGACAGTCCTTACCGTTTAAGCGTCTTACTAAATCAGGCGAAATTCCCTTAACCCTCCAACGCCACTGTCCAACTATGTACCGGTATATAGGGCGGGGGTGTCACCCCGCTGGAGATATGGGGTGATTTACCGAGGGTCTCTCAGACCCTTATCAGGCGCCGTTATGACCATGTGAGAGGAGCATCGGGGGGTTTCCTCCATGGGAGGTGAAGAGGTGAATCGTTTGAGGAATTTCCACCCCGCACTTTGGAGGGACATAATATGTTATTATTTTCGGTGGCACGCGTGATGTTTGCTTTCAAGTTTTACGTAAAGGGAAACTTGAGTTAACCCTCCCTGTGTCTTATTGAATTATTTTATACACGCGCGATTGGATTTCGTTTATGTTAAACTTAGCTTCGTATATTAAATTGTGCTTTTTTTTGTAAACAAGTAGCTTTGATGTCGAGTAACATGGAGAAGTAGTAGTTTCAAATTCAATAAATAAAGAACGTAGGTAAATGTTTAGCAACAATTAACTACTACATAAATATAACAAACTGTGTAAAAATCACTTAGAATTACTATATTTTGATGGTTTCTCATATTTATGTCTCATAATAGTTAGGTACACGACAAAAAGGAAAATTTCAAAAGAGAGACAATAAATCATGAAAAATAAGGAATGCCCGACATGTCTCGCAAACCATTGGTCCCAGTAATAAAATTATATACGCCTACCAAATAAATGTCCCCTCGCGTCGGCATTCTGCATGCAAAATTAAATTTTACAATCCAAGCCGTTTCAATATAGGCAATATTCAGAATTTATGTTCCATGTTTGAATTTGAATGTCCCTTCGGGCAATAAATAAGGTATGCGTTAGTTTTTTGTTTTCAATTTGTACCAAATGTTGCAAGCGTCTGAAAAGAAACCGTCAATTTTATTGTTTTAATAACATACAGTAGAAACACTTTTAAAAGCTTTAACTCGAGAATAAGACACATTTTTGTGTGACCGCGTATGTGTTAAGAAATATGAAATGCCAGATGTAATCCATTAAAATGGCGCTACTTTTATTTTAAAGATAACGAATTGCATAAATCATTTTATATCCGTGAATAAACACTAATATTTCTATTACAATGTTTTTGTATGCTAAAAACATAATATTGTTTAGTACAGTCACTTAATAGTCCAACACCCCCAACCAAATTAAAAACGCATCGCTTTCAACAATTAATGCAATAAAAATTATGATTGCGGGGGAGCAAAGAAGCGTTAAAGTCATGTTTAAAGTAATACAATTTCCTCGACTCTCCCCAACCAACCTAATTAGATACAACTTCATTTATTAACAAAGATCGTAACAATTACCGCTGTTGCGGCTAATAGCTACAGAGTAATCCCGTATTCTTTTAAATACGAAAAAGAATATTATTTTCTAATTTTCGAGTCATAAATTATGTCCAGCGGTCAGCGTTGCTCGGTGGAAATATTTAAACAATTTAATGGTCGCGTGGGCCCACGGGTCAACCATTCACTAAAATATATTTGAATAAGGAATGATATACGGTTTGTTTATTGGCGGGCTTGTACGTTCCTTTTTTGAATTTGAATTTCATTATTCGAAGTTGACCGATCGTGCGCGGGTCGCCGTTGGTCATCGGAGGGGAGTGGACCCTTCGTCCAGATTATGTACTAAGTTTCAATATTTTCGCAGCTTGGGTTGGTTAGACCGGTTTCCAGTGGAGGGTTAGATTATTGGAAATTTTACGTTTAATTTGTGATTTTGTGAGCGCACGTGTGTTCTTTTAAAAGGTTAATGCGAAGGTCAAAAGGTTAAGACGGTTTTCTTGTGAGTTTACGGCGTGGAACCAGTTTCAAATTCAATTTAAAATAGCTACTTATTTAAAAATATAATGGTTAATTTATGAATTACCTACATTTGTCGAAAGCAATCATCATTCGATGAATCAAGCTGTCTTTTGGGGTAAGATAAATAATTCAGCATACAGGAAACAATAATTATGTGCTTTTATTATAGGTAAGTAAAATATATTTCAGAATTTAAAAACAAACGCATACAAAATAAACAAACAGAACCCCGTAGCACCAACTTTTTAAACTTCGTAAACAAATATTGGAATTGAAAAATTGCCCTCCTGAAAAACAAAAAAGGGCACACATGTTAAAAGTTCGATATTAAATTGGTCCGCCATTATTCGGTCGGAAATTCGAGGACGTCCCTCTGAGGGCCGGGTGAGGGACGAGCGGTGTTTCCCTCCGTTGTTTACTTTACTAGTTATGTAATAATGCCCTAAAGGAAAGGCGATACTTATAGCCAGACAGTTTTGGGATCATTTTTATCTCAAATTTTTTTTATGATTTTATTCGTTTGCATTCTGAATGCTTTCTTATATGATAAATTTTAATAGAAAAATACTAGAAAAAGTCGACTCGGCTCACACATGAGTAAAGGTACAGCTATCTCACGTCTATCTTCATTTTTTTTTTTTTTTTTATGTTTTTATATGAAATTTCGTATAATTTTTGTGTCATCTAGTTAATGCTATAGATAAAATGCTGTGCGCAATTGTAATAGGACGTAGACACGCATTTGTTGTTATTGTAAGTTATTTTTTGTTTATCCTTTTGTCTGTTGTCTGTTATTGTGCCAAATAAATAAAATAAAATAAAATAAAATTTGCTTCGTTTTATACAAGTTTGACAGAATATATTGTCTCATCATCATCATCATCATTTGCCATTAAAAGTCCACTCCTGAACATAGGCCTCCTATCATAATAGTTTTAGTGGATTCCTATCATAATAGTTCACTTCGTCGACTGTAAAAAAAAAAGATATCCACCAGGCTTGGACCACCCGGTATATAAATAATGAATAACTTGTGAGCCGAGTCGACGTTTCCTAGTATTTTTCTATTAAAATTGATCATATAAGAAAGCATTCAGAATGCAAACGAATAAAATCATAAAAAAATGTTGAGATAAAAATGATCCCAAAACTGTCTGGCTATAAGTATCGCCTTTCCTTTAGGGCATTATTACATAACTAGTGAAGTAAACAACGGAGGGAAACACCGCTCGTCCCTCACCCGGCCTTATAGCGCCACAAAGACCGGCTACGAGCGACTTGGAGCCATCGGCTTCCCGCAACCTGGGGACATCTAGCCGACCCCAATTGTCAACCTCACCTGCTCGTGGTGCTCCCCGCAAACCTTCTGATGAGGCTCTGACGACCAACTGATGGCGGAATAACCTTCGATTATTCAAGTCTCATTTAAATGCCTGTGATGAGTGATGACGGGCAGCAGCGTCATCGGTGCAAATAAACTGCGTCCTGCGATCCCCAAGCCGCCTGCCAAGTGTGGGGATTTATGACAATCAATCCTATAAGTAAGACGAATATATATTGTCTTTAAGCAAAAAATTACTAATTAATATGGGTTCAGTGGATCAAGGGTTTTAGATTTCCATAGTTCTAACTAAAAAGAAGTGTGGGAGAAACTTATCAGCTCTATCAGAAGTAACGACATTTACAAATACTTTTATCGTCCCTGAGAGGGCTGGGTGTGTTTCCCTCCGTTGTTTACTTTACTAGTTATCTAAAAATGCCCTAAAGGATACTGTTACGCGTTACTTAAGGTATCGGAGTCTGTTTTGCATATTTAGTCCAGTTTTCGGCGAAACTTGTTTTAAACCGACTTCAAAAAAAGGAGGAGGTTCTCAATTCGACAAAATCTTTTTTTTTTTTTCTTATGTACCTATGTTACTCGATTACTCGAGAGGACTGGACCGATTTGAGTAATTATTTTTTGTTCGAAAGGGTATACTTCCCATGTGGTCCCATTGTCATCATGCCAGGATCTGATGATGGGATCCTGGAGAAATCCAGGGAACTCTTCAAATATTATAGGCTCTCCTATAGTGATTTTGTTGTTGTCTATCGTAACTTATGCATATACTTCCGGAAACCACCATTTTGTGAAGTGGAACTGATGATGTAGACCACAAATCTAAATATTTTTTTAAAGTTATATATTGATAATAATAATAAGCCTCTTATCCTGAACTGCTTTCTTCTATCTTTGTATTGTGGTTATCTCTTTAGTTATAAAATATCTCTGAGTTCAGCGTGCCTCTTGGCAAAGGCCTCCTCGAACAATTTCCATTGTACTCTGTCTCTAGCAACCCTTCTCCATTTTGGGCCTGCCGTCAGTTTTAGTTCATCTTCCCATCTCTTGCTCTGTCTTTCTCTGTTCCTTCTCCCATCTCTACGGTACCAGTCTGTTGTGATGTTGCTCCACTTCTCTTGTGTGCCCAGCCAGTCCATCTCCACTTCAAACTATCTATTCTAGTAAGTATGTACGTCTGTGACTTTTGTCTTACTTCTTATGACGGTGTTTCGTATCTTATCTTGTTTCTTAATACCTATCATACTTCGTTCCATAGCTCTTTGGCAGTGTTCCAGCATGTTTCTGTGATGTTTCGTAAGAGCCCAGGTTTCAAACCCATATGTAATACATGGGAGAACGCAGGTATTGAAGACCTTTCTTTTAATACCAATACTAAGATCTGTGGATTTCATGATCTCTTTCAGTGACCAATATCTTTTCCATCCGTTAGCTATTCGTCTTTTGATTTCTTTTGTAGTTGTGTCTGTATGTGAGATTATTTGTCCTAAATAGATATATTCATCTACATATTCAACAGGTTGGTTTTTAATTTTTATTTCATATTTGTTGAATTCGTTAATAGCTTCGTTTTGTTTATATTCATAGATAAGCCCACTTTCTCTCTCTCTTTAGTTAGATCCTGTATCATTTTTTCTAGGATCCCTGGTTGTTCTTTAAACAAAACAATATCGTCAGCGAATCTAAGATGGTTAAATTTATGACCATCTATATTTAATCCATGTTGATCCAGATTAGCTTTCGAAATATGCTTTCCAGCACCGCCGAGAACAGCTTTGGGGACATCGGGTCACCTTGTCTGACGCCTCTTTTTACTTGGAATGTCTTCAGTAAGGCAAGAGTACAACTGGAAACCTTGGGTGGAACATTCCATTTTTTTTAAACTTACAATGTATTAAACAATAATACTATTTTAAATAATATTAACAATACATTTAATAATCACCTCATTAGGTTCTAGAAAGGTAGCAAAATGGCGCCGTCCCCCCGAAATAATATATTGTAAAAATGATCGGCCATTCATATAAGCCAGATAGAATTACAAAAATGTTGTTATTTTTAACGGTAATCTAGAAAATAATAGTCATGAATAGGTGCATTTATCTCGGAATGGATACGGTTTAAAAATGTGCTGTTTCAATAACTATTGTTCGTACATATATACTCTATCGATTGAACAAGGTTTGAATGGCGTGCAGGGATTTTCAAAAAGGCGCCAAAACTAGGCACTGCACACATACATGAAAAAAACTCAGACGGTATTTTAAAGTTGCAAGTATTGCGGAGTTCCAAATGTTTGTAGGCTTCTTCAGATTTTTTTAAGTCTCAACTTTGAAACTAACGGCATACCTTTACAAAATTTGTTGTTAGGTATTTCTTTCATTAAGTTTTGTATTTTATTTCCGACGGTATATTTTTCGCATTTTCAATAATGTTTTGATTTTTTTTAACTACAATAAATAGGTACAGTTGAGTTCAATAATATCTGTGCATTTTTGGGCTTTGTTAAGTACCTAATATCTTTTGTTTTTTTTTTCATACGCTTGTTTGTCTGTAATCTTACAATAGGTCTTGCTTTATTAGGGAGCGTTAAAATGAATGCATATTTTATTTTTATAAATCTAGACAATTTATTAAATTTAAGATTACTAGCTTTTATGAAAGTTGAGTTACAGACAAACGGAAACAAAGTGATTCTATTATGGTTCCTCTTTACGGAACCCTAAAACGGAAATCACAAAAATAAAGGGAAACCAGTTGAACGAAATGGAAAAGTTGTCACGAAACAATTAGATGATTCATTTTTTTGTTACGTTTTAAATATAATCTATATTATAAAAAGGTAAACTTTGTAGCTAAGTTTGTGAGTTTGTTTGTATTAAGTAATCTCTGATACAATAAACTGATTTGGAAAATTGTTTCGCCAGCAGAAAGCTACATTATAATGCCAAAGGCTATATTTGATCGTAATCAATATTTATCATACCTTAATAATTCATAATTTATTTATTTATTTGCATAAAATATGATAATACAAAGTTGTTGTAATTGGGTTTCCAACATATTTTGTAGAGTGGTTCTACGTGCAAATATTTTGTTTAATATGATACAAGTTATTACAAATGAAATTAATCCAGATACAATTATTATACAGGGTGGAAATTTAAAACGAAGCACGAAGGGCAGGTATTAACCGTTGTAGCTACATGAAAACATTCTTAGTAAATCATCCTTAATTTTTTGAGAAATATTAAACTGCATTCCCTGATTTTGAAAAAAATTTACAGTTTGCAGAATAATGATGAGTATTCAAAATTATTTTTATGGCATTCGATCCTGTTTCTCATGAAGATCAAAACACTCTATGACACTAACTGAGGTATGATCACTAGAAAAGTCAGAAATTGCTAAAACTATTTCCTTTTTTATTTTTCTCATAGAAGGGGATGCAAACTAAAGTACTGTGACGGGGACGTAATTCTAGATGTAAATAAGCACTAGCTTGGACTGTTATTATCGTTATATTTAGTAAAAAAAACAACGGGTTGCACTCTGGGAGTGCCGGCAGAAGTGAAAACCCCTTAAACGAAAATAACAATCAAAATCCACTATATCTTGACCACAACTTCATAAAAAGTTGATGAAAACGGAGACCAACTTGATTTGGCAGGTAAATCCACCGTCCTACGCTTTTTCGATCAGGTCACGTGTCCTGACGCGAGTTTAAGATTTTATACCCATTACAGAAAAAGTGCTCAACGCCGCTAAAGAAGTTTTCACTTCAAAAAAAATATTTTTTACAAATATTTTATTTTCATCTGACAAGGCGACCGTCCATTTAGGCACGACGGGCCTCTCCTTTCTTAATTTTTATAAAAGCAAAACCAGCCAGCAACAGCGGTGTAACGGCCTTCTTGTAGTGCGGAGACATTATAAGATCTCCACAGTACCTATATCACGCGAGAGCAAAACTATTTTTCCCTCGGCGTTGCTTTGTGTCGATGTGCTTTGAATCCCTCACTAAGCTCAGGAGGCCTAGCACGAATAACTTTCGCAAGCAGAGCAGAGCAAGTATCGAGGAAGTAAAAAAAAACCCGTGTGGCGACGGCCTTTTTTTTTTTTTTTTTTTTTTTAAGAATACAAGTGTCACCACTCCCTTAAATGCCTGGGATGTCGTAAGAGTCGACTAAGAGGCTCGACGCATTGAATACCTGTGCGAGAGAAGGAAAACTTGAAACAAACCCTCTACCAACCCGTCTGGCCCGCGTGGTAGCAGTAGGCTAATAGCTTCCTGTGAACGCCACAATAGGCGTGAGCTAGGAGAGGCCTTTGTCCAGCAGTGGACTTCCACAGGCTGATGATGTGATGTGATGTGAAAAAGAAAATGTAAGATATATTGAGCAGAGCTCCTACCCGACGTAAACGGAACTACATTTTGACGACCTGTTTGGCGCAGGGGTACTAAGCCCGCCTTCTGCGCCGGAGGACCCGGGTTCAATCCCCGGACAAGACAAATATTTGTGTACATGAACATGTTTATTTGTCTTGGGCTGGGTTTTAATATGTATATTATGTATGTATTTACAAAAAAAAAGTATATAAGTATGTTTATCCGTTATCTAGTATCCATAATACAAGTTCTTCAAGAAACTTAACGTGGGCTAGATAATTGGTGTGTTGTATACAATTGTTTGTTTGTTTATATATTTTTTGACATTACGTACTCGATACTATTTCGATAGTTTATCGTGCTTGCCCTACTGGATTCTACTCTAGAACTCTTCAAAATAGCGCTCTCGCCGTAATCACTCCCTTGTAATATAATCTAACATTCTACGTGACGCCCGGGTCAGCTAAATCTGTTCCGGTAACATAAAATATATGCCATATTACAGCCCATGCCGTTTTGTGACTATACTTTAAATATTGTATATTTGTTTAATATTTATCCCCTAAAAATTGCATTGTAAAATGCAAAATTAAAAAGTTATTGTATATTTGTTCAGTCGTCAATAAATTGGACAAAATGAATTTCCAATTTAAATGAATTAAGAATATGAATAATAATTGAATGACATAAATACGTTATAGTGAACTATTTTATTATTAGTGGTGATTCGACGACCTGTTTGGCGCAGGGGTACTAACCCCACCTTCTGCGCCAGAGGTCCCGGGTTCGATCCCCGGACAAGACAAATATTTGTGTGCATGAACATGTCTATTTGTCTTGGTCTGGATGTTTAATATGTATATTAAGTATTTACAAAAAAAATAGGTATATAAGTATGTTTATCCGTTATCTAGTATCCATAACACAAGTTCTTCATGATACTTAACGTGGGCTAGATATTTGGTGTGATTGTATGGAAATATTTTTTTTTTATTGCAAATCAGCAACAAAAAAATATTGGTTAACTGAGAATATCAGTACCTATCTAATAGCCTTTTTCGTATACATAGGTATAATAATAAGACCTCTGTGCAAATTACTCAGTGTCACACAACAGAGACTGTCACGCCCAAAAACACGCGTATACCTACCCACACCTAGGTGTGTCTAATTCTAGAACTTAGCCATCTGTGGTTGGACGGCTGAAATTGAAAGGTGAAATTTTCGAGGCCTAAAATATGCACAATAGAAAAAAAAAATCGCATGGTTTTGTGCAAATTATTCCATGTAATCAAATAAACAAAGACATATATTCATATATCTTCAGCCTTATCAATACTTAACATCAGGTATGATGAAGGCTAAGAGTCTCCCCGTCGTTCATATAAAAAAATCTACAAATTATAATGAACATTTTGTCATTTTATTTTCTACGCCGGAGCTAGTTGATTTTTGGGTCACATTTGTCGAGTCTTCTTTGAAATGCATATAAAAAAATACGCGACGAATTGATGGGTCCCCTCCTTTTTTTTTTTAAATCGGTTAAATTTTTTTTTTCATATATCATAACTATTCCCAGTAACCGGTTTATTCTTAAAAAAATCTTAATCAAAACCTAACTAGTTATTTATGTAATATGTCTAGTAGAAATGGTTTCAAGAGCTTAATTTTTGATGTATTCCTCTTTTTAGGGTTTCGTAGCCTAATGGCAAAAACGAAACCCTAATAGATTCGTCATGTCCGATGTATGTCACAGCCACTTTATTCCAAAACTATGAGGATTACACTGTTGAAACTTGGTAGGTAGATGTATTCTGTAAACCGCTTTACTGTTTTTTGTTTTTATCAATGATACGGTTGCAAATTTTACGCTTGTGATTTGTTTTTGAAATCGAATGAAGCGCTTTACTTTTTATAAGTAAATTATTATGAGATACATTCTTCAAAAAAAGGTGTCAACAGTTTTAAAATCATTGGCCAGATTCCAATTTTTATAAATAAATAAGTGTGAATTACTTTCTTCAAAAGATGGTGTCACAAAGTTTATAAACAATGGCCAGATTAGAATTTTTATACTTACAATAACTACAGATGTACTGTAACAGAAAAAAAACTTTCTTGTCATTTGACGATGATTTTTCAATTAGAAAAATCTTACTAACAAGACCTGTCTGAGGAAAACTTATGCTCGAGTTGATTTTTTCCAATATTTTTCTATAAAAAAATTATCATTGAATGAATAAAATATGAAATAAAATTATTGTTAAAATCACAAATGAATTTGTTTGTGTACCATAATAGCTCTAGCAAATATTAAGTTCCCTAAATCCCTGAAGTTGATGTAAATCCCTGAAGTAAAACATTTTTTTACAGATATTATTTTATAACAGATTTGCTTTGTGTATTTTTACTCGAAAATATACTCTTTCAGTAATCCATCTCCCTTTTAACACGAGCCGTGTGTAAGTGACCGCCAGGCGTGATACGCTCACATTTAGAAAATAATTTCTCGGCATAAATAATGCATGAGTCCCAAGAGAGCGCGATGCCAATTTTAACGACGGAGCTTTTAAATGAGATTGATACGGTGCTCGGAAAACAGCCGCGAAAACGTTGCGTGGGTACATAATATTCGGACACCAACACACGCTCGCATAATAACCCCCACATGTGAGCGTATGTGAACGTGCGGGAGGGACATGTGCGAGCGAAACGACGAGCTCGCGCGCGAAAGGGACGCAACTTGCAGGACGAACGATACAACAAATCAATACGAGCGGTGACCGGTAGCCTGTGTCACTACCCCCGCACCCCTCCCCCGACCGCACCTTCTACCTACATTGTCAACCGCCACAGAGTAACGTAACTACCAAATGATCTTGCGAACTCTCTCCTTTGTCCCGGTCCCGACCTCTTTCATCTGTTTCGGGAGGTTTTGAGTTTCAATTGCTTTTGTTACCTACACTGATATATCGAGAAGTTTGATAAAGTCAGGATAAAGCATATAATAAATAATTTACTGAAATGCTGAAAAACGTTTATGCCAGTTGTAGAAATTTTAACTAGGTAAATACTTAGTTTCAAATCCATGCAATGAAATCCATTTGAAATCTTATAAGTACCTAATTTTGAAACGAAGATTACTACAAAATCTTTATAATATATATTATATTTACAAAACTAACTATACCTCAGCAAAAACAAAGATTTCGTCTTCTTACACTTTTGGAAGTACAAAGTTAATAAGCTTTCCCGTTTTACTTTCTGCACATTTTTTAGTCTATGCCAGACATCCGCTTGACCACGCGTATGGAACCGGCGGAAAACTCCGGCCGAGCAAACTTGATACTTTGCGAACTTTTTGAAAGCGGTCGTGGAATAAGGAAATGTTTCTTGAGCTTTGCGTTTGACTTAAAAAATATTTGTTTTTAGTTTTATTAACATATAGAGGTCATCTTTTAGAACAAATACTATATTTGTAAACATATTCGTGACATTTTTCTTCTTTTTTAATAAAGTGAGACGTAGGTAGGTGTAAAACTGATGTTATCTGTCTTTTTTTTTTTTGCGAATAAAATTGACAGCATAGCATTAGTTTTATTCCTAGGTGTGAGTTTATTCCAAGATTATTAATAAAACCAATAGGGATATCCCCCGGGTAAAGGCAGCCAAAGTTTTACATAAAGATAGAAATACATAGCCAGGATTTGTCTCAAAACATGAAAGGGAATGAGCCTCCATTCTAATCTCCGGACCCTCACAATACAGTAGCCATGTGACCACAGAGGGGAGGGCTAAGGGTCGCATTCCCTGTAATTCACTGCCCTCCCTATACGGAGGGACGATAAACTGTAAAACCACCCCCTCTGATAAACAGGGCCGTAATTTATGACACCTAGAACCCTTCCAGGGACTCCTCCGTGTGGATTTTGTGGAAATAAGATTTGTTTACGGCGTTGGTTTACTGGGAAATTGAGACAAAACATAAATAGGTTTGATTTGGAAAACATAGGACTTTCGTAGATTGTCTTCTAGAGGCTAGTTTTAAATCGGGCTTTTCTTTATTCATGAATTATTTCAAGTAAATGCTTACTTGAAATAATTACTTGAAGGTACATAGATGCAGTTTTAGCTAACATTTTACTCGATGCTAAATTGTTATTACGCTATAAGGCAATTTTAAGAAGAATTATCAAATAAATAAACAAGCAAAATGAAGGTAATTCATTTTTGCAATATATATACCTAGGTATATATTTTTTTCAACATGATAAACCTTTGAATATTTTGGATTAAGATCACATAATAAGAGGTTGTGTCAATAAATGAGGATTACCATTGTTATTATTATTATACTATACCTGCAAAAAAAAGTTAAAAATAATACTTATGGAAAATGCAAAAAATTACAAAATCATCATTAAAAATAATAAATATAATATCATACTAAAAGTGGAACGGAGTGAAAACATTCGATAACCTTGAAAAACTTTGGTCGGACTTTTCAACTCAATTCCATAATGTAGAGTTTCAAAATCTTAACCAAAACAATCACGCTATTATGAAAAATGACAATGAGTTTGTAAAATTAATATTTACTTATTATGAAATACCTTTGTTATAATAATACCAATTATCATTTGTGGAAATGAAGAGAGGCAGGCAAGACAATCTTTGCAATTTTTATATTTTAAATTGAACACAATTTTACTTAGATATGTATATATAGGTAGTGTATTGTATGTAATTGTAATGTAGTTAGCAACTACATTCAATGGTACAATGAACGAACAATCATTTGGGTTTACAAAAGCAATACCAAGATTATCAGCATTATCACCATTTTTTTCATTAAACAATATTTAAGTAGTAAAACTCTAATCTAGAGTCATACAGATCTAGATCTAACCAAAACAATAAAACGCCCAATCTCTGTATCTACCCCTCTTTACGACTCAATATACAACAATTACCTGCGAAACAAAACACGATCCAAGAACAAAACAACATCTAAAGTCACACAAACGAAACATCTCCAACCGCAGACTCAAACCTCCACAATGAAAAATCGATAGTAACCCAAGCGGTCTGACCAGCACAAACTACATACATAAATATATAAGGACTCCTATTTTACCCTTATGGCCGGCTCGCGGCCATCTTGAATTTCCCCCCCGCCCGCCGCCCACGCCGGATCTTACCCCAAACATGCCCCCACGATCTAAGGGGCCTTGCAGAGGCCGAAACCCGCTAATACTAATGTCCTCTATGAGGTACGTATGTCTGTGTGCGCTCCACTCGCGTTTGTCAAACAACTTGGTCGGGCTTGCTTCGAGAGCTCTCGGTGAGCTATTGTTCTTGTAGATTTTCAAATTATGTAGTTGTTGGATGTGGATATTTCATTATATACTTTTATTTGTTGAAGTCATACTAAACGAAATCTATGTAGTCTTGAAATTCGTGTTCAGCATTTCGACTCATGAAAGGTGTGTCTCCATCAAAAATTTATTACGTAGGTGCTTGGAAACTAAGTATAAAATCTTTTTTATTTTTTATATCCAAAATAATGATAATTTTTTTTAAAAGAAAATCGATTCATCACACAAATTCCCGCCTGAGAACAGCTTGTGAGACAAATCGATATTTTTCTATTAAAATTTATCATATGCTATTCAAAATACCAGATTTAAAAATCATAAATCTAAAATAATGTTTATTCAAGTTTAGTATCTATATATACATTTTTTTTTTTTCTTTTTTTATTTATTTATTTATTTGGAAACACAACAGCTTTTTTTACATAATCAATTAATGTAACTTATAGTTATTAGACTCTTAAGCTAATTACAGAGTTTCGTGGTATTTTTAGAGGCTATACAGAATAAAATAAAGAAAAATAACAGTAAAAATCTAAGTTATCTAATAGTGACAAATTGCAAATGTATTTAATTTTTTCTTTAATTTGACTTGCATGCTTATATTTATGATCATGATAACTTGATTATAAATTGTATAATATCTTGATTGTTAAAATCTGGGCACTTTTCCACCAAGGAACCTAAAACACGAAAAATATTGTCAAATTAAAGATATACATACTTCCTCTATAAGCGCGACAGGTTTTTAATTCAATATTATACATATTCCTTACAATCACAAAAAATGAATTAAAGGAAAAAATATATAAATGATACTAAGATATCCATTCCATTATTAAATCAGGGCAACACATCGAGTGCACGCGTAAATATTTATAATAATCCTGATATTACATATTTTACGAGGCGGTTTTACGAGGACACTTTACGATATGTTACGTACATAAAAGTCGAGATTTTCCGAGAAAACTTTGCCAGTGAATAACTTAGTACATTATTCTCGGCTAACACTTCAATGTTGTATACATAATAATATTCATAGTTACGATATTGTCCCGGATTCTATTAGTTCAGTAGCTACGTAACCGTATCTACATCTTTTTTATGTAACATTGGTATTGCTTGTTAGTTATGTCACTACTCGACAAAATTTAAATAAAGATGAAAAGTTACAAGTTTCATCGTAAAACATTACAGTTAAGTACTATAAAAACAGTCTCTAACTAGGCACATCAGAGGGGGAACTAACAAATAAAATGAGATTGTTTTTTTCTAGTATATTTAAACCAAAAACTTTCTTGATTTTTCTGTTTCTTTTTTGGTGACAAAATTTTAAATAAATCGACTTGTAACAAAAATAAGATAGTAAGTGGCATATTTCAACGACTACAAAATCTTTGAAAACCTAACATTCTACCACCTTTAAAATATAACAGAGATTATAAATCAATAGACCCGCAATACACTTTCGGCGTCACTCCATCAATCCGAGCAAGGTCTGTCCCGGAGGCGGATGAAACCGGGCCATATTTAACCCCCGAGCGCGACAGCTACACAAAGCGGGTAAAAGCCACCGTCTGGAATCCAATCAGTCACCTCAAAGAGCATTTCAGACATAATTGGCCCAGAACTCAAAGGAGCCTTCCCCATACGCCCAATGCATTACCGACATAAAAAATTCAACCATAGCCCGTTCCATCAGCCTCTGCGGTCGTTAAACACGACGGCGGCATCGGCATACACTGAAATATTCAATCGCCACTCGGGTCTACATCATTCATTCGTCCACCGAGAACGGTTCGACACCAATCTTCCATTTGGCAAGAAAATCGATACACGTCGTGGCCATATAAGCATTCCGGGGGTGGCAGACGGGGAGCCTTAAGGGGAGTTAAGGTTTAGTCCCGAATATTGAATTTCCCTTGGGACAAACCCGTTTCGCTTTGTCCCTTCGGCCGGGGTCGTGTGGGCCGCGATGCCCGGGGCGCGTGCCGCCTACACGTGCTCTACACGCACGCACCTTGCAAGTGTATGCGTAAGTGTTGGATAATAACATCGCGAGCCCAGTGTTGCCATACGTGACTTTCAGAGCGTTTGACGGCCCCCGGCTATACCCAGATTATGTATATGTATAGTAGGTATATGTGAGTGGGCGTTCTACTATATATGTATTCTCCCCGCTTCAAAGTCAAAGCCTTTAAATTAGGTCCCTTCATGTGAAGTGGCCTCCAATTTATTATTAAGTGGATTGCTTCAGTTAAATTTTCATGTGTGGCTTGTTAGAGAGGATTATTAAACTTGAAGTATTTTATAATAGTTGCTGAAGTATATGTTTTCATTATATTTAGTAAGCATTTGTTTCAGTACATTTATCTACTAAGTGTTTCCACTAAATTGGTTACATTACGTTTCAAAATTTTGTAATTGAAATCTCTCATCAATTGCCTACTATAACAAAAATTATAGAGAAACTGATGAAAGCAATCACCTAATTATGACATAGAAATCATGCATGCCTAAAGAGAAAACCACAAAATCCAACCTTTTTCAAACCCTCTTCAAAAAATCAACCAATCATTCGAAATTCGAATATCCGACTTCCATAAAAAAAAGTCCGCTCTACTTGAGCTAGACATCATTCGCTTTGATGTGAGCACCGCGCCACGCATCTCGCTCACATAAAATGTGTCCCCCGAGGAGTTACCACTCGTTGCTTGGACGTCTCTCTGTCTTTATATGTAGTTTTGAATTTAGAACTGCTTCAGAGGGTTTCAATTTGGATTGCAAACTCTATTGATTAAAAAAAAAATGCCAATTTTAGTGGTCTTAGGTTGCATGATAATTTGGAGCTTACCACACGTTGCTTGGACGACTCCTATAAAATGTAGTTTCGAATTTAGAACTAATTCAGACGGTTTCGACTTGCATTGCAAACTCTTTTTATTTTTAGAAGAAAAATAAAAGTTTTACTTAGGATCTGAATGCTTTTTTCTTCACGTAAAAAGTTCATTCTTATTAAAAATCCAACAGAATATTATTAATATATTTTGGTGTCAACCTAATTGCATTTATTTTTGCTTGTTTCAGATGTTGATCTTCGTCCTAAAAGTAAATAAACTTCGATATTGAAGTTTTAAGCCTCTTTATCATAAAGATAGTTTAATTAAGGGTTATTAAAGTTGCAAAAAGTAAAGAGTAGTGTAATATTATTTTTTTATTAAATATTTACAAGTATGTGCCTATCACGTTGTCTTTCTCCTTATCAAGAAAAATGGACGCAGTAGATGTTCCTTACAGTCAAAAATATAGTTCATATTCGGTTTTGTAACATGAATACGAATATTAATTGGTCGAATTGAAATACACAAATAAATTAGTGAATTCTATACAACCATACGTACATCATAAGTTTGGCGCGCACTGTTCACTGAAATAAAACCACTTTTACGGATATCAAACGCGCTATATTTTACGAACTATGTTGTATTGTAATTGTCCGTATTTTTAGGGGTTTTTTTAATCTATACAACCAAATATAATACGAGTACTCTGAAGTTATTCATAATTAAAACCTTTTCTTTAACCTTTAAATGTTCCAGTATATTATTCACCGTTAAAAAGCTTTTCCTTACCTCACAACCTTTAAAAATTTTCCACACTATCCATCCCAACATAAGTCTTGCTAAAAAATACAGTGAAGACAAATTCACAAGCTGGTCCGGAACACGTGCAAACAAGAAAACTCTTCTACTAAAGTTTTTCCGATGTCAAAAACTGCAGTTAAGAAATCAATTCGTAGCTCGTTGCATTAAAAAACATTCTTGCACTATACTCGTATTAAGTCATAAAAGCGTATTTTCCTCTGTTTTTAGACTTCTAAACTCTAAAGTTTAGAAAAGTCTTATAATCCCTCTCTGTCCGTCCGTACGTACGTACGTATGTATGTACGCATCGAGATCTCAGAAACCATAAGAGATAGAGACAAACGGTCAACGGGAATGAGTTTAGGACACCTTGGACATGTGTCAAATGTACTTTTTTAGTTTCTACACTACAAAACAATAACAACTGTCACGTGGTTTAGAAGTCTATTTTGTGCCTGCTAACTAGCAGGCGCTGCTAACTTGTTTTATTATTATTATATAGGTAAAGCGCTTAACCGCTATCTTGCCTGATAGAAAGCGAAGGTGCGATCTAGGATGTAACGCGCTTGCCTAGAATATACCTATTCACTCGTCACTTGAAGACCCCCAAATTGTAAGTGTCAGGAAACTGTTTCTTTATTGTACTATATATCTGATTCTTTATTTATTTATTTATTAATACACAAAACAGATTACAATTATTACAAAGATAAAATATAAAATTACACAATTAGAGTCTTAATTGCAATCCAAAGAAAACATAATTTTATTTGGTTTTTGTGTGTACACATAGTACACAGAGAATCCAAATAAAATTATGTTTGTGGTGCATTTTAGGGTTGATTAGAAATATACTAAGTACCTTGTGAAACAAAAAAAAAGAAAAGTCGAGCATTACGTTAAAGATTTTTGGCGTTATTCGTTATGTTGAGTGCGTCTCCTAATTCTCAATTGAAATTCGTTAAACAAAGTCAGAGGTCTTATAGGCTTGATAAACTCTGACATCAGAGGTCCACTGATCCTCTTACGATAAGAGAGAGAGAGACATTGTGACTCCTAATCCTTTTACAGCAAATATGCACTGAAATTAAGTTCATAACTCATCATCATCATCATCAGCCTGTGGACGTCCACTGCTGGACATAGGCCTCTTCTAGCTCACGCCTATTGTGGCGTTCATAGGAGGATATTAGCCTACTGCTACCATGCTGGCCAGACGGGTTGGTAGAGGGTTTGTTTCAAGTTTTCCTTCCCTTAACTAACATGTTAGAAATAAACAATTAAAATCAGACTCAAAATTACTGTAAAGTCCTTTCCGTCCCCCTTTTCCTAATCATTAGTATAAACAAAAACACATCAAACTCTACTGTTAAACTTTATTGCACTCTTAACATACGCAATAAAAGCTAGTTTTTAATGCAAGTGTCAAGCTGTACTTGCTGTCGCTTGTACCTCAGATTAATCACAAGAACTTTAGTCCAAATATCGGCGCGACTTTCATCCTGGATTCCAATCAGACTTTGTGTTGTTGAGGTGACACATGGCACACCCGGGTTTAATCCGGGTATTGGCTGGCACTGATCAATGTACCCGGGTAGTAGGTATATTTCTTTGCTCGGGTAGCAATCTGTAGTGTTAGAAGGAATAAATTTAACTTTTATATTAAACGTGTAGTGATTTTTAGACTAGTTTCATTTGTGAATTTTAATAGAAAAATACTTGAATTAGTCTCACAAGGTGTTCTTAGGTGGGAACAAGTTGTGAGATGAGCCGATATTTTCTTATATTTTTCTATTAAAATCTTAACTAATATTATAAATGCGAAAGTGTGTTTGTTTGTCATTCGTTCACGCCCTAACTAAGCGACCAATCAACTTGACTTTTGGCATTGAGTTCGTTGAAAGGACGGAGAGTAACATAGGCTACTTTTTATCCCGATATTCCCACGGGAATGGGAACCACGCGGGTGAAACTCCTTGCGGCAGCTAGTTTATCACATAAGGCAGATTTGAAGATGCAAAATTTAAGAAAAAAACTTTTCTTAAAAAATTTTGGAAATATGAGCATTATTTTGACAACCTTCTTCGAGATAAATCGATATTGCTGTACTGGCCACATACATGCGAGCTGCGGCCGGCAAAAGTTATATGAAAATCCATATCTGTCGTGTTTAGCGGCCAAATAAATTGCATAGGAAACTCATTTCTGTCGTGTTATTTAAAAATGGAACGATCATTTACTCCAAAATATGGCAACCAAGGAGTCAACTTATCAAAGGTTTTATTTAAATTTCGAACTGGCTTGCAAATAGAAAGCTGTTTTAGAAAAGGAAAAACAACAAAATGAACTATTTAACGCGGGAAAAAATATTGTTGTCGTTCGTCTGATTTCGAAAAGTAGTTTTAATTTCCGCGTATTATTTAAGAAAAGTATTATACAAGCCTTGGCCACAACTAGGCATTGATGGACTTACGTATAATACCTCTTTTGCTGGCCGCTGCAGTAATGTACTATATTTTTCATGTCTCATATTCTGAAAGTAACTCATAACTTGCCTAAAATGCGGGTTGAAAGTGATATGTGGCGGCCCTAGGGCTGTAATAAATTTGTAATAGGGGGTGTCATGTCAAATAGATATCTGTAATCTCTTTGGACTTTTATTTACCAAAGGTAATCTGTAATCTCTTTGGACTTTTATTTACCAAAGGTATGTAGGCAAAGGCACAGAAGCCTATACAGCTTATTTTGCTACATTATAAAATAATTTTTCTTATTTAATATTTTTTTAGAATATTCTGTTTGTTTTTACTTTCCTCATATTCAAAATGAAAAGTAGAGTGTTTACTTCGGGTGTATGGACCCATAACAGTCTCGAACTATCGGCGCCCTCACTTCGTTCGGGCGCCAAAACACTCGACTGTTATGGGTGTCATACAGCCCTTGGTAAACAATCTACTATTTTATTTATGTTTATGTTAGCCTTCCTTTCACTCCCTAATTCAGTTTTTTTTCGGTCCTTAGGGAATAATTCAAAATGTTCGCGACTGACAGTAGCCTATGTTTTTCTCTAAGGTCTTATCTAAGCCAAGGTTCATTAAAATTGGTTTAGTATTAGTAATTTTGTGCAATGCTGCAATAATTGTGAGATACTGGGGGCGTAGACGCTGCTTTACTTGTATAGCGTCTCTAACAACTTTGATTTTATAATCAAAGTCTCACAACCTGAAAACACGTAGGCTGATTGATAATTATCCGAAACGACGAACTTAAAAAAAGATACGCAAAAAAAAATTGCATTATATTCTGGAATCTTTTCGAAAACAAAACGCCAAATTTGGATTTGATCGAACTTATGGAATTTGTATGACAGGACCTTGAACTTTCTGTGTCGTGAATTTTCTTATCAATGAAAATAACGCACCTCTACACTCGTCTATGGTTGCAGTCGCCAAACTCCTGAATGAATTGCGGTTCAAATTGCTACTGCATCCACCCTATTCCCCAGATCGCCCCATGCGACTTCAACTTATACCCAAACTTGAAGAATGATAAGATGGCCAGAGATTTTCAACAAATGATGAAGTCATTGTTGCCGTAGATGAGTATGTTGAGTGAGAGGTTGGAGAAAACATTTTATCGCACTGGTGTAACGGCATTGGAGAAGCGCTGGACTAAATGCATTGAGGTAGAAGGATACTAGGTTGAGAAATAAGTTTATTTTAAATGGATTATTAAAGATTTTCTTTGTCGTTTCGGAAACTTATCAATCAGCCCTTAAATTTTTAAAAATTACTACAATAGGTAGTACCTGATCTCGGAAAATTTAACACCTGATTTCGTAAATCTCAGGTGTTTCCGGAAAATCTTAGAATTTACATAGGTTCGACCTTTTCCAGTTACAGATATGACTCCCGTGGGTAGCTTGTTAGAGCATCGGCCGAGAAACACGTCCTTTCGAACGTGATCCTTTGACGTTCTTGTTACACGAACTAGCTATGTGTATTAAACCTTTAACTGTTCCCCTCACAATCAAACATCAACTCTAAATACTACGAAATAGGACTCAAACTTGTAGAGCAGTGAAAAATTTTGCAGCGCTTGGGAATTGAAAGTTTTTTTCTACGTGCGACGTATTCTGTTGGACTTGATAATACTCCTTTTTGATTTGTCATGTGTAACATTACGTGTGGATAAGATGGAGGGTTTATTGAAGTCGATTAAAATGAGTTGATGTAGGTACTTATTGCTATTTTATTTGTGTTAGATGTTAGAAGAGAAGCTGGAAATAATGTTTTATTCATATTCCTATTTATAGTTGCCTTAGCATCAAGCTTTACATTTTAATACCTACTTAACGAAACAAGGCAACTTCTCCTATCCATTATCATTGTTTGGCTTCAAAACCTATCCAATATAAAACTGACGGCACACATTGTTAAGCGTTCTATCTTAAATAAAGACGCATCATTGCCTTCACAATATCAATTTAGTAAAAAACACTGATGATCCCCCTCCCCACACTAGGCGTACGTAAGCTGACGGGCCGGAACGATCCCAACCGGATATTGCCGAGATATAAACATACCTACATAGTATGCTATGGACGGATAACGTGTATCGTCATATAGGCTGACATATAAAGCCGCTTTGAGAACTAAATGGTGTTGATGCAAGTCATTTATTAGTTACTTATAGGCTTTTATGTTGGTCTAAAGTGTTTTTAGTTACGTAAGTTTGTAATTGAACGCATCTTGCACAACAGCGCAAGTTTCACATGAATGTAAGAAACAAAGTCGAAAAGAAGTTTAAAGTTTTGGCGAATAAACAAATTTATAATAACTTAATTCTATGACAATGTTACCTATTTGTGCTGTAACTTAAGGTAGATTGCAGGAGCTATAATACGAGTATCTATACTAATATTATAAAGAGGAAAGATTTGTAATTTTGTATGTAACGAATAAACTCAAAAACTACTGGACCGATTTTGACGAAATTTGGTATAGAGAATCCTTAGACCCCAAGTAGTAACATAGGCTATAAATAATCCCAAAATTCCCACGGGAACGGGAACCACGCGGGTGTAACCGCGCGCGGCCGCTAGTTTATTATAAAATAGTGCAACAACAGCCAACACTTATAATCACATCTCTTTAAGAAAACCGAACACATGTCATTGAAAAAAAAACAACAAAAATTGAATTAAGAATAATCAAAACAAAAAAGTTTCTAACAATCAAAAGAGTTTTGTTTAACTGCCAGCATGCGTTGACGCAAAAAAAGGTTGAATTCTATTTACATATCCATCTAGCTGTCAGGGTTGTGCCTTTATACTAAACATCACGATCAAAGACATACCGAGATTAATTTGTGCCCTTCGAAACAAAGGTTGTTGCTACAAAGGGCTCCTACAAAGGGTTAGATTTGGTCTAAAGCTCTGCATGTGACTGGGGCCTATTGTTTTATGAGTTAAAACAATACACCGAATTAATTCGGTGCATTTGTGATTATTAGGGCACAGGGGCGTTGTATAGTGGTCGTGGGACTTTGGGAGTAGGAAGCAGTATTTTGACCATAATTATGAAAAGACATAATTTCGTTGTGAATGAATGTGAATAATTTTAAAAAGAGTCCTCTTCCAAAAAAGGGAAATCTATTAAACAAGAAAATATACTACAAAAAAACAACCAGTCTCATGTCGCCCTGGCGGGACGGAACGGTGGCGACATGAGACTGGTTGTTTTTTTTCTTGTTTAATATTTATCACATAAAAATAGCATTTTAAAATGAAAAATTAAAAAGTTATAAAGGAAAATCTATTTGAGGAGTCTCTAATTATTTACGTTGTGAAAGAAAGTTTCAACGAAAAATAAATCTGTTTCAAAATAGATCAATTTATATGGGGAGTTCTCTAATTCGCTATTTCTGTAATCTATAAAATAATTAGGTATCAAAAAACGTAAGAAGATAATAAATATTTTTTTATTGACGACGTATTATTTACCACTTTAATCATTTTCTTAATGTTTTTCTTTCATTCTTGATTAAGATCAAGAAGCTTAAAAAAACTAATTTCAGTCACTTCTAATACTGAACGGATGAAACCTTCATGTTTCACCGCGGTCATTCTCAGCAGTCACATAAAAGTTAAAACACAGAACAAAAAAAATCTCAGCAATTGCTTATTCGAGTCTCAATTCGAAGTGCCATCAAAAACTCCAGCAGAGCGTAATATTCGGTTCGTGGATGGTAATCAGAAGAGACGTTATACCTACGTCATGGTTCAGATATCACAGACCGTAGCTTTTTTATTCGTTGATGAAAAAACAGGCTTTGGATTCAAGATATTGGTCCTTTGGGAAAATGCGTAGCCTATATGGATTGATGTTTGATTTCTTTTTTTTTCATTTGTGCCAGCAATTTCGAATTTAGAATGGTGATTGAGACTGATCATGATCACTGAACATGTAAAAAGGTTCTGCAGGCTGTTGTTCTTTGACTGCGATTGTTTTTAAATATTACCAAAGAATTCTAACTATTAATATTCTGAGCTGTGCTAAGTTATTCAAAACATATACTCTCTTTTTAGAATATAGTGCTACTTTAGCCGCCGACCGCCTGCGTCTCCATTTAATTTTGTTTAATGTATGTTAGTCGTCCTGACTGGACAGGACATTCAGCATTATTCCATAAGTTAGCGAGACTTATAAAAAAATATTCGCAATATGTTGTCACTAAAATAAATCAGAGGGTACTGGAATCTTGAAAAATGACCACTCGACCTAGTCAATATTTTTACATAAAACAATATGTTCTGAAAATTTTATACTTATAATATATATTTTTTGTTAGATTGTGGTAGTACGTGTTTTTGTAGGTAAGATGGTTTTCGGTAACAATGAAATCGATTTCGCAAAAAGAAGCTGATGTTTACAAAAGATGGAATCATCAATAGCATACATTATTCTTGCAACCGCAACCCGTGCCTTGACAAAAAAAATAGATAAAACGCCCATGAGTGCCTTTTTTGAACACTTAAATAAAACGCTTACATAAACCTCAGAATGTTTCTTGAACAAAAGATCTCAGACACGCAATACACACACATTATTTCAGTAATAAACCTCTTTAAAATTAAATACCCCATTTAATCCCTCGCAAGCACCCAACACATCAGCAAATCGATATACTGAACGCTCATTTTCTCACAGACTAATTTATATCGTCTAATTCAAGCCTTAACAAGACGTTGTCCGTAACCGTTCGTAACTCACACACACGTACGTATATATTTAGTTAAGCCTTCCGAAAGTACCTTCACACATATACAACGTAAAGCCGCAAGGCACGTAACATAAGGCGCTTTGAAATTAATTTAGCTCGGAACTAGCTGGCAAATGGATAGACGTGAGCTTGGGGCCCCCTCCCTACCCCCCTATAGGTGTGGGGGGAAAATTCGGCGTTTAGCCTTTGTGGGCCGGCCGTGCGCGCAATTAAACTTGGTATTGAGAATCAATTTGGAACACACGTGTTTTGTTTTTATGTTTGAATTTTGGAATTGGAAGAGGTTAGTAAAATGAGGTGCCATGTCATGATGACTAAGACGCAAGCATAGACGCCTAGAAAAAAAAATGCGATCTACCTATTTTTAAATTTTAAAAACAGTCTCCAAATTTTTTAGTTCAACTCAGAGTCGATAAGTGAACAACTTTCTCCTAGGAACATGGGTCGAAATACGAGAACAATTTTTGGACTTCCCATACTAAATCGATCGCGTCAGTCTGATTTGTATGAAGAGTTATTTTTTTTTTCACAAATAATCTCAGGCCCAGATAGATAGATGAGACAAAATAGATATTTTTCTTGTTCTCTGGACACCGGTGTCCTGCTCGCAAATGACGAATTAAATTCCTTTTATGGTTTTTGATTTTTTGGATTTTTCAATGCAATAAAATACTACTATAAAATAATACTTACTACGTATAAAATGTATGATAAATTTTAAATGGAAAAATATTGGAAAAAGCCAACTCGACCACAAGTGAATTCTCAGATGGGTCTCGAACCCACGACCTTTGGAAATCCAATCCAATGCTCTAACCACTGTAAAATCAGTCAGTCAGTCAGTAAAGCTAAGTGGTTTAGAGCATTGGACCGGATTTCCAAAGGTCCAATTCACTTGTGGCCGAGTTGGCTTTTTCCAATATTTTTCCATTTAAATTCCTTTGTTAACCTTACCTCTAATTGCCGGTATCGCTAATTACACTACTACATAACAAACATAATAGGTAGGTAGTATATAACGTAATTATGCACGTTCGCACATACACAGCTCCAACAATTTGGAACTAGAGCCGAAGTTGGGAACCGCAGACGGGGCGCCATCTTGCCGTTGCCATGGCAACGCGAATTGTTTCACTACCTGAAATGTAAATAACTTGGTGGGCTGTTTACGATTGTCGCTAGAACTAAGTTGGTTAAGTTTCAGCATGATAGGTGCTGGAGTTTTGGTAGAAGAAAAGTGCTGTAAAGTTTTGGCCATAAGTTTTGTTTACTACATACCTCATACTTGTGTAGTAACTATGACGACAATATAAATATACTAGGTATTATTAGAGCTAGCGCAGACGACGGATAACGGAGGACTTTTTGTCCGCGACACGTCTTTATTGTTAACCAAATAAGATTCAACTTAGATCGCGTATATCCATGAAAAGTACGCGATAGTCCTCGTTATTTATTCAACTTTATGTTCTTCGTAATAAGGTCGTGTCGCGGACAAAAAGTCCTTCAATGTCCGTCGTCTGCGCAGGCCATTATTGTTTTCATGAAATTATTACTAGGTTATAGTGATTATTTTGTTATGAATGATTATTAAAAAAATATATATTTTATTTTTATAGCTTAGCTAAGTAAATATACTTATTGACTTTATGTAATAAATATAACAACCCGAAGGTGCCATCTTGACTGCTTACAAAGTAGTAGGTAGTGTTATCGCTTTTTTCTATTTTTTTTAAGGAATTATGATTTTACTTTTGGTATTTAATTAATAAATTTATTGTTAATGATAGTTAATCAAAGTTTATGACTTTAACTTCAACAACCATCTATCATTAGCGTTAGTACTATTATGAGATAAAAAACCTCCTCCTTTTTGGAAGTCGGTTAAAATGGAACGTTTTAACGCCATCATTTTTGTTCGAAGTCTTTCACTTTCATTAACTTTATAGAGCTTAAACTATATTGATCCACTAAAAACAAATAACTGTTTTGTATTGTTTGGAATCAAATAAGCTAATCACCATACATATATCACTTTTATTTTAGTTTACTTACAGCATGCATTAAGCCACTACACACGCATCCGTAGCACTGCATTCCTATTCGTAGTCATAAAGACGCTCGTAGCTATAACCCGGCAATTTTAAGATGGTCACGAATATTCTATTAAAATGCTTATAGTGGTTCTACCAAACATTCAGATAGTTCACTTAGTTGTGTAAATATTATTGATGAAGAAATAAAAAAGAAAATACAATTGCACACCTTTAGTAATGAGTAAACAGACACTTATAGTAGTTATATTCAAAATAACAGTTGGGTGACTGACGTTAATAAAATAGGATTGTTTTATTTTAGAACATTTACAAGATTTACACCTCGGTTTTATTTGAATACTAGCTGTGCCCGCAACTTCGTACACGTGAGAACCGGAACATCGTTTGCAAGCCTTCCCGACAACATTTTTGGTAAAGCGGTCTTTTTAACCAACTTCAAAAAAGGAAGAGGCTATTGAGTCGCCTATATTCTTTACTTTTTAAAGAGAATACTTAATACATGATACCATTTAATTACATTATTATCATCTTATCGCCTTCAATAGCGAAGTTTATCACTTCGCTAGTACCTACATACTTACCTATATTTTATAATAGAACTAAAAGTAAAAGTACCCATTAAATGCAATTTAAAGACGTTTTTTTGTTGTGATGATAATAATTAGATAGCCGATGCCTGTGATTTAGTTTCATCAGTCATGTTTCAATGTGGCTTTGTAAGACGCTTTCGAAATTAGCAGAGTTGCTCAAGATTGTTATTTTTGGTCTAATAATGTCAGAACTTGTATTACGAAAACCTCATCTAAAATGAACGACATTGGTAAAGGACAATCTCAAGCACAAAGTATAAAGCCTGACCTGCTGTTGACTACATAAAAATACCACTGGTATTCGCGACACATTGTAAACTCCTCCTTTTTTGAATTCGAATAAAAACTTATAAAAGAACCAAAAATTTTTTGAGATTACGACAAAATATACATAGACGTAATAATACGTGTTGTGCGGCTCCATATTAACTCAATCTACCGTACAATTTCTTTATACTACAAAATATATTTACTTGACATTGGCAAAAATTCGCGAATTTTATCGCGAGCTAGCCATTAATTAAGAAAGAAGAATAAAAACCAATACGACGCATAAACTCCAACTCTACTTCTGCATACGCGCGTTACAATATAAACTGATAGAGTTGACTGATTTTGATGAAATATAACCTATACAGTAAGTTGAGATACGGACTTTAAACATATAAACAGTTCTGTGGACTTAGATCATTGGTTTTGGTGTGATGCCCATTCAAACACACAGACATACAGACAGACGGACAGACATTATTTCTAAAAATGATAAAAATTGGTTCTTCTGCTTATTCTGAGTCCCCCTATTCAAGCAATGTACACACACGATGAACTTTGAATATTATTATAAGTATAGATGATACTTTTCCTTTAACTGATAACAGGAACCATTCAAATAAAGCCGCAGCAAATCTTGTAAATTACAAAAAAAAATCAATTTTATGCCTACCAATGTCTATTATAATAATGGTCTTTTTATATGAAAAAGTTTGCCAAATCATTTAATATTGATTGAAGGGATGTAACAAACAAACTTGCAAAGTACCTATTTAATAGGAATAGGAATATTAAGGTAATCATCAACATTGTCTCATAAAATTTTATTTCGCAGGCACTACACCCATTCGTAGCAAAGCATTCCTACTCGTAGCCATAAAGACGGTCGTAGCTATAACCCGGCCATTTTAAGAAGCTCCCTGGGGCGAGACCACGCAACAATCGGTCGGGTATTTCAATATAAACGCTGGCCGCCATTGGAACGGGCTCAGATATGACTGCACTACCCCTATGTTGGGGATGCTTAGTAAGGAATGCGATGATATGGAAACGAATATTTCATGTGAATCTTAAAGTTCGATAAAGTTTATTTCAGTTGTTGAAATCCGAGTGCGTGGATGTAAGCGAAAAAAATATAAACTGTGACAATTACAAAGGTTTGGTCTATGGAAGTGGTAATTGTTTAGAATTAAAATCTGTGAACAAAACCTGTACTTGAAATATGATAAAATGCAATTTTATAACAATTACTCTTAGGTACTTACTTTTGCAGCATTATTTGCGTCCTTAGGTCTGGGGCCCTACCGCGTAAAAAATATGGATATGGACATGGGCTTCATTTGACAGTTAAATGACCATATAAGGTAATTTTATGAGCTTCAACTGTCAAATAAAGCCCATATCCATATCCATATTTTTAACGGGCTGTTCCTTTTTCACGTAAAAACTGCTGAACGAATGTTTACGAAATTTTCGTTAGAGAACTATCTCCACCAACGGGTCACCATTTAGAATTATTTTAACTATTTTGGTAAGCTCCAATCAAATTTTGGGAAAAACTTGAATATTAATGTCTACTCAAGTAGTTATAATCAATAATTAATATCAATTTGAGTGTAGGTATTAATGTCATTTTCTCAAAAAAAAAATCCTTGACTAGACTACGTATGGTCTCGTTTATGTATGTTCATAAGATGGTTATCTTCGTCTGTATATTTTACGGCCATCGTCGAAATCCTCCTCCATACTTGTCCAATTCGAAGGGCAGACGTAGTTGCGGAGCACTCTTCATTTCGAATGCCTGTCCACGCGCCGCCCGCCCCCGGCCCTCGTGTGTACGCGCCTTAAGAGTCGGGAACACTCCGATGGATACGACAGCTCATTATTTGTAATAGAAAATATTTTAGAGAGTAAGTACCTAATATACTAGTATCTTACAAATTATTTGTTAGCTACATACGAACGATTTCTGAATGTCAATTATTTTCAACTCAATTTAGAAACCGACCAATAGTTTCTTTGAAAGACGACTTATCTTAATTTTACATACAATTAAATTACAAATTACATAAACACGTCTTTCTACCGCTGAAATAGATTTTCCATTTGCAACGGCTCAGACATTTTTTCTTTCTGAATAGTTATTTAGGTAAATTAAAATTCTAGTTATTAAAATCACTTGTCAAAGTCAAAGTCAAAGTTTTTTATTCAAATAGACTTAAAGATAAGTACTTTCGAATAGTCCAACATTTTTTTTCCATACCAGCCATTTAGGACATCTTTTAACTGATAAGAAGAACGGAAGCAAGAAACTTATCAGTTTCAACAGAAACAATAACATTTACAATGGAACATGTTGTTGCCAAACACAAATCTACAATCTTGAAATATATTTAAAATAAGAGGAAAATTTTATAAAAAAAATACTATTTTAGTAATTTTCGTCAACTTTCGTCAAACACTCAATTAGGTTTTACTCATATGTGCCTTTCCACATTACACGTTTGCACACGGTCACCGAACCGACATTTATCAATGGCATCATGTGAAAAGGAACAATCTCTCTACATTTTGTAATCCAGTAACTCCATACATTATTTTCGTTAACATCAAAGTACATATTTACTTCGTTTTCTTTTGATTTTCTTCACTTCTGAAGTTTGTCTTGTTCTTTTCTTTTCATCAATCGTCTGAATTTTGAGAATAGAGCAGATGAAAAATAAAAGAAGAAGTGAAGAGAAACTAAGAAAAGAGGTTTAGGGAGATTCAGCTAGCATGAAAACTTTCAAAAAAGTATCGAAAAAGTATTCGAATCATCACGTCAAACTGTACAGGGAAATTATTTCCGTTTACCTCAGGAGCTTTATTTTTGATTCACTCGTCTCTAGGATTCTACTGATTTTTGTGCGACGTTTGAGTTTCCGTATTCCGTAAAAGCGACCTTGCACGTATATACAAAGCTTCGCTTTTCGCCTGTAGTACCGCCTCCCAACACGAGCGCGCGAGGGGGGGACCTCTATTTTTGAATCACTCGTCGCGGGAGTGGCGAGGCTAATGGGGAGGCGATCAGGCGATTAGGGACCTTGCGTATGTAGACATAGCTCGCTTTTCGCTTTGTCCGGAGGCGGTTTTACAGACGAAAAGCGAAGCTATGTATATAGATGCAAGATCGCTATTACGGAAGTACGTAAATTACAGAAACTCGTATGTCGAACAAAAATCAGTAGAAACCTCGAGACAAGTGAATCAAAAATGGAGCTCCTGGTAGGAACGGAGTACCGTTGTTAACGACACTTTCTCGAAAGTTTTTCGTGCTGTCCTACTCTGCCCCTGAACCTGCGTAACCCAGCATAAACTTCTTTTCTTTTTTTTTTCTCCACTTCTTTGTTTCAAGAAATTCTCTTCTGTTTTCTCACACCGCGACTTCAACAACGTGGTCTACAACGTGGTCTTTGAAAATGATTTTTCTTTTGTCTTAACTATTTTTTTATCGTCTTCTGTTTTCTCAAAAAGACTACCGCATCCAATCCAATTGTTTTTCATGTTCACGCATGCGGTATGTTCTTCGCTCGACGCGTGATGAAAGGACGATGGGTACCATTGTGGCGGGGGTGCCGTGCCATTACTTACCAGCCACGATGGTGCACTTGATTTGCACACCTCGATACGAAAACAATGCAAGGTGTCCTGAAAGGTATTCTGCCTAGAAGTTAAAAGAAAAGGTGCGACAGGTTTTAAAGTGAAATTTACGATATTTATTTTTTTCATGCCAAATGTTAAATTATTTTTTATTCTTTCTACGTTATGTCAACCAAAATCAACAATTAACTCTTTATAAAAACATCTCCTTTAGATAATTTGATTTTCTTGTGTTGCGTTCTGTTCTTTTCTCAAGCAACTACGACCCGACCGACCTTTAAAAATTCTTCGTTAAAAATATTTGAATCCATTCTCGTTGTCATAGTAACGTGCCTGCTTTGAGGCGACAAATATTTCAGTATGTGTAACATGCTAAACTCTCTATTTGTGGTAATTAGCATTGGGTTCAATGCCATAAATTTCAACATACATACATACCTACTACATATCCAGTCGCCATAAATCGGTCCCTAAGTTATGGCTAGCTTTTTTGCTAAGAGTCTTCACTTTTCACACATAAATTTCTATTTAACTATTAACCACAAGATAGATAGGCCACATTATAGACGTCATAATGCAGCGCATCAAAGGTGCAGCAGCTTGTGAGTGAAATGTATGAACGTCACTCTAATAGCTACACTTCAACGTAACTCAGTACTTATGTAAAACAAGCAATGTAATTACACAATGCCCTTAAAAGCAATCACGCTCAGTAGAGATCGACTATCGGAGATTGAATCCGCAACCCAGCAATATATCAAAGGTAATCCGTTTAAGTTTAGAGACGCTGTGTATCATGCGACGGTACACCCGCTGTTTGGTCGAGGTAGGATGTAACGCATGTTGGGGTGTGGTGCAAGGGAGAGGAGTTAGGCGATCTTTCTTTAGTAGTACCAGTACCACAACCAGTACCAAAAGCTAAGCGTACACCAGGCGGGTCGGGTCGGGCCGCATTGCAACGCAAGAATCCGCTTGCTTTACATGCTATATGAAACTGCGTTTTAACGCAGAATTACGAAATTTAATGAAATCGATAATAACTTATAAGTATTTTTCCGCAGCCGGGCCCGCCCCAACTCGTATCTAGTGAAGGCTTTTCTATAGATGGTAGGTACTTATTAAAAAATTCCATGAGTTTATGTAATTTTTATGTTTAACAATAAAAATAGGCTAGGTATCATAATACTTAGGTACGGGATATGTACGGGAGTATAAATAAATGTTTTTTTTTTTCTGTTTCTGCTGTAAACATTCATAATAGTTAGCCACAGTAAACTTTCAGTCATTTTAGAAACAGGTTTCTGAAATGGAATCTCAAAGTAATCGAGATCATTTAAGTGCCCAAAATGTTGATAGATAAACATTCTGTGAGATTTCTATAATGGATAATCATGATACGAATATAATCACTACCAGATTACAGAAGAGATTTCAGCTACTTTTAAGATTTCTCAATTTCCCCTCGAAAAGCGATTCCAAATAAATATTTTGAAGGGTTATTTAAGATAACTTTCCGCTCTCTTCTCTGACTTGCTCCAACCAACTCCCTTCAAGCAAGCCGTGGGTGGGGGTGGGTAACATTTTCCTGTTTGAAGGCACACGTCGCTGGGAAATCCTGTACAGGACAGGGCTCTAAAATTGCCCGCTTGCGGTAAAGGTACGCAGTATCTAAGGTACGCAGTATCTGAGGTACTCAGTAACTGTTGGTATATAGGCACCCTTGTAATTATAGTACCTTTATACACTCGAGACAAACCTAGGAGTTTTTAAACACAGAATACCAAAGAAGATATAATAGTGATTAATTTTTTTATATTCGCAATGCTATTTTATAATATTTTAATACTAAAATAAAAACAACGAAAAACAACTTGGAGACGAGTTGTTTTTTTCTTGTTGAAAAATCGAGTCGCTGGTCAAGCGATGGCATAATTATGCTGAGTTGTTTCTCAGCTCTTTCTGTTTCTCAACTCTTTTCAGCAAAATAGAAAAAAAAAGAAAATTATAATGAAAAACATTGTTAAAGTGCTCAAGTAACGTCATGTTAGTTTTTACAGCTTAAGTAAAAGAAAATCCAAATATTCTATTTTTAGTTTGTTTATTGAGTTTCGAACTCGAGATTGCTATTGGCTTGGCAACATCGCCATTTGTAGATAATCCATACTTGTTTTGTCTATATTTTTTTTTAACAATGTATTTTCTTCTCTAAATTGAAGTTTTTTTTTTATTTTTACAATAATATGTAGTTATTATATCAAATGTTTATTCTGATTCGTACACTAATTGATGTGCCAGTTCCAACTAAGCCTTCCAGAGCCCTCAGCGTGTTTACCATAAATTGCTAATTATTTTGCTAACCGTACCTACGTATACGGTAGGTAGCCGCACGAACGGTATCTATGGCAACCGGGTTACACTAAGTATTGGATCACACCACTTTGTTACTTAATTAATATATTTACCTATTCTTCATGAATCTTAACGTGGGCTAGATAATTGGTGTGATTGTATGCAGATATTCTGTTATGTAAGTGCATAAAAATTTGGATATATCTTATGTTTTGGCGCGCACTGTTCATTGAAATAAAACAACTTTTACGGATATCAAACGCGCTATATTTTCACGAACTAAGTTGTAATTGTCCGTATTTTTAGGTTTTTAGGGGTTTTTTGATTTTACATTTACAGCTGCCGTGGTCACGGGATGTGATCACCTAAAAAAACAAAAATACAGACAATTACAACTTAGTTCGTTAAAATATATCGCGTTTGATATCCGTAAAAGTTGTTTTATTTCAATTTGGATATAGTCTTAATCTTAACTCTGTATGTGTACAAATTGATCTGACTTTTCTTCAATTCGTCGACAACATTTTGGATTTCATTATTGGTACCTTGCCTTCAGATTAATTCGTCGTTTGCTAGCAGGTTGCAATTGCAACCTTCAGGTACAGGCTGCAACTGTACTGCAAGTTGTGTCGTACATACTATGTCAATAGTAATTTATTTTAGATGAAAATATTTAAGCTGTAAGCACAACGTTGAGACAAGCAGACTGAAGTAGACCCATTTCCGCTGGCATTATTCAATTACTTGTAAATTAATTATTTTTTTATTATAATTTGCGATTAGAGATAACTCATCAGCCATCGACCGAACTTAGCTAACCCTGATGTCGCTTGCTAGCATTAGATTAGATTAACATGTTTATCTCGAGACGATGGGGCCGCCTCACAAATTAATGGGGCATCGGTCGCCATGCCAACCGCGCATGTGGTTTTAAGACGAGATAAGACGAGATTTAGTCCGATGTTTATGTGTTGGAGACTTCTGTATACGAGTTTGTTGCTATGTAGTTAATACAGTACGTAAGTATTATATACGAATGATTTTTTTTTAATTATTAAAGATGTAGGTAATTAGTTACATAAGGTTTAAGAATTTATTCTCATAAAGACATACATAGTCACTTACATGAGAACTTAACTAAAATAACAAATTTGAAATAGTTCGCGGTCGCAAGATGCAAAACAATAATACTTAGGTACGTTATTAATCTTCGACTTTGATATACAAATTAAAAACTTATAAGTATTTCATATACAAAAGTAAGTATTATGACAGATTGTAATCGAAAAAACACTAGAGAAAAATAATCAAAATAATATTTAATATTAATTGATTCAAAGTATGCAAAGGGTTCAAGTTCCGCTTGAAAACAATTTGTGAAGCGAGTACACATACTACACATTTAATAATAATGGTGTTTGCTAATTTGTTAACTACCACAAACAGTTAATTAAATCGAATGCAAGCAATGTGATATTACCATAGTCACGAAACATTACGTGAAACATAATAATATCTTACTAATATATTAGTTTGTCTGTTCCTCTTGAACGCAAGAACTACTGAACGGATTTTGATGAAATTTGGCACACAGGATAGCATGGCTGGATTAAAATATAGGATACTTTCATCCCGATATATTCACGGAAACGGAAACCATGCAGGTGAAACCGCGTGCGGCCGCTAGTTAACTATAATTATTGAATAAAAAATATTCCACTCTTTCATTTTGCTGTTGTTAGAAAAACAATGTGTCCGGTTTACAAAGTAAGGTGTAATTAAAAAAATGGGACACAATTTTTTGTTTTAGTCAGTTGATTGGATCAAGAGAAAAGGTACTTTTATTGAGTACCTTGTCATACATAGTTTTTTACCACACAAACTTATTCAAATCTCACCTACAACTGGAAGTGATTTTCTTTCCAGACACAACGTGGGAAAGTTTTTCGATCGAGCATCTTTCGAACTGATATGAACGACCCGTCAGCGTCACATCACTATCATCTTTTGTCTGACCTGGGAATGTTCTCCGACACAGTTCACGACCCTAAACTTTTTTTCTCTATAGAACTCATTTAAATCTCAGAACATCCCCTATTTGCGTTGCACCTTGTTGCAAATTAAGGATTCAACTTTCAAAAAAAAGAACGTGACCCCAAAGGATCGTGGGTAAAAAGGTTTTATCTTTTTTTTTTATTACACTTTATTGAAATGAGATTCCGGGCTGCATATAAAATTGGTCTTTTTGTACCCCGCGGAAGGGTTGACGCGACGCATTGAATATTTTTTTAATATGCACCCGTACAATGAGTTAACCCTCCGCGGTTCGCGTCGGTTCGTTATGCCGGTGTTAAAGTTGAATTTGGGTTTGCAATCGTGTAACGTAATATTTTTTTATGATGGATACATCTCTTCAATATAATGAAAGCGGACAGACTGACACATTTTTTAAGGGATTAAGCTAATTTATTATTTTGATCTATTCAGATAATCATATTTTGAGACTTATTTAAATTGTGGTTCGCACAACCTTATCTTAGCCATTTTCTTGATTGTCGATCAATTTTTAAAATTCAACTTCCACTAAGATCACTTTTCTAGTTTATATTATAAGAGTTATCTTAAGAAATAAACATAAAAGTACTCCATCTCATGTTCATAACATAAAATCCGTAAGTAATTTCCTTTTTTTTTATAAAAACCTGCCTGACATTTTGACGTGTCATTTCAACCCGTCGCCGGTCGAGTGTTTCGCGCGCGATAACTATCGGTTCCGAGTCGTCATTATTGTGAGTCGAGTGTCCTCGTGTCTGTTGACTTTTGTTGCTGTCGTGTGATTGAATTAAAGGATGCAGGAATGCTGGGAGTGTCTGTCAATTATGTGCAGGTACAGTTAAGTGTTTTACGAGTGTGAGAGTGAAAAATATTATTGGGTAATGGGGATAGATATATCATTGTGGTACCTACTACTACGACTCAGATATAGATAACTAGATCTGTTCATATTCGCGATTTGAGCATAATTATGTACATACGTATAGTTTAAAACTATTTTACTTTCATATATGTCAAAATGTCGCTCAAACGGGACACGAGACCAGTTGTTTTCTAGTATATTTTCTTATTCATGTTTATTTATTTTCTTATTTACTTCCTATTTTTCCTATTTTTATATTAGGCTAGCATGCAACACCTTAGACCACATCCTGTTTGTTAAGCATGATGGTGGCCAAATGCCTGCCCAGTGATTCCAAAAAAAAACATAAATATAGCATTGTACAATGCTCTAATTAGATGGCTGTTTCTTCTTAATCGATAGGTAAACATTTGTAAAAATGTTTTTTTCTAATACGAGGATATTATTTCTCTCATTGAAGAAACGACGCTGACCAACAGCGTGTAAATGGGAATATACTAGAAAATTTCGACGGGTCCTCATAAGTGTAGCGTAATTGGTAGTGCATTAGGCCGGATTCCTAAGGGTGCGGGTTCGTGTCCCGTCTGAGTGACATGAGATCAGTGGTTTTTTTATAGTATATTATCTTATTAATATTTAGTTCATAAATCGTTTTCAGATTTAACTAGTCTATTTCGAGTGTTTTGTTTTCGTTGATTAAAGACACAAGATTTATATAAATATAACTTACAATGGACATTGTTGCAAAACTATGATAAAATATAATCATTAATAGGTGCTAATTTACTCCAAATTCTAACAAAAACAAAACACCATCACAACCCCTCCGAAAAATTTCAAACATTCCAAAATTCAAACACATAAATTTCTCAAACCCGCCGGCCGCCGACATGTTTTCCAAACTGGCCACCGCCGTCACTCCCCTTTCGCCTATTTACCAATAACCCGAGTGACCCTTCACCTCCCTACCTAAATATGACCCGACTGGCCCCTGGTCATTGTGGACCGAATTAATCGGTTGGTACCCCTTTGTTGGACACTGGACGTCGTACGACGCTCATTGTGTTTGCATTAAAACTTTTTAAGTGCGCATTTTAGGGTTGCAAGCTGCTGGCGCTTTTGCGAAATGTCGGATAAACCGGTTTGTGTATTACCTGGGCATTTTGGCAAACTGTTTAAGATTTTAATCTATGTATAGAGAAACTGTTACATAATAAAAGTGAGATAAAATTGGATTTCTCTATTCATTTCACAAGTTTTCCTTGCGTAATTTGTTTACATATTTTAATACCTAAATGGTATTTTTTTATCAGTACCTTTATTTTCGGCATCATAATATTGTATTTTTCAGTTTTGTCTTTGATTTTTGTCTTGGCCTGCTTCAGTTTGGAAAATATTTCGAGAGACAATAGTCGATTATTTGAATGTTAATAGAATTGAAAAACGATATAGGTACTTACTTAGTTGTTACCAACTTCATAGTAGATATTTTGTTTTATGAAGAACAGGAAGGCTCTTAGCTATTGTCAAGTAATGTCAGGGTTGAAGCAGCACCACTCCCGCAATCCTCGCTTTATGTAAACATTGTAGATAAGACATCAGACTTAGATATGATGAGATAGTCGATACTTTAATTGCAAATTCAGATTTCTCGGTTATAATAATAAAAATAATAATTGCAGTTTTCCATAACTCTCCTAACGGCTGGGCTCACGCACTGCAACTCGAGCCATCGCCTATTTTGCATATCACCCCTTTGCAACAGTAAACTATGCATTGTTATTATGAATGCACCGGAAGTACCCCTGTACTGTATGCAGATGCAAATCTAAGATGGCAGCCAGGTAAACCGCCATTTTGTTGTAGGATGGATGACCCAAAGAAGTGTAATCAGAATCACTGTGAGATGACCTTTCTGTATAATGTATGAATACTTGCATCCTATTTTTTGCACGTAAGTAGGCACTGTCCATTGAAATAAGGTAACTTTATGGATTTCAATGCTCTCTTTTTTTTCAAAGTTTCTCTAAGTTTCGGTACCTTGTCAAAAGCAGTAGGTGGACACAGCATGACATCTTGTTATCCTACTAATATTATAAAAGCGAAAACGTATCAGTTTGTTGAAATAAAACAACTTTTACGGATATCAAATGCGCTATATTTCACGAATTAAGTTATAATTGTCCGTATTTTTAGGTTTTTAGGGGTTTTTTTTATTTTCCCGACGACTGACTAACCTATAAGTCTACCCTCGAAAGTTAATTTAATTTTTATTTGTTCGGATACGTAGGTACGGTTAGACATTTACTATGGCAACAGTTATTATTGATTTGATATTTTGATTTAATGATTAATAAATATTTATTATTAATAAAAAAGAAAAGGTGCCGAAACGTCGGGAAAATCAAAAACTCCTAAAAAATAAAAAATACGGAAAATTACAACTTTGTTCGTGAAATATAGCGCGTTTGATATTCATAAAAGTTGTTTTATTTCAATGAACAGTGCGGGCCAAAACTTAAGATGTACGTATGTGTCAGTTTGTTTTTTGCTTGTTACCTTTTCACGCTATAGCTACTGAACGGATTTTAATGAAATTTGGCACAGAGATAGTAGGATAAAAACTTAGGATAATAAAAGATTGTTTTTATTTTGAGGGTTTAGCTCAAGCTGAGGCTGCCGGGCCTAGGTGTGTAATAGATAGGATACATCGATGTAATAATAAATAGGTACCTACTTCTTAAAAATATTTAACTCAATTCGGTAATGTAGCCTATGACGTAGGTACTCCTCGTACTTGTCGCATGTGTGTGAGTGCACATAGATAGTTTGTAGATATCGTGTAAAAAAACAAAAAACAGGTGTTGCTGCTAGTACATCTATGTGCACTCACACAAATGCAAAGCTCAGCTTAGACCTAGCGGACTAATACTCGTATACCTATTATTTTTACTCTCAAACTAGTACTTATTCTAATCTTCCACTTATTTACTTACGCACTGAGTTTCATTGTACATAATACAATTGATTAAATTCCCTATTGCATATTTTCGAAAGAATATTCTATTCAGCATCGAAATGTCAGTCAAAATGCATAAAACGGATCAACGCAAAGGTGTTTTGTGTATGCAAATTTTTCAGACTTCAACCCTACTCCGGTTATCCATAGTCAACTTTATTCGTAAAGAGTTAAAGTCTAAAATATTTTTTCATCAGGTAATAACAGTAATTTTTGCATTGATTCCTTTTATACGCGATTTTGCACCGATACGTTATTGAAATAAAGTTGTTTTTCCTATCTTCTGATAATAGACCTATTCGATTCTTCTACTAATTTGCATGGGGCATTGTCAAAAGAAAGGTTTATTTTTTAAATGGCCACAAAAGATTTTTTTAATAAACAACATTGCAAATGCAGGCGAATTTAAAAATAGAACATCTGCCCTAGAAAACGTAGGGTGGTGTTAGGTGGTGTGTTGCCAAAATTTGAATATTTTTACTAGCGTGCCTACCATCACCTTTTAGAAACCATAATGTCATATTGAACGTTTTGTTTGCGTTTTGTTTTTAGTAAAATTGTCACATTTTGACACACTTCACACTTTGGAGGCGATAATTGAGCGACAAAGGAGGTCATAGCGTTTTTTAGATTTTACCGTACAATTTCTTTATACTACAAAATATATTTACTTGACATTGGCAAAATTCGCGAATTCTATCGCGAGCAGGCCATTAATTAAGAAAGAAAGAAAGAAAATACGTCACAAAACTTAAATCAAAGACAAGCTTTCTTTAAGAGATACGAAATGGCATGGTAAGATTTAAACAATACTGCGCTACGAGATGGCGGTAGACCCCCTAATAAATGTTGTATGGAATAGTAGAAGTTAGAATCCGTTCAAATAGGACAAACATTTGCAAAAATACACGAAGCATACAATATAAGTACTTTTCTTTTCAACTGAAAATGGTATTTGGGAGTTAGATACTTATCCTTAGTAGAAAACGAAAAATTTGTCGCGTAATTCCGCAAGAAATTATAAATACTTATCCTTATTTAAAATTGTAATTACTTGTTGCTTAAGTAAATTGATCTTTCTCTGTTTTATTAATTCAACAGAAACACTCACTCACTCACTTATCAGCCTGATAGACGTCCACTGTTGGACATAGGCCTCTCCTAGCTCACGCCTATTGTGGCGTTCAAAGGAGGTTATTAGCCTAATGCTACCACGCTGGCCAGACGGGTTGGTAGAGGGTTTGTTTCAAGTTTTCCTTCTCTCGCACAGGTGTTCAATGCGTCGAGCCTCTTAGTCGACTCTTACGACATCCCAGGCATGTAAGGGAGTGGTGACACTTGTATTCTTAGGCCGTCACCACACGGCACAACAGAAACATAGTAGGTATTATATAGTTATTATTTCTAGTACTTATTTCTTTTCAATACATGTTTAGATTGTTTTTGGATTCAATGGCTGGACCGAAGCCGATTATTTTTAACAATAAAACAAAACAGAAACTTAATTTTAGTTACTTCTAATACTATTTTAGGCTATCTTAATTATTTTTGTTAAAATTTGCATCCGACTTTTTACCTTTTTTAATGAGTTTTCCTAATTAGTAAAAATTTTCTTTGATCGACCAAAAGATTTCAATTTGTCACTAATGTTCTGCATAGGGCATGCAGAACCGGGTCCCGTTCTTGATTTTGCATACCCGGTTCTAGAGGTATTCAGAACCGGGTCACCCGGTTCTACCCGGTTCCAAGCGACTACATCGTATTTTTATAAAAAAAATATATAAATGATAATTTAGAGTTTGGTAACGTAGGAGTTATAATGAGATGAATAAAAACCAAGTTGGTGTTGGTGTCAAATCAACGTTTAATAACTATTATATAATCAAATAAAACAAACTCCTGAAACTAAATAATCAACAAAAACTTACTCTTCACACTATTAAATAATCAAAAAAACTAGCTCTTGAAACAATTTAAATAATTTGGTTTGATTTTTTTTGTTTGCAGTTGACATCTATTAGGAAATAATAGTTCTTACTAAATAAGAGATCTCAAAACTAAACACGAGATCCATTGAATGGAATATGTAAAAAATAAACAATAGTCAGAAAAAAATAGTTATTTACAGCTTTGGTAGATTGTTTTTCTTGGTAATAAGATCTTAAGTAACTTATTACATCCAAACTCTGGTCACTCAACGAGGTGCGTAGACGATTACAAATGTACCCTACGGAGGAAAAAAATCTCTCTGGTTCCACACTTGTTGGTGGTATATCTTTCAGATATTCATGAGCCAGCGATAAGTAGTTACCGTGACTAACGCCATTTTGGACATCATCATCACCTCCGTCTAGATTTAGTAAATCGTCCCTGTGCTGTTGAGCTGCAGCATTTGAGTTACCGTCGCTCTTTATATCCTGAACTAGGTTAACGATACCCTTGCACATTTCATCTGAAGTGGAGGCCAGAAAACACACACAAGTCGTCGTTTTCTATATCTGCAAAGTATTGGACCGGGTTGATTAAGTGCTGAAGCTGCTCAGTCGTGGCTCCATGTATTTTTTTTCAACGATCTCTCCATTTCACTATTCAAAGCTGTATTCATCTTTTGCAGTTTCTTCAGTGCATATTTAAAAGCGACATCAGCTGTTACCAACGTGACATCCCGGCGACACAAAGTTTCCACTACAATTTTAATAACTCGCAGATGGAACCTCTAAATTTTCGTTTTGGATGTTATCTACTGTCACGCGTCTGATTGTGGTTGAGTCAGACGAAGCATCTTTATCAAAATCTAAATTGACGGACTTATTATGAACTCTTTTGATATGTTTGTGCAATGAACCTGAACTCCCTCGCATTTTAGGATTTTATTGCAAGTTATGCATTTGGCACTTTTTTTGTCTTTCGCGCGTAAGAAATGGCGCTAAATTGACTTGACTTGACTTGTCTTGACAACCAACTGCTCTTCGTATTCCATTTTAATTACATTTTAATTATATTGAATTTGAATTAGCAGTTAATGCAAAATTATAATAATCTTATCAGAACCGGGCCAACCCGGTTCCATCGCTCAGAACCGGTTCCACAGACTTATTGAAATACCCGGGTATACCCGGGTACTTCAGAACCGGGTGTACCCGGGTGCATGCCCTAGTTCTGCACTTATCACAATTTATTTATTTACCATGTAAATTTCATTGACAAAACAGAATTAAGTTACTCCAGCCATCTTAAGGAAATAATGTTTGAAAACAAGTAAATTGTAAACAATACTTACATAACATTACATTTGTAAACACATTTGAACACTTTTCGTTATTATTCCAAAAACACGTTATATTTCCGTTAATTAATGCCCTTGGACCACAGACAAAGATCTATGTCTGTGCCTTGGACGAATTAACCACCTTATGTCATATATCACTGAGCAAGTAATCACTACGTTTTTAGTCATATATATCAAACTTAGACAGGTCCAATATATTTTTATCCTACATATAAACCTAGCACCTATCGTTTTTCTCTGCCAAATCTAAGACTGTTTTTTCGCCTTTTTTGGACGTTATTATTATTATTTAATTTTGTTGAGAAACTTATCCTGCTATCAGCATAGGTGTTGTAACTCAGTAATTTTAAAGTAATCCTACAATATGAAAACCTCATATTGTCTTAAACCTATTTTTTTTATATTGAGTTTCTGTCTGTATAGTAGTCAATCTTTTAAAATAGCATTTAATCACATATACCAATGCCAACACTAATCGTTGCAAAGCAAAAAAAATTTAAAGTTTGGAATGTCCTCAAAATGTATGCGTCTCTATTGTCTCTGTAGGTACCTAATAGGTACAGAGACAATAGAGATTACACGTATTTTTTTAAATAAATATTTTGCATACGATCACACCAATTATCTAGCCCACGTTAAGTTTCATGAAGAACTTGTGTTATGGATACTAGATAATGGATAAACATACTTATATCCTTTTTTTTGTAAAATTCGCAACTCCTGTCTATAAGCCAACCATACTCCAATAAATATTAAATTCCGTTTTCAAATGTAATTTCAACGCGTGCCCCAAACCCCAGGAATGCAATAATTTTTTATTTACATTCAAAAAGCGTGAACTAGCGAAAAACTAGTCCAAACAATACTTTTCATACAAAATCATTATGTTTGGCAAATCCGACTTGTATGGCAAACCAGATATTCTGGTTCATTTAATTCCGACTGGTTTTACCACGCGCCTCCTTTGATTTGCAATTTTTTTGGCATGGCAAGGAGTTGTGTCAAGCGTGAGCGGTGGGCATACACAGGGATCTTTTTTTTAATGATAGATATTTTTAAAATTCTTTTTAAGAAGTTTTGTAGTACAGTCGGTGCACTCCCCGGTTGACCAGTAGAGTTTTCAGGAAACGTATTCTCGGAAATACTTAGGTTAAATAAATAAATTAATTATTCTAATAACAATAATTAACGTTTTCTTAACAATAATTTCTTTTTAGATGTAAATTAACCCACTACCCTTTTGTTATAATATGTATAATTTTCGAATGACTTAGATAAATACCTAAATTCTAAAATCTAGCACAAACTTAAATATGCTTATCATTGCACAATGTTAATTTTATAAGTAAATTGTCTCGTCGTCTTCTTCAAACTGTGTGAGAAAAAGACTATTTTTAACTGTTTACCTGTGAAAACTTGTAATTAGCCGTCAGTACATATTATATTTAAAAATGTATTACATACATAGCTGTTAGTTTTCCAAAAATTTTAAAAATAAATAAAATAAAATAAAATAAATAAAATACCTATTAATGTTGTATTATTTGTAGTATAAAAGTTATTTGTATATCTGTTAGTATTTTAAATAATGCTCCTTAAATAACTCTACTGGTCGACCGGGAAGTTCTCCGACTGTATCTATTAATATTTTGGACCTAGACCTAGACCTCATTATCTTGAAGCAAATAATTGATGTAATAACGACGTTTGTTTTATTTAAAAGACAAGCTTTTCTTACTAGCGGTAAGAAAGAAATATAAAACTTAAGTATTTATTAACATCTAGAGTGGTGTGTATAATAAGACGTACTTACTTATATAAGCTCTATATTTCGTCCTTAACTTTTTTTTTATAAGTACCTCTAAATTGAATATCTCTTTATACCTCTTGACCATAGACTCCCCAGGGCCCTTAGCCAAAGTTACAATTCAAAAACGATAATGAAATTCGAAAAGAATTAAATGTATGGGATTGGCGGATTGGCATAGGCCGCGCTAAATCACGTGGTCTTACCGCAAGTTAATTGGCGAATATAGACAATAACGAATCGAATTATCGTTTCGCTACATAACGATGTTACTTTGTCTACGGGCCCAGTTTCGTTAGCCATTTTCCAACGGAACCCTAGAAAAGGACCAGTAGGTACAAAGTTACGATAAACCAGTATGAAGCGTGTCCCTTCCCTTGTGCCAAAACACATTGTACGGAATGACCTGCGTTTTAGCGAATTATTGAATTATACAATAATTAGATACATACAACGCCTTTACGCATAAATCATGTGTGCTAGTGAAGTGACATTGTGGTTGTAGTTTATTACTATGATCTTTATGTTTTATAGAAAAAATATATCCATACAATCACACCAATTATCTAGCCCATGTTAAGTATCATGAAGAACTTGTGTTATGGATACTAGATAACGGATAAACATACTTATATACTTTTTTTTTTGTAAATACATACATAATATACATATTAAACACCCAGACCAAGACAAATAGACATGTTTATGCACACAAATATTTGTCTTGTCCGGGGATCGAACCCGGGACCTCTGGCGCAGAAGGTGGGGTTAGTACCCCTGCGCCAAACAGGTCGTCAAACTTATCTATCTTATAGAGATTACCTACAGTGCGTAAAAATGTAGACAATAACTGGTGGGCCACTCGTCGATAACTAGCAACTAAGTATCTAGTAAATTTACTATCCACTTCGTACTGGCTGATTTCAATACCTTTATATCTATTTAAAATTGACATAAGTACAAAAGTAGCATTGAAAAATGCAAAAATTATAAATTATTGGCTGTAGCATCTTAATCGATCGGTAAACACCTGAAAATGTTTTTTTTTTAAATAATAACTGGGCAGGCAAATGACCACCATCGTGCTTAATAAACAGGTGTGGTCTAAGGTGTTACAGCATGTTTCTTTCGAATGCAAGGATATTCTAGCATTGGTGTGACAACCATGTAGGTTTGAAGGCCAACCACCTTGTACGCCATACAGCGAGCGTATTAAACATATTGGAGACGTATTGGAGAATTTCGACGGTGTGGTCCGCAAGTCTCGGTAACTCGGTGGTTAGAGCATCAAAGAACAAATGACGAATTAATACGAAAATAACTATTTATTATGAAGAGGCTAAAGGTTTGACAGCAGAACTATAATCTTAATGGTTGTTGTGTTGCCTTGCATTGAAGTTGGTTATTAGTTCCTAAAAAATCCGTTTTCTACTCTTTTGTGTCGTACTGTATATTAATAAGATTTTGGTTGATCAGGTGGCTAATTGTCTAATTTTAAAAACGCGTTTTGAAAGGTTTGTTTGAACGAAATTGAACTGTCTAAGCAAAGTGACACACGAAAATAACTTTCAGATGTATGGAGAAGTGTCAAATGAAGTGTCATTTAAAACATCATTCGTTCCGAAAGGGATTGTGACTATAAGTTAGGTACACAATACCATAAATCATTATCACAATTACAATACCTTTGAAAGGGATTGTGATAGATTTTGAAATTAGACAATTAGGGGGGCTGATTTTGTCTTGAAATGTCTACAATGTGGACTCTACATAATATAGGTAGGTACTTAGAGGTCGTATACAGAGTGGAAAAAATCTATGGGCCCTGGATAGCTCATTTTACTGAAAGGAAACATTACTTTATTTTTTTTAAAACATTTTGAAAAATACGCTTCCCACACCCAGGAATCGAACCAGCTAAAATAACATTCTGTACTTTTATACCATTAATCGATAGGGTCAATCAAAAGGATCAACTCTCTCTAACAAACATAGTAAATTAAATTAAAGGACACACATGATAACTCAACTTATAAACTCAATGGGACAGATAAAGCACTTTTATTAAAGGCTATTTTGAAAAAATTCCAAAAACTTTGAACGCAGTCTTTTCTTTTAAAATATAAAGGAATGTTTCCTTTCAGTAAAATGAGCTAACTAAAGAATTTAAGGTTCCACTCTGTATACCTCATAAATTCTCTTAACCCTACAGTGGTCGCGTGGAAAACATATGTCATCCACACCGACTAAATTGGCTAATTCTCAAAAACTACAAATGTAAATTACGAGCGCTTCGAGATACTCTAAATTGAATAGTTTAAGAATGAGCTCCAATAATGCAAAACCGCCGGTCATGTATGGTAATGTCACAGGAACTCCGCGATATTCGTGGACTACGAGTGTATGCCACGCGACCAATTACGTAAGTATTTTGATATTATTTTTATTCATGTCTTTTTGAAGTCAATCCTAATCTGACTTACTTATAATAAATAGCCATAGGCTTGTAGTATACGAATAAAATAACCAAGCTCTTGTATTCATTTTTGTTTTGGAATAAAATCATAAGGTCGGTGGACCGCTTTCATTAACGCATGGCTGATCTCAATTTAACAATATTTTTTTAGTGTCATTTAGACGATTTTGACGACCTGTTTGGCGCAGGGGTACTAAGCCTGCCTTCTGCGCCAGAGGTCCCGGGTTCGATCCCCGGACAAGACAAATATTTGTGTGCATGAACATGTCTATTTGTCTTGGTCTGGGTGTTTAATATGTATATTATGTATGTATTAAAAAAAGTATATAAGTATGTTTATCCGTTATCTAGTATCCATAACACAAGTTCTTAATGAAACTCAACGTGGGCTAGCTAATTGGTGTGTTTGTATGCAATTATTTATTATTTATTTATTTATTTAGAAGTATTTTTTGTTTTTAGTTGATATTCATAAACACAGAGGTTGTTATGTTTTTGTTGATTATATTCATTAAATAATACTTTGATTATAAGATTTAAACACAAATAAATTAAAATAAAGCACAGATTTTTGTATTTTTATTTTTCATTGGCTTACATCTGTACTCCACGCGACTAATCACGTAACTTTTTACCGCGCGACCACTCCAGGGTTAATAAGTGATTCTTCTGATGATAAATGTACGTTATGGTGTTGAGACTAAACTTATTTTTTCATTATTAGGTAAGTTAGGTATTAATAAATATGGTGGTCATAGTTAGGTAGATGTAGAGCAGTTATAGATTAAGATAGATAGGTACCTAAGTAGTTGTAAAGTTGTAATAAATTTGTGTTTATTACAACTTTATAAATTTTTGATAACTCGTAAAAAACCATCTGTCTCTGTCTCAATTTTCAAAAAATCTAATTAATAATAGGGTTAGGACTTAGGTATTACAGGTAGGTAGAACATAGGTACTGTAGCGTAGCTTAGGTAGGTACCTACTTATTTAGATGTTGTTAGCTGTATAAGATGTTATTAACAACTTTATAAAATTTTAAAGTTGCCTGTAGTTGTAAAAAGCATGCCTATATAATAATTTTCCATACATTCTGCCTTCCTTTTTTTAAGTTCATTCTACGAATATGTTGGTTGCAATAAATAAAATAATATGTAGGTAGTTACTTAAGTATTTAGAAGTAAAAAACACTTTAGAAAAATTGCGTGTGATGTGGTTCACTATTCAGTTTTAGGACTTGAGTGTACAAAAGGACACTAACCGTGAACATAAGTTAATTAGTGATAGCTGTTCAAAAAAATATTCGTACCTAAAGATAAAAAAATAAACGTATCTAAATGAAAAACAAAAAGCAACTAAGTCTAACTAAACTTTCCTTTGTTTTACAGGACCACACCAATTCGAAAATTTTCGAACATGGAACGCGAGATTTGCCGCCAAAACCCAGCACGCGTCGAATGCCGCCTCACACACGGCCACGCCCCACACACGGGCAGCCAATCACCGTCGTACACCCTCGCGCAACACGCAAACTCGCATATTGATCTGCGGACGCTCGAACCGTTTACATTTCGACATATCACATGCTAAACACCGCCAAACAATAACATATGTTTATCACACACTGAAAATTCAACCTTATGCCTTGGGCAGAAGAACGAAATTCCAACGCTGACATAGTAGTCGGATACGCTACGGCACTACGCACTGGGGTGTAATTTATAACATCTAAGTGGCGTCTGCTAAAATAAACCTTATGCATAAGGCAATAAAGAATAGTTTTCCTATTTTTCAGTGATGTCAAATAAAATCTTTTGAATGTTGTAAGGTTGGACTAAACCTGTATGTAGTGGTGTGTCCTCTCTCCTGTTACAACAGAGGGCAAGATAAGAAAACATCTCAAGGTGACCAGCGCATTTTATTGATTTACTGTTTACTATTTTCACAGATAAAATACTAGTATTCTTAAGTTTTTTTTTGTGATCTTCTGAGAAACACTAGTCTAACTAAAGCCTTCATTTCCTGATGCTAAGTGATGATAAGTGATCAACCACTGAGGAACCACAACAATAATGCTGAAAAGTACTAAAAACATTGTTACAAGGCTAAATCAGACTTTGATACGATGGGTAGCTACTAGCTACTATAGGTAGCTACGCTAGCCAGGTGGACTTACAACAAGTCCTGCCACCAACCAAACCGAATACTATATGTTGGGTACATATACCAAGAATCGAACCTGGGACCTCTGGGTCTGATTCCGGCAGTGTTACAAATAGACCAAAGAGGCGATTCAAATTCTGCTAATGTTTAGTACCTAATAGTATTTATTTCAAAGTGCTCTTTTACTCGGTTCTGTCAGTAAAGTGTAATTATAGTAAGTACTCAAATACTACAATTGAAACACGATTGAGATAATGATTGTGACAAAACGTTAGCGGAATTGGCCTCCAGCCTCCGGTGTGATCGTTTACACCAATTTCTTCCTCCAAAGGAGCGTCTAACCGTTTGACTATGTAGGGCCCCTAAAATAATTCCTCTATTTTTATAGTCTGAAGGTTTTTTTACCTATCTACACGAAACATGAGTAACAATAACAACAATCAACTTTTGGGTACTGCACGAAACATTTTGAATAAGTCTTTCACCAAAGAATACTAAATATTACTATCACCTTGAAAGTTCTTGAATCTTTCGCTTCATTAAATTTCGCAGCGCCATCTATCACTTTGACAGGAAGTTATTTATATATACCACGATATCATTGCCGCCATCTACTGGAGTAAAGTAGAAACTAATTTGTAGATAAATTTAAAGCGAGTAAAGCGCATGCTTTCTGATCGTAAGTTTTAAGAGTATACTAAGAGATGGGGCTTTAAAAAAAACACATTTTATTATTATTAATTTTAATAAATAAAATAATAATATACCATCTAACAGAACATCATTAAAGGTGATTAATTATATTAGTCACATTTTGAGTTTTAAATACATTAATGTTAGACAAATCAAACAATCACTTGTTAAAGTACTGTCAGCAGCAAATCGGAATATCACATTTGAAATGTCAAGTTTATTTATTGTCGACTACAAAAAATCACATATTGTGGTAAACTAAGCTGCTGCACAAGTATTATTAAAGAATAATAATAAAATAATAAATAAAATAAATTATGTTATCTTAATTTAATGTGTAATACAGAGTAAAATACTTCAGAAGCAAAATAACATACCTAGTCAATGTGTTAGTAAGTAATTATGTAGTTGTCAGTTACAAGTAATAAAAACCATTTCTGGACGACTGATTGCTCTGCATGCCGTTGTTTTGCCTCTTCAATCTTCTTTCAGGCAGAACTACTTTGTCCCCTGCCCTTTTGTCCCAATTTCTTTGTAATAATACGTCTTATTTCTCTTTTGTTGCTTTGCAAACTTTTCTCACATTAGTTAATAGTGGGTAAGCCCAAAATTGAGGTTCATTAGGATGAAATATCAGTCAATTGTGGCTCTCAAACCAAAAATAATCTATGCTAATACTTAATTTATACATATTAAGCACAGTAAAGTTATTAAGAACATTCCAAGATGTGTCGCTGATAATATAATTATAAAAATATTAACAATTATTTGTTTTGTCACTTATAGGCTGACAAGTTTACATTAGAAAGCAAAGTTAGATTAGAACAAATTTTAATGGTTTTCAATTGTGCATTGCATATAGAATTGGCTTATCTGTGATTAAGTAAGTTATAAAAAAAATGTTGCAAAGAATGAACAATCATGGATATTCCTAGTAGTCCAATTATCACTTAAAATCAATTGACTGGCTATCAAGGGATGAAGTTGTGATCTTCAACGACTGTCCAAATTGAGCGCATGCAAATATCAGTTAACCAGGAATTTCTTTGACTACACATCCTTTCCTATCTGCATCAGTTTATACTTCAGATGGTTTATCAGAATGTCTTGATGGTTCATTTAAAACCAACGGGATGTCTCCCCCAGCATCTTTAGGCACCCATCCCACTGATTCATCTTCCAGTTTTTTCTTCTCTTCTACTATTCTTTCATATTCATCAATTTCTATTTGATACTTTGGAGAAGTGATACCAAAAAAATTGGCCAGAGATTCACCAGCATAATCTACTGCATTTAACACTTTATTTCCCGATTTCGATGCATAATGAGAAAACCATGGAACCCATTCTAGAGTTTTCTGGAAAGAATAAAAAAATTAAGTCCTTATTCAATTATTTTGCGCAGAAGCAGCTATGATTCATCGGTGAATAAACAAACACCTCGAAACCAACCAATAACATTGATGTAGTAAAAACAGGTATGTGACCTTCGTACAGAAATATTACTAAACAACCTATCTACTGAAGAGCAATAAAATGTTTTTGATGTTACTTACGGGATCGACATCGCTTTCTACAGTTTTTTCGTTTTGAAGTTCGCTAACATTTTCTTCTTCAAATTCTTCGTCTACGCCATCGCTAAAATGTAAAATACGACTTGGTTTCTTCACTGTAACTTCAACTTCACCATTAGTAGTCATATTTAGTTTTTAATTAACAATTTCTACAGCGAAATCTTAGATTTTTAAAAGAACTATTGTTCAAGACATTACAAGAAAATGAAAATAGTAAGTACTCCTCTTCATCTGGATATTGTTTATTTTTTATTTTTGTAAATAAATGTCACTCACTGTCTCTGTCAGTCATGTGATGTGACATTTCATTGTCATGTAGGGTATGGGCGCGAGCCAGTATCAGAATGATACGTTTTGATTAAACAAAGAAAATCAAGCTATAAACTTGAAAACGTAAACTTTCACTACGGGACGTTGGCGGAATTTCTGTGGAAAACGAAAGAAGCCAAAAAAATAAAAAAAACACTTTGATTAGTGATTATTGCGAGTGGCTTGTTTAGTGTTAAGTGTTTAGCAAAAAACACGTTCGGACAGTTTCTGTTTAGTGTTAAGTGTATAGTGCTCAGCGAAGTACAGTATTTACAGCGCGTTCTATTTTTCTGCGAGTAGCACCTCCCGCGCGTCCCGCCTTCACCCCTCACTTGCTCTAAACACGAACTTAACACGTCTGGACGTGACTGTTAAGTGTTTAGTTTATATTAACAAAGTCTCGTGTTCGTCGTTGCGTGTACAGGATAGCATGTAATTTCACCTTTGCTGGTGGTAAAGCGCATCTCATAAACGTATCAGATTTTTGTATAGTAGGAGTAACAAGATGTAATAAATAATTAAACGAGTCTTCAGTCATCCTTAGTGCACCGAAATACTCTCCCGGATCCTCGTGCGCTATTTATTATGGAAGGCGATAGCTTCCCCCGAGATTTTCTCTCCTAGCTATCCATTTTCGCACCCATAATCAAGGTGGTCTCCTCAATTCCAACTCCATTTCTTCTCGAATGTGTAACACAAGCACATTCACTACTTCGTTAATTATATTTTGAATGTGATCATGATCATCCATATTTAGTTTTTTTAATCCTATTACTAGGATTACTAAAATGTCGTCTATTTTTTTAAAGTGAACTAAACAAACACCGCTTACTATAGTATAGGACTTACTATAGTATAGTATAGTATAGGACATCACTAATCACTTAACACTAATCACTCTACACACACTTAACACTAAACACTTGGCTCTTGCCTTTCGAACTTTCAACTATTTCAAACAGCGGCCCGACCGCGCAAGTGTCGTCGGCATCGACATCGACTTCATTTGAAAGATGGATGTAACATTATTGCTCTTAGTCTTTGGTATGATTTTTATAATTGTGTCAAAAAGAAGCAGCAATGTGTGACATCTATCTGTCAAATGAAGGCGATTTCGATGCCAATGCCACTTGCGCGAAAAAACAGAAATCGGAAAGCGAATCGATGGAATGGAAGCATTAGACGATGTATTCTTCCAAGTAGCAGAATTACAGTAATTTAAATTCAATGAAGAAAACTTGTTTGTATTGTTGATCTCAATAAAAACTTTAAAAATTAACTTAGTTTTCATTGTTTATATTACGTAGCTTGTATGTAGTTAGTAAGTAGTTACTTTTTAATTTTTAAAAATCTGACTAAACGACCGAACAAAAAGTCAGAGGTTTTTTATCGCCCTACATAATGGAAACTAGGGATTTTTGAAAATGTCTAGGGGGGAAGGTGAAAACAATAAGGCAACACTGATTTCTTAAAAACACAAACAAAATAAAATATAGCGACTAACGAGTTTGGTTGTTTGGTTATGAAATCAATATTTTTTTGCATAAAATTGTTCTATAGTGATGGAAGTGGATAATTAAAAATGCTTGAGCGTTTTGCCTCTCGGTTGTTCATCACGGTCAGCCAAGGCATATACATAAGTTAGTCTCAGGGCGGTAAAACAATTAAAAAACTGTTTATTGTACAAATAACTGACAATTAATGATGTATACATAAATGAAGAACAGGCTGTATGGTACAAACCAAAGCCGTAAAACTTTTATAAAAAAAACTACTAACTGACATAATTTGTGCTACTGACTTTGACATTATAAGTGCTCGTGCATTGCATGTCAAAAAAATCAGTGTTTGTTTGTTTGACTTGTTGGTTGCTAAATTGTAAATAAAAACTATAATAAAACTTTTTTCTGAAGAAGAGTGAAACAGACGGATTATGAATTAAAAAGTGCGATATAACTGATAAACAAACATTGCATAAACTTGATATAAATATACTGCTGTTACACAATGGAGGGTTTTTGTAGAGGATGTTTGATACGATTTGATGACCCAGCTAAACTATTACCGTACACAGAAAAAAATAGACGATTATTCATTTACTGTACCGGCATTAAAGTGAGTAATATTTCTTTTAGACAAGTTTATTCAAAACAAGTGCTGTACCATAAAATAATGTTCAGAATGAATCTGTTAATGTAACATTGTTTTTAAACTGCTCTAAGAAATTATATTATTTCAGGTGAATGTCAATGAAGTTGATACATTTCAATTATGCAAAGACTGTCATACAAACCTAAAATTATCCTGCAAGTTCAAAAAACAATGCAGGATATCTGACAAGAAATATAAACATTATTTGTCATTGAAAGAAGTTGGAGATGCTTTTGATCTCACTACTTTCCTTAAATCCAATGATGAAAGCTTGAGGTAAGCAATTCAAAAACACCATCTACTGATTTACCTACTTATTAATGATTATCTCACAATTGTTTAATAAACTTTGCATTGGCGGTATATCATGTACATAAAATAAATTCATACCAACATGCATGGGGACCTTAATACCAACATGCAGAACCCAAAATGTAAAATTTCTACAGACAATTCAAAATCTATTGGAGTTTGACAGTGTTGTAAATCTCTGCTTGCACAATAATAATTATTTATTTCATAAAATCACACCAACTATCTAGCCCACATAAAGTGTCATGAAGACTTGTGTTATGGATCCCAGATAACGGATAAACATACACTAGAATCTGTTTATTAGGACTCTGCCTATATTGACGAACCGCCTATTATGAGGTAATTACACAACAAAGATTGGTTGTCACATAAAATTCTATGTGACAAAGTCGGATATAATGATTTCTCTTACATTGACATGTCGCATATTATGACCCATTTTTAGGGTTTCGTAGCCTAAAGGCACAAAAATCGGCCAAGTGCGAGTCGAACTCACACATGTAGGGTTTCGTCTCTCACCCAAGGTTGCCTGGAAGAGACTGCTACGTAGCTATAAGGCCGCCTATTGTGTGTTCCTCTTTTTTTACATTTTCCCTGTATGTGTTTGTTTTTGTATCGTGTGCAATAAAGTTTCTATTATTATTATTGCCAAAATGCCATTATAATTTTTCCTCTGCAAAAATAAGTTTGTTTTTCATAGTGTTTGTATGAATGACAAAGTTATATTTGCGGTTTTTGAAAATGTGCTATAGCTCTGAAACTACTAAATAAATTACGTTCAAACCAATTATCGTTAAAAGTTTTTAAAAAGATCTACATCATATTTTTTTTTGATTTTTCACTTTCTTATTTTAAAAGTTAGAGGGGGGGACACACATTTTTCCACTTTGGAAGTGTATAACTTTCAAACGGTTGACTTTGAGAAAGAACTGTTTTAGAAGCCTCAATGTTTATTTTTAAAGATCTATCTAATGATATCCCACACGTATAGGTTTGATAAAAAAAAAAAAAACAGTAACAGTTCCATGTATGCCCCCCTTTAATCCATTTATTTTTTATTTTTGTGTAAAAACCATAAAGCGGTTTACAGAATACAGCTACCGACCAAGTTTCAACTGTGTGATCCTTATAGTTTTGGAATAAAGTGGCTGTGACATCTTACCACTTTGGAAGTGTATATCTTTCAAACGGTTGATTTTGAGAAAAAACTATAATAGAAACTTCAATGTAATTTTTAAAGACCTATCTATAGATACGCCTCAAGTATAGGTTTGATGAAAAAATTTTTTTTTTTCAAATCCCTTTCGGGAAAAATGCTATATTTATAAAACTGACAACCATATTTCGTTCAAACCAATTTTCGTTGAAAGTTTTTATTAAGATCTACAGCTTTTTTTTTTTTATTTTTCACTCTTATTTTAAAAATTACAATGCCATTATAATTTTTCGTCTGCAAAAATAAGTTTGTTTTTCATAGTTTTTGTATAAATGACAAAGTTATATTTGCTCTGAAACTACTAAATAAATTTCGTTCAAACTAAATTTTGTTAAAGGTTTTATAAAGAAAATAGAAACTTAAATTTTTGAGAGGCGAAACCCTTCATGTGCGAGTTCGACTCGCACTTGGCCGATTTTTTATATATTTTGTACATTATAGTGACCGACATGATTCTTTACACCTACATACCATCAGTCATGATCGTTGATTCCTGACGACCGACGTTCAGTATGTGGCTGGTTTTTGTTTTGAATCTCAGTGAGTAATGACAGTTGAACGTCACGGATTTGTTTTTAGTGATATCCTATGTAGTATATCCAGGGGCGTGCATTAGTTTTCCAGCGTGGTAAGCACTGTAGATCTAACTAGTAACTTTGCACTTAGCCTATCCTGCTACGAATATTATAAGTTTGAAAGTTTGTGAGGATATTTGGATGGATTAATGTTTGTTACTCTTTCACGCAAAAACTACTGAACTGATTAAGATGATTAAGAACTTTATAGCAATGTAGCTTATACATCAGAAAACCACAGGCTGCACATTATCCTGATATTCCCACGGTAACGGCTCCCACGCGGCGAGTGTCACCGAGAGCGGCCGCTAGTCATAAATGATAATATGTATTCGTAATATTTAGAAGAATATTAAAATGCTGAAGAGTTTGATTGTTTGAGCACGCTAATCTCCGGAACTACTAGTTTGAATTGAAATTTTTTTTTGTGCTGGATAGTCCATTTATCTCGGAAGGTTAAAAGATATTTAATATCACGGTACAATTAATAGGAGCTGAGCATTTGTAAAATGTTGCAAAAACGGGGGAAAAATATTATTTTTGGGAGCTTCCGTTGCGGACGGTGTGTAAACGGTTTAAGTTACGTAAAAGTTACTAAAAAAAAGTCCGCGATAGCATATGTCTATATTTTATGGTGAACTCACTATAACCATTTTTAAGATAATAAAATTTGTTCTAAACTAATGTTTTATTTTAGAAGCTGTTTTCATAAACATGATATTAATCCTTATCTAAATAAATACGTTAATCATCACAAGTATTTAATTTTGAACAAAATTGTCCTTTACATCATTTAATTTTAATGAATATCTGAAATATGATAGTTTTAAAATAACTCCTCAACAAAATAATTCGCGACCAAATTAATTCGTCAGGTAGGCTTTCTTACTTTATAGCTAGCGCAGACGACGGATAACGGAGAACTTTTTGTCCGCGACACGTCTTTATTGTTAGCCAAATAAGATTGAACTTAGATCGCGTATATCCATGAAAAGTACGCGATAGTCCTCGTTATATATTCAACTTTATGTCGCGGACAAAAAGTCCTCCAATGTCCGTCGTCTGCGCAGGCTCTTATACTGATATATTCCGGACGTTTAAGCTAGAACGTTCCACGTACAAATAGCGCCCTTCTTGCCGTGGGCGATTTATACTTGAGCAATACTTTTTCTAAATAAGTTGTATTCTTGTATGAAACGCTGCTTGTTTCGAGTAAGCAATTTGGAGACTGCCTATCGGTAGGTATTCAGTATTTAGCGTAAGGAAAATCTTAGTGGGTGAGTGTTGAATAGAAGTTTAAACTAAAATAAAATAACTTTAACACTTATTGTATATTTATTTAGGTTTTGAATGAAGTAGGCCCTGCCTAATTGCCTATATGGAATGCAAATAATTGCCTATATCACTAAAAACAAATCCTATGGATAAAGGTTTTTTTTTTTCACAAAAATGCTTTGTATGACGTCCTCTTAGTATGTTGTGATTGTCAATTCCCTTCGATGTCATTATAAACGGATTCCACTGTACTTTTTTTGTAAATATGTATGTCGCAGGATAATAATTAGATAAATCGTTTTTTTTTGCGAAAATCCTAAGGATATTGCGAAAAAACGGATAATTGGACAATGGTGTTGTCATTTCTCAATACTACCGAAAAAATATATTTTTTTGCGAAAAAACCGGATGGCCTTAGTAAGATTACGAAAAAAATCCCTGGCTATTATGAAATAAGAACACTGATTGGCTCGTTGGACCGTCATCATCTTCTCTGATTGGTTGACGACTTGAGGTTTCAAATGTCAATCTATTCTCTCACTTGTAGAAAATTTTCTATGAACCAATCAGAATAAGAGTTAGCAAGCAACCAAAAATTAAACCAATCAGAGTAAAGAATATCCAATGTTACTAAAGCAACCAGTATTTTTGCAAAAACCCGATCTTTTTTTCAGTAAGATTGAGATATGTTAACACCATTATCTAATTATCCGTGTTTTTGCAATATCTCTAGGATTTTTGCGAACATTCTATTTATAAAATCCTCCTACGACATATACAAAATATACATATTAAACACCCAGACCAAGACATGTTCATGCACACAAATATTTATCTTGTCCGGGGATCGAACCCGGAACCTTAGGCGCAGAAGGTGGGTTTAGTACTCCTGCACCAAACAATCAAGGTCATCAATACATGCATTCTGTATATCTATTTAATTTAATTTTTTTTATTTATCTATTGTTGGGATACTTTAAATATACAATTTTCTAAACAGATAATATTTTTTTAAAGGAAATAGGAAACAACTGTAAGTAAGTATGAAAACATTCAAACATACAAAACAATGCTTATAAGTTTCTGATAAATTAAATTAGATTCCTTTGTCTGTAAAAAGCTATTTGTGTTCTGTCTTATTTCGGATGTAATAAGGTAAAAAATATTCCAACTAAATCGAATACACAAACATAAAAAAAGATATACTTTTAAATATAAATACTTTACATTTGTTTTTTACAGATTCCCATTGCTAAGTGGCAGTAGCACACCTAATCAAAGGGCTGCTTTAGAGAGAGAGAAAGATGATGATAATGGTAATAAAAAAAAAACCTTAATTTGTTTTTGCAATCAACTCCTGCAATGTGAATGTAGTAAAGCACTTAACCAATAATGTTCTCTTTTTTTTGTTTGTCTTTTTTTATCATGCCTAAACTACTTTCGTACTGGCCTTATTCATATTTATTTTATTTATTTATTTATTTAGACACATTAAGGCGCAGCACAGACGACAGACTATCCGTGACGCACTTTTTAGTCTGTGAAAATAGAACCAATGCAATTATATGCAGTAACACACACGACACGCAAAAAGTCCGGCGCACAAAAAATCCGTGTAATTCGGGCAGACCGCGCCTCGCCGCGTCGCGACGCGCAGCACTAAAAGTGTGCGAAAAAAATAGAACGTTTGCTTCAACGCGCGCTAACGCAGACGGCGCACACTTTAGTCTGCAATCTGCATTCGTAGGGGTGGACGTAACGTACGCGATGTATTACCATGGCGCCAGAGATAGATGTAACGATGTTAATTCAAGAAATACAAAACAGACCAGCAATTTATGATACTTCTAAGGCAGAATATCATGATAGACATTTAAAAAGAAAAATGTGGTAAGAAGTGTGCTGTCATTGGACATCTATGACTTCTATAGAAAAAAGAAAATACGGTAAGTACGGTTTCTGAAAGTATAGGATGTACCCAAAATTCTTTATTTCTTCTTCTTTTTCTGTACGTCAAGTACAAAATAATACTTCGCGATCTCTGCACGATTTCCATAGCGTCTACGTCCCTACAGTTCAGCCGACAGAATGATCGAAGATGTGCGTCGTGTGCGTTGAGTCTGTGAAAAATCCGCGACCGACTTATTGCGCACCATGCAGACTTTTTGTGCTCCGCAGACTCGATCACACCTAACAGTCCACAAACTTAGATTTACACATACAATCCACTAATACTAAAAATAAATGTAAGTTTGGAACCAATAACAATTGTGCACAACATTGATCTATATTAGTTAATGAAACAGCCGGTTAATTATATATTTATGTAAGTTAAAACAACAAACAAATTACAAATGAATTTTAAAAACAGTTAAATAATGAATACAATAATAAAAAGAGAAATTAACGGGACCTAGTTGGAAGACTTCTATATAATAAGCATATGCCTCAATTCCATATCCAATTTGTATCAACTACTGCAAAAGAAGCCAAGACCAACTGTTTAAGACATTCACTGTCAGTAAACGTCTATAACAGACGTTATAGCTAAAAAACAATTATTGTTCACTGTCTGCGAAAGTGTTAATATTCCTCCGGAACACAAGCATGAAGTTCGAGATAGTACATTTGGTCCATCATGATGACTAATGCTTGCAGGGGCGTGCATTGGTTTTCCAGCGTAGTAGGCACTGTAGATCTAACTAGTAACTTTGCACTTATCCTATCCTGCTACCGAATATTATATGTACGAGTCATCGTACGTGATTGTTTACATTACTTACTTTGCAATACGTGCAATAATTATTTTATATTGATAGCAATAAAATCAGTGCTAATTAAGCATTCGTTGGAATTGGTTGTTATCATTTTTAACCTTTCCTTCTATCAAGCAAATCTTATCATTTATCGTAATATCATATCAATTTCTTATCATTATCATCTAAAGTGTAGGTAAAGCACCCTACATTTATTGGTCCTTCGAGCTAAAAACTGAACTTTCGTATAGGGACATACCGCGAGTGTGACATACTTTCTTTGGTGAGTGAAGTTCCTACGTGTACGAGTACCAGCTAAGCCAGTGGACATTTTCATCGGTCTACTTTACATATCATCATTTACGTGTTTTTTTACGGTAGCGAATCGGTTCTCCTGGCCTCCCACAAGCGGGTCTCACCGGGTTGAATTGAGAGTCGTATATATCGTTTAAAGAATACACTAGCTCTGCTCAGTAGCAGACGTCAATAGTTTGAAAGTTTGCGAGGATATTTGGATGGAGGAATGTTTGTTACTATTTCACTCAAAAACTACTGAACTGATTAAGATGAAACTTTACAGCAATGTAGCTTATATATCGGAAAACCACATTGTATGCAAATATTTATAAATATAAAAAATATATACTTATTCTAGATTCAACATGCACCAGCATAAGGAATTTCATGACAGATATACTGCAGGGTGAAGAAATGCCTGATACTGAAGCTCATATTATAAAAGAAGTTATTGATGAGACCAATATGCTAGACGACACATTAGATTCACAATGGCTTCAAGATGATAACTCAAGAGATACTGATTTCAAAGATTTGAGGTAAGTGAGACCTAGAACTATACCTAAATTCATAACAAACTTATAAATGCTTATATTATGAAATTGAAATTATGTAAATTAATTAATTTTTATGCCAGTTTCAGCCCATTTTCGACTCCACATTCTATCCAACTAGATCATTGTTATACACCAATCAAACAAATAGAAGCAAATATAATCAACTATAATAATACATCAGATCAGAGTTTACTATTAACCACTTATAAAGAGGGAATTGATGAACAAATTACAGAAATTAAACAAGATGAAACTGAAGCTGGGGATGTTAAAACTGATGATAATGATAGTTTGTTTGATGAAATTGCAGAACAAAATGTTAATTATATAACACAAAACGAAAATGATATAGCTGTAACAAACTCTAATTTTGATAACATTGGTAATGAAACTTATTATGCTGCTAAAGGTACACAAAATGATAATGAACAGTGCTATACTAATCGTGTATTAAATCAAGATGAGTTAGCAGTTAAGTATCTGCTTGAATCAAACAAAGATAATAATCATGTTGCCAGTGACAGTCAGCCAAATAGTTATTTTTCAACTGGTAGTACAAAATATGTTGATGTTAATCAAATTCAAAATGAAAGAATTGAAATCAGTTTCACATTAAATCAAGGTAGTGAGGTGAAGGAACATAAAGAAGAAAATGTAATAGAACCAAATAGAAACCATTCGTTAAATCATGACCAACTGTTAGATTATAATGTAAAAATTACTCCTATAACTGCTTCTGGTGGTGATAATAAAGAAGATGTTGTAGAAGTAAAATCCGAAATCAAAATAGACCTTAAAATCAATGATTTGATAGTTTCACCCACAGGTATTAATTTTAAATTGAAACTTTAATTTTTGTTACTTTGAAAACGGCTTGTTTCGTGTGTTAAATCACAAACTTTATTTCAGAATCTTCTGTAGCACCTGGTGCATCAACACCAATAATCAATAACATTTTGTTTGGAGAAAGATTGAATGATGACAATGATAACAATATAGAGAAAGTTAAAAAAGAAGATGAAGATAGAGGAGACATATTAGATGAAATTTTAAAACACGGCGTTAAGGAACTTAGTATACACACTGCAGAAAGCCAGGCTGCTGATGTCTATGACGTGCATCAGTTATACTGCAAATCCTGCAATAAGAAATTCAAAATACTGAAAGGGCTTAAGATTCATTTAAGTAGATTTCATGGTATCAAGTTGCCAGAAACTAGAGCGAGAGATTTCGACACCCGACAAAGGATATGTGATATCTGTGGTGCAAATTTTAAACAGTTTAAATCTTTTCAAATTCACATGCAATTACATTCGGTAAGCGACTGTCTCATGACGTATATTTCATATTCTGCATACTTGTTGGTAGTGTTTTAGTATAAGAGGCGACAACAGATTGACTAAAGGACGTTAGAATGCCTGATTTAGTATCGACAGTGTATATATGGCAACAGATGGCCTATGTGAATGGGATAGAGCTGGTCTGCCTGTATAAAGTTGGTGCGTTTGGCAGGTACAGCCGTTGAAACACGTGTTGTTCAGTAAACTAAATGATCATTAGGATAGCTGATTCAAGTATAATATGATATTCTACACAGTAGCTGTACGCACAGTATAAAAACTGACATGATTTGTTGGCGCGTTTAGTAAATTTGGCCAGTGGAAAACGACATGAAAATCGCAAAGCACGAGTTTAGTTTTGAGTTTATGTTATGTTTTGCAACTTTGAAAAGCGTGTGTTTCCTGAGCATCACGCGAAAACGGCAAAAAACGCAAATATGGCACCTTTTTTCACTCTTTAATATAAAATTACAGCTAGTATCAACCTATGAGCCTTCAATCAAACATAGTCCATTTCTTCTGAAAATTCACAACATTAAGATTTGCTCCGATTCGAAATATCGGCAAAATCTCGTCTTAAAGTGATATTAATAAAGTTGTAGCTTCCGGTGGTTGCACCAAAAACTATTTTGAGTGCGGTAATGGAGCGACAAGCGCAATTATATTACAACAATGTTCTCTACACTGCCAACAAGTGGTATTCGCCTCCTATATAGTCGCCCAAGTGTGTTGTGTTCATTTTCTTCGTATGGGGGGGGGGGGGGATGCCTTGAGATGATCGATGATGATGATCGAGAAACTTCCCGGTCGACCAGTAGTTTTTTTCGGGAAACAGGTCTTTGAAAAAGTAATACGGTTTAACCTCTCAGACCTAAGGTTATGAGACACTAGAGATATTCCATTGTTCCCTCGACACTGGTGTTTAGCTAGCAAATGATGAATTATTGTTCAAATGAAAACATTTAACTTTTTAAACAACGCTTTCTAAAAATCTAACTGGTCGACCGGGAAGTTCCTCGATGGTACTATAGTATTATGCTACCTGTGGTAATAGGCAACTAATTACTTCTAACAGAATAATGAATGGAGATTTTTCCATTGCTTTACTTAATATCAAGTAATAACCTAGAATTATTTTTTAGGATAAAACAATGAATTGTCCTAAATGCCTTGTTTCATTCATTTCCGAATTACAATTGAAGAGACATATGAAAACTCACGATAAAGCAAAGACGAAAGATAATGATAAAGTACAAACCGCGGTAAGTTTTGCTATAGTACACTAACATCCATTATTTGCACTAAACTTAAGAATAGCTTATGGCTATTCTTATCTTTTTAAATCTTAACCAGGTGATCGCCAGGCATTTAAAAACTCGTTTTTCCGTGCGACCACCCATCGGCCACGGGTGGACGCGGCGCGGCGTTAAACTGCGATTTCACGAGAAACTTGTATGGAGACTAATACGTAGGTTATAACTTTTTAATTTTGCATTTTACAATGATATTTTTATGTGATAAATATTAAATTAGTAAAGCAACTTGTCTCATGTCGCCCTGACGGGATCAGTTGCACATGGGACATGAGACAAGTTGCTTTTTTCTAGTATATTTTCTTGTTTAATATTTATTACGTAGATGTCTATGGTACGCGTTGCTGGGGCGGCGCATTCAGGGACGTGAATTGGTTTTCCAGCGTAGTAGGCACTGTAGATCTAACTAGTAACTTTGCAATTATCCTATCCTGCTACCGAAGAATATTATAAGTTTAAAAGTTTGTGAGGATATTTGGATGGATGAATGTTTGTTACTCTTTCACTCAAAAACTACTGAACTGATTAAGATGAAACAGCAATGTTGCTTATACATCAGAAAACCACATTGTATGCAAATATTTATAATTATCCTGATATTCCCACGGTAACGGCACCACGCGGCGAGTGAAACCGAGAGCGACCGCTAGTCATAAATGATAAGGTTCCTTCGTAATATTTAGTAGGAATATTAAAATGCTGACGAGCTTTATTGTTCGTCAGCATTTGATAGTCCATTTATTTTGGAAGATAATAAGATATTTAATATCACGCTTCGATTAATAAGAGCAGAGCAATTATGTAAAACGTTGCAAAAACGGGGAAAAAATATTACTTTTGGGAGCTTCCGTTGCGGACGGTGTGTAAACGGTTAAAGTTACGTAAAAATCATGTATGACGAAATTGTTCCCCATCAAAAGTTCTAAAAAAAAGTCCGCGACAGCATATTATGTCTATGTTTTATGGTTAACTCACTATAACCATTTTTAAGATAATAAAATTTGTTCTAAACTCATGTATTATTTGAGAAGCTGTTTTCATAAACATGATATTAATCCTTATCTAAATAAATACGTTAATCATCACAAGTATTAAATTTGAATAAAATTGTCCTTTACATCATTTAATTTTAATGAATATCTTAGGAAATATGATAGTTTTAAAATAACTCCTCAACAAAATAATTCCCGACCAAATTCATTCGTCAGGTAAGCTTGCTTACTTTATACTGATATATTCCGGAAGTTTAAGCTAGAACGTTACACGTACAAATAGCGCCCTTCTTGCCGTGGGCGGTTTATACTTGAGCAATACTTTTTCTAAATAAGTTGTATTCTTGAATGAATCGCTGCTTGTTTCGAGTAGGCAATTTCGAGACTGCCTACCGGTAGGTATTCAGTATTTAGCGTAAGGAAAATCTTAGTGGGTGAGTGTTGAATAGAAGTTTAAACTAAAATAAAATAACTTTAACATTTATTATAAATTTATTTAGGTTTTGAATGAGGTAGGCACTGCCTAATTGCCTATATGGAATGCACGCCCCTGCGCATTGAACGAGTGCAGAATGCGTGTGCTCGATTTTGTTTCTCTGTACCTGCTAGAGCTCACGTAACGCCATTCCTGAACAATAATCGCATGTTAAAAATGAAGTCGAAACGAAAGTTGCACTTAGCTGGCCTCCTTCGGGGTGATTAAGTATCAGGAGCCCTCATACCTTTATGATAGGCTTGGCTGGATCGGGAGGCCAATGTGAGCGGAGGCAGTGCTCACGGCAGCTGTGTATAGGTCTGCATCGTTTAGGGGCGCCTATCGTTATGATGCCTCTAAAATTTGGAATAATATTCCACCCTCATGACAGCTAAATTCGATCCACGTTTTTAAACTGCGTATGAAACAATTCCTACTTGATGCGCAGCGTGACATGGAGTTGAACGACATATCTAAATATAACTTTATATATTTATTATTTTATATTTAAATGTTTAAATGTTATTAAATTATATAGTTATGTACTTTCATAATAGTTTACTTATGTAGAGTTTATTAATTCGCATTTAAATAATATTTCACATAAATTAACATAATTTGATTGTGAGCCGTTTCCGTTAAACATTCAGCTGTCAAAAAACTAAATAAAGGTGCCAATTAAAAATTAGCGTCGTGTCTCGCTGATCGCGCAAACCCGACATGCTGAATTGGTCTCCTATTTTGACGCAGCCGTGAGATCAGTTTTTTTTTCATTTCAATCATCAGGCATGTTTAATATTCTGTGTATTATTAAGGTTCCGTAGCCTAATGGCAAAAAACGGAACCCGTATAGATTCGTCATGTCTGTCTGTTCGATGTATGTCACTGCCACTTTTTTAACCTTTAACATTCTAATGTCTGTGTCAAACAAATATATTTTCTTTCCATACATAATTTTTTTTTTTTTAAAAATATTTTTTTAGTAGAACATCTAATGTATAATTAATGTATAGTCTCGATAGAAGTTTCTCGAGAAATTGCAGTTTAACGCCGCGCCGCACCGTGTTACCTGCATAAGGTGTCTGGCGAACGCCTCATTGTCAAAAGTTCCCTGCAAGTTAACTGAATAAGGTGACCTAGCGAACGACCAGTTAATAAAAATTGCTTTGCACTAACCAACCATAAGGGCGCTTTCAATTTAGACGTTTCGTGTCGGACCGCTGCGGTGCCGAAGCGGTGCTGAAGCGGTAGAAATAGATAGATACCGACGCCGCACTGTTACTGTACCGCGCGCTTTGTATAATAAACGACCGTCCGTGCTCAAAACGCCAAACGCACCGCTTCGGCACCGCAGCGGTCCGACACGAAACGTCTAAATTGAAAGCGCCCTAAGACGTTCTTAAAATCTACTAAGACTGTTCTTAACTTACAGGCCCAATATCGAGCGCGTAAAGCTTAAGCTATTCTGAATATTAATATTTTAAAATAGATAAAGGGTATTCATTTTGTTGCTAAACTGTTTATGAATTTGTTCATCATGTTTAGAAACAAGTTTACCGCAAACACTGTTTCTGAAACTGGCAGTCCACACTTGTTAATTGTTGCTAGGATGTCGCCCGAGGAGGTAGTAATGCTCTGTCACAACTTCCATGTTTATAAACTTGCGCAACATGCGTCCACACCTGTCAACTTTTGTTTATAAATAAACTATAATATATGTTTCGTCTTGCTCTCCACACAAGGTGGGGAACATGGCAACATGTTTACAGAAATAACGTTTCATCATCTTTGTTTATAAACTGTTTATAGAGATGATGAAACATAGAGAAACACTGTTTATAAACAATGTTTATAAACAAATGTTGTGTAATGAATACCCGGCTATTCTTTAGTTTAGTACAAATGAGTGTTATTGTATTTATTAAATTAAACTAACTAAAAAAAATTAATAGTCCGTAAAATTACAGTTACAGAAATATGTGTGCACGGTTTGCGGTAAAGTTTTTACATCTTCTGGAAACCTTGCTATACATAAGAAAAGACATACAGCAGCCTACACCGTTACTTGTGAAGAGTGTGGAAAAGGCTTTTACAAAAAGACCGACCTTGTTAATCACATGCGGTAAGAAAGTAAACTATGATAATAATAAATTATGGAGATTACTTTATGGCACTAAAATGTCTTATGTAAAGTACATCTTATATTTTGGCGTGCACTGTTCATTGAAATAAAACAACTTTTACAGATATCAAACGCGCTATATTTCACAAACTAAGTTGTAATTGTCCGTATTTTTAGGTTTTTAGTGGTTTTTTGATTTTCCTTTACCTTTTCAGCTGCCGTGGTCAGCAGTCATGCCGTGACCACGGCAGCTGAAAAGGTGCCGCAACGTCGATGAAATGTAGCACGTTTAATATCCGTAAAAGATGTTTTATTTCAATGTCTATGTAAGCCAATGTATCTGGAAACGATCAAAATAATTCTACTAATCTTAACTAATATTTTGAATGTGAATGTGTGTATGTTTGTCCTTCCTTCATGCCGTAACTAAGCAACCAATCGACTTGATTTTTTGGCAAAGAGACGAATTATACCCGATGTTTCCACGGGAACGGGAAGCACGCGGGTGAAGCCGCGGGCGGAAGCTAGTATTACATATAATGTAAAGTTTGTTTTTTGTTTGATGTTTGTTACTCAATAAACCGAAAACGGATGAACAGATTTGAATGGAATTTGGCACACATATTTTAGTGTAGTTTCGTAACTGGGGTCGTATTTTGAATCAGTCGAATCGTTCGCATTCGGAATCGCAAGATTCGCATGCGAACCCTTTTATTCAACACCTCATTCGCATGCATGCGAATGTAATTCGAATGATTCAAAAAATATGTCTCCTGGTTTCGATGATATATATAGCATCGCTGAAAACAAAGTTGATTCTTATCCCAATATTACGATAGCAACGGGAACTTCGGGAACCATGGGCGGCCATTAGTCATATATAATCGTTCAGCTGCATTTAAAAAAGTTTAATCATAGTGAACTAATTATGCAAGGCGAATAGCGAATGCTTTAAAGTTCGTGCAATGTAAAAAACTAAACTTAGGATCTGCAGAGACGAAGGACATTGAAGGACTTTTTGTCCGCGACACGACATTATTACTAAGAACATAATGTTGAATATATAACGAAGACTATCGCGTACTTTTTATGGATATACGCGATCTAAGTTCAATCTTATTTGGTTAACAATAAAGACGTGTCGTGGACAAAAAGTCTTCCGTTATCCGTCGGTTGCGCTAGCTCTTAAGTTCTAGCACCTTTTTAAATTAAAATTAGAAAACGGGGCTTTTTATGATATGTCAAAACGGTTTAAGGTTTTATTAGGCCAGCATCATACTTGACGGAACGGCCATACATGGAATTACAAATAGCGGACACACTACGTGGGAGATCGTGATTTTATATGTTTCGCAGGATATTTAGATAATAGTTTTTTTGCGATAACGTTTCTGCTGACATTAACATAAACAGCTTAATGTTTTATTTTATCACATAGATTAAGCACATACATTACTTTTAATCCCATATTATGTTTACGTGGGATGCTTTATGTTACGCAATATAACCGGTGGGCCTACGGCGTAAGTGCTATCAGCATAGCTGTCAACTTCACTTGACGACGGCGTTTTCGTACAACGCAACTTCAAGGTTATCGTCCTAATAATAAGATTCCTTTTACATAGTCAGTAAATACTCGACTTTGTGTGCGACCGAGACAGCGCTATAGCATCAGAGCTCGCGTGTGAAGAGTCGGGCCCATATTCGGCAAGTCGACAACCTCGGATTCCACGTGGCCGGAAAAGTAGTAAATTATATTGCACTTTCTCCAAAAGTAGGTACATTGACTTTTAGAAAATTTCGATTGATAAGTCGATAGGATTTCATTATGGGACATGTCTAAAACTGTCAAACTTGAAACGTCACAGGAATCGTCCTAGATGAAATAATGTTGAAATAGACTGTAGTAAGATTGCGAAAAGAATCGCTGGCTATTATGAAATAAGAACACTAATCGGCTGGTCAGACCGTCCAAAACAACATCTTCTCTGATTGTTTTAAATGTCTAGGTATCCATTCTCTCGCGTGTAGTAAACTTTTTGTGAACCAAATGGAATAAGAGTTAGCAAACAAGCAAAAATTTAACCAATCAGAGTTATGAATGTTACTAAAGCAAAGCCACCCGTATTTTTGCAAAAACCCTATCTTTTTTTAGTAAAATTGAGAAATGGCAACACCATTGTCTAATTATCCGTGTTTTCGCAAAATCCCTAGGATCTTTGCAAAAAATCTATTTATCGAATCATCCTACGACAGGCAATATTATTTGTATGTATGTAGTTTCCGGCAAGTGCGGCGATGGCCTTTGCCCACTTGCGCCAAGCTGGGTTCACAAATTTAACCCAGAGTTAATGCTAATTTTGCTTACATCAAAATTCGAGTTAAATGTTAACCCAGCTTGGCGCAAGGGGGCCTAAGTTGCAAGGTCATTTGTTTCCGATTTCTGTAATACCTGCCTGGACTTCAACTTTGAATCGCTTGTCGCGCGAGTGGCGAGGCGAACGGGGAGGCGATCAGGCGATTAGCGACCTTGCTTGTGTAGACATAGCTTGCTTTTTGCTTTGCCCCTCGCGCGCTCTCGTTGGGAGGCTGTATTACAGGCGAAAAAGAAAGCTACGTATATACGTGAAAGGTCGTTATTACGGAAGTACGGAAAATACAGAAACTCAAACGTCGCAGGAAAATCAGTAGAAACCTCGAGACGTGTGAATCAAAAATAGAGCTCCTGTGTACTAATCGAATGGAATTAAACAAACTAGGGTAACCTATACTAATCTTGGCACCCTCCAGTCATTGGCACTCTGATATTTAAACGCAATTATTAAGTAATTTTCATGGAAATACAATGCCTCATCTGATATAATTAAAATCTTTCATTGCAAAACAAAAAATATCAAATTAGGTTTTTCTACAAGACTAATATGGCAACACAGTATTGAAAAAAATAGCGCGCGGAATTTTTTGTTGTCTTTTCATGCAAATTTTAACAGATTTGATAAGAAAGAGGTATAAAACAATTTTTGTTAATTATACTTTTTACTTACTATTATAGAGTGTAATTTTTATTTTTAGCTGATGTGTTTATAAGTTTTTATTTATATTTATTTGTGATGATAACATTAATCAATTAGTGTAATGCCAACTATTATTAAAAAGCTTAAATGGAAGTGCAATGATTGGCACCTATGCCAAACATAGTATTTTGCAAGGGATTATTGTGGCAAGTCTTATTATTGTTGCCTTGTGGCCCAATTGTGGTGTGGTCTCTGACGCAATGCGGCCACAACCGATAGTGATCAATTGTGACCACTGCTCTGATCAAATTGTGGTAACTGATCCAAACGTGGTCACTAACCTAAATATGGCCATTGACCCAATTGTGGCCAGTGAGCCAAATATGACCACTGAGCCAAATGTGGCCACTGAACCAAATGTTGCTTTAAGCTAAATGTGGCTACTGACCCAAATATGGCAACTTATCCAGATGTTGCTATTGACCCAAATGACACCCTTACCCAAATGTGGCCATTGATCGAAATGTGGCTACTAATCAAAAATTCAAGTAATCCAGTTATGGCTATTGACCCAAAATATGGCACTTATCAAATGTTGCCAATGATCAAAATGTGGTAACTGATCTAGATGTAACCATTGACACGTGGCTCTTACCCAAATATGGCCACTGATAGAACAAAATCTAGCCATTAATCCAAATATAGCCCTTACCCAAATGTAACCACGAATTTAAATATGGCTACTGATCCAAACTGGCACTAACCCTTTAAAGAAAACAATAAAAACAAAAAAAGATAGTGTGGTGAAGTGCCAATGACTGTACCTTATGGCTGCCAATGATTGTACTAAGATTGCCAATGACAGTACTTTTGGCTGTTTTTAGACATTTTCTCTTTTATTGCTACCAAATTGAAATGTTTTTGTACTAAATGTTTTGTGAATTTAAGATATAGACCTCAAAGAATAATTTTAGAATAGTTAATATTGTCTAAGTATGTAGTAGATATAATAATTAACAAATGTAGGTCAGGCTTCTCTTAAAGTGCCAATCATTATACAGTTTACCCTATATATTTTCTGTTTTTAGGGTTCATACGAAAGATCAACCATACCAATGCAAAATCTGTGGTATAAAATACACCGCAAAATACACTCTTCTCAAACATACCAAACGTCATATAGGTGAGTATATCTTTTTTATAACGACTTAACTTTGCTTCAAGTTTTTACAATTTTGAACTGTTTTCTTTAAAAGTCCCAATATGTTTCGCATGGATTAAAAATATTAAGTTCGAATGTGTTTTCGTCTAGTCCGTTTCATAGAAGAATCCCACTTTAAATTACTGGAAGTGAAATGTTGCTTATCCTCATAGCAATAGAGGTCGTTTTCGAATGTGGAAGACGACTAAAGCTCAGGGATATTCTTATGTGAAGCCTCTTCTTTGCGTCTAAGGCCCACTTGCGCCAAGTTAGGTTTACACATTTAACTCAAGAGTTAATGCTACTTTGCGAACCACCGTCGAAATTCTCCAATACTTTTAAATTTTAATACGGTGTAGGCCAGCTTTGTCACATCAATGGTAGGAATATCCTTGGACACCTATTGGATGTCCCGGGCACAAAATTCACAATGTGGCCGAGTTAATTTTTTTCCAATTTTTTTTCAATATTTTTCTATTTAAAATCTATTATAAGTATGAATTACTTAATTTTATTTCAGGTGACACTCCATACGAATGTGATACTTGTTCGAAAAAATACGTGTTGAAAAGCGACTTGATACGTCATATCCAGAGAGCTAAAAACTGTATCAAGATACGAGCCGGCTTGTCTACGAAAAAGCCGGTCGTTTATAGGTATCAATGCGCGTATTGCAGAAACAAGTTTAGTAAAAAGGGAGAATTTGTTAGACATCAGAAGAACTTTAAACCGTGCGCTACGTTACAGAATAGTAAATTATGTTTAGTTATTGACGGAACTAAAACAAAACAGGCTGAAATCATGGACATTGAAATGAAATCTGAATAAAAGATACATAATATTTTTCAGGTTTTTATTTTATACTGTTCCAGTATGAACACACCTTTTGTAGTTACTGAAAAAGAGAATGCAGATAAAAACATGTAGAAATGAAACGCGGTATATAAACAACACTTGATTATATTTTATACAGTCGGAGCTAATTAAAAAAAAAACAACATTGCTCATAATATAGCATTGGAGAAATAAATCGGGCGCTCTGAATTGATTTGGCACAATTTCATATTTGTAAAAGCGAAAGATAATTTCTTCAAGAAAGACTTCGTGCGTTATCAATTTAAGAATTGAACAAAACGCATTTTTTTTTAATTTACGTTATCGAATACTAATGTCAATCTAATGTTCACAATATATTTTTGTGAAATTATGTCACTTTTACAAATATAGCATGTTACAGGATGTAATACAGGAGTTGCACACAGTTTTAAGCAGCTGGTTACATAACATAATTATGTTTTATATCTTCATACACTTGTGGAGGCTCTGGGATCTAGAACTTGAATTATTTAGCCAGCTGAAGATAACAATATAACATTCTATAGAGATCAAACATCTTTTAAAATTATAATGACAGCGTTTGTAAATTATGTAACGAATAGTGAATGTATGATCATTCTATCAATACAATGACGGGCAATATTTTTTCCTTCGATTTATAAACAATAAAGAACTACTCAATCCAGAAAACATGTTTTTTTTTTTATTGGATTTTAACAAAGTGAGTTAAGTGGCTTAGGATTTTTAAGAGACTTAAAATGTTAGTATGGCTTGTGACAGCCGGCAAATCTCTTGAGAAAAGTTGATTTTAATAACAAATCCTTAATATTTTAAATGCAACTGAACAGGTTAGTTCAGCTCAGAAACTATCGTGAAATGAGACTATTCACTAAACTGCAGGTATCTCCTGAACTTCTCTAAATCTTAAATGCAAAACTTGAATCAAGAAACAACTAAACTACATACTTATTTTACACATCGACTATAAATATATAAAAATGTACCTATACCTAAAAATGGTATGTTACATGATAATTTACATTTCGATAGTCTTTTGATTATCGATTATTTGGACCCAAAAGCACATAATTTATTTTGTAATTACTTCATATTATACATTTTACCGAGATAATAACTTTATATGTCGTGTGGATTTCACTATTGCGGGATCGGTATGATGATTCTAATGGCGCAACGTAAGAAAATGTTTAGTCTAAAATATTGTAATTTTCGACATATCAGTATGTATTTGGTGGAGACAAAAATCTCTCGATGTATAGTTATAAACGTTCAATCATCAATTTGTTTTTTTAACGCTCAGAAAGAAATTGTCTTTAAACACATTTTCGATTGTAAGAAATTATTACCCTCTTTTATGCTATAAAAGTTTTTGTAAGTTGATACAAGTTTTCCAAAATATGTATTGTGAAAGTGCTAATGGGTATATTTGTTCGATCTTATACTAAATTTTCCTTAATTACTTGTGATTTTGTATGACTTAATTTAGCTAATAGCATCTTTGTTGCTAAGAGAACACCTTAATCAACACAGCGAAATAACAATAACAATAATTTGTTATTTTAAATATGAAGGTTACACAAATTCTAAATAAACTTGAATCATGAGTTTCTAATGCAGTGTATACAAAAGATTAAAGGACAAATCTCTTAAGGAATCATTATAGGAGAAACGAAATAAGTTCAAGTAAATATAAACCTTTTACTCAGTAATTAAAGTTTATTTTTGCAGTTTTAATTAGGTTTTTTTTAAAGTTATATAACTTTATTTAAATTACCAAAACAACGGTGAAGTCAGACCAGATTGTATGTACGTCTACTATAGTTAAGTCAGCACATTATAATATCTAGTTAGAATTATTGACAGACAAGACATAATGTATAATTTGCATCTTTTATAGTAACATTATTTAGGCGCACAACTAACTTTTAGTGCCTATAAAAATCACTTGCATATCACACGTTATAGCAAAAGAAACATAATTACACTTTACATAATAATTTACCTCACTAAAATCAGAAGAATACAGAGTTAATTTAAAAAAACAAAATGATTGGAGTGATGGATTTCAGGAATAAACCCCAGTTTGAATTCATTAGCGTAAAAAACTTCAAGGTCACTAGGGAACAAATCTTTCATGTGACTATAAATAGTATTATCGTCATCATTCGTTCAAAACACGTTGGGCCGAAAAACCGAATATTGCTTTGCTACTTCTATGAGAATGGAGATGGTTTCTTGATTCTCACTAAATGGTGGTGGTTTCAAGTGCTTATATTTAATTATTATTTTGGAGAGGGGACGCCAGCAAGGTCGGACGGGTGATCAGTCTCCCTAGTTGGAACCATTTCACCCAGTTCCCCGATAGTGCTTATAGGTATAAAGTTAAAAAAAAATGACAATTCGCGATAAATTTATTTTTTAAAACTTTATTGTCAACGTTAATTGATTAGACAAGTAAGAGGAGTGCAGTCCATGAAAACAATGTTCAATAATTTTCTATTAAACAAACCGCACATTCCTTAGTATTTACAGGATACTATAAGCGATTACCCTAAGAAAAAGAAATAGTAAACTACAAAATAAAATTAACATTCTTATGTTAAATTATTCCAAGATTCCAATGCTCGGATAAAAGATTTAACTTATTCAACAATTTTATAGTCTATTCTTGAACTTTAACCGACACAGCAGTATTGCCATGCTAAAAATATCCCAAACTTGTACAACTATACACAATCACTCTTAGCTCTATCAGCACCTTGGATAAGTTCTGAGTTTCTCACCGCTGGGGTTGGAACTAAGACTTTTGTCCCTTGGGCCGGTGTGACGTCACTTGCACAATGCAGTTGTCTGCTAGTTGGTCTCGCATGCTGCTGTTTTCTTTCCGAACCTCTGCTAGTTCTTGGTTAAGCCTTAAAATCTCTAGAACTAACTTTTCATTTTCTACTTCTAATTTCTCCATTCTGAAATAAAAAGTTTTTTTTTTGTAAAGATGGCGGTCGCAGACGTATTACTGAATGATTGACATTAATTTAATGGTTCAGTCATGTCACAGTGCATAAACAAGCAGGTTTTTCTATACTAAATTGATTCAATTTTAAAATCGGACCAAATGCCATAAAAATAGTTTTAATAAAAATAAGAAAAATTTTTGAAACAAATCTTACTAACTCCTCAGGGTCCCTAGCCAAAGTAATAATTCAAAAACGATAAGTTTGAAACGAATAAAATGTATGGGATTGGCGAATTGGCATAAGCCGCGCTAAATCACGCTTAGCTTACCGCAAGTTAATTGGCGCAAATAGACAATAACGAATCGAATTATCGTTTCTCTACATAACAATGTTACTTTGTCTACGGGCCCAGGACAGTTTTCTTGTAGAAAAACTTAAGCCCGTTTAAGTTTATCTACAAAAAAACTGTCCTGAGGGTGCAGCAGCTCATCAGCATATCATTTGCATTTATTACTAAGTTTAAAAATGGTTAGGTCATGACTTAGAATCCGTGCTGGCTGCTTTACCTTCTACCTCAATAACGGTGGGGCGCATGAAAATTTTTTAAACGAAATTGGTCACAAATTCTGTGCTTTACAATTATTATATAAATGTACACATCATTGGAGCTATAGGATTTTTTATTTTTATGATCGACGGGGAGACACTTAGCCTTCATCATACCTGATAATATTGATAAGGCTGAAGATGGAAGGGCGCCTCTTCCGGAACCCGCAACTACTGAGGGGCTGGCTATCTTATCTCAATCTGACGGAACACAACAATGCTGAAAACATTGTTATTATGGCGTCAGACTTAGATAAGATGGTGGTAGCTAGCCAGGCGGAATTACAACAAGTCCTACCACCAACCAAATCGAATACAACACTGGTAATCGAACCCGGGACCCCTGGGTCTGGACCACAAAGGCGGTAGGAACCGAGATAATCGTTAAAAACTGATTTTATGACCTTTGACATTGAATAACTGACGGCGCAAAGACCAGATTTTATGAGACTTTTGAGACAACTTTTAGAACACCAAAATGAAGATATATACGAGATTCCAGCTTGTCTCTCTCATTCCGAGATGAAACCCCTAATATGACTGGGCTATACAGATCGTGTAAGACTTTTGAGACAACTTTTAGAACACCAAAATGAAGATATATACGAGATTCCAGCTTGTCCTCTCTCATTCCGAGATGAAACCCCTAATATGACTGAGCTATACAGATCGTGTAATGTTTTGACTGATGTCGGATGACTGAACTGGATCACAAACAGTGGTGGTCACATAACTAACGATACTATCCGATTTTCATACAATCGAGGTACCTAACTTTGTAGCCTTGGTTCTCTTCCAAGGATTGACTGAGGTGTGATCTGATGATGGCCATGCAGGGAGTGAATGAAGGAGATCCAGATTGCTATACACACCCAAGTGTTCTGAACAACATTCTGAGAGATGTATGAATATGTTTAAACAAAAGGTGAAAATAGCATATAAATGTACGGAATTTCTGAAACTGAAAACTAATCTTTACGAATGTTGATCACATCAGTTGGGTATGTATTGCAATCTGGATCTCCTCCATTTTAACTCGACCACAATTCCATTTTAATTTTCAGATGGAACTCGAATCCACGACCTTTAGAAATCCGGCCCAATGCTCTAACCATTGAGCAACCGAGACTTCTCTACCTAGTCTAGGTAGTTCAGTGTTTAGAGCATTGGACCGCGGGCTATTACCTATCTTTGCAACAGCAACGCGACAGCAGAGGTAACGCGTTAATTGCTTTAAGTCACGTATCAACAGTGCGACATATACCGAACAAACGATGAACTACAATGTGCAGTAATTTAGTTTCTGTTATTGCTACCAAATAGTTTTTGGCGCTAGCGTCATAGCAACAAGCGGCGTCTCACTCTCACACCACGCGAGAGAGTGAGACGGCACTATACGAACCATCAGCGAGCGATAAGCCAGCAATCACATACGTACATTAGTATATTTCCAACGGTCGTGGGTTTGAGTCCCATCTGGGAATTCACTTGTAACCGAGTTGATTTTTCCCAATATTTTTCTATTTAAAATTTATCATAATTATACCTACTTCTTTTGTTTTTGTGTGAGTTCAGTGATGTGGTCGCACGCTTTGGCTAGTATGCCGCCCTTGCTAGCAGAGTCCGGAAGGCCAGAGTTAGGCACTAGCGCCGCAAGTTTTGTGATCCAGCTGTTGATTTTGTCCCGACGACGCCTTTCCACTTCGTTGTGCGTCGCCCGTCGCTTGTCATCACGCTGAAAATTAATAGAAGAGGATTAGTATTATTATTATTTGGAGAGGGGACACCAGCAAGGCCAAACGGGTGATCAGTCTCCCTAAACGGAACCATTTCACCCAGTTCCCCAACAGAGGATTAGTATCTACACACACTAATATAAATACGTATTTCAATAGACCATCGCTATAAATATTATTGGTACTAAAGTAACTATATCATAAATGGGAAAGTTAGCCAGCTCTGCTGATGCGACTAGGGAATGCAATCGCGACTCGAGATCGTAAAGTCGAGATCCCTCGGGATTAGAAATGTCAATCCCGAAATTTTAGGGATCTCGTCTAGTTAAAAAAAAACACATTACTGAATACGATGAAAACTGCTTGTTTGTGATAGTGAGGTTAATTAAAACAAAATATTATTTGAAAGAAAACAAGCCTTTATCCTTTACTATTACTAACTAAATAATTAACAGTTTTACTAACATGAACATAATCAAAACAAAAGTAGGTATAGTATAGCTCAAGGAAATTAAAAAGTAGTTATGGGTGATTTTGAAAGTTACTTCTTAAAAATCAAAGTGCATCAAGAGTACTATCTGCTATCCGGCATCTAATATCCGTTGCAATGTAGCCAGCTGCTGAGAATGCCCTCTCCGACTCAACACTGGTTGGCAAACAGCGTGACTAAGCAATTATATGCAAACTGCAAAAATCTCCCCCTTGATCCTCCACACTAAAATAAATCCATTTCTTTTTTTATTACTGACTCTAATTTATCTAAGCTTGTGGATCTGGATACACGTGTAAAAGGATTTTTAAACGCTCGCAGAGTTTCTTCTAATTCCTCTTTAGTGAAGTATTAGTTTGTGTAGCAGTAGCACTTAAATTTAAATCGCCGCCCAATCCCGTCTATCTCGAACGGGATCTCGTCATATTATGCTTCGGGATTGATCCCGAAAAATTTCAAGGGATCTCGCGAGATCGGGATCCCGCGAGATCGGGATTGCATTCCCTAGATGCGACACTGTTTTGTTTTTTCATGTAACCAAATATGGGCGTGGCCAACTGTTTTGTTATCAAAAATAAGCAAACATTAGTTATCTGTGCTGTGGTGGACAGAAAACATCCCTGAGTTTGTCTTTGGGAGGGAACCCTCAGACCTATAGCGCACTAGGCAGCCAGTAGAACATATGACGGTGTATGGGAGCCCTCGTACTCCTTATTCTTTATGAATGGCTTGCTTTATGTTCTAAACATAATTCTGCCAATGTCACATAGTTAGCTTTTACACGGTGAGGTGGGATGTTGAATTTTGATGTTATTATATTATAACCTAAGCCTTCGCACTATAGTTGGAATTTTCATGCATCAGAGGAATTTGACAGGTGCCAATGTCATCTTGTATAAATAATTATGCCTTAAACTGTTTTTCGCAATGATTTGCTCAGATCCAGTTTACGTTTAATATGTTTTGATTCCATCCACATAAACAATTTTAATATTATCATTATAGCTACAGTTTATGGCAGCATTATTTTTACAAAATGACTAGGCACCTGTCAAATTATTACTATGCTGTACTAAAAATCCGACTTATATGCAGCCACGATGTTCTGGCTGTGGCAGCCAAACAACGCGCCCAATTGGCTGCGAACAGCCAGAGCGAGGTAGGCGAATGTATAGTGGTTGTCACATAAATTAATGACACTAATTGTCGATTTTCATACAAACAAGGTAACTATCGAGCCTTGGTTCTCTGCCAAGGATTGACCGAGCTGTGATCTGATAATAACCACCCAGGAAGTGAATGGAGAAGGTCCAGATTGCTAAACACACCTAACTGATTTACTAGTTGATTATCTAACTCTGTTGCTAACAGATTTCGATTGAATGATTGAAAGTGTAGTTACATTGCTGCTTGAGTAAGATATTTGTCACATTGATAACTGCATTTTCAAACAAACATTGATAGAAACAAGTTACATAATCAGGGAGCTGATCAACATTCGAAGAGGCCATGTTTACAAAAAAAAACGAAATGGCGGGCTGGAGACGCGGATAAAAGGTTCAACCCATTTTCAAAATTTTTTTGCTGACTAGGATCGAGAATATCAACAATAACTTTTTTTGAGCTTGCTATTCAAGTAACGATTTTCTGGGATTGAATTAAGTTACAGTTTGAGGCGGGCAGACAAAAACTGTAGGCGGTACCAGGGTCCCTTACGCGCGAGGTCAGTCTGCGCCCCATTCACTTTACGATTAAGTATAAATAGTCACATACCTTCTTTGCTGTGACAGCTTTTGTTTGTATGGGATCTCTACGAGTATTAACTTTCTTTTGAGTTTGTGCAGGCCCAAACATTTCTACTGGGTTGCTGATTACATAGTACTCTGGAACTGAAATAATAAACTTTTTAATAATGTATAATATTATATCACTTACATTGCTATGGAAAACCATGTTCAACCCAGACCCCCTGTGGTGTCATATATTCCGACAGTATATACTGTCGTTTGGGAACCAAGAGGATTTTGAATAAAACTTTTTGTCTTTATTTAGGTATTTATAGACTTGATTCAGAAATTTACAAAACTAATTATGATAAAATCGATGTTGTTAAGATCATTTGATTTTATCATAATGGAGAAGTTCCTGATGTTGAAAACATTATATTTCACTGAATGGGATTAAATTAAGATCAAAACTAATAAGACGTTTTTTTAAATCCATCATGAAATTTAAACAAATATCAAAATCAAATCAAAACCAAATCCAAATAAAAACATTATACATATTTTCGAGCAGAACTGACTGTGACCTCTAATATGGTGGTGACGTCACGCCACTTCCTCATCACGTCGGGGCGCACCACCCTACAAGTTACCAGCGGGCTGAAGTGGCGTGACGTCACACGCTGATCTTTTAAGCGCAACTTTAAGGTCCCATAACCTCTATCTTTGTAGAGATATTTTCATGATTTTTTCACACTTATGTTTAATTAACCAACATCTTTACTTATATTCTCAAATTAGATTAATAGAAAAAAATTGGAAACCTCTCTATTGAAAGACTAGGAGTGCTCTGGTAAACAGTTTTTTGTCAATAAGGAGAACTCGCAAATATAACACTTTATAAAAACACAATTCACATCTTATCAGTATGAAGCTCGAAACTGAGGTCCACACCATTGTTTTTACACACACTTTGACAACTGGCACAATATGTGTATTTGATTGTAGAACACTGGTGCTTTATGGACAGTATTCGAATAACTTTTGATTATGATTTTATAGGGTTGGGTCTGAATTGTTGTTTGGAAACAGACAGTATGTACAGTGATAGGTAGGCTGTTACTTTCTGCACTGGAAAGCCAGCCGCTGGTACATTCTTTTTTACTTCCAATCCAGCATGATTGATGACTGACAACAATGCTCATTAATAGCGGTTTCAGTGGGAATAAAGGGATAAAATATCCTATGTTCAAAACCAGGCTATCTACCATCTATGTACTAAATTTCATCCACATCCATTCAGTAGTTTTTGAGTTTATTCGTTGCAAAGAAACAAACAATCAAATCTTTGCTCTTTAAAATATTAGTATTAATAACACTAAATAAAATTCAAAATTAAATATCATTTATTCAGTCTAGGCTGTAACAAGCTCCTGTGAATGTCAAAGATGCTACGCCATTGGTTCACGAACCCTAGAGCAGGAGACATGCAATGAGAAGAACCGGCAAGAAACTCGTCAAGGGCTGTTTTTTCTCCCTGTCTTATTACATACAGTTGTCAAATTGAAAAGTAACCTTGAACTAGTATAAAGTTACTTTAAAATAGGTTTTAACTTGCTTTGACTTGCTGAGAAAACTATATTAGGCATTTGCTTTACAAACATACCATGTGATGGTGAATGTGAAGCGATGCTACTCGTTGTTTCTTCCCCTGAGACCGGTATTATCTTGTATGTTACTGATCCCGCTACAAAAATTAAAAAATAATTTACATTATCCTTCAACTTACTTGTAAAATTATATGGAAGACACAGTAGGAACCAATTATTATTGAATGGACTAGTTTCTTAATAACAAAAGTATTGCAATAAAGGGGCACCTATAATCAAATCGCAATAACAATTAAGAGAAATGCAAATTATTTATTATTAGGTATGACTGACCAATGTCAGTCCAAAAGTGCAATCAACATAAATGCATAGCTTGTACTTACAATGGATATCTCTATAGCACGAGGAGTTGTTATCATTTGTGTCCAAAAACGGTTGTACTACTAAGTGGGATTGTTCCTCTGGGCCTTAAATTAATTATAATTCAATTTACCCTTAATTTAATAACAACAAGTTAATTGAATTGGACAGTCTTGTTTACAAAACTTCGTGTTGTAGGTATAAAATAAGATTTTATGCTTACCAAAAGAACCCTCGTCCACCATGCTTAGATATTCACTACTATCGGCACTGAAAATAAACAAACACAGTATGAGAACAAAATAAATGCGCTAACAAGTATTGCATTCCATGCCAAGTTGCAAAATTTTAGCTGATGGGGTGACCTTCGGTGTATTATAAATTTAATTATGTAACACTATCACTGCACTTAAACTGCAATAATCTATGTACCTGTTTTCAAGTGAATTCTCATGTATGTCATCGACGTCAATTTTAATTTTGGCCATTGCGCGTAATTATTTTTGAATTTTCTGATTTTGATCACGGGGACAAATAAAAGGGTCATGTGATACAACCAGAGACAAAAAAACGACGGTCGATGCTTACTGTCAAATGTCAGATTCAAATGTCATTGTCATCGCGAGTAATTTTGGGTTCGATTCTGAAATGAGGCCGTTGACGAAATTTTCGAAACCCAAAAGCGCGTTCTTTATTGTCGCTATGTTGACGTACCTCTGTTTTCGAAAAAGGTGCAAACGCGCTATACCATCATCTTATCAACACCATTTTTATATGATGTTATAGTTTTCCAAGAAACTAAAAAAACATCATATCAAAACATCTAATATATAAATTATATTAGGCGGGATGACACTTCAGGGGGCCTACCGCGTAAAAAATATGGATATGGACATGGGCTTCAGTTGACAGTTAAATGACCATATAAGGTAATTTTACATTGACTTGTAAATATATGGACCAGCCTTAGCGTGCATACCTATATTATGTTTGGAACATAATATGGCCGCTCACCCTAGTGTTGTACCATATTGAATAGCTGATATCGAAATAGGTACAATTAAAACTTATAATAAATATACGTTTTAAATATTAATTTATACTCCTCAGAACAAAAAAAGGCCGGCTTAGGCCCAGAAATGGATTTGAAACCAACTACTTCACTTGCTTTTTTAAGCATTTATTTGGCAATTGGGGTGGGAGGTTACATAATGTAGTGCGAAGTCCATCTCCAATAGTCTTACGTGATTATGTAATTGGGTTTAGCGCGTTTAATTAAGTTTAATATATAGATAAATTATTATTATAGTATTTCAGATCTTTCGGGCCGACAGTTCGTACGATAGACGTTAAAAATTTTCCCACTTGCGAGTATCGTTCCGAAGTAAGCACCAAAAGTGTTAGCGCGCTAAAGCATGTGGCCGCACTTGCGTGTATCGTGGCATTGTCCGAAGCTTCGGGGCGATACACGTAGGTACGGCCATAGCATAAAAAGGGGCTAAATTTAATAATCAAACTCATTCTTATGGAATCCGTTTGAAAGGTAAAAGCATTTTTTTTTTTAAGAAAACAGCTTATTGTCTATGTATGCCTATTTTAAGCTACATTAAAAGTAATTATTACTTAAGCAATTATTTTGTATGAAAGTAATTGTCTAAGTTTGAATTACTTTTACTCAAGAAGTTAGTTGCCGTCTATTATAAATACGAGAGTTCACACTTGTATTTATTATAGTCAAGTGTAAGTAACTACCTACCTAGTTAATTAAAAGTAAATTATACTTATGCATTTTTTTCATACAAAATAGTTACTTAAATAATTACCTTTATTGACGTATTACTTACATTACACTTGACTATAAACACGTATGGTATACAGGAGTGAGAGGAGGAAAAATAAGTTACGTTTGATTGTTTAAAATATAGTGTTAGTTTTTTATTAATTTCTAAATAATACCGATTTAGTAAAATAATTTCTAAACAATACTGTATCACAAATTTTTTAGCATGGTATCGGAACCTAAGATCGAGATAACCTTGATAATCGATTTAATAAGCAGTCCATCCATCCATCTCCAAAGATCCAAAGATTCTTTAGTAAAGCCAGTTTCAACATTTACATGTTGGTACCATTTACTTAGTGTCCGAGGGTGTGGTAAACAAGTGTTTTAGGTTTTCCTCATAAAATTTTAAGTTTTTGATAATTATAAATGGAGAGTAAGGGCGAATTTCCTGTTTTCTTCGCTATACTTTTCAAAGGTATAGAGATTTGGCTTTGGCAATTTGCCTCTTCAAAAAATCTTTTAATCCTGTACATTCTTCCAAAATAACAGTTTCATCAATATTATTGATTTTCTTCTTTGAAGATCTTCTATTACATTAACGAATATAGCAATCTTTTTATCACGTCTTCATACCCTTTCGTTTAAATTTTTTACTTTCTTATTTAATTAAGACCACTTTTCTGCAAGACTTAAAGATATATTTTTTTTAATCTGAAAATAAAAGGAATGATCAGGTTTAAAAGACTACTTATAAAACTAATAATAATTAACCTAGCCTATATTACATTAAGTCAAATATTATACAGTTTATTTATACTGACCATCGCATTGATTATTGTGAGATTGACTTGTTAGTATTTGTTTTTGCCTGGTTGGTTGAAAAATATTTGATAGGCTGAAAATGAACAAAAGAATCATTAATTACTTTCAATTTAATTTAGTTAATGATAAGGTCATGTGTGTAATTTTTTTTATCACTATTATACTGTACTAAAGCTATGTTTAATAGCAATTTTATAGCTACGTAAAGTAATATCACACATAGCTTTAATTTAATCAATCAATTTAATTCTCTTACTTTTACTAAGACAATTATAAAACATATCCTCACCGTAGTAGATGTTGACGCACCTTCTAGTGAACTAGTCATTTCTCGACTCTTTTGATTCTTCAAACAGATTTGATTAGGCTGAAAATATATTAATGGCTTTGATACAACTTCTACAAACTATAATAGGATTCAGAATAAGATAGAAGAATACACTATTCTGCTTTATAAAATTATTTACAATGTAAAAATCACTTACCAAAAGAGTCACGCAATCTTGTTACATCAAAAGTTCTGTAGAAGCATTTTTCCTCAAAATGCATCAGAGCAAACATACCAAATTTTATGTCGTGTGTTTATATTTTCTTGACCAATAGCCTCTATCCATTTCTGCTTCGAAATTTTGTTCGAAGGAAATCTATTTGACAAAACACCATTGATGAATAAAATGACAAATGTATCGATATTTCAACACAACCCATGACATCACTAATTTTACAAATGCAATACAACTCGACTTTAATATGAAAAAACCTTCGAAATACCACAACTTAAAACAATATATGACCTTATAATCTTTCAAAACAACTTTTTCTTATATTTCATTACACAATATCGTTTTAGATTCAACAATAATTGTGAAAATTTAATACTAACCTATGGAGAGTCAATGAAGGTTGATTAATGTTTTTCCTTGCACCGTACTGCTTTACACAACACGAAGGCATGATGTCCCCAACTCTAGCAAGGCTCTGAATGGAACAGAACCAGGTTTTTGTGCGTATTTATCAAAAAATAAACAAAACTGTTGAGAGTTAATAAAAATTTGACAGCAGATCTACCACAGAACTTGGAACTAAAGATGGCGATGCCGGCACGCGTCAAAACACTCATGACGTCACATGAAAATGTTGCCAAAATGTGTACTGTGCAAACACTATCCGTCTCTTTACCCATACGCAAACATAGGTGAGTTAGAAAGAGACAAACATCGATTTGATAAGAATGCATCGATTTAATATATATTTGTATAAGCAAATTTTATATAGATCTATAGGGCGCCTCCATAGTTCTGTTGTATCTCTATGTAATTTTATGAGCTTCAACTGTCAAATGAAGCCCATATCCATATTTTTTACGCGATAGGGGGGCAGATCGTTTAGAAAGGATTCTGAGGGAATTGGCTTTGGGTACCCAGACTACCCAAGCAAAACATGGCGCTAAATGGCCGTGGGTAGTCTGGGTACCCAAATTTATTCCCTATTTGGTGTTTTGCCATTTACGGTCGCGTCTTAAAAATACATGTTGCATCGGCTTGGATTCGGAACGAACCATTCTTTATTTTAAAAATAAAACAACACAGCCATCCATATAGACGAGGCCAGAAAAAAAAACTTTTGTGACAGGTGTCAATCAAATTACAAAATCAAAAGTGCCGTTCGAGAGTTTCACTCAGGTTTTTTTTTACATGACTTTGTTTACGTTTTATTTATATTGGTCTAGAATATAATCATCTTGATTTTAAAAGTATAAAAAACATAGGTTATCGCTGATATTTTTAAAATATAAGTATTTTTATGACCCAAGGTGTCAAATTTCAATCACTTCATTTTCTCTCTCATAAGTGCTGATTAACAAAAAAAACTTTATACAGTCGAAACCCACTTAAATAAGTTATAATACAAGTGCCATTCGTACGCTTTACCAAAAAGAAAACGATAAGACCGTGCGTGGCGTCAAAGAGTCTCTGTTGAAGTTTTAATGGCGCGCCGGAATTTGTTTACATAGCGGCCATTGTTCTATTTTTTATGGCCAATCGTTACCTGGGGGCTATCGCGTAAAAATCTGGGTATGGATATGGGCTTCCTTTGACAGTTGAAGCTCATAAAATTACCATATATGGTCATTTAACTGTCAAATGAAGCCCATGTCCATATCCATATTTTTACGCGATAGCCCTCCTGATCCGCGGGGAGGCCCACCGGGTGAGCGGTTAGGCCCAGTTAGGCCACTAAAACTTGTTAAATCGGTGCACACGCGCGAGCGAGCGGCCATTTAAAAAAAAAGGCGTGAACGCGTACATCATTTCAAATTCAAGAACCCATCTGTCTTTCACAACTTTCACTATTACTAATAGTAGGTTAGGGGTAGGTTCTTATTTTAATCCGATATTACGAAATCTTTAAAATCTATATGGCCCATAAGCTAGGTAATTGCTTACTCAGAGAGATAGACGATAGGTTAGAAAGAGACATACATATAAGCGGAAAACAGATAGGGCCTATCTCAAAATAATAAGCTTCAAATAAGGTATTCTGAGGCATGTGTTAGAAATTAAGACCATTTGTATAGGTATAAATGGATATTTAATAAGTATTTAATAGCAGCATTTTACCTGAAATAAAATGCTTATTAAATACTTACCTCATTTGAAGCTTATTATTTTGAGATAGGCCCTATCTGTTTTCCGCTTATATGTGTGTCTCTTTCTAACCTATCGTCTATCTCTCACCCCCACCTCACTTCCGGTCCCCACCAGGCAGGCCCGAGCGTGTAGGCTCGAGGCCCCGCTTGCTTTATTGAGTCGAAAAAACACCAGACAGTAATTAAATTTAAGCTTAAAATAAGGTAAGTATTTAATAAGCATTTTATTTCAGGTAAAATGCTGCTATTAAATCTTTGACCGTTATTTGAAGCTTATTATTTTGAGACGTGTTTGTTATCGCCTGGTGGGGGACGCCAATGTGAGGATAGCCGTAGAGTACATCCTGTAATATAAGTGTTACAGTTTCCAAAATTTTAAATAAATCATTTCATGACCTTTTAAACAGTTTATTGAAAGATTCGTAATACAACAAAATAAATTACTCATTCATATATAATCAGTGCTAATCAGAGAGATAGACAATCAACAGCAACTTTTTTATTTTTTACAATTAAATAATAAATTAATAGGATTAAATAAACTCGTGAAACTGCTATCGTTTCCTGAAGGTACTGGAGCAATTTCCTTCCTGTAAAACTTAGCAAATGTATTGGCTGATTGCCAGTTACCACGAGAAAGAATTTCATCTAAAGAAAGTCTGTTAGCCCAATTCTTAGACACTACGGCGGAGCGCACACTGCCCGGACTAGAAGTAATGCCAGATTCTGTAAGAAGCGTTTTAATCCACCGAGCGATAACAGTTCGTGATGCTTCTTTCGCTTGGCCTCGTATATTCATAAAGAGGTTAGTAGACTGGGCAAGTTTCCGCCTATCATCAAGAAGTCTGACAGTTTGTTTGACCCAAAAAACGGGGTCAAGATTCTTATCACCTGGATTAGACAATAATCGCCATCCTGACTGTCTATAATTACTGCTGTCCGTCTTGGAGCCGAATTTTGGCCATAAAATCAGACCGCATTTGCCCTCCACCAAATGCTCAGAGTCCACTGCCAACAACGTTAAATCATGTTACTCGTCTTCCCGAGCATAATAGTAATAGTGTGGAAGTATGCCTACAGACCGCAAATGCGTTGTTCTCATCCACCTTGCTAAAGCAACTGTTGCTGTGTGGCAACTGCTGATTTATGCACTAAGATTGTGCTGTAAGCTAATTTATGGACAATATACAAATCGGCTAGATATCTCGCTAGGATAGATTCTGATGGTCGAAAAGGATCGACATTGTGTTGCTCGGACCAATGACACAATTTTTTCCATGCCACTTCGTATGTTTTCATGGTTGACGATCGCACAGAGGACTTTAATAGACCTAGTTGTGTTTCATCCCATTCAGTCAAATGCCTTGACCACCCCCACATTTCCACACTTCTAGGGTCATATCTTGTACTTTGTGGGGAGGCTGGCCGGTTGCTGTATCGACTAGGCTCTGTTTCAGATTGCGGATGGTGAACGGAGCTGCCAGTGCTCGTGCCTTCAGATCGGCCCTCCACAACACCCGATCCCAGCGTGGCACCACTATTAGGAACACCCCTGTCGATGAATTCAAATGTGTCAGCACTCTTGGGATTTGATAAGGTGGGGGGAATATCCACGCTAACTGGTAATTCCAATTTTGTGAGAAGGCGTCGTGGTACAGAGCTTGATTGTCTTTGAGGTCTAGCGACACGTAATTGATTACAACATGAGCTCGTCGCGACGCAAAGAGATCTATTAAGGGGATCCCAAATTTTTGGAAAATCACCTCCGTGCTCTGAGGCAGGAGGTGCCACTCCGGTGGAGATCGATGTCTGGAGAGATGGTCGGCGTGACTATTGTAAATGCCGGGTATATGATACACTATCAGGTCTATCTGGTACCGGTCCAGCAGGAGGAATATTTTGTTCGTCAAATCCATCAGACCGATGGACTTGGTTCCTCCTTCGTTTCTCAAGTAGGATACTACTGTTCAGTTGTCGCACTGGAACAGGGTAGTTGAGTGACTCAACTGTTGACCGTACCTCTCTATGACCTTCAGAACTGCCAACATCTCCTTCATATTGCAATGTAGGGGCTTTTCTTCCTCGGTCCACAGGCCTGTGATCGGTTGGCCGTTGATTTGCGCACCCCAAGCCAGGTCGGAGGCATCCGTCGCTACAAAACGTGTCGGTGAGGGTCGATGGATCATCGAAAAACGGCGACAATTATGTAGCCACCAATCTAGTTCTATTTGGACTGCCTTCGGCAAACAAAATTTTACCTCGTTCGGCTCGTTGATTAGGGAATTGAGAAAATTTAGAAGCGCTCGAAAGTGAAGCCTGCCTGTAGGGATCACAAACACTGCGAAATTCAACAGCCCTGCTAGGCGCTGCAAGTCCTCCAGACATGCCTTGTTTAAATTGAGCATGTCTGACACCTTGTGAGACAGTTTTGCAACTTTGTCTAAGGGGAGGCTCTTCTCGTTGAGCCATGGATTCCTAAGGATTCCCAAAAACACAAGGCTCTTTTGAGGAACGGTTATAGACTTTTGTAGATTGATTTGCCATCCTAGGTAGTTTAACCGTTTCAGTAGCATTTGGACTTGAGACTGCAGAATATATCTGTCTTGGTAAGCTATTAAAAAGTCGTCGAGATAAACTAGTATTCGTAACCCCTGCTCCCTTAGAGTCCATGCAACCCAATTTGTTAAAGAAGCAAACACATTCGGCGCAGTACTTAGTCCGAAAGGGAGGCACGACATTAGCAATAGCTCTCCTTTCTATAAAAGGTGTAGAAAGCGCCTGTGGCTGTACGCAATAGGTACATTAAAATAGGCTGGGACAAGTCGACCTTGCAGAGCCAGTCGTCGGGCTGGAGGAACTCTGGGACACGCGACACATTTATCAGATGAACACGCTCCGTGTACACAAAATCGTTCAATGCCTTGAGATTGAAAATAGGGCGAGCCGTGCCATCGCCTTTGGGCACTAAAAACATTGTCGACAGAAAACTGGGGGAGCACCGAACTACCTCTAATACACCTTTTTCCTTCATTTGCGAAATGATTGTGGACATCGTCTCGGATTCCTTTGTTTGAAAGGTTTCCTTTCTGAAATCCGGTTGTATTAAAGGTGGCTTTTCGACAAAGGGTATTCTATACCCTTTTACAATGCGTATTAGAGTGTTCGGTGCTCCTTCTTTCTCCCATCTCTAGTGATAATGCGCAAGCCGGCCCGCCCGAAAGCTCTCCGAGTCAGAACTTTCGCTTTTTGGCATCGGAGCTACGATCAGTCGGGGCTCCAGAACGTTTGCGGTTGACCTTACCTTGGCCTTGGTATTTATTTGACTGTTGACCACCTCGGGAACGAAATGAACTTTTCCCAACATCTGTTTGGCGGCGCCCGCCCGACATTGTTGCTGGAAAGTCCCCGCGAGGGACCGTGGCTATGGCAGCAAGCCTGCGAGGCTTGATGGTGCGTATGACGTGGATATGGCATGGAAGCGCAATATTCGTGCCTGGTACCCTGCGAGGGTCCATAACGATGCGCCGACCCCTGCGAGGGGTGGCGTGAAGCCGCTTTACTGGTACCCGGTTGCGAACCTGGACCAATAGCTCGCTTCTGGAATGGTGCAAATGCCTTTTTAATTCCACCTATCTTCTCGATGGCAGCTGTGAAAGCTTCAGCATTAAATATACACTGGTTAGACGGCGGTATTTTCCGTAAGGTTGATTTGATCAAGGGATCTCGTGCATAATTAGTGATGCCATCTCTGCGCATTTGGATCACATCTGCTCTGTGACCACAAACAAGCTGCAACAAATCGGCGGATATTTTTGAATAATCCCCGTTATTAAACAAATCATTAATTTTGTCATGCATGCCTTCGACTGTTCATTTATCCGTGCCCTGAGCCCACATGAGCAGTTCCTGTAAACTAGCTTGTAAGGCTTGTCTCTGTTTAAGAATGCAAAAGGTAAGAGCTGAATAAGCTTTAACAGCGTGTGCAAGGTGTCGTTGTTGATCGTATGATCGGATTTCATCATTAACTTAAGTCTTTAAATCCAGGAGTGTGATTATAAAGTTTTTGAACTTCAGAATATCGAAGTTCACACCACTCTTTCTTATCAAAATATTGCACATCTTGTAAAATTTTCAAAAAAGATTCTGGAGATTTAGGTACAGTAGGCTCCTTTAACTTGGTCTCAAAAGCAAAACTGAGTTGCAGCTGTGACTGATCGCTCGCATCCGGTTCTTCAATGTCATCGTACAGAATGCAACTCACATTGTCATCAACAAGAACATCAGACTCACGTTCGAAATGAGCAGAATGGGAAGGAGGACCGTTAAAATGAACTTCGTTACTAGAAAACTGATTCTGTCTATCATTATCCGCTAATTGCTTACGCAGTTCACTAACTTCTCGTGCTAAAGTTTCAAGTTGGTCATCTTTCTTGCTTTTGTGTCGTCCCTCCCTTTTTTGTGTCGGCGATGGCGCTTACGTGACCTATTCATTTTACGAGCTTTCGAGTCCGAGCTTGAGGAACTACTACTGTTAGATGAGCTACTGCTGCTACTAGAAGATGTTCTACTAGTTCTAACATCACGCTTAGAATTACTCACGGTTCTTGACGGGGGCCTTTGTGGACGTAGATCTGCGGCCCGACCGCCTAACGGTATAGCGTGTGGTATTGCTATGGCTATCAAACTTCAAACTCTCATAAAACCCTTCAATGATAGGGTTTTTAGCTAATTCCTACATATTTTTATTCATCTATTGGAATCACTATTGCATTTTTAGTATGAAAGTAATAGCGTTAGCGAGAGCCCTTGTAGGGGTTTTGAAAAATCGATAGCTATAGCAATAGCACAAGCTATACCGTTAGGCGGTCGGGGTGCTGGTACGCCTGGTACTTCTCTTGTGTCACGTACATCCTTACGCACTCTTGAATGATTTGAATTATCTCTGCGTTGCACTTCGGAACAATTTACATCATTCAAATCAGTCATCCTAAAAATAAAACTGTATTAGAACCGTTAAAGTCACTCAAACAAAAGACATGGACCACTTCACGACGTAGGTTCAATAAACTGGTACGAATGCCAGTAGAAAGTCTAAATAAGTATTTTTAAGAATAAAATCAACACTTTATTATCACATTGCAGCGTTATTTAAGCATGACTGTTACTGATTTAATAAAATTATAATCTGAATAAAACATAAAGCACCTTAAATTCACTGTTTATCGAAAACAAAAAAACAAAAATCCGTAAATAAAATAAGCATAAACGAATTTGAAAGACAATACTCGTTAGCAAATAGCTTCAACAGTAAAAACCGGTTGAATACTTGAAAAAATTCGGAATGATGAAATATGCCACTTCATAAGCATTTTCCTAAAATAGCCACCTTGAACATTACTAGAAGGTAATTTGAATAAAAAAAAAATTACGTACGTATGAAAATAAATTTCATAAACTACCGTACGATATCCGTTATTCTATAAATAAATCACTTTGAATTCAATCGAAAATAAATTTCATAAGTACGATATATCAGTTATCGAAAATAAAATTAAAGAAAAATTAACGTACAACGTACGTAAGTAATTTAAAATACGATACACATAAAGTCAACTGCTTTTATAAAAAATCAGTTGAAATTAATTCGTAACGAACGGAAATTCCGTTCACACACAATTAAATTGAAGTAATGTAATACTCACGTGCACTTCAAATACTTTTATTTCCAATAGGTACCATTTTTATGAATCTGGTTTTGGATACTGTATTGGTATTGTATTGGTATCTTATAAATACGTCTGTACTCTGCGGAAAACAGGACAACAGAATACTTAATAGACAGGACGCCAATGAAGCAAGCGGGGCCTCGAGCCTACACGCTCGGGCCTGCCTGGTGGGGACCGGAAGTGAGGTGGGGGTGAGAGATAGACGATAGGTTAGAAAGAGACACACATATAAGCGGAAAACAGATAGGGCCTATTTCAAAATAATAAGCTTCAAATGACGGTGAAGGATTTAATAAAAATTCTACTGGAAATGGTAAATAGCTTCAATTGTAGTTATATAAAACTATTGTTCTTTGAGGAATAAAGAAATAAAACCTTAGAAATCTTTCAATAATTACTGGAATTTATTAAATAACAACAACAATTAAAAATGTTCTTTCAACGTAGGTTAAAAAATTATACCAACCAAATTAGAACCTCCTCCTTTTTTGAAGTCGGTTAAAAATACAACTTTAAAGAATTTACAGTTCTTTAATGAAAAAAAAAATATTTTGTTTTTCTCAAAAACTATGCATTTTAAAAATACTAAAGAGTAAAAAGTATTTGCATTAATGTTAGCTGGTTTAGAAAAAAAAACCAGATCGCTACCTCAACTTATGCTCCTGTGTCCACTTATTTTTAAAATGGAACCACTGTGCGACGCCTCGTCTTGGAAAATTAAGGAAAAGTTGGTTTATGTACAGAATGTTTTAAGTTAATAATGTTTGGTTAATATAATATAGTACCAACGTGCAGAAAATCAATAAGTGATTCGAAAACTTATGACAGTTGTGAACAAAAGAGTAACGGAAAAATATACTTACCTAATGAAATAAAAACTTTTTGGTAGAATAGGTAGGAAGGTAAAAACTTCTTGGTGGCCGGTGAGCGTGCCGCCAACACCATCGCTACAACAGTCGTCTTTATCAGATAATCAAATCACATTTTTTTAACAGAATCCGGTCAATTATATAAAAAGTGAGTGAATGAATGAATTCTAATATTAATTTAACGACTTTATAAGCAGTAATTGACAAACAAATTTAAACAAAAAATTTAATATTCTAACATAAGCAAGTGGGCCTAAGACCCACTTGCGCCAATCTAGATTAACATTTAAATCGAAGTCAATGCTACTTTTGCATAGAATCGCTTTAGTATCGTAATTTTGTTTGGCAAACATTTTCTCGGAAAGTACTAAAATTAAAGAAATAATTAATTATTCAAATGAAATACTTCTTTATGGTCTATTATGTGTGATTAAAAGGTTTTCTATATATCTGTTACTTTTTTAAATAAAGCTCCTAGAAAAAACTTTACTGGTCAACCGGAAAGTTCTCCGTTCCCCGACTGGAAGTACCTAGTTGTTCTTGAAAACTAAGAAGGGTTTTCAATGAAGATTGAGGTAAAGAAAACATTATGAAACCAATATTTAGTTCAGGCGCTCTGAAAGGCCCGTGAGATAAGATCCACTGACATTTTTATCGCGAGATATCATTCCTCTCGGAAAATGTCCATTAGTAGCATCGGTTCTAACAACACCTTTTTTTGCTCCGGAAAATGTTAGCATTTCTGATGTCTCTTGATTTTCCTTTAAATTATGCATAAGTTGCGATCGCCAACATAGGAAAGCGGAAAAATCTTCGTAAGTACCTAAGTGATCTAGAGTTGCATTGCATCATTTCGATCATTATCAAATCATATCCTAGTACGTATTATAAAAATAAACGAAAGTTTGTGGGGATGGATGGATAGATGTTCGACTCTTTCACACAAAAACTTCTAATCGGAGGCACTCAGATGGAGGTCAGCCTGGATTAAAACATAATGATACCTACTTTTTATCCCGATATTCTCACGGGAACGGGGCGGGCTGAATATCTAACACTAGAGCGCAATTAGACCTCTAATATTTTATTTCTACACTATTTTTAAATTCGCCTTAATAAATACTTACAAAAATCGATCAGTTGATAATGATTTATTTTCACTAACTCGTTTTTATCTCTAATCTAACCTAAGTGTTGGCTAGTTTTAAGTAAAAATTGTTAAATAAGAAAATATACCGTGTTTTTTTCTTTGTTTTTTCGCAATTTTCTTCTAAAAAGTTACCACAACCCCCCGTGTTAACTTTTTAGAAGAAAATTGCGAAAAAAAAATTTTTCATTGTTTTTTTTTTAAGTATTAGCGTCGTTTATTTTGATATTTGTTAAAAAAAAACAAAAAACATATACTTAAAAATACAACTTGTTTCATTTCAAGCTATTGAGCGTCTTATAACGATTTGTTTTCATAAAATGTCTGCCCATTCACGATCTAAAGCAGTTTTTTAAACCCTGTTTTTTCTTAATGTTTTTATATTGTTTAAAACTTGTTTTAAACTGTGTTTTTAACAAAAGAAGAAAACATTTATTTATTTAAAACTGTATCAAACTGTGTTTTAAACACGTGTTTTAAAACAACTTGTTTTAATTATGCTAACCCTGAATCCTAATAACATTATAATTGCGAAAGCACGTCAGTTTGTTAGTTTGTTACTCTTTCACGCTAAAACTACTGAACAGATTTGGTTGAAATTTGGCACAGAAATAGTAGATAGCCTCTCAACTTTCAAACACATTACACATTTTTCAAAACCGCAAATATTACTTTGTCATTCATACAAACACTATGAAAAACAAAGTAATTTTTGCAGACGAAAAATTATAGTGGAAACTTTATTGCACACGATATAAAAATAAACGCATACAGAGAAAATGACAATAAAGAGGAACACACCATAGGCGGCCTTATTGCTAAGTAGCAATCTCTTCCAGGCAACCTTGGGTGAGCCCAAGGTTGCCTGGAAGAGAAAACCAAGACGAAACCCTTCATGTGAGAGTTCGACTTGCACTTGGCCGATTTTTTAGAATCAACATCTCATGAAACCGCGATAACGACACACATCGATTTTTAGATAAGTTACCCCTTTTGACCCCTTTGGGGTTGGATTTTAGAAAATTTACGAAATAAGTGTTTGTTTGTATTTAATTTCTAATCATAAGTCTAATAAAAAAATAAGTGACTTTTAATTAAAAAAATAATTACTTTTCTTTTCTTCTAATTGTCCGAGTCGCCCTCCAAGGCAAATACTGTATGGTAGATATAATAGTTATTTGTTATGCAAGGCTGGAAAGTTGGTTATTTAGCGGCGAGTTACCTCTATAGAAATCTGAGCAAGTGAAGGATTCTAGGATTACCACGAGCGTAGCGAGTGGTTCAAAGATTTAATCCTGAGCGAAGCGAGGATTTCAAAGGTACAAAACGCTAAAAACTTTTCTGCCGAGCGCAACACACAATTTTTCACCTCACAACAGCGAGGAACATTTTATGGTTGTTTCCCCGGTCAACTTCCGGTAAAAAATTCTTTAAATATAAAGTTTAATCTAAATATACCTTATTCTCGTTGTTTTAATGATATAAAAAACTAAAAAAATAAAAAAGGGAGTATTATAGTTACTTTATTCAAAGTTATTTAAAGTAGGAATATATTGTTACTTATTATAAGAATAAAAACGATTCCGTAAATGTTGACACCACAGACATAGATCTAAATCTGTCTGTGGTTGACACTGACATGAGGTACAAGACCATGAAGCTATAAATAAAGATTTATGTCACAGTCCGAAATCCAATTATAGGTTGTGAAATCTCACCCAGCCTAATATAAAATTCTTATAACAAATAGTTTAATCTTATTGTTATTGTTTTTATGATTCAATGAACTGAAATAATATAATAAAACCAAAACGGAGACCGTTCCTTGTTGGTTTTACTACGGAACCCTTAAAAAAATCTTATAACATATTGTTCTACTAAAAAAACCGTCTAAAATAGCGTTGCATAATTATAAAAATATAAGTTCAAAGCTAGAGGCTTACTTAACTCAGATGGTTCAGCCTATTCAGTCATCGACGGATCGGCTCTAATCCACAAATCTGTTGTGGAGTTTACAGCTTAGCGTTATCGGATTAAATTAGTTTAGGACTAATTGTTTGGGAATTACGAGCATATCCCTTCTACGGTCTTTGGATTACCCCTACAAAGTTTATCAAGTTTTTATTTATGTATTTAGAATAGATTAGGTACCTAGATTAGGTTGTTTATACGTACTTTTCTAGTAAAGTAATAAGTACTTAGGTAAGGTACACAATGGTTTGGAAAAGTGTGGAATTTTGAATCACATTGTGATAACAAATATCGAGTCCGATACTTGATCGCGAAATACACTTGATCAGGGGGTCAATTCTGCAAAAAAATTTTCATAATCGTCTCAGTGGTGTTTCAATAGTAACGTTTATTTACACTGTAGTAACAAGAACTGTGCAAAACAGCACTACCATTGAAACACCACTGGAATACCATTGTGACTAAGCATTAGCAGAATTGGGCCCCTGTATATCGATAGAATTTTAAAACGACACACTTATGTTCGATTGGGCTCTTAGTCGATGAACTAAATATTGAATGAAATTTATAACGATAACGACATACCTACTTCACTTCGTCTTGGCTAATAATTACCTATCAATTAAGTATTCTGTGCTATCCCTTAGATAGGTCCTAGATAAACCGCTTCGGTGCGTTGTGTGAACTGTCATTCCTATAGAAATAGACAATAATAATAACACTCGTAACGGAATAAATAAAGAGATTCGTTGAATAAAACATTCTATAAATCGACTAATTATTTTGACTGTAAGTATCACTAAGGGCCTGTTTCACAATCTAAAAGTAATTCTGAGTTACCACTTGGCAGATGATTTGACATTTTTCATATCACAGCTGTCAAATCCTCTGTCAAGAGGTATGTACTCAGAACTTGCTTTTAAATCATGAAATAGGCCCTTCACAATAAAAAAAAAATTAAAGAGACAATCAACTACATCTATACAAATATTATAAAGAGGAAAGATTTGATTGTTCGTTTGTTTGCAACGGATTAAGTCAAAAATTACTGAACGGATTTGGATGAAATTTGGTACACAGATAGTAGATAGCCTGGTTATGAACATAGGATACTTTTTATTCCGTCGCTACTTACAAATAAAATGGTATTTGTACATAACTCCGATTTCGAATACATAGCTATTATTCAAGTTATATGCGCAATATTCCTGTAAAAATCCAAAGTGTTGTACCTAAATCCGACTCCTCGTATGCAAAACAAACCCTTTGAACTCCAAATTTAAAATAACATCACGTTACGCATTCATTTTCAACTGCTTTTATATTTTTCCAAAGAGATGAAACAGAATTATAAATAGAAACCATTTCAAAAATTCTCTTTCTATTTCTATTTCGAACTTTATCATTTAGACACTTAATTGCCGTTTTACGAAGATTTTATCTGCTTTTTCCATAGTATTTTTTTTCATTAAGTATTTAATTAGCGACGGCGGACGTCTAAATAACGTATGATAATGTGGTGCGAACGTATGATAAACGTAAAATAAGTTAATATATTTCACAAGTTTGAGGTATATGGGTCCTGTACAAACGGAGCGATTGACCTTCACGATATCCTATTAAATTGTTAGTTACGATAAATCGTTCCTAATATGGGCTCTATAGTAAACAAAAAAACGTAGAAAAAAAAAACTTTTAAGGCTTTCATTTCAATTTTGTTTATTCGTAAAATTCGTTTATCAATTATCCTTTTCTTGTGTTCAATACGTAGCAGTGTTTTGTTACACTAAATAACATGGTGTGACGTGGTCAAAGTTATCAAAACAATTCAATCTGAAATCTGCAGTCCAAGCATAGTGATTATCCTATCCTACTAATATTATAAATGCCAAAGTTTTTGAGGATGTTTGGATGTTTGTTACTCTTTCACGCAAAAACTACTGAACTGATTTGGATGAAATTTGGCACGGAGATAGGAGATAGCCTGGATTTTTTATCCCGATATTCCGACGGGAATGGGAACCACGCGGTTATAACCGCGGGCCGCCGCTAGTACTAAGATAAAGCTATCATATGTCGCATGTATGAACAATGGTTGTCTCACCCTATTAGCAAAGGACACTGTCCTTTATAGCAGGGCCAAGTTTGAAGCTATTCCTGACGTAACCTCGTTAGGGTTGCCCCTCAGCTAATGACCAACATTTGCGTGACCCAAATGGCTTTAGATTAACAAGGTAACGATGTGATATTTACCAAAATAACAAGCTTTAGTGATTTCGTATGAAATAATTTGTTTGAAGTATCTATATATAGGTTACAGATTAACTGTGAAAATCGACCGCCTCAAGCTAGCCTTCCTATTTCACGACGAGAAGAGTGGCGAACTCAGCTAGTAACAGTCGCAGCCGCCGCCCGTGATGAAGCTTGGACCATCGACGAGTCTGAAAGTCAACAGCCAACCAAGGACTAAGTGAAGACCACGCGTTCCGGCAGAATATCAAAGCCCGTACTTAAATTCAAATTCAATCAATCACATGCACTTAATGCAATGATTAGTTGAATATAAACAAATCTATTTTTATCGCCGCCGCGAGTATTTTGTCTATACAGCAAATACCGTTCTCGGTCAGTGAACAGAGTGTCATTTTACAACACCTGGGCCCGTAGACAAAGTAACATCGTTATCTAGCGAAACGATAATTCGATTCGTTATTGTCTATATTCGCCAATTAACTTGCGGAAAGACCACGTGATTTAGCGCGGCTTATGCCAATGCGCCAATCCCATACGTTTAATTCTTTTCGAACTTCGTTATCGTTTTTGAATTGTTACTTTGGCTAGGGGCCCTGTTCCTAGTAATTATTCATCGTAATAACAATCTTTTACATTTATGTTATATATAATTATTTTTATTTTTTTATTAACGACGGGGAGACTCTTAGCCTTCATCATACCTGATGTTTAGTATTGTTAAGGCTGAAGATGGAAGCGAGCTTCTCCCGGAATCCTCAACAACTGAGGAACTGGCTAGGCTGCTATAAAAAGTTAAGATGTAATTAATATAATTTAATTACATCGTAACTTTATAAAGTTTTTGATAGTAATTTAGTTTATCCGTTATTCCTTTTAGGGAGAAGTGATGTAGCGTCAGCTCGGACTTGTATCTAGGGCAAGATATACTCACGCATAGATAATGATTTCCAGCTGACGCACATGCAATAGCAAAAAATCATTTAGTATAAAAGATGAATATTTACTATAAATTATTCTCTAAGCTTAATGAGCTCGCTGCTTTGTGTACAGCAAACGTCAGCAGTTTGTGGTCTGTACTCATGAACTCTCTTCCTTCGATCATGTGACGGAAATTATTAATTATTGTCACGTATATAGCAAGTAGTTCCCGATCGTACGTGCTGTACCGTTTCTGTGTCTCGCTCAGTGTTTTGGCGAAAAAGGAAAGGGGTTCCCATTTTCCATTCACGTGCTGCTGTAGTAGTGCTCCTGCACATGTGGCCGGACCATTCGTCACTAGGCTAAGACGAGCGGAAGTGGATGGGTGAGATCACAGAACAGAAAAAACGGTTTTTTCTGTTCTGCTTTATGCTTTCTTTGCACTTCTCAAACGCATCTATTGACGTTTGTGTCCAATTTATCTCGCTTTTGTCCTTCCTCTTGGAATTGTGCAGGTACTTGCTGAGTTCAGCTTGCGTATTAGCAGTGTGAGGTATACACTGGAGGTAGAAGTTGACCATACCGAGAAAACGTCGTAGCTGCTGGACCGTGGTAGGCAAAGGAAAGTTCGTTATTGACTCAGTCCTTTCATCCAGCGGACGTATGCCATCCTTTGATATGAGGTAGCCCAGGAAATCCAGGTCTTCTATACCGAATTCACTTTAATCCACGTTTAATTCATCAAACCAGAACCGGACACCGGTATCCAGAGAAGGATCCAGATAAGGATATCGTCGATAAAGACAAATACATCGAGCCCTTTAAAACTATATCTACGGATGGACATTACGCTTTAGAATGTTTGGTTTGCGTTACGTAATCCAAACGTCAATCTCGTAAGTTCGAAAAAGCCGAATAGCGTTGTTATGGCTTTTTTCGGTATGTGATCTTCGAAAATAGGGAGATGATAAAATGGATTTCCGGATGTCAAGCTTGGTAAAGATTCTTGGTCTTGTCCCGCAACAAGTATATAAAGTCTTAAAGCTTTGGTATGGGAAAGCGATCAGGATGTGTATCAACGTTTAATCGTCTGTAATCGCCACATGGCCTTAGTTCGCCATTTTTCTTTGTGACGATGTGCAGTGGCATTTCCCAAAGACTATTAGAGGGACGGCAAATGCCTAACTTCATCATTCTTTGAAATTCCTGTTTAGCGACTTTATACTTTGCTGGGTCAATGGACGAACTTTTGCAAAGATCGGCGGCCCCGTCGCATGTAAACAATACATGACATTATGTTTAGGTGCGTTTTTCAGCGTAGACGGCCTTGTTTCGCCAGGTAATTCACGTAGTAACACGGCGTACGGTCCGTTTACACCTATCGTGTGGGTTGATGAGTCATTCGAGTGCGTTGTGCGCGCGGCAACCAATAATTTCGTTATTTTGTCGATCAATCTCTTTTCGCGTAAGTCAATATTGATTTGATTTTTAGCGAGAAAATCTGCTCCGAGAATTGTTCTGCGCACGTCAGCTATGACGAATGTCCACGTGAATGGTCTTCGTAGTCCTAGATCTAAGCAAACGGTTTTAAATCCGTAGGTCTTGTCGTTCCATTGGCGGCATAAATTGTGTATGCAGCATTTGTGGGCGTCTCTTTAGTGCGGGCGAGCACAGATATGCTCGGGTGTTTACCAAAAATTGTATCCCACTTTATCGGTCGGTGACACATAGACGGTAACTTGACCCGTCAACACCGGTTAGTGTCGGAGTTAGTTTTCCGAATACGTATCTCGCTGTGCTTTAAATGAACAGCAAGCCTTTATCGGTACACCGCGTCGATTGAATTCTAAACTTTCGGTGGTACCAGCATATCCAATCGTCTCGTCGAGATCTTTCACTATCGTACCCCCTTACCACGTCGTAGCGATGAGAAGCGCGCATTGCTCATAAATCCTGCGTCAGCTGATCCACTTTCTGAACAAATATAAAATTATGGATTGTTCCATAGCGCTTGTTATCTTGTTGTTTCGATATTCGATATCTATGTGCGACTTCTCATTTGACTGGTGAGACCCGCATATGGGAGGCCAGTAACCAATCCGCTAGATAACAAACGATGAAAACAGTTACGTCAAATTGCGTGACTACGCTATCTTCAGTAGCTCATCTGCTTTTTCACTGGTGGCTGCGATCTGTTTGTCTCCCTGTTGTGTCCCCATGTTTCTTGAAGTATCACGATGGTCTTGATGACGTCGGGCAGAATCACGTCGGGCAGAAACACATCGGGCCGAAACACATCGGGCAGAATAACGTCGGGCAGAATCACGTCGGGGTCACCAATTTGGCTCCTAGCGCGGGAGATGAGTTAAACAGCCATAGCTAATTAGCTATTAGCTATGGCTGTTTAATTCATCTAATAGCATATCTAGCATCATTCAGAGCATAATTTATTGTAAATATTCATCTTACCTATATACTAAATGATTTTATGTTATTGGATGTGCGTCAGCTGGAAATAATTATCTCTGTGTGAGTATATCTTGCCCTAGAAACAAAGTAGGAGTTGACGCTACATTGGTATTTTAAAGTTTAATAGTTATTTGTTATGCAAGGCTGGAAAGTTGGTTATTTAGCGGCGAGTTACCTCTATTGAAAGCTGAGCAAGTGAAGGATTCTAGGATTGAACCACGGGCGTAGCGAGTGGTTCAAAGATTGAATCCTGAGCGAAGCGAGGATTTCAAAAGTACAAGAGGCTAAAAACTTTTCTGCCGAGCGCAACACACAATTTTTCACCTCACAATAGAGAGGAACATTTTATGGTTGCTGGCTAATACCCAAACCGGGTGGAGCCATAAGTGGTTGTTTCCGTGGTCAAGATATTTTTTGTTTCAGAGGTCGTAAACAATTTAATACTGTCATGATAATAATATGAGCCCAAATGATCCGATGAGTAGCCATTTTATTGTAGTGACTAAATTTATCATCTCGTGGCACCGTCCTTTGTATCACTTTGGGCTGGGGACAACTGGGGATGAGCGTTGCGTCATCCCATTCATTACTAATGATTGTGTAAGAAAAATAACCACAGGATGTTGTTATTTTTATTAAGATAACAAATAAGGTTATGGGACAATTGCAAAAGCAGTGTCAGCCTTTCTTTTTCGTATTTTTGAATGTACGAGATGTGACTTTCGTCCGATTCGGACGAACTAACACTTAAGTGTTTTGAACCTTTTGGCCTCGTCACCGGTCCACCATTTTGAATTATTTCAAAATTGCGGCGCACGATAATACATAGGTATTATATAAATGGATAGGGAACGTAAGGTGAACAAAAATATTGAACAACATAATTCCCTAAAGTATAAGGTTAGTGAGATAATTGGAGTTACAGACACAAAGGTGATACTTTGGTGATTATTATTTTTTTACTCTAATTATCTGGCTAACTTGACACTTTAGGGCATTAAATAGTATAACATTTTTGTTCCTCTGTGTATCCCCTGTTCATTTATATAGGTATTATCGTACGACATCATTTTGAAAGTTTTCTAAAAAAGGCGTCTCATACTGCGGATTTGGACGAGGCCAGCCTCCATACAATAAAGCATCCATTCAAACCCCAATATATTTTTTTTGTGACGTTTCGTCCGATTTTAAAATTGTCTACATCGGGCTGTGTTTTTTCAGAAAAAAAAAAAATTAACTGCTTTGCAATATTTCCTCTATTTTTAATTATTTTTGTTTGGTTACCCAAGTTACAGGCTTAGCCTAGTTTGTGAACCTTTGGTCATTGCATTGTAAGCTGCATTTTTCTATGCACAAATGATTTTACTTTCTTTTATTTGTTTTTAATGTAATCTTCTTTTTTTGTGCAATAAATTAATTTTATCATTATCATCAGTATCATTATCATTTGTTAATGTTTGTTAATTTAACTTTTTTAAAATTTTTGAGTCTGTGTCTGTGAGATAGATTTGACTGGCTTTTTTTTCAGCAACGTGGAAAAATACTGAAGTTTTCCTCAAAAATGTATTTCTAAATAATTTTGACATTATTTTCGGTCTCGGCAGCCAAAACTTTTTCATACATTTTGATTATTACACAAGTACTTACTTGAAAATCCTTTACCCTAATAAATCCTTTAAGTAATACTTTTTCCTAAAACAGAATTATCGTCTATACAAATTATTTCTTTTTGTCTTTTACGACTGTTCTTTATGATCGTCTATTTTTCTGGAATGGTTATAAAATAGCATTCAAGCCCTGGATATGATAAATCTCGGAAACTTCCCACTTTGATTGATGGTAACTGCCCCAGGGTGGCTGGGAACGAAAACATTGTAGCCGAAGTTTCTCTTTGAGGTTACAAGTAAAGATGTTACAAGTATTGTTTCGAACAATTGGAGGTTCCTTGGTTATTTGAATTGAATAATTATGGTTTTCATTGAATATTTTTTTAATATTGAATATTTTTGACAGACTGATCGTATTCGATCACGTTCGTTTAGCAAAGTTCGGCCCGGTCAGGTGCTGGATGGGTGACCGTAAAGTGGCATTATAACTGAGCGCTTCCGTGATTCGGAGGGCACGTTAAACCGTCGGTCGCGGCTGTTGTCATTTGATTACAGTCGTTAAGCCAAGTCAGAGGCCTTATAGGCGGCATGATAAACTCTGACAGAGGTGCCCCACTAATCCTCACTCGATAAGAAGAAGAAGATTGAATATTTTCTTTGAGTGGATTTTGTAGTTTACCTAATACTTCAGTGATTTTTTTGAAATGGTTTAAAAATAGCTCTGAACCCCTGGATATGTTAAGCCTCGGGAACTTCCCACTTTGATTGATGGTAACTGCCCCAGGGTGTGCCGGGAACGAAAACATTGTAGCCGAACTTTCTCTATGAGGTTACAAGTAAAGATGATACAAGTATTGTTCCGATCTGGGTTCCTTGGTAATTTAAATTAAATAAACATATAATTTTTTTTCATTTATTATTTACTTTGGGTAGATTTTATACTTTTAAATATTTAAGTGTCTACAAGTATGTATACTTACTGTTTGATGTTTTCTCTCTGAATTTTATTATAATAAGTAATCATAGATAGATAACTGATGGGTCTCCGTTTTGATACACGTTGACCTAGAACTATGGTCTTTTATTACGAATACGGGAAAAAATCTAAAACTATACATTTGTCATAAAATAATAAAAGTATAATCTTTTGTTTTGGAAACTGAAATTCGGGAAAAACTCGAGAAGGCGTGGAGGCATCGAGTTGAAATTAAAACAATACATTCACGTCAACAATATCTTAAGGCTGCGAAAAAATCTGACTTCAAAATTAACATAAAATGGTAAGGCCATTTATGTCACAAAAATGTAGGTATATTTCGACACTGTGAAGGAAATCAAAGGCAAGTAATATCTTCTTTTACTATAAGTACAGGAAAAAGTCTGAAAACTAGATATTTGTTATTAAATAGTGATAAATGCAGTCTTTAGTTTTGGAAACTGAATTTCGGGAAAACTTCGAAAAGACTGTGAGACTCAATTCTTGAACTAATATTATGCACCTAGGTAGGTAACTACAAAGTGCGAAAACCTCGGTGGGCGAGTCCGACTCGCACTTAGCCGGTTTTTAGGGTTCCGTAGCGTAATGGCAAAAAATGGAACCCTTATAGAATCGTCATGTCTGTCTGTCTGTCCGTCCGTATGTCACAGCCACGTTATTCCAAAACTATGAGGATTACACAGTTGAAACTTGGTAGGTAGTACATCTACACAAACATCAAAAAATATATACATGCAACTGATTCTGAATTTTTTTTTCATCAAACCTATACGTGTAATAATAATAATATAATAATAAGCATTTATTTCAGAAAATTTACATCCATATTGACAATAATAAAATAATAAATTACTTAAAAATTAAAAATTAAAAATTACATACATATTTATTTATTTGGGGCACATGAAGCGCCACCCAATGCTGCAGGAGTGGAGATTCCCACCTGTCTACCAACGCACACAGGATGCTGTTGGGGCTCGCGCGCGTGCGACTCAGCAGCGAGGCACATCGCTTGCGGATTATGGCATGGAAGCCGTCCGTCCTCGCGGCGGCGAACATGCCCGACGCGCTGCAGTGACGCGGCAACCCCAACAGCACCCTGAGCGCGTTGTTGTATTGGACGCGGAGAGCGCTGTAAGTCCCCTGCGTATAGTTAGTCCAGAGACTGCACGTATAAAATGTTTGACAGAATGATTTAAATAGGGTCAACTTGACTTCATTTGAGCTCCGTGCAAATCTCCGGGCCAACATGTTGCACCGGACTGCCAGCGACCTCCGTTCCCTCTCAATATCCTTATTATCATTCATATCTTCGGTGAGCCAGTGACCCAGATATTTGAAATGAGGAACCCGGTTCAAGGGCTTTCCATTAAGATGTACAGGTGGTATGGTACTAAGGTCCTTCCCTCGTGTTTTGAACACCATGATCTCGCTCTTAGCAGTGTTATATCTGAGTCCATGGGCCACCGCATAGGATTCACATTTGTCCACAAGTGTTCTCAGACCATTTATCGATGGGCTCAGTAGCACCATGTCGTCCGCGTAGCTAATATTATTGACGCTGACGCCATCTATATGACAGCCGACTCTGGCACCACTCAGCTCAACGATAAGATGGTTCATGTATAGGTTAAAAAGCAACGGGGAGGTGATACCCCCCTGTCTTACCCCACAACCCAAGCTATAACCCTCAGAGAGAACCCCTGCCCACCTCACATAGTTTATTTGGTTGCTATACCAATACCTGAGAAGTGATATGATCTCCACTGGTAAGGTTGTTTCATTTATAAGCTTCCGCCATAAGACATCATAGGACGCCAAATCGAACGCTTTTGATAGGTCCAAAAAGCAGGCATAAATTGGAGTCTTTCTATCAGTGTAGTACTTAACAGTTTCCTTGACACACATTATGGCACTTTCAGTAGATAACCCTTTTCTAAAGCCAAACTGGGCATCGTGCAATTTAAGGTTTTCTGTGAGATGTGTCTCAAGTAAACTGTCCAGAACCTTTGCTATAATAGTAGCCAGAGAGATGGGCCTATAATTACCTAAGTCGGAAGCATCACCTGTTTTATTTTTAATAACTGGCACAACAAAGGTTTTCATCATATCACTTGGAATATATGAATGATGCACACATAACGAGAACAACATAGCCAATAGTCTAGCCAGGTGGGGTCCAGCAAAACGCAGGTGTTCGACACTGAGGCCATCGTGACCTGGAGACTTTCCTCTAGTCATATGCTTAATAACATCTTTAACTTGTTTTGCAGTAAATATAACCTTAACTTCAGTCTCATTAAGTTGCAAATAATCCTCGGTGTCGCACATCTGTTTCTGACCATTTAAAGGTGGTGTAACCCTAAAATTATTTTTGAATAATTCTGCTATATGCTTAGGCTCATGTGCACTAGCGACACTCACCGGCAATCCCGACCTGTGGTTCAATTTATTGGTTTCTTTCCAGAACTGACTAAAGTTTTTATCATAATGATGAGATGCAATCAATTCCATACGTATGCGGTCTTTATTATCCTGACACCACTTTAACTTTGTTTTAAAAGTTTTTCTAGTCTCATTCATTTTCTGATAAATATGTCCCTCTCTAGGCCTTCCATATAATACCCACATTTGAAAACCAAGCCGAGCTTCCCTGTGAGCATCTCTGACATGAAGGTTCCACCCAGTTACATAATTTTGTTTTTTACAATAAATTTTCTCCTTACAAGAACTCCTAGCAGCATTTGAAAGAACATTAATTATACTTTTATACATATTATTTATCACTAAATTATGGCTTGTGTTAACACAAATTTTATTACTATTACAACAAGTTAGTTCAGGGGGGAAATCAATTTCTTTAAGTTTATTATCACAATATGTTCTGTATAACTCTATTTGACTAGTATCACGTTCACCCCAAACTATATAATTATATTCTACATTACTATAATTTATTTTAGGCCTAATCATGTTAAAATCACATACAATTTGTAGCGGGAAATGGTCTGACCAGTAAGTACTATACAATATGTAAGCACTTGTAAATGAGCGGTGTGCAGCCTCAGTCATGATACAGTGATCAAGCCAGCGTTGACAACCATGTGCCTCACTTACATATGTGTAGCTGTCTGGAGGTAAACAATTTAAGTCAACACAAACCCACTGTTGGTCAGCACAAAAACTTAAAAGTTCCTCACAGAATGATTCTCCAGGATGAGCATTAAAATCACCCAATATGACAACAGATTCAGTATTGTTACTCTCAATTACTGCATTAATAACACCTAAACACTCTGTAAAGTCTACCAGGTTTTCATTGCAGTCTACCGGCATATAAACAGAAAAAATCAGCACTGACCTGTCCTGCAGAGCTAACTTTATTGCAGAAACACGTACACTATCACATGCAATTACAGACACTGAAGAAAATGCACTTTTTCTCCACATGAGAGCTACACCGCCATATGGTCTTCCACGGAGTATGCCTGTAGATGTATCCACTGCAGATTTTCCCGTGTAGGCAAAATCCTCATCAATGGTCCCCAGGAATGCAATATCGTGTGGTAGAAGCCAAGTTTCTTGAAGGGCTATCAGATCAGCTGTTTTGCAAAGTTTTCTTATACAATCAATAGATCTCTTAACATTTTTACAGTTGAAAGTAACAAGTTTTGCTGTATTATCCATTAATATGATTCTTCTTATCCCCTCCATTCAGAATATCATTATTTCTGTCTGTAGATCTACTCTTGAATATAATATATTTTCTAAATGAAACACCTTCTGGCCACAGTGTGTCATTCAAGAAGATATCCAACTTTCTTTCCGGTATGAAAAACTTGTATGCATTATAACCTCTGTCTTTTGCCATATTAATTTTTTCCAGAACAATAATGTTGTTAGTTTTCTTTAATATATAATCTTCTATATCTTTAGTATTCGTATCCTTGTGTATGTTAGATATGAACAATTGCACCATTTTATCGGCGGCTTTAAAGGTCGCGGATTGCTCTTGTTGTGCTTTTCCTTTGCAACCAATAAATCTGTTTTGAAGTCTGCGCCTCTGTATAGTATTCCACTTTTCGTCTCTTGTTGTTTGTTTCCAAACTCCTTTTTGTTTTAACACCTCCGCCATAGTCGGTTTTTCTATCATCAATAACTTGTTGTTGTTATTGTTGGACATGTTGTCATTCAATTTTGACACTTCCGTTCTTGACATTGAACTCATACATTCTATACCGCTCACTCGCTCATCGTTCCCATTCTGCGGCATGAGCGAGCACGCAATATTGCTGTCATCCGTACGTGAGAGAGAAGGCGATAGACTCAGCCGATCTGTGGACTCGGTTATCACCGGCACCGGTGGTTCGTTCACGACCGTTGTGAGCGTTAAGCCGGTCGGCCCACTGTCTTGATGAAATGCGCCTCTGCGTGTATTGACATTGCGCTCAAAATCGTATGGCAGGGATTTATCACAGTAACGATTTGTGGCAGTTAATTCACATTTTAAATTATCAAACATTTGTTTTGAAACGTATGATTCCTGTATTTTTTTCACATCGGACTGTAATAATGTCAATTGTTTTAACAGCCCCGTAACATCAATGTGGTCAAAGGTGACTGGAGGCAATTTCTGCAAATCCTTTGCGACAAAGACAGGCGTGCAGTCGGGATCAGTATCTTGCAGTAGAGTTATTATGTCCTCTAGATCTCTTTGTATTTTTCCTTCTTTCCTGCGTGAGATTTTTCTCTTCTTGGTTACAATCGATTCAAAAACCAGAGTCTTCGCCGTTTCCACTTCAGAAATTGAAAAAGCCGAGCTGCAAATCCTTAGCAAGCTTTCTACATCCATTACATCCAGCTTATTTTGGATGAATGCTAGCACTTCACTTATCACAATATTGCACGTAGCACATTTTACAGTAGATGCCATTTTCAAAGTAACTATTAACTCGTCGGGTCGGGAGAATGCTCCGCGCGTGCGTCACGTTCCGTTCCGCGACGCGAACTGGTAATGATAGGTCTTTAAAAATTAGATTGAGGTTTCTATAACGATTTTTCTCAAAGTCAACCGTTTGAGATGTACACTTCCAAAGTGGTAAAATGTGTGTCCCGGGGCCCCTCTAGCTTTTGAAATAAGAGAGTGAAATATCTAAAAAAAAAAAATGCTGTAGATCTTAATAAAAACTTTCAACGAAAATTGGTTTGAACGAATTATAGTTGGCAATTTTAGAAATATATTACTTTTCCCAAAATGTACTAAAACAGTTTTTTTTATCAAACCTATACGTGTAGGCTATCTATAGATAGGTCTTTAAAAATTACATTGCGGTTCCTAATTGTTGGGGATCACACAGTTTTGTCAGAGTAAACACGATTAGTATTTAGTACATGTATTTCGGGAAAACATTTATATGAGAATGACATAAACAACAATAATAGACAGCTATCAAAAAACATAAAACACGAATACAAATATAGAACTGAGAAGCCTGGAGGTTGTATACTCCAACACACCCCCTTCAACTCAAGACTTCACACTAGATAACCCTAATGCAGCTGTAAGTAACTCGTGTCTTATACGAGGCAAAGGTTTGGTGAGGATATCTGCCAACATCTGTTCAGTGGACGATATTCCAAACTTATGTCCTTATTTTCACGTAGCACATCCCTAACAAAAAAATTTCTAATATCTATGTGCTTGCTTTTACCGTGATAGATACCGTGATCTTCGGTAAGGTGGATAGCACTTAAGTTATCAGCATGCATTCTTACCTTAGACAGTTCTTGTAGACCTAGTTCCTTCAACAGACTATTCAGATACATAGCTTCTTTGAAAGCTTCCGCTAAACTCACAAATTCAGCTTCACACGTCGAAGTGGCAACAGTTCGTTGCTTACGCGAGGTCCAAGAAATGGCAGCGGCACCTAACATAAAAACATATCCGGTAAACGATTTTCTATCAATTGGACAACTGCCCCAATCTGCGTCTGAATACCCTTGAATACAAGAGCCAGTAGGTTTATACGTCAGACCATACGAAATCGTTCCTTTTAAGTATCGCAGTATACGCTTTGCAGCTTTCCAGTGTGTTTCTTCTGGATTTTCAGCAAACTGCGCCAGTTTTGCTGTGGCACTAGCAATCTCTGGTCTAGTCGCCACACATAAGTACATCAGTGCTCCGATGAGTTCTCTATAAGGAAAAACCTTTTCTTTTACGTCCTTCTCCTTACGTCCGCATTTCCCACCTCCATTGGAGTCTTCACAGGGTTACAAATTTCCATATCGAATCTCTTCAAAATGTCCTTAATGTATTTCTCTTGCGATAAATGGAATGATTTCCCCTCCTTCTTTATATCAAATCCTAGACAGTAGGTTGCTGGACCGAAATCTTTCAACTCGAACTTTTTTGATAACTCTCGTTTAAAATCATCTATGACTTTTCTTTGTGACGAGGCTATGAGAATATCGTCTACATATATTACTACTCAAAGATCTGCTTAACTTTGGTGCGCTTGAAATATAAGCAGGGTTCATTTACTGTCGGCTTTAATCCCATTTTTCTCAGTGTTGTACACAATTTAATATTCCATTGTCGTCCAGCTTGCTTCAGACCATAAAGGGATTTCTTTAAAATACAGGTATCACAACCTCCCTTTATGTCATCAAGCATCTTTACCGCTTTTACACCGACTGCGCTTTTAGCACCATCTGTTGCTATTAGCTTTTCTAAACTTTCTTTTAACAATTCTGGCATCTTCATGTAAATGCTTTCGTTCAGATCTCCATTTAAATATGCCGTGTTAATATCCACTTGATCGATCTCCATGTCCTTTTCAGCAGCTAAAGCTACCAACAGGCGTATAGTAGCTATTCTCGCTACAGGAGAAAATGTTTTATGATAATCGAGACCTTCTTGTTGACTATATCCTTTTGCGACTAATCTTGCTTTCTTTTTCTCCGTTTTATCAACGTTTAACTTTGTAGTCAATACGTATCGACAACCAACAACGTTTCGATCAGATGGTTTCTTAACAACTTCCCATGTCTCATTCTTTAACAAACTTCTAATCTCCGACAAGATTGCCTCTTCCCATTGATCTTTGTCGTCACTGTTCAAGGCCTGTCTTAAAGTAGTCTCAACTGCACCAGCAAAGTCATCATTATCAGCTTGATTTTCTGTCCATGGCCTGCTTTCATCATCGTCCTCGACTTCGACCATATTATGTATCTTTCGAGGTCGTCCAACGTGTCCTCTTTCGATCCTTGGTCTTCCAGGGCCTTTTTTGACAGTAACATTTCTTTCAATGTCATTGCTACTACTGTGGTCGCAACTAGAGCTAGGACTTTCCATGCTAGAATCGGTCGGGCTCAATCCGTCATTCATGGGTACATCTAGTGGTGTTTCAATATTCGAAGGCCTTTCGGTCATTGAATTCGTTGAATTCATCTTTGGCTGAAAGAAATCAACATTTTTAGTAATGTTTTTTTGACATTTCGGCTCAGGTAAAATTTTTAATATCTTGTCACTATCACTACTATCTGATAGCTTACCTTCCTGAAATCGGACATCTCTTGATATCACTACCTTTCTACTTTCTGATATTGTAATGTCGGTTCTTGTATAAGGCAGTATGTCTGCAGACTTCGGTCATTTTAAAATTTCCTTTCATTAAGATATATATATATATATATATATATATATATATATATATATATATATATATATATATATATATATATATATATGAATATATAGTAGGTGAGGTGGATGGGTAGGTACGATGGGTGAGAGCTAGTAGAAAAAAAAGTAAAGGAAAAGAGATGCTTAATTCGGTGAATGACTGTATTTAAATGTTTTGTTGTGGTGGCCGAAACGGCTCTTCGAACCTTGTTAACTTTACAGGTTTTCATTGTTCAGAGGTAGCATCAGCCTTGGCTTTTAATTTTGGCCATAGTACACCAGGAATATTATCTTCACTGATTTACGTTTTTAATTCAGTGCGAACGCACGTAACGCCCCATCTGTCAGATCGACAGTGACTGGTATGACACTGACAGGAGATTGTCAGATGGTCTGCGATTGATATGACAGAAAGGTCCTGGCTTTTTAAGGTTACTTTAATTATAGAATTTTATTGATACACAATAAAATTATAAGAAGAATACGTTTGATGAACGAATAGCTGAAGCCGCAGGTTAGTGTCAGTGCACTTCACATCAGAATTTCATAATCAGTGTCCCTACTTGATCTTACCATTATACTTGCCTAATCCACCTAAATTATCAAGTTAAGCCTTGTAATTGATACAAAGGGACCCCCTAAGGGTGTTACTTTCTCTTTTTATTAGTAAACTTTCATAAATAAGTCACTTCAAAAATGCTTTCATGAGTGCACACCATGTGGCATGGAAGCCCTCATGTAAACATAATTTGGGCTAATCTCTGTAGCCAGAGCTTCCCTGTAATATAAACAGAAAGGCATCATACTGTGAAACATAATTTATTCACAAATTAAACATTTACTTACAAATAAGAAATATTAAAAATAAGTCACAGCATCATAATCGGTATGCAAGTGGCCACTTTAGAGGTTAAGTCTGGGGTATCAACCTTCCCCTTGCTCTGATGCTTTTTAGATGAAATAGGGCCCTTCAGGCTTCGTTGTAAAGACATTACAGTAAGGCCCTTTTGTGAGAATTCACCGGTTACAATAATATCTGAAATCACCTCCGTTCATAATCCACTCTCGCAGGTGACGAGACGCGTAAACCTCCGAAACACCACTCCGCCCGCGAAGCAGAAAATTCAGTACGCTCGGCGTTAGAGGACAGATCAGGGAAGCCCGGGAGTCGCCTCCGGCTGTTTTACTATCCTGCTAGTATCAAGCAGTGAAAATATAATCAGAGGATCACACATAGAGCGGTGACCCCATTCCTCTATTAAATTAACCCAAAAAACTAACATTTAGTTTTATAATTAAATATATCCATATCAACAACCACCATTCATTCACATCAGCAAGCTTAGGAGTTCACCCATAGTGTAGCATCATCATCAATTTCTCATCACATTCAATTAAGTTCCATTTCTGATATCCTTGGGCAGGCATTCATGAACCTTCAAATTTATTTAAGATCACTAAAACAGTAACTTTTAATTAATTGTTTTAACAGTGTACCTATTTTTTATGTTTTTATGTGTTGATTACAGGACACCTTTTTTGTTTTTGAATTGTATAGAGCCAGTATTATAATAAAAATCAATTTACTTGTCACTGGATAGTGTTTTGTCTCATTTACCCGTTGTTGTCCTAGCCGAAAAAGGTAAGTCTATTAAGTAAGTTCATATTATTATTGAAAGAGGGGAAACAACATTACAATATCCATATTTTGTAACCACTGGATTCAGCTGGATAACCCACAAAAATGCCATCCGAACTTCGAGCTGCAAACTTATCTTTGCCCGGTTCTTTATTCAATACGTGAACTTTTGCACCAAACGATCTAAAATATTCTATGTTCACCTTTTTATCGAACCATTTTTCATAAGGGATATCGCCGTTCAAACTACTGGTTGGACTCCTGTTCCTTATATAACATGCAGTAGCTACCGCTTCAGCCCAAAAATTTCCTGGCAATCCCGAAGATAATAATAAACATCTTGCCTTTTCAAGAATAGATCGATTCAGCCGTTCCGCAATTCCGTTACTTTGTGGACTATACGGAGTAGTCAATCTCCTTTTTATTCCACACGCATTTAAATATGAATTAAAATCTTTATTTACGAGGCTGGATTGAAAAGTAGTCGGCCTAACCAAGAAAATAAACACATACTATATCAAATCTATTTTTATTTTTCTACATAATCACCATCAAGTTCAATGCACTTTTGCCACCTTAACTTCAAAGCATTTAGACCATTGAAAAAAAATATTCTTCCTTAGAGTCAAAATATGCGTCTACTGCTGCTTTGACCTCGTCGTTTGTCGAAAATCTTTGACCTCCCAAGTGCTTTTTTAGGTTAGGGAACAGAAAAAAAGTCTGATGGTGCCAGATCAGGTGAATAAGGCGGATGCGGTAACAGTTCAAAGCCACAGTTGTGGATTTCAGCCATTGATTGCACAGACGTGTGAACACGAGCGTAATCTTGATGAAACAGGTCTTTTCTCCTGGACGTTTTTCTTTTATTTCCTTTCGTAAATGACGTAGTAAGGTGCAGTAGTAATCAGAGTTTATAGTCTGACCCCTTTCAAGATAATCAACCATAATTACACTCTTCGAGTCCCAGAATAGTGAAGCCATCACCTTATTTGCCGATAAAATCGCCTTACCCTTTTTAGGGGTGGTGAACCAGGTCTTCTCCACTGTTTTGATTGTTGTTTTGTTTCTGGTGTACAGTAATGAACCCATGTTTCGTCCATAGTAACAAAACGATTCAAAAAATCATCGTCATCGACTTCAAATAACTCCAAACAGTCGCGTGCAATAGTCAATCGCATGCTTTTTTGTTCAACTGAAAGCAGTCGCGGAACCCACCTCGCAGACACCTTGTGGAAACCCAACACGTTGACTATGATGTTTTGAGTTCGTTCATAAAAGATGCCTATAGTCGTGGCTATCTCTCTGATTTTTTATCTGCGGTCTCCCATAATTAAATCAAGTATTTTTTAATATTTTCGTTAGGAGTGGACGTCGAAGGCCTCCCAGAGCGGGGTTCGTCTTTCACACTCTCTCTACCACGCTTGTATTTTGATATCCATTTTTTGACGGATGAATATGACAGAGCGGAATCCCATAATGTACTGACTATATCATCATGGATGGCTTTTGATGACAGCCTCTTCTTATGGAGGTACTTAATGACGGCACGCTGCTCGATTTGCTCCATTTGCTGAGATTATGTCCGATTGTTTTGTTAATAAATTTATAAAATCACAACTAAGTATAACACACCTTTCAAACTTCACACAATTAACTAGTCTGAACTGAACTAAATAATGTGGGTAGAGTTGATTTTTAGAATTGAATGGATCTGTGTTAGGCCGACTACTTTTCAATCCACCCTCGTACATATTCTTTTCCATTATCACAGTGAAAATATTTTATTTTGTTACCTGTCAAATTTTCAACTTGGCATTTGAAAGTTTTAAACTTTGACAAAACGTCATTTTTATTTTTCATCATAAAAACATCGCACCAACGAGTACTGTCGTCAATAAAAGTAACGAAGTATTTATTTCCGCCATTCGATTGAACTCTCATAGGCCCTACCACATCAGAATAAATTATATGCAATTTTTCATTACACGGAATACTGGATTTAACAAAAGGCAAAGAAACCATTTTTCCCTTAGCACATACATCACAATCACGCAAGTCAGAGTCAGTTTTCAATAAATGAATACCTGATTTCCTAAGTACCTTTATAAGATCTCTAGCGTTCAGATGTCCCATGCGCTCATGCCATCTATATAGATTCACATTCTTACTTCCCGATACCACGGACGCAGACGCATCCATTTCCCTCAAGTAATATAAATCACCTCGCCGGTCAGCAGTCAACTTCACTTCATTATCCTTAACTGCATAGGCTAAATCACGTTCAAAAGTGACTGTACATCCACGTTCAGTAAGCTTAGCGATCGAAATTAAATTACTTCGTAAATCAGGAACTAATAAGGTATCTTCAAATTTGATAGGAATTGTACGGTCATCATTGCATGCTAATATCTTAACTGTACCTTTACCTTGCACGGTTGTCAGAGACTCTGTGGCTAATTTTAATTTTTGCTTAGAAGGCAGAACCTCATCAAACCTTGCCGCGTCATTGCACATGTGGGCACTGCACCCGCTATCAAGTAGCCATTCCCGACGGCGATTGGTATCAACAGCCAGGCAGTTTGAAATATGATCAACAGTTAGTGCTTCACATTTTACAGTTTCTTCAGAGTCTGAATAACTTTCAACGCATCTCGTTTCCGACGTCTTCTCCTTCTTTTTCTTGCAAACAGATGCCTTGTGTCCAAACATATGACATTTGAAACATTTATACTTAAATTTTGTTTCAACTCCAGTTTCATTTCCTTTATTCTGATGGTTGGTACCAATTTTGCTTTTCTTCTGTCGTCTATCAATGTACATAGCACCTTCTATAGATTCATCTCGAACTGTGTTCTTCGATAATTTTTATTCTCAACTGCTCCGGCTTAGGAAGTTCGTCTCTTGATTCTATAGCACAGCGAAAATTTTCATAACTAGGTGGGAGACTGTACAAAAGCATAATTGCTAGAAGATCATCATGGATTTGGATTTCCATCTCTTCAAGCTTGTCGACAGCTTCGAAAAAGGAGTCGAGATGTTCATTTATCCCTCGATTTTCGTCCATTTTGTGTAACATTAACCTTTTCAAAAGGGTTGCCTTTTTTGCAGGACCTCTCGATGCGAACATACTTTTCAACTTCAACCAAAGTTCTCGTGCCGTTTCCACTTTTTTAACATGGCGAACAACACTTGGATCTAAAGCCAATATTAATTCAGATCTCGCCTTTCTGTCGGCTGCCTTCCACGCTGCTATTTGTGCATGAGCATCGTTTGGCTTTGGCTTCTCTCCACTCACATATTCCCAATAATCATTTCGTATAAGTAATGCCTCTACTTGTACTTTCCAACTATCATAGTTATCCTTTGTTAATAATTCTATACGTACGCTCGAAGACATGATTTAGCCGTACCTTTTTCAAATTATTTTTCGATGACTACTTTCTAAGTTTACATGTACTCACTTTTAATTGTGTGTGCCCTGGGCCCATAACCCTTGTTGGGGATCACACAGTTTTGTCAGAGTAAACACGATTAGTATTTAGTACATGTATTTCGGGAAAACATTTATATGAGAATGACATAAACAAAAATAATAGACAGCTATCAAAAAACATAAAACACGAATACAAATATAGAACTGAGAAGCCTGGAGGTTGTATACTCCAACACTAATACAGTTTTTACTCAAAGTAAACCGTATGAAAGATATAAATAAATAAAAAATATGCTGTAGATCTTAATAAAAACTTTCAACGAATATTAGTTTGAACGAAATATATTTAGCAGTTTCAGAGCTATAGAACATTTTCCAAAACCGCAATTATAACTTTGTTATTCATACAAACACTATAAAAAACAAAGTTATTTTTGCAGACAACAAAATATAGTGACATTTTGGGTAGGTGTAGGTAATCGGTAGTCAAGTGAATACCTAATTTAATATAATAATAATAATAATAGAAACTTTATTGCACACGATACAAATACAAACACATACAGAGAAAATGTCAAAAAAGGGAACACACGATAGGCGGCCTTATTGATACATAGCAATCTCTTCCGGGCAACCTTGGGTGAGAGACGGAATCCTTCATGTGCAAGTTCGACTCGCACTTGGCCGATTTCTATGGTTCTAAAATAGTCACCTTCTCTCATAAGAAATTGCAATTATTTTTTTCATAGTGTCTGAATGACAAAGTTATATTTGCGGTTTTGGAAAATGTTCTATAGATCTGAAACTGCCAAATATATTTCGTTCAAACCAATTTTCGTTGAAAGTTTTTATAAAGATCTATAGCATATATTTTTTTAGTTTTTTTACTTTGTTTTAAAAGTTAGAGGGGGGTGGGGACACATTTTATCACTTTGGAAGTGTATATCCTTCTAAAACTGTATTAGGAACCTCAATGTAATTTTTAAAGACCCATAGATAGCTTACACGTATAGGTTTGATAAAAAAAAATGTTTTAGTTCCCTTTGGGAAATGTGGTATATTTCTAAAATTGCCAACTGTAATTCGTTTAAACCAATTTTCGTTGAAAGTTTCTATTAAGATCTAAAAAAAATTTATTTATTTTTTGTTTTGTCACTCTCTTATTTCAAAAGTTAGAGGGGCCCCAGGACACACGTTTTACCACTTTGGAAGTGTACATCTTTCGAAGGGTTGACTTTGAGAAAAAATCGTTTTAAAAACTTCAATGTAATTTTGAAAGACCTATCTATAGATACCACACACGTATAGGTTTGATGAAAAAATAAAAATCAGGTTCAGTTCCATGTACGGGGAGCGCCTTATACATACCTTAAATGCGGTTTACGGAATACATCTATCTACCAAGATTCAACTGTGTAATCCTCATAGTTTTGGAATAAAGTGGCTGTGACATACGGACGGACAGACAGACAGTCATGACGAATCTATAAGGGTTCTGTTTTTTGCCATTAGGCTACGGAACCCTAAAAATGGTAGAGGGCACTTATTTTTTTGTAAGAAAAGATTTCTGGTAAATCTACTTTATTAGTTCAGTGTCTAAAGAGTTTAGTATCTCATCGTGTCGTCGGTGTAAATCAGGGATCAATGTCTCAGAGCCCAGATAACGAGATTGTTACGTGCCTATTTTATCACAATGGACCACCGGTAGCCATTTTTCTTTCACAAAATGGCGACGAGCGCTATCTTCAACAAAATGGTGGTTTTTATCTTTCTGTGTGGCGGGAATCCTATTCATTGTCGCGGTATTGACATAATTTATCAGTCCATATAAGATAGCATTGAAAATGCAAAAAAAAAACGTGAAATAATAGCAACTTGTCTCATGTCGTCCCGTCAGGGCGACATGAGACTAGTTGCTCTTTTCTGGTAATATTTATCACATACAAATAGCATTGTAAAATGCACAATTAAAAAGTTATAAGTGAAATTATATTTTTTAAACAGTTTTTTTTTTATTTTATGAAAAAGGGACATAATAGCTGTAGTGAAATTTGTAAATTTCGATAGCACATACATAAAAGAAAAAAAAGAAGTATTAGTATAAATAAAGTATTTTTATTTATTTATAAGAAGCTCCTTTTTATGTAGCAAACCGTCACCGCAGCTTTCAGATATTTGCTCAAAGTTTAAACAAGACAAAACACAATTAAAGTCTCATTTAGAATCCCAATAAAAACTAAAAGCACTTCAAGCTACTCTTATTCAGCGGAACTAACTTTATCCAGTTTGCTTATTTTTTTTGTAATGGGAAAAATAAATATAAAATGTATTTACCTTTAGCATGACTTGTTTAGTAACTCTATATATTTTTAGGGTTTCGTAGCCTAATGGCAAAAAACGAAACCCTTATAGATTCGTCATGTCCGATGTATGTCACAGCCACTTTATTCCATAACTATGAAGATTACACAGTTGAAACTTGGTAGGTAGATGTATTCTGTTAACCGCTTAACGGTTTTTAAACAAAAATAAAAAAAAAAATTATATTAAGGGGGCGCTCCCCATACATGGAACTGAAACTGTTTTTTTTATCAAATTTATACGTGTCTATAGATAGGTCTTTAAAAATTACATTGAGGTTTCTAAAACTATTTTTTTTCAAAGTCAACTGTTTGAAAGATGTACACTTCCAAAGTGGCCTTTTACTCTTATCTTTCTTCTAGTAACTAACTATAAAGTACTAAATTTATTTTGTCATTACAAAAGTAAAAAGAAACTTCCCTAGTTATAAATATCAGAACAGAATACAAGCCAAGGGTTGCCAAATTGACCTATTTTACTAAAAACAGTTGTAAGTATTGTAATATAAACCCAAAAAAATTAATAACTAATAACAACGATAAACACTACAGTTTTAATTTTGAAAGTTGGTGGTTACACTCTGCGTTACTAACGCAGCACTCATTTTATGGGGCATTAAAGACAGCGTTACTAAAGCAGCAGTCATTTTATGGGGCATAAAAGACATACATGTTTGATTTTGTGGAGCGTATTCACCAGCTAACTTTTTAATTAGAAATATTTCTTAAAATGTTATGTTTTAACATTATGCACATCAAAAATTTACGACTTTTGGTGTAAGAATCATATTTATAGGATCAATAACAACAAAGTTGTGATAAATACAAAATTAAAATTTTAGTTTTTTGGCTCTCTTGAATAGTAGTGTTTTGGTGGTTACGCCCTTTGAGCCCCAAGGTATCGGTATATTATTATCATGTGTGTTTGGTGATCTGAATAAATAAATAAAGTTAAAAGAAAACATAGATTGAAGTAAACACGAACAGATAAAACGTCTAAAAGAAAAAAAGAGAGAATTTTTCGTGTTATATTGATACTACGTGACGTGCTACGACTGCTACGAGCTACGTTTATTTATGCTACGGACTACGAAGCTTAAAAAATTGAAACGGCAACGTTAGTTTTAAAATATAAATTTGTTTTTGTTTTTATTTATCTATAAGAAAATCCATACTAATATCACACTTGCTATATATACATATTACAGTCTTACAGGGCCCTTATTCACTATGACCACTTAGATTCCACACTTAAACCTTACCACGCATAAACCCCGTCAATATCGTATCTTGTCACGGTAAGGAATCTGGTCAACTCTATTCTGTAAGTCCCACCGCGCTCCAAGACAAATTGTCTTTGGTACGTTATGAAGTCATGAGTGCGTTCGAAAACTAAACTTAAAACTTTTAAGATTCTAAATTTATTACTTGCAAAATTTAATTTCACTAACAATTAACCGTGATTTATTATGTTTATATTAATATTTAATTGTTTATATCATACAATGCAATTTTAGCAATAACAAAGAAAAAATATTACACAATAATTTAAACAAACACGCAGCAAAACCAAAACGTTCGAACGTTTTTGAACGTTTCTTTTTACTTTTTTATTTCTTGTTATCGATTTTTACAATGAAAATTAATTGATTCAATTTTGTCTGTTTATTATATGTTTATTACAAGAAAGAAATAATAATACTTAGTATTTCAATGGAAATATATACATACACTTCAAAACATTAATATTGTACCTACGAGTATATTTTGTTTGAAGAATTTTGATGTACTTGGCGGTATTTTATTTGAAGCGATTTGTTATTGTAAGTACCTAATCGTTTGTTACTCCCAAAAATGTTACAAGTTACTTGCCTTATAATATCTAATTTACTTACATAACCCCTAACATATGTCTTTTGCATTTGTTCCAGATTTAAAAGCGATGTAAAACTAAAACATCTTACTTCATTGAAATCAATTTGTTTAAAAATGTGATTCACAAGTTCATTCATAAGTGTAGATCAAGAATGGTCTTCGGTAGTTGCGTGCAAAATACTTACATAAAAGTTCATAATAAAATAGTTTTATAGTTACATGTGGTTTAATTCGATACAAAATTTACAAAATCTTAGTAATAGTAAGTAGATTATAATATAAATAGCTGACACTAAATTTCACTGAAATACTTAAAGAAAGAGATGGTGTTTAGAAGGTCTTTGGCCTTAGGTACGTTATAGATTTATTTAAATTGTTTTTAGCACAAAAACAATAAAATTTTTCACAGTCACAACGATTCCTTGCAGATTCCACGTTGATTCCACGCGTTTCTAAAACGTGGAATTTTTGACAGTTCAAACCACGCGCAAGTCACGTTCATATCACACGGTTTCATTTAAGTGTCATAGAGAATACGAATTTTGAAAATGTCGTAACCATGTACGATATTGGCGTGGTTTTGAAGCAAGGAATCGCAAAGTGGTCATAGAGAATAAGGGCCCTGTGTTAGCGACTAATATAAAATAACAAAAAAATACTATTTCTTTTAATCATAAAAGAGTAGGTACTTAATAGTTATAAATGCATCCTTGATTATGTTCTTTTATATTTCCAATAAATATCATTCAAATATTACTAAAGGAAGTGGGGAGCGCAGGCGGCCATTGGTAAAAATGTCATCGGACCGAGCAGTCACTTTTATTTTTCAGATCGAAGAAAAATTATTGTATCTTTAGACAATTAAGCAAAGCAAGGTGTTGTAATAAAAGAATATTTAAGGAGCTGTGGTGTATTATTTAGTAGCTTGTCAACAATCAGAAGTGGTAAGAACGTCGGAGAAAAACCTCAGGTATGTCGCTAATGTTTTTTAATGACTCGTAAATTATGCCACGAAATGATACTGGAGGTGAGAGCTATGTTTTTTTAATTTACCTAGTTGTTAATATTAGTGTGTATAAGGGCACCTACCGCTCAATCATTTCATGACTTAACAATAATAATCTTTTAAAACGAATGCCGTACCTACCTACCTACGTATATGAAAAACATACTTAATAAAAGTCATTGTACAAATTATGAGTAATGAAACCACCGTAAAAAAAAAAGATGGTACAATGGTTATTACGTGTGTTATTTTATAAATTTGTTGAATTAAAGATGAAAAAAAAAAAAACTAATAAGAACAATCATATCAACACGACGTGTTAATCTATTTTGTTACCTACCTTATTTTGTTACATTTGCTTCAAATAATGTAAGTAATATCTTATGCTATACGAGTATGATAGCATATAAGCACCCAAGCAATATTTCTGTTTACCATAAACCATCTTAGTAAGATTTTCATTTTGTTCAACATACAGAAAGTTCATGAATCAGTACTCGTACTTTAAAATGAACCTTTATTCCAATATACTTACACCATTCGTCCAAGCAAGTACACCATTTACCTATAGCCACAAATATAATTAAGAAACAATTATTACAGTGAGTGAACATAATTGTTAAGATTAATCATCATATTCCATTTACTCACATGGATACATACATCGTTATGTTGTATGTGCCATTATTGTCATTTTATATAGGTAAGTATAAGGGTAATCTTTAGGCAAAGTGATGGAACAATATAAGGTATCTACATACAACGAAACAACATACTTTAACGGAACAGTGATTAAATATTATTTGATTTTCCAGTATTAATGTACCGTTACGGCATAATATTATAGTATTCTTTGGTTACGGTTTCTGTTAATTGTAACATAATTTTCTATACAAAAAAAAAAAAACTCGCAGCTGCAGATCTTATTCAGCCGCAATATTATTTGTATTTAGTTCAGCGCGTGGGTAGACTAAACTTACGTTCTCAAAAAAAAAAAAGTCTAAGAAAGTGTTTCGACAACAATGACTTTAATTCCTAAATTCCTGATAATCATAACATAATTACCAGAAAGGGTAGTTTTGTTGTCCTTTCATTGCATAACTAGCTAAAAAATAATAATAATAATAAGATGTTTTGAATGCTTTTGGTGTCGTCACTGACCTGCATATGACACTATGGTAAATTATAAAATATATATTAAAACAAACTACGAGATGGGTTAAACACCAAAAGCAAAACTGATATAATATGATTACCAGGATGTAGTTTTATGTTTATTTCCTGTGTGATACTATTATGTACACATTTATTGATTCTTTCTATTGACAAACATTTAGTATATTTTTCCAAAGTTGACAATCGTCGTAGGTACTTTATGTGTTGATATACATTTTTTTTGTTTATATTATTTTAAATTATACCCCTTTGTCTATTAAATCATGTTTTCATAATTTTACTATTTTAAAGGAAAACAAGTATTTACGATTTATGGCAGGTAAGAATATTTCAACGTAAGAAAATGTATTAATCTTGGGTTTTATTTCTCTTCACTCTCTTCCTATTAATGCTCCCTTTTACTAACCATTTTGAAATGAATTAAAAAAAAAAAAAAAAAAAAAAAAATAATAATCCGTTGTCTTTGCTCATATGTTACTCCAAAACGTTATTCTAAAAAAAAAAGGGCTCTGCCATGCCATCAAGCAATAGATCGGGCTATACACCGCCCCTTGAGCAATCACGTGGTGCTAGGTCGCCGCGTAGCCCTTATCGCAGGAAACATCCTGGTAGAAAACGAAGGGCTTCACCTTCCCCTGCAAAACGATACCACCAACGAGGGATAAGAAAATCCAGACTAAGCACGTGGTCCACGTCTCCATCGACGTTAAGCGATTCAAGTTTAAGGAACACCAGTGCCTCATCTACTATATCTCAGAGCAGCCACGATGATCGTGGCAGCCGCACTCGCAAGCGTCGTCACCGAAATGGTCGAAGCCACAGTCGGAGCGTCCGTAGGCATCGCAGCCACCGACGTGTAGGTCACCAAAATCACCAGCGCAAGCCTTTCAGAGACTCAGACGATTCTATCTCTGATTCATCAACCGAACATAAAAGTTCAAGACCTAAAGTAGGTACCCATTACGAGGGAAAACGACAGAGATTTAATAGCCCTGCAGCTAGTAGTGAAGAGAAATCGTTCCTAAAACAGTTTGCAAGGATTATGGGTAAGGGTAGTAATCACTTCGAAGGCGCACATAAGGTTATTCCGGAGTTCGACCCCGACTCACACTCACAGACTGCTAGAGATTGGATACGGAAAGTAAACGAAACAGCGCATATTTACGGATGGAGTGAAAGACAGATAATTTACTATGCTATACCAAAATTATCAGGACAGGCCAAGAAATGGTATCAAGGAAGGAGAACTGTGGATTTAAGTTGGAAGCAATGGCAAAGAAAAATAGTTAGAACTTTTCCTGACGACCGTAACTACGCCGATCGGCTTACAGAAATGCTCAGCAGAAGAAGTAAGAGGGAAGAGTCCCTTGAGGAATATTTTCATGAAAAGGCACGATTAGTGAGGATGTGTGGTATAAAGGGGAAGGACGCTGTCGACTGCATTGTGAGCGGAATTTTCGATAGTAATATACGATTGAATGCACAAGGAGCAAGTTTCAAGCGACCAGCTCAGTTACTTAGATATTTGCGCCGAATCTCTAAGAAAAGTAGTTTTATAGCTAAGAGGGAAGTGCCGCCTACAAAATTTGAGTTTACCAGGAGCACAGAACCAGGTAGAGGCAACCTAGGTCGGTTCAACCCTAATCGAGACAGACCGAAGTATGTAGTCCACTGTTACAATTGTTCTGACCCTGGGCACACGGCGCGCAGATGCACAAAACCGCTAAGGCGATGCGAGAAATGTCAACGTCTTGGCCACGGTGCACAATATTGCTCATCTGACAGGTTCAAAATCACACAGCTGCCGACTAGTATGTCCGAAAATAATAATCCGGATAACACTAAAAGTGTTCTTAAAATAACTTCTGATGAACAAACAAATAGTAAGTATTTTAAGACCATATCCATAAACGATAATACTTGTTCTGCTTATATTGATTTTGGAAGCCAGTGTACCTTGATCAGTAGCAGTGTTGCTAAATCCCTGAATCTGACTTTAGACACAAGTCTTCTTCCTGTTATTAAGGGATTTGCTTCGGGCAGTATTCTTCCCGTGGGTAGGGCTACAGTCAATATAGCGGTGGATGCCGTCATGGCGCACGTAGAAGCTTTCGTAGTCTCTGATGAGCTCTTAAATACAGACGTACTGATTGGGCAGTCCTTGACAGAACTACCGTCTGTAGTAGCCTACAAGACAGATAAAGACTTAATCCTTTATTGTGACGATGCAGATCTGGAGCGTATTAAAGTGTTTAACACCCAAACCATCGAACTTACCGGTCTAAAAGATATAGAGGTCCACTTAGAAGAGAAATATTCCGGAGTACTATATGTACCTGGTAGTGCATGCTTGAAACCAGGTAGTGAGTATATTCTTCTCCAAGGTCTCTATAGATTTGAAAATGGTCGGGGTCACTTTCTAGTATTGAACTTCGCTCAACAGCCTATTAAACTTTGTAAATTGAAGCTTCTCGGGAGAGCAATCAAACTAGATCAAAGTGAACATTTACTGCAACTTAATACTCCTACCCTCATCAATAAGATCAGTGTTGGTGAGTCTATGGGAAGCGCGCTAGTGAGTGTAACAAGTAAGGATCCGATAACTTTTGACATGTTGAATGTAGGACCGAAAGTATCACACGATGAAAAGGTTATGCTACTCGAACTTCTAAATCAATTCCGGGATTGCTTCGCTTTTAAAATGCAGGAATTAGGATCGACCAGCATTACCCAAATGACTATTCGTCTTACTGATGATAGTCCGGTAATTTACAGACCTTATCGATTACCGTATAGTGAACGCGCTAAGGTTAGGGAACTGGTAGGTGAATTATTAGAAAATGGCATTGTGCGAGATTCACAGTCGGCATACGCCAGCCCAATCGTTCTAGTGAAGAAGAAAAATAACGAATACAGGTTGTGTGTCGACTACCGTGCTCTCAACAAAAAAATAATTAAGGATAGTTACCCTATGCCGGTGATCGAAGATCAACTTGATCGTCTTAGTGGAAAATCTTATTTCACTAGTCTAGATTTAGCTTCTGGGTATCACCAAATACCTGTAGCTGAAGAATCTCGACACCTTACAGCATTTGTAACACCAGATGGTCATTATGAGTACACCCGTATGCCATTTGGTCTTGTAAATGCACCGGCGGTATTCCAAAGTATGATTAATAAGGCCCTTGGGACAAGGCGTTTTGACCTTGCCGTACCTTATTTAGATGACCTGCTATCAACAGGAACTACGTTTCAGGAATCTTTTGATAAGTTGGAGGATATCTTGGAACTCCTAAGGAACGCCAATCTAACCCTGAACTTGAAGAAGTGTTTCTTCATGCAGTCAGAAATAGATTATCTCGGATATGAGATATCGGAACAAGGTCTAAAACCGGGATCTAAAAAAATAGAAGCGGTGGCACAGTTTCCTAGACCATCAAACGTACATCAGGTCCGTCAATTCGTTGGTTTGGCTAGTTACTTTAGACGATTTGTCTACAATTTTTCCACACTTATACGACCACTGACCAAATTAACAAAAGCTGACGTTTTGTGGCAATGGGTCGAGGAACAAGAAACTGCATTCCAAGAAATAAAATCCAAATTGATAGCCCGTCCAATATTAGCTCTCTATAACCCAACCTATGAGACGGAAGTGCATTGTGATGCGAGCAAGTTGGGTATAGGGGGTATTCTTTTACAACGTGCCAGTGGAGACTCCACCTTTAGACCCGTTGCATATTATAGTCGCCAGACCACGCGTGAAGAGGCTCTATGGCACTCTTACGAGTTAGAGACAATAGCTGTGGTAATGACGCTGACCAAATTTAGGATATATTTGATTGGTATAGAATTTAAGGTCATCACTGACTGTAACGCATTGCGAGCTACACTTACAAAGCGGGATTTGATTCCAAAAATCGCAAGATGGTGGCTCGCATTACAGGAATACAGTTATTCCATCGAGTATAGACCTGGGCATAGTATGCAACACGTGGACGCACTGAGTCGTAATCCAATACCTGGCTCTCAAGAGGAAATTGAAGTCCTAAATATCACGACGGCAGACTGGCTGCACACGGTCCAAATGACTGATCCTCGCCTGAACCATATAAAAACTATTTTGGAAACATCGGAAGAGGATATTAAGGATATTACGAATAATTATATACTGCGCGATGGTAAAATTTATCGTCGAGTCAGTTCTAAGTTAAAGTGGGTTGTACCAAACTCTGCACGGTGGAGAATATGTCAGCTCAATCACGATGAGGCTGGACATTTCTCGTTTGAAAAGACCATTGAGAAAATAAGGGCAGACTATTGGTTCCCGAAAATGAATCGTTTTGTTCGCAAATATGTAAAAGCGTGTATAAATTGTGCTTACAGTAAGGAACTCTCAGGGAAGAAAACGGGATTTTTACATCCCATCCCCAAAGTCAACTCAATTTTCCACACGATTCACATGGACCATTTGGGACCATTTATTAAAAGTAAAAAGGGAAACACGTATATTCTCGGCATTATTGATGGCTTTAGTAAGTTCATCTTTGTAAAAGCGGTAAGAAACACAAGAACGAGGACCACAATTAAGGCATTAGAAGAAATATTCGCAACATTTGGGAGTCCAAAAGTTATAGTCTCTGATCAAGGGTCTAGCTTTACTTCAAAGGAGTTCAAGGAGTTTGTGGCATCTATTGGAGCCAAACATGTGCTCAATGCTGTAGCGACTCCAAGGGCGAATGGACAGATCGAGCGATACAATCGCACTATACTTAATTCGCTATCAGCTATGAATCATGGATCTGATGAAAGGGACTGGGATACTAATGTTTGTAAGTTACAATGGAGTCTAAACAATACGATCAATCGAAGTATTGGCAAAACTCCCGCAGAGATCGTATTTGGACAAAGAACTGTAGACTCGTCAGAAGGGATTTTGAAAAATGTCTTAGAATCTGAGGAACAGATATCGGACAAGGCTAGGGAAGAAATGAGAAAATCGGTACAAGAAAAGATAGAACAGGAACAAGCGAAAATGAAAGATAGGTTTGATAAGACTAGGGCCATGACTAGAATCTTCAAAGAAGGGGATCTTGTTATGATACCTAACAATAACCCTGAAAAAGGAAAAAGTAAAAAACTAGCTCCGAAATTCCGTGGGCCGTTTAAGGTCACAGCAGTGCTCGATAAAGATAGGTACGAGGTATCGAGCATAGCTGGTCATTCCCAAAGACATTACAAAAATATCTACTCGGCGGACCAATTGAAGCCGTGGATAACTATTACTGTTTCTCCAAACGTTAGCGATAGAAATGACAGTAGTGACTCAGAGTCAGCTACTGACTAATAGAATAATATTTTATCACCAATATGAGTAGTAATATATTTTATTACAGTGTGGACGAGTATTTGAAAGCTTATGCCTGATGATAAGTTACTGTAAAGCTCCTTTCCTCGCCTTAACAAATCCTTATCCTTTACAGCATAGGTCCAATGAGTTTGATATTTGTACGACAGTCAAAGCTCAGAAAGATTGGTGATTATCAAGTGATGTTACCGTGGCTTTCGGATGGCTAGACGGATTGTATTGAAATTGTAAATGATCATACCCCGTGGCTTTCGGATGGCTAAACGGAAGATTGCGGTTCCTGTTTATGGTCTTCGGGTGACCAGATTATATGATTGTGCTGCATAAATAAAGCAAGGTTTCAAGTGACTGGTTAAAGATGGGGAGTATACCAAAATATGATCAAGCAATTATTATTGATACATAAAGTTGAGAATTTATTTAACGGTAAAAACGGATGAAGAATTTTTTTTGTAATGTATTTGTCTATGTAGTAATTGACCTGATATTTACATGAATAAGTAAGATTCTGTTATCTTTAATCAAGAAGATTTTAATGATTAAAAATTAAGTATAGAAAATATTAGTAGTTAAAAGGTTAAAATGTTTTTGTAATCAGACTAAATGAAATCTAAGTTAGAACACAATGTATTTTAATATAAAAAAAAATATATGTTTAAGTGAAGTATTGTTTTGAGACATAATGATTGTTAAAACGAATAGGTATGAGGTCATACCTGCAAAAGAATGGCCGAATCAATAATTGGAATGAGGACATTCCTACAGCAGAATGGCCGTCTGTTAGCGACTAATATAAAATAACAAAAAAATACTATTTCTTTTAATCATAAAAGAGTAGGTACTTAATAGTTATAAATGCATCCTTGATTATGTTCTTTTATATTTCCAATAAATATCATTCAAATATTACTAAAGGAAGTGGGGAGCGCAGGCGGCCATTGGTAAAAATGTCATCGGACCGAGCAGTCACTTTTATTTTTCAGATCGAAGAAAAATTATTGTATCTTTAGACAATTAAGCAAAGCAAGGTGTTGTAATAAAAGAATATTTAAGGAGCTGTGGTGTATTATTTAGTAGCTTGTCAACACCTGGTCTTCTTACACAGTAGTCCTCGTAATATCATAAAATGCGAAAGTTGCCTGTTACTTTTTAACGTATAAACCTCTGAACTGATTTTTATTTTTTTTACGACTTGTTTGGCGCAGGGGTAAGCCGTAACCTGCCTTCTGCGCCAGAGGTCCCGGGTTCGATGCCCGGATAAGAGAAATATTTGTGTGCATTGACATGTCTATTTGTCTTGATCTGGGTGTTTAATATGTATATTATGTATGTATTTACAAAAAAAAGTATTTAAGTATGTTTATTCGTTATCTAGTAACCATAACGCAAGTTCTTTATGAAACTTAACGTGGGCTAGATAATCGGTTTGTATGCAATTATTTATTTATTTGTTATTATTTAGCAGCTTCATATATTGACAATTACACCTACTTGTTTAGTGATATTTTATGTATGTAAAGTCAAATTTATTATTTACTTGAAATACTATGTTCTTGTATTGGTTAAATATTGTTTTTTACTTTAAGCATATTCAATAAATTCACAGTGGCATTAAAATTAAATGTACACACTGAAAGGTGAAAAATTATTATTCCTATTCAATAGTAACGACTGCAAGAATACACGCAAATGAATTGAATTGAACACAATGAAAATCTTTAAGAACCGCTTTGAAAGGACTCAATTATGTATTGTTTAAGCGTGGAAATGGAACGAAAGTGGATAAGTCGAGGTGAAGAAAATACAACCGGTTATAATTATCCGTGGACAATACATACAAAATGTGAATATCTTTAATGCAAATCTCAGAGTTTATTTGAGGATTTAGTGGCTCTAATATAGATCCCCTAATAGATCTCTTGTAGATCTATTGTAACTCGCCACCTATTTATAGTACCTCTTTTAGCCCAGTTGTTTCCAGAAAGTCAAGAATCTTCCTAGCTTTTAGAGGTTTTAGATCCTCTGGGTCGATGATGTGTCGACCCAGGTGAATGCTGAGTTTGTGCATAAATGGTCCGCAGTCACACAGAAGGTGCTTTGGTGTCACCCTTTCCTGTTTACAGCGGCAAATATCAGTATCACTCAACTTCATGTGAAATTAGTTTTTTTTTTATGAGCGACGGGGAAACATAGCCTTCATCATACCTGATGTTAAGTATTGATAAGACTGAAGATGGAAGCGAGCTCCGATAACCTCAATAACTGAGGAACTGGCTATCTAATCTTTAACTGCCAGAACACAATAATGCTGAAAACATTGTTGTTATGGCGTCAGACTTAGATAAGATGGTGGTAGCTAGCCAGGCGGACTTACAACAAATCCTACCACCAACGAAACCGAATGCAATATGTACCCCCGCTGGGAATCGAACCCGGGACCCCTGGGTCTGATACCAGTGGTTGTACAATGGTACAACCACTGGTATCAGACCCAGGGGTTTTTAAGTTAACCCCAGTTTAACCACCTCTGTGGTCTAGTGAGACCACAGAGGTGGTTAAACTGGTGCCTGTTTTTAAATTATGTTTTCTAATAGATATGTTACTTTTATAGCATTTGCGTTGAAATCTGTCGCAGGGACGGAGGGAGAGTAGACCCCCGGTGCGGCGTAGGAGAGGAAGTAATATTCCCCTCTCTGGGCGAAAATGTATGCCTGCTCCTGCTGTTTCGTTTAAGCGGTTTTCACTTCTGCCGTCACTCCCGGAGTGCAACCCGTTGTTTTTTTTAGTATATATTCTTATTTATGTTTGTAATACAACATTGTTTGGTTCATTGTGAAACCCACACCGTTACCATAGGTTACCACACCACCGGTACCTAATAGCAGAATTACTTACTTATATCATACTCACTACACAAACTTCGCAGAGAATTTTTAGATTTAACGAGAAAGATGGACATAAGCGAAAACGCGAGAAGAAACGAGAGAAATATATCAATGAATTTTTATAAGGCCGAAATGAAGTTACAGTTGTTTTAAACTTTTTTAATATTTTTCTCTCGCCTGAGAGCAGTTAACAATTTAAAAGTCCGAAAATTTCGGTGCTCGTCTCTGAAACAATTTCGTAACTTATTCAAATTTCAATCAACAACATAATAATTAGTGAACTTGTTTTGATTTTAGTTGATTTTTTGGCGAGGTCTTTTGCTTATTTGGAGAGGTTAGTAAAACTCGAGGTCAGAGCGTTGAATGAATATTTTATTTACAAAAATCCTAACTATATTACAAAATCTTATAAACTAAAAGTAACCTATTGCCCTAAATAAATAATGATAGAAAGAGAGGTATATATATTTTCTCTTTCGAGAGGGTTGCGGGGTGCGCGGTGTGTGGAGACATTCGTGGCGCCGCGCCGACGCGTGCATAGCGAAGAATCTCTCCGCTCATTGGTGCGCATGCGCGGCGGCGCGGGGGACGAGGCGCGACGCACAAAACTGTCTGTGGCGGCTGCGCTCGCTCATTTCGGCGGGCGACACGGCGGGCTGCAGACAGAACACGCACGGCGCGCGGAGACTAACATGGCGGCTGCTTGATCTCTTGAAGGGACGTGAAGATTTCAGAACAGTTTCACAGGAACGAAGCATTAAATCTGTTTCACATAAACGGCTCTTTTCAGAGCTATTTTGAGTCAGTCTTCGGTAAAGCAGCTTCTGTTTCACACGAACATTGCAGTCAATCAAATATATTTGGTGTGGTTTTATTTCCTGTGCGTACAGCTACAGTGCTCCCCCTCAAGCGAAGCGTACAGGTAGCTTGACGGCTCGGCCGGATGTGGTTCGCTTAACTGCCGGTTGAGTCGTGTTGCTGCAGCTTGGTAAGGTTGATGGTAACGGTTTTATCGGTATTGTGGTTGTGGTAACTGATTGTTGGTTTGCCGGAGGTAATAAGTTACATTCTTGCTCTTGTAAAATGTATGCAGGCTTCAATCGGTCGATGGATATGTTTGCTTCACGGTTTGGTAGTTTGATGGTAAAATATTTGCTATTTCGATCCACGACTTGGTAGGGGCCTTCATACGGTGACTGTAGTGGTTTTTTCACGGCGTCCGTGCGGATAAACGCGTGTGTGCATGTACTTAGGTCTTTATGCACAAACATGTGTTTACTGTTCGTATGGTGTGAAACAGCTGTTGCGGTCGGCTTGATTGCTTGAATGCTTTCTTGTAATTTTTCAACGTAGGTGTAATCCATGGTAGGTACTTGAGTACTTGCGTTGAAAAATTCGCCAGGTAATCGTAAATGATAGCCGTAGGTAAGTTCGGCTGCGCTGACGTCTGTGTCCGTGCGTAAGGCGGCACGCAGTCCAAGTAATACCGTAGGTAGTTCTGCGGTCCATGTACTTGAAGCGGCGGTGAGTCGAGCGCGTAGAGCATTCTTGAGTGAGCGGTGCCAGCGTTCGATCATGCCATTTGACTGTGGGTGGTATGGCGTTGTCCGTGTTTTGGTAATTCCCATAATTTTCATGAGGTTGGCGAACAGGTGACTCTCGAACTGACGACCTTGATCGCTTGTTAATGTAGCGGGGCATCCGAAGCGTGAAATCCAATGCTGGTATACGACTTTCGCTACAGTATCAGCTGATATGTCGTCGGTAGGTATTGCTTCGGGCCATCGGGTTGCTCTGTCGATCATTGTTATGACGTATCGTAGACCGTTCTCTGTGGTAGGTAGCGGTCCGACGATGTCGATATGAACATGTTGAAATCGATCAGCTGACGGGAACGATGCGGTCGGTGATGTAGTGTGTCGCTGTATCTTGCTTTTTTGACATGGGATGCATGCTTTTGTCCATAAGCCGATGTCCGTGTTCATTGCTGGCCAAAAGTACTTGTTTGCGACGAGTTTGCGAGTAGTTCGAGTACCGGGGTGACTGACCTTGTGCACGGCTTCGAAAGCGATGCGACGAAAATCAGTAGGTAGATAAGGTCGAATATTGCTTGTTGATGTTTCGCAGTAGATATCGCAGTCGGTGTTCGGTAATCTCATTTTCTTCAGTTGTATGTTTGTTTGTTGTAGTAGAGTAGGTATTTCCGGATCTTGTTGTTGCGCTGTCGAAAGTTGCTCGTAGTTAATTGATGTTGGACACGTGATAGTTTCGATGCGTGATAGTGCGTCGGCGATTATGTTGTTTTTACCGCTGATGTGGCGAATGTCGGTTGTAAATTCGGCGATGAATAATAGTTGTCTCGTTCGACGTGGAGTTTCGCTGTCAGATGTTGTTTTATGTATAGCGAAAGTCAATGGCTTGTGGTCGGTAAAAATTATTAGTTCTCTTCCTTCGAAAATTTTCCGAAAATGCTTCATCGACATGTAGATAGAAAGTAGTTCCCTATCGTAGGTACTGTACTTTTGTTGCGTGTCGGAGAATTTCTTCGAGTAGTATCCAAGTGGTTGCCATGCTTTGTTTACAAATTGTTGTAGGACGGCTCCCGCACAGGTATTAGATGCGTCGGTAAATAGTGCGAGTGGGACGGCACTATGTGGATGTGCAAGTAGTGCGGCGTTTTGTAGGCATTTCTTGCTATTTTCGAATGATTCTATGGCTTCTGTTGTCCATTGAATTTCGGTTTTGTCGCGTTTTTTCGAGTTATGGAGATATTTGTTGAGTGGGGCTTGAAGTGTTGCGGCGTTCGGTATGTGTTCACGGTAGTAGTTAATCATACCGAGATATGTTCTTAACTGTTGAACGGTTTTTGGTCTTGGGTAATCTATGATGGCTTGGACTTTCTCTTGTGGTGGTATGATTCCAGCTGATAAAACTTGATAACCGAGGAACTTGACGGATTTCTGGCCAAGTACACATTTTGACGGGTTGATAGTTATGCCGGCGTCTTCTAACCGTTGTAAAACAATGCGTAAATGGTCTCGGTGTTGCTCTTCTGTTTCGGATCCAAGAAGTAGGTCATCAACGAAAGGATATACGAAATCAAGTCCTCGAAGTACTTCGTGTATAAAGCGCTGGAAAGTCTGACCTGCGTTTTTTAGACCTGGGCACATTCTAGGGAATTCGAATAGCCCGAAAGGGGTGATGATGGCTGTCTTCTCTATGTCTTCTTCTTTATTTGGGATTTGTTGGTACGCTCGGTTCAGGTCGATGGTGCTGAAGATATTTTTGCCGGCGAGCTGGTATGTGAAGTCCTTGATTCGAGGTATGGGGTAACGATCTGGTTTGGTTATTGCGTTGAGTCGCCGGTAGTCTCCACATACTCTTAGGTCTCCATTCTTCTTGGGAACGACGTGAAGAGGGCTGGACCATGGGCTTTTGCTTGGTCTGCATAGGCCTTGTTCCATCATGGAATGAAATTCTTTCTTTACGGCTTCGTATCGATGTGGTGGAATGGGTCGAGCGCGGCAGTGAAGAGGTGGTCCGCTGGTCTCGATATGATGTTCGACTCGATGTTTGGGTGTAAGTTTCATAGAAGTGAGACGAGTGATGCCGGGGAATTCGCTGAGTATACGGTGGTACGATTGTTCTAGGTCTATGCTGCGGATTGTAGGTACATCGGTGTAACATCCGGGAGTAGGTATCGATAATTTAGTAATGTTATCGATGAGTCTTCGGTTCTTCATGTCGACAAGTAGTTCGTGGTGGCAGAGGAAATCGGCTCCGATGATGGGTTTGCTGACGTCGGCGATGATGAACTTCCATTTGTACGGTCGTCGTAAATTGAGATCGAGTTCGAGCGATGTTTCTCCGTAGGTTTTGATCGTTGTATTATTCGCAGCGTACAAGTTGAATGGCAGTGGTTTCATCGTTGCTCCTCGTTTCTTTGGGATGACTGAGACATTGGCACCAGTGTCGATGAGAAATGTCAGTCTTGACTTCTTGTCGGTCACGAAAAGACGGTAGGGTTTCCCTAGAACGTCGGATCCCGCCTCATCTAACGTTCGTTCTAGTTTAACGAAGCGGATTCTTCGCTATTATTTTTGACTTGTTGAGATGAGTTGCGGTTGAATGTACACGGTGATTCGCAGTTTCGTGCTTTTCTTCCGAAGCGATGGTGATAGTAGCAGTAGGTACTCGGCGGTTGCTCGATGTTGCGGAAATAGTTGTTGTTGCTGTAGCGCGAGCGAGACGGCGAACGTGCGTTAGAGCGAGGGCGCTGCGGTTGACGGTGATAAGGAGAATGTGAGTTTTGATAACGCGGCCGCGGTCTTGATGTTCGTAGCGATGCGACTTCGAGTGATAAGCGGCGGATTTCTTCTATGAGATATTGTGTATCTTGCGAATGCGGAATTTGCGGATGAGACGGTTGCGATGACGTTTTTGATGAATTTTGCGGGCTTGACTGTTGAGATACGGATACGGCGTTGATTTCTTGCGTTTGTTCGAGCATCTTGTCGGCGAGTAGAGCGAGTTCGTCGAGTGCGGCGGTCTTGCTGATGGTATCACTGACGACGAGTACGGATCGGACGTGCGGTGGAAGGTGGTTTGTCCACATCAGGCGTAGCGTTGACTCGGGGACTTTGTCACGAGCGAGATCGCGCATGCGTCGTAGAAGTTGCGATGGTCGTTGATCTCCCAGCTCCATCTCTGATAATAGTTTCTGGAATTGTCTTCCTTCTGACTCTTCATATACGGAAATAAGTCTGTTCTTCAGCGTTGCATAGTAGTTTTCTGCAGGCGGATTGTATAGAAGGTCGCTGATCTGTTCGATGTCTTGTTTTTCCAGTTGTGCGATGACAAGTTGTGCGAGCTGGGCTTGGCCTTTCTTTAAATCATGGGTTGCGGCTTCGAAGGTGATAAACCACAATCTGGGTCGATCGCGCCAGAAAGGTGGTACACGCATTTGAAGGGCGATGCTGGCCATTTCGGATGATGCAGTTGGCTTGATAGTTGCTTCTGACTCGGACATGATAACGTGCTTGCTCGTCGGGCAGAGTTTTTTGCTGTTCCTTGTTCGGGCAGAGGTTGCTTGTTCTTCTTCGGGCAGAGGTTGCTTGCTCTTCTTCGGAGGTCACCACTTTGGCGAGGTCTTTTGCTTATTTGGAGAGGTTAGTAAAACTCGAGGTCAGAGCGTTGAATGAATATTTTATTTACAAAAATCCTAACTATATTACAAAATCTTATAAACTAAAAGTAACCTATTGCCCTAAATAAATAATGATAGAAAGAGAGGTATATATATTTTCTCTTTCGAGAGGGTTGCGGGGTGCGCGGTGTGTGGAGACATTCGTGGCGCCGCGCCGACGCGTGCATAGCGAAGAATCTCTCCGCTCATTGGTGCGCATGCGCGGCGGCGCGGGGGACGAGGCGCGACGCACAAAACTGTCTGTGGCGGCTGCGCTCGCTCATTTCGGCGGGCGACACGGCGGGCTGCAGACAGAACACGCACGGCGCGCGGAGACTAACATGGCGGCTGCTTGATCTCTTGAAGGGACGTGAAGATTTCAGAACAGTTTCACAGGAACGAAGCATTAAATCTGTTTCACATAAACGGCTCTTTTCAGAGCTATTTTGAGTCAGTCTTCGGTAAAGCAGCTTCTGTTTCACACGAACATTGCAGTCAATCAAATATATTTGGTGTGGTTTTATTTCCTGTGCGTACAGCTACAATTTTAAGCATTCCTAGCAGTAGTTACAGATTTAACTTAATAACTATTTTCCTATTATCGAGGAGCCCGTGGTGCAGTGGTTTGCGCGCTTGGCCTGCGATTGTTGAGGCTAAGCAACTTTCGCAATGGTCGGTCTCGGGATGGGTGACCAAAAATTTACTATCTCGAGCTCCTCCGTGCTTCGGATGACTTTAAGCCGTTGGTCCCGGCTGCATTTGCAGTCGATAAAACCAACGAATCCGGATTGGTCCCGCGTGGTGGTTCATGGGCCTATTCTCATTATCCACCTATAAGGAAGGTCAGTGCCCCAGTAGTGGGAATATTATAAATGGCTGATAACGAACTATTTTTGACTTCATCCGCCATATTATTCAGTTATATGATGCTCTAGCCTCCGTTCAATCGGAGCACTTCCCGGTTGACCAGTAGAGTTTTTTTGGAAATCGTTTTCTCGGAAAGTACTAAGGTTAAATAAATAATTTATTATTCAAATGAAATACCTGTTAATATTCTAATATTTGTAATATAAACTTTTTCTATATAGTAGCTATTACTTTTTTAAATGAAGATCCCCTAGAAAAGCTCTGTACATGTAAAGCCCCGACTGTACATAGCTATATCACGCGATATGCTATGGATATGGTGGTATGGCGCATAATGGTGTCTTGCTCACCTCCCTTATGAGTGTCGATAAAATTCGCCCACACTAGTGCTACTAAGTTTCAATCTTTCACAATGAAAATTAGGCACGAAAATAAGTCATATAATATATTTTCACAATCAACAGAAAAAAAATTCTCTTAAATGTAATTTTATTTCGTTTTTCTTCACGCTCAACCTATATTTTGACATTGTCTAACCTTCACCATTTGAAAACAGCCTGATCTAGACTCCATCTACAACCTTGGGCCGATTTCTCAATAAATAACATTATACACAACTTATTCTAAAGACACCCAGGTATAATACCTTATAGTCTAACCAGAGCTCAGCTGAAAATGGTTGCTATATGACTTGGCAGAACTACTAGGCAGCATGACGCAATGCTGCCCACCCCATGGTTCAAGGAGAGATCGTCTGTAGGTAGAGTAGCAAAATAGCTTCTATTACAAGGCAATAAGGTTCCTTCCTATGCCCCAGTATCTTTGTTGGTCGCAAATGTTTGCAGACATGACGGCGTCTGTATGGCGACAGTATGGCGCGCTGGAGAGATGAAGTCATCTGGTGGAGAAGGATGGATTATTATAAAGGTTCTTTGAAAGAAAGTGACAAAATACGAGTACCTAAGTCTTTAATCAATATGCAAATCGAGCTTCTCGATACAATTATGATGAGATTGATGAGCAATATGGAATTGTTACATAATCATTGAGATTCAGAAAGTGAAACTGTCTGGTACTATGCCACGCGGCTGCGAGTTGGACGGCGTTTTCTTGTTATAGTTAGTATAAAGTAGTGTAGTATGCTTATGATTATTATTAATTTATTTGTTTATACGTTTAGATGTTACAAATTGTTTAGATATTTCTCAAAGAATGCTAAAGAGGGAATGTTCTCTAACAGAGAGGGTGTTCAAGAAAATATCAATCTTTTCCGTAATAATATAAGCAATTTAAAATACTCGTTGGAAATACTGGTTGATTGAAACTGATACCCTAGGTCTTGAGATAGAATATAGGATTAATATCTACTTTGTAGACTAAAAATTGATTACATAGGTACTTCTTTGTCTAGTCTGGGCCACTGCCACAAGCTATAAAAATATGTCCAGCACATTAAATAGCTGATGATCCTAATGATGTTGAAATTGATTAGGTATTACTACCAAAAGTTTTAGTTTGGTAATTGATAATTTATGGTGGTAATTAAATGGTAATTTATGGTATTACCATAGTAATTTAAAGAAAAATAAATAAGTTCTTCCCACTTAAGCAATAAAAGTCTTTTTCAATAACAAAATATTCCTTTTTCATCGTCAGTTCAAACAATTCAATGTGTGTTTTTACCTCAATTTGTATTCAAGGGAGACAGGGGCACATCAAAAATTCATCTCCCTGAAGGTCAACACGACTACAGATGCTGAGGCACGTCTCCAAGCCGCGATGAATGTGTTAATAAAAGCTTTAAAAGTATTGCTTAAAAAATGAAACACTTGTTTTAATTTGATCAGCAAAAAGGCATGTTATTAAGTTATTGAAAGTATACGGTTTCATTCAAGAGTAGTTACTTTTTCTAGTTCACGGTTTTTGCAAAGAAATGTAACCAATGTAGCCTACAAGCCCCCTCTCATATACTCTATTCTACGTTTGCATGTTTTTTTATCATAATTAAAGAGATATTTTTATCAATTGTGAAACATTTGAAAATTCGATCGGTTAAATACTACCCGACAATGATAAGTTTTCTAACACTTCGGTAACCTTCCATGTGGGAAGGGTAATCGACTGGACCATAAACTTGGGGGTTTTATAACCATTTAATCAGTTAGCCTGAAGATCTGTGGACTGTAGAAACTTACCTAATATCTCAATACTTTGCATTTGAATTTTTTTTATGAACGTCGGTGAGACTCTTAGCCTTCATCATACCTGATGTTACGTATTGATAAGGCTGAAGATGGATGGCGAGCCTCTCCCGGAATCCTCAATCACTGAGAAACTGGCTATCTTATATCTAACTGCCGGAACATAACAAAGCTTAAAACATTGTTATTATGGCGTCACACTTAGAAAAGATGGTGGTAGCGGTGGAATTACAACGAGTTCTACCATCAACCAAACCGAATACAATATTATGTACCCCCGCTGGGAATTGAACCCGGGACCCCTGGGTCTGATACCGGTGGTTGGACCACTAGACCGCAGAGGCGGTTGCATTTTCTCAATTAACAAACAAAGCATGATACCTTTAATTCATAATTTAGAATTAGCGAAGTTGTTGACATGAATATAGATTAAGCAGTGTTGCGCGGTGATGTAATATTCATCGCCGGCTTTGATCGCGGCCGGGACTAAATGCATTATACATCGATGTGACATCGTCCCTTAACCTGCTTACTGGAGGGAACCGGCTTGGAATTCATAAATGTAGCAGGTTTTGGGGTGACATGAAACTTTGGAATTATGTAGATAAAAATATTGACCCTGACCCCTACCTTTACTTTTTGATAAAGAAATCTTGAATGGGTGGTGGAAAAATTCTGATTATGAAACATTCAGGTTAATAAGTAGTTTGGTGAAAAATTTGACTTCTTCTCACTTCCATAATAAAATAACTTCTTCCCACTGTTTAAACGACTTTAAAAAAAGGAGTTTAATATATTAAACACACACACGGCCAAAGTCACTGGCTATTCTTAATAAAATTATAAAAGAAACGGTTGGTGAATCTGAATACACCATTAAAACTCGATTACTAATTACTAACATATTTTCAACTACCAATTTTCAATTTCAAGTAACATTTACTTAACCAGATAATTAGCTTTTAGCGTTTAACAAACAGCTTTAACCTAGCTATAATTGTATAGTTTCAGGGATCTCTGACCTCCATACAAACCGCAAACGTAACTTAACGCACAGACCACTTAACCTCAGCCATCATAGGTAATTAATTTACTTAATAATACATGGTTATCTCCAAACGTCTCAAGTCGCAAGACCTTGCGAAATATAGGGTATCCCAAAATTAACGCAAGATTTGAATTAAATAGAAAACACAGTTATATGTCTTACGTTTGTATTTTTTTTATTAAATTATGAAATACATAGCATGCGGTTTTTTATTAAATAAGACCGGGTACAGATAGGTGTGTAGTGTTGGCTTAGAATAGCACTACCCCTTCTCACCCCGTGGTTGTCGTAAAAGGCGACTAAGGAACTCAGCCTTCAGGAGACGGGCAGCAGCGTCTCCTACAAACTTGGCCATTCTGCGATCGCCAACCCGCCTGCCAAGCGTGGCGATTATGGCAAACCCGCCCTCTTGGGGCAAGCTTATACCCAGCAGTGGGTGTTATGTGGCTAAGACGACGACGACAGTTAGGTGAAATATAACATGCAATGTACACATGCAAAGTAACACGATTAGTATGGAGCATTGCGCGCAGTAGGCACGCAGTGCGCTCGCGAACACCTTTGATATGCATGGAAAATGTTGAATGACAGGTTACATTTCACCGATCGGGTTCATATTCGGTTGCATAAAACGGAAATGCATATTTTAGAGCTGCATAACGTTTTTTGGCATACTTATCATTTCGCATAACGTTCATACAGAATAAATCATAACGCATACTTTTTTTCCCCATAAGCTCTTTTGTAATAATGGTATTTCAGTATATATTTTTTCGCATAAATGTTTTCACCATAACGATTACTAATCATAACATTTATTGGCATATCAATCTTAATCACAAAATATATATCAAATACTTTAATGTTAAAAGTATACAATGCAAACATGCAATGCATGCAAGCATGCAAAGCAAGCATGGAATCAAGCATATAAGCAAACATATAAGCAAACATACAAGCAAGCATGCAAGCAAGCATGCAAGCAAGCAAGCATGCAAGCAAGCATGCAAGTAAGCATGCAAGTAAGCATGCAAGCAGCATGCAAGCAAGCATGCACGCAAAGCAAGCATGCAAAGTAAGCATGCAAGCAAACAATCATGCAAGCATGCATATGGGAAATACACGTCTCCGGCGCTGCGGGAAGTGCAGCCCCTTCGCCCTTGCGTAGCAAAACGTAGTCACCGCGTGAGGCGGAGTGGCTGAGGCTGGTCGCTGAAGGCGACCAGGGCCCGTATTCACTATGAACACTTACCAATTCCTTGCTCAAACCACGCGAATGTCGTATTTGGTTTCGACATTTTCAAAATTATTTTTCTCTATGACACCTAAAATTTTTTAAAGTTATTTTACTTCTTTATTAATTATACAACTTGTGACTGTCGTGTACTTGTACAATAACTCTATAATTTTGAAGTATCATGGAGAAAACGACTTTTGAAAATGTCAAAACCAAGTACGGCATTGGCGTGGTTTGAGCAAGGAATCGCTAAGTGGTCATAGCCGATCTGGGTCTGCTCTCCCTCCGCGCCTCCGGGCTCTAAATAGCACTCTAGTATTGGGCATACAAGTACCACGGCAAGGTGACCACGGCAAGTCGGGATCGGGACCTAATTCTCTACCAAACACGCTAACTTAAATATAAACTTTAACTCTTAATTGTGGATGGTTACAGACAATATAGTTATGGATAAGTCTATTATGTATTTCGTATTTTATGATAAATTGCCTTTAGACGTATAACAATTATGCCCTTTAATTTTATGGTCATTAAAATTATGTTAAAGGAAATTAGAGTAAGTAAGAATTATGCTGATGAAACCATTCTGCGTTCATAAAACTATTCATAATTTATGCGAAAAAACTATATGCCAAAACTGTTATGCTAAACGACATTATAACTAAAACATTATGCAACCGAAAGGGCACCCTCACCGATCCGTACCCGGTATTTCATAAATAATAATCAAAAGATTTATAACTGTGTTTTAATTTCGGGACACCCTATACTTGTTAGATACAATCTTTGTGAGCGGACAAAGGAACAAATTAATTTTATATTCAAAAGGACGGAATGTTCTTGCGATCTTGTTATGCTTGTTTACGACTCAGTTTTTGATGTAGTGATTTAGTTCAGTGCTTTACAAAACGTTGATTCAGTATATAGGTCACCTCTCTGGCGTATTTATATTGGATTAGTTTCTATCACGCATTTTATCAGCGTAGGTAATGAAATTGTACAAAAATTCGTAGTAATACTGAAGTTCATCATTAAACACATCGTCATTAGCCATTTTTAATGTACCCACTGCTGGGGCACTGGCCTTCCTTATGGATGGATAAGGAGAACGGGCCATGACCCACCACGCGCGGATTGGTGGGTTTTAACGACTGCAAATGCAGCCGGGACCAACGGCTTAACGTGCCTTCCGAAGCACGGAGGAGCTCACGATAGTAAATTTTTGGTCACCCATCCCGTGACCGACCATTGCGAAAGTTGCTAAACCTTTCATAAAAACCTATCATTAAAATTAACACATCATTCGTATCATTTTTATCATTATACGATTCGTGAATTTGTACCGAGTCAATGCTGTATGGTGAAACCAAAGGCCAATAGGAAATGTATGCATATTACTCATTCATAATCAATATAAATTATAACTAATAATGAAATTTAAAGGCAGTTCGTGTAGTGAATATTTCCACAAACACAATTTTAATTCCGTCTTTAAAATTGAAACATTACAACAATGAAGCTGACCAAATCAAGTGTGACTTTGGAGGACTTTATATTCAAATTGAAAACGTAATAAAAGGCAGAATTTAATAAGTAAAAAACTTTTTCTTCTATTTCCCTTTCGCCCGGAGGTGTGCTTACTGATATTTTCATCAGACCCTCGGCCATCCGAGCGGGCATGACTGACTTTTCTGAATGGCATATAAAGAAAATGAGCCTTCCTCCTCCTAATAGAAACTTTAAATGTACGGAACAAGTATTTCTCATAAGTACACATTTTACTTTAATGAAACATCCATTTATTTTGATCAAATTGATGAAATATTTTTGGGTAATTTTGTTTTTGTAGTTTTCTTTGACAACCATTTTTTGTTCCTTTTTTATTAACAAATAGATTGGGTCATGGATTTAGACATGGGTTATATCTCTTTAAATTCATCTTAGGCAAGTTAGGGGGCGTAATAGGAGAAGAAAGTTCCTGAAAGGAACAAAAGTTTGAGCTTACATGAAAAGAGTCGCAGGGTACTTACTAATAGAAGTTTGTGGCTTATATTTGGTACAATCTACAGCAAATCAAGACCTAAAAAAGTTAGTAAGTACTAGATACTTTAAAAACTTTCTATACAATAATAAAAAACCGACTACAAAAAGTAAAAAATGAGCCTTTTGGCGTGGGAACAAAACTGAAATTGTTTCAGTATTCTTCGAGTAATCGGTAATATAAATAAAATTATATGTAGGTATATGTATATACCTACATATAATTTTATTTATATTACCGATTACTCGACGTAGAGGCGACAAATTAATAACCTCCTTCTTTTTTGAAGTCGGTTAAAATCCTACTTAATATTATAAATGCGAAAGTATGTCTGTTTGTTCCTCTTTCACGCTAAAACTACAGAACAAGTAGTGGACTAAAATATAGGCTGCCTTTTATCCCGGTATTCCCACGGGAAAGGGAACTCTGCGGGTGAAACCGCAGGCGACCGCTAGTGGATTAAAACGTTGTTTTGGTAAAAAATGTTAGGAATTTGTTCATCGTCTTCGTGTCCCGTCTTCCAATGCATTTCTGAATATTGTTCCAGAGCTGAATCGACCTGAAAGCAATCTGGCCGGATTCTGAATACCGGCTAATAAAATTCCAGTCGAGCCGACCCGAGAGTGACTCCACTGACACTGCTAATAACAATATAATTCGAAGCTTGTAATTTTATTCGTAAAGAACTGTAACATTTATATTATTTTTATATTTACATTATTTGACAAAATAGCAGTTGAATTTTCAATAGAATATATAGTTTATTTAAGTTAAAACCACTTTAATGAAAGAGCTTACCAAGCTTAACAAGGTTCGATACCTTGTTGGCATACCCGTATTACCCGCCATTTTGTTTGGGCGATCAGTGATGAAACTTATGTCAATCGACAGAGTAAGTTATCACAGTCAAAAGGTTTTCAGTGATCAAATATCTAAGTCAGAGTTTTTTAAAGTGGGGATCGCAAAGCTTCTGTCAGGGGGTCGCGACGCGAGGGGTCGTGAGAAAAAAAACAAATAATACAAACAAATTAACAATAAAAAAGTATGAATGTCCATCTTAATGCGTTGGATAAGTTTGAAGGACTTACTTAATTTATTTATTTAACACTTCATGCACAAATTGGATGTCCATAGGCGGACTTAATGCCATAGGCATTTTCTACCAGTCAACCTTAGGGTGATGTGGAGACTAGTAAGAGGTAGGGTGAACGCACAACCAGTGTAAAACTAACTATGTATTTGTATTCAAATTCTCACCTGATCATGCAAACGCATAAAATTATGTAGGGATTAATTAAATATTTATAACATTATACATACCTAGGTACATGAAAAAAAGCGAAGGATCGGGTCTAAGGGGGTCTATGGGAGTCGCGTCATAAAAAAGAGTGAAAAACACTGCTATAAGTGATATAGTTTTTGAGATTTTTTAGTTCAAAAACTAAAAAAAATGTCTTTGACTTTTAATTTAATGAGCTGCTGTTTTTCTGTACACTTCAATCAGTATATAACTAGGCAAGTTTCAGTGAACAAACGAGTTTTTTTTTCAAGACTCATTTGTTGAATGGTTTACTTTGACTGTACCGTATGCGATCAATTTCTTAAGTAGCTTTAGTAGTGACATATTTAAGTTTACAAAATAGTTTCTAATCATGCGAAAGCTGGCAGCAACGTGAGCTAAGCCGATCTTCCTCTCAGCTCTAGGTCTGCCAATGGCATAAAAACTATACAATTACATACACAATTCCACAAATATTCCTTGATCTTATTACCGTACCGACCATAAAGGTCTTTTTACTAAATCCTCATTATTCAGTCTACCCTCGTCAGTGGACAAACATTGTCATTGTTGGTCACACGGCTAGTATAAGGTAATTAGGTGACCGACGAAAGTTGGCCCCAATTGTGGTACCCTTGAATAGCAATGTTGGTAAATTAAACTATGGAGTAAGGAGGGAATTTATTTAATTTTGCCTAATTATACTATAGAATTTCGAATAATATCTACCCTATACATAATTATGTCTATATAGATAAAGCTTAGTAAACAGTAGAAGGAAAATGTTTTTAAGAAAATATATTATTGTGTAATACGAGAATTGTTTCATTACAACTGCGGAGTCCTAAGAAAAATATTTTCAGTTACTTAGCTAGGACAAAATATTACATTTTTATTGTGGTTGGATATAAGTAAACTATAGTAATAGATTAAGAAAAATACTGGCTCTCGTTTATCGTTTATGATGAACAAATTCCAGTATTATTTAGTAAATTATTTGAAACAAAGTAAGAAAACAAATTCAAGATTGTTTTCAAAACTCAAAAGATTTGGTTTTGTCGACAGGCAGCGACACAGATAGTAAATAATAGCAGCGGTGGTTTCTGAATGTTCAGTATTCAGACTTCATTCAATAGGTTTATACATACTCATCACAAATTTCATAACCAGCTTTTATCTCCCGATCCATTCTATCCGTTCCATTATGCCACTGGCCACCCATTTCGTGACCAATGATGGCGAAAGATGCATAACTGCTTCAATCGCAGGCCGAACGTGCGAACTACGGGGTCCAGCTCCTCCATAACTCACTTATTGTATTTCAAGTAAATTAGTAATGAGATGACAATATGGGACCACCTGGGAAGCATATGCATTCAAACAAAAAAAGATTTATCCAAATACTATGTTTCAAAGAGCGAAGTTCCACGATGTAACGTTATCAAAGGTCAATATCGCGTGAACAAGCGGCCGTTACGAGGTAAAATAGATGGCTGTGAAACTTGCTGAAGGTGGAACTGAATAACATGGCCGGCGGAATTAGCCGACAAACGACGTAATAAGCCGCGGTGAGAGCACACGGGGGACATTGTGAGGATGGTAATGGATTGTGAGGTGGTATGCTTTAATTTTAGTACCCATACTACTATCAAAAAATGCGGTAGTAGGGTAATGTTAAGTTTTCACGCGTTAGCCACTTTTTGTCACGAAATCTCAGGTGAGGCGCTAATTATGATAATTTACAATTGTGATTAAAAGTAATTGACTGTCGAACAACATTGCACATTATAAATGTGCTGTCTGATTGTGGAACTCCGTTCCAGAAGGTATTAGGAAAGCTCGCACTTTGAAATCTTTTGGCGATCAAATCAGAACGCATTTTGTTGTTATTATAGTTTTCTCTATGGGTATTTAATTTTTTAGTTTATACTTATTAATACTTTATTTTATGCACCAATTCCCAATTTATTATTATTGCAAAGTTCGAAATAATTCGAGAAAACATAGCGTTTAAAGAGTTTCTTTTTGGTTCTTTTCGATCGTTCATTTTAAATTAAGTAGGTAAGTATAGCCCGGTCACATTATCTCGAGACCTGGCGTCAATGACGTCACGTCGCGTCGGCGCTCTGATATGGTGCGCAAAACAAGCATCCTCTAGTAGGATATTATTATAAACAATAAGATTTCCAAAAAACAAATTTTGTGTTAATTAATTTAATGTAGGTATTATTATTAAGGAATGAAAGGAGAACGGGCGGGAGGTTCGCATTCCAGCGAGGTCTCGAGATAATGTGACCGGGTAGTACCTTGACCTTTTTACGATCAGAATTTATTTTCTCGATTTTTGTATTTTCTATCATATTATATATAAAAAATGCTGAATAATTTATCAAGACTAGAGGTAGTTTATTTATCTAATCTTGAAAACAATATTCTCATTCTAAGTACCTCCGAATACCACAGTACACCTACATTAGACATTATTTTCTTATTTAGAATACACTAGGTATTCTATTAATAAGTCTGAATAACTTCCCGAGACTTCCCAAGGCTTATGTAGCAGAAGTTCGCAACCAGAGCGTAAGACGCCAATAAATTAGCTCGTACTTGGAGTTCGCCTAACGACTAATGTTACAGGCTCTAGGATGTAGGTACTAATCATTTAATCTATCTTCGTTCCTAAGGCTTTGTAGTTATTGAGTTTCTATGAAGGCAAATGCAATTTTGCAGTGTTTCCGACTGGTCCGATTGATAGTCAGACTACTCTGGCCAACGGGGTTTTTTTTCCCGTTGTTCAGACTTATTTGACAGCTGAAAAAGACATAGAAAAAAGTAGAATTAATGCAAAAACTGTTTATTGTCTTAAAAAATTATCTCAGGCGTTCTAAAAAATTACCAACAGACAATTCTCCACTAATTAACATCATTTGTGTATTCATTATGAATTCGTCTCTCGATATGTTTTCCTTTGCCCGTTTATTTGTTATTTTAGTAAAATAATTTTTTACCAAGTTCTCAGTAAGTTGATTAATCCGGGCCCTGTTTTTGTTATTTTTTTATTTAGTTCTTTATGCCAACTTTCTATACCGTTAGTAGTTCTGTATTTCTGGCCAAAAACAGACCAAGATTGCTTAAAATTTGACTTCTTCAGCCACTGCTTTTGAAAATATTTTTTAAATTGTTGTATGTTGGCCATTGCAGGAGCATCTTTAATTATATATTGCCAACCTTCGTCTATTAAATGTGGAAATTCCTTAAAGAGCAATTATGCGTTTCGTTGTTTTTGATTTAGTCAATTAAAATTTCCTAGCTTGCTTCCATACGTTATGGGAGAAATGGAAATAGCAACCTTTTATTTTTACACCAATACTATAAATATATATGACTGTACCTGTTTTGAATTTAACAGTACTTTACTACATTACGAGCTGGTCTGAACAACGGGAAAAAAACCCGTTGGCCAGAGTAGTCTGACTATCAATCTGACCAGTGGGAAACACCCCAATTTTGCCTTTGTAGTAATTATTTCAAAATCGGTACAGTAGTGTCAGAGATTTATTTGAGTTTGAGTACTATAATAAGTGAAATTTAAAAAAGTAACGGTTTTTCCCTCTTATACTTTTTGTGGCTGTTCTGTATTTTATACCATCACGGCCTAAATCCCTTGCGTACCTGGGGGGTTATTCTCTTAGCAAACATCGACGCTGTTGTCATGACTGAATGTCACATAAGCTGTCAAATAGTATTGAAAATTGGTAAATCTACGCTGTTTCACGCTCGAAAAAAATAATCTATCTGTAGAAATAGATAGGGCTGTACCGGGGTTCCTGGTCCGGCAGCACTACAGTCGCCGGGACGTCGGAACCGCCGCACTCATTTAGTTAATAGGAAAAATTTAATAAAATATCGTCTTCCGGCGACTTGTTTCATTTGTAGTAATTAGTATAAGGAACCCGAAAAAAGGGGTCCTGATATATTAGTAATAATTATGAAGGGACAGCTTCCTTCATCCACAACTTTAGATACGTAAATATGGTTCTGTTAAATAAGCTCTGTTCAGCTTGATGGTTTTTGTAAGATTAAGTCAAAATGAGCTGAACAGGGATCGTGGAACGGAGAAAATTTGAATTTAGACAGAACAGATAAAAAATATAATTGATTTCCATAGAGTGAAACTACGGAGTTTCCAGCCATTATGGAGGTTTTATCCATCCATAAGGCATAGAACGAAATGGCATCGTTACAATAACGGGGGTTTTTTTTTGTAAAAGAAACAATATGGCAATTGTAACGATGCCATTTCGTTCTAGCCTTATGGATGGATAAAACCTCCATAAGGCTAGAACGAAATGGCATCGTTACAGGGGCTATCTGAGATAGTTGCCTAGGATACTAGTTTTGTTGCCTAGCAACCGTCGTTATTATGTCTCAGATAGCCCAAGCCATATCTACAGATAGGTTATTAATTTGAAACTGTGTGTGTCTGCGCCAGAGCACTAGTGCTCCGCCCTCGAAGTCGTACACCTCCGGTCAACGGGTGTTATGCCAAGAGGTTCCGAGTCTTTGGTGCTTTGCACTAAGCCCGGGTTGGTGCTTGTGGCATGTGCATTGGCTCCTCCGTCAGCCAGTAAGCTGGGCCGTGGGGGCTGCGGGACGTGTCTCGACGCTTCACATTTGTCCCCGCCGTCCTGGCATCCAGAGGACCCACATGTTTGTTTTATTGCTTGTGTGTTTGTACCTGTAGTTGGATGCTCTGTCCGTGTATCTGTATTATGAGTAGAGCCCCATCTGGTTGCCCTTTTTGGTAGCTCGCGTGTGACCCTTGCCCTGTACCCGTGTGAGCTGATAATGGAGCCAGGCATAGTCCCTATTTTCCCCGAACACTCCATTTGAACCAGTCGAGTACCACTTGCTAAGTCCTCCTTGCATAGAAGAGGGTCCACTCATGCATCCTCAACTCCAACTGGTGTGCGTTGGCGAGTTGAAGAATCATGAAGGCTTTTTCTTACCCGGTAGCCACACACTTATTTGACATCTATCTAGGGGCTTGATTTCTAGCGTCGTGCTGTCGTATTCACCAAGTCGGAAGAGAGTATTCACTCCCGCACCTCGGATGTGTATGGTGTAACGAGAAAGAATCCTTCAGACACCAAACCCGAAGTGGCGAAATCAGTGGATCGTCCCAGGCCCTCCCCGATCCTGCGAGCAGTCGCTCCGTAATAAGCTCCACTAACATATGCCTGATGTGGTCCTCCCACCGTGTTGGAGTGCACGTGCGGGATAGCGTTACTTCTTTTTGTTGACTGTTTTAACCGCCTCTGTGGTCTAGTGGTAACAACCACCGGTATCAGACCCAGGGGTCCCGGTTTCGATTCCCAGCGGGGGTACAATTTGTATTCGGTTTGGTTGGTGGTAGGACTTGTTGTGAGTCCGCCTGGCTAGCTACCACCATCTTATCTAAGTCTGACGCCATAATAACAATGTTTTCAGCATTGTTGTGGCAGTTAGAGATAAGTTAGCCAGATCCTCAGTGGTTGAGGATTCCGGGAGAGGCTCGCTTCCATCTTCAGCCTTATCATTACTTAACATCAGGTATGATGAAGGCTTAGAGTCTCCCCGTCGTTAATAATAATAAAAAAAAATGTATATACACAAAAATATATTTGTAATATCACGTTAACTTTCACAAGAGTAGGTATGCATGTTTGTTTTCCAGAAACTGGTTCTTGTGTAAATCTTATCTGTATTAGCTTTATAAGAGAGTTTTAGTATTACCGAAGAGGAAGAAGACTGCGGCGGCTGTGTTTACATTAATTAAACTTGCAGTGCAGTTGAATCCCGGGTCTTTGCAGCGTCAAATATAAGTAGATGCAAATTGCGGTAGATTTTGTATTTTGTCACGTTGCAAGGTAAGGGTAACTTTTAAAGCGTATTTATTTTTATTAACCGACTTCAAAAAAGGAGGAGGTTCTCTATTTATCGAAATCCTTTTTTTTTAATGTATGTTACTCGATTACCTACTCGAAGACAGCTGGACTGATTTGAGTAATTATTTTTTTGTTCGAAAGGGTATACTTCCCATGTGGTCCTATTGTCATTGTCAGGAGCTGATGGTGGGATCCCGGAGAAACCCAGGGAACTCTTCAAATATTATAGGCACTTCTACTTAGCATTTCATGGAATTTATGCTCGACTCAATAATGTGATGAAGTCGAGCTGATGGTAAAGTACCAGGAGAACTCTTCAATAAGTAACGTCACTGCACCGGGAAAAGCAGCATTTTTAACGATGATGAGCAGTTGACATAAGGTTACTAGCGTAGGCACGGGACCTCTTCTACCTTCAAAAAATGGCGAAATAAAAAAACTTTTTATAAAAAAATTAAAACTGACTACAAAAAATAAAAAATTAGAAAAGACAGTTTTCATTTTCTTATAAAAGTTTTTTACTTTATATAAATAAGTTGTCAGTCAAAATAAGTAAAATTATAAATAACAATAATATACTTAATATTATTTATTATATAGGATATTAGTTTATAAAGATTAAATAATGCCAAGGAAATCTAAGGCATGTCGATTAAGTTCTTACAAGAAATTAAATCTTTACGTAACAATTTCTACCGGAAGTCACCTTACACCAGCGAAATATCTACTAAAAGTTGCGTCTCTGCTTTGAAAGTCGTCAAACAAATGTTTGCAGATCATGTTTACAACTGAGTGATCATGGAGAGAGGCAAGGAGCATTAGCATTGTTATTACCAAAGAGGTATTTAAAATTCATAGCCACTTCCTTGAAAATTGGTACAGTTGTAAATTACGCAAGTCTCGGGAACTCCTTAATTTTCAACATTGTTAGACAAATTTCGGTTTTACGAGGCCGTAAGTCCCGTTAATGTCTTGCGTGACGTCACTCATTATGTGCCGACTTGAGAGGGTATTTTCGTTTCATTTTAGCTTTGTAATGTGTTCAAAATGATCTCACTTTTATGTAACTATTTATTTTAGAATTAAGATTTTGACAGTAATCTTGAAACAAATGTGTAGCAGAAATAAAACAACTTTTTGACAATACAATATCTTTGAAACCTTCGTCTTTTCGAATTTTCTATACTATAAGTTTTGCAAAATAGGATAATTATTATATTACATTTTATCCGTTGATGTACCGTTTTTGGGAAGTATGGCGAAATAGACAGAAATAGATTTAACCGCCTCTGTGGTCTAGTGGTAACAACCACCGATATCAGACCCAGGGGTCCCGGGTCCGATTCCCAGCGGAACACATATTATATTCGTTTGGTTGGTGGTAGGACTTGTTTTAAATCCGTCTGGCTAGTTACCACCACCTTATCGAAGCCTGACGCCATAACAACAATGTTTTCAGCATTGTTGTGTTCCGTCAGTTAGAGATAAGATAGCCAGTTCCTCAGTGATAAAGATTCCGGCAGAGGCTCGCTTCCATCTTCGGCCTTATCAATAGTTAACAATCAGCTATGATGAAGGCTAAGAGTCTCCCCGTTTTAATAATAAAAAAAAAAAAGATTTTAGTGACTTGCATTAGTTTTGTACATACTGTGACCATATACATATTGAGAGGATACCAAAGAAGGGACCTAGTCACGTCGTGGTTGAGATAAAAGGCGTCTCCTGGCCCGTACCGGGACGAATGTGGAATAGTAATGAATATTCTATACAATACAAATAGATGAACGTTTTACGCAAATATCAGCCTTACTAGTCTTAACTTAGGGTCGTAGTAAACGCAGCAATGTTTCACTTTGTCGTTTTTGTTGGGACATGAAAAACTGCTAATCGAGCGTAAATGAAAACAGGCAACAGACGTTTTGTAGGCTTTTACTTTCTATAATATTAGAAGAATATCTATGAAATAGTTTCAAACTTAAGCTTAAAACATAACTAATCTCCGCCCGTTAGAAAAAACGAGCAAAAACTTATTCCAATCTGTGGCGTTGAATATTGGCGCAGTATTTGTTATTTAAAAAGGTATTTTTGTTCACTTTTCCCGTTTGTAAGTTTTCGGTATTAAACCTTTTATTTTTAGCCAGTTGGAAGCTCGAATAGAGAATCGAAGGTATCCGAATCCCTGCACTAAAAAGTTTTTAAAACACATTATTTGATATCAGGATAAAAGCAGCCCATGTTTTAATCCAGGCTTTGTTCTGTTTGTGCCAAATTTCATCTAAATCGGTTCAGTAGATTTTGCGTGAAAGAGTAACAAACATCCAAACATCCTTACAAACTTTCGCATTTATAGTAAGTATGATAAAGTAGGAAGCAGGTAGGAAGTAGGATCATTAAACAGTGATAGTTGCATAGCTGAGACATAACGTGGGCGTCAAACATTTTAACTTGTGATGAAATAATCTCACAATCAAATATATGCCTATGTCACTCAAGAATTATAAACTTTCTATTGGTGAAAGAATTTTCAAAATCGGTTCAGTAATTCCAGAGATTAATTCCTACAAACAGACTTACTTTACCCTTATCTATACTAAAATTATAAAGAGGAATGATTTGTATTTTTGTATGTAACGAATAAACTCAAAAACTACTGGACCGATTTTGACGAAATTTGGTATAGAGAATCCTTAGATCCCAAGTAGTAACATAGGCTATAAATGATCCCAAAATTCCCACGGGAACGGGAACTACGCGGGTGAAACCGCGCCCGGCCTCTAGTTTATAATATCAGTGAAGAAGTATATACGTTACACTTTTATATCTAACCACGTATTGTTTCTTTTTATTTTACTTAAATAAACCTCTTTCTTAAAACGAGTTTAAAAAAAAACCTCTCCATCCTCTGGGACTCCACATAATTATTGTTTTAGGTAAGTTCTAAGGTAAATAAAGATTTTTGATTTTTTTTTTGACGTGTATAATGTGCTAGCGGCTGTCCGCGGTTTCCCCCGCGTGGTTCCCGTTCCCGTAGAAATATCGGGATATATAGTAGCCAATGTATTAATCCGGGCTATTTGTGTGCCCAATTTTAATTTAAATAATTCAGGAGTTTTTGCGTGAAAGAATAACGAACATAAAAACATCATCTCAGAAACTTTCGCATTTATAATATAGGAAGTAGTAGGGTAAACTGTATTATGATTGGCACTTTAAGAAAAACCTGACCTACATTTGTTAATTATTATTTTCATAGTTAGAGAAGATTTACCATTTTAAAATCATTATTTGATGTGTATTTCTAAAATTCACAAATCATTTAGTACGTAAAAGTCTTTTTTTTAACAATAAAAGAGAAAATGTCACATTTGATAAGTGCTATACTTGGATCAATGGCCACATCTGGATCAGTTGCCATTTTTTGGATTAGTAGCCACATTTGGATCAGTGACCAAATTAAGGTAAGGGCGTCATTTGGGTCAATGGCCACAACTGGATAAGTTGCCACTTTAGGGTCAGTGGCCACTATTGGATCAGTGAAAACATTTGGCTCTGTGGCCACAATTAGATCAAATCAGTGGTCAAAATTGATCACTATCAGGTGAGTGACATGGTTATCCGCGGTCACAACCGGTTCAGCGGACTCAATTTGACCACAATTAGTCCACAAGGCAATATAAAGATACACAATAATAAGACTTGCCACAATAATCCCTTTCAGAATACTATGGTTGGCATAGGTGCCAATCATTGCACTTCCATATAAGCTTTTTACTAATAGTTGGCACACTAATTAATTAATGTTATGATCACTAAATAAATATAGCTATAAATAAAAAGTGTTATATCACTTATAAACATATCATACTCATATAACAGTAAAAAGTAAAATAACAATTATTTTTGTAAATTTTCATGAAAAGACAACAAAAAATTCCGGGCTCTCCTTTTTTTAGTACTGTGTTGCCATATTAAACTGGTAGAAAAATCTAATAAGAAACTTTGAGAGTATTGCAATGTAAGATATAAATTATATCAGAAGACGCATTGTATTTCCATGAAAATTCAGTTTAAATGTCAGAGTGCCAAAATTAGTACAGGTTACCCTAGTTGATAAAAAACTTAAATTATTACATCATTTCTCTTTGTTATTTATCACAGTTATCTTCATACTAGCAGGCTTATCTTTAAGACGTGAAAGAGATGCCCTCGTTAAGAAGTCGATAAGTAATAAATAGGTTGTCATCGTAGAATAGCAGTTAACGAAGAAGGCCGCCATGACGGCGCGTCGGGCCGGCGCCGGCATGTCATCTCTCTCATATAAACCCACAATACATTTTTGAGACAGCTTTTGTAGGGTTGACTCTGCAATGTTCGTATAAAGACCCAAATTCTTACTTACACCTATTTTGTAAAACGCCCTCGTTACTCACTCGATGTACTCTGATAACAGTCGTTAAGCCAAGTCAGAGGCCCACTAGGCGGCTTGATAAACTCCGACAAAGAAGGTGGCCACTAATCCGCATACGATAAGAGAAGAGAGAGCACTCGATAGGTAAGTAATAAATAGTTGTCGTAGAACAGCAGTTAAAGGGAAGGCCGCCTTGTCGGCGCGTCGTCAGGCCGGCGCTGGCATGTCATCTCTCTTATAGTACCCAACATCTATTTTTGAGACAGCTTTTGTAGGGTTGACTCTGCAATGAACGTATAACGATCCGAATTCTTATTTACATTACACTTATTTTGTAAAGAGAATGTTAATAATAGATAAATGTGCTCTAGTTAAGCACTCTATGGGTGACCGTGCGCTTTCGTGCTTCGGAGGGCACGTTAAGGCGGTACCCTGACCGAAAGTGGCGCCGCGTTGAATTTTATTTAATATCGTAATTCTAATTCACAATTTTAATAAAACTTTACGTGGAATTTTTAGAGCCCATTGTCTTGTATTTTTAGAAGGTATCGCTACATCTCGTCATAGTCATTCGTAGAAGTAGATAGCAAATGTGTCAAAAACGGCCACTTTTAGCAGTTTTGCTATCTACTTCTAGCAGTGACTACGAGGGAATGTAATGATACCGTCTAAAAATACTAGACTATGGGCTCTAAAAATTCAACGTAAAGTTTTATTAAAATTGTGAATTAGAATTACGATATTAAATAAAATTCAACCCGGCGCCACTTTCGGTCAGGGTACCGTCTTAAACCGTCGGTCCCGGCTGTTATTTGATAACAATCGTTAAGCCAAGTCAGAGGCTTTATAGGCGGCTTGATAAACTCTGACACTAGAGATGGCCACTAATCCTCATGCGATAAGAAAAGAGAGGGCACCCGATAGGTAATAAATAGTTGTCGTCGTAGAAATTAGAATAGCAGTTAACTAATAAGGCGGCTGTGTCGGCGCGTCGGGCCGGCGCCGGTATGTCATCTCTCTCATATAAACCCAACATAATATATTATTTAAGACAGCTTTTGTAGGGTTGACTCTGCAATTATCGTTCAAAGATCCGAATTCTATGTATTTAAAAAAATATAGGTAACCGAAAGTAGTCATAAACAAGATGCAGAGATGTAGGTATAGAAATAATTGAACTAAAATATTTTTATAATATTCTTAAGTGTTTTTTTTTCGTGGTGTTGAAAAGGGTACAGAACTAAATATCTGTGTTTTGATAAATTCTATGGCTAAACTCAAACGCTCAAATATCTAAAATTAAAAGAAAATTTAAAATTTAAAACCAATTTACTAATTATATACGCTTCCATACAAACGAACACCAACATGCAAATGATATTAAATTCTAAAGAATCGTAGCAACCCTGCCGTAGTGAAAAGACAAAGTACGACGACATTTGAATCAATTCAAAGGTCAGCTGTTTTAATCAAGTATATCAGATTATTATAATTTTAAGTTATTGGAAATCTGTAAAGTTTTCGTGGATAGCTTTATCTAGTATTCATAAAACAAGTTGTTAATGAAACTAACCCTGGGCTAGATAGATAACTTGTTAAACTATCACCATAATCATCCCTATTACATAATAGGGACGAAACTAATTTATTTATTCATTTGAAAAGTATTAAAAGGTTCAATTACCATACTACGTTGCTGCAATTCAAAAAATCTTTGAGTTTATAGATTATGATGATTTCATAAATGAAAAGTCACGTTCGTATGTTAGTTGATTAATAATGTTGAATTATTCTAACAGTCCTTGACAGAATACATACATTCTTCAAACAGGCAAAGTATTTGTGTACAGTCAACAGCAAGTCCTTGATAGAGTGTAAAGGTGCAGTTCGGAGTAGAATAATAAGATAGTAGTTTCTTGCTCAGCAGTTGGTTTAATCAATCCTCAATATTTTCGATTCAATTCAATCTTCCAATATGGCCGATCGCAGTTAATATCGGAACGAACCACCACAACGGTTAACAATAAACATACTATATAAAATGTGATTGCAAAAGTTACAGATACTTTTAAGTTGAAAATTATTCTTTAATTTAATAAATTATTATTAGATATTATTTATTATTATTATAGGTCTAATTAACAAATGAAGAATTGACATAGGAACGTAAGTGAGACGACTTAGCAGAACTAAAAATTGTAAAAACAAATGATTTTAGATAACTGCTAATATAACATAATTTTATTAACAACATTTAGTGAGTCCAAGGGGCAGCATAAACGGGCTGGTAAGGTAAGTATTGAAGTTAGCGGGGACCGGAAGTCGGGATTTGTAACACTCGGCCATCCTGCATCTGCCGTGGTACCTCACGGGCTCTCTGGTCTGCTCTGTCTCCAAATTGTGTATGTACCTGGAAAAATATAAAAAAAAACGCAGTATATTGTTTTATTAAAATATTAGTCGTCTTACATAAATACCTGAATCATCAGTACCCACTACTAATGGCTATTAGAAATCTTGAATGTACCTTAAAAAAACAAATCTCATAGAACTTCTTCTTTTTATCGAGTGAGGAATAATGGCCACCTCTGGTGTCAGAGTTTATCAAGCCGCCTATAAGGCTTCTGACTTGGCGCATAACCATAAAGCTGTCACATTAATGATCAGAACAGGATGAGTGTTACTATTATATTTTAATTTTATTAATCAATACAGTTTTGAAGTTAAGAATCATGTAGATTCATTTCTATTGTGTCATAAAGCAACAAGTTGATTATTATATTTAGATAGTTGGTAGTCACACAGAATATAATGTCGTAATATAAAGACAAGAAAAATGGCAGCTAGTAGATAGTAGATTTAGAGATTAGTTACAGAAATCTATATGTTCTGTCACACAGCAACTAACAGATGTTATAGATAGTAAGTTCAGTAATTAGTCACTCAGATTGATTGTATCACACAGCAACTAATAGGTTTTAGATAGTAAGTTCAGTTATAATCACACAGACCTTAGAGTTGTATCTCACAGCAACTAATAGGTTTTACAGTAAGTTCAGTAATAGTCACACAGATCTATATGTTGTATCACACAGCAACTAATAGATTTTATAATAAGTTCAGTAATAGTCACACAGATCTATATGTTGTATCACACAGCAACTAATAGATTTTATAATAAGTTCAGTATTAGTCACACAGATCTATATGTTGTATCACACAGCAACTAATAGATTTTATAATAAGTTCAGTAATAGTCACACAGATCTATATGTTGTATCACACAGCAACTAATAGATTTTATAGTAAGTTAAGTAATTAGTCACACAGATCTATATGTTTTATCACACAGAACCAATTGATTTTATAGATAGTAGTTCAGTTAATATTAGTAAGAAGAAGATTAGGGTTATATCACACAGCAACTATTGACAGTAAGTTATGTAGTTAGTCACAGATCCACGAATTGTGTTGTGCCACATAGCAATTAACAGGTTTTTCTAGGTAGGCAGAGAGTGAAATTTGTGTTCTTATTTTTTTTTTTTTATTAAATATTAGAACATTGACCCTTAGCAAAAAAAAAGTTTAAACTTTGATTCCTGAATAAATTAATCGCTAATTGAATCCAGTAGCTCTATTTATTAAGTACTTAAAATCCTTAACTTTCTAACAAATCAATTAAATCATCTCTATCTACCTCATGATCAGAATCGGTGGAACTATCTGATACAGCTGATTTGTAGGGACGTAAAGAGTCAGAAGGCACTACTGCACTGAACTTTTTATAGCCTTTCATACCTTGTATACTGTTTATTGTATATCGGTCAATAGTATGATCAGCCTTAGTTATTTTGTATGGACAGACCTAGTTTTTTTGTTACACCTGCCGTATGATCGCGTGCTAGACCGCCTTTCCATAATACTAACTGAGCTACTTGATATTTTCGACATTTCTTGTGTTTTTTGTCGTATTGATTTTTCATTACCGTCATGTATTTATCAATGCGTAATTTAGCTTGGCGTCTACGTTCATCTAATTGGTCCTGCAGACTAATATCTGAGGAGGAAGTGGTAGGGTATGCAGGCAGAAGAGTATTACTGTGAGAAAACAATAAATTAAATGGTGCTACTCCGGTAACCACATGGGGAGAATTATTTATACCCCAGACCACATCTGAAAGTTTTTCGTCCCAAGTGCACTCACTTTCTGCAGAAGTATTTAGGCCGTTGATGATCGTACGATTTACACGTTCGACCTGGCCATTCGAACGTGGACAAGCAATTGCATTGAGTACATGCTTAAACTGTTTTTGTGTAGCAAATTCTTTAAAATACCTGCTTGTGAAGGCGACTCCACGATCAGTAATTATCCTGTGGGGGTTGCCAAATACCGAGATTATATCTTTCAAGTTTTTAATAGTTTCTATGGAACTAACACCTTTAACCGCTTTGGCAAAAACAAACTTTGTAAACGAATCTATTACTACTAATATATAACAATTACCATTGCGAGTTTTAAGAAATGGACCTAAGTGGTCTGCATGTAAAGTGTGCATGGGTGACGCGGGTTTTTCGATAGGGTGTAGCTCCCCTTCAGTCTTTCCGTAATTGCCTTTTGCGTATGCGCACTGCAAGCATGCACTTATGTATTTACGTATGAATCTTGTCATATTAGGAAACCAAAATTGCGTCTTTATCACCTTCTCACACTTATCAAATCCTAAATGACCTACCTCATCGTGATATTTTTGTAACAACGACCACTTCGATAGCTTTGGTATGACAAATCTATCACCGTGCAAGGTTTTTCGAAATAAAAACCCATCAATGATCTTATAATTATTATTGATGTCGGGATTGGTGGTACCTACATTGAGTTGCCTAATAATGCCCTGTACCCCATCGTCTTGTACTTGCAACGTAAGGCGCCAATCGGTTTCATCAATATGGAGCACGGGAGCTGGTTCCACAGGATTTCGGCTAAGCGCATCCACGTGCTTCATACGATCTCCTGGGCGATATTCGATATCTAAATCAAAGTCTTGAATGGTGAGCCACCATCGGGCGATTCGCGGTATCAAATCCTTTTTACTGAGGGTGGTTCTCAATGCAGCACAATCGGTCACAATTTTTATCGGAATGCCTGTGACATATATGCGGAAACGTTTCAAGGATTCTACAACGGCAAGCGTCTCTAATTCATAACTGTGATAGTGCATTTCTTCGGGGCTAGTAACGCGACTAAAGTAGGCTATTGGTTTAAGACACCCATCCTTTTGGTACTGAAGTAAAATGCCGCCTAGTCCTATTTTACTCGCGTCAGTATGAATTTCCGTTTTTGCGTGTGAATCGTAAATAGCCAAGACGGGTCGTTCCGTTAATATTGATTTTAATCTATTAAACGCGTCATCCTGTTCGGAACCCCAAACCCACTCTACTTCCTTTTTAGTTAAATATGTCAAAGGTCTAGCAATTTCGGCAAATCCTCTGACAAATTTACGAAAATATGACGTTAACCCAATAAATTGACGCAGCTCGTGTACATTCCGCGGTTGCCTAAATTGTGTAACGCTGTTAATTTTTGACTGTCCAGGTCTCACGGAACCTTCCGAGATTTCATGTCCCAAGTAGTTAACGCTAGTTTTTAAGAATGAACATTTCCTAAGGTTAAGTTTCAGATTCGCCTTGGAAAGAAGTATCAATACTTCTTGCAATAGTTGAATACCCTCTCCTACTGTTATTGTAGGTAAAGTGACGTCATCGAGATAAGTAGCAATTCTATTATTCAACGATCCCAATGCTTTTCGTATTAAACGCGAGAAAACCGCTGGTGCGTTGGCTAGACCAAACGGCATTTTCATGAATTCAAATTGCCCCGACGACGTTATGAACGCAGTTTTATGTATGGAATCTTCAGCTACCCTCACTTGATAGTAACTTTGGGCCATATCCAGCACCGTAAAATATATCTTCCCTGCTAATCGACTAATTTGATCATCAATATGTGGTAATGGAAAACGATCCCTGACGGTACATGCATTTAAAGCACGATAATCAATGCAAAGCCGATAGTCACCTCCCTTTTTTTTAACCAAAATCACAGGACTTGCATAATTCGAGTTTGACTCCCTAACAACACCGGCATTTAAAAGTTCGTCTACCTTTTCTTGAACGATTTCATTTTCTTTATATGGTAACCTATATGGCTTACAATAAACAGGTTTATTATTAGTCGTAGTGATTTGCATTTCAACTAAGTCAGTACATCCTAAGTCACTACTGCATTCGGCAAAACAATGTTTGTAATCATTTAATAGCTTTAATAATAACTTAGTTTCTTCACAATTTAAGTCACCAATGTCAATATCTGATACTGATATTTTATTATCTTGAACGTACTGGTGATTCACATCAAAAGAACAAGATTCATTACGTATTAATGATATATCGGATTGGAGGTATATTTCCGCGCGGGTTATAAGTCTATCGGCCCGCCAACGTAAGTATGATTTTCCTAAGTTAATAATTTGTAGTTGGAGGGTGTCTGGCGTTAAAATAGTCTGCGGTATGAAATAAGATTCTTGACCTAATGCATAAAATGCGGGTCGTGTTACAAGAATGTTAGATGGCAATAAGTCTAATTTAGTATAAACGTTGATGATAACATTTGTTGATGGTTGAATCTCAATATCATCCGATAGAAGTAGGGGTACTTTTGTAATAAAGTCCTCAAAACTTAGTTGTATACTAGACAATGGTAACTCATGCTCATTGTTTCTTAATAACGTAACAGAGTTAGAGTTAACTATTAAGCTCACGTTACGTTGATTGATCGTAGGTTGACCAATAATTAAATCTGTACCATGCAAGTTAGTGTCTGTTACTTCAGCACAAGTATTTAAGTATAAATCGTCAATACTAAGCTTGAAATTAGTTTTACCTAAAGAATTAATGAAAAATCCACCGAAACCTCTCATGATTACATTCGAATGCGTGATATATAAACCTATCTTACGGACTAGACTTAAGGCAATAATGTTGACTTTACTACCGGTATCAATATATGCAACCGCTACGATACCGTTAACGGTGACATGTTTCTTATATAAATCCGCAATAACTTCAGTCGATACAAAGTTAATTTCACGCACCTGTTTATTCCTTTGTGTTTGTGGATCTGGCGGAGCCCCGGCTGCATACCAGCAGGTGCTGGCGGCATGTCCTAGGCGCTGGCAGAACTGGCAGCGCGTTGCTCGGCAGTCGCGGGCAGCATGTCCAGTCTTCCGACAGTTGTAGCAGATTTTCGGCATGTTGCTTGTAGACCCCCGTTGCCACGTAGACTTCATTTCTGACGTGCTAGCTTCCACCTTCTTATAGTTTTCGAGCGAAGACAGGAAACCGAAGTAAAGATCGTCGGGTGTCTTGGAGCAGCAGGCCTTTGCATTCGCACGCAACTCGGTGGGTAGACCGCGAATAAGACATGAGGTTGCATCATCGCCTTCTATGCCGCATTTCTTCATGAGGGATATCTTATCGTGATAGTAACGGGTCATGGTTTCGTTACTTCCTTTTACTCGTGCCAGCATTTCTTCGAGTCGATCCACGAACTCCGTTAAACGAGGGAACGCTTTTGTCAATCTGTCCTTCCATAAGGTCCACGTTGCTTCGTAATTATCGAGGTCATCATACCAGTCACGAGCAGCGCCGCGTAGTCGAGTTTGCATTACAAAGATTTTGTCTCGTTCTTCCCAATCGTAAAGGTCGCCTAACTGGTCAATTTTGTGTAGCCAACCCCTTACATTTGTTGTCTTCTTTCCGGGATCAAACTTGGGAATGATTTCGGTATCCAGGTGAGATATTCGTCCTTTCTTGACCGGCTGAGGACAGGTTTCGTTCGGTGAGAAAGAAGAAAAAAAGTTGGTATTTTCTTCATCACTTCTACTATCAGTTGACGCGTTGCTCCTTTTTCTCTTACCCAATCCGCGGTAATATGGGCCGTGGTGAAGCTCCATCCCACTTCTGAACTGTAAAGGTGCAGTTCGGAGTAGAATAATAAGATAGTACTTTCTTGCTCAGCAGTTGGTTTAATCAATCCTCAATATTTTCGATTCAATTCAATCTTCCAATATGGCCGATCGCAGTTAATATCGGAACGAACCACCACAACGGTTAACAATAAACATACTATATAAAATGTGATTGCAAAAGTTACAGATACTTTTAAGTTGAAAATTATTCTTTAATTTAATAAATTATTATTAGATATTATTTATTATTATTATAGGTCTAATTAACAAATGAAGAATTGACATAGGAACGTAAGTGAGACGACTTAGCAGAACTAAAAATTGTAAAAACAAATGATTTTAAATAACTGCTAATATAACATAATTTTATTAACAACATTTAGTGAGTCCAAGGGGCAGCATAAACGGGCTGGTAAGGTAAGTATTGAAGTTAGCTGGGACCGGAAGTCGGGATTTGTAACAAGAGTCTTACTCATAAGTACATACTTTGCAGTCAAAGTATCACTTACAGGTGACGGTTAAATGTTTTTTGCGCGTATATTGTATCTTTGTTTGTTTATATGTAATATTCTTTATAACCTCTTATCTATCAAACGGCTGAACGGATTTCTATAATTAGGATATCTTAGATTTGTCTCGACAGCCCAAGTAGTCTTAGGTTAGTGATGTAAAAAAAACAATAAAGAGGCTGTCGGATGCTATTATTTGAAGTAAAAAAAAAAGTTTTTTGGATACTTCAATAAAAATCAAATTAAAGGTGTGTCTTCTAAACACCTTTCTTCGAGCGGGTTTTTTGGTTTTTTAATTTATATATTTTTAGCGTCATAAAGCCGCTCTCGAGGTCAAAATGTGCAATGTCGTGCGGCCGTGTGTACTTTTTTTTGAAGACACCTCATTGGCACGTAATGCCATTTGTCTTGCGAGGACTCACGGGGACGGATGGAGATATGGCACGTGTCCACTTGAACACGGCGCTTGACGATGTTGACGTTTAGGCAGGTGTTGGCATAAGTACCTACATTATATTTTTACTAAAAAAATATGATATTTTTTTTTTATAGAAATAAGCTAATATTGGCCTGAGGGAATAAAATTTTATCTTTCTTTATAAAATACTTGCGGCTGCCCGCGCTTTAACCCGTGTGGTTCCCGCTCCCGTAGGAATATTGGGATAAAAAGTATCGTATGTTTTAATCCAGGCCATCATCTATCTGTGCGCCAAATTTTATCAAAATCGCTTCAGTAGTTTTTGCGTAAAAGAGTGACAAACAAACAAAGTGACTTTCACATTTATAATATCAATCAATAGGATTAATCCGATAGGATGGACCGCTCCTACCATGTTACTACGATATTATGCCGCTGCCGTTTTAGTTTAATTTTTGTTCCTGTTTTATGGTCATAGTTCTAACCTGCCTAAAGGAGCTGCGTCATATACCTATGTGCAGTGTCTTGTCTTGTAATGTGTAATTTTTTTTAAGACACCTCGCCATAAGCCATTTTTAATGTCCTCACTGCTGGGGCACTGGTTTTCCTTATTGATGGTTAAGAAAGAAGCCACCACGCGGACCCAATACGGATTTGTGGGTTTAAACGACTGCGAATGTAGCCGGGACCAACGGCTTAACGTGCCTTCCGAAGCTCGAAGGAGCTCGAGATAGTAAGTTTCTGGTCACCCATCCCGTGACCAACCATTGCGTTTCTTAAGTTAATTTGCTTAACCTCAACAATCGCCGAGCGCGCGAACCACTGCCCCGCGGGCTTCATGAAGCCACATTGCATTGGCACGAATGCCATTTGTCTGGTGAGGACTCACGGTCACGGATGGAGATATGGCACGTGTCCACTTGACGATGTTTAGGCTTTAGCGTGTAACAAGGATCTTATGAGGAAGAGTGTATGGTCGGAAAAAAAGTGACAAATATGCTTGACAAAAATTTAATATATTTTGTATCAAAGTAAGCTGGATTTAGTGACAGGAGAAATGGAAAAATGCTGTCCCACATGACTGACCCACAGCGTAAAAGAAGTTATATAGACTGTGTTGCTTTCAGTGTGGAGATTTTTTTACCGTTTTTGGTCATAATTCTAACCAAACCAAACAGAAATAAGCTGCTGTATATTACGGAATTTTGTTTTAAACAGAATTTTTCTTTTGGGTTATTCTCTGTACCTAGGTGTTTTTTAGAGTAACAAATACAATGGCGTTCTTAAAAGCTAGAGCCAAATATACTTATGCAATAAAATGTAGCGCATGTTATTTTTTAACCGCCTTCCGAAAAGAAGAAAATTTTCAATTCTGTGGGTATGTTTTTTTCATGTATGTGCACTGATTACGCTAAGATTTCTGGTCCGATCTACGTGATTCTTTTCTTTTTAATTCAATTTACCTTATAAGCAAAGTTTATACTATTTTTATAACATGTAATGGTGTGAAATGCCTCCAAATAGACAAATCGACATATTGACTTGATGCTACACGTTAAACATAAGGAGTTTCTGTGCAGATAAATAACTGATAGTTTTCGATGCCCACCATAATAGCAAATAGTTATAAGGAGGTTGCTTCGCATGGCGGCACATCAAAGGGCTGGTCGCTTTGATCTCGCCGCACGGACGGCCGCCCCTGTGCCCGGCTTTCACCATGTATGCGATATTGATTTACTTACACGCAATGGTATTTTCATGACTGCAGTTTTGTATAAAAAAGTATGTATGTATTAATAAAATAATGGATAATAAAACACCGATTTTAAAGTAAAAGTTGAAAATACTTAGTAAAGCTAGCGAAAAATCATCATCTTTTAGAAACCATCATGTCATAAAAAAGTTTTGTTTTTATTGAGGTTGTCACATTTTGACACACTTCATACTTTGGAGGCGATGATCGAGCGAAGACGTGACCAAACTTCCGTCAAAAACAAACTTACTTTAAGAGATTCGTGTAAGCTATAGCATGGTAGGATAGAAACAATACTGCACTAAGGGATGGCGGTAAACCCCATGCTTGACAGCTAAAATATTACAAAAGATAAGAATAGATCAAAATTATAAAATATTTTACTTTATTTATTATAAATAATATCAAATTAATAATATCGTGACTTATAATCGGAATCAGAGGATGTAAAGTGTAGGCTAAGATAACCAGAACATTCTATAAATATTATACTACTTAAACATTTCCTTCAGTATTTTATTTCTTAACAGAATAGTTCAGTTTTCTTTTGACCTTTTTCCAGGTTTCAGAAAAAAGCTTAACCTGAAAATGTTTTGTCGGGCTCCCTTAGTGTTGCCAGCCTATATCTGTAATCGTTTATTTCTATTGAAATGTTTGAAGTGACAGGTAATAGATTGATAAGACCCGAGATGAATGGCGAATTAGAATTAGGTCGACGGGTTGTTGTGCGAATGACAAGTCCCTTTGTGTTTGAGAAGAGTAACAATAAAATAAAAACCTTTTGGTAAAATTCTCTGTCTATCAACTGTATAGAATTCGAATGTAGATTAAGTTCTTGGTTCATTTATTAATGGTTCATCGTTTAGCTTAATAAAATCGAAGGTCTTTGGTTCGAAAATGAAGTTTGCTATTACTTACTTAGATGCCTACTACTTACATTGGTGTATGTACAGTCACGTGGAATAACATAAAAACACTAAGCAACCTTGTCACATTACAATATTGAATGACATTTGTGTTTGTGGACACAAAGAGCTTTGTTTCCGTGCGTGTTGATGCGATAAGGTTGTATAGTGTATATGTCGCAGGATAATTAGATAAACCGATTTTTTTCGAAAATCATACGGATATTATCGGGAAGCTCCGTAAAATATTCGCGTCCAATTTACCGCAGTGTCTCAAGACGAAAGTCTATGACCAGTGTGTGTTGCCAGTGATGACTTACGGTAGTGAAACGTGGTCGCTAACTATGGGTCTGATAAGAAAACTCAAGGTCACCCAGCGTGCAATGGAGAGGGCTATGCTCGGCGTTTCCCTACGTGATCGAATCAGAAATGAGGAGATCCGTAGGAGAACTAAAGTAACTGACATCGCTCGAAGGATTGCTCAGCTGAAGTGGCAGTGGGCGGGATACATAGCGAGAAGAACCGATGGCCGTTGGGGCGGAAGGTTCTGGAATGGCGACCGCGCACAGGACGACGCTCCGTGGGTAGGCCTCCGACAAGGTGGACCGACGATCTGGTGAAGTTCGCGGGAAGCCGCTGGATGCGGACAGCGCAGGACCGATCGTTGTGGAGATCCTTGGGGGAGGCCTATACCCAGCAGTGGGTGTCATGTGGCTGAGACGACAGATTGCAAAAAACACGGATAATAATACAATGGTGTTGTCATTTCTCAATCCTACTGAAAAAGGATAGGATTTTTGCGAAAAAACTGCTTGCCTTAGTAAGATTCCGAAAAGAATCGCTGGCTATAATGAAATAAGTACACTGATTGGCTGGTCGGACCGTCCTAAATAACATCTTCTCTGATTGGTTGACGAGTTGATGTTTCAAATGTCAATCCATTCTCTCACGTGTAGTAAACTTTCTGTGAACCAATCAGAATAAGAGTTAGCAAGTAAGCAAAAATTAAAAGCCTATCAGAGTAAAGTAAAATATCCAATGTTATTCCAACCAGTATGTTTGCAAAAACCCTATCTTTATTTCAGTAAGATTGAGAAATGTCAACACCATTGTCTAATTATCCGTGTTTTTGCAATATTTCTAGGATTTTTGCGAAAATTCTATTTATCAAATCCTCCTACGACATACATATTATCATAGTAACATTTTAAACAAAGTACCTGATTTTTCGATAGGCTTCAAAATATATAAGATGTTAATTTAGTTAAGGCTGCTCGGGTCAACAATATAGAACACAATTTACATAAAAAAATTTTTTGAATAAGCATATTTTTTTATTTTAATTTTAGAATTTATTTTAATATTAAGCACCTATTGAATATTAAGCATAAGCAAAACCAAACGTGAAACCAAATTTGTTTTAAGTAAGTAATCAAGGATGATTATGATTTAGCTATTTGAGTCGGCGGTCGAAATCAGTTTTTTTTTTTTTTTTTTATATTTAGTCACTGGTAAAACATATTTAAACACAATATCATTTATTCAGTTTAGGCTGTAACAACCATTTCACATTTGCACATGTTGCTATCGGACTACCATGTTCCAAATACACACACACATATATATATATATATATATATATATATATATATATATATAACAATACTGTTCCATACAATAATATATATTTTACGCAATTTTGTAAGAATATATTTTATACTTATGATATATTTTAAATAGAAAAATATTGGAAAAAAACTTATTTAAGGGAAACATGGTAGCTTACTATAGTTTTACATAAGTTATTTTATATGCATGGATAAAACTGTTGGTTTTCTAAATAAAGATAAATAAATAGCTTATACGACTCTCCAAAACGAGCGCTCGCGAATATCGCCTTAAAGGTGGTTGACCGGCAACGGTACATACAATGCATTGCTACGAGATAATAACTACAATACTACGGCGTAGTCTGACTGTAACAAGTAGATTACAATGCTACGTTGTAGCCCATCTGTATTATACAGATATTATTATTTTTCGTGTGTGATACTGATTGAATTGAAACTCTTGACCGTTCGTTGATACGAACTAAATGAAATAAAAAATATAGCATGTTAAATATACATTTTAGCGATTTGAAAAAAAAGAAGCGCTTTTTAAGTAATTGCTATAGAAATACAACATTGAGAAATGAAAAATAAAAAACAATAATAATAAATACGAGCAACCCGTGTGCGCATAATGCACAAAAAACACATTTTTTATATTCAATTTAAAAATCCAATAAATCCGGTTTAAATCGCTCTAGATTTGAGTTTTTGCTAAATTTCTCGACTTATCCGACCACTTCAGACAAATACCTTTCTAACGGTGTATTGCACTTGATTGTGCGACTTTTAGTTTAGGAGGAGAAGCGGCTTCACTGCCGTATTATATATATAGATTGCATACGAACACACCAAATTATCAAGCCCACGTTAAGTTTTATGAAGAACTTGTGTTATGGATACTAGATAACGGATAACCATACTTATATCCTTTTTTTTGTAAATACATACATAATATACATATTAAACACACAGACCAAGACAAATAGACATGTTCATGCACTCAAATAATTGTCTTGTCCGGGGATCGAACCCGGGACCTCTGGCGCAGAAGGTGGGCTTTGTACCCCTGCGCCAAACAGGTCGTCCAAAAAATGATTAATTGAAAAAAGTTTAAAGCTCCCTCGGGGTGGATACAAAAGTAGGGTGGCTGAAAGCGTCAAGGGAGTCCGGGGGCAAAGCCCTTGCTACAGGAAACAAGGAGCATTTGGGTTGAGCTAGGTTAGTACTGATGTCAAAAATGAGCAAAGCCAAGCGACAGTAGCGAGAGATCCGAGGCTACCGCCAAAGCGCTAAAGATGTTTTTATATTATGACGATTTTTTAAACGAGCGAGTGTTCAAAAATTCAAATGTTTATTTCAAAATAATTTAAGTTGAAATGAAACCATATAAATGATATTAAATTACTACACTGATATGATTCGTTATAGGAATCATAATGAATATTGATGAAATATTCATGAAATATAATTGCGTAATTATTTAAAGTTGTTGCTAATTGCATTTCAATAACTATTTTGTTAATGGCTCATAAAGTCATAACTTCATTTTTGGTCGTTTTTGTAAAGAGTTGTAAACGTAATGGAAAACTGACCTCAAACCTTTTCAGAGCTATGATTTCGCTTCAATGTAGATATAACAGGCGTGATTTGTAACCGGATTATAATAAATGACTTCGATTTAACAACGCCGTGATTTAGCAAATGCCAAATTGTAGTAAAGTCGCATACAGAAGGTTAACGGTGGCGTTGTCTATTGCTAAATGTTAAATGCGAAACGAACAATCAATGAATGAATGAATATAACAATGTATTAGTTTGAAAGAGTACGTACTAGAATATTTTTATCATGCAAAAATTTTCTGCCGGAACCAATATTTAGGGTACTTATTTTATCCTATTCCATGGGACAAGCAGTTAAAATTCCATTGGAAGTTGCGGGCGGTCGTTAAATATAGAACAAAATAAAAGAAAAGTTCTTACAGAAAATAGCTTATTATTTCTTCTTACTTCAGACCTCTGCGACTATAATATACCTACACCTGTAAAACACTGCACTGTCGACGTGCCTTTTTCCTAAAATGAACATACATATAATACAATTATTTTGAATAATTACTAAAAATAACTTTATCTACTGTTCTCCTTTCAGTAGAGTCTTGTGGCTTCAATTTACGGTCGCGACTCATTCGCAGCATCATTTATCAGGGGTGTCGATTGCACCGCTCAGAGTTCACAGAGCGAGTTTCCATATCGGCTGGTTGGTCCTTCGAGCAGGATGTTTGATGTTAAAATTCAGTTTTACAATCAATTAGCGAATATAATCCATTAACACTTTCGCTAGCAGTGAACGAGACGCAATAGATGTTTTATTGTTGTATGGTAGTAATGAATAATGAATAAGTAACTATGCCATAAGTATAGTATAATAATAATAAAATAATATCAATTAATAGTAATGTAAAAAAATATAGTTAAAGTTATTTATTGTTATAAGGTTAAGGTACATATACGAACATGCCACCATGTCGGTCCGATTACAGAACCAGAGCACAAATCCCATCCAACTGCAGCGAGGTCTGAGACAGGGAGACGTCATTTCTCCGAAACTGTGTGTTGGAGGATATCTTTAAGCTCTTGGACTGGAAAGGACTCGGCATCAACATTGATGGCCAGTATATATCACACTTTCGTTTTGCCGATAATATAGTCCTTATGGCTGAGATCTTAGAGGACCTGCTATGGGATTGCGTAAAGTCAATCGTATTCATTTGACAGTTCATATTGTATTCATTAGTGTCAAATTCCATACAAATTGCAGCCGATCGAATACGATATGAACTGTCAAATTAATACGATTGACTTTACGCAATCGCACCCCAGAACACAATGATCGAAGATCTCCAGTTCACGTTGGGAACACTACAATTGAAGTTGTTGTCCACTACGTTTACCTTGGTCAGACATTCCAGTTAGGTAAGTCCAACTTCGAGAATGAGATCTCCCGTCGAATCCAACTCGGATGGGGAGCATTCGGGAAGCTCCGTAAAATCTTCGCGTCCAACTTACCGCAGTGTCTCAAGACGAAAGTCTGTGACCAGTGTGTGTTGCCAGTGATGACTTACGGTAGTGAAACGTGGTCGCTAACTATGGGTCTGATAAGAAAGCTCAAGGTCACCCATAGCGTGCAATGGAGAGGGCTATGCTCGGCGTTTTCCTAAGTGATCGAAAGGAGATCCGTAGGAGAACAAAAGTAACTGACATCGCTCGAAAGATTGCTCAGCTGAAGTGGCAGTGGACGGGACACATAGCAAGAAGGACCGATGGCCGTTGGGGCGGAAAGGTTCTGGAATGACGACCGCGCTCAAGACGACGCTTCGTGGGTACGCCCTCGGCAAGGTGGACCGACGATCTGGTGAAGGTCACCGGAAACTGCTGGATGCGGGCAGCGCAGGAGCGATCGTTGTCGAGATCCTTGAGGAGGCCTATACCCTGCAGTTTGTGTCATGTGGCTGAGACGACGACGACGGTAGTTATAAGATTTTATTTTATATATTGTTATACAAGACTTAAGACATTAAATCTTAGAAATTCGTCTAAGCATTAAATTATAAGAACTTGGATTTATAAGCCTAGTTAAAATGACAGTAATTGCCCCAATGTTTTGCTGTGCTCTAGCAGGGCGTCACTTGTACTTTTTATTATGTGTAACACCTGTAAAATTTAATTAAACGTCTATAGCCGTCTACTGTCTGTGAACGTGTTAACGAAGACCTTATATTTTTTTTTATGGTGTACTAAACGCTAAATATTTTTGTCCAAAACTGAGTGATCAAAAATTTAGAATTAGTATTACCCCGGGTTATAACTACCGTGATTCTCGTTACAGCGGCAATATAAGGATTAGTAGTATTTTAGTCTCATTCCGAGGCGTAGTCTATCTGTATGGAGAATTTTATTCTAATCCGTTGAGCCGTTTATATTTATTATATTAGTAGGTAATATTAGATAATAGGAGATTCCGTACCGCGATTCAAACATAAAAAGTAATTAGGTTTTTATGGCATATTGCCCATTTTTATTTTATTTGTTGTTTGTTTATTGTTCAAAGCTGTGTGATGGAAATAAACTAATTATCAATCTTATAAAAACATTTTCTGAAGGTAGGTAATATTTAAAGAAGTACATTCTCGTCTAAGTAAAGTCTCGGTAGCTCAGCGGTTAGAGCATTGGACCGGATTTCCAAAGGTCGCTGGTTCGATTCCAGCCTGAGAATTCACTTGTGGCCGAGTTAATTTTTTCCAATATTTTTCTATTTAAAATTTACCATAAGTAGGTACATTACTCTGTATTATTTCCAAACTGAAATCGTAACTTCTTTGACTTTCTCAAGTGCTTGTACTTTGGTCATTCGAAGTACAAGCACATGAGAAAGTCAAATTGACAAAATCTTCTCAATTTTAACTTTGCTACATGAGCCCTACTCAAATTCATTGTTTATTAGAATCAAGATTATTCAGGTTTTATACATAATAAAACAACTGGTATAATATCTTTCCCCATGATGTGCCAACAAAAATTACTTCGATCAATTTTGAACCTCAATATGTTCATTGTTGAGCTAAGAATAGCTTGTAATTTTTTTACATTTATTATATACCTAAAGTCACATGTAAACTGAAATCAGTTGTTTTGAAACTATTAAATATTACCAACAAAAATTGAAACGATCGGCGAAATCTTTTTAGGTAACCTACCTAGGTACATAATATTATAAATAGTTCAGAAATTGAATCTAGCAGTTTTTTCCGAAGTTTTACTGAAATTCAGTTTCGGAAACTAAGACAACATTTTTCATGATTTAATAACAAATGTCTAATTTTCAGTTTTTGTTCCTGTACTTGTAGTAAAAGACGATATTACTTGACATTTGATATAAATTTCATAGTTCTAGGTCTTAGTTTTGATTCCCTTGAGAGTGTCGAAATTTACATATTTTTGGGGCATTAACGGTTCTATCTGTTTTTTTTTACGTTAATTTACAAGTTTGATTTTTTACAACGTCAGCAGACGGTTGTACTGGTGACCTAAATATATGGTTTTATTTTCAACTTGATACCTCCACGCGTTCCCGAGATAAACGAAAACAGACGGACGGACGGACGGACAGACGGACAACAAAATGATAATTTAAGGTTTATGATTTTTGAATATTTTGCATTTATTAATGCTATTTTTACATTTATGACAATTTTGTAAATAATATTGGAAAATATCAACTCGGCCACAAGTGAATTCTCAGATGGGACTCGAACCCACGACCTTTGGAAATCCGGTCCACTGAGCTACTGAATTTTTTTGTTTTTGTTAGATGATTTTTCTTCAATATTTTGCTATTTAAAAAAATATCATGATCCTTTAAGGGTTCCGTTTTTTTTCTTTTGTGGTTCGAAACCCGAGTAAGAAAATATGGTTTAAAATAAAACCTGTCTCTTAAATCAATAGACTAGATAACGTAAAAACTTACCACCCATTGGATCTTTATAAAAATACTCTAGAAAGAGGACCTGTAGCCAAATGCCTAAAGGTCGATTTAGTTTGAGAACTTCTTTACTATAAGTAGGGTCGTCTAGGCACTGTCGGTATTTTTATTTAACCAACTATTATTCTGAATGCTGGATGCCCTATATGTATTTACTATCTTGAGCTTCTAACTTTTTTGACGTAAGGCGGTATGTTACGGCGTTAGTGGCGGCTTTGCAGTTCTTTGCTAACCTGCATTTGGCCCGCGTTGTGGGTTTTGGTCTGTCTACCTTATCCATTTGCGATAAACACAGACATTCCTTGTGAATGGATAAGGTGGAAAGACCATAACCCACAATGCGGGCCTTGTTTCAGCAATGAGAACATTAATAATTAGTGAAATTAATTATTGTTCTTAATTGACAATCTATGACCACAAATTTTGCAAGAAAATGAAAATAACAAGAACTTCACTGAAAAAGTATCACTGACTAGTATTTTAAACACTTGCGGGATATCATAACTCACAAGTGTTTAAACTACCCTTATGTACATAAATACCTAAATTAGAATTTGCAAAAACAAAACAAGACAAGTGTATTACATAACATTTGACCCGTCTAGATAATCACACGGTGACTGGCTGAACTTGTAAGTATACTTCCCAATACTTTGCTGTGATTTGCACTCAATTAATATTAATAAAGTAAAGTCAAACAGACAAGCTTTCCAAAATAAATTGTGATTTGTTTGCACAAACAGTCATAAATAGCAAATTGTACAATTGAATGTTTGAGATATGATACCAATTACGGCTGGCCACCCGCCCGGGGCTCCGACGACGCGCCTGTTCATCAATTACAAGAATTAATTGAACACGGAGACTCAGTTATCGAAATTTCGTTGTACCCTAATATCAAAACAGAATCTCAGTATGCCTCTTTTTTATCAAACATTTACGTTTATTGTTATTAAAAGTCTGTTATACTGGCTCCATTCTGAATTTATGAGCTCTAATGTGTGCCAGTTTTAATATATACAATATTTATATATTTTAATATAAACAAGCCTAAAATACTGTCGTTGTCTTGCAAATCATGTTATTAAATATATTCACTTATTAGATAGTATACAAAACAAATTTATAAAACGATTAAAATATAGATTCAAGGATTTTGACGCAAATTTAATTGAGTCTCTGTCCACGCGACGAACCCATAGGGATCAATTATTACTATACAAAATAATAAATAACTTAATTGATTCTCCTTACTTGCTTAGTAAGCTACGTTTCAAATGTTCACGACTTGGTGCTCGTAACAAGCATACATTTGTTTCTCCGCTGTGTAGGGTCAACTATAGGAAGAATTGTTTTATAATTAGAGCTGCAAATGAGTATAACTCTAAATTTAACCACATCGATATATTTCATGAAAAATTTAACCGCTTTCGTAATCTCTTGCGTTTGATGAATAATGATTAGTATTTGTTAAGTATAAGTAGTACCAACCTGACTTCACGTTGTAATTTTGGAATTTGTAATTTTTTTTTTTCTTTTTACCGTTTATTCAAATTAACTTAGTACTTACCTTTTGATTTGTATAATTTTGTTACCTACTCAACATAATAGTCATGTTTATTAGTGGAAACTCTTAGGCTACTGTAACTTTATATATGTTATTGATTCCTTTGTGATGTATAACAGCTGTTGTTTTCCTAAATAAAGAAAATAAAATAAAAATAAAATTACTGAGTGGCACTTCTGAAGTTACAAAGTTGTTGAGACTTAAGACTTAATCTTTCTCGATTTCTTTGAAAATGTCAGAAGTTAACGTTGACAAAGTTTCGAGACTTATTTATGTATAGACTACAGATCTTAATTGCTCCTGACACGTAGAGGTTGCGGGGGATCGCATTGTGAATGGAATATAGCCAAAATATTAGGGATGGGCCGAATATTCGTTTTATGTTCGGTATTCGGCATATTCGGCGGCTTTACCGAACATTCGCATTCGGGACAGTGGTACTTAAAGATATTAATAACAGTTACTCAATTGTAACTATATTAGAATGCGAATGATTGATTGAACGATGCATGTGCATATTATAGGTAGACCTAACCTAAGTAAATCACTGTGTAGCTTTATACTTTTGTGATAGTGTAGCTGTATTTATTTATAAAAGTAGATGAAAATATGATAATAGAACAAGAATATCAAGATACAGTAATTTGAGACGTCATTTATTATTAAAATTTAATCACAGGGTTTATTTAGTGTAGGAAATGAAATATATATTCGAATTTATAATAACTGTTTATTGTTATTGGTAAGAATTAGTTGCATTATTACAAGAATTTCTTAATAAATCATATTTTTTTTTATTATAGTAAAATAACATTGTTGTGGCGAGCATTTCTTCACATTTGTTTCAAACATTTATTTAATCAAAGAATAGCATTTCAGAAAAAGCTAAATGAATCAAACTAAAAATAATTATATAAACTTAAAAACAAATACACGTGGTTTCGTTTCGCACTGGATGATGCAATAATAATGACAGGTTTTGACAAGTGTAGCGGGGGAAGCGAGGGGAGCGGGCGGGGGCGCCCGGCGTCAATTCGCGCCATTTCGCGCGGATAGCGTAAACACGTATAGACCTGCTCCGGTATGCCGAATATTCGAGCGAATATTCGGTTCGGTGAAAATTTAACCGAATATTCGTATTCGGTGAATTCTATGTTCGGCCCATAACTACAAAATATATATATATAAATAAAGATGGATAATGATAGAGTCAGGTTTATAAAAGGACTTTACTCTTATAGTCACATAGCGGTCCCATAAAGCGACGACGTTAATTTTTTTAATATTAATAACTAGCTTTCGCCTACGGTTCCACCCGCGTGGTTCTCGTTTCCGTGGGAATATCGGGATAAAAAATAGACTGTTAATCTCCGTCCTTTCAACGAACTCTATGCCAAAAATCAAGTCGATTGGTAGTTTAGTTAGTAGTTAGTTAGTAAGGACGAACATCATACCTGATGTTAAGTATTGATAAGGCTGAAGATGGAAGCGAGCCTCTCCCGGAATCCCCAATCACTGAGGAACTGTCTTATCTTTAACTGCCGGAACACAACAATGCTGAAAACATTGTTGTTATGGCGTCAGGCTTAAGGCGTCAGCTTTCGCTTTTATATTACTATTAATATATTGTAAACTATTATAGAATTAATTATTAATTAATTGATTTCTTAAAAGTATTGTCTGCATGTTGTCGTTTCGGTGTTAACTTATAAGTATAACTCCTAATGATATCAGCAATCTGGCGTCACATCGTTAAGTGGCAGGCTATTTTTATGTTACAGTTAAAAGCGTAATTGTATTCATTAGTTAATTCATTGTGATTATGACCCACCTGATGAGTCTTCTACTAACATTGTCTTACATGAATGCACTTTTATCTTTCTTTTTATTGCTGTTGTTATTTTTTTTTATATATTTATACAGCTTTACATAAGTACCTGAAGTACGTCATGCTCACTCAAACGTTTCTTCGGCGGTGTCGTGTGAGGCGGGTCGTTACGTTCCCTAAAATATGGTTGAGCGAAGCGATGGCTAGTTCATGCGTCATGCTCGTGAACGGGTGCCGCCAGCGGAAATGGGTCTACTTCAGTCTGCTTATCTTAATGTTGTGCTTAAAGGTTAAATATTTTTTTTCTAAAATAAATTGATACTGACGTTCCTCACAACTTGCAGTAAAGTAATCTTGTAATGCGAGAAATGTTGTAATGTATGATAGATAAGTCTTTCTTTGCCAGTTGAAAATTGTTTACGGTTACAATAACCATAAAATGTAATATTATAATTAGTATTTTTTTTTTGTGATGGAAATTGACCTTACTGATATGTTAAGGTCATTTTTCAATTTGACGACTCTGTATGAAATAAAACAGGGAGAAAAAAACAGCCCTTGACGAGTTTCTTGCCGGTTCTTCTCGTTACAAGGTCTCCCGCCGTAGGGTTTGTGAACCGATGGCATAGCTTCTTTGACGTTCATAAGTGCTTGTAACAGCCTAGACTGAATAAATGATATTGACTTTGACTTTGACTTTGAATTAAAATTTGTCACAAAGTACCTAATACAACCTCGAATTATTAATTGAAGTCCACAACATAATTATAATTATTATTATTAGCCTAAATCGTTCCACTGCTGGGCCAAGGCCTCTCCTCCTTCGTCCTTGGGTCATAATGCACCAGTCACTCAAATAGTCTCTCCATCTCCATCTCGGTCTGCCACGCGGACGTTAACCTGTGGGGGTCCATTTGGTTATAATTTTAAACATAAGTAAATATATATTATATTACGTGAAAGATAGGCACTTATGGTAATGAATGTTCTATTACTTCAATATTGGCAGTGAAATTGACAAAAAACGTCGTTTTCCAAAAACTTCCTTATACGGTAGATTTTGAGGAAAATTACAACAAAATATAACAATGTAAATAACCAACATCTTTCGTATTTCAGTTCCATATCTTAGAAATATGAATAAACCATGAGCAAACAATGTTCAATTGCGGTGTTTCTGAATTTAGCTTTAACACTTATTTTACCATCGAGTTGGGATGTGCAGGTTTTGTGCTATCATAATTTTTATATTTTGACTTATATAAATCTGTACCTAGTTTTATTTGATTACAGTTTGAAAACAGTATCTAATTATCAAGTTTAACAATTTAAATACGTTGTATTTGCTATCGAGTCCTCGATATTTCGGCGCAGTTGGATGCGCCATTATCACGGAGTAACTACCAGCGAAGGGTCAATATAGTGGCGGCACCTACTTACGCCGCACATAACACGTTGAAATTAACAAGTATCACCGTGCAACATACAATAGAAGGCGCTGATATCAACTTTGTATGGAACAAGACAACCTAGTATGGATACCTACATCGCGCAAGCGAAGTTCCACTGAGCAACTCACATATACACAACATTCGACGATCATCTGTCGCACCGCGGTCCCCGGACTACCAACATCCAGTCCGGAGGAAGAGCTCGTTATTCGACGTTCCTACAAGTGGCTTACCATCTACCACCCCTTCCAATACATCCATCATATATCCATAAATTGGTGACGCCCGTCGGAGCACATCAATCACCTTCTTCATCGCAGCGCAGCCATCACTCCTCACTCATAACCCTTATTCCACATCCACAGATTCCGCAGCAAGTTACACCGCAAGCAAGAGCACCAGCTTTAAGGTTCCACCGCAGCATCATGGACGACGCTTTCTGGATCTTCGGCAACCCTCGACGGCACCGCCCCGACCTGGACTTCGTAGCCCTCGACTGTAGCATCACTGGACCCTTTCTCCGGCCTGGCAGCTTTGCACACCAGCAGCTCGGACTCGCCGTCTCGAGGAGTTTTTGGAGAAATCTTTGGTCCGGCTTACCTTCGCCATATTTTGACACCTCGCCACTGGTAACTACACTGTTCATCACAAAAATCATTCCACCTTGTTTTTGCAATATTGCTCTTTATACTCAAAACTTTCAAAGATTTCAAGGATCAGCGTTTAGAAGTACTTTTTGTTTATGTCTCTAGGGTCGGATAAGATGTTTGTTATTAGAAAACAATACGAATAGAACTCGTTTCATTCAAAATCTTAAAACATGAGTTTAGTGAAAAATGAAGGTAGGCCGATTTTTGTGATGACCAGTGTATGTATAATAAATACAAAATGGTAGATATAAGTTGTATCTACATTAAAAAAAATGATGTTCGCTGCTCTAACAACTCGAATTTAATTCAAAGGAGATATTTCCCTCAAATGCTTAAAAAATAAATGAAATTTTCATGTTATTGGAATTTTAATTGTGTCATTCCCAAGTCCAACAATATCAAAGATGATGTTCCAATCAAAATAAAAGGAGGCTATTCTGTTAGTAAGACATCATATAAACGAAATAGAACGAAGCAAATCAATGATGAGTGAACGATTGAGAGCCGTCCGTGAGCGCGGTGATTGAATGCGCCGATTGATTACGACGATTGAATACGATTTCTACTTGTAAGTAATCATTCAAGGACTTAGATCAGAATGATCATTATGCTTAAGACGTTATTACTATTGATGTCCTTGTTTAATTATTTTGGTACTGTATTAATATTTGATACGAGTATTATTAGACAACTAACGCCCGCCAGCGACTCTGCTTGCTTGAACTGTGTAATTTGCACAACTCTGCAACTTAAAAGATTTTAGTTTTTGTATTTCAAACACACTGTTAGGATTTATTTTTGAAAAAAAAATGATATAGCCATTATGATCATATTTTTTTTTATAATTTTCCAAACACGAAAAACACTCTGACGGAGCTATTTTTTACATTATTTGTATAAGTTGGTAAGTATGGTCATTACATAACCTAACATAATTTTGATCGATTAAATGGACCTGAAGCAATATAATTTAAATTGTTTACTTCAGTAATGCAGATGAATTTAAATAAATTAACCAAAACAAAGGGCTCAAATGAGAGCCAGTCGATTGGAATTCATAGTGCGTGAAGCCACTGCTGATTGCATCCGAAAATAAGCACTGGAAAACAGATTAATTTAAAATCACAACGGTTACTATCTGAATTTAAAATATGACAGGTTATTATGACAGGTATTGTGAGCATAGATTTCAAAGGAAATTGAAATCGGATTGTAGTTTTTTTTAGATTGAGCGAACGTTTCTCAAACAATGTTGAAAAACATTCGATTCACTGAAAAAAATCGAGTTGAAAGGCTACGTTACTTTGCGAACTGATGTAGTAGGCTATTGAACTACTACTGGCGGTAGTCTGGTCAAAAAACTCATGAAAGTCTTTAGTATTTCTCATATTTTGCACCAACCTGAATCTCCCTGTCATTTTCGTAAAGATGAAAGATAACCTCTATAATTAATGGGAGATGATATGAGATAATGATATGAGACAAATATTGTAAAAAATATTCAAGTCTCTTAGGTAAATCACTACTTGCACTAACGAATATTTTAAAGGTTTCATAAATTACAAAAATGTTTCGTCCATATTTTTGCTCTCCAACAAAAAGTGCATCAGTTAAAATAACAAAATATGGTCTTTTAGAACTTATTGTTCTAAAAGACTATATTTTGCTAAATTCGTGACACTACTTTTCGTATTCGTCTTTCCCATGGCTTTTATCAAATTACTCATCTTTGTGTCAAAAGGATAGTTTCAAAGACCGAAACATGACATGTGGGAACTATTAACTTTCTGAAATTCTTGAAATTCGGTAAAGTAGGTAACGGCGGGAAACAAAGATTCATAAGAAAGAACTAAGACTGGGTGTATGGACGCCCAAGAGGGAAGGCGACCAGGCGAACGGGCTCGGGATTCGGAGTGTTGACACGGTCCCGTACAGACATAATATTAACGAGGATAAATTAAATTTTTGAAAGTGTAAAGGAACTTGATCTGAAGCATTTTTAGTGTGCAGTGAGGTAATTATATGTTCCAATAACACGAGATATATCTATGGATATCAAATACCTACAAAAAAAGGTGGCTATCTAAACTCGATGATACTTTGTAATGGTGGACTTAACTAGGCAGCTACTGAACATTCGCAAGAAAAATATCAATATCGAAATAGAGTTGTCAAATTATGACACACTTCACACTTTGAAGGCACAAAACTTCTGTAGAAAATACTCAATTAGTAATTATAAGTCAATGGAAAATAAGCTTATTTTAAGAGAGTCGTGGTACAAAATCATTGGTATGATTGAAACAATATTGTGCTAAGAGATGGCGGTAAGCCATAAGGCACGAATATATAATAGTAACAGAAGTCGCACTCATTTGATTTCGAAGAAAGCCAACATTTTAATAGCATACAAAATTTCCAACGCATCGCGTTCATTCAAAATTGCACGTTACTGAAACGCTCACAAGAGCATAATTCTTTTATGTTCAGAATTTACCTACGCCCCAGCTCAAATGTCAGGGTTGTACAAGCGAAGTAAAATAAATAACAACATAATTTTATGAATCATTTTTTGTTTTTACAATTATTGTTTAACTATAATGTAATGTTGTATGTATTTCTTACCATCTCTAAAGTACCTATTATTAAACTTCAGTGTTGCGAAAATTTGAAATCGAACAAACAATTTTAAAAGGTAGGTAGGTATAGTGTTGGAAAACATAAACATGGTGCAGTTAATGTTTGGTAAGTACTTAAGTATTAATGTTTTGTAAAATTCACGTTCCAAACTGCACGCGTGTACTCACAAGCCCCGCGCTTGTGAGTACGCGTACGTGTAGTCCGTGTACTCACACGCGTGCAGTTGCCCTGACTGATTTACAACTCCAAGTTGTAGCGCGCTGTAGGTGCTTATCGCGGTAGGTATAGGCGAGTGACGGCGGCGTGCAAAAGGACACTTTCCTTCATAATTCCACAATACGTTAGCTCGGAACCCTTGGCCAGAGTTACAGTACGGTAGTAAGTTAGTACGCTTTACATGTGCAATGTGCATGTTGTTGTGAATGGAGCGTTCGTGATTCTAAGCCATTCACTTTGCAATTTGCAAATGATTAAAATAGAAGCGAATAGTTACGGTTTTTCCTAATTAACGTCAAGCACATTAGAAATATAAGGTCTGCATCACGATTTTATTGTTGAATTCCCAGTAAACCTATTCCAATCACACTTTCAGTAAAAAAGATAAGTATTAAGACGTTATACGACTGAAGCGAGATGGAAAAGGACGCGCGTAGGAGCGAGACCGATTTTGCAGATTAGGAAAAAAATACCACGAGATCACTTCAGTAAAAGAGAAAATAAACTACATGATGCTACATATGATTGGTGTTCACTTATTAAACTAATTTCCAATAGTAATGCAACCCCTTTGAGAATAATCTTGAATTTTTGTATTTTTAAGGTGTTGAGAAATCATAAAATCGTGTTTCTGGTATTAAAAATCTAGATAAAGGTATATAGAAATTTATATCTTATTACCAAATGTGCCACATGTCTAGCCATCCCAGCGTTATATTAAAAAGTGCATACTTTTTCGGTATAGAGTCTTAACAACGATATATGCGTATGAGCGATAGCCAATTATGACAACACCTTTTTTATGGACGACGGGGAGACTCTTAGCCTTCATCATACCTGATGTTAATTATTGATAAGGCTGAAGATGGAAGCGAGCCTCTCCCGGAATCCTCAATCACTGATGAACTGGCTAAATATATAATAATATTTTTTCCATACAATCACACCAATTATCTAGCCCACATTAAGTATCGTGAAGAACTTGTGTTATGGATACTAGATAACGGAAAACATACTTATATACTTTATTTTTTTTGTAAATACATACATAATATACATATTAAACACCCAGACCAAGACAAATAGACATGTTCATGCACACAAATATTTGTCTTGTCCGGGGATCGAACCCGGGACCCCTGGCGCAGAAGGCGGCGTTAGTACCTCTGCGCCAAACAGGTCGTCTATATCTCTAACAGATCAACACAACAATGCTGAAACCATCGTTGTTAAGGCGTCAGACTTAGATAAGATGGCGGTAGCTAGCCAGGCGGATTTACAACAAGTCCTACCACCAACCAAACCGAATATAATATGTAACCCCGCTGGGAATCGAACCCGAATACTCTGGGTCTGATACCGGTGGTTGTTACCACTAGACCACAGAGGCGGTTAATCATGTTACCACATTTGTAACATCTCTAATCATCTTATAGTTTTATATCAAAAAGTATATATTTTAGTGTGTTTTGGGAATTAGTCTTTTTGACTCGTTTCTTTTGAAATTGAGTCTGATTGATAACAGTATTATTAAGAACCGCTCTTTTTGGTAGAAGTCCATTCCTTCATCCCTTATGAGAAAAGGTCTTTTAGATCTTAGGTCGTATGAGGTAATGGGGTATTTCGAGAGTAGTTCCAAACAGCCTGGAAGGCTTTTTCCATACAGCGTCTTAAATACGTTTTTTTAAAGGTTACAAATAGAAATCTTTATTGCAAGACTAAGTGTGCAACAGTTGTTCTTATCGTTAATCACTTATAAACTTAGTCGCCCTTTTCGGACACTGCAATTTACTGAAGGGCACCTAGTTATAGACAATAACTTAATTATACTAACAAGTAACCGACTTAAACTTAAGACAGGAACATGAAAATTAAAAATCGACCAAGTGCAAGTCGAACTGAAGATGAAGGGTTTCGTCTCTCACCCCAGGGTTGCCTGGTTTTCTCTGTATGTGTTTGTTTTTGGATCGTGTGCAATAAAGTTTCTATTATTATATTCAATACACCTACCTACCCAAAATGCCACTATAATATTTCTCCTGCAAAAAAAAACTTTTTATAAAAAAATTAAAACCGACTTCAAAAAACTAAAAAGCAAAAAATAAACCTTTTGGAGTCGGTGCCAGCCAAGGCATTCTACTTTGCGGTCCAACTATTTTATTTTTCTTGCCTTGGCTGGCACCGACTCCAAAAGGTTTATTTTTTGCTTTTTAATTTTTTGAAGTCGGTTTTAATTTTTTTATAAAAAGTTTTTTATTTCACAAATTTAAAAGGTAGAACAGGTCTCGTACCTACGCTAATAACCTTATGTCAACTCCTCATTACCTTTTACAAAGCTGCTTTTCCCGGTGCAGGGACGTTACTTATTGAGGGTTTATAGCCTATAGGTATGTTGGCGAGGACCAATAGCTATTTAACAAAAAAGTTTCATCAAAATCCGCTCAGTAGTTATTGCGTGAAACTTCAGCTCGAACAAGAATCTAACAATTACCTGGATGATATAATTGTTTCATGACTTCCATGACATAAGGCCCCATATTTCCGAAGATTATCATCGGATCTCAATGAGACTTATATGGGACCAAATTGACAGTGTACCCGATCGAACAAAAAACAATTATTAAAATCGGATCACCAACACCGGAGTAATCGGTATACATACATCGGACAAAAAAAATACGGGTTGAATTGAGTACCTCCCTCTTTTTTTGTTGAAGTCGGTAAAAATAATGTATGTCTGTATGAATGACAAAGTTATATTTGCGGTTTTGCAAATGTGCTTTAGCTATATATTTTTAAAAATTTTCACTCTCTTATTTCAAAAGTTAGAGGGACACACATTTTACCACTTTGGAAGTGTACATCTTTCAAACGGTTGACTTTGAGAAAAAATCGTTTTAGAAACCTCAATGCAATTTTTAAAGACCTATCTAGGTATAGATACCCACACGTATAAGTTTAATGAAAAAAAAAAATTCAGTGTCAGTTCTATGTATGGGGAGCCCCCCCTTAATTCATATATTTTTTATTTTTGTGTAAAAACCGTAAAGCGGTTTACAGAATACATCTACCTACCAAGTTTCAACTGTGTAATCCTCATAGTTTTGGAATAAAGTGGCTGACATACATCGATTAGGCCGAAACTATAAGGGCTTCGTTTTTTGCCTTTAGGCTACGAAACCCTAAAAACACATTGACAAACTATGAACAAGTAAGTATAAGTTTTTTTTAAGCTATTGCATAGCTTTTATCGCGGGCTTTGAGCTCGGCGACCGAATTAAGAAATTCCGTAACTAAAAAAAAACCTAACACCCCCCACTTCGTGTCATGGATTTTGGTTGCTTAGTTACGATTGTGAATAACAAAATGGTCAATGATGAAAAAAGCTGTATGAAAATTTGTGTGAAAATATAATTTCTTTTTAAAATCTGGTAAGTACCGCATTTTTTCCAGTCGCGGAAATTTCACAATCGTAACTAAGCAACCAAAATCTATGATAAAAATGCTATGCAAAGGCTTTACAGCGGCAGTCCACGAGTGCCCCACGTATTTTTCAGATACCTATGGTTGGTTATTTAATACATCACCTTCAATTCTATGAATGTAAAAAAACAATAATACAAGGACTTGCGACGCTCGGGTACAGTGAGATAGAGGATTTCTTTTTTAAATACGAATTCTAGATACCTATTATACTCGATTCTAGTGGTCATTACCGATCCCAAGATATCACATCGTAGGGCTAGATGAAAAATAGTTTGTTCTAACTAATAAGTATCACACAAACACACACACGCACGCACACGCACACACTCACATACTCACACACACACACACACACACACACACACACATATAGAAACACACAAGCACGCGCATAAGCATTAAACACACACATTCACTGATTCCAGTTCTTGACTATAATTTTCTTTATATTTTACGAATTTTATAGTAATTTTGTAATTATAGAATAAAGTAGTTATTTAGTTATCTAAAAACATTATATAACAGATCCAAGGGAAGAGCAGAGCCGCCCTACACAAGCATTACTTTATGCTTCCTGGGTAGTTCTGGCCACAGTATAAAAATGTAACACAAAAGGTTAACGAAATAAACTATTTTAATTTATTTATTTTATTTTCCACAACCTCAGTGTTTTAGAATTCAATCAGCACTCTCGCCACGCCGAGTTATTCCAATCGAAGTTCATTTGAGCCCTTTCGACTTAGCATATCTGCGCCTTTGTATGGCTCCACTGAATCAAAAGTTCCCAGCGACTTACCGTTGAGGTGAAAATGATATTATGAAAGTGAATTTGTTGGTAAGTACTTATTACTTAGCACTTTGTTAATAAATTGCGGTAATTTACAACGGTTAAACCGAAACTAAAAAGTTGAATTTAGGTAATTTTGAGATATATTCTATACTTCTTTGTGGGTAACTTCGACTCTCTTAAGTCTTAGTTTCAATAAAGCCAACGTAAAAAAAAAAATATTGCTTAATAGCTTGTTTACCTATAGTTTGTAAAGCTAGTTTATACATATAATCTGTGGTAAAGCGGATTGGAGGCAACGATGAAAGTAATAGAATCGATAGTCAAATAGAGACCTACTAGCATTTCTTTAATTAATTATTTATCAAATAAATGCTACCGTTTGGAACTTACTCAACCCGTACGACAGTTCCCAATACAAAGTTTGACTACTTTAGTAATTATTTAGTTCCTTTCAACGCAAAGTCGATGTCCGACCCCAACGTCCGAACTATGACTATATCAAAGTCAAAGTCAATATCATTTATTCATCTAGGCTATTACAAGCACTTATGAACGTCAAAGAAGCTACGCCATCGGTTCACAAACCCTACGGCGGGAGACCTTGTCACGAGAAGAACCGGCAAGAAACTTGTCAAGGGCTGTTTTTTTCTCCCTATTTTATTTCATACAGATTCGTCAAATTAAAAAGTGACCTTAACATATAAGTAAGGTCAACTTCCATCAAAAAAGGAAATACTAATTATAATATTACATTTTATGGTTATTGTAGCCGTAAACAATTTTCAACTGGCAAAGAAAGACTTATCTATCATACATTACAACATTTCTCTCATTACAAGATTACTAGTACTGCAAGTTGTGAGATACATACAGTTCAGTTTCAATTTATTTTAGATAAAAATATTTAAGCTTTAAGCACAACATTAAGATAAGCAGACTGAAGTAACCCATTTCCGCTAGCGGCTTATCGATAGACATATTATCACTACTCGTTCGTTGTGATGTAAAAGGGTATCGCCATTTCTTACTTATAGTTAAGCAATGGTAGACTCATTGACTCTGTTTACTAAGCACTTTTCCCTAAGTATCACAAGAGAAGGTTAGAAAACTTTCCGTTGATAGACTTCATCTACCCAGTTATGATTTTCGTAAACAAACAAGATCGCTAGATAGCAAACAAAGTTACCTAATTACTTCAGATCGAGATGTTAATTAAATTTGGCCGACTGGGGGCCAATAACTGGATTACGTTCCGAGCTTCGATTTCTGTGAAGACTATCATCAGTGTGTTTTCCTAAGAGAAACAGGATTTGTCTCGGTATCCGCACTAAATGAATATTTACGAGCATATAAAAAATAACTCGGTCTGTAACCTGTATGTCCTTTCCAGGTATACATAAGGCTATTTTTTTCTTCGTGAGAATAAAACATAATATATATATATATATATATATATATATATATATATATATATATATATTTACTAACAATGGGGAGACTCTTAGCCTTCATCAAGTATTGATAAGGCCGAAGATGAAAGCGAGCATTTCCCGGAATCCTAATCACTAAGGACTGGCTATCTTATCTCTAACTGCGGGAACACAACAATGTTGAAAACATTTTTATTATGGCGTCAGGCGTATATAGTATGGTGGTAGCTAGCCAGACGGACTAACAACAAGTCCTATCACCAACCATTCACACTGACTTTGCACTTCGTCGTCGTCTCAGCCACATGACACCCACTGCTGGGTATAGGCCTCCCCCAAGGATCTCCACAACGATCGGTCTTGCGCAGTCCGCATCCAGCGGCTTCCCGCGACCTTCACCAGATCGTCGTTCTACCTTGTCAAGGGCGTACCCTCGGAGCGTCGTCCTGTGCGCGGTCGCCATTCCAAAACTTTTCCGCCCCAACGGCCATCGGTTCTTCTCGCTATGTGTCCCGCCCACTGCCACTTCAGCTGAGCAATCCTTCGAGCTATGTCAGTTACTTTAGTTCTCCTACGGATCTTCTCATTTCTGATTCGATCACGTAGGGAAACGCCGAGCATAGCCATCTCCATTGCACGCTGGGTGACCTTGAGCTTTCTTATCAGACCCATAGTTAGCGACCACGTTTCACTACCATAAGTCATCACTGGTAACACACACTGGTTAGTACCATAAGTTGGACGCGAAGATTTTACGGAGCTTCCCGAATGTTGCTCAACCGAGTTGGATTCGACGGGAGATCTCTTTCTCGAAGTTGAACTTACCTAACTGGATTGTCTGTCCAAGGTAAACGTAGTGGTCAACAACTTCGAGTGTAGTGTTCCCAACGTGAACTGGAGTGGGTACAACATGGGAATTCGACATAATTTTCGTCTTATCCATGTTCATCCTAAGACCCACTCTTTGGGAAGCACTACGGAGATCTTCGAGCATTGTGTTCAGGTCCTCCAAGGTCTCAGCCATAAGGACTAAATCATCGACTTCAGTGAAGTGAACTTAATAACGTTCTTCGAATGACATTATTTTCCAGAACCTCTGTGTTAAATCAGCGCTCTCGCTACGCTGAGTTATTTTAATGAAATATTATTAGTAAAACGTATTGATTTATTCCAATCAAACATCATTTGAGCTCGTCCGACTTAACTTATCTGCTCCTGAATACAAGTAAAAGGTTGGGGGTCAGATTGCGTATGGTACCTAATTGTATTCATTTGACACTTCAAATCGTATTCAACCGGCTGCTATTTGTTTGTATGACATTTATTATGATACAATATGAACTGTCAAATGAACTTTACGTAACCGCTTAGCTCGTTGGAATGGCACTTTGGCTGTGCCGAACACAGAAGCCGATACATTTCCCTAAGTAGGTGGTCTTGAATTTCTTCACGTTTTTATAGTAAGGTGCTATTTACGACCCGATACTTCTTTTAGAAGAAACTAAATGTGTAATGTAACGCCATCAAAGCGTAAGCATGTCTGTTCACCGCCAAAAGAAGTCGCTCCAACCTGACTCCTACTTTCCGGGATGCGTCTGTACCTGTTACCGACAGTCTCGAGCTTCTTGGCATGGAGTTGTCTTCTGACCTTAACTTCGGCACTAGTCCAAGGCTCAAACTGCAGCCGAAAAGCTGGGTATCCTAAATTAAGTCAAGCTATATTTTACGCCGGGCCAGCTTTTAAAAGTCTCAAGTCTGATCTTGCATGATAGTATTGCAGTCACCTCTGGAATACCAACTAGCTGCACAGGATATGATCTAACGCAGAGCTGAGAGGTTAATTGGCTACCAAGAACTGGTAAAGAGCAAGTTTCACACCCTAGTTTTTTTTATATTGCGCACAGCAAAGGAGTGGAACTCCCTCCCTGTGTCTGTATTTCCGAGTACTTATAACCCGTCCATCTTCAAAGCGAGGGTGAATAGGCACCTTCTGAGCTAGCTCTCTCCACCGTAGATACTGTCTTAGGCCCGTATTACAGAACGTGCCTCAAGCAGTGATCTATACTTGAGAACAGTTAGAAAGGGACGTGCTTATTCACCGCATGTAGCGACGTCACTTTCTAACTGTGCTCAAGTACAGATTACTGCTTGAGTCACGTCCTGTAATACCGGCCTTAGACTCTTAGCTTGTTATGGATCAAGAGCGAACCCATTCGAAATATAAAAAAGATCTTTCTAAACTGTTTTTGTGTTCCGTCTATGCTTCCTGTAGTGAACAAAACGTAATTAAATCTTTTTAAAAATGATAACAGAAAATATTTAATATTGTGAACTCAAGCGTATGAATGGAATACCGACTTCAAAAATAATATCGTTGTAAGATTTCATCGGACTGAAAATAATATTATTTTTCTCGAGTTATTACCTGAACGGAATGTCTTGAATGCCGGAGACTTTAATAACTTTCTTCTTTTTTTGAAGTCGGTTAGAAAGTCACTTAAAATTCAGTATCCTTGGGCCTGTAAACTGAGAATGGGTAAAATATTAAAGAGTCTGAATTTTGGGGGTAGAAATTTTTTATGTTTTGGTAAAATTTTGTAAAACCCAGTTATTTTAAAACCAGCGGCCTCCCGCGGATCTTGTCGGGATAAAAAGTAGCCTATGTGTTAGTCCACTACTTGGAGTCCCTACATACCAAATTTCATCCAAATATGTTCAGTAGTTTTTGCTTGAAAGAAACAAGCAAACTAACAATCTGACCACGGCATAGAAGGCATCATGTTTGATGTGAATAAATGATTATAATAATTATGATTATGATCAAACGTGTCTAGGGATCAAGTACGTTAAAATTGAATAATTATTTGTGGTTTTATGTTTGAGAAACATTAACAAAGCGAAGCCTTGAGATGAAATAGCCTTCAAAGGATTGGATTTGGCATCCTGCCACATGCCTCAAAGAGCGAGGTCTAGAATAAAAAAAAAGGATAACGTTTCTTATATAACAAAATCATTAATTATAAAATAACATTTTAAAATTTATTTAAGTACGGCCCCTTGTAACTGTAAAAATGTCATACTTCAATTTAGGTTGATATGAGATATTCACCACGACGGGGTCGGAAGTCTGAAATATTAGGGATATTTCAGACCTAAGGTACTTTTTATGAATTTAATAAATCAAAAGGTATGTAACGCTTCGCTTGAACTCTTATAATTGATTGTCTCAAATATGGTTGCAGTATAATATGAAATTTAAAATTTTATAACAAAGTAATAAGTAGGCTTTGACCATTTACGGTCTTGTCATAAAAATACACGTTGCATCGGCTTGGGAGTTTTTTTAATGGATTCGGAACGAATCATTCTTTATTTTAAAAATAAAACAACACAGCCATCCTTAAAGACGAGGCCAGAAAAAAAGTTTTGTGACAGGTGTCAATCAAGTGGTGTCAAATTACCAAAAACAAAAGTGCCGTTCGAGTGTTTCACTTATGTTTTTTTATACATGACTTTGTTTACGTTTTATTTATATTTGTCTAGAATATAATCATCATGATTTTAAAAGTATAAAAAACATAGGTTATCTGATAAATATTAAACAAGAAAATATACTAGAAAGAAGCAACTAGTCTCATGTCGCCCTGACGGGATGACATGAGACTAGTTGCTTTTTTCTAATATTTATCTAAAAATATTAAGTAATATTTATCACATAAAAATAGCATTGTAAAATGCAAAATTAAAAAAATATAACATAGGTTATCGCTGAAATTTTAAAAATATAAGTATTTTTATGACCCAAGGTGTCAAATTTCAATCACTTTTTTTCTCTCTCATAAGTGCTGATTAACAACAAAAAAAATTATACCGTCGAAACCCACATAAATAAGTTACAAGTGCCATTCGTACGCTTTACAAAAAACAAAACGATAAGACCGTGCGTGGCGTCAAAGCGTGTCTGTTGAAGTTTTTCATGTCTCATATTCTGAAAGTAACTCATAACTTGCCTAAAATGCGGGTTGAAAGTGATATGTGGCGGCCCTAGGGCTGTAATAAATTTGAAAAAAGAATAGGGGGTGTCATGTCAAATCGATATCTGTAATCTCTTTGGACTTTTATTTACCAAAGGTATGTAGGCAAAGGCACAGAAGCCTATACAGCTTATTTGCTATATTATAAAATAATTAAAATCGTAGAAATATTTTTTTAGAATATTCTGTTTGTTTTTACTTTCCTCATATTCAAAATGAAAAGTAGAGTGTTTACTTCAGGTGTATGGACCCGTAACAGTCTCGAACTATCGGCGCCCTCACTTCGTTCGGGCGCCAAAACACTCGACTGTTATGGGTGTCATACAGCCCTTGGTAAACAATCTACTATTAATGGCGCGCCGGAATTTGTTTACATAGCGGCCATTGTTCTATTTTTTATGGCTAATCGTTACCTGGGGGCTAATTGTCTAATTTTAAAATCTATCGCAATCCCTTTCAATTCGTAATTTGAAAGATATTCAGGCCGTCACTATTTGACATTTGAAAGGGATTGCGATCGGGATGCGTTTTAAAAGGTATGGAATAAACGAAATTGAACTGTCCAAGCAATATGTCCGAAAATATCATAATCCCAATACCTCTGAAAGGGATTGTGATAGATTTTAAATTAGACAATTAGGAGGCTGATCCGCAGGGAGGCCCTGACCGGGTGAACGGCACGTAGGTATATGTAAGCAAAACCCCCGACACAAAAAATAAAATGTCTCTCTATACCCCCAACGTATAATATACCCTTTTAGTACTTCTCTTTTTGTGGTCCCCCGACCGAGAGAGAAATATTATTTTTTGAATTTTTTTTGTGTCGGGGTTTTCTGAATTTTAAAATTTTATTTTTATTTCATCCTTTTTAAATTACACACAAAATAAAAAAAACCGCATTAAAATCGCTTAATTCGTTTAGGCACTACGAATATTTATGTACAGAAAGACAAAAAAAAATATGCCCCCATTTTGTTTTTTTTTGCTGCACCTAAATTTCCCCAGGGTGTACATTATTTTAGTCAAAGTACTACCTTTGTATCTTTTACCATTTCGGCGGGCAGTTGACCATCTCCATAAATGGCCAGATGGATTTTCATCAAACGTGGCTAAGAACCGTCTCGATTAATTTAGCTTTGAATTAAAAAAAACCGCATTAAAATCGCTTGATTCGTTTAGTTTCTACGAATATACCTACGTACAGACAGACAGACATAGGCTTCAAACTTATAACACCCCTCTTTGCGCTGCGTCGGGGGTTAAAAACATGGAATATTGCCCGACGCCCGTGCATACCGTGCGTGTGTGCGCGACACTGAGATTGTATTTTAGCATGAAGCCTTAGCATGAAAACTAAGGGCAGTTATACACTTTTGAACTTTCGCGTTGCATTGTGAATACTGAAATTTAAACAGGTATCAAACGCGTAAGGCCTCTGCCTCGAATCTAGCGGGCAGCGGGGCGGCGGCGGCGCGACTATCGAAAACGGCGGTGCGCGGGTGGTGCGGGGCGAGCGTTTCCACAGTCGCGCCGCCGCCGCCGCCCCGCTGCCCGCTAGATTCGAGGCAGAGGCCTAAGTGATGTATTTCATCTACCTCGCGACGTTTCGGCCATGGAATTTTTGATCGTGTTTTTTATACAAGTCATACTTTACAATTTGCCTTTAATGATACGCTGCCCTTATATCGCTTGTAACAGTGGTTGCTTTACGGTCGGTTTCAATAACTTATCTACAGTGAGAGATGGGCTTACTAGAGCTTTGTTGCCTAGATATTTTTGTTATTCAGCCCAAAATAACCCGAAATAACAACGGTTACTAAGTAACGTAACCAAGATAGGCCTATCTCTTATTAGGGATAAATTATTGAAACCGGCCGTTAAAGTGCACTGCATAGTAAGTTATTTTTAAAGGATTTATGTTAACATAATAAGATCAGAGTAAGCTTCAAGGTATTGGAATCAGTTTGACAATTCTAATACAATAAAACCAACCACTCGTATAATGTAGTTTATTGAAAATAATAAACTTCTCTCGTTCATATTTTACAATCGAAAATAATTTTAGCGTAACTATTTATTTATTTTACATTACATATCGTGTGCAACATTAAAAGCGTATCTTAAGTATAACTATCTACATAATTTGCTAATTCCAATTCAGTTTCAAGCATTCCAAGTAACATTTTGTTGAAATACAAAAAAAAAATTATTAAAATACAGCTATTTGTAATATATAGATACAAATAGCTGAAGTTAATACCTACTCCTTCAATGTAATAAAAATCGCATTAATATAAATTATTTCACAATTAAAAGTAATTTTTAGAAACAGACATTATTATAGTACAACCTTTATTATTTTTAATTTAGTTAAAATAAGCATTTTATAGACTCTCTAAATGCAACTCACGTAAGTACTTAAATAATTGTATTTGTGCATAAATTATTTTTAGCAAATATTAAGGTTATCAAAAGCCATAATTAAAATTAGTTACAAGTTTGGGAAAATATGCACCTTCTTATATATTATTATGGGGTAGGTAAGCCTATAAACGGATTACTTATATAAAAATAGTATCTGTTAATTTATAACTAAATATTGGGAGAAGTCAAGGAATGTCAGGCGCCTATATAAAAATTTATAAATCTATGTCTGAGTCGCTTTTCAGTTTATTTTTTTGCAAATCTTTTGCGAAATTACAAAAAAATATTAAAAACTATTACTAGATATAGATAATATATATATATATATATATATATATATATATATATATATATATTTATATTTAAACATTATGAAAAAAAAAAAGTTTTTATTGAAAACGCACAGTAAGAACATTATGTGTCGAATTAAAGAAGATCTGTAAGCATTCAATGCTTTTTTTATGTATTACTATGCCTATTAATTTGTTTCACTTCCTTACTTAATTTTATTGGCACTTTATAATTACTTCATATTTCATTACCTATATTTATTTACACGCCATACAAAATTAAGGTTAGGTTACATCGAGGGTAAAGACGTTTTTAACAAAGTAACATTATGGACGTATCTTGGGAAACGTAAGAACTATAGAAAAACATGTAAGATACAAACGAAAAAGGGAAATAAGGTAATACTAGGGCGGTTACAACCCGATACTCGGGTTCGTCGATCGACGAAAAATTCCAAATTATGCGAAAATAATGACACTTTTTAATTGCAGTTTGTGATCATCACGTTTAACATTTTGTATATTTTATAGTTTTCGGAACAAATAGACTCGAGTACCTTTAATTTGATACCTTACTCGGCCGCGTACTACGCGCCAAAGTCCCTATCGAGTCGTCACAAATTTTGAATTAAGTTTAAAGATAGTAGATCTTCCCTGATAAAGTTACACCACCATATGTATTTTTTTTGCATCCCCATTTTAAAAGCATCGTGTCAAAAATTCATCATCAGCAGCAGCCAATTGATTGTCCCCACTGCTGGGGCACTGGCCTTCTTTATAGATGATTAAGGACATGACCAACCACGCGGGCTTAATGTGAACTGCTGGGTTTTAACGACCTAAATACAGTTGGGATAAATGGGCGCAAAGTACCTTCCAAAGTACGGAGGAGCTGGAGATAAATTGTAGTCACCCATCCCCTGTCTAACCATGGCAAGTTGCTTAACCGACCGAAACAGAGCTTCTCGGTGTCTCAATATTGGAAAATTCATGACACTTTCTTTTGTATTGCGACTTGACATTTCCGACGAATGTTCGTCGGGCCAACGTGTGGTACCGGCAGTACCTATTACATTTGGTTTCATGTTCGTTACGGTCACAGAAAAAAAAAATACAAAAAATAGACGAGCTTCACAAGAATTATGTTCTAATAAAGAAAGGGATGAGGGAAGAGATATGAAGAGTATTTACTGGAAAAAGACAACTCATCACCTTTCTCGACCTTAGTTAGTCGGGTTTAGCTTTGATGAATGCTACAAAGCAGAATTATGTTTGCTAAAAATCACCAGAATTCTATTTATTCATAATAAAATAACACTGGGGCTGCAAAAAACCACAAAGGTTTTATAACAAAACCAGCTTTTGATGTAAAATAAGCTTTGAAGTAAAACGTTAATCCGTATTTTATAGTTACTTATTACTAAAATATTCACAAAAGATGTTTGGTTCCATTGTTTTGAATTAATTGAACTTCCATTTCATCAGCCGAATAACTTAATTTTAATTCTACAATAGTATCACTTTTCGGTGCTTTGCCGTTGCCTTGCTATTACAATAAAGAGGTATACTAACAATAATATTATACACACCATAGAACGTTGTCTCACTAATCATGATCATGAATAATTTCGGGTGTCCCAAAATAAACGCAAGATTTGAATTGAATATACTTATGTCTTTTGATTGTAATTTTTTTGTTGAATCATTCGATAATTTATGAAATAAGGCCGGGTATAAATCGGTGAAATGTGACATGCAATGCAACTTTCCATGCATTTCAAAGCTGTGTCGGCTTAGAATAGCACTACCCCCTCTCATCCCATGGGTATCGTAAAAGGCGACTAAGGGACTCAGCCTTCAGGAGACGGGCACCAGCGTCTCCTACAAACTTGGCCATACTGCGATCGCCAACCTGCCTGCCTAGCGTGGCGATTATGGCAAACCCCCCCTTTTGGGGGAGGCCTATACCCAGCAGTGGGTGTTATGTGGCTGAGAAGACGATGCATTTCAAATGTCTTCGGGACTGCACTGCGGCCTACTGCGCGCAATACTCCATACTAATATTGTTACTTTTCATTTTTAATTTGCATGTTATATTTTACCGCGGTACCCATTTATGTCATAAATAACCACATGGTATATATTACAGGATTCAATAACAAATAACAAACAAAAGACTTAAAAATGTGTTGGGCACCCATTATATATACGCACTGGTGGTTTAGATTCAGACCGTGTTCTTAACACAAGGTGCTATGGTGGTACGCATAATTTTTGCTCGTAGCTTATTTAATGTACAATGTGTATCAGCCTATGCATAATTAGTGGTCGATACTGTTTCTTAACATAATTTTGTAAATCTATGAAACCATGATAAATTTTAAATAGAAAAATATTGGAAAAAGTTAACTCGGCCACAAGTGAATTCTCAGATGGGACTCGAACCGACGACCTTTGGAAATCCGGTCCAATGCTCTAAGAAACCAATCAAGATTTATTGAAAGCTACTAAACCGAGCCAGTTAGCATCAAGCCGTCTGCGATCGGTAAACATACACCTTCATAAAATACACGCGACGAATTCATAACTGTCTTCTATTTTTATTAAAAAAAGTTTAGAGGTTTCTTCTTGGTTTTACCAGTAGGAATAGCTTGGCAGGGATTGGTATACCATCCGGGACTCTCGGTAGGTAACGCAGTCGTACGTAGTACTTACCTACGTAGGACTGCGTTACCTATTATTAAATATTTTATAAATGATAGAGGTAAAACGATGTTTAATCCACCTATCGTAGATCAATCTCCCTACATTATGTCTCGCATAAATATTTATGATAATCCTCTTAACGTTTCTTATCATTTTTATACAAAGCTGTATACTCTATTAATAAATATACATTTCACTTTTGTGTTTCGTACTTCTTTTGTGGAACACGTACTTCGGTACGTAAATAAATACTTACGTATTGCTTATTAATATTTAATAACATATATAGTAAGGGAAGGTTTTATTTACAGATGCGGGAGAATAATTAAATTGTTTACCTTACTGGTAGGTATAGCCAATTCTGACAATGAACTATTATATTCCCCGTTTTTTCTTGGCAAAAGTCAGAAAAACGGAGGTCCTAATTTTGAACGGTAAAATGTTGTAAAACTGTTGTTCACTTTAAAAATGATCATGTAAATTGACGTTTACTAGTTTTAAATTAAAGTTAATTTAAACTCTGCAGTTTATTGAAATAAAACAACTTTTGCGGAGTATTTAGTGCGATTTATTTACCCGAAATATATATTTCCAGAAACGTCGGGAAACCAAAAAACCTCAAATAAACCGAAGAATTATTATAGTACCAAATATATATTCCGCAAAAATTATGAGTGCGCGAAGAAACTGAAGATGTGCTTCTGTAGTTTTTGATAGGAAACAGTATCGCCAGAGATGCTTACAGCTATATTTTACAACGATACAAGGCACTGCCTTATACCTACAGTTACTTATATTATAATCAACAACATAATCTGGCAAAAAACCAAAGCCTTTAGATTGTTTTTTTATTTATTTTCTTTTTAAGTAACTTGGTATTGTAACCAAAATTAGGTAAAGCAGTGGCGAAAAGTTCAGAGATGTCGATTCCATTTCAGAAATAACCGCCTCTGTGGTCTAGTGGTACAACCACTGGTATCAGACCCAGGGGTCCCGTGTTCGATTCCCACCGGGGGTACATATTGTATTCGGTTTGGTTAGTGGTAGGACTTGTTGTAAGTCCGCCTGGCTAGCTACCACCGTCTTATCTAAGTCTGACGCCATAACAACAATGTTTTCAGCATTGTTGTGTTCCGGCGGGGAGATAAGATAGCCAGTTCCTCAGCGATTGAGGATTCCGGGAGAGGCTCGCTTCCATCTTCAGCCTTATCAATACTTAACATCAGGTATGATGAAGGCTAAGAGTCTCCCCGTACTTCATTAAAAAAAAGGATTATTTATTTAAAGTGTCTATGGCACCTGTCAAATTACTCAATCTATATATATAATACGGCAGTGAAGCCGCTTCTCCTCCTAAACTAAAAGTCGCACAATCAAGTGCAATACACCGTTAGAAAGGTATGTGTCTGAAGTGGTCGGATAAGTCGAGAAATTTAGCAAAAACGCAAATAAAAAAAAATTAAAAAAAAACAAAAAAATAAACTTTTTTGAATGTTATTATGTGTTTTTTGCGCATTATGCGCACACGGGTTGCTCGTTTAATATTAATATCCGACTATGGCTGGCATCAGTCTCACACAAAATCAATACTTAACATCAGGTATGATGAAGGCTAAGAGTAACTAAGAGTTCATAAAAAAAAGAATGTCACCCCTGTTATCCACCATTATACAGTTAATAGAATTATTAGAGAAATTTTTGGTCCGGCTTACCTTCGTCATATTTCGAGCCTTTGCCATTAAGGTAAAGTATCCAGTATCCATAAAAAGAACTGCAACCGACCAACCAATATATAATAAACTAAATTATAAGAAGTACATAATAATTGTATAACTACGAGTAAAATAATATAATTACACCATAGAACCTTAACAAATTAGATCGATCGCAACCAAAGTATCCGTTTGCATCGTTTGTTCCCAACGAGCCACACCAAAACGAGTCACACAGGGGGTCAATTCTGCTAATTTTTTGTCAAAATCGTCTCTCAATGGTGTTTCAATAGTAGTGTTTATTTACACTATTGCAACAAGAACTGAGTAAAACAGCACCCCGACCGCCTAACGGTATAGCTTGTACTATCGCTATAGCTATCGATTTTTCAAACCCGCTACAAGGGCTCTCGCTGACGCTATCACTTTCATACTAAAAATGCAATAGTGAATCCAATAGGTGAATAGAAATATGCAGGAATTCGTCCAAAGCCCTATTGTTGAAGGGTTTTATGAGAGTTTGAAAATTGATAGCTATAGCGATAGGCCAAGCTTTACCGTTAGGCGGTCGGGCCGCAGGACTGCAATTGAAACACCATTGGAAAACGATTGTGGCTAAGCATTAGCAGAATTGGACCCCAGTTCTTTACTCGTTGAGATCAAAAATCAGTGTTACTCGTAGGGAGAACAATTTATTAAAATAACTTTCAACGAGTCGCACGCACTTCGAGAGTATGGAATATTTTTATTTAAGTTAAGGTCGCATAGCTAACCAGGAGTTATTTGAGGTGTTTTGAAAAGTTACCAAACGTTCTCGTTCATAAAAAAGTTTTTTTCCTAACGTCTAATATTCTGGGTGTGACTTGTTGGCAATTATTTTTATAAATTATTCTCCCACTGATCAACACTGTGACTCCATGGGTTTTTTTTGCCACAGTTTGCATTAACGTATTTACAAAGTTATTGTGTCAAAGTTCCTTCGGGTTCAGATATTATGGCTCATAACTGTGTTCATAGATAAAAAAAGTTTTCTGTAACTTAAATGTAGTTATAGGTATTAGTTTGCAAAACCCAATCTTGTAAGGAAAGTCCATAAGTAAGTTTAAATTACCTTACAAGTTTGCAGTTTCAAAGATTTGTTGTTGATTATAAATTCTTAGGATTATTTCAGAAGCAAGTCTATTAGTATACATTTTAATGTTAGAAGTAATATTAATATAGAATCAAACAAGAAACTTTGTATCCAAAGTTGCATCATAAACGTAGAAATTTTAAAAGTGTAACATAATTTAAAGCACTTTATATTTTTCAGTAATACTTAGTTGAATGAACAGTAAACAAAATTATTCAAAAAAAAAAATATTTTAATGTATTCCATACATATACATAATTAATTTACCAAATTATAATGAAAATGCTATTTTGTGGTACAAAAGATTGCATCATAAAAGAATTTAATTTTCCTGTTACCCATGTTCCGTAGTTCGAGGAAAGTATGTACTTTATTAATTCTCCCATACGGGTGTTTTCTCATTTACATAATTACGGACGTTGCTCCGATTGCAAAAGCGATAATTCTGACATATTGGAGGCAATAAAATTTGTTGTACAGCATCGAGGAAATAGGGCCGTAGACTTTCTGAACGTAGGAAGGTGCGGGAATTTCTTAAACGCTTTTAAGACATCTTTCATACCCAACAACCTAGCAAGACAGGTCGTAAAAAAAGTACATCAGCAAATTGTACATAAATATATAGGCCACAGCCGAATATTTATCTTTGTGGTGAAAACTACAGGGGTTAATATCGAAACAATTTAATACTTAGGTACTTATTAGTTTACTTTGCGTACTAAGTCTTTAGTTCCTTTTGTTCTCGACTAACAAATACTATTAATTGCTCAAGCTCACCCATTATTTGGACAATTCCAAAGCATTTGTAAATAAGTATCATGTGAAACAATATGTCACTGTTGACCTTAATATAATAAACACATTTATCTATACGAGCACAGAGTAAACTTTATTGCACCATAAAAAGTTAATTGCACTATAGAGGCGCTATAGTGGTGTTTCATCACTGGGATCAGTAAAAGGTAACCTTACTACTTTAGTTCCCGATAATACTCCGACGCCTTCTAAGCACGACCGCCTGTTAGCCAGGACATCTCGCAAGAACGCTCTTCTCGGTCCGGCTAGCTCAGTCCCGGTTATAGATCTAGTAAGTTTTCTTAACGCTGGAAGGCGTAAAGCCTCCTCGTACGAAGGAGGCTCATCAGTCGGAGTCGTCTGGGCTCGACCACCAAACGGATCTCTCGAACAAGTCGGAGACAACTCAGTCGAAAAGTATAGAGTGGTCTCCCCGTTTGCTGGTCGAGTTTCAGGCATGGGCTCATAATTGACCTCATTGGACGTTCTGAACTCTTCTAATATCTGTCTGGCACTTCGTGTGTTGGTCAGAACACCGGCCCAAGACCGTCTGTTCTGTTGCTTAGCTTCATTAGATCTCGTCGAGCCAACGATGTTATTACTCGAGTGCGTACTAGCTATAGTAACTCTCTGCCTTCTCGTTGGCTCGTCGAACGAGGCCGCTTTGATAGCTGCCCTGTTTTGTCTTTGTGGAGGTTCTATTTCTATTGCGACTCCTTCATTGACGTTCTCTGAGGGTTCCTCTCTCAGGGCGGCATCGATGCGCATGGCTTCTGAGTAGGAAGGAACTAAGGCACAGTTGCCCCGGATCGCAGCGAATAACTCGAGACTGTCAACAGTAGATGCGTGTGACAGGGGGAGAGTGCGGGGTGGACGGGGGGCTGAACAGAGGACTGCACTCTGCTCGTCTGCTAACGCCCAGGCGTAGTTTGTTGCCGTTACTGGAGGCAAAGTATCCGACAAATGGGTATCTAAATCTAACTGCCGACTCGGATCTAACTCGTAATTTGTACCAAATATTTTTGTGATCTGTGAACAAATACACCACATCAGTAAGTGAATTGAAAGGAAATTTACGTTATTCTAAAGATTCAATCATACCGTATAATGTACATATGCTGTATTACATTCAATCAGAATTCGAAGGGGCCAAGAAAGAAGTAGACAGGAAAGTGTCCAGAAGAGTAACTGTGATGAATACCATGGACAGCGATCAGCTTCCCTGAGAACAAAGAACAGAGTGTAAGGTATCGAAACGTTAATAAGGATCTCTACAAAATAATAGACCTACCTGTAGGCTACCATGTATTCTTTAAAGGAACTAACTCCGATGAGGTCCAAGCCCTCTCGCATCTCCATGAAGTCATCGAACCGCTCATGCTCGGCGAAAAACCTCGACCGCTGATCTTCAAATTCTGCAAAAGTGATACTTTCTATAGAACATACTCGTAGATTCTTGAAATAGTACCAGAGTCAATTCTGCAAATTTTTTGTCATAATCTTCTCTCAGTGGTGTTTCAATAGTAGTGTTTATATACACTGTTGTAATAAGAACTGTGTAAAACAGTACTACCATTGAAACACCACTGGAATCCCATTGTGACTAAGCGTTAGAAGAATTGGGCCCCTGTATATTTCTTGATTCTCTCAAAGGTTTTTTTTCTGGAAGCAAACATTAATAGCTATAATATTTCTTCTCGTGGATATTCTTCTTTGTTGCGCTGTCAGTTTTTCAAAACTTAAATAAGGGTGTCAATATACATTTATTGTAACAATATAAAAAACTATTTGATAGATTTGATATTTTTTATGGAAAATCATTTTTACATTATGATAATATTTTTCAGAGCAGTGGGCCGGATACCCAAAGTCGCATGCTCGAGTCCTGTCTGAGAACAAGTTGTGGCGGAATCGATTTTTTCCAATATTTTTCAATGAAAAAAAATCATAAGTATAAAAATAGCATTGAAAATGCAAGAACCATTTGTTATACTTTCTTTCGCAAATGACCCAGCAATATACTCACCACTAGCGGCTTCTATATTAGCAAACGCGAAACCTTTGCTGAACCGCACTTTCGTGATCGGCGTCTTGGAGTCCAGCACCAGATTCCTTGAAGCATCGCGCTGTCCACAGCAAGCGTGTGCGAAAGATGTGCTTGCACTATGTGTGTTCACCCTTTCGTAGTACACCTAGGAAAGAAGGAAAAAGCAATGTACAAACCAAATACTCTAGTTTTCTTCTTGGAAATGTAAGACACGTAAGATGCACCGTTCACACTTAACTGCCAGCGAAAGTTTTAAAAGTGCTCAGTGCTCTACTTAGGTACAAAGAAGGATTTTCCGGACGATCAGTAGATTTTATTTGGGAAACTTTTTTCGAAAAGTAATGAGGTTAAAGACATAATTCATTATTCAAATTAAATACCTACCTACTAGGTACATGATGATTTGTGACATAAACATTTAAAAAAATCAATAACATTTTTAAATAACACTCCCTAAAAAACTCTACTGATCTACCGGGAAATTCCTCGATTGTACTACCATAGATATACTATACCTATTAGTAGTACTAACAGACTACTAAAAAAACAACTTTTCTCCTAAGGTTTAAATAAATATGAAAGAAACTAAATAAAAATGTGGAGAACTCGTAGAAAATGGAACTTTAAGCTAAGGTTAAAGAAAACAATATCGAGTTTGATGTTTAAAGATTACGTGTAAATGGGCTGTTCGGGACCGATAAAAACACACAAAAAAGAACAGAAAGCTTTCATAATGGCGTGGCCATATATCACGCACACATACTTATTATGTCAGTAAACTTATCCAAGTCTTTCATATTGTTGAGTTTAAAAGCTTATAGTCGCGCTTGACAGACTGGTCGTATTCGATTCGATCACGTTTGTTAAGCACCGTTCGGCCCGGTCAGGTGTCGGATGGGTGACCATAAAAATGGCATTATAACTGAGCGCTTCCGTCCTTCGGAGGGCACGTTAAGCCGTCGGTCCCGGCTGTTGTCAGTCGTTAAGCTAAGTCAGAGGCCTTAAAGGCGGCCTGGTAAACTCTGACACTAGAGGTGGCCACTAATCCTCATACGATAAGAAGAAGAAGGCACACAACATTTGTAATCAAAGATTTTAGCGCAATTCAACACCTGTTTTAGTGCTTTATAATCTGTGTAAAAATATAGTCGAAAATATATCTGTTTGTGCTCGCTTTTTACCTTCCTTACAACAAACTTAGTAATTTCTGTAATAGGAACAAGACCGACCAGACGTGAGTGGTTCCGAAACAGGAAACATAACGGATGTTTCACAAATCATGATCGATGTGCGTGTTCCGCAGCAAAGTGTTGCACGTCTCTCTGATGTTTTTACAAACAACAAAAAAATATCCTAAAATATTATGCGGGGAAAACGAAATATGTTTGGATTTGTGACCAACGAATCCATTTCAATAATAGCAGAATCGGCTTTTAGTTCGTATTGAAATATATTCGGATACTATATAATTTTTTATTTGTTTACTCTAGTATCCCATAACACAAGCCTTACAGTGCTTACTTTGGGCCTAGGCGTGCTTAATTAGTGTGAGTGTAAGAAATATTTATTATATTATTATTTTTTAATTCATAACAAAGGCAAGAAAATAGATAACAATAAAAATTACTAAGGTTTTGATTAATAGACTCAGTTCGATTCACGTTACATGTACCTTGTATGTTTAGAAACTTCTCTTAGTTACACAGGACACATACGAAGTTAACTATATTTATGCTACGGAGTAAGTGCTATTTCCGAGATATTGTTGAAAACGCCACTTCTTACTTGAAACGAAAACAAACTAGATTAACAATTAGAAAGTAATTTTTTACCAGGTAAGGTGACTGCTAAAATAGACCAGCGGGCTTAACATCATCTGTTAGAAACTATCATGTCATAAGAATGTGTTGTTTGTGTTTTGTTTTTATTGAAGTTTTAATAATCTATCCCTTACAACAGATAGGTTTATCTTGGTTACGTTACTTAGCAACCGCTGTTATTTTGGGTTATTTTGGACTGATTAACAAAAATATCTAGGCAACAAAGCACTAGTAGCCTATCTCTTACAGCAGTTAGGTTATTGAAACCGACCGTAAGAGATTCGCGGCCGGTTTTGCCAATAAATTCTGGATAAATTTTAAATAGTATAAAAATAGCATTGAAAAATGCAAAAATTACAATATCATAAAAAAATCTGGATAGCTGAATTGACAGATCATTTAACAGTTGGTATATGAAAAATATGCCAAGTTAGATATCTGCCACACAAGCTCAGTAGGTGGTAAAACAGGCCCTCGTAGTAAGAAGACAATACAGCGCTAAAGACGGCGGCAGGCCCCCTAAAAAACATTTCTTCTAGCTTTTATATCTTTCACACAATACACTTGAGTGCAGTGCAGTTCCTTTATGAATTCACCTGTTGAAAATTTTTTAATGAACTTTTTTAACGAACGAAATGAACAAATTTAACAAAAGTGCTTATTTAAATTCTTTTATCTTCAGGTGGAAAAAAGACTTATGTTTCTCAACATACTTTTACGAGTATTCAAAGTCAAAGTAAAAATATTGTTGTTCAAATAGACTTATCTTTCGAATGGTCCATTCAAGACATTTTTTAACTGACAAGACGAACGGCCGCAAGAAACTTATCAGCAAGAAGCAACAACATTTACAAAGGATCGTGTTATTAATATCCTGTGCTTACTTGTGTGGTAGTGTATGCGTCACCGTTCCGGTACCTGGTGACCTGCCTCTTGCGTCTCACGTAGTGGTAACAAATTGCCTTCCACCTACGAAACAAAGAAAATGAGAAATCGATACACTGGGTTAGCTTTAGCTAAGGAGTTATTTATAGAGAGATTTGATATATTTATTTTGCACGGTATAGGTACCATCTGGAAACTTACCGGACGACCAGTAGAGTCTTTTGGGGAACGTTTTTCGAAAAGTGATAAGGTTATAGAAATAATTTATTATTCAAATGAAATACTTTTTTATAACGCTCCCTAAAAAAACTTCACTGGTCGCCCAGGAAGTCTTCCGATTGTGGGACTCGTACGTAAAAATATCTTGTATTAATGGTACCTACTGAAATTTTTATTTAATTGACATGTACTAAGTAGGTATATTATTAATTTTATGAAAATTTTAACTTATCATTTTCTAATAAACCTATCGTTTGATACAATATTTGGGAGAAAATTAAAGTAAATATTCAAAGAGTTATAGCACTCATTAACAAAGACAAACATTTTAAGTTCCGTCTTGAAATACAAAATATACGCCAACAGAGTATTCTAATACAATAATAACATCCATATAGGTAAATTACGATAGACTGAGGAAAAAATGGAACAATGAACGAGAGAGAGTGATATTGAATAACTGCAAAGTGTTTTTTTTGTACCATAAATAAACGTTACGAGAGGTTTTCATACTTTTGTTACTTTTTCCACTAACATTTTTTTATGAACATCGGGGACACTCCTAACCTTCATCATACCTGATGTTAAGTATTGATAAGGCCGAAGATGGAAGCGAGCCTCTCTTTGAATGAAACTTTCATGAAATGAATCGGTAATAAAAGAAATTGTTAGAAGATTTTTTAATAACCGCGAGCTATCTCGATTTCACTCACTATATTAAAATAAAAACTTAGTTGTTTTACAGAGTGAAATGATGTTCGAATTGATTTACTTGACTATACCATTTCATTTCATTTGTTTCCCATTTAAATGAAGGCTAAAGTTAGTGCCTTTATAGATTGTGAAACAGCTTTATCTTAGTAATATTATAAATGCGAAAAAGGTTTGAACCTTTTGTTATTACCATTGGTCCGCCATTTTGTAGTTAAAGATACAAAGGTCATACTTTGGGTCGGCATAATTAATTTTTAACTCTAATTATTTTGCTAACGTGACACTTTAGGGAATTATATACAGAGATGTGCAAAATAGTTTAGAAAATGTATTTGAATAGAAAATGCAAATAATTTTCCATTTTAAATACAAAATAGTTTTTCATTTAGTATTTGAAATACTAAATGCAAAATACGTATTTTCAAAATACTATTTTAAAATAAAATACTTTTATCAACTCTCATTCTCATATCGTAAATTTTGAATTATTTAAACGAGTTTACATGCTTTATGAACTAGTAATTTGCCATTTAATGTCCCCACTGCTGGGGCACTGGCATTCCTTATACATGGTTAAGGAGAATGGGTCATGATGATGACCCACCACACGGGTCCAATGCGGATTGGCTTAGCTCGAGATAGTTAATTTCTGGTCACCCATTCCCAGTGGGGGTACAAAATTTGTATTTGGTTTAGTTGGTGGTAGGACTTGTTGTTAGTCCGCCTGGCTAGCTACCAGAATCTTATCTAAGTCTGACACCATAACATTCATGTTATCAACATTAGCCAATTCCTTAGTGGTTGTACCTTCAGCCTTATCATTACTTAACAATACGTATGATGAAAATTTAAAGCTAAGCGTCTTAGGTGTTCATACATTTGTTTAAAGGCACTGTCGTTCATGTTGCTTCAAGGGGAGACCCCTTATTCCCCCATTATCAGAAAAAGCCTTTCAACCCTTGCAGTGCTAGGCAAACCGTTCTTATATTTTAAGACGGTCCTTATTTTTGTAAATGCAGGCAGACATCATCATCCTTCAAAGGTTGAAATGATACCAATATGATAACTTCAATATTGGTGTTTGCACTTGCACTTAAACCGAAAATTCAATAATTAATTAAGTCATTGGTTAACTCCGGTAATCAAGCAATAACCAATTTGTGAACAAACACTTCAGTTCTGTACCTACGATAACAATTTAGTTTCACGTGAATGTTTTGATTTTGTTTGACAAAACTTGTCGAAAAGTATTTTGCATTTTGCAAATACAAAACATGTCCAAAAAAGTATTTCAAACAAAATTCTTTTCCATAAAAATTGTATTTAAATACAAAATGGAAATAGGTATTTTGTATTTAGTATTTTGCATTTTAAATAGAAGTATTTTCAAAATGTCACATCTCTGATTACACACATATAATAACATTTTTTGTTCCTCTGAGTGTCGTGTTCATTTATATAGGTATTATCGTGCGACGTCATGGCGTCTCATACTACGGCTTTGGACTCCTTACTAAAAAGTTTATACCCCTTTATGAGGATATTTAGATGTTTGGGTGTTTGTTACTTTTTCACGCAAAAACGACAACAACTGAAGCGATTTGTATGTAATTTAGCACACAGATAAAAGATAGCCTGAATAAAAAAAAACTACTTTTATACCGATATTCCCACGGGAACGGGAACAACGCGGGTAAAATCACAGGCGGCCGCTAGTATTATATAAAACTCTAAATTGATTGATTGTTGACATGCGAGTAGAGCCCAAACGGCTAAAAGTAGACACCATTTTTGGAGGGTTTGTCATGGTGTAGGTGTATTTTTTTATTTTTTTTATTTAATTTCAAGGTGTAGTAAATTTCCGTTATACAGTTGGCTACAGGTAGTCCAGTTTTATATGATTTTTTATGGGAAAATTTAAATGTGCGCATATTTTATTAAATGTACTTATGTACTTATTCCATAGGTATTCCCAAGCCCAAAGCATGGAAAGCATTGAATAAAAAAATAAGCTCTACTGATAAAATCCTAGGTACATGGCAATTCCTGACTTTCAAAATAAATGCATAAATATCTTAATCACGCGAACGAAGTTGCGGGCAAAAAGCTAGCAATATATAAAGCATGAACTGAATAATATTGTAAGTAATAGTGTAAAAAGGCAAAATAAATTTTCATGCTCAAAGTGAATGGCAAGCAGCATTACCTAATCATCCCTGGATTAAACGTGCGCCATCAGGGGTTTCAGGCGGAATTGTTTGATGCACAATTGCAAAAATTACTGCCGATATATTTTTCATGCATATTACAAATTGACAATCAAAGTTACTAATAAATGTAGAAGCGAAGGAATATTCGAGTCAATAATGTCGAAAATAAGTGTGTTGGTTTTCGGAACTTCCGAGTACAGTCAAATATTTCATATATATATATATATATATATATAAATATATATATATATAGATAGGTATTTATGTATATGGTTTTAATGAGTCTGTGATCCATTTTCTATGTTATCTTTCTTTGTCATACGTCGAAACCTTGAACATTATTAAACTTATGTGATCTATTCAAGACAAAATACTTGTTTTTTTTATTAAAATTTTACTTGTACAGTCGGGTAACTTCCCGGTTGAGTTGAGATTTTTGGGAGCTTTATTTAAAAAAGTAAAAATGTTTATATCACAAATAATAGAACAACAGGTTTTTCATTCGAATATTAAATTATTGTTTTAACGAAAAGAAAACGATTCCCAAATAAACTACTGGTCAACCGGGAACTTCCCCGATTGTACAAGTCAAATTTTAATAAAAGTACTAGATTTTTTTTCTTGAATAGATTACATAAGTTTTATAATGTTCAAGGTTTCGACGTATGACGTATGAAAGATAAAATAGAAAATGGATCGCAGACTCATTAAATCCCATTCCCTCATATACATACATACCTATCTATGCATGTATTGAATATTTGAATAATAATTGGAAAGCTTACAAAGTATTACTTTTGTGAGAAGTACTTAATGTGTAATGAATTCTGATCCCACCAGCTGAGGTGGTACTCATACTAGCAAATATACTTATTGAATGATTGAGGGTTAAATCTACGTCAGGGTACTGGTACATAATCACGAATAATATTATACATAATTCCAAAACCATTTCAATACACATTTATAAACCACAGTATTTGACATTTTAATTGTAGTAAAGTTAGCAATATTTGACATTTATGAATGAACTAGTATAGAGTATTGACATTTTAAATGTATTTTAATTTTGTGATGAATTAATTGTAAATGTATGACTAATCTTTAATTTTTGACTAAGTAGCTGCAAGTAGGTATCAAAACTTTTGACATTAAAATTAATTACTGTAGTATTGACTTTTGATGTAGTAATTTTGTTAGAAATTAATTATTTTGTTTGTAAAAAAAAATTGAATGCTTAGATTATATTTTAATTTGCATAATGTATAATATTTACATGCCTCAAATGTGTAGGTAAAATATGTGAAACTTATTTAATCTATGACATCAAATGTACCATATCTGCTGCGAATAAATGTTATTCAATTTTATTCTATTCTAATAAATCCTTAGATGAAAATTTAATTAATATTACTCAAAGATTATAAAGGATTTTACACGTAGGTAAATGAACCATAAAAACTTTAGGGGTTGGTAGTATCGAACGAACAACTTTTAGTATGGAGCCAACAACGAAATCCCGGAACAAATATTTTCTGGCACCCTAATAAAAAAAATACGGTGTATATTCAAGTAATATATTAATATTTATATATAAATTGATTACTTAGATCAAAAAGAGATCGAAAAATTCGTGCACTAAAACATCTTTACTTACCAAACTCTCGGTGCTGCCGTCCTCATAGCATGGACTCTGGCGTTGACAGCGGCGACATCAACTCTCCTCGCCAGCTGGATTCTGGCAGTGCTGTGGTAGCACTCCACCAGGTACACCAGGTACAGCAGCAGGACAAACGCGATGGGGATGTACGCGTACCCAACATCGCACGGCGACTCACGTACCGTCCTCTTTATAGGGTTCCTGAGTTTCATAAAACTGTTTTAAATTTTATTTGAGTTTATGAACTTGAATGAAAAGCGCTTAGGCCCTGTCCTCATTGGCCTAAGGTCATACGATAGTGTGATGTGATTTTAAACGAAGCAAACAATAGCTTTTAGCGTTGATCACGCTTCCGTCAATAAGGACAGTCTGTAGATGTAAGAAAGTTTGATCGCACGATACGACCGTGCGATGATCAATTTAGAGTTCAAGAGTGCGCCTCCAATGAAGCGTAGATAGGGCTCTTTTTGGCAAATGATTTGAATTTGCTTGTAGTGGCTAGTACAATCGGGGTACTTCCCGGTTGACCAGTAGTATTATTTTGAGAAACGTTTTCTCCGAAAGTACTAAGGCTAAAGAAATAATTTATTACAGAGACCTATGAAGACACGTCGAATTCTTCTAGTATATTCACCTTTCTACGGTGTCGGCCACCGTCCGTCGTTTCATCAATGAGAGAAATATCCTCGCATTCGAAAGAAACATCTTTACAGATATTTGAATATCGATTAAGGTGAAACGGCCATTTAATTATTAATTTTGCATTTTACAATGCTATTTTTATGTGATAAATATTAAGGCGGTACCTCCACCGAAAGTGGCTCCGCGTTGAATTTTATTTAATATCGTAATTCTAATACACAATTTTAATAAAACTTTACGTGGAATTTTTAGAGCCCATAGTCTTGTATTTTTAGACGGTATCATTACATTCCCTCGTAGTCACTACTAGAAGTAGATAGCAAAACTGCTAAAAGTGGCCGTTTTTGACACATTTGCTATCTACTTCTACAAATGACTATGACGAGATGTAGCGATACCTTCTAAAAATACAAGACAATGGGCTCTAAAAATTCCACGTTTAGTTTTATTAAAATTGTTAATTAGAATAACGATATTAAATAAAATTCAACGGGGCGCCACTTTCGGTGGGGGTACCGCCTTAAACAAGGAAGAATCCCGTCTGGGCGACATGAGACTAGTTGCTTTTTTCTAGTATATTTTCTTGTTTAATATTTATCACATAAAAATAGCATTGTAAACTGCAAAATTAAAAATTAATAAATAATTTATTATTTAAATGAATATATCTGTTAATGTTATATTATTTGTGAATGAACATTTTCTATATATCTCCTACTTTTTTAAATAAAACTCCCTAAAAAAACTCTACTGGTCAACCGGGAAGTTCCCGGACTGTACATGCGAAAACAGCTACGCATCACTCCTTTTAGCCAGGGCCATTGTTTCATTAAGATTACAATTGTCAGCGACAGGTGACAGGTGACAATTTGACGATTGTACGTTTCATAAAACATTGGTGCTACATATAGCACATATAGCATAATTGTCAAATTGTCGCGATAATTTGACAATTATGTCATAAAAAGCCGACATAATTGTCAAATTATCGCGACAATTCTAGAATTTAACGTTTCATAAAACATTTGGTCTGATTTATCTTAATCGGAAAATCTGACATATTTATCAAATTGTCACACATTTTTGATAGGCATTCTTGGCCAATGTCAGGATGAGGAGTGACATTTTTTTTTCTTTTTTTTTGAGATTTTGAAAAAGAGAACTTTATAATGTATGATAGCTTTTTTTTTGAAAACCTACCTTCTGTAATTATGACAAAGGTCAAAATTGCGTAGGTCAGTGACCAAAAAAGTATGTTTGAGCATAGTTGACAAATTGTTGACTTGTCAAGCTTTATGAAACAGGGCCCAGGAGACACACCTAAGCGCATATATTTGTGTTACTTAATGTTACTGTATCACAAATTCTAAGCGCATGTTATTATGTTACATAATGTTACTGTATCACAATTTTATAAAGGAATAAAGTAGGTTTGTGGCGGCTATCCAAGACGTTGAGCCTTCCATAAGCAAATAGGTAATACTTATAGCGCTCAGAGCTAAAGTTGAAAATGCCTAATAATAAACCCCTAATAAGTTTGCGTATAGTGAGTTTCACGAATATTTAAACCCCCTCGCTGCTCATTTGTATTGTAAATGATTATAATACAGATAAGTCAATGTGTGCTCTTTATCCATCCATAAGGAAGGCCAATGCCCCAGCAGTGGCGACATCAAAAAGTGGCTCATGACGAAGTCAATATTTATTTATTTACTAGGAAAGCTTATATAGGATTAAATTCTAAATGGTATATATTTATACCTATTTCTATTATAGAAAGTTAATTACAAGCTCTCACAAATAAGTAAACATTACTGTTATGTATACTCATAAATATTACTTAAACTAATAGAAAAACAAGAAAACAATAAATCAAGCTCTTAACGTAAATCCAAAATTCTTTTGGGTCTTTGATAATTGAGGACTCAATACGTTTTATGTAATAATTGAAGCAGATATTTTCAAGATTAACAACTCTGTCACGTAACAAAGAGAATGTCCGATAATCGGATAAGTTACCATATGTTTTGTACTTAGAGTGATACTTAGCTTTCTCTTTAATAGCTTTAATAAGAGAGGAGTTGTACCACCGAGGGTAAGAGTTAATTTTTAACCACTCTGCTGTTTCGTGCTAATCTGATATAATTTGTCATAGAATATTTCCACCATTAATTCTATTGAATCATGTTGAATTGAATCATCCTAAGTGTTGGACCCAATCAATCGCATCAAGACCAGCCCTTACAGCAGAGTAATCAGCCTGATGATATCGGAACTTTACTGAACGATCATCTTCAAGAGAGTGGAACTCTATAATGTCTGCTGAAATTAGTAGTGCCTTATGATAAGGGTCTTCAGGGACAAGTGGTACATCGCAGGAAGCAATGGTAAGCTCGCTATTAGAAAAAACTAAGTCCAAGATCCTCCCAATAGAGTTACGTTCACTGTTATATTGATTTAAATTACATGTGTTTATAACATCAAGGAAGTCAGTCATGTATGCACTGGAGTACTTTATAGGTAACATGACCCCACCGTCTCCAGACTGTGTCCAATCCACATCATCTTCAAAGTTAAAATCCCCTAGAACAATGAATTTATCAAGTGGATTGGTTAATATTATACTACTCAGTCTGTCACAAAAGTTTACAAGCTGTGCTTTATAGGCATTACCTTCCTACTCCTTACATAAATATACACAACCAATATGCATTTTATACATATAAACCGGTTTTTTACAATATGAAAGCTTATCCCCAGGAGCAGAGTAAATGTCACAGTTTACTTTTTATAACTTCCAACTTTATGTTTTAACCGCGTTACTGAAACCATTTCAGATAAACCATAATTACTATCGGCACAATATTCACCTTGAAATACACAATAATGCTTCCTTGAACTGCAGATAGAATCCGATCGATTAAATAATCAACTACTCCGTATTTCAATCAACGTGTTTATATCCTAGAGCACAGCGTAGTTTGATCCTCTCTGAACCAGGACGTGGCAATAATTGCACTCCTCGGACGACTCTCTTGGGGCGCAGCGTAACATGTATTCAGCACTACGCTGAGTAGATTAAAATGCAAAGACCAGAGGAGTAACAGATCAAAGTGTATTAACTCCACACACCGAATTAGAATAGTACAAAACGGATTTTTTATGTATTTTAAACCTTGTAACTCATGTAAAATTATTACGCATCAAACAGTTTTATTTTTATATAAAAAAAATAACCAAACGTAGACATCGTTTCAAACAATATTAAATCCAAGAAACAAACTTATACATATCGTTTCAAACAATATTAAATGCAGTTAGTTATGCTTTTTTTTCTCTCAAAAGTTACATTGGCCGAATTAATACACTTCGATCTTACTTCTCGTCGCGTCTTTACAAAATGTACCTTACTACACAAGACTCCCCGTAGGGTTTTGATCGGGTATAGATAAAGATAAGATAAGATAAGATAAATGTTTATTTCCATTCTATACAGCACATACATTCATGCAAACAAGATAAACATTTTATAAAAAAAAAATCAAACCGACTACAAAAAGTAAAACATAAAACTTTTGGAGTCGGTGCCAGCCAAGGCAGAATGTTTGCATTACAATACATAATGCAAACATTAATAATACATTGCACTTCTAATTGATATTTTTCAGGATTATGAAAAAACTACTAGCCAGATCTTCGTAAAAATTATATGGGACCACACATACACCATTTTCTTTCAGATAAAAAAAAGAATTATAAAAATCTGAAAACAACTAGCGAAGTTATGGTAAAACATACATAAAAAGAAAACCGTCGACTTGAGAACCTTCTCCTTTTTTGAAGTCGGTTAATAAAATACATATATTAAGAACAAATAAAATTATATCAGATGATATATAATCTGTGTGCCGCATCGTTAGAAAGAGGCAGAAACTCAGTGATACCATTACTTGACAGCAAATCACTGACTTTCATTTTTAACCGACTTCAAAAAAAGGAGAAGGTTCTCAAGTCGACTGTATTTTTTTTATTTTTTTTTATGTATGTTCCACCATAACTTCGCCAGTTGTTAACAGATTTTTACAATTCTTTTTTTATCTGAAAGAAAATGGTTTATGTGTGGTCCCTTATAATTTTTACGAAGATCTGGCTAGTAGTTTTTTCATAATCTTGAAAAATATCAATCACCTTTTGGCAAGTAGTCGTTTACCTAGATGACATTGTTGAGTTTGGGCTGATTTTTAGTGTAAGTAACGGCACATGATGTAACTAAAAAATCTGAAATAAAAACATTTTATAAAAAAAAATTCAAACCGACTTCAAAAAGTAAAAAATAAAACATTAGATAAAATATGCAATAAAAAATAAAAAATTGATAATAGTATTAAAATAAAATGGAAGAATAACAATAAAAATATGATTAGATTATGTTATGGTAATAAGTTAAGAATAATTAGATACTTTTTAAATAGATTAAGCCATTCCCGCAGGAACCTCCTCTTATATTTCCTCTTATAGAGGCCGGGCGCGGTTTCACCCGCGTGGTTCCCGTTCCCGTGGGAATTTTGGGATCATTTATAGCCTATGTTACTACTTGGGGTCCAAGGATTCTCTATATTTCGTCAAAATCGGTCCAGTAGTTTTTGAGTTTATTCGTTACATACAAAAATACAAATCTTTCCTCTTTATAATATTAGTATAGATGTTTTAAGATTGTAGATTTGTGTTTGGCAACGTTTCTGTTAAAGCTGATAAGTTTCTTGCGGCCGATCTTCTTATCAGTTAAAAGATGTCCTGAATGGCTGGTAGGAAAAAAATATTGGACGATTCGAAAGCACTTATCTATAAGTCTATTTGAATAAAAATCTTTGACTTTGACTTTGAACCGCCATCAAGCGTTCACTGGTGCTGGTACCAATTAATAATTTCTGCATTTCCAATAGTGCAAGTTTAATGCGTTTTTTAAAACAGTGTCGGGTCGTTATAAGTCTTATAGGTGGTGGGATATTGTTCCAGCACTCGGTCGCCTGATAGCCGAAGCTGCCAGTGAACGCAACCGTTGTATGTCTTTGCGTTGCTAGAGGAGGGTGCGTCAATCTTGGCTCTCTACCATCAAAACGATATCGATTCGGGAATTGCAGTTCCTCATACAAATACCCCGGGTTCCTAGACCTGAATAACTCGAACATTAATACGGCAAGGTGTAAGTGCCTCCGGGATTCCATATTAAGCATTGATGGCTTGTTAGTAAATAGTGACAAATAGAAATAGAATACGCGGCGGAATGTTGAAACAGAATCGACAGCACGCGTTCTGAATCCACTGTATCAGCCTCTAAGTTCTGCACAATAGGCCAATAGACAAGATCGCCATAGTTGAGCCTTGACAATATCAGCGACTCACAAAGAGTGATTCGAGCGCGTTCGGACAGATAGTTGCGAATTCTGTATAAAAAATTTAGTTGATAAAAGCAGCTCTTGAAGACCCAATACATGTGTTTCGAATTGCAAATGACTGTCAAATACTATACCCAGATTCCTAGCCTCACTGACCGGTTTTAAAGTATCATCACAAACACTGATACGCACATCACTGTCTGAGGCTTTTGAGAACTTGTTTGGATTGAGAACCAAAGCATTAACTGACCGGTAGCTATACCATTCAAGTCCTCGTTAAGCTCCGGTACTACTTTAGAATTTTTTGCCGGTGTTCTGGAGATGTATAATTGCAGGTCATCTGCATAACAATGGTACCTGCAATTCCCTATTTCCATTGGCAGGTCAGCAACAACATATACATTGGAAAGTAAGGGCCCCAGTATTGATTCCTGAGGAACCCCACACCTCACTTAGTTCAGGGTTCGACGTCACTACTGTTCCATCCTCTTTACGAAGCCTTACCGATTGACATTGGCCACTGAGGTAACTATTAAACCACTTGACGGATGTAGAGTTACATCCTACGGATGTGAATGACAACTTGGAAAGAAGTAGACACACTAAGACAGTCAAATGCGCGTGAGTAGTCTAAAAGCGCCAGCAGCGTTACGTTACCAGAATCTTCGTCTGCGAGAATGTTATCAGTTACATCAAGCAGCGACGTCACAGTGCCCCGACCCTTCCGAAACCCTGATTGATGTGACGGTAGAATATTATTAGTCTCTATATATTGGTTCAATTGAAGATAAACGACTTTCTCCAGTAATTTCGACATAAAAGGCAAAATACTAACAGGTATTAGATCTGTAAGTTCATTAGGAAAATTGGTATTTATTGCGAACACTTTCTATTAAAGAGGTTTGAAATTTTTTGAATGGAGGCTAGCCTAGTCAAAATCCGTAGAATGAGACGCCATTTAAAAAAAAAAACGCAATAACGTCGCCCGATAATACCTATATAAATGAACAGGGGACACACAGAGGAACAAAAAATATTATGATAAATAATGCCCTAACTTAAGTGTCACGTTAGCCAGATATTTAGAGTTAAAAATATGCCGACCCAAAGTATCACTTTTGTATCTTTACTCCAATTATCTCACTAACCTGACACTTTAGGGCATTATGTTGTAAAATATTGTTTGTTCATCTTTACGTTCCCTATTCATTTAAGTACGTAATATCTGCCACGTGATTTGAAAAAATATCAGAATGGCGGACCGGTGACGAGGCCAATAGGTTCAAACACCTTTAAGTATTTATATTTTGTATGTATTCGGTGAATTTTTGTTTTGCCTAAGATTAAAAGGGGAACTATTAAAATTCAAGTCAACTAACTATACCCGGTTTCGGCCAAACAAGATAATGCGTCGAAATCGGGTATATTTAGTAGCGCCTTATTTTATAATGATGCTCTTAAATTTATATACCCGAGCTGTTGTGTTTAAGATGGGTCATGGTGAGGTACATTTAGCGGGGTCACTTGACAAATTGGATCTCAAAACTATACCCGACGCCAGCCAGCTCCATGACGTCACCGGCGTACATATTTTAGTAAACACGCCTCCTCGTCCTTTTACTTTGCTAGATTGGCGATAACGTCATTTGTTTGTACAATTTATCCAGGAAGTTAGTTTAAATTTAGTAGAAATAGAAATATTTTTTTTTAAGATTGTCATTTGGTGCGGCCATTTAGGTACAAATGGAAATCGCAAATGAAACTAAAACACTGTATAGTTTTCTTATACTCATAGATAATTTCTTAGCCTGCAAAGAGTAAGTTGATACTTATTCATCACCATTCCAGCATTGAGAAAATTCAGATTGTCTTTCCAGTCTGTCCCGCATCCCGTAATGTGATCCGGGACAAAGCAATCCTTTTGGGACATTCGACGTGACAGTTGTAATTGGGATTCCGAGTGATTGTTTGAGAGACATGGATTGGCAATTTATAACGCGACTCAGTGAAAAAGGGTGTTTCAATCAATCCGAGTTCGGAGATCACTCACGCGCCGATACTCTAATTAGGTGAATCTCTATCGCCTATCTTAAAATCTTTATCCTCGGTAAAAAGCTGGTACCTATTCTTTATACTGTGCTGTTATTCCATTCAACACTACTAGTGCAAGAGCATGCAAAAGTTACTTTGTTTGTAGAATTTTACTCTGTTTAATGGTTTATAAGGTGGAATGCATTTCGGAGACATAAATAGGGAAATTGTAATTACTAAAATAGCTGTGTAATGCCGGCTTAAAATAGCACTACCCTCTCTCATCCCTTGGATGTCGTGAGACGACTAAGACATCTACTGCTATCGCCAAACCGCCTGGCAAGCGTGGCGATTATGGCAAAAACCGAGCAGTAGGTGTCATGTGTCTGATATGATGATGACGAAATTGGGAAAAGAAATCTCAACGAGGATGGAAGTTTACATATGTAACAACCTGACACTTATCGTATGAAGGAACAGTTACGAAAAATCCACAAAATTTTGTTTACAAACCGTCTTTTTCTTTCTTTAAGTTGGTTTGGCAGGAATATCGACATAAAAACGACAAATAAAATAAAAAGTTATCACACAGACGAAATAATATCAGGTTTTTCTGGAATGGAGACGGATTCGCTGGTAGCCTCTAGATGCTATTCAGCTCAGACTCGGATTATTCCTAGGAACCCAAAAATTAGAGAATACCTATAAATCCTCCCTTAGTTTAGTGTTGGGTCTCTGTGTCTGGTTCCGTATAATGCGATACGACAGCCCTCCAAGGAGTCAGCCGAGCTTGACAATTGGGTTATTTGACTTCCCGAGAAATTGTGATTTGTTTCGTGTAGATGTGACGGATCTAATAACATAACATAGAAATAAAACAACATATACGTATTTAAGTGCACTATCCGTTTGTATATTTACGGTGTTTTTAGGGGTTTTTTGGTTTCCTGACGTGTGGGCAACTTTTTAGGGCCGTGATCACGTGATGACATACAAGCGGTGAAATATATAATGCACTAAAGTCCGTTAAAGTTGTTTTATTTCAATGATGAGTGTGCGATGTAACTTAAGATTTGCTAAGCACATACTTTTAAATACGATTTTCATTACAAACTTTTAGTCTGTAGCTTTCTGTTCGTTTTTTTTTGTTTATTTTTCTCCTGCAATTTTTTTTGTCAAGGAATTAAGGATTCTTGTCATTTGAGACGACGAATGTTGTTTGTTGTTCATTACTTCCAGAACCAACTTTCGTCGTCCTTTTTACTTTCAGCAGTTTTCGTTTTTAGTAGACAAGACGTAAAGATTGGAAGTCAGTCATTTAATTTAGCCATCTTCGTACCTACTGAAACTAGAATCAATAGGCGTGTCAAATAATTAACAGAATGAAATGGTTTTATTTTCCATGAATTGAATTATTTTGGGATGTTAAATAACCCAAGAAAGTAATTAAAATACTTGTTTGATGGGACACGCAATACGTAGTCAGCTCTTTCCTTTTGCGTGATTAACGTGATGCTATGCTAACTGTATTTAGATTAACAAAATAATATAGCTTTATTACCTAGTGGCTGATTCAAAAGACTATTAATATGACTTGGTACTTGTACTACCCTGCTTGAATTTAATTCTTATTTGATTTGAAAGTTATATTGCCCTCGGATTGGATTGGATTAATTCGTTTAAGGCAAGTATTGAAGGTTACACTAGATGTGACATTTAATCCGAGCCATTGCCAGTTCCCTAGAGGCCGTTTTTCTGGACGCAATAATGATTGGACTGTACCAGCCTCTCTAGGGGCGCTTCGACTCGGAATCGGATTTGCAAATTAAGGATAAAAGTCGTTTATACTGTGGGCAGAATGTTTCTGAATAAGATACGATCTGTGATAACGTTCGTTGCAATATACATATAGAAGTAAATCAAGTTCCGTAACGACTTGGTCTGTGGGATATTTTAATTTCAGTAGTCGCTTATAATAATACATATGTCGCAGGCATTTGGTTAAATTAGCCGTACAATTAGAGGGGTAGCTCGTTAACCGCCGGTAATTAAACGCCGGTTTTCTATTGAATGCCTAGGCCGATCGTTGATTGAACCCGCATCACGTAACGTTCAACTAGTTGGCTTATATAAGTTCGTTTCGTCGTAAAATAAATAAATATAAAAAAATTCAATAAAATTTTATTCAGTAACATCAAATTTTTACAAAACATTACACTGAGATCTCCTTTTAAGTATTAATATACTTGTGCCAAGAGACCTCGCTCTTCCACATCGTACATTACAAAAGAATAAACACTTTTGGAGTTGCATTTTTAGAGGTAGAATATTTTAAGACAATTAACTAACGCTACGTGTGTGTGCGAGCATGCGTGTGTGCGTGTGTGTGTGTGTGTGTGCGTGTGAGAGAGACAAAGTATAAGTTATTATTTTATAAGTTTTTCAATTTCGTTGTAATCTTTATCTTTTAGCCAATTGGTAATGAGTATTTTACATTCTTTGATAGTTTTAGGATAAATATTTAACTGGTTATTCAAGTGGTTAATACATAGCAAGATTGATTTGACAGTTGCCGCCTGGCCAAAATCAGGCAAGTGATTTAAATTTGGTTTAATTTGTTGCCACTGCGGCGCTGGTGTCACTAAAACAAACATGGCGTCAAATAGCTCGCTACAGCTGGAAATTTTATGTGATTTTTTCGTTTTAACTTATAGTGATATATTAATATAAATATTAAAAGATTATAAATGTGCCTGATACTACACCGCCGCCTGCTACAAGTTTTCACGAATAGTTTGAATCTAAAATGACATCTCAGTTAATGCGGCAGCTACATAAGACGATCAGCCAAGCCGTTAAACGTTTCAATCAACGATTTGGCTAATTGTAACTTAGCTATTTCATTAAATGCCGGCGTTTAACTAACGGGCTAGCCGTCAATTGAACGGCTGATTTTACCAATTGGCTTCGACACATATAATACGAGTATATATAATACCAGCCTAAATACTGTAATATTATTAATAATAATTGCTTTACTGGATGGAAAGTTTAGTTCTGACTCATTACTAGCGCATGGTTACTACACAACTTGAACGAGCTTAAACGAGCTAAACTCGATGAGCTCCGGGTTGATCTCGGCGGTGGAGCACCAGACGACGTAGCCGAAGCAGCCGACGATCATGAGCCTCAACTAGTTATAGTAAGAGTCAAATATGACGTGATACTCCTAGTGCCACCGCATGCCAACTTACAAGCTAAAGTCGATGAGTTCCCGGTCGATCTCGGCGGTGGAGCACCAGGCGACGGAGCCGAGACAGCCGACGATCATAAGCGTCAACTAGTTAAAGTAAGAGTTAAATATTATGTTTCTAGTACCGCCGCATCGTTTCTACACAACTTACGAGCTAAAGTCGATTAGTTCCCGGTCGATCTCGGCTGTGGAGCACCAGGCGACGTAGCCGAGACAGCCGGCGATCATAAGCGTCAACTAGTTAAAGTAAGAGTCAAATATGATGTTTCTAGTGCCGCCGCATCGTTTCTACACAACTTACGAGCTAAAGTCGATGAGTTCCCGTTCGATCTCGGCGGTGGAGCACCAGGCGACGGAGCCGAGACAGCCGAGGATCATAATCGTCAACTAGTTAAAGTAAGAGTCAAATATGATGTTCCTAGTGCCACCGCATCGTTTCTACACAACTTACTAGCTAAAGTCGATGCGTTCCCGGTCGATGTCGGAGGTGGAGCACCAGGCGACGTAGCCGAGACAGCCGGCGATCATAAGCGTCAACTAGTTAAAGTAAGAGTCAAATATGATGTTTCTAGTGCCGCCGCATCGTTTCTACACAACTTACGAGCTAAAGTCGATAAGTTCCCGGTCGATCTCGGCGGTGGAGCACCAGGCGACGGAGCCAAGGCAGCCGGCGATCATGAGCGTGAGGAGGAAGCACTTCCAGTTGCCCTCGCGCCGGAGCACCCCACCGATGCTCTGTTGACGAGGCCTCTGCGGACAAATGAAATAACAATCATTACGGGAGTTCTCACACTTAAAACCGCAATAGTTGTTTTATTTCAATAAACAGTGCGGGAAGAAACTTAAGATTGTGTTTTTTCAAGCACTTATCTTCAATTATGTGCCAGATAGCTATCCAGAACTTTTTGTCGTTAGTGAAATCGTCGCTTAAAGTCTCCCAAATTATTAAATTTTCAATTCTGAAAAACAATTTACCTCTTCGTGCCCGTTGATCTCAAAGAAAGAGCATAAATTGTATGTCTTTGTATATTTCAGAATCCATTTCTAATTCTATGGCGTGTCGGACATAGGCTTCACAAATAATTCCGAAGCTGTCTCAGAGGGGCGAAACAATGCAGCCATTCATTAATATGCAGGCTCGCTTCGGTGCTAAAAAACCTTTTCTGGGTACAAAAATAAAAATAGTACTACATAATAACTACAGCTGTTAAAAGCACAATGTTTTAATATAGATATCTGTAATATGAAATCAGTACAGTCAATTGTCACAAAATTAAAAGGTCACGTGAAGGTTAGGTATACAGTTTAGGTTTAATAAAGATAGCAAGAAAATCAAGCGAAATCGGAATAAAAAAAAATACTCGCGAAAAAATCTATCCCACAACCAATTCGCCACAGAAAATTTCCTATTCCCTCCGAATAAATAAAACGGAATATTTCATCGTAAACAGTATTCCACAGCCTCTTACAGAAACGGCTCACTAGGCACGCATATTTCGGACCGAAATAAATATTTTATCTGCGTAGACGGTCAATTGAGCTCGCCGTAATAACCTCTCCAATGTATGCCTACGGTTAAAAGATGTTTACCCTAACCCGGGACATACCCGGGACTACAAAACCCAATTGTGAAGATTCCTTCTTTATTTACATTCGCCTAATAACTTGCTAAGGACTTCCCTCGAGAAGTCCCGATCAAATATTTTCTTTACCATATAACTTTTCCGGCGCAATTGTTTTGAAGAACAAACATGGTGATTCGGTAAAGTTAATTGTTTGATGAACATTAGAGGCCCTTTCATTAGCTGTCAGCGCAATATTTAAGTAATGTTGATTAAAGCATACACTACGACTACTCCATATCACACTAAGTACAATATTATGTACTCTCCCTTTCCTTAATTTAACTCGTTGGTATTTCTTTACCAACAATATCACTAACTAATACTTAATTATTAAAAAGTGATAAATTTGCCGTGTGGTGACGGCCTAAGAATACAAGTGCTACCACTCCCTTACAAGCCTGGGATGTCGTAGGAGTCGATTTCTTAGTCGGCTCGACGCATTGAACACCTGTGAGAGAAGGAAAACTTGAAACAACCCCTCTACCAACCCGTCTGGCCAGCGTGGTAGCAGTAGGCTAATAACCTTCTATGAACGCCACAAAAGGCGTGAGCTAGGAGAGGCCTATGTCCAGCAGTGGACGTCCACAGGCTGATGATGGAATCAATTCCTACATTGTCGCGGTTACTATCAAATGAAATAAAGGAAGCTGATTCACCATGTTTCTTTTCGTCGTAAATTGGTGCTCAAATAGCAGTAAGGCAAAAAAGCGAGGATATTTCTCTCATTGATGGAACGACGTTGGCCAACACCGTAGAAAGGTGATCATATACTAGAAAAATGCGACGTGTCCTCATAGGTCTATGTAGTATAATTGGTTAGTGCATTGGGCTGGATTCCCAAGGATGCGGGTTCGAATCCCCTCAGAGCGACATGAGACAAGTTGCTTTTGTCCAGTATATTTTCTTGTTGATATTTTATCAGCAATAAAACTATTTCACGCACTGCAAGATCCAAAGATACGGTTAGCTCTTTTTGTAGATAAATTAAAATTCAATTCAATTCAAAGAGTTTATTGCAATCATGTGTTTACAAATGTATAGGTGGAGATAGCCATATCTTAATTTTCTTTATAAAAGTAGAGGTCGACCCGCTTTCAAAGTTTTCTTGGCAGCTTCTTTCTTCGCAGGTCCTCCCAATTTGTGAACTGCCAGAGTCATTAGTTTTCTCTTTTGTTAATAATAAATATATAAAATAATAATTAAATCAAAATATCAAATCAATATTAATTGTTGCCATAGTAAATGTCAAACCGTATCCGAACGAAAAATCAATTAACTTTTCGAGAGTAGACACTTATAAGTAGCCAGTCATCCCGTGACTACGGCATCTGAAAAGGTGCCAAAACGTCGGGAAAATAAAAAAAACCCCTAAAAAACCTACGGATAATTACAACTTAGTTCGTGAAATATAGCACGTTTGATATCCGTAAAAGTTTTATTTCAATAAAGCTATTTGTCCTAAGCTGCGTTACAGTTCGCGGTTCACTCGTAATCGGAAATCTTTTACATCTTCAAACTGGAAGGTTTCAAGAACTTTAATGTAAAAAACATAGGTCCAAGTATTTTTTTTTTCTCCTCGCTGTTTTGTTCAAAAAATACTTATAATATTTTTTCTTATTTGAGCAAGCTCATCAACAGTGCCAAAAGATGTAACAACAGATCTTTTGCGAAAAACGCCGAGCAAAACGATCGCAGTTAATGAGCGGCTCAAATTGTGTGGCGGGGCGGCCTTCGAATATAATGAGCCCCGTAATAGAGCGTTTAAAGGTTTTCAACATCTTGTTATTTCCCTTTGTAAATTTAATTGTGTCTTTTCTGTTTGGACTGTGATATAGGCATATACACAGACCTATATCAAGATAGACGGTAAAAGTTTACCTACCTTGCTTGCGTGTAAAAAGCGATCCACCGTCAAAGTTTCCCGACCTAATTCAGTCCGCTTGAGACCATTGCCATGAAAACACGTGTCACTCAGAAACGAAAATGGTAAATTGTGCAGTGCTGTCTTGTAAAAAGCTCGTCAATAACATTTCCATCACTAAATCTCGCTCGTGACGTCATTGTGGGTTGGAAAAATTCGTCACACTAGGTGTTTTTTTTTTTTTTTTTTATTTATTTATTAGCACACACAACAGATTACAATTAAAAAAAACAAACAATATTGTATTTAAATTAGGTATAGAACTAGATCATAATCCGAGCTTATGCATGCCTAGTAGCTTCCAAAAGAATTAAAATAAATTTAAACTAGAAATTGCTACATAAAAAATCATTGATAATAAAAAGCAGTAGCAATAAATTAAATTAAATCAAATAGTAAACAATTAAATTAAGCAAAGCTAGAAATAAAAAAAAATCAATTAAATTAAACACAATTGAAACTAAAATATACAAGATAGATAAAAAATAAAATTACGATACCCACCTCAATCAGGGGCCCAATTCTGCTAATGCTTAATCACAATCGTATTCCAGTGGTGTTTCAATGGTAGTGCTGTTTTACACAGTTCTTGTTACAACATTGTAAATAATAACTACTATTGAAACACCACTGAGAGACGATTATGACAAAAGTTTTGCAGAATAGACCCCCAGGTGTACAGTATTGCACTTGCAACTGTCGACGACATATACAACGTAAGTATATAATTTCCAAGATATTTGGCTTACCTTTACTACCTTTCGACGTTAACCACTGATAGCTAAAAAAGTTCAACGAAATTTTCGCGGTAAGTTAGACCACCGGGAATTTCCGCGATTGTATACACGACAGCAAATCAGACTTTAAGCGAGTCACACACTACGCAGATACGATAAGATATCTGTATCTGAGCGCATATCTTTCAATATCGCTCTCTATATATTTCATATGAACTAACACACACAGCGCAGATAATTTATATTTTATCGTACAGTATCTGTGGGCACCGACATATATCGACAGATGGTCATATAATTATCTGCGTATACAAATATACCGGCAGATAACATCTGCAGATAAAAATATAACATCATATTTTATCTGGACTGTTTGCGGTGAGACAGAGGCCACAGTCACAGTGGGTCTAAAGTTCTAATTGAGGGTCTGGGACTTTTTCTTCAATTCGTACATTTTTTTTAGATTTATCGATAGATCACTTGATCCTAGTGACCAATCATCTCAAGGTATTTCTTTATCAATATTTAGATAATTTAAATCAATATTTAGGTAAGATTTTTTTTTGTTTTTTTCTTTTGAACGGAACGATACCTTTCATGAGCTCTTGTAGCAAAGTCTCAAATTTCCCGCTTTCAAAATTTATACTACAATACCAGACTATAAGCACGTGCTCAAACTTGCCCATTCAACTTATATTTAAATTATGTAAAATTCACAACAAAGATCATCTCATGATGATGAACTGGTGTAAGTTTAGTTTAACAGTTTTAGTTGTTGTACTTTTTGTTAAGATTAAGTTCTTGTACAGATAGTTTTATATTTTATCTTGGGATTCGGAAATAGCTTGTAAATTTGTTATGTGATACATCCTGGAAGATATTAAACTCGCCTCGGTCCTTTTTCCGCATTATATGGCGTTCTATCCAAATTCTTCGCGTTTTAGAAAGTGAAGCAAGACGTGCATCAAATTCAAAATCAGAATTATCTTCTGACGAGCTGTTTAATCGAGAAGCAATAAACGCGTTTTTTCCGTAAAACGCGAACTCATTTTTAAACACACTGTATAAACAATCCTTACCAAAAAAACCAGTCTACTCAGTCTGAAGGATTCCGAGTGAATGTATCATCTCGTATATTATCGTATCTGTCTAGTGTGTGATGCTTTCAGATAAATAAGTTTTTATACGCAGATAAAATATTATCGTATCTGCGTAATGTGTGACTCGCTTTACAGTTTCTTCTTGTGAGCTATCCTTATGTTAGGACGCTTGTAAGTTTTCGTAGAACAAGTTTAAAGCCGGACGTGCTGTTAACTGTATATTGTTAACGTCATTGCACTATAAATATATTTTATTCACCATATTGAAGGAACATACAATATAAAGAAACAGACGGCTCATTAGCCTATTAGAAAGCAAAACTATACCGCGAGTCAGACTACTAGTGGCGCCATCTCTTGGTGAGTTAAGGAATTATACTCTTTAAGGGAATATGTTATTAATTAAATTAGACACCTCTAATATTTCTCTGTAACTAGTTGTTAAACAAAAATTCATGAATGGACCCATTTTCACAAATTAATTAATAATTAATTAGGCCGCCAATCAGACACCATTGTTCGTAAGCCGCCGTAAGTGGCTTTCAATCGCCTCTATGGTCTAGTGGTAACAACCACCGATATCAGACCCACGGGTCCCGGGTTCGAAAGTCCGCCTGGCTAGCTACCACCATCTTATCTAAGCTTGGACGAATTAACCACTGGACGCGTAACGAGGACCGCGTTCGCCTTTACCCCTCTGTCACTTACCCTGCCTTTTAGACACAGTAAGCAATATGGCGTTGTCAGTATGACGCGAGATCTCGAAGTGGAACATTATCTCAAAAATGGGTAAATACGCCGAGTTAATTTGTAAAAAACATACCGGACAATCAAAACATTTTTCTTTTCACGCGTAAGTATAATTTCAATCTATTAGAGTAGCAGTTTTTCGTAAAATAAATAAAATTTGGTTTGTAAACAAAATGTAATACGTCATTTCAAAAAGTAATCATTGTACGTTTAAATTCTTCAAAGATATGGCATAAGTAATTTGGTTGGGTTATATGTATCATTCATTCAATCAATTGTCATTTTTATGTCGTATAGGGCTTGAACATATCGATAAACATATCGATGTATGTAAATGAACGAACGAATCCAATTTTAATGTAGGAACTATTCAAATTAATTTCAGATTTACAGTTGAACCCCTAACAAGAAGAAATTGGGTGGAACCGGTACGCAGGGAGATAACATGGACGAGGACTCAGGTCTTAGATAACATCTAAGGTCTGATGATGGAGCCAGAAGATAACTATAGGAAATCTGTAATTATACGACGCAACCCTACGAACTTTGAGCTCGTTATATTTTAAATATAGCTTCAAACTTAAAAAAAGGTGCTTTTTTCACCCGCATGGTTCCCGTTCCCGTGGTAATATCAAAATATCCTTCCTTAGTGCTCGCCAACATCGTTAAAGGATGTATGCAAAATTTCAGTTTAATTGGTTTTAGCCGTTTGGGCTGTGCGTTGCCTATCAATCAGTCACGGTATTGTTTTTTAGTATTAGACTTATGTTGTACATTATCATAGTGTGTTGTACATTAACATTTATCATAAGTATAAAAATAGCATTGACAACGCAAAAATTCAAAAATCATAAATTATTAGCTGTTCCATCATAATTGATCGTTGAAGATTTGTTTTTTTTCTCTTTCGAATGCAAGGAAGGATATTCTTACAGCATATTAAAAGTATAAAAGTATCGGAGAATTTTGACAGTGGTCCGCAAGTCTCGGTAGCTCATTGGTAAGAGCAGTGGGCCGGATTCCCAAAGGTCGTGGGTTCAAGTCCCATCTGAAAATTCACTTGTGGCCGAGTTCATTTGTTCCAATATTCTTCTTGTTAAAATTTATCATAACTGGTGGTTACATTTATTATTTGTTTCTCTTGTTAGGTCACAGCAAGAATAAAATTAATTATATTTATATTATATAATGTATGTACGTAAGCTATATTATACTATTTTTTCATCTTATACTATACTAACTTTGGCGGGACAATACATTTATGATAATATAGTATATGTAAGGAAACATCACGATTTATTTATTAAGCATAGCGATGTTCATAATTTTAATACTAGAAACAAGAATAAGCTTGCCGTTCCAAGATTTCGACTTGAAAAATGCAGTCGCTCGTTTTTGAGGAAAGGCATAGCTTTTCTTAATAAAGTTCCACAACAAGTGATTGAGCTGCCTTTGCATAAATTTAAAATACATGTTAAAAAAACGCTCTTAAGCAAAGGTTATTACAAGGTAGAAGATTATTTGAAAGACCAAAATGCATGGAAGTGATACTAACATAAAAGATGACTATTGTAATTGTATAAAAGGAAAATATTCTAATAGCTGAGTATAAGAAAATTTTCCTCTTATATTAAATATGTTTCAAGATTGTAGATTTGTGTTTGGCAACTACATGTTCCTTTGTAAATGTTGTTGCTTCTGTTAAAGCTGATAAGTTTCTTGCGGCCGTTCTTCTTATCAGTTAAAAGATGTCCTGAATGGCTGGTAGGAAAAAGAAATTGGACGATTCGAAAGCACTTATCTATAAGTCTATTTGAATAAAAATCTTTGACTTTGAGTTCTTTAATTATCTTAATTTAAATATCGTTTTATTATATTCAAGTAAAATAATCTTAAAACTACAATAAACTATTGGTTGAAATATTCTTGCAATTAGTATTTCAGCTAGTAGTTGCTAAAAAGAAACTGCCTTGGCTTTTTCTTAAATAAGGTAATTTATATGCGATGTTTTGTTGATAACTTCTGGGAGTTTGTTGTTTAAAACTGTCATAGCGTATGCTGGACCATACGTTATCCAAATGCTAGTCTACTATTTCTAATTTGGGTTTAGGTTGTGCTAATTTTATACGGTGGCGTAAGTTTTGAGATCTTTAATAAAGTGAAAACAAGTTTATATTTTTTCTTACAAATATGCATATTTCTTAAATGTAAGAAATGAAAGAGAAAATAAAATGTTTAGTCTCAACGATCTTTGACAATCCTATAATGTCGATTAATATTTTTAGTAAGTTTTAGTATACTTAGATTTTTTGCTCCAAAGAAAATGTCAAATACGAGATGTCACAGCTCGAGAAGCACACAGGGGGCTAATTGTCTAATTTTAAATCTATCACAATCCCTTTAAATTTTTCATTTAAAAGGTACATATTATACGAGCATCGCGCCCCAACTATTTGACCTTTGAAAAGGATTGCAATCGATTACAAAATTAAACACTTATGGAGGGGTTGCTATTGTGTATGTCCTATACAAAGGTTCTGTAATGAACTAATTACCCATATTTTGTTTTATATAAAAAAGCTCGAGTGATAGAAGAAGAAGTTAATGTAAATAATGAATTATATTATTATATAAACCAAATATTAATGATTTTTACTCACATAAAGAGTGTTAGTAAGTAATTTGTCAGTCTGCCTGGCTAGGACTACCATCTTATCTAAGTCCGTTCCGGCAGTTAGAGGTAAGATAGCCAGTTCCTCAGTGATTGAGGATTCCGGGAGAGGCGCGCTTCCATTTAGTATCAGGTTGCATGTATCTACCCATTTTTCACGAAAAAAACCCAAACACACGCTTTGGAAACCATATTTTATAGTTTTAATGAATTTGAGGGATTTTTTTGATGAAGTTTTCATATTATTAGGTGCTTTTTATTTTTCCACGAAATAAACAATTAACTTACTAATTTCTTTAAAACACACATGATTTATTAAACTCAATAGGTTCATTCATTCACTCCTTACTTATCGTGCTTTTTATTTTTCCACGAAATAAACAATTAACTTACTAATTTCTTTGAAACACACATGGTTTATTAAACTCAATAGGTTCATTCATTCACTCCTTACTTATCGATAAAAAAAATATCGATTATTTCAAGCACTACTGTCATTATTTGACATTAGTAATCGCCCCTCACCCCCGCAAGAATTGGTTGATCGTAATTTCATACATTCTTCTCGGGTTTCGTGTCCAGTGGTTAATTCGTCCAAGTATCTAAGCCTGACGCCATAACAACAATGTTTTCAGCATTGTTGTGTTCCGGCAGTTAGAGATAAGATAGCCAGTTTCTCAGTGATGAGGATTCCGGGAGAAGCTCGCTACCATCTTCAGCCTTATCAATACTTAATATCAGGTATGATAAAGGCTAAGAGCCTCACTGTTCTTCATAAAAAAAAACAATCGGCCTAAAGCATGCTTTTCGTCACGCATACGTGCAATATAACGAAGAGATACCGATTATTTATAAATTATTGAAAAATCGTCCGTTTTATTGCAAATCCTATTTTCCGTTTACAATAATTCGACGATTTATAAATACCCTCGTTAATATAGGCAATAGCACAAAACGAATAGCGCAGACGAAGCGAATCGAGCTATTTAAGCAATGGGCAAAATTGATTGAACCCTCCAATCAGACGGCATTGTTCGTAAGCGGCCGCAAGTGGCTTACAACCTTAATTGGAAGCTCAATGGATCTATTTAACCGGCCAATTATCAACTCAGTTGATGATAGTGCAATACGCTGGCAAATGAAAAGCTTATTTTAGAAACTCCCCTAACCGCACCCGGTTACATCGAGATATCCGAAAATCCGTCAAATCCGATTTGCTGGATCCGATTTTTTGCCACAATATTATATGAATGTATTCACACGTGCATTCGGTTTAAATATCCGACCCTGTTCAGAGCCGACATCACATAATACTGCACATGGGTGCATTGATGCACATACATGATGAGTCGAAGATTCCACCAGCTTGGGACCCTATTATCCATAAATTAAAGTCTTAACCCAAATCACGCACTGCAAGACCCAAAGATACGGTTAGCTCTTTTTGTAGATAAATATCAAGGTTATAGGTGGAGATAACCACATCTTAATTTTCTTTATAAAGGTGGAGGTCGGTCCGCTTTCGAAGTTTTCTTGGCAGCTTCTTTCTTCGAAAGTCCTTCCAATTTGTGAACTTACTAGTAGAGTCATTAGTTTTCTCTTTTGTCAAAAATAAACATTAAAAATAATAATTAAACCATACTTATATGAATTATAACTTTTTAATTTTGCAATTTATAATGCTATTTTTATGTGATAATTATTAAACAAGAAAATATACTAGAAAAAAACAACCAGTCTCATGTCGCCCTGACGGGATTCGAACCCGCATCCTTGGGAGTCCAGCCCAATGCACTCGGATTCCCAAGGATGCGGGTACAAATTCCGTCAGAGACTGGTTGTTTTTTTCTAGTATATTTTCTTGCTCAAATCAATAATAATTGTTACCATAGTAAATGTCTAAGCGTATCCGAACGAAAAAATTAATAAACTTTTTAAGGGTAGACTTATAATTAAGCTGAAAAGGTGCCGAAACGTCGGGAAAATCAAAAATCCCCTAAAAACCAAAAAATACGGACAAGTACAACTTAGTTCGTGAAATATAGCGCGTTTGATATCCGTAAATGTTGTTTTATTTTAAGATCCGACAGGACTGAATCTAAAAAAACGAATGCCGCGTGAACAGAATATCCGATTCTGTCGGATCCTCCAAAAACCGGTTTCGCAAATCGGATCCCCGTGTGAACGTAGCGTAATTGTTTAATATACTAAAGGCGCGGCAATGTTTTCTTATGGCTAAGTATAGTGATCTTATACTTATGGTAAATTTTAAATAGAAAAATATTGGAAAAAATTAACTCGGCCACAAGTGAATTCTCAGACGGGAATCGAACCCGCGACCTTTGGAAATCCGGTCCAATGCTCTATAGTGATCTTGCTTGATCACGCTAATTCAGCAAGTTGTTATTGATTCGATCCCCGATTGGCATCAACTTTCTATGTGTGGGTGGATGTCATGTAATGTTTATATTTTCGTTTCCGTATAAAAAGTTCTGAAGCTACTTTTCTCGGTAACTGCGGGCCATATTGCGCCAAATTATTACCCCAGAGTCGGAGTTCAGAGAGTGAGACTTTTTAATTTTCATTATTTGTACAAATGCTTAAGTATGGTATGACCAACGGAAATGGAGGGATTTCGTCGTCTCAGCCACATGACACCCACTGCTGGGTATAGGCCTCCCCCAAGGATCTCCACGACGATCGGTCCTGCGCTGCCCGCATCCAGCGGCTTCCCGCGACCTTCACCAGATCGTCGGTCCACCTTGTGGGGGGCCTACCCACGGAGCGTCGTCCGGTACGCGGTCGCCATTCCAGAACCTTTCCGCCCCAACGGCCATCGGTTCTTCTCGCTATGTGTCCCGCCCACTGCCACTTCAGCTGAGCAATCCTTCGAGCAATGTCAGTAACTTTAGTTCTCCTGCGGATCTCCTCATTTCTGATTCGATCACGCAGGGAAACGCCGAGCATAGCTCTCTCCATTGCACGCTGAGTCACCTTGAGCCTCCTTATCAGACCCATAGTTGGATGGATATGTTAGATGGAGGGATTTATTTTTATATTAATAGATGTGAACTCACAGCACAGCCGGTGCAGTATACAGTGTGCCGCAGCAACCTCATCGGGCAGCTCCTTGTGGCACTTGTTGACCGTGTAGAACTGCCTGACATACTCGAAGTTCCTGATGACGTGGTGGAACTGATCGCGGATCTGGACCAGCTTTACCGTCGGGTCTACTAGGCAGTGCTCCGTTATGTCTACCATCTAGAAAGATGTTTTAATGATGCGGGCGTATATAAACGTTGCGCAATAGAGACCCTCATAAAATTATATAATGTGATAAAACGTTTTATGTAGTAGAAGTGTTTTGACGTGTTTTTATGATTCCATTGGGATTTTGAGAATGCTGTGTTTGTAATTGGAGTATATTAGTACAACACAAAGAAAAAACAATACAAAACATTAGAATAAAAAATAAAAAAAATAACAAAAAAAGGCTTCTCTTCCGTTTCTGTGAACATTCCTCCAATTCGTTTAAATTATTTCCAACATGATCACTAAACTACACTTCGTTCGATTTTACTGTGAAAAATTTAATGAAACTTCTCCGATAGCTATTAAAATTCACTACATGATGTGGATAAGATAAATTGCAAGAGCAATTATTGCCTTAGTTATTTTTACAAGAATGAAATTGGTTTTGTAATGGCTAGAATTGTGGATATAATGACGTACTAAAGATTCTTCTGCACCATGAAGCGAAATTGACTAGAAATTGCTATGTTATTATGAATAAATAATAAAAGATCAAATCCCACCTCTGATCTTAAACTTAAACTACATTTCTGCAATCGAAAGGATAATAAAACAGACTGTAGCTGCACCGTCATTAATAGGGTGGTTTCAGCAAAGTATCTCGGAATCATTATTGATAAACAGCTTTCATGGCAGCCGCAAATTGAACATATTAGTAAGAGGATACGCAACTTAATTTGGATCTTTAAGACCCTTAGACACGTGACCACCCGTAACTTAATATGCCGTATATATTTTGCACTCGCGCAATCAGTTATAGGGTATTGCCTATCCATCTGGGGCGGCGCCGCTAAAACAAGGATCCTTGAAGCTGAAAGGGCACAAAGATGCTTGCTTAAAACTATGTTTTTTAAACCATACCGATTTCCAACTGACAAACTGTATAGTCTTTGCGACATACTATCAATCAGAAAACTTTATATTTTAAACACATGTCTATTGCTGCATAAATCATTACCATTCGACCCGAACTTACTGACTGGTAGAAGGCAGGACAATGTGGTTCCGTCACAAACTTGTAAGACCTCTTTTGCTAAGCGACAATTTCTAGCTCAATCCGCGCGACTTTATAAAAAAATGCAAAAGAAGTATAAGATTTACCGCATGCAATATAAAGAATGTAAAAAAACATTACTTTTGGCTCTGACGACATTGGGGTATCAAGACACAGAGGACTTACTAAAATAGATCGTTTTTCTCCTGATTTTGTGCCTAATGGTTAAAATAACCGATCCCAAGATTGTATTTCATCGTAGGGTTAGGCACATTCTAGCTTCTTATAACAAAAGCAAGCACGATCCCTCAGTATACACACACCATCACATAAAAGCACTTACAACTACATGTATGCAACTCTCACAAACATACGCATAAACATTCACACACACGCACACACAAACACACACACTCACACAAACACACACACTCACACACACACACACACACACACACACACGCACAGACACACACACACACACATAGATAATTTAAGTAAAAAATGTCTGTTAATATAAAATAATCTAAGAACTTGTTTAATTTACATACATAGAAACTTTTGTTATGGGAGAGCGGGGCCACCTAACACAGGTATTACAAATACTTACTAGGTTGGTCTCAACCTCGGATTATTGTTTGTACTGAATTATTATGAAATAAACATTTTTTCATTTTTTTTTCATTTTTCATTTTCATTATGACATCCACTTCTGCTTTCGGTTTGAGATAAAGCGGTATTCAAATCATGTAGTTTATTACTTGAGACTCGAATATCCTAAGTTATAAAATTGATTATCCCTTTATGTCGTAAAAATTTAAAGAAACTCATTGACTTACTTCTTGCAGATAGAAAATGAGTAATTTTCTTTTCATATCGATTTAATTATTTAACTAAACTATTGATTATTAAAAACTTTATCAAACAGTTATTTACTGAGAAAACAAATGATGAACGAGGAAAGAATGGAAGTTTTCCCATTAATTCAATGTGTTTCGAGGCATAAATTATCTTCGTTGTGATGGGATTGGTTTATGGTCCCTTATGGGACGGAAAGTTGGTACCAGTAAAGATAATATTGAAGTTTTATGCCGCAGGTAATAAAAAAAAATATCTATGTAAATTGGTTTAACCCTGTATAGGGACATTTTAAAACAGAGCAGCGATATTCAGAAACTTTTTTTAACCAACGTCAATTAGATCAAACGCATACTTACAACTCTTGTTTCAAAGAAGTAGAATAGTATTAATAACCGCCTCTGTGGTCTAGTGATACAACCACCGGTATCAGACCCAGGGGTCCCGGGTTCGATTCCCAGCTGGTACATATTGTATTCGGTTTGGTTGGAGGCAAGACTTGTTGTAAGCCCGCCTGGCTAGCTACGACCATCTTATCTAAGCCTGACGCCATAACAACAATGATTTCAGCATTGTTGTGTTCCGGCAGTTCGAGATAAGATAGCCAGTTCTTCAGTGGCTGAGAATTACGGGCGCAGCTCGCTTCCATCTTCAGCCTTATCAATACTTAACATCAGGTATGATAAGGGCTAAGAGTATCCCTATCATTAATAAAAAATAAAAAATATATAAAAAGTAGAGCTAACAAACACTTGTACACATAAGGTCACATTAAAAAACATTTTGTAAAATTTTAATATTGCAGACAATGGGCATTATTGCAAAGATGTGGTTGCTCTATACAGCTAGTAATAAAAGTTGAAGCAAAAAGCAATTTTTAAAGTAAAAGTAAATTAGTATGAATGCGGAAAGAATGGAAGTTTCTGATTATTCAATGAGTTTGAAGCGTAAATCATGGTCTCGTTGCTCCCTTTAGGGACGGAAAGTTGGTTCTAGTAAAGATAATTTTGAAGTTTTATGCCACAAGGAATATTGATGAAAATTGGTATATCCTGAATAGAGAGATTTTATTACAGAAGTTAGCAGTTAGCGCTTAAGGGTCAAGAACTATTTTTTAACCAACGTCAATAAATATATCAAATGCATTATAAAAATCCAACTTCCTTGTGAGTTATAAACTAAAACAACGGGACTAAAACGCGACATTTGTTATGTATACTCTGTCTCAATCCAATTTAATGAAAAGGTAAACAAAGACGCCATTATTCCGATCATAGACTATTTAGTGATGTGGTAAAATTTGACGTTTATAAATTGATAAATTAATTGATTGCTTCGATTCGATTAATTGAATAGTATTATGTTGGAGCTTCGCGTTAGCGTTAGTGAAGAGTTTTTAGTTTATTACTTCTCAAGCCTCGGGAGATGGCGGTGTTTATCGCGATTATAGAGACATAAAAGGCTTATATTGAACCGAGTAAAAATTACATTTTTTTTTAATTTCATATAAAAAAAAAAAAAAAAAAAATTAAGTAACAACACTTTGCCATTAATTAAATGGTGATTGGAGCCTCCATTTAAGCGAATATAGCCTGTGTTTGGGGGCTCCGCTCTTCCTTAGCTAATTATTTTAGAAAAACAAAGAGGCGATATGGTTCGTTCTTGTACAAGTTTATAACACCGATATTACCAGTTCACCCAGCCCTACGATAAGTAACTTTCTATCAAATCTTAGGATCAGAACATCATTATAAAAGACATATAATAGTCTGCTGGGTGAACACAACATGATAGAAAATATTCTTAATGAATGTAGTTTATACATTTACAATTAAAGTAACTTGTCAACAATTAGTATATAAACACATCATCATTACATAACAAATTGACAAGTGACTTTAACATAATATATGTGAGGTCACTTACCATCACACATTTATCAAAAATATTAAAACAAAAAAAAGAACCCGGTAATCATAGCAGTAAATAATTTTCAATAACTTAGGAACTAGACATCTAAAACGCTTTAAAATACACACCAACCAACTTAAAAGTATTTAAAAGAAGCGAATAAAATACTACAATAAATAACTAAACAAAGGTAATAAAACTTTGAATACTTTAAGAACACACAATGTGTCAATATTAAGCAGTGCCATACAAGCCACGATAAATTAAAACTACGTAGTAAAAATAAAACAAAATCAGCCTATTTTGAGACAAGCAGTCAAGAGCAGACCCAACCCACTGGTGGCACTCATTCACGAGCATGAGGCATGAACCAGCCATGGCTTCGCTGATCACGGACTCGATTCTCACTCGTTAGAAATTATATTTATCCTTCTTATCGAAAAATATATTTTCAAATTTTAAGTAAAAAGTTGTAAAATAATTTTCTACATCATATTCATGAGATTACACATAAATATTCTTCGATTCACATTTAATTATAGTCGATAAAACGGAACGGTTTTTCCTATGTAGGCATACCTAGGTTACATAGAAATTGTGAAAACGTTGCTTTAAGTAAAATGATTCTACTTACGGTAAAGTAGCAATGACATCGTTTCGGCAAATTATGCACACGGAATTCCGCTATGTCCCAGCCTTATCGGACCCGAGAATATACTTTTTTTTATATTTGAGATTTTTGTGATAATTTTTATCAATAAATACAGTGATATTTTATCTTCGATAACATAACTCGATTCATAATCGATATAATTGAACAAATAATTGAACTATCTGTTAGACATTTTACGTCAAGCACTATGCGACCATAGATTAGACAATATTTTTGCTTCGATAAATAACCTCACTTTTCTTCTTAAAATTTTCAACTAAATTTTAAAAATGTTTAACAAACTACGATCTTTGAAACAAATTAGTGAGATATAAGTTGAAACCTTCTAATTACTTATGAATGTGTTTTTAAATACATTTAGTGGCCGAAAGTGTGAGAATTTTTAATGAAACAGGTTTGTTTACATTTTCATTAAATTGGATTGAGACAGAGTATAGTACAACTACGTACTTAAAGTTTGAAGTTTCGGCTATGTTGCAAAAGCCGTGGTCACAACAACATAGCCGAAACGTCAAGCTGTATGTACATAGTTGTACTATATAACGAATGTCGCGTTTTAGTGCCTTTGTTTTAATTTATAATGATAATAGAACGCGAAAGTTTGAAATCTTATATTTCTAAGTTTCCAGGAAGTACAGCTAATAAGTAAGTACAGTTAAAAATATAGGCTTAGATTTAGCTGTTTAGTGTCGGCTTAGAATAGCACTACCCCCTCTCATCCCGTGGGTGTCGTAAAAGGCGACTAAGGGATTCAGCCTTCAGGAGATGGGCAGCAGCGTCTCCTACATACTTGGCCATACTGCGATCGCCAACACGCCTGCCAAGCGTGGCGATTATGGCAAACCCCCCCTTTTTGGGGGAGGCCTATGCCCAGCAGTAGGTGATATATGGCTGAGACGACGACGACAGCAAACAAACACTTGAGTTTTCGTACCTAATACATTTTTCTTGAAAGTAACGTTAGGTTTAAACAAAGTTAAAGTGAATGAGTACCTATGAATGCGGAAAGAATGGAAGATTTCTGATTATTCAATGAGTTTGAAACGATTACATCAGTAAAGATAATTTTGAAGTTTTATTGCGCAAGGAATATTGATGAAAATTGGTATAGGGAGAATTTATTTCAAGAATTATCAACTGACTGAGATTTTGCCCGCGTATTATGAAGGGTCATAGCGTTACGTTGAATGTATAACCAACCTGAATGTAATAGATCAAATGCTAACAAAACTTCGTCTCTTGTTTCCAGAAACAAACACTTAAGGTGTCGTACCTAAAAATAAATTACGTTTATATATTGCAGACAATGGGCATTCTTAAAAAAATATAATATTCTATACTTAGCTAGTAATAAAAGCTGAACACAAACATTTTTTAAAATAAAAGTAAATGAGTATGAATGCAGAAAGAATGAAAGTTTCCCGATTATCCAATGTTTTACCGTTTTTAAGTTTGACACGTGGTAAATCATTTCCTCGTTGCTCCCTTCAGGGAACGGAAGTTGGTTCTTGACAAGTTTATATCAGTTAAGATAACTTTGATGTTTTATGCCGCAGGAATTTTGATGAATATTGGTATTCAGAAATGGTGGGATTTTTGGGTTTGATGATAAAGGATGGCGTGCAAATGAGGAGGCCTACATAGATTTCGGTGTATTCTTAAGTAACTCGTGCAGGTGCTTCCATAAAGCACTATTTGGTGGAGTGGAATGGATGATGAAGACCACACATGTTCATCGGAGCTATTAAATACTAAGTATATCACGGGTGTGATACGATTCCTAAGCAATTACGCACTTCATGATGAACATGTTTTTTTTTTGTGTAAGTTGTTAAGCTCAGTACGAGCTTATCTAACACAAAAAAAATAACCAATTAAAAACCGATTTCAAAGAGGTAAATATAAAAATGAAAATGAAAAAATACCAAATAATAAAACCCCATAATTAAAACAGAAACCGTCTTCGAAATATACTTTTTGGAGTCAGTGCCAGCCAGGGCATCAATGGTGTATTGCACTTCTAATTATAGGTAAGTGCCTACGTTCAGTTTTTTCATTCTAGTTGGCACCGACACCGATTTTGAAGACGGTTTCTGTTGTATCATGCGGTTATAATTTTTGGTTATTTTTTTTTGTTTTCATTTTTATGAAAAAAACCTTTTACTTTTTAAACCTACTTCAAAAAGGAAAAGGTTTTTTTGAAGTAGGTTTTTTACTTTCAAAGGTAGAGTATTTTTTTTTCCTAGAAAATATTTAAAAACATCAGAATTAAGTTCAAAGCAAAAATTCCCGTCACATTTTTTCATACGCACGCTTGGTAAATACGCCGTTCTATCATAATACCTTCAGGCAAGCGAATATCGTATTAAAATCGAAATTCAATTCATGCACAGTATTGCACAGGACGTGTCTAAAACTGAGGCTCTAAAAAGGGCGCTAACGCAATATTGATAAATGAATATTAAACAAGAAAATATACTAGGAAAAAGTAACTAGACTCATGAGACTAGACATGAGACTAGTTGCTTTTTTCTAGTATATTATAAAAAAGGATTGTAAAATGCAAAATTAAAAAGTTACAATTTGATAAATGAATTCTCTAACAGTTCATTTAATTCTTTATTTTCTTTGGAGTTTAGAACTGTGTCAGTGTAGCAGAATTTGCTTTTAATTTTTTGAAGGCAATAAAACTTACTAATAGCAAATTCAATAGGAAATAAATAGATTTTTTTATGTATGTACTATAAGCAGCCTCTTAGCCTTCATCATTGCTGAAAACATTGTTGCTATGGCGTCAGACTTTAATAAGATGGTGGTAGCTAGCCAGGCGGACTTACTACAACATGTTCTACCACCAACCAAACCGAATACAATATATACCCCCGCTGAGAATCGAACCCGGGACCTCTGGTTCTGATACCATGGTTGTTACCACTAGACCACAGAGTCGGTTAAAATTCATTTAGCAATATTGCATTAGCGCCCTTTTTAGATCCTCTGCTCTGCAGCTCGAAAACTCTGCCAATGAAAGTTGGCAACTGCCAATATTTGAAGAGCACTTTACTGTAGGCAGAGTTTTCGAGCCAGTTCAAACTTAGTTATCATAATTAACTTTTATAGAAATTTTATTTATTGCTTGTCTAGTTCATTACCTCTCTATTTATGTTTATGCTTAGAAATAAAAAAAAGTGTTAGTATCCTATCCTTCCTGTTACTCGTAATAATATTAAAGATGCGAAAATTTGTTAAAATGTTTGGATGGATGGATGTTTGTTATTCTTTCACCCAAATACTACCTAGAACGGATTTGGTTGTAATTTAGCACACAGATAGTAGATAGCCTCGAATAAAACATAGAATACTTTTTATTCCAATATCCCACGGGAAGGAGAACCACGTGACTGAAATCGCGGGCGGCCGATAGTTTGCAATCGATGCGACGAAAATCTCTACTGCGTACGGGAAAGTAAAGTACAAAGTCACTTAAAGGCTTTGGTTTTAATGTAATAATATTATTTTATGATTTTGTAATTTATGCATTTTTCAATGCTATTTTTATACATATGGTAAATTTTAAATAGAAAAATAAACAACGCTGGCCTACAGCGTATTAAAAAATATAAAAGTATTGGAGAATTTCGACGGTGGTTCGCAAGTCTCGGTAGCTCAGCGGTTAGAGCATTGGACCGGATTTCCAAAGGTCGCGGGTTCGATTCCCGTCTGAGAATTCACTTGTGGCCGAGTTAATTTTTTTCCAATATTTTTCTATTTAAAATTTACCATAAGTAATAATATTAGCTAGTACAACGGCCCAATAAACCCCTACTTGTTTACATAGCCCTAATCGTTGAAAATTAATGTAGGCTCAGTACGACATAATCGGATTAAGCGGCAAACCTCCGCACGAGCGGAGAATTTATTCGCACACACGTGTGTTCACATGCTCACACTTTGAACACAAAGTGTGTAAGACGCCGAAGCAGAGAGTACACCCAGAATAATGTCCCATTTCTCGCACGCACACGCATGATGTTACGCAGGCAAGCGGGACTATTTTGTCAAAATTTGACGTTGGAGTATACGTTTAGAGAGTTTACTATCTGACCAAGACAATAAGGCGCATGACAGCTGAGAAAAGCTTAAAAAATATAGGTAAAAAACCAAAATTTCAAAGCGGTAATCAATCAGGTAACCACTGTAGCTCTAATTAATCACATAACAACAGAAATGCGGTGATAGAAGTGGGTTGCAGGTGCCAAAAGTGCAAAACCACATTCCTGTCATGCGCCTAATTGTCTTGGTCGTGTAGTATATGAGGGTCTCCCTCTCTTACGTTCTAGGAGCACTAGAAATCGACTCCTAAACGTTATGTATTAGGGCCCATGCTCGACAATTTCAGATAAAATGACACATGAATGAGAAGTACTACTTATATCGACTATTTTACATGACATGACAAAACATGAACATTTTGTTATACCTATATCAAGACCCAAGATGCGTACCCTTCCAAAAAGCTGTTACTATAGGTGCATCCAAATATTTAATAAAAAAATTGGATATTAATAGGTTTAAGATTGCGCTGTATAGATGGCTAGGTGATAAAATGTGTTACAGCGTTAGGGAGTATTATATTTAGATAGCAAGCAATAAACATACCGTTGATGGTTTCTGAAAACTCCTTCCATTTTAAACCTGTAGTTTGAACACATGTGCACTAATGCCACGTCAAAATGTAGCACGTCGCACATTTTCATCATTGAAATGACCATAGATATATAGTAAGAGAGTGACATTGACGATTTTTTTTCTCTTTTTACAACGATCCGATGACATACAGCCAATTTAATTCAATTTATTATTTCTTATTCCACCTTTTTTGACATTATGCTATTAATTAAATAAGACATGGATCATTCGACATTTTGTTTTAGTTTAGTGATTTTGATTGACATTGTAATTTTTTCATTTATTTATTTTTCATAATTATTTTATTTTGTATCGTTCATAATGACATGAAATGTGAAATGACACATTATATTAATTCAATTGTTTTTGAGAGTTTTAACCAGGATCAATAAAATTCATTAGGCTGAGTTGCACCAGTTAACTTTAACAGATGTTTGCGTGTCAAAGCTGTCAGAACCTATACATTTTTCCACAGTTCAAGTTACAGTTATCGTTAAAGTTAGATGGTGCGATCCACCCTAGTGTCACAAATAAAACCTACAGTGCCAAAACAGTAGTAACCTTGGTGAGTGAGGCAAGTTCTATGAGTATGTACCAACTCTGGTGAGTCAGGGAATAGCGAGATCGGTCCTTCTAGTAACTTTTTATTTTGTGCGTCGAAATAAAACTTAGAGTGACGCAATGACGTCATCATATTAGCAAAATGAACTTTATCATCATCAGGTATTCTTTTAATATACTGCTGGGCCACAGGTGTTGGATGTAAGTGTGTAATGTAAGGTCGACGTAAAATCATAAAATTTTCACATATCCCATGATCAAAGATATAACTGCTGCTGATCGAACAATTTCTATACTTGGACGAATTAACCATTCGTCCAAGTTTCTATACCAATGAGAGTCCTCTCGAGAACGTTTTTCTCGCCATTGAATAGTTCAAGGCCCCATAGCTTCCATCCCTAATTTAAAAAGTTCGCGGCAAAAGTCAGCATCTGTTCTTTCCCATGATACAGCAAAAAACAACCTAATAGTTTTGGAAAAGAAATATCTAAGTACATGTTCTTAAAATAACACTCCATCTTGTACTCCGCAAGACAATAATCTGAGTTTCAATTTACCCGTGTTGTCTTCACATAAAGAAATCGTTTAAGGTTTTATACGACTTATAAACCTGTTTCGTGAGATTGTGAGCCGAGCTTTATCCCAATGATCTTTTGACACGCATTGCTTTATTTTCTGGGCGATTTTTAGCCTATGCAGACTAATTTAGGGGGGGTTATATGCTACTTAAACAATAATTGAATGTTGGTATAAAGATAGCTTGAAGATAAATAAAGTAAGAAAGAACGAAAACATAGAAAGCAAAACGGAACGGCACAAGATACAAAAAAAAAAATCATTGGCAAACTAACAATATCTCTTCGCCATCATCAGCCACTTCCGTATTCCTAATGATGCGGACATCGTCCCACGCGGGCCCAATGCGGATTGGCGGGTCTTATCGACTACAAATATAGACAGAATAAACGCCTTAACGTGCCTTTCGAGAAATTCCAGAAATTTTTTTTGGTCACCCATCCTGTAACCGAGCATTACGAAAGTTGCTTAGCCGGTACAATCGCAGACCGAGTGTAAAACACTGCTACGCTACAGAACTACATAGGCAGATATTAGTTTTGTTATTATAGGCTCTCTTTCTCTTATCGCATAAGGATATTTAGGATGCCACTGGATGCCACCTCTGGTGTCAGAGTATAAAGATGCCGATAAGGCCTCTGAGTTGGTTTAACGATTGTGATATCTAACCGGATGTTTCATCAAGGTCGCCGCCTTTTTTAAATTTAAAAGCAATACTACAAAAATAATGAGGTAAACCTCGAAGCGCACCTAAAACATAATATTTAAATGAAATTTCCAAATATTTTTAACCGATTCCTCGAAAATATATAAAAATTTCATGCCTTCTGCGCCAGAGGTCCCGGACAAGACAAACATTTGTGTGCATAAACATGTCGATTTGTCTTGGTCTGGGTGTTTAATATGTATATTATGTATGTAATTAAAAAAAGTATATAAGTAGGTATATATATATATTTGTTATCCGTTATCTAGTACCTAACCATAACACAAGTACTTTATAAACTTAACGTGGACGATTGGTGTGTTTGTATGCAATTATTTATTTATTTATTTACAATATTTTTAATTGATTCCTCGATGCACGATATAAGTGCGCTTTGAGGAATACCTCTAAATAATAAGCTGCAAGTACATAAAGGTAACGACGCCAAAACACTTTTTTTATCTTTGTAAATTTTACGCATAAATTAAATATTTCTCCATGAAAATTTTTGAATTGATATTCCACAGATCATCCGCGGCTCCATCTAAAAATTCAACAAAAACAATATATTTAAAGAAATGCCTAAGTAGCACAGAAAGCTGTATAACTACTCACTTTTAGACTTATTTGAAACTCTGTGCTTATTAAGACTCTTCTAAGAGTACACTGGTGATCCTACAGCTGCATAATATCGGTCAGTGATATTTAAACAGCTTAGGCTAATTAAGAGCTGCATTGAGGCTAATTAAGATCGACATAGCCACCATTAATACGCCAAGAGTGCTATAAAGGTATATTTTTAACGACGCTATTCAGCTTTTAACACTTTCTATAGTCTAAACCGTAGTAAGGGCTGTTTAGTGGACAAAATTTCGCTAAATACTGTATAAGAAGGTATATGTGAACTCCTATTACACTGACTTATTAAAAGGGCACATGTGAACTATTATGAAGTGAATAGCTGTGTCATGGATGATATATGGCCCATATTTCAGCATATATCTGAATATGTCTACTGCTAATCAGCCTTTATACTGCCATTGATAGTATCTGCATAGCAGCTGTTTAAACATTCACTAGATGCCTCGCAGCTGCTAAGAGACTCGCTAGTGTATCGAATTAACGGGCTTCTACTTTAGAATGGTTCACATAAGTACCATAAATCAGACGTTATCTGAATAAAAGAACATATGTGGTACTGTAATCAGTCAATGTTACTAGTTGTGTTGTGGGCCATTACCAAAGTATATATTTTATTGTTTTATAACTATGAATTCGCGTAAATCGTAGAAAATAAAAGCGAGGACAGGGAGCATTAGAACAAAATTATCGAAAGAGTACCAAATAATTATAAAGACAGAAGACATAAAACCTTCAAGTCAGGAAGTAACCCAAAGCGTGGCAAATAGTTTGAAACAGGTTGGTTCCGTAAAAAATATTAATCGCAATAGCTCAGAATTACATTAAGTAATTTAAATGGACAGCACAAGAGTGGTACAAATGGCGGCCTTATCGCTAAAGAGCAATTTCTTCCAGGCAACCAGGATTACATACATTTTGAGGATTAAATATCAAATATGGGCCAATTTCATTGATACAATACAAAAGCGTCAAAGTCTACGAGAAAATTCAATTACAATCAAACGCGAGGGCAGTTATCGTTTTACTAAATAAAAATCAAGCGTGACGTCACGTTTGAGTAGGTAACAGCCTACTTAGAGTACGAAAAAACAAGGAACTTATGTTGAGGGTGAAATATTTAGTTTATGTTTATGTTGTCGTACAATTTAATTTTACAATAAAAATAATATAGGTATATATTTGTATTTATTTACTACCCAATTAGAAAAGTTCGCGCGCGCGTAATATGGTGTAGGTAAGTACCTACCTACTACTTAAATAATATCGACAAGAGTAACGGGACGTGACTCAACGCGACATGTAGTAGCTTGACGTCAAGCTGTAAGTACATACGTACCTACTACATAATAAATGTCGCGTTGAGCCCCGTTACTCTTGTTTATAATTACAATGGAACGCGAAAGTTTAAAATCGTATATAAATAGGTAATATCGCTTTGACAATTTTGTAGTAGAAGTTATCCTGCGGGGGTTTTAGATATATAACACACGGATCCCTATGGAATCGGTATAAGAACTGTTTAATTGTTCACACCATGGCTAAAGGTAGAGCTTGTGATTAATTAAAAGTAAATAAAACAGCTTATAGCTGTATACAGTTCACATGTGTAATTTTATTCAGTTTTTTGTAGATTAACAGTACACTAGTGAACTATTAGACAGCCTTTAAAAGAATTTAAGAGTTTTAACTATTCACGTCACTGTTGAACATAAATCCACCATTTCATTGTATAACCTATAAAAAATCCGATTGATTTTTCAACCTTTACGATGTTTTGTGCAAGAAATAGGAATGTATTGCATTCGGTTCTACTTCGTAATATCTTAATAATAACTTTTTATGTCATAATTATTTTTAAAGCATTAAAAACTTTTAGTCAAGTTTACATCACAGCTTATTTATATCACAAAACTAATTCAAAACAGAATATTTTTATGGCGCAATAAAATTTTCTTAAATAATATGTATATATGTATAATGTCAGTAAAATTACATTCCCAATCATTTTTCCTTTATTCCCAGAGAATATGAATATTATCCACCAATTACTATAATTCACTTCAAGTGAAATAACATAAAGTGTTCAATTGTATAGCATTTATCCTTAGACCCGTTTGCTACTTCAAATATTAGTTTACTTAACTACTATTAGTTTACACAGGCAGCAAGCAACCTTTCGCGGTTTAAAATATGTATTAAAGCATACATGTGACATATTTTCTGAATAAAGAGTAACTTGTTATCTCTTAGTCAGTTGAATTTCAGCGCATAATACTGTCGTTACCCTTTATAACACTCTTAAATTTCCGCTACACAGCTCTTTAGCAGCTACGTGAACTTAAGGCAGAATAATTTGTGATGTTACCCTTTATTACACTCTTAAGTTGCTGCTACACAGCTCTTAAGCAGTTATGTGATCTTAAGGCTGAATAATTTGTGCCCATTTAAGAGTTATAAGAGATGCATACGGTCGTATACAGCTTTTATGCAGCTTTCTTATTCAGCTTTAAGCGTGATGAAAATCCGTTATTCGGCTGTAAAACAGCCTCGTGTGCTACTTGGGTGAACACTCTTCTGTTTTTTCGCACGAATTTTTGGTATAGAGAATAAAATATTACTCTCATGTAAATCGCATATATTGTTTGAGTGTTATTGCTGTATACCTATTGAAACTGAAGAATGGGTAACAAGAACAATAAACCTTATTCTAAGCTAGAAGCTTCTACGAATTAATTCGTCCAAGGCTAGAAGGCTTTCATCCGCGCGGTACCTTCTAAATATATATACTTTAATATGTATTGTTAATTAGAAGCTAATTGTTATTATTATAAGGAGTTCAAATTAAAATTCTCGAACAATATGGCAAAGTTTTATAAGTGGAATCTTTCAACAGCTTCACAACCAAAAGTCCTCAATAAGTCGACTCTTATCAGATTAAAAGGCAATCTGCGGGTAAAATTTAATTACTCATCCGTTAAGCAGATGTTTGTAAAAGCTTGGCTTATTGCCGACGAACGCTTTTGCGGGTATAAGTCTGAACGTGATTGCTACAAGAGATTTTTGGCTTATACTCGTATTGAAACGAACATAAGCCAAAAATAGTAAAAGAAAGATAAAAATATTTGTATGGTGGCATACAGAAAACAGTGATCTAATTAAATAAATTGATACAATTTAAATCTAATGTGCAAAATACACAGACCTATATCGAGATAGATGGTAAAAGTGTACCTACCTTGCGTGTGAAAAGTTTGATCCACAATCAAAGTTTTACGACCTTAGTCAGTCCGCTTGAGACTATTGCCATGAAAACACGCGTCACTCAGAAACGAAAATGGTTAATCGTGCAGTGCTTTCTTGCAAGAGCTCGTCAATAACATCACTAAATCTCGCTCGTGAAGCCATTGTAGGTACGAACAATTCGACACACTAGGTTCTCATACAGTTTGAAGCGCTCTTTTGGTCTATCTCGATATATGTGTGTGTTTCCCTACCTTACCCTATCCTAGAGATTGTGACCCAAAGTTCTGTAGCCGAGTAGCACATGTCCGGATTGTCAGGCCGCACAAACAGACCGCACGTGGCGTTCGAATAACGAATGTGGTCTAGTCCGTGTCCGATGTTAGTCCTGTCAGTCAGGTCAGTCATCCCGTGACCACGGCAGCTGTAAAGGTGCCGAAACGTCGGGAAAATCAAAAAACCCCTAAAAACCCTAAAAATACCGACAATTACAACTTAGTTCGTGGAAATATAGCGCGTTTGATATCCGTAAAAGTTGTTTTATTTCAATGAACAGTGCGCGCCAAAACATAAGATGTACATATTTATTCGCTAGGTATAGTTTGCGTAGTATTCTAATAAAAAACGTGTATCACCTCGCGCGTAAACACTTTGGACAAGCTCTTAGTAATATTGACCCCAAAACTCACTTCTTAGGCTTTCATGCGTCCTATGAACTACAAATTGTTACGGTTTAACAACACAAGAGATTTATAGATTTTGTCTGTATTTATTTGAAAGAAAGAAAGAAACAAAATTAATTTTATTGAGACAACAAAAACAAGGAAATTAAACATATTATTAACAATTTACAAACGTATTATTTTGTGTGTTCCTGACCCTGTGGCAACTTTACAGGGGCCTCTCGACGTTATATTGACTGAATAGATAGATAAAATATTTATTCAGAAACCACTACAACACATAACAACCAAAATACATGTTTGAGGCATTACTTAGAAACAAAAGAGAAAACAAACAAAACTTAAAACTAAGCATTCAGCTTAAAAGTAATATACCGGGGTGTGCTGCAGCGGCAGTCTGAAAAGGAACTCAGCTCAGTGTTGATGGTTCCAAGGAACCAGACACTGATTTTCAGCTGCGTCCCTGTCATCGTTTGGTAGGCATCACAAGCAAAGCAATAACACGATGCAAAAAAGTGTACTTAAACACATACACACATAATTGTAAAACCAAGAAATGCATATAAAAAAAGATAAAATATGTGCATTAATAAAAAATACTAAAATATAATTTATGCAAGTAATACATAAAGCACAGCAAACAACAAATACTACGCGACCAAAACAATTAGGCGCATGACAGGAATGCGGTTTCGTATTTTCAAAGCCCGCACCCCGCTTCTTTCATTGAATTTATCCTATTAGCTGATTGATTGGCACTACAGTGATTAACTGACAGAAATTAGCTTCTTGGTTTTATTAGTTTTCAGTTAGTTATTCTATGTTTTTCATAGCTGTTACGCGCCTAAATGTGTTGGACGGGTAGTAGGCAGAAGCAACAAAATTATGATCAAAATATGACTAAATGACAATAAAATTAATATTTGTTTTGGGAGCTCCCACCTAAATACAAGAACTAACTAGACATTAGTCATTCGCTTACGTCTATGTGATGATAGGTCAGTTTATAAATAAAACGGTTTTAGTTAAATAATAATACCAGAATTAAACAATATAAAGAAAGCAACTAAGAAACATTTCTCAATCTTTCGTTGAACCTTCAGAAAATTAGAAACATCAGACAGAGCAAAAGTTAGCGTAATGAATACTTTTCATGTACTTACTCACGAACAACTCGTGTGCCGAAATGGCGAGTGAGAAGTAGGTACCTATTAAAATGAATAAAAGAAGGATATCAAACGGATTTCAAGATGAGAAAATGCCTTTTCAAATTGTATACACGATCCATTTTATGCCGAATACAGGAAAGTAATTTGTACATGCTCTTAATTATTATTAAAAGTAAATGATAAACCTACCCACATAATAGATGAGACCATTATTCAAGTATTATACTTATATGTTCAGCTGTCTGAATACTACCGCTGTTGATTTTGTCATGAGAAAATAAATGTTTGTTAGAAGTTGTGACTTGTGCGTATTTAGGAATACATATCTATTTATTTTATTTATGCCTTCTGTAAGCCCTGCGGAAGACTTTGTAAGAAAGAAAGAAACTCGTCAAGGACTGTTATTTCAGTTAACATCGGCGTACGGCTATTAATTTCGTATAAACCTACCCTTGACAATTCTATTATCGAGAACTTAAAATAGAAGTTAGAGTAAGTTAACGATCTGCGGGCCAACCATTATCTATTAGAAACCATCATGTCATGAGAACGTTTTGGTTGCGCTTTGTTTTTATTGAAGTTGTCACATTTTGACGCACTTCACACTTCAGAGGCGATTATTGAGCGTCAGACTTCCGTCAAAAAGCAAGCTTACTTTATGACATTCGTAGTACGAAATATCATTGTAAGATTGAAACAATACTGCGCTGAGAGATGGCGGTAGGCCCGAGGGGCAATAGATAGACAACATAAATATTAAATCGAAATACAGCAAGCAGGTACAACTACCTACTGGAAGATAAGTTAGTGCAATAGAATAGAAAAAATAGAAAATAGAAAAATATTTATTTTGACATCACACAAAGGTACACATTAACACAAACATATTACATAGAAGTATGAAAAAAAGTACAAATTAAACAAAAAAGAAAGAATTCAAACAAAATAACAATAAAAAAGAAACGCGTACAGTCGTGTGATGACAAAACTGTGCTCAGCTCATAGCAGCAAGCATCAGATAGCTATTGCTGCACTGGTATTCTGCTGAGCACAGAAGTGACATCAGAGACGAACAATATTCTACTTATACACTACAACATTCTACTTCTGCTGGACGACTATGTGGTTTGATCGAGTAATTAGTTTTCGTGTATTGGGTCAACAACAATGTTGCTTGATGGACGTAAAGGTCAAGGTGTTATTTCGTTATAATCTGTGCTTCTTTTCCGATATCGGAATTAGTTCCACTCTGAAAGTAGAATTGTGAGACATTTATGTCAAGAATATTGATTCACCCGCGACTTCGTTCGCTTGGAATTCGGTAATATCGCACTCCTTAGGATTCCTTCAATATTTCGCGACAATAAATTACGTTAGCTTCCATTGATAGCAATAATTTATTTTTATTGACACACGATAAGAAAATTGATCTATATTTTGTATTCTTACAAAAATATAGATCAATTTTCTTATCTTACATCTAGATACATCTTACATCTTAGATCTAGAAATTTATATAAATAATCCCCAACGAGTCACATCCGTTACAATCTAAACAAGGACGTTTAAAAACGAATTGAACTCATTGTTAATATGTAACAGATTGAGAAGATTTTATCCCTAAAGCCTAATATCCTACCTTTGGTTAGAACTTTTTTTTTTGGTTTGGTAGACGACCTGTTTGGCGCAGAGGTACTAACGCCGCCTTCTGCGCCAGGGGGCCCGGGTTCGATCCCCGGACAAGATAAATATTTGTGTGCATGAACATGTCTATTTGTCTTGGTCTGGGTGTTTAATATGTATATTATGTATGTATTTACAAAAAAAAAAGTATACAAGTATGTTTTCCGTTATCTAGTATCCATAACACAAGTTCTTCACGATACTTAATGTGGACTAGATAATTGGTGTGATTGTATGGAAATATTTATTTGGTTGTCTCATTGGGAATTATTTTATAAATTGTTCTCCCAACGAGTAAACCTGTGATTCGATGGGATTATTTTCCCAACGAGTAAGTGTGACACAACAAACGATAAAATATAGCATGCCCTTCTCCTAGATCCAAAGTGTACCGGTACAAGTAATAAGTCACCAGATAGTTCTAAAAATTTACCATTTTACAAATTTAAATCTATATTGCACAAATTTCTTATCGATAAATGTTATTATACCATTCAAGACTATTTAGATGATAAATTTTAAAATGTATGTAATCATGATTCTATTTACCTAACATTTTTTTTTAACCATATATTGTCAACAATGATCGAATGACCGAATAATAATGTAATAAGTAGTAATTTTTGACACTTAATATAAATTGACATTGAATTGTAATAATATGTTGACATTTTTTTTTATCTATTCAATTCCTTATTTGACATTAATATTTGTACATCGTTTAATTTTAACGGTAGACATGTTAAGGCACAAAATTAATTAAGACTATCTTATACCATATGTTGTTACAAATAAAGATTTTGATTTGATAGCCGTGAAATGGTGAAAGATAGGCAGAAGTAGGCAAGTGTAGAGCTTTTTGCTACCAACAACCCTGATAGAAGACACAGGTTTGTGGTTGGTTTTGTTCAGGCTAGTTGGTGGCCAAAGACCTACTTTCAAACTCCAAAAAAAAAACTTTTAAAAAACTCTTAAGAAAAAAAAATTGAAAATGATACAAGATTGTCTCGTTGCAACTTGCGATTCACCAACAATATACATTTCTAATAATTCTGATGCACAAACAGTTCATGACAAAGTTTGAATTCAAAGCATGCCGTTTGGTCTTGGTTCTGGATTAGAAGTTAAATGTAGGTAGTATATAATATAATGCGCTGCTAAATATTAACCCTTAAACCGCAGACGCAGTTAATAGTTTGCCTTTACCGAGGTAGCAAGGTCACGTTAAGGTGCGATACACATCGCCGTAGGCTGGGTTACCCTTAATAACTTAAGTCAGGTCAGGACCGTGGCCTTTCAAATATGATGAGGATTTAATAAGTATGATGTTATTAATAAGGACGGGTCGCGGTTATTCGAGGGGTAAGTATAATTCTGTTTTAAACTGAGAAAAATATTAGACAGTTACCCTAGCGAGACCGGCTTTTATCAACACTCGTATGAAAAAAATAAAAAGAATTTATTCGGCTAACAAACAGTTTTACACATAGAAACAATAGTACTTAACAATAACAAATAATATCATAGTAGCCGAAATGGTCTCCGACCTCAGCTTCTGTCACATATTAATGTGACGATGGTTTCCAGGCGGAACCAGAGAGTATTATATATAGAGGCACTTTGCATTTTGCATTTTTTTTCAATGATATTTATATACTTATGGTAAATTTTAAATACTTTTTTTTTAATAATCACCTCAAATGAATTCTCAGATTTCCCAAAGGTCGTGGGTTCGACTACCATCTGAGAATTAACTTGTGGCAGAGTTGTTTTTTTCAAATATTTTTCTAATTAAAATATACCATACTTATATTATATTTGTTTACTGTAAGTTTCTAAAGACAACTATTTCAGTTCCATGTACTTGTATAATCATTGTTCCTGCCAACGGACGAATTGAAGTTGTCAAATTTTGACACACTTCAGACTTTGAAGGCACAAAACTTCTGTCGGAATTCGGAAAATAAGCTAATTTTGGTACGTGGTACGAAATAGCATATTTGTTACGATTGAAACAATACTGTGTAACGATGCCATTTCGTTCTAGCCTTATGGATGGATAAAACCTCCATAATGGCTGGAAACTCCGTAGTTTCACTCTATGGGAATCAAATTATATTTTTATCTGTTCTGTCTAAATTCAATTTTTCTCCGTTTCACGATCCCTATTCAGCTCATTTTGACTTAATCTTACAAAAACCATCAAGCTGAACAAAGCTCTTTTAACATAACCATATTTATCTAAAGTTGTGGATAAAGGAAGCTGTCCCTTCATAATTATTACTACTATATCAGGAACCCGTGTATCGGGTAAGCATAACTACCTACTTTCTTACTCATTGTTTAGATTATTTATAACTAGGACTTTTGCTATATCCATGTATTTTCATTTTGTTACAGTTCCTTTTCCTAATTACTATAAATAAAACAAGTCGCCTTTAGAACAATACTTTTATTTCATCTTCTATTACTAAATGAGTGCGGCGGTTCCGAAGTTCCGGCGACTGTAGTGCTGCCGGACCAGGAGCCCCGCTACAACTGCGCTAAGAAATGGCGGTAAGCACCCAGCCCCCTAATTGTCTAATTTTAAAATCTATCACAATCCCTTTCAAAGGTATTGTAATTATGATAGTGATATATGGAATTGTGTAACATATAGTCGCAATCCCTTTCAGAACGAAGAATGATGTTTTAAAAGACACTACTTTATTTGACACTTCATATGCAAGATATTTAAATTTAATTCGCAATATTATAATTCAGTAACATCTGGGTTAATACTAATACAAGTATAACATGAAAAGCCGTGTTGTTTTATTCAAATGCAAGATAAAATTGAGTGACCTACTTACACTGATCACGATGGTTCGGTCCATTAACCTATTTCGATGAATGAAACAGAAACAAATAGGTGTATTCGAATGTACGCTTCCGTTGTAGGTAGTCGTTAGAATAAAAATGTAATAATAAGGAGACTTTAAATAAATAAACACCAGCCCCTTTAGGATGAACGCGCCATTTTGTATACAATAGGTTATTACACCTTTTTTTGAAAATTGGTTTAAATTTTTCCTGAGGTTGTAATGAACCATTAGAATTTTTATTTCAATTTTAAATAACGGAAAAATTACTTATACTCACTTTTTATTTAATATTTAATGCAATATATGACTCTACAAAAGATCAAGCAAAACAACAAAAAATCAAGTTTGTTTACTAACAGACTGACTATAAATTTTTATATTAATTTTACTACGAATTATGCCGAAAAAAACGTATACTTTTTATAATCAGCTTGTAAGTGTAATATAGCAACTTAGATCGCGTGCTGTCCAGCCTTAGTGAAGCGTGAGCAAAATAATAGGGCTATTAGTATGATTAAAAACGCTACAATAGCAATCAGTGTAATGTGACTTGAGTGGTTCGGTCACAAGTTATGCCTTTGGTTGATTTCCGTGTAAGCATATTTTTTGGGAACTTTTGAGTGACAATCTTGGAGGTTTAATTTTTTTTATCTTGTAAAACAATAGTAGTTTTTAATCTACAATGGAGAAACGCTTAACCTTCTGCATACCTGTTGTCAGGTTGCTCAAACTTCAAACTTTTATTTGCTGTCAAAGGGGAACTTTGACCAACGCCATTAAACACATTTTAGAGCTAAACATATTTAAAATGACATTGTCATTTCAGTCATTTCTTCGAAGTCACAAGTAACAAAGCAATGTTTTAAATATACCAATTTATCGCTAAATGTATTTTGTTGCAGTTGGTGAGAGTCACCCTAAGTGTTTACAAGTTCTTAAATTTATTAAATACACTTTCAACTGAGACACCTTGTACAAGGTATTACATATTTAGTTAATTAAATAACTAGGTAATTTTATTAATATTCTCATTAAATTAAATTAAAATTCATTATTATATTATATTAACATTTGTATGCTATTTGAGATGGCTAAATAGTTTAAGCTTCTAGTTAATTACTTTTAAGACCCATCTTGTATCCGTATTTAAAGCAAATAAATATATTTGTCTGTCTGCAGTGTGTGAACATGCTTTTGAGGGACCCACCCACTACATCAGGTTTGATAAGCCACAGATCCTCGCCAGGGAACAAAAATTTGTCCCCAGAATGCTGCGTGAGGCTATTGAAATCACCAAATACCCAAACTTCAATAGAGATGATGGGTGGAAGATTCCACCAGCTTGGGACCCTATTAAAGTAAATTAAAGTTAACTAAATTAAAGTCTCAACCCAAATCACGCACAGCAAGACCCAAAGATACGGTTAGCTCTTTTTGTAGATAAATAAATATAAAAAAGTAAAGGTGGAGACAACATATCCTAATTTTTATAAAGATGGAGGTCGGCCCGCTTTCGAAGTTTTCTTGGCAGCTTCTTTCTTCGAAGGTCCTCCCAATTTGTGAACTGCCAGTAGAGTCTTTAGTTTTCTCTTTTCTTAATAATAAAGAATTAAAATAACAATTAAATCAAAATATCAAATCAATAATAATTTGTGCCATAGTAAATGTCTAACCGTATCCGAACGAAAATAAATTAACTTTTCGAGGGTAGACTTATAAGTAGCCAGTCATCCCGTGACCACGGCAGCTGTAAAGGTGCCGAAACGTCGGGAAAATCAAAAAACCCCTAAAAAACTTAAAAATACGGACAATTACAACTTAGTTCGTGAAAATATAGCGCGTTTGATATCCGTAAAAGTTGTTTTATTTCAAATATATTTGTATTTTGTATTAAAGAATGAAATTAATGTTGACCTATTTCGACTTTTACGATTCCTGTTCTTTGAAAGTCTTATTTAACATTCCCAGTGTCAGTATCTTTTTATTTTTCAGCAACATCAAATTAATGAAATTTTTAATAAATCAAAGATTGTAAATAATTGAGATGTATTTGTAAATATCCATAAAATCCTTTTCGCTTGGCAGTTACCTTCCAATTTAAAAGGCGTTAGGGTATTCTCTATAACATTATATCTTGTAAATTATAAGCTTTGTAAAGTTTACGTGGGCAACCCTGAATTAACTTTACATTATAAAGCTTACCGTAATTTTGGTGAAATACAATGAACCAAAATAAAAATTTTGGTTTTATGGTTTAGACAGGTATTTGAGTTAGTACTGATTTTGTAAGGGTCGGTTAAATACTACTATTTAACCGATCGACTAAAAAACTTTTTGAGCAACAAAAATACTAGGTAAGCGACTTAGTCTCCAATCTAACTTGATCTAACCTAACCTAAACCTATTCTTTCCGCAACCTAACTTAGACTTTTAGTAGCTTAATATAGTAATTTTTACTCGAATAGTTTATTTTATTTCTTTTCGAAGAAAATCCGAGCTTGATTTTTATTTTAATAAGCCTTAATGCACTCATTGTGCAATAGATTTACAAATGTATATAAAACTAACCAATTTTGTACAAGATATCAATTTAAGAAAATGTTCAATTCCAAGGCAATTTTCGGACCATGAATACTTTACTTAATGGAAGAATTTCTCATAATTTGAATAGGAATCCTTAATATATAGTGATAATAATTTAAGTTTATTTCATAGTAAAACAAATATATAGAAATCTTTCTTTTGTTTATTTTGTTTTATATAAAACGTACTTATAAGAGCCGGTAGCGTAATATCAATAGTAAAAAGAAAAGTAAAACCCTGAGTTTTTAAACATCGCAACTTAAAAATAAGCACAAAAGTAACGAGTTTCAGGAAAAGTGTCACACAAGACAATTGATTTTTAATTGTCCCTATAGACGTTATGTAAATGAGAGTTTCCAAATGCTACCAATTACTATTCTCCTCACAATACTACAATGTTACGGAGTAACAGTTACTCCGTGATTTTGGCGCATGTAACTGCACCGAAATATCAGGGAATCGGGAGAAAATACAAAATCCCGTTTTCATAATAATTATAGTAATAGTGACCATGTTAAAATTAAATAAAATTATTCCTTTAAAGGTTACATACAAACAAAACACAGCCAAATACCACAAAAACAAAGAGTCATCGGGTATAAAACTCCATACGTAGCCGACTCATTTTATTTATATAACAACCTTCCCAGAGTTTGACGCAAGATTTACATCCAGTCGAAATAAACCCGAAAAGCGTCTCTCCTCCGTCACACAGTCACGACAGATCAGTAAACAGTTTTGGTTTATTAACTCTGTCGCAAATACTTTAGTATGTACAAATTAATAGGATTTTTTCCTTATTAAAAGGATGGCTGTTAACAAGGATACGCATGAAGTTGAAAGCGGTCGCTGTATATTAGGAAAGAGTATTTATTCATTTTTGAAGCCGTGGTTAAACATATAGTATTATTTTATACAAAGAATATAAAATTCGTACCGTTACTGTACCTCTGTTCCTTTTAAATGACGCCGGTAAGCTTTTCAAGAAAGATATTTTGTACGATATGAAGTAGCTTTCTTGTGGATTTTTTATAAGCTTTCTTAATAAAAGTCTTGTACGATATGCACGTTTCTTCGGAAAAGTTCTTATAATAATGATAATACTGTCTAATCCATCTCACTATTTTGATGCTTATTAAATACCACCAGTCGGTATAGAAAAATTACAATATTCCATAGTTAAACAGTAATACGACAAGTTACAAATGTTATTCCGATTTAATTCCTTTCGCTGTAAAAGATATTACTTACGAAATATTTTTCCATTTGCTTTTAATTCCTTTTGAAGCTGCTCAATGTGCTCAGCAAAAAATAATCTTCCCCCATTATCCCGAGTGATTCATGGTTGACTGTTCAATAAGGGGTAAGCACTCCTTATAATCGCTCTTAGAAAGCGTTGCACGCGATGTAAAGTCGAGTAATTTTAGCGGCGTTAAATAATCTTCATGTTTTTAAGATTTATCGCATCGCAAGTAATAACTTTGCCATTCATTTTGGTACAGTGTTCATATGAAGTATATTTAATTTTTACTCTAAAGACATAGAGGAATAGAACAAAAATTATGATGAATAATTTCTTCCAATCAGTTCAACAAATGCGAAATGACTTCTTTGTTATAATATGTCACGTTTTAATGTTTCCTAACCGGGCCTTTATGTCGTCGTCTCAGCCACTTAACACCCACTGCTGGGTATAGGCCTCCCCCAAAAGGGGGAGTTTGCCATAATCGCTACGCTTGGCAGTCGGGTTGGCCATCGCAGTATGGCCAAGTTTGTAGGAGACGCTGCTGCCCGTCTCCTGAAGGCTGAGTCCCTTAGTCGCCTTTTAAAAAACGTAAGAAGGCAGAGTGTTCCACTTCTTTGCCACTCTCAAGGCACGGAAATTAGCCATATCTTAGAGACAATAATTTTTCATCCAAATTTACATGTAGTGGGAAAAGAAGTTCTACTGCCTGGCCGTTAACAAATGGCTTACGTCCGGAATGCCGCGTCGTCGTATTTCTGTCGTATCTTATGTTTGTTCCCGTATTGGACAGGGGAACTCTTGTCGAGATTAAGCTGGTATTGTTTCTCTCTGTACGTATTAGGTATCACGTACTTTTGTGTTTATTGGAGAGTAGATTCTCGTTTCTTTGTGTTTGTGGAATGTTTTATGAGTGTACTTGTTATTATATGAATCCTAACTAAATATTAAACACGCGAAAGTGTGTTTGTTTGTGCTTTCTTCACGCCCTAACTTATCAACCAATCGTATTGATTTTTGGCATAGAGTTAGTTGAAAGGGCGGAGAGTAACATACAATACAAGGCTACTTTTTATCCCGAAATTCCTATAGGAACGGTGACCACGTGGGTGGAAGCTAGTATCAAAATAAATACATATTTCTTTCACTAACACTTTGTAAGAAATAATAATAATAAATAATAATAATAATTGCATACAATCACACTAATTATCCAGCCCACGTTAAGTTTCATGAAGAACTTGTGTTATGGATACTAGATAACGGATAAACATACTAAACATCTAAACATATAAACAGAAATATATTTTTATTTATGATTCAAGAGTGTCTGGTGTCTTCAAACCTAATAATGTCTGTATTAAGGGCTACCAGGTCTGTATAAAGTAAAAAATATTAAATACTTTGTGTTAAATTTAATTCTAATATTATTTTTATTTATGATTGCAATGTAAGGCTTTAAGGATAGACAATATATTTTCGCAGAAATTATATAAACAGCCAAATATAACAGGCTGACACTCATCACGCAAAAATTTGCACCTATTGGGATTAAACGCTGGAAGTCGTCAATATAACTTGTTTGTTGACATTTTATTTTTAATGGGAATTAGGACTATAAGATAATAATTAAGATAATATATGATAAGTACAAACTTATCTACGTTTCATAGATTGTTTAAGTAGCATTTTTCTATACACAAATATAAAATTTTTCAAGATTTTTTATTGTAAAGATTTCATATGCGCAAGTCTATTAAAAGCTTACACAACATTCTTTAAACTATTTATAAGACATTAACTCAGACATTTTACTACTACCTACACATATTATACTTGTGAAATGCAAAGATAGATTTTAGTGTTTTCGCAACAAATATCTAAGGTATGATATTTTAAAAATGAATATTATATATTTTTGAAACCCGCTTTTGTCTTGAACTCACAAAAAACGGTTACCAAAACGGTCCGTCACGTCACGATGCGAAAAGTATCGAAATATCAGAATATTTTCCATTACGGATACTGCATTTGACAGAAGTTGGAATCAAACGGTGTCTTTCAATGTAAACAAGTAAACATCGCGTTTCCAGAAAGTAAATTCGAGTGTGCGACTGACAGTGGAGTTTCCGAATACCGTTTGCCGTTTATTTTTTTTATTACATAATAATTATTATTAGGTAGGTACTTGCCGCCGTGTGGTGACGGCCTGAGAATTCAAATGTCACCACTCCCTTACATGCCTGGGGATGTCGTAAGAGTCGACTAAGAGGCTCGACGCATTGAAAACCTGTGCGATAGAAGGAAAACTTGAAACAAACCCTCTACCAACCCGTCTGGCCAGCGCGGTAGCAATAGCCTCCTATGAACGCCACAACAGGCGTGAGTTGGGAGAGGCCTATGTCCAGCAGTGGACATCCACAGGCTGATGATGGAGGTACTTCATTTAAACAATACAATAATATCTGTAATGGCAAACTACACTAACCAACCGATGAAGTGGACTAATAACATGACTTTGGGCATGATACACACTTCCACATAGTCTTTACTTAATTAAAACAGTATAATAACTCAATAAATTACTATATAGAAATAGTGAATTGCTATATCGAAGGTTACAAAAACACGTATGGATGTTACCTAAATTCGAAAAGCAAACTGGTAAAATCTATATACTTAATTCAGGTTCGCAAAATTTGTGACGACTCGATAGGGACTTTGGCGCGTAGTACGCGGCCGAGTAAGGTATCAAATTAAAGGTACTCGAGTCTATTTGTTCCGAAAACTATAAAATATACAAAATGTTAAACGTGATGATCACAAACTGCAATTAAAGATTTTCGCATAATTTGGAATTTTTCGTCGATCGACGAACCCGAGTATCGGGTTGTAACCGCCCTAGTTAAGGATTAATTTCAATCAGACTTTCCAATATTATCGAAAAATATCAAGAATCTGATAATAAACAAACAGTCGAATGATTACATCCACCGTTTCCGTTTGAACAAAGTCAAATTGCTTATCGTGTGTGCTTTCAACTATTAATTACTCTTACCCACACGGATTCGTGAACTGAAATTTACATAAGCGGTAATGGCCGCAAACTATACATACGCCAGGGTTTCTCAAAGTGGGGTTCGTGAACCCCTAGCTCACACATTTTAACCAGGGGGGTAATTGTCTAATTTTAACATCTATCGCAATCCCTTTCGATTAGTCATTTGAAAGATATTCACATACTTCAGGCATTCACTATTTGACATTTGATAGGAATTGTGATCGGGACGCGTTTTGAAAGGTATTGAATGAACGAAATTGAACTGTCTAAGCGACAAGTGACAGACGAAAATATCTTTCAAATGTATGAAGGGAGTTTCACCCGAGTTCTTTTAGTAATAACACGTGTTGTGAGGCTCCATTTTTAACTCAATCTACCGAACAATCTCTTCACACTACAAAATATATTTACTTGACATTGGCAAAATTCGCGAATTTTATAAGCCATTAATTAAGAAAGGAGAAAAAGAAGAAATGTATGAAGAAGTGTCAAATGAAGTGTCATTTAAAATCTCATTCGTTCCGATAGGGATTGCGACTTTATGTTATACAATTATATAAATCACTATCACAATCACAATACCTTTGAAAAGGATTGTGATTTTGAAATTAGACCATTAGGGGGCAGTCTTCGCACTGCCTACGAACAACCGAAATGATGCACTCACACAGACACGCGTTGCTACACGTGCGCTTGCAGCTGTTTTACAAGTGAAAACCAGTGAGGATTGTGAGCAGCGCGTGTCGGCCGAGTGTAACGACGGTTTATGTTTAGACTGTGCCTAGGGGTCCGTTATTAGGCCCAAATTTGCGCAATGGCGGCTAATATTAAAATTGTCTAAAATTATTGCTCAATTCGACAGAATTTGCCAAAAGAAACAAAGTCTAACTATCTCATTAATACCTACTTAAAGGTGACCGTCCAGCATTCCATAGAAAGACTTGACAATGCAGCAGGTACAAAGTGAATGAAAATCGAAAGGATATAAAAATTTCACTCGTATGAGTTGAAAAAACATTTAAGTCTAGCCAACTCGTCACAATTATGTAAAAAAAAAAAAAAATTTTCGTACCATCACCAAACATAATTTAAATTGTACTCTATTGGCTCGTTGACTATGAAAATATTTCTAGATACTAGTGCCTTTGGTACAGCGCGGTGGGAGCGACTGAAAAAGAAAGAATTACTCTTTGTTGCTATGAAAATATTTCTATAGAAACTAGCGCCATCTGGTAATCGATGGGACCAACTGAGATTTCGTAGAATTTCGTTACGTTTAAGTCACTTAATAATTTTTTTATTTTTTTTGAATAATAATTATAGAATTTGTTTATTCTCTTAATAAATTATACTCTGTGACCATACATAATGTTTTAGACCCTCTGACAATGACAACCTACAAGTGTTTGCACTATCGTTATGTCAAGAATACCTTCGTTCGTTTAAAAAAATAATATAAAAAAAATTGGCCAGCTCCAGAATTTTAATTATAACATGAGGTCATTCGGTTTTAAGGCTTATTAATTACAACTTTCATTATGCCAGGTGCTTGTCAGGGGAATATTGAATTTAAGTCTCCTTTCTTTTTGACATTCACTGTTTTTGCTAAAGTACTTTCATTGGAAAAAATTTTTTTTTCTTCGTTTAACTGCAAACTTAACATAACCTCACCACCAGAATAGCTAAATGCTCACCAAATTATAGTCAAATCAACAATTGAGCATTTGGTATTTTATGGGGAAAATTTAAGTACTTTTGTTGTTTAAGACCTAGGACTACCTAACAATACTGAAGTTCAGGACCAGGGCCACTATCACTAAGTGATAGCGTGTGGCCCTGGTCCGCTTCCGCTATTAATAAAATAATACTTAATAAAACACATGCAACCTCCTTTTTTGGAAGTCGGGTAAATAGAAGTTCTAACTGCTCAACTCCCTTTAGGAAGAGCAGCAGTATTCAAAAAATCTATTCACTCTACATAATATGTAGGTCCAATCATCATTAATAGTCAGATTAGACATTCTACTAAATATGTTTGTATCATGAACTCGATAGCGCGTTTCAGGAGTTATCAGCGCCATCTGTTTGTCCGTTATTGTAACATTATCGTTAAAACCATAACCATAATCCATCCATAAAAGATGTCCTGAATGGCTGGTAGGGAAAAAAAATTTTGGACTATTCGAAAGTACTTATCTATAAGTCTATTTGAATAAAAATCTTTGAATTTGAATCATCATCATCAATCCAGATACATTTTTTCAACTAATCATTTTGATCATTAATCAAAACGATTTGTTGAATAAACTTATTGAAATGTTCGATCCCCATCTGAGACAATCATTGCATATTTTTTCGTGTTTGGGAGTTAGTGTATATATCACAGACATAGATCTAAAATATATATTATCATTACCTTTATTTGAAACATGAGTTATTGAAGCACTGTGCTTTATATAAGTAATATAGGAAATCAATCACGAAAATTGTAGAAATAATTTAGTTTTTTATCTATTTTCACGATCCTTACAATTTCCCCGAAACAAATGGCACATTTTTTTGCAAAAAAAAAAAACGTTAATAATAGAGAAGTTTCCAATATTTTTCTATTAATCAAACTTGAAAATATAAGTAAAATTAAACATAAGTGTGAAAGAATCATGAAAATATATCTACAAATAGACAGGTTATGGGACCTTATAGACGCGCTTAACGGCTCAGCGTGTGACGTCACGTCACTTCGGTCCGCTGGTAATTTTGTAAGGGGCGGTGCGCGGATGTGAGGAAGTGGCGTGACGTCGCCGCCATTTAAGGTCACAGTCAATTGCGCGAAAATTATGTAATTTAAATAATATTATCCTATCCTACCTATTCTCTTGTGGCCGAGTTAATTTTTTCCAATATATCATATTTTTAAATTTAAAATTTATCATAATTTTAATTATTTATTTCTCGGCCATTTCTTGATGGATTAAAAATCATTGTCTTAATTAGTTTTGATCTATACCTATTTCAGTGAAATATAATGTTTCAACATCAGGAAACTTATCCATTAACCAAGCATAGGTATTAATTTTCATAAATTCTAACATTAGCAGTTTTTAGGGTTTCGTACACAAAGGGTAAAACGGGACCCTCCTACTAAGACTCCGCTGTCCGTCCGTCCGTCCGGCTGTCCGTCTGCCACCAGGCCGTATCTCATGAACCGTGATAGCTAGACAGTTGAAAATTTCACAGATGATGTATTTCTGTTGCCGCCATAACAACAAATACTAAAAAACAGAATAAAATAAATATTAAGGGAGCTCGCATACAACAAACGTGACTTTTTTGCCGTTTTTATAGATAATTCATAAAAAAAAAAAAATCAAAATTCAATATCATTTATTCAGTCTAGGCTGTTACAAGCACTTATGAACGTCAAAGAAGCTACGCCATCGGTTCACAAACCCTACGGCGGGAGACCTTGTAACGAGAAGAACCGGCAAGAAACTCGTCAAGGGCTATTTTTTTCTCCCTGTTTTATTTCATACAGAGTCGTCAAATTGAAAAGTGAGCTTAACATATCAGTAAGGTCAATTTCCATCACAAAAGAAAATACTAATTATAATATTACATTTTATGGTTATCCTAACCGTAAACAATTTTCAACTCGTAAGGAAGGACTTACATTTAACATTTCTCGCATTACAAGATTACTGTACTGCAAGTTGTGACGTACATCATACAGGTCGATAGTAATTTATTTTAGATGAAAATATTTAATCTCTAAGCACAACGTTAAGACAAGCAGACTGAAGTAGACCCATTTCCGCTGGCGGCACCCGTTCACGAGCATGACGCATGAACCAGCCATCGCTTCGCTCAACCATATTTTAGGGAACGTAACGACCCGCCTCACACGACACCGCCGAAGAAACGTTTGAGTGAGCATGACGTACTTCAGGTACTTATGTTAAAGTGTATAAATATAAAAAATACAATGGCAAAAACAAAATGGTCCGAAACCCTTTTTATAGAAAGTGCTCGAGTCCGACTCGCACTTGGCCGGTTTTTTGTTACATTGACACTTCATTCATCACTCATTAACACTTTTTTATGAACAACGGGGAGACTCTTAGCCTTCATCATACTTCTTTTAGACTTCTAAACTCTAAAGTTTAGAAAAGTCTTATAATCCCTCTCTGTCCGTCCGTACGTAGGTACGTATGTATGTACGCATCGAGATCTCAGAAACCATAAGAGATAGAGACAAACGGTCAACGGGAATGAGTTTAGGACACCTTGGACATGTGTCAAATGTACTTTTTTTTTTTTTTTTTTTTTTTTAGTTTCTACACTACAAAACAATAACAACTGTCACGTGGTTTAGAAGTCTATTTTGTGCCTGCTAACTAGCAGGCGCTGCTAACTTGTTTTTTTCTGCGGTTACACTTTTCACCCGTCCGAATCTTGGGCTAGTCTAGGTAGCTTGTCATAATTTCTCATCTTAAACATTAGGGCATTTCCATTCTCAACAAGGAAATATTCTCCAACGTAGCAGAGGCTTAAGTTTAACGGAACGTAGGAAGTTGTCAGTGCCCGCAGATCCGACCCTTTGATCTCGCCTCCCGGGACTTTGAATGGCTGTTCCAGGACTTATTCAAATTCATTTTGAAGATACCACTCAGCTGAGTTGTTTTCTACTGAGATGAATAAGACAGTTATGATAAATTTTAAATAGAAAAATATTGGAAAAAATCAACTCGGCCATAAGTGAATTCTTAGATGGGCCTCGACCCCACGACCTTTGGAAATCCGATCCAATACTCTAACCACTGAGCTACCGAGACTCACGGACTGTCTCTGAATTCCGGCAGGGCCAAATATTTGTATGATGAATACGAGCATTTACCTGAGTCATGGACGTTTATGTAATATTTCTACACAAAATATTTATATACGTATAATTGTATGTATTTATATAAGTTACCCTAGTATCCCATTACACAAACCTACGCGTGCTTACTTTGGGGCTAGGTTAATTGGTGTGAGTGTGAATAATATTTATTTATTTCATTTATTTACTGAAAAAGTTCTCACGTTGCCACACGAAATCGTAAAAGAAATCAAAAACGTACAAAGGGTAGTAGTATGAAGTGCTATATTCCCGAAAATTGATGGTGTTGCATTACAGTCTACTTACACTCTAACTTCTATTTTAAGTTCTCGATAATAGAATTGTCAAGGGTAGGTTTATACGAAATTAATAGCCTTACACCGATGTTAACTGAAATAACAGTCCTTGACGAGTTTCCTTCTTTCTTACAAAGTCTTCCGCAGGGCTTACAGAAGGCATAAATAAAATAAATAGCGTAGGAATCACACCTCAAATATGTATTCCTAAATACGCACAAGTCACAACTTCTAACAAACATTTATTTTCTCATGACAAAATCAACAGCGGTAGTATTCAGACAGCTGAACATATAAGTATAATACTTGAATAATGGTCTCATCTATTATGTGGGTAGGTTTATCATTTACTTTTAATAATAATTAAGAGCTTGTACAAATTACTTTCCTGTATTCGGCATAAAATGGATCGTGTATACAATTTGAAAAGGCATTTTCTCATCTTGAAATCCGTTTGATATCCTTCTTTTATTCATTTTAATAGGTACCTACTTCTAACTCGCCATTTCGGCACACGAGTTGTTCGTGAGTAAGTACATGAAAAGTATTAATTACACTAACTTTTGCTCTTTCTGATGTTTCTAATTTTTTTAAGGTTCAACAAAGATTAAGTTGATTTCTTTATATTGTTTAATGTAGGCTTTTTAATTTTCTAGTATTATTATTTAACTAAAACCGTTTTATTTATAAACTGACCTATCATCACATAGACGTATGCGAATGACTATTCAGTCAATATAACGTCGAGAGGCCCCTGTAAAGTTGCTACAAGGTCAGGAACACTCAAAATAATATGTTTGTAAATTGTTAATAATATGTTTAATTTCCTTGTTTTTGTTGTCTCAATAAAATTTAATTTGTTTCTTTCTTTCTTTAAAATAAATACAGACAAAATCTATAAATTTCTTGTGTTGTTAAACCGTAACAATTTGTAATTCATAGGACGCATGAAAGCATAAGAAGTGAGTTTTGGGGTCAATATTACTAAGAGCTTGTCCAAAGTGTTTACGCGCGAGGTGATACACGTTTTTTATTAGAATACTACGAAAACTATACCTAGCGGATAAATATGTATCTATAAACGCGCCTAGGACTAACATCGGACACGGACTAGACCGCATTCGTTATTCGAACGCCACGTGCGGTCTGTTTGTGCGACCGGACAATCTGGACATGTGCTGCTCGGCTACAGAACTTTGGGTCACAATCTCTAGGATAGGGTAAGGTAGGGAAACACACACATATATCGAGATAGACCAAAAGAGCGCTTCAAACTGTATGAGAACCTAGTGTGTCGAATTGTTCGTACCTACAATGGCTTCACGAGCGAGATTTAGTAATGTTATTGACGAGCTCTTGCAAGAAAGCACTGCACGATTAACCATTTTCGTTTCTGAGTGACGCGTGTTTTCATGGCAATAGTCTCAAGCGGACTGACTAAGGTCGTAAAACTTTGACCGTGGATCAAACTTTTCACACGCAAGGTAGGTACACTTTTACCATTTATCTCGATATAGGTCTGTGTATTTTGCACATAAGATTTAAATTGTATCAATTTATTTAATTAGATCACTGTTTTCTGTATGCCACCATACAAATATTTTTTATCTTTCTTTTACTATTTTTGGCTTATGTTCGTTTCAGTAGAATATAAGCCAAAAATCTGTTGTAGCAATCATGTTCAGACTTATACCCGCAACAGCGTTCGTCGGCAATAAGCCAAGCTTTTACAAGCATCTGCTTACCGAATGAGTAATTAAATTTTACCCGCAGATTGCCTTTTAATCTGATAAGAGTCGACTTATTGAGGAGTTTTGGTTGTGAAGCTGTTGAAAGATTCCACTTATAAAACTTTGCCATATTGTTCGAGAATTTTAATTTGAACTCCTTATAATAATAACAATTAGCTTCTAATTAACAATACATATTACAAGTATATATATTTAGAAGGTACCGCGCGGATGAAAGCCTTCTAGCCTTGGACGAATTAATTCGTACAAGCTTCTAGCTTAGAATAAGGTTTATTGTTCTTGTTACCCATTCTTCAGTTTCAATGGGTATACAGCAATAACACTCAAACAATATATGCGATTTACATTTTATTTAGTGAAAGTAATATTTTATTCTCTATACCAAAAATTCGTGCGAAAAAACAGAAGAGTGTTCATTTCTTTAAATATATTGTTTTTGTTGAATTTTTAGATGGGGCCGCGGGTGATCTGCGGAATATCAATTCAAACATTTTCATGTGAAAAATATTAATTTATGCGTAAAATTTACAAAGATAAAAAAAGTGTTTTGGCGTCGTTACCTTTATGTACTTGCAGCTTATTATTTTGAGGTATTCCTCGGAGCGCACCTAAATCATGCATCGAGGAATCAATTAAAAATATTGTAAATAAATAAATAAATAATTGCATACAAACACACCAATTATCCACGTTAAGTTTATAAAGAACTTGTGTTATGGTTAGGTACTAGATAACGGATATATATATATACCTACTTATATACTTTTATTAATTACATACATAATATACATATTAAACACCCAGACCAAGACAAATAGACATGTTTATGCACACAAATATTTGTCTTGTCCGGGGATCGAACCCGGGACCTCTGGCGCAGAAGGCATGAGATTTTTAAATATTTTCGAGGAATCTAGGTGCGCTTCGAGGCTTACCTCATTATTTTTGTAGTATTGCTTTTAAATTTAAAAAAAGGCGGCGACCTTGATGGAACATCCGGTTAGATATAACAATCGTTAAACCAACTCAGAGGCCTTATCGGCAGCTTGATATACTCTCACACCAAAGGTGGCATCCAGTGGCATCCTCAATATCCTCATGCGATAAGAGAAAGAGAGACAATATCTGCCTATGTAGTTCGGTAGCGTAGCAGTGTTTTGCACTCGGTCTGCGATTGTACCGGCTAAGCAACTTTCGTAATGCTCGGTTACGGGATGGGTGACCAAAAAAAATTTCTGGAATTTCTCGAAAGGCACGTTAAGGCGTTTATTCCGTCTATATTTGTAGTCGATAAGACCCGAAGACGCGGGCCCAATCCGCATTGGGCCCGCGTGGGACGATGTCCCCATCAATAGGAATACGAAAGTGGCTGATGATGGCGAAGAGATATTGTTAGTTTGCCAATGATTTGTTTTTTTTTGGAACTTGTGCCGTCCCTTTTTGCTTTCTATGTTTTCGTTCTTTCTTCCTTTATTTATCTTCAAGCTATCTTTATACCAACATTCAATTATTGTTTAAGTAGCATATAACCCCCAAATTAGTCTGCATAGGCTAAAAATCGCCCAGAAAATAAAGCATTGCGTGTCAAAAGATCATTGGGATAAAGCTCGGCTCACAATCTCACGAAACAGGTTTATAAGTCGTATAAAACCTTAAACGATTTCTTTATGTGAAGACAACACGGGTAAATTGAAACTCAGATTATTGTCTTGCGGAGTACAAGATGGAGAGTTATTTTAAGAACAAGAACTTAGATATTTCTTTTCCAAAACTATTGGGTTGTTTTTTGCTGGATCATGGGAAAGAACAGATGCTGACTTTTGCCGCGAACTTTTTAAATTGGGCCTTGAACAAATTCAATGCCGAGAAAAACGTTCTTGAGAGTACTCTCATTGGTATAGAAATGGTTCGATCAGCAGCAGTTATATCTTTAATCATGGGATTTGTGAAAGTTTTATGATCTTACGTCGACCTTACATTACACACTTACATCCAACACCTGTGGCCCAGCAGTATATTAAAAGAATACCTGATGATGATTAAGTCCATTTTGCTAATATGATGACGTCATTGCGTCACTCAGTTCTATTTCGACGCACAAAATAAAAAGTTACTAGAAGCACCGATCTCGCTATTCTCGAAGAACTTGCCTGACTCACCAGAGTAGGTACATACTCATAGAACTTGCCTGACTCACCAGAGTTGGTAAATACTCATAGAACTTGCCTGACTCACCAGAGTTGGTACATACTCATAGAACTTGCCTGACTCACCAGAGTTGGTACATACTCATAGAACTTGCCTGACTCACCAGAGTTGGAACATACTCATTGAACTTGCCTGACTCACCAGAGTTGGTACATACTCATAGAACTTGCCTCACTCACCAGAGTTGGTACATACTCATAGAACTTGCCTCACTCACCAGGGTTACTACTGTTTTGGCATTGTAGGTTTTATTTGTGACACTAGGGTGGATCGCAACATCTAACGATAACTGTAACTTGAACTATGGATAAATGTATATGATTTGACAGCTCTGACACGCAAACATCTGTTAAAGTTAACTGGTGCCACTCAGCCTAAGGAATTTTATTGATCCTGGTTAAAACTCGCAAAAACAATTGAATTAATATATGTGTCATTTCACATTTCATTTCATTATGAACGATACAAAATAAAATAATCATGAAAATTATATAAATGAAAAAATGACAATGTCAATCAAAATCACTAGACTAAAACAAAATGTCGAATGATCCATGTCTTATTTAATTAATAGCATAATTTATGAATTTTTAATTTTTGCATTTTTCAATGCTATTTTTATACTTATGGTAAATTTTAATAGAAAAATATTGGAAAAAATTAACTCGGCCACAAGTGAATTCTCAGACGGGAATCGAACCTTTGCAAATCCGGTCTAATGCTCTTATGGGAGCAATGAGCACTGGACCGGATTTCCAAAGGTCGCGGGTTCGATTCCCGTCTGAGAATTCACTTGTAGGCGAGTAAATTTTTTCCAATATTTTTCTATTTAAAATTTACCAGAATAGCATAATGTCAGTCTCTTACTATATATATATCTATGGTCATTTCAATTATGGCCTCGTGAAAATGTGCGACGTATTTTGACGTGGCATTAGTGCACAAGTGTTCAAACTACAAGTTTAAAATGGAAGGAGTTTTCAGAAACCATCAACGGTATGTTTATTGCTTGCTATCTAAATATATACTCCCTAACGCTGTAACACATTTTATCACCTAGCCATCTATACAGCGCAATCCTAAACCTATTAATATTCAATTTTTTTATTGTTGCGGGTACCTTATTGAATATTTGGATGCACCTATAGTAACAGCTTTTTGGAAGGGTACGCATCTTGGGTCTTTATATAGGTATAACAAAATGTTCCTGTTTTGTCATGTCATGTAAAAAAGGTCGATATAAGTAGTACTTCTCATTCATGTGTCAATTTATCTGAAATTGTTTAGGAATCGATTTCTAGTGCTCCTAGAACGTGAGAGAGGGAGACTCGCATATACTACACGACCAAGACAATTAGGCGCATGACAGGAATGTGGTTTTGCACTTTTGGCACCTGCAACCCACTTCTATCACCGCATTTCTGTTGTTATGTGATTAATTAGAGCTACAGTGGTTACCTGATTGATGACCGCTTTTGAAATTGTTTACTTATATTTTTTAAGCTTTTCTCAGCTGTCATGCGCCTTATTGTCTTGGTCAGATAGTAAACTCTCTAAACGTATACTCCAACGTCAAATTTTGACAAAATAGTCCCGCTTGCCTGCGTAACATCATGCGTGTGCGTGCGAGAAATGGGACATTCTTCTGGGTGTACTCTCTGCTTCGGCGTCTTACACACTTTGTGTTCGAAGTGTGAACATGTGAACACACGTGTGTGCGAATAAATTCTCCGCTCGTACGGAAGTTCGCCGCTTAATCCGTTTATGTCGTACTGAGCCTACATTAATTTTCAACGATTAGGGCTATGTAAACAAGTAGGGGTTTATTGGGCCGTTGTACTAGCTAATATTATTACATTAAAACCAAAGCCTGCAAGTGACTTTGTACTTAACTTTCCCGTAAGCAGTAGAGATTTTCGTTGCATCGATTGCATACTATCGGCCGCCCGCGATTTCAGTCACGTGGTTCTCCTTCCCGTGGGATATTGGAATAAAAAGTATCGTATGTTTTATTCGAGGCTATCTATTATCTGTGTGCTAAATTACAACCAAATCCGTTCTAGGTAGTATTTGGGTGAAAGAATAACAAACATCCATCCATCCAAACATTTTCACAAATTTTCGCATCTTGAATATTATAACAGGAAGGATTGTATACTAACACTTTTTTTATTTCTAAGCATAAACATAAATAGAGAGGTATATGCACTAGACTAAAGCAAAAAAAAAAATTCTATAAAAGTTAATTAAAATAACTAAGTTTGAACTGGCAACTCTGACTACAGTAAAGTGCTCTTCAAATATTGGCAGTTGCCAACTTTCATTGGCAGAGTTTTCGAGCTGCAGAGCAGAGGATCTAAAAAGGGCGCTAACGCAATATTGCGAAATGAATTTTAACCGACTCTGTGATCTAGTGGTAACAACCATGGTATCAGAACCAGAGGACCCGGGTTCGATTCTCAGCGGGGGTATATATTGTATTCGATTTGGTTGGTGGTAGAACATGTTGTAGTAAGTCCGCCTGGCTAGCTACCACCATCTTATTAAAGTCTATGACGCCATAGCAACAATGTTTTCAGCAATGATGAAGGCTAAGAGGCTGCTTGTTGTATATATATACATAAAAAAATACCTGACAATTCATTTATTTATTTCCTATTGAATTTGCTATTAGTGTTTTATTGCCTTCAAAAAATTAAAAGCAAATTCTGCTACACTGACACAGTTCTAAACTCCAAAAAAAATAAAGAATTAAATGAACTGTTAGAGAATTTATTTATCAAAATATAAATTTTTAATTTTGTATTTTACAATGCTTTTTTATAATATACTAGAAAAAAGCAACTAGTCTCATGTCAGCCTACAATCGGATGACTACTTATGAGTCTAGTTGCTTTTTTCTAGTATATTTTATTGTTTAATATTTATTTATCAATATTGCGTTAGCGCCCTTTTTAGAGCCTCAGTTTTAGACACGTCCTGTTCCTGTGCAATACTGTGCATGAATTGAATTTCGATTTTAATACGATATTCGCTTGCCTGAAGGTATTATGATAGAACGGCGTATTGACCAAGCGTGCGTATGAAAAAATGTGACGGGAATTTTTGCTTTGAACTTAATTCTGATGTTTTTAAATATTTTCTAGGAAAAAAAAAATACGCTACCTTTGAAATAAAAAAACCTACTTCAAAAAGGAAAAAACCCTTTCCTTTTTGAAGTAGGTTAAAAAAGGAAAAGGTTTTTTCATAAAAATGAAAACAAAAAAAAATAACTAAAAATTATAACCGCATGATACAACAGAAACCGTCTTCAAAATCGGTGTCGGTGCCAACTTGAACGAAAAAACTGAACGTAGACACTTACCTATAATTAGAAGTGCAATACACCATTGATGCCTTGGCTGGCACTGACTCCAAAAAGTATATTTCGAAGACGGTTTCTGTTTTAATTATGGGGTTTTATTATTTGGTATTTTTTCATTTTCATTTTTATATTTACCTCTTCGAAATCGGTTTTTAATTGGTTATTTTTTTGTTTTAGATAAGCTCGTACTGAGCTTAACAACTTACACATAAAAAAAATAACCATGTTCATCATGAAGTGCGTAATTGCTATGTTATAATCAGAAAACTTCCATTCTTTCCGCATTCATAGGAACCCATTTTTCTTTTACTTTATTTAAACCTAACTTTGATTTCAGGAATAAAATATTAGGTACGAAAACTCAAGTGTTTGTTTGCTGTCGTCGTCGTCTCAGCCATTAACACCCACTGCTGGGCATAGGCCTGAAGTGGAACTTTGGGTACACTAGTACTAAATAAAAAATCGGTACTACACTTGAAATGGTTTATTTGAAAGCAAAAACTCTTATTTATACAAAATTTTCCCTCCATATAAGAAGTTACGTGCGGTATACGAAACCGCGGTTCAAAATCGATCAGCGACATCTATTAACGGACTTAAGAACTAAAATATTACTATGGCGCTTAATCAATTTGGTTTTGGTTTGGTTAGGTGGGCACAATGCCATTTAGGTGATCATATAGAACTATATGACTCGAACATTGGTTGCACCCTTTATCATTATACTTTTTTAGGGTTCCGTAGTAAAACCAACAAGGAACCCTTATAGTTTTTTATTATTATACCCTTTCCTTTACGAGTAGAATTTCTTTTCATTTGGGGTTAGGGGTTTGCTGTCGTCTGGGATGTTCAACAGGGGTACATGGGTAATAAGTTTGACTCTGCTATACAAATCGACAGTTCACTCGTGAGCGATGCAAGATCGATATCGCCTGAATAAATAACTGAGTCGATACGGAAATTACGGTGTGTTTGACGTACACTGCTGTGCGGTCGCCAGGTGTGACCGCAAAGCCAATTGAAAATCATGCAGTGTGTAGTATGTTCTACGTTATATTAAATTTTCCAAGTCACATTTATCAAAGCAGTATAATGACTTTAGTATTTATTTGACTGATTGCTTTCCTTGGGTTTTTTTTTAATGAACGACGGAGAGACTCTTAGCTTTCATCATACCTGATGTTAAGTATTGATAATGGAAGCGAGCCTCTCCCGGAATCCTCAGCCACTGAGGAACTGGCTATCTTATATCGAACTGCCGGATCACAACAATGCTGAAAACATTGTTGTTATGATGGATCCTACAGACTGTTACTTTAACTTACGACCTCTGGCTCAGTAAGCAACTAAACATGGCCACACCAAAAACTATAATGTGTATAATTTTCGTCACTAACAAGCTTTCATTCACTCATGAAGCCGCTACATAGCAATCAGTTGAATACAAGTATACTGAAAGCTCTATTAATTCATTAATAAAATTGTGTAAGCCACTTCTACTGTACCGGATTCCCTAATAGTGTTTACAAATAGTGGTGCTACAAAAATCAATATTCGCTAAATAAGTAATTGTACGAAGGGCCTACTCCGAAAACCAGACCTCGATACCCGAACGTCAGTTCCGCATTGTGACGTTATTATCTCAGAGATAAGGTTAAAAAAAAGTTTAACCGAAGTGAGACATTGTTTGATCGCTTTTATTTTGTTCCAGAGGGCCTTCTGTTTTCGTTTGTTCGGACTTTTTCCGCCCTACGTTTCGCACCTTTCACCGCCCACGACCGTATGAGCTGTTCCGTTTCGGTGCCCTAATTTATTAACTTTGTACTCCCACTTTTGTTTGTAAAACGAATATTGGAGTTTTAAAGCAAAAGTTGGCATTAATAAAAGTTAAAAAAGTTTCATCAAAGTTGATGACTTGTATTTTATGATAAAACATATTTATTATTATATTTTTTATATTATATTTTTTCTACGATTATATTTTTTCTACGAAATATAGTTTTCTACGAAAAAATATAATCATTTGTGTTCGTGACAATAAAAGTTTGTTTTAATTACGTTTAAAGTCGGGAAGATTCATTTATTTTCGTAAAATTGGCTTTTATCTAAAAATAAAGACGAATTGGAGCTCGTTTTATATTTCAGGCAACTCAATTTTAGTGTCTATCTTTCCTAGACTAGAAAATTGAGTTTAATGAAAAATAAATGTGGAAAGGATTTCATTTGTTCCGGCGCAATAATTAATAGGCGGCTCCGATTGTAGGCTGACTATTCGCCAATGCATCGTACTACACCAATTTTGTAACTAATATATTAAAGAGCTAGGTACTTTAAAAGTCTCGCGTACGATGTATTTGTCAACTGTGGAGCCGGCATAAAGTTTCTGATCGATGAATGTTTTTGATGTTGCCTGATAAGTATTAAATTTTCACTGAAGAGGACAGTCATAAAAATATTGCAAAGATTATCCTACTAATATTATAAACGTGATTTGGATGTTTGGCACACTGGATTAAAACATAGGAAAATTTTAATTCCACGTTATGTTTAGTTCTAATGTATCTGATTATTGTATTATTTTTAGCTTTTTGTGGTAAAAATAAATAAATGTATTATTATCTACGTCAAATGGACTCTAGTGATTTTACGAATGTTCATGCGTACGAAGTTGCGGGCGTAAGCAAAATAAATAAATATGTTTTATCATAAACCTTTGAGGCCATTACAGTCGAAGATTGAACCATTGCCACAGCATATTGATTTGCCGACGTTCAAGTCTGTTCAGTAACCTTGATTTATATAAATAGTAAAATAGCATCAACTATAAACATTATATTCTAATACTCGCTGGCGCAGTAAGTAGCGCATTCGGCCAACGATTGTGGCGGCTAAGCAACTTTCGCTATTGTCGGTCACGGGATGGGTGACCAAAAAATCATTGCTTCCAGCTCCTCCATACTTCGGAAGGACAAATCAACACCCACGAATCCGCATTGGGCCCGCGTGGAGATTAACATAAGATAATTTAATTTCATATAAAAACATATTGTTTTTATATTAAATTAAGTCTGTATGTGTCGAAAACACTGAGTAAAGAGAAAAAAAATACAATTGAAATTACTAGGTAACATTTTTCAATTACCAGAGGTTTTCTTTTAGATTTTCCGAACCCATAATGTAAACAGTATCGTCTGCATAATTTCACCGATTTAATCACAAAACCTACTGTGTTTTTTTTTTATCGAAAAACGATAATAATTGGTTTTTAAATTTGCTTCTTTTCCTTTCCGTCATTTTAATTGTTTTTACTTTGATGTTTCATAAAACAAACCTTTTTTTGTAAAAACAGCCTCCTACTATAACCTCCTAGTAGTAACATCACATCAAAATTCATACTAATATAATAAATGTGAAAGTCACTTTGCCTGTATGTCTGTTAGGTACCTTTCAACGCTAAAACCGCTGAACCGATTTTAATGAATTGGTATGAAGATAACTTAAGAGGCCGCCATTCGATTGGACATCTCCCCCTAACGTAATACCAAAATTATTTGAAATTAGAGCATTATTTTATGTACTTGTGATGTTGCCCGCGACACGGCAGTTTCCCGTACCATCGTAATACTAAAATAATAAAAAATTTGAGCATGATAGACTGTACTCTTGATGGTATTCGGATAAAGACAGTATTTATCTAGGTTCCCATTAAAAAAATAATCCTAAATACTTATACCCAATAAAAAATTAAGGCGAATTGTAATTTTGTACGAAAAAATCTTGAGTTATCTTCAGTTGATGACAAACCCCCATATTCTAAGGCATTCCTCCAAAACTTTTTACACTCCACTCAACCTCGTCGTGGGTAAAAATGGTAGTGTGCGCTAGGCCTAACACGGAGTGGCTACGTACTCTTTGGCTCCTCCAGGTCCTTACGGAGTTATGACTTAGAATACCGATTTCGAGGAGTATTTCGAAGAGGTTTTCAATGAGGTTTCGTTAAGTCGAGGACGAGTAAGTTTTGGAGGATCGACTTAGAATATGGGTGAAAGTCTCTCTTTTATATGATTTTTGATTTATTGCTATTTTTATTCTTATGATAAATTTTAAATAGAAAAATATTGGAAAAAAAAAAAAACGGCCACAAGTGAATTCGAGAAGATCCCATCTGAGAATTCACTTGTGGCTGAGTTGTTTTTTATTGGCTGTTGCATCTTAATCGATCGTTAAACAGCTGAAAAGATGTTTCTTTCGAATGCAAGGATATTCCTAGCATTGATGTGACAACACTGGCCTACAGCGTATTAAAAATATAAAAGTATTGGAGGATTTCGACGGTGCGGTGGTTCGCAAGTCTCGGTAGCTCAGTGGTTAGAGCATTGGACCGGATTTCCAAAGGTCGTGGGCTCGTGTCCCATCTGAGAATTCACTTGTGGCCGAGTTGTTTTTTTTCCAATATTTTTCATAGATAATCATGCGCCTCTTAAAGCTGTTCGTGTAAAGCAGCCTCCCGCTCCTTGGATCAACCGTGGTGTACGTATGGCAATGGCGTGCAGAGATCGGGCTTTCCGGAAATTTAAGAACGACACGACGGACGCGAACTGGTTACTGTACCAGAGTGCACGAAATAGATGCAACCGTATGGTCAGAGCAGCAAAGCGACAATATTTCCACGAGAGTGTCTCCAATTGTTCTTCAGCCACTGCATGGAAGTTACTTCACTCTGTTGGCCTTGGAAAGACTTACTCTAATTCTGTCGCCTGCCCATTTTCCCTTCCCATCTAAACAATTTTCCATCACTCTTACGGGCATTACGGACTTACGGGGCCAAAACGTGGACACTTACGGTGGGACTAGTCCGCAAATTTAAAGTCGCTCAGCGAGCTATGAAGAGGGCTATGCTCGAAGTTTCTCTGAAAGATAAAATGAAGTAATCCGACAGAGAACCAAGGTGATAAGCAGGCTGGTCACATCGCACGCAGGCCGCGATTAAGCAAGCGCAGCGTAGGGCGCCCTGCAAACAGGTGGAGTGAGGACTTGCGGAAGATGGCAGGCGAGAACTAGTTGCAAAGAGCTGAGAACCGGGGTCAAACGGCGTGAGCTAGGAGAGGCCTGTGTCCAGCAGTAGACGTCTACAGGCTGATGATGATGATGTACATAGTATACTTTTTAGTCCGAGAGATGGCGCTACCACGCGGTAACCCAAGTCCGAGCGTGTAACCAAATTTCACGAATAGGATGTCGCGGCTGGAAGGATAATTATAAAATAAATATCATCATCAGAACTACTATTGCACACACACTTATAGCACACTTACAGCACTTGGGTTACGGCCGCTACTTCTATGTCGACTATATCTTTTGCTTTCCATAACATTTCCTATTACTTAAAGGGCTTCAGATTCAGACAGTTTTTTTCGAAAACAAAACCCAAACACAATAAAACACACAGTTGTCAATACCTAAATAAATATTACCTTCTAGACAAACACTCAGCTCCCAAGACGTCTGACAGCAAATATTTGTTTAAGGATAATGATGTTTCCATAGTGTATGTACAGTCAACAGCAGCTACGACTTTACACTTTGATCTTGAGAGCGCTCTTACGTCGCTCGTAATAGCGGCGGTTATCGTAGTGCAAATGTAAGTGTTGTTGACCGTAAAAATAATACTTGTGCTTTAATACTACAAATACAGCTATTTGGAGACTTGGAAAACACCATACTTAAAACTCCGATAGCCGTTAAATTCTAAACTTTCACTATTGACTCTCCCTTTTTCTTCTAATTCTGGGGTAAAATCTCTAAAACTAAAAAAACGAAGTTTAGCCTATGTTCTGAAAGAGTAAGGGGCAGCTCATCCCAATACCAAATTATTAAATAATAGCAAATATTGAAACCCAAATAACAAAACAACAACAAACTTCAACTAACAAATTCGAAAAACAACCAAACCCTAGACAACACCTTAAGCCGAAGACCACCAATCGAGAGAATCCATCCACCAGCTATGCTGCAGCCGCTAGCAAGAATTGTACTCAACCTAAACCCAAGAAAACCGAAAAGGTTCCTGTTACAGCTAAAACTACCCTTCAAGACAACAAAGCCTGCCCTCATCCTGTCAGGCACTTCTGCAGAGGTGGGTAGCCTGGATGAATTGCCTTTTTTAGGGTTTCGTAGCCTAATGGCAAAAAACGAAACCCTTATAGATTCATCATGTCCGATGTATGTCACACCCACTTTATTCCAAAACTATGAAGATTACACAGGTGAAACTTGGTAGGTAGATGTATTCTGTAAACCGCTTTACGGTTTTTACACAAAAGTAACCTAAAACAATTTTTCTTAAAGTCAACCGTTTGAAAGATATACACTTTTAAAATGAAAAAAGTTCCGGAGCCTGGACTTTGCCCCAGCAAACATTCTACGTATCCCTGGTGGTAAGGTCCGGGTTGAATTTGACAAGCTGGAGCACTAGGACGCCACGCTGAAGAAGTTGAACAAAAAAACCCTAGCGAATCCCAACTCAACGTGTACCCGCGAGACGCAGGTTAACCTATCACCCGTACATTGTAGACATTCCAACGGTCCGAGCCAAGCGTTTTGCCGAAGCATTTCTTATGCGAACTGCAAAGGAATGGAATGGACTGCCTGCTCATGTGTTCCACGATTCCTACAATCTTGATTTCTCCAAGCGAGAATGAACAGGCATTTCGTGGTATTGTAGCATGCGCACCTCGACAAAGCTTACTCGACCCTTAAGCGCAGTGTCTGTCCCGCTCACACCATACTAATATGAGCGGGACAGATATCGCGAGACGGGGGTCGACAACGAGTCGTGGTGCGCATGCTACGCCTGCTGGGCAAGCTTGTAATACCTTGGACTACAGTTTAGTTTAGTCAGTCCTGTTTACTAAGCACGATGGTGGTGAAAAAGATCACACGTCATTTAAATGTCACCGTATTTCAGTCGTTTGTTTTGAAGTTTATAGGGGCAGAACTATATTTTCAAACCACGATTATCTGATGGACAGTTTATGAACTAGGGTTTGACCGATGAGACCGGTTAAAAGATCATTCTGATCGGAAATGAGTTTAAGCTGTAGGTTACATATACTTACAAAATAGTTAGTATATTTAAAAAACGTGTCAAAGAGCACTACCTCACCATTTAGATCCTATCCATATTTTAGGTTAAGTATATATTTATATTAAGTATTATGTAAGTTTATTGTTAGGTATATAGTATTTATGCTTTTAAATGTATTTGTTTTTGTATTTGGATTTAGTATATTGGTTTTCATTACGCCCTGTACATCTGTAGCTACCCTCATCATACTCTATTCTCTTATCCTGTCCATCCTAAGGTTGCCTGGAAGAAATCGCTTTTAGTGATAAGGCCGCCAATTGTATGTTTCTCTTTGTTTGTTTTTTTATCATTCTATGTTCTGTGTGTACAATAAAATATAAATAAATAAATAAAATCACAAATTACGCATTCCCAAGTACCTAATGTTTACGAAGTAACTACATATTTATTAATCTATGCTAATGTCGTTTAGCAAGTCATGTTCGTGTAAGTAGCAAATACACAATCGGTTGTTAACGGGAACTGATTCAGCATATTTCCAAGAATAATCTATATTGGATGATACTGCGAGAATCCCACAAGGAACCCTCCTTGTAGCCGGTACACATTTATTGGTAATAACAACCTTATGGAATGTTGCAAAGTGTGTGTGTAACCCGCATAATTTCATTATACGAATTTCTAGAATCCGTCTCCACCAAATTATAAGCACAGCTTATGAATTAAAAGAGAAGTTATATAGACTGTGCTATAAGGTTATGTCAAAATGGTATTTGAGGTTTCATAATTAATTTAGAGAATTATTATAATATTAAAAAATATCTACATAAATGAATTACGATGTGTAAATTAATGTGCATGAAGATGTCTATTAGTCTTGGTCTGGGTGTTTAATATGTATGTTTGTATGTATTTACAAAAAAAGTATATAAGTATGTTTATCCGTTATCTAGTAACCATAACACAAGTTCTTTATGAAACTTAACGTGGGCTAGATAATTGGTGTGTTTGTACAATTATTATAACTGTTATTAATTAATACCTTTTACGAAATCTGACTGATTTTGGCACAAAATACACAAAGTTTTCGTAATTTTCTCTTATATATGTTTTGCTTAAGTCTACTATGTGAAAACGGTTTATCAACGCCTAAATAAATCTAAAAATATCGTCAATATCGATTACTCTGAATTTGATTATACAATGCAATATACAATGCAAATATACAATGCAATTAAAAATATAATTAATCAAAGATGTGATAAATATAAAACAAGAAAATATACTAGAAAAAAGCATCTAGTCTCATGTCGCCCTGACGGGATTCGTTCGTTTAATCAAAGGTTAAAAAGGATCAGGTACACTCCTTAGGAAATTAACTTTTTAAAGAATAATTTCTATGAGACCATCAAGATGATGATCTTCAATGATCTTCATTGTTTCAAATCTATACAGAAAAACATTATCATTTTTTTAATGCAAAGTCTCACCATTTCATTGAATAAAATCATTTTTTATTTGTGCCAAAGGTAACGTGGGCGTAATCTTTTGAAGTCAGTAAGTGGTAAATCGGTCTGAAAATTCTATGTAGATCGCAGAAAATGTAATGGCATTCCTTTGACACAAAATCTCAGTCAACGTGCACTTGGCTTAGAACACTAGATCTAGTTACATAAAAATATAATAGCCTAGCCCCAAAGTAAGCTTGTGTTATGGGATACAAGGATAATGGCTAGAAATACACATTAATTACATTTATGAATAATTTTTGATTTTGATGAAATATAATATAAACAGCATATTCATCATACAAACATTTGCCTCTACCGGGATTTGAACCCAGGACATCAGAGTAGGCGACACCTTGACACGTAATTTACCCGGCGGCGCCTCCACCATGTGGCGATCGGAGGCAAATAGAGAAGACACGCAGATAATTTATTATCAATATTTTATTATCACTTTATAATTACAACTCTGTGTGTGCAAGCGGATCAACCGCTGCTTTACAACTGTCTTGTTTTGTTAAAGCAAGTGCCATAGTTTTTTTTTATCTTTAAATACTGACATCTACTTTTTTCCAACGAAACAGTTAGATGCAGCAACGAGTTCTCATTACGACGCCAATGCATCACAGTACGTACCACTCTACCACGGAGGTCGAAATAGATCTAATTAACTCAGGACTTAACTTTCGTTAAGTTAGTTTACTTTAAGAAGAGCAGCGAAGTATGTTGAGTAAAGTTTGAAAAAGTCTGTTACAAGTTATAGTTAGTTTGAAACTACCTGGGAATGTTTGCTGACTTTTCTATGTGAGAAAGATAGGTTTTCAGTTTATGAAGGCAGATTTATTCCAATCAGAATTTTATCTTCACTAGTTCATCATTGGAGTTAAACATAATTTAATATTTAAATTGGTTTTACTACGTAATGAACATTTTATGTTATATTTTTCAATAAATTATATTTAAATGTTAGGATAATGAAGACTATAAAATAAAACCAGTAGGTATGTGAACGCAGAGCCTTATGTCTTAAAAACATTCCGATCAAAGCTTTTAATAAATAAACCTGAGAATATTTTTAACGAAAAATATACATTAATTCTGAAATTTAATTTCAATAGCTTTACTGTTCATTGAGCAAAGCAAAAACGTGAATAAAAAGCGCTTAATCCTCGAATTCTCCAATTACTTACCTTTCATATTACTTATGGTAAAAATATTATTATACAGCTGTGACATTTTAATCAGCAGCAGAAAACATGTCACTTACAATAAGTATAATCACTTGTTGCTATTTCTTCTTATTACTTTTATGAAGAAATATTTGGCACCAAGAAATAAATCTAAATAATAATCCAATTACCTACCTCTCATTATCATAATACCTATGGGAAGGAAGATAATATACAACCTTTTAATCAGAAGCAGAAAAATACGTCTGATATAATAAATATTTCTGACATGTTGCTATAACAAGTATTTGATCTCCCCAGTTCCCAGCAGTCTTACCCAGTAGTACTACAGGGAGTTTTCTTCCCAATAGACTTACTAATAAGATTACAGGGAACTTTGTTCCCAGTAGTTATACTTTTATGAAAAAATCTTGGGCACCGATAAAGCAACAAAATACTATCGGAGAATCTTTCGTCCAGCTTCCGCGAAAGTTTTTGACCGGCACGTCAGAACTATAACTACTGTGAAGGTTACTGAGATAACGGTATTAAACGGTAGATAAACAACATAATTTTGTATTTACTCAAAACCATTTGTAGAAATCCTATGCTATATTTATCATCAACTTTTTGTAATGAAGCAACCACGAATCGTAAAAAAAAATTAATGATCAAAGTAAGCACTTGTGTATTACAGAAATGAGAAATATCAACGATGAAATTTGTAAGTTAACTTTTGTTTAGTTTTGAGACTATATCAGCATCAAAATGATGTTCAATATTCGTAAGTCGTATGGCGAAAATCGTCAGTCTATCGCACTCTGTATGTTGTAGTAGACCCTCTGATCTGAGATAATATGGAAACGTTTTTAAAATTATCTTGCCAAGAATCGAATCGAGACCTCAAAGATTGCACACTGGTTTGCAACTTCTCAACCATTAAAGTCGTCATGTAAAGGTTTACATGGCTATGATAATTATTATGTTATGTTATGTTAATGGGTATTAAAGACGCCTTATTGTTAATCCCTTCGGATGTTTCTAAGAACTTACGTTTTGAATAAGACAACTCAAAACATGACATGTAAAATGAAGGTAGGTAATTGTAACACCATAACGTGGGTAGTGATAATAAAGTTACCCGCGAGACGGGCCACTAGAAACGCTTGGATATTTACTTTAAGTTCGGCCTCTGCTGAGAAATTCTACAAAGCTCACGGCTAAAACGTGTCTATTACATCCAAGTATACTCGTAGACAGACGTCGAGTTACTTGGATAGCGTATTTCGTACAACATTTTATTTTACTGCGGCTTAGACCAAACGTTTAGTTTGGAGCTTCCACGCTAAGGTTACCCGTGGTACATAATATTCCATTTTCAATATCGCGCAATATTAAATAATTTAATTGTTGATCATAGTTTTTGACATTTTGTTTTATTCACCCATATTAAGTGCAAAAGTTTTTTTTATGAACGACGAGGAGACTCTTAGCCTTCATCATACCTGATGTTATAAAGCTGAAAGATGGAAGCGAGCCCCTCCCGGAATCCTCAGCCACTGAGGAACTGGCTGTCTTATCTCGAACTACCGGAACACAACAATGCTGAAAACATTGTTATGGTGATAGCTAGCCAGGCGGACTTACAACAAGTTCCACCACCAACCAAACCGATTACAATATGTACCCCCGCTGAGAATCGAACCCTTGCTTTTATACCGGTGGTTGTACCACTAGACCACAAAGGCGGTAAAAAAATTACCGCGGTAATATTAAGATGCGGTTAATTCAGACTCAGTATCGGTAAATAATCTCCTTACTTTCTCCGAAAAACATGCATCGAAAAATTTCTGTTTTATTTTCCAAACTAGATTGATCACATGACAAATCTGAGTAGTATGAAGAGTTCAACTTTTTTTTGTGTTATGTTATGGGGATAAGATTGATTTTGGGTGAAATGACACCGTCTTTGCCAAATATGACGTTTTAGCAAACATTACAGAACTAGATGAGAACTTCTAAAATAAAGATCTCGTACGTGAAAATCGTAGAGAACAGACCCCAGATTTCCTTCGTTTGAAATCTAATATATAAAATTCTCGTGTCACAGTTTTCGTTCCCATACTCCTCCGAAACAGCTTGACCGATTCTCATTAAATTTTGTGAGCTTATTGAGTAGGTCTGAGAATCGGCAACTATCTATTTTTTATCCCGAAATTCCACGGGAGCGAAGTCCCGGGGCACAGCTAGTATATTTATATTTTCCTAAAAGCTGCTAAAATGCTGAGATATGTTTCAACTCACGTACGATTGCAAACAAGTAAACAAGTTTGAATGTCAGATTTTAAAAGGCTTTTGGAATACGTGCAAATCTTAACTTCTGCACGTCTATGAACTTGTACAGTCACGTGCAACGATTATGTACACTATACAACCTTATCGCATTGACATACACGGAAACAAAGCCCTCTCGGTCCACGAATGTTCTACAAGGTTGCTTATGTTATTGCACGTGACTGTCTGTACATAACACACTTTTATGAAGATTGGGGAAAATCGTTAGCAGGATTCAGAGTTATGGATATTCATATTTGAGCCTACGCCCTTAGTGGGTATCATTTAGTTAATAAAGAAAGTTTTTATAAATAAAGATTTTCCTATAAATGAACATAATTTTGAAAAAACTGATCAGAATCGGATTTTAGTAAACTAAAATACCTAAAATGAGATTGTGTTGTATTGAGCCATTGTATTGTAGGTAAAAAAAAATATATAAAATATTGCCTCCATAGAATTGACGGAATGCCGGATGCGAAGTCACAGACGTTTGGGGAAATAAGATAAAAATGGTCAAGTGTGAGTAGAAAACTTTTAGCATCTCCTTATAACCCAGATGAAAGTTGGAGTATAATTAAACGTCAAGCTTGTTGAAATTGAGTACATTCTTATCTCATACGTCAAATTGCAATCATGTATAGTGTATTTAGTGCTTAGATCAACAGTTCGTAATGTGTGTATCTGAGAAAAAAATGCATATTTTACTGACTTTGCGTCATGAAAAAAGAATACTCAGCGATAGAGATATCGGGATAATATGTTTTACTTATTTTTAACACGAGTAACACATCTCTATTCCTCAGCGTTCTTTTTTCATGACACGAATTATACCTAGCTAAGTTTTATGTAGTTTATAAGATTTTAAACTATTTTTAGACGTCAAAGAAGCTACGCCATCGGTTCACAAACCCTACGGCAGGAGACCTTGTAACGAGAAGAACCGGCAAGAAACTTGTCAAGGGCAATTTTTTTCTACTGTTTTATTTCATACAGAGTCGTCAAATTGAAAAGTGACCTTTGACAAATGGTAAGATCAATTTTCATCACAAAAAAACTAAATTAAAAGTACATTTTATGGTTATCCTAACCGTAAACAATGTTTCAACTCGCAAGGGAGGACCATATATTATTACATTTTCGCGTTCCATTGTACTAATATTTTGAGCAACGGGACCACGGCTGTAGCAACACAGCCAAAACGTCAAGCTATAAGTACATAATGTACTTCATAATAAATGTCGCGTTTGAGTCCCGTTGCTCTACTATTATTTAAATGTCGTTTGTTCCAAAAAATAACAAAATGGACACAGTTACACTTCTGGGGCCTTACCACGAGATGATGAGCAATGTTACTTTAATATTGCTATAGCTGGTGGAAATGCCTTGGTACAGTACAAGGTTTTGTCTGCGTTAATCTTTGTTTCCTACGGGACTTTTCCTGGTTGCAAAGTTAAAACAAAACTTTTGTCATTCTCAAATTAAATTCTAAATATTCGTGGTTAAAAAGATTATCAAAAGGCGTTTCAACAATCAACAGTCGACGTAAACGTACTTATACGAGTTTAAGTATATTTTGCTCTTTTCTAAGGAACCCTAACAAAGGATATTCTTTCACTCCCCAACACTTACTTTCAAAATGTCTCCCAGCAACAATCCATCTGCCGAATATAAATAAAATGAAGTAACAGAACCAAATAAGATCGTAACGTAAGGAAAAATTATTGAAAACCTTTTTCTGAAATGTTATTGCAAGTATTAAGTAAGTATACTGGAATTGAATTGAGAGGAACTGAAATTGGGTTGTATCGGGAGCTAATATATAAGTATATTTGGGGGCGATTTTTTAATACTCAGATATATATTTTTTTACAATAAATAGGCTTGCTCTTGGCCTCGTTTTGAATAGTTAGATTTAAGAAGAGGCCGAAGATGGAGCGAGTTTGCCTAGAAATAGCCTATACATTCGAATATAGCAGGGTTATAGGCTCCCGGGCATACAGACGCAGGCAGGGAATTCTACTTCCTGGCTCTGCGCATAATAAAAGATGAGGAGAAGCGCCTTGCGCGCAGACGAGGATTATCAACCAGGAAGGGGTGATAGCCCACAGTACGTCTGGAGTCCTGGTGGTAGAATGGGGCTGGCGGAATAAGCTCATGTAGCTCAGTTATTAATCAGACCTCTGATTCTGTAAGGTCTGTCGTTAACAATAAATTGTCGGTTGTAACGGATGAGATTGTTACTTTTGCGATGGATGCACAACTTGACAATTTCACTAATAGCTTGCAATAATATAGCAATGACAAAACCATAATTATAATAAAATAATAATAAAATTAATTTTATTTTTTCATCACAAACTTGGCATTGAAACAAAGACATTTACAAAACAGGCATAAGCAATCTAAGTTTGTGAGAGTCTGATGCCTGAGCTAGGTAAAAAATGCCTATGTTACAGGTCACCAGGCTCCCACCACCTCGGACCACATTATCTATACTAATATTATAAAGAGGAAAGATTTGTTTGTTTGTTTGCATTGAATAGGCTCCGTAACTACTGAACGGATTTGGATGAAATTTGGTACACAGATAGTAGATAGCCTAGTTATGAACATAGGATACTTCTTATCGCGATATTATCACGGGAACGGGAACCACGCGGGTGAAACCGCGAGCGGCCACTAGTTACTGATAAAAACGTTATCTAATAGATGTCGCTGAGAAAACATGAGAAGATTAATAGATTAACCATGATCGCAAAAACAGCGTTAAGCAGATAAATAAATCTTACATGAGTTGCTGATGTAGGCAATGGGATAGCAACCTGTCACTATTTATTTCTGACAACATCTATGCCAAACGTGGCGTCGCGTCGTACAGCAATGACTATTATAATAATAATTTATTAAACAGGCTTTACCCGTGGTCCCACCGGTTTGTTCCCCGGGTGGGACCACGGGTAATTTTTTTCCCCGTAGTCCCACTGCGCTACAGTTTTGACGTCTAGTGGGACCACGGGTAACTCGACAGATAATGTCTTGAAATGTCCTACTCGACGTTCGAATAATATTTAAGTAAAAGTACCAGGAATACATAGCTAACCAGGAGTTATTTTTAAATGTTTCGAGATTTTTATATGCAACAGCTTTTAATAACTCCTAGTTGGTTATGCGGCCCTGGTACTTTTCGTTCAATATTTTTCTATTTTTTGTTAAAAGCGTGGATTCACCAGAAGGACAAAGCGGTGGGGCTAGGGGTAAATGCGGTATTGTCCTTTCAATTACCCGTAGAACCACTGTAGCACAGTGGGACTACGGGGAAATAAAATTACCCGTGGTCCCACCAGGGGGACAAATCGGTGGGACCACGGGTAAAGCCTGTTATTAAAAGGCAATAAAAATCCCAATAAACATACGTCATACACAAAAATTAAAAAATATTATAAAAAATAATTTAAAATAGAACTAAATATGAAATAATAAGTACACTTTTAAAATGATATTTCAGTATTATTTTTGATGCCCCTACAGACTGCCCTTATTGTATAATACTGTTATCAGAAAGACATATCCTCGTCCAAAAGGAAGCTATGCGCTTTCTCATAACAGCATAAAAGTCCGCTTTATGGGCATCAGCGAACATACGCGACTTAATGATTGTATTGTATTGTACCCTTATGGAACTGTCGGTATTATGAGAGTGATTTTTATACATTTCACTGTCAAGCTGCACCCTGGACGCTCTTCCAACCATACATACATACAATATACGATACGATTTGTATACATACATAATTATTGTATGTATGAAATCGATAATAGAAATTTTCACCATCGCGAGTTCAATTGTTTTATTTTAGTAACAATATTTGTGTTTATGGAGCAGGGGCATTAATCCTACAGTCCATATTTTTTCAAAATGTTTTGTCTTAATTTTTATATTTAAAAAATTAAAAACCCTTAATTATAATTGAAGCACTTTCTGTAAAAAAAAAACTTTAAAACAATCTTGATTCCGAAACCTCCCAAAATAAATAGGTGATTTTTGGGTCTAAGGTATTGTAAGATGTAAGATGTTCACACAAATCTTACTTAAATCGCTACTGTAGATTTTTATCAGCCGGAGTCATAGGATCGAGAGTTTCTTGACGTTTTCTTAAAACGCTCAATAGGAGGAGGGGAGAAAACTGCAAGGTGGGTTTCCAATAGCCGCAAATAATGTTCAAAAAAATAAATTAACACTAGGATTTAATGTGAATTTTAATTTATTTCAACTGCACTATCTATACGAAATCGCATTGCACCATTCCGGAACTTGTTACGGTCCCTATGACATTCAAGAGTCCAACTGCGGCGCATTCGCAAAATAATCCTCTGCGGACCATTTGCATCACTAGGGTCGATATTCTGTGATTTGATGTGAGTTCTGTGAGTGAAAACCAAATAATATGGTGACTCGGTTTGTATCCTGAGAGGAAACTACGATGAGTAACGTGATCGGACGAATTCCATAGCTCGAATTAAACTTGAATCCTATTTTTGGGGGCCTAACACCATCTTTTATAGCAAAAAACTCATGAACTTTGTGTACCTACTATAATACTTACTTGTTCTATGTATCAGTATTAAATGTTTTATTTACTCTCAATGATTTGTAATTCATAAAGGAAACTATAGGTCTAATATAAAGTGCAGCAGATTTCTATCATGTATGTGTATGGCCGTTTGTTTCTGATCAATAAATAAATAAATAAAATTGTTTCAATCTTACCATGCTATTTCGTGCTAAGAATCTCATTAATAAGCTCGTTTTTGACGGAAGTTTAGTGACGTCATCGCTCTATCATCGCCTCCAAAGTGTCACAAAACTTCCGTCAATAAATTACATTGAGAGATTCTTAGAACGAAATTGCATGATAAGACTGAAACAATACTACGCTAAGTGATGGCGGTAGGCCCGCTGAGCTGAAAATGCGATAAATCGAATTACGTTCGTTCGATTATTGTTGTTAGGTTTTGAAATAACCCCTCTACTTTCTTTTTGCATTGTCTTCTTGCTTATTTTTTTATCACAAGTGAATTAAGTAAGAGGTTACGCATGTTAACTTAGCTTCGCCGTGTACAAAAATACATGTCATAGGGGGTGATAGGGGATAGGCATTGTCCGCCTTCTAATACACTATATAGTTGACCTATTTTGTACCTTGACCAAGCGTATAAGGTAATATGCAGAGTTTTGCATATAAAATATTTTACCATATTTCTATTCCAAATATTTCGAGAGCGCTGCATTCGTAAGCGGCACGAGATTTATGATGAAAATAAAAGAAAGTCTAATAAATAATTCATAGCTACAGCTAAACAAAACAAAACCTTGCAGACTGTTTAATAACGAAAATACATTATATTGGAACGAACTAAGAACTAGGCAGGTAAATAATACTTATGACTGAACAGGTACCTTCGTATCTCAAAATATCTCAGCTTAATACATAAAAATATTCACATGCGACGAATTGATTAATAAAAAGAAGCTAGATTGAAGCCAATTCCACACACGTAAATAATTTCAATCAATTGTTAAAAATACCAAATTCTGTTTTAAAACACCAAATGCTCAATTGTTTGTTTTTCTAAGCAAACGGCAGAAGGAAAATTACATCTCACTCGTGTTATAAAGGTCAATATTATTTTCAAGGTACCCTTATATCCATATCGTCTCGTGACGTCATTTAGTGCCACCCATGACGTCACCTCCGCAACTCGTTTTGTAGATGTGATTCCATTCCGAGATTCGGTAATGAATGAGTTCATACGTGCACAGTTTGTTTTTTCAGTAGGTATATTTTTTGTACCTTTGTTACGAAGGTAATTTATCACGTTGAGGGAAATAGATACGGTTATACCTTTACCACAAAAGGAAAGTTATCTATGCCAATGGAAAAAAGTGTATGAATAATTTTTTCTGTCGAGAAGGATTGGATGCTTCAGTGGCTGTTAAAGAAATTAAGGGAAAGGCTGGAATGTTAAGCAAATTTTTGTAAAGGTCATTGGGTGAGTGATTTTTAATTGTTATCTCGGGCTTCTGCGAGGTTGTTACGTCTGTTATTAAAAAGGCCCACTCATCCGCATTGGGCCCACGTAATGTGCTCAACAGTAAATGAGTTTATTGGGTGTAATGAAGCATTTTTGTTAAGCTTGCTGAATGCAGATCATTTGGCAAATGAAATAAGGTGCTTACGTTCTTTGACAATGAAAGTATAAAACGTGATGATAGTTAAGTTATACTTCGCTCGATAAGCTCCTTTAACTCCGTTGTTGCCGAGAAAGGTTTATCCACTCAATCAGTTTTGATGTCTTTTTTTTATTGAAAACTTCTTTAATGGCGTTGTGCACATCAGAGTTTTAAATTATTGGGATGGGTAAAAAATTCTGAAGTCGCGTCAGGACACGTGACCCTGATCGAAAATTCGTAAGACGGAGTGAGAGTAAGAGGAAGTAATATCCCCCTCTCTTTCTACCGCGCGGCGAAAATGTAGGCCTGCTGTTTCGTTTAAGCGGTGTTCACTTCTGCCGGCACTCCCAGAGTGCAACCCGTTGTTTTTTATTTATGAACGACGGGGAGACTCTTAGCCTTCATCATACCTGATGTTAAGTATTGATAAGGCTGAAGATCGAAGCGAACCTCTCTCAGAACCCTCAATCATTGAGGAACTGGCTATCTTATCTCTAACTGCCGGAACACAACAATGCTGTGCTGAAAACATTGTTGGTATGGCGTCAGACTTAGATAAGATGGTGGTAGCCAGGTGGACTTACTAAGAGTCCTACCACCAACCAAACCGAATACAATATGTACCCCCGCTTGGAATCGAACCCGCGACCTCTGGGTCTGATACCGGTGGTTGGACCACTAGACCACAGAGGCGGTAAAATGAGGTATAGAGACATATTTGACCTCGCAAAATAGTTTACCTAACTTTACTTACTTAGTTCATGTAATTTTGTACAGGAAACTGGCTTTTCTACGGTAAATTCGACAGTGTGTCATGTATAGTATTTTTAACTGTAGAATGTAATTGTGGTGAATTTTTGATTTCTACTCTTATAGAGTTGTGAACTAGCAATGGCCAAAACTACTTTTAACAACAAAAAACATATTTTTAAAGCAAAAATATCCAAGGGAATCCGGAAACGACTAATAAAAACCTACATATGGAGCATCGCATTGTATGGATGCGAAACGTAGACGCTGACCCAAAGCGATAAGGAACGACTGGAGGCCTTTGAGATGTGGTGTTGGAGAAGAATCGAAGGAATTAGCTGGACTGAAAAGAAGACCAATGAGGATGTTCTGACCATGGTTGGGGAGGGAAGAAATTTACTTGGGGAGATTGGGAATAGAAGGGGAAAGATGCTGGGCCACCTGTTACGACACGACAGTTTCATTATAAACATATAGGAAGGGAAAATGGAGGGAAGGAGAGGGAGAGGTAGACCTAGAATGAGCTATATTTCACAGTAAAGGAGAAAGTTAATGTTGTGTCGTACCAGGAAGTGAAGTCATTGGCAGGAAAAAGAGAGGATAGAAAATACTCCACCGACAAGAGCGCAGCTTTTAAATTTAAGAGAGAGAGAGGTGTGAACTAACCACACAATAATCCATTGAGGTTCCATTATTGTTCACGAAAGCTCGCATGCGTTCATGAAAACAATTTCCTCGCATTGTGTGTTTCTTAATATGGTTTTAAGCTGACACTCTTTAAGGAAAAAAAGAGCCTGTTAAAGTAAGTTCTGAGTAGCTTACTTGCCAGATTTTTTTGCAGATATGATATGAATAAAAAATATCTCAAATCATATGCCAACTTGTGATTGATACAATTGTGAAATAGGCCTTAAGTCTCATAAATCTACTTAAGTTATAAAAATAACAAAATCAAACCTATTTCAAGGTCTTTACGACTGAAGGCAGATAGCAACGAGAAAACGACGTGGGAGCGATTTGGCAAATTAGCCGAAAATAACACGAATCCACTTCGTATTATAATAACTACAGGGATTCTTTAATCCCTGTAATTTCTCTTTAGAAATGCTACTACAAGATGCTACATATTATTGGTGTCCACTAACCAATTTCTAATAGTATAAGTAACCCCATTTGAGAATAATCTTGAATTATAGTATTTTAAGGGGTCATTCAGAAATAAAAAAGGTTGAGGCAACATCATAAAATCGTGTTTCTGGTTCTTTACAAATCTAGATAAAGGTGAAATGTATATCTTATTAAATAAATATAACTATAAATATTGCTACTACTAACCTGGATCTCACACAAATAAGCTCCTGGAGCAAGTCTTACGGCCTACTGTTAACCCAACTAAGACACAGTGTATCATCATTGGCAGCCCCTATTTCGTTTCGAGGATCGATTTTGACCAGCTTCCGGCGATATCTTTAGATGGCACCATAATCCCTTTCTCTAAAACTGTCAAGAATCTGGGTGTTGTTTTGGACCAGCATTTGTCCTAGAGACCTCATGTTGAGGAAATCAGGAAAAAGGTATTCGCCGCGTATAAATCCCTAAACCTCCTACGTAACTTTTTACCGACCAGTACCAAAATTACTTTAGCCCAATCACTATTGTTGTCTATTTTAGACTACGCTGATGTCTGCAATACTGACCTGTCGGAGGAGTTACTGGACAAGATGGAACGTCTGCAGAATGTTGCTATTAGATTCATCTTTAACCTTCGTAAATATCTCAAAATAACTCAACTGGCTCCCTATTCGCCGGCGCAGGGACTTGCACACCCTCAAACTTCTCTACTCCATTCTTTTCGTACCTCCTTCACCTCCGTATCTTAAAAACTGCTTCTCCTTTCGTTCTTCATCTACACACTGTTCCTTGCGTTCTTCCTACAACCTTGCCCTTGATATCCCGCGTCATTCCTCGGATTTCTTTTCCTACTCCTTCACTGTACATGCTGTTCGCTTGTGGAATGCCCTGCCAGAAGGTATCAGAAAGGCTCAGACTCTTAAATCCTTTGGCGATCATGTTAGAAGTCACTTCCTTTCCCTTTCTCCTTAACTTATAAATATTATCTTTTATTTCTCTTTCGATATTTATCTGTTAATATATGCTTGTTCTTTCTTTTTTCTGCACTCATTCCCCTATTGTTCCACTTATTTTTTTCTTTAACCCAAGGTTGCCTGGAAGAGATTGCTATGTAGCAATAAGGCCGCCTGTTGTTTGTTCTCTATTTGTATATTGTTCTGTGTTACTTGTTTCTTTAATTGTGCAATAAAGTATAAATTATTATTATTATTATTATTTCCATACAATCACACCAATTATCTAGCCCACGTTAAGTATCATGAAGAACTTGTGTTATGGATACTAGATAACGGATAAACATACTTATATACTTTATTTTTTGTAAAGACATACATAATATACATATTAAACACCCAGACCAAGACAAATAGGCATGTTCATGCACACAAATATTTGTCTTGTCCGGGATCGAACCTGGGACCTCTGGCGCAGAAGGTGGGGTTAGTACCCCTGCGCCAAACAGGATATGTAACATCTCTAACCTTCCTATAGTTTTATACCACAAACTCCATACTTTTTCCGAGTATCATCTTAAGTCAGTAGTTTGTGTCGATGCAGTTCAAAGCTTGTTCAATAACATATACACCGACAATTTAAATAAATTCTATCTAATGCCAAGTCTTGCCTTGAAAAATACAGGTCAAGTATGAGTCAAGACCGCGTTTTATTGACGTCCTTGGTAGAGCGACTACGTTTAGTTACATTTGGCACCAGCCCATAAATAAACGGTGCTATACTGCTGATGGCACGTGACTCTACACAGTGCTTGTAAGTTGAAGCATAGCATAAAGAAACATACAGTATTTTGCCTTGAGACTCTTTCTAGGTGAAAGTTAATTATCTTGGGACACCATATAATTATCTTGGGAAGCCACATATTTTGACTAAGGTGTAGAGCTTATGAAGTTAGAACTTGTAGAGTTAGGGAGTGCAGAGTTAGTTAGCTTGGCTCTAAATGAGATCTGTTAACTTTGTGGCAGTAAGAACCGTGTATGGTCGCATATTGGCAACACTTTACATAAACATGTTTTGGTGGGATTATTATTATATATTAAGCCAAACATATAAAACTTTCACAGCGTGCTTTTGTCACCGCGGCGCATTCGAGACTGAGAGAGACGCTTGCTGAGCTCTCACCGAGTAGAGTCGCGTTTTACCGTTTGTAGGAAGACAAAATACTGCATGTATATTTATACTGTGGTTGAAGGTATTGATGCGAAAGAAGCCACATGGAAGGACTACAGAGTAGCACATGTAGAAGTGAAAACGTTAAAAAGTTTAAAATTCATAAGTTTAATGTTATTAGTTATATCAATGTATGTACCTATGTTCTATCAGTGTGTATGATTAGTATTTGTATTGGTATCATTTGTAGATAAGTATGTTTAATTCTTATATTTTATTATATTGTTATTTTATGTTCAACACTTCTCTACTTCTATTGCCGTTGTGACTTCTCCTCCACACCCTTTACAGTTGACTGGTAGAGAATGCCTAAGGGCATTAAGCCCGCCTTTTTTTCATGACATATACTATTGGAAATTGGTTTAATTAGTAAACACCAAAAATATTTGGCATCGTATACTTTCATTTTCTTCTTTAATCGTTTTAGTTATTTGCAACGAAGTGATTTCTAGGTTTTGTCGCCTAATCTGCAAAATCGGTCTCGGTCCCGCTCGCGTGTTTCCTCATTACTATCTTGCTTTAGTTATATAGCACCTTAAATGCGTTATTAGCCGGTGTATAGAATGAGTCGCTATAAGATGTAGTATAGTCCCGATTCATCTATAGGAACACAGCCGACTGAATGCTCCGTGATTGCGAATATTAATGCGCGCTGTGAATCTCTGAAGTAGCGCTATCGTCATGCACTGCTATTCTTCACAACCAGCAATCGATCAATTGTTTCACTGTGTGAAATGATTGATATTATTTTAATAATAAGTAGTAAAACTAATCCTTTTATACATTTTTAAACTTACGCATTGCCTGTTTTATCTAAAAAAAAATGCATTGTGAATGCAAATAATTATTATATTATTCCAGCATGTTTTACCCTAGACATCATGTAGAACCGGAGAATTTACAAATAGTTAATATATATGCATTGAGATAAGTGATTTTGACCGCAGTAAAAAGTATCTGTTATTGACTGGAATAAAAAGTTATCCTACTTCCTACTAATCCTACTTAATATTATAAATGTGAAAGTATGACACTTTGTTTGTTCGTTTGTTGCTCTTTCACACAAAAACTACTGAACAAATTTGGATGAAGTTGGTATGTAGGGATTTCAAGTAGCGGACTAACACAGGTTACTTTTATCCCGATATTCCCACGGGAACGGGAACCACAGGCGGCCGCGAGTATTTTAAATGTGAAATCAATGTTTGCTACTCAATTAAGCAAAAACGGCTTAACGAATTTTAATGAAACTTGGGAGACAGATCGTTTATAGACTGGATTACAATATAAAATAAATTTGATCCTGATACTCCTACAGGAACGGTAACCACGCAGGTAAAACCACGGGTTGCTAATAGTTATTTAACACAAAAGATATCAACCAAAACAAAATAAATACATTAAACATATTGATTGGTTTTGAGCAGGGCCCTGTTTCATAAAGATTACAAGTGACAATTTAAGGATTGTACGTTTCATAAAATATTGATGCTATTGGAAAAGCCGACATAATTGTCAAATTGTCGCGACAATTCTACTATTTAACGTTTCATAAAAAATTTGGTTCGACATTGTACTCGGAAAATCTGACATATTTGTCAAATTGTCGAACATTTTTGATAGGCATTCTTGGTCTGTGTCAGGATGAGGAGTGACAGTTATTTTTCTTTTATAAATTCTAACATGATCGAAAAAGCTCGTAATAGGATTTTGAAAAAGAGAACTTTATAATGTATGATTGCTTTTTATAGAAAATCTACCTTCTGCAATGATGACAAAGGTCAAAATTTCGTAGATCAGTGACAAAAATAGTATGTTGGAGCATAGTTGACAAATTGTCGACTAGTCAAGCTTTGTGAAACAGGGCCCTGGACTAATGTCCTAAAAAGTGTTTACATAGAAAGTTTTCACAATTGGTACCAAAGCGAACTATACATTAGCAATAAACTATATGAACTAACAATTAAAAACACACTGGACAACAAGCCGAACATCTATAAGTATAATGATCAAAGCGCTCATGGTGGCGCTTGACAGACTGATCGTGTTAGTTAAGCAACGTTTGGTCCGGTCAGGTATCGGATGGGTGAGTGGCCGTAAAGTGGCATTACGACTGAGCGCTTCCGTGCTCCGGAGGGTATCGTTAAACCTTCGGTCCCGGCTGTTGTCATCTGATATAGTCAGAAGCCTGAAGCCAGAAGTCATAGGCGGTTTGATAAACTCTGACGCCAGAGGTGGCCACTAATCCTCACAGGACAAGAGAAAGAATGATCAAAGCATTGCACATTTCAGACATTGTTGCAAAATATATTAAATCCTTTCTTTTCCATGCATGCTAAGTGCACTCGACATTTTCTCGAGTGGCTTATTTCATTGATACGATGTATTTCTGCTCCCGAAGGCGAGCGGATGGTGACGTTGAGTGGAAGGAACAATGAACGTTCTCAGATTGTTGAGATGAGACTTGTTTCTTATCGCGGGAACTCAAAATGAAAGGTTATTTATAAACAAAAAACTAGTTAGTTACGTACATATTATGTTTTTGCGCGCACTTTTCATTGAAATATAACAACTTTTACGTATATCAATCGCGCTATATTTTCACGCACTAAGTTGTAATTGTCCGTATTTTAAGGTTTTTTAAGGGTTTTTTTTCCCGACGTTTCGGCACCTTTACAGCTGCCGTGGTCACGGGATGACATCCCGTCATCGTGCCAACCTAAAAATACGGACAATTACAACTTAGTTCGTGAAAATATAGCGCGATTGATATACGTAAAAGTTGTTTTACTTCAACTAGTTAGTTGTAATGTCTACTTTTCTCTCTGAAGAAATATTAATTCATAATTTTTTTCAAAAAAATAGTCTGTCATGATTAGAGTTGCTGCTTTCTATTTTGTGCTGCACCATATTAAAAAAAAAATGTGCTGTTTTTTATGGAAACCATAAAAAAGGCGTTCTTTTCCTTTTTTATCAGAAAATTACACCCGTACGGAACCGTCATAGGTCGAGGATCAAATAAAATAACAATCTTTTTTAAAAACCTTTTCAAAAAGTTTGTTTAGTACCTCCTATTTCACAGCTGAATGAATTTATTTCATTGTGTTTACATTTTAAAAAGTAATAATTCATATTTATGTATGTAGCTTTGGAAGAGACGATTAAAACCACAAACAAATTATTCCCGTTTTTTTGGATTAAAATTTGGATCCGCGTATTCAGAGTTGGTATTAATCACTTTTGTAATCAAGAAGGGGTGTATAATAGCCAGAATTAATCATTTTTAATGAAGTTATTCATCAAAAACACGAAGAAGAATCGACGGTAAAGATCGGAAGTTAGACCTTTAATATTATTTTATCCTGTCATCCATAAAAAAATAATGCCACGAAACTTTCTTATGAATAATACTCCGGGGTTTAGCCTTAGAGGATATTAATCAATCTTCCTCATGGTATTACTCAATCTTTTGATATTTTCCCGAAAAACTCGTTAGGGTTCCAGCCAAATGTATTATAGGCGTAATCAGTAGCACAAGTAATAAATATTGAAGAGAGCTAATTACATTTTCGATATTATGCACATTTTTACGAGGTTCTATGAGAAAAATATTTAATTTTGTAGTGCTAATTATTGAGCATGGTAAAACCACAGACTATTTAAGTTTTTTTTAAACTTTTATGAGTATTGTCTTAATTTAGATGTAGATTTTATTAAAATAAACATCATAGCAGCAGAAGCAATCAACAGTTCAACACCAACTGTCTGAACTATTTGAGTCGGGTTCGATTCCCGTCTGAGAATTCACTTGTGGCCGAGTTAATTTTTTCCAATATTTTTCTATTTAAAATTTACCATAAGTATAAAAATATCATTGAAAAATGCAAAAATTACAAAATCATAAATTATTGGCAGTTGCATCTTAATCGATCGTTAAACACCTGAAAAGATGTTTCTTTCGAATGCAAGGATATTCCTAGCATTGATGTGACAACGCTGGCCTACAGCGTATTAAAAATATAAAAGTATTGGAGAATTTCGACGGTGGTTCGCAAGTCTCGGTAGCTCAGCGGTTAGAGCATTGGACCGGATTTCCAAAGGTCGCGGGTTCGATTCCCGTCTGAGAATTCACTTGTGGCTGAGTTAATTTTTTCCAATATTTTTCTATTTAAAATTTACCATAAGTATAAAAATATAATTGAAAAATGCAAAAATTACAAAATCATAAATTATTGGCAGTTGCATCTTAATCGATCGTTAAACACCTGAAAAGATGTTCTTTCGAATGCAAGGATATTCCTAGCATTGATATGACAACGCTGGCCTACAGCGTATTAAAAATATAAAAGTATTGGAGAATTTCGACGGTGGTTCGCAAGTCTCGGTAGCTCAGCGGTTAGAGCATTGGACCGGATTTCCAAAGGTCGCGGGTTCGATTCCCGTCTGAGAATTCACTTGTGGCCGAGTTAATTTTTTCTAATATTTTTCTATTTAAAATTTACCATAAGTATAAAAATATCATTGAAAAATGCAAAAATTACAAAATCATAAATTATTGGCAGTTGCATCTTAATCGATCGTTAAACACCTGAAAAGATGTTTCTTTCGAATGCAAGGATGTTCCTAGCATTGATGTGACAACGCTGGCCTATAGCGTATTAAAAATATAAAAGTATTGGAGAATTTCGACGGTGGTTCGCAAGTCTCGGTAGCTCAGCGGTTAGAGCATTGGACCGGATTTCCAAAGGTCGCGGGTTCGATTCCCGTCTGAGAATTCACTTGTGGCCGAGTTAATTTTTTCCAATATTTTTCTATTTAAAATTTACCATAAGTATTTGAGACAAGTTTATTTTTTCTTGTATGTTTTCTGACCTAAAATGTCAACAATCAACATATTATGTGATTCTATATTTATGCAAAAATTAAAAGAGCTACTAACTAGTAAATGTTACTATAGTGTTAATGAATATTTTATTGATCATACATATATTGGTTCTGCAAAATGATAATTATAATTCTAATTATCATCATATAATTTCTCAGATGAAATACGGCCCCTCTCTCTTCTAGCCCTAATTGCGTGCCCAACTGGGTCCATAACAATGGTCTTACATTATTTTATAACATCTACATGTACATTATGGTTTTGCAATAAACTATTAAGTATTGAGTATTGAGTACACATCATTTTTAGCAAGTCAAAGAATATTTCATATTCAACGTTTTTTTTTTTATATATACATCTAAAGTCGCTGTCACATTCACCCACAAACAAAGTTTTGTGTCAAAGTATCAAGATGAAAGATACCAAGTCGAGTGTCGCAGCACTCATAGCCGTCGTAGACAGCCGTAGCGCTCGTAGACAGCCTTAGACAGATACCAGTGGGGCTGAAGTATTTTGATCTATAAGGCTTTCAGAGACTTTTCTCCTAATGTAACGCTGGGTTTGGGTAAAACAATCCCTTTGTCTTGCATTTAAGAGGAAGCCTTTTTTGAATCCCTCTGAGGTTTTTATACTTAATAGAAAAGAAAGAAAGAAAACATAAAACACAATATGTGTGGGTTCAAACCCTGCGAAAGACAATATGATAACAATATAGATTTTACACTAAAATTTTAATAGGAAATAATAATATAACAGAGCATATGTATCGATGAAAATCAATTTGTGATATAGGCATTTATCATTTTCTATTTATTTATGTTTGAACTTTTAACCGACTTCTATTATTCCAGCTGTTGGTGAAAAGACTGTTTTGCTTTCTTTTTTTTTCAAGTTTTGCTATGGTTAACCACTTTCGCAATAACAGATAATAATAGATGACCAAAAGCTCTTACGTGCTAGGGAATCTACGATAATCCGTTATTTTCATATAGCTTTATTTTAAACAAATCTATGTTACGACGGATAGACCCACCAATCCGTATTGGGCTCACTTGGCCACGTAATGCAAAAGAGGTCACGATGTTATCGTATTCTCAGTAGCGAACGACGAAGTTCAGCTTTTGTAAAGGTGAGTATACAAGGTCGCCATAAAGGCCGTAACACAAGGTAACTGGTAGCCGGAGGGCGCGTCATCGTGTACAAGATTTATGCTCTATCTACCACTGTGCATTTAAGTTTCTAGTTGGAGCTTAGACAGGTATTGGCATCTTTTAGTAATGCGTTCGTAATTTAATATTGTGGTTGATGGCTGGTAAAGTTGTAGATTTGGTAAAGTTTTCAATATCTAGTGTACGTCACCGAAATTGTATTTAATAATTTTGTTATAATGTTGCCCAGTGAATTACTTAAATTGGCAGAAGAAATTCAGTCACATTTAGTTTTTTTATAATAGCCAAAAACCGCCTCATAATACTATGTCATTTAAATATTGTTTGTCGGTCCATCGAAAGAGGAAAAAAACTGAAAACTTTTTACTGACATTAATTTTTTTGTATAAAAAAATATGGTATCGACAAAAGTATACTCAAACTAAACTGATAAATTAATGCAATAACACTTTATAAAGAAAACATTATCATTTTCTAAACTCACGAAACAACAGACAATTATTTTATCATAACAAAAGAAACGCCATTGTGACACTCGCTGTTGTGTGAAAAATGCATTCCCTAAGATGTCCATTACGATGCTAGTCGGTGGTGCAGGTGTGCAACAGTGCAAGGTTACGTCAGATTGCTATTGTATACGAGCATCCACCTCCCTTTCAACTGCGCATTTTCTGCCGAGTACCTTTCAAAAAATATTTTAAGAAATCTTACTAGAGAGCGGAAAGCTTGTTTTAAAACAAATAATAGTTATTTGTTATGCAAGGCTGGAAAGTTGGTTATTTAGCGGCGAGTTACCTCTATTGAAATCTGAGCAAGTGAAGGATTCTAGGAACCACGAGCGTAGCGAGTGGTTCAAAGATTGAATCCTGAGTGAAGCGAGGATTTCAAAGGTACAAGACGCTAAAAACTTTTCTGCCGAGCGCAACACACAAATTTTCACCTCACAAAAGCGAGGAACATTTTATGGTTGTTTCCGCGGTCAACTTCCGGTAAAAGATTCTTTAAACATAAAGTTTAATCTAAATATACCTTATTCTCGTTGTTTTAATGATATAAAAAACTAAAATAATATAAAGGGGGTATTATAGTTAATTCAAAGTTATTTAAAGTAGGAATATATTGTTACTTATTAATAAGAATAATAACGATTCCGTAAATGTTGACACTGACATGACATTTATGTCACAGTCCGAAATTCAGTTATAGGTTGTGAAATCTCACCCAGCCTAATATATAATTCTTATAACAAATAGTTTATTCTTATTGTTATTGTTTATAAGATTCAATGAACTAAAATAATATAATAAAACCAAAACGGAGCATTATAATTAATTTAAAGCTATTTAAAATAACAATCAAATATAACAAAAAAACATTTTATAAAAAAAATTCAAACCGACTTCAAAAAGTAAAAAATAAAACTTTTGGAGTCGGTGCCAGCCAGGGCATTCTACATTGCACTTCTATTAACTATATATTTTTTTGGCCTTAGCTAGCTAGCACCGACTCCAAAAGTTTTATTTTTTACTTTTTGAAGTCGGTTTAAATTTTTTTTATAAAATGTTTTTATTTCAGATTTTTTAGTTACATCATGTGCCGTTACTTACATTAAAAATCAGCCCATACACAACAATGTCATCTAGGTAAACGACTACTTGCCAAAAGGTGATTGATATTTTTCAAGATTATGAAAAAACTACTAGCCAGATCTTCGTAAAAATATGGGACCACACATAAACCATCTTCTTTCAGATAAAAAAAGAATTATAAAAATCTGTTAACAACTGGCGAAGTTATGGTGGAACATACATAAAAAAAAAAATAAAAAAAAAAATACAGTCGAATTGATAACCTCCTCCTTTTTTGAAGTCGGTTAAAAAAGTCAATAGTGCGATTCGGAACGCATTCTGACATATTTTTAGGTATTAAATTAAAAAAGTACTTTGCCGTGCTAGGCCGCAAAAAGCGGTTTTCTACGCCTAAACTGATTGACAAAACCTCCTTTTCAGAGCGTGTGAGGTGAAAAATAACAATAATACTGTCAAATGAAAATGTGTCAACTGCTCAGATGTATGCAATGACTTATTCCACAAACGCCAAGACAACAAACTGTATCTTATAAGAAGTAAAGTATAGGGAAAAGCAAGTGCCCTTATGACACTCAGAGTTGTGTAGAAAATGCATTCCCTAATATGAGTACTTGTAGATTAGCTCGTCCATTAACGATGCTAGTCTGCAGTGCAGGTGTGTAACAGTGCAAGGTTACGTCAGAGTTCCCCATTGTCTACAAGCATCCACCTCCCTACCCACTGTGCATTTTCTGCCGAAGTGCCGAGTAACTTTACGTTTGCTTCTTAAAAAGTAACTGAGTACGTGCTTCAGAGATTAGATGAATAATTTCGTTAGAACGTCAAGTTAAAATTTAGTGTTACTGTAGATCTTTCTTTTTATTAAATCTCGTTTTTTCTGTGACACAGTAATTAAATAACTATAACTAGTCGGTTTTTTTATTTAGTAGAGTAATTTGACAGATGGCAATGTAATTTTGTAAAAATAATGCTGCCTCAAAATGTAAATATAGCTTTATCTATAACTGAACGTCAAGTTAAAATCTAGTAACACTAAATTTTAACTTGACGTTCTAACGAAATTATTCATCTAATCTCTGAAGCACGTACTCAGTTACTTTTTAAGAAGCAAACGTAAAGTTACTCGGCACTTCGGCAGAAAATGCACAGTGGGTAGGGAGGTGGATGCTTGTAGACAATGGGGAACTCTGACGTAACCTTGCACTGTTACACACCTGCACTGCAGACTAGCATCGTTAATGGACGAGCTAATCTACAAGTACTCATATTAGGGAATGCATTTTCTACACAACTCTGAGTGTCATAAGGGCACTTGCTTTTCCCTATACTTTACTTCTTATAAGATACAGTTTGTTGTCTTGGCGTTTGTGGAATAAGTCATTGCATACATCTGAGCAGTTGACACATTTTCATTTGACAGTATTATTGTTATTTTTCACCTCACACGCTCTGAAAAGGAGGTTTTGTCAATCAGTTTAGGCGTAGAAAACCGCTTTTTGCGGCCTAGCACGGCAAAGTACTTTTTTAATTTAATACCTAAAAATATGTCAGAATGCGTTCCGAATCGCACTATTGACTTTTTTAACCGACTTCAAAAAAGGAGGAGGTTATCAATTCGACTGTATTTTTTTTTTTATTTTTTTTTTTTATGTATGTTCCACCATAACTTCGCCAGTTGTTAACAGATTTTTATAATTCTTTTTTTATCTGAAAGAAGATGGTTTATGTGTGGTCCCATATTTTTACGAAGATCTGGCTAGTAGTTTTTTCATAATCTTGAAAAATATCAATCACCTTTTGGCAAGTAGTCGTTTACCTAGATGACATTGTTGTGTATGGGCTGATTTTTAATGTAAGTAACGGCACATGATGTAACTAAAAAATCTGAAATAAAAACATTTTATAAAAAAAATTTAAACCGACTTCAAAAAGTAAAAAATAAAACTTTTGGAGTCGGTGCTAGCTAGCTAAGGCCAAAAAAATATATAGTTAATAGAAGTGCAATGTAGAATGCCCTGGCTGGCACCGACTCCAAAAGTTTTATTTTTTACTTTTTGAAGTCGGTTTGAATTTTTTTTATAAAATGTTTTTTGTTATATTTGATTGTTATTTTAAATAGCTTTAAATTAATTATAATGCTCCGTTTTGGTTTTATTATATTATTTTAGTTCATTGAATCTTATAAACAATAACAATAAGAATAAACTATTTGTTATAAGAATTATATATTAGGCTGGGTGAGATTTCACAACCTATAACTGAATTTCGGACTGTGACATAAATGTCATGTCAGTGTCAACATTTACGGAATCGTTATTATTCTTATTAATAAGTAACAATATATTCCTACTTTAAATAACTTTGAATTAACTATAATACCCCCTTTATATTATTTTAGTTTTTTATATCATTAAAACAACGAGAATAAGGTATATTTAGATTAAACTTTATGTTTAAAGAATCTTTTACCGGAAGTTGACCGCGGAAACAACCATAAAATGTTCCTCGCTTTTGTGAGGTGAAAATTTGTGTGTTGCGCTCGGCAGAAAAGTTTTTAGCGTCTTGTACCTTTGAAATCCTCGCTTCACTCAGGATTCAATCTTTGAACCACTCGCTACGCTCGTGGTTCCTAGAATCCTTCACTTGCTCAGATTTCAATAGAGGTAACTCGCCGCTAAATAACCAACTTTCCAGCCTTGCATAACAAATAACTATTATTTGTTTCAAAACAAGCTTTCCGCTCTCTAGTAAGATTTCTTAAAATATTTTTTGAAAGGTACTCGGCAGAAAATGCGCAGTTGAAAGGGAGGTGGATGCTCGTATACAATAGCAATCTGACGTAACCTTGCACTGTTGCACACCTGCACCACCGACTAGCATCGTAATGGACATCTTAGGGAATGCATTTTTCACACAACAGCGAGTGTCACAATGGCGTTTCTTTTGTTATGATAAAATAATTGTCTGTTGTTTCGTGAGTTTAGAAAATGATAATGTTTTCTTTATAAAGTGTTATTGCATTAATTTATCAGTTTAGTTTGAGTATACTTTTGTCGATACCATATTTTTTTATACAAAAAAATTAATGTCAGTAAAAAGTTTTCAGTTTTTTTCCTCTTTCGATGGACCGACAAACAATATTTAAATGACATAGTATTATGAGGCGGTTTTTGGCTATTATAAAAAAACTAAATGTGACTGAATTTCTTCTGCCAATTTAAGTAATTCACTGGGCAACATTATAACAAAATTATTAAATACAATTTCGGTGACGTACACTAGATATTGAAAACTTTACCAAATCTACAACTTTACCAGCCATCAACCACAATATTAAATTACGAACGCATTACTAAAAGATGCCAATACCTGTCTAAGCTCCAACTAGAAACTTAAATGCACAGTGGTAGATAGAGCATAAATCTTGTACACGATGACGCGCCCTCCGGCTACCAGTTACCTTGTGTTACGGCCTTTATGGCGACCTTGTATACTCACCTTTACAAAAGCTGAACTTCGTCGTTCGCTACTGAGAATACGATAACATCGTGACCTCTTTTGCATTACGTGGCCAAGTGAGCCCAATACGGATTGGTGGGTCTATCCGTCGTAACATAGATTTGTTTAAAATAAAGCTATATGAAAATAACGGATTATCGTAGATTCCCTAGCACGTAAGAGCTTTTGGTCATCTATTATTATCTGTTATTGCGAAAGTGGTTAACCATAGCAAAACTTGAAAAAAAAAGAAAGCAAAACAGTCTTTTCACCAACAGCTGGAATAATAGAAGTCGGTTAAAAGTTCAAACATAAATAAATAGAAAATGATAAATGCCTATATCACAAATTGATTTTCATCGATACATATGCTCTGTTATATTATTATTTCCTATTAAAATTTTAGTGTAAAATCTATATTGTTATCATATTGTCTTTCGCAGGGTTTGAACCCACACATATTGTGTTGTATGTTTCTTTCTTTCTTTTCTATTAAGTATAAAAACCTCAGAGGGATTCAAAAAAGGCTTCCTCTTAAATGCAAGACAAAGGGATTGTTTTACCCAAACCCCGCGTTACATTAGGAGAAAGGTCTCTGAAAGCCTTATAGATCAAAATACTTCAGCCCCACTGGTATCTGTCTAAGGCTGTCTACGAGCGCTACGGCTGTCTACGACGGCTATGAGTGCTACGACACTCGACTTGGCATCTTTCATCTTGATACTTTGACACAAATCTTTGTTTGTGGGTGAATGTGACAGCGACTTTAGATGTATATATATAAAAAAACGTTGAATATGAAATATTTTTTGAAAATATTCTTTGACTTGCTAAAAATGATGTGTTGTTGATTGTTGACATTTTAGGTCAGAAAACATACTAGAAAAAATAAACTTGTCTCAAATAGTTCAGACAGTTGGTGTTGAACTGTTGATTGCTTCTGCTGCTATGATGTTTATTTTAATAAAATCTACATCTAAATTAAGACAATACTCATAAAAGTTTAAAAAAAACTTAAATAGTCTGTGGTTTTATCATGCTCAATAATTAGCACTACAAAATTAAATATTTTTCTCATAGAACCTCGTAAAAATGTGCATAATATCAAAAATGTAATTAGCTCTCTTCAATATTTATTACTTGTGCTACTGATTACGACTATAATACATTTGGCTGGAACCCTAACGAGTTTTTCGGGAAAATATCAAAAGATTGAGTAATACCATGAGGAAGATTGATTAATATCCTCTAAGGCTAAACCCCGGAGTATTATTCATAAGAAAGTTTCGTGGCATTATTTTTTTTATGGATGACAGGATAAAATAATATTAAAGGTCTAACTCCCGATCTTTACCGTCGATTCTTCTTCGTGTTTTTGATGAATAACTTCATTAAAAATGATTAATTCTGGCTATTATACACCCCTTCTTGATTACAAAAGTGATTAATACCAACTCTGAATACGCGGATCCAAATTTTAATCCAAAAAAACGGGAATAATTTGTTTGTGGTTTTAATCGTCTCTTCCAAAGAAAATGATCATATTTAATTTATGTACGTGAATGGAATCAATACTTACTGAACTGGTCTGGATCTGAGCATATCATTACGAAAAGCAGTTGGACGTAGTTAAAAAGTAGGGACTACAAGAAACAATAAATTCACAATCGAAGTTCGAAAAGAATTAAATGTAAAGGATTGGCGGATTGGCATAAGCCGCGCTAAATTACCTGGTCTTACCGCATGTTAATTGGCGCATATAGACAATCACGAATCGAATTATCGATTCGCTACATAACGATGTTACTTTGTCTACGGGCCCAGTTCTCCCTCGTGGTGCCTCTGGGGGAACAAGTAGGAGGGACCAGAGGAAAAGAGCGGCTTAAAGCAGGATTTTAACCGCCTCTGTGGTCTAGTGGTACAACTACCGGTATCAGACCCAGGGGTCCCGGGTTCGATTCCCAGCGGGGGTACATATTGTAATCGGTTTGGTTGGTGGTAGGACATATTGTAAGTCCGCCTGGCCAGCTACCACCATCTTATCTAAGTCTGACGCCATAACAACAATGTTTTCAGCATTGTTGTGTTCCGGCAGTTAAAGATAAGGTAGCCAGTTTCTCAGTGATTGGGGATTCCGGGAGAGGCACGCTTCCTTCTCAGCCTTATCAATACTTAACATCAGGTATGATGAAGGCTAAGAGTCTCCCCGTACTTCATAAAAAAAGAACAAAACAAGGATTATTTTTATAAATTGTCTATGGCACCTGTCAAATTACTCAATTTAATATTAATATCCGACTATGGCTGGCATCAGTCTCACACAAACTTAAAGTGCAGTTGTAAAATGTTTGTTAATTTACCTAAGTTAGTGATGAGAAAAATTAAATAAACTAATTATTGTCTAATGTCAGTTAAATAATTTTCGTGGTTACCATTTATCAAGGGGCAAACATTTTATAGTTTATTTATATTTTTAGTTTTTTTTTTTCAAATTATAGTATATATTATTTTATATGCGGCAAACATTTATCAAGCAACATCTTACTCCGAAAGGCATGATAAGCTTGGTCCGCGTTACGCCTGCGTGTAGGGTTATGACCCATTCACCTTAACCATCCATAAGGAAGGGCTTTCGTGCCCCAGCAGGTAGGGGAATAAATATGCCGGTGGTATAAAGATTTCTCACCTGTTTCTTAGAATTTGGTATACACAAGAATTCAAACATCTCTTTCCCGAAGACAGACCACGGGTCGATTCTCGCGAAAAATATCGAATGAAATATATCGAATTCGACATTATATATCCTTAATTTCTTTATTAAAAATGTAAGTAAAATCTGTACTACTGTCAAAATCCTTTTGTTTCAATTATCTATACTTAATAATATTATAAAGCTGAAGAGTTTGTTTGTTTGAACGCTCTAATCTCAGCAACTACTTATTCGAATTAAATAATTTTTTTGTGTTAAATAGTCCATTTATCGAGGAAGGCTTTAGGCTATATAACATCACGCTGCGACCAATAGGAGCGAAGCATCAGTGAAAAATGTTGCAAAAACGGGGAAAATTATCTATATTTGAGGGCTTCCGTTGCGTGCGCTGCGTAAACGGTTCAAGTTACCCAAAAAATATGTATGAAAGAATTATTACTCATTAAATGATCTTAAAAAATGTCCGCAACAGTATATGTCTCTCTTTTAAGATTGACTCATTATAACCTTTTTTATGGTAATCAAATTTGGTCGAAATTAATGCATTATTGCCAATTATTTGCCAAAGAGTTTTGCGACCATAATAACAGAAACTGGCGCGAACGACGTCGCTGGCAACAGCTAGTCTTTGATAATCCTATAATGTCGAAGATTGCTTTCTGTGAGCTTTTAATACAGATTTATGACACCAAAAAATTTCGAATTCCAGATGTCGAAGGCGCGAGATTAGGTCCCACACAAGTTACAAGTTTCTCTCGTATACAATTCTAAGTTGACAGTAAACGGAATACGATGGAAAGTTAAAGTATCTTCTCCTCAAAATAAGACACTCGACGAAATAATAAATAACAAGACAAGACAGGCAGCGCAAGAACCATCGCCGAGTCCACCAGACATAATTTAAAAACTTTGCATGCGACGGGCGGTCTGGAATTGAGTTCAAGATTATGTCCCATATTTATGACATATTTTGTGAATTCAACGGGAATATCTTTTACTTATACTATGAAACTTTGATTCGCAAATAGTTGACCGCATTTTGATTAGATGGACGAGTACTTCGAAATAACAATAAAATTATTGACAGAAACAGATTTTTTTTGCCTAAATTACAATGATCAATATCGCAAAGTATCTACAAATAGTCAATTATTGTACCTCCCTATATGTTTTTCTAGAGGTTTTACGATTTTCATCGTGCTTAAAATAATTTGCTCTAAAGTAATAAACTTTAAATAATATAACCGCTATCTCGCCTGATGGTAAGCGGTAAAGGTAAAAAAACTTCTTCGTACGTCTCATCCACGTTTCTTCTTACCTTTTTAAGCGCTACTGTGTAAGATAGTGTCACCTCTTTCGCGAGACCATTCATTGTGTGAGATTCCCTCTACTAGATTCATTGTGCACTTTTGTTGAGTAGCTTGTCCATTAGACAACTCTTGGAAACCTCGCTTTGCTATGGTAATTTGGTCCTTATGCATAACTTATACTTAGTCTATTGTTGTTAGTAATTATTTTTACCCGCGACGGTATGGATAGGGTATATGCGTTTGGGGTGGAAGGTTGTTTGTTTGTTCGTTCGTTTGTGCAAACAAATGTTATTGCCATGCCATTTATCTCAAAGACTACTTATCCGATTTTGATGCGGTTTTCAGTGATGGGTTCGGGTTTGATTGGTACATGTTCAAAGATAGATGTTGTGATGACAACTCACCAGAGGGCGCTGCAGTAAGATTTGTTTGAGCAAAACCAAAACTTCTAGTCCTATTTTGATGCGGTTTTCAGTAATGGGTTTTATGTAGTACAATTAACATAAAATCTAGGCTCTCTAAAAAGTTTGAAATAAAAAGCACAATTAAAAATTAAAAACTTTTTTTATTTCAATTTTTTAAGTCAGGATAAGTCAGTCAGGATCAGTCAGATAGTAAACTTCTTTTAAATCAAACTCTTTATTTTTTGTATAAAATGTTTATTTCAGAATTTTAAAAAACAAAGGCATAAGCAGCGCCATCTAGTGAACTTTATTGCCATCTTTCGGTTTTTACAACAGTATTTTTCAGATTTCCTGAAAAATACTGAACTGATTTCGAAATTTTTGATAATGGGACCAACTTGGAAACACTCCTGGCCTAATAACGTTTGAATCATTACAATCGGTCCAGCCGTCTTCGAGTAATCGATGTTCATACATAAAAATACAAAGAAAATGTTTTAAACAAAAACATAAAATGAATTCCCAGTATTTGTAAATTGTATTGATTGCGTATGAAAATCTAACCACTTATAACAAAAGTGTCTTAAATGCGAGAGATTTTGTTGAAAACATTTTCTGAACAGCATAGATGGTTTAGTTAATTATATGTGTTTTTTAAGTTAAGGGACGCCTTGCGCTCCCAACTGTTCTTTTAACAAGTTTGCTTTCCGTGGCAACCTTTAATAAAGACAGCACCAATTCTTGTAACCACTAGCTGTAACTCCTAGCATTTAAGGTGTATGATCTTGTTGGTTGTCCAAATAAATAAATAAATATGTATGGTATACTAAGTATTAAATACATTGTATACTTACTACAATAACTAACTCATATGTTTTCAGTAAAAACAAAAAACATGGACCAAAATTATTTACAAGACAATTTGATTTAAACAACCTAAAGAGATACGGTACAAAGGCTAGCTAATTATGAACCCAAACAGCGTACATTAACAATTTAGATCCCTTTTTGGGTCCTTCGTTAAATAAACATAGATCTTTTTGGCCGTAGGTCGAGGTACGGATGTTAAAGTGTTATATATCACGCTTAAAATAATCTGATATTATTTATACTAATATTATAAAGCTGAAGAGTTTGTTTGTTTGAACGCGCTAATCTCAGGAACTACTGGACAGATTTAGAAAATTCTTAGACCATTAGAAAGCTACATTTCTCCCGAGTGACATAGGCTATATTTTATCCCGATATTCCCGAACGGGCACCACGCGGGTAAAACCGCGAGAATCCGCTAGTTTAATAAATGTATAAAATCAAAGACATCGTATTAACGATATCTTTGGTTAAATACATACAAAAGAGACATAGATTTTGCTACAACATAATTTAACAAAAGCGAAGTTTATGAGTTTTTAAATAAAAAAAGTATTGGAAAAAATCAACTCGGCCACAAGTGAATTCTCAGATGGGATTTGAACCCACAACCTTAGGCTAGTTCAGTGGTTAGAGCAGTGGGACGGATTCCCAATGGTCGTGGTTTCGAGTTACATCTGAGAATTCATTGGTGGCAGAGTAGATTTTTTCCAATATTTTTCTATTGAATATTTACCATAAGTATAAAAGCTAATAAAATGTTTAACATAGAAGATAATAAATATTCCAAAGTTGGAAACTATCATAGTAAAGTACGATAGTTATCATCTTTACGCAACTTCCCTACTCTAGGACACTGCTGGTACAGTTTATGTAACAACAGACATGAGGAGCTCTTGGAAAGTATCCAAATCTCCAAGGATATAAGTTATATAACGTATTCTTACCAGATCCTCATCGTCATCGGAGAAAATGTTCGCTCGGTCTTGCGCCGTCATGTCGAAGTCAACATCCAAAATGTGTTAAAAACTCCCTTCATGGTTCACAAACACTTACTGCATCACTGCAAAACACTTCAACTGCATCCAAAACGATCCATGCACTAATGCGTAATCACACATCCTAAAACAAAACACTATCAACCGCTACAAATAAAAAAAGCAAAAACTAATTGAAATTGTTACTTCGATTACGGACAGTCGGAGGGGGAAATTTGAAAATTCGAACACAACCGCTACTGACAAAAGTTGAAAGCTCACTGCGAACAGGGGGGGCGAAAAGTGGCACTGCGGCGTCTCGTTGCCATGGCGACGCAGGGTTTTCATGATGCGGGGGAAAACGGCCGCATGCACCCTCGCATACAATATAAATGCTTGTTGGATTATCTGCACTTTGAACCCAAGGTGCTCTCTTGGTATTTGTTAGATAGCGCCAGTCGATATTTAGGACCCTGTAAAAGCCTGTAAAAGAATTTGTTTCTTTAGCTTATGAATCCATTAACAAGGATTTAAGAAAAGTTACAAGTAGTCAAACCTCAAATGTGGCAGAGGAATCGAAATTTAAGGGCCGGTTTCACCACCTACTGATAAGTTCTGGATTTATCTAAGCTTATGTGGCAGATAATTCGACATATTTTTCATATAACAACTGTCAAATGATCTGACAATTACGCTTTCCCTATAATAGGTGGTGTAACAGTACCTAAAGTTATATTATTTACAATAACAAACGCCGAATATCTTAAGACTAACTAAACCCAAATAGACCTTGAATTTTGTTTTTTTTACTAAGCGCCTTTTTGTGAAGGAAAGTATTAATAATAATAAGAAGAATGAATTAAACATTATAATAAAAATAATTGCATACAATCACATCAGTTATCTAGCCCACGTTAGGATTCATGAAGAACTTGTGTTATGAATACTAGATAACGGATAAACATACTTATATACTTTTTTGTAAATTCATATATAATATACTTATAAAACACCCCGACTAAAACAAATAGACATGTTCATGAACATAAATATTTGTATACTTATGGTAAATTTTAAATAGAAAAATATTGGAATAAATTAACTGGATTTATAAAAGGTCATGGGTTCGTTTAATTCATTATTTTATTTTGTTTATGTGCATGTATGTTTGTGATGCGAATAAATGATTTTATCTATCTATCTATCTATTCCCATCTGAGAATTCACTTGTGGCCGAGTTAATTTATTCCAATATTTTTCTATTTAAAATTTACCATAAGTATAAAAATAGCATTGAAAAATACAAAAATTCAAAAATCATACACAAATATTTGTCTTATTCGGGGATGGAACTCAGGACCCCTGGAGGAGAAGGCTAAGTAACCCCTGCGCCAAACAGGTCGTCAAAGTACTTTGCAATTTATAATTTCCTTTCATTGACACACCATAAGGGTCTTCAAACATAATGTTGTAAGTAGGTATTTGTTTTCCCATCCCACTCCTTGTTACGAACCCCTGACATATTGTGATAAATTAGGTTTTTTGATATGGCAATACACGTTTGGCTAATTGGTTTGCTGATACCAAGAGAGGCGAACAAAATGAACAATTTGTTAAAAATATGTTGTCATCAACGTCAAATAAAACAAACAAGAAGTATAATGAAAGGAAGTAAACGCATAATTTTTGGAAGTAATTTGCTCAGAGTGGATGATAAAAAATTATGAGGCTATTTTCCCTTTTTTCCTGCGTTATCTAAGCCCGAGTTTGAAATTAAGTTGTTTTTTTATTTATTTTTTATTAAATCATGGTGTATCTCAAGCTACCATAAGTTTTCTTCTCTTGATTAAAAATAATGTTCGTACCTGTGAACTATACATACATCAAGGAGGACTGCAAAGTCAAAAGTTTAAGATTTATTGAGTAATTAGAGTAATTAAGATTTATGATTTTTGAATTTTTGCATTTTTCAATGCGATTTTTATACTTATGATAAATTTTTCTATTTAAAAATTTATCATAATTAAGATTTATTGTAACGAAATTGACCCTTTGTTTGATATGATTTTTAACCGACTTCAAAAAAGAAGGAAGTTATCAATTCGTCGCGTATATACAGGAAGGAAATTTAAACAAGGCACAAAGGTCTTTAGGGCGTTCTTAGGTAACCATTTTAAACTACATTCTCGGATTGGAAAAAATATATACAGTTAGCTGAAAAAAATGTTTTTTTTTTTCTATTGAGGATCAAAATACCTATAGCGGTATGAGTACTAGAAAAGTTATTGAAGTCATTAAGTTATAAGCTAGAAAAATTATTTCCACTCATTCGCTAAGAAAATAAGTTCAACTCGGCCACAAGTGACCTACCGAGACTCGGTAGCTCAGTGGTTAGAGCATAGGATCGGATTTCCAAAGGTCGTGGGATTTCCAATCTGAGAATTCACTTGTGGCCGAGTTGATTTTTTCCAATGTTTTTCTATTTAAAGTTTATCATAAGTATAAAAATAGCATTGAAAAATTCATAAATCATAAAAAGCCCTGTAGGTACTTATTTGCATTGTTGGTGAGCAGGTAGAAGGTCAGACCGCGGATGACGCTTTTGCTGAATGCTTCAGATCAGTATGCCGTAATGATGAACGTAGATCGAGTCCCACAGCTGCCCGTGCTGCGGATACGTGTGGTGATGCAACTTGTGTTTCTATTGGGCATGTTGACGAGACAGATTATAAACTACCAGAAAAGCGCCTTAAGCCGAGATCGTCAAGTGGAACCGTTGGCATACTAGTATTTGTCGCAAAAGATTGCAGATTGAAATGTTATTGACGAGCTCTTTGCAAGACAGCACTGCACAAGTAACCATTTTCGTTTCTGAGTGACGCGTGTTTTCATGGCAATGGTTTCGAGCGGACTGACTTAGGTCGGATAACTTAAATTTTTTTAACACTTAATAGGCAAAGAATATAAACACTTACGCGAAAAAAAGCGACACTTGAGCATGTGTGCTCGTAATATCTCCCGTGGCTATGTGTGCGTGTGCGGACGAGCGCGGGTGGCGGGCTGTGGAGCCAACATCTTCTTACTTTATCTGACAGGGCTGTGTCTGTGTCACCTCACCACACGCAGCAAGGATTTTTTGCATTAGAATATAATATAATAATATTCTAATGCAAAAAATCCTTGCTGTGTATAATAATAATGACTTACAAATAAGTCTACAAAAAACTTGATCTAAATTTAGTAGAAAGTTTTTATTTCTTTTGAAAATAATATTTATCGTACCAATGTTTTTTTATAATATAATATATAAACAAAGATTGAAAGCTTCTAGTTCCATTAAAAAATTCAATCATTTCGACCTTTGGAATCCAATGCTTAGAACTCAGAATTGGACCGGATTTCCAAAGGTCGTGGGTTAGAGTCCCATCTGAGAATTCACTTGTTGTCAGTTGATTTTTTCCAATATTTTGCTATTTAAAATTTATCATCAGTATAAAAATAGCATTGGAAAATGCAAAAATAAAAACATCATAGATTTAGTTTTGGTTTAAAATAATCATATACGAGGAATAATATACAAATAACCAAGTACTGAAAAGTACTTACATAAATGTGTTACCATCTTTTTATCTCGTTGTCATAAACATCACTTAGGGGTGCTCATTGCTCACCTGAGGTATAAAATATAAATCAATATGAAAGTGATAATACATTAAGATATATCTAATGTCGACGCAGAGGGGAGCGAGATAATGGCATCCACTAAATCACTGAATATGAGACCGTGGTGATAGCACCAAATATATAGATAGGGAAATTTAAAAGAATTTAAAATATAAAAGTATTGGAGAATTTCGACGGTGATTCGCAAGTGTCGGTAGCTCAGCGGTTAGAGCATTGGACCGGATTTCCAAAGGTCGCGGGTTCGATTCCCGTCTGAGAATTCACTTGTGGCCGAGTTAATTTTTTCCAATATTTAAAATTTACCATAAGTATAAAAATAGCATTGAAAAATGCAAAAATTACAAAATCATAAAAAGGGAAATTTAAATTTTTCCTTTTAATTTACGAAAATATGAATCACTTGTCATACTCTCGTGATGTTTTTAATCAAGTAATTCACAGTAACCAAACCTAAAAGTTGTACACTCAAGAATAAGAAGAAAAGCACTCTCAAAGCCTGTTCAATGAGTTATCTCAATGTAATTTTGCAACAGGTGACGATTCACCTTTAGAATGTGTCAACGATGTTAGTAGACCATGTTCATGCATAAAAAATTATTGTCGTTTCAGTAGCGGGAAGAAATTAAAAAAATATATTAAGATTAATAGATATATAAAGAAAACACAAAAATTGGTTAAAAGACAAAATTATTATAATAGATATAGTGATTTAAGGAAAGAACGTAGCCAATTGTTGGAAAAATTAAATGTGATTAAGTTGGAATCATGTAATAACAATAAAAAAAATGATATGTTGTATATTCAATTAGGTAACAAAATTGACAATTTGGAACTTTCACTGAGGGAAATGTATACTAACTTGAGTGAGTTCTCTCGCAAACAGCTAAATTATCAAAAAATTGCTGCAAATGACATGATAGACATTTGTAATTTTAACACAGATCGGTTTGAGTCACTAGGTAAGAAATGCAGCTGTAGTTGTATGATTGCCAACACTTGTTTAAGTCAAAATGACTCATCAGGCCAAGTTGCTCAGGTGGGTGATTTACTAACCAACTCTGTTTCTCTTTCTGATAGTTTATTGCAATGCAATAAAAGTATGTCCCCTTCTGCTGCTAAAAACTGTGATACTAAAACAATTATGTTCTGTGGTGACATTGGGAAGAACTTAGGCCATTTAATTCAGAAAAATTCAAAGGAAAATATTGTTAATTATTGTATGCCTGGTTCAAGTATAAATGATATAATGAAAACAATTGTTGGGAAATCTTATAGTGATAACACAAATATCATAATTTTGATGGGGAATAGGGCTAATGTCAAGAAACAACAGTTGATATCTTATGTTAACACTCTATGCTCTTTAAATGTTAGGAAAGTTGTAATGTTTACATTTCCCTACAGTCAAAGTTTTATAGAGATAGAAAATAAGTTAAGATACAACTTAAACTTAACATTAAACACAGTAGCCTTTCATAACACTGAAAAGCTACATATAATTGACAATAATTTTAACTTGAAAAAAGATAATTACTATCTGCCTCACTATTATAAGAGACAAATAGCGCTTACGCTATCTTTTTATTTTAAACATTTAGCCAATAATCTGGCTATAAAAACCTCTGCTTTTATTGAGCAGTTAAATTCTGACATTTGTAATATAACTGTACGAGTTGACAATCGTACATACATATTTTTTCTATATAAACATAATATTAAGGTCGCGTCATTTTCGCCGCGTTTCGTAAACGCGTGCAATTTGTTAAATCATTATATTTTTATAATGCAATAAATCAGTGACATTTTAACACTCGAACGGGACGGTTTTATTTATCATTCATCGATCGTCTACCTTATCATATCAATTATCATTTTCTATTTAATGTAAGAAGGCTTTAGCATTGGCCCTTACATTCTTTTTTTTGGTCCTTCGAACATTCTTTTTTTGGTCTTTCAGTTTTTTTTAAGTTTCGCGCGGGTTACTCAAACGCAGGACCTAGTGTGGACTTTATCAAATTACGTGAAAGTGATTATTTTCTTACACTTAGTTTTTTATATGAAACGTCAAAGTGAATTAACAGTGTGACCTTTATAGTGATACATTTTGTGTACCTTTTATCATCTTTCGGCGGGCCAGGAGGCTTGCTATTCCTATATCATCAGTCAGCGGGCCAGGAGGCTTGCTATCTCTTTATCAACTCTCAGCGGGCCAGGAGGCTTGCTTTCTCTCTATCAAACTCAGCGGGCCAGGAGGCTTGCTAAGGCAGTATCAGCACCCAGTAAGCCAGGAGGCTTGCGGTATCATCGCTTGGATCACATCATACAATAGTGGGCCAGGAGGTTCACTCGTGTTGCAGGTTATCAGCGTCGCATCGCAACTTCGCTTCAGCTTCTGATTGAAGTAAGATTGTTCCCTATTATTTTTTTAATTTATTTATCACCATGGAAGATTTATTAGCACGTCAGAGCAATATCATCGAATCTATCATTTCTATCAAAACGAACTTCGGGAAGGATTCCGCGAGTAGGAAAACGCCGGAATACATACAACGGAGAATCAATGGACTTAATGAACTTTGGAAGGAATTCGAGCTTAATCATCAACGTTTATCACTGGATTATGAAGACAAGAATGTTGTCTATTATTCTGAAAATCATTTTGAAAGAACCAAGGAAATGTATCATGCCCTTCAACACACTTTGCTTAGCTACCAAAAACAAGATAAAGCAACAGCCACCACATCAACTGTAGTAACTCAAATGCTATCAAAACAACGTACTAACTTTAGGGCCCTCAGCCGTTTAATAAATAGTATCAACCCTGAAGAGATATCCGAAAAATGGGAACTTGAAGATGAACTCCGCAAAATACAGAGCCGCTGGAATATTATCGAGACCCAACATTTGGATTTAGATGACATCCTACAAGGTGAAGATTTAGAATACGAAGTGGAACTCGCTTCTTATGAAAAAGACTTTAAAAATATGAAACGGGCACTGAACCGGAAATTATCATCTACCGCTCATATTCAACAATCAACTCCGCAACTAGATATACCGATCTTCACCGGAAAATACTCTCAGTGGCCAACCTTTTACGATCTTTTCACCGAAGCCATTCACAATAATAACTCCCTTACCAACTCACAAAAAATGCAGCATCTGAAAGGGAAGGTCAGGGGGGAAGCGGAGCGATTAATTCAGCATCTTCACATATCATCTGAAAATTATAATACGGCATGGGAAATCTTAGTGCATAGGTATGATAACAAACAGCTGTTATTCACCAATCAGATGGAGACGCTGCTCAATCAACCAAACGTCCAGAAGCAGTCAGCTTTTGAGATCAAGAGGATTCATGACACGTCTGTGGAGTGTATACACGCCATTCACAACTTAGGCGTGGATACCAACACCTGGGACCCTATTCTCGTCCATCTGTTGTCCAAAAAGTTAGACGGCGAAACATTAAAAGACTACAAGGAAGCTAGGAAATCTCCGCGTGACTTGCCGGAATTACAGGAATTTATATCATTTTTAGAGACTAAGTTTACGGCTCTCGAACCTATGCATAAGAAAGAGCGAGATATCAGTACACCATCAACATTATCAAAGCATGTAACCAACCCAAGGTCACTATTTTATTCGCCCAAAAATAATAATCGCGAAAAATATCAGGGCAAAACTTATCATACGCGAGCAACAAAATGCCCGGTGTGCAATTTTAATCACGATTTATTTCAATGTAGGAAGTTCATTAACCTGACACCCGGTGCAAAGTTGAAAACAATTACAAAATATCAAGTATGCAAGAATTGCCTGTACAAGCATTATGAAAATCCATGCCTATCAACTAAACGTTGTAAAGAATGCAAGGGTGACCACAATTCCTTATTACATGAAGCCTTTGCAAACAACATCTCTGCAATTCCAGGTACATCTCAGCAGCGTCCTGAAACCAACTTATCAGAAAATAAACAAAATATCAAACAACATAATGTAAATAACGTCGCTGGAGAAAATGAAGAAATATTGTTAACTACTGTATTATTAAAAGTTTTATCAGATAACGGAACATTTATTACTCTTCGCGCCCTGCTAGATCAGGGGTCGCAGATATCCTTGATATCAGAGAATGCAGTGCAGTTGTTAGGCCTGCAACGTCATAAATATCATGCGTCAGTGTCGGGTATTGGACACGGATCCAAGCAAAGCAGGGCGATGGTTAATATAGAATGTCATTCCATCTACGACGACTACAGCTTTACAACCCAAGCTTTAATTATATCAAGGGTAATTAACAACTTACCAAACCATTCCTTTATGAAAAAATCATGGTCACACTTGCAACATATCAACTTAGCAGATCCAGACTACAACGTCTCGGGTCCTATTGACCTATTACTGGATGCTAGTGTATATTCCCAAATATTAATGGATGGACTTATCAGGGGACCATCACATTCACCCATTGCACAGCAGACTAGAATAGGCTGGATTTTATCAGGAAACGTCAAAACATTTAATTGTAATGTCGTAATTAATGATGTATCAGATTTAAGCAAATATTGGGAAATGGAGGAGATCTCAGCTTCCAATACAAATGTATCATCTGGTGAACAGTTTTGTGAAGACTTTTATTCATCGACCACAAAACGTTTGGAAAACGGGATGTATGAAGTCTGTCTTCCTATGAAACCTGAGTTCGAGAAGCAGCTCGGTTCGTCAAGGCCGAAAGCGGTAGCACAATTTTATCAACTGGAGCGCAAAATGGTTAACAACACGATGTTTTCGGATAATTATAAAGATTTTATGCAAGAATATCAGGATTTAGGACACATGGTCTCGAGTACTAATAGTGGAGGACTGTCGTACTATCTACCACATCACGGCGTGCTTAAGTTAGATTCTACATCTACAAAGCTAAGGGTAGTTTTTAACGCCTCATCTAAAACATCGTCGGGTCAGAGTCTAAATGATGTTATGGAACAGGGACCCAATTTACAAGCGGATCTCCAGACTCTTATCATAACTTGGCGCCAGTACCGCTATGTGATGACTGCTGACATCGAGAAAATGTTTCGTAACATATTTGTAAGTGATCGTTATCAAAACTTGCAATCAGTAGTATGGCGCAACTCTATTGACGAACCTCTCCTAAATTATCAACTAACAACTGTGACGTACGGAACCAAGGCCGCGCCATTCCTTGCGATGAGAACACTCAAACAGCTGGCATCAGATGACGCTGAAAAATATCCTTTGGGGGCTGCGGCTTTGAATAGTTGTTTTTATATGGATGACTATCTTGGAGGTCACTTTTCATTGGAAATTGCAAAAGAGATCCAAACACAATTAATTAACATCTTACGTGAAGCTGGGATGAACATACGTAAATGGTCGAGTAACGAAGAAGAGCTCGTCAAAGATTTATCAAGCAATCAATTAAACAGCCCTTACGAATTTCGTTGTTCGGAATCACGAAAAACGTTAGGTCTGAAATGGAACCCGTCCTCTGACTCATTTACCTACGATAACAAATTCGAAACATCCGAACTTAAACATCATACAAAACGCGAATTTTTATCAGACATATCAAAAATTTTCGACCCCATCGGATGGATATCACCATTATCAATTAAAGCTAAACTCCTATTTCAAAAGGTGTGGGCCACAGGTGTATCATGGGATGAAAAATTACCATCAAATATCATCCAAGAATGGACTATATTACGCAACGACTTTAAAAATATCAACAACATTAAAATACCTCGTTATTTAGGTAACATTCAACACGAATATCATTTACACGGCTTTAGCGATGCATCAGCAAAAGCATACGCTTGTGCCATATACTGTATTACGACTGACGATAAGGGCGAGCGCACATCGCGTTTGATAGTAGCGAAAACTAAGTTAGCACCGCTTAGTAAAACAGTTTCCCTCCCTCGACTTGAACTGTGTGGAGCACTGTTATTATCACAGCTAATGAAAAAGGTAAAGGATGCATTACCAAGCGAAAATATTATAATCCATGCCTGGACCGACTCGATGATAGTTTTAGGATGGATTCATGGAGATCAGTCCCGATGGAAACAGTTTGTTGCTAATAGAATCCAACAAATTAAGGAGGTTATCTCACCAACAAGCTGGAATTATGTAAAATCTGAAGCGAATCCAGCAGATTGTGCTACCAGAGGAGTCACAATTTCGCAGTTATCAGAGAATCGTTTGTGGTGGGAAGGACCAGAATGGCTATTATCATCTGTACCAGAACACATATCAGAAGTGTCATATGTTGAGCCCGACATAGAAACAAAGAAAATCGCTCATAGTGTGCACGCAGCCTTACATCAAAATCAGTCAGTAATTATAATTGAATTATTGAATAAATACAGTTCAATCACCTTAATTGTTAGAATTATTGCTAGAGTGTTACGTTTCATCACTGGAATACGAAACCGGTGTAACATATCAACAGATAAAACTTTATCATCGATTGAATTAAATAATTCTTATAATATTATCATTAAAACGGTGCAAGCTATGGATTTTTGTAAAGAATTATCATATATCAGAGAAAAAGGACATGTCCATAAGAATAGTAAATTAGCGAGTTTAAGTCCTTTTATAGATGAGAATGGATTATTGAGAGTTGGTGGCCGCCTCCACCATTCCGACATCAGCTGGTCTGCAAAACATCCTATCATACTAAGCGGCCACAATAGATTCACTGAGCTTATCATAACGCAAGCGCATATCACAACATTACATGGTGGAGCGCGGCTCACACTAACATATATCAGAAATAAATATTGGATTATTAGTGGAATGTCGACCGTGAAAAGAGAATTAAGGCGTTGTGTTAGGTGTCGTCGCTTCAGCCAGAATAAATATCAACCTATCATGGCTGACTTACCACAGCCGAGGGTGGTACCATCCAGACCCTTTACTCATTGTGGAATCGACTTCACTGGGCACGTGGATCTGAAAATCAACAAAGGTCGAGGTGTTCGCACCACAAAGGGATATATATCAGTATTTATTTGTTTATCAACAAAGACTGTCCACCTTAAACTCGTGTCAGATCTGAGCACTCCATCCTTCCTCGCTGCATTTCGAAGGTTCTGTTCACGTCGTGGAGTTCCAAGTCATGTCTACAGTGACAATGGAACGAACTTCGTAGGCGCTAACAAACTCCAAAAGAGGGAATATCAAGAAATAAAAGATACTATCAATAAGGATTTCTTTAACAACATCTCAGAAATGAACGTAGAGTGGCACTTCAACGCTCCTTCTTATCCTCATGCTGGTGGCCTTTGGGAAGCCGCCGTAAAAAGTTTAAAGTTCCATATCAAACGAGTATTAGGCGACCAGAAACTAACATATGAGGAGTTTATCACCGTTCTACATCAAGTGGAAGCATGCCTAAATTCAAGGCCACTCTGCGCTCTGACTGAAAATCCTGAAGATCCTATCTTAACCCCTGGACACTTCTTAATAGGTGGGCTCCTACTTACAAAACCTCAGACAGAACCCGAATCTGTAACTTTATCAAAGAGATGGCAGCTCGTCCAGTCTATAAACAAACAGTTTTGGAAGTGTTGGTCTTCAGACTACCTGCAACAGCTGCAGTTAAGATCAAAATGGAGAACGGCGAATAAAAATATCGAGGTTGATGACATCGTTCTAGTTAAAGAAGACAACCTCCCACCCGGGAAGTGGGCAATGGGTAGAGTACAGGAGTTACACCCGGGAAAGGACGGGCAAGTGAGGGTCGTATCATTGAAAACCAAAACCAATATCATAAAGCGACCAGTTATCAAATTAGTGCCCTTGGTAACACGAGAGCAAGGTGAAGAACCGATCTTACCATCACCTAGTCGCGAAGAGCCCTTACGTCCTATACCTCGTCAAGAAAGGCCTCGTCGTACTAGACGTAGTAATATTAAGAATTTCTTCTTAAGCCTCTTCATGGTTTTATCATTTTTTATATCACCTAGCATGCAACAAGGACAACAAGACTTTATTATCACACCTGTAAACAGTAATCAAAGTATTTATTTCGATAGAATATCAAACATTCAGCACATTCGAGATGAATGGAACCTTATCATATATTACAACATGAGTACCTATTGGGATGGTCTATCTAATATACAAAAATATGTGACGCATATCAAGGAAAGTTGTTCGTCTAATGATTATCAAAGTGTCATATTACAACTTGAACACGAGCTCGATGAAATAAACCATTACAATCAGCTGTTAAGAAATCAATTTATTCGGAGGTTCAAACGAGGATTAGTGAATGGTGTTGGTTACATTGCAAACTCATTGTTTGGTATCCTTGATGAAAGGTTTGCCGATCAATATCAAAAGGACATAGAACGTATACAGAAAAATGAGAATCATTTGCAAACCCTTCTTCATAATCAAACTATAGTAATGGAGGCCGAGTATAACATATTAAAGAGACACGAGAATATCATGCAAAAGCAGTTTTCACTTATAGATAATCATATTAATAATGTGACTGCCGAGTTAAATAAAGTTCGTTTGGTGACGTCACAATCGGCTTATATAACGTATTCATCACTGGCCGCCCATGTTATCATATCCAACATTCGACGTATTCAAGAAACCCTTATTGGCACCGTGACTGATATAAATGACGGTCGTATCAATACAAACCTCTTATCACCGCAACAGCTGCAAAAACAAATAAATATTATATCTGGTCGCCTGCAAAGAGATCTCGTACTACCTTTAGATGGCTCAAATATCATTAATTTTTATAAATTACTGAGAGTAGCAGCGAGAGTTACCGACAAATTTCTCATCATTGAAATCAAAATACCTATCTTGAATAACGAAGTTTTCGAACTAGACCGGATCATCAGCATCCCTCAGAAACGAGAAGATCGATATTATCAGCTGATTCCGAAATATCCTTATATTGGTTTTAATATCAACAAGGATTCACTTATATTTTTATCAGATTTGGACCTTCAAGCCTGTCGTCACTCTTCTACAGAAAAGCTGTTATGTTTTCTAAATAACCCTATCTACAGCACTAAAATAAAACAATCCATTTGTGATATCAATTTAATTGACGGTGGCATTGACTCATCGCCGTGCAAGTCGGAGGTATCAAGTTGTAAAGAGAGCTGGATTAAGTTACACTCCGATAACGAATGGTTATTTACATGTTGCGAGCAATGCAGTGTCCGCATAATTTGTCCAGCTGGAATTACGTCACAGACTATGACAGGTAGCGGGGTCATTCACTTAGGACCCATGTGTACTTTGAAGGGCAATGATTTCGTATTACATTCACACAATTACTACTTCAATAAAGTAAATATCAATCAAAAGCTCGAAATTCCACATTCTTCTGTGCTAAATAATATCATGAACACTTCCTCCATCAATATCCCGAAGATTGAGAGTCATGAGGTCGATTGGGATTCATTGAAAACACAGATATCTGACGTGAAGGAACAATCTAATACTGAACTACGAATACACGACGTTCATCATTATAGTCTCGGATATATCATCGTCGGCTTGATTGTGCTGACGGCAGGCATCATCGTGTTCCGACGGCTGCGGCAGCGGCGCGCGCGTCGGGCGGCGGCTGCCCCTGCGGCTGCGGCCCCCGACACAGGGGCAAGCGATAGTGTTAGTGAAGTGTTTGTGAATGTGCCGCGTAAAAGCGAATTTAGTGAAGTAGTTCTGAATGTGCCCCGTAAAAGCGAAGTTAGTGAAGTCGTTATGAATGTGCGGGGTATTAAAGACACGCCTAGTGAAATCAGACAATCAGTGTTAAGTATCGATAAATCTACCTCTATCTCTCCTATGACGAGTCGTTCGGTCAGATTTGATAATATAAAGGACTAATTTTTGTTCCGGTTTATGTACATCATGTATTTAATGTATAAGTTAAATATAGCTGGACCTTATTTTTTTACTTGCTCTAAACCTATATATTTTTTTAACTAGTTGTTATCATAGCATTAATGAGGCACATCATTTAATTATTGCTTATTTTGTAATTTGCTTTGAATTTAGCCTTATATGTAGTTTATTTCTTGTCTTTCGCGACTTATCAGTTTATGTATCACTGCCCATTCTCCTGGAGGCGCAGGATGTACGAGTTGACAATCGTACATACATATTTTTTCTATATAAACATAATATTAAGGTCGCGTCATTTTCGCCGCGTTTCGTAAACGCGTGCAATTTGTTAAATCATTATATTTTTATAATGCAATAAATCAGTGACATTTTAACACTCGAACGGGACGGTTTTATTTATCATTCATCGATCGTCTACCTTATCATATCAATTATCATTTTCTATTTAATGTAAGAAGGCTTTAGCATTGGCCCTTACAATAACTTTGGAATCTGTTCCAAGTAATTTGATTCTATTGAATCCCAACACTGACTTGGTTAATTTAAATTACCATTAGAGACAACAGAGGTGTCCTCTAGCCCAGTGTTGACAAGAGTAAAGCCAAAATGTTTAAAAATTGTTCATCAAAATATACAAGGCTTTTCTGACAAAGACCTAGAAGTATGTTTGTTTTTAAACTGTGAAAATGTTGATGTGTTGTGTATCACTGAGCATTGGTTAAAATGTCATGAAGTAATTTTAAATCTGGATAATTATAGAATTGTGAGTTCATTTAGTAGGCAATCTGCTATTAGAGGAGGGTCTCTTATAATTTTACATAATAATTTGCAGTACAAAGAGCGCAAAGATATAATATCCCTCTCAATTGAACGAATAATTGAATTGTCTTGTGTGGAACTAGACCAAATAATTGTAATATGTGTTTATAGACCCCCTCAGAGTAATTACCCAGAGTTTGAGTCCACTATGGAGGAAGTTTTAAGAATAACTAGTAAAAGTAATAAAAAGGTTGTCATATGTGGGGATTTTAATATTGACATTTTAGACTCAAAGTTGTCGAAGCTAGCAAGTAGATTTTTAAATTTATTTAAATCGTTTAATCTATCACATACCTTTAATGAGCCTACCCGAATAACACCCACATCTGCCACCTGTTTAGACAACATTTTTTCAAACTGTGTAGTCACTGAGAAATCTATAATAAATGTTATTAAATCGGACCATAGTGGACAACAAGCCTCTATAGAGCACCATCATGTCTGTCCTAAGCGGAAAATTGTGTGCAGGCCAATAACTGAAAAGGGCATAGATGAATTTAGAAACAATGTAATTAATAAAATTGAGTCTTTACCAGTTCCTAATACGGAATCTAATTATCTTTATAATGATTTATTTCATGTGGTTGAAGACGAATTTAGTAAAACATTTAAGCAAAAAGTGATCAATTGTAATTCGGATAAAGTAAAGTTTAGTGATTGGGCCACGCCGGGAATTTACACAAGCAGAAGGAAACTATATGACCTCTATGCGTCAAAGCATACTTCCTGTGACCCAAATTTTATTGGATATGTCAGGAAGTATTCTCAAATGTTTAAAAATGTATGTGTAGCTGCTAAGGTGATGTTCTTTTCAAATAAAATCAAATTAGCGGATAATAAAATAAAAGCTACTTGGAATATTATTAACCAATCAACTGGGAAAACTAAAAATAATGTAAAATCCTTCTGTCTTAAAGTTGGTGATAAATTAATTGAATCTGACGTTGAGGTTGCCCGTGTTTTTGAAGATTTCTTCTCTCGGGTACCCTTAGAAACTACCAGTAAGTTGAATTCCTGTCCAAACGTTGCTGCTGCCCTCTTAGAGTCTTGTGTTGATAAGTGTAATAAAGTATTCAATTTTAAACATATTAATAGTGAAGACATTTTAAAAGCTTTCAAGTCTATAAATATTAAAAAGACTGAAGATTTATGGGGCATGTCAACCAACATTATTAAATCAATTATTGATACAATAGCTCCATATTTAGCTTTAATTTTTAATCAATGCATAGATGAAGGTACTTTTCCCGATTTAATGAAATGTAGTAAGCTTATTCCTCTTTTTAAATCGGGTGACAAAAGTGACCCTACAAATTTTAGGCCGATTTCAGTACTACCGGCACTTAGTAAAATTTTTGAAAAAGTTATATACTCTCAATTATTAGACTATTTAACAATAAATCGAATCCTTCATAACAATCAGTTCGGCTTTTCTAAAGGTAAAAATACTACTGATGCTGGCATAGCACTCCTCAAACATATTTTTGAGGCTTGGGAGGGCAAGCAAGACGTAATTGGTATATTCTGTGACCTGTCTAAAGCCTTCGATTGCGTTGATCACGTTACACTTTTAAAGAAGCTTGAACATTATGGTGTCTCTAAGAAATCTGTTAGCCTTTTGCAGTCATACTTGCACAATAGAAATCAAAAAGTAATTGTCAATAATACTGCTTCTACTGGAGCCCCCATTATTATGGGCGTGCCACAAGGTTCAATATTGGGCCCTTTGCTGTTTTTAATTTATATTAACGATCTCCCTCATTACACGAGTAATTTATGTGAGACAGTACTATTTGCAGATGATACATCTTTAATTTTTAAAATTGATAGAGGAAACAATTGTTCTGACGAAGTAAATAGTGCTCTCTCTCAAGTCGCACACTGGTTCAACAGTAATAATATGTCTCTTAACCCTTCTAAAACCAAGTTTGTTAGATTCTCATTACCTAACGTAGTGCAGGTCGATATGCATATCAATTTGAATGGGAATGTAGTAGAGTTAGTTGAGAGTACAAAATTTCTTGGCATTACATTGGATTCAAAGCTGCAATGGGATCCACATATTGAAGCCTTGTCGAGTAGACTTAGTTCTGCGGCTTTCGCAATAAAGAAAATAAGGCTCTTAACTGATATTGAAACGGCAAGACTAGTTTACTTTTTTAGCTATTTTCATAGTGTAATGTCCTATGGCCTGTTGTTGTGGGGCTCAGCAGCTAATATAGAAAATGTTTTTATACTTCAAAAAAGAGCTGTGCGCGCCATTTACAACCTTCGACGGAGAGATTCTCTTAAGGATTTGTTTAAAGAGATTAATATACTAACTTTGGCGGGACAATACATCTATGATAATATAGTATATGTAAGGAAACATCTTGATTTATTTATTAAGCATAGCGATGTCCATAATTTTAATACTAGAAATAAGAATAAGCTTGCCGTTCCAAAATTTCGACTTGAAAAATGTAGACGCTCGTTTTTGGGGAAAGGTATAGCTTTTTTTAATAAAGTTCCACAACAATTGATAGAGCTGCCTTTGCATAAATTTAAAATATATGTTAAAAAGTCACTCTTAAGCAAAGGTTATTACAAGGTAGATGATTATTTAAAAGACCAAAATGCATGGATGTGATACTAACATAAAACATAACTATTATAAATTAGATAAAAGGAAAATATTCTAATAATTAAATATTGGAAAATTTTCCTCTTATATTAAATATATTTCAAAATTGTAAATTTGTGCTTGGCAACAACATGTTCCATTGTAAATGTTGTTGTTTCTGTTAAAGCTGATAAGTTTCTTGCGGCCGTTCTTCTTATCAGTTAAAAGATGTCCTGAATGGCTGGTAGGGAAAAAAAAATTTTGGACTATTCGAAAGTACTTATCTATAAGTCTATTTGAATAAAAATCTTTGACTTTGACTTTAACAAATTTTGAAGCATTTGCATTGCATAGATACTGGAAAAACGTACGATTAGAGCTAGCGCATATAAACAACCTGATCAACAATCTAGTTGTGAATCATATTTCTATTGGAATATATGAACGCGCGCATACGACTCGATAGTTGTTTGACAAAAAAGTCGACATCTACTTTTCCACCAACTAAACTGTTTAGTTGTGTGGTAATCGCGAGAAGTACGCGTACGTAAGTACTCTACGCATGCTTCAGAAGTACAGAGGAGCCCGAGATAATCATTATGATTACCCATCACTTCACCAACCATTGTGAAAGTCGCATAACTGCCACAATTTTTTTATTATTGTATTCATTTTTTAACTGTTTTTAAAATTAATTAGTAATTTGTTTGTTGTTTTAACCTACATAAATATATAATTAACCTGTTGTTTAATTAACTAATATTGATCAATGTTTTGCACAATTGTTATTGGTTCCAAACTAACATTTATTTTTAGTATTACTGGATTGTATGTGTAAATCTAAGTTTGTGGACTGTTATTGTGTCTAAATAAATAAATTGTAGATTGAAATGTCATCCATTGCGTCACTGAGTTTATTATTTATTCCTCTATTCCTACCTAACAAACCTTATTCGCTAATCCCACAGCCAAGATAGTAGATTATCAAAATTTGTTTAAGCCCCAAGTGTCACTTGGTTTACTTTGATTTTATCATTATCGGCTTTGAAAGGTGGAGCGGCCGCGGCCATTTGCATTTTAGCTAAGCCCGAATTAAACCCTTAAATGGAATAAACTAAAGCTATTACTATGTTAATGCTACAAATGAAAGACTGAGCTGAGTCAGGGTAAACCTATCTAAGAGATTTGTACAAAGCCAGTTATGAAATTGAGGCAGTATGCTTATTTTTGTTTGGTTTTATTTACGACCTCCATGGTAGAGTTCTGTCTACACAGGTATTCAATGTGTTCCTAAATTCAAATCCCAGTAGGGGCAAATACATCTAATAGTAGTTTAGTAGCCAAGGGCTGTAAGGCATCAATTACAGCCCGAGATATTTAGGCGCACGAACGCAGCGAGGGCGCCTATAGTTCGAGGGTGCAATTGATGCTTACACCCGAGCTAACTATTCTGCTTTACATCTCGATTGTGAGGTAAGTAGATTGGTATTGGTATTGGTATTGGTGATGGGCTCTTTTCTCCGCATTTAGACTCTCATTTGGTCCGTTATGCGTGAACATAGCATCGGTATGGCTAGTTAAGCCATCCCAGCTCCTTCCAGAAGCGCAGAAGCCTCCTGGGGCGTTCACAGGCTTCTAGGAGCGACCTCACGTCTTTGAGGGTTTCTGCCCGTTTTGCGGCCAAACCCACGCACTCCAGGATTACGTGGGCGGCTGTTTCCTCTGCGTCCAGGCATCCCCTACATAGGGGGCTGTCTGTCGCATTCATGATGAATAGTTGTCGGTTTAAAGGTAGGTGACCTGTAAGTGTGCCTACAACTATTCGGAGGTCCGGACGATTAAGGCTTAGCAGTCTACAGGTCAAACGCGGCGAGACTGCAGTCATCGCCAGCTTGGACTGTCTACAGCTTGTTTGATCTACCCAACGCTTATTATGTGCAGCACGAGTACGCTGTCTTACCCATGAGCGCAATTGGCTGAATGGGAGTGGCAGAATGGGTATGGGTCCAGCCACTGTTGTGGAAGATCCCCTTCTTGCCAGCTCATCGGCGGCATCGTTCCCGTGTGATCCGCTATGCCCTTTAATCCATTGTAGGATTACACTGTTGTTGTTGGATGCTAAACGATCCAAGACTCGGTGGCATTCGTAGACAATGCTGGAGTTGATCGTGTTGGCCTCCAGTGCTTTTAGGACGGCCATACTGTCGGTCAGTATGCGGATGTTCAGTTCCTTCATACCTCTAGACAGGGCCGTGGTAGCTGCGTTTATTATTGCAACACATTCGCATTGAAATATCGAACTGTGTTGGCCTAGTGCTAGTGAAGTTTTGATATTTAGGTCTTGTGAGAATACTCCGGCTCCAGTGCCAATCCCCATCTTGGAACCGTCCGTATAAATTCGGACTTCATGTATGCCAGAGTAGTCTTGGTCACTTTCAAATAACTGTATTTGGTAATTTTTTTCGAAAATGTATTGTTTAGAGATCCTGTCGCATGGGGCAGCGATTAGTGACTCATGTTTCACTAAATTATTCCACAAAAAGGAGGTAAGTAGAAAAAGAACGGCAAAACAAGAATAAAACATTTTATTTGTTGAAATTTACAGTGAAATGAGAACAATCCCAAAAACAAACAATATTTAAAGTGAAAGTTTTCTATTCCCGCCTTTTTTCATTAAAAAGAATCAAGTAAAGAACTTTTTAATTTTATTTTTCATGATCGAAATTGAGCTTCGCCGTTCGATATTTAAAATTGATGACTGATAGCAAAGCGACCTCTTTGGTCATTGGGCTGAATGCATGATGTCTATTGCCAGTATGATTGTTAGACATGTACGCGAACTTTTTGAAAGAAAGAAGTGTTTTTTTTTAATTACTTACCGCCCTAGGGCTTTTCTAGCTACATTATTATCCTAAAGCGCTAATTAGTCACCTACAAGCCCTATTTGGAGGTAATAAGAACCTAGTTACCGAACATGAGAGATGTAAAATATGTTTTCGATCCCAAAACTTGGAAATTAGTCAAGAACCACAGACTACATATTTTATAAAAAAAAAAGGTACAAAGGTGGTTTTTTTCACATTCAAGCTTTTGACCCGCGACTGTACGGGGACGGTATATGCGTTTGGTGTGAGAGGTTGTTTGTTTGTTTGTGCAAACCAATGTTGCCATTTATCTCCAAAACTACTAGTCCGATTTCGATACGGTTTTCAGTGATGGGTTCGGGTTTGATTGGTTAATGTTCTAAGATAGATGTTACGGTGACAACTCTCCAGAGGGCGCTGCAATAAACATTTATTTGTGCAAACCAATGTTGCCATTTATCTCCAAAATTACTAGTCCGATTTTGATGCGGTTTTCAGTGATAGGTTGGGGTTTGAGTCTCTCTCAAGAGTTTGCTGTCTCAAGAGTTGATCTAAAGAGTTTGCTTACAATTTTGTGAGAAATCTGAACCTTAATCCACATGTGTGTAATTTTTATATTGTATTATTATTTTTATGTCTGTATTATAATTTCTATTGTGTACTAGTTATACTGTAAGTAGCACTACTTGCCGTTGTAATTAGATAAATATAATATCTATGCTCTCTAAAAAGTTTGAAATAAAAAGTATTTTTTTTTAAACCCACGACGTTTAAAACGTAATTGAAAACGGAAAAAATGTCGTAAGATTTTCAACATTTTTTAATTTTGAGCACGCTTACTAGTAATGGTTGTATGCAAATATGCACATCATATTTTACAAAGAACTGTGGCAAAACATTCTGATTTTAAACCTACCTACTAATCAAACATTTGGTTCGAAACATTGGACTAAACAATTAACACTCAATCAAACTACGTCGTCGTCGTCTCAGCTATATAACACCTGCTGGGTATAGGCCTCTCCCAAAAGGGGGGGTTTGCCATAATCGCCACGCTTGGCAGGCGGGTTGGCGATCGCAGTATGGCCAAGTATGTAGCAGACGCTGCTGCCCATCTCCTGAAGGCTGAGTCCCTTAGACGCCTTTTACGACACTCATGGGATGAGAGGGGTTAGTGCTATTCTGAGCCGACACTACACAGCTACAAACGTTTGAAATTAAAAACACCTTAGTACCCCAGCCTTTTTGCTTCCTAATCATAATATCACACAGGTAGCTCTACCAAAGAATACTAACTTTTACGCACTACTGCCAACTTGACTGATTAGTTTCCTTGTTAATTAACGGCATTGAGGTCCCAGGTTGCAGTCCTGTCGGGGTTAACTGCTCACCTCTGCGGTTTTAACATAATTTGCCGCCTGTTTCGGGAGATCGTAGTATTTTGAACTCTAATATTTGATATTTAGGTTACTCTGTTGTTTGGAAAAGAAAACGAGAACACCGAAAAATCTGAGGTAGAATAAGTTTAACAATTTTTCGACCGCCTCTGTGGTCTAGTGGTAACAACCACCGGCCCGAGGGTCCCGGGTTTGATTCCCAACGGGTGTACAATTTGTATTCGGTTGGGTTGGTGGTAGGACTTGTTATAAATCCGCCTAGCTAGCTACCATACTAACAACAATGTTTTCAGAATTGTTGTGTTCCGATAGTTAGAGATAAGATAGCCAGTTTCATAATGATGAGGATTCCGGGAGAGGCTCGCTTCCATATTCAGCCTTATCAATACTTAACGTCAGGTATGAGTCTCCCCGTTATTCATTAAAAAAAAATACCTTTTGTCCTCGTCACCGGTACTCCATTTTGAAAATTTTTCAAAATCGCAGCGCATGATATTACCTGTATAAATGGATAGGGAACGTACGTAAAGTTGAACAAAACATATTACGCAACAAAATGCCCTTAAGTTTCAGGTTAGTGAGATAATAACTCTACTTAGTTAAAAATTTATTATGCCGACCCAAAGTATCACCTTTGTATCTTTAACTACAATTATCTCACTAACCTGAAACTTAAGAGCATTTTGTGAATAACGTGACGCATTTTTTGTTTCTCTGTCCCCCCCCCCCCCCCCCCCCCTGTTCATTTATATAGGTATTATCGTGTGACGTCATTTAGTTTTTGTTTCAAAATGGTGTCTCATACTACGAATTTGGTCTGGGTCAGCCTCCATACAAAAAAGTTCAAACCCCTCTTTAGGGTTCCGTTGCCTAATGGCAAAAATCAAATGAATACAACTCTTGTTTCAAAGAAGTAGAGCTAACAAACACTTGGGCTTTCGTACCTAAAGAATAATAATGGCAAAAAACGGAACCCCATGTCTGTCTGTCCGATGTATGTCACAGCCACTTTATTTCAAAACTATGAGGATTACACAGTTGCAACTTGTTAAGTAGATGTATTCTGTAAAACACTTTACGGTTTTTACACAAAAATTAAAAAATATATATATTAAGGGGGGGCTGAAATTTTTTTTTTCATCAAACCTGTTTATTTATAGATAGGTCTTTAAAAATTACATTGAGTTTTCTAAAACGATTTTTTCTCAAAGTCAACCGTTTGAAAGATGTACACTTCCAAATTGATAAAATATGTGTCGGGGTCCCTCTCTAACTTTTGAAATAAGACAGTGAAAATTAAAAAAATATATATATGCTGTAGATCTTAATTAAAACTTTCAACGAAAATTGCTTTGAATGAAATATAGTTGGCGGTTTTAGAAATATAGCACATTTCCCAAAGGGATCTAAAACAAATAATTTTTTTTTTCATTAAACCTATACGTGTGGGGTATCTATATATAGGTCTTTAAAAATTACATTGAGGTTTCTTAAACAGTTTTTTCTCAAATTCAACCGTTTGAAAGATATGCACTTCCAAAGTGGTAAAATGTCACAGCTACTTTATTCCAAAACTATGAGGATTACACCGTTGAAACTTAGTAGGTAGATGTATTCTGTAAACCGCTTTACAGTTTTTACACAAAAATAAAAAATATATATTAAGGCGGGGCTCCCCATACATGAAACTGAAGCTGAAAATATTTTTTTTTTTCATCAAACCTATACGTGTGAGGTATCTTTAGATAGGACTTAAAAAATTACATTTAGGTTTCTAAAGAAGTTTTTTCCCAAAGTCAACCGTTTGATTGATATAGATTGGTAAAATGTGTGTTACCCCTAACTTTTAAAATAAGACAATGAAAAAAAAAATCTGTACATTTTTTATGATTTTTGATTATGGCATTTTGGGTAGGTGTATTTAATATAATAAAAAAACGGCCAAGTGCGAGTCCGACTCGTGCACCGAGGGTTCCGTACAAACATGTAGGTATGTAAGTAAAAGTTCACCCATCACGGCAATCGAGTCATAGTTATGGTATTTTTATTGCAAAATGAAATTTAAAGTTTTCAAATATATTTTTTATTATATGATGTAATTCTAAAAATTAACGGTTTTCGCAATTTTTCCTTTATCTGTACTATAAGACGTTACTTCGTACCAAATTTCAAGATTCTAAGTTCACGGGAAGTACCCTGTAGGTTTTGATACCCGTGCGAGTTTCGAAAATTTGCGGCATAAACGGCTGTATCTTTTGATTGCTTTGGCTTAGAATTTTTTCACAGCTCCAGGGGACAGTAGACCTTTTTTTTTTTTTTGAGTATAAGATATAAATTTCAGTTTGATACCTCCACGCGTTCTGAGAAAAACGGTCTTGACAGACGTACGGACGGACGGACGGACAACGAAGTGATCCTATAAGGGTTCCGTTTTTTCCTTTTGAGGTACGGAACCCTAAAAATAATACAAAAACAAACACATACAGAGAAAATGACAAAAAAACATGAACACGCAATATGCGGCCTTATTGCTACATAGAAATCTCTTCCAGGCAACCTTGGGTGAGAGTTGGGTGGAACCCTTTATGCACGAGTTCGACTCGTACTTGGCCGATTTTTTTACTTGATGTTATGAGTGAGATTGGTTTCCCTGGAACCTTGCTGTAAAGATAATAAATTTTAAATTATTGTTAAATTACAAACTACGGTAGAGTAATGGTAATTCGTTATTATTACTAAGAGATTGAAACTGTTTTGTATTAAAAAAGTTTATCATCATCATAGCAGCCACATGGTACCCACTGCTGGGTATAGGCCTCCCCCAAGGTTCACCGCGATGATAGGTCCTGCGCTGCCCGCATCCAGCGGCTTCCCGCGACCTTCACCATCGCCGGAAAGGTCATACGGAACAGATGAAAAAAACTTTTTGAATAAAACGTAAGGTCCTTCAAACGTATACTTGTAATAACCTTCAAATAGTGGCATTGTAATTATCAAAGACTGACGCACTCCAACCCTTTTCTGTTCTATAAGATGCTTAAAATAACACCTCATTATAGATAAGTACTTCATCCTTTACTAATCCTACTTAATATTTGAAAAAAAGAGGAAGTTTGGATGTTTGTTCGTCAATTACGCTAAAACGGCAGATCGGATTTGGATGAGATTTTGCAGACAGATTTTTAGCATGACGTATTAAAACATTGATACATTTTATCTCGATATTCATATAGAATTTTAAACAAAATATAATGGAAAGAAAAATATTTATACAGGGTGGGAAAAAAAGACGGTCAGTGGAGGTAAAGTACCCTAAATATAAATGTTAGCAAATATTATCCGAAAGAAACATTCCTTTATTTTAAAAAATAAGTTAAACTGCATTGGAAGATTTTTGAAAAATTACATACCTGCACCGGGAATCGAACCGGCTTGTTTGAGAAAAAAAACATCGTCTACTTTTATGGTACTATTCGATAGTGTTAAGTATAAAGATCAATTTAGATTAAGTAACTTATTGGCTTAAATTAATGACAAAGCCAGGGCCCGTTAATTCGATTCGTTATTGTCTATATTCGCCAATTACCTTGCAGTAAGACCACGTGATTTAGCGCGGCCTATGCCAATCCGCCAATCCCATACATTTATTTCTTTTCGAACTTCGTTATCGTTTTTGTATTGTTACTTTGGCTAAGGGCCCAGGAAAGATAAAAGATTACATAGTTCGATAATACATTATTCTACCTACCTCTTACACTAACTAATATAAATGAAATGAAGTTCACTTTAATTTAGTTAGTAGCTCGAAATATGAACCATAGTCAAGTCAAGTCAAGTCAATATAATTTATTCAGTCTAGGCTGTTACAAGCACTTATGAACGTCAAAGAAGCTATGCCATCGGTTCACAAACCCTACGGCGGGAGACCTTGTAACGAGAAGAACCGGCAAGAAACTCGTCAAGGACTGTTTTTTTCTCCCTGTTTTATTTCATACAGAGTCGTCAAATTGAAAAGTGCCCTTAACATATCAGTAAGGTCAATTTCCATCACAAAAAATTAAATACTAATTATAATATTACATTTTATGGTTATTGTAACCGTAAACAATTTTCAACTGGCAAAGAAAGACTTATCTATCATACATTACAACATTTCTCGCATTACAAGATTACTGTACTTGTGAGGAACATACAGGTCACTATCAATTTATTTTAGACAAAAAATATTTAACCTTTAAGCACAACATTAAGATAAGCAGACTGAAGTAGACCCATTTCCGCTGCAGCAATAAACTTATTTTAATTATAAGGTAATTGACTTTTTAATTATTTTTTTAAATTTAAGATTCACATTGAACTTACGACGGAGTCAGCGCGCAGAGCAGCGGATGCGCGTACGCTAGTGCTTCCAGTCGCAGTCAGTCTATGTTAGAGCTATCGATCGTATAGACGTTGCGTAATTTAACTAGCTATATAGATTTTATTTTTCTCATTCTGCCCGAGACGGTTCGATTCCCGGGCCAGGTAAATGATTGTTCAAGCAAGTTTGAATGCAGTTTAGTTTATTTTTGAATATGTAGGAATGTCTTTTTTGAGTAAAATTAGCTCACATCAATATTTAGGGTACTTTCCCTTCTTCCAATTACCGTATTTTTTTCCACCCTGCATATTCCGATGGGAACAGGAACCACGCGGGTGATACCGTGGACCAGGCTCTTAGCAATTTATAGCTATTAGTACTATAAATTGCTAAGAGCAAATATTTAGTTACGCGTAAAAAAGACAGTGAGACAGATTCTTATACATTTATGAAACAGATAGTGTATTTATTTAATTTATCACAAAAAGTTCAAAGCCGTAATTCTCAATCTTTTGATAACTTAATTTCAGTGTCACGTTTAATTTCCTCGCTCCGAGAAAACAACGTAAAGAGTTCCTCTGTAAGAGACGTCCGTCGTCGCTACCGTCACAAACTTAATTTAAGTTGGAAACTTAATTTCAATAGTAACAAGGTCTAAGTATATCTCTGCGGTACTAGGTCACACACTTCCGTTGTGACATCTAACTTTGCCAATGTAAACTTTTAGCATTTAATTTTGACTAGTGACAGCTTGCGGTTTTACCTGCGTTGTTCCCGAGGGAATACAGGAATATAAATGCTTGCTGCTTATGCAATTACAGTCCATAATCTTTCTCCAAATAAGGTCGTTGAAACATAACTGCTGCCACTAATAAGGTACCTCAACAAATAAATGAAGCTCAACAGATGCTACACAAGAACCGATCATGGTAATACCACAATGTAAGAATGGAAGCTAAATAGACTGTGGTAATACGATAATGTTAAAAATCTTGAAAAAAAACAACTTTTGCGGAAATTTAGTGTTCAGTTGCCGTGGTCACGGGTTGAGTCAACCTGTGACCCCTGAGTTGTGGCATGTGACTACGGCAACTGAAAAGGTGCCGAAAAGTCGGGAAACCTAAAAATCTCAAATAAACCGAAAAATTCTATACCAAATATATATTTCGGGTAAATAAATCGCACAAAATTTCCGCAAAAGTTGTTTTGTTTCAATTATGAGTGCGCGAAGAAACTTAAGATGTGCTTATGTCAAAAATCTTGTATTACAATATTTTTAAATATAAGTATTTTTAGAGTAATTTATTTGAGTGAGTACAATATTACTTATGACACGAAAACCTAACACATACCCAGTTAAAACCTTTAAAAAATGCAAACGATAATTTGCCTAATCCGCACATCTTTGTCGCGTCATTTCTTATTACTTATTCTGCAAGTAAAATTAATATTATTCTGAAAGTATTATTTGCGCAGTGAACAAAATGGCTAATTTTGTTTACCACTAGCTGATAGGGCGCCGCGGTGGCGCGACAAGCCGGCGTCGCCGTCGTCGCCATCCGAAAGATAGAGCCTTACCCTGGAAAAACTACGGTGTTCGTTCGGAAAAGTCGTACGAGTACGTATATTTGTTTTTCGTTTGATATAGTTTTGCAATGTTTTCCGATTATAACTTAAAAGACTGCATGGATAGTGGTAATACATTATTATGATGGCTGTAAGAGTAGGAAATTAAAAGTCAAAAGCTACACTTTTATCTATAATTATTAATAAAAGTCCAGTTTGTTTTGCAAGCGCTAAACTACCAATCACGTTGTTCAGTGAGTTTTTTTTTTTTTTCTATTACGTGCCCACCAGTGGTCACACAACAATTATATATTTATTGTGTTTCATTTTCGTAACCCTAACGAGTTATAAAGTGCTTAGACCACGGGAAAAGACTTAGGCCACAGTTACTTCGACAGTTTCAGTCAGACTTTAAAGAAAAAGGGATGAAGTATGGCATGGCAGGAGCAGGAAACATGTCCACGTAGACGAAACGGGTGGCCGCAATATCTGTGAAATTGTTGACTAATTCCATGCGTCTAGATTGTAGAAGCGACATTTTGTTAATTGCTAAAAATAGTCGCCAATTGATCATCGATGAACTCAAGGTCAACTTATTCAAAGCTGACTTATAACTACCAAAAATCAGAGGCCCAATAAACAATTGCTTAATTGTGAGGATACTGGTGCCTGTAAAGGTTTCCAATGAAACCTGAGCTACAGGTCACCAGGACCCTTTTGCATTTTAATTATTTTTAAGGACGCTAACGTGAGAGACAATAAAGACAAAAAAGAGCAGAAATCAGTTACAATTTAAAAAAATATGAAATCTTTTATGACTGGTATTGCAGTACCATTTGTGACTGCGTGTGTGAGTGTGTTTGTGTGTTTGATGCATGTTCATTGGGATGAAAATGAGAGGCTCTGAAACTAAGGATTGCGACGCATATTAATGAATAAAAAAGCAGATATGTCGTACCAGCTCGCATTGTGTAAAATTGAGAAGACCCTATATGGGGTCCGATTCAATTTGCTATCTCTTTTATTTCCGTGTCTTTTGTTCTACTTGTCAATTGTCAATGTATGCTGTCTTCGTCACAGAAGGTTACAATGTTTATCATAAAACATCGTTGTCAATTATATCAATTACAAACACAACTTACTTGTAATTATCACCAAGCACCTATGTACGTACATACATATCTACCGCATAATTTACACCGTACGTCGATTCCGAACGCGCCCGTGAGTCAGCGCTGCGGTATCGACTGCCAGGGGTTGCCAAATGCGCCACAAGGTCACATACACCATACTACTTTACCCTGAAGATGGACGATCTATATTTCATGCACAGAGAAAACTAAAGTAGTAGTAGGATATTATTATAAACAATAAGATTTCCAAAAAACAAATATTGTGTTAATTAATTTAATGTAGGTAATATTATTAAGGAATGAAATGAGAACGGGGCGGGAGGTTCGCATTCCAGCGAGGTCTCGAGATAATGTGACCGGGTAGTACCTTAGACAGAAGCAAATTATCTCTGTTCGTCGTGATCGGATTTTAAAATAGATTGTTCAACTTGATAATAACTAATATAATGAATATAGTTTAATTGAAACAACGACGAACAATACTTAAAAAATAAACGAGGCATAATTTATAGTAAATTTTAAATAGAAAAATATTGGAAAAAATTAACTCGGTCGATTCCCGTCTGAGAATTTACTTGTGGCCGAGTTAATTTTTTCCAATATTTTATATTTAAAATTTACCATAAGTATAAAAATAGCATTATATTTATCTATATTTTTTGTAAAGTCTGTGATTAGGATTTTAATTTTTTTTTGCTTTCATATACTTACTAAAAAAAACCTTTCTGTTCTCTCTTCTTTTCTCCTGACGCCTATTGTTTGTTTTCTATTTGTTAATGTCCTATGTGTTATTTGTTATATTTAAAGAGTGTGAAGAAATTGTCCCAAATAATAATTAAATACATAGACTAGTATAAACAGAACTTCAATAACTATACCATTTAATACTGGGAATATTTGAAAAGCTTTATCTACCAAGTCTAGCATTATTAAATTTAAACAGTCAGACAAATGCTTGTACCTATTATATTATACAATAACGTTGTTAGAACAAGGCGAACGGTTTGTTTAAACCTTGTTATTGTTTGACGCGAACCTTTGAAATATATTAAGTATTATTATCTTAATACCAGTTTTACTACAGCTGTTGCTAGTATACAGGATGGAATAAATCTATGGGCCCTGGAGGCAAAATACCTTAAATCCTTTCGATAGCTCATTTTACTGAAAGAAAACATTCCTTTATTTTCTAAAAGAAACAAAACAGCATTCAATGATGTTTGTACATTTTTCAAAAGAGCCTTGAATAAAAGTGCTTTATCCGTATATGAGTTTTCATGTGTTTCCTTTAATTTAATTTACTAGTTTGTTTTAGAAAATTGGTCCTTTTGATTAACCCTATCGATTGATCCCATAAAAGTACAGAATGTTATTTTTTACAGATTTTAGCTGGTTCGATTCCTGGGTGTGTGACGCGTATTTACAAAAATCTTAGAATGCAGTTTAGCTCGTTTTAAAAAATAAATGATTGTTTCCTTTTAGTAAAATGAGTTAACTAACTGATTTAAGGTAGTTCCCCTCCAGAGCCCATAGATTTTTCCACAAAGCATTATACAGGATAATGCTTTATTGAAATAAGCCACAATACCTTTGAAAGCTTGCTAAAAGCTCCATCTATGTTTATTTTGAAACATTTGTTTTATAGCTAGTGCACCGAGAGCTTCAAGTTGAACTATTAGTAACCTGCGACTTTGCACGCGTAGATTAAACTTGTAGCGTAGTGTTGTATCCTAAAACCGTCTTCATAAATGTGAAATCAAAGTAAAAAGTAGCTTCATTCAAATATAAATATAAATTAATATTTAAATAAAACAACTTTTACGGATATTAAACGCGCTATATTTCACGAACTGAGTTGTAAATTGTAATTGTCCGTACTTTTAGGTTTTTTTTATTTTATTTTCCGTAAATTTCGTCCGCGTTTGATATCCGTAAAAGTTGTTTTATTTCAATGAACAATGTTTGAATGAAGGCCCCCTGGGGCCTTACCATCAACTGTAATGTAATAGATTGTAGATTGTGAGAGTGGGATGCTGCCATATGGCGCGCCTAGCGGTGTCTCACTCTTACTACCTGAAAGTAACCTAAAATGAATCGCATTACAGTTGATGGTAGGCCCTGTGCGCGCCAAAACTTAAAATGCGCGTATATAAAGTACTTTTAAATTGTCAATTTTTTTATGACCTTTCAGGACATAACTGACGAGAAAAACTCCCATTCCTCTTGTGAGTTGCAAGAAACTTAAAAGCTTTAAGTGCAGCAACCGCATTTACAAATATGCATACCAAAAGAATTCGTAAGTACTGAAACGTAAAGTTTTCAAAATCACGATCACAAGTAATTTCACTTTGATCTTATAGCAGCGTGTTTTATAAAAAAAACTTTGATATAGCATAGCACTGCCGATCACACAGTCGTGAGTGTTATATTACTCCTTAAAATATATTTTTTAGGAATAATATACCATGTTTGTGTTGGTCTTAGTGTTTCTTATCTATAAGTGCGTATCAAAAAATGTATTCATATAAATAGCATTGTATTTTAGTTGTTTGTATTAAACCACTATTATCCAGTCAACAATAGGTGAAATAAACTCTCGGGTATCTTTGAAAAAACTTAAGAATTAGCAGTAAATTTATAAATACTGTCAAGTATTCACCCACAGGAGTGAATCAGGGCCAACATTTTTTCACCGCTGACGCCCGATGGAGAGGAATGAGCATCAGCTAATGGGCTGTAAAATGGATTCGTTCGCGTAGAAATGTTCCGACCGCGGAGAATCCAATATCTTGTTATACGGTAAACATTCCGCGTCCGGGACGCCGCAGACGACGCAAAAAGGCTGCTGTGGGATCACAAGTTATAAGTGGAAGGACTTGAAGTGCCTTCTTAGTAGAGGGTTAGGCGACATCTTCGACTATATTTCCGTACTTTATCATTTCATTTCGGTTAGTATTTATTTCATTTCGGTGTGTGATTGTATCATTTCATTACCATCAAAATTTTAAACACTGATTTCGAATAAGTTTATTAAGATATTTTGATTTCATTAAGTATAAGAATGAACGATATAAGTAATTACAATAATACAAAGTCAATATTAAAAACCCAATAATAAGCAATCACATTAAAATGATAAGGAACAACGACTTTGTTGAAATTCAACCAAGTAAGGCTGACATCAGACGGACTGCATCGTAGCGACCGCGCGCTGTCGTTATAGTTAATTGTATGCAGTTGTACGTTCGACTTCGTGCAGTCATGATATCAACTTCACGCGGTCGGCTGCAGTCATGTGAAGTCAATATCAACTGCACGCAGTCGTGCCTTCAACTTCGCGCGTCGGCTACAGTCGTATAGTGACGCCGCATGCTGTCCACCGCCAACCGCATACAGTTAGTCAAGGAGCTGAACGCGCGTCAATTGCGTCGAACGGTTTAAAAAATGGATTTCGAAACTGACTTATTTATTTCTTTGATAAAAAGTAAAGTCAGCATTTGGAATTATAAAACTGCAGAATATAGTGTCAAAATAAAGCGCAGTAATGATTGGGCGTTTTGTATGTGAATCAATGATACCAAATGCAGATTAAAATAATAAGGCAAACTTGGCGTCAACTGCGTGAAGTCAGATTCGACTGCAGACAACTGCATGCAGTTGAATATAGCGACTGCGTGGGGTTGCTGATGCGACTTTGTGCGGTTGATGTAGTGCAGTCCGTCTGATGTCAGCCTAAGATCTTGCATGGAATATTGATGTCACCTCTGGGACGGCTCAGCGAAAAACCAACTAGCTGCACTGAACACGATCCAACGCAGAGCTGCGAGGCTAATTGGCGACAGAGAACTGGTGAAGAGCAAGTTTCGCACCCTAGCTCACCACCGCAAAGTTACCTGTCTGTCGGTCTTTTACAGTGAGATGTACAGATAGTTATAAGTATGTACTTAATTAGGTTCTTATGTGAGAGTGCATTCAGGAGCTGCATGAGCTCGTACCGTATCCCCCTTCTTCCAGCGGACATCCAGAAGCACTGCTGGCTACCACCCTTTCTTGATTGATATTCCTAAATGTCGCACCAAGCGCTACTCAACATCTTTAATATTGCGCACAGCAAAGGAGTGGTCCTGCGTCTGTATTTCCGAGTACTTATAACCCGTCTATCTTCAGAGCCAGGTTGAATAGGCTCCTTCAGGGTTTGCTCGCTCCATCGTGGATCCTGTCTTATTATTGGGATTAAAAGCAAACCCATTTAAAGTAAAAAAAAAACACAATTCTTTAGTCCTACTATCTCTGTCACTGAGATTTTGTACGATAGTACTCGTACCCTTAGCACGAGTTTGGTAGACTATAATCGTACTGGTAAGTTCCGAGTTTTACTGCATATGTAAGTCGTAATAACAACGTCGTTCCCTTGACTAGATTCTTGCCGGTTCTTCTCGTTACAAGGTTTCCCGCCGCCCGTAGGGTTTGTGAACCTATGGCGTAGCTTCTTTGACGGTCATAAGTGCTTGTAACAGCCTAGACTGAATAAATGATATTGAATTTGAATTTGAATATAACCACTAATAACTACAATGAGCAAGATTTATTATCTCTTATAAAATGACAGTCACCACAGTACTCAGCATTATATCAAAGAATAGGGATTATTACTAACGTATTTTACATGTTAGCACTATGTACCAAAATTCTTATATAAATTCTCCTCGTATATCATGATGAGTCAGGACTTCAATGCTATTTTATACTTTTCGTAAAAAGTAATTATCGGCGTTATTTGTAACGCCACTTAAATAAGTGGCGTTACAAGCTAACAAGCTAAATAGCTTAGGTATAATTTTGTCCACCAATCCACGCTCATGTCGGTCACAAGTATTGCAAACTATTGTAAGTAATTTTCCTAATTTCTATGCATTCTTTGCACATATATACGAGTACATATTAATTAAAAAGAGATGCTTGTGTGTGTTTTAATGACGCCTAGTGTATATTTTGAGCAAAGCGGACAGACTACTTATGACTGAGTAAGCCAGGGAAATGATTCCCCTACCATACATTCAAATAGACAAAGTGTTTCTCTACATCCTGCTCAGAAACAATATAAAATCAATCAAGCGTACCTACAAAGTCCTGCGAAGATTTTCATTTATTGGATTTTAATTAATATTTTATTTACATTTAACTAAAATATGTAGGTGCCATTTTGTTCGATAACTTTTTGCCATCTTGTAGGTAGGGACATGATCCCATTGATAAAGAAGTTTTGGGGCTTCTGATCAAAATACCGCGACAAGTGGTTTTGGCAGTCCTCTCATGATGCTAACTTGATACTGACTAAAGAATTCTGAAGAAACCGAAACACGTGGAAATCTAAAGGTGCAAGGGCAAGACTATACGGGGGATGAATTAACATCTCCCAACCAAACTTTCTTAATTTTTGCTGAGTGGCTAAAGATGTGTGAGGTCTAGCGTTATCATGATGAAAAACCACACCTCTAATTGCTTGCTTTCATCTTATCAGTTGTTCGCAGTAGAGTTCAGAATCGATAGTCCTGCCTGGTGGTAACAGCTCTTATTGAATAATGCCCTTCCAATCCCACCACACACAGCATGACCTTGTTGCGAGTTAACCCGGGTTTCGCCAAAGTCTGTGAAGCCTGACCGGCCTTTGACCACGATCTTTTTCAAACGTTCTTGTCGTACGTGATCCACTTTTCATCACCAGTTATCAGCTTCTTCAAAAATGGGTTGGTCACAAATCACAAATGAGTACACGGTTCATTAGGTTTCTTTCAGTGAACTCGTGAGGTACCCAAATATCGACCTTTTTTGTATACCCAGTTTTTTCAAATGCGCCAGAACTGCTTTATGGTTTCCAATTCCCAGTTCTTCAGCTACGTCGTAACTACCGATATGCCGATCTTGCGCTTCACTTCTTAAAAAATGACATCAGTTTTATCCGTAATAGGCCGACCAGAGCGACGTGCATCTTTGCCATCAAAATTTCCGAGTTGTAATCGCTTAAACCAAATTTGTGCTGCTCTCACACACACTGCACTAGGTCTATAAACATCGCAAATAAATTACTGCATCATCCAAGTCCGCCTTTAACTTGTACCACGCCGTATAAAATGAAGTCTGCTTCCAATTTCCGTGTCCCCATCGAATGCTTCTTAAAGTATATTTCTTCTTAAATCTGGAATTATTAAATTTAGCCCCCTCCTGTTTGTAGGTATACTTGTATATTTAGGTGTTCTGACATTGTCTATACATCATCTGAAGGAAATCATTATTTTTGGACCACTAATTTAAAGAAGGAAACTTATACTTGACTACCCGCGTCACAGTAACGCTATCTACATTTAATTGAGATCAAAATCATTCCTATGGGAAAATACAAATGTTCTGGGGGCCGATTCTCGTGCCTTCGACATCTCGATTTCGAAATTTTTTGGAGCCAAAAATCTGTATTAAAAACTCACTGAAAACAATCTTCGAAATTAAGATTGCCAAAGATCATTGAAACAAAAGGATTTTGACTGTAATAGAGTTTTTACTTACATTTTCAATAAAGAAATCAAGCTAGGCGATTGCGTAAAGTCAATCGTATTTATTTGACAGTTCATATTGTATCATATCGTATGTCATTCCATACAAATTGCAGCTGATTGAATACGATATGAACTGTCAGATGAATACAATTACCTTACGTAATCGCACCCAAATGCATGGTTTGAAAAATTTCGAATTCGACATAGCATTATGCGTGAGAATTGCTCCCCTGATTTGACATGGCCCGAGTCCTGCTTCCAAACAGCTAATCTAAAGTTGGTATGTATCAACTTTGAAAATCAAAAATTAATTAATTCACTGAAATTATTGTTTTTTTTCCTATCACACATTGTCAAACAATCTTCAGAACGGGTGCGCAAGTAAAACGCAGAGAAACCAAATTACATTTAAAAAAGTTCAATGTTTAAATCTTATTTATTTTAGAACTGAATTTTCACTGTCTACAGAAGAGTCAGATTTTAAACTTCAAACCACTTAGGTGCTGGCCGAGAGAGCTCGAGTCAAGTAGTCAAGTGTCTCTTAAAGCGAGATTGTCTCCAAGTCTAAAAGCAAGCACTCAATAAGCTCATATTTAGTTAGAGCAAAGTTACAAAGTCTTTGAAACATACCATCACACCCCTCTTGCCTCTCTTCCATTAGAGGTAGGAAGAGATGACTAATTTTCCACTTTCTACGATCCCTGCAAGTCTCTCTTTTGCTTCCTACTCTTGTCACTTTCTTCATGTATTCTTGTATTCTTTAGTCTGACATTCCCCATTTATTTTACTTTCCACTCGTTTTCTAACATTTAATAAGGCACAAAGCGTTACACACAATCTGCCATGTCGTAGCTATTACCACAGATTATATAACATATTACTAACTTACTACCACCATTTATCCTAGTCTATCGCCATAACAACAATGTTTTTAGTATTGTTGTGTTCTGGCAGTTACATATAGGACAGAATCGCGATTTCACCTTGTTTCTATGCCCGTATCATTTCTGATTTTGATCAGTCGACACGTTATAGCGTAAGAAAAAAACAGTCACTGACAAGTTTCTTACCGAAATACCGATTCTTCTCGCTACAAGGTCTCCTGCCGTGGCTTGCGAACAGATGGTGTAACTTCTTTTTAGTATTTTGTCCGCACAAACGAAAGAAACGAATAAATATTGAATTTTAAAAAGGAAGAAGAGCTTTTTGTATTGCTAGTGATAAACTTGATGAGTTGCTGACTGATGATGAGATTATAGGCCTTGTTGAAATCGATATCGATCTTAAGCGCTTTCAATACAATCAAATGAATGTCTATTTATAGCTCATAATTATAAATTAATATCAAACAATACATTGATCTGGTTTCGAGATAGAAATTAAATGGACATACGAACCCAGCCACAGAACAAACAAAAAATTTCATCGAACCCACGATCCGTAGCTCATGCATGATTACTACTGCACCATTCACCCAGTCAATTGAAATACTTTTAGTTTTAAAAACCAGTAATAACAATTTGACGGTTCAGCCGGGAGTCGAACTTTGATAAGTACCTACCTAGAGTAGAGTAGGTCTCATCACTGTTTACCCGTGGTCCCGCTGAGTCGACCCATTACCGGGTCCATGGGTAATTTTAATTATCCTTGGTTCATGGCATGGCATAGCATTAGGGATTACCTACTACTATCGATAGGAAAGAAAACCATCACGGATACAATAAAATTAAAATATTATTAGTTGAAAGTACCAGGATCGCAAAGCTAACCAGGAGTTATTTTTTAAATGCTTCGAGTTTTTTATACTCAGCAACTTTTTAACTAGTTGTAATAACTCCTAGTTGGTTATGCTGCCCTGGTACTTCTCGTTCAATATTTTTTTTATACAAGGTTATTTTTAAACAATATCTAAAAATTTTAAGTTCGACTCAGAATCGGTAAGTGAACAACTTTCTCCTAGAGACATGAGTCGATGTGATGGGGACGTAATAATTCTAGATAAATAAGCACTCGCTTAGACTGTTATTATTCTTATATTCAATGTTATTGTTAATTTTACAATTTATATTTTATTTTTATCTGACAAGGCGACCGTCCATATCTACGCGCGACGGGCCTCCCGTACAGCAGGTCCAAGACCTCAGGTTCGATTGGCGTCATGAGGCTGTCGTCTTCCGCGGGCTCTAGTATTCGCAAAGGTACTTCTTTGGGCTTCGCTGCAGCCTCATCATATATCTTCAACAGTTCGTAAGCGAGAGCAATAGAGGCGTCAACCTCCCCGCCTACCGCTCCTTACGATCCCTACGAGAACAATTATTAGACTTCCCATACTAAATCGATCACGTGATCAGTCTGATTTGTATGAAGAGTCGTAATTTTTTTTTCATATTTCGACCCATTTTTCTAGAAGAAAGTTGTTCATTTACCGATTCTGAGTCGAACATATTGTTTAAAAATAACCGTGTATAATACTTAGTGATATTAAACCATGGGTAATTAAATTTTGATTTGTTTTAAGAATATGTAAATTATTACAACGACATGTTGTTGTATGTAACTGATGGTTTTCATTATTTTTTATCGATATAGTCAGAAGTCCAGGTAACAACTCCTAATGCCATGGAACCACGGGTAATTAAAATTAACCATGGACCCGGTAATGGGTCGAACCATCGAGACCACGGGTGAACAATGGGTCTCGTAGCGCAATTTGATGAGAAATGGATCGGAAATCCAAAGGTGTGAGTTCGAGTCCCGTCTGCGTTTGAGCAACCTTCGAGAGTAGTTTGTATAATTATATGTTAAACCACATAAAGCAATTCGGAGAATAATAATTCTAAAACAGTAATTCTTTCAAAAATTAACTTGAAAAGCCTTTACTTCATTTGCAGAAATCTAACACATAGGTGGCGTCTCGTACTTTCGTACTTACATCTGTATTTCGTGCATTCGGTATTTTGTACATCTGTATTTGTTGAGGTTGTAACTAGTAGTTTCTTAAAACGTTTAAAATTTCCTAAATGGGACACACACAATGGGTGATTTTATTGATTTCATAATAGTGCAACTGTTAACTTCACTTGTATGTTGATATAAAGTTTAACACAATTTTGATATGTTTATACGCATATAACGTTAATATTATGTTTATTAAATATTTACTTTTGCTACATACAGCTTAAATACTAATTGTAGGTATTTAACTACATAATCTTTATGACGCAAAATTGTCACTGGCACACGTTGGCGCTACGGAAGACCAGATGTGACCTTGTGTAAGGTCATAGCATACCTGAGTACCGACCAATTTGGTTATTTTCTAGTGTAACGTAATTATGTAATGTTCCTACTCTGTAATTCAACGCAAAATAACCATTAAACAATTCTTTCTTTTTTATTTCTTTATTTTCTAGAATGAAATTCATCTCCATTCTGAATTCAAAAATTTCAAACACACAGTTTTTAATATAACTTTTTTATAAGTACCGATGATATAAAAGGTATTTTGTTACGGATTATACATCTGATCGATCAATGGATGGCTTTGAATAGCCACCGAGTAGGATCGCCACGTGTCGAGTTTCCGTTCGAACGGTCTGATCCCATTTATCTTACCTGAATAGGGTTCAATGTGGTGTGCTATATGTATATCACCACATATTATAGAAATGAATGCTTGAGAGGTGACGAGCCGCCTTATTGACAAACCTTCGGAAAGTTTCCGAGAGCGAAATCTATGCATTTGTCACTGTCACTCACTTCAAAATAGAGATATTTCATATCCGATTCCGTGTCCGATGGTTTGTGAATTAGCCCGCATGTGACTAGAACCGAAAGAATACTAACTAAAACTAACGATCTAGAACAGGCCCGTCCAACATACGGCCCCCGGGCCACAATGTGGCCCACATAAGTCCTTTATCCGGCCCGCGACGACATCACTAGCTAAAAGAGTGCTTACCTAAACCTTCGCTATTGGGCATTTCGTTTGGCCCGCTACGGTTACAAAAATACTAAACCTAGCCCTCCACAAAATTATTTTGGACACCCCTAATCTAGAACGTAAAGTGAATACCACAGAGCAAGGAAAAAATAAATACCTGAGAACGAGTTTACCCTTGAAACGACTACTAGCATAAAATTGATGCTCTTATTTTATTTTTTGGAATCAAATGTGGTGATCCCAAAACCGGATTGAACTTCTAATAATTTTCATTAGGCCCCCGACATGGTGGACCGACGATCTGGTGAAGGTCGCGGGAAGCCGCTGGATGCGGACAGCGCAGGACCGATCGTTGTGGAGATCCTTGCGGGAGGCCTATACCTAGCAGTGGGTGTTATGTGGCAGAGACGACGTATCAAAAATACAGTTCTCATCGACAAAGCTTGAGATAGAGGTTTTTTCAGTCGAGCAACGCAAAGAGATTGTAAAAATCCACTACCAAAATGAAGAGAACTTTAAAAAGACGTACCGAAAATGTCGCTCATTTTCGGTCTTAAAAAAAAACTAAATCTATGCTTAAAATCACCTAGCAACCAATTTCGTCAGTGTCAAAACTGTCATATTTTCTTACTGTATGACAGCCACAACAGCGACGAAACTGAAACTGAACCGAGGTTTTCCTTTTACCCTTGGGAGGGCTGATTATCTAAATAGAAATCGTTTCAGCGACGAAACTGGTTGCTAGGTAATTTTTGGTTAGATAATGACCCTGCGGGTATATAAGGTGTTAATTTATCAAGTGCCGATCGAGCAGGGGCTGCTCATGTCCAACGAAATAGAACACAATTTATATATAATTGTATATATACAAAAAAATAATTGAGTTTCATTTTAGAATTTATTTTAACTTATTTATTTTTTATTTTTGTTTATTTCAAGCATTCGATACCTATTGAATATTCAGCATAAGCAAAACCTGACGTAAAATCAAATCTAATTTAAGTAAGTAACCAAGGAAATGAGTGATTTAGCTATTTGAATCGGCTGTCAAAATCAGAAAATTGAATTAAAAAAAAAGTTTTTTCTATCAGCCCCTGCTCGATTGGCACTTGACAAATTAACACCTTATATTTATACGGTATCTCGGTCTCGCTAGAACCCCCCTTTATGCCCGTGCCTCTGTCAAAACGTGTCCGTCAGACAACTATACGGTAAAGAAGATAGACTGTGCTATAGACCTGACTATCCACACTCAGCTACAGACTGTAAATTAAAAGCCTGACGTACTGCCGTGTGTACAGGTGGGTAACTTCCCGGTTGATCAGTAGAGTTTTTTCGGAAAATGTTTTCTCGGGAAGTACTAAGTTTAAAGAAATAATTTATTAACTAAATGAAAAACCTGTTAATGTTCATTTTTTTGTGATATAAACGTTTTTTAGATATCTATTATATAACTCCCTAAAAAAACTCTACCTGTCTACCGGGAAGTTCCCGACTGTACCAGCTATTGTTTCAAAAGGACAATTGATGGATATATCGGCTGCCATATTGAATTTGAATAGTCATCCGTGTTGGCTATCGGGACGTGTTGGTTTCCAAGCCAATAACTTCATTTGTCTCTGGTGAATGAGATGCAGAAACAATGGAATCAGAAGCCTAGTTGCAGTGATATGCGTGTTCTGCATATGGAGTAATACGACTTTTCTTAGTGTTTTTTATCTACAACTAGCGGTCATAATAAACAACCTATTGTTATTTACTAGCCTTCCGTTCGTGACTTCGTCTGCGTGAAATTAGCTTTAAATTATCGTGTGGTGGCGCCATCAAGAATAGAATAGAATATCTTGTAATACGAGAAATGTTGTAATGTATGATAGACAAGTCTTTCTTTGCCAGTTTGCCATAAAATGTAATATTATAATTAGTATTTTCTTCTTGTGATGGAAGTTGACCTTACTGATATGTTAAGGTCACTTTTGACGACTCTGTATGAAATAAAACAGGGAGAAAAAAACAGCCCTTGACGAGTTTCTTGCCGGTTCTTCTCGTTACATTGTCTCCCGCCGTAGGGTTTGTGAAGCGATGGCGTAGCTTCCAAACAGCCTGCGTAACAGCCTCGACTGAATAAATGATATTGCATTTGAATTTGAATATCGTTTATTGCTAATACTGTGTACACATCATTTTGCAGGTGATAATGCATAACAAAGACACAACAATATACCCATAACGGATGACGTTTATCACATAATAGACGGCGTTAGTAGTACAATTTATAAAGTAATTTCTCCAATGTGATCCATTCTGTGGGAATATCGGGATAAAAGGTACCCAGTGTGACATTACGTCCTTTCAACTAAGTCTATGCACAAAAATCAAGTCGATTGTTTGCTGAGTTGGAGCGTCAAGGAAGGACAAACAAACAAACACAGTAATTCGCATATAAAATATTAGTAAGGAGTAGTTGGGGTGGGGAAGTGCTTCGCTTTCATCACACTTGATGTTAAGTATTTTAGGACTAAGGGTAGAATCGCGCTTCTGGAATCCTGAACCACTGAGGAACTGTCTGAACTGGCGGACTTAGAAAAATAACCATAAAACAAACAAAATACTCGCGAGGGAGTAGCAACTGCATCCTGAAAACCATAGCGGACGATCCATACGCTGTGACACTTAGCGCGGACGATGACCGCAGTGGAGGATAGCTCTGGGTGTTGTCCGCGCAGGTAGCCTGTGAGGTATTCATCTATTTCATAATTTATTTGTAACTAAATTTACTAACCCTTATTTTTAAGTATCTTTTATTTACTTACCCATGGATCTTTGTTGTCTGAAATAAATGAATTTGAATTGAATTGAATTGAAAAATACAATATCCCCACACTGGGAATCGAATCCGGGACCTCTGGATCTGAAACTGTTGGTGTTACCACTAGAGCACAGATGCGGTTAAAAATTGCAAGCGATAGATTCAGACGCAGATTTATTTATTGGGTTTTTCACGAACTGTACACAAGTGAAACTCAAAATTAGTTTGTTTTAAAAAGTAGAAGATAGGGAAAACATTTAACGATTTCAAACACAGATTTCGAATAAGGATTTAATTCCGATCATTTTTTTTTTATGAAGTACGGGGAGACCCTTAGCCTTCATCATACTTGATGTTAAGTATTGATAAGGCTGAAGATGGTAGCGAGTCTCTCCCGGAATCCCCAATCACTGAGGCACTGGCTATCTTATCTTTAACTGCCGGAACACAACAATGCTGAAAACATTGTTGTTATGGCGTCAGACTTAGATAAGATGGTGGTAGCTAGCCAGGCGGACTTACAACAAGTCCTACCACAAACCAAACGGAATACAATATGTACCCCCGCTGGGAATCGAACCCGGGACCCCTGGGTCTGATACCGGTGGTTGTACCACTAGACCACAGAGGCGGTCAATTTTAGAGAGCGCGATCGCGTAAATGTTTAATATCCACATTATTTTAATAATCTCAACCACAGGCGGGTTACAGAGTCATTTCACAAAGCAACAAAGCATGGAGCTCGCATCTCCTAATTAATAGTCTCTTTAAAATGCTTCCAGCGAGCACAATGACAGCACTCAGGACATCTAATACTGCTGTAATTTGCTTTATGGGGCATCGTACCGGCAGAACGACTGTTATGGCGACACATTACGGTACATCGTGTAGCTTATGAAATTGTAAATGGCATTAAATTACACTCTAGAGTCGAGTACATTTGAGAATAAATACAAGCAGTTTTCTTTGTTCTTGAGGAAATTTAAGTATTATTCGTACTTAAGTGGAACAGGATTGATCATGAGGTTTTGATTATTCAAAACCAGTGGTCCCTTCGCTTGTGTTTTTTTATGTCCGTTTGTTATTTTATTCTGCTATTTTCATATGAATTACATCAGAAAGAATAGGTACAAAATACAAAAAAAAATACAAAATGTTTATTTCAGTAACTTAGTCTAATATAGTCTTATGGAGTTGGTGCCCCCTTTTAAGCAGATATGCTTGTGTTAGGCAGCACCGCTCTTCCCTAGCATAATAGACTAAACCACAAATAAGTAAGAATTACGTTAGTATTAATAAGTACGTACACTAAATAAACTTTCATCTCAGACACTTTGTTCTCAACTAAAGTGAGATACTGACGATCGTTCCACCCCATTAACATTTACTTACATTTACTTTGGAGAGTCTGTGTCAGTGTGCGTAACGTGAAAAAAGGTCAAATTTCCTAACTGTCAAATGTTACCGATTAGAAAATGCATAACTAGACCTTTCCGACATTTCTTAAGAAGATAAGCGAAGTTCAAAACACCAATATTTATACTGAATCGCTCCATGTGTTCATAACAATAACCAATACCTAAATATTTTAAAATAGAAAACTTAAGGTAAGTAACATTCTATTCATGTTCACACGCCTTCGTGCAAACTTAATACAAGTTGCAAAAACTGCACCTTGTCTAGACAGGTGTCACCAAGAAAGGCGCGATGACTTTCGTGCCGCCATTTTGTTTATTCCCGCCAAGAAAGTTGACAGCTCTATATAAAGGGGCGGCCCCACTCGGCAACAGAAAGCGTTACGGTTCAGGTGACGCAGAGTTCAATGCAAGAGAACAATGCATCCGTTATGCATTGTCTGGTACACAGCACGACATACATCATCCAATCAATTAGCTTTGACAGTCAATGACCTTTTGAATTACAAGCACGATAGCTCGACACTATTTATATTGTATATTAATTTCAATAACATTCCATACCGCTACAAACTTTACAAGGCTTGTCTGGGAAACTTAGGTGAAAAATGCACGAGTTAATTTAGGTACTTACCTCTCTAATCTAGGTGTCTCTTATTATTCAGTCTCTAATCCAAGAAATTTTAAAGAGTCATCGAGGCTTATGTTACCGTCCGCTTAACAACGTCCAATAAAATTAATGTTAAAGATTTGAATTGCTAATTTTTTACCGACTTTTGAGGGGATAATCGTTTACGTCGCTTATATTTTTCTACTTCAAAAGTACGTAAGTACAATCGGGGAACTTCCTGGTCGACAAGTAGAGGTTTTTGGGAAAGGCAATTGGTTAATGAAATAATTAAGTAGTTCTATTATTTTTGAAATAGAGCTCTTTAAAAAACTCATACCTACCGGTCTACCGGGAAGTTCTTTGATTATACACCGTTATTGCATTCCGGTTCCAAATGATTGCCTTTTTTACGATAAATTGTGTTTTCCTGAGACATAATTCCATCGAAACAGACACGGAGTAAATTACTAGATAAATATTAAGCTTTTCTTACACACACTTTCTTTAATACATGCACAGTCGCTAGGTGAGCGCACTCTATTAAAATTATGTCTAATGTAAAGTCAACAGAACTTCAGGATTTACATATAGACATTTGAGACCGCTCTGTGTCTCGTACTCGTAATAGTAGTGCAAGTATAAATCCAGACGTGCTGCTGACTGTATATTAGGAGTTACTGCACTAAACTGTACATTATTTTGTTGTTAAATAAACAGTAGAACAATTGAATGACACTTGCTTTTATACTTCCCGCCATTTGTAAACAGAGCGTCGGAACGCACCTTTAATAGAATGTCATCGCCCATCTCAACTGACCTTGTGGTTATACATTTAATTCCCCAATCCAAGTCAAGTCAATAGGTTGCGTCGTCGACCTTGGAGTGACGTAATTGTAAGCCTTTTGCGGTCTCGGCCAAAGATAATGATACCTTCGTCTTGAACATCTGCTGTCTTACTCACTCTGTTTTAGTGGGAGCAGGATACTAGTTCGATGTTCAAATCGAGTCCGTGAGAATTGTCACCCTGCGCGTACGCCGTTTGAAGGCATAGACTGCAGAGCGCGCTGGTGAACGAGCGTATACAAACTTTTTTAAATTCAAAAAGTTTTAACGAAAAGTTTTGTTGCTAACTTATGTAACCTGCCAGTGAATCGTAGAGGATTTGTGCAGTGTTTGGAAGTGTAAATGTGATAGATATTGTGTATTGGATTGTTGTTTGAAAATGGATTACGAATCGGTTTGTATATCAACATAGATTAAATAATTATTATTATGAAATCGACTTTGCAAAGTTTTCGAATACTTAATTTCTTTTTCATAAAATATCTTAAGCTCGTTTTACTTTAGACAAAGTATTTTTGTTTTAAGTGTAGTTGAATATTGTTTTATCATCATAAAAAGAAGATTCGCAAGCAAACTGATTTGCTTGACTACTCTTTAATTTAATTAACACAATTCTACTTATTTAAATACACGTTGTAAGGAAAAACAATATCGAGATCAAGATACATCTACTGTCGAGAATTATTTATAATCATGCTCGCATAAATTAATTAATTAGCCATAAAAATAGTGCGATGACCTGTTATTTTGATCAGTTTCATCTCCTCAAACGATAAAGTTTATATATGTATTTCTAAATATGTTTTGAAAAGTCCAACATCATTTAATTTATGTAGCTTTTAGGATAACGGATTTGACGCTTGCATTTCACATATAATCAATAAAAAAAAATCATAAACCGAGGTATATAAACCGATTGTATAATTCCTGTCAACAGTAATACCTACCAGAAAAATAAAACATGTCACAGTCTGATGATTTTAATGATATGATATCAATGGTATTACTGTTGACAGGAATTATTCTCTTAATATAAACATTTCTCGGTAACTTTGCCCGATAAAAAATACTTTTTTAAAAGTATTTTTTTAAACTTGTATGTTTCAAACGGATATATGCTTTTTATTTTATAAATAAAAAATTTCAACTCAATTTATCGGAAATCAATGCGAGAAAATAACTTGCAACTTAACGTGATAAAGCTGACTAAAACAAAAGAATAGTTTCTTTTTTAAATAAAAAACAATAGAATGCTACTTTTTTATTACTTTATTCTGTCTATTCGAGGACGTTCAACGTTCGTTTTAATTCACCGTGCAGATGTGCATAAGAAATGAGCGTTGACACCAATTGCATTCATCAATGAGGCCATCCACATAATAACTAGCCGGTTTACTGCCTTTAATATAAAAGACGAACAGCACGCAGTACAGGCGATTATTTATTGATAATAAAAAATAAAAATACCATTAGTTGCGTAAATCGTACCCTCGGAGAAACAAAGGCTCAATTGCAAAAATAGCAAAATTTAGTTAATTATGCCAAACCATTTTTGAAGTGCACCTTTAACCGTAGAAACAAAGATCCAATTGTAATTTCATCAATTTCCGCTAAATGTCGTGATGTGTCTTTGAGGTTCCGTTGTAAATTTTGTACGGAGTCGGTGACGCGGGGAGCGAACTGTCAGTTGTGCGGGGCGCTCCGCAGGTAGTGAATTTAATTTAGGGACACAAAGGCACATCTTCAATTTTATGTCAATTAGAATATTATTTTTATCGCTTTTTTTTGTTTCCTTTCATTATGTTACTATTTTTATTTAGATATTCATAATTAAATACAATATTACGAGGTAAAAATGTACTTTTGTTTTCAGATTCTGTCACAACTGTACTTAGCAATTCATGTACTAGTGCCACAAAGGCACATTTAAGAGACCTAATTACTTCAGATTTTTTTTTTACAGTTGGTAACTATTTTAAATTAAAAAAAATATTGATTTTCTTAGTAAACACCCTCTTGTTACAGAAATCGTGAACAAAATAAATAAATAAATTATTCCCTGATCAGGAAATCCACAAATTATAGAAAAAAATCTTTAAACTCAAGTTCTGAAAAATTTCAATTTTACAGTTGTGCCTTTATTTCTCCGGAGGTACGAAATTGTGAAGACAAGACTAACAGTGTTTGCTAAAACAAAACACAAACATAAACAGCGCACATGTATTGATATCTGTAAACAAATCCATAGTCTATAAATCCAGATCGCTTCTCAGTTTGACGATAAATTAAATGAGGAGGAAAAGATCTCGACGAGTTTTTTGCCAGTTCTTTTCGTTACGAGGCTTCCCGTCGCGCCGTACGATTTGCGAACATGATTTAGCTCTATTTCTATTTGAATAAATAATAATATTTTTTATAGTTTTTTTATGAATGACGGGGAGACTCTTAGCCTTCATCATACCTGGGGGGTTAAAAAGCAAGGATTTTGCAATTCTCGTTAGATTCATATTACAATTCAGATTCAGAATCGTAAAATGGCACTTTTCTCGCAATTCACAATAGGAATTGAATTTGATTCATATTTTGCAATTCATTCATGTGACAGTTTTGTATGGAAAAGCGTAAAATGCTCCACAAAATAGGAATTGCTCAAGCGTCAACTAACAGAATTACAAAAAGATACTAAGGAGCAACTTCTTACAATTCATTTTGTACATGTTGTGTGTTTTTTCCATAAAATTTATTTTATATAACAAAGTTACCACTTTACGAACACTTTTTGAAGAATGCCTGTGCTAAGGAGCGCTTAATATATCGTAGACAAAGTGTGGCAATGTGAAGAATCGAATTATTCTTCGAAGTACCAGACACCGAGTTTGTCGGCTTCTTTCGTCTCATTGACGCCAATAAAGACCTACTGCCTCCAAGCTTGGACGAATTCTCCAAGGTAAGTAACTAAATAGGTGCATAATACTAACATTTTACTACTACTTCTGACTTACCTTGTAGTGGTTACATTCTCCGACTTATTATCTACCTCCCAAGTGCTTTTCTAAGTAGATTCTTTTATAGATATCTATCACTCCTTGAATGCTTAAAGTAGTACAAGAATAGGTACCAAATACCTCTCTACATCGAACCCACATTTTGAGTAGGTAAGTACTTAAAATTTAAATACTTAGGGCATCAACTTTACAAATTTTATCATTAAAAATAAGTACCTAGATATCTTCTAATGTTACACACAAAAGTTATAATTATTTATGTTGTAAATAATCGTAGGCTTAGATACCTTCTATTTATTAAACCTTTAAAAGCTAAAGATTGGTTTTTTTTTCAGATATTATTGCACAGACCCACATTTGTAATGATGAGGATGCTTTCGTAGCCACTAACACCCCAAAAGGAGCAGCCTGAAATAAATATGCACGCTGTAGTGGTAAATAATAATTGTATAAGGAATACAATTATTATTTACCACTACAGCGAGGAGGGATGACCATTTAGCTGCTCGTTAGAAGATTAAGATTTTTTAGTAAATAAAAAAATGGGTTTCTACTACTGTTTTATTTTCAATCAAATACAATAGTTAAGTAGGTACATTTATTTATTACAAATAAGAACCCAACAATTATGTATATCATGCATAAGAAGAGATTTTACAGCTATGTATTTTGTTTATAAACTCTATGTACATAAGTACCTAACAATTACACAGAAATTACTATTTGATCAATTCTAAGGAATAACAAAATCAATGCCAGAGTTTTAAATATTATATTAATTATTACAAGTACTTTTTTACTATCAAATTAATTACTACCTCATTTTTATTTGTACCCATCATTTTTATGATGGTAGGTCTACAAATGATAGGTAAAATTAAGTAATCCATTTAATTATTAATCATTATTTAACTTTAAAGTAAATTTCTTTTTTAAATAACAATAATGAGCCACTAATAACTACGAGTTCTACAATAAAATAATCTAATTAAAAATAATCAAGAAATCATTGTTGAAAAAACTTAGTTTAATATTTTTTATTCTTATAGCAAATACTAAAGACACTGTTAGTTAATATTGATATGTATTAAAGGATAACTTATAAATTATAATATAACATAACAAAACAATACTTATTCGAAATAATAAAAATTTTGAGAATATATCTTTGCTTTCTTTGCCCTAGAAAAATATATAATAAAAAACATCTTTCATAAAATAGCAATCAAACAGATGTCCCATGGTTCGGCCAACTATTCGCCTAAGATTTGATAACACTAATAGGCCCGAGCAAAGTCCTCTCCGGCTCAACTTGAGACAGTATCGCCTTTGCGCCTCATCTATCAGAGTCGGCAGCAAACGAGCTGAAACAAAATACATTTATTTAAACTTAGCTTAAATTTCAATGACTGCTTCGGAAGGATCTCCGATAGCATGTAAATACATTTTGATATAGCATGTAAGCAACTACAATTGAAAACTCAAAATTCAGATGCTAGTTCTACTAGTGGCTTTTAAAATTTATAACTAATAGAGTATAGTTTTCAACAGATTATGAAATTAATAAGTTTACAATAATTAATCTGTTGTTTGTACATAATTATATTAAATTTGACAAAATGATACCAAATGTATGTTGTACTTGTACTATTAAGTATTCTGTGGTTAAACCAAGCATACTATGATTATATGTATTAATGACAAAATTACATACCTATATCAGTAAAATTGTATTATGCATTCAAAAATTATGTTACCTACCTATATTGCATTTAAAAGATACAAAAGAAAAGAATATCAAGTTTTGTCATATTATGAATAATAGGAGTAATGTACTGAGAAATTACTTTCGAGATTAGAGTAAATATTTGCAAAAAATCAATACCTAACAGAATACCTAGGTATATTTATCATGCCATTATTATAGAATGAGTACTTACAATGGACCATTCCTTTGCTGTATGTGCCAAAACCCTCAGTGTTTAAATAGATAGGTTAGTCAATTCTTCCCGGCATTTTACCTCGAGGTTTATTTCTGTAGTTTCTTATACTATCCTTGTAACTCCAATAGAATATCTCCTTAAACTCCAAAAAATGGACTAGGGCCATGTTATTTCTGCAAAACATAAGGATTGTATTATAGCGGTAGGTAGGTACCTACGAACTTGTAGCACAAGCACAACAAATATTTATTCATACACAACTTGCGGCGTACAACGTTAGCACTTTCTTTGACCGAAGTAGTTCGTTTTAACGTACAATCTAAGGTACTTATCAAGGTTTAACTTACTTGTTTAGAAACTTCTTCGATACATCAAAGTAGACAGTCGTTTCCATGAAAGAATGTCCCAAAAAACAATATTTGAAATGTGCTGAAGTAGGTATAAAAGAAACCAAGATTCATCTAATAAGTGATTCCAAACTGAGCTTTAAACTTGAAGTTTTTCTAAAAGTTTACGTAAAAACAAAATAATTTAATATTTTGACTTGATTGCTCGACGTCAATTTGACGTTTGGCGTGTCACGTGATATTTAGCTTGTTGCCATTATAAGATAAAATTGTGACTATTTCACATTCATTGTTTGCACTTTTAATTAAACTTTTCTGTGTTTGTTGGTTAGTTTCGTTAATAAATATTACTTAGTAAGTTGAAGTAACAGTTTTCATCTTTTTTTATAATAAAAATTGAATAAAAATGAAAACCGGTTATTTGCTATCAAGTACGGTTTTCTATTATTTTTAGGTGGCAACATAACCACCAAAATAGATTCTGCTAACGAATTGAATTGAAGCAATATTGCAAAAAAAAAGTACTATTTTACGAAAATTAGAGGAATTGTTTAGGATCTGCAAGAAATTCTGCTAAGGAATTACTTTTAGCAATATCACGCGTTACATCCTTTTTAGTCCCCCTGATGTTAAGTATTGATAAGGCTAAAGATGGAACCGAGCCTCTCCCGGAATCCTCAGCCACTGAGGACCTGGGGGGTTAAAAAGCAAGGATTTTGCAATTCTCGTTAGATTCATATTTCAATTCAGATTCAGAATCGTAAAATGGCACTTTTCTCGCAATTCACAATAGGAATTGAATTTGATTCATATTTTGCAATTCATTCATGTGACACTTTTGTATGGAAAAGCGTAAAATGCTCCACAAAATAGGAATTGCTCAAGCGTCAACTAACAGAATTACAAAAAGATACTAAGGAGCAACTTCTTACAATTCATTTTGTACATGTTGTGTGTTTTTTCCATAAAATTTATTTTATATAACAAAGTTACCACTTTACGAACACTTTTTGAAGAATGCCTGTGCTAAGGAGCGCTTAATATATCGTAGACAAAGTGTGGCAATGTGAAGAATCGAATTATTCTTCGAAGTACCAGACACCGAGTTTGTCGGCTTCTTTCGTCTCATTGACGCCAATATGACCTACTGCCTCCAAGCTTGGACGAATTCTCCAAGGTAAGTAACTAAATAGGTGCATAATACTAACATTTTACTACTACTTCTGACTTACCTTATAGTGGTTACATTCTCCGACTTATTATCTACCTCCAAGTGCTTTTCTAAGTAGATTCTTTTATAGATATCTATCACTCCTTGAATGCTTAAAGTAGTACAAGAATAGGTACCAAATACCTCTCTACATCGAACCCACATTTTGAGTAGGTAAGTACTTAAAATTTAAATACTTAGGGCATCAACTTTACAAATTTTATCATTAAAAATATGTACCTAGATATCTTCTAATGTTACACACAAAAGTTATAATTATTTATGTTGTAAATAATCGTAGGCTTAGATACCTTCTATTTATTAAACCTTTAAAAGCTAAAGATTGGTTTTTTTTTCAGATATTATTGCACAGACCCACATTTGTAATGATGAGGATGCTTTCGTAGCCACTAACACCCCAAAAGGAGCAGCCTGAAATAAATATGCACGCTGTAGTGGTAAATAATAATTGTTTATGGAATACAATTATTATTTACCACTACAGCGAGGAGGGATGACCATTTAGCTGCTCGTTAGAAGATTAAGATTTTTTAGTAAATAAAAAAATGGGTTTCTACTACTGTTTTATTTTCAATCAAATACAATAGTTAAGTAGGTACATTTATTTATTACAAATAAGAACCCAACAATTATGTATATCATGCATAAGAAGAGATTTTACAGCTATGTATTTTGTTTATAAACTCTATGTACATAAGTACCTAACAATTACACAGAAATTACTATTTGATCAATTCTAAGGAATAACAAAATCAATGCCAGAGTTTTAAATATTATATTAATTATTACAAGTACTTTTTTACTATCAAATTAATTACTACCTCATTTTTATTTGTACCCATCATTTTTATGATGGTAGGTCTACAAATGATAGGTAAAATTAAGTAATCCATTTAATTATTAATCATTATTTAACTTTAAAGTAAATTTCTTTTTTAAATAACAATAATGAGCCACTAATAACTACGAGTTCTACAATAAAATAATCTAATTAAAAATAATCAAGAAATCATTGTTGAAAAAACTTAGTTTAATATTTTTTATTCTTATAGCAAATACTAAAGACACTGTTAGTTAATATTGATATGTATTAAAGGATAACTTATAAATTATAATATAACATAACAAAACAATACTTATTTGAAATAATAAAAATTTTGAGAATATATCTTTGCTTTCTTTGCCCTAGAAAAATATATAATAAAAAACATCTTTCATAAAATAGCAATCAAACAGATGTCCCATGGTTCGGCCAACTATTCGCCTAAGATTTGATAACACTAATAGGCCCGAAGCAAAGTCCTCTCCGGCTCAACTTGAGACAGTATCGCCTTTGCGCCTCATCTATCAGAGTCGGCAGCAAACGAGCTGAAACAAAATACATTTATTTAAACTTAGCTTAAATTTCAATGACTGCTTCGGAAGGATCTCCGATAGCATGTAAATACATTTTGATATAGCATGTAAGCAACTACAATTGAAAACTCAAAATTCAGAAGCTAGTTCTACTAGTGGCTTTTAAAATTTATAACTAATAGAGTATAGTTTTCAACAGATTATGAAATTAATAAGTTTACAATAATTAATCTGTTGTTTGTACATAATTATATTAAATTTGACAAAATGATACCAAATGTATGTTGTACTTGTACTATTAAGTATTCTGTGGTTAAACCAAGCATACTATGATTATATGTATTAATGACAAAATTACATACCTATATCAGTAAAATTGTATTATGCATTCAAAAATTATGTTACCTACCTATATTGCATTTAAAAGATACAAAAGAAAAGAATATCAAGTTTTGTCATATTATGAATAATAGGAGTAATGAACTGAGAAATTACTTTCGAGATTAGAGTAAATATTTGCAAAAAATCAATACCTAACAGAATACCTAGGTATATTTATCATGCCATTATTATAGAATGAGTACTCACAATGGACCATTCCTTTGCTGTATGTGCCAAAACCCTCAGTGTTTAAATAGATAGGTTAGTCAATTCTTCCCGGCATTTTACCTCGAGGTTTATTTCTGTAGTTTCTTATACTATCCTTGTAACTCCAATAGAATATCTCCTTAAACTCCAAAAAATGGACTAGGGCCATGTTATTTCTGCAAAACATAAGGATTGTATTATAGCGGTAGGTAGGTACCTACGAACTTGTAGCACAAGCACAACAAATATTTATTCATACACAACTTGCGGCGTACAACGTTAGCACTTTCTTTGACCGAAGTAGTTCGTTTTAACGTACAATCTAAGGTACTTATCAAGGTTTAACTTACTTGTTTAGAAACTTCTTCGATACATCAAAGTGTCTACTTTGATGTAGAGTCGTTTCCATGAAAGAATGTCCCAAAAAACAATATTTGAAATGTGCTGAAGTAGGTATAAAAGAAACCAAGATTCATCTAATAAGTGATTCCAAACTGAGCTTTAAACTTGAAGTTTTTCTAAAAGTTTACGTAAAAACAAAATAATTTAATATTTTGACTTGATTGCTCGACGTCAATTTGACGTTTGGCGTGTCACGTGATATTTAGCTTGTTGCCATTAAAAGATAAAATTGTGACTATTTCACATTCATTGTTTGTACTTTTAATTAAACTTTTCTGTGTTTGTTGGTTAGTTTCGTTAATAAATATTACTTAGTAAGTTGAAGTAACAGTTTTCATCTTTTATAATAATAAAAATTGATTAAAAATGAAAACCGGTTATTTGCTATCAAGTACGGTTTTCTATTATTTTTAGGTGGCAACATAACCACCAAAATAGATTCTGCTAACGAATCGAATTGAAGCAATATTGCAAAAAAAAAGTACTATTTTACGAAAATTAGAGGAATTGTTTAGGATCTGCAAGAAATTCTGCTAATGAATTACTTTTAGCAATATCACGCGTTACATCCTTTTTAGCCCCCCTGGCTATCTTATCTCAAACTGCCGGAACACAACAATGCTGAAAACATTGGTGTTATCCCGTCAGGCTTAGATAAGATGGTGGTAGCTAGCCAGGCGGACTTACAACAAGTCCTACCACCAACCAAACCGAATACAATATGTACCCCCCGCTGGGAATCGAACTCGAGACCCCTGGGTCTGATACCGGTGGTTGTACCACTAGACCACAGAGGCGGTTTTAGTGCGAGTAGTTGACGCATTGCAAGTAATTGGAAGTAATCTTTCTTGGTTGATATTCCTAAATGTCGCACAAAGCGCTACTCAACAACCTTTATATTGCGCACAGCAAAGGAGTGGAACTCCCTCCCTGCGTCTGTATCTCCGAGCACTTATAACCGTCCATCTTCAAAGGAAGGGTGAATAGGCACCTTCTGCAGGGCTAGCATGGGCTGAGGGATAAAACTTTTGTCCACCGGTTATTTCCACTGACAAGGGATAACATTATTTTATCCACCTGCCAAAGCACGGCAACAGGGGGAAAGAGAATTATATCACTTTTTGACATTAGACGTGGATACTCACCCCACACAGAAATTTGTCCTCATCTTTAGATGGTGGGTTAAAGTATATCTCTTGGAAAAAATATAATTAGTTGTAACATAAAAATGTCTCGTACTTACTGGAGCTTAGTACTGTCGTCGGAAAGGGAAAAACAGTAGTAAAAACACAAAAATAAATAAGTACTTTCTTTTTAGCACTCATTATAATATTATGTGTGTGTAATAAGATTTTGGTAATAAATTATTATTTGGTTTGAAGTTATATACTCAAGAGACATTGACAACAAAACAAAATAAATATCCAGCCAGATGTAATAAAACGAAAAAAGTACTTTGGTTTACGACGATATTCTCGACTATTTTCTAATTGAATAAAAGTATTCTTATAATGTCAATAATTTCGGGGACAAGCGTTTCCCCTGTTTTGTCCACCGTGAATAGTTTATCCACCCATGTCGCCATGTTTGGAGGGTGGACAAAAATGACAGAGGGGAATAGTATTTTGTCCTCTTCCCGTGGATAAAATGTTTCCAGCCATGCTAGCCCTGCTGGGATAGCTTGCTCAATCGTGGATCCTGTATTAGCACTTGGGCTTGATTGGGATCAAGAGCAAATCCATTATAAGTAAGAAAAAAATACATTACACTAGAGGCCGGGCGCGGTTTCACCCGCGTGGTTCCCGTTCCCGTGGGAATTTTGGGATCAAAGCTATCCTATCTCTTAAGTTGGACCAGACTGCTCACGGTGTGCCAATTTAATTTAAAATCGGTTAAGTAGTTTAGGAGTCCATCGCGGACAAACACCGTGACAGGAGATTTATATATATTAAGATTATTCATGTACAGTACAGTTTTTTTAGGAACCAGAAAACAAACAAAAACGAAGAAAGAGGTTTTTTTTAAATACAACGTGTGATCAATAATCATAAACGTATTGCGTTGTAATCCGTAAAAAACACTTATTATTTATTTGCGTTAGAACTGAAAGCTGATGCTGAACAACTACTTAATAAGATTTGCGACAGTTTTTGCAGTCGTCATCAGCCATTTTGATGTCCGCACTGCTGGGGCACTGGCCTTCCTTATGGATGGATAAGGAGAATGGGCCATGACCCACCACGCGGACCTAATGCGGGTTGATGGGTTTTAACTACTGCAAATGTAGCCGGGGCCAACTGCTTAACGTGCCTTCCGAGGCATAAAGGACCTCGAGATAGTAAATGTATGGTCACCCATCCCGTGACCGACCATTGCGAAAAGCAGGCCGAGGGCGTGAACCACTGCACAACGGACTCCTCCTCTAGTTTTTGCAGTACTAAATACTAACACACCTACACTTCTTTCAATTTTTTTCTAGTGTTTTGTTCTGTCAGCACAACTAAGTTTATCGCCGATTGTTTTTAAATTATTTTGTAACTTGTTAGCATTACACCGGTGTCCAGAGAATAATAGATTATTATCTATTGTCTCCTTAATCCGGCCTGTGAGATGAGGCGTTACAGTGATAGCAAATCACTTTGACATATTTTACACTATTTTTTTATTATTTATATCTAATCTAATATACTTACTTATTCAATTTTAAAACGGGTTTTTTTCTAGCATCAATAAGCGCACTGTATTTCACGACTTAAAATCTAATCTTTTTTTGGTTTTTTAGTTTTCCCGACGTTTCTGCACCTTTTCAGATGACGGGACATCATTTCAAGTTAGCCTCTAATCCTGTTACATTTTAGATTAGACTTGCATTATTTTCGGTCTATGTGATACCTGTCCAGTTATTGAACTAGGCCTTTGTAGTAACGAAATACCTCTCCCACGCATATTTTAATAACGTGGTCATTCAATATCTGAGCTAAAACGAAAGAACAAACAACGTTATTATACATAAAGGACTGAGAAAAACCGTAAATGTGAAAACGGTACTATGGGTTTTGACAGATTAAGATTATGGTAAGAAAATAGGTTTGACAACATGAAACTTGAAAACTTTTATCGGAAACTTTACATCAAACAGTCCCCCTAATTGTCTAATTTTAAAATCTATCAAAATCCCTTTCAAAGGTATTGTGATTGTGATAGTGATTTATGGAATTGTGTAACTTATAGTCGCAATCCCTTTCGGAACATATGATGTTTTAAATGACACTTCATTTGACACTTTTCCATACAGTTGAAATATATTTTCGTCTATCACTTTGCTTAGAAGGTTCAATTTCATTCATTCAATACCTTTCAAAACGCGTCCCGATCACAATCCCTATCAAATGTCAAATATGACGGCCTGAAGTATGTAAATATCTTTCAAATGACGAATTGAAAGGAATTGCGATAAATTTTTAAAATAGACAATTAACCCCCTGGTTTGCACAAAAAGTCTCTGATGTGATTCATTATGAAGCAAGTTGATGATCCTGGTTTGAATGTTTTTTTTTATTTTATTTATTTATAGGTCTACAAACAGGAATTAAATAAAACTTAAAATTAACGCATGAATAAAAAAAAAACAATATGTATTCTATTACATATTCTATGAGCTTGCTAGGTGGTAAAATAGTCAGTATGATGTTCTAGTTGCCCAATCGTTTAGATTTTTATATTATTATATTATTATCATTATTAGATAAATTTGCAATAGAAAAATATTGGAAAAAATCAACCTTTGGAAATCAGGTCCAATGCTCTCTCTTATTTATAGGTATTTAATCCATACTAATAATATTATAAAGCTGAAGAGTTTGTTTGTTTAATCTCAGGAACTACTGGACCGATTTAGAAAATTGAATTAGAGTGACATAGGCTATATTTTATCCCGATATTCCCACGGGAACGGGCACCACGCGGGTGAAACCGCGAGGATCTGCTAGTTTATTATAATTTCATAAGGTAACTGATCATTATACATAACATAATACTGTAGGTGCAAAATAATTATCACAAAAAACATTTCAATAGGTAATAATTTACATTATCCATTTTCGCAAAAAAATAACAGTCTGAAATCCCTAATTTAATGTTTAATTGATAATGTTACGACAAAGGCTTTATTATTCAATAATTAGTTTAATGTTTTTCAAGTAAATCTATTATTAGTTATAATTAAACTATGGAACAGGCGAAAGTCTTATAAATTCTTTTAATTATCGTTTGAATAAAACATCGAGGGTTTTGCAGCCGATGTTATTAGTAATTAATTTATCTATAATTAATTCGCTCCGATTTCAACAAAGACACAACACTGTTAAATGACTAAAATTAGAAGTATTATTAGATTCTCGTTTCTTTTTGCCAAATTATATTATTGATAGGTAATTTAACTTTGTCATAATATAGCTACAACAACTTTTATGGATATTCAGCTCACTACATTTCAAGAGTAAGTTTTGAAAAAATACCGTGTTTTTAAAGGTGTTTAAGGTTTTTTGGTTTTCCCGACGATTCCGCACCTTTTCAGCTGCCGTGGTCACGGGATGAGTCCCAAAAACCCTTAAAAAACACAGTAAATTCAATCTTACTCGTGAAACATAGTACGTTAAATATCCGTAAAAGTGGTTTTATTTCAATGAACAATGCGCGCCAAAACTTAAGATACGTAAGAATAGAATAGAAGGAACGTAAATATAGATAAGCTATAGATATGCTAAATACCTCTGTGATAAAAATAGCATTGTAAAACGAAAAAAAATACTAACTTTGCTGACAAAAAGCACGTCTTACACTTTTGCACTTACTGATCTTTGAAATAAATTTTCATTTGTTCATTTGCTTTTCCAGGGTGGCCTCTATCCTGGATTCCTGGAGAGTTTGAAAAGATAATCAACAAAAAAATAACTCTATTTATGTTTTATCTTTGTTAAGTAACAAAGCTTCTTTTTGCGTGCGTATAGTATTCAGTGATTTTTGTGTAATGGTAAAAAAATACCAATTACCTACAATATACCTATTTTCTTTTTAACTAAAATACATAAAGTTTTTGTGAAAGTTTGATCATTTTAGTCGTTGCACTTAGGAGCCCGTGGCACAGTGGTTCACGCGGTCGGCCTGCGGTTGTTGAGGTTAAGCAACTTTCACGATGGTCGGTCACGGGACGGGTGACCAGAATTTTACTATCTCGAGCTCCTCCGTGCTTCGGAAAGCACGTTAAGCCGTTGGTCCCGGCTGCATTCGCAGTCGTTAAAACCCACCAATCCGCATTGGGCTCGCTTGGTGGGTCATGGCCCGTTCTCCTTATCCATTTTAAGGAAGACCAGCGCCCCAGCAGTGGGGCATAAAAATGGCTGATGACGAGTTGTTGTAGTCACTTGATGACAAGCTTGGCTACCTTCAAAGTTTAACTTTATTAAAAACTAGCTTCTGACCGCGACATTCGGAAAATCCCTGGGGAAATATTACTGCGATTTGATGTTTTTAATTCACACTAACAGTGAATTCAAATCCGTTCAGTAAATTTTGCATAATATAGTATCAAACATCTAAACTTTCACAATTTAACATTAGTAGTTTTATCGCGTTGGTTATAGCATGGTTAACATCTTCTTGGCAACTTTACTTCAAATCTCCATCAGGTTTCTAATACAACCCAATACACGAAGAAGCTAAACAGAAAAAGGACGTAGGTACTTTTTGTTATAAAACTATAGAATGGTTAGAGATGTCTAGTATTAAGATATATATTTCTTCATACCTTTATCTAGATTTGTAAAGTTTCAGAAACACGATTTTATGATTTTGCCTCGACACTTTTTTCATTTCGAAAAAACCCCCTTTAAAATACTGAAAATCAAGATTATTGGGGGAGGCATATACTATTGGTTTAATTAGTGAACCGCAATAATATTTAGCATCTTGTAGTTTCATTTCTTTTTATACGTTCATTGCCAAGCCAAAATGTTGGGACTTACATATATTTTCTTCAATTTAGCAGAGTAAAACAATAACAAGATGGCGACCCGCAGGCCACGGCCACTATTCAAAAGGTCATTTCCTTCCCTAGTGGCCAAAACGAATACTAAAAGCCGATACGCTGTGGCCGCTGTTCTATAACCCATACATGATTGTAAGGTACCATCACGTGACGTCGCGTTATCGATCACATCGCAATAGGCCGATTCACGCGACGTCGCGTGATGGCAATCAACGTGTTAATCGGTAATAGTTATTTACTACGAAGTGATTTCGTGGTTTTTCCGCCTACTGCAAAATCAGTCTCGCTGCCGCTCGCGATGTTTTCTCATTGCTATCTCACTTCAGTCGTATGTTAAAAAAACCGTCCTATATCCAACATTACCTCAATATTGGGATGACAGCTGATGGTAGGGGTTGAACTGGAATTTTAACAACAGCCCATCGTACTAAATAATTGCCATAGGTTCTATATCTTAATATAGCTCTTACTCCTTTCTCTTAAAGACGGTTATACAGTAAACGATTTTACGTGCAAAGGTGCGTTATCTATGTAGATCGGGTCGGCATAATTAGTAAATTATCTCTCGGTTTATTCAAGGCTAGTTCTAAGCCAGTTTTGTGAGTATCAACGGCTACGCGTGTGACGACCGTTTAACTAGTTTATGATAACACACTGATGAATAACCTGTGTCTGATAAATAGAACATTTACTTAGATTAACTTTTCATAGATAAAACTCGTGTTTATCACGCTTTAATAGAGCTTGATGAAAAAATATGTGAAAAGTTTTCATTATTTGATTCATTTTCTTTTTTTACAAATAAACTGTAAAAAGTACTTATGATAAATTTTAAATAGAAAAATATTGGAAAAAATTAACACGGTCACAAGTGAATTCTCATATGGGAATCGAACCCACGACCTTTGGAAATCCGGACCAATGCTCTAACCGCTGTGCTACCGAGACTTCAAGTAAAAAGTTTTTCATCATACTTACGTCATTAAGATTGATTACTCGTTTGTCATTTAGATCATGGATTACTAAAATGCAACCAATCAAATGCTGAGGCTGCTCCGTATGTGGCGGGACCGCAGGCCTATATCGAGCGATCGAGAAGAGCGCTTCAAACTGTATGAGAACCTAGCGTGTCGAATTTTTCGTATGTACCGAGACGTCACGAACGAGAATTAGTGATGTGTAAATGTTATTGACGAGCTCTTACAAGAAAGCACTGCACAATTAACCATTTTCGTTTCTGAGTGACGCGCGTTTTCATGGCAATGGTTGCGGACTGACTTAGGTCGGGAAACTTTGACCGTGGATCAAACTTTTTACACGCAAGGTAGGTACACTTTTACCGTCTATGACGATATAGGTCTGTGGGCGGGACACGTAGTAGACGGTAAAGAAAGGTGTGTCGTTGTTGTTAATGCAGTTGCAATTTACCATTTTTTTTTATAAATAAATAAATATTTTCATACAATCACACCAATTGTCTAGCCCACATTAAGTATCGTGAAGAACTTGTGTTATGGGTGTACTAGATAACGGAAAACATACATATATACTTTATTTTTTTTGTAAATACATACATAATATACATATTAAACACCCAGACCAAGACAGACATGTTCATGCACACAAATATTTGTCTTGTCCGGGGATCGAACCCGGGACCCCTGGCGCAGAAGGCGGCGTTAGTACCTCTGCCCCAAACAGGACGTCTTATTTTTTTATTATTCAAAGCGGGGAGCCTTAGCCTTCATTCATCATAACTGATGTTAAGTATTGGTATGGCTGAAGATGGAAGCGAGCCTATCCCGGAATCCTCAGTCACTGAGGAACTGGCTATCTTATCTCGAACTGCCGGAGCACAACAATGCTGGAAACATTCTTGTTATGGCGTCAGGCTTAGATAAGATGGTTGTAGCTAGCCAGGCGGACTCACAACAAGTCCTACCACCAACCAAACCAAATACAATATGTACTTCCCCCGCTGGGAAACGAACCTGGGACCCCTGGGTCTGATACCGGTGGTTGTTACCACAGAGGCGGTTAATCTGCATTTATGTGCGTAAATATTCCTCCATATAAAATATTTGACTATAAATAATATCTAATGACTATTTATCAAAATGTCTTTCAGAGTGGATTTTCACTTAATTTTTTTCCTTATTGAAGTAGTGAAATTTACAAAAAAAATAATCATTACCGAACTAAAAAAGATAAACGATAATCCTGTATAGTGGCGATACACTAACTATAAAAAACGATACGAAAAACTAACTTGATCCGTACGTAACTACTAACTAGACACTTGATGTGTGTAGTTAGTAGTTACGTGCAAGCAAAGAAATATAAATATCATTCAAAGAAACCAGTTACAAAACCATGTTTTCATTTTTGCTAAAAGGAATGATTATTCGTAGATTTGTTAATGTGCAGTACATTACCAAAAGTTACATTTTATAGATATTTTCCTCGTTCTAAAACTTCTCTTTAATTTTATACTGACCTCAAAACGCTCCGAACTCTTTGAAGCGTCACACAAAATAAAAGATTGCCAGGGGGGCCCTCGCTCCACCTTTCCGAAGCAGGTGAACCATGGACGTCCAGCCAAACGACATTGAGCTTTTGTATTTTTATTACAACTTTATTTCGAGCTTCCAGAGCTTTATTCACACGCATAGTATTAGAAAGATTCTTAATTTTTTCAACGATATAAAAATATTGAAATATTTAACAAAGGAGAAGTAGTCGTTACTGGCGTAATTACGCACTGATGCAGTCTCTTGTTCTACCCCTTATTGATTATGCAGACGTGTGCTGTACTGATCTTAAGGCGGTACCCCCACCGAAAGTGGCGCCGCGTTGAATTTTATTTAATATCGTAATTCTAATTCACAATTTTAATAAAACTAAACGTGGAATTTTTAGAGTCCATAGTCTAGTATTTTTAGACGGTATCATTACACTCCCTCGTAGTCACTGCTAGAGGTAGATAGCAAAACTGCTAAAAGTGGCCGTTTTTGACACATTTGCTATCTACTTCTACGAATGACTATGACGAGATGTAGCGATACCTTCTAAAAATACAAGACAATGGACTCTAAAAATTCCACGTTTAGTTTTATTAAAATTGTGAATTAGAATTACGATATTAAATAAAATACAACGCGGCGCCACTTTCGGTGGGGGTACCGCCTTAATGAAAATCTCCTAGATAAGCTGGATCGACTTCTTAATAATTGTATTCGTTTCATTTATGGCTTACGTAAATACGACAATGTCTCTCAATACCGCCAGCAGTTCAAATGACACCCTATACGCGAGCGTAGGACCTGAGGTATCTGAGAGTTAAATTAGAATACTTGAAGTCTAAATTTCAGTTTTTGGGTTCCTCTCATCCACGTGACCTTTACTCTCACATCAATCTTGTTATAAAAACTCCCTCCCATTCTTCTGGCTTCATCTCCTGCTCTTTTCCCTTACTGCAATGTGACTCTGGAACGCTTACCCTTGGGCATTCTGAATACCCCCAGCAAGTTTACGTTTAAAAGATTGGATCGTGAACACTATCTTAGATCTCCACGCTAGCTCCCATAATTTCTAAAATTTTGTTCCTATATTTTATATGTAGAATATATATTAATATATATATGTGTATTGTATTGTTATGTATTGCATGTATTTTATTTATAGTTTTACTATTATAGTTTTATTGCTGACACATGAACTCTCACTTCCTTACTAGTTGACTCTAAGAGAATGCTTTATGCTATTAAGTCTGCCATTTGCTGTAATGTTTATATTGCAATAAATTTTAATAAATAATAATAAATAATTAATCCACAGATATTGGATAAGTGGGATTAAAAAAATATCTTGTGTGAAAGCACCGTTTTGAGCACAACTCAACAACAATCAATCTGACAAACTTGGCATAGAAGCAAATAACTACTATAGAAATGTCTAAAATTTCTGAAACTTAGATATTTTATCAAAACTTGTTATTTTTATTTTATATGCATCTATGAATAGAAAAACTGAGCTCTTTATTTAGTAAAGGAAATCACCTAAGTGACTCGAAAATCATATTTTTCACAGTATGTATGACAAGCTCACATAGAATATTTTAACTGTGTAATGGATAATTATGAAACACTCGATAAAGTTTGTAATTGTTGAAAGTCTAGAAGTTTCCACGTTCCTAATCGAAATTATATTATACAAAAAATCATAATTACATAATTATATTGAAAAATCTTCTGTGAATAGACCTTTTTTTTAGACACACGCGTTAACAAAATATTACAACAAGCTTGCTCGCAGTATGTTTCGGGTGTGCGAAGTGCGTTTCTCTTTTATGTGTCTAAAAGTTTTAAGGTTATTAATAGTTAACGAGCAATGAATGTGAAACAGTGCAATAAGTTAGTGTAGTGTAATAAATATTCGTTAAACTTTGTGCTTAGCCGATTTTTTTGATGATTAACCCATCACTCACTCAAACTCATCACTCCAATAATAATTACTAAGGTAGGTATTTTAATTTTGCTGACTTTGTTAGCTTTCGGACTTCTTATAACTAACTTAAGATATTAAGGGTCGGTTTCACCACCTACTGATAACTTCTAGATAGCTTATATGACAGTTGTAATATGACAAATATGTCAAATTATCTGCGAAATAAGCTATCCAGAACTTATCAGTAGGTGGTGAAACCGGCCCTAAGAGCTGGTTTACGCTCTGGATAGCTTATCAGATAATTTGACAATTTAATATGAAAAATATGTCAAACTATCTGCCTAATAAGCTATCTGGAACTTATCTGGCGGTTGGGAAACCGGCACTAAGAGTTATTGATAACTCGACTTAAGCGCGTGCTACGCACGAGTGCAATCAGTCAATAAGTGCTTCTGTTAGACCTATGATGCCAGTAAAATCGGACCATGTAAAAAAGTTTTTCTGAGCTTTGACTTTGATAAGGTCAATTTAAAAAAAATATATTTAAATTATTTTTGTGATTTTTGAAGCTATTAGTGAAGGCTGTAGGTTTTATACTCATGGCGCTGGAGGGAAAATTAGAATAGATAACACGGGCCTTATAATAGAATAATATCTAAGTAAGTACCAGTGGCAAAGGGTCCATACATACCGATTCCTAACACCTGCACGCAGGAGGATCTCATGACAGCATCCGACAAGGCTGTCAAAGTGGCTGAATTCTGGGCGTCAATACTTTAGTGTCTGCCATCGACACGCTAAGAATAAGTAAAACGGCTTCCCTTATAGAAATCCCACCCCAACGATCAAACATGCAGATCATAATAATCATGTCATTCGTCGTCTCAGCCATATAACACCCACTGCTGGGTATAGGCCTCTCCCAAAAGCGGGGGTTTGCCATAATCGCCACGCTTGGCAGGCGGGTTGGCGATCGCAGTATGGCCAAGTTTGTAGTAGACGCTGCTGCCCATCTTCTGAAGGCGGAGTCACTACTTTCTACACACAATTTTAAATATAGGCACGTGCATGCCGGGCAGTTGCAAAATGAACAAAATGGCTTATTTCCATGTTATAATAGGGGTTAAAGTATGAAATTTTTTCTTACACTTCTAGAGAACCTACTACTACTTCTACTACTTCTGGGATTAAAAGGTACATCTATTGCTTGATTTTATATAAAATTAAGATCATAATGATCAAGGATACTTAATCTCATGGTTATTATTTTCGTTTCTTATACGATAAAAAATACCTCGAAAGGTTCTCCTTTTTTGTTAGCAAAATTTACTACTTTAATTAATATGATTTATTTTTTATTCATATTTTTTTAAATAAAAATATATCATAAGATTGCTTAGTCTTCAAACAATTATTGTACATAAAAAAATTGTGGCATTAGCACTGCGATAGTAACTATAACAAAAATTGTTAGTATAGAAAACGAAGTTTCTTTGAAAATCTTCATACAAATCGGCAATTTCATAGTTAAAGACCTAAAATTACTTATTATTAATATTATCTGATTTGTGTGTTTTTTTGTGGTCTGGCTTTCCTTCGCCACTGGTAAGTACCTACTAACCGCGCCGCAATTTTGGAAATCAATGGCTCTACTTTTTATGTTCACTAAACGTTTTTATAAACCCAGACTAGTAAATTATTTTGTTTTTGAACTCGAGACAGTTCAAGGCAACCAATTTTGCGTGAATTAAGTATTATTATTTTCTGGATACATAGCTTCAAGTATAATACATTATGTTGTCCTTGATAGCGTCTTTATCGCTTACGAAATATGAGCTATTTTCGCAGTGCAAATGTAAAGCCTGACAAGCTGTTGACTGTACTGTGATTCGCTTTATTTGTCGTAATTACGACTGTAATGCATTCTTTCATTTTCACAATGATAAACAATCATTATTTTTAATGATACGTTCATTCCTAAATCATTACTATTAAGGTGATTCAGTATCTATTAAGGTGATTCAATTCGAGATAGACGAAAAGAGCGCTTAAAACTGTATGAAACTAAGCGTGTCGAATTTTTCGTACCTACGATGACGTCACGAGCAAGATTTAGTGATGTATAAATGTTATTGACGAGCTCTTGTAAGAAAGCACTGCACAATTAACCATTTTCGTTTCTGAGTGACGCGTGTTTTCATGGCAATATGGTCTCAAGCGGACTGATTTAGGTCGTAAAACTTTGACCGTGGATCAAACTTTTGGCATGGTAGGTACACTTTTACCGTCTATCTCGATAAATCTCGATATAGATCTGTGCTAGGCGGCTACGCGCTCTTCTCCCCGCGCGACCGTCGACCGTGCACTCACCCGATGTCAAAGAATATTAAATTTTATATGCAGATGGGTGAAAACTCAGCACAGCAATATATTATGCCGTTGAAAATTTCTTAGGTACCTACATAAATAGTTGAAATAGTAAATCTGGTGATTTTATTAATTATTAGTACCTACTTCTAAGTAATCGTAAATTTTTTGCAAAAGTATAGAAACTGTATGTTTTTTTGTTTTCTCGATGCTATTTTTGTCATAAAACCAATAAAACAACTAGTATCCAAGCCCCGTGTTAATAACTAGGAGACTAAGGAGTTTATTACTAGTATAAATATGAAAAAGAATATAAAAAAATTGCCTTCATCATTATCGTTTATTTATTTATTATAATGATTTTTACTGTGTAATTTTGGATAAATATATGAATAATTTATGGACAATATCTGATTAAATAATAATTTGAAGAACCAACGCCGACTATACAGGGTAGAAATTAAAAACGCTCGTCGGAGGGAAAGGACTCTAAATATTTATGATAGCAAATATAATAGACGTTGCGCAGTAAGTAATACACGTAGCGTAGTAACTAACTACCTATACCGATTAAAGATAAATGTTCTACATGATGCTAAATATTATTGGTAATTACTAATTAAACCAATTCTAATTATATATTATGTAACCCAATGTGAGAATAATCTTCAATTACCGTATTATTAAGGGGTCATTTCGTAAAGATAAAGTCTCGAGGCAAAATCATGAAATCGAGTTTTTGGTTCTTTACAAATCTAGATAAATCTATGAAGAAATGTGTATACAGTTTTTTTTTAATAATAACTGGGCAGGATTTTGACCACCATCGTGCTTAGAAACAGGATGTGGTCTAAGGTGTTGCATGCTAACCCAGGAAATGCCTATTCACTTTCGCTTTAAAGAGGTCAAGGTTGTAGAATTAATCAGGGAACTTTAGCGGTTCGCATAAGAAATTTGTCAGCAAACCGCTCGGTACGGGCCGTTGGAATGTCAACGAAGTATAGGTGATAAGCTAACCTGCATCTGGTACCCCGATGGTGGAAAGGGGCTGGAGGAAGAAGGTCTAAAACATATAAAAGATCTAGAAGGTACAAGACCGAGAAACATGCGACTTTGCAGCGGTGACTGAGGCTCTGAAGTTCCACCGTGGCCAATGCTGAGTTTCCAATGAGTTTCCTAGCACGGTTTTCAATCTATTCCAGAAGCTCTAGCTGACACATAGCAGAACAATTCCACAGGTGACAGCAGTAGGATAGACGGCCGAATTTACGCTTTGTATAAAAGGAGCAACTGATTCCGAGAGAAGAATCACCTAGCCTTAGAGAGGATGCCCAGTTTCTTTGCAGCACTTCTTATCTGCAAGTTTTTATGGGAGAAAGAAAAAGTTTTAAGTTTTGTAAAAAAAGCTCTGAAAGCAATTTATATTCAACATTTATTAGCATTTATTTACAAAGAACATATGTGCACAATATTATTTAAACACACAATCTATTATTAATAAAAAGCTTCTAAGCACAAGCGGATTGTTCAACTTTTAAAAAGCACTGCACTGTACTATCTGCTCGAATATTCTTTGATCCGATATTTCGTTCGAATTTAACGAAACATAATTATATCAAACGTCCGTTATAGCAAGTAAATTTTATATGAAATAAGCGTTATGTTGTTAAAATGATGATTATGTGAAATAAATATTATCTAAAAAGAAATTAGTTGAAATATTGTTATGACTAACGTTTATTATGTGATATGAACGTTATTGAAATGAAATTACTTATACCAAATGAAATTATATCATCCAATACGCACCCTATCTATTTGACCTAAAGCGCTATGTGTAGGTTATATAACTTTATACTAGGTACTTACCTAAAAAAAAAGTAATAGCACTTTCAATGGTATTCTTGCACATACGACAAAAAACAACGAGTCTACAGATTAGTCATACTTATTGATTGTAAAATATTTATCTTAATTGTTGAATTCATCTAAGAAAATTGTTTCTACCACTTTTTAAGTACTTACTCGAAGGATGCTACAATGATGAATGAGCTTTAAAATCCATTTTTCTTCTTTTCAGACAATGACATGAATAAAAGCCGTAAAATATGAACCGGAAATTCTTCTTTTGCTTCCCTCTAAGAGGGGGAAATATAATTTTCGGGTATATTGTGATAGTAAGTACACAAAAATGGTATAAAGGCTTGAAATCCACATGCCACATAACGCCTTCGAATAAAAATAGCAATGTTGCACTACTTATTAGCATTGCCGACTCAAAACTCCAGGCATTTCAAAATTATTCTTTACATTTGAACAATAAACGCGCTTAATATTTTTATGAGTTTTCCCGTACCTACGTAGGTATCGTTGGTAATTTTACTGTCGTTTATAAAAACAAATAATAATAAAATATATGGAGATTTTTATTATAAAGTTGAGCAACTATTAAAAATACACTTTGTTTCATAAAACTTTTAAATTTTGATCTGTAAATTGGACATAATTTACATACCTATGCTAATAAAGAACTATACTAGTAACTATACTTCAATTCTCATTCTCCCATTTTTAAGTAGGTTAAAAATGTTTAATACAACGTGTAGGTACTCACAAATTAACTTAAATTGACAAACTTTGCTATTTATATTTAATTCGATGTAACAAAATATATTACTGTTTCAGTTAATTTCAGTAGCAATCATCGCATACAACTTGTATCAACTTGGACTGACGTTAGTGTCCGAAGACTACGAGAACAATGAAAAGTTCAGGAATTTTGAAAACTTAGAGAAAATATTTGGCCAATCGAAAGGAAACGTAGTGAGGGTCATCACTATGGCTTATTATATATCGTACATCATTATTGGGCTGTTACTGCTGCTGTTTTCCACGCTGTTCACTTGTGGGGCCTATAAGGTAATTTCTTTTTAATAATTGACTAGCGGATCCTCGCGGTTTTACCCGCGTGGTGCCCGTTCCCGTGGGAATATCGGGATAAAATATAGCCTATGTCACTCGGGAGAAATGTAGCTTTCTACTGGTCTAAGAATTTTCTAAATCGGTCCAGTAGTTCCTGAGATTAGCGCGTTCAAACAAACAAACTCTTCAGCTTTATAATATTATAATAATATAATATAGATTTGTTTTTATTCTTACAATGTAGAAAAACAAACTTTAATTATTTATTCCAAATACTCTTATTATTCGCAATAACCAAACTTTAATATTTGGTCCACCCAATAGATCTTTGGAAAATACTTAAAGACTCCTTTTCTCATTTCTTCTCAAAAATATGTTTCATGTTTTATAATTTGAAAATGCAATTGAATTAGTTTCTTTCGACCTGAGATATAAAAAAAATACAAACAAAGAGATGCGAACCACATACATGAGTAAAGAAAATTCAACCACGAGATACCATGAGAGCACAAATGATAAAACTAAAATATTAAACATTTTCGCTGATGCTTCACAGAGAAACTTACCTATAGTTTGCTACAAATCGTTTGATCAAAAATTATAATCGTTGTACAGTCACCAACAGCTACGGCTTTACACTTTGACCTTGAAAGCGCCCTTACGTCGCTCGTAATAGCGGCGGTTTTCGTAGTGCAAATGTAGCGTAGCTGCTGTTGACTGTACCTAATGTAAACTAAAAATACAAAATATTTCAATGATGGTAGGTACAAATGAAAATCTGAAATCGATTAGGTAAATAGATTGTTTCAAAATGTAAAATTTTTTTTTCTTCGTTATTTCTTGTTTATTTATGCTATATCAAAAACAAGTCTGTAGCTAGTAACTAAACGATTAGTCAAACGAGTGAACATAGATCTCAAATACGTACATCTTATGTTTTGGCCCGCACTAGTCATCCCGTGACCACGGCAGCTGTAAAGGTGCCGAAACGTCGGGAAAATCAAAAAACCCCTAAAAAAACAAAAAATACGGACAACTACAACTTAGTTCGCGGAAATATAGCGCGTTTGATATCCGTAAAAGTTGTTTTATTTCAATAGATCTCAAAGTTGGCATGCCACTAATAGGAACAATAATATCCATTATAACAATAATTGTTATTATTGTACAATAGATCGGTCGACTTTCCCATTTCCCATCACGAAAACACGTTCACATAACGCGGAATAGATACTCAACAAAATAGTTTCACAAAAAAAACGCTTGTTTGAACCATAATACACAACCTACTTCATAGTCTTCGTTGCGTAAGTTAAGATCTATTACGAAATAACATCCGTGTCTGTGCGTCAATTTGCCGTGAAATTGGTATAAAAAACAATAACGGTCAAGTGCGAATCGGATTCGATATACTTTCTTTTGTCGGAGATTGTTTCTGTAGGACTGAGACTGAGCAGTTAAAACAATAGAGTACCTAATAGAGTTATTTGGGGCTTTACTGAACAAAAATAGACAAGTCTGCTTTGAGAATTGCTGTTTTAGTAAACACTAGTCTTCCGCCGTGACTTCGTTCGCGAGGAATTAGGTTGCAATGCAGCCCCTTTCTTTCCTTATCGCTCGTAGTGCTCGCCTTTATCGTTAGGTATCCTGTATGCAAAATTTCAGCTTAATCGGTTCGGTTGCGTTGTCTTTCAGTAAGGCACGGTATCGTTTTATTAATATAAATTAGTATAGTGAACCGTACCACGGGCAATGAGTGATCGTATTGCATTTCTTTGGTTATAGTTAAAGTACATGTACAGTAGTAGAGGAAGATGACCTCTCGGACGATGGTATACGGCGTACCGCATTGGTCTGTGCTGTGACGTTACTGGATTCTTCGCAGAGTGCTTTTACCCAGAACGAGTGTCATCTACATGCCAGATGACTCATTCTGTAGGGAATACCAGAGGTTTTTAAAGGGTTCCAGTCCCAAATAACCTCCCTGTCTTCCCGGACGAAGGGGCACAGCGGCCTTTTCACTTTTCCAACTTTTTAACCCCCGACGGAGCGCAAAGAGGGGTGTTATAAGTTTGAAGGCTATGTCTGTCTGTCTGTCTGTCTGTACGTATATTCGTAGAGCCTAAACGAATCAAGCGATTTCAATGCGGTTTTTTTTAATAAAAGCTAAATTTATCAAGATGGTTCTTAGCCACGTTTGATGAAAATCCATCCAGCCATTTATGGAGATGGTCAACTGCCTGCCGAAACGGTAAAAGATACAAACGTGGCGCTTTGACTAAAATAATGTACACCCTGGGCAAATTTAGGTACAGCAAAAAAAAACAAAATGGCGGCAACAATTTTTTTTTCTTTCTGTATATAAATATTCGTAGTGCCTAAACGAATTAAGCGATTGCAGTGCGTTTTTTGAAGTGAAAACTTCTTTAGCGGCGTTGAGCACTTTTTCTGTAATGGGTATAAAATCTTAAACTCGCGTCAGGACACGTGACCTGATCGAAAAAGCGTAGGACGGATGGAGAATGTTGAGGTGACAGGTTGACTATGGTATCTGTTGCTTAGCGACAGACTGTTGATAATGTCTTTTACTTGTCTCTTGTTTTATTGTCAATATATATTTTTCGATTCTCTATAATAACTAATGTTTTCTTATATCTTATTACCTAACTTAACGTTCACTTTAATATGGTTTGTCATGTTTGTGTACGATAGCGCAATAAATGAATATTGTATTCTACCACATAAATGATAGTACTTTTATACTGATAAAGCAATTGGTGCAAAATTATTCCCTAACCATTCCAAAATATCAAACATGCTCAACGTTAATAATCAAGTTTTCACTTCTGCCGGCACTCCCGGAGTGCAACCCGTCTTTTTTTTTGTGTGTAATTTAAAAAGGATGAAATAAAAATAAAATTTTAACATTTAAAAAAACCCCCGACCCAAAAAATACTTAAAAAATAAAATCTCTTTCGGTCACAACCACAAAAAGAGAAGTACTAAAAGGGTAGGGGTTGGGGGTCCCCCGACCGAGAGATTTTTTTTTTTGTGTAGGGGGGTTTTTAAAATGTTAAAATTTTATTTTTTTGTAACCTTTACTACCGAATAGAGCTCGAGTTGTTGTTCATATCCCATTATCCTTGCCATCTAAAAGTAATGCCTGTTCTCCAGCAGTGTGGACTATAAATGACTGATGATACTGATGTAGTTGATTGTTCCAGGCCAACCACTGCCTGGTGTCGACGTTCTTCGGGTACAGCTTTCTGCACCTCTTCCTGACCGTCGGATTGGTGGTGTGGGAGGCGTTGTCAGCCGGCTGGGTTCAGCTGGGACTTGTGCTCGCATCGGATTGTATGTGTACTAAAATTATTCGTAATTGTCTTTATAAGTAGTTCCCCAACAAGATGAAAGACGATCGGGGGTTCCTGCTATTTGCGCAGTATTGTTTCAATCATACAAAATAGTACAAAGAATCTCTTAAAGTAAGCTTGTTTTTTGACCAATGTGTTGTGACGTCTTCGCTCAATCATCGCCTCCAAAGTATGAAGTGTGTCGAAATGTGACAACTTCAATAAAAACAAAACGCAAACAAAACGTTCTTATGACATGATGGTTTCTAATAGATAATGGTACGCCCGCTGGTGAAGATCGCCGGAAGCCGCTGTAAGCGCGCAGCACAGGACCAATCGTCGTTCTTTCGTGATTAGATTCAATGTTTTTTTTATTGTTTAAATTACCTTTTACGCAGTCTGGGGCGTAAATCCTAAAATCTGTTTCAGTAAATATAATTTCTTGCTTGATTTTTATTGTTATTGTTAAAATAATTTACTTTTTCAGTGCTCTTAATAATTTGCTTATTCGGCGTAAAATATCTGATGGAAGCAATCCGAACTGGCAACATCTACAGCAGGCCGGGAGAAGTGCTCTATAAATATTAGATTTAAGTTTATTAACATATTTTTTTAGAGAAAGAATACTTGAATGAGTATACAAAAAATAACGGAATCTAAGAATAGTTTGCCGTAATACACACAATTTTTTAAAGATCTTTTTATTAGAACATTATATTTGTTATTATTTAATCAGTTAATGTTTATGTTACGCCTTAACGCCACGTATTTATTTTGCATTATTTATTCTTTGTTTCTAGGAATGGTAAAAGTACTTATAATAAAAAGCATTCCAAAGTGAAAAGTTTCTAGGTTTGTTTATGATTTTCGAAAATATCTGTGTTATATATTTTCTAAGCAACTTGAACATAAATATTATATATAAACTGTGCTACATACATACTTATATCTAATAAATTTTCATAAATATTTATTTAAGGTGCTGTTTTATCTAAGTCTATGGTTGTACTCAATTTACTAAAATAGTTTTAAAATGAGTTAACTGCAAACAAAACGGAACTTGTAATGGGGGACTTATGACGAGCTACTGAAAAATATTAAAGTAATATTATAAGAGAGATGAGATAATAGCTCCGTCAATTAATCAACATAAATCAGGTTCCTAATTTGTATATTTTACTTTGACATTGATGGAGAAGCAAGGTGTATAGAATAAGTAGTGATCATTTAATACTCCTTTTATGTTATTTATTTAATTCATTTCAAATATGTTGTATTTTATAAGTAAATCTGGATATATTTGGGAAAGTTAAAATAAAGGAATCGATTCAAATCGTATTGTTTATTTTTATGACTATGTAAAAATAATAAATAGAAACATTAAATCTCTAAAAGAGATTGTACACACATCTTACACAAACAAATAATTTATCTACAATCACAGCGTTTCAACCATATCGTGAAAATTTCTCCACATAATAAAACATGCAGCACATATGCTCATTCAAGTTCTACTTTATCACATAACGTCAAAAATTAACTTAGAGCAATGCCTTAACATTGCTATATTTAGTCCATAAATTACACTAGATTTCTAATATCTATAAAAAAGATCATCAATACTGGATACTTCAGGTCCTTCGGCAGTTCTTCTTCGTCTCCTTTTTCCCAACATCATAGGGACCACCATTGCCATAGTAGCCGGCACCATACCAGCCCCAACAGCAGCCAGTATTGTAGAACTATCAGGTCCGACATTAGCTGCCACCTTCCTTCTTATAACTTTAGTCTTTACAGGTCTGTTTTGAGTAGCAGCAACATCAAGATCATGTCTTTTATCCATTGCTCGCTTAGACTCCTCCACGGTTTGAAAACTCTTCTCAACTTCTAAAAGACCACCATGGGACGTCGTCATATTCGTGTGAGCGTTGTCCACAGGGAGTACTGTTAAAGCGACGGCTTGATGTGAAGTCATTGATCCATAATCAATTTGATCTTCTCCAGAAGAAGAAGGATTTAAGTTCATAGACCTTTGGCGTTTCTTATTGCGATAGCCTTTCGTTGTAGACAGTAGCACCCACTGACCGTCACCGTGCGGAGGCCGCGACCCGCGGTCACTGTCAAGCTCGGGCGAGCCCGCGTACACTACTTGTGTTGGCCGTCGGTACGGACGTTTCTGTATTGTCGCTTGATGCAATGCTTCATACTCGTAAGGAAAGTGAGAAGGACGATTATCCGTCATGACTGAGTCAGATATCCCATAATACACTGTATCATCATGGTTGTTGTTATTGTTATCGTCTTTGTCACAATTGTGAGGTTTATTAGGCCGTCTTCCCTCATCAGGAGACCAGGAAGACGGATAAGAAGAGGGATAAGAATTCTGCTCAAGTTTATTCCAAGTCGGTCTTGAAGGCAATTCAGTTTCATATTCTGGCATGTGTAACTTATTGTTGACATATCCTGGACGATTCATTGTTATCACAGTTGGCCGTTTCTGGGGGTAACTATAACCACTTTCTACATCCTGGTAAGATGAGTACCTATCGTCATTAGGAAACCTATCTTCATCTTCATTCCAGTGATTTGGTTTTTGTTTTTTGACATTAGGTTTCCACTTAGATATTTTGCTTGTTGACCAGGCTACCGGCTCCAAGGTGACCCAGCCATCCTTATCGTCAAAGGGATGCTTATGTTTTTTCACTTTAATTTTATTCCAAGTTGTATATACTTTTCCGGTGTCTTCGTTTTCTTCATCATCATCATTTTCCATGTAATTATAACGATCAGCTTTTATTTTTTCCTTTTTCAATTTTTCAGCTAAAGCAGTTATAGCTTGCAAACGATCTTTGGAAAATTCGCGATTATTTTTAAACTTTTCTTCATCGATCAGAATGTCTTCTGTACCATCTTGAGGTCCTTCTTCTTCATTGAAACCGTTCTGGCATGAAGGTCCATAACACCGCGGGCTATTACCGTTCACATCATGAATAATATGTGTCATTAAATTCTTTACATCCATGTCATCATCGTTTAATTTAAAAGAGCCATCCTTTCTTTTTTCTTGATCAGCCGTCTCTATTATTGTGATAGGATCCTTTCCGGGCACTTCCAGTTGGTAAGTCTTCACTTTTTCACCATATTTCTCAATTTGGTCGTTAGGGCTGCCCGTGGCGACGGCGAGCATGCAAAACGCTAACAGCACTGTCATTTTCATCGGTTATTTTCACTTTCGTCGGTCGCGAGTGGCGCGCGAGGGTCCGCGCGGAGACTGAGCGCCGGCGCCGGCTGCAGCCCGTTGTTATACTTTTGATAGTGGATGCACTCGCCCTCCCTGCGCCGATGCAGCAGTCAGCGCGGTCACGACGAATGAGCGAGATAATTACGTGGCGATTGTCGTTTGCCGGCGACTATCTTAATTGACTATCACGACTCTCACAGGGCCGTGACCCGCAGGTGAAACCGTTTTTCATTTTGTACTGTTTTCACCAAGAATAATGGGTGAAAATTTGTTGTTTTCTCACAACGTCAAAGTTTGATATCGTAACATTATATACAGATGTCTACCACGATACGTGTGAGTGAATTAAACATGCGAGAGTCTGTTTGGCAACTTTTGTGCTGGAAATGTTTCGGAGCAAAAGTTTGTTTTGTTCCGCTCGCTTTTTGTTGGACAGTTTTCTGAGAGACATTCTTTGAATAGCAAAATCAAATTAGCTTTGGATAAGTAAATGCGTAACTATTTACATTTACGTGTTTTTCTAAAATAATGTAATTGTAATTAGATACCATGGAAGACAAGATCGAAAACACAGTCCCAATGTTGGCTAAAGCCATCCTTGAATGTCACTCTCTCTTATGAAATAAGTTAAGAATAACCAAATCACACCAAGCAAATCTGAGATCAGTAGATCAGTAGATTTTTGTCATTTGGTAGCAGGACATCGGTGTCCAGAGAACAATGGCATACCTATCTATTGTATCTCTCATAACCCGGGTCTTGAGAGGTTTTCTCTATGTTATTAAAATATTAGCAGAAACTCATAGAAAGGCAGAAGAACCACAGTTTTAAAATTAAAACAGATTACACAGTCTATAATCATTAACTATATCCAATTATCTAACCATCCCAAATGGCAAGACCACTCCAAAGTACTGACAACGCAGTAAACAAACATCACACGTGACCTTAAAACATGTGCGGGCGCCCGACTCTCTCCGTAATAGCAATACCATTATCCTTATCGAGGCCCAGATCAAGTTGTAATTGCATCCGACGACTGATCTTGTTCAACTATTAGCTGTGTGAAACGAGAGCCATTAGCCAACGCCACTGATGAGACCCCTGGGCATTAGAAACTTTAACTTAAGACACTTATATGACGACAATCTTAAGACACTAAGCTTGCAATGTTTGCATTAAACGATTTTAACTAATGTAGCCCATACCAACACACGTACACAAGTTTTTTATGTACTATATTTCTGACAATTTAAAGAATTATTAAAAGAAATATTTATTATTCATTAGCATTCTTTTTCTTTTGTAGTGAGAAAGAGCTTTGACGATTAGACTCGTTTCAGCTCTAAGCAGCTTTGATAAAAACAAAAGATAAACAAACGACTTCAAAATTTAACTTAAAAGTACCATAAAGAGGGCATCAGAACTTAACATAAGACACTTATGTGCCGACAATAATCAAAAGAAAGTTGGAAGAGCTTTTACGTTTAGGAAATTCCTTACTGCAGCTTTAAGCAGAAATGATAAAAAATTTCTTCTTTAAAGTAAGACAAAGTAATGAATGGATGGCATTAGAAAAAACACTTATTTGACTAGAATTAAAGGAATGCGTTTCATCGAGCAATTAGCATGCTATAATCATTTTTGTTGTAAGAAAGAGCTTTTACGTTTAGACAATTTGCCATCGCGCATATATGCGAAAGTTAAATTTTATAGTCGTTTTATTTTTTCTGTATTTTTTCATCATATATATATGATAAAAAAGATACCATCATATAAATATGATAAAAAAACAGAAAAATTAAACCGACTATAAAATTTAACTTAGGTAATTGTATATGAAAGGCATTAGCATTTAACCTACGACACGAGAATCTTATGACACTAAGTTGCATCAAACGATTGACATTCTTCTTCTTTTGAAAAAGAGCTTTTACGTTTAGAAAATTCTTCACCGCAGCTTCAAGCAGCTATGATAAAAACAGCAGGATAAAAATAAAACGACTAGTGTATGAATGGCATTAGAAACTTTAACTTATGACACTTATGTGACGACAATCGAAAGAACACTTACACCGAGTTACATTAAACGATTAAAATTCTATTCAAAATTCAAAAAATCATAATTCAATATCATTTATTCAGTCTAGGCTGTTACAAGCACTTATGAACGTGAAAGAAGCTACGCCACACACAAACCCTACGGCCGGAGACCTTGTAACGAGAAGAACCGGCAAGAAACTCGTCAAGGGCTATTTTTTTTCTCCCTGTTTTATTTCATACAGAGTCGTCTAATTGAAAATTGAGCTTAACATATCAGTAAGGTCAATTTACATCACAAAAGAAAATACTAATTATAATATTACATTTTATGGTTATCCTAAACGTAAACAATTTTCAACTCGCAAGGAACGACTTACATTTAACATTTCTTGCATTACAAGGTTACTGTACTGCAAGTTGTGACGTACATGCAGGTCGATAGCAATTTATTTTAGATGAAAATATTTAAGCTCTAAGCACAACGTTAAGACAAGCAGACTGAAGTAGACCCATTTCCGCTGGAGGCACCCGTTCACGAGCATGACGCAGGAACCAGCCATCGCTTCGCTCAACCATATTTTAGGGAAAGTAACGACCCGCCTCACACGACACCGCCGAAGAAACGTTTGAGGGAGCATGACGTACTTCAGGTACTTATGTTAAAGTGTATAAATATAAAAAATACAATGACAACAATAAAAAAAGAAAGATAAAAGTGCATTAATGTAAGACGCAACTTACAATGTTACTGGAAGACGCATCAGCTGGGTCATAATCATAAAGCGTATTTAAAGTAAATTAAAAAAATATATAATGGCTTTCATATACTTAATTACAATAATTGGAGAACATTACTTATTTTTATTTATTCTGATCAAGCAGTGCCACGTTCTCAATTCAAAACATCTTAAATAACACAGAATTTATAAAATTGAAACAAAAATATAAATATCTCAACACATTAAGGATTTTTGAATTTTTGCATTTTTCAATGCTATTTTTATACTTATGATAAATTTTAAATAGAAAAATATTGGAAAAAATTAACTCGACCACAAGTGAATTCTCAGATAGGAATCAATAGGAACCAATATTTTTCTATTTAAAATTTATCATAAGTATCTCAACACATTTTAACACAATCAGACATGAGCAGACCCATCCCATTGATTTGTTAAAAGAACCTTGACTTATACCAATCAAGGCGCAGTGAGGAGTGGCGCAGTGGTTCGCGCGCTTGGCCTGCGATTGTTGAAGTTAAGCAACTTTCGCAATGGTCGGTCACGGAATGGGTGACCAAAAATTTACTATCTCGAGCTCCTCCGTGCTTCGGAAGGCACGTTAAGCCGTTGGTCCCGGCTGCATTTGCAGTCGTTAATACCCACAAATCCGCATTGGGCCCGCGTAGTGGGTAAAGGCCTGTTCTCCTTATCCATCCATAATCAAGGCCAGTGCCCCAGCAGTTGGGACATTAAAAATAGCTGCTGACGATACCAATCAAGAGATTTTAAGTGCCAACGGTGGTGGCGCCATTAACTTTGCCTTCGCCACCCCATTGGTGTGAAGCAAAGTAAGGTGACTGCTCTACACGAGTGTTAAGTTATTTTAGAAGTACATTAGGTACAATATGGTTAATTATAAATAGAAAAAAAAACGAAAGATCATATAGTTGAGAAAAGTTATGTAATACGCCAATAAAGTATCGTAAAAGCAACAGGTTAATAAAGTAAGTTTTCCTCAACCGAAATGTTTCTCCTAGGAAGACAACACGAAAACAAGTTTGAATTGACTGAAATATAGCAGAGTTCAGCAATTTCTATTAACTTTTGTGTTTTTGAGGATTGTTGGCTATTAGTGCCAGTACAGAACAGTGGCAGAACAGAGAATGTTGTTGGTTTATTTTTTGGTGAGTGGTTAGGATTGGGTTAGGTTTCATTGGTGTAGTGGTTCTAGTGCTGAACTGCTAATTTAAGACGAACATATAGGTTATTTCCCACAGGACACATTTTTTATACTAGGAAAAGTATCAGAGCTAACAGAAACAATGTATAAACATTACTCTCAGAACTATATCTCAGCGCACGTCGAAGTGACAGTTTGCAATTTGTTTATTTATTTAGATATTAATATTATTCAACAAACTGTATAGGCTAAAATAACAGAGAGGAAAAACAAAAAACGTAACTACTGTTGGAGACCATCCCACGGATACTACCAGGCGAGTCAAAATTAAAGTCAACCATGTCACTGTAGTAGTAGTATACGCCTGCAGAGTTGGGGGTTGGCAAATGGGGAAATGGGGAATTTGTTAATGTATTTTTTTTGTGTAAGTTGTATAAAAAAAATGTATTATATCCATTGCCTAATACCTACAATACGTATAAGCTCAACTTTTAATTTGCGCCTGGAAGGTGTTCTGTAAAATATCCTATACGATTTTATGTATTTATTATACCTTTATTTATAAGACCTCCGTGGTAGAGTGGAACGTACACCGGTTTCAAGGTGTCGCGTACTCTGAGGTTCAATCCCGGTAGGGGCAAATGTTTGTATGATGAATATGAGCATTTGTAGCTGAGTCATTGACGTTTATATATATTTCGATAGATAAATAAGTAAGTATATATATATAATTATATGTATTTATATCTGTAACAATGACACAAGTCTTACAGTGCTTACTTTGGGGCTAGGATATTTAGTGTGAGTGTAAGAAATATTTAATCTGAATACAAACCGAGGACAATGGCTGTTTTTATTTTCGTTTAGCGAATGAAAGTAACAGCTTTAGTTTTAAAGCAAATATAACTTTTGAGCACGTTTTGTAATATCACTTTGTACCCATATTTTGTCATCTAGAATTACCAGCCGCCAACTTATTACTAACTTTTATGTCCTGACTACACACACTCTTACCTGAAAGCATGACTGCACAAACCGGTTTGTGCTTGTAAGACAGCTTAAAGTCGGCAAGACAGCATCCCGTGCACTCCTGAAAGCGTGGCTTGTGTTATCATTGAAATGTAAAAGATTTGGACTACGCAAACTTGGACTGCACTGTTTTGCCTGCACGTGTGGCTGGTCGTTCAGTCCGCGCTTCAGTCCACGAGTTCGTCAAAATTGTTTTTGATGACATACTTAGTGAATGTATGAAAATGAGCGATGTAGGAGGTTATTCGAATGAGGTTTTAACTTAATTCATAGAGCTCTCTCTCAAAAGACTGAGGACTGCGCAGTCGTACTGTGCGTGCTTACCTGCACGTGTTGCCGGTCGGTCGGCGTTTCGTCTTTTGCTGTAAGGAGCATGTAGCTGGTACATTATGCTAATGTTTCCTCGTAAAAACAAATGAGTGTAGACTACATTTTACTTAATAAATAATCTTAATGCGTCGGTGAAAGGTGCAAAATAAAACGAACAGCGCGATTTGTGTGGTCAACGTATTGTTCCAACGAGTACTTGACAAATTACGCTGTGTAAAATACACCTGTGTGTATTTACGGAGCCTACTAGTTGAGTAATCTTAAAGTAATATTACTTTAACCTCCTGTGGTGGTAGCACCACCGGCATCAGACCCAGAGGTCCAGGGTTCAATTTCCAGTGGGCATACATATTGTGTTCGGTTTGGTAGGTGCAAGACCACCTGGCTAGCTACCCACCATCTTTCCTCAGTCTGAGGCCATGACAAAAATGTTGTCAGCATTATAATGTTGAGTTGAAAAGATTGCCAGTGGTTAAGGATTCCCGCAGCTTCAGGGATTTAATAATCGGAAAGTTTTATCTTCCTGTCTTTTTTTGTTGTCTTTTCATTGAATATCATTATTTCAAATTACATCACGACTTAGTAAAAAAATACCTAGTCATATAATAGTTTTCTCCATCCATAAGGATCCTGGGCCACAGCAGTGGGGACATTCAGATGGTTGATGATAATGATGATTAGGTAGTTACCAGATTTTGGATGGCCCTGTAATAAATTGTCTTGCACAAATCAGTTTAATGAATATGGGACTTTGGTTGTGTATTCCGATTGCAATATACGGATTTTTAAGAGCCAGTAAATGAGAAAAGAATAGATTTTTTTTTTCATTTATAAGCAATGAAGTCACCAGCCATCAATTTATAAAAATCCTACACTAACCAGAGACAAAGTTCGTTGAAAATCATCAAGGACTTTTCGTTACAAATCAAAATATTTCCTTTCCATTAAGCAACAAATCAAGAGAAATCCACGAGTCCTTCAACTGTGTTTCCGTTAACATCAGAATAAACAACTTTTCCCGGCCATCTGTTTATTACTCACACGGATTTAAGTGTGACTGACAGTTCCACCACAGTATATAGAAACAATACAGTATTATATCTTCCTACAAAAGATCCGTTCGCGAGTAATATCCGACGCGCCTTGTCTCGGTGAGAGCTCGGCAAGCATCTCAGTCTCGAATGCTGTAAATGTTTTGTACACAGTAAACGTGTGGTATGTTGGCGGGCAGTCCTATCGCGTATTGCGTACCGCGCGGCTGCAATAATAATAATAAACTTAAAAAAAAAATGTTTAATTGTGATAACTTGAATACAAAGACAGTAACAGATAATGGAGCAGCCATTTGAGCACAGAAGTACTTGCGATAGGATGCTCCGCTCTTTATATGTTAGATAATTTCACTGGTAAAATACTTAAGAGTTTTACTGTTAAACATTTTAAATATAGCGAAAGCGAAAGCTAAGCGAAACTTTTATAAAGAAAGAGGCTAAGATAACGTACTGTATGTACTTATATTTATTGTGGTTCCACCAAGCATAATGGCCTTTTCTATCTTATTTAACGCCAGACAATCGCATTTATGCTTTCACGACGTCGGATGACAATTTCTAAATATATTTTCACTTGCACTTTCTTCCTTAACTAAATCGCTGCCTTCACTTGATCGGCTGCATTAAAGTAATTAATGGTTACGGATTTGTTTGCCGAAGCCGCAATGGTTCTTGCTCGTTAAAAAATAGCTTATGCTGATCGGACGTTAAAAGCTTTTCTATTCATTTCATTTGTTTTTTGTTTTCAAAATACAGTTGCAACTATTACGAAATAATTGACTAAAAGCTGAAAATAAAGTGTAGAAATCCTTAAGTGCTATGTAAAATGGAAAGAGGAATGGAATTTATAAGGCATAAAGTAAACTTCTGTTGTTTATTTTTTTTTATCAAAAAACTGCAAGCCCGCCTCGAGGAGACCGTGGTGCATTGGTTCACGCGCTTGGACTGCGATTGTTGAAGTTAAGCCACTTTCGCAATGGTCCGTCACGGGATAGGTGACCAAAAATTTACTATCTCCAGCTCCTTCGTGCTTCTGAAGGCACGTTAAGCCGTTGATCCTGGCTGCATTTGCAGTGGTTAAAACCCACCAATCCGATTTGGGCCCGCGTGGTGGGTCATGGTCCGCTCTCCTTATCCTTCCATAAAGACGGCCAGTGCACCAGCAGTGGAGACATTAAAAATGGTTGATGACGAACTGCAACTGGAGATGCCTGTGTTCAGCAGTGCATGATGATGATGAACTGAATACAAAGTATGATGCTACTTTACGATATACGGAAAAAGTACCTACTTTTTGATATGAAACTATAAGACGGTTAGAGATGTTACAAATCTGGTTAGGTATAAGATATACTCGTATATTTCTTCATCCCAATTCGACTTGTAAAGTTTCGAAAACTCGATTTTATGATATTACCTCAAAACTTATTCTTTTCGAAAAGACCCCTTAAAAATACGAACGTTCAAGTTTAATCTGAAATGGGGTTACATTTACAATTGCAAATTGGTTTAATTCCCCTAATAATAAATATTTAGTACCGTGTAGTTTAATTTCTCTTTAATTGCTTTTTTTACTACAAAGTGATTTCGTGGTTCTTTCGCCTAATCTGCAAAATCGGTCTCGCTGGAGCGCGCGTCGTTTTCTCATTGCTTCAGTCGTATAGCGCTTTAAGTATTAATCATCATCGTCATCATCATCACCATATCAGCCGCACGACTCCCACTCCACAACGATCGGTCCTGCGCTGCCCGCATCCAGCGGCTTCTCGCGATTTTCACCAGATTGTCGATCCAGCTTGTCGGGGGTTGATAACAACAACCGCCTCTGTGGTCTAGTGGTACAACCACCGGTATCAGACCCAGGGGTCCCCGGGTTCGATTGCCAGCGTGGGTACATATTGTATTGGGTTTAGTTGGTGGTAGGACTTGTTGTTAGTCCGCCTGGCTAGCTACCACCATCTTATCTAAGTCTGACGCCATAACAACAATGTTTTCAGCATCGTTGTGTTCCGGTTGTTAAAGATTAGATAGCAAGTACCTCAGTAATTGAGGATTCCGGGAGAGGCTCGCTTCCATTTTCAGCCTTATCAATACTTAACATCAGGTATGATGAAGGCTACGAGTTTCCTGTGTGCGTTTAGTAAATCGAAATGATTATTAACTTAGTGAATGTTTGTTATCATTTGACTAGGATTTGCCACCACACGCCGAATTCCCCAAAAAAAACACATTACTATTTTCGTAGCAAAAAGCAAAGCTCATTTTAAAATATAACAAGCTAAGAGATTGCGTAAGCACGCACTCTGTGAGATCTATCGTAGTATTTTTAGTATTGACAAGCTGTTTAAGTAGAAAAGACATCAACGCGATCTTACAACTATCCTAATAAACAGAATAAAACTTTTAAGTTCTTTTTTTTTTCACTTTCTTATTTTAAAAGTCAGAGGGGGGGACACTTTTACCACTTTGGAAGTGTATATCTTTCAAACGGTTGACTTTGAGAAAAAACTGTTTTAGAAACCTCGATGTTATTTTTAAAGACCTATCTATAAATACCCCACACGTATAGATTTAGTGAAAAAAAATGTTTCAGTTCCTTTTGGGAAGTGTGCTATATTTCTCAAAACGCTAACTATATTTCAATCAAACCAATTTTCGTTGAAAGTTTTTATCAAAATCTACAGCATATATTTTTTTTTATTTTTCACTCTCTTATTTCAAAAGTTAGAGGGGGGACACACATTTTACCACTTTGGAACTGTACACCTTTCAAACGGTTGACTTTGAGGAAAAATCGTTTAAGAAACCTGGATGTAATTTTTAAAGACGTATCTATAGATACCACACACGCATAGGTTTGATGAAAAAAAAAATCAGTTTCAGTTCCATGTATGAGGTCCCCTTAAAACATTTTTTTTTTAATACACACATACGGAATACATCTACCTACGAAGTTTCAACTGTGTAATCCTCATAGTTTTGGAATTAAGTGGCTGTGACATACGGACAGACAGACATGACGAATCTATAAGGGTTCCGTTTTTTGCCATTAGGCTATTTTGAAGTCGGTTAAAAAACAAAGTTCAGGATTATGTAACATTTGTGTCTCATTTTTTATTTGATATTTTATTAAATGCATTGATTTAATTTGTGCATTGATATTTTTTCAATAATGCATTATAATTGATTCTGATACAAATAATATACACTAAGCAGTTGTGACACGAATATCAGAACCAACGAAGGTTACAAATAGGTTACATACATAACAGATCATTAGACAGGAAAATAAAAATTAAATAAAGGAGGGATCCACAAACGTAGATGATAATGGGACTACATAAAACATTACTCCCTCTTGGTCCCATTAAATAATAATGGGACTACGAGAAACAGTTATCCCTCGTGGTCCCATTATGGGACAAAATCAAGGGACCACGAGAAAACATCCAACTAAACTGTACAAAAGTTTTGGGATTCGTAATAAAATATTTATTTCCGTGAAATTTTTTGCCTTATTCACCTTAAGTAAAACGTAAACAAAGTCATTGAACTGAAAATTACATAATAACACAGGTTTAAAATAGCAGATTAATCTCAAGATAAAAGCGAACAATGATAACTTTTTTATTATAATTTCAATGTGGGTTCATTTTTTTCCGCGAACTGTTACAATAATGCCTAATTGCTTTGTTCCGGTTAGTGAAAGAGGGGCGAGTGTGGTAATTATTACGAGCGCATGCGTAACGAAGATTGACTTGATACAAATGTTGATTTAGCTGCAGAGGGTTGTAAGATTGTAAGCTTTGTCGAATGTACCGGACTACGAGTATAGTTAGGTAGCTTACCGCCATCTCTTAGCGCACATTGTTTCCATCATACCAATGGTATTTCGTACCATGCCCTCTTAAGGCGCTACTCGGAAAATGTATGGACTTTTTGATATAAAACTATAGCACGGTTACAGTTGTTACAAATCTGGTAATAACATATATATTTCTTCATACCTTTATCTAGATTCGTATAGTTTCAAAAACACGATTTTATGATTTTGCCTCGACACTTTTTCTTTTCGAATAGACCTCTCAAAAATACGAAAATTCAAGATTATTCTTAACGGGGTTACTTACACTATTGGAAATTGGTTTAATAAGTGGACACCAATAATATTTAGGATCGTATAAAAGCATTTTTTTTTAAATCGCTTTAGTTTTTTAATACGAAGTGGTTTTGTGTTTTTTTTGCCAAATCTGCAAAACCGGTCTCGCTCCAGTGCGCGTCGTTTTCTCATTGCTATCTCGCTTCAGCATATTTTTTTCGAGTATCGCCTTAAAATAAGCTTCTTTTCCGGCAGAAGTTTTGTGCCTTCAAAATGTAAAGTGTGTCAAAATTTGACAACTACTATTTGCTCGTTGGCAGAAACAATGATTGTAGAAGACTAAAGAACTGAGATAGATGTCTATGGAAACTTTATACAAATAATTTTATTAGTATTTCGATACCGATATTTTTCTTGCGAACTTTCAATAGCTGCCTAGTCAAGTCCGCCATTACAAAGTATCATCGAGCGTAGATAAACGTTTTTTGTAGGTATTTCACATCCATAGATATATCTCAATGGACAAGAATAACAAAATTTTACTTGTTGGAGGGACATGGTACGAATTTGAAGGGTATTGAAAACAAAACGATCTTATGACATGATGGATTCTAAAAGATGACAGTACGCCCCCGTTATTTTTACAGGTTCGGTATTTAGAAAATAAAACACAACTACCCTTATGATTGAGACTTGATTTCATGAAAAGTCACTAGTATATAGTCATGTTATATCACAGGACTAACGAAAGTATTACATTATATTATTATCAGTTATTTTAATGTGTCAACAGCTGGAGCACAAGTAATCCTTACGGGTCATTGTGATTTGTTTGGATGATACCAATTGTAATAAAGACAATCAAACACAATACATTACATAAATATAGTATGAAAATGACCCTTGACGCAATAAACCAGATCAATACCAATGCCCTTAATACGAGTTGACATATACTGTCAACGTTTTCGACAACTATTGGATACTTTACTCATGTCGGTAAAGAAGTCTATGGATATGAAAGAGACAAAGCGATAGTTTTCGAAAACGATTCAAGTTTGCCAAACTGATACTAAGAGTACAGTAGGCTTATTACAAGTTTGGCAAACTCGACGTTACAGTAAACGTTAATGTAAAATGTAGCTCTGTCTCTTTTATCTTTAGCGACTGTTTTACCGACATGAGCAGTGTATCCGATAGTCTACGCTCACGAGTCCTGTAAATGTCATGTTAAGCAAACTCGTAATAGGGGTACTAGTGACCTTTCGGAGTAGACAATATCTAAAACTAAACAAGTTATGCGTTGTTTCCTTCATTGATTGATTGATTGATCCGAGTAGGATTTGAACACAGAACACAGAGCGTGTTATATAGGTATGTATGTACTCGTATTTATTTATATTTAGTAGGTACTAAAAGAAGTTTCGCCTCGATAACAGGCACTTTGCCATAATAAGGTTGATGAAATTTAATCATAGAAAATCATGATCTGAGATTTGAACCCTGACCTCTGAATGGCAAAGCAGAGCTACCAAATGCATAAGGCACGTGTAATGTAACCGATCTCTAAGTGTTACGTTCCTGCTCCGGTTCCAACAACAATGGTTGCGTCATGTCAATGTGGATGAAAGCGCAGAGATTGTAACAAGAGTTCGGACAAAGAACTTTCGTATAAAAGCCGAACTAAACGGATTGAGGCTACCAGTGGCGTGGAGTCGCCTGTGTTTTTTATTTTTTTCGGTGTTCTATTTAGGGCCATACCTCACCGAGATGCCATGGCGACGTCGCCAACTAGTTCTTATTAAGATGTATGACGGCTAACTCACTTGGCGACCGACTGGCGACGTTGCCAAGTAGCCAGTGTAGCCAGAGTCGACCGCTCCGCATGCGGCGACTGGCGACGCTGGCTACCTGGCGACGTCGCCAGTTGTTTGCACGTGTTTGTATACTCCGTCACTCACTGAGTCGCCAACCAGTCGCCGCGTTGAACGCACGTCGTATTGAAATGCCACACACCGTACATGCACCCTTGAACTACCCCGAAGAATCAACTATTAGACATGCATGATTAAATTATAAACCTCAATGTCACAAATAGTTTTTCTTCAGGACTCATAGATTTTCTTAATATTGTATCATGTTTAATTAAATCATTCCGACATAAACTCAATAATTCATCAAATGATGTTAGTGACATCCTCAGATAATTGAACATTTTTTCAGGGTATTTTCTTAAATCTTCATAGAGTTTGAGAAAAACACCGCTTTGGCTTCGGTTTGGTACAAACGGATGTACCCATATTTTTTTCTTCTTTCGTTTCATCTTTTTGGTAATAATATAATAACAGTGCAGTAATTTCCACGTTCATTCCTGACTGTGTCGAGACTCGAGACAGAACTGAATGCATTGGCGACGCGATTTGGCGACTCAGTCTAGCGACGCAGGGACGCCAGACATGACATGACATTGAACAGAAAATGTATTAAGTCACTTACATAAAGTTTGGACGTCAAGTCCTATTAACAAACATATTTCCAAATACTGTAAGGGCCGTGCCTCACCGAGATGCCATGGCGACGTGGCCAGCGACGTTATCATGGCTACGTCTGGCGTCGCTGCGTCGTCAGACTGAGTCGCCAAATCGCATCGCCAATGCATTCAGTTCTGTCTCGACACAGTCTCAGTCAATTTGTCTCATGTCGCTCTGACAAGATATACGAGTATAACTTTAAAATAATGTTCTATTTTTTTATTTTATTTTCCCTTTCCACGCTGTTGGTCAGCGTCGTTTCTTCAATGAGAGAAATAATATCATCGCACTCGAAAGAAACATTTAAGTCTCGGTAGCATAATTGGTAGTGCATTGGGCCGGATTCCTAATGGTGCGCCGGTTCGAGTCCCGTCTAAGCGACATGAGATTAGTGGTTTTTTGTTCTGGTATATTTTCTTATTTTTATTTTCTAATTAAAATAATGTTGTACGACGACGACTCCACAGCACTACCAGCGTGACGGTCAAGGCTGGTGGTTTCACTTTCTGCCGGGGGCCATTTTCACTCGCTCTCGCGCTGAGAGATGGTTCCGCAGCGCTTGCGCATGTACACTCAACAGAACGTAAGACTTTACACTTTGACCTTGTGAGCGCCCTTACGTAATAGCGGCGGTTTTCGTAGTTGAATTCTAAAGCCTGATGTACTGTTAATTGTACATAGCATCCTCCTTAACTTCACCAAAATATATAACGCTATATTGAAAGCTATTCTATGTATCTAAGAACAATTACCTATAGCGTATGTAGATAATCGATGCACGATAGTCTTATTTCCGTTCTGGTGAATACTTTTTATGATGTTTTCGTTGTTAACTAAAAATGTTCTATAAAATATTTAAATATCTATGCCTGACAGAAAAGCTCTACCTACAGTAGTTCTAGCACGCTCCGTCTGAAGAGTTACGACAATCAACAGACGTTATATCGCAAAAGCGTAAGTTTAGTAATGCTTTCGATATGGTAAACTGCATTTTGCGATTGAAATGAAAAGAAGTGGTGCGTGTGCGTAGGTTTCATACATTAAATTTTTTCTTAATATTTACCTACTCTCTTTCGCTTAAGGTTGCCTTGGAAGAGATTGCTTGTAACAATAAATGAAAATGAAAAACGTGGAACACTTTGTTGAATCGTGAATCGGGTCGAACGCTCAACTAAAAACATTAAAAGACTATTTTTGTTTGATATTTACGTTTTATCATTTGTACCTACTTGTCCCGCAGACTTGTCCATACTATTTCTACTACTCACTCATACAACGTCTATTTTTACGTTTGAGATTTATCATTTTTTTTTTATTTAAAAAGACGTTAACGCGTAAAAAGATATAATTTTTGACAAAATAGCTAAAAGCACTCACCACTATATCGAATGTGTTCGAAGTATAATTCAATTCAGTTCGACTTTGATATTTTTAATGGTTCCGTGTCCTCAGCCAAAAAAGTTTTAAAAACTATTATCTCGTAGCTTAATTTTAAGTAAATAATATAAAATAGTAAGTAAGTTAAAACAGAAATTCGAACAGTAATATCAAAAACAAATTGTAATATTACATAACGCATGTTGTGCTTACATCTAGTACGTTTAAATGTAGTATAAGCTTTTAGATTTTAATTTTAATTTAGTAAAATGATAACATTGTAAACCAGTATTGTAAGCCCAATAATAAAAAATAAAAAAAAGTCGTAAAGCAAGTGTAAAGTGCGTAATCATAATTTTAGTACAGTCGGGGAACTTCCCGGTTGACCAGTAAAGTTTTTTTAGGGAGCTTTATTTAACAAAGTAACTTAAATGCAGAAAACGTTTATATCACAAATAATAGCATATTAATAGGTATTTCATTTTAATAATTAATTATTTCGAACTTTCCGAGAAAACGTTTCCCAAAAAACTCTACTGGTCAACCGGCCCCCTAATTGTCTAATTTAAAATCTATCACAATCCCTTTTAGAGGTATTGTAATTGTGATATTTTTGTCTGTCATATTGCTTAGACAGTTCAATTTCGTTTATTCCATACCTTTTAAAACGCGTCCCGATCGCAATCCCTTTCAAATCTCAAATAGTGACGGCCTGAAAATCTTTAAAATTCCGAATTTAAAATGTACCCCGATTGTACATAGTTTGGAAAACTTTTTCGAAAGTATAAAGTTTACCCACTGCCCTCTATGTTTACAATGAATCATTAGAACTGCACGACTTTGAGCAAAGAGGCTGCTATCCGTAGCATAGCACACAAGAGCACCGCTGCTGGTGACAAAGTTGTTTGGGGAAAGTACGATAGATGGCGACTCTAAGCAAAAGCACATTGGGAAATGTATAAGCACAAGAGAAAGAAAAACAGAGTAGGAAAACAAATACTTAAAGGAAGATTTGTTTTATTTTTTTTTTCAATTTATTATACATGAGCCGGACGCCGGTGTCCAGAGAACAATAGAATATCTGTTGTGTCTCATAGTCCGGGGCCTGAGTGGTTATTAATGTTTTACACATTTAACAATACAAAAAACATTTTATAAAAAAAATCAAACCGACTTCAAAAAGTAAAAAATAAAACTTTTGGAGTCGGTGCCAGCCAAAGCATTCTACATTGCACTTCTATTAACTATATTTTTTTTGGCCTTAGCTAACTAGCACCGACTCCAAAAGTTTTATTTTTTACTTTTTGAAGTCGGCTTGATTTTTTTTATAAAATGTTTTTATTTCAGATTTTTTTGTTACATTATGTGCCGTTACTTACACTAAAAATCAGCCCATACACAACAATGATGTCATCTAGGTATACGACTACTTGCCAAAAGGTGATTGATATTTTTCAGGATTATGAAAAAACTACTAGCCAGATCTTCGTAAAAATTATATGGGACCACACATAAACCATTTTCTTCCAGATAAAAAAAGAATTTTCAAAATCTGTTAACAACTGGCGAAGTTATGGTGGAACATACATAAAAAAAATTAAAAAAAATACAGTCGACTTGAGAACCTCCTCCTTTTTTTGAAGTCGGTTAAAAATAACCCCCTTTTTAAGTATGTTCAAAAACAACTCATACCAACTTGTTTAGATCGTAATCCAAATTTTCTTTAAATTTTAAGAAAAATATCTAATAATTTTAATCTTCTCAGTGATATTTGCATTCACAATGCGTTTTAAGCGACTTCAAAATAGAGGGAGGTTATCAATACTGATAGGAATTATTCAAATGTAAGTCGCTAAATTTTTTTTTAGAAAATCTTTTTTTGTCACTATTGACCTAGATGACATAATCAAATGACAAGTTCATAGTTTCGAGTTTTAGTGTAGGTAAGTGCGGAACTTATTCCAACTTTAAAAATAGTAAAATAAATAAGTTATTTTTAAAAAACTAAACCGACTTCAAAAAGTAAAAAATAAACTTTTTTGAGTCGGTGCCAACCAAGGCAAGATACATCCTCAAGGGAATCAAAATTCATAGGGTACTTCCCGTTATTGATCTATAACTATGAAATTTGGCAAGTAATATCGTCTTTTACTACGAATACAGGAAAAAACCTAAAGCCTCTACATTTGTAATTAAATCATAAAAATATAGTCGTTACTTTCGGAAACTGAATTTCGAGAAAAACTCGGGAACGCGTTTAAGTATCGAGTTGAAATTAAAAAGTTGGAACCATATATTCACGTTAACAATCTCTTTAAGCTGTAAAAATACAAACATTAAAATTAACGTTAAAAAATCGTATTCTTCGACACTCTTAAGAGAATCAAAATTCATAGCATACTTTTCGTAGACCTAGAACTATGAAGGGGAAGAAGAAGGAAGAAGTGTCGTCTTTTACTACAAGTAGAGGAAAAAATCTGACAACAAGACATTTGTAATTAAACAATGAAAAATTTGTGGTAAGTTTTGGAAACTTAATTTCGGAAAACTCCGGAAAAAACTGCGAGACTCAATTCCTGAACTATTTATAATACTATGTACTTACTTACCCAGACCTAAAAATTCTCTCAACTATATGGCGGATCAGTGGGATAGGATTTCTAGAAGGGAAGCCGATGGCAATCGGTATTATGGACCCTTCGCCACTACTAGGTAGGCCTACAAATTTGGGCGGAACCCTCGGGGGGCGAGTCTGACTCGCACTTGACGGTTTTTTTTTTTTAAGTTGCTCTATGAGATAATTTTTATACTGAAAAAATAACTCTCCATCTCTTTAAGAAAGGCGAGTGCCCCTGCAGTGACGATATCATTATAGATTTTAAACAATATATCACGAAATGTTTTGGAGCATGACAGCACAGATGCGCAGCGACAAAACATAACAATGTATGGCCGAGATGTAAGCATAACTTTATTTAGTTGCACAACTGTTTTACCCTACTTAACCACCAGGAAGCAATTTGTCTTGAGCATTATTTGGACAAGAAATTTCAATTTTTTTAAGACACACCGTATTTGAAGCGCTCATGGCCGCGCTTAACAGACTGATCGTATTTAATCATGTTTGTTAAGCAATTGCAGTCCGGTCAGTAGGCTTATTACGAGTTTGGCAAACTCGACGTTACAGTAAACGTTAATGTAAAATGTAGCTCTGTCTCTTTCATATTTAGCGACTGTTTTACCGACATGAGCAATGTATCCGATAGTCTACGCTCACGAGTCCTGTAAATGTCATGTTAAGCAAACTCGTAATAGGGGTACAGGTGTCGGATGGGTGACCCTAAAGTGGTATTACAACTGAGCGCTTCCGTGCTTCGGAGGGCACTTTAAACCGTCGGTCCCGGCTGTTGTCATCTGATAACAGTCGTTAAAATAAAACCAGATCCTCCAGAGCCAGAGCCACAGATCCTTGCCAGGGAACAAAAATTCGTCCCTAGAATGCTACGCGAAGCTATTGAAATTACCAAATATCCAAATTTCAATAGAGATGATGGTTGGAAGATACCACCAGCTTGGCTTAGGTTTTTTAGGGGTTTTTTAATTTTCCCGACGTTTCGGCACCTTTACAGCTGCCGTGGTCACGGGATGACTGGCTACTTATAAGTCTACCCCTCGAAAACTTAATTTATTTTCGTTCGGATACGGTTAGACATTTACTATGGCACAAATTATTATTGATTTGATATTTTGATTTAATTGTTATTTTAATTCTTTATTATTAAGAAGAGAGAAAACTAAAGACTCTACTGGCAGTTCACCCTCATATGATAAGAAGTATTGTCGTCACCTAGTGTAATATTTCGAACACAGTTATTTCTGTAGTTTTTTGGGATGAAAGCTACGCAATGTACAATCGCGGAACTTCCCGGTTGACCAGTAGCTAATTATATCAGGTACAGAGGGTAGACCAATGCCATTAAAAAATTATGGTCATGAGAAACTTAAAAACAAGTATTGAATAATTAATACATACAAATTGAAGAATAAAGAATAGCTGAGAAAGATAAATATGAATCTTCATATTCTTCACTAGAGGCCGGGCGCGGTTTCACCCGCGTGGTTCCCGTTCCCGTGGGAATTTTGGGATCATTTATAGCCTATGTTATACTAGTTGGGGTCTATGGATTCTCTATACCAAATTTCGTCAAAATCGGTCCAGTAGTTTTTGAGTTTATTCGTTACAAACAAACAAACAAATTTTTCCTCTTTATAATATTAGTATAGATATAGCAAAGTGTTATAAGCAAAACAGCAGAAAAAAGAACAGAAACAGAGGGGTGGTTGAAAATTTTTAAGGTGTACAAAACGTGTTTTTATTATTGCCCATTGTTTACATAATTAATAAACCTATTTTTCTATTAACTGCGTCATTTATTTGTGCCTTAAAACCCCAAAATCTATAATTACCTCATTAATTGTAAATAGTTAGTAAATAGTAGTAGTAATAATAAGCCTGTAAAAAAGTAAAATACCCTCTTCTCATTAACCTGGAGCACTCAATCTTCTGCCGGTAATTTTTCCAAATTTTGGTTAGAAAAGGTGCTTTCCCTTTGCTGTTTTCCTAATCTTAAAAAGTACCTCTACTCAGTAAAGTAATTAGATTTAAGAAAATCGAAAATTTGTTGTTATATCAAAGGACATGCCCCAATATGTGGAACATGTACACCACTCCCAAAGGTATGTTATGGCGTCAAATATTATAAATTCCGCGTAGAAAAAACTGACAGTGTCACTATCATTGAGTTCTACTCTGTGTTCGATTTTGTAACTTTGTGAAAGGGACATTTTGGGAAAGTGACATTTCAGGAAAGGGGCATTTTGGGAAAGGGACCTTTTGAAACCGAGGGTCATTATGGGAAAGGGACATTTTGAAACCGAGGGACATTATGGGAAAGGGACATTATGCATCCTTATTTCTTAATTAATGGCGTGCTCGCGTTAAATAGGTACGCGAATATTGCCAATGACAAGTAAATATATTTTGTAATTTAAAGAAATTGTACGGTAGATTTAGTTAAAAATGGAGCCTCACAACACGTGTTATTACGAAAAGAACTCGCATTATACATCCGATCGTGTTATTCTATTGACTGACAGTGACAGTGACAAAATATTTGTTCCTTCCAGAAAAAAAAGAGGTTTTAATAGTAGATTGTTTACCAAGGGCTGTATGACACCCATAACAGTCGAGTGTTTTGGCGCCCGAACGAAGTGAGGGCGCCGATAGTTCGAGACTGTTATGGGTCCATACACCCGAAGTAAACACTCTACTTTTCATTTTGAATATGAGGAAAGTAAAAACAAACAGAATATTCAAAAAAATATTTGTAAGGTTTCTACGATTTTAATTATTTTATAATGTAGCAAAATAAGCTGTATAGCTTCTGTGCCTTTGCCTACATACCTTTGGTAAATAAAAGTCCAAAGAGATTATAGATATCGATTTGACATGACACCCCCTATTCTTTTTTCAAATTTATTACAGCCCTAGGGCCGCCACATATCACTTTCAACCCGCATTTTAGGCAAGTTATGAGTTACTTTCAGAATATGAGACATGAAAAGAAATTGAATAATTATAAACTGTTTATCGTGTCTTATCTTTCTTTTGGTATACTGTACACAGACGTGGCCCAGACTTCATACATATATTTGGACATCACCTTTACACTTTTTTTTACGAAAGACCCACGTCAATATTGTTTACCAGTGTACTATGAATAGATAGCTAATTTGTAGAAAAAAATATTAAAAGACAATCAGAAAATGATCATGCGACGTTTTGCGAGTAAACACAACACAATGTCATTGTTGTCAGGTACACCAACCATTTCAATCAAAGTAAAGCGCATAAGCGCAATTGCAGTAAAGTACGGGAAAATATGCCTTTGTGAGGCGAATAGACTTTCTATTAATCTTATGCACTCACTGAATCTTACTGATCCTTACATCAATGTTGAGTAAATACAGGAAGACTGGATAAACGCAAACTAATAAGAATATTAAATAGATATAAAAGTGTTCTTCTGATATTTTTACAAAAAAAAAAATTAAAAAAAAGGTTTTCATAACGCTCTGACGATTTTATTAAATTAAAATTTACAAGTAACTATATTTCCAAAATTCGTACCTGGGTAAAACCAGCGCTACATATTTTGCAATCATTAAAGATAATAGTTAGGCTTGAGTCGAGGTAAAGTTAGCTCCTTTACAAATTGACGAATTCCTTAGGAAATCATTAACTACTCAATAAATCATCAGGAAAGTAATCTAACATTACTAATTAAAAAATAATTATAACTAGTTATTGGCAAAAAGCCATTGATTTGGGAAAATGTTTCTGTAATGCTGTTAGTCTAGATTCGTGTACATTTTCATCTCTCTTTCCATTATATCTCAGCATTTCGTCACACCTGTTGGTAATGAAAATGTGTGTCACCCATGAATCCCATGATGACATCGTTACGTCACGTCACAGCTGACACCCAAAAGTGCAAGTCGGCACCGATGCGCGCGCGCGGAACATCGGCTCGACGAGACATGTTCCGCTACGTTTGATTATGATGTTAGCATTGTCAACACTTTCGGAATTTTGTGTAAACAAATAAAAATATATCGAGTTTTAGTATACACTTTTCTGACTGCCCATGAGGAGTCAATCATGTTTAATTAATACACAATTAACAGAAAGTGTTGTATACCGTAAGGTCGTGCATGCTTGAACTACGACGACAACTACTACGTATTTCCAAATCATGTCAATTCTAGAATTTATATTTTCTGTGTATATAATAATATTATTGAGTGTTTTGAAAAATTAAGTAATAAGGTTAAAGCTATATTTTATTATTCAAATGAAATACCAATTAATGTTAGATTATTTGTGATTTAAACTTTTTCTATAAATTAATTACTTTTTGAATCAACTCTCCCTAAAAAAACTCTGTGCGACCGGGAAGTTCCTAGATTGCACAGCAACAAAAAAAAACCTTTTTCAACTAAATCTTATCTCGACAAACTGTTATTTATTACCAGCTCAGTCCGCTAGTACCGTTTTCAACCGTCTACAACTAAAACAAGCATTCCTACCCCGCCACCGCAACAATAGAACCATTAGCAGATGTCATCGTGCGTACTACAAACAAAAGGGAAGGAAGAGATAAAACGCCTCAAAGCTATCGCGGATTATACCTGCTTCCTCAGTCCACCCAACAGAACCACTCAGGATGGTCGCGATATACTTACTTCTCTTATCCGTGGTACTGGCCACGGCTGAACATTCCGGCGCGTATTCATCCCCTCAATACGCGAAGAAGATGTACCCTAAAGTGGATATGAATGACCTCCTACCACGAGAAAAATCCCCCGCGCCCTTCAAAGAAAACCCGAACTCCATCGCCCGTTTTGACGCCGGCAACGATACGCAGTACCATCGGTCCTCGTTCATGGAAACTGCTGGAAGTTTTCTGAGCAGCACGGGAGGACAACTCATGAGTGGTTTGGCGAAGGACTTCATCGCCAGGTCTACTGGTAGCAGTCAGGTTGGTTTCGACTGCGTTTCGAAGGTTCGTATTGCACTTGAGTTAAAATTGCACGCAGGCATGAGTAAGCTTTTTGTTGAGTCATCAGTTGAGTGATTATAAAAAAAAATAGTTACGTTTTTAAGGTGTTTTGTGCGACATTCTTTTACGATAAGTGAAGTGGACAAAATGTTTTGTGTTTGGAAAAAACTTGCGTTTCTCCTAGTTTTTATAACGAAGTTAAGTCCATTTGTATTTATTACCTACATTTAGTAATAAAAAATAGTAACACTCGTAAGTCCACTTGCGCCACGCTAGGTTAACTTATTTAACCCAGAGTTAGCGATACTTTCTTATGCACACTTTTCATTAAAATCATAGTCATGAAGTGCATTACGTATTCAGTTTCTTTTAAATGAGGGAAAAAACGACATTTTGAATGTGGAAATTCACTTAGGAACAAATCTATGGAGAGGGTAAAGATACAAACATATCTGTACTTCTACTAAGTATATTATATCATACACAGGTGCTTAGCCTGAACCTGACAAACCTGGTGATCCTTGTGGTGCTGAAGGCCTTGATCCTGGCTGCTGGCTTCTTCGGAGCTGGTGCTTGGAAAGGACACTACTACGCGAGGAGCATTGACGGTGAGCTAAAAGTGCTTATTAAAATAATACTACAATAATAATATAATAACATTAAAGATATTTATTTTGAGGGGCTCATGGCCGCGCTTGACTGACTGATCGTATTCGATCACGTTTGTTAAGCAAAGTTCGGCCCGGTCAGGTGTCGAATGGGTGACCGTAAAGTGGTATTACAACTGAGCGCTTCCGTGCTTCGGAGGGCTCGTTAAACAGTCGTTCCCGGCTGTTGTCATTTGATTATAGTCGTTAAGCCAAGTCAGAGGCCTTATATGCGCCTTGATAAACTCTGACACCAGAGGTGGCCACTAATCCTCACTCGACAAGAAGAAGAAGATTTAAGGTGGTACGACTTCTATACAAACAAACATTACACAATTATTGGTTCATCATACCTTAATAATACATAAATACATGCGCAACTAACTCGTTTCAGTTAGTTGTTTGCGCGAAATAATTAAAAAATTGTACTTTCATGCATAAATCTCGAATAAACTAATATCTTGTAATTTCAATAATTCTACGTATGTGTGTGTGACTCATCGCATTTATAAGTATACCTCATGTATGAAAGTACATTTTTTTTTATAATTTCGCGCAAACAAATAACTGAAACGAGTTAGTTGCACATGTATTTATAAATTATAAATGTATGATGAACCAATAATTGTGCAATGTTTGTTTGTATGGAAGTCGTACCACCTTAAGATATTTTCAATTAGAGTAAACAAGTAGTAAGTTGTCTGTCGCACACACGTCGCCTCCCATTAGCGCGTAATACTGAAGCAAGCTGAGGGCCTAGTGCGAGTGTGCAAATGTCCAAACGTTACCTTCGCGTGAGAGTAAAATTTTGACAGATAGCCTTAATTCAATAAGGTTGAGAATTAAACTCTATTCGCAAACTGCAGCGTAAGCGAGTGAGGTGAGACAACTCATACTAAGTACTCAGTTGAAACTAATTCAAGACTTTATTCATGAATGCACTTCAGGTTTTATTAAAGTAAAAGTTACATATAACCATAATATGAGGTTTGCTACTGTACCGTATTTAGTAAAATCAAAACATCTGTCCAAATTTTACGGAAGCATCACATTCCATCATGATTTTTTTGTTTCTTTTTTCTTTTACTAAGATTCGAAATTGTTGAAAATCTACACGTAACAAACGGTAACACTACTGAAATGTACTTAGGTAAGCTTCGTAAAAATTTGCAGAACCCGAACTCACTTCCACATTTTCATTATGATATCATCATTTATTAACCTAACACCTATTTTCGGTTCAATTCCACTTCATGTCCGCTACACGAACCACAGATAACCCTTTTAATTTATAGATACTTTGCAAATGGAACAATCCCTTCTCAAAGCCGTAAATAGACATGTATTTACCAGAAAAAAACAGCCAATAATCCCATTGACCGTATCACCAGTATCACAATGGTACCGGGGTCCGGGACTGACCAGTTGTAATCTTATTCTGGATATGGCCGTTCCATGTTCGCATCTAATCCCGTCTGAGGATTACTGACCAGCCAGGTTGCTTTGTTTACTTTTGACCGAGCAGATTTTACTTTAAATACAATGCTAAATTATCTGTTTCCGTATATTCGGACAGAGGGACATCTGTTTTCTGCTGGTATTTAGAAATTTAAATATTTGTTTTTATTCGATTATCTACTACACTTAAATGTGGGTATTATTGTTAATGTTATGAATAAATAAATAAATATTTCCATACAATTACACCAATTATCTAGCCCACGTTAAGTATCATGAAGAACTTGTTTTATGGATACTAGATAACGGATAAACATACTTATATACTTTTTTTTTTGTAAATACATACATAACATACATATTAAATCCAGACCAAGACAAATTCATGCACACAAATATTTGTCTTGTCCGGGGACGAACCCGTGACCTCTGGCGCAGAAGGTGGGGTTAGTACCCCTGCGCCAAACAGGTCGTCAATAACTTAATGTTACACATTTAAACTAGGCTGAATAAAAATATTATTAAAGTTAAACGCACACAGTATCTTTGTAAATAGCAACATATTATATGCGCAATGTGTCAAAACTCCACAACCCTTTTTCTAGATGCGTAGTAGTAAATACTAGACGTAGTAGTTATGTGTCGTAGAACGACGACGTATAAATGCAAAAAGCATCTTCTTTCGCCAACTCTATTTCCTACTCGCTTTTGTCAGTTTGAGAAGTTACGGATTAATTTTACTCGAAAACTGTCTCAAAATTACATGTTGTTGTATATCTTGCTGAAAACTACCGATAAGAAAGTGTTATTCATAGTTTTATTAAATTAACAACTTTGTTTTTTTATTATGCTAGTAAACATTTGCAATCGAAATCCTAGTTATTGATATTTTTTATAATTATTATAAAGAACGATCCAAAAATAATCTGGAACTTTGTCAACGGATAACTAGAGTAGGCCTTCTGCGTTTTATTCTCGAGAACAATAAGAGTCTCTAAGCTTTATTTGAACTGAAAGTCAGTGCCCCAGCAGTAGGACAATAAAATGGCTGAAGATGATGGTGAAGCTTTCTTTTCAACAGATAACAGCAACGCGTCGTACTTAACCGAAGAAGAGATCCTGCTGTACCTGTCCTTCTTAACGGGGCAGAGGAACAAGGACTTCGGCTGCCTGTACCGGCTGTCGTGCCAGAAACCTGACCAGGCCGGCATGTACTCGTCTGGCGCGGAAATATTACTGCAAGGCGCGAAACTTTTTAATGGGTGAGGAATTAAATCTTAAAGGCGAGCGAATTTACCGGTGTCACTCTAAAGGATGATGATACTGTCAGCTGTGGATACAAACTTGTGGATACAAACTTTTTACTCGACTTTACGACGCAATTGAAAATTAAAATTAAATTAGTTATCATTGATTTATTAACACAATATTTTCGTACAGCATCATGCGACGATGCGAAGTGTGCGTTTTTATTTCTTGGTTAACATTGTATTATTTTTACCTGTTTCATATTTTAATTTGCAACCTTGTGTGGTCCCAAAAAAAGTATTTTTTTATTTTTTCCTAATCCATGTTTGTCCAGGAACAGCTCCGATCTGTCTGATTATGAAGACGTCTCCAGAGGGATCAAGCAGGCAGTGCTTTGGGGGGAGGGGGGCGGTCCGTGTGAGTCGCGTTACCGGTGCAGCGAGTAGCTTCTGACGTCTTCTAGAACCTTCTGTAACCCTAGCTTGAGCGGCCTTTATTATTTTTTTTAGTTTTACCATATTTGGGGGCTAACAGTTAACATTACAAAGTAGATACATGAATTACACTACTTAGAGTCATTAACAATCCTCCACAGATAACAAAAATACAATATTTAATAGCATTGATGTGACAACGCTGGCCTACGGCGTATTAAGAATATAAAAGTATTGGAGAATTTCGATGGTGGTCCGCAAGTCGCGGCAGCTCAGTGGTTAGAGCATTGGACCGGATTTCTATAGGGTTCGAGTCGGCTGAGCATTCACTTGTGGCCGATATGATTTTTTCCAATATTATTATATTAACTTGGCCACAAGTAATTTATCAGATGGGACTCGAACCCACGACCTCTGGAAATCCGGTCAAATGCTCGAACCACAGAGCTACCGAGACTTGCGGACCACTGAGAATTCAATTGAGGCCGAGTTGATATATTCCAATATTTTTCTATTTTACTTTACAATAAGTATAAAAACAGCACTGAAAAATGCAAAAATTCAAAAATCCTAAACTTAAATAATTGTTTTACGTGTACTTTCGGCATTATTGACATCCGTAGAACGATGACGTGTCACAGTCCGATCAGATCTTAGCGGACTAAGCAACACAGTATCATGCACTATAATATATCACGTGATAATGCACTGTACAGTCGGGGACTTTCCCGGTTGATCAGTAGAGTTTTTTTGAGAAACATTTTCTCGAAAAGTACTAAGGTTAAAGAAATAATTTATTATTCAAATAAAATACTTATTTATTGTCTATTATTTGTGATATAAACGTTTTCTATATATCTTTTACTTTTTTAAATAAAGCTCCTTGAAAAAACTCTACTGATCAACCGGGAAAGCCCCCGACTGTACATGCTAGGATTGCTTGAGATGAATGATGTCAAAGAAGACCTTTGTCAGTAACTACAAGACTGGCAACCGGCAAACGGGCCTTAGCAGCCGGTAGACAATAGATCAAACAATATCAAAAAAACATGTCAATTCAAAAAAAGCTAAGAAAATCGAAAAAATGCCCAGCAAGATCAAGCTTTTTAAACCAGTTGATTTTTTTAAGAATTGCTTAGTACAGTCGGGGAACTTCCCGGGTGACCAGTAGAGCTTTTTTAGGGAGCTTTATTAAAAAAAATCATAGATATATAGAAAACGTTTATATCACAATTAATAGAACATTAACAGGTATTTTTTTTATGATTTTAGAATTTTTGCATTTTTCAATGCTATTTTTATACTTATGATAAATTTTAAATAGAAAAATATTGGAAAAAATTAACTCGGCCACAAGTGAATTCTCAGATGGGAATCGAACCCATGACCTTTGGAAATCCGGTCCAATGTATTGGAGAATTTCGACGGTGGTTTCTATTTAAAATTTATCATAAATTAACAGGTATTTCATTTGAACAATATATTATTTCTTTGACCTTAGTACTTTCCAAAAAAACTGTACTGGTCAACCAGGAATTTCCTAGATTGTACTAATGCAAATTAGTTCCACTTACTTACTTTAATGCATCATGATTCAAATTCAATTACTTCTGTATTAACACTATTGTAGAAATTCGCTTTTTTACTTTTAAGTTTTAACACACATTGATAATAATGGAAATTAATATGTATAAAAACCTATTGACAATCATTAAAAGATTGCCCCCTAATATTAAATACACATTACAATGTAAATAAAATGTAATACAACATTAATAAATTATATAATTAAATTTATATTTTTATTGTGAATGTCTTTTATTTGAAAACATCTATTTACTCATTTATATATTTTTGTAGTTTAGCCGGGATTCGAAACTGTGACCATTGCTAATGATAACAGAGATTTTACTCACAAATTGTGGAAGATGATCTAAGTATTGACAAAAATAATTATATAGACTCTTATATTATTATGATATTGTATTTTGGATATTAAACATTGATTACATACATACATTTGTACAAGTTTGTGATGATAACCTATGTAACAGTCTTTTTGTACAGTTAGAGTTTAGGTGTCTAATACAACAAAATTTAGTAGCACTGGATAGTGGATAATAATATCACTTTTATTATAGCCATTCCTTTTTGGTTATTACAATATCAATTATTAAGTATATATTTGCACAGAACTTTGTTAACATAATTGTTAACAATATTCTGTGATCATGTTAAGAAATATTATTTCTTAACAAACTACATATTAGGCCTTATTGGAAAAACAATTAGTAAAAAGTGTACTAATTTAGCTAGTTGACAGTAAAATTAACAACAAACCTCTTTTTTCCTATTTTCCTACGTCAAGTTGCTTATGTCTATGATAACTTACGTTGTCAAAGTAATATTTAGATTTATTTTTATTTTTGCATTAGATACTAATTATTGTAAGTTACATAATTTACAAGCAATTGTATATTACAAGCAACCTCATCGTCATATAAAAAGTATAACATATTTTGCATTTTTTTTTTAGATATCTACTAATATAAAGATAACTAAATAGTTTCTTTGGGACCTTTAAAAAGTATTTTTACTTTCGAGTAACTGTAAATAAGATTTCCACGCTATTAAACAGATTTACGTTTTTTTTTAAGTGAAAACTTCTTTAGCGGCGTTGTGCACATCAGAGTTTTAATTTTTGGGATGGGTAAAAAATGTTAAAGTCGGACCCTGATCGAAAATTCGTAAGACCATTTACAGTTGACCTATTTCAAATTACATAAAGTCTCACACTTGAAAGATCTAGTAAATAAGAACCATTATATAAAGATTTCTCATTACTACCAACTTTCATATTGATGCCAGGTCAGTTTTAATGGATTTACCTGCCAAATCAAGTTGGTTCCCGTTTTCATCAACTTTTTATGGAGATGATTGTGGTCAAGATGTAGTGAATTTTGATCGTTATTTTCGTTTAAGACGAGCGAGCCTCTCCCGGAATCCTGAATCACTGAGGAAGTGACGTATCTTATCTGTAACGTAAATTAAGAGCAAAAATACAAAAATGCAAATAGACGGCGTCAAAAAACGTGGCACAACGTTTTTTGACATTACGAAGAAGAAGAAAAAACTTGGTGTTTAAACTAGTTCTTTTACAAAAAGTAGATCTAGATTTATTACGTGACCTTAAACACTAATGTAATGGACGATTTTTCATTGTTCAGATAAAACATATTCTTCATCGTATTATTTACACGGAATTTAAAATTAATTGCCATATAAATCACTTTAAGTTTCTGATATATTATTTAAATTGACTGATAACTTTTATCTGAGGATTGAAAAATCAGCCCCATTGTATAAAAAGTAGTTAAGTGACCAAGATAATTAGGCGCATGACAGGAATTCACTTTTGGCACCTGAAGCCCACTTCTGTCACCGGACTTCTCGTATTATCTGATTAACTTCTTCTTCTTTTAATCATAAGTATAAAAAAATAGCACTGAGAAATGCAAAAGAACTTACAATACCCTATGTTCCTCTCCAGGCTATTAGGTGTCTGTATCCCGAATATCATTTAAATCCCTATAACCATTTTCAACCCAAATACAAAATTTGAAGATCCTAACTTCAAAACTGACGGCCTTTCATACAAACTTCCATTCCCTATTTCACCCCCTTAGGGGTGGAATTTAGAAAAATCCTTTCTTAGCATGCACACACTATATAAGGTGTCTGTGTGCAAAATTTCAAATCTTTACGATTTTATATATTAAAAAAGGATTAGCGCTACAGCGATTAACTGGTTTTTAGTTAGTTTTTTTTAAGTTTTGGTCACATCGTAGATGTAGTGTAGTGACGATGTATTTGTAGTTACACATCGAGTAAAACTCAAGGCGTCCTCTCACTGGGGTTGTTTTGTCTAATAGGAGTTGGATACGAATTAAAATGACTGATATCTTTTGTTCAAAGATTGTTTTTTTCCCCTAGAGAAAAGTTATTGTAGTTTTATCACATAGGTGTAGTGTAGCAACGATGTGATTTGTAGTTACTCGTTGAGTACAACTCGAGGCGTCCTCTCGCTGGGGTTTTTTTGGCGAGCTGCTCTATACTCTGAGTAGGAGACGTAACCATCACCGTCGGTGTCGTCCTTCTCCAACGTTCGGTCCACAAGAGCTGGAAGTTGGGATCACAATTTACAATACTGTTGTTATTTAAAATCATATTTTACAATACTGCTGAACTTTATTGTATTATAATGTAATATTTCACAATATTGCTGATTCTTACACATAGTTATTTTTTAGAGCATTAATGGATGTTCAAATGACTTACAAACATAAGTGTCGAGGAGGTTAGCTTCTGGTTCTATCACGTATTCAGATTGATGATCTGCTCCTTCGTGTTCCATTGTATGATAAACGGCCTGTAATTTAAAACGTTTAAGCTATTAGTGGTGATTTAAATATGTTAAACGTATATAGATAGATTGCAAAATGGAACAAAATCGACACTTCGGTGGTTGATAACTCAAACTATCGGAAAAATTGAGAAACAAATGAAGTTCGCTACAAAGTAAAAATAATAATGCTATTCACAGAGAACTCATTTATACTGTATTGTTAATTTAATTTAATTAAGTATGAAAGGTCAGCGATTGCGGGCATTTGAGCTGATTTGGAAGAATTGCTTGAATTGAAAGAGATGAGTAAAGAAAAGGTTTTTTTTATAAAAGTATCGTTAAGATACCTTTACCCACCTTTAACAGCTCCAAGCCATCCAGTTTGGAGTTCTTGTCAAAGTCGTGCGCCGAGAAATAGTGGAACTCCAGCTCTTCGGGCGTCATGCGCGCGAGCGCCTCCGCCGTCAGCACCGGGGAGTCTTCTTCTATATGCCTAGTTAAAAAAAACAAAGTGATAGTGTTTGAAATTAATTTAGCAGTAGGTGCTTTAGGAGCGTAAATTGGCCTATAGCTACTGCTGTCGAAAAAAACTATTGTTGTCAAACGGAATGCGAACCTACGATCTTTGGCTGTGCCGACCGGCCACTGCATTTTACTACCAATGCATCGAAGCAAGACGCGTTGATCAGAGGAGACGTGGAAGCAGTTGATGACTAGATTTTGATACTACGAGTAGAATTAAAATTATAGTAAAATTAAAGTAATTGGTGAAATACTTTTAATATAATAAATGCGAAAGTATACCAGTTTGTTTGTTACTCATTCAACAAATTTGGCACAGAGATAAAATATAGCTTGGATTAAACATAAGATATTTTTTATCTCCACATTCCCACGAGAACACGAACCACGCGAAAACCGCGGGCGGCCGCTAGTCACAAAATAAAGAGAAACGATCCTAGCGATACTATCTTAAAAATCAATGAACAACGCACCTTTAAGTCTTTTGAAAAATACCCAAATAGTCATGAAGTAAGAGACACAAACTTAGTATCGTGCAACAGTTGTGATGAGAGGCTGTGAGCGAGTCTGCCCCTAGGCTGGTAGTGGTGATGACTGTGCACAAACCGGGGTCTGGCCGCATGGGTGGTGTAACCCGCGGCGCAGGCCGAGTGCGCAGTTCAGGATGATAATCATCTTAAAGACTCTTGAGAAATAGTCATTACTTAGTATCGTGCAGCAGTTGCGAGTCGGCCGTGAGCGAATCCGTGCCCCTAGGCTGGTAGTGGTGGTGGTTGTGGTCAACCGGGGTCTGGCCATGAGGGTGGTGTGGCCCGCGGCGCAGGCCTAGCGCGCAGTTCACGACGAGGAGCACGCATACTGGAACGAAATGGCAGACAATCAAGACATTTTATAACACCTGGGAGACGCTTAGTCTTTGTCATATCTAATTTTATGTATTGATAAGGCTGAAGGTGGAAGCGTGTCTCTCCGAGACTGGCTATTGTAACTCTAACTGCCGGAATACGACAATAAATAAAATAAAGAAACAATGCTAAAGCATTCTTTATATAGGATAAGATGGTGTGATGGTAGTTTAGTGTAATTTATTTATTATTTATATATACCCCTACTTGGAATCGAACCCGGGATGTCTCCGTCTGATACCAATGATATAAATGTCACCAATAGACCAAAAACCACACATTTTCCAGTCAGCCAGTACCTCAGTGGGTAACGATTCCGGGAGATGCGCATTTTCACCTTCAGCCTATCATTACTCATCAAGTTCATACATGAAAGCTAAGCATTTTCCCGTCACAGAAAAACATCATCGAGCCTAAAACAATTAATACGTCCTAAAACGGTCTTAAAACTCTATTACTGTTACATCCTAAAAAGCCCTTCACAATTAGCAACTTGGCAAGTGGGTGCCAACCTGGGCAGCTGGCCCCCGCGGGGCCCGTGCCCCCGCAGCGAGGAGCCCTGCGGGGCCCCATATTCACACCTCATTTCACAAGCACCACCCTTAACATTTTTCATCAAGTCCGCAATACGATGAAATTGATTGTTAGTTTTTGAATTGGCTGCGCTTTGAAAGTGAGTATGTTTATTTAAATGTTGTGATTTCAATTTCTGATTCATGATGCGCTAACGCTAAATCATGATAGCTCATTTACCGATGTATAATTTTTATTGGCCATTTAATTTACGATACGTAATAATATAGTGATGATAGTCATTGATGTAAAAATGTATCAAAATGTTATAAATCTTTTTTTCTCTCTCAAACTCTACAACAATTCTTCATAATAATATATTTATTGATAACAGTTTAATTTATTAGGTGCCCACTTTCTTCATACTATCGAAAAACCATTACGATGCAATTGTTATGTTTAAGAAACGAGTAAAAAAATAACACTTTTTATAAAAACCATAATCTCGCAACATAATACTCTTATCTGCAATCTCAAAAAACTATAAAACTAAACAGGTGCAGTACCGCCCTCGATTATATTACAAAGGATATTCAATGTATCGAATGCATAATTAATGGGCGAACACTGAACAGTTGTTCGGAGGAAAGACGACTCTTTAATCGGACCCTCTTTATATTATAGAGTGGAGAATAAAGTCGTAATGGAGGACAAATTATGCGACAGAGACATCGTGGTCCATATGTCAGAGTGTTCGTCACAAGCGAGGGGGGCACACGGGCTGACAAGTTGAGAAGCAGAGGCTTTTACAACGCTATTTATGTTTACCCAAAATGTCAATACCATTTGTAGAACTCGTCATAACAAACAACTTTTTGTATGGTAGCAACCCTTTCTTTTTGTTTCGAAGGGGGAAATGCGCCTTAGGCATACTCTATCGCTGGTGGGCAATACCCTGAAATCGCGAAAAAGAAATCAGCTGTTCCATAGAAAAAAATATTTTAAGTCTGCTAAAATGTACGCAACAGCTGTTTTTTTTCGTGATTTCAGGGTTGCTTCCATACAAGAAGTTGTTCGTAATGATGAGTTCAACAAATGGTTTGGAGGTTTTGGGTGAACATGAAATAATGTTGTATACTTACATCAAATACTTTAATAAGGGTTTTATATGAACAGCGGGGAGAGCTTAGCCTTCATCTCATCGTACTAGATGTTAAGTAATGATAATGCTGAAGGTGAAAGCACACCTCGCCCAGAATCCTCAACCACTAAGGAATTGGCTATTTTATCTATTAAACCTATAATAAAATATATCAATGATCAATATATCAGCTCATATACTAAGGTAAGTTGATAAGATATCCAAATGTATTATAGACTACATTAATAATACGCTATTTTAAAAACGAGTTGCTATTATTCACTATTAAAACATAAAAAAATTCTAGAAGCTGTGGTCAAAGAACTGACACATCTGAAAAGATTTAGAAAAATCGAAAAATTTTAAAATCCGTGCGTTTGGAAATTTATGATGACGTTCACTGACTGTGGCTTTATTATAATTTCAAGTTCCAGCATCTTGTAAAAAAGAAATTAAATATAATTAATGATGATTTACGTGACGTTAATAAGAAAGACTATAACAACAATAACGAAATAATTCTTAACTTACATCTTATGAAATTAATTTAACGTAGGTATAAACGAAAACACTTCGCGCTCGCCATTCTACACGTCGATGTGTCCCACTAAACCAAAGTCCCCAAAAATGGGGTCTGTCAGTCCTCATATCGGGTCCTACCCACCGTATTATCGCCGATAACACCCTAATCCCTGGCGATCACAATAAGCTTGGACTCGCATTCCTGTGTCCATACAAACTTTGGTTACATACATTCACTCCATCGGGACACAATAGGAAAAAGGGGTAAGACAGTTATGTTGATGAGGTTTTAAGTCCATTCAATTGTAATTTAATTTGTACAAGCAGAATTTATGGATGCAAGTGCTAATACTGTTTGGTTACCAGCAGAAAACCAAAGTGAATCAAAATAATGTTGATTTCGGAATAGGGTATAAGAAAAAGTAAACATACTGAATATTGTGTAAATATGGTGGTAAAAACATGATCTTCTGTTACACCATAAAGAGACAAAAGAAGATGAAGTTTTATACAAAAGGAATTAAATAATAACCCATCAGGTTGTTATTTAATGTACCGTTTAACATGGTTAATACAAACTAAACTTGGACTTATTAGCATTAAATACATGTGATTGAATACTCTACCTTCAGTTTTCATTTCTCGCACGTCCTAACTAAGTTCTAACTATGTTTTGTCTTATGTTTGGTTACAAATACATTCTATCTTGATCCAAAATAAACTCGGCGTTTCACATTTCACCTGTCAAGGGGTGACAATCAATCAATTGTACAGCGCAAGCGCGGAAGATCACCATGAATAACACGTCTTATGTCAATAGCAAAAGGTTCATTATTGAAGAACGAATTTGTAGATTCTGCGCATGTCACCTTTGCACGCGTTCGTTTAGGCTGTAATATGTTATCAATAGATGGCGGTAGGAGACTTTCTGATTTATAAGCTTCAAGGATTTTGGGGCTTTGGCTTATAAGCTCCATTTAGAAATATCAGACTAAAGTGATATATTACTAATACTCCGTTTTACTAGTTTGTAATTCTTACAAATTAGCTAAATATTAACAGTACCCCATTAGGAGAACTAGTATTAAATCTTTGCTTGTATATTTATCAAGCGAAACCTTGTAGTATCCTTATATGTGTTCATATTGTCCTTGTAAGTGTCATATTTTCAATATGAGCCATTCCTCAGGTATTTTCCCGGAAATTTGTAAAACAGCTGTAATAGCTCCCATTTATAAGTCTGGGAAAATGGGCGATCCTAACAACTACCGACCTATCTCTCTCTTGAGTATTTTTTCCATGTTGCTGGAGAAGCTTGTAAACAAACGTTTGATGTGATACCTCGAAGTTATATCTTGTCACAGAATCAGTACGGGTTTTGAAGATAGTTCTACTGAGCAGGCCGTTTCTAAGTTAACCGAGATAGTTACATCTTGCCTGATAAAGGCAAAACATGTCTGGGTATCTTTTTGGATCTAGCAAAGACTCGTAACACTGTATCTCCCCCAATCCTTCTGAGGAAACTGGAAATTATTGGCGTGAGAGGGTTCTGCCCAGAATGGTTTAAAAGTAACTTTAGTGGCAGGAAACAGCGCACAAGGGTCGAAACCTTTGTTAGTAACCCTTCTGTTATATCCTTTGGCGTGCCCCAGGGCAGTATCCTTGGTCCGACACTTTTATTGGTCTATCTTAACGAACTGTCAATTCTGGACCTCGATAAAGCAAATATCATTAATTACGCCGACGATATGGTGATCATGTTTGAAGATCATACTATAGAGATCATACATAGAGTAGAGACTTCTCGAAACAGGTCAAGTGGTCCTCCGGAAAATTGCATCATGTTGGAATAGTTACCTGCTTACCCTAAACACATCTAAAACTAATTACTAAAAAATGTTGTACCTTGGAACATGTTGAGAACCATTTTCATCACACTCTGCCTGTCCATCCTCACCTATTGAATCTTAGTTTGGGGTGGTTCTGATTCCTCCCATCTTCTTACTTTAGAGAGAGTTCAACACACAGAATACTATTACCCTTAGCGGAGAAGAATGCTAACTTCATACAAATTTTAAGGCGACAGAAATCGATCCTAACGCCATCTCTGGTGTGCCCACAGTAAACTATTAAAGCGCGCAAATTCAAATACTGTATAGGACCTATAGCTTTTTACGTACCAAACCACTTTCCCAGGTGAGTACTATTCGACTATTCAGCCGAAAAGTACCCATCTGGAGAAGTGGCTTGGCACAAGATATAAGTCACCTCATATAAGTCGCAAGACTTCGTCTGCGAGGAATTGGGTTGTCACGCGGATTTAGGATGTCGCGTGGTGGTGCCACTTCGGCGTCTCAGCCACATAATACCCACTGCTGGGTTAAGGCCTCCCCCAAAGATCTCCACGATGATCGATCCTGCACTGCCCGCACGCTGCGACTTTCCGCGACCTTCACCAGATCGTTGGTCCACCTTGTCGGGGTACTACTCACGGAGCGTCGGCCGGTGCACGGTCGCCATTCCAGAACTTTTCCGCCCCAACGGCTATTGATTCTTCTTGCTATGAGTCCCGCCCACTGCCACTTCAGCTGAGCAATCCTTGGTCTTTCAACGCGTTTTTCAACGCGTTGACGACTTAGTTACGCTGATGTGGGAAATCCGCAGCAATGTAGTCTTATTCTTCTTCGTGTCGATGATGATGTTGACGACCTGTTTGGCGCAGGGGTACTAAGCCCGCCTTCTGCGCCAGAGGTCCCTGGTTCGATCCCCGGACAAGACAAATATTTGTGTGCATGAACATGTCTATTTGTCTTGTTCTGGGTGTTTAATATGTATATTGTGTATGTATTTACAAAAAAAAAGTATATAAGTATGTTTATCCGTTATCTAGTATCCATAACACAAGTTCTTCGTGAGACTTAACGTGGCCTAGATAATTAATTGGTGTGATTGTATGAAATTATAATTATATATAATTATGATTCCTAAGTAAAACGTGTTTGGCCCAGTGGCCAGCAACTTCAATAGCGTTCTTTGCTACCTCTATCAAGTCACTCGTGCTTCAGGTGTTAGGGCACAGGGGCACTCCAAAAGGTGCGCCATTATCCTGTGAGGACACTCCACATTCTAACTGTACACTCTCTACATATCCCAACATCTGGAGGTTGTGCTCGCAGCGTCCATCCTGGGTGCGCAGACGATTGAGTGATTTCCAGATTGACCACGGCAGTTTTTCCAGTGCAGGAGTGTGTTCTGGTCCTCCACCAGAACACACTCCTGCACTGGAAAAACTACTCTACCCGGTATTTGGAGAGCCAACCCTGGACTTTCGCATCTGCAGGAAAGGTTCCGATTGTGGTGGTACTCTTCAAGAATTCTTACTGCTCTTTAATCTGGCTCTGGGAATTCCAGAACAGCAGTGTAGTTCATGTGTTTCTTAAAATGGTGACAAACTGTGCATTTAAATATGATGTTATGATTTTAGAACATTCATTTTCTTCCCAGCATACTCCGGAATATAGAAGATTTTACTGCTGTCGCCCATATAACTGAAGCAGAATCTCTAAAGTTAAGTATTAAAATTAAGTAATTAGGGCCACGAATCTTGCAATAATATATTTTTCACCTCACACGCTCTGAAAAGGAGGTTTTGTCAAACAGTTTAGGCGTAGAAAATAGCTTTTTGCGGCCTAGCGCAGCAAAGTACTTTTTTAATTTAATACCTAAAAATTATGTCATAATGCGTTCCGAATCGCACTATTGACTTTTTTGATATATTTGATTCGTATTTTAAATAGCTTTAAATTAATTATAATACTCCGTTTTGGTTTAATTATATTTTTTAGTTCATTGAATCATAAAAACAATAACAATAAGATTAAACTATTTGTTATAAGAATTTTATATTAGGCTGGGTGAGATTTCACAACCTATAATTGGATTTCGGACTGTGACATAAATCTTTATTTTTAAATTGTCTTTGTCTTGTACCACATGTCAGTGTCAACATTTACGGAATCGTTTTTATTCTTATTAATAAGTAACAATATATTCCTACTTTAAATAACTTTGAATTAACTATAATACTCCCTTTTTTATTATTTTAGTTATTTATATCATTAAAACAACGAGAATAAGGTATATTTGCATTAAACTTTATGTTTAAAGATTTTTTTACCGGAAGTTGACCGCGGAAACAACCATAAAATGTTGTGAGGTAAAAAATTGTGTGTTGCGCTCGGCAGAAAAGTTTTTAGCGTCTTGTACCTTTGAAATCCTCGCTTCGCTCAGGATTCAATCCTAGAAGCCTTCACTTGCTCAGCTTTCAATAGAGGTAACTCGCCGCTAAATAACCAACTTTCTAGCCTTGCATAACAAATAACTAGAGTTGAATGACTGGCGAACACGAGTTTTCAAGATGAAACGAGGAAGGAAAATAGAGGAAACGAAAAGAGGAAACGAAATCATTTAATTTTATAATTTTTCCAACTGTCAATGTTAGTGTTATTGTGATATTTTATGTTTAGGACTCAAAACCATTTGCAAAAAACAGCTGTTTCATGCAAAATTTTATTTGAACTCTGATAAAATGTATGAAACAGTTGTCCTACAAAAAGTTTTTCGTAATTTTCTACGAATAGTTTTGTGCTCTAATTTAAAATGACGTAAGTTCACAAGTCTTTTACATGTTTGTGATTTTACAATAACTTTCTTCACATACTTATAATAACAAATCTTTATTTCAGATAAAATAATTTTTTTGTTAGTATACACTTATTTTATTGATTTTCTTTTCTTAGTTTATTGATTTAAATATTTTTTGGACTAGTTTTTATCTTTTAAATAGTCAGGCCTGTCCTTTATGACAGTCAGGGTGTAGTTCGGACCCTATTATCTAAAAATTTGCAATAATCGCGCAGATATCGCGCGATCGCTGAGGAACGTCATAATAAAAATGGTATTACGTATGTGATTGCTGGCTAATCGCTCGCTGATGGTTGTTATAGCGGCGTCTCACTCACTCGCGCTCCTACCTAGGTGCCAAAAACAATTTGGTTGCAATAACAGGAACTAAATGAATGTACATTGTAGTTCATCGTTTGTTCGGTAGACGCCGCACTATTGATACATAACGTAAAGCAATTATCGCGCAATTTGTGCTGTCGCGTAGCTGTTGCAAAAATAGGTAATATCTACTTAAAATGGAAGCAGCTCGCTTCCTTAAGATAGGGGTGAACCAAATTCCAATTATTGCTTGAATGTCACGATCACATATACCAATATTTTCGATCCAATTGTCCAATATTTCCTACAAAAGCAAAAAGCATTTTTTGCTTAAGGCAATTCTGCTCAGTGTCATATATATGCAAATTGAATCTGCATACATAACTTTTTGCATACCGATGCATATAAAAATCATGAAAATCGCCAAACATAGAAGTTAACATTTAAAATTTAAATTATTATTGAAATGTTCGTTTGAAAGTTAAACTTACTGTAAAAACTGCATCCTATTTTGTATAATAAAATTCTACTTTTTCAATATAAGTTTAGATGTTTGTACTCAATCACGCAAAAACGGTTGAACGGATTCGGATGAAATTTGGTACACCTATAGTTTTTAGTCTAGTTTTAAACATAACATACACTTTATCCCGATATTCTCACGCAAACCGGAAACACGCAGATTAAAATGCGGGCGGTCACTATTAATGTCATTATTAATAAAATATCAGTTTAAAAACACCATACCTTTTAACTATACCTTTTTTCGTATTGTAACTGATAAAACTGATGAGGTATTTACTGTACATGATTACCTACATTACATTTTACATCCTATCATTTATATTTATAGTAACTAACTAATATAAACTTACTCTCACTAACTCTACTACCATATAAGAAGATAAATCAGCGTCTTCTAAAAACCTTGGCCACGACTCGCTTGCAAATGACAAAACCGCCATATTTGGGGAAAGTCTATTACTAAGCCTTTGCATGTTACAGTACAACTAAGATAATAATAAATAAAAATTGCCATGACAATTGTTTCCCACGTTATTCTTAAAAGTATTGCTTTATTGTGATTGCTTTTAAATCATGCCGCTTTTTTACCGACTTCAACAAAAAAGGAGGGAGGTACTCAATTCAACCCGTATTTTATTTTGTTATTTTTTTTGTCCGATGTATGTATACCGATTACTCCGGTGTTGGTGATCCGATTTTAATAGTTGTTTTTTGTTCGATCGGGTACACTGTCAATTTGGTCTCATATAAGTCTCATTGAGATCCGATGATAATCTTCGGAGATATGGGGCCTAATGTCATGGAAGTCATGAAACAATTATCATCCAGGTAATTGTTAGATTCTTGTTCGAGCTGAAGTTTCATGCAATAACTACTGAGCGGATTTTGATGAAACTTTTTTGTTAAATAGCTATTGGTCCTCGCCAACATACCTATAGGCTATAAACCCTCAATAAGTAACGTTCCTGGAGGAGTTGACATATGGTTATTAGCGTAGGTACGAGACCTGTTCTACTTTTAAAAATTGTGCCAGTCAAGGCATTCTACTTTGCGGTCCAACTATTTTATTTTTCTTGCCTTGGCTGGCACCGACTCCAAAAGGTTTATTTTTTGCTTTTTAGTTTTTTGAAGTCGGTTTTAATTTTTTTATAAAAAGTTTTTTTATTATTGCAACTCTTACGCAATTTTTCGTTTTTCCGATAATAGATACAAAATCGGCTTCTTTGTTCTTCTTATAGCTCATATACTTATTGTGCTCTATTCCCATAAGATTAAACATCAACCCTGAAAAGGGAAAAATGTGACGTCCTAATTTTGCATGGTAACATACACTTAGCCTTCCTTATACATAGGTACAAAGCCAAACTCATCACAGTGTTTACGAGCGACCCTCTATCTTACGACCACATATCGATACCTACAGCCACGTCAACAACTCAAACGGCACAGCATTGCTTCGTCCATCAATAATAACCTTTGAAATTTCCCTATAGAACTCATTTTCTCTTAACTCCCCGCTGAAATAGATCTTTATTCCTTTAAAGATAGGAACAGAATTTGCTGGCACAACAACGCTGTTTCTATTCCAAAACGACCGAACTTGTTTTGTTTAAGGAAATCAAAATGGGTTTTCTATTTACGGGGAATAAGGTTAAGTTTTCTTTGTGTTTGGGGGTAGGAAAAGGCTTTCCTGGTCGGAACTATTTATGTTTATAGCGATCTGCTGTGGGGAAGTTAAAAAGAGATGGCCGTATGCAAGCGTGTGGGGTTCGTATGATCGATACATGGAGTTGCGTATTCTTGCCTTGCCTAATGGTCGTTTTCTTAAATTTGCATGCTAATTGGCTTCCCCTGCCTTCGCCTGTCTTCCTTTTGTCTCGTGTGACGTAAATTGTTCAGAAATTAACGTCTTCTTGAATTGCCGTACGAGTTTACGGAATTTAAAAGGAAAGTAGTTTGCTGGGAACGTTTAAGTCGGCGATGGAAAGTTTTTAACAAAACTAAGAATTTCTGTAAAATGTTTCTCAATTCCATGAGAAACATTTTACAGAAATGTTTCTCATGGAATTTTATATAGTTAGTTATAAGTAGAATTAGGTACTAACTACTTACTTTATACGATTGGAGGGAATTAGGGATTTTAATTTATATTGTAGATTTGTGTTTGGCAACGACATGTTCTTTGTAAATGTTGTTGATTCTGTTAAAGCTGATAAATTTCTTGCGGCCGTTCTTCTTATTAGTTAAAAGATGTCCTGAATGGCTGGTAGGAAAAAAATTAACTGTTCGAAAGCACTTATCTAAAAGTCTTTTTATTAAAAATCTTTAACTTTGACTTTGACTTAGGGTAGCCTATAAAAGGTAGGTACTACGATCTACGATACAACGGTGCTATAAAAAGTATTAGTAGTTTTTTTAATTTTTAAACTAAACTAAACTTAAGGCACCGAACATGATTGCTACAATGTTATGTATTGTGCTCTATAGATATGAAGCGTGGACCATCAAAGAGGACACAAGACGACGCCTAGAAGCGTTTGAAATGTAGTATGCTTCGCATTTTTTTTCAAAATTCAAAATTCAAAATTCAATATCATTTATTCAGTCTAGGCTGTTACAAGCACTTATGAACGTCAAAGAAGCTACGCCATCGGTTCACAAACCCTACGGCGGGAGACCTTGTAACGAGAAGAACCGGCAAGAAACTCGTCAAGGGCTATTTTTTTCTCCCTGTTTTATTTCATACAGAGTCGTCAAATTGAAAAGTGAGCTTAACATATCAGTAAGGTCAATTTCCATCACAAAAGAAAATACTAATTATAATATTACATTTTATGGTTATCCTAACCGTAAACAATTTTCAACTCGTAAGGAAGGACTTACATTTAACATTTCTCGCATTACAAGGTTACTGTACTGCAAGTTGTGACGTACATCATACAGGTCGATAGTAATTTATTTTAGATGAAAATATTTAATCTCTAAGCACAACGTTAAGACAAGCAGACTGAAGCAGACCCATTTCCGCTGGCGGCACCCGTTCACGAGCATGACGCATGAACCAGCCATCGCTTCGCTCAACCATATTTTAGGGAACGTAACGACCCGCCTCACACGACACCGCCGAAGAAACGTTTGAGTGAGCATGACGTACTTCAGGTACTTATGTTAAAGTGTATAAATATAAAAAATACAATGGCAAAAACAAAAAAATGAAATATAAAAGTGCATTAATATAAGACGCAACTTACAATGTTACTGGAAGACGCATCAGCTGGGTCATAATCATAAAGCGTATTTAAAGTAAATTAAAAATAATAATAATAATGGCTTTCATATACTTGATTACAAAAATTGGAGAACATTACTTATTTTTATTTATTCTGATCAAGCAGTGCCACGTTCTCAATTCAAAACATCATAAATAACATAGAATTTATAAAATTGAAACAAAAATATAAATATCTCAACACATTTTAACACAATCAGACAAGAGCAGACCCATCCCACTGGCAGCACCCGTTCACGAGCATGACGCATGAACCAGCCATCGCTTCGCTCAACCATATTTTAGGGAACGTAGCGACCCGTCTCACACGACACCACCGTAGAAATGTTTAAAATGTTTAGTGCAGAAAGTTTAGTTTAGTGCAGAAAGTCTCTAATGAAAGAGTTCTCCAGCGTGTCCAGAAGACCTGAGAGTTTTTGCGTACCATCAAGAAGAGAAAAGTTGGATATCTGGGTCACATTCTGAGACATAGTACGTAGCAACTGCTTCAATTGATAATGATGGAAAATAGAAGAGAAAAGACACGTTGGTAGACGAAAGCAATCTTAGCTTAGGATCTTAGATTAGAATGGACCGGAATCACCAGCGTGGAAGAACTGTTTCGAATGGCGTGGGAAAAGGGCAAATTCAGCAAGCTGACGGCAAATTTCCAGTAATGTGCCACAATAAGAAGAAGAAGTTTTTGAATATGCACTCCTTCACGTATTAATAATTGACAACATAAACATTAATGACAAACATCCTAAAATACATATCCATCAAATCAAATCAAAACTAGTGTTCCAAATCAAGAAATGTTACAACACACCAAGAAATATCATAATAAAAATATCATATCAATCATTTTAGGTTAACCCAAAAGTACCTATAGTCCAAAATCGTCTAAACAATCTATGTACTTACTAGACGTTAGAAACAATGAATTTTCGGCCAGTGCCGAGCGGAGATTTGCGGCGGGCGGGCTGGGTGGCGTTGCTAGGCAACCGCCCGCCCCCCGGATCACTTTTAAACTTTCATGTCGGAAAGTTTTTAAGGTTTGTCTGCGGCTCAGATTCACCGTCTTTTTGTTTTAAGCCTCTTTCCGACGGAAAACATCGCGAGTGCCTCTGCCTCTCTTTTCAAACATTTCACGATAAAAATGAAACCTACTTTAATATTGGATAAGATGTCCTCAGCGTTATTTTTCTGTTTTACTTTGAAATTTGGGAACATACTGGAACTCAAACTTATTACGAGAATGGTTTGAAGATCCAATCTGTTCTATGTAGACATGAATACTTACTTAAGTGTCTAGTAATACATAAGTAATTGTTAATAATTAATCAGTTTTCATTAAAAAATTTAACATTTCGGTATTTATACTCATTTAACTTACACCTCATTACACATTTCTTAAAATGTGTTGTCAAAACTTTTGTATAATTATTTTATGGAAAATAACAGAATCACCAAATGCTTTCTGGCTTATTATTTTCCTCAGATTGTCATCATAAAAATGTGAGGAAAATAATAAGGAGTGAACAATACTTTTCATATTATTATACGAATACTCAACCAAACACTTTTCTCTGTGATTTTTAAATTCATATTTTAGCAGCAACTTAGAACTTTTACAGCGTTGTTTGTAGTGCGATCAATGATAGGGTAAGCAAGAAAACGCAAAAAAGGCTTTTAAAACGTTGACTTAATTCCAAAATTGGAATAACCGACGTCGTTTTGCCCCAGGCTAGTACTAATATATATTCTGTGCCCCAGGCAGCTGAAAACGTCACACATAGCTCCCGAGGGAAGCTGCTCAGCGATACGTCATCACTTTTTGTACTCAGTTCATTAAAAAGGGTGAATCAGACAAAATAAGGAAAATAATATTCAGATGACTATGTTGCTTTTTTCAGTTACTTTTCTTGCAAATATTACAAATAACGATCACTTGATGCTTGTCATATGCTTTTGAGAAGCAAAATATAAAGTTTGGTAAAAGTAATGTAAGCAGAGCTTTTATGTAAATTATGTATTTTTTTATTTTATGGCCCGACTCTAAGCCTTCATCATACCTGATGTTAAGTATTGATAAGGCTGAAGAAGGAAGCTAGCCTCTCCCGGAAGCCTCAATCACTGAGGAACTGGCTATCTTATCTCTAACTGCCGGAACACAACAATGCTGAAAACTTTGTTGTTATGGCGTAAGACTTGGATAGGATGATGGTAGCTAGCCAGGCAGGCTTACAACAAGTCCTACCAGCAACCATTTAGTATTTTATTTAATGAAAATACTTCGGCAATCTGTTTTAAGTTTGCTGGTGCGTTTTTACTAACCAATTTAAAATTCACGTTCATACTAAAACGACCTTTTTGACAACCTGTGTGGCGCAGTGGTACTGACCCCGCCTTCTGCGCCAGAGGTCCCGGGTTCGATCCCCGGACAAGACAAATATTGGTGTGCATGAACATGTCTTTTTGTCTTGGTCTGGGTGTTTAATATGTACATATTATGTATGTATTTACAAAATAGAAGTATATAAGTATGTTTATCCGTTATCTAGTATCCATAACACAAGTTCTTCATGATACTTAACGTGGGCTAGATAATTGGTGTGATTGTATTTAAATATTTATTTTATTTATTATTTACTAAAATCATTTATTCAGACTACACTGACAGAAGCACAGAGAAACTACATCCTTCGTTCAAAAACTCATCACCGCTAATTGACCGAGAGAGTGAAGCCTCGATTGGCCAAAAATGCTTTTGGCTGTCTGTCAGTCTGTTCTTGCTTACAGGCCGTATTTTTCAACCGATTTTGATGAAATTTGGCACACATGTTCCTTGATTTATTTAAGATTGGGAATTTTCAATTGGGGCTCAAACAGGGGGAAAAAAGTATTCTGTATCGTTATTTATCGAAGATTTTAATCAAATTTTAGAGGCACGCTAAGGACTTCATTCTACACAAGATGATGTGAAAAATAGGGGAGGGGGGAAATGAGAGGAAAGTTTTTTGTAGCCGGATTGCAATATTTTTTGGAACTATTCAGAAATTTCAATTCGCGATCCTTTCCGCTCCTATTTTGCTCAAAAGTCTACACAGGTAAGCCTTTTGGAAAATTCAAGCACGTGAAATTCGATTCAAAAATTAACTTTTTTCGATACTTTTGTTGCGCTAATTTCTTTATGTACCTAGGTTATAAAATTTGCACTTAAATACAGCATCCGTCCTAACTTTGCAAGCGAGGTCTATTGTTCTACAGAACCACTAGTTTAACACCTGAAATTTATAACCTATCTGTAGATATGGATTCGGCTATCTAAGATTGTTGCCTTGGATAATGGGTTTATTGCCTAGCAACCGTCGTTATTTTGGTCATATTAACAAAAATATCCTAGGCAACTATCTCAGATAGTCCTATCCATATCTATAGATAGGTTATTAATTTCGGGCGTTAGACGCTACTTTGAAGAATCGGTCAAAATAGTCTTTAATTATAGAAATAACATATTATGAAAAGTTTATCTTTTCATTCACAATATCTTTCTGTTAGAACTTTTTTCTAGAAAAATTAAAGTCGGCTTAGCTAATGTCAAAAAAATCAACAAAAAAAGGTCATGCTTTGGTTGAGATTTTATCTAAATAAATAAAAACAAAACCACCACCAAACAGATTGGGCACTCATTCGATTTTTGAAAGCAAGCTGAAGTTTTTAACTTGGCAAAGAGCGTTGTACAAAATTGATGAGCGAACGAAACCGCACCCCAAGCCGAAGCCCGAAGGTGCTTTTAGTCCTAATTGGTGAGCTTTTAAGACTGCCTCGTGTTCGTTTGACATAGCTCTGGCGACGAGTTAAACGTCCGCCACCATTTCGCCATGAAAAAATAATTTGAAACAAAAAAAAAAAAGTTTTTCCGGCCAGTTAACTGGCTCGGTGGCCACTCGCTAGAAACTCGCGTGCAACCTTTTTAAATCTTTTTGTGGCGTGATTTTCGCTAGGAACTCATGTGCAACCTTTTTCAATCTTTTTGTGACGCGATTTTTCAAAGAATTTAAAGTATGCAAGCGCTGTGTGATATTCCTGTTGTTAGAACTTATTATTTACGAGTAACTGTATGGATATTTGATTCCTTTACAAATACACCATTTTGAATTAGATCTTAATTTGAAACAGAAAAAAATATTTCTTTTCACGCCAGGTCTGCTGGTTAGCCGCTCACTAGAAATTCGTTTATAAACCTTTTTGAATCTTAATTTACAAAAAATTTAGGAGTACCTATATATGCGCTGTGAGATTTTACATAATCATAATCATAATCATAAATCATTTATTTGCTAGAATATGGTACAGTATAGATTTTAAGTGCATAGTTTCCGCATATTCTACCGAATGATTCGATGTGCAAATACAATAAAATTGTCCATTGTTCATTGAAAAATTATTAGATCTGACCAAAATAGAATTAAGTCAAATTTATTGCATTAAACTATATAAATCAAAATAAAATTACAATGTCATATCAAATATAAAGAAAATTATCAAAAACATTCAATGGTCAAAAATCTCTAAACAGCTCAAATTATACAAGTCAAATTTAAATAATAAATAAATGTCAAATCGGTAATAAATTAATTTCATTTTAATGTTTTGTCATTTAAATATTCATTAATGGTATAATAATTCTTTTCTTTCAAAACTTTTGATAGCGCACCTTGAAACTTGGTTAGTGGCAGTTCCTTCATTTCATTTGGTAACTTATTATAAAGACGTATTGCCATACAGTATGAATTATTCGAATGCAATTTTAGCCTTGTCTGAGGAATCAACAAATTATTTCCCTTTCTACCTCTGTAATTGTAATAATTATTTGTTTTGAATAATAGAGGGTACTTCTTAACAAAGGTACAAACCTCGTATATGTAAAGGCATGGCAAGGACAAAATATTCAAGTGTTTAAATAACGGTTTACAACTGTCCAAATAACCCGCACCACAAATTGCTCTAACACATTTCTTTTGTAGTTTGAAAGCCCGTGATATTTCAACTGAGTTGCCCCATAATATTAAACCATATCGTAGTACCGAAGACACATAGCCATGGTATGCCATAACTGCTGCTTCTCTTGATGCTACGTGTTTTATTCTGTTAAGGACGTACACAAAACGATCCAATTTACTAACCATTGCATTGATATGAGGTTTCCAATTGCAAGATTCGTCAATTGTAATACCCAAGAATTTTATTTCTGATACATCTTCAATTTTGTCCTGTTCATATTTAATATCTAATTCCCGATGTACAGAGTTACGTGTTTTAAATTTAATGCATTTTGTTTTGTTTAAATTAATTGTGAGATTGTTAGCTTTGAGCCAGGTAATTACTTCTTTGAGGTTATTTTCTGCGATAGTTTTAAGTTCATTATGATTCTTAGTTTTAATAATCAAAGTTATATCATCGGCGAATAATATACATTCTTGATCAATAACGCTTGGCAAATCATTAATATAGACTAAAAACAATAATGGGCCAAGTATGCTACCTTGTGGTACACCGTAACCATTATGAAGAGAGTCAGAGACAAAAACTTTTCTTGTTTTGTTATTGTCACATGGGAAACCTGTGATCTCTACTCGTTGATGGCGATCTTTAAGGTAACTTTCTATCCAGCTTAGAGCAGTTCCCCTTATCCCGCATCGTTCTAGTTTTTGTAGTAATAAAGGATGCGAGACAAAATCAAAAGCGCGGCTCATATCTAATAAGACTGCTAAAACATTATAACCTTTGTCTAGATTTTCAGAAATTTGTTTCATTAATTGAAAACAGGCAAGTGTTGTAGATCTACCTTTCCTGAAACCATATTGCTCCGTTTTTAGCAACTCAGAAGATGTTATGAATCCATTTAACTTTTGGAACATAACCCTTTCGAAGATCTTCGAGATGATTGGCACCAAAGTTATTGGTCTATAGTTTTTTATTTCTTCTCGAGATCCTTTTTTATGTAGTGGTTTGACTACAGACAGTTTTAGTCGAGATGGAAATTGACCCTGTGAGATTGATAAGTTGATCAAGTGTGTTAGTGGTGCCGTGATATAGGTAGCGCTTTCTTTAATTATATTAGTTGTAAGTCCGTCATATCCGACTGAGTAAGTATTTTTTAATTGTTTTATTATTTTATAAATGTCATTTTCAATTACTGGCGTTATAAACATGCTTTTAGGGTTGTGAGGAATATTTTTAAGAGTGTTGGGTAAATTCTGTTTCATATTATTTTGATTATGGTCAATATCATTTGTTAAATTAATAAAATACTTATTAAATAAATTGCAAATGTCATTCTTATCAGTCATTGATTTATTTTGTCCTACCTTTATACATTTTATGTCATTTTTAACGTCAGAACTTTGTATATCATTTTTTATCAAGTCCCATGATGTCTTGCATTTGTTTTTAGATTTTAATATATTACGAGTATTTATAACTTTCTGAGACTGACATATACATTTTTTCAATATTTTACAGTACGTTAAATATTGTTTTTGAAGTGCTTTTTTATTCGACACGGAGAGCCTACACTTAAGATATAGTTGCCTCTTCTTGACGCTACACCGTTTAATACCTTTCGTAAGCCAACGATTTTTAAGTGGCTTTTTTACAACCTTTACCTTAATTATTGGAAAGCACAAGTTAAAAAGTAATGTGTAAAAGTTATGAAAACGATCAAAAGCCTTATCGGCGTCATTTTCTTGAAAGACGTCATTAAAGGACACAGATGAAAGATAGCTAAGAAATTTACGTACATTATCTTTACACATGTCCCGTCTGCTTTCGAACCAAGTCTGTGGCGATTTTTTAAAACTACACTTTTTGTCTAATTTATTGTCTACTTGGAATGAAATCGTTTGGCCGGTTTCATGATCTGATAGACATAAAACGTAAACTTTAGACGATAAGTTATCTAAGTTGCTTATTATTAAATCTAAACATGCATTTTTTCTCGTTTTCTGAGTGATGTGATTTTTCATATTATAATTACTTAATAGACTGGTAAATTCTTTAGATATTTTATTATCCTGCAATATGTCAATATTCCAGTCTCCACATAAAACGACTTTTTTGTTGTGTTTTCGCGATAAAGTTTCAAGCAAGGACTCAAGTTTATCTAGGAATATTTCAACTTTGGATGATGGGGTCCTGTATATACAAACTATAATGACATTGTATGGCAAAACCTCCACCGCACAACCTTCGAATGAGAAAGGTACTGATTCTTTTATTTTTATTTCTTTAAATTCGAGATTATTTTTTAGTAATATGCAGGAACCGCCCCTACGTTCATTTCTACAATAAGAAGCTGCCAGAGAATAATTCTTTATATGTAGATTTTTCTCTGAACCACGTTTCATAAATGTTTCTGTGAGACATATACAATCAATGCCCTTAACATCCTTTTCCAGTTCACTTAGGGTTATTTGAAAAATATCTTGTTTACTAAGGATGCTCGCTATGTTTTGGTGCAATAAATTAAAATTAGTTTTGGCTACGAAAAAACATATTTTGACTAGATTCATTATTTTTATTAAAGAAGAACGGTATAGTTTTTTGCACCAACACTCTAGTTGATGGTTTATGTTTTGTCAATTTAAAAACAGCGCTATTTTGCGAAATATATGATTTAATTTTCTGTGGTGCAAGGTATTTGTCCTTATATTCTAAAAAGTCAATTTCAATATTTAGTTTAAAACATATATCATTTAAATATTTTGCCCTTTTTGTCCTGGAAATGTCATAGTTTAATTCTAGAAACTTACAATTATGATAATTTTTACTTAATAATTTTATATTATAATTTAAATATTTTATGTTTAAATTGACGTTATTCTGAACATTTAAAATGTATACCCTGAAATTCCTTAGCTTATATAATGCAATTCCTAATTCTGAAAATAATAAGTATGGGTTTTGATCATGCGATCCGACCGCTAGTATAATAATGTCATCTTGTCTTAAAGTTTTCTTCAAATGGTCAAAAATAACTACAGTTTATAAGAACTTATTGGTTTGAATAGCTTTGCTATTAAAAGAACGCATTAAAGTGATTCAGATTAGCTTTCATGTTTTAAATTGTTTTTTATTACCTACTCTAAATTTTGATTTAAGTTTTTATTTTGTTGTATGTTTATAAATATCCACGATTAACTACTGAAAAAAACTGACGACTTGTTATTTGTGTTATTTTCTTAGTTTTACACTGTTTTATATTTTAAACCAGTATAATGTATCATTGTACAGTCGAGGAACTTCCCGGTTGACCAGTAAAGCTTTTTACGGAGCTTTGTTAAAAACTAAAAGATACTTAGAAAACGTTTATATCACAACTAATAGAACATTAATAGGTATTTCATTTGAATACTGAATTATCTTTTTACCTTAGTACCTTCAGAGAAAACGGTTCCTCGACTCTACTGGTCAACCGGTAAGTTCCCCGATTGTACCTAAATTTTCTGTGAGTTCACAATCAAATCAATGTAAAAAATAAAAAAATAAACACTGTTTCATATTACAAATAAACGAGACACAAAAATAAAAAAGGGGATTTAACGTTGAATTTTGTATGCATCCATGTGACAAAAGAAATAAAAAAATCTCCCGCCCGCCGTCGGCACAATGGCACGGTTCCAAAACCGTCGCCACGTGGCTGCAATAAAAAAGTTACAGTTCTAATTTCAAATTAAGTGGGCGGCAACGGACGCGCGCACCAAATTAGGCGCCAATTTTGACAGCGGGACAACCGAAAATTTTCCTGTCAAAATATTTTTGCAAACAATCAATACAATCAATTCAGTGTGCATTCAACTCAACGCCCATCTTTTATAACAAAACAAAACCACAATTAGCATAATAGCCACTTCTGAACTCATTGTTACGTTTAATAAAGCTGTTTCATTGTACTTTTCTAAATTATAATATTTAGAATTTCCATGCTCCGATGCTGGACTGGGAGTGAAAAAGATTGTTCTAGCTGTGAGTGTAGATATTAAAAGCCTGTCAATGGACAGTGTTTTTTTAGTATTGAAAAGATTCACAAATCTATTTTCGATTAGCTCGCAGATACACTAGGAATATCGGGATAAAAAGTATCATTTATTCATTACCAGGCTATCTACTACCTGTGTACCAAATTTCATCCAAATCCGTTCAGTAGTTTCAGAGCCTATTCAATGCAAACATACAAACAATCAAATCGATCCTCTTTATAATATTAGTACCTATAGAAAACTTACATAGGCGTTGGGCTGGCAGCTTTTTTTTAAGAACAACGGGGATACTCTTAGCCTTCATCATACCTGAAGCGAGCCTCTCCCGGAATCCCTGAGGAACTGGCTAGCTTCTCTCTAATTGCCGGAACACAACAATGCTGTTTTTTTTTTTGTTATAGTGTCAGACTTAGATAAGTTAAATAAGACTTAGATAAAGTTTCTTGCGGCCGTTCTTCTTATCAGTTAAAAGATGTCCTGAATGGCTGGTAGGGAAAAAAATGTTGGACTATTCGAAAGTACTTATCTATAAGTCTATTTGAATAAAAATCTTTGACTTTGACTTTGAGATGGTGGTAGCGAGCCAGGCGGGCCTTACAACAAGTCCTACCACCAACCAAACCGAAAACAATATATACCCCGCTGGGAACCGAACCCGGGACCCCTAGGTCTCACACCGGTGGTTGTTACCACTAGACCACTAAAGGCGGTTAAAAGCCTGTTACTATTGTTTTTGGTCATCTCTTAGACCTAGCCATTGTCAAATGTGGCGTGAGGTGTATATAAAAGTGATGTTAAGATAAATTTTAAATAGTGAAATATTGGCAAAAATCAACTCGGCCACAAGTGAATTTTTAGATGGGACTCGAACCCACGACCTTTGGAAATCCGGTCCAATGCTATAACCACTGAGCTACCGAGATTTTAATAGACGTGGCCGAGTTTACTTTTTCCAATATTTTTCTATTTAAAATTTATCATAAGTATAAAAATAGCATTGAAATTTACTTACTTATGATATTAATACAAAAATCATAAAAATTTGTGATGTTTGTACTGATTAATGTCGTGAGTGTATGTATGCGTGAATGTGTAATATTTAGAAACATTCAAAAATGGTTGACGACTTACCGGTTACAGCTATTAGAAATAATTAATGTCGTTCGTCAATTACCTTCCCTACGAATCAGAGGGCTCGTGTAAATTATGTATGAAGGAAAATGGTTCAAAAAGGATGATGAATTATAAAATTAAGTCTCAAACGGTTCGCGGACCAACAAGGTAGGTACGAATGTCCTGGAAACATGGGACGTTCGGATGTTCCCCGGCGAGAGGGCAGCGAACCCTTCAAGGGGTCGCAGGCACCCAGTCGCCGGCAAATTCAGACCCTCCTTAATAGCAGGACCCATAATAAATAACTGATTTCGCGATGAAAATGTTTCCTTTTTCTCATGTCACTTTAGTAGCTATAGAGAAAAAGAAGCGATGTAAAATAAAAAACAACTTTGGAAAGAAACTGGCAAAATGTGATTTCTTAAAAAATCTTTCATTATCATGGAAAAAAAACAAGACAGGGAGAGACAGGGGACTCTTAGCCTTCATCATATCTGATGTTAAGTATTGATAAGGCTGAAGACGGAATCCTCAACCACTGAGGAACTGGCTAACTTATTTCTAACTGCCGGAACACAACAATGCTGTAATACACAACAACACAACTTTACAAGAAAATAATCAATAGACATCACGACCAAACCAATCTTGTAGTTAGAAGCTCTTCTCTACATTATAAGTAAAGCTAAACTATACTCGTACGCTTTATACTAAAATTTCAATTTTTAAACAATACCTACATTTTTAAGTTTTTACTCAGAATCGGTAAGTAAACATCTTTCTCCTAGAAACATGGGTCGAAATTCGAGACCAATTTTTGGACTTCCCATACTAAATCGTGCACAAAAAACAACGGTTTGTACTCTGGAAAGGAGTGCCGGCAGAAATGAAAACCGCTTAGGGTTCTTACAGATGAACTGCAAGTTGTGAACGGCAGAGGCTACTTCAGCCGTCGCCACTAGTCGACGGCAGCCGTCAACGCGTCGGCGGCAGCAGTCAATACGTCGACGGCTGCCGTCGACAAGTGGCGACAGCTGCCGTTGACAGGCGACAACGCTTGCAGTTGGAGTGCCGCGTACTAGCAGTCGTGGCCGGCTTGTACAGGAGCCAGTTGCAAAATGGCGTCCGATGAAGAAACACTGTTATTGCTTTTACTCCGCCGTCGCCGACAACAACGAAAAAGAAAGATACGTTCAGTTTTTTTATTGTCTTGTTACTGTAGTCTTGTAGCTTATAATTCCAAAGACAAATCCTTGTTTTTACTGCCATAATTAACAATTCGACATCAATTTCGTCTCCGGAGCACATTTTGTGGACACGCGGCGCTTGCGCACTCTTAGTCTATTTGCCGTCGACTGACAAAATGGCGGACGAAACACGCCATAACTGCAGCTGTCGCCACCTGTCGGCGGCAGCCGTCGACGTATTGACTGCTGCCGCCGACGCGTTGACGGCTGCCGTCGACAGGTAGCGACGGCTGAAGTAGCCTCTGCCGTTAACAACATGCAGTTCGTCCGAATGAGCACTTAAAGGAGACCAACTTGATTTCGCAGGTAAATCCATTAAAACTGACCTGGCATCAAAATTAATGTTGGTAGTTGTTATTAACTAATATACGTAGATCTTTCAAGTGTGAGACTTTATGTAAATTGAAATAGGTCATCGGTAAATGGTCTTACGAATTTTCGATCAGGGTCACGTGTCCTGACGCAACTTTAAAAATTTTTACCCATCCCAAAATTCTCTGATGTGCACAACGCCGCTAAAGAAGTTTTCACTTCAAAAATAGACAAAATAACCGTAACTATATTGTATCATGATTCATCAACTTTACTTTATACTTCATTACAGAAATCATACCACCTTAGCACTAAGTAGCTTTCTTACGAACTTTTTCCATATTATTATACTACCAGAGTCCTGAATGGGTGCTGGCAGGTTCCTGAGATCGAGTAAAACGGTGGGTCCCACCCTTTTCCATATTATAATACTACCAGAATCCTGAAAGGGTGCTGGCAGGTTCCTGAGATCGAGTAAAACGATGGGTCCCGCCGTCTCGCTGCCATTAAAAACTCATCAAACATCATCTCTGCCAATTACCCCCTCCACCCTTTGCTACCCCCACCCCCTGGGTCACCATAAACGAATGTTAAATTGTCAGTTTATTGCCAGAATTTAAATCTTCGTGAGGTTATATTGAATTAAACATATACGGTTAGCATAACTTGCGAGTATTTTTCATCAATCCTACGAACGAATATTATTTCCATCTCTCGGCAAAACCTTTAAAACGCCATTAGAACTATTTCAAAATAGTACCAATTTTAGGATTAGGTATTCTTTTGACCTCTATTAAGCGCTGTCCACGCTTACAGCAGAATGTTAAATTTTTTGGCCGGCACTTTCAGAAAAGGGCCGAAAATGTATGGAGTCTTAATGATCTCCTTTAGTTCTAATTACGTCCAATAGGAACACTGCTCAATATATCATTCATTTGTAAACTACAAAAAAAGTAGAGACTTTTCGATATTTTCTCGAAAGTTTTTCCTGCTTTTAATCAAAACAGTTGCACTATTTTGAACTGCGATTATCAAATAACCATAAGAATGTTGTACATTTTTTAACCTTTTTATCTACAACGGGAAAATGCTTCACCTTCATGATACTTGAAGCTAATTTTCATTTTTAGGGTTTCGTACAGTTTCTTATTACAGGAAAAATAAAAACAATATCTTTAAATAGCATACTGTTTAGAAATCTTAAAAAAGTGATTATATACTTATTTGTTTTTGGTTTGGTATGTCGATGTATGGGGACAATATATTATGATGGTACGGAACCCTCGGTACGCGAGCCCGACTCGTTCTTGACCGTTTTTTTATTATTGATCATGTTATAGCGTATAAATGTGTATAATGTTTATACCTACAAATTATAACCTTCCTACCATCGTTTGATATATTTCGTAAGCAAACTCTATTAAGTATCAAGTTGATGTGATTCCCCTAAGATATCGATTGTTGGCTCGGCAGTAATTTACAGGCTTTGATTCAGCCGCGAATTACACGCATGCGAAATTTGATACCGTTTTATTGATTAGTTTCAAAAACGTTACATTGAAATTAGTAACTAATTACATAGTTGGAAGTTTGTTAAGCTGTTTGAAACTTTGCTTTGACTTAGTTTCTGAGTGATTTAATATTTATAAAGTAAACAGTTACATGGAAGTATTCGAGTTCAAATAATATATAATGTTAATTACGGAATTTGAAACTAATACGACTCTATTTTACAAATAATTATTTTTACAAAAAGACTATATTACATTTTCCATATATTTTCCGTATCGTCTCCTTTCATTAGTTAATGAGAGAATTTAAAATTTTCTAGATAACCGTATAAGAAATTATATTTTGTTTGTGACAAAACATAAAATTACCTCTATAAAGGAGGTGACGGAACTCGACGACAAAAAAAATCTCACCTTTAAAAAAAACTTACGCGTTATTGACACTTTTACAAATGCATGTACGGCGTGTACCCCCACCAAAATGGGGCTCGTTTGAAAGCCCAATAAATAAACTTAATAAACAACATTTCATTGCATTAAAAAAAGAATAACAAAAAGAAAAGTGACATTAAAAAATGCAATTCTGTTCCATATAAGGGCCGCTGGTTGAGCAATTGCGGTACAATTTGTGGGTGATAAAGGATCAATGCAGATTCAATAGGAAGTGATTCGTTATCAGCCCGTTAAAATAGTATTCAGTTAGTTGTTTTAATACAAAAAGCATTATTAAGGAGTGTTATTGTTTGTAAAGTTTATCCTTTTTTTTGTTCCATTCCAATAAATTTAAAAAAGTTTAATTGTTTTAAACTTTTTTAAATTTATTGGAATGGAAATTTAATTAACCTTATCTAATCTAGAAAAACCCTGCTGTAGTTTACAAAATAGCCTATTAATAGCCTTTTGGAGTCGGTGCCAGCCAAGGCAAGAAAAATAAAAGAATTGGTGCTTAAAGTAGAATGTCTTGGCTGCACCGACTGCAAAAGGCTTATTTTTTGCTTTTTAGTTTTTGAAGTCGGTTTTTTTAACGCAGATTTTTTTTCCTGATGGTGATAGTACGTATTTCACCATAGACGCGAAGTTTTTCATTCTTTTCTTTTATTTTGACTATGCTTATCTTTTTTTACTAGATCTTAAAAGCTTTTAGTTTATATTGCATGCGATTTATCGTCAAGAACTAAAATGAAAATGTCACCTTCACCCAACTACTTTCTATGGCATCACTAGTATGCTAATCATCATTATCAGGACTGGAAAGGATAGATTCTTATCCAGAATAATATTCGAATAATGTTAAATCCAATATTGTATTCTTTATTGCATCAAATCTATACATATAATAATACTGTAAAATTATAATTTCTGTAAATTGAATATATTTACTAAAAACCAATTGGGGATGACGTAAAAACGGTGAGATAATACGTTAAGACGATTTTTTTTCATTTTTGTCTGTCTGTTTGTATGTACACGCTAATCTCCGAAAGTACTGAACGGATTCAATTTTTTTTTGTGATATCTAGCTAATAATAGGTAGGGCCATAACATAGGCTATTTTTTTTCAAATCTGTAAAACCTGATGAAGGAGACTAAGAGATCAGCTAAACTATGAGAGTTATGGAAATGTCACAAAAGCAAAAGTAGTTAAGCGTGTAGAGCATTTTCTGTTGAAATATTAAAATCCAGAATATTTGAACCCAATTTAGGACAATGGAAATGCCAGAAAAGTAATAAACCAGCTACTATTACAGATCTGGAAATGACCCCTTAGCAAAAGTTGTTAAGCGTGATAGGCATTTTCTGTTGGCATATAAAAATCAAGAATATTTGAACCTGATGTAGGAAAATGGAAATGGCAGAAAGAAATATACCAGCTAAACTATTAGAGATATGGGAATGACTCCTTAGCAAAAGTTGTTTAACGTGATGGGTATTTTCTGTTGAAATTATAATCAATGGGATTATAACCCAATGTAGGAGATTGGAAATGGCGCCTAGCCTAGCAAATTTGTTTGGGCATTGTCTGTTGATATATAAAAATCAAGAACACGTTTTCTTTATATATATATATTCCTTATATAATACACGAAAAAAATAGCCAAAAAAAATTAAGAATGCTAATTATTGCACCTGTTGCTCCATATTATTCGAGGAACGACTTCTTTTAGGTTTTAGTTGATGCTGTAGAGCTTCCTGCGTTTCAAGCAACCTGTAAGGCACTTCATCTTCATGACGATGTTCGTCACTGGGACAAGACTCTCGAGGCCTGTGTCAGTGACAGCCTCCGCTGCTTACGACATTTGTTCGCAATTATGTTAGTGTTTTGTGGTCTTTTGAATACTTTAGTATTGAGGAAAAAATACAAAACATTCAAGACTTTGAGATAACAGACCCATGGGTAACGACACATACCTTTTCTCGGGAGATTTTAGACAGACCCTTCCTATTATAAGTCGGGGGACAAGAGCCGATGAGATTAACGCCTCAATAAAATATTCTTAGGTCATATACCATAAGGCCTCAGGTACATAAGCTGGGATTGACAACCGATATGAAAGTGCTGTGTGTCGGCTTAGAATAGCACTACCCCCTCTCATCCCGTGGGTGTCGTAAAAGGCGACTAAGGGACTCAGCCTTCAGGAGACAGGCAGCAGCGTCTCCTACAAACTTGGCCATACTGCGATCGCCAACCCGCCTGCCAAGCGTGGTGATTATGGCAAACCCCCCTTTTGGGGGAGGCCTATACCCAGCAGTGGGTGTTATGTGGCTGAGACGACGATGAAAGCGCAGCTTGGCGGTCATTCACATGCCCAACAATTTTCAGCATATTATCAAAAATTAGAGAGGGACTCCTCCCTGTAGATCATGGTCAGGTAAGTCTTCCCCAAATACTGAGAAAAGTCGTTGCCTCAGAAGAGGAACTTATACACTCAATATTCGCGGACCTCCAGTGTATCTCAAGTTAGGACAGTTCTTGGTTATGTGAACGCGCCATACTAACACCCAAAAATGACCAAGAGAATGCAAAATTTAAAAAATAGCGGAAATGGTTGTGGATGAAGTGGTTGTAGTTGATCAGGACGACGCCACAAATTACCCAATTGAATTTTTAAATTCACTTCCAGCGAGTGTTCTCCCTGCTCACAATCTTAAAGTCGGTGTTCCGATGATGCTTTTTGCGAAATTTTACTAAGCCAAAATTAGGTAACGGGACCCGACTTAATGTACGTGCTTTGCAAAGAAATATTGTCAAAGCTGAGATCCAGACTGGGTATCGTGCCGGTGAAACTGAGTTTATACCGCGTATACCGCTCATCCCTAACAATTTTCCGTTCGAGTTCAAGCGCACGCAGTTTCCTGGGCCCGTAGACAAAGTAACATCGTTATGTAGCGAAACGATAATTCGATTCGTTATTGTCTATATGCGCCAATTAACTTGCGGTAAGACCACGTGATTTAGCGCGGCCTATGCCAATCCGCCAATCCCATACATTTAATTCTTTTCGAACTTCGTTATCGTTTTTGAATTGTTACTTTGGCTAAGGGCCCTGGGCGACCCCGTGCTTTGCAATGACTCTAAACAAGTAGCAGTGAAAAAAGCTGAAATCCGCTGGTGTCGCACTAAGGCCTTATTGTTTTTCCCACGGCCAGCTCTATGTTGCTTTTTCGCGGGACAATAGAGCTGCGGGTCTATTCATATTGGCTCAAAACGGAAAAACCACTAATTTAGTTCATAAAGAAACACTCTAAGCACCTTACAGTTACATTAGTAAAATAATTTCCCTTTGGCATACGGCATTTAATAATATTTTTTTGTTGTAAGTATGTACCACGATTTAATGATCGATCTTTAACGTCAAATAAAAAAAATAAGTACTACATAAAAGTTCACACGTACGAAGTCGCGGGCACCAGCTAGTACAGTAATAAAGATTAAATCATGTCGAGTTCAGAATGTTTTCGATATCAATGGAATTTATGGTATGGGCTATAGAAATATTGAGCGTAGTTTTTTCTTTAGTCTTTTAGGATAAAAAAAACCCAAGAACCATGCTACCGGACGATAACTCATTAAGGAGAGCAGACCACAGGATTTCCAAGTTCAAGTCCCGCTTGATAACAAGTTGTGAGCCGAGTCGATGTTTTTTAGTATTTTTCTATGGAACATGATACTAGATTGTTCCGAAAATTGTTATCCGCAGAATAAATACAATCTTTTTTCCTAAAATTAAAATCTGTTTGGTGAAAATAATGTCACTCTTCTTTTGTTGTTTCTTCGTTGGCATTATTTTACCACCAAGATAACGCGCCCGCTCACACAGTTGCTAGAACCGCAAACTTTTTGTTAAAATCATAAACTTAAGTCATTATACTGTGCGAAAGGCTATAAAGAGTCCAAGTTGTTACTTGGATGCTACTGGAATTAAGGAGTAATGTAATAGCTCCCTTAGACATACCGCAGCGTCGTCGTCCGGTTAGGTGCACGTCTGACGTCACCATACCACTTCCGCGGTCCGGCGCCGCTTCCTGCGTCGATTGCTCCACCGGAAAATTCTTACTCAAACGGAAAATAAGTAATTTGCACTCTGTTAAATGTTATGAACGCACCCTATTTGGTTTTGAAGTCTTTGTTTGAGCACGTAATCGACTACAAAATACGTAGAATTAGCATGTCACATATTTTGTAGCATAACCGCGGAAGTTTGACGAAACTTTGCGTAGAAAAATTTGTACAGCCTCCTACATGCTACATATCCGGTAATAAGAATATGAAAATAAGTATAAACCTTTATTATTTTATCTGTTAGGATCATATTTTACTTTCACCATTCAATTTAACCACAAATCATGGCTTTGGGAAATCTGACTTGGCAAAAAGAACTAACAAACTTTTCAATATTTATAACTTTTTCTACACTGCAAAGATCAAAATAGGAAACGCTTCCAACTTTCTATAAATAGTAAGCATTGCCATTTGATCTAACTATAAATACTTACAATGCACAATTACAAGAGTATTGTGGGAGGGGTGGGGGCGTATCCGCACATGCTCGACAAATGTCACAAATTGCCACTCTTCGGTGCCGTACGCACGTGCGTTGTGTTCGGGATAATTGTGTTAGAGATCTATATTTAAACAGTGATGAGGTAAATAAACTTGCATTGATATAAACTGAAGACAGTAGCAGGGTGTGCCGACAGTCATCTGTTAACATCTAAGTCAAGAAGGAACTAAGCACTTGAGTTACAATTTGAAAAAAACGCAAAGAATTGACAGATACTTGTATATGTATACGTACAGTCACATGCATGTTATGTATATGTTACGGTAAATGTTAATCATTTTCAGTTATTAATAATTACCAACAAATATTAACAATTACCATGATAAAAGGTAAAAGTGATTAATTAATTCTTTTTACACATTTGGCACCTTATTCTTAATGAATGTAATTAATGTTCAATGAAGTCCTTCAAAAATATTTATATTTACAGCCTTTTAACTTAGCAAAACGTCAATAGAAGCAAGAGGAGGTTACAAGTATTTGACTTAGTACTTTTTAAAGAAAATCGTCTCTGGCGCTTCGCCGGCTGCTACGGCGGCGGCAGGCTAGCTTTGCTCGCTCGGCTCACGCGTCTTTTGGTCGCAGTTCTAACCTAACCTAAAGGTACCTTTCGTAATGTGATAAATTTATTTACAATGACCAAATAACGTGGTCAGTATTAACAATTTATTTATTTTTATTTAGTTTATTTGGGAAACAAACAATACAATTTGTCTTACAAGTAAAATAATAACTAAATATATCTTAAATCAGCAAAGTTTCCACTTATTACTAAAACATATGTTTGAGCAATGGACAAAGGTAACAATCTTACCAACAATCTTACAAAGATCTTACAAAAAATAAAAAAAGAATTGGTATTATCTGTGCTAACTACAAAAAGGACAAAGGCATTACAGTCTAATAACTAAAAGGGAACCAAAAAGAATAAAATTACATAAAAAAAAAACAATAATAATAAAACCCCTCTTTTTGCGTGGGGGCTAAAAAAAAACTTACTACTGTGAAACATACTTCCTAACGCTTCGCTTCACAGAAGCGATCGTGCTATTAAACATGTCTATTTCAAGAGGAAGCTTATTAAAAGATTGACACGCTCGGTAAATGAAGGTGTTAGACAAATGTTTAGTCTTAGTAGAAGGTATACAAAACAGATTCTTCTTTCGTGAGCCTGATCGGGGGCACCTAAACTTTAAATAATTTAAGAGGAAAGGGGAGTCAATATAATTCTTAACGATTTTATACAATAGTAAAATATCACGCTGAGTACGCCGCTGAGACAAGTTAAGTTGGGCAGGATGGTCCGCGGAACATGTGCACCTATATGAAAGATGCTTCAACAATTTATTATGTATACGATCAAGACCATTTTTATGAATTTTATATTGAGGGAACAATAACCGGTTATTATTAATAATTTTCACACTTTTAACATTTACCGTGACATATACAGTATAAAACCTTATCACATTGAACACACAGAAGCAAAGCTCTCTGTATCTACAAATGTCATTCGATATTGTAATGTGACAAGGTTGCTTAGTGTTTCTATATTTAATGCACGTGACTGTACAAAATATAATCAGGTATTATCTACGATCCCTTGGGCAAGCAATATGTCATTGAAAACCAACAGCTGTGATCTCAGATGGAGCATGCTGATCGTAAAAGTGCCTGTTTATTTACATTTCCTTACATTTCCTCTTGCTTCCTCTCTGCTCATCAGGATCCTCATACATACTCGTCGGTATCGGATGCTCTTGACCTAGGCTTTTACCGACTTCAAAAAAGGAGGCGGTTCCCAATTTGTCACTTCTTTTTTAATGTCGCCAAACGACACTTCTTTCCGCAGTTTCTTGGCTTGGCCATCTCGAGTAGTAACTAGGTCAATGAAACGGAAAATATAAAAAAACTGCTAATAATATAATGAACAATATAGTTTCGTATCAACAGAAACACGAAATGTATCCTTGTAATCTTTGAATAAATTATGTCCATTGTGTACCACATTCCATACATTTTGGCTATTTTAACATTTTGTGATTGTTATGCCGCTACAATTTGGCACTCGATCCACCGGGCCCTGTGGCGCAATGGATAACGCGTCTGACTACGGATCAGAAGATTCCAGGTTCGAATCCTGGCAGGGTCGCTGAGATCAACTTTTTATTATACTTTTACTGTTAGACAACAAATATTTACTTTTTGACAATTATTTTTAATGTAACCGGATAAAACTGTGCACTTGTTTTTTTAGGAAGTTATCATGCAGCAAAAACTTATTTGATTAAACTTAAAAACTAATAAAAAAAATATTTCTAGTTAATCTCAAGATTACTAAACTACCTTAACTCACATATTAATGTGCTAACCAACATTACCCATTACGTAACCCCACCTACTCTATCCCCACCACTGAATTAACGAAAAGTTTGTAGAGGGGGTACATTAAAACTTCACCTCCATAGGTACTCGGAATCATTACAAGAAGAGAATTAGCCACATATGTTTCACTCAGCTCTACTAAACTTTTATAAATATTCAGGCTGCTTGTACATTATTGTGAAATTACAAAAAAAAATAGATAGCTCTCAGTAGTACCACATATAATAGAATACTAGTACCAAGCTGGTACTGATTATAGGTTTTTTTACAGTACACTTAAGCAGCTATCTAACGTACATACTAGAAATCATGGACAGTTAAATAGAAAAATATTGGGAAAAATCTACTCGGCCGGCTATTTGTTAGAAGAATTTACAATTTACGGTGGGTGAGATTTCACAACCTATGATTGGATTTCGGAACGTGACAAAAACCTTTATTTTTAAATTGACTTGCACCTAAACATTTTCGGAATCGTTTTTAATTTTATTATAATGTTATAGCTATTTTAAATAAGTTTCAAATAACTATTAATGAATATTAAGGAGTTAAATTTTTTTTTTATATGCAGTTGCTTTTATAGCATAAGAGAGTATTTTGAAAATATATACAAGTGATAATAATGTAGTGTACTTAAATTTACTTAGTGTTAAGTATTGTAACATTGCTGTGTCCTTACAGGATGCCACATATATACTTCGTTCTTTGTGCTTATCACCTCTGTACTATTCTAATATTAATGTGGCATGCAATCAAAAAAAAATTTTGAATCTGAACTCCCTTTTTTTATTTTATTTTTTTATATCATAAATCAACAATAATAAGGTATATTCAGATTAAACTTTTTGTAAAAAGTTTTTTTTTTTACTAGATGTTGGGCACAGAAACAATCTAAAAGTTTTTCTCGCAGTGTGAGGCGTTGAACGCTCAGGATTCAATCCTAGAATCCTTCGCTTGCTCAAGTTTCAATAGAGGTAACTTGCCGCGAAATCCGACCTTCCAGCCTTTTTTTAACAATAACTGGACAGGCATTTGACCGGCCTTGCATAATAAAATAACTATTTTCTCTCAATCTTCAGCGCAGTTTGTTTGAACCATTGAACACTTTACAAATAATTCTAAATGCAAAAGTTTACAATCCTGATTTTGTGCTTGATGATTGAAATAACTCTCAATACACGCCTACAGATGCAACGACTTTTTTAGGAAAGTAAAAGTCAGGGAAAAAACGGTGTTTCTTTTTCTTGTTTTTTGTTAATCTTAAGAGTACATACATATCATTTTTATAGTGGAGAAATGTGGAGAACTAAACCTTTAGATATACCGCGTGGGGCCTATAATCGGGGAAAATATTGAAAATAGACTCTCTAGAGTATTAGTATTTATTCTGAAAAGATTTCAGCTACTCAAAACCCCTTGCATTACCCACAATAAGAATTTAAAGTTACGATTGATAATAATCAGTGTAGTATTGCAAAACGATATTATCGCTAACGTTGCGAACTAATCGTGGTACAGGGGACAATAAAAACTTACCGCAAAACATCACGATATCACTATCCATTAGAAAATTTTCCTTTATCTCATTGAATAGCAACAGCCCCTGCTACTTCCCACAGCTTAAAATCTCTGTTTCAAATTAATTAAAATTAGTTTAATATTAAATATCGCAATGACAGTTATCTGTTTATAATTTTATCCATCATGCATGACATGTCATGTCAATCAATACTCTTTGTACCAAGTAGATTCAGCCATGGAATTATTAAGTACTAGTACGTAGTACCTGCTAATTCCATGGATTCTACGCTTTTTGCATTATGATCTTTTTATAAAGAAGATCATAGTGTTAAAAGAGTGTAAATTCAAAAGAATACTTTTGATTAGTAAAGTCAGAATATTGTCATGGGAATTTCTTTGGTTTCAGTCAGTTAAAATTGATTTCATCGAATTGGATTCATTTACACAATTTATGTGAAAATGGATTTGAGTGCAAAAAACACTCCAGAAAGAAAACAATACCTACGTGGATTCATGAATTACGATAGTAGGTAAGTCAGACAGTATTATTTTTCTATCAGCCGACACATAAATTGTCAAAAAGACGTTCCGAGTAGCTCCGAAAAGTTGAGCGGTACTGTTGTTTGCATTATATTGAATTCACGATTAAGTTTGTTAGAAAAAAACAAAAAGTAAAGATTAGGTTTTAATTAGTTAGGACCCTAATGATTCAATCACTAGTGACATAAAGAGCCTCCGTTTTTAATATTATGTATGCTGTATCATTTTATAGATAACACAAAACATACCACTATCCAATGATGTCATTATTTTAGAAATATATTAAAACCAAGCTAAGAAAATTGCAACGGAAATAGTGCTTTTTAAATTAAAAATGTCTTAAATTGTCAAGGTTTAAATGTACCAATCTCTTAAATGTATTACAAAATAACTATGGGTAATATCTTACCATATTATGCAGAACTTATCTTAAGTTATATAACGATTAAGTTTCCTCCTCTCCTACTCTCCTACATTTTTTCTCTTTGTCCAGTACTGGCCACACTGTGCGCGTACGGCCAGTAATTCAAACAACTTGCGTCCGATTCCTATGAACGACTCAAGGTCCAAATTCAAATCTCATTTCTGCCCGCTAAAAACTATCACACAAAAAAGAGCTTCTTTGCCCGCTTATCGAGTAACAAAATGACGCTTTTCGAATAGAAGGGATGAAGAAGGCAAAACGCTAAAACAGGGTTTTTGTTGACTACACGCTTATGTATAAACTGAAACAAGTATTATGTACATCTACATACTTTTTTTTCCTGTTTTTGTTTTTCTTTCTTTCTTTACCTTAAAAAAACTTTTGAAATAGCATGTACAATCGGGGAACTTCCCTAATAACCAGTAGAGTTTTTTGGAAAACGTTTTCTCGCAAAGTTCTTAGGTTTAAGAAATAATTTGTAATTCAAATGAAATACCTATTAAAGTCCTATTATTTCTGATATATAACGTTTTCTATATTTCTATTAGTTTTCTAAATAAAGCTCCCTAAAAAACTCTACTGGTCAACCGGGAAGTTCCCCGGTACTTACCAGTTTATATGCATTTGTTTTCGTTGGATCCCAGTTTTAGATCCCATTTTTTTTATATTAACGATAGGTCGCATTTGCTATTTCCATTGAATCCCATGTTATAACAACAAGTGTACTTTTCAGTTTTTTTTTTTCATGAATGACGGGGAGACTCTTAGCCTTCATCATACATGATGTTAAGTATTGATAAGACTGAAGATGGAAGCGAGCCTCTCCCGGATTCTTCAACCACTGAGGAACTGGCTATCTTATCTCGAACTGCCGGGACACAACAATGCTGAAAACATTGTTGTTATGGCGTCAGGCTTAGATAAGATGGTGGTAGCTAGCCAGGCGGGCTTACAACAAGTCCTACCACCAACCAAACAGAATACAATATGTAAGTACCCCCGCTGGAAATCGAACCCGGGACCCCTGGGTCTGATACCGGTGGTTGTGCCACTAGACCACAGAGGCGGTTAAAAATGAAAGGTGATTTACCTTAATTATGTAAGTTGATGATTTGTAGAGGCAAAAGTCAAAACCACAAAAAGTTGATAATAATAACTGTAAATAAATACATTTTAATGTCAGTAATATTAACTTATTTTATAATGATTTACATTTACAACAATATCGTCGTTTATATCAGCTACCTAAGTCCTAAGTGCGGTCAAAGTCATTGCTATCTTCCATTTGCATCCAGTGTTGAGAAAACTTCTAAAAGAGTGTTTTCAGCGCGGAGTTCGCTCAAAGAGACTGAAATTAAGTAGGTACTAGCGGAACTTAAATACGCTGGCTGTAAGTCTCAATTACGAGTTGGGCCACAGAACAATAAAGATGGAACTTGTATTAACACATATACAATGCAAATACAAATGCAATCCACTAGAATCAAGTCAAATGGGCAATAGGTGCTTTCCATCAATTATAATGGAATAGCAAAGACGTTGTGCTATTCAAAGCATACTGACTAATTCAAGATCAGACGTTAGACGACTCATAATTAAGTCACTCATAGAAATAGTTTGGAAGTGATTCCACGTCCGTATTGCTTTAACATCTAGCTAGCAAGTGATAACCTGTTTCAGTATAAAGAAAACTCAATTTTTAACCGACTTCCAAAAAGGAGGAGGTTCTCAATCCGGTTGGTATGTTTTTTTTATGTATCACCGATTATTTTTTTTCGATGCAGAATAGTTGGCATTTGGTCCCATAGAAATTTGGTTGAGTTTGGCCCAGTAGTTTTTATATGAGCATGTTTGTTAACTAAGACAGTGTTATTTTTCACGATACTTTGTTTATAATGTACATGGAGCTTAATCTAATCTAGAAAAATCCTACTGCAGTTTACAAAACAACCTATTACAGACGCTAAAAAGTAAAAAAACTGCCTTAAAAAAACCGACTTAAAAAGAAGCCTTTTTGAGTCGGTGTCAGCCAAGGCAAGAAAAATAAATAGTTCAAAGTAGAATGCCTTTGCTGGCACCGACCCCAAAAGGCTTATTTTTTGCTTTTTAGTTTTATGTAAGAACATAAAAATATTTTACAATAAGTACCTAACAGTTCTTACACAGTCGTCCTTCGATCCGGATTTTTATCAACGACCTATTGTCAAATAATTCAGTATATTAAAATTTAAGTATTGAGTTGCTAACCGCTTACCAAGATTATTATAACCTTAAGACTTCAGAGCTGGCTTTACCAAAAGGTTAAACCGCAAACTAAACAAAATAGATAAATGCAAATGAAGCCCATATTATAATATGGTTATAGGGTTATAGCTAGCTATTACTAATATCATGGATGTCGTGGCACCGGATGCTAATCACAGATTTCAGCAATTCACCAATGATTAGCTTACTTGTTTCGGTGAAAAAAATAACTTATGAAGAATGTATCGTAGCGTTATAAAAAGTGATTACCTTCGTTTAACAATTATTGTTAATAGAGTGTTTGTAAAGTAAGATAAAAGTAATGCAACATTTTAAATTTTCAAAGTTCGTACTTTTTTTTGTGACGGGGAAACTTAAGAGTTTCCGCGTCCCTCATGAAGGCTAAGCCCTTCATCATACCTGATGTTAAGTATTATTTTAGAGAAGTCACCTCAAACATCTAATTTTGATATTCAACTTCATAATAATCTGTGTTTCAACAGCGAACGAATCTTTAATATTTTTTTAGTACAAAAACAATTGGATCAGAAAAGTTGTAAATACATCTTTATACACATATTACAACATGAAGCAACTTTATCTCAAACATAAAACATACAAACTATTAGTGGTATTAATAAGATTAGTACCTAATGTAACAAGAACATGTATTTGCAAAGTTAGTTACACAATAATTGTTTGAAAAGAATGTGTAAGATATCTTACTTTTTCGTTACGCATATAGAAGTAGTTACTTGGCTTCGACTTACAACTCTCTCCTTTATTATCTAAAAGAAAAACAAATTTATTGATACGAAAAATGTAATGGTAAAATATTTACGTGAGTTTTACGTTTTTGTGCGAGTTTGATCGTGCACTGAAGTTTCAGTGCAAAATTGTATGGACGTTTGCTCTTGTTCCCCATCTATCTAGATAAAATTTTCTAATTTTTCTATCTATATTAGGTATGTATTTGTTATTCAATTTAATCTTCTCAATGTCCTTAATTTATTTAAATTAAACCAGCTCTACCCCGGGATTTTCAAAATACCTACTGGTATATAAAAAACAACAACGGGACTCAAACGCGACATTTGATGTATATACTCGTATGTATGTACTGCCGTGGTCACAAGCAGACTGAAACATCAAACTGTAAGTAATATACTCGTATGTCATCGTCATCAGCCATTTTAAATGTCCCCATTGCTGGGGCACTGACCTTCCTTATGGATGGATAAGGAGAACGGGCCATGACCCACCACGCGGGCCCAATGCGGATTGGTGGGTTTTAACGACTGCATATGCAGCCGTTAACAACGGTATAACGTGCCTTCCGAAGCACGGAGGAGCTCGAGATAGTAAATTTTTGGTCACCCATCCCGTGCCCGACCATTGCGAAAGTTGCTTAACCTCAACAATCGCAGGCCGAGCGCGCGAACCACTGCGCCACGGGCTCCTCATATATGTGCTGCATATCAAATGTCACGTTTGAGTCCCGTTGTTGCTTTTATAATAATAATGGAACGCGAAAATTTAAAATTTTATACCTACGTATTATCGTTATCAAAAAATATCGCTTTGTCTTTCATATCCATCGATTTTCGGTACCTATCGATCGATGAGCGGAGCATCCAATAGTCTTCCATAATGTTGATAGTAAATCTCAAATCGTTCTAGGGGTATACTGGAGAACGACAGTCGGTAAAACCTGATACTGTAATGATATGCACAAAGCGATAGGGTTGTGTGTCAGCAGTCGATCTTTATCTGGCGTACTCGCTATGCCAATGTCAAGGGTGCCCCAAAATTGGTTATTGTAAACTTGCCATCAAAGTTAATTCTTCATCAGAAAAACTGCAAAATAGGTATATCGTGTAAACTCGCCACTGGTAGCATTTAAAAATAAATTTCCTTTGTGACCATAAATTCCGTAGTAGTGGCGAATTAACTTTCAATGTATGGAACTTTTCAAAAGGTGACAAGCTTATTTAGGTGGCAAGTTTACAAAATCCCCCAAAATTCGCAAGCATGACTACTGCGATGAAGATGAAAATTAAAATGATTTCAGTAAACGCCGTACGTTACTAATTCGCTCACTCGCTGTCTATCCATCCATCCATCCATCCATCATCAGCCTGTAGACGTCCACTGCTGGACATAGGCCACTCCTAGCTCACGCCTTTTGTGGCGTTCATAGGAGGCTATTAGCCTACTGCTACCACGCTGGCCAGACGGGTTGGTAGAGGGTTTGTTTCAAGTTTTCCTTCTCTCGCACAGGTTTTCAATGCGTGGAGCCTCTTAGTCGACTCTTACGACATCCCAGGCATGTAAGGGAGTGGTGACACTTGTATTCTTAGGCCGTCACCACACGGCTCACTCGCTGTATCAAACTCAAATATTGCAATATTTCTCTATAGTGTAGGATCCTACAAAAAAAACAACATTAACTTCTTCGTAATTTTTTAAATATACCTACATACCTACCTATCGGGTTCCTATTAAGAGTAGCGATTCTGTTTACAGTTCTTTTAGGAGTTACAACAGAATGACAATAAGAAACTTAAGATGTGCTTAGAATGACACTAGCTTTGACTTGAAAAGCGAAAAATAATTGTAATTGTAACAATTTAGGTAAAATGCAGAAACAAAAACAACAGTTTGCTTTAATAACATTGGTTATATCACTTAAACAAGGCATTCTTCAAGCTCTCCACCTTCTTAACTTCAAGCGCAGCCATCATTCGAACACCACTCAGTCACTCGGCACTCCAAACAATGGCACACGCCGCCCATCTTTGTTCCACATTTACCTCAAGAACTTCATACATGATTTGTGTTTTGTGAAACAAAACATGGTGCAATGCATAAACTTTAGACGCAAGATCGACGAGAAGCCATGGGGACAATAAAACAAAGAGCGTCGTGCCTGAAGCGGCGGAGGGCGAGGGGCGCGGGGCCAGGGGTGGAAAATCCAGCCAATGGGTCGCCGCCGCCGCCCCTTGCCCCGCCCCCTACGTGTACGCGGCTGAACGAGACACAGCATCCGTTTACATCGATTGCGAGGGTAGCGAGCGGGTAACGTGGGCGTGGGTGAATCGGTGATGTGGGTCCTGTCGCGCAGTCGCGAACAATTAGCGCGCGGGGCGGCGCGGCCGGCGCGTCACTATAATGTGGTTAGTCAGTGAGCGGCGGGGCCGCACCGACGAGCAGCCCGAGGAGCCGCGCTGGTCGCTCAGCCAGCGCGCCGGCCACAGCACGGTGGAGTTCAAGAGCGCGGCGTGCGCGGGCGCCGCCGAGCCGCCCGCGCCGCCTCTCGCCGCGCTGCCGGATCCGCAGCAGTTCAACATATTCCCTGCGTTCTTCAGCCGCCAGCTCAACTTCACGGGCGGCGGCGGATGCGGCCAAGGGTCGAAGATCATGGAGGAGCTGCGCCCGAACCTGGTCGGGGGGCTGCTGGGGGTGCCGGGGCTGCTGGACGAGCACCAGGCGGACGCCAAGTTCCTGCCGTCTGGCGGTGAGAGCAAGTACACCCCAGACAAGGGCCGGAAGTGCAGCAATGCGTCGTCGTCTTCCGCCGAGGAGTTCGGGGGGCTGTACGGAGGAGAGCACGCGGCGACGCCGCCTGCTCCGCCGTTGAGCCGGTCCTTACAAGACCACACCGGTGAGTTATATTTACATGTATTATTTTAGTGGTTCCCATGTCCTGTGGCAGTGGCAAGCAAATAGTTTCCAATCGAATTTTAAGCCGAGTACTAACGATCATAGTTGACTCGTAAGAGCAGACAATAACGTTTTACTCTGGCATTACTATGATCGTCTAAACCTGCAATGCTGCAAATCAGTATCTAGGTGATGGTGGTGGTGGTATGCGTTATCTAGGTACCAAACAACATACCAAAAATGCAGGTGTATCGAAATTATTCCGATTTCAGCCAGCGTTATTATTTGTACAATATGACTGGCCTAACGTGTGACTCTATTATTATGGTTGACCTTTTGTTGTTATACCCATTTACTCTGGACTTTAACGGAAATAGTAAATTATTAAACTTACAGTACGATACAAAAGAGTAAAAAACGGATTATTGAGGAACTATTAACCAACTTCAATGTAAGAGAACACAACGACCCTCAAGATGGTAGTTCTGCTGTAAAACCTTTAGCGTCTTCATAATAAATAGTTACTTTCGTATTAAGAAGTGGTAATAGTCAAATATTAGAGTTAAAGACTAGTGGCGCCCCCAATTATTTTCTATTCTTTTGTTGTCAGTGCGACACAGTATTAAACTTAAGCATTTTTTTAATCAAATTTATTATCCTATCATGCAAAGAAAAACGTTTTCAATTACCTAATAAAGTCAGTTTTTCTTACTTTTTTAAAATGTAAACAATCTTGACAAGACTTATTATTGAATTAAAACAAAAAAAACTACATGTTAATGTCAATCTTTACCTTTCATGACAACTACTATTGAGTACAAAGATAATTTTGTAATATCTTTCATTGTTTTATGTTCTAAGGAAACATGTAAAAAGACATGTAAAGAATGTTTACATTTTAAGACAAGTAAGAAAAAACAGACTTTACCTACGTAAACTTAACTAATTCGTAATCATTTGGCTTATAAATACCTATAACAATAATAAATGTTCCCTGAAAATATTGATGGAAGTTGAACGTTAGAATCCTTGGATGCCGACCACAACTAATATTTTAAGTTTAATAAAATCATTTATACAAATAAAACTCCAACAACACAACGAACATTTCCGACTTTTTTTTTCCAGCATTTGACTTTGTTCTAGTGAAAAAAAAAAGGAAATAAGTCAAGTAATTGTTACGGTAAATTTTAAATAGAAAAATATTGGAAAAATTAACTCGGCCACAAGTGAATTCTCAGACGGGAATCGAACCCGCGACCTTTGGAAATCCGGTCCAATGCTTCTAACCGCTGAGCTACCGAGACTTGCGAACCACCATCGAAATTCTCCAATACTTTTATATTTTTAATACGCTGTAGGCCAGCGTTGTCACATCAATGCTAGGAATATCCTTGCATTCGAAAGAAACATCTTTTCAGGTGTTTAACGATCGATTAAGATGCAACAGCCAATAATTTATGATTTTGTAATTTTTGCATTTTTCAATGCTATTTTTATACTTATGATAAATTTTAAATAGAAAAATATTCAAAAAAATTAACTCGGCCACAAGTGAATTGTGTTCGAATATGACGGTCACTTTGATTTAAATTTTCTCTCAACATTTTAGGAAATGTTTTCCTAATCCTACTAATATTATAAATGCAAAAGAATGTCAGTTTTTTGTTTGTGGGTTACTCTTTCACACTAAACTACTCAACAGATTTGGATGAAATTTGGCACAGGGACAGTAAAAGTCTGGATTTAAACATAGGGAACTTTTTATCTCAGTATTCCCACGGGAACGGGAACCAAGCGGGTGAAACCGCGGGCCGCCGCTAGTAATATTATATCTGGTACTTCTTATATCTGGTAGGTAATTTTTTATCAGAACCAGTTGACTCTTCTAATGTGTTAAATGTGAAAGTTTGGACGTACAGATTTTAAGAAGTTTGAGTTTTGTTGCTCAATCACGGAAAATCGTTTAAACTGATTTGGATGAAAATTGAGGACCAGCCCCTAATTGTCTAATTTCAAAATCTATCATAATCCCTTTGAAAGGTATTGTGATTGTGATAGTGATTTATGAAATTATGTAATTCATAATCCCTTCGGAACGAATGAGGTTTGAAATGACACTTCATTTGACCCTTTTCCATACATTTGAAAGATATTTTCTTCTGTCACTTTGCTTAGACAGTTTAATTTCGTTCATTCAATACCTTTGAGAACGCGTCCCGATCACAATCCCTTTCAAATGTCAAATAGTGACGGCCTGAAGTATGTGAATATCTTTCAAATGACGAATTGAAAGGGATTGCGATAGATTTTAAAATTAGACAATTAGCCCCCTGTTTATAGCTTGTAAAACGAAGGATACATTTTATCCCGATATTCCAACGGGAACGGGAACCACTAGAGTGGAAACGGAACTAGTCCTTATTATTTTATAACACAACTTATTGCTTTATTTCTGTAGTTCACATAATTGCCAAATTCTAACTAACTAAGAAAGCTCAATTTATCTTTCAAAATTAAGTTTTGTTTTGGAAAGTGACGATTTCATTCATATTCATATTCATATATTTTTATTGCTTTCTTGTTATAATACATTGTTCTTAAATAAATAATTGTTCCAAACAATAACCCCATGGGGGCACTGCAACAAACTTACAAACTAGACAAATTACAAAGTGCTTCTTTCGCCTTTAATGACTTTTAAACATTAGTAACAATGTTTTAAGCTTTACTTACACAATAAATTAAACGTAACAAAAATACAACACATAAAAATTATAATAGAATTACAATCTGTCTTCTCTAAACTCTTTAACAGTATAATAGGCTTTTTCTAAAAGAATATTTTTTACCGCAGTATCAAATTTACTGCCTTGGAAGGCTTCATTCTGTTAACGTTTAACAATGTGCGAAATACGTTCAGCCGTTTTTGTAAAATTGAGTAGGTAACATTTTGATATAAGATATATCGTACCGTTTACCTACCTGACGCTTACAACAAATTAGCTTCTGTCGATATATTTGAAAATCCCTTTCGACAATTTCGCGTTAAAGTTGTGGAGTTGTTAAGAGAGGTGTAAAAAAAAACACGTTTTTTAATTTTTAATTTTTTAATTTTACTTTACTATTTTTTAAATTTAATTATATCAAATTTAATTTTTATCTTAAGAAATTCAATTGTATTTTTATTTTAGCAAATTTTTTATTTTATTTTCTCTCTAATTGTATTTTTACTGTTGAGAGTGACTTCTAATGCATGATGTGGCTACCTTTGAAAGAATTTTACATTTTGATAGTGATCTCCATAATTTGTAGTATTTGTAAGCTTTATTGTAATTTTCCCTGGTGGTCCAAATAAATAAATAATAAATATCAATAATGATTGATTTTTAATATTTTTACTGACGCGTCACTCCGCGGAGTTTGGGCTTCGTACAATATTTTAGGTACCTAGGTACAGTCGAGGAACTTCCCGGTAGGACATTAGAGATTTTTAGGGAGCTTTCCGAAATTTTTTTTCGCAAAAAACCTTTACTGGTCAACCGGGCTGTTCCTAGATTGTACATACATATAATATATAGTTCAGGAATCGAGTCTCGCAGTTTTTTCGAATTATTTCCGTAATTGAGTTTCCAAAAAGATTACCTACATTGTTTATGATTAAATACATACAATAATTGTATAATTTTTTCATGTATTTGTAGTAAAAGAAGATATTTATTTTCTTATACTTGCCAAACATAGTTCTACAGTACGTACCCTATAAATTTTTATTCCATTGAGTTTGCTTGAGTGTTGTTTTTACGGCATAAACGGAGAAAATTCATTAGCAAAACACACAGCGCCATCTAGTAACGAGACTAGTCTTTATATCATATAGTTATTACCAAAATTCTTGACACCGCCATGTAGAATTTATATCAACATAAAAACATTATATAAAAAAAAATCAAACCGACTTCAAAAAGTAAAAAATAAAACTTTTGGAGTCGGTGCCAGCCAGGGCATTCTACATTGCACTTCTATTAACTATATATTTTTTTGGCCTTAGCTAGCTAGCACCGACTCCAAAAGTTTTATTTTTTACTTTTTGAAGTCGGTTTGATTTTTTTTTATATAATGTTTTTATGTTGATATAAATTCTACATGGCGGTTTTTATCAGAACCAGTTGACTCTTCTAATGTGTTAAATGTGAAAGTTTGGACGTACAGATTTTAAGATGTTTGAGTGTTTGTTTTGTTGCTCAATCACGGAAAATCGTTTGAACTGATTTGGATGATATTTGAGAACTAGCCCCCTAATTGTATAATTTCAAAATCTATCATAATCCCTTTGAAAGGTATTATGATTGTGATAGTGATTTATGGAATTATGTAATTCATAATCCCTTTGGAACGAATGAGGTTTGAAATGACACTTCATTTGACCCTTTTCCATACATTTGAAAGATATTTTCTTCTGTCACTTTGCTTAGACAGTTTAATTTCGTTCATTCAATACCTTTGAGAACGCGTCCCGATCACAATCCCTTTCAAATGTCAAATAGTGACGGCCTGAAGTATGTGAATATCTTTCAAATGACGAATTGAAAGGGATTGCGATAGATTTTAAAATTAGACAATTATCCCCCTGTTTATAGCTTGTAAAACGAAGGATACATTTTATCCCGATATTCCAAAGGGAACGGGAACCACTAGAGTGGAAACGGAACTAGTCCTTATTATTTTATAACACAACTTATTGCTTTATTTCTGTAGTTCACATAATTGCCAAATTCTAACTAACTAAGAAAGCTCAATTTATCTTTCAAAATTAAGTTTTGTTTTGGAAAGTGACGATTTCATTCATATTCATATTCATATATTTGTATTGCTTTCTTGTTATAATACATTGTTCTTAAATAAATAATTGTTCCAAACAATAACCCCATGGGGGCACTGCAACAAACTTACAAACTAGACAAATTACAAAGTGCTTCTTTCGCCTTTAATGACTTTTAAACATTAGTAACAATGTTTTAAGCTTTACTTACACAATAAATTAAACGTAACAAAAATACAACACATAAAAATTATAATAGAATTACAATCTGTCTTCTCTAAACTCTTTAACAGTATAATAGGCTTTTTCTAAAAGAATATTTTTTACCGCAGTATCAAATTTACTGCCTTGGAAGGCTTCATTCTGTTAACGTTTAACAATGTGCGAAATACGTTCAGCCGTTTTTGTAAAATTGAGTAGGTAACATTTTGATATAAGATATATCGTACCGTTTACCTACCTGACGCTTACAACAAATTAGCTTCTGTCGATATATTTGAAAATCCCTTTCGACAATTTCGCGTTAAAGTTGTGGAGTTGTTAAGAGAGGTGTAAAAAAAAACACGTTTTTTAATTTTTAATTTTTTAATTTTACTTTACTATTTTTTAAATTTAATTATATCAAATTTAATTTTTATCTTAAGAAATTCAATTGTATTTTTATTTTAGCAAATTTTTTATTTTATTTTCTCTCTAATTGTATTTTTACTGTTGAGAGTGACTTCTAATGCATGATGTGGCTACCTTTGAAAGAATTTTACATTTTGATAGTGATCTCCATAATTTGTAGTATTTGTAAGCTTTATTGTAATTTTCCCTGGTGGTCCAAATAAATAAATAATAAATATCAATAATGATTGATTTTTAATATTTTTACTGACGCGTCACTCCGCGGAGTTTGGGCTTCGTACAATATTTTAGGTACCTAGGTACAGTCGAGGAACTTCCCGGTAGGACATTAGAGATTTTTAGGGAGCTTTCCGAAATTTTTTTTCGCAAAAAACCTTTACTGGTCAACCGGGCTGTTCCTAGATTGTACATACATATAATATATAGTTCAGGAATCGAGTCTCGCAGTTTTTTCGAATTATTTCCGTAATTGAGTTTCCAAAAAGATTACCTACATTGTTTATGATTAAATACATACAATAATTGTATAATTTTTTCATGTATTTGTAGTAAAAGAAGATATTTATTTTCTTATACTTGCCAAACATAGTTCTACAGTACGTACCCTATAAATTTTTATTCCATTGAGTTTGCTTGAGTGTTGTTTTTACGGCATAAACGGAGAAAATTCATTAGCAAAACACACAGCGCCATCTAGTAACGAGACTAGTCTTTATATCATATAGTTATTACCAAAATTCTTGACACCGCCATGTAGAATTTATATCAACATAAAAACATTATATAAAAAAAAATCAAACCGACTTCAAAAAGTAAAAAATAAAACTTTTGGAGTCGGTGCCAGCCAGGGCATTCTACATTGCACTTCTATTAACTATATATATTTTTTTGGCCTTAGCTAGCTAGCACCGACTCCAAAAGTTTTGTTTTTTACTTTTTGAAGTCGGTTTGATTTTTTTTTATAAAATGTTTTTATTTCAGATTTTTTAGTTACATCATGTGCCGTTACTTACACTTAAAATCAGCCCATACACAACAATGTCATCTAGGTAAACGACTACTTGCCAAAAGGTGATTGATATTTTTCAAGATTATGAAAAAACTACTTGCCAGATCTTCGTAAAAATTATATGGGACCAAATTGACAGTGTACCCGATCGAACAAAAAAACAATTATTAAAATCGGATCACCAACACCGGAGTAATCGGTATACATACATCAGACAAAAAAAAAAAAAAAAAAAAATACGCGTTGAATTGAGTACCTCCCTCCTTTTTGTTGAAGTCGGTAAAAAGTGACGAGTAGTGACGAGTAACGGTACTCGAGTACAGTAAGAAATATTTCGTGACATCCTATCTTTTTTTGTACGTAATTTCATAAGTTTGATTTTTTCACAGCTTCAAGAGACTGTTGACTTAAATATATGAGTTTAATTTTAGCTTCATGCCTCCACGCGTATAAGTGAAATTCAGTTTCCAAAACTAAAGACTATATATTTTTTATTTAATTACAAATATGTTGTTTTTAATTTTTTTCCTGTATCTGCAGTAAAAGACGATATGGGTTGGTCATGGACTGTCTAGAATACAATTTGACTACATTTGATTTTTGTCTAGCTTAAAGTGACTACTACATAATCGGTCGAACACTCATTACTTACCAAATTTCATAGTTCTAGGTCAACGGGAAGTATCTTCTGAATTTTGATTCCCTTGAGAGAGTCGAAATATAAGTTTGTGTGACATAAAAGGCCCTACCTTTTTTACGTCAATTTACAAGTTTGGTTTTTATCCCCTTGAACAGACTGTTGACCTGAATATATGGTTTTAATTTAAACTCGATATCTCCACGCGTTCCCGAGGTAATCGAAGACAGACGGACTGATAGACGGACAACAAAGTGATCCTATAAGTGTTCATTTTTTAAAAAGATAATTTGCAGAAATAAAATTAAATTACCTAATGTAACCATAGCAAGAACTCACTAGTCAAGGTCAGACGGAGAGTGAGGGCTACTCAGGGTTTCCTTGCTCGTCGTCTCAGCCACATGAGACCCACTGTTGGGCATAGGCCTCCCCCAAGAATCTCCACGACGATCGCGATCTTGCGAGTTGGCGATCGCAGTATCGCCTACTTTTTTAGAAGACGCTGCTGCCCTGTTCTGAAAGCTGTATTCCCTTACTCGCCTTTAACGTCGTATATCGTTACGGTAAGTCCGCTGGTTCATATGTCGAAGTTTGTCTTACTCACAATTTACTTACTCTTGAAGATTGGAGTAAATTTTTGGATATGTGTCTTTTGCATGACTATTTTGAACGGACGCATCGACTGCCCAGAGCTTTTGGCTAGCATAGCTTTTCGTACCCGTAAACGTCGCACAAGGCATACACCACTACTCCACGTACCATCATGCTCTACAAACTATGCTAAGAATAGTCCACTATCACGACTTGCTATGTTGTATAATGAGAAGTTCAGTGATCTTGATATTTTTACATTATCTAAGCCAGCTTTCCAAAAAGCTGTCTTTTTTCCAAATTTTTTATTCAATTACACTAATAAGGATTTGTTTACTACTAAATAATTTAAGGTCCCAAATCATAAATGGTAGCTGTTACAAGTTTTGGCATCTTTGGTACTTATGCTGCCTCACTGTCCGGTTTGTCCTTGTAGGTATTATTGTTGTAATGCATGAACACATTGGATATATAGATAGATATAATACAATAATACAAAAACTCAAGGAAATAAATATTGTATTATTTACATTGCCATCGTTTAACTTTAAACCAACATCTGCGTTCATATTTGTTGGATTTTCATATAAGTTTTGATATAATTTTGCTTGATATCATGTTTACTCTATTATGAATGCTATTAACATATTATGTTACGTTAAATATTTAACTCTATTACGAAATACATCCAGACATACAGACACTCGCATACATACACGTACACACACATACACACGCACACACAATGTTTACTAGCTAGGCTGATATTTTTGTGTCGTTGTTTTTTTGTTCTATTTGAGTTATTGGCTTAAATTTTTAAGGAAACCTGTAATTGGTCTTACTATTATAGTGTACACAATTTTTGTTAATTATATTTGTAACACTGTTGGTTTTCAATAAACAAAATAAAAAATAAAATTAACGACACCCACGGGATGAGAGGGGGTAATGCTATGCTAGGCCGGTATCTAAAGAAATATGGAAATCCATAGAAGAACTTATGTCAAACTTGGTTGCCACTGAAGTTAGGTGCAGGGTCGGCCTACTGACTGGCGATGATGACCTTATTTGGGTACAAAGTTTAGAGAGTTAAAAAGGACTTTAAAAGACATCTCGAAACTAGATATTTAGTATTACCGTCGCATTATTCGTAATTGGACTCAAAAATCAATTACATGGGTAAAGTATCCCAGCGCACACAAAATGTGTGTTATACCTAGATTGTATGATTCCCTCATGCTAGTAAACGTTAAAAGTTCCGACTGAAAAATTTATAATGTAGTGGACTGGAATCAGAATAACTGAAGCGGTACAATTACTTATTTGGCTTGGCGAACACCAGAGAGAGATTTTTTTATGAACAATGGGGAGACTCTTAATCTTCTTCATACCTGATGTTAATTATGATAAGGCTGAAGATAGAAGCTAGCCTCTCCCGGAATCCACTGAGGAACTGGCTATTTTATCTAACTGCCAGAACACAGCAATGCTGAATACATTGTTGTTGTGGCGACAGACTTAGAAGATAGTGATAGCTAGCCAGGCGGACTTACAACAAGTCCTACCACCAACCAAACCGAAAACCCCTACATACATAATATACCGAATATAATATGTACCCCCGCCTCGCTGGGAATCGACCCCGGGACCCCTGGATCTGATACCGGTGGTTGTTACCACTAGATCACAGAGACGGTTAAAAGAAGAAAATTTGTGCAGTAGTGGCCAGTTCCTCAGTGATTGAGGATTCCGGGAGAGACTCTCTTCCATCTTCAGCCTTATCAATACTTAACATCAGGTATGATGAAGGCTAAGAGTCTCCTCGTCGTTCATAAAAAAAAGTGACGAAGTGTTGACAGTAGAAGTTCTGTAACTAACCAACAAGGTAGACTGAAGATCTGGTGAAAGTCGCGGGAAAATAGCACGGGACCGGTCGTAGTGGGGATCCTTGAGGGAACAGAAAAGCTTCCTTTGGAAGAAATAGAAATTCTTTAATTGCGAATACTGGGTTTACAAGTTATTATAGTAACTAGTTAGATGTACCTTACAGTATTTGCCACCATTATAAGTAGGCATGCAAATATTTGAACAAAACAAAAAAGAAATGATAATTGAGAGTAATTTAAAAACAATACATTGATTTGGTTTACGGGATTTCACAGTACAATGTCAATGATGATGTAGGAATACATTAATTTATTTAATAATATAATATATTATAAAATGCCATGTAAACGGTTGATGGATAGATAGAAGATCATGAAATTATTATGGAAATTGACATGCTAGAAAAGATAACACAAAAGAACTGGTGTGCAGAACATTACAATGCATTACAATGCGCATGCGATTTATTATATTATAAAAGCCAGTTTCACTACTGAAGGTTCTGGATAGTTCATATTATAACTGACCATTTGACAGTACAACTCTATGAAAAATATGTCAAATTAGTTTCCATTTCCTATTCAGAACTTATAAGTAGGTATGTGGTGAAACTGGCCGTTAGTCTGGTTTCATGGTTTATAGTTGGCAGTTTGGCTCCGAGACCCCTTAATTACTCTGAGTTTAAATTCTACGAATTTACTTACTAGGTAGCTATTACTACCATTTTAGACCAAAGAATAATAAATTATTATTCATAAAATCACACCTTTATCTAGCTTAAAGTACGTTTTGTTATTGATACTAAACAACGCATAAACATTAGGTACATACAGTTTTGTTAACACGTAAGTAAGTCGGTTTTCCGACGTTTCGGCACCTTTTCAATTGCAACTGAAAAGGAACTGAAAAACCTCAAATAAACCGAAAAATTATAGTACCAAATATATATTTCAGCAAAAAAAATCGCACTAAATATTCCACGTAATTACATAATACCTCTGCGAATTAAAATATTAGGTGCTACTCGTGCTATTCCTATTCTGTAAGGTTCTTTTTTCTCTTTTATTTTTTATGTTTTTACAAACAAAGGCAGCAATTTACAAAGAATAAATAAAAATAAATCTCTGTATTTTTTTAAATACAATTAGATAAAGTGCCATCATATTCGGGAAATCTCTTAAGGTATACGTCCCTTAAATAGTTTATCAGTTAGGTTCAATCAGGAACTTTCCGGTCGACTACTAGAGTTTTTTTTTTGTAAAACATTTTTTCAATAATTAGTAAGGTAAAAAAAATACTTTAAGATTCAAACGAAAGACCTATTAATGTTCTAATTTGTGATATAAACCTTTCCTATAAATGTATTAGTGTTCAATGTAATGCACCTTAAAAACCGATCAGAAACTACCCTTGAAATAGATGCGAATTAAATAAATAACACCGCCTAATAAAATAAAAACAAGTAGGTGTTTTATTTTTCTCATTTTAAGAAACTTGGGACATATTCTATATAGTTGTTCCTGTAGCTCTATTACGAGTTTTGTCAACGATCCTCGCTAGCGTCTAACGTATAGACATTTGTATGGAAAACTGTTCAGAGCCCCAAGCGCTGAGTAGCTGAACTGAAAATGGTATTATGAGTTGACAATGTTGACATGTGACTTCGTCGTCTCAGCCATATAACACCCACTGTTGGGTATAGGCCTCCCCCAAAATGGTGGGGGGGGGGGGGGTTTGCAGGAGACGCTGCTGCCCGTCTCCTGAAGGCTGAGTCCCTTAGTCGCCTTTTACGACACCCACGGGATGAGAGGGGGTAGTGCTATTCTAAGCCGACACTACACAGCATGTGACTTAACACACATCAAAAAAAGTCTGCGATCACTCAATAATTTTGTTGCAAAATACTTGTTTTCGTAGAGGGATTACCGATATTTTTTTTAATTTGGTAAGTACCATTCAAAAGCTAGAATGTTCAACATTTTGTCTGCGTTTTTTTTATTTTTACTGATAAGATTGTTTTTACTTTTTGTATACCTAGTCTTGAACAAAAAGTTGTAAATTTTGGTTATTATGTATAAAATTATGAAGTAAATAGTTTAAAAACCGACATAGTTAAAACAAAACAATTCACAAAATGAATGAAATTTACAGTCGAAATGTTGAACATTTTAGCTTTTGAAAGGTACCAAATGAAAAAATATCGGGCAAGATTTATTTTAATAATCCCTCTACGAAAAAAGGTATTTTGTATGAAAACAAAGGCTCACAAACTTTTTCGATCAGTTTATGTGTTGATTTATGTTGACTTTTGTGGGATTGACGGTTTAGTTAATGTGTAATTATATATTTTTTTTATCTGATAGCACCAAGAAACAAAGAACGTACCTAGTTACCTATGTATTAATTTTAGATTGGGACACCGTTCGCCGTAAATATTTATTAAAACGCTTCAGATTTTATTGTATAAGTACTATAAGAGATACAAAAAAGATGAAAACAAAAGGGCAACTAGAATAGATTCAGAGCTACTTTTAAATTTGTAAATGCGGCTATTGTAGATTATTATTTCAAAAAATTCTGATTCCTTTTTAAGATTCCGTACCAAAATGGTAAACAGGAACCCTTATGATGAGACTTACACCCATATTCTAAGTCGTTCCTCCAAAACTTACTCGTCCTCGACTTACCGAAACCTTATTGAAAACCTCTTCAAAATACTCCTTGAAATCGGTTTTCTAAGTCATAACTCCGTAAGGACCTGGAGGAGCCAAAGAGTACGTAGCCACTCCGTGTTAGGCCTATCGCACACTACTATTTTTACCCACGACGAGGTTGAGTGGAGTGTAAAAAGTTTTGGAGGAACGACTTAGAATATGGGGGTTAGTCTGTCTATATCAAGGACTACTAATGCTATTAAATTGAAATTTGGAATAGTTTCAGATAACGTTTGCCCAACTATTTTGCAAATAAGTGTTTTTTTTTTGCAACATGGACTGAAAGGTTGCCGTAAAAATGCTCTACTAGCCCCACTTTGAAGTGGGGCTAGTAGAGCATGTAGGGTTTTTATAAAAATACCGTTCCGTCCGTTTACGGAGCTTCCCGAATGCTGCCCATCCGAGTTGAATTCGACGGGAGATCTCTTTCTCTTTTGAACGAACTTAGAGTTGGACTTACCTAACTAGATTGTCTGTCTAAGGTAAACGTAGTGGTCAACAACTTCGACTTTAGTGTTCCCAACGTCAACTGAAGTGGGTACAACATGGTAATTTGACATTATTTTCGTCTTTTCAATGTTCATCCTAAGACCAACGCGTTGGGAAGTACTACGGAGATCTTCTAGCATTGTGTTCAGGTCCTCCAAGGTCTCAGCCATAAGGACTATATAGTCAGCAAAACGAAGGTGTGTCAGACACTGGCCATTAATGTTGATGCCGAGTTCTTTTCAATCCAAGAGCTTAAAGATGTCCTCCAACGCAGCTGTGAACAATTTCGCCCTCGAGGATGACGGAATTGAAAAGCTTCTGGAGGACTTTGAGTATCGGCTTACCGCCCGCTCTCAGAAGTTCTGTAGTGATTCCGTTATCGCCCGCCGCCTTGTTGTTTTTGAGCTGTTTGAGAGCCATACTAATCTCGTACAGGCTCACGTCCGGGATAATTTCGGTGAAGTGTCGGGTAAGCTCGGCTATAAAACAAAACGATGTCTCTAAATAGCATACTTTATCAGAAATCATAAAAAAGTCATTTAATAAAGTATAAGAAGAAGAAGAAGACTAGAAGTGACTAGTTGGGCATATCGACAAATAGATAGCTCTTATGGTATTCCCAGCTTTATATTTTACAAGTGGAAGTTTGTAATTGGCCTTCAGTATCTATTTAAGCACTGTAATTACCGAGCTGTTAGCTTCCCGAAGATTAATAAAATAAAATATAAAAATATTGGGCACATCATGAAATAATTGGCCTATACACGAAACGCCGGCACATCGTGATGTGCCCAGGCAGATTTCAATAGGCCCAGTTCAACGATCGGCCCGCACAAAATTTACCTTAGATTGTATCGAACTCACCTTTGTCCAAACCGACATCAAGACAAAATTAATCATAACACTACACTAAACCAAACTGTACGGTACGGATATGTGCACGTAATTTCAATTCCAATTAGAGTAATATTGCAAACAATCGCCTCGGGGTTGACGTCATGAATACGGAATGTCACTAACGACTGCCCGTACTACCCTCCTCACCCCTCTCCATCCCCACAATATGGGTGCCCACCCTGTGTGCCAATTTTACAGTACGCGTGATATAACATTACAGGATTTAAGGAAAACACGCGGACAACGTCTTAATATTCTTATTTTATTTGTTTTTGACCATCTCTGGTTCTGTATTTTTCTTTTTGAAATACAGTACGCAGTACTCAAGGAGCCCGTGGTGCAGTGGTTCGGGCGCTCGGCCTGCGATTGTTGAGGTTAAGCAACTTTTGCAATAGTCGGTCACGGCATGGGTGACCAAAAATTTACTACCTCGAGCTCCTCCGTGCTTCGGAAGGCACGTTAAGCCGTTGGTCCCGGCTGCATTTGCAGTCGTTAAAACCCACCAATACGCATTGGGCCCGCGTGGTGGGTCATGGCCTGTTCTCCTTATCCATCCATACGGAAGGCCAGTCCCCAGTAGTGTGGACATAAAAATAACTGATGACGTCAAAATGATAGGTTGAAAAACGAAACGTCCTGTAGAATACAGGACAGTTGGTCAGCCTACTCCACAGCGTCGAAGCCTGAATTTTCAAGCGGTTGCCAAGTCGAATATACGAAATATAGAACACACTGCATGCTATTAATATGCAGTACAATGTACTACGCAAATATTGAACAAAGACCTCTCTGCCGGTACCGAAAATGAATTTCTGTTTTCAATTAATTAATAAAACGAATGAACCTATTGTTGCAAGTGCGTGCTGGTAAAATGTGATAAACAAAGTTTTAGAACTACCAGTGGCAAGGGGTCGAAATAAAGCTATGGTAAGATGGACCAAGAAAAATTCCCAAATCAAACTATAATAAACATGTAAAAAACAACATTTTGTTCTTTGTTGGTTAGTGTTTTTGGTTTGTAGGACTTGTTGTAAGTCCGTCTGACTAGCTGCCACCATCTTATCTAAGCCTGACGCCATAACAACATCGTATTCAGCATTGTTGTGTTCCGGCAGTTAGAGATAAGATAGCCAGCTCCTCAGTGATTGAGGATTCCGGGAGAGGCTCGCTTCCATCTTCGGCCTTATCAATACTTAACATCAGGTATAATGAAGGCTAAGAGTGTCCCCGTTGATCATAAAAAGAAGTGTATAATTAACTGATTGGTGACAATAATTAATGACATAATTATTATGATCTTTATGGTGGATCGCTGGAGTGGGATTTCTAAAAGGAAAGACGATGGGAATCGGTATGTAGAGACCCAGCGCCACTGGGAACTATTTACTTTTTGTAATGCTTCTTGCTTTGAATATACACGCATTGGTCCCTCAGTGGCTGAGGATTCCGGAAGAAGAAGACTTCCACCTTCAGCCATATCATTACCTTAATTAATGTTTTGCTAGCAGGACAACGGTGCCTAGAGAACAATTTAATATCTATTGTGTGATAAATATAAATCAAGAAAATATACTAGAAAAAAGCAGGGCGCTGACCAGACCCTGACAACCAGACAAGTTGCTTTGTTCTGGTATATTTTGTTGTTTAATATTTATCACATAAAAATAGCATTGTAAAATGCAAAATAAAAAAGTTATAAATATCTTTTGTGTCTCATAATCCGAGGCCTGAGAGGTATATGACGAAGTTGCTAAACCCAAAAAAAACCACTTCAAAGATTTTGGCTAAATAATTAAGCATTAGCGGCGAACTCGATGGAAATGAAGTGAAGTGGTCAGCATTTTCAGTCTGCGATTGTTGAGGTTAAATAACTTCACTAAAGTCGATCAAGGGATGGGTGACGTGACTATAAATTGATTTAGCTTTTCCGCGCTCCAATAGGCACGTTTTCTTTTGTTAAAGGTCTAGGCTACATTTGCAATAACTTACTCCTTCTAACCGATATCGGATCCACTTGGAGGACGATAGCCCATCTCCATGACCATCCAGCAAAACCTGTGCACTGTTATGTCTAAAGAATGAAGAATGTGACCTAAAAATGTATACAGAAAAAGACCAAAGTGCGCAAACGGTTCCTCAATGTTAGTAAACTCGGAAAAAAAACAATTTGTCATTTAGTTTTAGTATCTATTCTAGAAAACAAATATTGAATGTTTATTTATAGTTTAATTCAATACTTCTATTTGGTATTCAAAATATATTATTTTATGGAGCACAAAAAGTTACAGTACAGTATACCATAATATTAAGTCTTGTTAAAGAACGTTCAAATATTTTGACATAAATCGTCTAAAAGGGGTACAAAAATTTCACCTTTCAATTCGTACTTAAATTGCAGCCGACTGAGTCACGTCCTGTAAAGGTGCGTCCACATTGTCACGTACGTTACCCGGCGATGCGGACGTACCTTAACTTACTGCTGCATGGACAACGCTATTTAGAACCTTACCGTATATAAATAGAGTTGTATAACTAATGTACTAGTTGAAGAACTAGTTTACTAATTAAGTTTAATTTCTATCAAGATTGCTTGGCTATTTGAATGTCAAAAGATAACCTTATTCTATCTAGCTTCTAGCTTACTTCAAATGATATGAACCATTATAACAAACACGCGTTATCCATTCAACTATATTAATTACTACGTTTTATGAATAGGTACTAAAACGGTATGTGTAGACTACTACACATACCTATTTACAAACAATACCTCTTTACCCATACAAATTGGGTTATAAAGAAAAATTAACCACAGAACTAATTAGATAGGTACTTATTATATTTGTCTTTATTCAAATAATTGATATTATTTCAATAACAATGATAGAAATAAGTAGTCGTTTAACCATCAAGACAGAATTACAATGAAATTAAGTAATTCATAAATCTATTATCAAATTGTTATCACAGTTAATTACACTTTAATAGTTAGTTCTAGTTATTAAGATGTTATCAATATTATTTTGTTTTTTTAATCTAAATAGTAAATTATTTCTTCCTTGTCCGTAGGTCCGATTTCATTTTCTGGCCGGACCGGTTTAGCTTTGAAGAAAATTTTCCTTTTCTTTAATTGTACCCAACCATTCTTATCTTTCACTTCGTCGTTAGGTCTTTGTGTGGTAGTAGCAATGCCAGCATTACTTGGTTTATTGAGATTATTTTGTGTGTTTGTTGAACCTTCCGTATCAATTGGTTTGTTTTTATTATTTTGCTTTTCTAACTCTTTCTGTTTATTCATTTCTTTTAATTTATTCAAAAGGTTTGTCAGCTCAGGATATTTTTGCACAGCTATTAACTCTTTGTCTGTTAATTCAAGGCTCCCACGATTTGGGGCAGGCTTCTTCGTGGTTTTTTCTGAGTTAAATCTCCTGTCTTGTTGATTATAATTGGGATCGTCATCGTTACTATTGATTATTTCGTCATAAACTGGTTCTTTATTGTAATTGGTGTTGAAATTTCGATTGTTGTTTGGCCGATAATTGTTATTATTGTTTGTAGGAGGGTATCGCGGACGATTTGTGGTTATACCGCGGCTGATTGCATCTCCGAGAGAATCTAGCAATCCTGCATCAGCACCAGTGAACACATAACCTGAAATTTTCCATAAAATTTGACTTGGTGTTTTAGTATGTAGAATACAAAATAATATATCGGAAAACAAAATTCTGACTAAATATTTCGGTAGTAGATTACTAAAACTGTAAAATGAATAGTTGTAGGTGTAGCATAGATTTAAAGATTATATTTTATAGATTTTAAGATATTATTGGTTGAATTTGTGTTTTCAACCAATAATAAATCTTTAACGTAAAGTAATAGTTCTAAAAACAATTTATTGAAGACTTGTGTCCAAAATACTGAAATGTTCATTGATGACACTTCATTTACAATAGACAGAATTTGCTTGTGAAAAATACAATTTTAAAAGTTTTGACATTTATAATCTGAAGAGTACGTTTCATCGTATATTCCCTTTCTTGTTATGTTGGTACCCCTGTCGATTTCTGTCAAAAGGTTAGTTTAATTTAGGATAAGAATTCAATGCAGACTTTTTAAGTTTTGGATTCTGTTTTTAAATCATGCTCGAAAGATTAGAAAGCGGTAACAGTAAAATGGTTTTTAAAAGATGTTTCCAACACGTACGCGCCTTCTTGACATACAGGGGTACCAACCAAACAAAATAGAGAATATAGGATGAAACGCACTTTATGACTCTCTACACAGACATTAAGTACCAAGTACTACTAAGACAGTGTATCATTGTTTTACCAGAGGGTCTAAAAAGGACGCAAACGCAATATTGCTAAGTAAATTCCCTAACAATTCATTTAATTGTTTATCTTCTATGGAGTTTAGAACTGTGTCAGTGCCAGTGTAGAATAATTAGCTTTGAATTTTTTGAAGGCAAGAAAACTTACTAAAAGCGAATTCCATAGGAAATAAACCAAAAAATGAATTGTCAATGAATTCACTAGCAATATTGCGTTTGCGTCCTTTTTAACCCCCCAGATCAGAGATCTATACCTATACATAGGACATCTGACGACCTGTTTGGCGCAGGGGTACTAAGCCCGCCTTCTGCGCCGGAGGTCCTTATGTTCGATCCCCGGCCAGGACAAATATTTGGGTGCATGAACATGTCTATTTGTCAAGGCTGGGTGTTTATTATGTATGTTAATTATGTATATTATGTATGTATATATTTACAAAAAATAAGTATATAAGAATGTTTATCCGTTAATATAGTATCTATAACACCAGTTCTTCGTGAAACTTAACGTGGACTAGATAATTGGTGTGATTGTATGCAATTATTTATTTATTTTCACATTTTTAAGGATTTACAGTAAAGTTTAGTGGTAAAAAAAGTAAATAAGTAACACATCAATCACTGTCATTGTTTTCCTAAGCGTATTTTTTATATTACACTTACCTATAATAAAATACAAAAGCGGCACTAGATTAAACAAATACATTTTACGTCACCAACACACAACCACAACAAAATTTAAACTAAATTAATATTCTGCTACGCGCGATCATGGTCTGTCCCGCGCGTAGTATGTGGCGTAGTGCTTGCTTCTCACACATTTCTTGATGATACAGAGTAGTTAACTGCAGAGGCAAATGAGAAACCATGTGGTACGCTTGTTGGTAATCATCCGGAAGTTGAGGTATGAGTATACAGGGTTATTTGTAAACACCAAAAATCTCGCGGGGATAGATTACTAAAATCATAAACAACAACGTTTGTCCCACAACCTTTCCGAAAAAAGACAATAAAAAGGAATTTCCCTACAAATGTCCGAACAGCTGATCGAGTTTTGTATAAAAAGTCTATATTTTTTTTTATTAATTTCGGAAAAGTCGTAGAACAATCTTTGTTATCTGTGATGTTAGTAATCTACTCCTGCGAGGTGGTTGGTGTTTTACAAATAATCCTATAGATGAAGTAGATTCAGTTCCAAAATTTATAACGGTACATAATAACTACGCAACGATTTCAAGAATCAATAATGTGACATCGACAAGTTTGGTCGCGAAGCAGAACGTGAAAAATGAAAAATATGTGCCTACAACTAATTTATGCAAAAATATGTGGCTTGTAAGAAGTCCGCAAAAGGACGCATTGCTGAACTGGGGGCCTACCATCAACTGTAATGCGATGCATTTTAGGTTATTTTCAGGTAGTAAGAGTGAGACACCGCTATACGCGCCCTATGGCATCATCCCACTCTCACAACCTAAAGCTAACCTAAAATGAATCGCATTACAGTTGATAGTAAGGCCCCTGGTTATAATGATAATTTGACGTACCTATTAGCAATATTAACTTACCAATTTGACTTGGAAAGAAATCATTTCCCAGATAAACGCGCTATAGATCTTTCGTCCATAATCCTCAAAATCGCAGGCTAAACAGCCCAAAATCCTATATATTATTTTCACTCTAAGTATGTGATAATAAAATTGGCAAGAGAATTAAAGAAGAAGAAAGAAGAATTTATGAGGCAATTGCTTAAAAGGTTAAAAACACACTTAAAAATTGTATTTGATTCTCATGTTCTCAAACCATCATTTGTTATTCTAGAAAGTATATTTTTTGGGGACTTACCTTTTCGCCGATGTTATTTCTGACATGCGCATTACTCTGTGTCATGAACCAAAGGCAAACCTTTGGGATAGCATATTCACCTACCTCACAAAAGATAATAGTTTATGTAACTTCTTTTTACGTTTTATAAAATTTAATCAGAATGGCAAGTTATCCTGCAAATAATATTTTGGAGGCGTCATTCTTCAATGTGCATGAAATATTTAACGATAAATCATTGATTTAAGTAAATTAAATAAGTATTTTAATAAGCATATCCTACACAATAGTAAATAATATCATTGTTAAATTCATGACACATTTTGTGTATTGCCTTTGCGTACATATTACCTATATAAAATGTATTTTATTTTATTTTCAGATGTTACAGACTACACTTACGTCTTATTTATACTTTTTTGATATATTTTGTTATAATATACCACATCTATAAATATACAAAAAAACTGCTACTGTTAATGATAGGATAAAACACATACATTGGTTATCGAAATATTTGTCAGTTTTTCTGTACGTCTTGTTTGCCTGTCTTGTATATATTTTTTTGTACCTAAATATTTACTTATTGGTATAGTTTTTAGTGATTAAAAAAGTTATTTAATATAAATTAAATAGATAATACAGATTCTGGAAGTGTTTCTTAGAAGTGTTGAGATTTAAAATTGTTGATGATGTACACCAACCGCGCACGTCAGACTTGACAGTATGGTCTTAAGTAAGAGTGTCTTTTTATAACACAATGGCGGCGGTTTTCATTTTTAAAATGCTTAACCAAACGTGTTGTTAATAATACATATTACTGCTTTTAGTATAACACTTAAGACGCTGTACGGAAAAGGTATATATTTTTATATAAAGGATGTTTAGAGATGTTAAAATCTGGTACTAAGATATATCTTAAATGTATACATTTCTTTATACCTTTATCTAGATTTGTAATGTATACCAGAAACACGATTTTGCCGCGACACTTTTTCTTTTCGAAATACGTAAATTCAAGATTTTATTTCAAACGAGGTAACATTACATATGCTATTGGAAATTGGTTTAATTAGTGGTCAGGGGGCCTACCATCAACTGTAATGCGATTAATTTTAGGCTACTTTCAGGTAGTAAGTGCGGGACACCGCTAGACGCGCCACATGGCAGCATCCCACTCTCACAACCTACAATGAATTGCATTACAGTTGATGGTAAGGCCACAGGTCGCCAATAATATTTAGCATCGTGTAGTTTCATTTCTCTTTAATCGCTATAGCTATTTACTACAAAGTGATTTCTTGGTAGGTTTTTTCGCCTAATCTTCAAAATCTTGCTTCAGTCGTTTAGCGCCTTAACAAGTCTAAATATCGTTAATTGATGACATCAATAAAAACCAATAAAGACGCTTTTCACCCATTTTGAATCTAAAAAAGTCCTTCTTCATTTGAAGGTTTACTGGAATGTAATGCCTACTCGCCTCAATAAAAAGAAAAATAAATGTCGACTACTTGACATTAGATGCTTTTTCTTCTTCTTTTTTTTATGTAGTGGCTGTGACCTTTTGGATTTCGCCAATGACAAGTTTTTGGCGCGTAATAATCAAATACAACACCATGCGGACAGCTGCTGACAACTACAAAGTTAAACGGTTTGACAAATGACTGTTAATCTTTTCAAGGTATTTTGAACTTTTTGTCAATAGAGTTAAGTATCATTTTAACCGTGGTTAAATTTGTATCGCAAGCATAATGCTTGTCGCGTGTTGGTCGCGTGCGATTTCCACCTGTGTTGTAACCCCTTTATAGATCTTTTATAAAAGGCACATAAATATTTCAAATTTTAACTTTATTGTGTACGGCCAAAAGGGCGTTATCGGCAGCCGTCCTGGGATAAAAGTTCCGTAATATTGAACGATGTGAGTTTACCGGAAGTTGTATGAATAATCCGAATAATCCTTTTATTTGTTGAGCAGACATGCAGCATATTAGTTCAGTCACTGGAACCGAAGTGTGTCGAATTATTTTGTATCGTCATTCGAGTAAATTTTGTTTGAATACCTACAGATGTTATATCGAATTTGTACAAAAGAATACAGTTACTTTTTACATATCAATATTATCAATAATACTACAAAAGTTTAATTTTGTGTAATACCGTTTTCATTTCCGAGATCATTTATCACAGTTCTAATGTCAACAACATATTTAAAAAGTTTCACCATAAAAAACACTGATTAAATGACAATAATAAAGACTGTTAATATCGAATATGAAATATGAATCATCAATAATAATAATAATAATAATAATAATAACATTGGCATTGTCCCGTAAATGACATAAAATACCAGTGTACGCTGAGAAAAAGAAACATAATAATAATAATAATAATAATAACATTAATAAGTCCATCTCAGAAAAAATACTTAAATATACCGACCTCAAAGATGAAATTTTAAGAATTTGGTAACTAAAAAAAGTTAACTTTGTGCCATTGGTGCTCTCCAGCACTGGTGTCATCCCGAAGCAACTACACAATGGTATTAAATTATTAGACCTCCCACCAAACTCGTACTTTACAATGCAGAAGGCAGCAATATTAAACAGTTGCAGGATCGTCCGGCACTTCCTACAGGAAGATGCTAGCATCAACTCTTAGATATAAAATAAGATCTTCGCTTGGCGCGCCCGTGTAGATCTTTCATACCAGCTCGGAGCTGAGAAATGTTCAAAAAAACTAAAAATAATAATAAAGTTCATTTATTTGTCTCTCATACAATGGTTATACATAAAACATTTTTGGTCGATCTTAGATGTAAGCAGCCACATTACAACCCTTGGCTGAGAGACTGGCGCATGAGATAGGTTTGTAAAACCCGTTATATAGGTCACCAGCGCCCTCCACCGCGGACTAGGATAATGTTTTATGGTTACGTGATTGCATCTTTCATGAAACCATGGCAGTTGTGCTGGCCAGTAAAATAATTGGGATGATATAACTAAGGACAAGTGACAAACAAGTAAACAAACACCTTAACAGTTCTACTTACAATTTTTAATGGTAACATTGAACACGCAAAGATCGTCAATAACAGAAACAAAACTACATTTTATTTTTTTACAACGAAAAGTATCAACATTTTATCAGTCCCTCTATCACCATAAAACATTTCAATTACAAACCCCAAATCACATTTGGATTACCGTACAAAGCGGTAAGACTGACAATATGGGCCGCCACTCGGCGTCGGCGCCGGCGCACATTGTAGTGCTCTTGACATAATGGAGTGCGCACCCTACACGAGTTACTGACATTTCGGTCAAATATGTTTGGACACTGTCCGAATTGACACAGAATAAGTACGGACACTTCGTTCGGAGACACTTTTGACTTAAATTATTTTTTCAATGACGATTCGGACATCATAGTTAAAGCGGTTTTGACAGACAGTCAGACAAAAATCACAAAGTAATATAAGTAACAGTAAAATGAAAGTATCGGTCTAGGTAAATTAACCTAGGGGTATTACAAACTTTATATCTATGTGTCTCTTGTATTTACTATACACCAAGAAAGAGACGCATTTATAGCAAAACTGACAAGTTGTACCCCCCAGGAGTTTTTAGATGTTTAGAATTTGCACTTTGTGATTTTTTTACTGACTGCGCAGACTGACAAAACTGCTTTAATTAAGGGTAATACCGCCAAAGTGACCGAACTTATTCATCCGAAACGTTAGTAGCCCGCTTTAACTAAGTATATTGATGTCCGAATCGTCAGTAAGAACATTTAAATTAAAATGTATCGATTCGGACAATGTCCGAACCGAACTTATTCTGTCCGAAATGTCGTAACCCTATCGGTGTCGGCGCGCATTGTAGCGCTCTCGACATAATATAGTGGGCTGCGCGCGCAGCCCGCGCGTAATCCAGTAAGCCCATTGTAATTACTCGCACGCGTCATATACCCGGCAACGCCGGTTGATGATGTCAGTAACGGGTTGCAAGTTTTTTGTACAATAAGACAAAAATCACAACATACAAGTACAGTAAAACAAAACCGCTTTAATTGTGGTGTCCAAATGGTCAGTTATAAAAACATAAAATAAAAAGGTCGAACTTATTCTATCCGAAACGTCGGTAACCCTCTCAATGTCGGCGCGCATTGTAGCGCTCTCGACATAATGGAGTGGACTGCGCGCGCACCCTGCGCGTAATCCGGAAAGCCCATTGTAATTACGCGCACGCGTCATAACACCCGCCGTAGGTGGGTCAGTAATGGGGTTGCAAGTTTTTTTTAAACATTTTGATGACGATTTATTTGTTCAAGTTCCTACAAGAATTGGTTTCTAGTAAGTAGTACCTAGTGATAAATGTATAATGATGATGATGACTATTTTGTACTTAACTAGTTTCCGCCCGCGTTTTTCACCACAGGGACTTTAAAGTATCTGTGTTCCAAATTATATCCAAATCCAATCAGCCGTTTTTGTGAGTGATTGAGTGAGAAACATCTCAACTTTCATGTATTTTAAGTATCAGTTTTGTTAGGAAATTCATGCTATCGAGAAATGGTTCGTTTTTTTTATAAGTTAATAAATAAAGATATATTTTTTATGAATCAGTTAAAATTACAGATTCAATTTAAATTTAAGTAACATGTGATAAAACTTTCGACATGTTTTTGTATGGAAGCAACCCTTAAATCGCGACAGTGTTTCATACATTTTAGCAAAGTTCAAATAAACTTTTGTACGAATCAGCTGTTTTTTCTTTCCGAAAACTACTTATTAGTCTTATTATTTCTTTTGGAATGATAAATTCGAGAACATCTGTCATATACGTTATAATCTGCGGTTATGTCCTTATACGGGTGTTCAAGAATAAGGCAGCAGATTTATACCGAACCGGGCGGGGCCGGTAAATATTTTCCTTATTATATATTTTTTACAAATTCCTTACTCTTGGTTGGAAAAAAACTGCGTTAAAAAACCGACTTCAAAAACTAAAAAGCAAAAAACCACTCCAAACTCCAAAAACTAAAAATATCGTTTTTGAGTCGGTGCCAGCCAAGGCAAGAAAAATAAAAAGTAGAATAGCTCAAAGGCTTTGGCTGGCACCGACTCCATAAGGATTATTTTCAGTTTTTGAAGTCGGTTTTTCAACGCAGTTTATTTTTATTTTTTACTTTTTATTGTCTGTAATAGCTTGTTTCGAAAACTACAGTAGGATTTTTTTACATTAGATTAGGTTTCATGTACAGTCAACAGCAGCTTCGGCTTTACACTTTGACCTTGATAGCGCCCTTACATCGCTCGTAATAGCAGCTGTTTTTGTAATGCAAATGTAAAGCGGTATTGGGCTGTTGACTGTACATTATGAACAAAGTAACGTGAAAATGACATCGTCCGAGTTAACAGAAAGCCTCATGAAATAAAAACTACTGGACCAAACTAAATCAAAATTTTATGGGACCAAATTGCATCGGATCAACTATTCTGCATTGAACAAAAAAAATAATCACGTAAATCGGATCACAAATCTCGGCGTAATCGGTGTACATACATAAAAAAAAAAAAAAACATACCAACCGAATTGAAACCGTCCTCCTTTTTAGAAGTCGGCTAAAAAGCCATCTTGTTGTTTTGAAATCGTGGTATGATTTTTTTTAATAGATTTAACGGTCTCTCGCTGCGACCACTGCGCAGCCACGGGAGGCACATCACTGTCGCATATGTTGCGGCGTAATCGCACAATCCGCAAATCCTGCGCATTACCAATGTTATCAGCCGTGAACGGCCTTTGTGCTGCAGTATGACATTGTTTTGGGTACTCTATTTTAGAAATTGCGGCAAAAAGTAGATCGTTAATGCGTTTATATTGCTAAATTGTTCAATACCTAAACAAATGAATTTTAAACTTATAATAACTTGTAATTTCAAACTGCTAGAAATACGTATGTACTTATAAGTCACAAGCCACCAAAAACTTTTTTTCTGTCAAATATCATTCATCAATTGATAATACAACTAATAGGATGAGATTGGTATTTTTAATTTATAAGATCAACTATAAAAAACCTGGAAAAATAATATGTATCCTATATTTTTTCCACTTTTGTCTTGCAGTTGATGTTCTAATAATTTATAATATTTAAGCAATATATACAAAATGCTCATCTTTGTGCATTTTTTATTAGCTACCAGAAACCATTCTTGTGTTGTATTATATTTGTATTAAACATAAATTATATAATTCATGTAAACTAACTGCTAATTTGAGACTCATATTAATTCTTCAGTATTTTTCATTATTTCACCTAGGTAGGTACATAATATTAAGGAAAAAAATCAGATAAATTGTTTAACCTAGATTGGTTTTGCTTTCTATTACCAAAAAACTGTTTATTAATAAAGGTCGTGAGTGCCCGGCTTCAGATTGTATCTAAATTGTACTAGAGGGTGACAAGTCATCGAACAGTATTTATTTTAGAGAACATTTGTGGGGCGTAACAGATTCGATGCAACACGTCGTTAAGGGGTCGTAAGCCCCTAATTATGACGATTGACATAAAGGCACCATCTGTGGCGCGAGAGGTGTCGGGTGGCGACACTAGTTATGGTGAAAGTCGACGCGTGAACACCCGGTCTGGATTGACGCTTATAGAGTGTCTGCGATGAGTGCGAAAACTAATCTGATTGTGACTTTTTTTGTGGTCTTGATATAGGATAGGTATAATATGTAAAACACCCAATAACAAAAAAGTCATTAAAAAAACATACGAAAGTTGACTATCAGGTTTGTGTTTTTTTTTCACTGTTATTAAATTTAAAAGATATAATCGATCCCGGGACCCCTGAGTCTGAAACCGGTGGTTGTACCACTAGACCACAGAGGCGGTTAAGTTTATATATTTTAAAATTTAATGATGTAAAAAACTAAAATAATATAAAAGGTAGTATTATTGTTAACTCAAAGTTATTTAAATTATGAATTAATTGTTACCAATAACAATAACAACGATTCGGTAAATGTTGACATTGACATGAGGTGTAATCCAATCTTAGGTTGTGAAATCTCATTCAGCCTAAATATAAAATTCTTATAACAAATAGTTTTAACTTATTATTATTGTTTTTATGATTCAAGGAACTAAAATAAGATAACAAACCCAAAACGGAGTATTATAATTAATTGAAAGTTGTTTAAATTAAGAATAAAATGTAACATAAAAAGTCAATAGTGCGATTCGGAACGCAGTAGGACATATTTTTAGGTTTTAAATTTAAAAAAAAATTATTTAAATATTCCGAGCGTGCGAAGTGAAAAAATATACCGAAAAGTTTTCACATCAACTTTCATGAAACTGAAGAATCCCTTCAATATATTTGTCAACATACCCCTTTTTAAACCCCAAAAGCTAACCCTTAAATATTAAAAACATTTTATAGACACACGACTACATTAATACGCGCCAAAGCATCCCATCCATTACGTATTCACCTACATCCGATAAAAGCCTGTTTTAGCGTAAACAAAGTCTAAAGCGGCAACTATGAAAAGCGCTCGGCATTTCCTACTCTAATGGTATAATCTCATCTCTGAAAAATCCCAGGTAAAAAGCAAAACCAATATATACGCCATCAACGACTCTAACGCTGGAAAAAAACTGCCTTTTAAACGCTAAAAGGTATCGTTTAGCGCGGACACAAACACTTAGTCGGATTTTAATTAGTAAGTAGACGTCAAAGGGAATGCATGAATACTTGGCCGAAGCTTTTAAACCTGCCTTAATAGCGGCCAAGAGGAGCCGATGTTAAGCTGATTATGCCACCGATATGGAACTTTTTACAGGAAAACGCCTGTTTGTGGCGTGGAGCCAACCGCGGCTGTGCCGTATTATGTTTGAATTTTTTTAAAGGAATTTTTGAGAATTTTGCAGGCGGTCGTTTTAGGGTTAAGTATCAAGAGTAAACCTTTATCGCGTATTTCAGAAGGATTTCCCTTTCATATAAGTGATACTTTTATGGATTTACAAGCTTTGCAACTTTAATAGCAGGTGTTGTGTACTAAAATGCAATGAGTTCAGCAAACAGATATCATTTATAAGCTTTATTTATTAAAATAATAATATAAAAACATGAAATACTATAAAATACCTTTTCACCTCTCCAGCACGAAAAGGGCGCTTTTGGCGCGTAAAAACTCGAGCGTGAGGCAAAGTGCTTTTTTAATTTCTTACACAACTTTTTGATATAATTAAGAAATTAGAGTGACAAGGATAAGACTTTTAAAATTAATATGTGCAAAAAGGATACATATATATAAAGGGAACCTTGGGTGAGAGACGGAACCATTCATGTGCGAGTTCGACCCGCACTTGGCCGCTTTTTTTCAGTATAAAACTTATCATTTATTTAACTCAGCATTGTGGAAAAATTTTAATTATAGCTTTATGTCGTTGAATATGAATTATAAAAAATAAGATACACGGATACCAAAGTTTTGAAATAAAGAGTATGGACGAAATGAGGTCGCAGCATGATATAAATATAAAATATGAAAAATGAATGAAATCTAATAACAAATTAGATAAATACGATGGTTTTTTTTTATATAAGACGTAATGTTGTTTAATGTTGCCTTCAATGTTGTTGTTCTCACCTGTAACATTTTTCTCGCTGTTGTGAGGTGAAAAATTGTGTTGTGCTCGGTAGAAAAGTTTTTAGCTCCTCGTACCAGTGAAACCCTCGCTACGCTCAGGATTCAATATTTGAACCACTATATTCACTTCAATATAGGTAACTCGCCGTGAAATCCAATTTTCCAGCCTTGCAAATCTTTAATTGTGAAAGAGTAACAAACATTAATACTTCTCACAAACTTCGCATTTATAATGTTAGTAGGAAAATATTATAGTATGAAGGAAGGATTATAAACCTGTCACAAAATGAGTGGAAAGCGTCAATGACTCCGGGATGCGATTAGCGCGCCCGGTAAAACGTAATTACAATTAACGCGGCTTGACCTACGCCAACGGACTACCGCTATGTAAATAAGAAGACGTTTCTTAGCAGCGGCGAATGGGAAGCCAGCTCACCGTGTAGACTTTTCATCGATTTTTTTCAGGAATGAAATGAAGAGTATTTGTTTAAAAAAAGTTCCAATAACAAAATTTTTAACTTGAAGGTCACACAAATACCAACTTGCATTATAAAAATCACGAAAGTCACGAAAAAAATCTTAGAGATAGGAAGAGAGGATGATTACATATTATAGGACAGAAGAAGTAAGAAAGCCATTGCTTCCTAAATTTGGTTCGGGCTCTGACAAAAGTTTGTTAAAAATTATGTGGGGATCTGTAAAAGTGTCTGCGTTTCATTTTTACACATTTCCATATTAACTTTTATCATCTATTTCGACCTAATTACGATAAAATTTCTCGACAAAAGGCCGCCACATCCTTCACCCGTGGTTCAAACTTTCGTATTTTTTTCAAAACATCTAGAACTTCGTATTTTGTTGATTTTTAAAAGACTTTCTGTTTTCTGTTATTTTTACTCAGAATATTTTAAATCAGACATAATGTAATACAGTAATGTTCTTTCTGATTTCTAAAAATATTTTTCTCAACAGCGGAAGGCGCATTCAAAAAGTTAAAACCGGAGCCTGGCGGGAGTAGCACGGGGAACTCCGGAGGCTCATCAGCACTGTCCCCCTCACTGGGCCCCCAGCACGCGGGCCACACGCCCACCACGGCCTCCTGCCCCACGCCCGCGCGACGGCGGCATCGGACCACGTTCACACAGGTAACCTACAAAGTCCATCGTCAACTTCGAGGGTCGTCTATACTGACCCTATCACTGGCCACCCAGCACGCAGGCGAGACGCCTACCACGGCCTCCTGTCCCACGCCAGAACGCCGGCGGCATCGGACCACATTTAAATATATAACTACTAAGGTCGACGTCAACTCCGAGGGTCGCCGACACTCACTCACAGTCCCCGTCACTGTGCACACAGACTGCGGTCCACATGCCGCACAAAAAAAATAAAAAGATGAGTGAGATGTAGGTAGATAATATAAAAATATCTCTCGCTATGTGATGTGTCGAATGCTCTTGAACATTAGTTTTGACCCATCATAAATTACCTAAGATAAATAATACGATGACCACAGTAACATTCAAATGGTTTTGCAACTTCGAAACATGACAGGACTGACATCGCCCACTGACCCGATTCAATTTTGATATTTAACCCGATTCAATTTTGATATTTAAGGAGATTTTGAACTCAGCCTGTTACACAACACATCGTATCGATCGAACTGTCGAAATAACCTAACCCTCCATTTCTGTTACATTTCCTGTAGTTACTTAGTTCTCATTCAGTTCCCTGGTATCTTTGACGAATCTAATTAAATATGTAGTTTAGTTGTCGATTGTTATTGCTGCGTCTTGTATTATCAATCTACGCTGCTTTGAAGCTACGAAAAATAGAATTAAAAAAAAAATCCTTTTCTAAATATATTTTATATAGGTATCTGCTTACATCCGAATGATGGTTAACATTGAGTTTTGCTTTAGGCTATATAACAACTCCATGGCTTAAATTCGGAAGGGCATCTATTCTCCCCTATTCACTTTACCAACCTACCTCTCAAATTCAATAGTTAAGTCCTCGTATAACTAGGAATAAAATATATGAATTTGACGATTTGTGTACCTCTTTTTTCAACAGGAACAATTAGCAGAATTAGAAGCAGCGTTTGCGAAGTCACATTACCCTGACATCTACTGTCGGGAAGAACTCGCTAGGACTACGAAACTCAACGAAGCCAGGATACAGGTCAGTTTCAGTTACGAATATTTTGGTTGCATTTTAATTATTTTGCCCAATCGAGCTATATTTGCATCAGTATTTATTTTGTTATAAGGAATGTGCCTAACAGTGGCGAAGGGTCCATATATACCGATTCCTATCGGCTTCCCTTTCAGAAATCCCACCAATCCAATCTACCAATTCCACCACACAGTTAAATTCGCCATATTTAAAAAAATTTGGTCCGGCTTACCTTCGCCATATTTTGACCTCTCGCCAATGGTACCTAAGGAACCTGATGAAGTAAGAATTATGAAGGGATCTTTCTTGAGAGTGTAACCTTCGACTGCGTAAATAAATAAAATAAGAATAGACAATCCAACTTAAACTTTTCATTATTTTAGCAATCCAAAATACACCATAAGGGGAATAATCACAACTTATGAAACAACATGTCATAACTTTTCAATTGCCGATTTATAGAGGAATTTGGGGTAAAACGGACCACCCGCGGCCACTCTATTATAAATCGATCGCACACGTCGGCAGGCGTCACGGCACAATGCCTGGCGTTTCGTTCTTCGAATTGTCGAAATATCAATGATGCGCGAATGCGCCGTAATACAATTTGGAGCAGGCCCGAGGCGGATTGAATTAAAGCGCCATCTGTCGTCCGCATGAATGCGAAATGCTTACTGTTACTCGACAGATCCTTATCTCAGTTTTAAAATGCGCAAGCCCCACGAGACCTTGCGTTGATACATCAAAGTTATATTTCGTACTGATGCTTGCTATGATTTAAAAGAAATCGTCTTTCAGTTCTACAAAAATAATGTGCATGTAAAAAAGGTAGCATTAAATCAAATGTCACGTTTTAACAATAAAGATTCCGCGCCATTTTATTTCGAGCACATGCCGCGAGTGATGTTTTATTCATCATCGCTCCATCGTAGACAATTACTCTTTTCTTTCAAAAGCAATGAGTGACAAAGTTCTGTTCGGAAAATGAAAGGTTCCACGAAACGACATTACGGGGCATACATACCCGCCACGGTTAAAAGCATGTGAAATGCGCGTAGGCGAGCGTGTGTGAGTGTCTGTTCGTACGCGCTAGGAGGCTATTAACGTTTAGACGACGCTACATAAGAATGTAAACGTTAAAGACGACATCGACGGGCGCCCTTCGAGAGGAAATTTCGATATAAAAATACGAGTTGCGGGGGAGAGCGGGCGGGGGGCGGGGCACGGCCCCTGAGGCATTGCAATCCCATCAAATGGATCCGTAACGAAGTTAGCCGCTCATCCTCCCCGCGCGCCCCCGACATTGTCTCTGCCCTCAAATGAATTCTACAATTGGAAATAAGAAAATGTTTTGTTGGATCCGTGCTTTTTCAGTTTAAAGGCGACCGTTTCGTTCGGATAGCTCGACAAGCTCGCAGGAAAATGGGTAGGTACCTATCGCTTTTGTTGCGACGCGAAATGTTTCTGCGAGGGATCTTTACTGAATTAAGTCTCATTCCTGTTTAAATTGTTGTTCATAGATGCTTGTATTTACATTTGCAATTGTTTATATTTGCCAACTCAATGAAACGTTTCCTAATTGAATTCGAGTTTGAATTCTTCCTCCTTTGAACTATTAAAACTCTCATTAGGTTCTTCCGCCTTTATCTAAATTTATTGTAAAGTATAAATAAAAATCAAAAATTACTTTTTTTATAAAAAAAAGTAGTTTACTTCTTACTGTAATTTTATTTAAAACTACAGTAACTTGAAATAAAACAACTTTTACGGATATCAAACGCGCTATATTTCACGAACTTAGTTGTTATTGTCCGTATTTTTTGGTTTTATGGGTTTTTTTTATTTTCCCGACGTTTCGGCACCTTTTCAGCTGTCGTGGTCACGGGATGACTTACTTACTTAGCTTGCTTTTTCTTAGCATAAGGATAAATAAATAAATATTAGCATACAATCACACCAATTATCTAGTCCCACGTTAAGTTTCATGAAGAACTTGTGTTATGGATACTAGATAACGGATAAACATACATATATACTTTTTTTTGTAAATACATACTTAATATACATATTAAACATCCAGACCAAGACAAATAGACATGTTCATGCACACAAATATTTGTCTTGTCCGTGGATCGAACCCGGGACCTCTGGCGCAGAAGGCGGGGTTAGTACCTCTGCGCCAAACAGGTCGTCGGTCGTCAAGGATAGGTAGATAATCGAGTTACAAATAATAACTTTTCACATAGGCATCCATATCTCACACCACGGAAACTTTTGGTCATTTAATTTTAGTTGTATGGCCGTCAAATTAAAATTCTCGCATTTACGGTACATACAGAACCGTAAAAAGCTCCTTTTGACAAAAGCTATGTCTTACCTATTTATGTCATAAATACACACATTATTATTATAATACAAATATTTGGGGTAGGTAGACTAGTGAAAAACAACGAAGTTTTCAAACAGTATTATGAAAAAAGGGTAAAAAAAATCGTTATATTGGTAGTTGTAGTACTATTAATATGTACTTTATTTACACAAAATTTACTGCTATATTATCATTTGGAGCACGTCTTGGAACTTGAAATGATCCAGTCTCTTGGGAAATACAATTTAAAAAGTAACTAAAATAAATGAATATAAAACTACATGGCTGACACGGTCATACAAACAGCAATGATTCAAGTAACATAAACTAATCATAATTAAATGACGGAAAAACCCCAAACTTTCCAAATCACTACTAAAATCTTACCATAAAACGAACCGTAAAACGATATATCGGAAATTGTTTTTCGTTACAACGCGCAGGCGGATGTAGACTTGTCTCGTGAAAAAACTTAATATCCCATTTACGTTTCCTCCCCAGGCCATGGCATACATAAATACGTATATATACATGTATTGTATACATAGGGGTGGGTGTATCGACTTATTTATACGCTCGCTCGTGCGTGGGCACTCCCCCTTAGCCCACTCTACCCTCCCTCCTCTAATCAGTTGTAATCACCATATCAAACGACGCAGCCCTCATTCCCTCCGACAACGTGGTCATTAGGATACACCCATTGTTTGTAGCGTAGGATTTTAAAAGCGACATCTAGGGTGTAATTTCTGATGTATTTTATTAGGACGGTGGTGTTTGATTGTTGAAGCTGTGTTTTTTTTTATAAATATGTAAGGATTTGTTTAAGTATATTAGAATCCCCGACACGGTAAAAGGGTTTGAATGAATCTCGTTGATTTTATCATGTTGGTTATAGACATGATAAAATCACGTTGGTCCGTGCACAGAACTAGTTTTTTTCCATTTTACTTCCAAGCATAAGAAGCGAGCTACGAAAATACCCAAGTTATTATTTACGTTATTATTTTTCTACCCAAGGTTGCCTGAAAGAGATTGTTTTTTAACAACAAGGCCGCCTTTTGTATTATTTCTGTGACTTATGTCGTCAACTCGCGCGCACATACTTATGAAGTACAGTCAATTAAAAGCGGATGGAACAAAAACGATTAATAACTAGGTATATAGCCCGAAGCTTCGCTCGTACTGAATGATTCGATTAAGTATCAACTATCTACTAACATTTCGATCTAAGCCGATGCGATGGCACATTTAAAAACCGATTATATAACCGATTAATTCCATTAGTCCCAAACGAAGATAAAACTCCTGTAGGTACAACAAAAAATAGGAAAATATTAGGTACATTAACGGCCGGTTTCAATAATTTATCTCTAACAAGAGATAGGCCTATCTTAGTTACGTTACTTAGCAACCGCTGTTATTTCGGGTTATTTTGGGCTGAATAACAAAAAATATCTAGGCAACAAAGCTCTAGTAAGCCTATCTCTTACTGTAGATAAGTTATTGAAACTGACCGTATAAGTACCAGGGCAGCATAACCAACCAGGAGTTATTTATATTTGAAAAGCTATTGCATATAAACTGTCTCGATTCAATGAGACTTTAGATATGTTGCCCTGGTACTTTTCGTTCATAGTTTTCCTACTTTTTGTTGTACAGGAGTCTTAGTTTGGTATTAGTACTAATGGATTAATCGGTTTAGTACATAGGTTACAGTACAATTATGGTTTTATTTTGAAACATTACCTATTAAACCACATTAAATGCCATAGTAATTAGTATATTAATTAAATATTACCTACGTACTTTTCTATTTTCTGTGCCGTGTAGTGACGGCCTAAGAATACAAGTGTCACCACTCCCTTACATGCCTGGGATGACGTAAGAGTCGACTAAGAGGCTCAATGCATTGAACTCCTTTGCGAGAGAAGGAAAACTTGAAACAAACCCTCTACCAACCCGTCTGGCCAGCGTGGTAGCAGTAGGCTAACAGCCTCCTATGAACGCCACAATAGGCGTGAGCTAGGAGAGGCCTATGTCCAGCAGTGGACGTCCACAGTCTGATGACGGATGGATGGACGTACTTTTCTAAAAAAAAAAACAAATTTATCTTTACATTTTTGTTGCTGACTACATAAATAAATGATTGAGCGAGTTGAAGCTCGCAAATTAAAATCGCAAGTTACCTTCTCGCGCGCGCTTGCGACTTTTTCACTCGCCAGTTGACGAATAAGTCGTTTCTGTCTATTTTATGTTGTTTTTCATTTTTTGCTTGTACAGTCAACAGCAGCTTCGGCACTTTAACCTTGAGAGCGCCCTTACGTCGCTCGTAATAGCGACGCTTTTCGTAGTGCAAACGTAAAGCCGTAGGTGCTGTTGACTGTACTTGAGTGCAACGAAATGTTTTAATCATTAATACTAATATAATCTATATTAGGTACCTACCTTACATTCGCTCAGAAACTAACAACGTAAACGCTAGTTTAACCATTTGCTTTTATATAATAGGATATTCTCTTACTACTTGGTTCATATTTGAATGAAGTAAAACTGTTAAAAAAAAACAAAATAATGCGTGATCGCCTGATCTTTATCTTCCGGCCTAATAAGAATACAAACAGATCGCATAATACACAATGTTTAAACAAGCAGGTGTGGTTTCAAAACCGGCGCGCGAAATACCGCAAGCAGGAGAAGCAGCTGCAGAAGGCCCTGGCACCGGCGGTGCTGCCCGGCTGCAACGGCATGATGCGCAACATCCAGGGCTACCGCGGCTACCAGCCCTACCCGCACCCCAACACCATCAACAGATACCCGCAGGTAAACAACCACTTCAATCCAATTTTAGTTTGTTATGCGAATTCAGCCAATGTTGGCATAAATTTTTTGTCGCAACGGCATGATGCGCAACATCCATACCTACCCACACCCCAACTCCATCAACAGTAAAAATTTAAATTCCATATTAAAACTCGGCTGATCTTCCCTTTTGTATGAAAACTCCAATTTATTTTTGAAGATTTCGACCTGTTTCCTGGGGAAAAAAATTCAGAATCTGTCTGTCTGAGGCCTATATTTCCGGAAAAACTCACTAAAAATACACGCTGTATAGATACTGTGTAATTATACTATAGAAAATGCCTTTAACCTCTCTAGTGTAATCGGAACTCATTATACATTCCCAAATATATGGCAACATTCAAATAATAGGTATGTTCCAGATTAAAATATCTACGCAAACGCAAGTTAAATGACATTAAAAATAAATGACCATCGGTATGGCGCGACCGCAATTTCGCGCTCATTACCATACAGCGCTAATCAGCAGCGCTGATTACGCGCTAACGCGATTGCAGCGCCCGCGAAATGAAGCAAATATAACGAACGATGCGTATTCAGCGTTGCAGCTGCTAGAAGTGCTGGATTGCTGTATCACCCTACTATGTATGGAGAATGATAGGTATACTGGATTTAGAGATTTGATTATCGACGAATCATATCAAACTCAAAATTAGAGACGTAGACTAGATAGATTTAAATTCATCTGATTGTGGTAATCATTTCTCATCATCATCATCATCAGCCTGTCGCAGTCCACTGCTGGACATAGGCCTCTCCAAGTGCACGCCACTGAGATCTGTTTAATCATTTCTTTAATCATTTCTGAAACAGTATAAATAGTGAACATAATAAATATTCAATCAAGCTTAATGTTCTTAAATATTTAGGTACCTAGTAAATATACCAAAAGGTATCGGAATTGCATTAATAACTCGTACTGTGTAACGGATCCTTATGTTTATTGCAAAATCTTTATTAATAAGTCATTGAGTTGTGAATTGGTGAATTTGGTCTCCAAAAACGCAAAGCGACATTCTATCTTTGTAATTCTAATCATTTCCAATTAAACCAATTAATACTCCAAGATTACAAAAACCAATCAGTAAATCCATAATCGTACACACTATTACACATTGATGTAGGTACATATCAAAATCTCGTGGTCATCGCTCGGTGAGCTACCATAATAATGGAATAACGGCGGCGGGCGGCAGAGGTGTTAATGTGTATAAAACAGCCGGTTCATTACCGCCGACCAGCATAAAAGCGGCGAAAAATTAACGACCACGCGTCCGGTCGGATGTAGGCAAGTCATTTTATAGCATTATCTACTTATTAGGTCGTTTGAAATAGCATTTTTTGTATATATTAATTAATATCATTTTTGGTTTGCTGGTTATCTGTATGAAAGAGAAAAAGCAGAAATGTTCATTCATAATTAAAAAACTAATCGACGAATTTTATTTAGTCTTGTAATATACCATAGATTATATAATAATATACTAGTAATAAATATATTGTTATACTTACTTATTTTGTTAATTTTCTGGTAAAAGTCTCTAGACACGATCGTCAGAAACGACGATGATTAAACAACATTAAAAACATTTCAATTAAAATTTTAATTAAAAACTAATCGATTATAAAGGTTTTTACTAACATTCTTTTATTCAAATCGGAGTGTACCTATCTAATGCGTAGAGAGACTGCATCGCGGAATTATCATAGTGAGAAGTAGATGTAAAGTTAGGTCTAAAACGTTAATATCTGAGAAAGATGCAATTAATAACAAGTAATGTTTTCACCTCACATGCTCGGAAAAGGAGGTTATTTTTGCGTGGAGGAATTTCTGCATCGAAAATCACATTTCCCGGCCTAGGCCGTTATAATATTTGCACTATGTGTTCCGAATCGCACTATTAAATTTAATGTTACATTTTATTCTTATTATTAACTCGGAATTAATTATAATACTCCGTTTTGGTTTTATTATATTATTGTAGTTTATTTAATCATTAAAACAATAACAATAAGATTAAACTATTTGTTATAAGAATTTTATATTAAGGCTAAATGAGATTTCACAACCTATGATTGGATTACGGAACGTGACATAAACCTTAATTTTTTTAATTGTCTGTCTGTACCTCATGTCACTGTCAACATGTAATGGAATCGTTTTTATTATTATTATACGTAACAATTAATTCCAATTTTAAATAACTTTGAATTAACTATAATACTGTTATATAATTTAAAGCAACAAGAATAAGGTATGTTTAGAGTAAACTATTTGTCAAAAGATTTTTTACCGGTAGTTGACCAACTTAAAATATTCCTCGCTGTTGTGAGGTGAAAAATGGTGTGTTGTGTTCGGCAGAAAAGTTTTTATCGTCTCGTACCATTGAAACCCTCGCTAAGCTAAGGTTTCAATAAAGGTAACTCGCCGCGAAAACCGACTTTCCAGCCTTACATGACAACTATTATTTCCGGCTTCTCAAAAGACTTCAACGCATTTTCCAATTTACCTACTTATTTATTTACCGCATCTGAATGTGCCTTCTCAATCAGTAGTATTAATGTCTATTTAATTTCCAGCACCACGGCAGTTATGAGGAGCTGCAGAAGGACATATTCTCGCTGTCGCAGATGGGCGGCGGCTCCTACCCCATGCCGCAGGGCTTCTCCATGGGCCACGGCGCCAACATGAGTGCCGTCGGCATGCGTCAGGATACGATGAGTGAGTATGAATAAATAATTCCTGCCTGACACCACAGCAGCACCCTGACCGCCTAACGGTACAGCTTATGGTATCGCTATAGTTATCGACTTTTCAACCCCCCCTACAAGGGCTCTTGCTGGCGCCTTCACTTTCATACAAAAAATGCAATAGTGAATCCAATGGATGTATAGAAATATGTAGATAAATTTGTATTAGACAAAAATCCTATCGTTGGAGGGTTTTAGAGTTTGAAGTTTGATAGCTATAGCGTTAGCGTTAGCACAAGCTATACCGTTAGGCGGTCGGAGTGCCGGTCTTAGTATTCATTTTTTTTTTACTATCACTAATATTCAGAGCTCTCTGTCACAAATCAAGTAGTAAATTAATTTATAAAACTTTCCGCCTAGCCTCTGCAATAAATGACTTTATTTTTTTTCTCTGCGCTTATTGCGTTGAAAAGGTTTACATGTAATAAATATAGATTTCATCGCTATATCCTTAAAATCAGTGGTACCTACAGTTAAACAGCCTCAGCAGTTAGATAAGCAGCTGATTAACGTGGCTACCAGTCAGCAAGAAAAGTCTTAAGTCACCGAAAGTCCTTTTTCATGAATGCGTAACTAAAGATTTAAACGCGAAAAAGCAGTTTTTTTTCCAACATTATATACATATTTGACTCATCAACAACATTATAAAAGCAGAAAGTTCGAACACCACAAAGCGTCTAAGACATTTATAAATTCTTATAATAAAAAAAAACTCGGAATTTCCATCAAGCTTTTATTACAACCGTCGAGACAATTACAAACTTGTCTGTCGGCACCCGTTTTTATACAAATACCCACGGTAATGGGAAAACTTGCTCTGCCAGCCACCACTAACTCTCGCAAGATGATATTGAAAAAAGAAAAAGTTAATAAGGATTCGTTAAAGCCCTCTTTACTGAGGTCCGATGAAAAAATAGGACATTCGGGAGCAAAATGTGACATTCTTTTGATGTTTGGGTCAAAAACCTGTTCAGTTAATAGCGGAATTTAGTTTTTTATGTTAAAGTATAGAAGTTAATTATTACTAATTCAAGCTTATCAATTACTTTCTTATTATTGAAACTATTTGATGTTATTTGAATTTCCACAATGAACCGTTCGTCGGTCACCAAATCATTTTTTCGTTGTCGTCAAATCGAATAAAATTTTGTCGTAGTGGTCGTTTTTAATGTAGGACTTCATCAGAGTTACTGGGTGCGATTGCGTTAGGTAATCGTATTCATATGACAGTTCATATCGTATTCAATCGGCTGCAATTTGTATGGAATGACATATAATATGATACAATGTGATCTGTCAATGAATACGATTGACTTTACGCAATCGCCTAGACTCTCCTTTACAAGAAACTGATTTAAGATGTATTTAGCTTTATTGTTTTTTCATTGTGCCTTTCAAAAGTTATAAAGCCGCACGAATTGCCATCTCCTTACACATTCACGGGTCACAAACTCCAGTTACGCAGAGCTGACTGGATACGTTAACATTAACAAGAAGCATAAGCACGTGAGAGTTGAGCCCGATTACTAATCTCCTGACTACACGTCGAGTTAGCGAACTTACCGACTTACGGTAATCACTGGGTGCCACGTATTCGATGATTTAGTTAGTCGACATGGTAAGCAGGTCGCGAAACTGGTGAACTTGCCACTCAATTATTGTTGCCCACATTTCTGAAGTTTCACGCTATACGCGTATATAATTTGGCTGAGTGCTACAAGTTGTTTTGAAGTGTTTCATTTCAATAAAGAGTTCGCGCAAATGTTTAGGAAATGATTAGGATATTTAAGGCGCTACTCGGAAAAAGTATGGACTTTTTGATATAAAACTATAGCACGGTTACAGTTGTTACAAATCAGGTAATAACATATATATTTCTTCATACCTTTATCTAGATTCGTATAGTTTCAAAAACACGATTTTATGATTTTGCCTCGACACTTTTTCTTTTCGAAAAGACCTCTAAAAAATACGAAAATTCAAGATTATTCTTAAATGGGGTTACTTACACTATTGGAAATTGGTTTAATAAGTGGACACCAATAATATTTAGGATCGTATAGAAGCATTTTTTTAAAATCGCAGTAGTTTTTTAATACGAACTGATTTTGTGTTTTTTTTGCCTAATCTGCAAAATCGGTCTCGCTCCCGTGCGCGTCGTTTTCTCATTGCTATCTCGCTTCTGCATATTTTTTTCGAGTATCGCCTTAACGTTATTTATCAAATAATTTAAAATACGTACTACATATGGCAAATTTTAAATAGAAAAATATTGGAAAAAATTAACTCGGCCACAAGTCTCGGTAGCTCAGCGGTTAGAGCATTGAACCGGATTTCCAAAGGTCGCGGGTTCGATTCCCGTCTGAGAATTCACTTGTGGCCGAGTTAATTTTTTCCAATATTTTTCTATTTAAAATTTACCATAAGTATAAAAATAGCATTGAAAAATGCAAAAATTACAAAATTATAAAAAACGTACTACATACTTTTATGACAATTTGTCTTCACAGTCAAATGAGCTAAGGAATTTGCTCTAAGCCAAAATAACATCAAACATTTTGAATAATCCGTATAATACTCACTCATGTAAAAAGAAAAATAAAAAGCAATGTGGTATAATGTGGCTTTATACCGGTATATCACTTCGTTGTGATCTAAGGAAATTGCTCTAAGCCAAAATAACATCAAACATTTTGAATTATCCGTATAATACTCATGTAAAAAGAAAGAATAAACAGCAATGTGGTATAATGTGGCTTTATACATCACTTCGTTGTGAGCTAAGGAAATTGCTCTAAGCCAAAATAACATCAAACATTTTTTATGATTTTGTAATTTTTGCATTTTTCAATGCTATTTTTATACTTATGGTAAATTTTAAATAGAAAAATATTGGAAAAAATTAACTCGGCCACAAATGAGTGGCCGAGTTCCCGTCTGAGAATTCACTTGTGGCCGAGTTAATTTTTTCCAATATTTTTCTATTTAAAATTTACCATAAACATCAAACATTTTGAATTATCCGTATAATACTCATGTAAAAAGAAAAAATAAACAGCAATGTGGTATAATGTTTTATACCGGTATATCACTTCGCAATGACAAGGCTCGCTGCGTATATGTAGCCAATCTCGCAAATAGGAAAGGCAATAATACTTTTTTTCACGAGATCGTATATTTTGATAACGAGCGGACGCGTCGGAGCGCGAAACGCCGCGAGCGCAGATTCCTGCGTCGAAAAAAGCAAAAAGCCGAGTGATGGAAGGCATCGTACCGTAGATATTCTAATAAGAAAATTTCCACTACATTTACTTTGGCGGGCGTCCTCGCGGCGTCTCGGCAAATATCTTATTTCCTGAGGCGAGATTGCATCTTGAGAAAACGCAGGGTCGATTCCTTGCCTCACTATTCGTGTCTACCCCTCTTTACCTCGTAGCCCGTAGCTATAGATGTAGCTACGGTGCTACGGGGACGTGCTACGAGAAATTCGCGTAGCTCATTATTGGTGGTTTTAACTTAGTTAACTTTTTATTTTTATAGTAAGAGTCATTGATTGATTTTGATCGTTTCTAGGGAATTAGTTTAAGGATTTTAATTTTGTTGACGTTGTAGCCGGGGATTCGAGGAAATATTTTCGTATGGGCAAACATGTTATTAATAATTTTGTAGCAATAACTACTACTACAACAATTTAAAAATATTATACTTAAATGTTGTAGAAGTGTATCAAATAGTAAACCTTATATTACTTTGTGGCACCCTTTCAAGGATCCCCCTACATCCAATATACCTACCTCTACATTACGCAGGAAATACTCCGGGCAATAATAAGTAGGTATTCACGTCGAGCTAGTTTATCATCGATTTGCTTTACAGATGTTTATATTATGAACTAGCTTCTGCCCGTGGTTTGACCCGCCTGGTTCCCGTTCTCGTGGGAATATCGGAATAAAAAGTAGCCTATGTTACAAATCAAGTTCGGTTGCTTATTTCGGTTAAAAAACAAACACACTTTCGCATTTCGCATATTAGTTAGGATTAGGATAATTTGAAATTTAAGCCGTTTTAATGAATTTTTTGAAAAAAAAAAAAGTTTAACGAAACATTAATGATAACTCGAACATTATATTATAACTTTTTATTTTTATTATTAGTTTAAAAGTTCCTTATTCACCATTCGAATTATTGTAGAGGTTTCAGAATAGAAGTAATGTTATACGATTTGGAATAAGTATATATCCAAAATTGAAAAATCCGATGGAAACAAAACAGCAACTTTGTCTGAAATTAGCGCTCGTAGGGTAGGTGCACCAGTGAATGAACACCCTCCAGTGAATGATCAGAGGTGATTTTTTTCATTAAAATAAGAAAAGTAAAGATTTCTACCGAACGCGATATTTTTTTTTTTCTAAATGCTAACATTTTATTAGGTATGTGTAAAAATGGTCAAACAAACTTTTGTAATAATCCTGTAGTTACAATATAACGACGAAGTGTACGCGTTCGGTTGTATTCTGTGTTCGTATGAGCCAGAATTAAGGACTCGGGTAAGACAGTGCATTTTGAAATTAGCGTCGCTCACGTTATTTATTATTTTTTTATACACATATTTATTGTGTATAAAAAAACAAGGTTACAAAAACAGGTCTTAGTGCTAATAACAAAACTGAATCACTTATTTCTACCTTTTCAGGCATTTACACCAGATTAATAAAAAATAATAATAAAAATTCAAAAATAAAAAATAGCAAGGCAAACTAAATAACTAATTTTACTTATATTCTAAATATTCTTGAATGCTGTAAAAACATTTTTTTGCCAACCACTCTCTAACAGAAGTTCTGAATTTATGTATCATAAGTTCCTTAAAATGGTAATGCACATTAACGGTCTGTTTCAATAACTTGTCTATGGTAAGAGATAGGCTTACTAGAGCTTTGTTGCCTAGATATTTTTGTTATTCAGCCTAAAATAACCCAAAATAACAGCGGTTGCTAAGTAACGTAACTAAGGTAGGCCTACCTCTTGTTGGGGATAGATTATTGAAACTGAAAGTAAGTAACAGTTATTGCTTACTAGGGTTAATTTTGTCGTTGGCCAATGAAGTTTATTTCTGTATGCAGAACGCAAATTACATAATAAGATATAGCGATGATTATTATAATCAATAGAACTAATTCGTTTACAATTTCTCGTGTTTTATAAAAATTAAGGGGTGTTCTCTGGACCATGAAAGAATCTGATAAAAGTGCTGATAATTTTTAAAGCTCAAGATTGCCTAAGGTTTAATTCATTTGTGCACCTTCCCTATACAGACAGATGGACGCTGTGGCCTAAATTGTGTGGCAGCTACTTGCGCATTCACATCAGTATAAAATTTGCGTCGCACTATTCTCTAACAAAATGTAAGTTAGTAACGTATTCCTAATTCCAGGCATGAGCGCCGAGGATGAGTGGTACAACAAATCGCTGTCCGCTCTGCGGATGAACAGCGGCCACCACGCCAACCTCGCGGCCGCGCCGATGCTGCAATACCAGACCTAATCGCTGCTGCACGGCGCCGACTACTCGCCGGCGCCGGCGCCCGACTATGCACCGCCTTAGTCGGCGCGCAATGAACACGCCACCAGCGGCGAACACGAAACACGGACTTTAAGTGGATTAAGTAAACAAAAGACTCACGACTCCAACCATCATTGTTCAGCAGGACGCCCGCTCCACATGTTGGCCCCAACAGGCACTTACCTTGACAAATACCTACGTTGTATGTACAATCCCGAACTTCCCGCGGGGCTATTACCTATCTTTGCAACAACAACGCGACAGCAACGCGACAGCGATAAGTCACAACCACCATAGCAACCGCATGTATAACCATAGCAACCGTGCGTTTGTTTTGGTGATACGTGACTTATCGCTGTCGCGTTGTTGTTGCAAAGATAGGTAATAGAGGTATTTGGGAAACATTATTTCGAAAAGTAATAAGGTTATAGAAATATTTTATTATTCTATTTGTCTTTTTTTTCTATATTAACGTTTTTACTTTTTGAAATAACTCTCCCTAAAAAAACTGTACTGGGCGACCGGGAGTTCCCTGACTGTACCTACAAAACCGGAAGTTTCCGGTAGCCTACTTGCTGTGCAATATCCCGTGGACGACTAGCAGTGGGCGACGTTGTAGGCCTACAAGACTGTCCAAGGTGAATATCGCCTAAAGGTAGACGAGCGGCAACTTCCACGACTGTAGATACTGCCGTGCGATGCTGTAACAAAATTGCGTTACTCACTCCTAGCTTGCAAACGAATTGGCCTCTACTGTAGAATTTTAAAGTCGATTGTCATTTGCACGTCTTTTGTGAGTTCGGTGTAGAAGTGATCGCGGATATTGTTACAGAATCGCACCGCTGTACCTGTATTAAAAAAATATCTTCGACAAAATCAGGGGTCAAATTCTGCTACATCAATCTGAATCATGCTTCAAATGCAATATTTTATTTTTTGCACAGTTCTTGTTACAATGGCGAAGGGCCCATCCATACATAACGATTCCCATCGGCTTCCCTTTTAAGAAATCTCCAACGAGCCACCATGCAGATCATAATAAATTATGTCATTAATTATTGTTGCCAATTAGTTAAATATTCGTGCAGTGCGAGGCAGTTGCAACTTTAACAAAAGGATGACTTCCCCTCCCCTCCCCCCATCGCCAGTGTACAGTGTAAAAAGCACAACAATTAAAACGCGATTGAGATACGATTATGACTAAAACTTAACAGAATTAGAGCCCAGTATTGGTCCCTAATGCATAGCGGAAGTTCGAAATATCCCTCGTTCCCACTAGTACACCAGCACCAGCGGGCTGATTCACAAACCATCGGACACGTAATCGGATTCAAATTCTATGCTTTGTCTTATCTATTTTGAAGTGAATGACAGTGACAAACGCATACAATCCGCTGTCGTGAAGATTTGTGAATAAGGGGGCAGGTTCATTTGCAGTTATTCAGCTCTTAAAGACGAATGAAGACTTGTGAAGTACTGAGATAAAAAAGTTGCACAAGATCAACGGGTAAGTAAGCTGGGTATACTAATGAGGGAAAGAAGGAAGCGAGGAAAATATCATGTGGACCCGGCGCGGCGTTGAAATAAAGTTGCGGGTGCAAACAGCGCAGTTCAGAAACAAATTAGACACGCGATGGTTTAAGAAAGAAGGGTACGGATGTTAAGGTGCTGCCACACTGCTGTTTAAAAATGTTTACAAACGTTAGTAAGCATTTGCTAAGAAACATACGATCACAATGTAAGAAAATGTTTACATATTAGGTAATGTTAATTAACATTTCTTAACAAAGTTGTTAGTTAACAAATTGTAACAAAATAAAACATTTGTTATCATTTGGTTGTAAACAAAAATTCAGTAAAAAAAATAAAAGCTAATCCAATGAGCAAATCTTCTTACGTTTTCGTGTAGACGCCTCGGACCGTACCTAAATCCAAACTGCGAGCGAGACGATTTTTTTAATGTTAAAAATGTTTGTAAACATTTTCCATCGGTGTAGGAGCACTTAAAACATTTAACAATTCCTAACAGAATGTAACAATTCCTAACAGAATGTACCAATTCCTAACATATGTTAATAAATGTATTAGTGTTTGAAAATGTTTGTAAACATTTTTAAACAGCAATGTGGCAACACCTTTACGTCTGCTTAAGTCTATTTATCTACCCGCACACTTTAATTTTTTTTATACTGTAGGAATGAAAGATATATACTAGTATCATAAGAATCTGAGTAGTATCATTATTTTCTCCGTGGTGTGAGCCGATTTATATCCAAGCGCAAGATTACTTTACCACGAAAAATAATGTGAAAGTAACCGTTTATGTTTTTTAACCAAATATTAAACTAAACCAGCAGCCATAAGCGCACATGAGTACGCTAAGGCTTTTACGCTATTTAAAATGAATTTTGTTACAGATATTTCGTTAGCTAAAACATCATCTCAAGTGTCAATGCTATTCTTTAATATAATATTATTCGCTTGTATACAACGTCTTTACCTTTTAATTTTAAAACCAAAATATATATCGGGTAAATAAATCGAACTATTTCTAAATAGTTCGCAAAAAATGTTTTTAATGTTTGAAGGGTAGAAACGAATTTTCCGTTACCAAGCTGAATAAAACTTTTTCACTTTAATACATATCATATTATGATAATGTAAGATTTTGACCTCAATTTGAACATATCCTGGCATATTACATTTAACCATTGAGTTAGTTTGAGCTTTGGAAAGCACCATATTCCGCTTTTTTTAGCATTAGAAAGGTAAAACTTTCTAATGCTGAAAAAAAAGGAATGACGGAGCATCGAAAAAATTAAAATGAAATAAGTGATAAATTATTATGTCAAAGTGGTTAAATTCTGGGTCACCACATTTTAGTGTCTAGAATAATGTCATCGAGGAAGAAGTGAAATAAGTTGTATAATTGTAATGAACGATTTCCGGAATGTACTACTACAATAAATTCTACATACATAATTATAATTCCACAATTTATTTCTACATTGGCACGCTTTTCTTCAGGGGTTAATTTCTAATGCAAAAAAAACCGAGTATAAAAAAGTTATCATTTTATCAGTCGGCATTTACCGAGCGTTTCCACTGTTGCTAAGCAATCGCATCACGCGTCCTAGATTATAGGTACAAATAGTTTTAATTTCGTTAAGGAATTTGTTCCACGATATACGTAAATTGTGTATGCTAGTCATATTGTACAGCTATTTTAAATCATTAAGTGATAAGTAATGTATTTTCTTGATTGTTGTATTGAGGTATAATGTGTGGATTCGTACATTTGACAGTTCCTAAAGTACTTTAATTTTTGTTTATTTGTTTTTTTTTATGATTGTTGTGTCTTGGTCTTTAGATATAAATGATGATTCAGGAAGATTACATAATTCAACCGTTTATTTAATTAGAACTTGATCACTCAAAAATTACATCTTGATCAAACTCTTTTCAATGTATTACCCATTTGAACTTAATCACAATGTAGTTATTGAAAATTCAAATACACTATCAAATTGGCGAATCCAAAATATTGATTGCAAAACTTACGGTGTAAATATAACAGCGTTTTGCAATTTAATAAATTTCTAAGGTGTTAAACAGCTCAACGATATAGACGTTACCTGTCGATTAGTTAAATTATCCTTAAGAGGCCATTTCCATTTTAACAGATACCTATGCAAATCACGATCTAGTCATTTCTAATCTCCTACATATAAACTCAAAGTAGTTTTATATAATAAATATAATCGAAATTATTTTCAAAGTTTTGTAATATAAAATCCATTAATGATTAAGACTGTTTTGAAATGTTGATTCTCCGTCGATGGCCATACTGTGCATTCCATGTAAATATAACATAAGAAAACTTGTCTAAATAATGAACATGTGTAAAATTAAATAAATTGTCTAAAATATATTGGTTTTACTTTACTTTTCTCGGTTTTTATACAATCATTATAGAGTGAAAGTGCCTAACCCCCCGTTTCCACTGGCGAAACATTTCCATGAAAACACGTTGTAAACGTATAATGGGGCCACTGAGAGAATGTATCATTTGACAGCTCCTAGCGAGAGCCATTGGACATTCGCAGCCTCACTATATTTGACAACATGTTTTCTTCTAAATGTTTTGCCAGTAGAAACGGGGAGTAAGAAACCCAAATCTTGGGGGTATTCTCCCATGAGAATCTAAAATTGTAATTTGAAAACTTGGCTTAAAGCATACCAAAAACCTAAACCTTAACACTTGCCGCATTATGGCATTAAGTTGGCTGCAAGCTATGCGAAAAGTATTAGTCTGGGCCAAAAAAAATTATAGACTCATCGACAGGAAAAAAAATAGTCACTGTAATAAAACAAGTATTTCCTAATAAACTATTTAATGACCAATTATTAGCAAAGCAACTGAACTAAAACAAAACCCATAGCTTCTTCACTCGTCGACGTCGTCGAACGGCTTAAGACGTGCGTAGTGCGGATTGGTGACGCTGAACCGATCCAAGTAGCGGGTGAGATGGGCCAACACTACCTTGTCGCCCGCCACTGACTGCCAGTACGACTGCGACTGACCGCGCTCCTTTGCAGACTGACCACACTCCTGTGGAAATAAAGAAATATGATACTAGGGAATACCATGAACCAGCTGTGTAGTGTCGGCTTAGAATAGCACTACCCCCTCTCATCCCGTGGGTGTCGTAAAAGGCGACTAAGGGACTCAGCCTTCAGGAGACGGGCAGCAGCGTCTCCTACAAACTTGGCCATACTGCGATCGCCAACCCGCCTGCCAAGCGTGGCGATTATGGCAACCCCCACACCCTTTTGGGGGAGGCCCACACCCAGCAGTGGGTGTTATGTGGCTGAGACGACGACCATGAACCAGAAGTTTTAGTAAACAAGTGCTTAATTAAGCTTTTTAGTTCTTTTTTTTATTTTAGACTGGGCAAGTATTTGACCACCATCTTGTTTTGAAACAGGATGTGGGCTAGGATGTTACGTACTTGCCCAGGAAATGCCTATGCACTTTTGCCTTGAAGAGGACAGGGTTGTAGGAATCGTGGAACACATAAGCAGGCAGCTCATTCATTTCTTAGTGGTTCGCATAAAAAATGATCAGCAAAGCGCTTGGTACGGACCGTTGGAATGTCACCGACGACGTACAGGTGATAAGCTAACCTGCGCCTGGTAAATAATAGTAATAATAGTAAGCGCAACATGGTAGAATAATTAGCACGTACGATGCAATGATATTTGCCATTTAAGGAATTGGACATAGTAACCCAGCGCGCATTGATTTGTAATTTGTATGATTAGTGACTAATGTCAATCATACCAAAAATACACATAACGTTTACACAGAATGTCAAAAAATAAACTCCATAAAGAACTGATTAATTTAAATTACAAAAATAATCATTATAATGTCAAATAAACTTCATCTTACTGAAGGAATGTCCACCGCTGCTCTGAATATGTTCACCTGAAATAACATATAAACTAAAAAATGGGTACTTATTCCAGTAATTTACAGTTTGTTTGTAATAGCAATATAATAAACTTACGATATGTGAACAGCTCGTTTTCGAAATAAGGTTTTCAATTACTGAACGGAATGTGCAAAGATTTGGAGCATCCTAAAAAGAAAATGCGGTTAATAACTTCTTCGTTCGTTCTCATAATGATACAATTGAAGTCCTATTTAAAAAACTATAACAGATTGAGCATTACGATTCGTTTGCAAAAATCAACAACACTTATTTATCGTAATCCTAATCCTAACTAGCTAAACTAACTAATATTATGAATGCGAAAGTGTGTTTGTTTGTCCTTTGTTCACGCCATAACTAAGCAACCCAATCGACTTGATTTTTTTAAATAGAGTTAGTTTTTTTTTTATGGATGACGGGGAGACTCTTTTCCTTCATCATACATGATATTAAGTATTGATAAGGCTGAAGATGGAAGCGAGCCTCTCCCGGAATCCTCAACCACTGAGGAACTGGCTATCTTATCTCGAACTGCCGGAACACAACAATGCTGAAAACATTGTTGTTATGGCGTCAGGCTTAGATAAGATAGTGGTAGCTAGCCAGGCGGGCTTACAACAAGTCCTACCACCAACCAAACCAAATACAATATGTACCCCCGCTGGGAATCGAACCCGGGACCCCTGGATCTGATACCGGTAGTTGTACCACTAGACCACAGAGTTGAAAAGACGGAGAATAACATAAGCTACTTTTTATCTCGATATTCTCACGGGAACGGGAACAACGCGGGGGAAACCGCGGCTGGCCTCTAGTAATTAATGTTTTCAATCCTTGTTTTCAATGTAGCTAAGTAATTCCATTATGAATTTCAAGGAATATCCTAAAAATTCAACTTACGTTCAACTTCATACGACAGGTTTCCTCAGAGAAGCACGTGGGTATATCAGAGAAAAGTCGGGAAACCTCATGCAAGGACATACGGGAACCTATCAAGTCTTGAACCTGGGACATTAACATTAGTGTGATTACAACAACGAGACGATTAGCTGCAAAATATCATCATTATCAGTCTGTGTGTGTACATAATGGAATGGTTCTAGGATGGCGACCGTGCGCCGGACGAGGTCCGTGCGTAGGCCACCGACAAAGTGAACCGTCGATCTGGTGAAGGTCTCGGGAAGCCGCTGGACCGATGGTGGAGATCCTTGGGGAGGTCTATACCCAGCATTAGGTGCTGCTGATATGATGATGATGATGAAAAAAACTATCCTCGCTATCGTTTGGGACCTCGTATGAAAACGAGTAAAGCGCCTCAATCGATTACTACCTATTATATAACTATTACTTGTAAACGGGAATAGAGTGTAATGTAATATTGAAAATGGTCACCGTGTTGATATTTTGGTCATTGATGTCCATGAGCAGATCGCCTAAGGTATCCTGGTAGATCGCCGCCATCCAGGGCTGGACGAAGAACTCGAACAGGTCGTCGATCTCCTTCGACTAGTTGCAACAACAATAATAATATTACATTACTTAGTTCGTTAAGAACTCTTGTTAAAGATACTTGAAAACGAAAAAGCATTAAACATGCCTAGAAACTTTAAAAAAAAATCATAATGATCAAGACTATTAATTATTTTAGTGATTATTCACACAAATATTTAACTCTACATAGAAGAATGGTGGATTCATTTTTATGATTTCTAGTTGAATAATATTGGGATCCTCATACATCTTTATCCCCTGTTTCACCCCTCCAATGTTTATTTTCGCAAAAGTTGCCTTGAATCCAATAATTGGGTTATTGCTCCAATTTCTCCATCATACCAAAACTCATAATCAGATAAAAGACGAAAGACAAGTGACATCAAATTTCTTCTTATTTACTTCAACAAAATACCCTTCCACAAACATCTCATTCAAATTAAATCACCTGAAACCGATACAGTAGATGGTGGAAGAAAGCCTCGTGCTTTCCATAAAGCTGGGATATTAGTTCGGGAGAGAAATGCTTCTTGGACAGGCACGTGATGGCTTCGACGCAGTGCAAATTGTTCAGCTGCAGGTGAAAGTAGTTGCCTCGCTTGTCCGTGATTAGCGTATGGCCCTAGATAACAGAGATAGAGTTTTATTTAGCTTGGAAGAGTTAACGAAAGAGTTTTCAAGAATGTCATTGAGATACCCAGTCTATTTTTTTTTTTTTTTCAAATTACCTACTAAACTACGTACTTATTCACAGGACCCAAGAAAAAGATTAGAAAGAGCAGGGCACTTTGCCATAAAAACGTGAAGAAATACAAAACCGTACAAAGGGTAACTCAAGATCCATCACAGTCCATGCTATGGACTGTTCTTGCTTTTCGTGCAAAAGCGTGGTAGATTCACTCGCCTAGTTTCTACTTTTAAGCTCATTCGTGTATTCTGTGGTTAAATTATATAAAAATAGTTACCTGATGTGGCAAAGACAGCTGCACCTCCATAGGTATGATCGGCCCAGGTCTCCGCACCTGCAGGTAGTGGAGCGGCCCCGGCAGTACCGAAAATTGCACTATCGGGGATTCGAATTTCATCACCGGTTGCCACCTGTGCCAAACTCTTATATTTTAATGTCTTTCAATATTTGTACTATGACTGAACTTCCCAATGTTACCTGCTGTTTCCGAAGTGTCGTTTTAACTTAGAATAGCACTACAATATCGTTCAATTGGTAATGTAGAAGGGACTGAACTTCATATCCCAAAAAGAGGAAACTAAAATCTTGACGACTGCATTCGCCGAATCAATAGGATTTAAACGCTTAAGAGCAAGACAAATAGGGGTTGGTTGTGATGATGGTAATGATAATAATAAAGTACTTAATGGAATGGAAGAGATTATTTTAACAGACTGAATTGTAAAAGATATACATTACCTTCTCGAAGAGCCAGGTGGTATACTAGAAATACTAGTGTGGGAACCTTTAAAACTGAAAAACGAGAAGAAATTATATAAAGATTTTTTAATGAGTTGCCAAAGTAACTTTATCAGTTTGTCTGTCGAACAGAATCACTGAACCAATTTTCAATGTAATTAAATCAAGAAGCAGATGGGCTATGGCAAGCCAACAGCCAAAAACAATACATATAAGTTTGTTTAGTTAGAGAACTGCAAAATGGGCTACTTGAGAAGGCACTTGTTCCTTCAAGCCTCATCATCTTAAGTTGAGAGGCAGTAGTTTTGGAAATGCTACGCAATATCAAGTTTGAATTACTTTCTCTCGAATCATGCGAAACAGAATTATAATAAACTAGCGGCCGCTTGCGGATCATCCACGTAGTTCCCGTTCTCGTGGGATTATCGGAATAAAATATAGTCTATGTTACTCGGGGTTCTTGCAGCTTCCCAATGGTGAAAGAATTTTTCAAATCGGTCCAGTATATTTTCGGAGCCTATTCAACTCAAACAAACAATCAAATCTTTCCTCTTTATAATATTAGTACAGTTCATCTGTATATATACCTCAGAAATAGCAGTTTTCTCACCTTACAAAACTAGTGCTAAACTTGACAAAAAGTTCTGAGTTGGCGCGGCTTACGTTCGGATCAGACAACTGAAACGGATCCAGTTTGTTCAAGAATATTTTCGCCAACTGAAACACCACGTCAAAACTATATTTTTAAGATGCCTATGGTACTTACATTTTTGTATTTAGAATGCTATATTTAACAAACAAACTTTTATCAGAAGTAAAACTACTTTGCTCGCTTCTACTGCTCGCTCAACCATGTGAGTACGCCGGTAGTACTTGCAGCAGGGGCCAGCACTGTAGTTGTAGAGGTTAAATTTGTTATAAATATACATAGTGATAATGATGATAATGACAACACTAGCGATAATGATAGCAACAGCGATATCAATGGTGATGATGGTAATTGGGATGTGATTACGGCTGATTTAAATCATCTAATTTAAAGATAGATAGGGATAATGATCATAAGGGCAAACGTGATATTCACAGACCTATATCGAGATAGACGGTAAAAGTGTACCTACCTTGCGTGCGAAAAGTTAGATCCACGGTCAAAGTTTTCTGACCTAAATCAGTCCGCTTGAGACCATTGCCATTGTCACTGGGAAACGTAAATAGTTAATTGTGCAGTGCTTTCTTGCAAGAGCTCTAGCATAGAGAACTAAGTCTCGCTCGTGACGTCATCGTAGGTGCGAAAAATGCGATCCGCTATATTCTCATACAGTTTGAAGCGCTCTTTTCGTCTATCTCGATATAGGTATGTGGTGATTACTGCCTCAAGTCAAGCTCTAAATTATAATTGCTCTAAAAGTAATTGTGTTTTAACCGGTCGGCGTAGAGGCAACGCGAGTACTTGCAGCAAGGGCCGGCGCCACAGAATAAAATATATACTGTGTCGGCGCCGGAGATGTAGGGTCATTTTATTCAGATATCGATAATTAATTAAGGACAACAATAACGATAATGATATCACTAGCAATATCGATGGTGATGAAGATAGTTGTGATGACGTGTAAGTGTTTACAAACCGATTCTCCCACGGCTTCAGAGCAAAAGTACTTGTGCCATAACCGGTCGGCGTAAAGACGCTGGGAATACTTACAGCAAAGGCCAGGCGCCGTAGTTGTAGGGGTCAAGTTTGTTATAAATATAGATAGCGATAATGATGATAACGAAAGCAATAGCGATAATGATAGCAGTAGCGATACAAATGAGGATGAAGATAATTGTAATGTGATTATGTCTAATGGCCGATTTCAATCATCTAATTTAAAGATAGATAGCGATAATGATCATGTGAGCGAAAATGAAAGTCAAGCTCTAAATATTAGATGGTCAAGCACAAACCGATTCCCCCACGTCTTCAGAGCAAAAGTACTTGTGCTGTAGCTGGTCAGCGTAAAGACGCCGGGAGTACTTGCAACAAGGGCCAGCGCCGTAGATGTACGGGTCGTTTGTTTCGAACTCAGGACCCACCACGAGCCCTCCGTCGTATACTAGTCCGCACTCGTTTATTGCTGATCCAATGTAAGGGTACAGTTAAATGGGTAATGGGCAAAGTCCGGTAGACAGGTAAATAGCATTGATGATCGTAAAAATAAATACTTATTATTCGGATCTTTGCCTAATCAGATACACGAAAATTAGTTTCAATATTTTCCACCTGAGCGAAGAGAAGCATGTGTTACTTTTTGTAATACCTTTGTAGCTTGTCTATTTTTATTGTAGTACTACAACTAACTATAGCTTTTAAAGCAGCATTCGATTTTAAATCACTTTGTAATTTAACATTAATTGCTGCATTCAAAAAAGTTTTGATTGAACTGACTGAACATTGCGCAAGGTAACTGATTAATAAAAAAAATATTGAATGCGGTTAAGTGGTGTCGAGGAAATTTTTAAGAAACTTCTAAGAATATGCTTATTCACGGGTTACAAGAGTAATAAAATAACTACAGTTCCCACCTTTAAAAGCATTGATATCGATAGCCTTCGATCCGTAGTAGAAGAAGGCGAAGCAGGGCACCTTGACGATGTGCAGTGGCATCATGAGGTGCACCGTTTCTATCCGTGAGCCAACCTGATGCCACCCTGCCAATGTACTTTGCCGCAAGACGCGGATGCCTAGCTTCTCTAGACTGTATTGTATTCTGCTATCCACCTGAAAAGTCAGCTGAATTTAAGACTGAAGTAAGTGCTAAGGACTATTTCTAGGACGAACAGTAACACGAGAAGAGGGTGCCTAATCCAGCCATCCAAGATTCAATCCAATCCAGCAGCATAAAGAACTCTGCTGGATCGGAATGTGCTATCCAGCTGAAAAGATTATCTATATGAAGACAGCGGGCGCTCGCGTTTTCGCCTGCGTGGTTCCCGTTCCCGTGAGAATATTGCGATAAAAAGGCCACTATATTCATAACCAGGCTATATACTATCTGTGTACCAAATTTCATCCAAATCTGTTCAGTATTTTTTTAGTTTATTCGTTGCAAATAAACAATTAAATCTATCCTCTTTATAATATTAGTATAGACTGAAGTCCATGCTGAGGAATATTTCTAGGATTAAAAGGGAAAAAAGGTAGGAACAACCAATAGGGCGAAATGGCAGAAGATGGTGGAGCTACATCTGCTACTCGTAATGCTACCACTTGTTGACCACGACTGAAAACTGAAAACAGGGATATGATGAGATGACATGATGATTCCTAAGAGTGTTCCTATGCAAAGACTTGACTCTAGGTCACAAAAAACAAGAACATGATGTAATTTTAACTATTATTTTAATATAGCGTTCAGTAATTTGTCAGAGAAACATAAAATGCGCGTATTTTCCAACTATGAGGAAATGCTATGGGATGTACAATATCTTTCTTGTGTTTTGAAGAAAAAAGAAACTTATGGAATTAGGAAACAATAACTCCTGACCGTCTCATTATTGAAGCAGTTGACCCTCCGTCTATTGCTGTCTTCAGGCGGGAACGGCTCCACGAAGGTGATCTTCTCCGCTGCCAGCCCGAGCTCAAGCAACGCGGCAAGGCAGTTGTATGCCTCGACACACTCGCCGTACACCACCACGGTGTTGTCGCTACTGAGGCGCCTCTGCTCTGACTCTTCTAAGTATAAACAACACAGTCCAGTTTTAATAAATACTTCGGACAGTCTCAGCTACTATCAGTTACTACCATAGACAACACAGCTCAATAGACACTAGATAGCAGGGCCATCCGTTCACCAAGCATAAGTGTTGGTAGCACATAATGGGCCCTCATCGCATTGGCTAAAATTATTGTCAATCTTGTCAATTTTAACCAATCCAGCACTGGGCTGGATCGATTCGCTGTATAACTGTACTGGAATATTGTGAACCACGCATCAATCGCGCTTACTTTCTTCGCTAATCATCCTGAGCAGCCTCCGCATGCAGACGTTGGCCTCGTACAGTGAGTTGATCAGCATCAGGTTGTCGGGGTTGTCCGGGGGAAGGCACACCTTATCGGGTAGGTACTCTGGGTTGTCCATGAGAATCCGCTCACATGGCTTGCCTTTCCTGATTTATGTTGAATATTTAGGTATGAAATAAAAAATCTACGCCACCTACTCCGGTACGGTAGGCTGATAATGATATCGTAACTTCTGTTCCTAATAATTCTGGTTTGAAATAAAATTAATAAAATTTGAAGTATTCTTGCGATCATGAATGTACGATTTGACAGTTTCAGATATAAGGTCTGTTTAGGAAGCACATTGGAATTGTTTGCAAAATAGTTACGTGAATAGCCTACTGAAAATGATCCTTCTGCATGCTAAAATGTCAATAATATTTCGGCATTTGTGTGATCGCCAACCTTAAAATTAACGGTTCCAACAAGTAGCAAATAGTAAGCTTGGGTGTATGGTATTTTGAAACAGATTAACAATTATTTTCTCATTATTTGTTGGGTAAGCAATAAAGAAAATTATCTTTTGCTGCAGCTGAAGAGAGACAAAATTATTTGGTTCAAAATACTATAAAACACAATACTAACTCCACCTCCTTCACCAGTTCAAGACCGTCATGTAAATATTCCGGGTGCTGGTACTGATGACCACACGTCAGCACCAATTGATCGTAGAACTTAACACCACCTCCCTTCAAATGAATGCACTTCTGTTTCCTGTTGCGAAGTTAATAATAAATATTTGTAGTACTGCTACTTTCTTAAGTCAACCTTTATTGTTTCTTTAGGTAACCAATAAAGAAGAAGCATTACAAGACAAAAACAAAATATCATAGAGGTATAATGTTGGCGTATTTTACCAAGTATCTGTCACCGCGCCGTCTTGAACTGTCAATGCCCGTCATGAGTGCGGACATTAGCTCGACGTAGTAGAGTAGAAGAACGGCACGCTCCGCGGATATCTGTCGTAGTAGCGGCCTTCCTGTGGCTCCGTCGTCTTGGCCGCTATTGAGTACTCACTACTCAGTGGGAGTTAACATTACGAACGATGTTGGTTGGTACTAACCTGTCAATATCCGTCATGAGAGCAGGCATCAGCTCGACGTAGTAGTAGAATGGCACACTCCGCAGATATCTGTCGGAGTAGCGGCCTTCCTGTGGTACTGCCGTCTTGGCTGCCTTCAGACATTCGGCTACAGTCGGCAATCCGTGCTCGGAGACTAGTGTCATGTTAGTGAACGTGAGATACTTGCAGGAGCGGCTGAGGAATTAACACAATCAGCTACACGTGATAACTGTGCTATACAAAATGTATCACGTTCTAGACAAACCAGGCAGTTTTATAATGTTTTTCTCTATATACCTTGAAAAGTGTCAGTGCTATAAGTGGAGCTGCTAAGAAGTTTGAGACTACCCTCTAACTACACTCACCGTCAGAAAATTGCACCTTAAAAAAAACTCACTTTTAAACTTTGTTTAACCTTATTTGGAATCAATTTATGATCCAATGTTGGACATAATTTGAAGGTAACGAAAAGGAGTACCCAAAATAATTAAACTTTTTATTTTTTATTGGAATAGACAAAAAAGAAGAAAAGTTTACAAAACAATACCACTCCTTAATAATGCTTTTTGTACAAAAACAACTTAGAAAATAAAAAAATTTAAGGGTTAGATTACGGATCCACACACCCACGGAAAACCCATAAATTGTAGCGCAAATGCTCAACCATTATAGAGGAATAAAATTGCATTTTTTTAATGTCACATTTTTGTTATTTATTATGTTTTTTAATGCAATGAAATCTTGTTTATTAAGTTCATTTATTGGGCTTTTAAAACAAGGCTAATATTGGTGGGAGTACAAGCCGTACACGCATTTGTAAAGTGTTAATAACGCTTTTTCTAAAAAGGTGCGATTTTTTAGACGTTGAGTGTAGTACGATTATGTCTATATTGTTTATGCCTTTATTACTTTATTACTTAAAGGTTCAAAGTGACCAAAACGGGGCAGTGGTCAGAACCAGCGCTTCCCATTAGTGTTTAAATAACACATTAAGATTAATACCCAAAAAGTATCATTAACAAACAAAGAGCATTACCCCATGATCAAAGTCTCCAGAAAAGCCAGCCCGGTCCTGCTAGCGCCGACTACTACGATGCTGTTATTGACGGTCACTTTAGGCAAGCAGGTCAGAGGCCGCTCCATCATCCACAGGGCGAATGGGGTAGCACTGATAGAGAAACGTTCGTTTGATAATACTTTGAAGGATCATTTTTGAGCACCTTAAGCCTGATCATTACTGAATATCAAGTATGATAGCCATAATAGTTCTAAGGAGGGCTAAGCGTTTTCCCGTATGCATATAAAAAAGGGAGTGGCATTCTATTAGAGCATCTTGCATCTGGCAATGTCAACAGTCTATTGTGCAAGTTGTACAAAATAGCCGTTCAATTGTGATAAATATTTAACAAGAAAATATACTAGAAAAAAGCAACTAGTCTCATGTCGCCCTGACGGGAGTGACTTGAGACTAGTTGCTTTTTTCTAGTATATTTTCTTGTTAAATATTTATCACATAAAAATAGCATTGTAAAATGCAAAATTAAAAAGTTATAGTCGTTCAATTGTTTAACCATGACTTGTTCAACGGTTGGATCAACTCGATGGAAGGAATTATATGAAACGTATAAGTCGGTTACCGAAAGCTGGCGCTTTATCAGTATTCACACTAATGCAATTTCAAATACGAATACACAAATCCAAAAAAGTTCACTCTATACTAGCAAAAGCAAAATAATAACTGTCTCCTTCATACTCGTAAGTTTGACCGCGCGCGAGAGAGACAGACAGACTATTCTTGTCTTCATTCTTGTATTCACCGCGCGCTTACTCACAGACACTACGTGTAAATGTGTTGAACATGTCAGCTTTAAGCGCTTTTCAGACAACACTATAATATAATAGCATATAGCTTATAGCTCATAGCACGACGATATCGCTCACCATACATTTACTTATAACACGTTCAAACTTAGCTATAATATATATTATTGGCTTACTATACGCTATCTAAGTAAATGTATGGTGAGCGATATCGTTGTGCTATGATCTATAAGCTATATGCTAATTATAGCGTAGTCTGAAAAGCGCTTTAGTTAACCGAGCTGTACGACGTATTGTATAATAAATCTAATTTTATACAATACGCCTTATAGAAAAGACATCAATGCGTCACTTAAAAAAACTAAAAGCTGTCTTGTATTTAAATGGATTAATATTTTTCTAACCATCTCAGAACCGAACTATGATCTTCTTCCAGAGAATATACATGTGACACCAAAGTCGTGTTAGGCACCGATATTGCTCACATTCTAGGAAAGTTTGTGAACATAAACTTTCCTAGAATTAGGTATGAACAGACCTAAAAAATTACCTATTCTTATGAGTGATAGAAATGTCATAGAATTACATACTCATCCTTGAAAACGAGGTCGAGTGCTTTGTTCCCACTAATGTTGGGTATGGAGCGACGAGGCAACACCGGTACCATGTGACCAGCCAGAGACATCAGGTTACGGCTCGGACTCTACGATATACAATTTATTACGTTTTATAAAAAAATAGTGTAGATGAAAAGCTTAGAAAAATAGATCATACCTCGATGACGTCATTCATGAAGGCTTGGGTTCGGTAAAACTTTATAAACAAATGGTTTTTTGCTCATTTAATATGTGTGGTCCTGGATTACGCTTTGTTTACATAATGATTGCAGATTGCTCCTATTTTCTGAGATGAGTGGTGATTTCAAATTACTTTTATTGATATTGTGACAGTGTCTCTGTGACGTGACGTTTTCAATAAGTAGGGAAACTGAGAACTAGTGGCGCCATCGATTGTATGTATCCAAAAGATTTGGCAAGGAGACAGTAGTATGTCAAGTTTTGGTTTGGCTCAAACCAATCAAGTTTTTTTGGAACAGTCGATGGTGACACCATTAGCTTTTAGAGCTTTTGTCACAGCTTTAGAGGCAATATGTAGCGTTTTTGTCAATTGCTGACAAACTAATTGTGATATTAAAGCTGATCTGTGGACTGACATATTACCACGTCCCCTTTAGCGAACAGGCGGCATACCCAGAACAGTTAGGGTAGTGAGACTGCCGCAGCATGTCGGGATGTACCAGATCACGCCTGCTAGTATCTAGTATATGACCATAAGCTGCTCTGTGGACTGACACATTACCACGTCCCCTTTAGTGAACAGGCGGCATATCCAGACCAGCGAGGTGTAGTGAGACTGCCGCAGCATGTCGGGATGTACCAGATCACGCCTGCTAGTATCTATTATATATCTATCATAAGTCGCTTTGTGGACTGACACATTACCACGTCTCCTTTGGCGAACAGGCGGCATATTCAGAAAGCGAGGTGTAGTGAGACTGCCGAAGCATGTCGGGATGTACCAGATCACGCCTGCTAGTATCTATTATATGACCATAAGTCGCTCTGTGGACTGACACATTACCACGTCTCCTTTGGCGAACAGGCGGCATATTCAGAACAGCGAGGTGTAGTGAGACTGCCGAAGCATGTCGGGATCTACCAGTTCACGCCTGCTAGTATCTATTATATGACCATAAGTCGCTTTGTGGACTGACACATTACCACGTCTCCTTTGGCGAACAGGCGGCATATTCAGAATGCGAGGTGTAGTGAGACTGCCGAAGCATGTCGGGATGTACCAGATCACGCCTGCTGTATCTATTATATGACCATAAGTCGCTCTGTGAACTGACACATTACCACGTCTCCTTTGGCGAACAGGCGGCATATTCAGAAAGCGAGGTGTAGTGAGACTGCCGAAGCATGTCGGGATGTACCAGATCACGCCTGCTGTATCTATTATATGACCATAAGTCGCTCTGTGGACTGACACATTACCACGTCCCCTTTGGCGAACAGGCGGCATATCCAGAACAGCGAGGTGTAGTGAGACTGCCGAAGCATGTCGGGATGTACCAGATCACGCCTGCTGTATCTATTATATGACCATAAGTCGCTCTGTGGACTGACACATTACCACGTCCCCTTTGGCGAACAGGCGGCATATCCAGAACAGCGAGGTGTAGTGAGACTGCCGCAGCATGTCGCGGATGTACCAGCGAGCGTGCGGCTCGAACGCTGGCGACATCACGCACGCGAGTATCTGTTCAAATGTCAACTCTATTACTTAAGCTTTAAGACACATAATTTTGCCTTAGTATCAATATTCTGAAAGATTTTAATACACCATTTTTAAAGTGCAAACACAGCAGGTCTGGCTTTGCACCTGCTCTACGAAATACGCCACTATTACCAGCGACAAAAAAAAGGTGCTCACAAGGTGAAAGTTTATACTTATAAAACCTAAGGAAGTGAAAGCAGTCTTTCGGCATTTTGTAAAAAAAAAGTTAGAGCGATATTTTCAAATCCTGCACCCGCTAGCGCCCCGGCTCCCAAACCAGCGACTGGCGCCGGCAGCGGACGCACTACCAAAACCTAATGTACTATTGACCGTGACCGTGACAATGTTATTTCGGGAGTTTGAGAGGAAATTTGGATAATTCTGTCAACTACCTGACACAAATATTGCACTTCCCACTATCTTACAAATTCTGAAGTTATGTTCTATTAAGTAGGTAGATACATTTTGTCATCTTCGCGTCCAACTTACCTCAGTGTCTCAAGACGAAAGTCTACGACCAGTGTGTGTTGCCAGTGATGACTTACGGCAGTGAAACGTGGTCGCTAACTATGGGTCTGATAAGGAGGCTCAAGGTGACTCAGCGTGCAATGGAGAGAGCTATGCTCGGCGTTTCCCTGCGTGATCGAATCAGAAATGAGGAGATCCGCAGGAGAACTAAAGTTACTGACATCGCTCGAAGGATTGCTCAGCTGAAGTGGCAGTGGGCGGGACACATAGCGAGAAGAACCGATGGCCATTGGGGCGGAAAGGTTCTGGAATGGCGACCGCGTACCGGACGACGCTCCGTGGGTAGGCCCCCCACAAGGTGGACCGACGATCTGGTGAAGGTCGCGGGAAGCCGCTGGATGCGGGCAGCGCAGGACCGATCGTCGTGGAGATCCTTGGGGGAGGCCTATACCCAGCAGTGGGTGTCATGTGGCTGAGACGACGATACATTTTGTGTGATGCTCTTTAGGGATAAAAAAGATACTCACGGTGCCGTCAGTCCTTGGTCGTCGAGGTTCCGGCTCCAACTTGTATTGTGTTCGAATTGAAACACCATCTACTAATGAGCTGTGAACAATCAGTGAATTCTTAGCTCAAACTAATGTTAGCGACCGTAAAGGTTGGTTGCATTCTTGCATTTGATAAGGACTCTAATACAAGATGTAATTTCCAAAAACAGAAAGCAGCGTTACGAATTGTTGCATTGCCTATTAGTGAAAGTTAGTTTTTTAAACTTCAGATATTAATGTTTCACACCAGGGGGTCAATTCTGCTAATTTTTTGTCAGAATCGTCTCTCAGTGGTGTTTCAATAGTAGTGTTTATTTACACTGTTGTAACAAGAACTGTGTAAAACAGCACTACCATTGAAACACCACTGGAAATCCATTGTGACTAAGCATTAGCAGAATTGGGCCCCTGAAGTAATTTTATAGTAGATTATGCACTAAGGGGATAAAGCAGAGTCTTATGTCACGGGCAGCATATTGAATCCTGAGCGAAATGAAGGATTCTAATTAAGACGTTAATTCCTGAGTGGTCGTGCTATGAGGACAACACCAGCCCGGGCGAACCCGGGGCATGAGGGCAGGAGGAAGGGTTCCGACGGCAGACGGCGCGGCGCGACGGTCGCCGAGCAACAACACAGCGTCCCACGTCACTCTCGCCTCACGACCGCTGTGTGAACTACGCGCGTACGCATCCTATTGTCGGGCTAAAATTTTGTTTACCTAATTACATATACATTGTTATACAGTCCACTCATCTTTAATTTAACTCTTGATACGATCCCTTACACTGAGCGAAGCGAGGGAATTATGGTAAGAATCCTGAATGAAGCGAAGGATTCAAGTCTGCTCAAGGCTAAGACACTTTTATCCCCGAGGAGCATACTCTACTTTATACACCTACTGTGCCTACTGTGACGTTAAATGAAAAAGAAATTATAAATTAAAAAACCAAAATTGACAACAATTCGCGAAAAAAAATATCGAAAGGATATATAGTTCCGTAGGGAATGCAATGATAATTTTCATTTTAACTGTGTGTAACTATGACCATGAGTAGTACATGAGAGTACTAATGTCGGCATATTGCAGAAAAGTAGCCTATGTATTAAGCTAGGCTATCTGCGTGTCAAATTTCATCCTCGGTTCAGTAGTTATGCGTGAAAGAGTAATAAAGAAAAAACTGACATACGTTTGCATTTATAATATTAGCAGGATCAAACTTAAAGTTATATTGGCATTTTATTTGGCGTTAAAAAGACTTATCTAGCATATTGTTTAACAACACTCTAGCATATTTTGAAGTAGATGAATTCGCAACACAGGACTGCTTTGACGCCACCCGCCGCTCCAGAAGCGAGACGACGCGAGGCGAGGAGACCCTTTAGACTCTCGCCTCATTACCCCGTCTCGCACCTCGCCTCGCCACTCGCACGCGAGTGTAACTGCCGTATATAGATTTAGAGCTTGGACGAATTAACCAATTAATTCGTCCAAGATTTTAAGTCAATGGTTTCTATTCGAAAAAATAGAAACCATTGACTTGAAAACAAAACAAACAAGTGCTAGCGAACTGAATAATTTATCTCCGGACCGAACCCTGATGCATTTAGTCCACTGCATCAGGACTTTTTTCTGACGGAAAAAATGCTGAAATTTTTTTCTCCGCCAGGAAAAAATCCCGATGCTTATATACTCCGAGCCATAGTGCGAATTACTTCTTTAAACTTCAGATAATAAATGTTTTACCCAAGGAGTAAATTTTAAATTCGACGCTATCAAAGTAGTCCCTCAGTAAGTCAGTCAGTAGGACTAATAAAGAATTAATGTAATGATAGAAAATAAAATACTTTTATTAACTGGCGCCTAACGTGGTGCTGGGGAAAAAACTCTTTTACAAAAAACTTACCCAAGAACAACCATTCCAATAGGCTGGTTCTGGCTGAGGAATATAAAGGAGCTAAGGCAGTAGGAACAAAGGGACGAACTGAACAAGTCAAGTAGCGACTGCGCCCGCGGCGCGTGCTCCAGGATGTCGTTCAGAAACACCATGTCGCTGGCCTCTCCTAAACGGACAGATATCTCGCTAAAACAGAAACGTAAAAAAGTTTTATAGAAAGAAAATTGTCTAACTGTATCCAGAGTGCTTATTGACAGACGGGACAAATCATGGTTAGCAATATCAATTTAGAGACTGTGTTTTTTTTTCTTTTTAGTAATAAATTCATCTTTTAGAAAAGACCACCAAATTAATTAGGTAGGCAGCTATACAATTTATGAAAACCTCGCAGTAAATAGTTTTGGGAGTCTGCTTCAATCGGCTCTATTATACAATTCATTATCGTTCTACTTTAGAAAGGCGAGATTTGGTAGAAGTTTTAAGAGAGACTCACCCTCTAACAGAGTTCACATGCGCTACATACAAAGTTTCATTAACGAATTTCATTTTAGTACCGTAAGGAGTGACCAACTGAAAAAATAATAATATAACTATCAATATTTTTGATGATTTAGTAAAGTTGAAATATTTTTCAGAAATACATTATTGCGAGATTAGTTTCATTTTTCTTTTAGTTGTAGGTACTTTGTTACTGGAGCATCAGCAAGGTTTATCCCTAGTACAATATAATGACCCCAACGATTGGAATGACATAGTTCTAAAATATTGTGATGCTTATAAGGCCCATCGAATAGAACATTGCATAAGAAATTATACTAAACGAAATTATATTAAACTTCCAAAAGAAATAGCTACAGAAAATAGTTACAATATATATATAAAAAAGGTAAAAACACTGCTCTTAGAAAAGTGCTATTATAGTGTTTCAGAATATTTAAATGATAAGGATTTAAAATTTTAAGAAATATATACTTAATTGTAAAAAATATAAGTCGTCCTCTTAAAAAAAAAACCTATTTGCTGTGCCCTATCAGGGTCCACAATGTACTTACCATCTTTATGTTACCATCTTGTTACCATTTGTGGATTGCAATAAATTGAATTGAATTGAATTGAAATTATTAAATATTAACCGTAAAATGTTCTAAGAGCGGGAAGGGAAGGTGGTTGGATGGTAGACACAGGATACAATAGTCACGATCAGGAAACAATTCGAAAGCTACTTCTAATATGTCGAAGCCGTATCTAAAATGAAAAAGAATACATTTGTGATTTAAAAACATCTGAAAATATTAGCAGGTTATTATACCACAATATTCGTCGAGTTTGCAGTGGAAAATACACACCGAGTTTTCGATGAAACGAGAGCAAACAAAAGCTCTAATCTAAAGCATAAAACACACATATAACCTCCTCTGTGGTCTAGTGGTACAACCACCGATGTCAGACCCAGGGGCCCCGGATTCGATTCCCAGCGGGAGTACATATTGTAATCGGTTTGGTTGGTGGTAGGACTTGTTCTAAGTCCGCCTGGCTAGCTACCACCATCTTATCTAATTCTGACGCCATAACAACCATGTTTTCAGCATTGTTGTGTTCCGGAAGTTAGAGATAAGATAGCCAGTTCCTCGTGATTGAGGATTCCGGGAGAGGCTCGCTTCCATCTTCAGCCTTATCAATACTTAACATCAGGTATGATGAAGGCTAAGAGTCTCCCCGTTGTTAATAAAAAATAAAAAAAACAGAACGTGGGAGCGGATCGCGTTGCAAGTACGGCGCGCGGCGGTTCTTATTCCTTGAGCTAGATATGTGTTTTAGCTTAAGATGAGCGTAGTAGCGGTCTTGTGTCTTCCTTCACACATTTGACACAATAGGCGGAATGAGAAATTTGACACAACATGACGCACTGTTAATATTGCGGGCTCTGTGATTTTTATAAAATTGAAATCTGAAATTTCTGAACAAGTGATTCTTGGCGAACTTATCTATAAACCTTTTTTTCACCCATCTTCATCAATAACTACAAAATAAATTTTAAACAAAACGCATCACCTCTCGTCGTATTCCTGGTCTATAGCAAACAGCTCCAACAGAAACGCATTGGACGCCCCCGAGTACCGCTTGTGCTCGGGCGTGGCATGTTGCTTGTCTTGTTTGTCTGTCTGCAGGACCGCTCCCACTGGGGAACCTTTTAGTTTGATGAAATTATTAGATTAGAACAGTGAGTAACGAACGATTTTAGAGTTAAGATATAAATAAATAACACCTTCACATATTTCACTTTTGCAGTATAAAAGGAGCAATCCAAACGAGTAGAGGAAGAAGACAAATGATTTAGATTTCGTGGTAATTTAATGACCACGGACCTTGGGAAAGATGTCGAAACACAAGGAAATAAAAAAAACATCTTTAGTTTTGGCGCGCACTGTTCATTGAAATAAAACAACTTTTACGGATATCAAATGATCTATGTAACACGAACTAAGTAATTGTCCGTATTTTTTGTCACCCCTTGACCACGGCAGCAGAAAACAAGAAATAGGTTAGTGGTCCGATTCATTATAAAAATGAATAACTCACGTGCACGCTTGTCTTTTTTAGGACCCTTCTCCTCTGGTACAACGTCTTTTTGTTTTACGACGTTTTTATCCAATAATTTCATAATACTGTCAGCCAACCTTTTCAGGAAAACCAAAACGAAAGGAGTTAATTACATATATACTCGTACAGACATCATAATCAAGCTTTTCTTCAGACATCAGTTCTTTCACTTTTGTCCTTACATTTTTTTCTCATTACATTCATAAATTTCGTCATAAATAGGGATTATTTTTTATTCATAAGTATAAGTATACGAACCCTTTCCCAAGATTTTCATACGTCAGTATAATGGGCACCTTCAGGAGTTCAGTGTCAATGTTGATAATATCAAACTCCAGCTCTTCTTCATCATCATCAAACATGTCCAGGAACTGTATCCCCCTGACTCGCTCCATGACAGGTGGCTCAGATATTAGATGCGTCTCTTTACCAGCCATACTTGTGGTATCGGTTGAGTATACCGTCAGGTCGTCAACCGGGATCATATCCTGTAATACTCATTTGGTTTGAAAGCAAAATTCTTACAAACTGATAATCTAATTCTAAACCAAAATAAAAACCGACTTCAAAAATCAAAAAGTAAAAAATTAACCTTTTGTTAGTCTGTGCTAGCCAAGGAATTCTACATTGAAATTCTATTACTTTTATTTTTCTTACCTTGGCTGGACCGACTCCAACAAAAGGTTTATTTTTTACTTTTTGATTTTTGAAGTCGGTTTTTATTTTTTTTATAAAAAGTTTTTTATTTCACCATTTTTTAAGTTAGGATAAGTCCCGCACTTCGGTTTGGCTTAAACTAGTAGTGTAGGCAACTACTAGTTTGAGTCAAACCGTTGAACTTTATTGCCATCTAGTTGGCTGTTGGGTCAAACCGCTTGACCCATTACACAGAATATTTAATAGTACACCCATTATTATGTATATTCCATGGCTTGATGACCGATAAGCCGCCATCTAGTGTACTTTATTGGCATTTTGGGGGTTTTTACAAAAGTATTTTTGAGATTTCGTGAAAAATACTGAACTGATTTCGAAATTTTAAAAAATGGGACCCACTTGGGAAAGCACCTGATCTAATAACGTTTGAATCGGTCCAGCCGTCTTCGAGTAATCGATGTACATACATAAAATATATATACGCGACGAATAGATAGCCTCCTTCTTTTATAGAAGTCGGTTAAAAAAGTGTTTTCCTTTAGTTCTTTCCTTTAGAGATGGGACTGTTACGATTAAATTTAGTGTGACTTTGACGCATAGGCGTGCTTCGCCTGATACAATGCAAGCCTAAGTTGCACATGTGACTGATGTGATACATAATAAGGTCAGTTCCTAAATTGGGAATATCAGGGAATATCATATTATAAGTAGGTACAGTCACAAGCAATGACATGTACTCACACCACAAATGTCATTCAATATTGTAATGTGACAAGGTTGCTTAGTGTTTCTATGTCATTGCACGTTACTGTATATTACATTTAGTGGAATGTTACATTAGTAAAAATGTAGAAAGTACAATAATAATAATTATCATGAATACTCTTAACAATAGTAGAGTTTTTGTTTTTTGAAATTTTGCATTTTTTTATGCGATTTTTATACTTATGATAAATTTTAAATACAAAAATATTGGATAACTTTCGATCGTGGTTCGCAAGTCTCTGTAGCTCAGTGGTTAGAGCATTGGACCGGATTTCCAAAGGTCGTGGGTTCGAGTCCCATCTGAGAATTCACTTGTGGCCCGAGTTTTTTTTCCAATATTTCTCTATTTAAAATGTATCATAAATAGTAGAATTACTTATTATTTATAATGATATATATGAATGACGGTAATCTTTGATCTTACATTGCCAATCTTTAGCTTTGTTTCCTTCGTCCGCTTGGGGCATTGGTCCATTTGCGCTTGACCCATTCGTTCCGTTGAGTTGTCCGTTCCTAAGCTGTAAATTACTTAAAACTCAAAATCTTAAAGCAGATGATAAATTGAAGTAAACCGTAATCGTATAGCTGGACTGCAATATAGCAGCCGGAGTTTACAAATGATTTTAGAAAATCGCAGTTTAAGGAAGTTACAATTATTTAAAGTAATAATCTCTATCAAAGGTCAGTCACACAGGGGCGTAAAAGTAAGTACGAAACGCTATTTTCGTGCTCTTAAAAATTATTACTTTATGCTAATTAAATACGTTTTATCTTTGTTGTATAATATAAATAAACTTAAGAGTAAATTTGTTGAAGAATGAGTGTGAATAATTAACGTTTATTTTTTCCTCCAATTGAGTGATTCCTACTTCGACTTTTAAGTCAAAGTCAAAGTCAATATAATTTATTCAGTCTAGGCTGTTACAAGCACTTATGAACGTCAAAGAAGCTACGCCATCGGTTCACAAACCCTACGGCCGGAGACCTTGTAACGTGAAGAACCGGCAAGAAACTCGTCAAGGGCTGTTTTTTTCTCCCTGTTTTATTTCATACAGGTCGTCAAATTGAAAAGTGACCTTAACATATCAGTAACGTCAATTTCCATCACAAAAGGAAAATACTAATTAAAATATTAAATTTTATGGTTATTGTAACCGTAAACAATTTTTAACTGGCAAAGAAAGACTTGTCTATCATACATTACAACATTTCTCGCATTACAAGATTACTGTAGGTACTGCAAGTTGTGAGGTACATACAGGTCAGTATCAATTTAGTTTAGATAAAAATATTTAGGCTTTAAGCACAGCATTAAGATAAGCAGACTGAGGTAGACCTATTTCCGCTGGCGGCACCCGTTCACGATTTCTATTTACAAATACCTTGTAGGCAAACTGAGATTTTATCCACAATTGTTAATTGTTTTTTACTATAACTTGATAAATCTTATGATTTTTTTAAAATGTTATTATTCATTATATAACTGATTTTTAACTTCATACAGAAAAAACGTGTAGGGTGACCATATTTAAATAACACGATAAAATACTATAATGTTGGAATTTTTTTGAGAAAACTTCAGTTATCAGTGAGTCTATAAGACAAAGTATGCAAACATAAACAGGCTTCCTTATTTGTGTAAAAACTGGTTGTTAGGCTTGGACGAATTAACCTTGGTTAATTCGTCCAAGTTGTTAGGTCATCGTAACACACCGTTTGTTCCTTAAAATAAGCATGTGCCTTATTATAGTGCCCGATACTATTACCCATTGCAGGCAGGTATGTGATACCCCCTAACAATTTGTAACATCTGTTTTCTACGGAAATAATTTTAAGTACATCTTTGAAAATTGGAAAATTCATACGAGTAAGTAGTGGTAGCACCACACAAAACACACGTTTTCGTCCCGTAATCAATACCTACAGATTGCATCTTCTAGACAAAAAATTCCAAAAACTGATATAATATCAATATTAATTGGCAGAAATGTATTTTTTCTATAGATTTTGCACGTCATGCAAGACTCATTCAAGCACTGACTATTTTGTATAAATGGCACTAAAAATGTCATCAAATAGGATATGTGCCGCGTTTGCTGACAGTCGACCAAAAACGAACTCGTGTAACAACTTCAGAACAATGCGTAGGCTTGTATAACCGCAATCCAAGTGATTTTTTTAGTCGGTACGTAACAGTTGTCGAAATGTGGGTCCACCATTATACGCCAGAGACGAAGCAACAGTAAAAGCGGTGGATTTCTACCTGTGAACGTGCCCCGAAGAAGGCAAAAACTGTTTGTTCGGCTGGTAAAGTGATGGCCACTGTCTTTTGGGACTAGTGATGGGCCGAACATAGATTTCACCGAATACGAACATTCGGCCGAATATTCGGTAAAATTTTCACCGAACCGAATATTCGGCCGAATATTCGGCATACCGGAGCAGATCTATACGTGTTTACGCTAACCGAGCAAAATGGCGCGAATTGACGCCGGGCGCACCCGCCCGCTCCCCTCGCTACCCCCGCTACACTTGTCAATACATGTCACTATTATTGCATCATCCAGTGCGAAACGAAACGGCACCACGTGTATTTGTTTTGTTTATGTTTTAAAAGTTTTTTAATGTTTATGAGCAAAAACAAAACAAACTTTTGCCCTTCAAAGCAGAGCAACTAGTGCTTTTGCACCATAATGTACCTGTCTTCAATTTTAAATACTATGTGAGAATAACATGCTACTTAAAAGTATTTTAGTTTTTTGTTTTCAAGGTCAATTGTTTTGTTATGATTATATTACACAGATTTGCAATAATGTGCTCAATGTTACGCTACTTTTCAATAGGAACTTTTAATAAATGAAATCTTTCAACGTAAGTTAATGTTGAAAGATTTCATTTATTATAAGTTCCTATTGAAAGTATTCAAAACGTTCCTATTGAATTTGATCACACAATCAGAGTTCTGGATAGTTGATTTTAAAGTTTATATAAAATTATTTATTATTTTTTGTTTGATTCATCTCTCTTTTATTGACATGCTATTCTTTGGTTAAATAAATGTTTGAAACAAAATTTTAGAAATGCTCGCCACAACAATGTTATTTTACTGTAACAAAAACAAAAATATTATTTATTAAGAAATAGTTGTAATAATGCAACTAATTCTTACCAATAACAATAAACAGTAATTATAATTTCGAATATTTATTCCTTCTGATTAAATTTGAATAATAAATAAGGTCTCAAATTACTGTAGCTTGATATTCTTGTTCAATTATCATATTTTCATCTACTATTATAAAGAAATACAGCTACACTATCTCAAAAGTATAAAGCTACACAGTGATTTACTTAGGTTAGGTCTACCTATAATGGGTATGCATAAGGCGCATTTCCCCCTCGGAAAAAAAAAAAAAAAAAAAGGTCTACCTATAATATGCACATGCATGGTTCAATCAATCAATCTCAGTCTAATATAGTTCACAATAGAGTAACTGTTATTAAAATCTTTAAGTACCACTGTCCCGAATATTCGGCAGGTTTACCGAACATTCGGCCGAATACGAATGTTCGGTAAACCTGCCGAATATGCCGAATACCGAACATAAAACGAATATTCGGCCCATCCCTATTTGGGACAGTCCAGGTGTCATTTTTTAGAGAAAGACAAGGCAATTACCGGAGCTTACTATGTTGCTTTGCAGCTTATTGTAGAGCTGCTAAAGAAAAGACCGCATAAGCAAAGAAAAAAGTTTTATTTCATCACGATAATGCTCTGGCCCACTCGTCGGCAACCGCAATATCTTAACTTGTGGAATTGCGATACCTATTGCCACACCCCCCGTATTCACCAGATTTGGCCCCGTGTGACTTTTTCCTCTTCCCAAACATGAAGAAATGGCTTGGTGGACAAAGATTTTCATCCAATGAAGAAGTGATAGCTGAAACAGAAGCCTATTTTTCAGGGTTTGATATATATTGTTTAAATATTTTATTACGGACTTATAAAACCACCCTCGTAAACATTAAATGTAAGAATTTATGAGGCTAGTTGATTAAAATTAGGCTCACAAAATAAAAAAATCATATCTACCCTTCTTATTCTTTTCCTTTAGGAATGAATGAAGGATGATATATCTTAAAGTATGACAATTAGAAAAGCAAACATATGCAAATAAATTCACTCTTAAGTTTAGGTTTTTTATGCAATAAAAATAATACGTATGTATTAGGCTATTCGACAGGTTTTGAAAATCCATTTTATATTATGAAGTGGAGTTTAAGGAACCCAGTAGGTAAAAGTAGTTTTTTTAAATTCTGGTACATATTTGCTGAAAAATATCAAATTAAAAATTCAATATTTAAATAGCGCGCCAAAACGCTACTTTGACAATATGGCGCTGCAATGGGTTCGGTGACGTCACTTGCCTGTATTCTGCATATCATCCACATACGTAGGCAAACGAGGTTTACAATAAGCAGGTGACGTCATTATAAACTCGACGAATCAGGAGCGTTTTGTGTCACGTGACAAAACGTTTAAAAATGCATTTTTATTTACGGATTTTTAAATAAATGTATAATTATTTTCAACTTACGTTAATAAAAAACCATTTTTAAACTCCTAATTTATACTGATAACAGTAATTGACACTTTATTTTTCGCATTGTCAAATAGCCTATTAGTGTAAAGTAATGACTTTTAAGGGCACTCATACGGCCCGTGTGCGGTATAGGTGATCCAAATTAATCGTTATAAATTTGAAACGGGACGTGCAAGTAAACTCTTAAATTGTTTATTAGGTTGTAATAATTTTTTACATTTTTTCAATATTGAAATAAGAAATGCAAAGTACGAGGATCGATACCTTGAATCAATGTGTCAAAATATGCTGAAACATGAGTATAAAAACTTTAACATATTGTTCACGGATGGATCCAAAGATAGAGAATCTAGTGGTGCTGCATTTCTAGACTGGCAAACCGGTGAAGGCATGAAATTCCGTGTTGAATGTGACATATCCATCATATATACGGAAATGGTCGCTATTTTGGAAGCTCTCTCTTATGCCCAAAGTATAAATCATAGCAATTTCATTATGTGACTGACTCAAAAAGTACCATTCAACACTTAGCCAAATGCACCTATAATGCTAGGGGTTGCTGGGGTATGCTGGGGTATGTTATTATCGATGTTATTTGTAAATTAAAAGCTGTGCATAAAAATTTAGTAATACGGTGGGTTCCTTCACATGTAGGTGTTGGGGGAAACGAGAAAGTGGACCGTAATGCAAAAGAAGCTTGAAAAATTATGTATTCGAACATATGATATTGGAGCAAGTAATTGTATTTTGATGCAGCCATGCAGTAAAGAGGCAAAATTGTTATACAGTTAAAGATTTATAATAATTGTATTATAATAAGTTACATTGTATCTAGACATTAATTATGGGGGTGGCATAGCTTCGGACAAAACCCCTTAAAAAAATAAGATAAAAATATTACAAAAAGAAGTGCAAAGGCTGTATATTCTGAGATATACATAATGGCGTTATCGTGCGGTTTGAGTGATCCACTTTATTGACCATATGATTTTTATCTCCGGCTTAACAAATTTTTTACGTCGCCGTAATGTTTTAGCTATTATTTGCAAAAATCTTCCTCAATTTTTGTAAAGATTGATGAGAAGATCACTCAATCCACAGTCACATCTAAAATTCGCCCTTTGAGCGTTTCTGGCCGTTTCCTGTCAGTTCATTAGTCTATTATCTATGGGTACTACTTACATAATTACTTTAATTTCCCGTAAAAAGAAAGCTTTTCGAAAATGTCTAAATCCTATCTAAGCAATGTGTTTTATTCCTCTTTACGGTAAAATTTTGCATTACGGTCATATTCTACGATTTAAATGCGTTTGGCTCACCAATGATTTTACTTTAACAGGGCTGCCCTAGAGCAATCATTAAGTCAATAAGAACCTCATGCAGGAAGCGGTGTCCCGATAGATATTCTCTGACGTTTTGTACACGGCGTCCAGGTGGCGCAGCCCTGCGAAGGGTGACAGCTCGAAGCTCTCTTCGAGCGATTCGAAGTTGATCTGGGTGTTCAGACACATCACGCCTACTGCTAGCTCTTTATGCTGAAATTTGTTGAGATTATTAGTTTGTTGATTAGTTGTGTATTTAAATTGAATAAAAGTAGATCACGCTTAGGTTCCAAACGTTGGTAAAGTTAACAAGCAACCAATAGCTACTTACCTACCATAAGCATATACCCAGATACCCATTGTTTAATATACCCAGAGATTATAAACTAACAACCATAACCAAATTACACAGAGCATAATAACTAAAGTCGTCGTCTCAGCCACATAACACCCACTGCTGGGTATAGGCCTGCCCCAAAAAGGGGGGGTTTGCCATAATCGCCACGATTGGCAGGCGGGTTGGCGATCGCAGTATGGCAAAGTTCGTAGGAGACGCTGCTGCCCGTCTCCTGAATGCTGAGTCCCTTAGTCGCCTTTTACGACACCCACGGGATGAGAGGGGGTAATGCTATTCTAAGCCGACACTACACAGCTATAACTAAAATCACCCGTGTATAAGTAGCAGTGGCGAAAGGTCCATATATATACAGATTCTCATCGGCTTCCCTTTTAAAATTCAACCCAAGCGATCTACCTCACAGATCATTATATACTTAATTCGTTGTCGCCAATTAGTTAGTTGGATGCCAGGCAGTTGTTAAGGGAACTAAATATTATTTCTATGTTTGTTATTGTCTGATTTGTGGATTTTTTTTGACAGGCTTACCTTCTCCATATTTCGACCTCTCGCCACTGATCTGGTAAGTAGGTATTCAACAAAATACTCGTTTTTACGGTTCCGTAGCCTAACGGCAAAAACGGAACCCTTATAGATTCGTCATGTCTGTCTGTCTGTCCGTTGGTCACAGCCACTTTATTCCAAAACTATGAGGATTACACAGTTAAAACTTGGTAGGTAGATGTATTCTGTAAACCGCTTTACGGTTTTTACACAGAAATAAAATATATATATAATTTAAAAAAATATTTTTTAAATCAAACCTATCTATACAATGTATAGAGCAGGGGTCACCAATTAGTTTTATTGCGTGTCCGTTTGTGACAAATATAACTCTTTTGGGGTCCGTTTGGTTTATGATAATACCTAGCAAAAGACATAAAATTCTTACTAATATTCTAAATGGGAAAGTACCTATGTCAGTTTGTTCGTTTGTTTGCAGAGACAAGACAAAGCGCGGCGGGCTAAATTGAATTATCACACATTTTGATACTGATATTCTCAGATTCTTCTGGGTCCGCACAAAATAGGTCGGCGGCGGTCCGGATCCGGACCGCGGTCCGCCATTTGGTGACCCCTGGTTTAGAGTATATAGACATGTGAGGTATCTATAGACAGGTCTTCAAAATAGAGTGAAAAATAAAAAATAAAAATGCTGTAAATCTTAATAAAAACTTTCAACGAAAATTAGTTTGATCGAAATATAGTTGGCAGTTTTAGAAATATAGCACATTTCCCTAAGGGAACTAAACAATTTTTTTCCATCAAACCTATACGTGTGGGGTATCTATAGATAGGTCTTTAAAAATTACATTGAGGTTCCTTAAACAGCTTTTTTGTCAAAGTCAACCGTTTGAAGGATATACACTTCCAACCAAAGTGGTAAAATATGTGTACCCTCTCGGACTCCGTGTGTCTGAAGATCAGCTCGCTCACGTAGAACTCTCCGTACAGCTGCTGCAGGGGCTGGGCGACTGCCTTTCTATTATCGGCACTATATCATATTATCTTATTCACTATACAGTAGAAGTAGCGTAGCAGACAACTTACTTCACACACAAGCAAGCCCCTTTGGGACTCCGGGTGCCTGGAGATCAACTCGCTAACGTAGAACTCTTCCTACAGCTGCTGCATGCGGGGAGTTTGCCTTTCTATTATCGGCACTACTTATATCATATTATCTTATTCACTATACAGTAGGAGTAGCAGGCAACTTACTTCACACACAAGCAAGACTCTCTCGGACTCCGGGTGCCTGGAGATCAACTCGCTAACATAGAACTCTCCATACAGCTGCTGCAGGCGAGGCGTCTGCCTCTCTATGATCGGCACTATATCGTCATTATCTTCTTCACTATACAGTAAGAGTAATTTGTTAACGTTGCGTTGTGTAAAATTTTCGGATGTGCAATCGATGATGTGACGCGATTTGAAACTACCATGTGTAATATTTATATAAGATAAGATAAGGGCAAGCCTTTTCTCGGGCTGGAGACTCGACAACTCACAATGACTACGGTTATTTAATCATCTAAAAATAATTCCATTACATCTTCAAGTTGCTCAGAGACGGGACGGGACTCGAACCGCCATCTTGCGTAACCTCATTTTTGACAGCTAACAGCGCCCCCCCGTTCTTTGGAAGCCTTGTCGCACAGTATTTTCATTACAAGAATAAATGTTTGACGCCCAGCGGAGCGCGCTCGGGTCAGTAGTGGAGACATTAAAATTACTGATGATGCAACTGAATAGTGCTACTAACACAGCCCTCCTAATGCGCAGGCGAGGGCTGACTTCGTTTCGCTCTGCCACCCACAGGCTTGGCAGCAAAGCTCCAGGTACCCCGCGCTCCATGACTTGCATCCGCTTGAAAGACGCCTCGGACCGCGACTGGCCGGGTATAAGTACTGTCGCATAATTCAATCTTTATTAAATTATCGGTCATTATTGACTACATACAGTGTCAACATAGGCTGGCGCGTGGTGGAAAAAAGAAGTTTTATTGACAGTTTTCAGGGCCTAACTATAAAGTTAGTTCATTTTTCAATAATTTACTGATTAGGACTTCGTTTCGCTCTGCCACCCACAGGCTTGGCAGCTAGTCTCCAGGCACGCCGCGCTCCAAGACTTGCATCTTCTTGAAGGAAGCCTCGGACCGTGACTGGCCAGGGTATTAGTATGTACTGTCACATATTTAAATTATTATTATTATTATTACTAATGGCTGGTTTCACCACCGACACAAAAGTTTTGGATAGCTTATCTCTAAGATAGCTTGACCATTCGTTAATCCACCTTGCATGAATTTAGTGGAGCAAATAACGTACGTACTTGTGTCAGTTTAAAAACTCCACCTAGTAACTAAACAAGAGAAGGCGGCAGCGAAATCAATGTTAACTATAATAAGATGAGACTATCCATCATCCATAAATGTTAAGTATAGAATACCAGAACAATTAAAACGTACGTGGATAAGAAGTCAGCGTCTTCGTCATAGCAATGAAGTGCAGGTACGGGTCGTGCATAAACATCGATTTTAGGAGGCTGTCCACCAACTCCCGCGCATACTGCGGGTCCCAGCACAGTAAGTGGATGAACAACGTGTTGCGAGACTTTAACTCTATTGCTCTGGAAAGTCATTGCATTTTTTTTTTACTTACATTATATTTTTTAAACATTCTAACCGCCTCGTGGTCTAGTGGTAACAACCACCGATATCAGAACCAGAGGTCCCAGGTTCGATTCCCAGTGGGGTACCTACATATTATATTTCATTTGGTTGGTAGGTATTGTTGTAAATCCGCCTGGCTAGCTACCACCGTTATATCTAAGTCTGACGCTATAACAACAATATTTTCAGCATTGTTGTGTTCCGGCAGTTAGATAAAATAGCCAGCCAGTTCCTCAGTGGTTGAGAATTCCGAGAGAGGCACGCTTCCATCTTCAGCCTAACCAATACTTAGTATTCCATACTTAGAGCGCTTACGCACTGCGTCCGAATCCATGAAAAAACAGATCCGTGAGAAAACGGATCCAGAAAACTTCAGAATTCAAATGTCGCTTACGTACTGCGATCCGAATCCGATACGCAACTTCTATTTTAACACTATCATCAGTGAAAGGATAAATTATGATCTTGGCCTCTACTTACTTCCACCACCACGTTGAAAAAATGTATGCACAATTGTTGTTTATTTCACAACACAAATTTCTTAAAAACAATCACAAAATCAAGAGGCGAGACACTTAGTTAATGTAAGCCATGTTTGTTTACTGGACTCGCGATTTTGATTGTTTTTTTTTTCAATTAGTCGTGCAATCAGTAATAATTATGCATAAATATCCTCTGTGGTAGTGGAAATAAGTGGAATCAAGGCTGCTAATTACCATTTCACGTATAGTGTTAAAATAGGGAAGGTTTGTTCGTACGGTCCGTCATGGAGATTCACGAATGACGGAGAGAAACGGATGTAGTGCGTAATACTAATCTACGACTATGAAGGACCGTATTTTCGCGGATCCTTTTTCTCACGGATTCTAACGCAGTGCGTAAATCTTTAAGTAACCATCATGTATAACTGAACAGATGGGAACATCACTAATAATAGAATTAATAGGTAAGGCAATAACCAACTATAGCATTTCTGTCAACGCCAGTAAATGTCAGCTATCGTTGTGGGCAGTTCTCGTCAGCTTTCACGCCTCATTTTGAACGAAGTTACTACGGTTACTACCATCAAGTACAATGGTGACGAAATATCCTACTCGTATCGAGTGAAAGACCTGGGTTTAATAATAGACTCGGAAGATTGCGTTCGGCCATTTTGTTTGTTCATCCCCTTCTTGAATCGAACACCAAAATGGCCGGACGCAATCTTTTTATACAAGTAGGTACTTATGTGATTTTACTATTGTAACCTTGTAGGAGTTTATTCTGAGCAATAAATGTTCTTTACAAGTTAAAATACGTGTTTTGCTGTTGGTTGTGCCCACCTCCGCTCACTCCCACTTCATCAAATTCTATCATTATTGACTATGCTGATATTAGCAGCACTGATCTCAATGAGAACCAAACCGAATACAACATGTAAGCTGGGAATCGAAACTGGGACCTCTGGGTCTGATACCGGTGGTTGTACCATTAGACCACAGAGGCGGTTAAATTATTACGCAAATACGACCACATTTCCCACTACCGTCAGCAACTCAAATGGATTTCTATACGAGAGCGTAGGAACCTTCGTGTACTCTACGTGTTTGATCTTGATAACTCCCTCCCACTCTTCTGACTTCGTTTCATATTCCTTTTCCCTCTTGACAGTACGTCTCTGGAACGTTTTACCCCTAAATATCACCAGTGCTCCCAGTAAGTGCGTATTTTAGGGAATGGTTCGAGAGCATTATTTAAGTTCTTTACACTAGCGTTGTTATATCTGACGCATGTTATATGTTGTATATTTATATATTTATGTATTTGTAAGTAGGGATATGTAGGTTATTGAATGTGTGTAATTAGTATATCAGTTTTATGAAGATATATATACCTATATGTATACCTAGATATTATATAAATACTCCGAATAAATGATAACTGATTATTATATGTGTTTAATATCTTTAATATATATTCCTATATTATTATTGATACTTGCTTTTTGTACTTATTTTAATAAAATTATTAAGTAAGTACACTTCTACACTTCTATTGCCGTCGCCGTCGTGATTTCTCCTCCACATCCTTTCCGGTTGACTGGTAGAGAATGCCTAAGGGCGCATAAGTCCGCCTTTTGCTGTATGTGCAATAAAGTGTCAATAAATAAAATAAATAAATAACCAGGGAAGACGACTGAGCGCTGTTTCTTGGCTTTTCAAGGTTCTTCATAGTTAGCTTTTACATATATTAGCTAGTTACCTAATCGAACAATAACCTTGAAGAGACATATTAATGAGCACTTAAATAGCAATAGTAGATAAAAACTTACTTGTATTTGGTCCAGATGTATTGTTCCCATGCAGTAGGATGCACCGAAGGCAGAAGAGGATAATCTTTTGCTGCTAAAAACCCCACAATTTCGTCGTTTATATCTAGCTGACATATTGACAAAACACAATTGTCACTGAAAAACAGAAAAAAGATAAGATGTCGAAGTAACATAATAATATGATGGTGATTATAAGTCCTAGCACCAAACAACATCAAGTTTGTCAATAGATTCTTATCAGCATAAATTAACTAGAGATCTCATAAGATCCAAACTGATAATTCAAAATACAAAAATACGCGGAGAGGAGCTGCCCGTGGGCAATGCAGAGCGGAGTTGCAGACTGTGTTTATCTATTGACTTGGTTTAGTAGGAGGAGCGGGCGAGTGCGGCGGAAAATCCCTGTCCACTGCAGCTGAGCCAGGAAAGTTATGCAATTCTACTGGATAAGGTATTTGGCGCAGCTCCACTCCTCTCCGCTATGCTCAGGTGTACAGGCAGCCAAATTAGCTAGAAAACCTCAGAGCAAAGACATCTAAAGGGCACGGCATTGGATATTTGTCCTTTGTATGTTTTTTACTAAGATACTTACCAACAATGGGAATTAAACTTAATGGGAATTCAATATCACGCCATCCAACTTTTAGAGACTTCAACATAACGGGAATTTAACTTAATGGTCCTGAAGGCAAAAAACTGCCTGGCATATTACGTGTTGTTTTCAACGTCTTGGTTGACTGTGAAACTACGTATGGTTCTTAAGTAGTCAAAGATTTTTATTCAAATAGACTTATAAATAAGTGCTTTCGAATCGTCCAATTTTTTTTCCTACCAGCCATTAACGACATCTTTTAACTGATAAGAAGAACGGCCGCAAGAAACTTAACAGCTTTAACAAAAGCAACAACATTTACAAAGGAACATGTCGTTGCCAAACACAAATCTACAATCTTGAAACATATTTAATATAAGACGAAAATTTTCTTATACTCAGTTATTAGAATATTTTCCTATTATACAATTAGGTACAATAGTCATGTTTTATGTTAGTATCACTTCCATGCATTTTGATCTTTCAAATAATCATCTACCTTGTAATAACCTTTGCTTGAACGTTTTTTTAAAATATATTTTAAATTTATGCAAAGGCAGCTCAATCACTTGTTGTGAAACTTTATTAAAAAAGGCTATGCCGCTATGCCTTTCCCCAAAAACGAGCGACTGCATTTTTCAAGCCGAAATCTTGGAACGGCAAGCTTATTCTTGTTTCTAGTATTAAAATTATGAACATCGCTATGCTTAATAAATAAATCGTGATGTTTCCTTACATATACTATATTATCATAAATGTATTGTCCCACCAAAGTTAGTATATTAATCTCTTTAAACAATTCTTTAAGAGTGTTGTAAATGGCGCGCACAGCTCTTTTTTGAAGTACCTATAAAAACATTTTCTATATTGGCTGCTGAGCCCCACAACAACAGGCCATAGGACATTACACTATGAAAATAACTAAAGTAAACTAGTCTTGCCGTTTCAATATCAGTTAGGAGCCTTATTTTCCTTATTGCGAAAGCCGCAGAACTAAGTCTTCTAGACAAGGTTTCAATATGTGGATCCCATTGTAGTTTTGAATCTTATGTAATGCCAAGAAATTTAGTACTCTCAACTAACCCTACTACATCCCCATTCAAATTGATATGCATGTCGACCTGCCCTACATTAGGTAATGTGAATTTAACCAATTTCGTTTTGGTAGGGTTAAGAGACAAGTTATTACTGTTGAACCAGTGTGCGACTTGAGAGAGAGCACTATTTACTTAGTCAGAACAATTGTTTCCTCTATCAATTTAAAAAATTAAAGATGTATCTTCTGCAAATAGTACTGTCTTACATAAATTACTCGCGTAGTTAGGGAGATCGTTAATATATATTAAGAACAGCAGAGGGCCCAATATTGAACCTTGGGGCACGCCCATAATAATGGGGGCTCCAGTAGAAGCAGTATTATTTACAAATACTTTTTGATTTCTATTGTGCAAGTATGACTGCAAAAGGGCTAACGGATTTTTAGAGACACCATAATGTTCTAGCTTCTTTAAAAGTGTAACGTGATCAACGCAATCGAAAGCTTTAGACAGGTCACAGAATATACCAATTACGTCTTGCTTGCCCTCCCAAGCCTCAAAAATATGTTTGAGGAGTGCTATTCCAGCATCTGTAGTATTTTTACCTTAAGAAAAGCCGATCTGATTATTATGAAGGATTTCATTTACTGTTTTAGGTAACTAATTTCCATTAGTTACCTAAGTCTGAATTTAGGTCAAAGCATTTGACGCGAAAACGCATACTTTTTTAAAGTTTCTAAAAATGTATGAGAAATAGTGGTAAGTATTTAAGTAAATTTTACATAAATAAATTTGTACTTCCTACAAAAAAATTGTTTCTGGCGCTTCGCCGGCCGCTGCCGCAGCATGCTCGCTACGCTCGTTCGGCTCGCGCGTTTTTTGGTCGCAGTTCTAACCTAACCTAAAAATGTATAAAGAAAAAATTGCGTTTCCGCGTAAAGTGCTTTAGTGGAGGGGATGGAGGGACAGCCACTCCATCCCCCTCACACCCATTTCCCTAAATTCAGACTCAACTAAAGAAAATATGAGCCCTATCTATGGATTGAGCAGTAACTTTAAAAAAGACTTTTCTAAGGACAAATTTGGCAAACCTTTAGTTTACGGCGGGATATTATAGTCAGAATTAATTAATGTGATAAAGAACATTAAAATTTAATGATACCACCCACTGCCATTGGGTGGTATCATTAAATCGTTGTAGTTACCAGGAACTTACATCAAATAGGCAATATCACCTGACTTGGTGATTCGGAAGTTCTTAGCCATAGACTCGTTGACGAGCTCCAGTACCAAGGGCGCGTCTTCATAGTTGGCGAGCCGCAGGCGCCCTAAAGCTGGGGGCTTGTACACACGCGATACCATCTTCTAGATAAGGATTATTATAATTATTAAGAAACCACGAATAAATCCTAAGAAAACTGATAATTATTATGAAACAGAATTTATTTAGAAACGTCGACAGAAACATAAACAAATAATGGCATTGACATCGGATTGGTTACATACTCTTTAAACTGTTCTCCTTATTCTTCTCAAAGAGTAACTCATGGACGTCATTTATTCTACGTCATGGCTAGAATGTCTATAGTATTTGATAAACATATTTATATACTAATTATGTAGTTAGAAAGATTGAACAGAATAGAATAGTTAGATGTCAGAGCACAAAGAACAAAAATAAAATGTAACCCTCATTTCCGCTGGCGAAACATTAACAAGAAAATATGTAATGCGGCCATTGAGAGAATGCATTATTTGACAGCTCGTAGTCGTAGCGAGCGCCATTGGTCATCCTCTCAGCGGTCGCATTATATTTTACAACATGTTTTCTTGTAAATGTTTTGCCAGGGGGGCTATACATGCGCAAGAAAAATATTTTAGATCCTAGCAAGTGGATTTGTACAAATATATTAAGGATGCTTTAAGTTGTTATTAAAGGGACTTGTTTTGTAAATAAAATTACATTGATATGTATTCATATCTTTATTTATTATTGTTTAAATCAAAAACTCACAGAATTTCTGTTGAAATAGTCACACTGCCAGATTCTATGGCATCAACTTTATAGGTACTGTTTGAGCTTCACTTAATCATTTAAAAAAACTTCATTAACCGATTGTTATCCTTAATATACAGAACACAATAAAATCTAATAGAAAATAATTTAATTCTGTAACAATATTCCTACTAGCTCTAATAAGCATCAATAAATAAGGTGACTTCATTAAGTGGATTTCTTTGGGAGTGTTTAGTTCGCACGCCACATGAATACACTACGATAAATGAAAGAATTAAAGCATCTTACAAATAATCGACACAAAAGAAAGCATTTTATTACTCCATTATATTAATAAATAAAAACAATGGGCACACTATTTTATCAGTGTGGTTCTGTAACCGCTCAAACAAGAGTGATTTATGATTTACCTATCGATACAATGCCATAATAAGAAAAAGACTGATTTATTTGAATTTATCTCAAATAAAACCATGACAAATGTTTGCATTCATTTGTGCCAATTACGAAGTTACTAACGGCATCAGGAATTGTGACATCACATAATAAAAATATTACTACCAGGACGTTATCCTTACCAATTCATCTAAAAAAAGTGTCTAATCACATAATAGCAAAGATGTGCCATAACTGACATTTTGACTAAACTTATTTAAATTTCGGGTATATCTATAATCAAAATTCAAACATATCTCGCTAGAACTTAGAAACATAAAGCAATTCATTAAGTTAAATAAAAAGCCCATTACCCAATTACCTTAAAATAGACAAAACATACAGTGCGTATGTATACGCATGTCGGCTTATAAACCATATTTACAGCGAAGTGGATACCGCCCTCTACTCAAGTAGATTTCTACAAATCGAATAGAATATTAGAGTAACAAATAGTACTGACATGAGTGGTCGTAAACATAATAATAGTAGTCCATTCGAATTGTCTAAGTACACGCCATTTGAATAGAGGACCAGGAGATACGATAATTGCTTACGTCAAATTTTAGGCGGATGTCGATTCATAATGAAAACTAGGGCGTCCATTTCTTTTCTTTTTAGGAAGGACTGAAATGCTAAATGCATATGTTTCTTTTATATCAGTTAATATTCAATCATATCCACAAGTAGCACTTTTATTTATTAAAGTATAAACTAAACTATTTAAGAATTTAAGGAAATTATGCTAAACCATTATTTACAATTTATTCGTGTTAATCAGTACAATAAAACAAAATATCGGAACATTTTATTTATTTATAACACAAAATGTTTCGACGGTAACACCTATTGGGTTTTATAATCACCAACTCCCTTTAGTGATGTACACTGAATTAAAACTAGTAGAAAATTATGCTAAAATCATTGAGTTAAATACTTTACTCTAAATGAAAGGAAATTAGTCCCTATGCGTACGATAGAAAAACTAGTACTTTTAAACTATTCATCAAAGTAAGAAAGCTTATTTACTATTTTCATGAATGTGTTTTGCAATGTCTTTAATTGTGAGTATAAAAATATCATCAATATTATTAATTAAATTTATATTAACATTCTGTTTTATAGATATTAAAAGAATTTATCATTAAATAATGTCACGTACTAACGTGTGCGAAGCGAATCAGCTATCTTCCGCTATGCTAGAACACAGTATCTATATCAATGAATGTATCATTTGCGACTATCATAAATGCGACTTATCGTTCAAGTATCCATTATTAAAAATATACTTAAGGATAATTCATCGTTAGTTTTAAACTAGGAATAAAATGGACATAATTCAAAGACTGATAGTATACTTATTGATATATATCTAGAACAAGTCTATATGAAACTTCTTAGCTACTAAGTATTTTTCTTACGATCCACTGAAATATAAAACTATATTGAAATAAGACCACATATTCTTCAATACATTGAATATATCTATTCGAATAGTTATAGTTTAGCATGCGAGTATATAGGAAGTTAGATTACTAAAGGCGAGTGAACAACAAAACATTTTCTTTTCATTCAGACTATATCACACAACGCCAATTCAATTTCGAAGAGATCATAAACTAAACATTCAAAACCATTGCAATAAGAGCGCCGCTCTTAGCACTTTCATCGACATTAACCAAGAGAAAGAAAAGCACTAGGAAACTTATGTATATATAACAATACATTTCTTTCCCAAGGCTCGATGTCATTCTTAATTCTAAATTATGTAGCTTAACATTATTATATACAGATAAGTCCGAAATTATGTTGCCTAAAAGGTATACCGTCATTATCCTTATCTCAAAATCACACTTACCAGCCGCATGATTCACAATACCCTCTCAATATAAAAATTTCTTTTGCACCATTACATTTTCATTTGAATTTTTATTACTAAAATATTGCGGTTCAACATGGCCAGTCAGTTAAAGTAGCTCACTTATTGGCAATGCCCAGCCATAACCTAATTATTGAACATGATAAGATTGCTTATAATAATAATCATAAGTTTAGTCACTATTCTAATGCAGCCTGGTCAACGATGGGTAAAAATTATATACTTAAATAAATCGGACTAATATCCAAATAGCAATAAAAAAAAGTTTATATCTCGTTTGTGCAGTTTCTACTGTTTTGCTTTCAAGTTTATATGGTTGTTCAATGCGTCGTCGGTATAAAATTACAACTAATTATATGTAATGGAGAAGATAACAAGGTTACAATATTACACTTTTAAATGCGTAGAATAAAAGTCTTGACCGTATACACTATTCTAGTTTTTATTTCACATCGATCAGTGCAGTATACCAAAGTTATAAGCGTGGGAAATTTACGTAGGTTTTGTAAATCTCGTCAGTGTTCGCGAGTACCGTGTGACGTCATATCGTCCATACGGCACGGCAGGCGACCCCGTCTCATACGTCCGTAGTACATTTCGCGGGTAAGTTGTCTGCTCTCGTGCGCTCTGGTGTTATTTATTGATTTTAAATAATGCTGATTGATTAAGTGTTTTGTGTAAATTTTTGTTTTAGAACTAAAATGGAAGAAGGATTTGAAAAAGGCCAATCCGACAACCTTCCCATAGTCCACGATATGATGGTGGCAGAATATTTTATAAAAAACTAGCTGTGCCCCGGGGCTTCGCTCCCGTGGAATTTCGGGATAAAAAATAGATAGTAGCCGATTCTCAGACCTACTCAATACGCTCACAAAATTTCATGAGAATCGGTCAAGCCGTTTCGGAGGAGTATGGGAACGAAAACTGTGACACGAGAATTTTATATATTAGACTAGCTGTGCCACGGGGCTTCGCTCCCGTGGAATTTCGGGATAAAAAATAGATAGTAGCCGATTCTCAGACCTACTCAAAACGCTCACAAAATTTCATGAGAATCGGTCAAGCCGTTTCGGAGGAGTATGGGAACGAAAACTGTGACACGAGAATTTTATATATTAGATAAAGAGTTTGTAGATAAATATATTTACACATTCCTTTACAAAGAATCAAACATCAACCCCTAAGATCATATTTATAAACATTTTACTGCAAAACATGCGCAAACTTTCGAACTCTACGTCAATCTTGAAGAACGACTTAGGTCATTGACCTATCTACTTGTGTAACCCAAGTTTGGGTGTTTATTTACATTGAATACTGTAGTTTTAAACTTATAATCAATGTTTCGTCTTGAAATTATAATGATCATTAACCTTGGAAACGAAAGGTTCAATACATCGTTAGTTTCAATACATTGCGATCGAGTGCCTACATACCTACTAAAAAGCATGTACCTCGTTACTAGCAATAACCAAGTACCTACCTACTACATAGTATTTCACATGACAAGGTATAGGTATAGATAGTATTTTAATACTTAGGACTTAGGTATATCGAAATGATCCTCACAACAAGATGCTATCGTGTTTGGTCCTAATGGATGCGCTCTTCTCTCTTTTTTTCTGATTTTCGGATCCCTAGGAACGTGAAAAATCAACTTTTCGGGTGTTTTCGTGGCCGTATTTTTACACTGAGGCACACTACAATATTTAATAGATGGACTCATGTTGTTTTTATTGTTTCTTAATCAAAATAAACAAAGTAGTTCCGCGCGCGTCGGGCACATTCGGGTAAATGCTTCGATTTACTGAGTTGCTCGCGCGGAGATGGACGACGTGACGTCATGAACGATATCGCGCTCGGTCCGCGGCTTAGACCGAAAATGTTAACTTTGCACTTTTATGTCTCGGTCAGTTTTAAAGATAGAAAAACAATAAAAACACTGTTATTCTTGTAATTTTTTGTAGCATTTTTTGGCATATAAAACAAAAAATGGTTATCTTCTCCATTATATTCATGTACACGAAAATATAGAACAGTAAGTGACGTCACACAATTTGCGTGAAGTATCATATAACAGCTTATTTATTCCATCGCATCCAACAGCTCGTGGTAACACACATCTTATTTTTCATAACCGTGAACATTATTTACTAATAGTAAAAAATATTCACACTTTTGGGATTTTTTTATCACAGTTATCCCTCTCACTTTTGATAGCAACTGTTGAATTAAAGTTCATGTTTGCAATAATATTAATTCAAAGGTTATGTTATCGGTATTTCGCGTATTATGAAAAGTCAGCCACGTAGTAACAGACTATTATAAAGTATAATTTTAATTTTAATTATTATGCATTTTGAAAGTTTTTATACCTGTGCATTAATTAATATATAAATTAATGTATGGTATGATACATTTTTTACAGAGTATGACATAATTATGTCAAGGACTTAACAATAGACTAATATTAATTTGATTTATTAATCAGCGGTTCGACAAGCATTTATTTTTAAATCTCAATTCGGCAATGTCAGTGTTTTTATTATTTAAACATAATATTGATTTACATTGGCTAATACAGAATATATAGAAATTGACAAAATTCATCATTTTCACAATTACAAACCTAATTTTTACAAGTTTATCATAAGGGTAAATTTTAATTTTAATCTTTCTTTTGATCCGAGGCTACGGTCGCCTGACTACGCAAAGTAAAGAACCTCGCCCACTCACAAATTGAATTCCAAGAACAGAGTGGTCTACAACGAAATACAGATTTCGATAGCCGGACGATTTTCGCTGACTTTTGGAGTAGACCTCCAGTAAAGCACGAAATTAAGTCAACCCTTATGGCGAATGTTTTATATCGAACTTCTGGTTTAAAAGTTTTGGGCTTATACTAAAAGTATACGAGAAAATCTAATTGGTTACTTAATTCAGAATTGCAAGTTGAGAACGTTATAAACCTCACTTATGCACAATATTGTTTGAGCATCTCGCTTTAAGTAGAGTTTCACACGTTTTCAACTTGAAATTCTCAATTCAGGAACAAATCATTTGAGCGCAACGTCGACCGTGTACAGCAGACGAGGCCTAGAGTTGCAGGACTAGGTCAGTCAAACATCTGCACAGGTAGGCTAGAGCGGTGCGTCAACCGTATAGGGCAGACAGGGCGGCCAGAGTTCAGAGTGGTGCGTCGGGCGTATACTGGTAGGCTAGAGTAAGAGCAGTGCGATGTCCAAGGCATTTACCTACGATAAAAAAAAGCTTTCACATTTTGGTGCACTCACACGCACCATCTGTAAGGATTGGGATTTCCATACAATCACACCAATTATCTAGCCCACGTTAAGTATCATGAAGAACTTGTGTTATGGATACTAGATAACGGATAAACATACTTATATACTTTTTTCTTTGTATATACATACATAATATACATATTAAACATCCAGACCAAGACAAATAGACTTGTTCATGCACACAAATATTTGTGTTGTCCGGGGATCGAACCCGGGACCTCTGGCGCAGAAGGTGGGGTTAGTACCCCTGCGCCAAACAGGTCGTCAAAATATTTCATTCGTTGTTTTTGTGTTGTGTTTGTGTTGTTAACTTATTTGTGTGTGCATGTGTGTGTGTATGTGTGTGTGTGTGTGTGTGTGTGTGCGTGTGTGTTTCGTGGAGTCGACAAACTGGTTCCGGCAGAAGATCAGCGGTAGTATTAGACCATATATTATGCTGAGCCGGCGCGGCCGTGGCTATTACCTATCTATGCAACAACATGCAACAGCGCGACAGCAAAGCGACAGCGATAAGTCATGTATCACCTAGCAACCGCACTGTTATCACAGTGCGGCCTCTACCGAGCAATCGATGAACTACAAAGTGCATTCATTTAGTTCCTGTTATTAATACTAAATTGTTTTTGACGACAGCGCCGCATGGCAGCTCGACGTCTCACTCTCGCACTCTATGTAGAAGCGCGAGAGAGTGAGACGCCGCTATACGAACCATCAGCGAGCGATTAGCTAGCGATCACATACGTAATACCTGCGTAATACCATTTTTATTTTGACGTCCGCGCGATAGCGGCGCGATTATTGCTATTTTTTAGGTAATAGCCCCGCGGGACCGTTTTGAGAAAATGTTTTGTTTTGCTGCTTTTTTTTCGTTTTTTGTTGTGTTATTGAAATAATCAATATTATTGAAATAAAACAACTTTTGCGGAAATTTGGTGCGATTTATTTACCCGAAATATAAAGTTGTTTTATTTCAATTATGAGTGCGCGAAGAAATTTAAGATGTGTTTATCAATAATATTATTATTATTGATTAGTCTAATAATATAATTTATAAATAAAAAAAGTCTGTTGTGCATACCTTTAAGTTAAATGAATATAAGATACATATGTGCTAAGTGCTGTAAACTTAATGTAATTTGCCTTTATGTATTTAGTTGGTAAGCCTTATGAACAACTTCACTGTCCCCATACAATACAATTTACAACTACCACACGTCTATTACTTTTTCGTTTCTGATAAGCTAAATAGCATTTACACTGTAATAAATAAATATATTTTATAAAAATACTTAGAAATATTTTTACTTTAATTTATTTTTTGACTCTTATGGCTCATTTGCGTGGAAAAATTTATTTCCTAATTTCGATGACTCACATGTGACTCATGAACTTATTCTAAAAGTTCCTCATGAGTCGTATGTGACTCATTGGACAGTTAAGTTGTATAAATTCGACGACCTGTTTGGCGAAGGGGTACTAACCCCGCCTACTGCGCCGGAGGTCCCGGGGGATAATTGTCTAATTTTAAAATCTATCGCGATCCATTTCAAACCGTAATTTGAAAGATATTTACATACTTGAGGCCGTCACTATTTGCCATTTGATAAGGATTGTGATCGGAACGCGTTTTGAAAAGTATTGAATGATCGATATTAAACTGTCTAAGCAAAGTGACAAACGAAAATATCTTTCAACTGTATGGAGCAAGTGTCAAATGAAGTGTCCTTAAAACATCATGCGTTCCGAAAGGGATTGCAACTATAAGTTATTGTATATGTATTTGTCTTGGTGTTTGAAATGTAAATTATGTATGTATTTACAAAAAAAACGTATATAAGTATGTTTATCCGTTATCTAGTATCCATAACACAAGTTCTTCATGAAACTTAACGTGGGCTAGATAATAGGCTATTTGACAATGCGAAAAATTAAGTTTCAATTACTGTTATCAGTATATATTAAGATATAAAAATGGTTATTTGTTAACGTACGTTGAAAATAATAATAACTTTATTTAAAAATCCGTAAATAAAAATGCATTTTTTAAACGTTTGTCACGTGACACAAAACGCTCCGGATTCGTCGAGTTTATGATGACGTCACCTGCTTGTAAGCCTCGTTTGCCTACGTATGTGGATGATTATGTCCCACAGATAAGAATACAGGCAAGTGACGTCACCGACCGGCGACCCGCACCGCAGCGCCATATTGTCAATGTAGCGTTTTAGCGCGCTATTTAAATATTGAATTTTTAATTTGATATTTTTCAGCAAATATGTACCAGAATAAAAAAAAAACAACTTTTACTGGGTTCCTTAAACTCTACTACATAATATAAAATGGATTTTAAAAACCTGTCAAATAGCCTATTGGTATGATTGTATGCAAATATTTATTTAGTTAAAAGTAAATTAATTTTCTTTCTTTCTTACCTCTGGTGGTGGCGATGGTGGCGATGGTGGCGATGGTGGTGGTGGTGGCGCGGTCACTTGGCGGGCTTGTGCTTGGGCGGCGTGGTGGGCGGCCCGCCCTGCTCCGCCGGCGCGCCCAGCGATACGCCCTCGCTGTCCACCTCCGGCTGGCAAACGGACAAATACAAATATTTTTTTTCTCAAACATGCTTGGAAAATTTAACATCACTTTGACAACCACAGACTTAAAGTGGTGGTCACATAATAGGCTATTTGACAATGCGAAAAATAAAGTGTCAATTACTGTTATCAGTATAAATTATGAGTTTAAAAATGGTTTTTTATTAACGTAAGTTGAAATTAATTATAAATTTATTTAAAAATCCGTAAATAAAAATGCATCTTTTAAACTTTTTGTCACGTGACACAAAACGCTCCTGATTCGTTGAGTTTATAATTACGTCACCTGCTTGTAAACCTCGTTTGACTATGTATGTGGATGATATGCAGAATACAGGCAAGTGACGTCACCGAACCCATTGCAGCGCCATATTGTCAAAGTAGCGTTTTGGCGCGCTATTTAAATATTGAATTTTTTATTTGATATTTTTCAGCAAATATGTACCAGAATTAAAAAAAAAACAACTTTTACTGGGTTCCTTAAACTCCACTACATAATATAAAATGGATTTCAAAACCTGTCAAATAGCCTATTAACGACACTAGCTGATTTTCATACAATCGAGGTAACTTTGGTGCCTTGGTTCTATTTCAAGGGTTGACCGAGGTGTGATCTGATAATGGCCATGCAGGGAGTGAGTGAATGGAGGAGATCCAGATTGCTATACACACCCAACTGATCTGACCAACATTCTAAAAGACGTAGAGATCAGAGTTTTGAGTTTCAGAAATTCCATACATTTTTATGCTTTTTTCGTGTTTTTTTTTAACTTATCACTCCATACATCTCTAAGAATGTTACTCAGATCAGTTGGGTGTGTGTAGCAATCTGGATCTCCTACATTTACTCCATGGATAGCCATTATCAGATCACAGCTCGGTCAATCCTCGGCCGAGAACCAAGGCTCCAAAGTTACCTCGATTGTATGAAAATCGGCTAATGTCGTTAATTATGTGACCACCACTATATTTATAAGTTTATACAATTAACACATTATAGTTTGGAAGACTCGAAAAACTACTGCATAGTGTAGAAGCAGTTTTCCAACAAATACTCCTTTATTTTATTTTATAAATCTTGAATTATTTTTTAAGTTTATTATAGATTTTTATGGACTACATTCACAACACACGCACTATTACCTGCTTTCGCTTAACCAACCGTATTTGCTTTTTCACATGTACAATCAAGGGAACTCCGAGTCGACCAGTAGTTTTTTGGAAAAAAAAATTTAAGTAATATGATTATACAATGATGTTTTATAATAGACTAGCGGCTACTCGCGGTTTCACCCGCGTGGTTCCTACACACCCTTACCACAGTCACGTTTCTCCTCACGATCCTATATAAATGATGAAAAATATGATAATATAATAGCAGCCTAGGAAGAAATTCGATTCGACTCTGCTGTATTAATATGAAATAACTATACAACCTTATCAATCACATTGCATCACACGGAGACAAAGATCTCTTGTGTCAACAAAGACATTTAAGGGACTGTTTTACGATCGACAGATAAGTTCTGGATAACTTATCTGGCAGATAATCCTAACTAATATAAATGCGAAAGTATGTGTGTTTGTCCTTTCTCCTCGCCCTAACTAAGCAACAGCAAACAATCGACTTCATTTTTAACTAGTTGATGAAAGGACGGACAGTAACATAAGCTACTTTTTATCCCGCTATTCCCACGGGACCGGGAACCACGCAGGTGAAACCGCATACGAAAGCTAGTAGACATATTTTTATATTTTTTACTTCGGGGAATTGGGTGAAATGGTTCCAACTAGGGAGACTGATCACCCGTCCGGCCTTGCTGGCGTCCCCTCTCCAAAAAATAATAAATAAAAATGACATATTTTTCATATTACTGTCAAATAAGCAATAATCCAGAACTTATCTGTCGATCTGACAAGCCCTCACTATTGTAAGTTTACATTTGCTTGTAACTGGGCCCCTACCGACAAGTGTCATCGGCAACGACATCGGCTTCATTTGACAGATGGAAGTATTCACGGTTCGAGCACGGGCGCCCGACGGCGGCAAAAGGGGTGGCATTACATTAGGACCAGCAAGTAAAAGAAAGGAAGTAATAGTGACTGTCTGTTAAGGCGGTACCCCCACCGAAAGTGGCGCCGCGTTGAATTTTATTTAATATCGTAATTCTAATTCACAATTTTAATAAAACTAAACGTGGAATTTTTAGAGCCCATTGTCTTGTATTTTTAGAAGGTATCGCTACATCTCGTCATAGTCATTCGTAGAAGTAGATAGCAAATGTGTCAAAAACGGCCATTTTTAGCAGTTTTGCTATCTACTTCTAGCAGTGACTACGAGGGAATGTAATGATACCGTCTAAAAATACTAGACTATGGGCTCTAAAAACTCCACGTAAAGTTTTATTAAAATTGTGTATTAGAATTACGATATTAAATAAAATTCAACGCGGCGTCACTTTCGGAGGAGGGACCGCCTTAAACAGTTATACGATAAAAAAGCCTACCCACCAGCTGTAAAATTGTAATACTGTAATGCATCTTATAAACTAAAGATTAAGTTTTTTCGGCCTACGGTGCTGGCAATGCGTGACGTCATGACGTTAATTTCAAGACGTCTGTATATTATTTCCTACTAACCTTTTCGTCTTTAGCGGTGGTTTGAGGTGATGCTGTGCCATTATTTGTGGTATCTGCGTTCTCAGCAGCGTCTGTGCTTGTTGTGCCTGAAATTAAATTATAAATAAATGTCTAAAAATCACAAATTAAGATATAAAACTAACTGAAGTATCTATTTAATTTAAAGTACGTCGACACGTTATGCCGTTTCCGTAATATTTATAAATGGCGATACAAATCTTAGTATTCTTGGCAAACCTGGCTGAAGGCATTCTTGAAAATAAAGGTGCAACAATTTTCAAGTTTACTTTATTAACTTAATAAATCACAATTTGCATGTCATGTCACATTGCCACGTGCGACGTTTAACTTTGATGTTCGTATTGGAACTAGAGTTTCAAAAAGACGTTGTAGCGACGCAAATTACTTCGGCCTGTGCTAAAGTTTAAAATGACAGTCGAAAATGCTATAATTTCCCTGGGAACCCTATCAAACAGTGCTGTTAAAAGCTGGCAAATTCTACAATCCTATAATAATAATAATAACTAGGGCGGTTACAACCCGATACTCGGGTTCGTCGATCGACGAAAAATTCCAAATTATGCGAAAATCTTTAATTGCAGTTTGTGATCATCACGTTTAACATTTTGTATATTTTATAGTTTTCGGAACAAATAGACTCGAGTACCTTTAATTTGATACCTTACTCGGCCGCGTACTACGCGCCAAAGTCCCTATCGAGTCGTCACAAATTTTGCGAACCTGACTTAAGTATATAGATAAAAATTAAATAATTAAACGCACATCTTAAATCATCCCGTGACCACGACCCCTGGATAGGTGCTAAACGAAACGTCTCGGGTAACTCAAAAAACCATTATGTAACACACAATTTAAAAGTAAATGTGTTAGAAGCAAAATGAGCGCGGTTTCAATCCGAAGACCCATGGTCGGATTTATTGTTCAGTAATTTGACAGGTGCCAATGCCAATCAATGTCACTTTGTAAAAATAATTCTGCTTTAAATTGTTTTTCGTAATGATTTGCGCAGATCCAGTTCCAGGTCAGTAAGTATTGATTCCATTCACAATATTATCATTATAGCTATTGCACATTTTAATTCAGCACTATTATTACAAAGTGCACCTGAGATACAGGTTTCCTAGTTCGGGTGCAGATGTTTACCATTGGCTTGTTTCAATCAATGGTTTATTACATATAAGAACTAAGTTATGTTTACAGTTGTCTTATTGTAACTTGCCAAACAATGTATTTTTTCTTTGGTGAAATAAAATATATTATTATTATATTATTATTGTGCAAGTGACATTGACAATCTGTCAGATCACTGTACTGAATAAAAAATCTGACTGTAGTTTTATAAAAAATACTATAAATTACTTAAATTATTATACTTTAAATGCTTATTATTGTCATATTTTTAAATTTTTATATTATTATTATTCTAATTTAGTTTTAGTAATGAATTGTTATTTCAAATATGTTTATTTTGGTCTATTTTAAATTTTTAATAATGAATTGTAAATTGAATAGCTTTTATGCATAATGAACTAATTTTATATATTTTCAATCAAATCATAGTGATATTGTGTATAAAAAAAAAAAAAAAAAAAAAAAAATATTGTTATTCAAACCAATTATGGGTGCAAGCCTGAAATAAATGATTTTTTTTTTTTTTTTTTTTTTTTTATAAACTTATTTTCATGTCTCATATTCTGAAAGTAACTCATAACTTGCCTAAAATGCGGGTTGAAAGTGATATGTGGCGGCCCTAGGGCTGTAATAAATTTGAAAAAAGAATAGGGGGTGTCATGTCAAATCGATATATGTAATCTCTTTGGACTTTTATTTACCAAAGGTATGTAGGCAAAGGCACAGAAGCCTATACAGCTTATTTTGCTACATTATAAAATATTTTTTCTTATTAAATATTTTTTTATTTATTTATTTATTTTTTAGAATATTCTGTTTGTTTTTACTTTCCTCATATTCAAAATGAAAAGTAGAATGTTTATTTCGGGTGTATGGACCCATAACAGTCTCGAACTATCGGAGCCCTCACTTCGTTCGGGCGCCAAAACACTCGACTGTTATGGGTGTCATACAGCCCTTGGTAAACAATCTACTATTACCTGCTTGTATATGGTGTGTGTTCCCGCAGTCCGCCTCGTGTTCACTCACCACCGCGTCGCGGTTGTAGCGGCTTCGGTACGAGATGAAGAACAAACGGACGTGAGCTTATGTTTTAGTACCAGGAGTCACCGCGATTGCTAGTGTCCTTGAAATGATAATTTACAAAATTACTCTAAACTATTTACCTGTTTGTAGATGGTGCGCGTTCCCGCGGTCCGCCTCGTGTTCCCGCACCACCGACCGCGTCAAGGTTGTATCGGCGTCTGTACGAGATGAAGAACGAACGGACGTGCGCCTCTGTTTTAGTTAATAGGGTCTCCGCGATTGCTAGGAAGTCCTTTCATGAAAGTATAATTTCCAAAATGACTCAAAACTTATTTACCTGCTTGTATATGGTGTGCGTTCCCGCGGTCCGCCTCGTGTTCCCGCACCACCGCGTCAAGGTTGTATCGACGTCGGTACGAGATGAAGAACGAACGGACGTGTGCCTCTGTTTTAGTTAATAGGGTCTCCGCGATTGCTAGGAAGTCCTTTCATGAAAGTATAATTTCCAAAATTACTCAAAACTTATTTACCTGCTTGTATATGGTGTGCGTTCCCGCGGTCCGCCTCGTGTTCCCGCACCACCGCGTCAAGGTTGTATCGACGTCGGTACGAGATGAAGAACGAACGGACGTGTGCCTCTGTTTTAGTTAATAGGGTCTCCGCGATTGCTAGGAAGTCCTTTCATGAAAGTATAATTTCCAAAATTACTCAAACTTATTTACCTGCTTGTATATGGTGTGCGTTCCCGCGGTCCGCCTCGTGTTCCCGCACCACCGCGTCAAGGTTGTATCGACGTCGGTACGAGATGAAGAACGAACGGACGTGTGCCTCTGTTTTAGTACCTAGGGCCTCCGCGATCTCTAGGAAGTCCTTTCATGAAAGGATAATTTACAAAATTACTCTAAACTATTTACCTGTTTGTAGATGGTGCGCGTTCCCGCGGTCCGCCTCGTGTTCCCGCACCACCGACCGCGTCAAGGTTGTATCGGCGTCTGTACGAGATGAAGAACGAACGGACGTGCGCCTCTGTTTTAGTAAATAGGGTCTCCGCGATTGCTAGGAAGTCCTTTAATGAAAGGATAATTTACAAAATTACTCAAAACTTATTTACCTGCTTGTATATGGTGTGCGTTCCCGCGGTCCGCCTCGTGTTCCCGCACCACCGCGTCAAGGTTGTATCGACGTCGGTACGAGATGAAAAACGAACGGACGTGTGCCTCTGTTTTGGTGCCTAGGGTCTCCGCGATCGCTTGGAAGTCCTTTCCTGAATGGATAATTTTTTTATTGAAAGAATTTTTTTTTCTCAAACATGCTTGGAAATATTAGCATTATTTTGACAACCTTCTTCGAGATAAATCGATATTGCTGTACTGGCCACATACATGCGAGCAGCGGCCGGCAAAAGTTGTATGAAAATCCATATCTGCTGTGCTTAGCGGCCAAATAAATGACATAGTTAACTTTCGTGTAATTTTAAAATGGAACAATCTTTTACCAACCAAGGAGGTAACTTATCAAAAGTTTTATTAGAATTTCGAACTGACTTGCAAATAGATAGCTGTTTAATACCATACTTACCATATTTCCTAACTGCTGTGACGGCCATAAGCAATTCTTCGTTAGTCCAACGCGAATTGATTTTCGCCGGCGGCTCGCCGGGCCTTAGGTCTTCCACCCCCGAGTCTCCCACTTTGCGCTTCATAGCACTAAGTTGTTGTTTATTCTGTTGCACCTGTGGAAAGTAACATGCTCACTTTGTCCATCTACAGAGTTATAAAAAAACCTTATACTCGGCATTTTGACATACATACGCCATATTGTGAATGTCTAATTGCGCCTTTGAGAATGGGAGGTAACGGGAGAATTAAGTGCAAGCAAATCCACTGATCATATAACATAGTCATCAAAGAAAATGCGATACACAATATGGAGTATCTAGTCAAACTACACCAGGGTATAAGGTATTTGTTCTAAATAAAAAGAGCGTACTTTATCTTCTTCTCAGCAGTCGTATCATATGACAAGAAAACCAAGTTCTAAAACCATTTGGTTATGCATATCTGGATTATCCAATTAAACTACACTTACACATCATCGCATAGCAATGAAAATAATTGATTTATAAAGCATAATTAAATAAAATACTTGCTATAATATAAGTAGAGAACTAGTAACTATGTGTGCAGAATATAATTTAGACGCCTAAGCGGAATCTACGTCTTAAAGTAATTGCGTGTTGCTATCACATTCTCACTTTACATCACACAGATCACCATTCACGCTTTATTCAAATAAATTTGAGCAATATTTCCATTACAAATGTGTCGACGTATCGTGAGAATGTGTGCTGGCACTACGTAGCAACAGCTCTCCTTACTTGTCTCTTTAGAGATATAATTTCTCTGTCCATCACTTTTAGCATGGCCTCGCCCTGATTGACAATGCCGGGCTGGACGGGGTCGCCGGGCTGCGGGCCGGTTGCCATGGCGACGAGATCATCGTGATTGATGTAAATGCCCCGAGGCAACCGGTGCTTGTACCGCTGCTGTTTGGCGCCCGGGCCGCGGCGCCCGGACGGGCCGCACAGCGGCCGCATCGTGCCCGTGCGTCTGTCAGATCACCGCCAACGTTCAAACAACAATCCTCAAGTCACGCTCTAACTCAATTACAACATGCATTGCCAACTGAACTTGTCATCGTGTGTATAGAAAACGCTGTCCGATCCTTGAATGTTTTGACTATGAACTGTATTAGCAATATAAGTATTGGAAACCTCGAAAGCTAACATAAGCAGTTCACGTGAGCAGATTTAAGCAAATTGCACTGTCTATTGCAGCACTGTTAGCCGAGTAATATTCAAACCATTATATCAGAGAAATAACTACGAGTTTTCTAGTTACCACACTAAGTTCGGACAGGGTTTCATGACACCCTGTATTTACAAAATTAATTCAATTAATTTAATGAGTGATGTGATTTACCGACCTGGCGTGCACAAGGCATGCCTGACACAGTTTGTGCGAGTTGTGCGCTGTCGTCTGGGAGCAGAGAATGCCGCATACGGTACACCATTTTCCCGCGTTCTCGCCGCCTCCCTCGCCCTACACCCAACATTATACTTTACATTCCTGACTCAAACCGACACACCTACAAATGAACGCAGGGACGAATACTTAAGACTCCTCACACACTTCTTTTAAAACCCATTAGAATATTAATCATATTCTGCACACATAAGACTCACTAGTGAAATATCATTTGGGGCTATTAAAGGAAGCATGCGGGAACACATAAGGATAAGCAGGGACAGGAATGGCAGGATAAAATTATATGATGATTAAAATTATAATGTTGATACAAGTGCAATCTTATCAAAAATGATTTTTTGTGTTGTAAACAATCTCCTTTTCCAATCAAAATAAAAAAAAAATATAAAGTTCATACAGTAATTGAAATAGGAGAAAATATTTAAAAACACAAACTAAGACCATTTTTTTTATATGATTGTTTTGTTACATGTGTATGTGTAGTTATGAGTTTCAGCAGCCTTGTTTGTAGATAAAAATGCAGAGCAGTAAAAAAAACAAAATAAAAGCATTCTCATTAAGCAACTAAATAAAAATATGTCAGAAATTATATGACGTTGAAATTATTAACATGAAGTTTCAGTATCAGAAGAAAATTGATTCTAAAACTGCCTATTATACCAATTTATAATAGATTAATTTTCTTCAGAACTGCAATTGATCAATATGAATGAATGCTGTAAAACTAAAAAAGCATGTTTCTCTATAAAATTAAATTGCATGATGATTTAACAAATGCCATGGCCATGAAGTGCAACAAGTCCTTAATGAGCCAGACGTCAATAACCACTGGGACAAGAATGTAACAGGCAATAGTTGGAAACAGTTTGGTTCGACAAATAGTATGGATAACACACCAATCGGACAGGCGCAATAGTGATAGAGTGAAAGAAGACACTGTACATTAAGTTTCCACTTTGTGAACAAACATTTGCGGGGAAGATGTACACCCACCTGGGCGGGCTGAGGTCCGGCACCGCGCAGCGATGTCCCGCCCGCCTCCGAGGGCTTCCCTCCGCGGACAATACCTCGGTGGATAGTCCACTTCTGCCATAGCCAATACAGATCCATAACTCACAAAACTATAAGCACCCAACAATAAATGCTATTCAAAGTATTTACACAACTGAATATGTATTACATTCTTTAACTTTTATATTTTACATGCAGAGCATAAGTAGAGAAATTTCTGCAAGATTTAATTGAAATAATCCCATTTATTATTGTTCCTTGTTTCTGTCATTCATGGTCAGCAACTTTAATTTTTTATCTAAAAATCTGGGCATACCACTCTGCATTTCTAAATACAAACTAATGCCAAATATGAATAAGAGGCATAAAAACTATCATTGTTGGACAATCCAGATACACTGTCATGAATCAAATAATAAGTCATATTGATGTCATAGGTATGTTCAAATCTGGGACTGCGCACAATGGTACAAATAATAAAGCAAAATATATTTATATTAAGACAACCTTTACAGAGGAAGCAAAAAAAGTTAAACAATATCACTCTGATTCATACATACCTTCTCATCATTATCAGATTCCTTGTCGGAACCTCCTGGTTCGGAGCCAGCTCCAGACTTCCCTGTGCCTGAACTTGTAGCATTTCGACCCTCACCAACCACATCCATTAAAGAAGTGCGGGCTCTGGTTTTCTTCCATGAATAGTAATATTTTACAAGAGATGCTATTGATTTGTCTGGCAACTGTTAAAAAAAATGAAAGTGTAGATAACTAATAATTTGATTTATTACAGATGAGTTGATAAAAGAATATAAATGAGAGGATATGTTTGCCTTACCATTTGTCGTATCCTATGAAAGCTTTTACCATGAAATTGAAAAGCTTGTTCAAACAAAACTTTGTCTTCTACTGTCCATTCATCAGGAAAAGGTGTGAAGTTGGCAAGGTCCATGGAGGCTCGGTTCAAGTCATGTTTATGCCAAAATAACATACCAAGAGCCTGTTCACCATTATAACCATATTTCTCTTTAGCTGTTGTTATATATTCATCCACTAAAACAACCAATATAATTTGTAGGTTTTTAATTCGCTAATCTATACCTATATTTGATCAAGATACTTACATTTTATATCAGAAATGTCAGATGTAGGGGACCATACTAAAAGTGCACGATCAGATATCAGCTCAGGCCTCCGTTGCTCTATTGGCTCCAGCTCTGGACACACTGCCTGGTAGTCTCTACCCACTCTTATCTTCTCGGCTGCAAATGGTACTACTGCTTGGTGGTGTATTACAGGAACAGATGATGAGATGGGGCAGCATGAGGGCGAATGATGAAAAGCACAAAAATTAAGCATGTCAGATGGCATTTGATGAACATTTGGGTAAATCTAAGGTCTTCTACTGTTACAAAAGATAAGATGATTACTACCTAAAGCGACTGATATTATACAGAGCGTAGTAGTTACCATAAGCTTTAAAGTAAACACAACACTGTAGTCATTGCTAACAGGTACCCAATTTGAGCACTTGAAATAAATCATACCATTTTCATCTTCAGAACTGGAATCTGGACTTCCATGGCCATTGGGGCTTGGCCCCCTTGACCGCTTCCCGTTTCGAACATCATTACTTCTCTCAGCCAAAACCATGATTTCGCACTTATTACCACAAGTCTATTATTACAATCACACTGCACACTAATTCATTTGAAAAACTAATATATTATTATAAAGAATTTTAAGGAAATGCGAAGCTCGCACTTGAATTCAAACGTGATTCAAACCACCGCATCAATAATTTGACAAACCAGTCACTCTGTGCGTCAATGCATTTATTGGCGTCTGTAGCTTGAGCATTCACTTTGTCATGATAACACTGAATTTAACTTTTCATTCAAGAGTTTTGTTGATTAATTTTCTATCAATAAACATATAAAGGAACGCAATTTCGACTTGAATTTCCTAAAATGTACAGAATTTGTCAAAATAAAGTGATAATAAAATTAGAGGTCTTCGATTTTATTATGCTAGCAATAATTAAAGTATAGGTTGTTCATAATGCGTTGAATAACATTTGTGTGATTAATTAATGTAAAAAAACAATAAAATTAATCCCCGCAAAATACTTATACATGGCAGCCTTGCTTTGAATTTGTTTTAGCTGATGTTAACATGCAATTATTTTTTGTAATTATAATTTAACTATAATTAGCTAAAAAGTAAAAGTAGTTTACATTCATGCAGCTTCAGCCGAGGTTTTTTTACCTACTGCTATGCTAGATGACGCTAGCAGCGGATGATAAACATTTAGGAACGCATACGTACAACACGTACTTTATTACTAATTGCTCATACAATAAATTGAATAAAACAGTGGGCGTTGACCAATATTTTTACAGATTTAATTTATAGTTATAGTAGGCACGGTAGTTAATGTAATGTAATGAAATGTACGTAGGTAACTTACATTACATGTAGAAATAACCTACAATCATCAATTTCGGGCCTTTTTCCCCTATTTTATATTTTAACTACCTAGTGTTTATTTTTGCCAGTGACTAATCGCAAATCACAAAACCTATCACGCCTACGCAGCTATGCCAAGAGCCAACCAAGAGCTATGCTCTCAAAATAATCGTGCATATCTATCTCTTATCCTTCTCTATAATTTTTTGAGATAGATTGGCCATTTATTTATTTATTATGTTTCTAGTGCTGTGTACTATCCCTAGTACACAGCACTAGAAACATTAAAAATAACAATTTTTTATGATTTTTGAATTTTTGCATTTTTCAATGCTATTTTAATATAAATAGAAAAATATTGGAAAAAATTAACTCGGCCACAAGTGAATTCTCAGATGGGAATCGAACCCACGACCTTTGGAAATCCGGTCCAATGCTCTAACCGCTGAGCTACCGAGACCTGTGGCCGAGTTAATTTTTTCCAATATTTTTCTATTTAAAATTTATCATAAACAATTTTTTACTTTAAAAAAATTGTAGGCCAATTACGACTATCCAGCGGTTTACAATTCAGCTTGCTCGAGATACTGATGTTATTTAATAAAAAAAATATAATCCTGTAACGAGAAGTAGTATAAAAATTTAAAATTAAAAACCACGTAGGTAACAAAAACAAGTGGAAAAAAATACTAAAGATAATATAAGACTACTTATATAAGTATAAAAATATATATATACCCAAGGGAAGTCTCAATCATTAATATAGTAGCGTATGTTTATGTCCTAAATTATATATTTTATAATATTCTTTTTATTTTAATTCCTACATACATTTTACATACTTACATAAACTTAAGTTTAAATAAATAATAAATACTTCGTAATTACGTAATATATAGGTACTCGTACTATAATATTCCCTTTTTATCGTTACATTACTATTTGGGTCACCTTTGTGTTTAAAATTATGTTTAGTCGTTAAGTATTTAGAATTCATAGAAGGTACATTGTTCTAACCGGGGAATGTGACACAGGGCAGCATAGAAGGTGGGCCATCAAATGCACAAATTATATAGTAATGTACAAGTAATCAAATGGTCTGCGCTGTGGGGAGGCACGAGGCACCACACTCACATTTAGTCGTTCGTTACACTGTAGCCCCACCGGCACAAGTTCTCTCTGCACCTGATGAACTGTGTTCTCAAAATTGGAGTAAAAAATGATAAGTATAATTAATTACATATCTACCTACCTACTATGGTATCATAATATATTTTATGATTTAAATAAGTAATCATCATTTTATTGACGAGACAAACTTAGGTAGGTACGTACCTACTATACTATAGAGTATAGAGTTTCAGAGCCATTCTCATGACGACGATATGGAAACGCTTAGCCTAATATAGAGCACTAATGGTTAGGCAAAAGGTGCAAAGGCGCTCCTTATCCTCTCAACCCTGAGCAACTGGAGCTTATTGTTCTTGTTAACAGTGTTCTTATGGCGACAGACAGACTCAGATAAAATCAGATTGATTTCTAAATTAAGAAGGAAGAATATAGTCTCAACTCAGAAAATAAACTGACCAGCGTGACCACGTGATGGTGGGATAAATAGCAGGCAGACTCAAAACAAGTCCTCTTACAAACCAAAACGGATACATTTTGTTTGTACTCCCATTGTGGGCCACACTGGGAATCGAACAGTGCGCGTGGTGTTACCGCTACATCACAGAGATGGTATGGATGAAGCGTAACTACCTACCTTACCTTCTCAAGCGTGGACCGCGGAGGGGCGGAGGAGGTCGCGAAATATTTTTTATTTGTCACCCACACCCCGTACTGTGGCCGACCACTGCGTTTAACCGAATGACGAACGTTATCGGAATTAATAAATACTAAGTATTTCACGTGTGACATAGGTCTGTTCGATGTTTTAATAAAATACTTACAATCATAATTAGTTAAAAAAAATCAATTGAACATTATTTCATACTATTTTGCTACGACATTGGTTGACTGGTAGAAATACAATTTAGGTCGCTGATCCGAAGAAAACGCAGGACTTAAGTTTTATGTGTATGAATAAGAATTGGTTAGTATTTTAGTGTGATTCGACCTAGCCCGGCCACGACGCCCAAAAAGGTGGTGGTTAGCTGTACGAGTACGAGTGTGTACTTTCTGGTACCCAAAAGAAAAAAAAGTACCGCAGTATTTCACCAGTTAAGTATAACACATTTTTTGTGGCAGCCGGGCTACAGCGCATTCGACCTCGGCCACGCTTGTGCTTGTACCTAAGGAAATTGATAACTTTAAGTGATTACATAAGTATAAGGTAATTGTACGGATCAAATACAACCGGAAATAAGTATTTTTAACCGACTTCAAAAAAGGAGGTTATCAGTTCAGTTGTATATTTTTTATGTTTGTTACTTCAGTACTCGGTCATCTAAGAACCGATTTGAATAATTCTCTTTTTTTTCAAGACAAGATCTGATGGTGGGATCCTGGAGAAATCATGGGAACTCTTCAAATATTATATGTAGGCACACCTATATCGATTTCGGTATTTTCTTAATACTTACCTAACTCATGCATAAATTTGCTTCGATGACGAACGTCAACGGAATTAATAAATACTAAGTACCTATCTCATGGGTGCGATAGGTACAATTATTTTTTTATTGTTTCGTAGCAATTATGCTCCTGCGAATTCACGATCGTTAGTCGCCGGCTACGCTAGGTACATTAGATTAATTTTGTATTGTACTCTACCGTATTTTTGCATTGCAATATATGATTATGAATTTAGTTGGTTAAGACACACAAATCGGAACATTATGTTCAGAGTTTAGTTCGATTCGGAACAAAATCGATTTGACGGTTGTTTGACAGTGTCACTTGTTGGTTGTCGGCGTGACAGTTGACGTTCAGTCAGTCAGTCAAGTCACTACGAAAGCAAGCATATAGCAAGCGAGCGAGCAGTGGTCTCAAAGCTATCGATTTATCGGTATTTCTACCGATATGGGCTCTGTCCTATCGAAATACCGAATGCAACGATTGTTCTACGATTTTAGAGAATACATGGAATTTATCCTGATTTTTCCATCGATTTTACACTTCTTAGTTAGCTACCCTTTTCATTTATGTTGTACCTATGTTACGGGGATTCCCTCAACAGTAAGTATGGATGAGTAGTTAGTTATTACAAAATGTTCCATATATTTTGGGGAATTTCCAACAACTGTTACTAGGGGTTTTCCGTTCGGGAATTCACCTAATTTGTCTATAAAAATAGGAATTCTGGCTTTAATTATTTTTTTCTTAACTTCGAAGAGTTTAGAAAGTTTCTCCAAATTTATATATATAAAATTACATAAGTAAAAGTAAGATTATTTAGTTAAAATGTTGTCTGACGAGGAACCGAGTACAAGTGCGAGTGGAAAAAGAAAAGAATATTGGTATAAACCTAAAGATCGGAAAAAATAATTATATTAAATGCGTTTAATATAAACTAGACTCTTAGTTAATTTTTGTTTGATGATAAAATAAAGAATTTGATTAAATAGGTATAGTTTTTTTATCTACCGATTTTGTGTACGAAAATATCGATTTTAGTGAGCAGCTCTACCGATTTCGTACTAAGACGTTCGAGACCACTGCGAGCGAGCTGCCTGCTGCCAATTTTTGACAGATAGTTAACGTGTAGCTGGCTGCGTTTTTTTGGTGAACGCTTTTTCTCTCGTTTGAAGAATGTTATCAAAATAGATAACGATAATGCTTCTGTACAATACATTTGTAATCATTATAGTGAAGACGTATTAGTGGGAGACACATACAGAAGAGTATTTCATAAATATGGCACTACCGTAAATTAGTACCGCGCGTAGTGACTATTTTGTTTTAATTGTTTCGCGTTTAGGGGTATATTTTGTGTGTTATGTAACGCTTAGATTTTGGCTTAAGTGGTAGTGTTTTGTCGTAAAGATGAGGACGGTGGCTTTGATCAGCGGCGGCAAGGACAGCTGCTACAATATGATGCAGTGCATCGGCGCCGGGCATGAGATCGTGGCGCTGGCCAACCTCCAACCGATGCATAAAGGTTACTTTCATCATAACAATCAATTTATACACCTGCATCCCTGGCTACAGGGTTTATAATGTTATTGTAGACACATATTGGACTGTTAGGGTAAAAAAAAAAGAAATATGGAATAAAAACAAAAAGGCATCTATGAGTTTTAAAGATAATTAAGCTAATAACAAACCCTCTGTCAAATTTGAATCAAAATTTTGAATCAGTTGTTACATTTAATTTCTCACTTAGATGAACTGGATAGCTACATGTACCAAACTGTGGGTCACCAGGGGATTGATCTTTATGCTGAAGCAATGGATCTCCCTTTGTATCGCGAAGTGATCACTGGCTCTGCAATGGACCAAGGAAGGAACTATAGTCCAAATGAAAATGATGAGGTAGAAGATCTGTATAGGCTACTTGTTAGGATAAAGGTAATAATAATATTATCTCCTTTGTGTTATGTGTTAAATTAACTAGAAGTACCTAGCTGTTATTTTATCCCTTATCCAGCAAAATAGGAAATATAACTAATGATACTGGAACAATTCTTAGAATATAATTTCAGTTAACATTAAATTAGCTCATGTACCCAAAATATGTGTACAGTCATGTGCAATATGTAAACATGGACAGATTTGCAAATATATGTACTCACTTGATATTTCAAAATTAAGTATCTTATGTTGCATTCAGAATTATGTGTTCTTAAAACTGCATCAAAATTAAGTATATGTTTTTCTTCAAAGTAGAGTATACAAGGCACTTTCAGTAAAAAGAGTAATTATTGTTAAACAAAAGACAGTCGAAATTATTTAAAAAAGAAAACGCATGTAGACACTCATTGCAATGTGGCCGAATACTCAAAAATCAATGTTTTCATTATAATTGTAAACAAGGTTGTATACATGTTTATTGAAATTGGTACACATTTGCTGCTGCAGTAAGTGTATATCAATGATAAAAAGAGTGTATACATTGTTATGAAATTGTCACATATACATAAATACGAATTTGTAAATGTATACTTTTCACTGAAAGTGTCTTGTATACTTTGAAGAAAAACGTGTACTTAATTTTGATGCAGTTTGAAGAATACACAATCCTGAATACAACATGAGATACTTAATTTTGAAATATCAAATGGGTACATAGTTTTGCAAATCTGTCCGTGTATACATACATATCATTGCACATTACTGTACTTAGAAAAAGTATATTTGTTTCTTTATTAGAAGCAAAAGCAATATGCCAAGCTGTTGCATTAAAGTGACTTTAAAAAAACCTTAACACAATGCACACATCTTCACATTGTTGCCTTGCATGTTTGTTTACTCTTATCATGTTGGCAAACTGCATTTGTTATCAGTACAAACATAATAAATGAATGTTATTTTTTAATGTTGGATTTCGATTTTAGGATGATTTAGATATACAAGCTGTTGCAGTTGGGGCCATATTATCAGACTACCAAAGGATTAGAGTTGAAAATGTGTAAGTAAGCTAACAATATTTATAACATTTATAGCTATAGTAAGAACAAACATGTTGCTATTAAAATTTCATGTTGAAAGGTATATCATTATGTTAGCTTCAAAATTACATTGAAATGGCTACACTAAGGATCCTATTCATAAATTTATTTAAGTTCAACTTCAGTTTCAATCTCCTTAGGAGATAAAAAGTAACAGAACACTGGTTATTTATTTTTTTATTTTTTTGTAAATACTGGGCAGGCTTTTGACCACCATCATGCTTAACATTAACATGACTTTAATATTTATTTATTTATTTATTTACACACAAAACTTATAACTATCATTACAGGCACTATGTAACCCAATGCGATAGTTACAGCATTTTTGTTACAATTATGATAATGACTACATTTAACTTACAACCTATGACTTATAATAACAAAGTATCCAAGTAGCTAATTTTGTGAATTCACTCCGAAAACAAATGAACAAATCCGTTTCTTTATCGATAAGGTTGACAGTGCGAAAGGCGCGCGACAGTGGGGACTCCCGTAGTAAGTTGGTGCGAGCTTTAGGCACCACTAGTAGATTAGGTCGACGCCTTCGCCCTCTGTATACATTGGGAACACAAATACGCATCATCCCTAACACTTCCGCATTATTTATCTTGCCCCTAAGAACTGTGAACACATATATGTAACCAGTCTGAGTTCTCTCCTTACACTAAGTTGGTTGTACCCTACCATACCCAAAACGAATAACGTTGGGTACTGCAATGGGTAGAAAGGGTAAACTCCGTACAGCTTTAAGTATAAGTACCTCACAAATTTGTTCTGTACCCTTTCCAACATAAGGTTGTATTTTTGCTCATGAGGGGCCCAGATCATAGCATTAAATTCTAAATTACTCCTTACTAATGTATTAATTATAGAAGGCTATTACGGCTTGTACATTTCTGAAATTGTTTACCGTTCGCAACATAAACCCCAGTGTTCTAAAAGCTTTTTTGCAAATGTCAGTTATGTGTACCTTAAAAGTTAAATCAGCTGTAAGCTTAATTTTTATAAATAAGGGCATAATTCATAATTAATTTATTTGCAAGGACATGGTAAATACATGGTTTTATAATAATATTGTTATTGCGCAACATGACCTGTCGAGTTTGTCGACGTGCAAATACTATAATCTTTATTCTGAGTTATTACAATGTCAAAATGCTTACAAAAATACAAATAATGATTTTATTAATTGTCAAAGTAAATATTATATTCGTTAGGTGTATTACAAATGTCAAATTATGTAGCCAGTGCCCACTCATTAATGTCAAGTTCTAATCACAGAGTACTATATGTATACTGGAAATATGGTAATATGGTATACTGGTTCTAATCTTAAATCCAAATAGCAATTAATATTAATGTCAAGTATGTAGTGAAATTTTACAATGTCAACAATAATAATAATACAATAATACATAGATGCTTTAGGAATATTAAAATTAATTATAACATTATGTATTATGTTTTTCTTTCACCCAAGGTTGCCTGGAAGAGAGAGATTGCTATGTAGCAATAAGGCCGCCTGTTTGTCCTCTATTTGTAAACTGTCCTGTATTACTTGTTCTTTAAGTGTGCAATAAAGTATTAATTATTATTATTATGTTTGCAGCTGTCGTAGGCTAGGTCTTGTCTCTTTAGCTTATCTATGGAGGAGGAATCAAAAAGACTTACTCCAGGAGATGATTGACAGTGGAGTTGAGGCTATTATTATTAAGGTGAGTCTAATTTTTTGTTATTTATTAATAGACACAGTTGAAACAGCTGGTAATAGTCTGGATCGCGTCAACCAATGTTTAAGTTCTACATTCTTGTAGGTGTTAGTCCAATCTGAATTTTAAATTTGTCAGTAGTTTGTGCTGACACCACATCTGCTGGCAACTTGTTCCATGCCTCAACCACTCTATTGCTGAAGTAGTGCTTGTGAGGGTTATTAAATGAGCAGGCCTTCAACAGTTTGAGATGGTGTCGCCTTAAGTGTGTATTTCGGGAGTACTGGAATAATTCTTGATAAAAATTCAATCTTTTTTGGATTAAAAAAATCATTAGTTTTGTTTCGTTATAGATATGTATACTACTATATTATTATTTGTGTATCCTAAGCAGACAGACTGTTCAGTTCAATATGACAGTCTGATCTAATTTTACCTTAATATTGTATAATTATTATCATGTTGATTCCGCATTATTATTACCATGTTATATTTCCATTCTTATTTAAAAGTACAGTCCCAAAAACAATTATTTGACTTGCTAAAGGTCGTAATTGTAATACGGTCCCAGTAAGGTATTATAAAGGCATGCGTTACACCTTTGTAGACAAAAAAAGTTTCTTCTATGAAACGCAGGTAGCTGCACTAGGGCTGGACCCGCGGGTGCATTTAGGGTTGACCCTGTGCGAGATCCAGCCGCACCTTCTAGTCATGCAGGAGAAATACGGACTGAACGTGTGCGGCGAGGGCGGCGAGTACGAGACCTTCACGCTCGACTGCCCGCTCTTCAGGAAACGACTGGTCATGTGAGTTGTTTTTATGAGGCATCTAGACTGGCTATATCTAGGGTTGTCACTTCTCGAGATCCAGCCGCACCTTCTAGTCATGCAGGAGAAGTACGGACTGAACGTGTGTGGCGAGTGCGAGACCTTGACACTTGACTGCCCGCTCTTCAGGAAACGACTGGTCATGTGAGTTGTTTTTATGAGGCATCTAGACTGGCTATATCTAGGGTTGTCACTTCTCGAGATCCAGCCGCACCTTCTAGTCATGCAGGAGAAGTACGGACTGAACGTGTGTGGCGAGTGCGAGACCTTGACACTTGACTGCCCGCTCTTCAGGAAACGACTGGTCATGTGAGTTGTTGTTATGAGGCATCTAGGCGTGCCATAATAAAAGCTGCACTAGTGTGAGATCCAGCCGCAACTTCTAGTCATGCAGGAGAAATACGGACTGAACGTGTGCGACGAGGGCGGCGAGTACGAGACCTTCACGCTCGACTGCCCGCTCTTCAGGAAACGACTGGTCATGTGAGTTGTTTTTATGAGGCATCTAGACTGGCTATATCTAGGGTTGTCACTTCTCGAGATCCAGCCGCACCTTCTAGTCATGCAGGAGAAGTACGGACTGAACGTGTGTGGCGAGTGCGAGACCTTGACACTTGACTGCCCGCTCTTCAGGAAACGACTGGTCATGTGAGTTGTTGTTATGAGGCATCTAGGCGTGCCATAATAAAAGCTGCCCTTGTGTGAGATCCAGCCGCACGTTCTAGTCATGCAGGAGAAATACGGACTGAGCGTGTGCGGCGAGGTTGGCGAGTACGACACCTTCACGCTCCACTGCCCACTCTTCAGGCAACGACTGGTCATGTGAGTTGTTGTTATGAGGCATCTAGGCGTGCCATAATAAAAGCTGCCCTTGTGTGAGATTTAGCCGCACGTTCTAGTCATGCAGAAGAAATACGGACTGAACGTGTGCGGCGAGGGCGGCGAGTACGAGACCTTCACGCTCGACTGCCCGCTCTTCAGGAAACGACTGGTCATGTGAGTTGTTATTACCCCCTTGTTTCCACTAGCAAACCATTTACAAGAAAACATGTTGTAAAATTTAATGCGGCCACTGAGAGAATGCATTACTTGACAGCTCCTATCAAAAGCCATTGGTCATCCTCTCAGCGGCCGCATTATATTTTACAACAATTGTTTTCTTGTAAATGTTTTGCCATTGGAAACAGTAACATAATATATAATGACGACAGCGACCCACTCATTGAGTAGATATTTTTTACACAGAGGTTCAATACGGTCTGTTTGCTTCAACAATTTCATCATTATTTAAATATTTGTCATAGTAGGTTTAGGGCTTGGCAAATAACAAGATCTTATGCGCCGCGAGATAAAAGATATGAAACAACTACAAACACTGGTCACTGCGTATATTTTGTCTCGCCGCGCATAGGTCAAGTTATGTGCCGCGACCTATAAAAGTATTTTCTTCTTCAAACAGTGATGAAAAAGAATTAGTCCTACACTCAAACGACCCAGTCGCACCCGTTGGCTACTTGAACCTCAAGCTGCATTTGGAACCAAAGGAAAACGTCGACGAAATCAAATTACCACCAACTGTAAAAACCGCTCTTGACTTTGCCAACGACTTGAGCGACACAGTGTTCAGCGACATAAGCGACAGAGAACTCAGCGAGACAGAGCTGGAGTCTATCGAGAAGTTAGAGAAAGAAGAGATGAAGAAAAATGATTTGAACCCTTTGCTCACCTACAATGAAAAGTCTGAAGTGTCCACTAGTCTAGATGTAACGGATCAGAACGAAAGTTTTGAGAGCATAGATGACGGTTATAATTATGACGAAGCGCACAATGAATATGAGAAGCAGCCGGTAGTGGACCATAGATCTATATACGGGAATAGACACGGCTGGTACTTTATTGGCGGCATCATCGGCGAGGGCGTCGACACGGGGCTGGCGACGGAGACCGCGCTGAAGAAACTCATTAGTAGGTAAACTTGTACAAAAGCTTTATTTATGTTAATATCTAATAATTAGTTGCATGTGTCTAATGAAAACATTTTATGTCAGTCATCAGTTCGTATATTACAAATACTGCATAAACATTTATTAGAGAAGCTAAAATGATATGTATATGTCGTAGGATAATTTGATAGATAGAATTTTCGCAAAAATCCTAGGGATATTGCAAAAACACGGATAATTAGATAATAGTGTTGACATTTCTCAATCTTACTGAAAAAAGATAGGGTTTCTGTAAAAATACGGGTTGCTTTAGTAACATTGGGTATTGTTTATTCTGATTGGCTTAATTTTTGCTTGCTTGCTAACTCTTATTCTGATTGGTTGGATGGAGAGATGAGATTGAATGGATTGACATTTGAAAAGTCAAGTCGGCAACCAATCAGAGATGTTGTTTTGGACGATCCGACCAGCCAATCAGTGTTCTTATTTCATAATAGCCAGCGATTCTTTTCGCAATCTTACTAAGGCAACCAGTTTTTTCGCAAAAATCCTATCCTTTTTCAGTAGGATTGAGCAATCACAACACCATTGTCTAATTATCCGTGTTTTCGCAATATCCCTAGAATTCTCGCAAAAAAATCGATTTACCTAATCCTGCGACATATACACTATACAACCTTATCACATGAAACCCACGGAAACAAATTTCTCTGTGTTCCACAAATGTCATTCAATAATGTAATGTGACAAGGTACTTATTGTTTCTATATTATTTCACGTGACTGTACAACAAATTCACACAAATCTGAAGAAAAATCATGCAAACGAAGTCGTGACTACGCTATTATGAAATAAATAAAATGTTATCTACTGCTAGCGCTACTCACGAGACAATTATAAGAAATTAGGTATTCATTTTCGACTTCTAGGAGAGGTTGATTCTGTCAATAACTACAGACCCCGCTCTCACTGCAATGCATTTGTTTTCAGTATGTGCACGCCCTTAACAACAACCGCTAAGGCGGTCAAACGTGGGCTTTTGTATCTCATAGATAAAGCCGAGAGTAATATTACACCAGTGCTTCCCAAAGTCTAGGCTACGACCCCCCACCTAATACATGTTTCCAAAATCGGGACCCACATCTAGGCTGACTTAGGGAAAAGATGGCATATGATGTTGATGATGTCGATTCTCAGATACTCTAGTCTAGGGCCTCGTAACCTAGGGCCTAGGTTACTAAAACTTAATGCAGTTTTGTTTGTTTGAAATTCGGCGAAAGTCGTTCTACTGGGTTACGAAGTGGGTCGCGACCCATAGTTTGGGAAACACTTGTGTACACGAAAGTGTGTTGTGATAGTATTTATCTTACCTCGCGTGTAATGAATGATTGATAAAAAGTTATTACTTACGTCTGGCTGTTATTGATATAGACATTAGGTTTAAGTGTTATTGAATGATTGCAGATAATATTTTTGTGTCATAAATCCATCACTAGTGGTGTGAATCCTAAATTATCTTATAAATGGGAAAGGTTCTTCTTCTTCTGTGTTTGTTTATTTGTTACTCAATTACACGTCTGATCGAATGGATGAATTTTTACATGAAGTTAGATCATGATAGATGAAAAAGAAACTGACAAAAACGTGAATAGTTTATTAAAAATCTAGAATAGAGCTTTTATGATAAATTTTTAATAGAAAAATATTGAAAAAAATCAACTCTGTGAATTGTCAGATGGGACTCGAACCCACGACCTTTGGAAATTCAGTCCAATGCTCTAACCACTGAGCTACCGAGACTAGAGATTTTACAAAATTTGCCGTTGATCTTTCCTTTTAAGTGTAAATACATTTGTGTCAAGAGAAAATCGGTCTCGCGAAAGATAAATCGGCTTTTACTATTTGATTACGCTATTGATTTTACTCAAGTACCTTAAAATTACAATCAATATTTGAAATATCTGTACGTGCATTTACATTATAGCGTATAAAAATATGTATTTTTATCATCAATATTTTAATATCAACAGTATAGATATAATTTTGTGTTCATGATTATAATGAACGCAAGACGTTCACGTGACCGTCAGCTAAGCGGCATTAAATTCGTTGTGGGCCTTATAAATAAACATATTAAATATTGATAAGTAAATTAAATACTTTGATAAGGAAATCGGTTTCGGAAAGTGGTGATGTAGCGATGTAATTAGCGGCATTTGTAGACTAAATATGTTACAGCTTATTTAGATATTTTCAGTTCTTATTTATGTAAGTACTAGCTGTCGCCCGCGGTTTTATCCGCGTGGTTCCCGTTCCTGCGGGAATATCGAGGTAATAAGTATCATATGTTCATAACCAGGCTATCTACTATTTGTGTACCAAATTTCATCCAAATCCGTTCATTAGTTCGGAGCCTATTCAATGCAAACAAACAAATCTTTCCTCTTTATAAAACTAGCATAGACTAGCTGCCGCCCGCGGTTTTACCCGCGTGGTTCCGTCTCCTGCCGGAATATCGGGATAAAAAGTATCCTATGTTCCTCTCTAGGATTTCAAGTACCTGTATCCCTAATTTCATCAACATCCATTCAGCCGTTTTTGCGTGATCGAGTAACAAACTTGTAAACATCCAAACTTTCATATTTATAATATTAGTAGGATAAACATCATGGATGTAGGGACAGCCAAGTATCTTTACATGACCAATGGGTCAGGCTCTGAGATGAGTTAGCAATTTGTTACGGATGTCAAAACTAACAATTAAATACAATAAGGTAATAGCACCCGGACGCTTGACAGACAGATTTTCACAACACTAATGCTTGTCCCGGGTAAACCCTGCCACTCCTTAGCTATTATCAGGAGCTCTATTTTTGATTCACTCGTCTCGCCAGGTGAGACGATCAGGCAAATAACGCCCTTGAACTTGTAGACATAAGCTCGCTTTTCGCTTTGACGCTCGAGCGCTCGCGTTGGGAGGCGCTATTATATTACGGAAATACGGAAAGTACGGAAACTAAATTGTCACACGAAAATCAGTAGAAACCTTGAGACGAGTGAATCGAAAATAGAGCTCCAAGGTAGGTAGGTAGGTTATTAACTAATTAGATTTGATACTGTGCCATCGGGACATTCGCCATCAGACAGACTTTTCGGGCTAAACAAACCGATCGTTACCCAAGGCTCAAATAAGTCTAATTATTGCGCAGAGTCTGTTCCGCAGACATACTAAAAGCTGATGGTGCCGTCTCCGCTGGCGTTAGACATCTGGGGTCCAATTCTCTGCTAATGCTTAGTCACAATCTTATCCCAATGGTGTTTCAATGATAGTCCTGTTTAACACAGTTCTTGTTACAACAGTTTAAATAAACACTACTATTGAAACACCATTGAGAGACGATTTTGACAAAAAATTTGCAGAATTGACCCCCTGTTGATTAGTCAATTACTTAACAACATGAAAAATATGTCAATTTTTGATTATATTTAAAACAAATCATCAGATTTTGGTACTCACAGATTTGGCCGCGATGGCGCTCTCTGTGTCTCTCCATTGACAAAAAACTCATAGTACCTATACATAATTCGTCACAAAAATTTCCTTTCATTTTATTTCGCGGCTATGTTAATTGAGTGCACTGCGTCAGATCCGAATCCGAGAATTGTCGGTCCGAAGTAGCAGTAGTACGTAGAGAAATCGGATGACGGAATTCTACTTCTTAAAGAATTTTTACGGATTCGTATCGGACGCAGCGCGAAATCGCTCTAAGGGTTGGACCACATCTGTCAGCACGCTATTTTCCGCCTTTTTCCGTCGCCCTGTCCTTTTCTGTTACTCAGAACCGCCATTTGCTAGAGCGAGAAAGACGGAACGCTATAGCATGCTGCATCATCGGCGGCGGTGTAATAGCATTCCGTCAGTCTTTCTAGCTCTGGCAAGCGACAGTTCGGATCTACAAAAAAGGATAAGGCGGCGGGAAAAAGCGATAGCGTGCTGACAGGGTGTGGTCCAACCCTAATGCTTCGCTTTATTCCAGCTTTGTTGGAGTCTTCCGACATGACGCTACCGGACGTGTGTTCTGTGAACATCTATATGAGAGACATGGCAGATTACTCAGCGCTGAATGACATCTATTTGAGACATTTCTGCTTCGCCAACCCGCCGACCAGGGTCTGCGTGCAGTGCCCTCTGCCCGACGATGTAGGACTTATATTGGATGCTGTAAGTATGACAATGGCTTTACAATATGTTTTGAAGGCTTTTCGTTAAACGTTCATTTTCTTCATCGTTCACGTTCAACAATATTATAAAGAGGAAAGTTTTGATTGTTTGTTTGTTTGCATTGAATAGGCTCCGAAACTACTTAACTGATTTGGATGAAATTTGGTACACATTTATAGTAGAAAGCCTGGTTATGAAGATATTTGAACAGATAGGTATGTCATGTCAAGCCACATATTTCTTATAAACAAAATTATTTTGGCTTAAGTTATATCAAAGAAATGTTGTAGTTCTTACAAAAAGAAGTAATTTAACATCATCATGGGCTCTATTTTTGATTCACTCGTCTCCCATCGACCGCTTAGTTTCTACTGATTTCCGTTCTAAATCAGTATTTCCATATTTTTTAAACGTTCGATCGCAACGAGTGCCGACCCACTCGTTACAGACGAGTGAAATAAAGCTAGCGACACGTAATTTAAGTCACATGAGACAACACAATGTCATACGAGCGATTCAAAAATAGAGCTCTAGAATCAAAGGAGGTATAGGGTAAGACATATAGGGTAGGTTCATCTTTTATGATTTTTGCATTTTCAATGCTATTTTTATACTTATGATAAATTTTAAATATAATAATATAGTAAAATATCAACCCGGCCATAAGTCGTCCCATCTGAGCATTCACTTGCCGCCGAGTTGATTTTATAAGTATAGGTTAATCTTGATTAAAACAGTTGTACCTATAGGTCGCACACAAGCCAACCGCAAACGCTCCAGACAACGACGGCCTTTCGAAGGAGCGAGTGACGATGCACGTCCAGGGTATCTCGCATTGGGCGCCGGCGAATATTGGACCCTACAGCCAGGCTATTAAGGTATGTGATGGAATATCATTGATGTAAGTTTTAATTAAAAATGCATCCAACAATCAATTATGTCTGATTTGGATTTACAAATTCTTTACTTTATCAATATAAAATAAATTGAAGAGCTTGTTTTTAAGCGCTAATTTCTACCAGTAACAGTCGAGTTCGTTTATGGGTTTGCAAATCCTGATGTAGTAGGTGGGTGGAGCTTATTAGCAAATACGCTATCGCATCGGGACATTTGACGTAAATCGGATCAGACTGAATAGTTTGACCTTCAGAGTGCCTCAATATCGCTCGTTCGTTGTGCAAAACGGTTTGAACTTTTTGTAAAGAATATTGAACAAGAAAATAAACTACAAAAAAGCAACTAGTCTCATGTCATCCTGACGGGATTCGAACCCGCATCCTTGGGAATCCGGCCCAATACCAATTATGCTACATAGACCTATGAGGACACGTCGATTTTTATCTTGTATATTCCCCTTTCTACGGTGTTGGCCAACGACTTTTTTCTAGTATATTTTCTTGTTTAATATTTATCACATAAAATAACATTGTAAAAAGCAAAATCAAAAAGTTATAATTGAACTTTTTGGTCCGTCCCGGTCCGCCATTTTGAAAATGTTTAACCCACTTATTACTACCGTCGTAAGTAACTATTTATTAATCATTTTTATAAATATTGGAGAAAACATTTGTGTCAGGGTTCTTCACATATATAAACAACTTTATACTCTTATCAGATGTAGCTTTAATCAATATTTTAGTTACAAATCAAATAATGGGATTCAACCATTTTGCATGCTTACCAGCTAATGTCATTACAGAATATAGTGCCGCGCATAGGCTACGCCAATGCTAGTGATGTACTACCAAACTCTACAATTTGTATTTTAGATTTTACTAGCATTGTTTATAAACAACACAAATTTTCTGTATTTCCACTAGGAAAATATTTTTTCATTATTAAGGGAAATACCTTTCACGCCGCATACAAAAATCATTAAATTCAAATGCAATATTTTGAGTTCGTAACATCTGGGTTAAAGAGCCTACCCTTTGGGGGTGTAAATTTAATTTTAGTATCCCTTGTTTTCATAATTTATTAACTACTAACATAGTTTATAAGTTATAGCAGCCTTTCGCGGTTTCACCCGCGTAGTTCCCGTTCCCGTGGGAATTTTTGGATCATTTATAGCCTATGTTACTACTTGGGGTCTAAGGATTCTCTATACCAAATTTCGGCAAAATCGGTCCAGTAGTTTTTGAGTTTATTCGTTACATACAAAAATACAAATCTTTCCTCTTTATAATATTAGTATTAGTAAGTTATATTGTTACTAACAATCTATGGATCGCTGGTCTGAGAATATTTTTTTTTTTTTTTTTTTAAATGCCGTCGCACGATAATACCTACTACGGACTGGGACGAGGTAAACCTCCATATAAAAATGTTCGTCTAAGCGCTCGTTCTGACACGGTGGGGATGACAATAACACGAATGAACAAGCGCTCAAGTCGGACATGTTATTGACTGCGTTTACCCCGTCGTAGGTGGGCGAAGTGATCGGCACGTGCGGTCAGATCGCCCTGGTACCAGGCAGCATGCGGCTAGCGGGCGGCGGCGCTCGGCGACAGTGCGCGTTGGCGCTTCGACACCTAACTCGGGTTTTGCGCGCTGTGCATCCGCGCGCGCACATCCGCAGCGTTGTTCAGGTGCGTGAGTGTAAAGACCTTAACCAGTCAGTCCCCGTACCATACTATGCCAATAAAACCATCCCTCTAAAATTATGCTTTTCCTTACAATTTTATAAGTTACTTTACATACCATATTTTTTCAATGTATTTGATTTATGAATATTTTAACCATGTTCAGACACTAAAATAAAATAAAAAACTGTAACATCAACAGTATATTAGTTTTATAATAATAATTAATAATTTATTCTTTATTGCACAATTAAAGAAACAAGTAACACAGAACAATTTACAAATAGAGGACAAACAACAGGCGGCCTTATTGCTACATAGCAATCTCTTCCTTGCAACCTTGGCTGAAAGAAAAAAATAAGAGGAACAATAGGGGAATGAGTGCAGAAAAATGAAAGAACAAGTATATATTAACAGATAAATATCGAAACAGAAATAAAAGATAATATTTATAGGTCGCTGGTTCGATTCCAGCCTGAGAATTCACTTGTGGCCGAGTTAATTTTTTCCAATATTTTTCTATTTAAAATTTACCATAAGTATAATATTTATAAGTTAAGGAAAAAGGGAATGGAAGTGACTTCTAACATGATCGCCAAAGGATTTTAGAGTCTGAGCCTTTCTGATACCTTCTGGCAGGGCATTCCACAAGCGAACAGCATGTACAGTAAAGGAGTAGAAAAGAAATCCGAGGAATGACGCGGGATATCAAGGGCAAGGTTTAGGAAGAACGCAAGGAACAGTGTGTAGATGAAGAACGAAAGGAGAAGCAGTTTTTAAGATACGGAGGTGAAGGAGGTACGAAAAGAATGGAGTAGAGAAGTTTGAGGGTGTGCAAGTCCCTGCGCCGGCGAATAGGGAGCCAGTTGAGTTTGGTACGGAAGTGTGACACGTGGTCATATTTACGAAGGTTAAAGATGAATCTAATAGCAACATTCTGCAGACGTTTTATGTTAAAAATGGCAAAAAACACAAATAAAATAAACAACCCATAATAAAAATTCACCATTTTCGAAAGTGACAAATGTCACTTCAAACCAAAGAGTAGGTTAAATTTTTTATCACAGATTGGAGTATATTTATCAGGCTTCATTCTGAAATCAGAATGTTCATACAAGACTAAACTCGCTATTAGAAAATAATGACTTTCGGCTGTAATTCGGAGAGGACACCGGTGTCCGCTTGGGGTTTGAGTGGAGGCGCAAACAAGGAGGTTAAAACCTGCGCTATAAGGAGCTTGCATGACTCAGACAAGAATGGCGCCTTGCAGTCCACACTAGTGTCGATAATAGGCTATTTGACAGGTTTTGAAAATCCATCCGTGAAGTTTAACGAACCCAGTAAAAGTTGTTTTTTTAAATTCTGGTACATATTTGCTGAAAAATATCAAATTAAAAATTCAATATTTAAATAGCGCGCCAAAACGCTATTTTGACAATATGGCGCTGCAATGGGTTCGGTTACGTCACTTGCCTGTATTCTGCATATCATCCACATACGTAGTCAAACGATGTTTACAAGCAGGTGACGTCATTATAAACTCGACGAATCAGGAGCGTTTTGTGTCACGTGACAAAACGTTTAAAAAATGCATTTTTATTTACAGATTTTTTAATAAATTTATAATTATTTTCAACTTAACCATTTTTAAACTCATAATTTATTCTGATAACAGTAATTGACACTTTATTTTTCGCATTGTCAAATAGCCTATTATGAAAGACACCTGACAGGATTATATCCTAGCTCAGGCACAATTGAATGTCTATACCGTAAACCGTAAATTCTGTACAAAATGTATGTGGGATTCTATGAAAGTAAATTTATTATTATTATTATTATATCCTTTTTGTACTTCAATTTGATAACCTTTAGATGTAGCAGTAAATGTCTTTTTACTCAAAGTTAAAACGATATGTTTTCAATCTAAAGATGTTTCACTTTAAAATAGTGATTTTGTTATAACAGAGCGTATGCTACGTGAGTGCAGACTACGGTAGGGCGGTAGGCGAAGCCCGACGGCAGCTCGAGCGGCGGACGGCCGGCGCAATCGTGCAGTGCGCCGTGGTTGGTGGGCTGCCTAGAGGTGCCGCCGTGGAGTGGCACGCCTGGGCACACACCGACAACAACAGATTCGACTGTGAGTGGGTGTTATACTGGAGATACTAGTGGCTGTGTGATGTTATGCTACTAGCTAGGGGCGGACCATCGTGCAGTGCGCCGTGGTTGGTGGGCTGCCTAGAGGTGCCGCCGTGGAGTGGCACGCCTGGGCACACACCGACAACAACAGATTCGACTGTGAGTGGGTGTTATACTGGAGATACTAGTGGCTGTGTGATGTTATGCTACTAGCTAGGGGCGGACCATCGTGCAGTGCGCCGTGGTTGGTGGGCTGCCTAGAGGTGCCGCCGTGGAGTGGCACGCCTGGGCACACACCGAGAACAACAGATTCGACTGTGAGTGGGTGTTATACTGGAGATACTAGTGGCTATGTGTGAATTTTACTACTAGCTAGGGGCGGACCATCGTGCAGTGCGCCGTGGTTGGTGGGCTGCCTAGAGGTGCCGCCGTGGAGTGGCACGCCTGGGCACACACCGACAACAACAGATTCGACTGTGAGTGGGTGTTATGCTGGAGATACTAGTGGCTATGTGTGATGTTATGCTACTAGCTAGGGGCGAACCATCGTGCAGTGCGCCGTGGTTGGTGGTTTACCTAGAAACGCGGCCCAGGACCTCTATTTTTGAATCACTCGTCGCGCGAGTGGCGAGGCGAACGAGGAGGCGATCAGGCGATTAGCGACCTTGCAAGCGTAGACATAGCACGCTTATCGCTTTGCCCACGTTGTGAGGCGGTACTACAGGCGAAAAGCGAAGCTATTTATATACCTGCAAGGTAGCTTTTACGGAATACGGAAACTCAAACGTCGCACGAAAATCAGTAGAATCCTCGAGACGAGTGAATCAAAAATAGAGCTCCTGGAGTGGCACGCCTGGGCGCACACCGACAACAACAGATTCGACTGTGAGTCGCTCATCACATCACCCACTGCTGGGTATAGACGTCCCCTATAGATCTCCACGACGATCAGTCTATGGCTGCCCGCATCCGTTGGCTTTCCGCGACCGCACACCAGCTTTTCGGTCCACCTTGGGGGCCTACCCACGAAACGTAGTCCGGTGCACAGTCACTATTCTAGAGCCGCCCCGCCCCAACGGCGATCAGCTGTTCTAGCTATGTTTCCCGCCCACACTGCAGCTGAACAATCCTTCGAGAAACTAGTTCTCCTATACAGATCTCCTTATTTCTAATTCGATCTCGCAGGTACGTGAGTGGCTGCGGGAAGCTAGGGCTGCCAATGTGCAGGAAGGCGTTTTGCTTAGCGCCTAGAGCCTAGTGACTTGTATCCTAGTTGCTAGGATACAAGGTGTGGACACTGCATCGCGCCTCGTGACAAAAATATATAGAAAGCCAAAAGCGCCTAACGTGTATCCAAGTAAACAAACATGTTGGTTACGCCTATGCGTTGGCGGCCTAAAGCGCCTATGAGTGGACAAGGGGGTAACTACCAGAGGCGGACACCAAATTCCACTCTAACTTAAATTAAATCACACTTTTGTTGTGTTTAGGAATCAACTAAAACAAAAAATAATTTTATTCCAGACGAAGAAACCGGGTGCAGCGTAGGAGAGTACAAAGTAGCGATCACCAGGCGGTGGAACTATGAAAACACAGTTGCTGCAATCGTTTGCTACGTAGCCACAGGTGAGAGTCGCTTACCACTTTCTTATATTAGCTTTCGAAAACTATCGCTTTGTCATCTTCATGCCCATCGACTGCTTTATCGACATGAGCAATTTTCGTAAATGTTAATATAAAATATCAACTCGAATAGAGAAACATATCGTATACATACGCGAAGGCGTATACCGTACACGTGCAAGGCCCGTTGAGTTGTATTATGTTGTAGTTTGTACTAGAAAAGCAGGTCTTATTTAGTACGTAATAAGGAATTTATAAGTCTATTTAGATATTTATAAAGTGTTTGTGGGTCTTGATATCCGTCCGTAACACAAGTGCTTTAGATACTTATTGCATAGTCAGTGTGTGATGTTTTCCGGTTTTTATTTACTACTAGCTACTAGATTACGCGTGTAAATTCAAGAAAATCCTAAGGGCCGGCGCCCACTGACGGCGTGGCACGGCATGGCAGGGCAGGTTGTGCTGTGGCATTCCGCGGCGTTCCGTGGCATGCCATAGTGCGTCTTCTCCCTCTCTTGCCCCTGCGCACCGACCGGACTGCGTCCCATTAACCGAAATGACCGCTACACAAGTTTCAACCTTATTTCAACTATTTTAGCAATCATAATTCATCGACACAAAGTGACCTATACGTCTCGCGGGATGCAATGGCACGCCGCGGCAACCCGTGGAATGAAACGGCATGACCCGTCATGCCGCAGCATCTAGCGGCGCGTTTGTCATCGTGGAATCGAAATAAAGTAACATGAATTCTAAAGTCATTGACATAAGATTCAAAATAACTTGATTAGTGATAAAATCCTTTGCCATGACACGCCGTACCGTGCCGGCAGTGGGCGCCGGCCCTTAGGGAACCTTTAATCAGGCTAGGACTTAATCGTTAAAAAACTGAGGAAATGGTTATATTTTTACTTAACCACCATTATCTCTCTTGACATCCTTTCTGGTTGACTGGTAGAGAATGCATAAGGGTTAATAAATAAATAAAATAAAATATTTATATCACATACTGCTGTTCAGCTTCGGTAATAACAATCCTTTTTCTATAACATCTTTATCATTCTTAGGGTCTTCGCCTTCAACTTGCCAGCTGTCGTTTCCCAGCGAAGAAGCCTGCCACTCGCACCGAGACTTGGCAGCTCAGATGTCTCGCCAGGATCTGGTCGACGTGTTCGAGTACGCGTTGAGAAAGCTGCTGAGGGAAAACGCGGGAGCGGAACAGGCGCCCGTTGCCGTCAAGATGAGGGTATTTTACCAGGTCTGTACTTGTAGTATACCATGCTAATTTGGTTTTTTATTAAGCTAGGTTTCAAAAATGTTTTTTTTTTAATAATGGGCAGGCATTTGACCACCATCGTGCTTAACAAACAGGATGTGGTCTAAGGTGTTGCATGCTTGCCCTGGAAATGCCTATTCACTCTTGCCTTGAAGAGGCCAAGGTTGTAGGAATCGGGGAACACATGAGCAGGCAGCGCATTCCATTCTTTAGCGGTTCGCATAACAAATGTGTCAGCACAACTCTTGGTACGGATCGCTGGAATGTTAACGACGTACGGTACGGGTTAACCTGCGTAAATAAGCTAACCTGCGTCTGGTACCCCGATGGTGGAAAGGGGCTGGAGGACCAACATAATACTATAGACAGAACAGACCATTTAACTGGCGGAACGCTCGCGCGGTAAATGGTAGGTAGGGGCGGGCTTCAACACGTGGTTACAAGTTCCGATATAAATCTCAAGATAAATTCGTCGAAAATAAGGGATGTGAATAAAAACACTGTAAACAATAAGGGATGTGAAAAAAACACACTTCTTGCCCTAAATTAACTGGTTTACCTATAGTTCCTCAGAGCTAGAGGGTATCCAGTACGGATCTCCGTAGTGTGTACCGTAGAACAACCTGGACCTCTATTTTTTAATCACTCGTCGCGCGAGTGGCGTGGCGAACGGCGAGGCGATCAGGCAAATAGCGACCTTGCCCCTGTAGACATAAGCTCGCTTTTCGCTAATAAAATAGCGCTCCTGGGCCAGTGCCTTGCGTTATGTAATCTAGAAATATTTATCTTACCTCTTTATTTATCTTACCTCTTTTTGTAAATATGTATATCATGCGATATGATATAGCGAATCATGCTGTCTTGCTTTCTCCGCTACGATGTGAGCGGGACAATGACACGTTATCGGTACGAATCGATAAACGCAGCTATGATAGGCCTACAGAATAAGGGCGCAGATTATAGCTATATGTTGAGCGGATTTTAATATTTAATCAATCGGTATAGAAGACCGCGTTGTCCAACATACAATCGAATAAATGCTTTTGAATAACACCGCATTCGAATGCAAATCTTGCGATTTCATATGCGAAAAGTAATTAGATTGTTTCAAAATACAACCTCTGCTGCTCTGCGCTCCGCGGGGCGTTGAATCGCACAAGGCACTTTTTATGAACATTGAAGATTAATATAGAGATTAAGATTAATAGACTGGCGCGTTGTCGCGAAGCCGTAGCATAATATAATAAATAACACACACAATGAGAGTGGCGCTGCAGTCTACTGCCTGACCCGTTCAACATTCGAAAATAAGCTCTATTACTATAGATATATTTTAGTTCCTTAATATTCCGCGGGACTTCTTTCGCGTCGCGGACTATCAAATGTGTACAAAGTGGTGGCAGGGGCGTGCATACCATATAGGCAATTAGGCAGTGCCTACCTCATTAAACACCTAAATAACACTAATTTAATAATATAAAGTTAATTTAGTTTAATATGATTCAGATATTCTATAACAAAATGTATATTCAACACCTCACCCAATATGTAAAACAGCGCAATCTAACGAATAGCTTGCTCAACGTCGTAATTTTTCCTAACGCTAAATACTTACAGGTAGGCAGGCTCCGGATTGCCTATTCGAAGCAAGAGCGTTTCATACAAAATAAATTATAAAAAGTATTGATCAAGGTAATACGACCGCGTATAATGTTTACCGAAAATGTGAACGTCGTCCTAAGACATGACGTTCTCAATTTAACTGGGTTAGGTAAGCAAGCTCACTCGGCGGCCAGGCGGCCGAACGAACTTGTCGCGAGATAAACCGACGACCCCCGACCCCATATCTCTCACTCGCTCCCATAGCTCGCGCTGCAAGTTTAGTTGAACTAGTTTCAACATTAATGAGCTGTCTTATGAGTGTTTGTTGACATTTTCAACCACACTTTTTAATACGAGATAGAAAAGTTTTGCAACAAGAGTGCTGCCGGCCATGTTTTTGTTTTTAGTTTGTTTGTTGACATTACGCCCGCACGAGTTAATTCGATAATTACATTAATATTTACTTGATTTGTTAATTTCCTTCCGTGTTTAGTATTAGTGCTATGAAAAAAGGAGTTGGAGTGTGTGTTTATGTATAAAATAAGTATTATGCAATAAAAATTTAATTGAAAAATTAGAGTGTGCCGATTGTGCTGTGGATTGGATTTGTTTACAGAAATTACGTATGTAACCTTTTGAACAGTTGTTATTTTGCTTGTATATTAAACCTGGTATTCGTGAGTGATGTGAATGAAGTGACATAAAACAAAATTAACAACGGCCTAAGCCACTACAGCTACCGCTCAAATGACATTGTATAAGTGACTTTTTAAGAGTCATGTTTATTATCCATGCATTTTTGAGATATCTGTGGTGGTGAAAAATTCGTTCTACCGCCAGGTGCCTATGAATAATTATCCATTTATACCTAGGAAGCATGTTCACATAACATTATTTACAGCCTCAAGCCTACAGAATACGAATTTATATCATTACTAGCGGCTGCCCGCTGTTCCACCCGTTCCCTATTCCGTGTCCTATGCTTTAATTCATCAGGCTATCTCTACTATCTTTGTGCCAAGTTTCATCCAAATCCATTCAGTAGTTTTAGCGTGAAACAGTAAAACAAACTGACATACTTACGCATTTATATTATAAGTAAGCTAACCTAACCTTTTAATGATAATCGCAACTACGACCAGGTTAAATCTATAGTGCCTACCTCGCTCGAAAACCAATGCACGCCCCTGAGTGGTGGCGCTACTTCCTATGGACTTTATTATGATGTTTAACTTGGTTTAGGAGAATTTCAGTTCCATTTTATTAAATTCCTCTTCTTTCTATCCGAACTGCAGGTATGGAGCGCGCCCCCATTGGATCTCATAGTGAGCTCAGCAGAAGAAGTCGGGCGACGAGTGAACGCTCGCGCCGCTCTCACCGTCGTGCCAGTGCTGGCGCTGCACAACGCCTTCACCTTCCTGTCCGTCAGCGGGCTGCGGCTGGACGAGTGACCGGTCAGTGGCCGACGTGTTATATTACTGTCAGTACCCCGGTGGGTCTCATAGTGACCGCCGTGCCAGACTGACAGACAACGCATAGTTCTAACGGCTGAACCGATCAAGCATATATTTTGCAAACAGGATTACAACGATGTAGGCGAGCACTAAAAAGGATTTTTGATATTCCCACGGGATAAGGAATAAACCGGGATTGTATTGTAACCTAATACCTCGCGGACGAACGCACGCGCGTACTACAGCTTCATAAGCAAACGGGCAACTAAGCCACAATAACGAACCTAGCGGTGGCAAGCTCAACGTAGTTTGACATTTTCTCGTATCTGCACCATACAGTGCCAGTGCAACAGCCACTTGCACTGCGAGGGGTCCGACAAGCTGGACCAGTGCATCGGGAGCCACAACAACACTATAGTACCGTCTCTTGTCAACGCTTGGCTATAGAGTAATATACTTCCGATATTTTTCACAATATTGACCTGTATGTAACGTGATGGCATTCATGAGTGTTTTGCCGCGATTTGAGTAGTTCTAGTGATTCTGTTATAAACATACATTCTTCATTTATCTGAGAACCCTGTTTACCCATTGAAATTCATTAAAATAAACCATTTTAAAACTTTTTTGTTTTGTTTACAGGTCCCACTCATGAGAAATAAGACAACAGATGCTTTATTGCCAGTTTATAAAGTATATTTGCTGAATATTTTCAGTGTTTATAGAATTTTGTTAATTATGCTACCGAGTTTACCATACTGTAAGTCAAATTATATAAATTATTTTTTATTGCAATATTTGCGTTTGAATTTATAAAGAAAACAAATAAAAAGCAAAATTCAAATTAAATTTATTTTATTTTTATACAAAATTGACCGAACAGTGCGAGATTTCTAGAACGTTTACACTTGCATTAAGTAGACATAAAGTTATCATTATTCTCTTACAAGTAAGTCTTAATAATTCACCTGTGTCAATAAAGCAACGCGAATTCGGTGTCAGACACACCTACATACAGTTGTGTACATCGTATAAAAGTTATAACATGATTTAATGAATTTCTCTGTGGACAAATTTTATCTTATAAATTGTCACTAGGTAAACTATGATTAATAATAACCAAAGCATAATTATAACTAAAAAAAATGATACATTACAAGTAGTCAGTATTCGATGCAGTTACTGATCGCCTCTTACACGTCTAGAATGTATAAATACACAACATAATCGGGATAATTGCACACAGCAGTGGTTAGGAGACATGCGCAGGCACGAGCGCCTGCGCCGACGGTGCGGCGTCCGCCCTGGAAACAAATACTACCCGAGCCGGCTACACTTTAATACTATCTTCATAACGTAGCATAAATAAATAATTTTATCATCATGAAATAAACATAACTATACTCTGTGTTAAATAATTTGATCTTTTCTATAATAAATCTATGTTTATCGGGTTCATATGCTTTCCAGAACGAAAATGAGATTAGATTTTAAGGTAGCCTATTTATTTTGTACTTTGAAATTAAGTAAGAAATCACTTGATAGAAGAGCTGCTGAATTTCATTCATCAATTAAACTACAAAAACGAAAACCTTAAAGTAATCTAAATAGAGTAAAGTCAACAATTTGTATAAATTGCGTATAGGGGGAAACTTCTCGATCTATCATAGAGTATCAACTCATAAGTATAAATTCATGTCAGGCTTCTCGAGTGAGACGCATCGAAGTGAATATCAACAACATCCAACATATTCATAGGAGACAAACGGCTGTATACTGTCGTATCCATATAAAAGTATAACTAAAATAAATACCTTATTAAGCAAAATTAACAATACTCTATTATCATCTTATACCGAGAAACAAAATGCGAACTGTCTTAAATAAAATGTAACTAGCCAATTTTAAGAGCACTGAGGAAGAAAATTATAATTTGGAAACAAAAATCAAATGCATTGAAAGGCAGATGTTTTCTTTGCTTACATATTTTTTATTTAATTCAGAGTTTGAGATATCTCCACATGTATATTATTGTACACAGCTAAGTAGAGCACTTTCTCGTCCACACGCGAAGCCGCGCCGCCGCGGTCAGTCGGCGGCGCGGCGGCACTCACATCTCCCAAGACGCACTCTTCCAACATAAATAACAAAGTTTTCGACACAATACATGATTCGTCATACAGAATGCTTAGAAAAACAAAACTATCAATAAACACAGTGAATTGCCCAGCTACCCATATAGTGAAGTTAGTATTAAGTTACTGTACAGTTTACACGTCGGCGGCGGCCGCTCCACAGGGATACAATATACAAGGTCCGTCCCGTCCACTATCGTCGACTTATATAATCCTACCGGTTAATTATATTAATCAGATTTATGCAACAGTTTACCTTACAACCTTACCGAAGCGAATAAAGTTACGATACGTAAACTAACGTCTGCTACGTCACACGGTCCACTATACACTCGCGAGTTCAGTCGGCGTCGGAGGCGTCGTCGGGCGCGTCGGGTGCGTCGGGCGCGTCGGGCGCGTCGTCGGGCGCGGGCGCGGGCGCGGCGCGGCTGGCCAAGTACTGGCGGTGCGCGTACTTGTTGAAGCGCCGCTTCGCCATGAAGAGCGTGGCGATGGTGCGGGGCGCCAGCCGCACCGCCGCCGCGCGCGACGTGATGCCCCCGCGCCGGCACTCGCCGCACGTGTAGTCCAGCACGTTCAGCGACGACACCGTCTGCCTAACGCATTCTGTCGCACCACACAACATTCGTTAATAAACTACAGAAGTTAATTTCGTGTCATAGAGAACATAACTGTGGCCGCGTAAGTGTCGTCGACGTCATCGACGCGTCGGATATGGGCGCAACTCTTCATATGCTGATGCTATAGCGCTGTCTTGGTCACACACAAAGTTGAGTATTAATTGACGATAAAGAAATCTTATTGTTAGGACGATGACGTTGAAGTTGCGTTGTACGAAAACGCCGTCGGTTGTCAAAATGAAGTCGAAAGCGATGCCGACGGCACTTACGCGGTAGCCACTTGCTTGCGGTGCCTGCACTATCTTTTAAATTACGCGACGTAAATGGAGCAAATAGCGAACTTTGATGCTTCAAGACCGCATTAATCGCATGAATATTCATAGAAGATATGCACCAAATATTCATATTTGATGCTTCACGGGCACATTTATGGCGTGAATGTTCATAACGATATGAAGGCAGCGACAATTTTATTTACCCGCTATGCCATACTGGAGTGTGCATACATACGCGTAAGTAAAAACTACAAAGTCACTTCTATTTTAAATCTGCAGACATTTGCATAAATACTCCTTTTTTTTGTCGCAGTATAGATAAACAAAGTTTTTAAAATATGCAGTGCACCGCAACAGCTTAGAATGACTATTTCTATGCTTACACAACAACGCATGGCACACACAAAATGCAACTCCCTTGTTTCTGTTGATATGTCAGCTAACAATAACTTATTGGGGCATAGCAAACATGTATGACCAGCCACAAATGCTTATTGTTGATCCTTGGTACAATCACGGAGGTTCCCGCTAGTCCACTTACAGTCCAAAATCCCCTGAACGGCTGTCAGTTGGTGACGTTGTAAGCCTTGCGACTGTCCAAATCGAGCGCACGCGAATATCATCTAAATGTGGTCGACCGGGAACTTTCGCGACTGTACATAGGACAGGTACACACACACAGTACTGTCCTGTAGAAATTCAGAGACAAAATACTAGCATTATCGTGTGGTCATAACTGATTAGTTTCTTTCACTTAACGAACCCCATTCCCCGTTATAACAGATGAGATTCAACAGTTAACACCTGTAACCGTGCATGCTATATTTCCATCTAACACCTAAATCACGTCTGATAGACAGACAAAGTATGGAACACTATCACTAAAACAACATCGAGCTCCTGTGCTACCATTCCATACTGTTTTACATCTATCCATAGTGCAAACTCCACATATTTCATCGGTTCATATCGACTAATCTACTCTCACAACTTCCGAATTCGATACAATACCAAATCTAGACTAATTGAATGAAGAGTGATAGACAAGCAAGCGAAATAAATGAAAAGCAGACAAAACGCTATAAAGCATAAATAAGGGTAATTCGCAATGATACGAAGATTATGCCGACATGCAGAGGACTATAAAACGGGCAAAGCTTTGTGAGGATAACATTGTTGGCTATGATACTTATCTCTAATCGTAAGACTATGGTTATAGTAATATTATCCCCACTATGGGAAGACATTCGAGCAATGTGAGACGTGAAACAACACACAGTTATGCATGATTGAATGTTCCAAATGATGGTATGAAAATGTAAAATTATTGAAGCAACTTTCGTGGTTTAGTAAGCCATTAGGAAAGTTGTTAATTCGGGGTGTTAATTTTCATACCTTTCAAAGTTGTCAGTGAAAATTAATAAAATAATTATTTTTACTGACAACATTAATATTAGAATGACCGGTACCGCTCCAGTGCTACTTCACTAAAATTACTCTCAATGAGTATTACTTTTTTTTTTACTGGCTTTATTACATATTTTTCGTTATTGCGTATTACAAAATCAAAATAAGTATTCTTCTTAGCTTACGCAATTACTAGTGCGATCACTGAGAAAGCGTTCCTGTCAGTTCGTTGGTACGATTATTCGAAAATAAGGTTTATTCACTTGATATAGAGAACTGCCTGCGTAGCATGAGCACCTCGACAAAGCTTTCTCGACACTTTTCTCGCGCGAGCGTATTGTCTGTCCCACTCACACCGTACTGATATGAGCGGGTCAGACATCGCGAGATAAGCGTCGACAGCTAGTCGCGGTGCGCATGCTACGCTGGCTGGAGACGTATTTATGAATCATACGAATTACTATTCGCATACGGAATCGCAAGATTCACATTCGAATACTAAAAACCGTGTTTTTGAAATTCCGATTTTCATTCGAATCTGCTTTTTTTATTCGAGCGATGGAAAGTTTGACGTTTAGCACGTAATGTCATTTTCAAATTGACATTGACATGACGGATAGTTTGACAACTTACAAACGAATCACGTGGTTCACGTCAGGTTTTTGAAAATCTATGGAGTTTCCGGTTTTTAAATATTCTACGTAAAATGAAATAATGTCAAGGGAGTTAAAGAAAACGGCAACACCGTATTCGAGTGATTCAAAAATTCGACAAAATGGAAGTCGGTAAATGTCAATTAGAATGCGAATTTAATTCGCAAGAGAATTTTGAATGATTAAAAAATACGTCTCCCGAGTCCTGACACGGTTTTTCAGGAAAATTTGCTTTCAGTAAACACTCTATACCTGTCATTAATTTGAATGAAGCGCAACCGATTCGGTACCAAAAGCAACCTGTCACATCTGTGCGTCGTCCCACGTCCTACCGGAAGCGTACCACCGTGTGACGTACCTTGATGGAGCTGCCTATCGCAGAGCTTACAAATGACGAGCTGGATGGTCCCCTTGGGGCCGATGAAGGACCGCTCGCAGAGGGGGCAGTAGCGACCGATGCGATACGCCCTACGCACGCACACACACATACCGCACGCGCACAAGCACCGGAACACAGAAACACGGCATTAGTATCGCGAGGTGGCGCCACTCGCGTTTACTACTTATCTCCTAGGCTCTTTGCGAAGGTGCCGTATTTACCGTTTGAGCGCGTATTGAGTTTATGGTCAAACTTGAGTAAATGCAACACGACGCTAAGTGTAAGTGAGTTTGACTGTGTGTTTAATAGATACTTTATTCGTGTGAACAATGGAATTTATAAACTTTTTTATATGTAAGTGTTTACAGAAACATAGTGTATGTTACACATAAATATAAAAATTGTGTATGAACAAGATTTCTAAATTATGAATTAAAAAGCAAATCAATATTTTACACTTATTAAACATACGTAAAATTGGAGCATTTGTTTTTTTTATAAAATACATATTTATGTAAGGGCTTAAGATTAATGTGCTAATGTACCACAGTATGTTGTGTAATGGAGTAGAGCCAGAAGACAAGTAATAAAATAATTTTCAGTTAGTTATCGCATGGAAACTGTTCTATGCCCCTGTTAGTTATTACAAATGGTAGTGATGAGTTAGTCGGGATATCTGCAATGGCTGGTGAGGTCACCCGTCATTGGTACATTGAGGCAATACTTAGAGAATTACAAAAGGTAAGCGAATACAACAAAAGAAATACCTAACTACACGTGCCAGCAAATAAATCGAGCCACTTCGTTATTTTCCTACAAACATACTCACTTTACAGTCTCATTCTATCTTATTTTGCACAAAACTGAACGTTTTCTTGATTTTTTGGGATTTTCGAGTATTCGACTCATACATCGACGTACAAATGTTTACATAACTGTTTGAATAATGAGACTGTATGAGAATGTGTAATAATGGGTATGTTTGTATGAAAATAAGGCAGTGGCTCGATTTATTTGCTGACAAGTGTATGTATTGCATCAATACCAGTTACTCAAAAGAGATAATTACCAATAACAGTAAAGACAGAGAATGAACAGTAAAGTCGCTTATCCTATTGCATTTATTTGTGCTTTATATTATGCAATACATTTGAGCCCAGTGAGTCTACATACTAATAAGGGATACATAGCTAAAAAGGGATCCCACACCCACAATAATAAGTGTAATTATTAACCACTTTGCTGTTCTTTATCTTACACAAAAACCGTTTGCTCTTTTTATTACATACATGTAACATTTTATTCAATATTAGAGCAAGCAATTTCAAGTGTGTTGCTAATTAAGAACTTAGAACATAGCATGCAACTTATCGTAGGTAGGGGTGTGTGCTGAGTAAGAACGCTGCATGGGGCATAGAGAAACATTCTGCGGGGTCAAAAGTCTACGAGATACCAGAGACAAGCGGATGTCGACAGAGTGAAGGCAGACGTTGAGACACAGAATGGATCAGCCCGTGTTAGTCCACAACGAACACGCAATGAGATGACGTGAATAAACAAGAACTACCAAGACCAGTCAATTAAAAAAATGACACATAAAATCATTGAAAAGACTTTAAACTTTGTACTTTTCGTCCGAGTCCCTCGCTTATTATCTTCTATGGGATTAAACGGGTTCTCGTTTTGTTGTAGGCCCTCTTGGTTATACTTGAAAAACAACACCGGAACAGCTTAGTTTAATACAAAATTCAAATACCATGAGTCTTATGTGCAGACCTCATGGTTATATTTTGCCTTGCAAATCAAAGTTACTGTAGATTCTTCACGAGATTGTGTCATTTGTAATTTTGATTGTTTAATATTAGTCAAAAAGAAACGATAACCAATTAGCATTGTTTTAGTGAAGAACCCAAAGTGGAAGGTACAAATTGGCATAACATAAAATTGTTGCTTTATCTGTAACAGTCCTAAGGATTTTCTAAAACTTAATATTATAAAATAAAGACAGTAGAACACCTTTAAATGAAAGTAATGAGGAATAAACGCTTTGTATAGCCAATATAATTATTTGTTGACATCAAGTGAATAATAAATTATCTTTGAAGGTGTTCTAGTCTGAACTGGAACCTAATTGTGTGAGTGAATTCTTGAACACAGATAAAAAGGAAATATGTAATTACTACGCGTTATTGCAGCACAACAAATCTGTTCTTATTTGCGAAAAATTACGATACTACCATGTATCGTATGAACTAAGAAATACTAAAAAGTAAGTTACGCATAACCACGCAACAGAAAACAAATAATATACTACACGTAGGTATGTTCAGTAGAAGAAACAGTAGAAATGTATCTCGAAAAATCAATTTCATTTGCTTAATACTCTGTGATATATTTTATAGCAAATTATTGTTTTCACTTCACTCACACAAACGAAAAAGCTAATAATCTTTGTTTGACAATGAAGGTAATAAATAACTGTATTTATAGTAATGACTATCACATTCTGAGACATCGCCATTTTTAAGTCACTATATTTATTTTTATTGTCTTCATTGACTGTCCAGATAAAAATAAAATAAAAAGTCGGAGTGTATGGCTTATAGGAGATACGAGAGAATAGAATCATGCTATTTGATGAATGGAAGACAATGGAAGGAAATCTAACGATTATAATAAATATGCTACTTTATTATTTGTACAACATATTATTCGCACGTATCACCGTATTAGGGGCCGAACACTCTACATAGGGATGTGTTGATTGTTCATTTATATTAATTCCCAAGCGGTCTCATGAGACCTCGCAACAATGAACTATTTATTGTTTTATTTATTATCTAACTCAAATGTAAAACTCATATAGTCTATTTTTCTTGTAAGTTTAAATGGGATGGTGGTATAGTAAGAACATTTTGACGCATATTTATTCAAAAGCGCATATTTCTTTATTTTTATTGTGTTCGTTATTGTCATGACAAGGTTTGTACAAAAAAATTGTTGAAAAAAAAGCGTATGAAAATATTTTTTGAAATTCCACGCAAAGTCGCGGGCGGAAAGCTACTCTATATAAATAACACAAAGTCGGGTTAGTTACACCGTTTATAATTGAAGAACAGTCGGACCGATTTGGGTGAAATTCGGCATACACATAGTTTATAACATGGATTGAAACATAGGGCACATTTTACCTGATATTCCATATCTGAATGTGAACCAGGCGTCTGTACACAGACGGCCACTATTTTGTTTACAAACAATCAACACGCCCCAATAGAAAGTTTATCTAAATCAATTGTTATCTAGACACTGACCTGGCACAAGGCGTACACAGCGAATGTGAGTACACTTTATGTCCTCCCGGGCCTCTCTTCGTCTGGTGGTGCCACTCGGGGCCGGGGCCGGGAGAGAGGCCACTCGGGCCGGGCGCGGGGCCACCGGGCCCGGGCGAGAGCGGGCCGGGGGAGGGGCCGGGGCCGGTCCCCTCGCCCGGCCCGCTCGGGTCGCGGGCGCCGCACGACTTGCACACTGCGCAGTCTGCACAGTGCCACCGACCTAGGGAAGTCATAATAATAATAATAATTTATTTATTGGCACATTTTTTTTACAAAAATATAGATCAATTTTCTTATATTAGTACATTTTAGATCTAGAAATTGACATCTGCACCTGAACTAGTTTACACTGTATCTCAGGTGCAGCACTCTTTTTTTGATACAAAAATATAGATGTAAACAAAGCATTTCAACCTTAACAAGTAAAATAATAAAATATGTTTAAATCTGCCAAAAAGTTATGTGTAGAGTATGTCCTCTCATGGTGTGTGAACTGAGTGTGTGTGGAGAGGGTGTGTATTATTACATAAAATATTAACATTTTATCAAACCGGTGTAACGGCATCGGAGAAGCGCTGGACCAAATGCATTGAGGTAGAAGGATACTAGGTTGATAAAAATAGTTATTTGTTATGCAAGGCTGGAAAGTTGGTTATTTAGCGGCGAGTTACCTCTATTGAAATCTGAGCAAGTGAAGGATTCTAGGAATTAACCACGAGCGTAGCGAGTGGTTCAAAGATTGAATCCTGAGCGAAGCGAGGATTTCAAAGGTACAAGACGCTAAAAACTTTTCTGCCGAGCGCAACACACAATTTTTCACCTTACAACAGCGAGGAACATTTTATGGTTGTTTCCGCGCTCAACTTCCGGTAAAAAATTCTTTAAACATAAAGTTTAATCTAAATATACCTTATTCTCGTTGTTATAATGATATAAAAAACTAAAATAATAAAAAAGGGAGTTTTATAGTTAATTCAAAGTTATTTAAAGTAGGAATATATTTTTACTTATTAATAAGAATAAAAACGATTCCGTAAATGTTGACACTGACATGTGGTACAAGACAAAGACAATTTAAAAATAAAGATTTATGTCACAGTCCGAAATCCAATTATAGGTTGTGAAATCTCATCCAGCTTAATATAAAATTCTTATAACAAATAGTTTAATCTTATTGTTATTGTTTTTATGATTCAATGAACTAAAATAATATAATTAAACCAATACGGAGTATCATAATTAATTTAAAGCTATTTAAAATAAGAATCAAATATAACAAAAAAGTCAATAGTGCGATTCGGAACGCATTATGACATATTTTTAGGTATTAATTAAAAAAGTACTTTGCCGCGCTAATCCTCAAAAAAACTGATTGACAAAACCTCCTTTTCAGAGCGTGTGAGGTGAAAAATACAATTTTAAATAGATTATTAAAGACTATTCTATCAATATCTATAAATAAATATCAATCAATCAAGAAATCCACATCTTCATACGTATATGCGCAATACTCAGAAACATTCATTTTCACACACATTCACCCTACACACACAATACATTCCAATTACCACCCTACACAACCACAACACATGCTACGCATACTAATACATGTCATTTTTAAGCTTATATTATTATATTGCATTAATAGGTAAGTTTAACTTAAAATCAAAATTAGCGATAAGAATAGCATAAACACATTTATATACTAGTTAAGTTATGCAGAGCGTTGTCTCCTGGCACAGGCGATAACAAGCCTAAAAGGAGGCTCCGTTGAATAAATAATTTATGTAAGTTTTTATAAAGAAATAAATAATTTTTGAATTTTTTTTTAAAATAAAACAACTTTTACGGATATCAAACGCGCTATATTTCCACGAACTAAGTTGTAATTGTCCGTATTTTTAGGTTTTTTAGGGGTTTTTTGATTTTCCCGACGTTTCGGCACCATTACAGCTGCCGTGGTCACGGGATGACTCGTGGAAATATAGCGCGTTTGATATCCGTAAAAGTTGTTTTATTTCAATGAACAGTGCGCGCCAAAACATAAGATGTACGTATTTTTTTTTAATTTTGATATTCTTTGTCGTTTCGGAAACTTATCAATCAGCCCTCGTAAAGTCAAAGTCAAGTCAAAGTCAATATCATTTATTCAGTCTAGGCTGTTACAAGCACTTATGAACGTCAAAGAAGCTATGCCATCGGTTCACAAACCCTACGGCGGGAGACCTTGTAACGAGAAGAACCGGCAAGAAACTCGTCAAGGGCTGTTTTTTTCTCCCTGTTTTATTTCATACAGAGTCGTCAAATTGAAAAGGGTAGGTCCGTGGAGGCATAGTATAGCTTACCAGTGGGCGGCGCAGATAGCCGTGCGCAGGCCGTATGCACCCCGCGGTCGCACAGCCCGCACGTGACCAGCGGCGGCTCGGGCCGCGCGCAGGTGAGGCAGTGCTTGCAGGCGGGGCACTGCCACGCGTACTCGCGGCACTTGCGTATCGTGTCCGCGCCGAGCTCCGTGCAGCCCGGGTGCACTGGGAAACGACGACGCGAATAAGGTGACTACACACGTGTTGTAAACTACTGCGTTTACAAATGGTAGTTATGAAAAGGTTTGTGAAAGTAGGTGTGCACATCTTGAATTGACTGTCTTAAAAATAGGTACATAAAAACAGTAACAACCGAAATTTTAACCGTGTTCTAAATCGTCTCAAACAGATTATTTCTTGAGAAAAAAATTGCCCACTTCAATAATTTCTCAAAATTTAATGAATAGCTTCCACGCAAAACTAGACGTTTGCTGATTCTATGGTATATGTCATTTTATACATTACCAAACAAATAAAAAATCACAAACAATTTCAATGACGTTTCGCATTGACTGTAAACAGCTAAGTAACCATTCACCTAAGTAGCTCCTCAGGCTCGTGATTCTCTTCTTTCTCTTTTATGTTTTCGAAGTGACTGTTACGCTCTCATCATCATCTCAGCCACACGACACCCCACTGCTGGGTATAGTCCTCCCCCAAGAATATACACAACGATCGGTCCATGTCATCTCGTATCCAGCGTCTTCCCGCAACCTTCAACAGATCGTCGGTAAACGTATCCGGTCAGCAGTCGCATTTCCAAAACCTATTCGCCCCAACGACCATATCGGTTCTTCTCGCTATATGTCCCACCCCCTTCCACTTCAGCTGAGCAATCCTTCGAGCGATGTCAGTTACTATAGTTCTACGGATCTTCTTATTTCTGATTCGATAACGCAGGGAATCACCGAGTAAAGCTCTCTCCATTACTGGGTGACCTTGACCCTTTTTATGAGACCCATAGTTAGCGACCACGTTTCGCTGCCATAAGTTTTCTTCTTAGCATAAGATTCTTCTTCACAACACTCTAGTGTCTGATTCTTCGATGGCAGACACTAGTGTTGTGACCCAGAACTTAGCGACTTTGACAGCCTTGTTGGATGCTGTCAAATTTTCTTCCTGCGTGCAAGTGTCAAGGCACGCAGGGCACTATAATAGATTAGCCATCGTTTGGACACCGAAAGAACTGCTGCGGAACCATCCGAAAACCCCCACCTGACCATGATGTCCTTGCTCCGTCCGGTCTGAGTCCGAAGCCTATTTAAAGATTGCCATAAGTCATCACCTAAAATTGAGAAAATAAGCAAATAATGACTCACATTTCCCCTGGCAGGTGGCGCAGACGAGGAACCGCTCGTGCGTGTACTTGCGGTTGGCCTCCAGCCGCAGCTTGCACACGCGGCACAGCTCCTCGGGCTCGCGGGTCTCCTCTTTTTCCTTGTCCTTGTCTTTATCCTTACTCTCGGTGTGACTGTTGCGCTTGACTTTCGTTAATCTTTTCCGCTATAAAAAAAGTTACTGAATAAGCCACAGAACACAAGAAACAGGTAAATCCGGCTGTACATTCAGCGTTGCCAACCCTACGTCTTTTTACGTAGATCTACATACTATTAGTCTTTCATGCAAATCTGCGAACTTCAGTCCCGGAATCTACGTATTTTCTATCAAGTATACATAATAGTGTTCTTTAATATAGTTCTTTCGTGAAAAAAAAGTTTAAACGTTTCGTCACCTCATGTCATCATGAGACACAACATCACATCAGTCATCATCATTTCTTTTAAGAAACCTAGTGTTCATGCTATCAAAATGATTCCATAGATTCCACTGGAACTCTAACAGGCTTACTTTTCACAAAAAGTGGTTTGAAAAAAACTGCGAGCCTACGCAAGAACATATCAAATACTTTAATAAATCTTAAGTAATATTATAAATACGAAAATGTGTTTGTTTGTTCTTCCTTCACACCCTAACTAAGCAAGCAAACGACTTAATTTTTGGCATAAAGTTAGTTGAATGGACGGAGAGTAACATAGTATACTTTTTATCCCTAAATGCCCTGGAGGAAGGGGTGAAACCGCGGGCAGAAGCTAGTTATTAATATTATAAATGCGAAAGTGTGTTTTTGTCCTTGTTTTGTCATTACTTTTATATTTGACGACCTGTTTGGCGCAAGGGTACTAAACCCGCCTTCTGCGCCTGAGATCCCGGGTTCAATTCCCGGACAAGACAAATATTTGTGTGCATGAACATGTCTATTTGTCTTATACTGGTTGTTGAATATGTATTTACAAAAAAAGTATATAAGTATGTTTATCCGTTAAATGGGATAAGACGGTATAGGGAGGAAAAAAGGAACGAATTGGCCAGACCCTTCGTGGTTCCCTCGATGATCCGGCTCGAAGGACCAATGGTACAGATCGAATGTACCTGTCTGCTTTTGTCTGGGTTTTACATAATGCGACGTTTTATGAAAAATACTGTGCTTTATGTAGATTCAAAATTTACCAATACAATTATTTTTATCTTATAAAAAATATGGAAAAATTAGGAGTTGAGAAGAAGTGGCGGTCGTCTGCGCCTGCGGCGCCTTATATCTTCAAAATCAGCGCCATCTGTGTTGGTTTGATGTACTATGCAGGCCATGTTATAATGTATGCTGCGTCGTCGGTCGTTGTTGAACCACCGCGGTGATGGCGGCGCTCCTCACATAACCGCTAGATGGCGCGTGAACATCTAGTATCCATAACACAAGTTCTTCATGAAACTTAACATGGGCTAGATAATTGGTGTGATTGTATGCAATTATTTATTTATTAACTCGGCAACCAATTGACTTGACAATCGCCGGCCAAAAGTTTACCCACTACCCCATCTCCTTCCATATCTGTATTTGGGCACCAGGGGGCGGTGAAGCCAACCCAGTGTTTAGTGTGAAGTATCTGTGGGCCCTATGTTGAGATCATAGTCACCTTGGCGGGCAGTCGGTCTGAGTCGGCGCTGGAGCGCGAGCGGTCGGAGTCGGCGTCGGAGTCCGAGCTCCACTCGGGCTCCGGGGGCGCCGGTGGTGCTACCAAAGCTGTGTTTAGGGGGAAGTACCTGCGGATCAAACATTGGTGAGGTTAAACAATGATAAGTTATTCTATCTAATGGTTTATCATGCAAAAATTATAATATCAACGAATATATAAACGTTTATAAAGGTGTACGAAAGTCGAAAACTTTTCTAATGTAGTTTGTTTTTCAAGAACAAAATCATTAGCTAACATAAAGAAGGCGTTTCTCTGCGTAATCGAATCAGAAATAGGAGAACGGTAGAACTAAAGTTATCAATATCGCTCATAGGATTTCTCAGCTGAGTGGCCGGGGGCGGGGCACATAGCGAGAAGAACCGATGGCCCGATGGACCTGACCTAGGATGGACGTAGGATTGCTCAGCTTCGGTAAAAAGGCACTTACCGAAGCTGATCCCTGGAACATACGCGGTAGGAATTCTGGTACTGCCCGGGAAGTAACGCGTGCGGGTACAACCCAGCTGCTGGTCTCAAATGTAAATTTATTGTTAAATGAAAAAAATTAAAATTGAGCGTTGTGCGGCAGATTGGGGGACATTTTGTCCCCTAATGTCGACTGAACCTGAGTACCTGACATATGGAAAAAAAGAGTTAACTTACCGCAGCTGATCGCTGGAGTACCCCTATACGAGTGCTGATATTGTCGAGGCATTAACGCATGTGGGAAGAGACGAGCTGGTGGTCTTAAATTGCACGTTAGTGTAGAAACTCGTGGCGGTCGCCGCGTGTGTAACGTCAATGTTTGTATATCGGCGCACGAATATATTATTTTAGTCAACCGAAGAATTCTGTATCATACGTAGACCGGAAATCGACCGATTTTTTTTATCGTCAGATGACTGCCGTTTTGCCATAATGATCAAACTATCGGTCGACTAAATAACTGCAAATGCGAACCGATGCTGTTCCGATCTACGATGTGGGATGGGGTAAGACTGAACATATTGGAGCTGATCGCTGGAGGAGCTGACCTGACACGTGGGGAAAAGTAATCATCTGTGGATTAGAACAAGACACTTACCGAAGCTGATCGCTGGAGTACACCCTATACGAGTGCTGGTACTGTCCAGGCAGTAACGCGTGCGGGTACAACCCAGCTGGTGGTCTCAAATGGAACGCTGGTGGGGGAACTCTTGGTGGTCTTCGCGTGTGCAACGTCAGGGTTTGTAGATCGGCACAGGCTGGTCGTCGGAGGGCGTTCAGACGGGCGTTCCACTCCATCGCTGATGCTATCGCGGCTGCTGCTAGGTCCTGTAGAAATATGGTGTGTTACTTTACTTTGTATGTAGATACAAAGTTAATAGACAATTTTATGAAAAACTAGCTTTCGCTCGCGGTTTCACCCGCGTGGTTCCCGTCTCCGTGGGAATATCGAGATAAAAAGTAGATTATGTTACTTTCCGTCCTTTTTTTTAGGACTGACGGGGAGACTCTTAGCCTTCATCATACCTGCCCCCTTACTCTGGACGCGATCGCATTGAGGTCGAGATTGAATTAATGTCAAACGTCAGTAATAATAACTTAAAATAAGTAATTAAACTATAAATTAATACTGGAAATTAGTAAATGAAACAATTTTGTACGCTAGTAAACGATTTTAGCGGCAATTAAAGTCGAATCAACGTCGTAAATCAGTAATAATTATTGACATTCAATCTCGATCTCAACGCGATTCTGTCAAGAGTTAACCCCCCTGATGTTAAGTATCGATAAGGCTGAAGATGTCACCAATACCAATACCAAAAAAAAAGGCTGAAGATAGAAGAGAGCCTCTCACGGAATCCTCAATAACTGAGGAACGGGCTATCTTATCTCTAACTGCCGGAACACAACAATGCTGAAAACTGTGTAGTTATGGCGTCAGGCTTAGATAAGATGGTGGTAGCTAGCCAGGCGGACTTAACAAGTCCTACCACCAACCAAACCGAATACATATGTACCCCCGCTGGGAATTGAACCCGGGACCCCTGGGTCTGATACCGGTGTTTGTACCACTTAGTAAAACCGCCTCTGTGGTCTACAGAGGCGGTTTTACTAACTGTATGCCAAAAATTAGACAAAAACCCTATCGTTGAAGGGTTTTGAGAGATAAAGTTTGATAGCTATAGCGATAGCACAAACTATACCGTTAGGCGGTCGGGGTGCAGGAAGGGATGTTGTTGATGTTATTGGGTAAATTTTCACCAAACTGGTCTCTCAGCAGCTTCAACTTACATTCAACAACTCCCAGAAGTGACCAACTTGAACCTGTAACAGGTCTTTCCGTCTTAACTATCGATGGGCAAGATGAGCAGACTAATATATCTAGTCTTCTCCGGGTTAACTAACGGTGCGCTCCGGTTTGGGCTATTAGAATTCATGAAAATATCTAACATTTTCGTAGCAGCTGACTAACCTGTCGACGCTACGACAGGAGGATTACAAAAGAATTTTAAGGCTACGAAGATTCAAGACTTCTTGGAAGCCTTCCGGTTAAAACAGATAGTCTAACCGAGTCTAACTAGAAGGATACAATTCCCACTAGAACGGCAAAGCCTTTAACCCTTACAAACAATAATAATAATAAATAACCTGTCTAGTCTTTTCCGGGTCGACTTTGGGCGCCTCATGTTTGGGCTCCGGCTTGGACTCCACTTTAGGCTCGGGCTTCTCGGGCTCCGCTGCGTCCGCAAGTTGCTTCGTACGTTGATGGGAACGATACTCTTCGTACTTGTGCGGGTAGTCCGATAGCATTATGTCTAGAACTACGCTCGCGTCTACCGCTGTGATGCCTGGAACAAGGAATTATATGCTTTAAACAACATATCTACTAATATACTAGCTTTTGCCCGCTGCTTCGTCTGCGTGGACAAGCAGAAAATACCTAAGGAACATTTAAACGAGATAAAAACTACCAGGCTATAAACCTTTTACTCTATGCGCCTCACTCAATGTTTTGCAAAAATACTACGGCCCCCTTAGGGGCAGAATATGATCAATTTAAAAAAAGGTTTCATTAATTTCAATAAAATAGTAGATTGTTTACCAAGGGCTGTATGACACCCATAACAGTCGAGTGTTTTGGCGCCCGAACGTAGTGAGGGCGCCGATAGTTCGAGACTGTTATGGGTCCATACACCCGAAGTAAACACTCTACTTTTCATTTTGAATATGAGGAAAGTAAAAACAAACAGAATATTCTAAATAAATTGTTGTAAGGTTTCTACGATTTTAATTATTTTATAATGTAGCAAAATAAGCTGTATAGGCTTCTGTGCCTTTGCCTACATACCTTTGGTAAATAAAAGTCCAAAGAGATTACAGATATCGATTTGACATGACACACCCTATTCTTTTTTCAAATTTATTACAGCCCTAGGGCCGCCACATATCACTTTCAACCCGCATTTTAAGCAAGTTATGAGTTACTTTCAGAATATGAGACATGAAAAGTAACATACAGATGAAGCCGCCGCGCCCGCCCCCTTGAATCATTCTTCGCCCCCCTAGTGGGGCGCGCCCCACTTGTTGGGAATCCCTGCTATAAACTATCTTTGTCCAATAATCCGCTCAGCCGTTTTTGCGTGTTTGGATAACAACAATCCAAACTTTTACATTCATAATATTAGTAGAATTAGGTATTTCAATAAGGGAACTGAAGTTAAGTAGCTACAGAGATATTAACTGTCCTGCAAAATCGAGTTATTGCTATTAAGCCACGATTGGCGATCACAGTTGCTAAGATTTCAGATGTCTCAATTTTTGCCATATTTAACGATATCATAAACTGCTTTTGCTACCTGCTTTTGAACAATCAATAGCTTAATATTGAGCTATAAGTTAAAACAATATAAGATAAGTTGGCGACCTCCGTGGTAGAGTGGTATGTACACCGGTTTCAAGGTGTCGCCTACTCGAGTTCCTGGGTTCGAATCCCGGTAAAGGCAGATGTTTGTATGATGAATACGAGCATTTGTACCCGAGTCATGGACGTTTAAATATATTTCTAACATAAATACTTTTATATGTGTAATTATACGTATTTATATCCGTTACCCTAGTATCCCATAACACAAGCCTTAACAGTGCTTACTTTGGGGCTAGGTTAATCGGTGTGAGTGTAAGAAATGTATATTTATATTTATAAGTCTTATGTGCAATACCTATTTACGCAGCGATATGAATAAAAACTGTAAGTAGAATAAATATAATGATAATTGCAAAATAAACTGTATTCCAACGTACCAAGGTCGCATAGAGCTTCAGTGACGATGCCTTTGCCGAGCACGTAGTCCCGCTCTTCACCGATGACGCTGCGGCGCTTCAGCTCGGGGTACCGTCGCTTGAAGCCTTTCAAGCCCAAGAACATCGCTACTTGCTCTTGAATCATCACCACCTGGGAACAAATGTTGATTGAGAAATACGCAGAAACAAATATGATAAGACTAGCGGCCGCCCGCGGTTTCACTCGCGTGGTTCCCGTTCCCGTGGAAATATCGAAATAAAAAGTATCCCATGTTTTAATCCAGGCTATCTACTATATATGTGCCAAATTTCATCCAAATCCGTTCAGTAGTTTTAGCGGGAAAGAGTAACAAACAAAACGATCTGACATACTTTCGCATTTATAATATTAAGTAGGAAGTAGGATAACAATCTTCAGAACACGAGAAAGAGGTTAGAAGTACGGATGGACCACATCTGGCAGCACGTAACTTTTCTTATGCTATCCTTTTCTGACACTCCGAACAGTTATTTGTTAGAGCGAGGAAGACAGCGGCAATGCGACCGAACGCGGCGGAATCGGCAATGTCATAGCATTCTGCAATGGCGGCGCTAGAACACACGTGGACGACGGCGAAATCAGGTTTTTTTATGAATGACGGAGAGCCTTCATCATACGTAATGTTAAGTATTGATAAGGCTGAAGATGGAAGCGAGCCTCTCCCGGAATATTCAACCACTGAGGAATTGGCTATCCTATCTCTAAGTGCCGGAACACAACAATGCTGAAAACATTGTTGTTATAGTGTCAGACTTAGATAAGATGGTGGTAGCTAGCCAGGCTGATATCAAGTCATACTGCAACTTGCTGGCATTAATTGTTCAAATTTTTATAACAACAAGTGATAATAAATTTATTCGTTTAGGATAGTCCGAGTTTTATTTATTTCCTCGCAAATATGTTATAAAACGTAGTACGCACGCTTTGATAATTACAGCCTCTGCTTTCTTGTAGCCCTCAGCAATATCGCCTCGGCTGTAATTTTCAACTTACCGCACTTATATTATAATGTACTATTATTGGTAATCAGACGATGACAAAAATTTCATAAATAAAAATTAAAATAGATGAAATTTCGGCTTTTAGCCAAATTGAATTTTATAAGGATTATGTAATTGCTGAGGCTAGCCGCTATTTTAGAATCAATTGATAGAACTGATGCTTCAGTGCATCTCAAGTAGGTCTTAATTATACTAAGCTTTTCTAAGCTGAAGCTGTATTGATTGGACCTGTAGTAGGCCTAGCACGAAAAACATTCGAGTTAATATCGAGCAAGTTAAGTAAAAAACAATATGGTCCTCGATACTATTTTGATATGAATAAAAATAAATAATGTTCTCCAATTATTTCAATTATATAAAAGTTTTTTTTGTTAACTTTGTGATTATAGCCCAGCTGATGCACTTCTAGTAACATTGTAAGTTGTATCTTACATTAATGCACTTTTATCTTTCTTTTCTTGCTGTTGCCATTGTATTTTTTATATTTATACACCTTTACAAAAGTACCTGAAGTACCTCAAGCTCACTCAAACGTTTCTTCGGCGGTGTCGTGTGAGGCGGGTCGTTACGTTCCCTAAAATATGGTTGAGCGAAGCGTTCATGCGTCATGCTCGTGAACGGGTGCCGCCAGCGGAAATGGGTCTACTTCAGTCTGCTTATCTTAATGTTGTGCTTAAAGCTTAAAAATTTTCATCTAAAATAAATTGACACTGACCTGTATGTACCTCACAACTTGCAGTATAGTACAGAGAAATGTTGTAATGTATGATAGATAAGTTTTTCTTTGCCAATTGAAAATTGTAAAACAAACATAAAATGTAATATAATTAGTATTTTCTTTTGAAATTGATTGGTGTAAATTGCCGTTACTGATTGGTTAAGGTCACTTTTCAAATTGACGACTCTGTATGAAATAAAACAGGAAGAAAAAAACAGCCCTTGACGAGTTGCCGGTTCTTCTCGTTACAAGGTCTCCCGCCGTAGGGTTTGTGAACCGATGGCGTTGCTTCTTTGTCGTTCATAAGTGTTTGTAACAGCCTAGACTGAATAAATGATATCGACTTTAATATTTTTGTGCTAGCCCTAATGTGAGCATGATTGAAATTTTGAGAGTTTGGAACTTATTTTCGAGGCCCCCTCAGGTGCGAGCTCGTAGCGCCGCTAGTCATTCCGCAGTCTTTCTCGCTCTAATAAATAACGGTTTTAATTCATCAAACCGGAACCAGTGTCCAGACAACAATAATAATAATAATAATAAAATCATTTATTTCGAGCTTCTTAGGCTCAGATGGTTAGTAACAATGATACTTATAGACCTAATGTTAGTATGACAAATTACAATTTACAACACCACAGCACTAAACATTTATATGTACATGGACCATACAGCAATGGTTGATGTACCGGCAGTCTAGCCTGCTCGCGACCATGTTTACAACAACAATGGAACGACAGATGAAGCGACAGAGTACAGAGCGAAGGAAAAATGGCAGTGCTGTTAGATGTAGCTTAAATCGTAGTTATGATGTCTGTAACGAGTCGCTCCCTTTTTTGCCAGAAACAGAACAGATACAAATCATACATACAGTTGCCATGGCAATGTGAATATTTTTAACGGGACACTTGTTTCAAACAATATAAATAAATTCATACCTGTGACTCTTCATCGGGTTTATCGGCGGGTGGCCAAATGTATTCTTTTACATCGGCGGCTGTCCATTGCTTATTACTGTAAAAAAGAGGCAGGATTTTAATATAATGTTATGAATGTAAACTTAAATATTTCGTTTTTACTGGTAAATAAAGTAAAACCCCTCAGTTCTATCTGCATATTTTTTTATGACCAACAATAGTGAGTTTTAGCATTTTATGTTACCTGTCAAACAAATCAGCGAACTTTGATTTCTTCATTTTGCTGCTTTCGTTTGTTGAACTCTTCACTGAGCTTTGTGAGTCTTCATCAAGTAAATGAGTAGGTCTGAAACAAATTAGAAACAATAAATAAACTTCAGACAACATTACAAATATCGATCTTATTCAGGGATACGTAGCTGAAGAGCTTGGGTTGTGGATACCAAAACAATATGCACAGTAACAATAAGACACAGATAAAACAAGCATTCATTACTTTTCTGCCAGGTGGGGAACGAACCCATTATCTTCGGCTAAGAAGCCGGATGCCTTTCCAATAGATAAACGCGACCACTTGTACAAATGGGTCCTCATTAAGAAAGAAAGAAAGAAAGAAATAAATAACTTTTATTCGGCTCACAAACAGTTTTACACATAGAAACAATAGTAACAAATAATATCAAAGTAGCCGAAATGGTCTCCGACTTCAGCTTCTGTCACATACTAAAGTGACGCTGGTTTTCAGGCGGAGCCAGAAAGTAGATAGAGGCACAGCCAAACAATGAAGTTCAAGACAAGTTTTTTTATGTCTAATATCACAGAATAAATGTCACAGAAGTTGCACTCCGCCAAATTATTTGAACAAGTAGCGACTCTTGGACCTACAATGAATACAAAAAACATGCAATTCAGGTCACGCAGCGCTTCTACGTTGCTTCTCTCTCTAAGGCGTAACTCCTATTCTTTCCCGCCAAAGAAGTCGAGCACTAGGTACACATCTCTTTCCCGCGTGGAGTGACAGAGACCAGTATGTAATGCAATTCTTACAACCAATATGTATGCTATATTAGTACAAACAAGGTTCAGACTCACTTGGCGGGCGTCGCGTTGTCGTCCATCATGCAGGTTTCCTCTTCGAACAGCTGCACCGTAGTGGTGGCCGGGCCGCAGACCCGCCCGTAAATGCCGAGAGTTTCCTGAGAACAATAGCATTTATAAGAAGGTTATCCATCATCAGCCGTTTTATTGACCCCACTGCTCGGGCACTAGTCTTCCTTATGGATGGATAAGGAGACTGAGGGTGCCTTTTTTGTGGGTGGTATGGTCTTACGTGCCTTCCGAAGAACGGAGGAGCTCGAGATATTTAATATTTGGTTACTCATCTAGTGACCGACCGTTGCGAATGGCTATAATCGCAGGCGAAGTGCACGAACTACTGCGCCACCGAGCTCGTCGAGAAGGTTGTCCAATAATCAGTAAATCGTAGGTAAAATTGATCTAATTTGAACCTTATTCTATCATTTCTTTTTTTATGATCGACGTTGAGACTCTTAGCCTACATCATACCTGATGTTAAGTATTGATAAGGCTTAAGATGGAAGCGAGCCTATCCCGGAATCCTCAATCACTGAGGAGCTGGTTATCTTATCTCTAACTATGCTGAAAAAATTGTTGTTATGGCGACAGACTTAGATAACATGGTGGTAGCTAGCCAGACGGACTTGGAACAAGTCCTACCACCAACCAAACCGAATACAATATGTACCCCCGCTGGGAATCGAACCCGGGACGCGTCGGCCTTCGCCAACCTCCGGGCAGTCTCCCATCACCGGTGAGGTCACTCACCTTCATATACATGGCGCCGCGGCCGCCGCCCCGGCCGCGCCCCCTCACGCGGGGCGACCGCGTCGGCCTTCGCCAACCTCCGGGCAGTCTCCCATCACCGGTGAGGTCACTCACCTTCATATACATGGCGCCGCGGCCGCCGCCCCGGCCGCGCCCCCTCACGCGGGGCGACCGCGTCGGCCTTCGCCAACCTCCGGGCAGTCTCCCATCACCGGTGAGGTCACTCACCTTCATATACATGGCGCCGCGGCCGCCGCCCCGGCCGCGCCCCCTCACGCGGGGCGACCGCGTCGGCCTTCGCCAACCTCCGGGCAGTCTCCCATCACCGGTGAGGTCACTCACCTTCATATACATGGCGCCGCGGCCGCCGCCCCGGCCGCGCCCCCTCACGCGGGGCGACCCGCGCGGCGTGCGCCCCCGCCCGCGCCCGCGCAGCCCCCGACCGCGCCCGCCCTCTTGAGGGGAGCATTCCATCACCTATGAAAATAGAATAAATTTATGTTTTAATACAGGCTGTCTAGCCTTTCATCAAAAAATGGTTCAGTAGTCGCTGCCTGCTATAGCTAGGCGACAGAGCTGTTATCTTTCTGTTTATTTATATAATCGAGTGAACTGTATTTTAAATTTCCGTCCAGTTTCTTTACATAAATGCAAATCATTCGTTTCTGATTGGCTATCAAAGCTTGATTACCACAAAATAAAAGCATTGCTCCAAGCACGTTCGTAAGCTACCAGTCCAAACATTCACTCACAAGTTAACACTTTTCTAAGACACAAACACATTTTTTGCCTACACCACTCACACACACACACACACACACACGCACATAATTATAAATATTTTTTAATCATTTCAAATATTTTTTTCAGTTTTTCTTTGCACTTTTATAATGGAGAAGATAACAGGGTTACAATATTACACTTTTAAATGCGTAGAATTAAAGTCTAGACCGTATACACTATTCTAGTTTTTATTTCACATCGATCAGTGCAGTATTACTAAAGTTATAAGCGTGGTTTACGTAGGTTTTGTAAATCTCGTCAGTGTTCGCGAGTACCGTGTGACGTTATCTCGTCCATACGGCACGGCAGGCGACGCCGCCTCATACGTCCGTAGTACATTTCGAGGGTAAATTCTCTGTTCTCGTGCGCTCTGGTGTTATTTATTGGATGGAGAGGGCTTAACTAAAATAAATAATTTCAATTTTCACTATTGACGACTCTGACAGTAGAAAATAACAGCACAATTCGATTTATATATAATTTTGCAGTACGGTAAACAGATGAAGAAAGAAAAAAATTCATTGAAAGTTTTTATTAAGATCTACAGCATATATATTTTTTTTTGATTTATCACTTTCTTTTTTTTTAAAGTTAGAGAGGGTGAGCGACAAAAATTTATTGAAAGTTTTTATTAAGATCTACAGCATATATATTTTTTATTTTTATTTTTACTTTCTTATTTTAAAAGTTAGAGGGGGGGGGGGGGACACATTTTACCAATTTGGAAGTGTACATCTTTCAAACGGTTGACTTTGAGAAAAAAACGTTTAAAGAACCTCAATGTAATTTTTAATATTTGCAAGCACCAATGACTCGCATGCACCTCGAAAGGCACTGCAACGAACAGGAGAGGGGCAGACATTTAGAAACTTTTTTCCTCAAAGTATTCATTAATGATTCATTCATTAAGCTTTTCCCACAAGCAGCTTTTCCTACAAGCAGCTTTTCCAAGGAGCGAATGAACACACACAATATCCTTCGGCCTTTCGGCCTTCAGATACTCTGGCAACTTATATCCTATCTATTAACATGTGTAAGTTTTTATTTTTGCGTGAAAATCGTAAAGCCGTACAATCGTAAAGAATACATCTACCTACCAAGTTTCAACTGTGTAATCTTAATAGTTTCGGAATAAAGTGGCCGTGAATGTCGGACGGACGGACAGACATGACGAATCTATAAGGGTACCGTTTTTTTGCCATTAGGCTACGGAACCCTAAAAAGGGCGCTAAAACAATATTGCTAAGGAATTCCCTGACTTCATTTACTTCTTTATTTGCTTTTAGTAAGTTTTCTTGCCTTCAAAAAATTAAAAGAAAATTCAGATACACTGACACTACCACATTTCTAAACTCCATAGAAAATAAACAATTAAATTATTTTTTAGGGAATTCACTTATCATTTATGATTTTGTAATTTTTGCATTTTTCAATGCTATTTTTATACTTATGGTAAATTTTAAATAGAAAAATATTGGAAAAAATTAACTCGGCCACAAGTGAATTCTTGTGATTCAAGAGCATTGGACCGGATTTCCAAAGGTCGCTGGTTCGATTCCAGCCTGAGAATTCACTTGTGGCCGAGTTAATTTTTTCCAATATTTTTCTATTTAAAATTTACCATAAATTCACTTATCAATATTACGCTAGCGCCCTTTTTAGACCCTCTAGTGCTCTCAATGCGCATGAACTTTCTCGAAGAAAATTGAGAATGCATGAGCGTCAATAACCGCAAAATCGAAGCCATTCGCTGTAGCCGGAATCGGCTAGGAGGAACGGCCGAAGGCATTTGATGGCTAATGTCAAAACGAATACAAATATAGCTTTATTATGGTAAAGATTAGCCCGGCCAGAATAACATTAGATTACATATTTAATTATTTATTTATTGATTTATTTATTAAAATTTTAACAATATTAATACATTATAACGACAAAAAACACTAAATAAAATGAAATGTACTTTTCCGTGGCGGCAAAATTCCAACTGAACTGATCAACAACATGCTTTAAGTTGGAACAAAATTACCTTGAATTCACTGTCGACTCGACTGGAAAGTGGTGTAGAGCCGCCAGGTAACCGATCCAGTGCTTCTGTCATCCGCGGCAGCTTGATGCGTGAGCTCGTCGGGTCCAGGGGCTCTTGTTTACTGAAACAATTACATATTATAGTTAGCATGGATGCATGGATGACTGGTGTTATGGATTGGACATAGAGAGGAGTAAGACTGCGACTTGCAGTTTTCTGACGACAATGTTCTCACAGACTCACACATATGATTTGCAGATGATATATTCCTAATGGCCGAGACTTAGATGACGCTTGAGCAACAATCGGTCTTGGTATAAACATTGATAAGACAACAATAATGTAAAACAGCCTTAAAGACCCAAAACGAATAATGTTAATGGTGTACCTCTCTAAATGATTCAAAAATACGTTTACCTTGGGCCTGGGCGTTAAAATGGGTCTCTTGCCCAAAATAGTTTGCAAATCCCTGTGTTAAAGGTTAAAGGTATTCGAAAATTCTAACACAACCTGTCAAGAACGTATTTTCTCAGCGGCCGGACTTCAACCTTATTTACCTTGTGTCGAGAGGATCAGGCGTCCGTGGCGGCGCCGGCGCGTCGTCTTTCTCTTTCTCTTGGTTGTCATCTTTCGTGACAGTTTCTTCCTCACGTTTTTCCGGCGCGGCGACGTCACTCGAATCGATTCTGATGTTGACGATGGTGCTGACGACGGCTCCTCGTCCCCTGCCCCGCCCGCGACCGCGCCCTCGGGGCTTCGCTAGGATAGCTGGCCGCTCCCTAATCACGAGATTAGTGTTATAACTTGTGTAGGTAAGTTTTTTTATTTAATAACGATGGGGAGACTCTTAGCCTTAATCATACCTGATGTTAAGTATTGATAAGGCTGAAAGATGGAAGCGAGTTTCTCCCGGAACACGACAATGCTGAAAACATTGTTGTTATGGCGTCAGACTTAGATAAGATGGTGGTAGCTAGCCAGGCGGACTTACAACAAGTCCTACCACCAACCAAATAGAATACAATATGTACCCCCGCTGGGAATTGAACCCGGGACCCCTGGGTCTGATACCGGTGGTTGTACCACTAGACCACTGAGGCGGTTAAATGGGTTAAGGCGGTAAGTAAAATAAATAAAAAAGTATATGAGCAGAGTTCACCGACGATTACAAAAACGTGTTTTAAATTACACCCAATATAGCGGATACACATACTTAAATACTGTTTTTGGAATTACGCACATGTAATACATAGACAATAAACACACAAAATTTTGGTCTTATGCGGTAATCAAATTCGCGACCTCTGAGCAGAGGGCAGGTAGGTATTTCTACTTCCTACCCCTGCACAATAAAGGGTGTCTATTGACGACACGCAGTGTTAATTTTCTCACATCATAGTTTGTAAACAAAGGGATTAATAATAATAAAAAGAATGGAAGTAAGTATACTAACCTCGACAGTCGGAGAGACCGTTGCGGCCGCTCTTCGAGCGCAGGAGTAGGCAGCGTGGGCAGCGCAGTCGGCTTCGGACCTTCAGAAACGGGCAGCTTCCGCGGCCGCCCACGCTTCTTAGGCTGTGGCGTAGATTCTATAAACTTGGAAATGTTCGGACTATCCTCTACACTCTCCGAATCTGTTTTAGGAGTCTCAACTTCCAAGGGGTCCTGAGATACCTCGTCGGGTACGACCACAAAGTCACGAAAATCAGAGTTTTCACTGATTATCATCTCCTGAACATCAATGTGGCAATTTTCCGTAACATCTGAACTGCCCGTCGATGCATTAGATTCGATTTCGGTAGGAATTGTCTTACTCTTATCTGTACAATTAAGGTCATTCAAAGGCAAAACCTGTAATTGCTTGCTCTGCAAATTCGATAATATACTGTGCAACTTTGAATTTCCATTTTTAGAACAATTTTCATTATTTACAATAGTGTGGTTTAAAATCTTTGCACCTTGTTTATTATCTAATGGTTTGATGTCTGGTGATGTCTTTGTTAATGGGGTTATTGTTAAAGATTTGTTGGATAATAGTTGCCCTAATTTCATTCTCTTAGTTTCCAAAACAGACAATTCCTGCTCTTTATTTTGCACAGGAGTAGATTCAGTGGTTGGGGGATTTTTCCCAGCAAACTTTTTTACAATTGGAGTCTTTTCTGTACTATCTACCACCCTGGAGCTTCTTAGCCTTTTACCTAAATTAACAGGGCTTGTTTCCATGACTTGCTTTCTTCTACTATTAATTACAATCTTTTTAGGGGTAGGCTTATCATTTATATTTTGTAATTTATTATCAGAGATAGTGTTCTGTTGAGTGGTGTCATTTTTAATCTCTTCTGTTATTATTTTAGCTGAAGGACCATGATCAGTCTTATTTATTTTCAGAATTATTCTGGGCGAGTCTTGACCTGAACTCTGATTTGTTAACTTTTCAGGCACATTAATTTCTAAAGGTTCTGTTACACTTTTCTTAATTTCTTTACAAAGATCTTGAATGGGACGCACTTTTAAAACAACTGATTGTACATCTTTAACTGGACTGGCACTTCTACTTCTTATATTGTCTCGGTATCCAATATCATTTACTTTTTCCATACTACTATGGCCTGAATCAAATTGTTCAGAGTCTAAAGAGTCTTTAGTTTCTGTTATAGCAATGGTTTTACCAATAAGTTTTTGTGACTCAGGCAGATCACTCAAAGATTCTGTACTCTCCAGTAGCTTCTTTAATAATGTACAATTTTTAACGGATGAAACTTGCTTAGTTATCTTGCTGGGTTCAATAGATGTTGCACTAACAACTTCGTTTATAGATACTTTTTCTAAGCCAGGGCTTAAATCATTTCTTTTTTGAGGCTTAATTTCTTTGTTATGTTTGGTACTATCCAAAGCAACAATCTTTTCACTATCTATAACATTTGATGTTGAAGTTAGTATGTTTATTGAAGGACTGACATTATCTGAATTATGATCTTTAGATGAAGTAGGTATACTGTCAGCATTACATTCTTTGGGAACCTCAGAAATACAATTATGTGTAACTTCTTCAACTTGAATCAAATTACTCTGATCATTCTTTTCAGTAACTGTAGAAATGTCTCTAGTACTTTCCGACTTACTGTTATTAGGCTTCACAGGTAGTGTTGACTCATCAGTTACTTGTTCTGTAACTTGGCATGTTTGTACTATAACTGGCTTGACATTCACTTTCGATTTGGATATTTCATCACCAATGTTATTGTGAAGATGTTCATGATGGTCTTCAACATTATTTAACTTTTTATCGGTGACAATATTCTCATTAGAAGTTTCAGCAACTGCCTTCATATTTATTTTCATTACTAAAGGTGGATGTTTTATAGACTTTTCTTCTATGTCATTAGTTTTATTCAACTCTGTCTCATTGGGATTAATAACAGGTTTAATATTTAACTTTGTTACTACAGGTATAGTTATATTTCTTGCATCAGCATTTTTATCTCTTTTTGGTGATGCTGGCGATTTGCTCTCATCTGGTTTAATAATAGGTTTAATGTTTAATTTTGTCACAGTAGGAGGACTGTCTTCGTTAATACTTTTATGTTTAGGACTTTCATGTAATTCATTGGGTTTTACAATTGGTTTAATGTTAAGCTTAGTTACTACAGGTATGTGGTCAGCATTATCATCACTTGAGTTACCAGTTTCTGAAGACTGATTTTCGGAATCTTTAAGTGCATCTTCTTCTGGTGGTTTTATTATAGGCTTAATGTTAAGTTTAGAAATTACAGGTATACTTTTCTCCTTTTCAGTATTCAATTCATCACAGTCTTTTTCTTCTGAAGAGTCTTCTTCAGGAATTTTTATAGGTTTAATATTTAATTTAGTTATTTTAGGTACATCTTCTAAGCTAGAATCTATTTCATTATCTTTAGGCTTTATAATAGGTTTTATATTTAATTTTGATACTACAGGAACTTTTTCTTCTTTTAGTTCAGATGTTTCACCAATTTCTGGTTTAACAATAGGTTTGATATTTAATTTTGTTACTGATGGGCTGTCACACAAAGCTGCTGTTTTTTTACTGGACTTGGAATCAACATCAGTTTTTGTTACAGGTTTTATAGTTATTTTAGGCACATGAGTATCCTTAAATTCTGCACTAGAAGTAAAACATTCTGTGGTAATCTTAAGTTTAGGTATTTGTGGTGTTTCAGAGTTATCAATATTACTGTCTTTACTAACACTGTCGGGCGGCTTTAACGACTTTATAGTAAGTTTTGGGCTTAAAGGCTGGTTTTCACACTTTGTCACTGTTTTAATAGTCAACTTCGGTATCTTATCAGAATGTTTTTCTTCTGGTTGGCTAATAATCAGTTTTAATTTTGATTCTGACTCTTCTTTCTCACTATGTTGTAAGCCTTTGATAGTGAGTTTCGGAATATTTTGTTGTTCAGTATAAAACATTCCCTCTGACTGAGTACCTGGTTTTCCGAGTTTAATGGTAACTTTTGGAACAACATCAGATGTTCCTTGGTCTGAGGTACTCGTACTGTCATCATTTTCAGAATACTCAGACTCGGATATCTCACTACTACTAGACTTACGATGAATGTCATTTATCTTCTCAGGTGGTTTTAATATAGGTTTTATATTTATTTTAGTTACACTTGGTATTTGATCAACACCGCTAGCAGATTTGCTATCAGTTGCATTTGTTTTGTCAGAAGGCTTTACAATCGGCTTTATATTTAATTTTGTAATATTGGGGATCTGCTCATTATTTTCTGATTTACTGTCTTCCTCGGGTGGTTTAATAGGTTTAATAGTTAGTTTGGGTACAGGTGACTTTAGTTCTTCACTTGGCTTGTTACTAATTTTGATAGTAAGTTTTGGTATTGATTTTGGGGAATCATCAGAATAATTTAGAAGGGGACGTTGATGTTCATCTGTCTCTGGTGGGGTCTCAGGTAGCTTAGAATCAGATATATCTAATTTTAGTGGAACTTTCTCTACTTGTTCATGAATTTCATTTTCCTTAAAAGATATGGCAGTCACAGAACTTTCACTAGTGTTACATGCATTATCAATATCAGAAACTGAAGGAATCACTTCTGCAATTGAGGCATTTTCATTACCTATAGGTTTATTTGCAACAATGTCATTTAAAACAAGTTTGTCTTCTGCAGCCAATTTATTGGAGTTAATTGAGCTTGAATTAGATGATTCTTTTAAGCTTTGCAAAGAGCTGTCAGTTGATGTTGACTGGCACTGATCCTGTTCTAATGATATAGCAGATTTATCTTGAGGACTGTCTTTACTAATCAGGGGACTTGTTATTTTTTGTCTAACAAGTTTGATTTTTTTTGGAGGACTCATAGATGTTTCTGCTTTGCAGATACTGATTTCATTTAAATTTCTAATCTCTTCTGATTTTACATTACCATGTACAAGGGGCACAGCGTCAGATGAACTGGAAACATCTTTGGTGAGGTTATCCATTCTTGTCTGCTCTGTATTGATGTCCACAGTTGAAGACACTGTTGAGTCTGGCCGGCGGTCACTTGGGCCAGGGCGCACGAGGCGTCTCTTTAGAGGTGACCGAGTAGATTGTTCTGCTACCACTTTTTCCTCACTTAAACTAATGTCACTTGATGTAGATTCTGCACTTTCAATAGTAATGTCATTACGAGTGTCACTGGATGTCACACATTTCACTGTCCGCTCCTGACTTTCACTCTCACTGAAGTCAGTTGAATTTTGTACAGTTTCTATTATACTGCTGGAAGGAATATCACAGGGAGGTGTGTTTTCACTCACTGCTTGATGTTCCACAGGTAATGAACTGTCATTTGATACAGTAGCTTCAGTATCAGGCTCGCACACAAACTTAGATAAACATTCTTGAGATTGTTCCACATTATCTGTATTTACAACTGCCAAAACATTACTTTGTGATAATACCTCGGGGATAGCGACGACACCGCTCACATGGGTCTCTATTTCACATTTGGCACTTGTGGCAGGGGACGCGGCGGAGGGCGGAGGGTCTTCTTCCGGAAGGTTTTCTGAGGATTTCTGAGCAACTCCGTCGTCGTATTTCTCAGATTTGGTTCCAAAACGATCATCGTTGGATGTAAGCGACACTCGTTTCGGTGCTCCGGGCCCGTCAACAAACTCATCGATCATGTCGAGGATCGCTTCAGTGCTAGTGTTGACGTCCTGTGCCGACGGCGACGGTACGCTGTCGCCGTCGAAATTGTCTTCGGACATCGCGGGCGTTTGGCAAGTCGATCGAGCTTCGGTGTGTTCTTGTAGCGTACTACCAGTTGCGTTGCCGTCCTGGGGCTGCCCGATATCCTTTTCCCGCGCCGCTGCACGGCGGGAAGCGCTCGTCGCGGTGCCCGGATCATCTTCTGAACTCTCCATTATCTACTATTTTGCAATGCTGTCATATCTGAAATATAAAACGCTTGCTAGGTGTATTTACGTTAGGAAAGGGTAACCTGACGACGTGCGAGATTGACAAGCCACAGGCACCATTCTAATTCACCATAACGCTACAAAAATTTGTTCACAGGGTCCACAATGTTGATTATATACCTACACATGTAGTTAAATTTCATATTCACGACGTTTACGACTCAATCGAGCACGCGCAAGGTCTTGAAAAGTGTTCAACAACGTAAACCGGCAAACAAAAAGCTTGTATACGCCATTTTTAAAACCAAAGACATGGCAGGTTGGGATGTATGGGCCAATAAAAAATATCCTATACGGACAATTCGGCCATTGTCGTGTTGGTAAACTGCAAGAAGCCCATAGATCGCTCCACTTGAGCTGTTAGCTTGTAAAAAGAGAAATAAATATACTTTTCGACATGTGTTAAAACGAGTAAGATGATACCATTACATTTCCTGCGTTTCGAAATGATATTTCGAATGGCAACTTTTAAATTGAATGTTACCATATGCGTGATTTTGTAAAACGAAACGCAAAAAAAAAAGATAAATAGGCTTTTATTTTATAGATACACTTTTTTATCGTAGCGTTAGTGTATTTAATTTCAGTCTTAAAGGCGCTATTTTCCTAACAAAGCAGACCAAGCAATTTGTCGTAACGTGAATAAATGACGCGAACACGAACGAACAAATATACGAATGCTATGGCCATATATTGCGACTATATCGGTATAATCGTATCGGTATCTTCATTCAATCGATATTTTTATATGGAGATATCGATAATTATATAAATATTAAATTATATCGATTCTAAGATACTGGTTTTATTAACGCCCATTTCTCACCACAAGCGATTTGCCCGCGAACCGCAAGCGTTAGCGGAATAGCGGATCGCTCTCGCTTTAATCTAAACAGTAAAGTTAAAGCGAGAGCCATTTCGACCAGGCGATTCGCTCGCACATGGTGAAAAAAGGGCGTTAAAACCAGTATCTTAGAATCTATACAAATTCTATACAATTCTTCGCTGTCTTTTCTACTTATCTATAAACTGTTCTTTGTGCTTGTGAACTGTTTCTCATTCTGTTTTGTGCTATTTGTGTGTTTGTGCTTGGAACATTATACCATCACACGTAAGTTGGACTTTAATTTCTTAACCAAACTTAAGACCACTAATGTGTATTTATTGTGTAGACAATAATAAAAATTAAATTGTTGTTATAGGTTGGTGAAGACTAGTTTATGAATTTTATGAAGAATCAGTAATGACAAAAAAATAAGCAAGCATTAACTAAGGTAACATCCCAGTCTCAACAACAGTCGCAATGCATGGAAGGTGTGAAGAAACAACCTAAGTATTTGGATTTTGAATCATTGGATAATATGTTTAAATAAAGTTTGTACCAGAGTGTTTTATTCAATCTATTTGTGACAGTTAGATCTGTTAGCAAAAGAGATAATTAAAACTTTCTTTTAATATTTATTTATTTCAATTAGGGCATGAATACCGGAATCTCGGAATATCTAATACGGGAATCTCGGAAAGCGATTTCCGATATTACAATTCCGGTATTGAGTGATCCAATATACGGTAATATCGGAATCAGACAAATATTTATATTTGAGTTCTTAAATAGATCCGGAAGCAACACATGGAGGTAAAAAAAAAATAGAATTTAAACATATATGCATATACGGTCTCCACTCCAGAACTCGTTTGCCTCAACGGCTGTTGGTACTTCTTGCGATGTGACCATTACATTGCTGTAAAAAAAAGTCAAGGAAAAAAAAAACAGCTTCTTGTTCAGTGTTCGTGTCTTCGTGACCTTCAGATTGGAAAAGTGCTTAAAAGCAATGATACCGGTACAGTGCATTGAGAAATGCAAGTTGAGGTAAATAACCATCAGAAACATATCTTTTTCAATTACACACGGGAGCACAAATGTGCCTTATTGGCTATAACACTTGTAAAAAGAACTCTAAGTCAAAACATAGCACTATTAGGTTGATGCCTTCTTACTCTTTGAGGTATATCGGTCACGTTGGTTCTCTGTCGGACAACTTCATTTCTAATTATATTTTTCAGAGAATCACCGAGATAGCCCTCTCCTTAGCTCGCTGAGCGACTATGAATTTGTGGACTAGTCCCACCGTGAGTGTAAGTCATTACGGGTAGGAGGCACTGGTCGAGTACTTTCATCTTTAGGCTTTGTGGTGTCGACGACGAGAAGACATGACGAAGTTTGCTGAATACTGCCCATCTTAGCTAAATTCTTCTATTTCTTTCGCTCTCAAAGTTTATTTTAACCTATTGGCACGGTTTGCCCAAGGTAAACAAATTGAACAACTTGGACAGGTACACCATTTACATTAATCGGTCTTGGGTCCATACATGATTTTTGTCTTATCAATGTTCATACCAAGACCGATTATTGTTAAACGGATCAGATTACGGAGCCACGGTGGAGATTACCTTCACGTGTCACGTTTCTGATATACTTTTCATGCTTCCTTAACATCCAACCATCTTTCCATACATGCTCGTTTATTCTCGGTATTTCTTACCTGGCCATTCTGGAACGTCCTTGATCAGGGGCGTTACACTTGATGGGATCGCGTTGAGACCGAGACCCGACCGACCGTTACTGATTTTCGTTGTTGATTCAATTTTGATAGGCGTTACAATCGATTTTTTCATTTAGTAATTTCAGGTAATTTTTAGTAATTTTTCATTTATTAATTTTTACTTTTATTACTTATTAAAGATCATAATTGGCTTTTGACGTTAATTCAATTTCGATCTCAATGCGATCGCGTCAAGTATAAGGAGCCTCCACCCACTCCTCCCACTAATCCTTCCATTCATATTCGAAGTGTTCTTAATATCTTGAGATAAGATTATATTGTAGTTTAATTTATTCAATGAAACCTCCTATCTAATTAGTGCAATTTCAAAAGAAAGTCTGCAATTTACAAAGAAAATAATCAATTTTTGACAAAAATGTGCAATTCCGATATTAATATCGGAAATCCGGTATTGAGATCTAATATCGGAAATCAATATCGGAATTGAAAACCTTCCGATATTACATGCCCTAGTCTCAATTGACTTGTTTTCGTAGTATTATCAGTGTTGCTATTGCTAGTTGTAGTCTAGTACAAGAATAGTGGCGCCTTCAATTTTTCTCTACTCTTTTCTGTCACACTGTACATAAAACTTCATATCTTATACTATGCTTTATTATTTATTTAATACTTTATGCTCATTGTACAGAGGCGGACTTAATGGCTTGGGCATTTTCTACCAGTCAACCTTAGGGTGATGTGGAGACAACAAGAAGTAGGGTGCACAAACATTGTAAAAAAACAACATAGGGAAAATAAAATGATTAATTTTAATTAAATAAAATATAAGAACTATTATGAACATAAATACATATACAATACTTTACTTAAATAAATAGGTACTATATATAAATATCAAGGGAGTTGTCAAGAGAAGAAAACGGCAACACAGTATTCGAGTGATTAAAAAATGCGACAAAATGGAAGTCTGAATTCGCATGGGAATTTAGAATGATTCAAAAATACGTCTCCAGTACTTTGTACCTGCTATTGAAATTAAAAAAGTAAGTATGACAATCTGTTTCTCTATAGCCGCTTAGCCGGTTGTTTGTACAAGTTTTGTTCGATATTCCTTTTATATTGAGTTATTTCAATATTGATATATCGGAGTCATTCCGCGAAAATTTGCACCATGACTATATGGACAAAGCGGACAAATATTACGATTCGAGGCACTGTTTCTTTAAGTTCTAGAAAAATTTAAACTTTACTTTGAAAAATGTTTTCTTAGCGAGATATTGCAATGTTTATTAAGAACCATGACCAAATATTGTCCATTTAGTAATATTTTTTTATTTTTTTTACTCGAGAGAGAAGATATTTTGTATTAAATTTCAAGCATCCTGTATGAATTATATATTATCATACCTATACAATAATAATATACTTAACATTGGCAACGTTAAAACTATGTCCTAATCTTGTGGATCAAAAGGATCACTTTTTTTCTAATTCGAGAATATCTTAATGGAACAAAACTGGTATTGGCTGTGAACAATGCTTATTCTTATTCTATGAAATTATACAACATTATAACAATATATTAAATCATAATCTATGACGATAATAGGACAAAAAATTGTTACCGTGACTAATAGGAAATATTATCGTGACTAAAATGAAATATAGGCAGTGTTCACACCCAATGTCACTAAGCAAATGAAACAAACAATGCTTAGCAATAAATTTTTATTTTATGAAATTATACTACATTATAACAATATATTAGATCCTAATCGATGACGATAATAGGACAAAAAATTGTGACCGTGACTAAATAGGAAATGTTATCGTGACTAAAAAGAAATATAGGCAGTTATGGTAAATTTAAATAGAAAAATATTGGAAAAAATTAACTCGGCCACAAGTGAATTCTCAGACGGGAAACGAACCCGCGACCTTTGGAAATCCGGTCCAATGCTCTAACCGCTGAGCTACCGAGACTTTGGTAAATTTAAATAGAAAAATATTGGAAAAAATTAACTCGGCCACAAGTGTTTTTTTTCAATATTTTTCTATTTAAATTTACCATAAGTATAAAAATAGCATTGGAAAATGCAAAAATTACAAAATCATAAAATATAAGCAGTGTTCACACCCAATGTCAATAAGCAAATGAAACAAATCCTACAATATTGTAAGTTTAATTTTGTTCTTCGTAAAATTATTGGAAATTAATAATAACACAGTTTGAACTTGGTAAATAGTATGTAATTAAAAATCAACATTTGGTATGGTATTAATAAGAACAATAAATTACTAGGTATTTCAGACTTCAAATCTCTTATTTGACAGCTCTGGCGTTTTATTATATAAATAATATTTGTACTTCAGTAATTTATTTAGAATTTTCGTTACATATTACTTAATTTTACTTCAACATAAATAAAAATCTTACTAACATTTTTTTTTCACTAGCTCAACAAATCACTAAAACATCTAGACAAAATTGTTACGAACATATTAAAAATAGTGAACAGTCATACCAAAAATACTAAGTACAAGGAATTTACGTACAGAGTTAGATTTTTTTTAATTTGATCTGATTTAAAATTAAACAATTGAATTATAGGTAGTAGTTTAGCTGATGTGAGGCCCTTAAAGCTCATATTAAATTGGACAACTCTGACAGACTGTGTTTTCCGCCATGTGGTCGAGTGTACCATAATATTGCATTATTGTCGAGGTAACATATAATATAACATGAAACATTTCATCGTTACCGCTTAAGATTAACTACATAATGTTACATAGTACATATATGCCACTCGGGAAAGATTTAGAATCTAATGCCACCTCACGCTTAAAAACTGGTCAAGGCGTTTGGGCTTCAGGAAGTGACAATAGAATAGACATATTTACATACATACGCGCGAAAATAATTAAACAATTGCTGGCAGTCCTACACTACACCATTCACATTTACCAAAATGTTTTACAATATTCAACTATACACACGCCTCTCTACCAATGTCGGGTAAATTTCGTTATGAACAACGCTTTACGTGTCCGTTTCGTCACTAAAAATGTTCCACTAATATGTCACGTGACGAATCCTGCTTTGTCCCAATAATTTTCTAAAATAAAATCATTATTTACGCTAAAGAACAACACACTGCTTCATTGCAAATACTAATATATTTTGCCTTTAATAAAAAAAAAAACAATATTCATAAAACCACTTACGGATTTCACAGAAAAGTCGCAACTACAGTGGATTTCTTATTTTGACTCCGATATTCGTCGTCACAGATTCTGCAAAACTCGTAGTTGTCATATGAAACAAAATGGTTGTATTCGACTGGTTATGTTACCAGGGTTATCGCGTAAAAAATATGGATATGGACATGGGCTTCATTTGACAGATAAATTACCATATGAGGTAATTTTATGAGCTTCAACTGTCAAATGAAGCCTATATCCATACCCAGATTTTTTACGCGTAGCCCCCCAGGAAGAAAAAATAAAAGATGTTTTGGTAGTTTTAAACTTCGGAAGCAGGATATAAGCCGTGACTAAAGTGGAATGTCCATGTATATCAAAATGCTGGTTAACAATATTTTCTAAAAATTTCTTTGTATATTGATATAATTAAGAAATATAATTCTGTTTTTAATAAAAATAGACATAACAAGCTTTGTAAATACACATAAATATAGAGCTGAAATAAAAAAAAAAGTGAAATTTTCGTTTGTTTAAAGTCACCTAAGGACTGGATCTTAAATATGGACATTACGTAAACTAATGAATTAAATATTTTAAATCTTTACCTATGACAAAAAATACTGAAATATGACTTTTTGAACTGACCAATAATTTCTTGGATTTTCTAATAAAAAATTAATGAATTTATATTTATAAAACTTCACTCAAGAAAAGATACCTACTAATGACGAGGCAGTATGGTCTATGACCCTAGCCTGTTCTTAGGAACGAAAAAAAAAAAAAAAAAATCACCTAATGCGTGTGACTTGCGTGTGACATACTAAAATGATCTTTTTTAAGCCAAATTATATTTCTAATTAATTAAATCGTATTGTAATTGTTAATTTATACATTTGTTTAAAAAGATAACTAACCCATCTTCTAGGCAACAAAATAAAAAAAAAAACGATAATTATGGCCGGCGAAATGGACCTACTACTGGCGGGGCGATCAGGCTAATAGCGACCTTCCGTATGTAGACATAAGCTCGCTAGTCGATTTACCACTCGCGCGATCGCGTTGGGAGAGCGGTATTTCAGGCAAGTAGCGAGCTTATGTCTACCTGTCGAAGGTCGCTTTTCGCTTTGCCACTCACGCGCTCGCGTTGTGCTTAGGTACTTATAAAGAGCGGAAAAAACCTCTACAAACCGCTTAATTGATTCAAAACCCCTTTAATATGGCTCTTTAATGAAATCGTTTTTTTAAGGTTTCGGTGGAGTCAAACCTTAATGAAACGGTTTATATGTACTCGTTGCTGTACCGGTTTGAATATTAACCGGATAAACAAGCCCTGTATAATGACATTGACAATCAGTGTGACCAATTGTGGCAGATTTCTGCCATTTGGGCAGATTTGGCACCTGAATTTTAAGTGTGGCAGATTATGCCAACGATTTCGAAAAGTGGCAGAACTTGGCAGATTTTAAAGAAATCTTTAAATTACTTAAAAGTAATAAAGATTTCCTTCAAATTTTTAATTTTCTTTCACTGTATGATTTAAAGTTATGACTATGAATGGCAATTAATCTGTAATTATGTTTATTTTGTTATTAATGTAACCGATCATTAGTTTCTTAATAAGTAAATTGTAGTAGTACTTCTTTAAATTCCTTATAAAGTAGTTTTTTTTTGGTCATTTTGGTTGTCTGGTGATTTGGCAGATTTCTTGCCTGTGGTTCGGCAGATTCGCCGTTTCTGAGATGGTCACACTGATTGACATTGACAGTTTTCTGAATGTAGGTACCTATTTATTTAAATTAGCAAATAAAATAAAATAACAAAATGACCACGATTAGGCCATTTACTTGCGAGGATATGCTAAAATTCAATAACGTGTAAGTATAATTTTTAAAAATTTTTGCATTCTGCAATGCTATTTTTGTGATAAATTTAAAATATACTAAAAAAAAGCCACTTGTCTCATGTCGCCCTGACGGGATTCGAACCCGCATCCATTATGCTACAGAGACCTATGAGGACACGTCGAGATTTCTTATTTAATATCTAACGTGCAAGTAATTTATTTGAGTTGTAATTCAATAAAAGGTTATGTTGCTATATACTGCTTTTTAGGAATTTGGATCCACTCACGGAAACTTATGGCTTATCATTTTACACTCAGTATTTAGCTCACTGGCCTGAGTATTTTCAAGTTGCTGAATCACCTAGTGGAGAAATCATGGGTTACAGTAAGTATTTCAAAACATGTACAGTCAACAGCACGTCAGACACTTGCACTACGAAAACTAACACCGCTGTTATGAGCGAATAAGGGCGCTCACAAAATCTTTATAAGACCTGACCTATCATACAATTCTACTGATCAACTATTTAACCCGAGTACCTGATTAATGATAATGTAAAGCCCAGTTTCAGCAAAAGTTTTTGAAATCATTCGACAAAAACACATACACAAAAACTGTTTCTGAACACTGTAGATAGGCGTGTACCTATGCTTGCAAGGCATGGAAAATAAAAAAGTCGTAGAGAAACAAAGTTTTGTGTATGTTTTTTGTTGAATGTTTCAAAAACTTTTGCTGGAGACCTGGCTTAACTTGTAACTTTGTGTTTTAGTAATGGGCAAAGCAGAAGGTCTTGGTGAAAATTGGCATGGACATGTGACTGCCTTAACTGTTAGTCCAGACTATAGGAGGCTCGGTCTTGCAGCTACCTTGATGAATATATTAGAAGATGTGTCAGAAAAGTTAGTTATTTTATTTCACAACCAATTTCTTCTAGTAAGCTGTAAATAAATTTCATACTTCATTTAATTTACAGGAAAAAGGCTTACTTTGTAGACTTGTTTGTAAGGGTAAGCAACAAAGTAGCAATAAATATGTATAAGAATCTGGGATATATTGTTTATCGAACCGTTTTGGAGTATTACTCTGGAGACCCTGATGAAGATGCTTATGGTAAATTTATTTCCTTACACACATTAGTGGCCATCCGCAGTTTCACATACGTGGTCCCCATTCCTGTGGGAATATCGAGATAAAAAGTATGCTATGTTCGAAAACAGGCTTTCTACTATCTGTGTGCTAAATTTCAACAAACAAATAAACTGACAATCGCATTTATAATATTAGTAGGAAGAAACATTGTTTGAGGAAAATTTATTAATTTGGTTTATTAATTTACAGATATGAGAAAAGCTTGCTCAAGGGATGTTAATAAGAAGTCAGTGATACCTGTCACACACCCTGTTAGACCTGAAGATGTGGACTAATCTTTAAGCAATAAATCAATAATATCTATTTCATTATCTTTTCTATTTCACCTTTTATAAAAACTTTACTTAGAACAGTACATATTGGCATTACATAGATTTTAGAATACCATACAATATTGGTAGATCAGGTTCTGTATATTGTATTTTATTACAAGACTTGCTTATCAATTAAGTTTTTCATTCCTCATTAATTTCAGTTGTATCCTGATCAGTTTCCGTTGTTTCTTGTTGTTTTCGCCATTGTTTAGCTCTGGCCAGCAATTTGAGATTAGGCCTAACCATTTCATCTTCAGGAAATATGTAATCAAAGACTTCTTCCCACCCCTCTTCAACACCTTCATCACTGACTATCTTTTGCCTCTTTTTCACTCTTCTTGGCATCTTAGCCATCACCTTTTCAAGTTTAGTTTCATCTCCAATTTCAGTTTCAAAGTCTTTCCAGGCTTCAAGCAGTAATACTCTTGATTCTTTTTCACCAGCACTTCTAAGGCTATCATTGGCGCGCTCATATACACGCCTTGCCAATTCTACATTTATATTGTCTGGATTTTCAGCATTTAGTTCAAACTTTGCATAGGACAGCCATACTTTAACATGTACTGTTCTCTCTATTAGTCTTTCATAAAGTTGTCGTGCTTTCTCTGTTTCTCCTTGAGACACCTCAAAATCTATATAACTTTTCCAGAGAAGTTCTGGCATGTCTAATCTTGATTGGTTTACAGCTATTTCATAAATAGCTCTTGCTCTGTCTATATCACCTAACAATGTTTCTAGTTCAGCAAACTTTATCCAAGTAATACAATTTTCAGGACCATACTCTAAGAATTTTTGATACAATATTCTACATCTGTCAAATTCTCTCAGTTGTATCTCTAAATCTATGTACCCTCTGTATAGTTTATCTCTGGGGCACATACCTAGTGCCATACCCAATGTCTTTCTTGCTTGTTTTAGATCTTTGCATCGAACTTCAAACTGTGCATACATAAGCCATATTTTTGAAAATGTAAATATTTTGTGTGGTATTAATTCCAAACATGTCCGATACACTTGACGTGTCCGCTCAATATCTTCTGCGTCTAATTCTTCATATAAGGCATAGTTGATCCACAGGTAAATATACCTTCTCCAAAACTGTTTGTCTTTCGATGGAGGTACATTAGCTATAGCTCTTTCATAAGTATCTCTAATATCATCTACATTACCCTCGTTTTCTACAAGTCTTATGTAATCAAACCAAGCATCATAATTGGTAGGATTTTCTATGACTTCTTGTTCATACATGTACTTGCGTTTATTGACAATGACATCTTCAATTCCAGACCTGTCACCATATTTCTTCTCATGTATTGTATATGCCTTGTATAGTTCTTTATTTCTGTCTTTTGGTATGTGGTCTAGAGCATACTTATAAATAACTCTGGCACGGTCATGCTCCTTCTGATTCTCTTCAAATTTTGCAAATGCAATAAATAGCCTTTCATCAAGTTCTTCGTCTCCGAAAAACTCTACAGCTCTTTCATAGACCCGTCTAGCACCATTGATAAACCCATGGTTTTCTTCAAATTTGGCATATTTTATCCAATTCTTGACATCAGGATGAACCATTACAAACCTCTCATATATTTGTCGAGCTCTATCCAGTTCTTTATATCTTAATTCAAAGTTTATATAAGTTTGCCATGCTTGTTCATCTGGTTGCCATTCCATCCAGCGCTCAAAAACCTGCAGATGAATTTGATTGAGTTAAAAACTGAAAAAAATTATCCATCCACTCTTTTACTCAGGGAAAAGAAATTGGATGAATATGTATGAATAAAAAAAAGGAAAATATTTTGACTTTGACTTCATATGATAAATCGCTTATCATATGAAGTCAAAAGTCATTATCTTCATATAAAAAAGCAACTTTTCTCATGTCGCTCTGACGGGATCCGAAACGGCAGCAACATGAGACAACTTGTTTATTTCTAGTATATTTTCTTGTTTAATATATATCACATAAAAATAGCATTGTAAAATGCAAAATTAAAAAGTTATAATTTGACTTTATACATAAACTCTGTAAAGAAAAGTTGTCTCAACTGCCTGCCTAAATTAATAAATAAAGAGGATTTCAAAAAACTCCCAATACAATGTTATACTCACTTGTCTAGCTCCAGCAACATTTTCTAACATCTCCTCCATGTAAGTGTATTTAAACCAAAATTGCGAGACTCTGGGCAAGATTGTCACAGCCCTGTCCCATAAATTACGTGCATGGTTCACCTGCCTATTTCTCATTTCCATTTCAGTATATTTTAACCTGCAAATGAAAAATAGCAAAAAGTCATTCAATACTTACATTAGGGCAGAATGATTTTGGCAATGTACTATTATTGTATTTGTTTATCATTCACACATGATATTTCATTGTTCTCAGGACACTGGTGTCTGATTGTAATTTTATGAATTAAAACAAGTCCCTGAACATTCTTTAACACCAAAACATTAGCATGAATTGTAAATGACAAAAACCAATTTCTGAAATGTATTATTAGATGAGTTGACCTACCAAAGGGTAATATTCCTGTGGTCTACATCCAAAGCCCTTTCATAGATGGACCGAGCCCTTTGTACTTGTTTTTGTGACTCTTCCCACTGAGCATACTTCAACCAATTTCCGATAACCTGTAAAATAAAGGTCGATAACTATAATCTTTTCTTTTCAAAGTGTTGGCAAACCAACACAATGTAGGTTTGAAGGCTTCACAGTATGCAATAGTATTATTAATAATATTATTTTTTTCATTTCGGACAGTATAAGATCCATACAGAGTCAAAAAACAATTTGAGAACATAATTAAAAGGTAAAAATGATTTACCATCCTGTTTTTGCGAATGTTATCTTCAAAAGCTTTTCTCTTACGATGTTGATAGTCTCTCAGTTCTTCGGGATCAGAGATCTTCTGTTTAGGAGGAGGAGGCAAGATTTCTAAGTCTCTCTCTTTAGCTTCTCTAAGAAGTTGTTCAGCTGTAATTTGGATTTCAGCTGGAGCTTTATTTTTCACCTGTAATAGCAAAAAAAAAATTAATATACATGCAAACTTGCGAGTGGGAAATATTTATTTTGGTTAGGAATTTCTATGCTACATACTTTAGCCACTTTGGGCATTTTTGTAGTTTTGCCTTCCATTTTACCAGTACACGGCAAATTATTCAAATATTTGATATTTAGTTCCAAATTGGTTTATTTCGTAGGTACAAAAGTACAGCAATCGGACATAACACAACACACCACAAATAAAAATGTCAGTTTGGTTTTTTTACTTTATCTATGATTTTCAGGCTAAGGTCGGAGAACATACTGCCTATACATACATATTTTTAAAAATACGCGTTTCAGTGAATATTTTATTTATTCTCAAAAAGGTTATTATATTAGGGGGGCTACCGCATAAAAATGGGTATTGATATATTTAAAGTGGGCTTCGTGACCCAGTTTTATTTCGATATTGTTATAAATCATGTTTAACAACAAAAAACACATTTGCCCCCATGTTCCGCTAAGACCTAGGAGTAAATAGTATTCTGTGCTGTGCCCATGTCTGTCACTGTCTGTCAGTGTCAGGTGTCAGTCTCAGTCGTGTCGTGTTCGTGTGTTGTGTTGTGTTTACATTTCAATCATCTCATCATAACTTTACTTTGCGAACTTTTAAATTTTAAACCATTTTATTTATAATTCAGTGAGATAGGTACAATTGTAGTTAATAATGTTCGATATACTAAAATGATTTGATATTTGGTATTCGATAAACCAACATTTTATTTATTATCGTTAATTTAGTAGCAATAGCAACTGAAACATATAACACCAATAAAAATGCTTTATTCTCTATCAAGTAGAATATTTTCTGCGCAAAATGCAAGTAAGTTGAATTAATTAAATGAATTGGTTCTTATAAACATTGCGGTACTAAAATTACCATGTTTTGATATTGTATTTGAGGTTATGTATACCTTGTCGTGTTATAAGCTTGCCGTTCCAAGATTTCGGCTTGAAAAATGCAGTCGCTCTTTTTTGGGGAAAGGCATAGCCTTTTTTAATAAAGTTCCACAACAAGTGATTGATCTGCCTTTGCATAAATTTTAAATATATGTTAATAACACTCTTATGCAAAGGTTATTACAAGGTAGATGATTATTTGAATGACCAAAATGCATGGAAGTGATACTAACATAAAACATGACTATTGTAATTGTATAAAAGAAAAATATTCTAATAACTGGTATGAGAAAATTTTCCTCTTATATTAAATATGTTTTAAGATTGTAGATTTGTGTTTGGCAACAACATGTTCCTTTGTAAATGATGTTGCTTCTGTTAAAGCTGATAAGTTTCTTGCGGCCGTTCTTCTTATCAGTTTAAAGATGTCCTGAATGGCTGGTAGGAAAAAAATTGACGATTCGAAAGCACTTATCTATAAGTCTATTTGAATAAAAATCTTTGACTTTGTGTTATTACAGACGCCCGGCGTAATATATTGCGATTTGTCAGTAATTCCACGCCAATCGCAAAAGGAAGGTACGGAGTTGACCAGATTGAGTATATCAAGTCTACTATATCCGATAATAATGTTGTAGATTGGTCAAGTGTGAGGAATAACACTTTACAAATACCAGGGTCAGTGAATGAGAAAAATTTGGATGCAGTTCTATTGAAGGTATTGGTTAATACAAAGAAGTTTGATGCAGCACTTTCTTTCACTGAATATTTGAAAAGTACACACAAAGAAATTAATTTAGGTGTAACAAATGGAATGCTTTTTCTGTTCTATGAAATAGGAAAGACTAAAGAAGTATCTCCAGAACAGAAGACATTTATTTTGCAAGCTTACAATAATTTATATCAGAAGTACAAAGTATTAGATTTTGTAACAGGTGAGAGATTACTTCATGCGTTGTGTGTAATAAATGAATGGAAAAAAGCACTGAGAGTTTTGGAAGATATTAAATTGAGCAATACACCTAGTCATTCATCATATAGTTCTTTAATAGCTGTACTTTTTGAAAGTAATAAAAAAGGAGAAGCTTTCAAACTTATAGAAAGAAGTGTAAGTGATAATAGGCCTCTTCAAACTACAGCCTATGTGGCCTGGATTAGCTATATACTAAGAAAATACAAAGAAAACAAAACAAAGCTAAAATACTTTGATGATGTATGTTTGCACATTTTTAATAATTCAGCTGTAATTAATGAAGAAACTGCACATAAGATTAAAGAGGTTTATACTTCTCTGGGTTGGAATGCTGGTGTTGCTAGAATAAGGAAACTTGAGTAAGTGGATTAATTCATCACTTGCTAGCAGGACACCGGAGTCCAGAGAACAAAAGAATATCTATTTTGTTGTGTGTAACTAATTGGGGCCTGAAACATTAATAAAGAGTGTTATGTGACAACAATTATTACAATTACAACAATTATTATTAATAGTTCAATTATTATTAGCCCAAGCTATTATTTTTCTTGAAATAAAAAAAATACATAACAGAAGTAAATGTAGCCTCTGCTTTTGTAACTGACTTCAGAAAAAGAAGGGGGTTATTAATTTGTTGTGCATATGTCGTAGAATAATTTTATAAATCGAATTTTAGCGAAAATCCTAGGGATATTGCAAATAAATCGGCCAAGTGCGAGTCGAACTCGCACATGAAGGGTTTCGCCTCTCACCCAAGGTTGCCTGAAAGAGACTGCTACGGAGCTATAAGGCCGCCTATTGTGTGTTCTCTGTATGTGTTTGTTTTGTATTGTGTGCAATAAAGTTTATATTATTATTGCCAAAATGCCATTATAATTTTTCGTCTGCAAAAATAATTTTCATAGTGTTTGTATGAATGACAAAGTTATATTTGCGGTTTTGGAAAATGTGCTATAGCTCTGAAACTACTAAATAAATTTCGTTCAAACCAATTTTCGTTAAAAGTTTTTATAAAGATCTAAAGATCATATATTTTTTTTTGATTTTTCACTTTCTTATTTTAAAAGATAGAGGGGGTGGGGACACACATTTTAGGAAGTAAGAATCGTTTTAGAAACCCCAATGCAATTTTTAAAGACCTATCTATAGATATCCCACACATACAGGTTTGATAAAAAAACAATTCAGTGTCAGTTCCATGTTTGTTAATTCATATATTTTTTTATTTTTGTGTAAAAACCGTAAAGCGGTTTACGGTATAATCCTCATAGTTTTGGAATAAAAAGGGTGTGACATACATCGGTTTGGCCGAATCTATAAGGGTTTCGTTTTTTGCCTTTAGGCTACGAAACCCTAAAAAACGGATTAATAGACAAGATGACGACATTTCTCAATCATACTAGGGTTTTTGCAAAAACACGAATTGCATTAGTAACATTGAATATTTTTTACTCTGATTGGCTTGATTTTTTCTTGCAAGCCAGCTCTTATTCTTATTGGTTCCTAGTTTTACCCTGTAACTTTATGGAACAAATCAGAATACAAGTTGGTCAGCAAGAAAAAATCAAGCCAATCAGAGTAGTAACCAATTTTACTAATGTAATAAAATTTTTAGCAAAAACCCTATAATGTAACCATAGTCTATCTATCCATGTTTTCACAATAACCCTAGGTTTTTCGTGAAAATTCTATTTATCAAATCATCTTACGACAAATATATATTTTTTTACCGATACCTATTATTCGAGAACGCCTGAACTGATTGAAATTATTCAGACATTATAACATCGGGTTTGTTCCCAAGTTCTTTGCATTTTTATGTAACATGTAAATATAAAACTTTTTACACCAATTTTTTTTATTATTTTGTGTATCTATTCCAGTGGCGAATGTATGTGCTGCCATGAGAAATTAGACTGTCTCAAACTAACAGAGGAAGAATTTATAAGTTTACAAAAAAATGTTAAGGAAACGTTAATAGAAGGATCCGATTTGTTTCTCAAAAGTTCTCCACAAGAGTTGAAGAAATTTCTGAAGTTTCTTGATGAAACAGCACCTTATGATGTAGTGCTAGATGCACTGAACATAGCGTATGCAGCCCGGCGAGGTAACATGGAGAGGGTTGAGGTGCTAAATACTGTTGTGGATTATTTTGTGAGCAAGGAGAAAAAAATTTTGTTACTGGGACGAAAGCACATGCTGTTTTGGCCTAAGAAAAAAATGTCAGATATTTTGCGTAAAACTTACAGTTTCTTCACAGATGATTTGTAAGTGAAGAATATATTTTTTTCTATAGCATATAATAAAATGACTTTATTTATTCAATGGTACAAAAATACCGCATATACTGATTCAATATTTTAAATCATGATTTTAGTTTTTAAATATTCGAAAATTGTTAAGCAAGAAAATATAATAGAAAAAAGCAACTTGTCAAATGTCGCTCTGACGGGACTCGAACCTGCATCCTTGGTAATCCGGCCCAATGCACTGACCAATTATGCTACAGAGACAAAAATAGCATTGTAAAATGCAAAATCAAATGTTATAATTTTAAAGTATTCATTGTAATTTTTGTTTTTTTTTTTTATCTGTGTTAATGTGTCTGTTTTGCAGGTTTTTTAAGTATTTTAACAATGTTTCAGAACTCAAGATGACCCCTATTTCATAACAGCTGCTATAGTCAGTGGTCCACATACAGATATTGTATCAAAAGACTTGCTTAGGGGCCACAGGTTCCTTCTTAAAGATGAGAACTTAGCACTTGTGTTCCGAAGGTGGCAGTGGCAGCATCAGTGGATGGTTAATGTCAATAGGCACAAGAAATTAATGATACAGGTTTGTGTAAAATTACGTTGTAATTTATTTAATGTTACGTTGTAACTGAAAGGTATGTTACAAATAATAGAAAGTACTGCCATAATCCAAATGTAAATATGCCTCTTTGGTATTGTGGTTAATTTTTCATTAGCAATTCTTGATTGCAAAAACAACATAGAAAAGTATAAAAAAATAATATATAATTACTAGAAAACATTGCACATATTGATTTGATTTCGAAATAAGGAGCATAAAGCATTTGTGTTACCAATATCGGAACCAACAGAGTTATTAAAAATAATAGGGTAGTATTTAACCGATCGACTAAAAATCTTTTTGAGCGACAAAAATACTAGGTGAGCGACTTAGTCGCCAATCTAACCTAACCCTATTTTTTCCGCCACCCAACCCAGATTATTAGTCGCTCAATTTAGTAATTTTTAGTCGACCGGTTTATTATATTCCAAAATAATATCGATGCATAACACCCAGACACAAGACAAATAAAAAGGATAATGATTTGTATGAAAATAAATATTTTTGTTTTCTCATATATCTTTTTGTTTCACAGCCTCCATTAAAGTTCACGCCGTGTGCTCAGAAAAAGGCGGGTGGGTGGCATATTCCTTTCGCGAAAGAAGAAGATGGCGGCGCAGCACCGGCGTACAACGACGGCACGCCCGACCTCTCCAGCTGGCTGTGCTTGAGGCCTTGAGATCTGTTGAATAAATGTTAATTCTTTTATTGAAGTTGTTTTTTTCCATCAGAAATATTATCTGATTATATTATATTATTATAGTTACCTACCTTAAAAGAGGTAGCGAAAAGGTGTTCGCACTCTAAAGGACATGGCTATTGTCAAGGCTAAAAAATTATAATAATAAATCCAGACAGCATGACAAAGGTAACTAGGTACATTTATCTCACACCAAGATAAATATTTGTTACTGATAAAATATGAAGCAACTATTGCCAACTTGAAAGTATGTTTCGGGTGGGTTCGAATCCACGACACCTAGCGCAGATGGCAAAAATTGTTTGTAATTAGTTGTCAAACAAATGAAGAACAGGCTGTAGAAGCCCCTGTTGTGGCCTCGACCGTTGTCACCACTTGGAAGGGCTTTATAGTGGTCATATTTCTTTCGCGAAAGAAGAAGATGGCGGCGCAGCACCGGCGTACAACGACCGCACCTCCGGCCCGACCTCTCCAGCTGGCTGTGCTTGAGGCCGGCATCTGTTGAATAAATGTTGATTCTTTCAATATATTGTTCCTTTTTATCATCAGAAAAAGGTATCTGAGTAAGGGGCGCCTTCAAAGACGCAATACGCATGAAGAAGCACCACTGCAGCGCTTCATGCGTGTAATGTGAAGGCGCCCTAATGTGGTTATTATATAAGAGGTAGCGAAAAATGGCTTGCACTCTAAGGACATAGCTATTGTCAAGGCTAAATAATAATAATAAATACAGACAGCATGACATAGGTAAGTACATGATCTCACTCCGAGATAAATATTTGTTAAGTAGGTAGGTGCTGATAAAATATTGAGCACATTGAGCCATAGAGCAACGCGGCTTCCATTAGCGGTCGGTTTCAATAACTTATCTACAGTAAGAGATAGGCTTACTAGAGCTTTGTTGCCTAGATATTTTTGTTATTCAGCCCAAAATAACCCAAAAAAACAGCGGTTGCTAAGTAACGTAACCAAGATAGGGATAACCTCTTGTTAGGGATAGATTATTGAAACCGGCGGTTAGTCGTACATCTTGAATACCTACATTTTCATTTCACCTTTTTCATTCTGCATAAAACCTTTTTACCATAAAAAGACAAACCAATGTCACCCAAAATTGACAATGTCAGCAAATTAGCTCTCTTGACCAACGCGAATAAATTCCCTGTAAATTCCGGTGTATAAACTTAGAAACGTTCGGCTAACACGAAAAATTCCCAGTGTAATTCATCAAAATGCCGCGAAAGAGCGTCGACCAGAGTCAGCCAGAGGCTCAAATAGACAAGCCGAGGGACTCGAAGCCAAGCCTTCTGTCGCGATCCGATTCAAATGTTAAAGTGTATAAAAATCCAAATAATGCAGGTACGTAAAGGTATCCATGATATCGTTAAGCCTACCTAATTAAAATTGGATACCTACTTAACTGAGGAAGTAGGTAAAATCAGCGAAGGTAGGTAGTTCGTAAGTAGTATGGATCCATGCGACTTATTCTGTGATGCATAGAATAGAGTATAGTTAAGATTTTCAAGGAGCCAGTGGCGCAGTGGTCGGCGCGCTCAGCTTGCGATTGTTGAGGTTAAGCAACTTTCGCAATGGTCGGTGACGGGATGGGTGACCAAAATTGACTATCTCGAGCTCCTCCGTGTTCGGAAGGCACGTTAAGCCGTTGGTCCCGGCTGCATTTGCAGTAGTTAAAACCCACCAATCCGCATTGGGCCCGCGTGGTGGGTCATGGCCCGTTCTTCTTATCCTTCCATGAAGGCTAGCGCCCCAGCAGTGGGGACATTAAAAATGGCTGATAACGAAGATTTTTGAATTTTTGCATTTTCAATGCTATTTTTATACTTATGATGAATTTTTAATAAAAAAATATTGGAAAAATCAACTCGGCCACAAGTGAATTCTCGGACGGGACTCGACACAAGTCTCGGTAGCTCAGTGGTTAGAGCAGTGGGCCGGATTCCCAAAGGTCGCGGGTTCGAGTCCCGTCTGAGAATTCACTTGTGGCCGAGTTGTTTTTCCAATATTTTTCTATTTAAAATTCATCATAGAATATAGTTTATTGTGATACCATGATTTGCTCGAACAACGTCGCTCTGATGTGTTCCATCAGGTGGACCATATCTAATACCTATATTTTTCCACAGCTTTCAGTAGTGAGCATTTTTTGCGGAATCTTGAGAGGGTTTAAATTTTTAAATTAAAATTACCTACCTACGAACAGATGCATTTTTTTGCAGGTGATGTGCCTGTGTCGCCTCGAGTGCGTCGCAACCTGGAGCGAGTGGAGATGCTGGCACGTCCCACGGCACGCCGGCTTCGCTCGCTGTGGGACGAGAAGTGCGCCATTCTGCCCAAGGAGAGAAGAGACAAAATCAAGAGCGCTTTGGAGGAAGAGTACTTTTTAAGTCCAGAGTTAGTACATCATACATGGTTACCGCACATCGCCCACTAGTGTAGCGACCTCCCTGGTAGAGTAGTGTGCAGTCACATTTGGGGCACTGAACTAGCTTTAGTTCGAGGATCCTGGATCGTTACAAACTGGAGCGAGTGGAGATGCTGGCCTGTCCCACGGCGCGCTGGCTTCGCTCGCTACCTAGCTCGCTAGCGACCTCCCTGGTAGAGTGCTATTCAGTCCGCATGTCACCCACAAGTGTAAACTTCCCTGGAATTGTCAGTCTGAACTAGGGATCTTAGCTATATAGGTCTCATATTAAATTACTCGTCGTTTCGGTGACCTTAATATTCAAATGATCACCAATCCCCAAGGAGCATTCTGCTCTAATGGCTAACAAGCTTTGCACAGTTATTTGATGATACTGTAAGATTTGAAGCTTTCGCGTTCCATTATAATTATATATTAAAACAACGGGACTAAAACGCGCCAGTCTGCTTGTGACCACGGCTATTACAACATAGCCGAAACGTCAAGCTTTAAGTACATAGTTATACGAAGTACATAACAAATGTCGCGTTTTAGTCCCATTGTTTTAATATTTGTTTACTAGTTAGAGTAGAGCTGATTACCTTGTTAGACTAAACGATCAACTTGTCATTACCCAGACAAACAGAGCAGTACTTCCAAATGGTCTCGGAATCTTCGAAGCATTGGCGCGGATTGGGGGGCATGATAGGCCGTAAAGAAACCGGAGATAAGGCCAAGGAGTTCCGTCTGCGACAGAAGTGGCTCGTCAATTTTAGCGCGCAGGTACCTAACCGGTTGTCTGGACGTAGGAACTAGTTCATCGTCATCATCATCGTTATCAGCCCGTAGTCGTCCACTGCTGGACATAGGGCTTTCCTAGAGCACCATTGAGTTCGGTCCTCAGCTCTTTGCATGCAGCTTCAGCCTACAAGCTCTGCAGGTCGTCACTCCACTTACATATTTAACTTTAGGTGCACCCGGCTGTCCTGTAACTGCAACCGCCCTACGGTTTGCCTAAACGTGGTGTCCACTAGTTTGCCCCAACGGTTGTTGGTATATTTATTTGTTTGGACCATAAATACTAATACAAAACCATGTCTAAATAACTATTGTTCACTTTGCAGGTTGCGTATCGCTTGTGTGACTACATAGCGAAAGGTCAAAAAGAGATGTTAGTGTCCAATCGTTTAAGAAGTATTGCTGACGTGGTCTTAGAAAGGGTCGCTGAAATCTTAGGTCAGTATATGGACTGAAACAGAGTTGTATTGTATGATATAGCATAGCACGTTATAGTAGTACTCTTTTATGCTTTTGATTAAAAAAAAGATCGATAAATACATCTATGAAAATTAGTAATCTTTTTGAATCAGGGGAGCCAAAACCATCTCGCACGCACCCCGGCCGCCTGGCGCGCTTCATGGTGGCGATATCCGATCGCATCGCAGTCTGGATCGAGAACGCGGTCTACCGCGCCGACGCCCTCGAGCCCAGGGAGTCCGGCGGCGACGAGCACATGAGGCTGGACGCTGAGAAACCACTAATTTGCTAATGATTTTGCTAACTAGTGAGTAGCTTGGTCCTTCTTTTTCACGATTTTCTTGTAAGATATTACCTACCTCTATTTACACTTTCTTTGTAATAACTTCAAAAACTTTACGTTAACTGATCTCCGAGAAGAATGTGTAACATCCAACTACGAAATCGCATCGTCCTCGCATCATGGTGGCGATAGCCGATCGTATCGCGGCCCCGACTCTGGATTGAGACGTTGTGTAGCGTGAAACGCGCCGACAACGCGCTGGAGCCGAGCCACAACAGTAGCGGCGACGAGCACATAAGTCTCGACGCTGAGAAACTTCTCATTGTCTAATGATTTCTATAAAATAGGTAAGAAGTGAGTACTGCTGGATTGTCTTTTCTCACTCTATACCTTAAAGATATAATTATTTCTGAGAAGACTGATCTCCGAGAAGACGCTGAAACATATCATACTCTAAAATCGCGAAGTCGCCTCGCTCTTCATGGTGGCCATATCCAATCGCATCGTGGTCTGTTGCACTTTCCTTGTACCTACATTACAAAAGTGAAGTGAATAACTATAACAACTTTAAATAAACTGATCTCTGAGAAGAAACACTCGCGTAAACATATCAGTAAATACGAAATCGAAACCTCTCATTTACTAACAATTTAAAATGTAAAGTAAAGTAGGTAAGTAGTAAAATCTTCTTTCCTCACCATTTCCTTTACTGAAAAGTACAAAGTAAATTACAAAAGTGAATGGAAGTGGTCTCCTGGAATAGGTAAGTGTTGTAGGCTTAGACGAATTATTGTCCTAGGTTGTAGGGCAGGATCCTCTTTTTTAAGTTTTTCCCGTGGGATAAATAATACACTTTTTGTACCTATTTTACAAAAGTCAAGAGAATAATTTGAAAATAAGCTTCGGAAAGAGACATCGGAAAATACAAACATTAGGTACCTACACTAAAAAAAAAACAGGAGCAGGCATACATTTTCGCCGCGCGGTAGGAAGAGAGGGGGATATTACTTCCTCTCCCACGCCGCGCCGGCGGCGGTCTACTTTCCATCCGTCTTACGAATTTTCGATCAGGGTCACGAGTCCTGACGCGACTTTAAAATTTTTTACCCATCCCAAAAATTTGAAACTCTGAAGTGCACAAAAAAAAAAGATTTTTTTACAGTTTTCACTTCAAAAATCCTTCTCCAGGTTGCGATACCTAAATAAAGTTTGTCTGAGAAATTCTTTTTGTTACCAAAAAGAACCCTGCGATTTTTGTTGCCTACATCTTTGATCCTGACTATAGATCAAAGACATAAATCCCTTTATACGTCTTATTTTAAATGCAATAATAAAATATTTCTTTTTCTATTCTGTAATATGCGACCACAATGATAATAATGACATAGATACATAGTCGTCAACTCAATGATTCAAATTTTATGCATTGTATTGAATGTGTATTAGGGCGTTCCAGTCAATCAGGACATTCCAGTAAACAATTACACATAAGTGAATGCAATGCAATATTTATGCATGGTAATTACCGACTTAGCATAAATGAACTCTCGTTCAAGTAAAACGGCTTTTTATTATCTTTATCGAACACGAAATTATCAAATTAGGCATAGATTAATACGTATTATGCTTATTACTATGTGTATTGGAACTAAACACATTTTCCGTGTAAAGGGTTTAGTCGTAATAGAGCTAGCTCTAGACCAGGGGTTCCCAACCTTTTTCTCTACGCGCCTCACCCAAGCTTTTGCAAAAATACTAGCGCCCCCCCTAGGGTCAGAATGAAGAACTTAATAATTTTAATTAAAATTACAGATACCCAATTTATGAAAAAGTTACATACAGCTGAAGTCGCCGCGCCCCCCTTGAATCATTTACGCCCCCCAAGTGGGGCGCGCCCCACTGGTTGGGAATCCCTAAAAATTCCCCAAGTCAAAAATTGCATTTATTTGAATACTTTGACAGCCCATTACTCCGATACACCATGGATTAGGGTGTTGCAACTTGGGTAAATTTAGGTAGTTCTAGAGAATCCTTGGGCACGCAGCATGACCGTATCGAAAGCATTTAGCTGTGAAAATCCCAAGTCAAAAAGTGAATATCTCGGACACTTTGACAGCCCATTACTCCGATACCCCGGATTGGGTTGTCAAAACTTGGGTACGTTTATTTGGGTAGTTCTAGGGAATCCTAGACAACACACAGCTTGACCGTATCGATTGGACTTAGCAGTGACAATCCGATGTCATTTTTTTTTTTTTTTTTGATACTTTGACAGTCCAATACTCGGATACCACATGGATTAGGATGTTGCAACTTGGGTACAATTAATTAGGTCTAGAGAATCCTTGGGCACGCAGCATCACCGTATCGGCAGCACTTAGCTGTGAAAATCCCAAGTCAAAAAGTGAATATCTCGGACACTTTGACAGCCCATTGACACAGCTTGACCGTATCGATTACGTTTCGATTTTCGGTTTTTCGTCCTTACATTAAAAAAGGAGATGGTTCAAACCATCTCCTTTTTTATGAAATATGAAAATGGTAAAGTTTCGAAAAAGTTTTTAAGCTGCGTGCTGATAGCAAGCTCAAAACCATTGTTTTTCTTGATAATGATTGTAATTTAAAGATTTTATACACCACCTGCATCTGTAGCACGTATTAAATATCAAGTATTCTCAATAGGAAAGTAAGCTATTAATGCCCGGAGGGAGCTAATGTTGTATGGAACTTCCCTTGGTTAATTATTATACATTTAAATTTAGAACGCCAAAGTATCAACAAAATCTTCTATCAAATTGTTTCGAAAAAAAAAAACAAGGCTGTTCAAGGCGTAACTTCCTAGTCCAAGGAGTTTTTAACTATAAAATTGAAACTTAAAAGAGACTTTACTCCTACGAAAAATATAAACATGGCTGTATGAATCGCGGTCCTTAGCACCAAGGAAACATTTGATTGAAATAATGTGATATTGTGCACTCATTCTAATAATATAATGTAATAGTTAGCTCTTTCATTTCCATGCTTTTTTGTGTCTACGGAACTAAATATCTAAAGAAAAAATAGGTGATTCGATTTTTTACGCGAATTGATAAATTGTGGTCATTTATTAGTTTTATTATTTATAATATATTTTTATTTACTGTCACAGTAGGCACAGTAGGTGTATAAAGTAGAGTATGCACCTCGGGGATAAAAGTGTCTTAGCCTTGGGTAGACTTGAATCCTTCGCTTCATTCAGGATTCTTACCATAATTCCTTCGCTGCGTTCGGGAATTAACTACAGAATCCTTCATTTCGCTCAGGATTCAATATGCTGCCCGTGACATAAGACAATGCTTTATCCCCTTAGTGCATAATCTACTGTTAAGCGACGTTAATTTGAGATTGATTTAGGTGATTCACCTTTAATTTTCAACTAAAACTTTCACTTGTACGTAATTAGGTGTTCGTAATTAGTCTTCATGGTTGCCAGCACTTATAAGTTCAGCCGCAGCTAATTGTGGTTACAAGATTTAATGGATTTTAAGTGATATTATAGCTTTTTGCAGCCAGTCTTTATGACAAACTAAGCCAGTGCTTACAAAACATGTACCTATAGGACACCAATAACTTTTTTTGTGGGTGTTTTTCTCGACTTTACAAAAAAAAAATGTTTTGTTGAAATAGGAAAAAGGATAGAAAAGAATTGCGCTGAATACAACATATCTTTTTGGGTGATATAGCTCCGTTGCATCGCAATTTGCATTGTATAACGATTCTTAAAGATATTTCTGTCGATATGGAAAATGTGAGAAAGTAAAAGCCTAAAATGTTATGATTGATATTATTGATAAAGTTTATTAACGATTTTCGTTTGGCTCTTATTTGAGTACCTACTTAGTAAATCACGATGTGCGTTACTAATAAGTGTTTTACAGTGTAACAATTTACGTCGAGCTCAAAACTAGCTGAATGTTTTGGCACTTTGTCGCGAAAACTACACTCGGGTGCAAAGAAATCGCACAGTGGCGTTATTTCATACAAACATGTTCGATAAATCATGTGTTGTGTGTCGATAGCGAGGTCAAATGTTCATCAAAGCAATTAATATTTAATTAAAACGGCTGAAAAAGCTTCTTGATTTCCTAAACTTTCAGTGAACCAAATGTTTAATTTCGATTAAAGTTGTAGAAAACCGGATTGAGTTAATTTGTTTTTCTTACTTTGCTCATAACTGAAGGTTTTCTTGAATTTTCGAAACTTTTATTCATAAGTTTTCACATACGTGATAATACTTTCAAATAAAGAGACTGTAAAGTGAATATCTTTGTATGTAAATAACGCCATTTTGCGATTTTTTTGCACCTGAGTGTATGTCTTTGTTTAGTAGCGTTGCAACTCTGACTATAATAATAATCTTTATTTTATTTTATTAATAATAATAATAATCTTTATTTATTTCTTCACAAACAAACAATAAGTATATGGAAAGTAACTACACCATAGCTTACTTAATGACACAAACATGTAGTATAATTTACTTAAGTTAATTTAGTATGCGTTAGGGTTGGTTTGACAGAGTACTAAATTCTTCAGTTTATACGTAACTTAATTGCTCATCACTTTAATATCGTCAGTTACGCGAAATGACTGATTGTTAATGTGCGTCGTAAATCAATCTATTGTGTGTTACGTTTATTACGTGTTATGGATTCTCTTTCCGATGGAGTAATTCACCGCAACTCAAATTTTCGTATTTTTTTTAGTATTATATTGATCTAGCTAGGTATTTCCTCATGATAAGGAAACACAAAAAAGTTATTTACGCCCATCGTTACAACTTTTAGCGTAGTGTGAAAATAGTAATATTTTGAATTAGATACCTGTGAATTCCGTATAACGAAATTAGTCTAAACTTTACATAATATGTACCTACCTAGCTTGGGCTATAGAATAAAACTTTTCAGAACTTTTCTTTTACTTGCATGATAATATTTATTTTCAGAACTTTTCTTTTACTTGCATGATAATATTTATTTTCAGAACTTTTCTTTTACTTGCATGATAATATTTATTTTCAGAACTTTTCTTTTACTTGCATGATAATATTAATTTTCAGAACTTTTCTTTTACTTGCATGATAATATTTATTTTCAGAACTTTTCTTTTACTTGCATGATAATATTAATTTTCAGAACTTTTCTTTTACTTGCATGATAATATTTATTTTCAGAACTTTTCTTTTACTTGCATGATAATATTTATTTTAACAAGCTTTTATAGCCTTGATAAATTATTTAAATACTAATTTAGAATTAATACTATCAATAAGTATTGTTGTTCCGCATTCTGATGTCCAAAATGGAAGAGGACTTTGGCATCTTCTTCCATTTCGGACTACACATATTAACTATACTTGGTATTTCGTAGCCAATAAAATACTCCATATTGATCCTCAACACAACATTGATTAACAAAGAAACTCTATTAGCTGTATCTTGCTTATCAACACCGCGTTTATAATCGCCGTCGCCATATCTAGCCTGATTCATTATCACCTACTCAACTTTTTCTAAATGCAAGAATTTTCATAATGAATTCAGATAGGGCGACCTTAAGCACTAGGTTGTCTAGGTACTCTGGGATCTGGCCGACCTTCTAGCCCATTATATATATACTGTGGGTTTCCGTAGGGCGGTATAGTTTGCATTCAGAAGGCTTGACAGCAGTTCTAGTGAGATCTAACCTATCCAACTTCAAAATGAAATACGCCGTGAGTTGTTTTTTTTACTATTTTGTGCTTTAAAAAGTTTCCAATAAAAAGTTTTAGAATTTTCCAACTTTCCTTAAGAAAGGCTTTCATACCTAATCAAGAGTTATGTTTAAACAGAGACAATTACATAAACGACAATTTGATTGTTCATCTAAAGCACTTCTTAACTTTATAGGGCATCAACATCATTTCGTGGAGATGATTTATGAAAGCAAGGATGACTCAAAGTAGTGTTTCAGTATTTCGGCCTATACCACCACAGAACACGGAAAGTGTATAGCATCTACTACAGAAGTTTAATGGTATACTTACTCTGTTCTACCACCAGGTGTTCTTCCTGCTGTGCTGCCTGGCGCTCGCCTCCGCCGCCCCTCAGCTGCTGACCTGGTCCGGAGGCTTTGCCCCGGGCTACGCTGGCGGCTTCTACAACCCCGCTTTGGGCAGGGTATGTGACTACTGTAACAACATATAAAAAAATATTCTACTTTGTGTTATTGTTAAATCTTCCCATTTTTATACTTATGATCAATTTTAAATAGAAAAAAATCAAACAATTCTATTATGTCCTCAAAAAGATGATGTCGCTCTATCTCTCTGAATGGTAGATTAGACCAAATCTTATCATATACTGAGGGTCTAAAGTCGTTTGCAACTGAACAAATATCAGGTTTCAAACAAAAACCAAGTCCTCTGTCCATATATGAAAACTAATATGTGATTGAAGATTCCCGGAACTTTTTTGGGAAACAAAGTCTTGGATCAGCTTTCAAAGCTTCATTTCACTTCCCCATATGCACGAAAATCCAAGAAATTTATGTTATTGTTAACTCTTTAAATAAAATTAAAACGCACTTTTAATGGTATTTTGACTTTCCGAGGTCGGGCCGGTCATGATCATGAGATGTCATCCTTTTAATCCGTCAAAAATGGTTCGTTTCAATGAAAAGTACGCACGACAAATTAAGGGTTACTTTTGCTATTAAGTAATCTATCGGTCATGACTGTCATGAGTGTCATCCCGCGACTGTGTTTTACCCAATAATATACCTATAAAGCGCGATTACATTCATCAAAATTTAAGGGATGTAGTGTTTGTATCTATGGAAAAGGGTACAATCAACCCTGTTTCACACACACAGGAGGGCAACACTAGTAGCTGTCATTGTCAACGATAGATTGACAGATGACATATAGCTAGGCGGGAGTTCTGGTGGAGTGCGAATAAGGATTCGGCTCCAGGATCCCTGGTGTGGTGGTGATACGTGTGACTGTCTTGGTGTGACGGTGAGCCAGTGCAAACTTCAGTAGGATTGCAAATCTACAAGGGGTGCTACTGCTTTATATGCAGGGGCCTTACCATCAACTGTAATGCTATTCATTGTAGGTTGTGAGAGTAGGATGCTGCCATACAGCGCGTCTAGCGGCGTCCCGCTCTTACTACCTGAAAGTAACCTAAAATGAATCGCATTACAGTTGATGATAGGCCCCCAGCATGCGTAGCATGAGCACCTCGACAAAGCTTTCTCGACATTTTTCTTGCGCGAGCGTATTGTCTGTCGCGTTCACACCGTACTGATATGAGCGGTACAGACATCTCGAGATAAGCGTCGACAGCGTGTCGCGGTGCGCATGCTACGCTGGCAGGACGTAGATAAAAAGTAGGGAGACCACGGGAAAACAGCGCTATCTACTTATAGGTATACTTAGGTATCTGCCTCATGATAAGTACAATCGGGGAACTTCCCGGTTGACCAGTACAGCTTTTTTTGGGAAACGTTTTCTCGGAAAGTACTAAGGTTAAAGAAATAATTTATTATTCAAATGAAATACTTGTGAATGTTCTATTATTTGTGATATAAACGTTTTCTTTATATCTATTACTTTTGCATGTAAAGCTCCCTAAAAAACTCTACTGATCAACCGGAAAGTTCCCCGACTGTACCTTTAAACAGCCTCTGTGGGCTAGTGGTACAACCACCGGTATCAGACCCAGGGATCCCGCCCGGGCTCGATTCCCAGCGAGGGTACATAATGTATTCGGTTTGGTTGGTGGTAGGACTTGTAGGAAGTCCGCCTGGCTAGCTACCACCATCTTATCTAAGTCTGCCGCCATAACAACAATGTGTTCATCATTCTTGTGTTCCGGCAGTTAGAGATAAGATAGCCCGTTCCTCAGTGATTGAGGTTTCCGGGAGAAGCTCGCTTCCATCTTCAGCCTTATCAATACTTAACATCAGGTCTGATGAAGGCTAAGAGTCTCCCCGTCGTAAATAAAAAAAAAACCTACGCACGTAAATTGAGACCACGGAAAAGCAGCGCAATCTACTTATATATACTTAGGTATCTGAATATATAAGTAGATAGCGCTCATGAAAAGACCGGATGAAAATTAAGGTTTGCTTATCTGTCTCTTTCCCCCACCAGACCGTGGTAGCCGGCCCGACGGTGTACAACGGCTACGGAGCGCGCCTGGTGGCACCAGGGTACATCGGCGGAGCCTTCATCTAAACCAACCACCATCATCATCACTCCTTTCTGATTCTTCAACCACTGTAAATATGGCCTTTGTACTAAAATAAACTGTATTCGACCAGATTGGAATCTTTTATTACTAATACCCTGCTTACTTAAATAAAATTTGAAAATTGAAACGTTTCGATAAATAACTGGTAAGATCACTTCGACTGCCGTAAGTGGCCGCGGACTGAAAACAAAAATTCAATTCATCTTAAAAATCTTTAAATAATCATTTTAAGGCGCTACTCGGAAAAAGAATGGACTTTTTGATATAAAACTATAGCACGGTTACAGTTGTTACAAATCTGGTAATAACATATATATTTCTTCATACCTTTATCTAGATTCGTATAGTTTCAAAAACACGATTTTATGATTTTGTCTCGACACTTTCTTTTCGAAAAGACCTCCAAAAAATACGAAAATTCAAGATTTTTAAATGGGGTTACTTGCACTATTGGAAATTGGAAAGTGGACACCAATAATATTTAAGAAGCATTTTTTTAAATCGCTGTAGTTTTTTAATACGAAGTCATTTTGTGTTTTTTGCCTAATCTGCAAAATCGGTCTCGCTCCCGTGCGTCGTTTTCTCATTGCTATCTCGCTTCAGCATATTTTTTTCGAGTATCGCCTTAATATAATATACACATCCAACACGATTATAATTCAGTCATTTAAAGTTTTGGGGTAGTTCTGATTTCTTTTATTCTACATGTATTTTGAGGTGCTGAATCCGAATCTGAGGTTTGCTAACAAAATTTCGTGACAGAACATTGACAAAATCGCAAAAAAGTAAAAAAAAATCTTTTTTTCCGGATTTTTGCGTAAAACACCGAAATTATTAACTTTTAGAAATCTTAATTTTTTATTAAAATGATCAATTTCTCCCAGTTCTCTGCACAAATAATAAAAAAAAAACAAAGCTCGAAATTACAGAAATTCAGAATCAAAAAAGGTAGAACTCTAACAAAATAAAACTTCAAATATTGTTGATACTTATGAATGATCATTATATTATATTATAAAAAAGGCAACAGCACCCCAAAATACATATAGAATTGAATAAATCAGAAGTACCCCAAAATTTTCCTAGTAAAAGCACAATTTGACTGAACTATTAGGCGCATGACAGCTATGAAAAACATTAAATAACTTGAAAATAAAATTTCAAGAAGCGTTAATCAATCAAATAATCACTGTAGTGCTAATCAATCATTTAAATAGGTAAATGCAGTGAAAGATGCGGGTTGAAGGCTTTGAAAATACGAAACCTCATTCCTGTCATGCGCCTAATTGTTTTGGTTGTGTAGTTATTCAGTTTTAAAGACCGAATAGTGAGCGCAGAAGTAAGTACAAGTTGAGTAGTAACTAACAGTTCTCAGTTCGTTTTTGGTGTAAAGAAGTTCCAAGTATGAAGTTATAAGTCGTATTTGTTTTTTGTGTAACAAAACTTAAACAACATACTTAAACATCTCATTAGGACTCACGTGATTACAAAAATAGCCGGGAAGTTCCAAATTGTGCGGTATTTAAATGCACGAATAAGCTTGGGAAAGTAAAATGTTGTAGAAAATGTTGCATTGCGGTGACATCACTCGCGGGAATATATTAGCATAAACATACAGACAAATCTGCTGTGGAATTTTAATCGTGTTATACAACAAATGCTTTATGTTGAATTATTTTAAACCTTATAATGTTATTAATAGAGTGCATTTTATTCGATCTACTTACCTAAATCAATGAAGCAGTAATTTGTTTGTTTATTGTTAAAAATTAAACTTTATTGCTTTTTAATTACTAAGTAATTATATATATATACTTTTGTGTCTAAATTCGACAGCTTAATAGGCCATTGATCAGGAAAAGCCAAACAAGTAAAAATGTTTTATTTTGGTATGTAAGTAGGTACTTAGGTACTCATCAGTAATCATATGAAAAAAATGTAAGTAGATTTTCTTAAACACCATATATTTATTTAAAAAGAACTTAAAAACCTCGGCAATCAAAATCAACCGAAACGGAAAAGAGAGTTAATAGAAATGCTCAATCGAGTTCTTTATAATTTGAACCATCTTGACCTGAAGTTGATTATTAAAACATTAGTGATCTGGTTTACAAATGGCGTGATTTGCAGTAAACGGCTTTTCTTTATCATTTATATTATGATCGGGTTTATATTCTCACCGAAATTAAAAACATTTGAAATATAAAAAAAGAACTGTGAGAGAGCTGATAGGTCCATGACATTACACATAAAAGGAAAATAAGCAAGTTGGTCTACGCAACACCAACAATCTATAAACATCAATAAATCGACTTTACTCTGTGTAAATAAGTAAGTACTGTGGAGATCGTTTATGTCTCCGCACTACAAGGAGGCCGCTACACCGCCGTTCTGGCTGGTTTTGTTTATAATACAATTAAGAAAGGGAGGCCCGTCTCGTGTAGAACGTAGTGATTACATACTCTTTGGTCGTGCGTAGATATGGACGGTCGCCTTGTCAAATAAATAATTGATAAAATTGTAAAAATACTAATATAATTACTGAATATAAAAACAGTATCGAGTTAAACATAGTTTTAAATCAATAAGAGCACGCCCCCGTTATAGTACTTATAAAATAGCAAAATATATAGTAGGGTTTCTCCTTTTATATATTTGGAAAGGAAACTATAAAGATTCTGAGTTTCGCAGTCAAACTGTACTAAAGCTCGATTTGCTGTTAGCATGAGTGCCCTTAGCAAAGAATATACAGGGTGGAAAAAAGCCGGTCGTCGTAGGAAAATTACCCTTATTGATGATAGCGAATTATGGTGAAAGGAAACATTCATTTATTTTCAAAAACAAGTAAAACGGCATTCGAAGATTTTTTTTTTGACTTGACGAATCGGGAATCGAACCGGCTTAAATTAAAAAAAATATCACCTGTACTTTTATGGATACCGATCGATAAGGATAAGGATCAAAAGTAAGATAGTATCTAAAATAGTAAAATAAGTAGGTACTTACTTAAAATTCATACGCACCTACCATACGATAAAGTATGGCGAGCTATAATGTTATATTGATCTTTTCATGCTCTGTTTTTTATTTTACATACTATGTATGTAAAACTCTACTTAAACTAAACTAATCCATATGATTAAAACTATCGATCGGTATCCATAATAGTACAGGTGATATTTTATTAGTTTCCGAGCATGGTTAAGTAAAGATACTTATAACCATTTCTTCAGTTTTCACTAACCTGATTAAATGTTCTCTATGTATTTTCTCGAATTTCCAAGCGAACGAAGTCGCCGGCGAAAGCTAGTGTAATATAAATAAAGTCCAAATTGCTACAAACAGACTCACAATTGTACAGTCACCTTCAAAGATAATAAGGTGACAAGGTGATCAAATACATGCTAGGAACAAAGGTTCAATTCTATCTTTGCATTTAAAGTTATCTAAATATTGTTCACCACCAACCAGTCATATATTTCTTCAGATCATGAGTCTCCAATTAAATAATCGCGATTACAATGATCGCTTATATGTACACTTCGTAACTATTCATAGGTATCTAAGCATCCAGAGAGTACTCATAAATATCTTCGCTTATATAGATTATTAAATTTCCAGTACTTACATGAAAAATTGGATAAAGGGCTCCTACAATACAAATGGTGCTTTTGCATATTTTTTTTATTAAATTGTAATTTATATAAATAGATGTTTTTAGTCGGAGGATTTGCTTAAAGATTTCGAACTGACGATGTTGTAAAAATAAAAAATGTAACAAATGTTTTACACAAATTGTGATTGGCACCGGATAGCGGAAGGCTAGCTAGGCGTAGCTAGATGCAGATCCCACCCAAGAAGGTAATTTCAAGTTTTGTTTACTTAAATTATGGTATTTCCAATTTTTTCATCCATCAATTTTTAACTACGTTACAATCACGTCCAATTACGATGAGTTTGTGCTGTTATATTCGCATCGCAAGAAGTGAATAATGGTGATATGCCAGATTCAAAACAATCGTTAATATTATAACATTTTAATTTTGCATTTTGCAATGTTATTTTTAATTTTTGAACAAGTAAATATACTAGAAAAAAGCAACTTGTCTCATGTCGCTCTGACGGGACTCGAACTCACACTCGAACGGGGGATTGGATTCCGAAGGATGCGGTCCCCGTCAGAGCGACATGAGACAAGTTACTCTTTTCTAGTATATTTTCCTTAATATTAGTTTTTTTGTCATTATTATTTCGAGTGACCCGATAATCCGGCCACTGCCTCCGTTCCGCAGATATCAAATCGATGCGACGGGCAACTGGTTGTGTGCGTATTGTAGCGTTCAGTCGCTGTGTCGCGCTTCCGAAAAGCGACTCAATCGCCGATGGTAAAAGTTGTGGCCCTTAGAAAATCTTTTCAAAATACTTCGTTCCAAACAAAAGACAGGTTAATTACGTCGTGCACGAAACGGAAACACGAAACTAAAAGAACGGCGGGGCTGTTGCCTATCTTTGTAACAGCAACGCGACAGCAACGCTGACTTATCGCTGTCGCGTTCCTGTCGCGTTGTTGTTGCAAAGATAGGTAATAGCCCCGCCGTAATACCCTAGATTACCGTTTACTTTTCTTTACTACCAAGATATTTTTGGTAACTGTGAGGGCTTAGATACAATTTAATACCATTTTGACGACCTGTTTGGCGCAGGGGTGCTAACCCCGCCTTCTGCGCCAGAGGTCCCGGGTCCGATCCCCGGATAAGACAAATATTTGCGTGCATGAACATATCTATTTGTCTTGGTCTGGGTGTTTAATATGTATATTAAGTATGTATTTACAAAATAGTACATTATTGCAAAGGCCGTGAAATAGGCAATTGCAGGTCGAGTATGAGTTTGAAGGCCGAGCCGTAGGCGAGGACTTCACTAATACGAGACAGGCAATTGCCATTTCCGCCGAGGCATAATATAGTGCTTTTCTCAAAAGAATGCAGGGAAATAAAACATACTTTTTATATTATACATTTAATAATTACTAAAAGAAAATCAAATTCATTGCAGGAGCGTCTTTTTGAATTTGGAACATTACAGCGCTCCCGCAATGTTGTATGAAACGGCGTGCTGGAGTTGTTAAATACTCTTTGTAATGTTCCAAATTAAAAAAACGCTCCTGCAATGGATTTGAGTTTCTTTGTCCGTAAATTCGATACTTCGCGTGTTCTTTTTTCGAAAATAATGACAACATTTCCATGCATGTTTGAGAAAAAAGTATATAAGTATGTTTATCCGTTATCTAGTATCCATAACACAAGTTCTTCATGAAACTTAACGTGGGCTGGATAATTGATTGATTGATTGATGTTATTTAATAGTTATTCGCCAACATATTATTGGCCATCTTAACACATTACATAACATAGGAATTGTGATTGTTAAATAATATTGATCGCTCTGGACGGTATAACAATAAAATAATCTAACAGCGTATATAACATTGTATTTGTGTCCCTTAGATAATTTTGATCAGTCTTCACACTTCGATCTTTATGACGCTGACTGTACTTGGTTATTTTTTTCATCTTTAAATATTGATTTGGATGTACAATATGCATTTTTGACGCTATCTTTAATCATGATTATAATCGGTAGGATAAATCGTAGCCATTAATAATTAAAACAGATTAAGTTGTTTATCATATTATTATTACTACCCGATACCTTCTCGATATTCATGAAGTGTTAAAAAAACCGGCCAAGTGCGAGTCGGACTCGCGCACCGAGGGTTCCATAAAATATTTTTTATTATATGATGTAACTAAAAATTTACGATTTTCGCAATTTTTCCTTTATCTGTACTATAAGACGTTACTTCGTACCAAATTTCAAGACTCTAAGGTCACGGGAAGTACCCTGTAGGTTTTGATTCCCGTGCAAGTTTCGAAAATTTGCGGCATAAACGGCTGTATCTTTTGATTGCTTTGGCTTAGAAGTTTGATTTTTTCGCAGCTCCAAGGGACAGTAGATCTGAGTATTAGATATAAATTTCAATTTGTTACCTCCACGCGTTCCTGAGAAAAACCGTCTTGACAGACGGACGGACGAACAACGAAGTGATCCTATAAGGGTTCCGTTTTTTCCTTTTGAGTTACGGAACCCTAAAAACTAATAGATATCGATCATTCAACTTGACTGAACAAATTTAAATCTAAATAAATTCGTAAGTGTAATCAATTGGAAACTATGTATAACTTTATAAGGCGTCTTATTTCGTTACATCATAAACATTGATCTGTCTGGAGATACGTAGCTTAAGTACGGGTATTAAGTCTTGGTTTAACACAAATGTTCATCACATTAAATCGTGTCCCGGATATGTTTGTTGCTTGGACGAATTGTTTGTTGTGATTAAGTAAGAGAAAAAATAAAATAGGTAGGTACTATTGACTAAAATAAATCTGAAAACGTAAAATATATTTATTTCTTTCTTTCAAAATCCACAGCACTTAATTGTGACTTCGTCATCCGCCATTTTTAATGTCCCCAATGCTGGGGCACTGGCCTTCCTTCTGGATGGGTAAGGAGAACGGGCCATGACCCACCACGCGGGCCCAATGCGGATCGGTGGGTTTTAACGACTGCAAATGCAGCCAGGACCAACGGCTTAACGTGCCTTCCGAAGCACGGAGGAGCTCGAGATAGTAAATTTATGGTCACCCATCCCGTGACCGACCATTGCGAAAGTTTCTTAACCTCAACAATCGCAGTCCGAGCGCGCGAACCACTGCGCCACGGGCTTCTCAATTGTAACATAACAAAATTTAAATACTACACATACATATAACGGATTTTACATTATATTAATTAAGATACAAATATAGGTAAGGGGAGACGCACACATATAAAGAGAGTAGAAAAAAATACAACTTTTGTACAAATTACACGTGGGTGTTAAATGGTTGATGTTTCGGCAACTGGTTCACTGTTCGCTATTCACGTAAAATACGGGTACCAGACCAGGGCTCCCGGTTCCGATCCGATTCCCAGCGGGGGTACATATTGTATTCGGTTTGGTTGGTGGTGGGACTTATTGTATGTCCGCCTGACTAGCTACCACCATCTTATCTAAGTCTGGCGCCATACAATGTTTTCAGCATTGTTGTGCTCCGGCAGTTAGAGATAAGATAGGCAGTTCCTCAGCGATTGAGGATTCCGGGAGAGGCTCGCTTCCATCTTCAGCCTTATCAATACTTAACATCAGGTATGATGAAGGCTAGGAGTCTCCCCGTTGTTCATAAAGAAAAACCTTTTGTGTCAAGATAACTTTATCACATGCGTCAAAATTCAATCTACTATTATTGCGGTAACATGTCTAGCAGCAGGTTGCACCATGTTACTTTTACGATTAGGTACTTTTACGTTTAGAACTTAAAAATGTAAAGGATGTAAACAGCGTTAACGAAAAAGTACGCCGATTTTCATTGAAAAATGAAAAAACTGACACTCAAATCAAAATTGGGCTACTAATTCGACGCAGATGACGCTGACGAATTTGAGTGTTTTGGTTTTTTTTTAAAAAGGTGATCGTTGTTTCTAGGTTGATACTCTACTATCATATAAACCTCGTAAAACTACATCTCATTGAATAAAGTTTTACAATCTGAACCGGTCAAGTAGGAGGACTGCTCAAGTACTGAGGGTTCCGTTTCAATATTTATACGTATACTTTGCTGTTGGTTTATTTAAAAAAAGATTAGAAAAAATGCAAATGAAAATTATCTTATCTCTACACTTTACCTACTTTTTGCAGTTCCCGAGTAAGTAAAGCTTTTCCCTTAAGTGTTTCTCTTCCTTTTACATCTATTTTCTTGCCTTTCGGTAACCTTTGCCCTATTTTAATGGCTTTTTGACTTTTCGAAACATGAAATTTTATGTGTCCGGCCAAATGCTATGTATGAGCGAAAATGTACTAGGCTATCTTTAAATTTCAAAAGCATTCAAAAATGTTTATTAAAAACATGTATTTAAAGAACAAATTCATAATTATTATCAATTTTAAAACGAAGTGTTTAAGTATTCAGTCAGATACAATCATTACATATCACAGTTTATATTATATTAGCAAATAAATTAAGTTGCAGCTAGTCTTACTTAATATGACTATAGTTAGTTAGGTATTAAGATACTAAAATAAGATATTGCTAGTCTTAATTTTTTTTTTACAATGACAATTTTTTTTCTTGATTTTGTGTACATACGTGTGCGTGTGTGTTCGTATTACGTGTTTTCGCATTTGTGTTCTTATATGTATGCGATGGTGCGCGTTTTTATAATTGAATTGAACTTTTTTTCTTCAAAAGTCACCATTTGTATTTTGTATTGGAACTCTAGAAACCCGCTTTTTTACAGACTAAGTCGAATCTACGGTAACCTGCAAAAACGCTATCACTTTTCGACGTCTTGTAAAGAGAAGAAAAAGACTGAAACCATGTAATCTATAATGACTTAGAAGTATTTCGAATTACGGAATGTTCTTCGGACCAAGAAATCTGACCATTATAGCACCACTTTGAGAAACTGAGTAAAAGTAGTTAGGTAGGTACCAAAGTGTTTGGTGGTTGGAACTTTCGTTCGCGGTTTTATTTAATTATACCTATAAGTATTATTTTTTAAATTCTAAAGATTTTAAAGTTTATGATGTCTCGTGAAGACTTGCTCCACCGCGGCTTGATTGATCAATAAAGCACCCATAAAAAAATTATAAAAAACATCTTATTAAACACTAAAATCGAATAGAAATAATTGACTCCTAAAGTCTGTATGAAAACAAAATTTCTTGTCAATCACTACTAGGGGTATTGATGTTTTTTTTATGTTTTATGTAAATGTAAATCGAATAATATTATATTTTCTTAAAAAAAAACTAAAAATCGCTTATTTTATTTTACCATAATTTTACACCCCTCCTTTATGAGACCGGCATACTAATAACTCATTTGTGAAAGAAAAATACATAATCAGCATATTGAGACAGGCATACTAATTACTCATTTGTGAAAGATAAATACATAAACAGCATATTGAGACACGCATATTAATTACTCATTTGTGAAAGAAAAATACATAAACAGCATAATAAAAAGCAAACAGCTGTTGTTTCAATTTTTTTATTGTGTCTGGCTTGGATTATGTATTCAACGGTTGTCAACTGATACTAAACATAAATAAATTCTTTAAGAACCGAGTTTAAATCACTAATTGTGGATTAGATAATCGTGGTTTGAAAATATCGTTCTGTAACTTTAAACTTAAAACAAACGACTGAAATTCAATACTTATTTAAATTAACGTTTAGGGTTCATCAGTCAGTTAATCAGTTGGTAAACTCAGATCTAAAATAGTTTATAATTTATAACAGTGGACCTCTTTAAAAACAACAAGGGCAAGGACAACAGATTGAATTGAAAATATCCTATGAAACAAAAAACAAAACCAAAGTTTATTTTCTCCTCCAAATAACTTATTTTTATGGTTCCGTACCTCAAAATAAAAATAAAACGGAACCCTCATAGGATCACTTTGTTGTCCGTCTGTTTTCGATTATCTCGGGAACGCGCGGAGGTATCGAGTTGAAATTAAAACCATATAGTCAGGTCAACAGTCTGTTCAAGGTGTAAATAAATCAAATATGTAAATTAACGTAAAACAAAAATAGGACTCTCTGGAAGGAATCAAAACTCAAGGTACTTCCCGTTGACCTAGACTATGAAAGGGCAATGCCTAGTATTGGCCTAGTAAATAATTTATAATTAAATAGTCTTTAGTTTAGGGAACCTGAATTTCGGGAAAAACTTGGCAACGCATGGAGGGATCGAGCTGAAATTAAAAGCCATATAATCAGGTCAAAAGTCTCGTGAAGATGTTAAAAAATCAAACTTTTAAATTAACGTAAAAGGTTGGGCCTTTTATGACACAAAAACGTATATTTCGACTCTCCCAAAGGAATCAAAATTCATAGGGTACTTCCCGTTGACCTTGAACTATGAAATTGGCATGTAATATCGTCTTTAACTACAAGTACAGGAAAAAGTCTAACAACTAAATATTTGGAATTAATTCCTAAAAATAGTCTTTAGTTTTGGAAACTGAATTTAGGGAAAAACTCGGGAACTCCAAAAGTTTTATTTTTTACTTTTTGAAGTCGGTTTCAATTTTTTTATAAAATGTTTTTATTTCAGATTTTTTAGTTACATCATGTGCCGTTACTTACACAAAAAAACAGCCCATACACAACAATGATGTCATCTAGGTAAACGACTACTTGCCAAAACGTGATTGATATTTTTCAGGATTATGAAAAAACTACTTGCCAGATCTTCGTAAAAATTATATGGGACCACACATAAACCATTTTCTTTCAGATAAAAAAATAATTATAAAAAAGTTTCATCAAAATCCGCTCAGTAGTTATTGCGTGAAACTTCAGCTCGAACAAGAATCTAACAATTACCTGGATGATATAACTGTTTCATGACTTCCATGACATTAGGCCCCATATCTCCGAAGATTATCATCGGATCTCAATGAGACTTATATGGGACCAAATTGACAGTGTACCCGATCGAACAAAAAAACAACTATTAAAATCGGATCACCAACACCGGAGTAATCGGTATACATACATCAGAAAAAAAATAAAAATAAAAATACGCGTTGAATTGAGTACCTCCCTCCTTTTTTGTTGAAGTCGGTAAAAAATATAGAGTACTTTCGTAAGTAATTTCCGTTGATCCCTAGAATTATATTTGGCAAGTAAAAGTAATATCTTCTTTTACTACAAATACTAGGAATAATCTGAAAACTATACCTACATTTATTAGTTTTGGAAACTGAAGTTCGGAAATAATTCGGGAGAATTGCGAGATTCTGAACTATAATAATATACAAATTTGTGCGACCCTCGGTGGGCGAGTCCGACTCGCACTTAGCCGGTTTTTTTTAATTCAACTTATAGTTCAAAATGGGATGTAGAGTGCGTGAGCTGGAATATTTCTTCAGAAAGTTGTTCAGCGTGCTTAGGGAGTAAACATACTAAAAATCTCTGCTTCTGGGAAGTGAGCCGGAGTGGTGAGAGGTCGGGAAAAGTCCCACTTTTCAGTTTTTCGCTAATATATTCAAAACGGTGCATCGTAGAGCAAAATTATATCGTATGTAATAAAAGCTCATTAAATTTTGTACAACTTTTATTCTACACACTTTTTGAATTCCTACCTATTTTCAAACTAAAGGTCCTTTTTTTCTGATTTTGTCTGCGATCAGTCACTGACTAAGAGCAATTTTTTTAATGTCATAGCGTAGTTCCCAGTGGAGCTATCACCTCTATATTTTTAAATTTACATCTACATGATGGCGTAGCTTCTTTGACGTTCATAAGTGCTTGTAACAGCCTAGACTGAATAAATGATATTGTTTCTTTTTTAATTTTTAATTTTAGTAGTAATTATAGAAGTATAGATGACGAAAAGCGCTTTGTAATCCGTACGCAGACTTGAAATATCAACCAAGGCACTATGACCACCTAGCGATTCCTTGCTCAAACCACGCCAATCTCGTACTTGGTTAAGACATTTTTAAAATTCGTTTTCTCTATTACACTCACAAATTATATAGTTATTGTACTTGTACATTAACTACATCATTTGTGAGCATCATTTACTTGTACAATAAATATAAAATTTGTAGGTGTCATAGAGAAACGAAATTTGAAAATGTCAAAACCAAGTACGACATTGGTGTGGTCTGAGCAACGAATCGCTAAGTGAGTAATAAGGACCCAGGGCCCTGCAGTACACTCGACCCGAAGACCCCTTCCCGCCTTGAGTGTGTGAATCAACTACAAATACTGTCCATAACCACCTATTATCTTCATTACATTATTTATAGCATCAACAGCACTGTTATGTCATGAAATGTAACTCAAACCCGGTTTGCGTTGGCGACGAGTGATAGTAAAAGTGATCTGAAAAAGACCTAAAAAGCATGTCCGAGACAAACTACTGATTAAAATCGTAGTACCGAATATGTTCTTTAACTGTTACAAAATAAGGTTTCATTTTAAGCGTTTGGTTTTTATATAGCTTTTGCCGGTAATTCAATCGCATCCAGCTATGGAATATCGGAGGGATAGGTTGAGAAAGGCTCTGAAGGCTATGATGTGGACGGAAGTGTCTGTACTCGTATAGTTACAGTACGGAAGTTAAAATTAATATTGATATACTTCTATGTATGCTTGCTTTGTTATATAAGTATTGTTGTTTAACTTTAACACGATGAATACCAGTGCTTGGCCTAAATATGTTTATAGCATCGTTAAACTTAAGATAACACTGTTTTTCGGACTGTTTTGCAAAATACAATGTTTAAATGCATCTAGTCAATGACTACTTAAGCCCACTTGCGCCAAGCTAGGTTAACATGTAACTCAGAGTAAGATGCATGCAAAAGTAGCATTAACTCTGAGTTAAATGTGTTAACCTAGAGTAACTGGACCTTAGACATATTCAATTAAGATCCGGTTAGGAGCTTTTGTTTTTAACATCTTAGCTCGTATTATCCTTATGCCTTCGTTTCTATGACATTTTGAAAAAAATGTCTCATTACAACAGCGTTAAATAATGTCTGTTAGCTAACCGATCAAATTAATATAATAATCGATTATACTATCATCCTCTTACTTAAGCTCTCGCCATGTACGTTATTGTTCGGCTCTTACATAAATAAAAAAAAGCTTAATCGATATTAAGTTCCTTTCATAGGGTACTGTGGATACTACATTAAGAGTTCCCTCTTATGTTGGTATGACATGTATTGCCTTGGATCAAGGTTGTGTTTTGTTAGCTTGTAATAAAGTTAGACGATGCAACATCTAATGACAAGTTAGACAAATTGAAAGTAACTTTTTTGTCACTTCCGATGGCAGATGGTTTAATTTCGATGCGATCGTTAAAGTGGTTCGTCGTCATATTATGTTATTACTTAACTCTTATATGATAGAGACGTTGTTATAAAAGTTGTCTTTAAGTAGAATACCAGTTGTTACTGAATCCAATTTGCAAATTTTCTGATAACTGTGTTAGATTAGCTGGTATTTCTAGGTCAAAACAGAATCTAGATTTTTGGTATTGAAACAAAATATTACGTATTTGGGTTTTTTCATCTTTATATAAGTTTAAAATTTGATTTTAATTGCTTTAAATGGTTTCAAAATGAGAAAGCTAAGTAATTATGACGTTAACGCAAGACCTTACACCTTTTGAAAAATAAATCCAATTTATAATTATATAATTTTTTCGTATAAAGTTGTAAGTGTGCTTACTGTTAGCAATTCAGTCAGGACATAATCACGTATTCGTTCTAGGCAGTAAGAGGACTTCTGAATGACAAAAAATCTAGACTGTTGGTCTGCAAAGTCCCAAATCGGGAGAGCTTGTAATGAGGAGAATCAGCGAGAATCGTTAGGGACTGTTTTATTTCCTTAACTAGCGGTTTCACCCGCGTGGTTTCTGATCCCGTGGGAATATCGGGATAAAAAGTATCCTATGTTCATAGCCAGGCTATCTACTATCTGTGTACCAAATTTCATCCAAATCCGTTCAGTAGTTTTGGAGCCTATTCAATGTAATCAAACAAGCAATCAAATCTTTCCTCTTTAATATTAGTAATATTAGTATAGAAAAATGTTATATTTTTTCTGAAGCCAAATTTTTATTTACGATAAAAAAAATAGGACGCGGATGCCTACATTTAGTCCCTTCCTACTTTTTGTTGTTGTTCCCTAGAACAATTATGTGATTTTTGAGATTTTGAGATGTTGAGATTAACACGAACAGAAAGTCGGCCTTTGCAGTTTGACCTCGTTTGACTTTGAGAACGTACTTATGTCGTACTATTGCACTCTCTCGACCTATTGCATCGATTATTTTTTCTTAGCGGCGGTTTTGCACTTGTAAAGCCTGACTTGCCGGTGACTGTACAAATTGAAATTGAATTTACTTACCAAAAGTAAAAAACTTTAGTAAGTCAATTCAAACTTATTCTTATTCCATTACATCATAGGAAAACATTTCAAAGAAGTTTTTGTTACTCCTACAATACGTCGATAGGCTCAGTAAACTATCGTAAAAAAACCGCAACTTAATAAAATCACTGTTACTTAATTGGGCTATTTGGTTAAAGCAGTGATGCGTTAACCGCATTATTTTACTATTACGTTAGTAAACTTCTCAAAACCAGAATTGTGCGTGCGGATGTGGCAAAACTGACATCTAAAACCACTGAAGCTGACATTTAAACATGGTGTCGTGTCAAATGTTTGACAGCGTGTTTTGGATGATGTTTTGCAAAATTGACAAGCAAACAAATGTGCCAATCATGTTGTTTTTATTTGTAGAAACCTAAGACCTAGATGTGTAGTGTCGGCTTAGAATCGCACTACCTCCTCTCATCCCGTGGGTGTCGTAAAACGCGACTAAGGGACTCAGCCTTCAGGAGAAGGGCAGCAGCGTCTTCTACAAACTTGGCCATACTGCGATCGCCAACCCGCCTGCCAAGCGTGGCGATTATGGCAAACCCCCCCTTTTGGGGGAGGCCTATACCCAGCAGTGGATGTTAAGTGGCTGAGAAGACGAAGACCTAGATAGGTAGTATGTAGTCCAAAATGATAAGCAATTTAATGTTCTATAACGATTTCAATAGATGTGGCGGATGTTGATAAGAATCCAAATGAAATTATATCATAATTGGACCACAAAACAACATATTCTCAATCAAATAAGATACTCCAAAACTAAATATCAATGTATGTATATGGCGGTTAAAGTTATTATCACACGGGTGGTGTGCAGAGATAATAAAAACTTCTCCGTGCATCTTTTTTTTTTCTACAAACCTTGTCTTGACAATAACGAGCGATCTCAACAAAAAAAGAAAATAAAAATACTTAAAGTCGAAGTAAATTGCATCAGAATTAATTCGAATCTAGTCAGAATCGAGTACTCTACATCTGGCAAAGAAGCTTCTACATACACGCTAAGATTTATTTATCTATCTGACGTTATCAATGCGCAGGTTCCCATGCCGTATATTGTAACGTGAATAGCAGTCCGATAGATTGTAATAAATAATTTATGTCTCTTGAAGTTTGTTATAATAGTACACATGTAAGTACAAGTAGTTGAAATTAAAGTACAGGGGAACTTCCCGGTTGACCAGTAGTTTTTTTAAAGCTTACCTTTATGGAGCTTTATTTAAAAAGTAATAGATATACAGGGTGGAAATTTGAAACGGGGCTCGAAGAGCAGGTACTTAACCGATGTAGCTACATGAAAACGTTCTTCGGAAACCATCCTTAATTTTTTTGAGATATTTTGAACTGCATTCACCGATTAAAAAAAATACAGTCAGCAGAGAAAAACAGTTTTAATTTTTTTTTATTGATGGGTATCGATCCTGTTTCTTATGAGAATCAAAACACTTTAAGATTCCTACTGCGGTATGAGTACTAGAAAAGTTAGAAATAGCAAAAAAATATTTCCTCTTATTCGCTAAGAAAATAAGTTCATTCAACAAAGGTACTAACTAACGAACTAAGGTAGGTGAAGCGGATAAGACTGTGCGCAAATTTTTTAGAATTTCTGACGTTTCTAGTACCCACACCTCCGTTGGTTTCTTAAATTGTATTAATCCTCATGAGATGTTTCTCATGAGGATCCAATGATATGTTTTTTTTTTGAGAAATGCCAATTTTCCTGCTGACTGTACACTTTCTTTAAAATCTGTAAAAACAGTTCACAATTTCTCAAAAAATAAAGGATGGTTTCTTAAGAACGTTTTTTTGTAGCTACAACGGTTTAATATCTGCTCTTACTGACTTGTCCTAATTTTCCACCCTATATAGAAAACGTTTTTAACACAAATAATAGAACATTAACAGGTATTTCATTTGAATAATAAGGTATTTCTTTAACTTTAGTACCTTCTTTCCGAGAAAATGTTTCAGTCAGCCGGGAAGTTCCTTGATTGTACCTAAGTTCTGCTTTGTATGCGATGTCTTTTTTTCAATTTCTAATGACCGACCCACTAATCCGCATTGGGCCCGCGTGGTGGGTCGTGGCCCGTTCTCCTTATCCATCCATAAGGAAGGCCAGTGCCCCAGCAGTGTAGATATTAAAAATGGCTGATGACGAATGACCAAAAAGCGGCTCCTAAATAGACGTAAAAGTAAGTAAATTATAACCAAAAGGAAATAATTGTCTCTATCACATAACACAGAGGGTTAAATACAAACGAAACAATTGGCTTGTACCTGTGCTTCACCAGTTTTTTTTAATAATATTCATTTCAATATTAGTTAGTGGTTAGTAATAGTACCTAATTAAGACTGTTCCGACCTTTTTCAGCGAAAAAGGACAGTTACGGTTAATTATACTATTACTAAATCAATAAAAATAGTTCATTTACGCAGTTAAGGTTACATAGTTAACGGATAATGTATCTACACTGATTTCGAGGCCAAATTTTGAAATAGGGCACTGTTTTTTTATTGAACTCATCTAAACTTCAAAAACGGTGTGTTGGCGTTTACAAGATTTCGTATATTTTGCCTTAATAAATTATTATTATATAATATTTCTATATTATGACAAACTACTTTTGGTTGGTGGTAGGACTTGTTGTAAGCCCGCCTGGCTAGCTACCACCATCTTATCTAAGCCTGACGCCATAACAACAATGTTTTCATCATTGTTGTGTTCCGGTAGTTTGAGATAAGATAGCCAGTTCCTCAGTGGTTTAGGATTCCGGGAGAGGCTCGCTTCCATCTTCAGCCTTATCAATACTTAACCTCATGTATGATGAAGGCTAAGAGCCTCAACCGTAATTTATAAAAAAAACTACCTTTACTTAATATCTAGTAAGTAATCTACAAGTTTTGCATCTTACACTTTCAGTTTAAGGTCTAAAAGCTTTATTATAATTATATTAAATCTCCATACAAATTTACTATGGACGTGATGTGCCGTATTTTGCATGTGACACGTTTTGACGCTGTCATCTCATACAATAATGTCATTAGGGTCGGTGCAGTCTTAGGCAACTTACAAGCTATAGCTAGTTAAAGCGTCGCCTTTAATCATACTTATTTTACTGTAGCGTGTATACCAGCCATTAGAGATTTAAATCTAGCCATTACAATTCCACGAAAAAGGACTGACTGACTGTCTGACATAATCATATTAGATTTTTTGCAAATAAAACTAAAGAGTTTCTTACAAATGCGTTCTAATTCCGAGAAAGTTCTCTGGCATAACATCTAACGTGCCACTTTTTACTTTACGAAATGTTATGTACTTCGCGAATTTTATGTTAATTAATCTAATTAACATTGCATTATGGCTACACGCATCATTATAATGACTTTTCACTGACTGGACTTCTTATGTGATTCACGATTTAATTGTGATTGATGAAATGATGAAACTAATTCCGGTTAACGAATGAGATGTGCTAATAACAGTGTGCGTTTGAAATAATGATTTCGCTTTTATGTACAGTCAAAACCGCGTCAGGCACACACGTGCACCACGCGTAAAATCACAATCACTTAATATAATAACCTCAATGCATAAAACTTCGAAAGTTCTTCAAAGATTTTTTCGAAGTTCCATTAGCGCGTACTACCAAAGTACCATTCTAATCCCGCTTCGTAATTGAAGGTTAGCCGTCAGCTCCTTGAATTTAGCTATGTCAATGGCGAGTCTGAACAACTGTTCCACTGTCCTAACGGTCCACTGGCGGAAGTAACGAAGCCATGACATTTTGCGTCCTCCCGCTTTGCGCTTTCCAGCAACTTTCCCCATCATGATGGTTAGGTGAAGACGATACTGTGGATTCCTCAGAATGTGACCAAATTATACGACTTTACTTATTTCAATATATCTAATCTAATGGTCCGAACCAGCTTCACCTTTTTACCCATGCGCTTTAAAACCTCGACGTAATACATTTCCGTATATATAGTGGTGGTCAGATAATTAGAAACACTAGTCGATTTTCATACTAACGAGGTAACTTTGGAGTCTTAGTTCTCTGCCAAGGATTGACCGAGCGTGATCTCATAATAATCATCCAGGAAATGAGGAGATCCAGATTGCTATACACACCCGACTGATCTAATCAACATTCAAAAATATGTAGGGATCAGTGTTTTCAGTTTCGGGAATTCCATAAATTTTTATGCTATTTTCGCTATTTTTTTTAAACATCCATACATTTCTTAGAGTGTTCCATCAGATCAGTTGGGTGTGTATAACAATCTGGATCTCCTCCATTCACTCCCTGGACGACAATTATCTGATCACAGCTCGGTCAATCCTTGGCAGACGACCAAGGCTCCAAAGTTACCTCGTTTGTATGAAAATCGACTAATATTTCTAATTATCTGAACACCACTGTATATGACAGTGTTAGATACCGTCCTAGATCTAGCAGACACTGTGTAATTTATTACACAATGATATTCTCATTTGCTCACAAAAAACAAGCAGTACCTATTTATAACATTTTAATTTTGCAATTTACTATTTTCACATAACAAGCAGTATTCTAACTCAGTTTGATTGGTTAAACATAATATAAGAGTAAAGTTCAATCTGTTGTTTCGCCTTTCTATAAAATTATCAGATCCCTTCATCTAACATTGCCCGTACTACCCATTATCTGCAAACTCGATCTTTCTCTTACATAAAATCAAATTAAACCTTTATTGCATTATTTTGAACTAAAAAAAACAAATCATAATGGACCTCATCGGAAAAAAACAAAATCGTGTGAACATGGCAAACTGGCGTACTAATCCTACTATAAAAGAAACAACTCATAGTCGACCTTATCGGAGAAAAACAAAAGTGTGAAGCAAATACTTAAATAGATCGCGATAAATAATATTAAAACCTAATATCTATTACTGGGGCAGTCAAATTATCTGATTGTATCATTGGAAAACTAGAGCGTCCCGCCAACAGAGAGGCGGTTTTTGCAACTTATGTAAGAGATGTATTGAATGGCTACCTGACCGAAATTTAAAGTCAATTGGACATTAGTTACTGCCTCTGTAATAGGAGGTAACGGAATTTTCCGATTTACCTCCGCATCGGCCATATGAAACTCTGCTACTGACCGTTTCGGCGAAATGAAATAGCTAGTTAATTTTTAATGTATTTTTTAACAATACTTCCGTACGTATTAAGTAATTTTATACCTAAATGGAATAGTAACTTTGTTTGTCATTCTGTTACTGTAAGTACACTGTTTCGTTGCACCGATTTGCATAAATACCTATTAGATAGAAATATCAGGGGGGTTAAAAAGCAACGCAAATGCAATATTGCTAAGCGAATCCATTGACAATACAGTGACATTTATTTGTTTATTTCCTATGGAATTTGCTCTAAGTAAGTTTTCTTGCTTTCAAAACATTTAAAGCAAATTCTGCTACACTGGCAATGACACAGTTCTAAACTCCATAGATGATAAACAATTAAATGATTTGTTAGGGAAATAACTTAGCATTATTGCGTTTGCGTCCTTTTTAGCCGATTTCAAAAAAGCAGGAGGTTATCGTGCGTACGTTTTTTTTAATGTTTGTTACCTCAGTACTCGGTCATTTACGAACCGATTTAAATAATTCTTTTTCGTTCGAAAGGGTATACTTTCACGTCGGGCATGCGTCAGGCTAGACGCTAGAATTTTATGATGCATCCGGCTCCGACGAGGCAAGCTAAATACCACTTATTGTACTGGTCGGTGAGGGGGTTTTATGTGGGCTTCGTGGCATTTTTGAACCAAAAGTTAACATCTTCTTGATGTCTTGAACTTTCCGTTTCCGTATCTTGAGAGTGGCAAAGAAGTGGATCACTCTGCCTTCTTTCGTTTCATTATATGTAGTTATTTATTAAATTAATTTTTACTGTTGTTGTACACGTCAAATTGATTCTGGCAGAATAACAGCGCTTCTGTGTTCATTCTGCCCATCTGAGAATGGCACAGAAGCAAAATGCTGAGCCAGGGTATTTATTGGCCCCACATCATATTCCATAAGTTTTTTTATTTGTAAGGTTATTATTTTTTTATTTATGAACGACGGGGACACTCTTAGCCTTCATCATAACTGCTGTTAAGTATTGATAAGACTGAAGATGGAAGCGAGCCTCTCCCGGAATCCTCAATCATTGAGGAGCTGGCTATCTTATCTTTAACAGCCGGAACACAACAATGCTGAAAACATTGTTGTTATGGCGTCAGACTTAGATAAGATGGTGGTAGCTAGCCAGGCGGACTTACAACAAGTCCTACCATCAACCAAAATTAAGATTTGTTTATTAATTTTAAGATTTGTTTTTATTTTTTTATTATATATAAGCATGTGTGCGTGTGTGTGCGCCAATTAATGTTTTTTCTTTATTTCTATTCTTTCAAATTGGTCCCATTGTCATCAAGACAGGATCTGATCATGGGATCCTGGAGAAATCAAGGGAACTCTTCAAATGTTATAGGCACACCTACATTGATTTCGGTGTTTTCTTAAGTAGCTCGTGCATCTGCTTCCATTAAGGACCATTTGGTGGAGTGGAACGGATGATGATGATCACACGTGGTCATCGGAACTATTAAATATTAATTACCTCAATACTCGGTCATTTATAAACCGATTTGAATGATAATTTTTTTGTTTGAAAGAGTGTACTTTCAAGTTAGTCCCATTATCGTCAAGACAGGATCTGGTGATAGGATCCTTAAGAAATCAAGGGAATTCAACAAATGTTATAGGCCACCTATATCGATTTTACTGTTTTCTTAACCCTTTCCCGGACACTGAACGGCTATAGCAGTCATAACAATAAAAATTCTATTGTGTCTCGTTCACTGTCCGCGAAAGTGTTAAGTAACTGGTGCATTTGCTCCCAAAAAGCACCATTTAGTGGAGTGAAACGAATAAAGACCACACAAGGTCATCGGAACTATTAAATACTAAGTGTCTCACGGGTGAAATACGATTCCTTCATTTTGGTTCCTAAGCAATTTATGGACTTCTCTAACCCAAAAAAATTTTTAATAAACTAAAATTTCAAAATTTAAAACCGACTTTAAAACGTAATATTAATATTTAACGATAATAAAAACAAAAAACAAATAAATAAAAACCCGTAGTTACAACGAAAACCGTCATTAAAATAAGGATTCGGTGACAACCAGGACAAAATAAACGTACCTATATTGTAGTATAAGTGCATGTAGTAGAATGCACCATGGATGCCTTTGCTGGCACCGACTCCAAAAAGTATATTTTGAAGACGGCTTTTTGTTTTCGTTACTTATAATTTTTTATGTTTTTTAGGCCCTCTGATCTTGATGAATATCATGATACCTTTTGATGGGTGATTATATTACAAATTAATATAGAATGTAAAGCTGGAATCTAGAGGTTCTATGATTTTAAATTGACCAACCTAGTCAGATACTATATTAAAACGATTGTAACTGCTTTGCTCTCTTTGGAATGTTGAATGTGTCTGAAACTCGATTACGTCGGAATGTTTTTTTACTCATATAAAGCTTTCAAACTACAATTCTTTTTTCAGAATGTTAGATTCTACTTTTTTGATAGAAAGTCTAGAATCTTTCTAACGAAAATACCATTCATGGTTGGCTTCGCTGAAATCTCTTAAGCATAACGTGTAATAAAATTCATTTTATTTGTTGTTTTAAAGCGACTTTTTTCTAACCACATTCTCAACCGCATTTTTAAGTGGCCAAGAGCAAGAAGTGTTCTTGCTGGTCACAGGTCACAATTTAACAACAAATAAAAAATTAGCAGTTGTCTAAAGTTAAAACATAAACGATACTTTACCTTTTATAATAGATAAACCGCCGCGCGCCGGTTGCTCCAGTTTTTTTATGTCATACTTTTACTTTTACAGGGTTTATGGTTTCTTCTTCTTAAATTTAATGGCGGTTCCCTTTTGGATTTCGCCAGTATCCTGTTTTCATAAAATATAATAATTTAAAGAAATTGTACGGTGGATTGAGTTAAAGTGGAGTCTCACGAAACACGTGTTATTACGAAAAGAACTCGGGTGAAACTCCCAGTTTGTGGTTTAAAAAGTATGGGATTTGACAGTTTTGACAAGCAAATTACAGTTACTTTATACGAATTCGTAAAAACACAGATTATATAATACTACACGTAAAAATATTTTATGGTGCAACCAATGGAAAGTATTATCTAGCATGCGATTAACATTATGTTTCTACTTACCCACCTACATTTTTAACCGACTTCAAAAAAAGAAGGAGGTTCTCAAGTCGACTGTATTTTTTTTTTAAATTTTTTTTATGTATGTTCTACCATAACTTCGCCAGTTCTTAACAGATTTTTATAATTCTTTTTTTATCTGAAAGAAAATGGTTTATGTGTGGTCCCATATAATTTTTACGAAGATCTGGCTAGTAGTTTTTTCATAATCCTGAAAAATATCAATCACCTTTTGGCAAGTAGTCGTATACCTAGATGACATCATTGTTGTGTATGTGCTGATTTTTAGTGTAAGTAACGGCACATAATGTAACAAAAAAATCTGAAATAAAAACATTTTATAAAAAAAAATCAAACCGTCGGTTTGATTTTTTTTTATAAAATGTTTTCGTATGCAGTTTCCATTGTGGTTTTTCTATGTTGATTAGATTTTATTATTATATCGATGTTGGATAGGAGTTTTTGATGCCAATTCAGAAAATCAGTCTACCATTGTAGAAAATAGATCATACTAACGGCCGCCCGAGGTTTCACCCGCGTGGTTTCCGTTCCCGTGGGAATATTGGCATAAAAGTAGCCTATATGTTAGTCTACTACTTGAAGTCCCTATATACAAAATTTCATCCAAATCTGTTCAACCGGTTTGGCTTGAAAGAGTAACAAACAAACAAATAAGCAAACAAACTAACTGACATACTTTCGCATTTATAATATTAGTAGGATTTTCGGAATGGGTTGGCAGAATTGTGACTTCTAAAAACGATAACGATAAAGCCATTCACAGAAAACCGGACTTGAAATTCGACATATAGTCAACAGCACATCAAACCTATCAGTTGGATTACGAAAACATAAACTTTAAAGATTGGTTGAAATATCAGTAAGAGTAAGTAAACATGACATTATAACTTTTTAATTTTGCATTTTGGAATGCTATTTTTATGTGGTAGATACGTAAATATTAAACAAGAAAATATCTAGAAAAAGCAACTTGTCTCATGTCGCCCTGACGGGATGACAAAAATGATGTCAAAAATGGCATTTGCAATAATGTAGGCAGGTATACGAGTAGGTATAATAAAGGTAATCAATCAAAAACAATGGATGAGTCGTCAGCTGGCGTCAGTGTCGCGGTGGAATCCGCAAAATGCGATCAAAGTCAGAAACAATGGGCCGATGCAATCATTGTTGTTCCATCAGAGCGACAGACGTAGTAATTAACTAATTTCGTTGAGGCACGTCCACACAGTAGAATTTGAAAGTAAATAAATATAATAACAAAAAAAAAATGGTTCAGATCGTCGCCGTCATCGTAAAGAGCTACATTCTAATTGTTTTGGAAAATAGACTTTAAAGTACTCTAATTATTCCCTATCTACTAAAATTAGATAGGTAGGTTAAAGTTTGCAATTTTTAAAACAAAAATGTGAAGTACACCTATTTACAATTCTTTTGATATACTTACTACACTGTCAATGTTTTGTTCAAGAACGTATAAAATATGATAAATATTAAACAAGAAAATACACTAGAAAAAAGCAACTAGTCTCATGTCGCCCTGACGGGACATGAGACTAGTTGCTTTTTTCTAGTATATTTTCTTGTTTAATATTTATCACATAAAAATAGCATTGTAAAATGCAAAATTAAAAAGTTATAACGTATAAAATAGTTTTTCTAAATAGTATAATATTTTCTCAATTAGGTAATACTCGTATTTTTATATTTTTTTATTTCCATTGTAACCCTACCGTTACCGTTACAGTACACAAGTCAACAATGGCACTATTGAGATCACTGTCAAAATACAGAGTTTGGTGTACATTATAATACGAGTACTTTCACAGCGGCTTCCGAGACTGACGAAACAGGCCGAATATGCGCGTGAGTGCACCGCGACAGTGACGCAACAACGCCAGCTGTGATCGTTAACGAATGTCAGGTTAATTTGCTAATCAAATCAATAATAAGGTGGGTGTAAACATAGCACGCTATGCTACTGTAAGTCAATGGTGATCTAAAACATATCACGCTATGCCTATGGAAATGTATAACATTTTCGTTTCATTATCAAAGTAGCGGTCTTAGCGAACTTCTGCCGCAGACTGCAGCATCCTAAGATCGTACGTAGCGGACAAAAAAATATGCGCTGCCAAGTATATGAAAAATTATCATCACTGGTAGTTCCAAATTGACGCTTTTAAACAAATATTATCTTTGTTTTAATCGTTTTATATAAATTATTTTAATAAAAAGAAGGAGGTTATCACTTCTTTGCGTATATACAATACATAATATACACTCAAGGTCACAAAAATCGCACCTTTTTCAAATTTTGCGTGTACGGCTTGTACCCCCATCAATATTAGCCTCGTTTGAAAGCCCAATAAATGAACTTAATAAACTAGATTTCATTGCACTAAAAAAGCATAATAAATAACAAAAATGTGACATCTAAAAAAAAATTTGTGGGTTTTAAAGGGTCAATGCAGGTTAAATAGGCAGTGATCCGTAGTCTAACCCTTAAAAAAAAACGTATTTTTTAAGTTGTTTTTGTACAAAATGCATTATTAATTGCATTATGCATTATTAATTGCAATGTTATCTGCAAAAAATTGTACACAGTTATCGCAATAAATATATTGAATTGAATTGAATTGAATATTGTTTTGTAAACTTTATATTTTTTTTGTTCTATTCCAATAAAAAATTAAAAGTTTAATTATTTTGGGTACTCCTTTTCGTTACCTTTCAAATGATATCCAACATTTCCCTCATAAATTGATTCCAAATAAGGTTAAACTAAGTTTAAAAGTCAGATTTTTTAAAGGTGCGATTTTTGTGACGGTGAGAGTATATATGTATATTTTTTATGTATGTTCGTTCACCGATTACTTACTCGAGAACGCCTGAACCGAATGAAATGATTCAAACGTTATAATATCGGGTATGTTCCCAAGTTGGCCCCGGTTCAGTAGTTTTTTATTAGATACATATTAGGATGGACCGACCGGGATAGATTAAGTATCCCGTGTCAATGTTTGGAAAGAATATCTCTTTCCCTCCCGCCCTCAAGTGCCCTATACAGGAGAATATTCGTAAGGAGATGGACAGAAGGGGATAGGACATTTTGACGACCCGATGAATGACAGACGGCTTCACTATCTTTTTGGCGAGTTACTTAACGTTATTGTAATAGTGGTGTTTTAGTTGTATCCTACTATAATATTATAAATGCGAAAGTTTGTGAGGATGTTTGGATGTTTGAATGTTTGAAAGTTTAGATGTTTGGTTGTTGTTCCTCTTTCACGCAAAAACTACTGAACCGATTTGGATGAAATTTGGCACACAGATAGAATACTGGCTATAAAACATAGGCTACTTTTTATCCCGATATTCCCTCAGGAACGGGAACCACGCGGGTGAAACCGCAGGCGGCAGCTAGTTGTTCAATGAAACGGACCTCGTGCTAATAGCCAACGAGCTGTTCCAAACTTCCGACAAAACCTACAATTGTTTACCATCGTAATACCTTGGGTAGTACCAGAAGGTACTTAATAGAACTACTTACTGTGGTAATACACTCGTAACTCAAAGTGTAAATCATGAACGAATGTTGCACTAATTTTGTAATAAATCTAGCGGTAATTGATGTAATATGCTATGCTACAGTAAGCTATGATATTACTGACAGCAGCAATGCTTAGATAAGTACACAGTATTTGCTGACAATAACCAAAAAGTCTATTACACGAAACAAACTTACTTATTACAATCAAGTACAAGTATTAATTTAATTCCATCGTTATTAAAACTTATGGAATTATTTTTACGACAACTATCTCCAAATCAAGAAATGGGAGACGTAGTAGATTTGGTATTAAGTCGCGTAACTTTTAGTATTAAGTACGCCTTTTGTAAACTTTGTGTTTATTGTACAATAATTATAATTTTGGGTTGGGATTTGGGGGTAATTACTGATATAGGTATAATTAATAACTTATGTACAATGGATTGGAATGAGAAGGTAATTTCTGATATAGATAAAAAAAAGTAAAATTTACCTATTTTTAACCGACTTCAAAAAAAGGAGGAGGTTCTCAAGTCGACTGTATTTTTTTTTTAATTTTTTTTTATGTATGTTCCACCATAACTTCGCCAGTTGTTAACAGATTTTTAAAATTCTTTTTTTATCTGGAAGAAAATGGTTTATGTGTGGTCCCATATAATTTTTACGAAGATCTGGCTAGTAGTTTTTTCATAATCCTGAAAAATATCAATCACCTTTTGGCAAGTAGTCGTATACCTAGATGACATCATTGTTGTGTATGGGCTGATTTTTAGTGTAAGTAACGGCACATAATGTAACAAAAAAATCAGAAATAAAAACATTTTATAAAAAAAAATCAAACCGACTACAAAAAGTAAAAAAAAAAATTTTTGGAGTCGGTGCTAGTTAGCTAAGGCCAAAAAAAAATATAGTTAATAGAAGTGCAATGTAGAATGCTTTGGCTGGCACCGACTCCAAAAGTTTTATTTTTTACTTTTTGAAGTCGGTTTGATTTTTTTTTATAAAATGTTTTTATATACTTCATGAATTGGAAATCAATTCACTATGGATGGCTAAATAAAGGTAATTTCCAGTAAAGGCCAGTTATAGAAACGATCTCATACATACCTACTATAAAATTTTCTAGAAAGTAATGCAGATATCTAAAGTTAGTGATATTGATATTCTTTCAATAGGTTTATAAAATCACAACGTTATTTTTAACCGACTTCAAAAAATAACGGAGGTATCAATTCGTCGCATATTTTTTAACCGACTTCAAAAAAGAAGGAGGTTCTCAAGTCGACTGCATATTTTTTTATGTTTGTTTCAATAAAGCGTCGTCAGTTGTCAAGCTATTATAATATATTTTTTTTTATCTGAAAGAACATAGTTCAAGCGTGGTTCCAAATATATTTTTACGAAGGCACCGAGTCAAAAAAGGTAATTTTTTAATTTTGAAGTCGGTTTTTTTATCAAGTATTTAAATTTTACTCTGAGGGTTAAAATGGGTTTCATCATCCCGCTCTTCGAAAAATTCACATTTTTGCTTGCCTATTCGTCATGGCCTTTTTTTACCCAGCATGAAATTCACATAGATTTACTTATAAAGTTTAATTTGATACTGTGGAATTGTTCTAAATTTTGTCGGACATAATACCTACATTAGATAACAAAATAATGTTCTCAGTGGTATCTATTCTTCTTATTTTGTTTAATGTCGATCGGAAACCAAATACGTAACACCAACAAGCAAAATAACATTACAACTAGGAAGTAATTATTTTCTATTTTGAAGTCGTTTTGATATTATTCTTGAAATACTCCGTTTTTTTAGACTTACAAATCTTATCCCCAAAGGATCCAGAATAAAATTGTACTACCTACTACAACTCTGGAAAACCAGTAATTCTAATATTAACTTATCTAATCTGTGTTCTAACTAATATTGAATGCGAAACTGTGTTTGTATGTCCTTTCTTCACGCGCTAACTAAGCAACCAATAACCTTGATTTTTGGCACAGAGTTAGTTGAAAGGACGGATAGTAACATAGGCTTTACTTTTTATCCCCATATTTCCATGGGAACGGGAACCAAGGGAGTGAAACCGCGGGCGGAAGCTAGTTAATTATAATTCTACAACCTGTTTCACGATTTTTATTCTTCCTATTCACTAATTTAAATAAACAGAATATAGGTAGAAAGAAGAGCTCGGTGGCGCAATGGTTTCGCACGCTCTGCTTGCGATTGTTGAGGTTAAGCAACCTTCGCAATGGTCGGTTACGGGATGGGTGACCAAAAGTTTACTACCTCGAGCTCCTCCGTGCTTCGGAAGGCACGTTAAGCCGTTGGTATCGGCTGCTCAGTCGTTAAAACAGGCATATCATCTTGTTTTAATACTGCAAATGCAGGAGGGGTCATGGCCCATTCTCCTTATTCATCCGTAAGGAAGGCAGTGAGGACATTAAAAATGGCTGACCAGACGAGACGGGGTAGAACCAATAAATGATTTCAATTAAACTTTTTCATAATAAAATATATGATAACAACTTTTACGGATCCAAGTGCATGAAGTGCACTATATTTATCCATACATATATTTGGTAGTATATTTTGGGTGCTTTTTTAGGTTTTTTGGTGTTTCGACCTTTCGGACCTTTTCAGTTGTCGTGGTCACGGGTTGACGGGTTGACAGTCAATTAAATTCAATTCAAATTTATTTGCATTTAAGGAGGTAGGCATATAATTTATTACATTATGTTGAACACAATTTTGGACCCTGTTGGGCACAGCAAAATAGAAGACAGGATGACACTTTAAAAAGTTAAGTTTAAAAAACTTTCTAAGTGATACGTTAATTAATATAATAAAATTGTATTATTATTTTGTATTATTGCACTGTTTTTGCTATCTTAAATTTAAGTACTTACCTAATCTTAATCTATACTAATATTATAATTAGGAAAGATTGATTGATTGTTTGTTTGTTTGCATTGAATAGGCTCCGAAACTAATAAACGGATTTGGATTTGGAGGTATAGGTGCCTACATATAGTAGATAGCCTGGTAATGAATATAGGATATTTTTTATCCCGTATTCCCACGGGAACGGGAACCACGCAGGTGAAACCGCGAGAGGCCGCTAGTATATTATGATCTACATATGACTGTTTACACAATATACCTATATTATACATTATTAATTTTGTGTAATTCTATTTATTTGTCTTTAGATTTTTGTGTCTTGAATTATGAGCTGTTTGTATAGCCTTCCGCTCAGTGTAATATTTGTGATGTTTTTTGTCAAATTTGCTTATCATTGAAAGCGAAGCATGGAGGAGCTGGAATTAATACATTTTTAGTCACCTATCTTGTGACTGACCACGAGCGTACTAACTAAAAATGCTGGACTACTGGACTATCATATGTTAGTCTGGCAAGTTTAAATTAGAATGATTATCGTAATCAATTTATTATTTAGTAAATAATCACAATAAATACTCATATTGTACGGACAAAATGTTTGAACTAAATACATAAAGAACAGCTTCATTTAACAGTGATTAAAAAATACTAAACTCGATCAAGTTTGTTTAACATATAACTTTATAATCATTTTAAACTTGTTAAAAAAAACTGTGTTATTTAAATATTATCTAAATTGTTTGATGAAAATCCTTTACCTACCAGAACTTATATCTCGTACATGAAACACACTAAGCTGTTATAATATGTTCCGTATATGAAGGTTTAGTTTCCTGTTTTCCACGAAGTATCCGTGAATAAAAGTTTGTACTTAATTCAATGGCACAGAAAATATAAAAGCTTTTTTTAACAACTACAAAAGCACGAAAATGTACAAAAACATTCCAAGATGTCGCACAAAAAAGCGCGTAGCGAACAAGTTTGTCACGCGCCGATCTAGATCAGTTCAGTGCCAATAGTGCATCCACGATCGATGGCGCAATTTCCGGCCTTACCTCATTGCTGGGCCCGAGTGGTCGCTCCCATTCTTTCAGGCTGCAGTGAAAGGGTCCTCTCTACCCTCCACACCGGGTGCGCGCGCGCACTCACTTATAAATTCGGTGAAAACATTGGCACGACACATTACGAATTCGGCGGCTCTGCAAGCCAGCCGATCACACTCTGTTAAATATATCTCTTTAAACAACGTAGAATAGTTTAGTTTCAACAACGCAGCCGGCAATTTTAATAAGCATCCAATATGAAATTCACGGTGAGTGTTGTGAATGAAAATGTGTAGTGAAAAGTGATGGTGATCAAACTCAAAAAGGATTTTTACAACGATTAGTGGTTCAATGCGGTCGTTTCCGATAGTTTGTGATGTTGTTACAATGAATCCGTTAGCGGTATTTGCTGATCTAAATTGTTGTTTCAAGTTAATGATTATACTCACGTGCCTCAGAAGTTACACATGTCTCTGGCTAAAGTAAAAGTAGTAAAAGTGAAATCAATTTTATAATCTCGCTGGAGACATGCGGGCCGTGACAACTCGCCGCTGGAACGCTGTAGCATTTCCGTTTTTTTCGAGAACCAGTTATGCGTCTTCTTATCATCATTTAATAAAATACCGGAATAACAAAGAATCATTTAATAAAATCACATTTAATAATATAACTTGTTAGTTCTGTTCAGTAATAGAAAAGTTCATAGAAAGTTGGAAAACATAGTAATAAATCGTTAAAAGTGTCAAAGTCTCGTTTAAAGTGTTTTCCAACCACATTTAATATTAAACGTAAATTGTTTTATTCGTAACCGGTAATTAATAAGTGTTTATATTTCTTAATTGCAGGTCGTATTCGTAGCTGCGCTCTGCGTTTCATCATCATGGGCTGTAAAGGTCAAGAAGACTGAAGACCCTAAAGATAAGAGGGAAGCTCCCGTGGGATACCCATCTCTGTCTGCTCACAACTATCAGCCATCTTCCCTCGGTCAAGAAGAAGCCAGTGCTATTAGCGTTGGTGCCGGCTACAGCGTCGGTGGAGCCAAGCCAACCTACAGCTTGGAGGGCAGCAGCGGCGGCGAGCAGTATCAGTACTCTGCTGAAGGCTTACAACCGAACGGCCATGGCACCATCCAACTTGCACCTATCACCCTTCAGCCTGGCCACGGACAAGCATTTGCATCTTCTGACTTATCACAGCTTATGTCGCAGCTCTCACACAGTCTAAACTCTGGTGCTCTCACTCTTCAATCAGGAGACGGATACCAACAGGCAGCTCATGGTGGTGGCCAAGAACTGTCTCTGCCTGCCTTCACATTCGCAGGACCCAAAGTTCAACAATACGCAGTAGCCGAACAGCCCAGTGTTCCTTCCTACGCTGCTGGTAGCAAAGGTTTGGGCTCATACTCTACAGGACCTGTTCTCTTCAACCCTTCGGATTCTCACGGTCAACCACAAGGTTTAACTTATGGCATACCCAGTTCTGGACATTCCCTAGGAAATGCACAAATTTCTGGCCATGCTTTCCTTAACGCTCCTAGCGCCGCACATGGTTTTGGTGGTCTATCTAGCAGCAGCCTGTCCAACGGACACTCTTTCGGCAATGGCGGCTTTTCCCTTGGAGGTTCTGGACATTCCTTGCCTGGTCTTTCTATTGGCAGTCACGGATCTTTTGGTGGGACTATTAAGGGCTTGAGTTCTGGTTATGGAGCGCCCTCTAAAAACTCTTTTAAGCCTTCTGCTTTCTTAGGAGCTTCCGTCCAAGGTGAATCAGGTCATGGATTGTCCGGCCTCTCTGGTTCTTATGGTGCTCCGTCTTTTGGAGCGTTTAGCGACTTAGGTCATGGTGGATTTTCTCTTGGCTCTGCCGGACATGGCGCCAGCCTTGGTGGCGCATCCTTCCCCAGCTTCGGAGGCGGTTCATCAAAATTCGTAGCCCCCTCTTACCTTCCTTCTAAATCCATCGGTTTTGGTTCCTCCGCTGAGTCCGTTTCATCTTTGGGATCAGACGGTCATTTTGCGTCTCCCCCCGGCACCACTTACGGAATTCCTACGTCATCATACGGCTTGCCATCGTCTGCGACTCAGGCTGCATCATCATCGAGCCCTCAATACTACGTCCCATCAAAGTCATCCTCTTCAGGTTTTGGCAGCGGTAGCTCATCCTACAGAGGACCCAGCTCTGGCCACGGTTCCTTAAGCTCTTTCTCATCAGGCCCCAAGCACATTTACAGCAGCCACAGCGGCCCTAGCTCTAGGTACGGTTATCCTAAGGATGTTCAGGGTGCTCACAGCGAAAGTTCTTATAATACCATCAAATACAGCGAAGAACTGAAACCTCGCGCTCACTAATATATTGTTCACACTAGGTAATGCCGAAATGTAAATATTAATGTGGATGCTGGCTGTGGAGCATTTGTAATGATAGCACGGTGTGCAGCGAAAGTATGATCTTTGTAACTATTTATTTACGTACGAGTACATTCGTCTAATTATCTAAGGTGTCTGTGTGGATGTTGTATATAGATGTGGGTGCATGTGCTTTCATTTCAACCGCATACGTAATAATTAATAAGTTATGTAGTGCATATAGTTAGACGCGCTGCCATCGTAACTATTATAGTTAAATAAAGTATTTCTGTTATCATTAAAATATCATCTGTTACTTTCGACTGTGATGACTTTGTAAGATGACTGTGTTTGTACGCCGTGAATTTCTGTAAATAATATTAGTTTAAGATAGCTTATTTATTATCTGACGCTAGAATTCGTAAGGATTGTTATTGTTTTCAATAAATGTTTTGTTATGATCATCTTTGTTTTACTGTTCAAATGACAACAACATGATCTGGGCTTGTGTTATTAATTAATGTAAACAATAGCAAGTGTGTATTTGGAACGGTAGCAATTTTAATGTTTGTTTATTGATTTACTTTTACAATCTGTTTGGTATTATCTAAAACAGTTACATAAATGCAAAGTTATTTTTTACGTTTAAAGATGGAGAGTTAATAGAAACGTGATATGACTCTAGTAACCTACACTGCATGCGAATTTCACTTAGAAGAAAGTTAGGAAATCCGAAGTGGATATATGCTAAACAAGTGGATTATCTGCCTTCGGTCGCTCCAATAGAAGAAGTTTACTGCGTATTCTATAACAACTCTAAAAATATCACAAGTTCAGAACAAGTACAGCTTCTAATCATAAGCTGAATAAAATGCAGTATGAAAGAAAAACATTGCGACTGGCAACATTTTAGAAATTAAAAAAAGATTCGTAGACAGTAAGACCTACAAGCGGAAGTCACCATTCCCTATGGTCAACAAATTTATAGACAATCACATAAAAAAAAACAGATCATAATTATACAGAAAGTGAAGTGTGCAACGTAACTATTGTTTAAGACTACTATTGTAATCAAAAAAATTACATAACAATTTAATAACATAATTGTAATACATAATGAGTGATTACAATGACGAGTGCATCATAAGAGTAGAAACTGTTTGAATGCAGTGTAAAGCCCAGGGAAATCTAGGCACATGTTAGGAATTTCAACAATGTTAGGTGATAGATGTTGGTGTTATGTAGGAATCTTAAAATGTAAAGATTTAAGAGTCCAACGGCAAAGCGCAAGCGCACGTTCTGAATTTCAACTTGTTTTTAGTGATGTAACTTGTGTCTGTCAATTGTTTTTTTTTTAATCTTCATTGACTGTTTCGCAGGTTACGAACATATTTTATATTAAATTGTCTGTGCATTGTCAAGTCAGTTGATTTGAACTAAATACACTACGGGACTTTGGCGGTTTTTTTGTGATAAACGGAAGGAACCATTTCCACAATAAATAAATATTTATCATGTCTGTTTATGGGCATTAAATTTTACTATAAAATCTGAATATGATAGTTTTATTGGTATATACACCACCAATCCGAAACTGTTAGAATTCAAATGTTTTGGTAAACCTCTAAATAAGTATAAAATTGTTTGAATATTCGCAGGCTGACCGTCGTCATGATCTGCAAATGTGCAGAAAATTACGGAAAACAAAATTAGAACTTCAAGAAATGGTAAATCTGTTATGATAGTAATCGAAACGTGTTGTACGCGTGTGAAACATGATGTATGTGGTCGTGGAATTTCGCACGTAAATAAACGCTAGTAATTTAATCATGCACGTGCAATAATCGAAGAACTGATTATTGATTGCAAAATAAACATATTTGATTAAGATTGGAAAATTCTTTCTCTACAAGTCTCTTTATTTTATAAGGCGTAATTTATACGGCGGCGCTTGCGTCTGTCGTAAAGTGTTATCTTATGCTAATTATTAGCTCTCTACATACTTAGACACATAAACCTTTGAATTATTAATGATATAATATTTATCACATTTTGTTGTTATCAGGATCACAGTTTGTGTGTTGGAGGTTTAAAGAGATGCAAATCTTTGTAAACATCTTAACGAAGAGTGTCTATGCGTGAATGTATGTAGCCTTTGTATGATTTATATCCCTTCTAGAGCTATTTGAGTTTTTGTTTTTGCATGAATTGCATAATCGTACTAATATTATAAATGCGAAAGTTTGTGAGGATGTTTGGATGTTGAGATGTTTGGATATTTGGATGTTTGGATGTTTAGATGTTTGGATGTTTGGATGCTTAGATGTTTGGATGTTGAGATGTTGAGATGTTTTGATGTTTAGATGTTGGATGTTTTTTACTCTTTTACGTAAAAACTACTGAAGCGATTTGGATGAAATTAGGCACGCAGATAGAAGATAGCCCGAATTAAAACATAGGCTACTTTTTATCCCGATATTCCCACGGGAACAGGAACCACGCTGGTGAAACCGCAGGCGGCCGCTAGGTAGTTATTACTATTTCTGCTAATAAAATCTTTGGAAAGATATTCTACGTAACTAGATTACAAATTATACGTTTAATAACAAGTTGCTGCTTCGTTCGTTTCTTGAAGCTGGTAGTGCAGTTTAAAGGACAAGTTGAATGATCTTATAGAAAGTTATTTAAGTAGGTACGTGATTAATCTCGTCATTAAACAATACTTCGAAGACTTATTTTGCTACTGAATGTATGAGCATTTTATGGATAATAATACGAGTATGTGTACAAGCATGATACTATAAATTATTCAAATGCTTCTGATGATGATTATTAAATGTTAGTACTGCTGGGGCACTGGCCTTCGTTAGGAAGTTGATTTACAAAGCGGCCATGCAGAAAATGTGTCAACGCCTGGTGTCGGGGGCACGCTGCCGAGCACCATACAATTTATCTCAGCGCCTGGGGCTTTATGGATGGACCCAATGTGGATCGGTGGGCTTAACGACTGCAAATACAGCTGGGACCAAACGCTTTACGTGCCTTTTGAAGCATTTTTTGGTAACCCATCCCGTGACCGGTCCTTGTGAACTGACCGAACGCGCGAACTACTACGTTACTGTAGAGCCCCTACAAATGCTGCACTACCGAGCTCCCCTGATGATGATGGTTGGATGATACAGCAATGAAATCAAATTGAATCTTTGTTGCCCGTGGTCTCACTTGTGACTTGCCCGTAGTCCTACTGGTAGAACCACGGACAAATGAAACCGGTCAAGAGCAAGTCGGGCTCGAGCACCGAGGGTTCCGTACCATCATAATATATTGTCCCTGTACATCGACATACCAAACCAAAAGCAAATAAGTATGAAATCACTTTTTTTCAAGATTTCTAAAAAAAGTAGGCTATTTTGAGATATTGTTTTTTTTTCTAAGTGTTTATTATGTATAATATGTATGTATTTACAAAAAAAAAGTATATAAGTATGCTTGTCCGTTATCTAGTATCCATAACATCAGTTATTCATGAAACTTAACGTGGTGGGCTAGATATTTGGTGTGTTGTATGCAATTATTTATTATTTATTTTCTCTAAGCTTAACATAAACTTCTATTACATAGAATAATTTCAGATTTTTCTCTATGTAAACTTCGTAGATAAGGAACGGTTTTTTTTTTAAATTTTCATCAAAACTCGAAAACTGTGCAACCTAAAACCAAAAGAAAAATGTAAGAGAATTTGCTTTCATATCGTCAGTGGAAAGGCAAAATTACTGAAACGCCAAAACACCATTTCGAGAAAAAGCCATTCAAAGTTTTTTTTTTCACAAAAAAAATCATATCTTTTTACCATATCATCCGATTTTAATAAACTAACTTGATTTAGGCAAGTTTTTTCTTCTTTTATTTTTAATAGTATGATGGCTCAGGTTTTGAATAAAAGTTTAGGAAATAATTGGCGGTTCAGTAAAAGCAGCCTCATTTCAGAGCAAGGCAGATTTACTCATAGTCGTCAAGTTAAATTTTATACGTAGTATAAAATTTCTGATAACACAGAAATAAAGAAATTGATGTACGGCAAAAATACTTATAATATAAGTATACTGGTAAGCTGGTAAACCAGAGTCACTTCCGGGACACGTCTTCCATTTTCATGCGTCTATCACAACGTCTTAAAAGGTGATCAGTATTTATGTTACTTTGCTATAATGACTTAAAAGTAAGTTTGTCGTACTTCTATTGCGGGTTAAATGACGTTATATGTTAATAGTACTTTGGAACTACAATAATAATACTAAAGACTGATTGGTTGATTTGGAAAGATATCGTCCATTTTACTGAAGTACACAGATTAAAGTCGGTAATATAGGTACTTGGAACATTACGTTACCAATACAGACGTCATTATAAAAAAAGTGGATAATGGAACATTATTTAAAAGAACAGCAACAAATCATTGAGATCATAACGCCGCCTAATGCTCCTTTGAATCAAAATGAGGAGTATATGCCGATGCAAAATTAACACTTAATTATGTGATGGGCAGAAGAAATTGTATTCCAAATAGAGGAAATCTGAATAAGGGGAAATTCAGTTCTCGTAAGGGGACGGTCAGCGCCTCAGCTGTGGAGGTTATGGATACACACTAATGGACAGAGGTCACATAAACTTTCTCTAAGGAAACCTCAACCACAGCGCCACTTCATGATCCAGTCAGCGACGGAGTGGTTGATCGACGTAGGTAATTGTAATTGCGGAACCCTACTGTGTATCAAACCGTCCCTACTGGGCTTGTGATACTGAGGACAAGGGGGCAGTGGTGATCCTATCCCACAGACACTATTCTTCTCCACTCACAATTAAGGAAATGGGACCGGGATACGTGGTTGCCACTTGGAATAGGTTGAACATAGTAGGATAGGAACATACTTCTCGCCATACAAAGATTTATCAGATCTACAAATTTGGCTGAACAATTTTTATGGTGGACTAGGCGACGTTAACGCCAAGGATGTGGCCTTGTGGTCACCTACAAGGAAGAAGCAGTCCCTGGTGACCACCAAGGGCAATGGGATTGGCAGTAGTAAACTCAAACTCAAATAATTTATTCAGTTTAGGTTGTTACAAGCACTTAAGAACGTCTGAAAGCTACGCCATTGGTTTACAAATCTTACGGCAGGAGACCTTGTAACTCGTCAAGGGCTGTTTTTTCACCCTGTTTGATTTCACACAACATACAGAATTGTAGTGTAGCAAACTGGAGATCTACCGCACTGCTTTTCGAAGATGAGGTGATAATTGGTGGATCACACACAATCAACTTCACCTCCTCTGCACTGGCCAACCTTGTAAAAATGATGAAAAGTCATCGAATATGTGGAAACATTTTCAGTGCCGTGTCCTGAGTACGAGTTTGTCAAATCATATTTGTTCGAAAACTATCTTCAAAAGGGCCAGGAAGATGGAAAAGTGTCTGTCGGCTATAATATGCCTCAATGGCAAGAGTGAGATATCCCCCACCAAGAAACGGGTGTATTGGTGGAATGAGGAGGTGTCCACTTCGCGAATATCCTTTGTAAGAGCCAAAAGATCCTATATGCGTCACCGCTATAGTAGAAGAAGAAAAGTTCCTCTCCTCACTGCCGCCGCAGCGATGAATGATGTATAAATTGGAGGAATACTCGCAAGATACGCTCGAAGAATTAGAGCTGGCCATGCACCGACTAAGGGGGAAAAGAAGGACCCGGGGTCCTAACGGCGTGCCAGAACGTATTCTCTCCATAGCATTAAATCACCTCGATTATTATGTTGAGCTCCAGAACACGTTCCTGGAAGCCGGCCTATTTTCGCGGGTCTGGAAACAGGGTAAATTTCGGCTTTTGACAAAAGATGGTCGATGGCCGGACAATACCTCGGCCTACCACCCTATAGGCCCCTTAATGAGCTGGTTAAGGTTTTTTTTCAAGATTAAATTAGACAGGTTAATACAGTATCTAGAGACTAATGGGTCAAACCTTTCCAATAACCTGGGCTGGTGTTGGATAGTCATTTAGAGAAAATTTACTCCCAATTCCCAAACAAAGTTGCTGATAGCTCACAATCTTGCTCCATAAAAGTAAAGCTAAATACTGAAACGCCCAATCCCTCGATAAAAATGATTTGCCATATCTTCTTAAAGCCTACAAAGTTCCTCAGCAGCAGTCGGAAAGTAGTAAAGCAAAATTACTTAAACGCCATACCTTTCCCGATTGACGTAATCAAAATTACTTATCTTAGATTATCTCTAATCACAAGAAGAGCAAAAATACTAAGGAGGCATCGATAAAAAAAAAAGCAGAAAGTCAATTTTAGTTATAAAGACAATTGTGAATTTAAAGGAATTAAATATGACTTAAACGCCACTTGTTAAAAAAAGACCGAAAAATGTGTCGCTTCAGTAATTAGCAAACAAAGAAAACCGCCTTTTTATCGGTTACTGAAGCGCCACAAAAGTGCTCTGATTAGAATGATACCTAGATAGATCGACGCAGAAAAATTCGCTGATTCCGAATATATATATAACTCATTTTGGCCAAATTGGCGTTTAAGTAATTTTGCCTTTCCACTGACGATATGATATCTAACATGCCCTAGTAGCCACAATTTGAATTTTTAAGCCCCACTGTCAGTCCCTACTGTAAAAAAAATTTTGGTATATTTATTTATCTCTTAATTGCAAAATTGTTGTGCAAACGTCATCTAAAAGTATTACAAATTACAAGTTCATAGCATTAGTAGTTCTTGAGACATCCAGCTGTGACAGACAGACAGACTGAGTCGCACCATAAGGGTTCCGTTTTACCATTTCGATACGGAACCCTAAAAACATTAGTCCAGTCATATTAGGGGATTTACCTCGGAATGAGAGAGGACCATATTAATTATCAGGTTCCAAAATGGTTAGGGCATGATTTAGAATCCAAGGTTTGGGGTTGGGTGCGGCTCTTTGCCTTCTATCTCAAAAACGGTGGGGCGTATGAAATTATTTTTTAAACAAAATTGGTGTTTCCTTTACAATTATTATATAAATGTTAACGTCATTGGAGCTATAGGAACCAAGATAATTGCGAAAAACTGTTTTTTATAACCTTTGACATTGAATAACTGATGACGCAAAGACCAGCCCCCCAATTGTCTAATTTCAAAATCTATCAAATTCCCTTTCAAAGGTATTGTGATTGTGATAGTGATTTATGGAATTGTGTAACTTATAGTCGCAATCCCTTTCACGAAATGATTTTTTAAATGACACTTCATTTGACACTTCTCCATACATTTGAAAGATCTTCTTCTTCTTCTTTTTATGTAATGGCGGTGCACTTTTGGATTTCGCCAATGTCCAGTTTTTGGCTCAGTGGGTTTATTTTCACAGACTCTGCGCTTCTGCTAGGTCATTTGTAAGATATTTTCATTTGTCACTTTGCTTAGACAGTTCGATTTCGTTCATTCAATACCTTTCAAAACGCGTCCCGATCACAATCCCTTTTAAATGTAAAATAGTGACGGCCTGAAGTATGTAAATATCTTTCAAATGACTAATTGAAAGGGATCGCCATTTTTAAAGTTAGACAATTATCCCCCTGATTTTATGAGACTTTTGAGACAACTTTTAGAACACCAAAAATGAGGTGTATACGAGTTTAAAGCTCGTCCTCTCTCATTCCGAGATTAACCCCTTTTTTGGCTAAATAACTGGGCTACATTGACTGTGATCCTACTAGCTAATAGGACTACGCATTAGTCAAAGGCTGCCCGTCTTCCCTGTGTTCCCATATGATTTTACGACAGGCACGGGACAATCATAGCTATTTATAGATAACAATACTGGTGAAATTAGTGACTATGGCGACTTATTTTACGGATATTATGCAGTAATGACTCCGCCTGCAGTGAACCATGACACGTACAATGACTGCTCATTCGCAGACTACAACTTAACTTACGTATATTATGTCCGGTTCTGATGCTTGTTTAACGAACCGTTAATATTTATGGTCTTAGATTTGACTTTATGTTGTAGGTCGATATCAGCCATTTTTAATGTCCCCACTGCTGGGGCACTGGCCTTCCTTATGGATGGACAAGGAGAACGGGCCATGAACCACCACGCGGGCCCAATGCGGATTGGTGGGTTTTAACGACTGCAAACGCAGCCGGGACCAACGGCTTAACGTGCCTTCCGAAGCACGGAGGAGTTCGAGATAGTAAAATTTTTGGTCACCCATCCCTTGACCGACCATTGCGAAAGTTGCTTAACCTGAACAATCGCAGGTCGAGCACGCGAACCACTGCGCCACGGGCTCCTCACTATGTTGTAGATATATTTTAGTATTCATCAAGATTTTTAAAATAAGCAGAATTAAAAATTCTTCACGAATTGCAAGGACTACAAAATCAATGAATGAGGAATAAAATGTAGGCTTTTATACATTAGGTAATTTAGATTTGTAATGCCGTTCCTAATAATGTTCTTCATCTTCTCGAAAGTCTCACGACGTTAGCTGGGCAGTGGGCATACGCTTCCACCAAAGATGTTTCTAGAGTTCAAAGTAGTTAACTCTACACTGATTGTTTACAATAGACAGTGAATTTAAATTTTACGGTTGCAGTCTTTTTGCAAACCTGTTTAAACAAGGAATCTTACAAATGACGGGGCGTCAAATAGTGAAACCGAGCTCTAACGATAGTTTCTCTAACGGTCACTTGAGGTTAACCTCAGCTGGTAACTTCTAAATGTGTTTCACATGCCCATTGTTCTTGAGATGCTTACATGATTTGCAAAGAATAAACAAGTGAGACAAATTACATCATATACTAGTAAATAAGGCTTCTTTAATACTAATAGTTGTAAATATTTTTATTTGTAATTTTTTGCTGTTACTTAGACTTACATATAGCAATAATTATATGGGAATTAGAATAACTAATATAATAATTTTGAAGTGGTTTTATGAACAAGCTAATCTTTATAATTTATGAAGAGCGAGAGAACTGAAAAATACCTGTAAAAAGTAGTCCAAATAAATTTTTCCGTAGTCTCCTGTTTTCTCATCCAAAACTGGAACAATTTTTGAAATGAAAACTTCTATATCGGTGTAGTGCACATCAGAGTTTTAAATTTTTGGAATGGGTAAAAAAAGTTAAGGTCGCGTCAGGACACGTGACCTGATGGAAAATTCGTAAGACGGAGGGAGAGTAGACCGCCGGCGCGGCGTAGGAGAGGAAGTAATATCCCCTTCTCTTTCTACCGCGCGGCGGAAATGTATGCCTGTTCCTGCTGTTTCGTTTAAGCGGTTTTCACTTCTACCGGCACTCCCGGAGTGCAACCCGTTGTTTTTTTTATTTGAGTAAATCATTAAAAAAAAACGAATATTTCGGAGTCGGTGCTAGCAAATGCGACATTGTTTTGGTTCCTCTATTTTGTCCACATTATAAGCAATCACTGTTTTGTGTTTAACTAGTTTTCTTACAGTGTCACATTTGGGTTGTGTAAACTTTATTTGAAGAGGATTGATATAATTTCTTGTTGTCGTGTGGTACCGTCGACTGCTGCTTTAACATTTTTTTCTTGTTTTGTTTTAAGGGTTCCGTACCAAAATGGCTTCAGGACAAGTGACCTGATCAAAAATTCGTAAGACGGAGGGAGAGTAGACCGCGCCGGCGCGGCGTAGGAGAGGAAATAATATCACCCTCTCTTTCTACCGCGTGGCGAAAATGTATGCCTGCTCCTGCTGTTTCGTATAAGCGGTTTTCACTTCGGCACTCCCAGAGTGCAACCCGTTGTTTTTTTAGTGTTTTTCTATATAGCTTGTTAATTTTCATGAACTGCTTCTTATACTGCTTTTTGTGAACCTAAGCGTATCTTTTGTATCCAATCATGTGATTTATTTATGGCATGAGTCTTGTAAACTGCCCTAAAATAAATCAATGTTTCTATTTCTATTTCTGCTTTTTTGTTTTGTCGCAATTATAGTTTGACATAGAAATACGATTCATATACTTACAATTTTTCAGATGTCTGTTTATCCGAAGATCCTGAACAGTAGTTACTTCATAGAGCCACGGTCTGTGGCACATGTAGGCTGAGTGGGAGTCGCCTCACTTCCGATAGTTACATAACATTTTATAAATAGTAGTACCGACCGCCATATTGAATTGGGTTACAGTACAAAACAATTTTTTTATGTTTGTTTTGTATTGAGTGAATGCTCCTCACTCGAGGAAAATTGATCTGGAGACAGATGTAGTGCAATTATCAACCATATGACGATACATCTAAGGTCACTTATGATACGATTTTAGCGAACAATGAATCTTGATGCAAAAACGGTTTTTTTGTGTCTACAGTTCTTATGATAGTTATTACGGTATTGAAAGGAATGCGGGCATTCGATTCACTGTTATTATTTAATATATTACACGTTTTTGTTATGTAGCAATGCAATTTTTTCTTGAAATCAATGAAAATACATTTGCGAGTACATACTGGCTTTATTTTTTCTGTTATTCATTGGGTTTTTTTAAGCTTTTTTGCTTTCCCTGAGACTACTTCTTATGATAAATATTAAATAGAAAAATATTGGAAAAGATCAACTCGGCCACAAGTGAATTCTCAGATGGAATTTTTTTGTTCCATCTGAGAATTTACGTGTGGCTAAGTTGAATATTTTTTTTTTCCAAAATTTTTATATTTAATATTTACCATAGGTATAAAAAAACTTTGAAAAAACAACAATTTCAAAAATTATGAAAATTTGACTTCTTGCTAGATTTCTTAATAGATTTCAGGTGATTATTAGGAAATCGGTAGCCTAACACCTTCCCACATTTTCTTGTCAATAAATGTCTTGGTTGGATAGACAATGAACCTTATAATACCCGTATCCCTTTTTTCATGAAGGGAACGTAAAATATATTGATTTTCCTCAATTATGTTTTATGAAATTTTTTGGATTTCGTTTTTATCAGTATAGGCCGTTAGGCGGAAGTGAATTTTAACATTTTCTTTTTTTCTTTTATTTTTTTCATGTATCAAATTAATGAATAAATAAACATAATATATTAACTACATTTTCAGAACATGTTAACTTCGTATTAACTCGCAATGAATAAAAATAAAATAATATATAAAATTAATAAAATAAATAAATAATTGCATACAATCACACCAATTATCTAGCCCACTTTAAGTTTCACGAAGAACTTGGGTTATGGATACTATATAACGGATAAACATACTTATATAGTTTTTTTTGTAAATTCATACATAATATACATATTAAACATCCAGACCAAGACAAATAGACATGTTCATGCACACAAATGGCGGGTTTAGTACCCCTGCACCAAACAGGTCGTAATGATTCTAATATTCAAATTATTCAACTATTTTGTTACGATTGGTTCTGGAATGTTAATTAATTGCTAATTTATTTAGAAAGAATTTTAGTGTATAAAATACTTAAAGCCATCTTTTTCACTTTACGTAAAATTTTAATTAAGCCACTTAGTTCCGGATGTCATAGAAAAGAAATGATTTTGTTCAAAATAAAATATTAAAAGTACTTAATTAGTTTTTTCGTTATAACACTACCTTCTATTTCTTAGTCTTATGGCAAACTTTTTTAATTTTCATTTTGCAATGCTATTTTTATGTAATAAATTGGTAGTTACCAATTAGTTAGTTAGTACCACAACCACCACACCACCACAACCACCACAACCACCACACTACCACAATCAAATTGGTAGTTGGGGCAACTGGGGTTCGAGTCCCGTCGCAGCGACCAATGGTTTTTATAGTATATTTTTCTTATCTTGTGGTGTTTTATTGTTTTCATGAATTTGAAAACACCAAAAGGACTACCCTCATCCCTTCTACCAGTTTTTTTTTTCGTATGGGTTGCCTGGAAGAAATCGCTGCGCAGCGATAAGGCCGCCCTTTGTACAACAAATTTTGTTCTATGTTTTTTTCTTTTATACATGTATTTTCTGTCTGTGTATGCGCAAATAAAGTGTTATAAATAAATAAATAAAAATAAAATAAAAGGACGACCATTGAGTTGATTAACACGATGTTTTTTTATAGATATCATGTTTTTTACATTTGTTTCGGCTTAGGTCCCAGGTTAACAACAATCATTCTGTATCACTATTTAGTTCATCACACAACTTAATGGCCGCCCGCGGTTACAACCGCCTTCGTTCCCGTGGGAACATCGAGTTCAGTACCCTAAATGATCATAATATGACAAACAACCAAATGATAATGATTATAACAACTATTTCTTACACTCACACCAATGAATCTAGCCCCAAAGTAAGGACTGTAAGGCTTGTGTTAAAGGACACTAGGGTAACGGATGTAAATACATATAATACATATATAAGTATTTATGTGTAGAAATATATACATAAACGTCCATGACTCAGGTACAAATGCTAGTATTCACCATACAAACTTTTGCCCCTACCGGGATTCGAACCCAGTACCTCATAGTTGGCGACACCTTGAAATCGGTGTACGCACTTTACCACGGAGGTCGTCAAACATGTAAAATTTCACACATACAAACAATATTTCTAGCGGCTGCCCGCGGTTTCACACGCTAGGTTCCTGTTCCCGTGGGAATATCGAGATGAATTGTAGCCTATATGTTAATCTGATGGACATACCTATAAGCTATCTATAGCCGTGTGGTGACGGCCTTATAATACAATTGTCACCAGTCCCTTACATGCCTGGGATGTCGCAAGAGTCGACTAAGAGGCTCGACGCATTGAACACCTGTGCGAGAGAAGGAAAACTTGAAACAAACCCTCTACCAACCCGTCTGACCAGCGTGGTAGCAGTAGGCTAATATCCTATGAACGCCACAATAGGCGTGAGCTAGAAGAGGCCTATGTCCAGCAGTGGACGTCCACACGCTGATGATGGATGACATAAATGTAAAGCTTCATTTCAATTCTTTCAGTAGTTTTGGAATGAAAGAGTTACGAACATACATTCATCAAGACATTCTCACAAACTTTTTCATTTACAATAATTATTAGTAGGATAGGATTATGAAGAATTAGGATTAGTAGGATTCATTTTGCTAAGGTTGGTAGGTGTAGGTATACCGGCAGTAAAATCTGCAAATTAAAGTTTCTAGCCCACAAAGGCATTAAAGTGATTCCGCAATTTGAATATCGGCCACGGCTATCGGTTGTGAAGTTCAATAATAAAATAATAAAGAAGTTCAATGTAAAGTAGATTACAGGCCGCGCCAAACTTTATTGCGAGTCCGAAGTTGGTCACAAGACGCGTCGCAGTAGCGAATTTTGGGTGTCAGCGGGAAGCAGCGGGACGTAATGCTGCGCAAGTAAGCACTCGCAGCTAACTTCGGACTCGCAATAAAGTTTGGCGCGGACCTATGTCGATTATTATAATGTGTGCGAGCTTACAGCTTAAGGCGGTACCCCCACCGAAGTGGCGCCGCGTTGCATTTTATTTAATATCGTAATTCTAATTCACAATTTTAATAAAACTAAACGTGGAATTTTTAGAGCCCATTGTCTTGTATTTTTAGAAGGTATCGCTACATCTCGTCATAGTCATTCGTAGAAGTAGATAGCAAATGTGTCAAAAACGGCCACTTTTAGCAGTTTTGCTATCTACTTCTAGCAGTGACTACGAGGGAATGTAATGATACTCTTAATAAATACTCTTGATAAAAATAATCCGTAAAAGTTGTTTCATTTCAAAGATCATAGAGAAATTCCTAGCCAAAATTTCCAATGCGTAATGCGTAAGACCATTTCTTTTCAAGTAAGACATGCTTACTTGAAAATAAATGGTCTTACGCATTGGAAGACACTTCAGTTTCGTTGGCTTGGTTGGTTAACAGTTGTGAACTACCTCTGTGGCCACTGGTATCAGACACAGAGTTCCCGGGTTCGATTCCCAGCGGGGGTACATATTGTATTCGGTTTGGTTGGTGGTAGGTAGAACATAATTAGAACATAAATAACATTCTTCGTTATAAGGTTAATAAATAAATAAATAAATAAAATAAATGAACTTGTTGTAATTCAGCCTGGCTAGCTACCATCCTAGCTAACCATCTTATCCATAATAGGTAACAATGTTTTTAGCGTTGTTGTGTTCCTACAGTTAGAGATAAGACAGCTAGTTCCTCAGTGTTTAAGGATTCCGGGAGAGGCTCGCTTCCATCTTCAGCCTTATCCTTACTTAACATCACATATGATGAAGGATGATGAAAGTTAATGGAGATTGTATGAAACGATTAAGTTGTGTTTAGTTTATATACAACTTATGTGTAAAGTGTTTCTTTGTTAGTATAAATCTGATCTGTAGGTAGTCTCTGCTAGGGCGTGGTCTAAGGTCTTCTAGTACATAAAAACTAACTATGTGACAATTATATAATATGTAAGTTTCCGCTGTATCAGTCGCCATTATAAAAATTGTGAGAACAAAGCTTCAAGTAATACAAAAAATTACATTAACAAAGAACTTCATGACATAGTTTTCAATACTATGATTGCTATTATACCAAATTTATTTGTGTGCAGGATAATAAATATATTTCTAAATCGAAGTTATTATATTTCGAAACAATTAAGCTCTCGAAAGCTCTATGTCACTTAAGATTTTTATTAAATTTTCTGAAATGAAAATTTACAACCCAAGTGCTACACTTGTACCATTTAGTATTCTGTGGTGCTACCTACTTCAAAAGGTGGTCAAAATCTCTTTAGAAAGAAGTTTTTTTTTATTATTAGATTTTTTTAAATATTTTTTTAGAAGTGAAGCTGACTTATACGAACCTAAGTTCATAGGATTTGTTTAGTCTTTTGTTTTACTCGGTTTTCGGAAGTTACAACATTATACTACACAACGCAACACAAATGACACATAGTAAAAATAACTTTTATTTAGGTAAGTATATAAAACGCAGCGTCTATTTTCGAGTTAACTAACTCCCAATTGTATATTTCCACTATTAATTACAGAAAACTGATAGGAAAAGTCAAGATGTGGTCTGGTTTCCCCTGCTTCTGATTATGTTAGTCTGCTATTACATTACCATATTTTCATCATATATATATCTAAGACGACCTGTTTGGCGCAGGGGTACCTACTAAGCCCGCCTTCTGCGTCAGAAATCCCGGGTTCGATTCCCGGACAAGATAAATATTTGTGTGCATGAACATGTCTATTTGCCTTGGTATGGGTGTTTAATATGTATATTATGTATGTATTAAAAAAAAAGTATATAAGTATGTTTATCCGTTATTTAGTATCCATAACACAAGTTCTTCATGAAACTTAACGTGGGCTATAAATTGGTGTGATTGTATGAATTTATTATTTATTTATTTATATGATCATAATATAGGATCATAGTCTTGTTTTGTCTTTCATACTCGTCTCGATAAGGTGAGAGAGATAACTATGATCGTTTATAAATGATGAAAAGTATGGTAATGTAAAAGCAGCCTTAGACTAACCATCAGAAAACTCCATCTGTGAAGCAGCAGTAGAAATACCTTTCTTTAAATCAAAATAGTCTCAGCTTATGCATTACTCCAGCAAGTGAAAGGCAAGTCGAATTGATTTATAATGTTGCGGTTACAGTCTAGATGGCGTCACTGGTATTTAATGCTATTTTATAGGAACTATAAAATACTGTACTATTTATTTATTTTTTATTATTTTTCAATATTTTGATCAATGTTAAATTTCCTGAAGGAAGCAATGTGGTTTCCTTGTTAATCAATGAGTTTTTCTATACTCTATTTATTATAAGGGGATACTTTCGCTATGACTTGATTAAAATAGAATTTACTTATGTAGGTATATTTTGCTGCAAGTGGACCTTGGAATTTACACAGATAATCGTCGTTCCAGCCACATAACACCCACTGCTGGCTATAGGCCTCCCCCAAAAGGGGGGGGGGGGGGGGTTGCCATATAATCGCCACGCTTGGCAGGCGGGTTGGCGATCGCAGTATGGCCAAATTTGTAGGAGACGCTGCTGCCCGTCTCCTGAAGGCTGAGTCCCTTAGTCGCCTTTTACGACACACACGGGCTGAGAGGGAGTAGTGCTATTCTAAGCCGACACTACACAGCTAAAATCCGTGAAACCAGTTCAATATTTCTCAAAAAATTATGGATGATGCACTTCGTGCCCCATTTTAAATTTCCACCCTGTATAATACTATACTAGAAGTATTAAAGTTTTCGATAAGAAGCAAGGCAAATGTGGTGTACAGTCACTTGCAATGACATAGAAACACTAAGCAACCTTGTCACACTTGTCACTACAACACTGAATAATATTGTGGACAGAGAGAGCTTTGTTTCCGTGTGCGTTAATGCGATAAGGTTGTAAAGTGTATATGTCGCAGGATAATTAGATAAATCGATTTTTCATCCTAGCGATATTGCAAAACTCGGATAATTAGACAATAGTGTTGTCATTTCTCAATCCTACTGAAAAAAGATAGGATTTTTGTGAAAAAACTGGTTGCGTTAGTAAGATTACGAAAAGAATCGCGCTATTATGAAATAAGAACACTGATTAATGTCAATCCATTTCATCATCCACAAAAGTTAACTTTCTGTGAACGAATCAGAAAAAGAGTTGGCAAGCAAGCAAAAATTAAGCCAATCAGAGTAAAGAATATCCAATGTTACTAAAGCAACCCGTATTTTTGCAATAACCCTGTATTTTTAACCGACTTCAAAAAAAGGAGGAGGTTCTCAAGTCGACTGTATTTTTTATTTTTTTTTATTTATGTTCCACCATAACTTCGCCAGTTGTTAACAGATTTTTATAATTCTTTTTTTATCTGAAAGAAAATGGTTTATGTGTGGTCCCATATAATTTTTACGAAGATCTGGCTAGTAGTTTTTTCATAATCCTGAAAAATATCAATCACCTTTTGGCAAGTAGTCGTATACCTAGATGACATCATTGTTGTGTATGGGCTGATTTTTAGTGTAAGTAACGGCACATGATGTAACAAAAAAATCTGAAATAAAAACATTTTATAAAAAAAAATCAAACCGACTTAAAAAAGTAAAAAATAAAACTTTTGGAGTCGGTGCTAGTTAGCTAAGGTCAAAAAAAATATAGTTAATAGAAGTGCAATGTAGAATGCTTTGGCTGGCACCGACTCCAAAAGTTTTATTTTTGACTTTTTGAAGTCAGTTTGATTATTTTTTAAAAAATGTTTTTTTCAATAAGATTGAGAAATGTCAACACCATTGTCTAATTATCCGTGTTTATAAAAATATCTCTAGGATTTGTGCGAAAATTCTATTTATCAAATCCTCCTACGACATATACATGGCGTTGCTCGTGACTGTACAAGAGTCAAGATGATGAGAGGCCTGACTAATTCAAACAAAAGCCTTATATGCTTACTAGCTGTGCCCCGGGGCTTCGCTCCCGTGGAATTTCGGGATAAAAAATAGATAGTAGCCGATTCTCAGACCTACTCAATACGCTCACAAAATTTCATGAGAATCGGTCAAGCCGTTTCGGAGGAGTATGGGAACGAAAACTGTGACACGAGAATTTTATATATATGCTTATTAAATTATAATGCTTCAAAGAAACATGCTTTAATTGGTTTCAGTACTTCAAATTAAAAGATGGACTCACGTAACTGAGCTTTATTAACAAATCATTAATTTCATTTTGTCCCAATCAACATGTAGTTTCTAAATTAGCAACAGATGCCAAACCATTTTTGGTATGCCAAAGTTACATAAAATGCGTACAATTGTAACTAATCAACAGAAAAATATGCGTTAATGCTGTCGTTATAAATGTAGAATGAGATTGTAACAAGTTATGACTGTAGCTTAGGTTAGTGTTCCACCTACACTGGTTGGATAATGACCAGTTAGTTTTTTTATAACATTAATAAGTTCAATTTTATTTAAACCTAATGTACCTACTGTTTACTTTAAACCCTATTTAAATTGAAATAGAGGAACCTTTTTTTTTTTTAAAAAAGAACCTTAGTATATTTTGAGGTCTGAGGCCTGCCTTGAAATGATAAAAGATCTAAAAATGGCGCATAATATTATATCTATCATAATCATATATCTTACATAAATATTAAGGCTTGGTCTACTGAACGAACACATAAGAAGCACAAAAGCAACACTATCACTCAATTCGAATTTTTCATGCGATAGTTTGATAACTTTCTTATATGAGTGCGAGAAAAGTTTTTTTACAAGTAACTGGGCAGGCAATTGTCCACCATCGTGTTTAGTAAACAGGATGTGGTATAAGGTGTAACATGCTTGCCCAGGAAAGGCTTGCCTCTCGCCTTGAAGAGAAGTTAAATGAAAAATACTATCTTGGCATTAAATCATTTAGTTCAAATATACTAGCTACCTCAAAGCTATAATTATAGTATAAGCTCCTTCACTGGAATCAAGCCCTAAGCTTATTACATTTTTTTTGAGTTTTACGAGTTAGATAACAAATAAAAACGATCATCACGTGTTAAGGAATGAGACTAAACGACTAATTCCGTCTAATTACGTTGATACTCCCATTGAGTGAGAGAATATGAGATGTAATTTATTCACGCGAGTAGATGTGACTATTTTTTGGAAGAAAACGTCGAGAGCGTTGGATATACGATATACTCTTTATAAAAGTTGATGTACTCTCAGAACAGAATATACACAATGAATATAGTTTTTTTACTACTTACATACCCAATGTAGTATGTAAAAAAATAATAATTTAATAATAGTAAGTCTTTGAAATTACCGATTTGTATGAGGAATTTCAAGGGAAGTTCGATTTCCATACTAGCAATTTGTGCTATAGTTACTACCGCAATTTTTTGTATGTTCAAGCCTTGTATGAAAAATGAGCAATCTTATGCTAATTTTTAATTAAAAAATAATTTTGTAACAAATAATGAGTAGCTATTTTTTATCGTTTAAGAAATGAAAATATTAAACATAGAATTGCTGATTCTTAACCGTTATGATCTTAAGTTAATATTAAATCAAGTAATTATGTATTTTTTAATCACAGAAGTAGTGCGGTTCTCTAGAGTATACGAGAAAAATTGGCAATTACGTACGTAAAGACCACTAATTAATGTGTTTTAATGTTTTCTTAAATTTGGCAATTCGACTTCATTTGCTTTGCTTTGGCAATGCTTTGGAAGCAAGCGTAAAAAAAATTACCACCAGGGTAGATAAAGATTACAATTGTCAACGACAGTTGACAATTGTACGTTTCATAAACATTAGTGCTTTATGAAAAGCCGACATAGTTGTTAAATTGTCGTGACAATTCTACAATTTAACATTTCATTAAAGTTTTGGTCTGATATATTTGGAATCGGAAAATCTGACGTACCTATGTGTCAAATTGTCGCACATTTTTGATAGGCATTCTTGGTCTGTGTGGATGAGGAGTGTCAGTTATTTTTCTTATATAAATTCTCACATGATCGAAAGAGATCTTAAAAGAATTTTGAAAAAGAGAAATATAATGTATGATTGCTTTTTATAGACAACCTACCTTCTGAAATGATGACAAAGGTCAAAATTGCGTAGATCAGTGCAGTAGCATAGTTGACTAATTGTCGACTTGTCAAGCTTTATGCAACAGGGCCCAGATCTTATCGTAATAAAATAATGAATGGTGTCTGACATTATTTCTTGTTACGTACGTATTAGCCATTGCTTCTAATAGCTAGTACCTACACGATAGAAAGTCTCTAGATTAACTAAAAGCTACCTGAGGGCCCCATTAAACAGCTGTTAGTGTTCGCGGAGTGGTAATTTTAGCCATAGATAGATATCGTTTATTTATCGTTTGCCTAGAGCTTCAGACAATGTTGCTTCATCTTCGCTATTTCTTTTGGTGAATTCGAGTTTAGCGATTGCTTTTAATAAATAAATATGTTTGAATCCATTATAATAATATCGATACTTACATAAACATATCATCATCATCAGCCTGTGGACGTCCACTGCTGGACACAGGCCTCTCCTAGCTTACGCCTATTATAGCATTCATAGGAGGTTATTAGCCTACTGCTACCACGCTGGCCAGACGGGTTGGTAGAGGGTTTGCTTCAAGTTTTCCTTCTCTCGCACAGGTCGATCCTCTTAGTCGACTCATAAACGTATATACACATACTACATAAACATATATTACATGTAAATGATTGTACAGTCAACAGCACGACGGCTTTACATTTACACTACAAAAAACTCCGCTATTACGAGCGAGACGTAACGGCGCTCTCAAGGTCAAAGTTTAAAGCAGTGCGTGCTGTTGACTGTACATGGAATTTAAGTTTGGTCAAGCCTGGTTTTTTAAAAGATAAAATCGAGGAACTTATCTTACTTATCATTTTAGGGAGCGTTGTTTCAAAAAGTAATACGGTAAAAACAATATTTCATTAGTCAAATAAAATACCTATTAATGTTACATGAATTGTGATTTAACGTCTTATAGAAATCTATTACTTTTTGAACAAACAAACTTTTCAATCTATTGTATTAGTGGGATTTTATAAAAATTTCGCTATATTACTTTTTAAAAGAAAAGGTTAATTTTTCGGTTCGAATATTGCATATATGTTTAGTTGATCTGAATTAAATACAGCAATCACCAGCAGTTTTATCAACAAATGATGGCAAATGAATGTTACAGTTATATCACATCAAAAATATAGAAGCGCACTTGTCCAATTTATATAAGATCAAACAACAGCTGATATAATCAAACTATTCATAGACTCGAACCCTTATTAAGTTCAGTAATAATAAAATTTCTAGTGAATAGAATGTTTAAAATGAGATAGTATGATTACACAATTTGTTATTATCCGCTTTTAAGATCTTGCTCCAATAAATTGAACATGAATAGTCAGAAAAGACAATTATAAAATCCTTTGAATTAACTACAAAATTATGAATTGTCATACTGTAAAAGTTCAAAAGGGTAAGTATGATATTTATAAAGCATCTACAGTACTTTGCATAAAAAAATCATTTGAATTTACGAAATATTATAAGTTATTTTGCGATGGTATAAAACTTCGCAATACCGTACAATTTTGAACATCAGAATTTAATATGACAGTTATTGACATGACAGAAATTATGTTACACATGACATGACATTTTAGAGTCCTTAGTACTAGCAGACATTAAAAATGTAGAGCTTATCAATTACACAACGATTGAAATATATTTTTTATCTGTAGATAATAAAATAAATAACTTTTGCAGTTATATGTTACGGTCGGTTTTTTTTAAAATCACAATCATAATAATAATCATAATCATAATCATTTATTCACATCAATCATGGTATGAAAATGGTGGTTACATATTAATTGGTTTGAATATTGTGGAGCTCATGTTTCACTATTTAAATAGCATGTAAATTATTTGTAAATTCAGATAAAATTAACAAAGTGGTCTATATTCTGATTAGTATAAAAAACAATAATTAATAGGCAATGTCATATGAAAATTACATAATTATTTGTCAAAGAATTCCTTAAAGCGACGTATAAAACCGTTGTTGGTGAAATTGACTCATAGGCCCCGACTTATGAGACACAACACAACACAATAAATTTTCCATTTTTTCTGGACACCTGTGTCCTGCTAGCACATGACGAAATAATATTTTACTATTGAAAATCAGACTTGTTGACATCATAGAAACATATATTTATGCTCAAATCGATTAAGAAAAGTAAAAATATCTACTTAATAAGTAAATATTCCGGTTCCTTAGAACTACCGTTTAACAAGTAGTAGCTAGTAATATATGGGTGGCGCAGACGCATGTGGTGCATTTCCACGGCAGTAGGAAGCTGGGAATAGGGGTGCCTGTAGTTGTTTATCTATATTGTTCAGTCGGGGAACTTCCCGGTAGACCAGTAGAGTTTAGATGGACAACGTTTTTTCGATAATTTAAGATATGATTAATAAATCAATGCCCTCGTAAACAATGTCGCACCTTCTGGAGTGCCCCCTATGTCCGTCCATCTGCAGCATAACTGATAGTGCAATTCAAGTTGCCACATACTGGGCCAATAAAATATAAAGGAATCATCGACACGAAGAAAAATATTCAATTGAAATAGGATACATAATATAATAAATACTTAAAAAACATTATTTTGTTAAATCAAAGTTTTCTGTAAATCTAAAGCGCGAGACAAACCAAATGCAGCGCTGCACGTCGCTGCGCGTCACCATAAAGGCATGCAGAACCGGATTATTTTTAAGAACCGGGTTTTTCGGTTCCGTTTCTCTAAAGAACCGGGTACCCGGTTATTTTCGGTTCTGGAGAGATGTACATACCCGTCAAAAAGAGGTGCTCAAAACACTACGAAATCTAGATGTGAACAAGGCTTGACGATCTGACGGTTTCCCGTTAGTTGTTCTGCGTGATTGTGCCCCTGAACTAGCTCCCGTACTACCGGTGCTGATCCTACTAACTATATTCCGATTTCGGTCACGTCACGTCCATACTCTGTAATATTATGCATGCCTTGAGAGCAATGACCTCTTAGCGACCGGCATTATGGTTTCTGTCACGGTCGATTTACTGAAAAACTCTCGTGTGTGTGAACCATCTCTGGAACAAGGCACCTGAGAGGCACGGTCAGGCCGTTGCCGTATCGCTCGATGTTTCTAAAACCTTCGACAGGGTCTGGCTTGATATACTTTTGAGTAAAGTTCCGTCGTATGGTATCTGTGATGTGTTTTGCAAATTGATTGTTGATTTCTTGAGGGGCCGGTCAATTCATGTTGTCCTCGACGGACAGTCTGCCCTATTTACAATTATCGCTGCAGTGTTCCTCAAGGATCAGTCCTGTATGCAACGCTTTTTCTGTTGCATATAAACGATCTGCTCGTGCCCGGCACAATTGGTTATGGAGATGATACGACAATAGCCGACAGATATCTGCCCAGTGCAAGGGCCAGTGAAGACGAGATCCAGTTTTGTCGAGAACCATGGTAGAGAGAATCCCTGAAGCACTTCAAGCTGCTTCAGAATGGGGTGAAGCTGATCTCGTCAAATTTAATGCCTCCAAAGCATTCAACTAATAGGAGTTAATTTAAACTTGCGCCAATCTTTTATGTTCAGAGATGTGCAAAGTACTTTCTAAAATGTATTTTTATAGAAAATGCAAATACTTTTAGATTTTTCTATTTCAAATGCAAAATACAAAATAGTTTTTCATTTTGTATTTGAAATACTAAATGCAAAATACGTATTTTTAAAATACTTTTATTACCGACTCTCATATCGTAAAGTTGGTTAAAAAAAGCGCTAACGCAATATTGTTAAGTGGATTCCCTAACAATTCATTTAATTGTTTATTTTCTATAGAGTTTAGAACTGTGTTGTGTTCCGGCAGTTAGAGATAAGATAGCCAGTTCCTCAGTGGCTGAGGATTCCGGGAGAGGCTCGCTTCCATCTTCATCTTATCAATACTTAACATCAGGTATGATGAAGACTAAGAGTCTCCTCGATGTTCATTAAAAAATATTTTTTTGAAGGCGAGATAACTTACTAAAAGCAAATTCCCTAGGAAATAAAGAAATAAATGAATGGTCAGGTAATTCCTTCGCAATATTGAAATAAAACCACTTTTACGGATTTCAGGGCACACTTTATTACCGGATATTTAATGGTTTATTTTATGTTCTTTTTAAAGGTTTTTTGGTGTCACGGGTGACTGGCTACTTATAAGTCTACCTTCAAAAAGTTAATTCACTCAATTAACTTAACTCAATTCACTTTACGAGGGTAATACTTAGAAGAAACGTCGGAAAACCAAAAAACCTTAAAAACCCATAAAATACACCACTAAATATCGGGTAATAAACAGTGTTGTAATATAACTTTGGAATCTGTTCCAAGTAATTTGATTCTATTGAATCCCAACACTGACTTGGTTAATTTAAATTACCATTAGAGACAACAGAGGTGTCCTCTAGCCCAGTGTTGACAAGAGTAAAGCCAAAATGTTTAAAAATTGTTCATCAAAATATACAAGGCTTTTCTGACAAAGACCTAGAAGTATGTTTGTTTTTAAACTGTGAAAATGTTGATGTGTTGTGTATCACTGAGCATTGGTTAAAATGTCATGAAGTAATTTTAAATCTGGATAATTATAGAATTGTGAGTTCATTTAGTAGGCAATCTGCTATTAGAGGAGGGTCTCTTATAATTTTACATAATAATTTTCAGTACAAAGAGCGCAAAGATATAATATCCCTCTCAATTGAACGAATAATTGAATTGTCTTGTGTGGAACTAGACCAAATAATTGTAATATGTGTTTATAGACCCCCTCAGAGTAATTACCCAGAGTTTGAGTCCACTATGGAGGAAGTTTTAAGAATAACTAGTAAAAGTAATAAAAAGGTTGTCATATGTGGGGATTTTAATATTGACATTTTAGACTCAAAGTTGTCGAAGCTAGCAAGTAGATTTTTAAATTTATTTAAATCGTTTAATCTATCACATACCTTTAATGAGCCTACCCGAATAACACCCACATCTGCCACCTGTTTAGACAACATTTTTTCAAACTGTGTAGTCACTGAGAAATCTATAATAAATGTTATTAAATCGGACCATAGTGGACAACAAGCCTCTATAGAGCACCATCATGTCTGTCCTAAGCGGAAAATTGTGTGCAGGCCAATAACTAAAAAGGGCATAGATGAATTTAGAAACAATGTAATTAATAAAATTGAGTCTTTACCAGTTCCTAATATGGAATCTAATTATCTTTATAATGATTTATTTCATGTGGTTGAAGACGAATTTAGTAAAACATTTAAGCAAAAAGTGATCAATTGTAATTCGGATAAAGTAAAGTTTAGTGATTGGGCCACGCCGGGAATTTACACAAGCAGAAGGAAACTATATGACCTCTATGCGTCAAAGCATACTTCCTGTGACCCAAATTTTATTGGATATGTCAGGAAGTATTCTCAAATGTTTAAAAATGTATGTGTAGCTGCTAAGGCGATGTTCTTTTCAAATAAAATCAAATTAGCGGATAATAAAATAAAGGCTACTTGGAATATTATTAACCAATCAACTGGGAAAACTAAAAATAATGTAAAATCCTTCTGTCTTAAAGTTGGTGATAAATTAATTGAATCTGACGTTGAGGTTGCCCGTGTTTTTGAAGATTTCTTCTCTCGGGTACCCTTAGAAACTACCAGTAAGTTGAATTCCTGTCCAAACGTTGCTGCTGCCCTCTTAGAGTCTTGTGTTGATAAGTGTAATAAAGTATTCAATTTTAAACATATTAATAGTGAAGACATTTTAAAAGCTTTCAAGTCTATAAATATTAAAAAGACTGAAGATTTATGGGGCATGTCAACCAACATTATTAAATCAATTATTGATACAATAGCTCCATATTTAGCTTTCATTTTTAATCAATGCATAGATGAAGGTACTTTTCCCGATTTAATGAAATGTAGTAAGCTTATTCCTCTTTTTAAATCGGGTGACAAAAGTGACCCTACAAATTTTAGACCGATTTCAGTACTACCGGCACTTAGTAAAATTTTTGAAAAAGTTATATACTCTCAATTATTAGACTATTTAACAATAAATCGAATCCTTCATAACAATCAGTTCGGCTTTTCTAAAGGTAAAAATACTACTGATGCTGGCATTGCACTCCTCAAACATATTTTTGAGGCTTGGGAGGGCAAGCAAGACGTAATTGGTATATTCTGTGACCTGTCTAAAGCCTTCGATTGCGTTGATCACGTTACACTTTTAAAGAAACTTGAACATTATGGTGTCTCTAAGAAATCTGTTAGCCTTTTGCAGTCATACTTGCACAATAGAAATCAAAAAGTAATTGTCAATAATACTGCTTCTACTGGAGCCCCCATTATTATGGGCGTGCCACAAGGTTCAATATTGGGCCCTTTGCTGTTTTTAATTTATATTAACGATCTCCCTCATTACACGAGTAATTTATGTGAGACAGTACTATTTGCAGATGATACATCTTTAATTTTTAAAATTGATAGAGGAAACAATTGTTCTGACGAAGTAAATAGTGCTCTCTCTCAAGTCGCACACTGGTTCAACAGTAATAATATGTCTCTTAACCCTTCTAAAACCAAGTTTGTTAGATTCTCATTACCTAACGTAGTGCAGGTCGATATGCATATCAATTTGAATGGGAATGTAGTAGAGTTAGTTGAGAGTACAAAATTTCTTGGCATTACATTGGATTCAAAGCTGCAATGGGATCCACATATTGAAGCCTTATCGAGTAGACTTAGTTCTGCGGCTTTCGCAATAAAGAAAATAAGGCTCTTAACTGATATTGAAACGGCAAGACTAGTTTACTTTAGCTATTTTCATAGTGTAATGTCCTATGGCCTGTTGTTGTGGGGCTCAGCAGCTAATATAGAAAATGTTTTTATACTTCAAAAAAGAGCTGTGCGCGCCATTTACAACCTTCGACGGAGAGATTCTCTTAAGGATTTGTTTAAAGAGATTAATATACTAACTTTGGCGGGACAATACATCTATGATAATATAGTATATGTAAGGAAACATCTTGATTTATTTATTAAGCATAGCGATGTCCATAATTTTAATACTAGAAATAAGAATAAGCTTGCCGTTCCAAAATTTCGACTTGAAAAATGTAGACGCTCGTTTTTGGGGAAAGGTATAGCTTTTTTTAATAAAGTTCCACAACAATTGATAGAGCTGCCTTTGCATAAATTTAAAATATATGTTAAAAAGACACTCTTAAGCAAAGGTTATTACAAGGTAGATGATTATTTAAAAGACCAAAATGCATGGATGTGATACTAACATAAAACATAACTATTATAAATTAGATAAATTAGATAAAATTTTCCTCTTATATTAAATATATTTCAAAATTGTAAATTTGTGCTTGGCAACAACATGTTCCATTGTAAATGTTGTTGTTTCTGTTAAAGCTGATAAGTTTCTTGCGGCCGTTCTTCTTATCAGTTAAAAGATGTCCTGAATGGCTGGTAGGGAAAAAAAATTTTGGACTATTCGAAAGTACTTATCTATAAGTCTATTTGAATAAAAATCTTTGAATTTGAATTTGAATTTGAATTTGTGCACTGAAATCCGTAAAAGTTGTTTTATTAAACTTTGTTTCTAGGAAGCTTATCTCTAAAAATTATACCGATCTAGTTAGGTGTTAAGTCAGGGCCAGCCCTAGACAGGACAAAGACCTATAGAGCGGCCACTTCCCGCCGAGATCTGGACTTGGAGGAAAGTTGTCCACGGCCGTCCATATAAATGCATGAACTTGATACACTCAACCACTTTTCCGCGCGCGTAAGTCTAGAACGCTTTTCCTCTCAACGCCCGAGTTTTCTAATTAAACATATAATGTAATTAGAAATAAACCAATAAAGTTATAATTAAAAATGACGAAGATAGAACTTTTGGTGAGTGTCAATAGTGTTTAATGTTTATGTAATATTTGATATTGATTGCCCTGTCAAAAACATAATTTGTTAACAGAAAGATGGACCTAATATTATAATTTTGTAATGCTTACTTGGTGCTAACCGAAACTGATTGATTAGGCTTTTCGTCTGTTTTGAGTTTACTGTGATGGATGGACGAAGTAGGAGGGTTCCCTTAATTGAAAGTTACTTTCATTTAACCGCATCTTATACCATCAAACCAAATAGTTATTACTGACTATAATGGGTCAAACTTAATTAAGTATTTAAGAATTTAAAAGAGTTTTGTAATTCTGCAGGTGGTGATCGCTGTGGTTGCAATAGCCTGCTCAAGTGAGGTGGAAGAAAACGAACAGAAGAAGAGAGGGGCTGGGAAGACGACCAGCCTGAACGCAATACCTACAGGAGCACAGAAGCCCGAGTACACGTACAACATCTACTCTCAGAACCCTGGCTCACAATCTGGCCAACCAGCTTCCTACCAGTCACAAATACCAAACTCTTTTTATCCGAGTCAAAGCTCGCAGTACTACGCTTCACCCAACATCCAAACAGACCAATCTTCGTATGCCCAGCAACCGCAGTACAACCTTATCCCACCAACCACCTCTTCCCAATTCGTCCCACTCAACTTCATACCGAACCCTGGCTACCAAGCAAAGTACCAAGTCGTACCATCAAAATCATCTAACGGTATCCAACTGACCTTCCTGCAACCGCCTCATTACCAATCTCCTATACTTCAGTACCCGCAAACTTTGCTGCAACCGAGCCAAAGCAATCAGTATCCAACCCAACAGAATCTACTAGCATCAATTCCTCAAAGTCATTTCAATGTACCATCCAACTACCAGCCTTTACAAATAGGCGGGTATGGACAACCTTCCACGATGTTACTCCTCGCTCAGCCCAATCCATACAATTACAACAACCTACTTTACCAAAATCCTCTTCAAAGCATTTACAACTACTACCCTCAAAATAATCAAGCGAAATACGGTTCGTACACGTCATCGTCTCCTCAACAAACAGAATATGAGAAAGTACAGGCACCTCCTCAGAGCATTTCCAAAGAAGACAATGACATTGGATCCCATAACACTGAATATGTATCAGGGAGTGACTCGACCTACAAAAATGCTTACACTAGCCGCGCTTCATCGTATACCAAACTAAAATAATAATTGACATGAAATATTTAGCTCTAATAACAACATTAATAATATAAGACTTATTAAATGTAGTGTTGCCATTTAATGTTATTAATCTTATTTATTATTCATGAAGACTGTTTTGTTAGCTAATGTAATCGTTGAGTTTTTGTAATTGTTGTTTGATTAATAAACTATGCATGGGTTTTTAAATGGGATTTTATTTCAATTTGTTTTAAGCTTACATAAATGTTAATTAAACTAATGTTGATTTAATCAGTTTTATGAAGAACAAATAAATTATGCAAGTTGATTCATTATGTTTTATATGCGAATCGAATTGCGTGTGATGAAGATGTAGAGGTTTTGCACTTGTATGAACTATTACAGTAACAATTAATCACAGCAAATTTAATCATGTATGTTATTTCACAAACACGTATAATTTATGCAGACAGTGAGGTCTATTCCCAACATCAACATTGAAGTTGGTAGTGTTGGTACAATCGGGTAGTGATGGTTTTCTTGGGAAATGTTTTCTCGGAAAGTACTAAGGTTAAAGAAATATTTTTTTATTCAAATGAAATACCTATTTATGTTTTATTAGATGTGATGTTAAAGTTTTCTATATATCTATTAATTTTTTAAATAAAGCTCCCTTAAAAAACTCTACTGGTTAAGCGGGAAGATCCCCGACTGTACTTACTTCATATGAAAAATAAATACAAAGTAGCTACAATACGGATGTAAGTACCTATATTGTAAAGTTATTAATAGGAAGATATGGCATGAGGATTATATGAAATTATTTTTAGTACAGGCATTCGCAATCTAAAATAAGTTTAATCTTTTTTTTAAACTAAACTTTAGCACATCCAGTAGAATGAAACAGCATTTTTTAATAGATTGTTATTTTTTAAGCTAGTATACGGCGGGCGGCAACGCGGTATATGTGATATTTAAATATTGGTACCGCGGTATATTGGGCTAGCACGAAAAAGAAATGTATGATACTATAGTATCATATAATCTGTGGTATAAGGTACTGAGCCGCGTTCCTGCAGGACGTAAACAGAACAATTTTTTTCTATACATTTTTTGACGTGACGATTTGAACGCAAGTTAAGTTTCAATTTTAAATAACAACAAACAACAACGTCATACCAAATACATAGCGGCTGCGTTGCGTTACCCTCTGTGTTCAAACCTCTTTTGAGCATATTAAGTTTAAGTATCAACAAAGTAGTGCGACTTTTATAAATTATTAAGAAGGTTAATTGGTTATTTAAAAAAAGTATAAGGTTATAGAAACCTAATATTTCTTGTACTGAGAAAATTGTTTGGTAGTTAGAAATTCTAACTATATGGTTGTTGGGTATAGACCGATGTCGATAGTGATCGCACTTCGGTCCCTTTCTCTCGTCAATTTGCAGGATGTGAAAGTACACTATTGTTTTAAGGATGCATGTAACACTCACAAGCAACAATATGTTAAGACTATACAACCTTGTCACAATACAATACTTAATGACTTATTAGGACACAAAGAGCTTTGCTTCCATGTGTTTCAATGTGATAAAGTTGGAAAGCGTGTACATATCATTGCTCCATTATTAAATTTTGCCATTTTGCTTGCAGATTTGCGCCATAATTCAATACTGAGATAAGATTTTATTAATTTCGCGTCAAATGTGCAAGGAAATATTCACAATGGGTCATCAAAAAGAGTTATTGCCTAGATTAAGCTAGAATATTAAATTGAATTTTACTGCTCTGTGTATATTATTTTTGAGGAATTCTCATACCGATTTTTTTTTATCGCGGTTCTCGCATCGTAGAAATTAGTTGTATGTAGAAATTAATCGAGTCTGACAGTTTGATATGGTAATTACTTATTTTAGTTCCGTATAATATATTCAATAATGCACCAATTTTAAAAATATAATTTAGGAATTAAGTTCCGAAGTAAGGGTTATTCAAATAAATAAAGTATAAACTACTGCTGAATATGGTATAATTACCAAAATTCCCACGGAAAGTGGAAATCCAAACGGACAAAGTCGTGGGAGATAGGGCAAAAAAAAAGAAATTATCTCTATAAAAAATTATATTCTTTTTCTACAATGGCTGGCTTAATCAATGCAGATGGAAAAAAAATATACTAGAAAAAAGCAACTTACTACTACTTAGTCTGATTTTGATGCGGTTTTCAGTAATAGGGTTTCTGTAGCACAATGTACATAATATCTATGCTCTCCAAGGATTGAAATAAAATGCAAATTAAAAAAAAAAAAAAAGATCCACGACGGTTAAAACGTAATTGAAAAAGGATAAAATCATTTAAAAACCCCCGACTTAATTATCCGTCGGGGGCTACCATCACTATTATAAATTTCAGCATGAATATAGTAAACAAAACTATAGTTCATTTTATGGTAGTCCCCGACGGATAATTATGTCGGGGTTTTTAAATTATTTTATCCTTTTTCAATTATGTTTTATGTGATAAATATTAAACCGCCTCATTGTCTGAAGTCGCTCTTGTTAAATATTTATCACATAAAATAGCATTGTAAAAAGCAAAATTAAAAAGATATAATTAGATGGCAGTTTTATCTGGGGTCTAACTTATTATTCGACGACCTGTTTGGCGCAGGGGTACTAACCCCACCTTCTGCGCCAGAGGTCCCGGGTTCGATCCCCGGACAAGACAAATATTTGTGTGCATGAACATGTCTATTTTGTCTTGGTCTGGGTGTTTAATATGTATATTATGTATGTATTTTCAGAAAAACGAAAAGTATATAAGTATGTTTATCCGTTATCTAGTATCCATAACACAAGTTCTTCATGGTACTTAACGTGGGCTAGAGAATTGGTGTGATTGCATGGAAATATTTAAAATATATCTTGGCTCTTTAAACTTGTGGTTGTTTTGTTAATCGTAATAATTATTTTAAAATGGTAACTTCCTAACCATCTTAAGAAAATGATGCAACTAGCTACTTATTTTGGTTTACCACACTTTACCCTTCACTAGCTGCTTTCCCTTATTTAACTGAATAAAATGTTCCTTTTCATTAATTCAGATTTAACATTAATGGCGACAAACTAAAAATACATTATAAGAGTTTGCATGCTAAGTCTTGCGAGTGATGTAATCTTATTAGTTTTGAGTATGTTCGTCGATGATGTCTGCGCCTAATAGCATGCGGTGCGCATACTAGGTATATGCTAGATCAGTAACTCAACCTCGGAAAAAAATAAGATAAATTTTTTAAAGTTTGACTTTGTCTTGCTTGATTTCCGAATTAAAAGAATTATAGATATCAAAAGACAAAGAAATAACGAAGAAGGTTGATTTCAGCAAATCTTTCATCGCTGAACGAAACTGTATTTGATCTCATGAAAATTATTTAAGTATTTGGAGCTCTTACATGCTATTTCATACTTTGAGAAGATATATTAGGTTGATTTTATTTTAGAAGCTGTGAGGAAAGAAGCAAATGTGAAACAATAGAACAATGTATCTTATAACGAAATGTATAAAATAATACCTATGTCATACAAAGAAAAATATGACACAAGATACAAAATTGGTAATTTTTAGGGTTCCGTACCCAGAGGGTAAAACGGGACCCTATTACTAAGACTCTGCTGTCCGTCTGTCCGTCTATCACCAGGTTGTATCTCATGAAGCATTTATTGCAACTTCGATGACTTTGTCCTTACATTGTCTAACTTTAGCTTTGATGTAGATATAATAATTTTAACAGAGTGCAGACTACACAGTAACAAGCCCATCCCGCAATTACCTAACTACAACTCCTACTTTACTACAAATCAACTAAATCAGAACGATGGGGTAACAGTATATGTTAAGAACCGATTAAAAGCAAAAGTAAATGAGATAAAGCTGGTTCATGCATCGTGTATTCAAGTAGACATATTCAATAACTTACTATTATGTATATACCGCTCTCCTTCAAATAATAACGCAGAAAACTTTCTAACATCCCTTAACTCACATCTTGGAACAGTTTCATGTAATAAAAATATTATAATTGCTGGAGACATCAATATAAATCTTATACCCAAGCATGTGGAATTATCTTATGAATACAGGAATAGAGTTTCTTATCTCAACACACTTGCAGAATATGGTATACTTCCTGGACATACGTTACCCACACGGGAAAATGCATGTCTAGATCACTTTATGTTAAAAGTAAATAAAATAATAGTCTCGGCATTCATTGCAGTTTTACACACAACCACTACAGATCATTCTACCACACTTCTATGTCTGACAAAAATTAAAAAGAAACAATTATCAAATAAAACTATAACAAAAATTGACTTTGAAAAAGCACAAAAATATCTGCAACAAAAAGATTTAGCTCAATTACTTTTTTGTAATGACCCTAATACGTTAACGAAATTACTTTTGCAAAACTTATCTGAGTCTATAAAAAATAATACTATTATTGTAAATATCCCAAAGAATAAACGTACCATTAAACCGTGGATAACAACTGGTATTTTAAAGTGTATTGATAATAGAAATAAATTACAAAGAAAATTAAAATCTGATCCATTTAATGAAATTTTAAAAATAACTTATATAAGATACAGAAATTACTGCAATAATTTGATAAAAAAATTGAAAAGAAAATATGAAAATGAACTTCTAGCTAAATCGGTCTCTGACAATAGATTACTCTGGAGGAACATAAAAAAAATAACATACACAAACCAAACTAAAACACATAACACCGAACTATTTAATATTAAACCTTCCCCCTCTGATGCAGCAAATTTTGTTAATGAGTACTTTATAAATATTGGCAAACAGCTTAGTCAACAGATTCCACATACTTCATCTCATGACCCCAATAACCTAACAGCTTTACTACCCACACAGTTAAATTCGTTTGTTCTTCTTGACACAGATCAGGATGAAGTAGATAGTGTCCTAATGAGCCTAAAATCTAATAGCGCTCCAGGCTGGGATGGAATTACTACAAGGTATCTAAAACTTGTGAGAATTGAAGTCGTTCCTATCATAACTCATCTTGTTAACCTTTGCTTCAATACGGGTATTTTCCCTTCCCCCCTGAAACAATCTATTATCACCCCAGTACACAAGGGTGGGGATAGAGAGGACGTTAATAATTACAGACCCATATCTGTTTTACCTAGCTTATCAAAAATCTTGGAAAAACTACTGAATTCTCGGCTACTTAAATTTCTTAATAAATACGATATATTGTCCACTTCCCAATTTGGCTTTAGAACGGGAAAGTCAACTGAGGATGCAGTAACTGCCTTAACTTCCTTAATAACAGAAAATCTGGACCGAAAAAAGAAATGTTTAACGGTATTTCTCGATATCAAAAAAGCCTTTGACACAGTCTCTATCCCTATCCTTGTGAATAAGCTGGAAAAAATTGGAATAAGGGGTACATCGTTAACTCTTTTTAAAAGCTACCTTACTGATAGGACTCAAAGAGTCAAAATAAAACAATGTTCTAGTGAGGACGCGGAGGTATCATACGGTGTTCCTCAGGGAAGCGTGTTAGGTCCGACTTTGTTCTTAATTTATATCAACGATCTATGTAATCTAAAAGTAATTAATGCCAAAATTTTTTCGTATGCCGATGATACCGCTGTCGTCTTCTCTGGGAAATCCTGGCAAGCTGTTAAATATAGTGCTGAAGTAGGGATGGCCCAAATATCCACTTGGCTGAGATGTAACTTGTTGTCACTGAACACGTCTAAAACCAACTATATGTGTTTCAGTATCTACGATAATAATCAGCCTGCTGATAACTTTAATATAAGGGTCCATGACTGTGGTAATACCCTGGATGAAAATTGTGTTTGTTCAACCATTTGTAAAGTCACTCACATTAAGTATCTCGGCGTTACACTAGACCAAAGACTGTCTTGGTATTTCCATCTTGAACAAGTGTCTGGAAGAGTCAGAAAACTTATATGGATCTTTCGAACCCTAAGGCACGTGGTTCCGGCAAATAGTAAACATAATACGGTTCAAGGTTCTCCGATCAATGATGTACTAAAAAATATATACACTGCCCTAGTGCAATCAGTTTTGCTGTACTGCATCCCTGTTTGGGGAGGTGCAGCAAAAACTAAATTTATAGATGTTGAGAGATCACAACGAGCCCTTATAAAAGTCATGCTCTTCAAAAAAATGCGATACCCTACTGAACAACTTTATATTGACTGTGGTTTGCTATCAGTGAGGAAATTTTACTTAAAACAAATTATTCTTAAAACACACAGGAGGTTATCTTTTGTTGAAAATAAAAATGAAAGTAGAAGGAAAAAAATGTTGCTATGGTTATTCAAACTAAAACTAAGTTTGCAGCATCACAATATAGTAGTCGTTCAGCTCGGACTTACAATATAGTCAACAAAGAACTTAACATTTATAATAAAGTATATAATGAATGTAAACAGGTTTTAAATACATGGTTAGAATCTATTAATTATGAGGAGACAGAATTGCTTTTACAATAAAATAACACACACCATTCATAAACACACACACACACGCACACACCCGCAAACACACGCATACATACACACTTGCACACACACTTCTTTTCATGAAGCTATACATATTATAACTGTAGAAGAAAGTAAATGTTTAGTTTAAATTTTAAATTAATCTAGTATTGTTAAAAATACCTATAAATGTAGCACAGTTCAAGTATAAACATGTAATGGAAGAGCGGAGTCATCTGGTACAGGCAAAAATTGCTTAAAAGATGACTTCGGTCACAAACTATTGTATAAACTTGCCTTAAAATGAAATAAACTTTTATTTATATTATTTATTTATTTATTTATAACCGTGATAGTCAGACAGTTGAAATTTTCACAGAATTTTCACTAAAAACAGAATAAAATAAATATTTAAGGGGTCTCCCATACAACAGACATGATTTTTTTGCCGTTTTTTATTTAAATCACTCTTCTGGTTATCGGTGCACTGTGGCACATCTATGTAGTGAAAGGAAACAGCATGCGCCTAATTGGCTGTTATTATTTGTATCATTTGTGGGCTCGATGACCCACCTGCCCGTATGGCGTCACAAAATAGCAAGTTACCAGAAAGACAAAACATAACCGGACAACATCTTGGATTGGACCAATCAACCAACCACTGCAAAAATCGCCTGGCTGAACGGACTAACGCCTTTTAAGGGGCTACTCGACTGAAGCAAGTAGTAATGAGAAAAAGAACGCGATTTTGCAAATTAGGCGAAAAAACCACGAAATCACTATAGCGATGAAAGAGAAAATGAAGCTATACGTTCCTAAATACTATTGGTGTCAAAGTCAAAGTCAAAGATTTTTATTCAAATAGACTTATAGATAAGTGCTTTCGAATCGTCAATTTTTTTTTCTACCAGCCATTCAGGACATCTTTTAACTGATAAGAAGAACGGCCGCAAGAAACTTATCAGCTTTAACAGAAGCAACAACATTTACAAAGGAACATGTCGTTGCCAAACACAAATCTACAATCTTGAAACATATTATTTAATATAAGAGGAAATCAACTAATTAAACCAATTTCCAATAGTATATGTAACCCCATTTGAGAATAATTTTGTAAATTCGGGGGTACGGGGGGAGAGTGGGGGGAGGGCCGATGCCCCCGCGTACTACTCCCATTAAAAGGCAATACATACATAGTTATGAAGATATTAAAAAAATAAAATTTAACCTCAAAATGCATGAAAATCTACATGGTGGACATCTGCACTACAAGATTGAAATAATTTTTTTATATAAATATTTATGATTTTTATTTAATATTGGTTTTAAATCAAAATAAAATATAATTTCTGGCGCTTCGCCGATCTTCTCAAAAACGATACATTACCTTGTAATAAGAGTAGTGTTTGGGGGATGGGTGGACCCCCCCTTAACAACCCTTTCACTTTCAACCCTTAAATCGTGCCGCACGATTCTAAATATACGGGTATAATAATAGTATAATAATACGGGTTGGCCGTATGAAGAAATATATTCTTATTACCAGATTTGTAAGTCGCCCTATAGTTTAATATCAAAAAGTACGTACTTTTTCGATATAGCGTCATAACGTGTCTTTCGAAGAATGAAAGAGCTCGAGATAATTTTTGTGTTTACCCGCAAAGTTAGATACTAATTTTCCTTCTTAAGTTTTGTTAGTGTACAAATTTGTAAAGAATGCAAATAAATTTATTTTTATTCTTATTCTTAAATATATTTTTTGTTCACCCATCCTGTGATTGCAGGCCGAGCGCGAAGCACTACGTGCATCACCGAGCTCCTCAAAAACTTTGCCTCATTAATTTGACATATCTTTTCGCAAGTTGCAACTGTGGGAAAATGAAACTGACATTTACACTTTCACATACAGTTTCAAGTCGAATTCAGTGTGCCATCGGAAAATGGAACTTTTTTTGAGTCTGTCATTCGCACGACAAGGCGTTCATCGTATATCACGTTTTTTATGTTTTAACGTGTTTTTCAATTTTTATTTTCGCGTCGTTGACAATAAAAATTGAAAACACGTTACACTATATAAATGTATACATTTGTCATTTCAAAAAACCTTTAAGTTTTGGATTTATGAAGCGATAAATTTTTTCGCATGATGAAAATTGGATTCGCGGTGGCGAGCTGCGGTGGCGAGAATTAACAATTGCTAAATAAATTATGTATTTATTTTTTAATAAGACATACATAGAAATAGTCAGCATACAAGTCAGTTTTAGATGTAAATGGCCCAAAGAAAAACTACTGGTTGTGTGAAATAAGAAAAAGAAATACATCCTTAAGTCGGATTTTCATTCAGTAGAGTAATTTGAGATGACAAATTCATTCACTATGAATTTTGCAGCAAAATAAAAAAGTAAAACACTAAACTTAATAGGCATTTTATCATTTTAGCGTCACGAAAATTAGGGCCACGCGGGTATTTTTTAATAAAATAAAATAGCTAAAGAATATTGAATAATGCTATAAGAATGAATTCAACGATGCATTTCTGCATTTAACTGAAAAAAATTCAGGCATAGCAGAATTAAATTAAATAAGCGAACGGAAATTAGAGAAAATGAAAACCATACGAACGGAAATAGGTACTTACGTTATTTACTGTGACAGTGTAACCCGTAGGTACGTGACATCGACGGCAAAAATTAGGTACAATTAGTTACAACGGACAAAGTAATTTTTCGTTCTATCTAAATAAACACAATTGTTAAACTGATGATATTTTTTATAACACAATGTATTAATTTATTTTCAAAATATATGCGTGGGGCCTATAATCGGGGAAAATATTGAAAATAGAGACTCTCTAGAGTATTAGTATTTATTCTGAAAAGATTTCAGCTAATCAAAACCCATGCATTACTCACAATAAGAATTTAAAGTTACGATTCATAATCAGTGTAGTATTGCAAAACGATATTATCGCTAACGTTGCGAACTAATCGTGGTATAGGGGACAACAAAAACTTACTGCAAAACATCACGATGTCACTTTCCATTAGAAAATTTACCTTTATCTCATTGAATAGCAACAGCTGCTACTTCCCACAGATTGAAATCTCTGTTTCAAATTAATTAAAATTAGTTTAATATTAAATATCGCAATGACATGTTTATAATTTTATCCATCATGCATGACATGTCATGTCAACCAAGTGAAGTAAATGAGTATACCAAGTATACTCTTTGTACCAAGTAGATTCAGCCATGGAATTATTAAGCACTAGTACCTAGTACCTGCTAATTCCATGGATTCTACGCTTTTTACATTATGATCTTTTTATAAAGAAGATCATAGTGTTTAAAGAGTGTAAATTCAAAAGAATCATTGTGATTAGTGAAGTCAGAATATTGTCATGGGAATTTCTTTGGTTTCAGTTTAATTTGATTTCAATTTAAGTAATCGAATTGGATTCATTTACACAATTTATGTGAAAATGGCTCTGAGTGCAAAAAACACTCCAGAAAGAAAACAATACCTACGTGGATTCATGAATTACGATAGTAAGTCAGACAGTATTATTTTTGTATCAGCCGACACATTAATTGTCAAAAAGACGCAGTGGCGGCGCTAGACCACACGTGGACGTCGGCGACATCAGGTTAGCGAGGCCCCTTTTATTTCTCAGTCAAAAAGAAAATGTTAAAGTACATGAGCCGTATTAAAAACTAATGTACTTACTTATATGTAAAGGAGTTTTATTGTTAATCAAATGATGGCAAAATTACACAAATAGCCTCACTGATTTTTTCAGGATTACATGCTATAGCTAAGACTAGCCGCTAATAGAACTGATAACGCAGATAGTCTTTCTTGGCTCATCGTGCTTCTCAAGTAGGTCTTAGAGACTGCCCGCACTGCGGATTTTATCCGCGCGGTTTGAACCGCAAAATTCTGTGACATAAGGAAATGTATGTCGCTGCACGCACTGCGGAAAAAAAACCGCGCGGAATTAATTCCACAACTCAATCTGCAGAATTCTCCGCGCCGCGGCGCGTTTTAAAAACCGCGAATGTTTTGTGTTCTATGGAGGTATATGTCTATAACCGTGACGTTCCGTACCTCAAAATAAAAAACGGAACCCTTAAAGGATCACTTTGTAGTCCGTCTGTCCGTCCGTCCGTCCGTTTTCGATTATCTCGGGAACACGTGGAGGTATCGAGTTGAAACTTAAACCATATATTCAGGTCAACAGCTTGATCAAGGTGTATAAAAATCAAACTTGTAAATTAACGTAAAACAAAGATAGGAGGATAGGTTTATGTCGCAAAAAAGTATTCTACACTTTCAATCACACATCGTGTTTATTAAGCACGATAGTGGTCAAATGCCTGCCCAGTTATTATAAAAAATACAAAATTCATAGGGTACTCTCCGTTGACCTAGAACTATGAAAGTATGTAATATCGACTTTTACTACAAGTACATGAAAAAAACATTTAATTAGTAATTAAATCGTAAAAATATAGTATTTAGTTTTGGAAACTGAATTTCGGGAAATCTTGGAAACGCGTGGAGGGATCGATCTAAAATTAAAACCATATATTCAAATCAACAGTCTCTTGAAGCTGTCAAAAATCAAACTTGTAAATCGACTTATTGCAAGAAGTATTTAACTACAAAAACCACTAATTACACCTAAAAGCACCAACGAGTTCAGCTGCATGAGTTCTTTGTAATGCAAAGACTCATTTTCATCTAACTTTTGAAATTTAGACGTTATGGCCTATGTATAAAGTCATTAACTGCAAATTTATTGTTTTTGGGTTTTCCGAAACTCACTAACCACCATTAAAGATTTTTTACTAAACAAAAAATATGATAATGTCCCTTTCTGGTAAAAAAAAACATTTACTTACTTTGTAAAGAATCCTGCCAAATCATTACTTTTGACTAAGAGATTTTTTTTAAGAACTAACTTTTTTTTAATAGAAAGAAAGAAAGAAAGTCAGTATCTTTGTTTTTAGCTAAAAAAGAACTTACGTTTTTGATTTGATTAATCATAATATTATAATTTTAAATTAATTTCGTTTTGTCGTACAGATTCTTTTTCCTACAAATATTATAAACGTAACGTGAATGCTGTGTGTGCAATAAGGGTGTGTCTATAACCTATTCACACCTAAACATATATTATTATTATTGTTTCAGTCAACAACGACTGAAAGGAATATTTATAGGGTACTTTCCGTTGACCTAGCTAGAACTATGTTTGGCAACTAATATCTTCTTTTACTAAAAATACAAGGAAAATGTGAGTTGACTGTACTTGTGAGTTGAAACTATTTGCGAGCTTTTGATTGCTAGAACTAATCCCAGAAAAAACAGCCCCGAAAAATTAAAGACTAACGGTCGGTTTCAATAACTTATCTACAGTAAGAGATAAGCTTACTAGAGCTTTGTTGCCTAGATATTTTTGTTATTCAGCCCAAAATAACCCAAAATAACAGCGGTTGCTAAGAAACGTAACCGAGATAAGCATACCTCTTGTTAGGGATAGATTATTGAAACCAGCCGTTAGTAGATATTTGTGCGGATGGACGCTCAAAAATTCTACTTACAAATTGGGGTCCGCTGAGAATAACCGGAGTATTCTCTCTGCTTATGCCCTTGCGCCGCCGCCTTACTTGCTTTGTGATTGCATGCCGTGTAGGTGCTTCAGACTGTTACTGCACAGATTTATTACGGGTCGGTTTGAGTGGTTAATCCAATGTTACCGATGTAGCAGCCATAAGTTTAAATGTTTTAATTGTACCATTTGTCTGTTACCTCTGGATATGGTAGTGGTTGTGTAAGTGGGCTTTGAACCTACATTATTATTAAAGATAAACTAGATAATTTGTAGAGAAATTTTAATGGAAATATCCTATATAAACCGGCTTGCTTAAAAAACCAACTGATTAATAAAAGATGAAAACAAGATGAAATATATATTTTGTTCAACATAAGACATGCCGTCGGAGGCATGACGTTATGAATGATTCGACTCTTATTAAATTCATTAAAAAAAAGTTTAAAATTTTAGCTTCGATATCATTCCTGCGGATATCGTCATCGTCATCAGCCATTTTTAATGTCCCCACTGCTGGGGCACTGGCCTTCCTGATTCAGATTCAGATTCAAATATTTATTGCAAGTCACAGGTAAAACAAGGTGTTACAAAATATAAATATGTACAAGTGACGCCCTGCAAGGGCACAGCAACCATGAGGGACAGCTATTGCCGTTTTACTTACTATTAATTAAATTCATAGTACCTATATAAAATTTCATAAAATTAATTTTATATTATTTTAAAATTACACTAAATTTAACATTATAATTGATAATAATTATTATAAATACGAACTTATAATATTGAATGGTTATTATATATACACGATACAATAGAATTAAATTACAGAAAAAAAACCATTTATAATAATTAATTACACAATTACCCAACTTTAGTTATTACACTGTCAAAAATTGCATATTATCTATCTACATAGCGCATTTTGTAGGAACTAAGGAAACAAAACAAATAAAACAAAGTACCAAGCCTTCTATGATTTCATAAATATGAATAAGGGGGTAAGGACCCTATCCTCAATTTGAGTTAGTGAAGCGATACAATATTTTCATCAAACTTATCATGAAAGAATTCTTTGATATCATAGTAACATTTTTGGACAAGGAAACTTTTAAGCTTTCTTAGAAATAAACTTGATTTTTCTATACTTTTTAGGCTGTTTGGAATATGATTATATATTTTAATTACCATAAAATGTGGGCTGGATAGATGGATAAGGAGAACGGGCAATAACCCACCACGCGGGCCCAATGCGTATTGGTGGGTTTTAACGACTGCAAATGCAGCCGGGACAAACGGCTTAACGTGCCTTCCGAAGCACGGAGGAGCTCAAGATAATAAATTTATGGTCACCCATCCCGTGATCGACCATTGCGAAAGTTGCTTGACCTCAACAATCGCAGTCAAAGCGCGCGAACCACTGCGCCACGGGCTCCTCAATACTAAACGTAGACATAGTAACTGAAAAAAAAACTAGCGTTTTTGTCTTTTGTCTGCAAGTTTTAGTAAACATGACTGATGTCTCCAATAGGAGTATTTTTACTCTTCTAAAATCCTTTTCAATTACTAAACATTTTCAATCAATTTTGGAATAAAAATTCACACATTAATCAACCTTATTTGGCAAATTCAATGCAATTTGTCAAAACATGATAAATTATTATTAAAGTGAGATGTATTGCTAATAGGTCATTACTCAACTGGTATAGTCTCAGTAAAACGTGGGAAGTTTCACGATGATTATTAAATAATAACTAGTTTAAATAGTATACTGTGTCGCCAACGTGAATAATGTCGTCCGGTTTTAAAGATGGAAGCAGTTATTACGATCGGTTACTTGACATCGATACGCTATAAAAATATGTTACGATTTCGTACGTTAGAGTTACGTTAACTTATTTGTTAAAATTTAATATACTTTGTCGGATATTAACAATTTTAAATGCATACAATATTTGCAATTTGTTGAGTTTACTTAAATAAATGAATGAAAGAAAGAAAGAAATTTTATTTTATTGAGACAACAAAAACAAGGACAATTAAACACATTATTAACAATTAACACAAAAACATTGTCTCAAAACGGTCCCGGCTCAGCATAAGCATGGTCTACGACCAGCGCTGATCTTCCGCTGGAACCGGTTTGTTGACTCCGCTACATGTAAACACACAGATAAACAAACAAAGTAACACAAAAAAGAACAATAAATACAACGATTAAAAAAATGAGACAGAAAAACAAAACAAATAAAAACCAAACCGACAAGGTGTGTGTAAAAGCACCATAATGTGAGGCCAGAGCCGGGGAAAGAGATAAAAAAAGTTACAAATTAGATTTATGTAAAATAACAAAATGGCTGAGGGAAAACTTTTCCAAAAAAACATTAATGATGATATTAGGTAAATGCCGATTTGTATGAAGATTTTCAAAGAAAGTTCGTTTTCCATACTAACAATTTTTGTTATAGTTACTACCGCAAGTGTTAATGCCACAATTTTTTACTGAACAATCATTGTTCGAAGACTAAGCAATCTAATGCTATATTTTTATTTTAAAAATTATGAATAATTTATAAATTATATTAAATAAAGTAGTAAATATTGCTAACAAAAAAACATTTTATAAAAAAAATCAAACCGACTTCAAAAAGTAAAAAATAAAACTTTTGGAGTCGGTGCCAGCCAAAGCATTCTACATTGCACTTCTATTAACTATATTTTTTTTTGCCTAAGCTAACTAGCACCGACTCCAAAAGTTTTATTTTTTACTTTTTGAAGTCGGTTTGATTTTTTTTATAAAATGTTTTTATTTCAGATTTTTTTGTTACATTATGTGCCGTTACTTACACTAAAAATCAGCCCATACACAACAATGATGTCATCTAGGTATACGACTACTTGCCAAAAGGTGATTGATATTTTTCAGGATTATGAAAAAACTACTTGCCTTATCTTCGTAAAAATTATATGGGACCACACATAAACCATTTTCTTCCAGATAAAAAAAGAATTTAAAAAATCTGTTAACAACTGGCGAAGTTATGGTGGAACATACATAAAAAAAAAAAAAAAAAATACAGACGACTTGATAACCTCCTCCTTTTTTGAAGTCGGTTAAAAAAGGAGTACCTTTCGAGGTATTTTTTATCATATTAGAAACGAAAATAATAACCATGAGATTAATTATTATTGATCATTATGATCTTAATTTAATATAAAATCAAGCAATAGATGTACCTTATAGTCACAGAAGCAGTGAAGTTCTCTAGAAGTGTAAGAAAAAAACGGCGATTTCATACTTTAACCCCTATTATAATGAATATTAAGTACCTATGTGTACTTGAGTGGCATGCACATTGTCAATTGTCATTGATGAAGAGCTTTTATATAGGAAAGCCTTGATCCTACGTTTTTATTACTATTTCAGCAATATCAACGCCACCATAATATCGTAAGCGAATTATTTCTAAGTCGTGAGCTAATACAGTTAATTAGATCGTTATTAAAGAAGCAATAATTACGTGCGGCCTCTAAAGTATATAAAGAAGTAGATATAGACATAATTATAAGAATGGTTTTGATGCAACGATCAAATTGGTTTGTGCGTGAGATGCCGTTCCTTTGCAGTAGGTATAGTCGAGTCCAAAATGTTATTTTATCTTTATAAAATAAAGCCTTACAACCATTTGTAGAACTTATCATAACGTGTGTAACCCACACACGTAACCCTGAAACATCAATATCAGTACTAAGATATTCTTGTTGATAATCTAAGTTTGAAAGTGCCGTAGGCCGCTCCGTTGTGCCTCGTACAATGGTTCAGATTACTAGTCCTATAATTATTGCATCCGCTCCATTATCAGAACCTGCACCCGAGATAGCCACTCCTTCCTACTATTAAGCATTAACTATGGTTGCGCAAACGCATTTCGCACTAAACTTCCAACACCAGGTAGTCTACTTCGAAAACTAAACACTACGATCGGACGAACGTTCGTTCAGTTTCGAGAATTTGTCAGCATCAAAATAATGTCCAACATTTAAGGCTCTTATGCGTAAACACGATGCAATGTCGTATCGTGGAAATCTACGACGAGCAGCATAAAATTCATGTCACGATATCGTAGAAAATCACGGTGCACTACTTCGTCGTTGCTGAATTCATTTTTCAATATTTAAATATGATTAAAGTCGCGGTACGTCAACCGTCAACGAAACTACATTAACAATTCTATCTTTATTTTCTCAGATAGTCAAGCAGCGCTAAACGCCATAAACTCGAATACCATAAATTCGGAACTGGTTAAAGACTGCTTCAATAAATTAAATGAACTGGGTCAAAGAAATAAATTTATTCTGAAATGGGTACCAGGTCATTCCGGAGTCGTTAGCAATGAAAAAGCCGATGAACTTGCAAGGAAGGGGGCTCAGGGACTACAGATGGGTCCAGAACCTTTCTGTGGCATCTTAAAGAACCAGGCCATGCAACTTCTTAAGGACAACCTTCTTGACGAAGCTAAAAAATACTGGCTTAACCAACCGGGATTATTACACGCCAAGTCCCTTATAGAAGGATACTAGCTAAAACTAACTGCAGAACTTTTAGAGCTCAGCAGGACGAACATCTGTGCGATTGTCAGAGCCTTAACCGGACACTGCAAACTAAACAGGCACCAATTTCACATGAAATTGAGTGATGCTGATATTTGCCGCTACTGTAAACAGGAGAGGGAGACACCAAAGCACCTTCTGTGTGACTGCGGACCGTTTATGCACAAACGAAGTATTCACCTGGGTCGACACATTATCGACCCGGGGGAACTAAAATCTCTAAAAGCTAGGAAGATTTTTGACTTTCTGGAAGCAGCCGGGCTAAAAGAGGTACTATAAATAGGTGGCGAGTTACAATAGATCTCTTAGGTCGCAGTGACTACAGCCCTCAACAGGGTTGCAAAGCCCATAAATCATCAAACAATAATAAATAAATACGTCCCGTATTGTGGGACGAAACTTATGAAGAATTCGAGGATAGAAATAAGTATTTTCGAGAACTGCGGGCAATTCTTTGTAGCATGAGCGGATTTTAATGACACTCATAGCTCGGTTATTATATTATAATAGTTATGTTTGTTTTATGAACGACGGGGAGACTCTTAGCCTTCATCATACCTGCTGTTAAGTATTGATAAGGCTGAAGATGGAAGCGAGCCTCTCCCGGAATCCTCAATCATTGAGGAACTGGCTATCTTATCTCTTACTGCCGATTGTTACACAACAATGCTGAAAACATTGTTATTATGGCGTCAAACTTAGATAAGATGGTGGTAGCTAGCCAGGCGGACTTACAACAAGTCCTACCATCAACCAAACCGAATACAATATGTACCCCCGCTGGGAATCGAACCCGGGACCCCTGGGTCTGATACCGGACCACTAGACCATAGAGGCGGTTATGTGATGTTGGTATTCCATCTTATAAATAAATAACGTGTCACTACCCCACTCACATCTTGGCGGGGCAAGCAAGACATCATCATGCGCCATATTATATCGGGCTGGATAGCAAGTAAGTAAGTGTACATGCCCTTAGTTAATCGTGTAACAAAAATCGTTCAGCTTTTGCGATCTGTGTTTCGTAATAGACCCCGGACCTTCCTGTGAAAGCTGAATTTCTACTCGACTTTATCCGATCGTCGATTGTCGCATTTTTTGCGTTTTTCCGCAAAGTTACAGTAACAAGTATAGAATTTTGCCCTTTTTGCAGTTGTTATACTTCTAGTTTTGTTACATCACTAGGTCTTATTGAGATTGCTATGCTATCCAGGGGGGAGGATACGTAGAAAATATGTATCGCTGTCGTCATAAGATCGATTTGCATGATCATGTGTGTAAAAGCTGCATTTCCTATTTATACTAAACTAGTTAATAATTAGAGTTTGCTTGATCGCGGAATTGCGATGAATTTAGAATAAAGAAAGAACGATCGGTTAAATACAGCTTATGGCGTGTAAAACGGGGCGAATGTTGGAATGCAGCTATTACGGTTATTCGAATAAAAAGCAAAATTTAAAAGAGGATGGTCAAATGTCATAATAATCACAAGTTCATAAAAAGTTCGGATGTCCGACGTATGTTTCCGTTCGCCAGTAATATTGTTATGTAACGTTGTTTGATGGAGGTTTGTGTTAACGTGGGATGGGAGGCATTTATCGCGAACATTCGTAAATTAGCTTTCTTTGGGAACTCTGCATAGCTTCAAAGTTCGATATTAAGAGCCGTCTTCGTAGTATAAAGGTAATACTAATTAAAACACAGCGCTCAGTTCGAGTTCCTTATTATTTACTAATGGTTCTGTAAGAACAGTAGACCTTTTTTTTTTGAGTGAAGTGAATACTTTCTTTAACAGTAGTGCTTGAATATTCCAACAGAGTTATCTATGTAGAAAATTGAAATCCGTCGATTAAAAACGCTATAGCAAATCCCAATCAAAATCGCGATTTTTTGACTACTTCAAATAGGAAATTTGCACTGATTCAAATTAACTGAATTGAACAAATGAGGGTTTCCAAATATATTCAGGAATAGGTTATGCAATTTAATAAAGAAATTATGGATAGAAAAATCATCATAGGGCATCGGCCCCCCAGGGTGGAGATCGAATACACAATCTCTGATTGTTTGGTACTTAAGGTATGATCTGAACCACTGCAAAGTTAAAGTCAAAGTCAAAGATTTTTATTCAAATAGACTTGTAAATAAGTGCTTTCGAATCGTCCATTTTTTCCTACCAGCCATCAGGACAGACAGAAACTTATCAGCTTTAACAGAAGCAACAACATTTACACTGCGTCATAGATAGCGCTTCTCAAAATAATGATACTGATATAAGGCACATTGTAAAGGCCCCTATATTTGTTACTATTACTACAATAAGGAAAATGGGAAGAGCTTATACGATTTCACTGGCTTTCCAGAAATTTTCTTTCATATAAATACCTATTTAACTGAAAAAAACAAGTTTTCCGGATATTAAAAGCGGATGACTGGAGACAGTCATCCCGCGACCACGGCAGCTGAAAACCGTGCCGAAACGTCGGTAAATAAAAAAAAAATGTTGTTTTATTTCAATGAACAGTGCGCGCCAAAACTTAATATGTACGTACATAAATAACTCTTAAATATATGAAAGGCATTGTACATTGAAATAAAACAACTTACGGATATCAAACGCGCTATATTTCACGAACTGACGGGATGACAGTCATCCCGTGACCACGGCAGCTGAAAAGGTGCCGAAACGTCGGGAAAATCAAAAAACCCCAAAAAAAAACAAAAATACGTACAATTACAACTTAGTTCGTGAAATATAGCGCGTTTGATATCCGTAAAAGTTGTTTTATTTCACTTAAATTAGTATAGTTGGATTGAAATTTTCGTCCTCTAAATAACGATTTTTTATCTGAAAATTGAAAAAAACGATCTCAGATACTTTATACAGTTTTTGTCCATTGCCGTAATCGTACTATTTATAGTGAAATAAAACACTTTCACGAAAACGAGGTACCTATATAGGATCCCAAGAGGGCAGACGCGGGGTGGAGACCCGGTAGACTGCTACCCTTGCCCCGGTTATCTCCGTCCATACGCGAGGAAGGAACACCCAGGGGGTTTTAGTGGGTTCGAGTCCCACATAACCTCTTTGTCTCTCCGGACGGAGGGTATGCGCCTATAATGTACCTATATAGGTTATGATTTGTTATACAAACCGATGGAACAGATGTTCTGTGAAACATTTACATATTTTAATTATGTTGTGGGTACACGTTATAGTTTGTAATGAATGTGCCAGCTCAATAATTTATTGTTTCGTTACTTCGCTTAAGAAAATAAAATTATAGTATGTTTTCTTCACGTTCGCATTAAGATGCAATAGATACGTTGATCTTATTTGATGTTATCGGTAACACAATTTAGAATAACCGTCAATCTTAGTACAATTGAAAGTGCGAAAGGTGTTGTTAACATTTTTTAAACAATGCTTTGGTTATGCGCTTGCGATCGTCAGTTGATGGATGGCGGTGTCTGTCATTATAGTCGTAATTGTTTTGTACTTGATAGTTGGATTTCGTAATCATGCCGACATCTGCTCATTATTGAAAAGAATGGAAATTGTCATATAAATAGTTTAACATTTGTCATAGTGTCTTTTAAATGTGAATAGTTAATTAATACATTTACAAAACAAAGCTCTGTCTTGTTTATGAAAAAAATAAAAACAGACTACAAAAAGTAAAAGTAATCCTTATGGAGTCGGTGCCAGCTAAGGCAAGTAAACTAAATATATTTAGAATGCACCATCCATAGATTTAGGAGCGAAAAATTTCTAAGTCTTTGGCGCCATCGATACCGATAATCTACAAGCTTTAGAAAAGAAGACCATTTCGTAGTTTAGTACAATACACATTTTCATAGATATCTTTAAATTTATCATATCTTTATCTGATAAATATTAAACAAGAAAATATACTAGAAAAAAGCAACTACTCTCATGTCGCTCTGACGGGATTCGAACCCGCATCCTTGGGAGTCCGGGCCAATGCACTAACCAATTTTGCTACAGAGACCTATGAGGACACGTCGAATTTTTCTAGTATATTCACCGTTCTACGGTGTTGGCCACCGTCTAGTTGCTGAGACTAGATGCTTTTTTGTAGTATATTTTCTTGTTTAATATTTATCACATAAAAATTGTAAAATGCAAATTTAAAAAGTTATAACATCTTTATCTTTTCATTCAGTTACGTACTTGAGATTTCCACACTCAATACCGTTCTATAATAAAAAAATACCGTCCAAACCAACTAACATTCAATATCGAAGAGTAAATCAATTTCCTTGCTGACGAGCAAAACTGTGTGTGTGTGTGTGTGTAATAAACGGTTATGTATCAGAAATTAACAAGCAGTAAACAAGTTTAACACATATTCTTACACCGTAGCGTCTGCCCATTTATATTTAGTGATTACCATTTATCTTGGCCCCAGGTTGAACGTAAAATATATTTGTTTATAATCGTAATCGAACTGATTTCGTAATTTTATAGCCGCATTCCACTTTTGGACGTTTTACGCTGTTTTTCTTACATAATAAAGATTTGAAGATCTGCAACTAGTTATTATTTAGTACCGGTAATTATCTAAGAAACTTGACTTTTCTGTGTTAAATCGAGGTCTTTGTAGATAAAATTTTATGTGTATTTTATACTAGTTTAATTGGTCAAATATTAAAGTTGAATTGAGAGATTTTGTAGCGTAAAAATGTCGCAGGACCACTTGAAATGTGGTTAATTATTTTATGTCTATGTTGTTGTGCTTCTAAGTATTTTAGTACGACTTCAAAGAAGTACAATAATGCTTTTGGTAATATGCATTGACCAATACCGAGATAGACGGCAAAAGCGTACCTACCTTGCGTGTCAAAAACTTGATCCACGCTCAAAGTTTTACGACCTAAGTCAGTCCGCTTGAGACTAAAACACGCGTCCCTCAGAAACGGAAATGGTTAATTGTCCAGTGCTTTCTTGCAAGAGCTCGTCAATAACATTTCCACATCATTAAATCTCGCTCGTGACGTCATAGTAGGTACGAAAAATTCGACACGCTAGGTTCTCATACAGTTTGAAGCGCTCTTTTCGTCTATCTCGATATATAATTTCTGTGGTAATTTGATTTTTGTTATTTTTGAAGAGATGATTAGTCTTTCTATTTTAACCAACCTTTTAATACCTGAATTACCTTTAAATTAACTGAAATTGAATGACGATTCACTTTTATAAGAAAAATATTTAGTAGATTTATTATAGGTGGAGCAGGACTATACACTGAAAGAAATCGGTACTAACATGCGAAATGTATGCGAAAATAACTCGTCTTTTACCTTACAACTTAAACACAGAACAAGTTTGTATGAATAAAAAAATAAACCAAGAAAGTTAGAAATCTTTTAAACCCTATATGCCATCAATATTCACATGGGTTTGATTTTCAAATTCCAACGAATCCCATTAGATAAGGTCTACATACTTAAGGTATCCATTGCCTAGTAGATAGATCTCATTAAGGGCACATCAGCTTTCCCCTCGAGTGATGACCTTGCTAAAGACTTGCAAATTATGCAGAAGAAAACCTGGTATACCTTTGTACCTGGTATACCTGGTACTAACTGCACCAGGTTGGTGCAGTTAGTACCTTTGCTGATCTGGTTCACTTTCGCTTCTTTGACGTAAGCATTATGACGATTATGATGCCCTAAAGTGAGTGGGCATATCCGGTTACGGTTATTACTCGATTGGAAGGTTGTTTTTTGGCAGTATTCTATGCTGATATTTGAGTGTATTTTTGCATAAGTTATGAATTTGGACTTGTCTTTAAACATATTGTAATAAAACTTCGTATACTGAGCAACGCACTTTTATTAGGTCTTCACTTCAGGACGTCTCGTTACAGAATGCCCTTACAAACTAAAATTGCAGTAATATATATGACACATAGTGTAATCAAAAGAGTAACTTATTAAATTTTATCAAATCCTTATAACGTCGGTGTCTGGATATATTAATATTCGAAATAATAAAGGAATTATTGATTTTACTCGATAGTTTATAACAATTAAATCTTATTTAAATAAAAACCATTATTTCTTAAATTAAAGTCAATTTACAATAATTCTTAAATATTCTTGGACAAAATAACAGACTAGGTACTTTCTGAAAACACAATGATAATGCATTTGAATACAATTTCAATACTTATTTGTTACAAATCACAACACTACTTTAACATTATAACAATTAAATGATCTACTTCAATAAAAATTGTAAATATTCTTATATTGATTACAGTTTTGAATAATTCTTAAATAATGTAGTAAAATATAAAATGATAATACATTTGAATACTTTTTCTAATATTTTTCTATTAAAATTTAACATTTGAATACGTTTTTTATATTATTTTTAATTGAATTTAAATATTTTTTTTACAAATCACAACAATATGTTTCTTAAGGCGAAACTAAGTATTCGTTTCCAGTTTGAACTTACAAAAATATATGGTATCTAAAAAAAAACAAATGCAAACAAACCTTTAGTTTGTGCTATCCTAGTACTAAAAACGTACTAAGTACTAATATGCTTCATTGTATGCTAGTATTATAAAGAGGAAAGATTTAATTAAGAAAAAAAAAAATTTGTTTGAGACGAATAAGTTCAAAAACTACTGAACGGAATTTGATGAAATTTGATACACAGATAGTAGATAGCCTGGTTATAAACATAGGATACTTTCTATACCGATGTTCCCACGAGAACGGGAACCGAAAACCGGGAGTGAAACCGCGAATGGCCTCTAGTATTCAATATATCCATTAGGCATGGAACATTTCATGAATCGCATGTAAAAAATCATATATGAAATGATTTTCATTATTCAGATCTGCTCCTTTTTTACCTAGTTATTCAATAATTATTGGTATAACATTAAAATTCAAAATGACCACAAAGGAGACAGTGACCACAACCGGGGCCTCTGCTTTACCTGACATGAAAATCATACGACAGCGTAATATTTCATTTAGGAGCATTTCATTCAATCGCTAATTTAGCTATAATTAATCATAATTCATAATTTATTTCAAGGAGCAATCAGTAGCAAATGTGAAATTAGCCCACTGTGGAACAAAAATCAGTCTGTGAAATTTCACAGGTGAAATCATGTAAAAAAAACAACGGGTTGCACTCCGGGAGTGCCGGCAGAAGTGAAAACCGCTTAAACGAAACGGCAGGAGCAGGCATATATTTTCGCCGCGCAGTAGAAAGAGAGGGGGATATTACTTCCTCTTCTACGCCGCGCCGGCGGTCTACTCTCCCTCCGTCTTACGAATTTTCGATCAGGTCACACGTCCTGACGCGACTTTATAATTTTTTACCCATCTCAAAAATTTAAAACTCTTATGTGCACAACGCCGCTAAAGAAGTTTTCACTTCTTTAATCAATTATTTTATTGAATGAAAATGAACGAAAAGTAGCAATCATTTCCATGTCTAATATCCAAAACTTCACGCCATAATATCTTTAGCATGGTTCACAAAGCATCAAAAGTGCAGCTTCAGAGTGAAATAGCCACACATAAACGACCGTCACCTTTGGAATTGGTTGGGGTTAAGATGTTGTCCAGAACCAATAAAGGCAGGTCACCAGCCCATTTCCTACAATAGTTTTTCTTTCGTCTTTCCCGTGAAGCGGTCAGACAACCCTCCGGACGCGGGGGGTAGGTAGTGAATCCTGCATTGGATACCCCACAGCCGGCTGTGACGAGGGTTATGTCAGACTCCTACTGACTAAACACCACCTGAAAGTCGCTGTTACTCTGTTACTTTTCCTAGTTTCAGCTCTATCTAAGGGGACCAAGTGGCGCAGAAATAGTTTTTGAATTTGCCGTCCTTTTATAGTCTGGCTCATTCTACACTTTTCTTTCGATCCCAGTTTGGGCGATTTACCCAATACAATTATCATCATGTTTACATTAATAATCGATTTACCATTAGGCGTTAAACGGCGAAGAGCCTAATATGGACATTAATGAGAATCACGTAACGTAACCAAACATACCAACTACATATTATTTGCTTGCTGTGAACCGCCTGACATTAGTCTATCCAATATTTAGTAACGCCCATCACTATGCAAATTAAAAGAGTGTGCTTTAGCTAATACATTAATATGAAAACCGTGAACAATTAATTTACCTATTTTATACGGAGCTTGTTTTAGAAATTCGTCATACATTGACCTCATCAACACCTTACTTATCTATGTAATTATCTTGTCTATAATAAACTTTGAAAATAAAAGTTTATGATTATTAATAGTGCATGTTGCATAAATTTTCAATTAGGTATTTGTTATAGTGAGTGTTTGCGTTCACTTTTTGAAATCCTGTTTATGAAATATTACCTGTAAGTCAAATAATTAACAATTGAGCTTCGGCAGTTTGTTTTGGTTTTGTAAAAAAATTAAACCGTTATTCATTAACCAAAATTAATTAGCTGCACAATTAGCCATATTCATTTTACAATATGTACCTACTTGAAGTATCTCATACAGAAACAAAAAAGCTTCTGTTTTTTTTTTTCACTTTTCAAGTGATTTCCTGTCTCCTTTTGATTATAGAGGGGTCAAAACAGGCATTGTAATTATTATGACTTTGGCAAAAGCTGTTATGTCAATATTTTTTAATTCTTGTTTTTTGAATGGAAAGGAAGATGTTAGAAATGTGAATATTGTATTGCAGCGGCAATAATTTTGACGATTGTCATTATTTGTATTGTTTACCTCCGTGATGGATTAACACATATTGTCATGTCTATTGACAATTGTAGGAGGAATTGTATTACATAATTAGGCTCCTTGGGCGTTTTACGCACTGGCACCGCGCCCCGCCGCGGAGCGCGGAGCAGCGGATGTCGCGCGAGGCGACGGAGTAGAAGTGGTATTTTTAACCGACTTCAAAAAAAGGAGGAGGTTCTCAAGTCGACTGTATTTTTTTTATTTTTTTATTTTTTTTATGTATGTTCCACCATAACTTCGCCAGTTGTTAACAGATTTTTATAATTCTTTTTTTATCTGAAAGAAAATGGTTTATGTGTGGTCCCATATAATTTTTACGAAGATCTGGCTAGTAGTTTTTTCATAATCCTGAAAAATATCAATCACCTTTTGGCAAGTAGTCGTATACCTAGATGACATCATTGTTGTGTATGGGCTGATTTTTTGTGTAAGTAACGGCACATAATGTAACAAAAAAATCTGAAATAAAGACATTTTATAAAAAAAATCAAACCGACTTCAAAAAGTAAAAAATAAAACTTTTGGAGTCGGTGCTAGTTAGCTAAGGCCAAAAAAATATAGTTAATAGAAGTGCAATGTAGAATGCTTTGGCTGGCACCGACTCCAAAAGTTTTATTTTTTACTTTTTGAAGTCGATTTGATTTTTTTTATAAAATGTTTTTATTAAAACAATCGAATTACTTTTTGCATACGTAATCACAAGATTTGCATTCGAAAGCGATGTTTTACGAAAGCATTTATTCGATTGTTTAAAAAATACGACTCGCTCTGACAGATTGCACCGCGCCTTCGCGCCTAGGAAAACGGTAGCAATAAGCAATAATATCACGATTAGCAACCCCCGTGTATACAAATTGTTAACCCACAAAACGCTCCATCATTTTAAAGAGAACCTTTTTAGAAACATTTAATATTCAATCTTCGTACGTCACGAGCAATGATAAGTATACACTATACAACCTTATCGAATCTACGCAAACGGAAACAAAGCTCTCTCTTTAAAGAAATGTCATTCACTTTTGTAATGTGACAAGGTTGCTAAGTGTTTCTATGTTAATACACGTGACTGTACTTAAATCCAATCATAATAATTACCGTTTAGTTTCGACACATGCGAAGCTACTTTAGTTTTTAAATGACTGTTACATTAAAAATGATCTCGTTACAAGACATTGCATGTTCACGGAACACTGTACAGTAGATGCTGTAATTTAATTTGCAATTAGTAATGAAAGAGATATTTTGAAAGGTTCATTATTGAGTATTAATTTCATCATTTTAATGAACTTAAATTGTATCTAGTTACTTCTTCTTAAGGTATATGGAATTTAGGAAACCAATATTTTCGTGCTCTTTTGAAGTATTGTAATAGGTGTTACTACTGTGAATGATCCCGAATAATTGTGCAATAGTTCTATGGACATACATTATTCAACAATGAAATACAAACCTTCCTATATCCAGTCTAAAGTGTTACAAACATTTCGGAAATCTCTACGAATGGCGTGGGTGACTTGACAACCCCCAAGAGCGGTTATGTTTCTCCCTGTCGTGCAAAGTCCACATTGAAAAGTGACTTTAACATAGTTTAGTTAGTAGGGTTAGTTATAAAATTAAGTAGGCTATCCGAAATATATATTCAAACCTCCATTCACTAGAAACGCAAGGGCTGATTATCTAACGAAAACTCGGTTCTGGAGGTCTACTCTCTAAGCACGAAACCCGTAGTTTCGGCCTAAGTTACGGACGTTACCTACTCCTTATCACCTACGCCAGCTTATTAGTTCGGAGACCCGAAATAAGAATGAATGAGAATACGTTTTGACATTGTCCCTACTCCCAATGTATTTGTGCCGTTTGTCCAAAACTAGGACATCCGAAATCAATAGAGAGTCGGCTCCATCCGAGTTTCGGGAAACTTACGGACGGGGGCCCGTATCTTAGTTGACGGGCTTAGAGAGTATGCCTCCAGTTTCAGTTTCGTTGCTGTTGTGGCTGTCATACGGTATGAAAATGTGTCAGTATTGACATCTATGAAACTGGTTGCTAGGTTTTTTTTTATGAACTACGGTGAGTCTCTTAGCCTTCATCATACCTTAGTCACTGAGGAACTGGCTATCTTACCTCAAACTGCCGGAACACAATAATGCTGAAAACATTGTTGTTATGGCGTCAGGCTTAGATAAGATGGTGGTAGCAGGCCAGGCGGATTTACAACAAGTCCTACCACCAACCAAACCGAATACAATATGTACCTCCGCTGGGAATCGAACCCGGGACCCCTGGGTTTGATACCGGTGGTTGTACCACTAGACCACAGAGGCGGTTAAATCGTAAAATAGGTGATTTCAAGTTACATATTTAGCTTGCCTATCTTATTCTTAGGTATTTTTTTTTATATTTGCAGCGGTCTACATACTTTGTGTTTTTTGTTTATATTGATAAACATCTAAGATTTTTGCTCATACCAGTCACCAGAACCAGTACGGACTTACGTATAAGACCATCTAATTGGCGTATTCCGTATACGATTTCGGTTAGGTTCAATAACATAAATCTCTATCTATTCTACTAAAAGATAGGTTTATTTTGGTTGCGTTATCTTGTAACAGTCACTATTTTAGTGAATTAACAAAAATAACTAAGCAATCTATTCCATTGAAATCGGTTATTAGCGTCGATTGAGTAGCGATGGCGGCCGCGTGTCAATTACAAAGGGAGCGCTCCAATTGCTTAGAAAGTCCAGAGAAACCGACGAGAAACGCGCCGATCGCGTTTACGCACTCGCGGTTTTTGGTTGACAGGGCTTAAAGGGTTGAAGTTAGGTCAGGTCTTCAAGTAAAGGTAAGGTCTTCTCCTAGATAGATGGTCCAAATATGGAGAAAATCTTAGATAATATGTTTTATGTAATTGACTTTAAATTGAAGTTTTAAATAAGTAAATAAACTAGAAAACTTTTGGGGGTCCAAATTTACTCGCGTCCGTGGGATTTAGCCCTCGTTGTCCCACACGTGGCCCCTGGGTGGTGCTAAAGGAGTAAACCTCTTTCAGGTGGTAGGGCTCGGCCGCGGCGTGTTACCACCCACCAGACTAAGACAACACTGCCAAGCGGTCCCAACCGATCGTGTTCCATTGTTGAAGTCTGGTGAAGCCACATTAGGAGGGCGGGTCAGAACAGTTGTGCTGGTTGCAACGACTGGGTTCTTGAGATCCGCGAAGGTTTTTGCACCGGATATCCAAATTCGGAGAGCAGCGGGATCCGAGGCACGGTTCTTCCGCTGGCCGACAGCAGATAGTTGGGGGCCCAAGTAGTGAGCTAGCCACTCACGAAAGGCTGCCCCGCCATCTTGCGAAAAATCCTGGGGGTGCGCCATCGTGCCGATTGGCGCCCGGACGAGAGGACCCGATGGACACCTTTGGGGGGGCTCGGGCGTCCCCGCGGTCTCCGATGTGGCTATCCCATGGTGTGGGGCTTAAGCTCGTCTCATTCGGCTCGCAACTAGCATCTCGTTCTACTTCCGTCCTTCGTCACCTTTTCCCTCTTGACACTATGAAAAGTAAGAACAGGAAACCGGTCAAACAGCGGTCGCACGTCCTCTCCTTCCTAGTGCATGTCTCCAACATAAGAGGTTTGCACTCCAATCTCGACCCCGTCCATCACCACCTCGAGACTAGAAAACCGCACCTGTTCTTCCTCACGGAGACGCAAATAAAATGTCCTACTGACGCAACGTACCTTGCTTACCCGGGATACGTCCTAGAACATTGTTTTAGACCTCATGCGGGTGTGTGCATGTATGCACGCGATGACATATGCTATTTGCGTCTCCGTGATCTTGAAGACCCCACCTTTTCCATCATCTGGGTTCTAGTGGACACTGGCTTAGAGAAAATTCTCTATGCTTGTATCTACCGTTCGCATAGCGGTGACTCGGAGACTACCAGGCTTACCAATCTAGTCATTGAGAAGGCAGACGTTGCCCTACAGCGATACCCTTCCGCACAACTAGTGGTTCTTGGAGATTTTAATGCACACCACGAGGACTGGCTGTTCCCTTATGAGAAAACCGACCACGCTGGTCGTGAAACACGAAAGCTAGCCATAACACTTGACCTCACCCAGCTGGTCCAGGAAGCCACTAGAGTGCCGGATATTGACGGGCATACCCCTAATTGTTTGGACCTTTTGCTGACGACAGATCCCGACAGGTACTCGGTGTCGGTTACACCACCCCTTGGTACTTCCGACCATTGTGTGGTGGAATCGATGTCGTCGTACTCTCCGCCCGACCCAAGCCCAAAAGGTTCTCGGCGGATTTGGAGATACAAATCAGCAGATTGGGATGAGATGCGTTGCTTCTTTGCATCTTACCCATGGCGGCAGGTTTGCTTTTCTTCTAGCGACCCTTCAGCTTGCGCGGATGCTGTGACCAATGTGCTTCGTCAGGGTATGGAGTACTTTATCCCCTTCTCTGACGTACCGCTGTCCGGCAAAGCTCGCCCGTGGTATAATGCCAAATGTCATGACGCAATTGCGTCAAAACATGAGGCATATTTAGCTTGGGTTGATGCTCGATCTCGCAAAGCTCGAAACACGCGTGAAAAGAAGAAAGCCTTTAACAAAACCGCCAAGTCCTGCAAAAAGGTTGTTAAAAGAGCTCGCTTCGACCACATAAGCCGAATAGGGAAAAAACTTGCTTCTTACCCGTCTGGTAGTAAAGCGTTTTGGTCCCTGGCTAAGTCGGTCGAGGCCAACTTCTGCTGTCCTTCACTGCCTCCTTTGCTGAAACCAGACGGATCGTTGGCACATACTGCAAAGGAAAAGGCTGACTTGTTTGCCAATCTATTTGCCGAGCATTCGCGTTTGGATCCTGGCAATGCTGTACCTAACGGTTTACCAAGCTGTGGTACTTTTATGTCTGAAGTCCGCATCAGACAAACCGAAGTACGAAAAGCATTGCGTGATCTAGACGTGAATAAAGCCAGCGGTCCCGACGGTATACCAGCCATAGTACTTAGGACTTGCGCTCCTGAGTTAGCCCCGGTTTTGACACGCCTATATCGCTTGTCCATGGCTAAGGGACAAGTACCAAAGTCATGGAAGATTGCCAAAGTGCAACCAGTGCCTAAAAAGGACAGTCGTGCCGACCCTGCCAATTACAGGCCCATCTCAGTCACGTCCATTCTCTGTAAGGTAATGGAGCGTGTACTGCACCATAGGCTCCTGTCGTATCTAGAAGGGAATGACCTACTTAGCGACCGACAATATGGGTTTCGCCAGAACAGGTCTGTAGGTGATCTTCTAGCATACGCTACTTACATATGGAGCGAAGCCATCGAGAGACATGGAGAGGCGCTTGCTGTCTCTCTTGATATCTCGAAGGCTTTTGACAGGGTATGGCACGAAAGCCTTATTAGCAAGCTTCCGTCATTTGGACTTCCCACCGGCTTGTGTGTCTGGATATCGGACTTCCTGAGGGATCGGTCGATACGAGTGGTCATCGATGGCTGCTCGTCGGACCAGTTGGCTATTAATGCCGGTGTACCTCAGGGTTCAGTTCTCTCTGCAACACTTTTTCTGATCCATATAAATGACCTGCTAATTCCCGGTATTATGGGATACGCAGATGACAGCACTGTTGTAGAGAGCTATATGTCTGATGCACGTGCCGGTGCGGAACAGGTCGAGTGTCATAGGGCGGCGATGGTCAATCGTATGAACCTATCCCTGCAGGCAGTCTCCGAATGGGGCGATGCCAACCTGGTCAGGTTTAACCCGTCAAAGACCCAGGCGTGTCTTTTCTCCGCAAAAAGGAGTCCTTTTCATTTAACTCCTACTTTCCGAAATGTTTCCGTGCCGATTACTGACCACCTTGAGCTTCTCGGCATTACATTGTCTCCGACTCTCAATTTTGGCTCTTTTATTGAAAGTAAAGCTCAATTGGCCTCAAAAAAACTTGGCATTCTGGCAAAGGTGAGAAAGTACTTCCCACCGGAACAGTTGCTTAATCTTTACCAAGCACAAGTTCGATCGTGTATGGAGTACTGTTCTCATCTTTGGGATGGTTCTGCCCAATACCAACTCCAGACACTTGAGTCCATTGAAAGAAGAGCCAAGAAGCTCATCGGCAACGATGAGTTATTTAATAAACTAAAGAGCCTTGAACATAGACGGAAGGTTGCTGGTCTATCCGTATTCTATAGGTTACATTTCGGGGAGTGTGCAGCGGAATTGCACAGCCTCATTCCACCATCCCCATTTTTCCATCGGACAACCAGACGTACAAATAGTTGCCACAATTATATGGTTGATATACCCAAGTGTCGCACTAAGCGTTTTGACTCGACATTCATCATCCGCACCGCTAAAGAGTGGAACTCCTTGCCTCAGTCTGTGTTTCCTGACACTTACAATTTGGGGTTCTTCAAGGCACGAGTGAATAGGTATCTTCTAGGCAAGCGCGTTACATCCTAGATCGCATCTTCGCTTTCCATCAGGCAAGATAGCGGTCAAGCGCTTTACCTATCTAATAATAAAAAATAAAAAAAAGAAAAAAAAAAAAGAAAAATTAACTTGTCTCATGTCGCTAAGACGAGATTCGAACCTGCACCCTCGGTAGTGCAGCCCAATGCTCTAAAAGTCCAGAGAAACCGGCGAGAAATGTGACGCGCAAGCGTCGATTGCGTTTACGCATTCGCGGGGTTTGTTAGTTATTTACTATTTTAGCTTTAAGGTACGGTTTACTTAAAGGTTACATTTTCGAATCAAAATTACTAACTATCAACAAATATTAAATGTAATTCCTGTAAATCAGCCTGTGATCCCGGTCGATGCAATATGGCCATGTAGGGTAGCACTACGGTTGTGGCCACTCTGAACATTAACGCTATGCAAATAAGGATTACATTCAACGGCCACAACAGGGCCTTAAGTGGCTTTAAATAGATCGTCTCCCCGTACATAAGATTGAGGTGTATTTTACAATAGTAGGTAATGGAGACTTTGCATATTAAACAATTCTTTGTACCTATTATGGACAGGACACAGGAAATACAGCTATACAAATCGTTGTTGTTATAATTAAATAACATAACATAAAATTCTATGTACGTAGAATATCTATGTCTTTTTTACGGGTCATTCCCATTGAACCCAATTTGTCCTGTCAGTTCGAAATCAGGCTACGAACTTTAGTCCACTTCAGTTCTAGAATAACACATAACATGAAAAAACATCATTCTTATAGCAAAAACATTTTAAACCCCCATGATATACCTACGTAACCGGGGTATTAATGTTACTCTAACTCCTCTAAGGTATGCAATGCAACATAACAATACAACTATTGCAATAAAAAAGAACAAAACCAATACAATGGAATGTATGCTTTCAAGTGCCGACAGCGATGTTTTAGACTCCGAATCTTACTTTAGAATTAAGAAATTATATTATATAAAACATATTCAACTCTAATCTGTTAGTAACAGAGTTTATTTTAAGTTTTCTGACAACTATTTTACCTACTTAATTTAGTAAAAGTAGACGCCTGAGCTTCTGTTAATCTTGTTTGTAGACTTTTGTTTTAGATTCAATTGTTTTTGGCTTTCACCACTTCGCAAAGAATCGCTCCATTATGGGTATACGAGAATTCAGAGAGGCAATTGGGTGCTGTTTTTTTTGTTTGAAACTAAACAATTAATTGTAAGCGATGTTGGTTAGGATCCATTTATAGAAATACTGACGCATGGTTCTGTAGAATATCTTTACCTTAGATTAGATAAGAACAAAAATATGTAGACCTATCATTTTCTCTTTATTATATTTTATTTATTACCACTTTTTGTCGGCGACCACTTAAATAAGACCATATTATTTTGTTAAATAAAATTGCTTTGCATTTGCATCTATGGCGCATGTTTTCTTTCTATACCTAAGTAGTTACCTACCTACCTAGGTATATGAAGTTTGGACAAATATTTTCCTTTACGTTTTGGCATGATATGAATGAACAATAATGATCATGTTATCATTGCTTTGCTAATTGTCTTTGTAGTCCTTGTATTTTTAGTAATGTTTCTGTTCTCATAAGTTGATCAATAAACACTTATTCACTGACAATCAACTGAGTCATTTTTTATAGTCACCAAACGCTACCGTAAAATTTCGAGCAATTGTGTGAAAGAAGTGAGGCGTGAAAATTTATTTTTGAGATAAATAAAATTAAAAAAAAAAATTTGACCGACAAAAGCAATTCAGCCGTTGATGTTTCTATTAAATAAAAAGAATTATGTACCTATTTATATAAACTCCAATCAAAAAAGTGCTCAGTATCACTGATTACTTTATAATGTGGAATAATCAAGATATTCTACACATTTCTTTTTCGATCTACGCCTGACCTACGTGACCTTACCCACCTGCATATTTATTTGCTTTTTTTAACGTGTGGGTTAAAGATAAACAATGCGAGTGGTTTTCAATGCGGCAATCACAGCCTTTATTTATTTAATTTAGCTTTGATAAAATACTTATGATTTCAAATGGTTAGTAGTTCGGTCAAGGAATTTTAATGTAAACATTGATAGTGGTGATCGATTGAACTTCAGTTGTATGGAGAGTTACAAGTGTCAGAAACGTGAAGGTATTTTATTTATAGGGTTATAAGAATGTTTTTTTAGTAATACGTGGGTTGTATGAAACTTATGTTCCACTGAAAGTCTGATGAATGGACTTTTATTTAAGAAAGGCAAAATGTAATATAATATGGCGGCCGAAATGCCTACCTGCCTACCAGCAGCAAAACTAAATGTTGCTTTGCAAATCCGAAAGGGACTTCACTCGAGGGCCCTCTTCGGAAAATCGTTTTCGCTTTAGTTATTCCTAATCACTGAAAAAGGACTCAATGAGCGAAACGAACGTTACTACAATCATAGAAAGGATCTCAGCATTAGATTTTTTTTCCCATTATGTCATCAATACACAACATTTACACAGTATACTTATATATTTCAAATGACATTTACCTAAATAGTTCCATTAATTTGAATGTCTCCTACGGTTTATAATAGTTCAAATAAGTATTATTCAGCGATATCAGGGTTGTTTTGTTGCAAAAAGTTGTTCTCTGCATATGGTTTGGATTTATTGAGTAAAAAGACATATGTGACAGTAATAGCATTGTATTGAGCGTACTTAAAAGCTCCTTTTTAATGGTGTCCAATAATTAAAATATGACAAGTAGCATTGAGCCAGTTCACATATCGATCTGACAGATGCTCATGAGCTAAGTGAGATGTGAATCGTGCCGGGTCACGTCAGATCGAATTGTACTTATTATGAAACAGTAAAAATATCAGATTACTCAATGTATTGTAACTGGATTGATATACTTTGGAAGCATATAGACATATGTACTGACTTTCAAAGCAATCGCCTGGGTATCTTATTAGTGGTAGATTGTTACACAAGGGGCTAAAATGAACTTTTGTAACGAGGTACTTTCCTCCCGAGACTTAGCGAGGGAGTTAATAGAAACCGAGTTATAAAAGGTTTTTTCAGGCCTCTTGAAAAGTTGGTCATTATAGCGAACCAGAGAGGGAGTAAAATTTAATTTTAATAACTAGGGCAATACAGTAATTTGAAAATGGAACTAACTGCGACCTCTTCGGTGCAGGTTCATTTGCCGCTTGTTTTTATTTTTGTGGCAATAGAGTTTTCTTATTTTCCCAAGCTGCAATGTTGATACCCCTCTTTTATTTACCAAGAATATTTACATAATTAATAAAAATTCCCTGCATTTTATTAAGTTTTGTATTGTGTGTTGTAATCATGCTCTAAATATTAAAAAGTGGCAAAAGACGCATTGGTTACTCGTTGGCACCTTCGCGCCTTCTTGAAAAACAGGAGTACCAACACTACCAACATAGCGGTCGGAGGAAACGCACTTAAGGTGGTACGACTAATTCTAAAGAAAAGATGACGCGCCAGTCTTTTTTTGTTTTTTTTTCTGTAACAGTAACGGAACGCAATACACGCATCCTTAAGGTGGTACGAATTCTATACAAACAAACATTACACAATTATTGGTTCATCATACCTTAATAATACATAAATACATGCGCAACTAACTCGTTTCAGTTATTTGTTTGTGCGAAATAATAAAAAAATGTACATTCATACATAAAACACGAATATACTAATATCTTATAATTTCAATAATTCTACGTATGTGTGTGTGACCCATCGCATTTATATAGCTCATGTATGAAAGTACATTTTTTTTATAATTTCGCGCAAACAAATAACTGTAACGAGTTAGTTGCACATGTATTTATGAATTAATAATGTATGATGAACCAATAATTGTGTAATGTTTGTTTGTATAGAATTCGTACCACCTTAAGGATGCGTGTATTGCGTTCCGTTACTGTTACAGAAAAAAAAACAAAAAAAGACTGGCGCGTCATCTTTTCTTTAGAATTATTTTCTGATTTCAAATTGAATTAGTGACCGTAATTTATTTTCAATGTATTATTTATTTTCTTGCAATCGTGGTGAAAAGTAGAGTGTAATACACGGCGCTAAAAACATATTATAACTCGGTTTCTATTTACTCTCGCTCTAAAGCTCGAGAGTAAAAATACCTTGTTACAATAGGACATTTTAGCCCCTTGTGTAACAATCTACTATTTAGCGCCGTGTATTACGCTCTACTTTCCACTACCATTGCGAGAAAATAAATTAATCCAATACAATTTTAAAAGTAATAGTCACCAATTTCAATTTGTAATACTTAAGAAAAGATGGCAAGCTAATATTTTTATCAAAATCACGAATTATAAATAGGTATAAACTTAAAGATAAAATATGACTTATTCATAGTAATATAATAAAAAAACAAATCTTTATTTGCAGACTTTTTAAAAATGAAATTCGTGTTTTGTTTTATGTTATTAATATTTTTAACATTTTCAAGTAAGTTTGTCATTAATATCGTGAGTCTTTAAAAGATCATAACAGCGTTTTCGTGTGTCTTTTAAAGATCTTAAAAAGATAATAACAATGATAACACTATATTGGAAGGTTTATGTCGATAAACTGCTGTATCGATATGACTATTGATTTTTGCTAATCCGACCTCGATGATGTACGAGCATTTGGTTTAGTTTCGAACTATTATTAGATACTTAAAGATTGCTCTTAATGACTTTGCTCATTACATAGATATTTGATTGGGTAATAATGTTGCTAAGTATGTTTAGAAAATTATGCCAATAGAGATGTTTTGGGCGGACAGTCGCTTGCGCAACTATTCGTGAGAATTTTACGTTCAGACCTATTAGTATGGACAGACAAATTGGTTCACTGATAAAGTCTAGCCTGGCCTCTAACACGGCGCTAAAAATATAAAGGTCATGAACTTAACTCTTAATACAATGCGCTAAGAATACGATTGCTCTAAAGATTACGTCTCTCTAGTTTGTTATACTTTGTTGAGGAGTTTGTTTGATCATGCTACTTAGAAATTTTGGCGTAGATATGTATGTTTATCTGCTGATATGTGATTTAAGTTGAAACTGCTATTGCCTGAGGCTCTAAATATAATTAGGATATGCGAAGCAGTAGTACGTATTTAGTGTCTGTGTTTGCGCAGCTCACATTTTAAGTTTGGTGTACAGAAGGCAAAAAGTGCAGTAAAAAAAGCAGGAAGTCAAAACTAAGAGCGAGAATTGAGACTAGATGAAATAAAATTAAAGAACAAATTATATTATCAACATTCAAAATATAATGACAGAAAATGTAACCAGTAAAAATATATCATTTTTTATTATGTACGATTCGATAATTTTATTGTCAAAAACCTATCATTAAAACGAAATCGATCGATTTGTGGCCGGCTTGCATAATAGTGACATGGATATAAATGTTCCCGAATAGCCGAATTATGGTCTAATAGCCCTCTAATAATGGTCATTTTCTCTTAATTGTCAGCTTTTAGCGAAGTTACTGTTTAGGTATTTTGAGAGAATCATCATCATTTACCTTTTTCTAAAGTTCCACACGTGGACTTGCAGAGATATGCAAAATAGTTTTGAAAATGTATTTGAATAGAAAATGCAAATACTTTTTGATTTTTCTATTTCAAATACAAAATAGGTTTTCATTTTGTATTTTGAAATAACTAAATGTAAAATACGTATTTTCAAAATACTTTTTTAAAATGGAATACTTTTATCGACTCTCATTCTCAACGTAAAATTCGAATTATTTAAACTAGTTTACACGCTTTATGGACGCGACATTTGCCATTTTTAATGTTGCCCTGCTTGGGCACTGGCATTCCTTATAGATGGATAAGGAGAATGGGTCAGACCCACCAAATTGGATTGGTGGGTTTTTAACGACTATGAATTCAGTAGGGACCAACGGCTTAATGTGCCGCCTTTTGAAGCACGGAGGAGCTCGAGATAGTGAATTTCTGGTCGCCCATCCCGTGACCGACCTTTGCGAAAGTTGCTTAACCTCAACAATCGCAGGCCGAGCGCGCAAACCACTCCGCCACGCACGGGCTCCTTATCAACTCAATAGCGAAATTTTGAAATAGATACCGAGATTTTTAACCGCCTCTGTAAATGTAGTGGTTACACCACCGGTATCATACTCAGAGGTCCTGGGTTCTATTCCCAGTGGGGGTACAAAATTTGTATTTGGTTTAGTTGGTGGTAGGACTTGTTGTTAGTCCGCCTGACTAGCTACCAGCATCTTATCTAAGTCTGACACCATAAAATTGCAAGATTTTTTTTTCGGTAGGACTGGATAGGACTGGATCAGTCTTAATTGAGTGCAGGTATTAATTTTTCATTAAAGTAAGATACGCTTTTGCCGTAAAACTAATATTTATTTTTTCTCATTATACTCGTATCATAAAGCAAGTACAAACAGCGGGCGTACCATCATATTAGAAACCATTACTTCCTAAGAACGTTTTGTTTTTATTGAAGTGGTCACATTTTGACGTACTTCATACTTTGGAGTTGAAATATTTGAGTATACTGTGTTGGAGGCGATGATTGAGCGAAGACGTCAAAAAACTTCCGTCAAAAAACAAGCTTACTTTAAGAGCTATAGGCTAGGTAGGCTTAATATGATTCAAAACCTTTTTTACCCACGACGGACGCAGCGGAACGGAGGTGGTATAAGTGTTAGGGGTAAGAGATTGTATGTCTGTTACCATTTTTCTCGGAAACTACCAGGCCGAGTTCGATGCGGTTCTTGCTATTCGAAAGGTGTCATGTCAGAGCAGGTTCTGGCAGATATGTTTAATGGTGGTAGACTACAAGGGTGCGCTGCAGCAACCAGAAAACAATAAAAAACTACTAAACCGATTTCAACGCGACTTTTTGCATTCAACAGGTAACATTTCAGACTAGGTTTTAAGAGGAGGTTTTACAGGACACCTGCACCACACTCACTAGATTACAATGCAGCAGCCAGGATGCTTGGCGCTTGATGACTTCTCAGAAACTATCTAACAGATTCCGATGCGGTTTTTTGCATGAAACAGTTAACATTTCAGAGTAGATTTCTAATCATGTTTTGTAGCTGTAAACCACCAGAGGTCACTGCAGCAGTCTGCTCCGAATTCTCTAAAAAGATATACTAATATATATATTTTTTTGTAAAACCCACGTCCTATGAAAATCATCTTAGATAAAAATAAAAACAGTTAAATAATTTTACAAAAATTCCCAGACTAAAAGTGATGTAGGTACTAATTTATTTTAACCACCTAATTATAAATTACAAACGCAAGAAAAATCCGTCGGGGCTGCCATTACATGTTCAGAACGGAACTAATATTTTAACTAGACAACGGGTTGCACTCCGGGAGTGCCAGCAGAAGTGAAAACCCCTTAAACACAACCGCAGGAGCAGGCATACATTTTCGCGGCGCGGTAGAAAGAGAGGGGGATATTACTTCATCTCCCACGCCGCGCCGGCGGTCTACTCTACCTCCGTCTTACGAACTTTCGATCAGGTCACGTGTCGTGACGCGACTTTAATTTTTTTTACCGATCCCAGAAATTTAAAACTCTGATGTGCACAACGCCGCTAAAGAAGTTTTCACTTCAAAAAACCTATTTGCAGATTCTTATCTTTGTAATAGCTTTGAATTATTACTATAAAGTGCACGCTCCGCTGAAGATTCGATGCATAGGAAGTAAGATTACACCTTTCTTCATTCAGTTTTATTCGGATCAAATATTTCGAAATGGCCGAAATAGCATTGTAACGCTAAATGTAACAGGTTTACGTTACTGAACGTAACATTCTATTGTTACAAAAACTCGGGCGTATTTTACGGTGTGCGCGTTGATGGAACGCCCATAGTCTGATAGGAGAGGTGTGTTAATTCCTTACTATTAACATGGCTAGTAGCTGCCCGCGACTTCACTCGACAGTCTGCCATAAAAATGTCGTCGATTTTGTAAACAATATCTTCAGTGGTGACCTCAATCGGCCTTCTAGGCGGTCGGCGTCACAATGAAATTCAGTAAACCACTTATGAACCATTTCATGAGATGCATATAGCCCCCATAATATATCTATCCTTCATCTGTTTAACGGTTTTACCACGTAAAAAGTAGTATTTGATCAATACACGAAATTAGTATTTCTCCATTTTCAAGGAATATTTCGACCATAAATGCTTAGAACTTAGCAATCATTTAGAACTCCTGGCTAAGCTTAAATATGTTGTTCCAATTTTTGGAACAACATAGGTAAGCTTAGCAAGAAGTTCTAAATATAGAAATAAAATAAATTATAAGTCACGGTCTTATCGCATATTCCAGAGATGTCCTTGATGATTGGACCTGCGCTACCCAGACCTAGTGGCTTCTCGCGATCCTTACCATATCGTAGCGTCTTGTCGGCCCACAAAATTGCATGTTAATACTTTCTTTAAACATACTTTACTAAATCAGACAAACTCAGTATTTCGATGACAAGTCTCTATAATTTCCTAATATTTGAAACTTCCTTATTATAAAGAAAATATTAACTATCAAAGCATCAGAACTCGATACACTGATTCACTTCCAGACAGAGAAAATTACGCGTAGATAACTTTTATTAAGTAAACTATCATAAATATAATGTTACGGCCGTTACGCCGTATTTGCTCACTCCACGTGATACTCTCACTCTCATCTGATCCGATCCGAGGTGCTTCAGGTGTTTGTTACGGAGCAGTGATACCACTATCACCTTACGTACGCACTTTAATATGTAGACTATTGCGGTATTTAACAACAAAACCACTGATACGCGCGATCACTTTCAGACCGGCCACGCGGCCGAACGCATTTGCGCGCCAAAAGTTTATTTTAAAAAAGTTCGTACTTCCAAATATCTTTTTCACTTTAGTTAAACAAAAAAAAAAAAAATTTTGCTTTTGATAAAATTTCAAATTGGAACAAAAACTTGTACTCCAAGCCGTAATAAAAACAAAAGAGTTTGAATACCATGTTTTTCAATTGTCAGATTTCCCGCGCGCCAATTTGCATGCAAATCGTCATCGATTAACAAGCGCATTGAATAGTGAAGCTAGAGTTTTCTTTTTAACCTATGGTTTGTTCAAATTATAGGATTTCCTTGCTGCGCTCGCGTGGACAGTTGGTGCATTTGTGGCAACACCGGATGTGGGGACAGCCGAGTCAAGATGCGGTGATTTTAATCGACGGAAATAAAGTTTTCGAAACAAGTGTTTGAACTGTGACTGGCTATAGACAATAAGTGTTAGTTTATGGTGCGCGATTAAGGAGCGACTTCGAGGTTGGCCAATATGTTGTTCTATAAGGTGAGTGAAGTTTTTTTATTTAAACTAATACGTAACTCTACGGTGCTTAAAATTTAATTAATAATTGAACCTTTGTAAACAACGTTTAATAATTTAATTTAACCTCTCAAGTGGCGAAAATTCTAAACCAAATAGATATAATAAAAAAACTTTGATAAATGTTTATTTTATTTATAATTTGACATTGTACAACGAATTGTGTATAAAGTAATTCCAAACTATTTTATTTGGAATATTCAATATCAAGTGACGTAAATATTGTTTACAAAGACGTCCAGATACTAACAGAGATTTTCTGTTCAATTTTATTTAACGTTTAATTCACGCATAAAATATATTTTTTTACTACGAATTTCCAATTTACCTATTATGTAACTTGATACTATTAATAATAACTATATAAGTATTTGTAACTTGGCGTTAATTGCTTGATGGTTTCGATGGGGCAGTCTTGATAATGCATTTTGATCACCACCGTTCGATGAATATTCATGTTATGAATATTTGTGTTTGGGTGTTGTTCTTCTAATCTTTTAATTTAAATTTGTTATATGCGAAATTAAAGTAGACTAACACATAAAACTTTCATGGCCATATCACTATTATTTATACCATTTTTGTATTTGTTTCCTAGTTCCCGATATTTTTGGTGTAGTTGCATGCGCGCATCCCGTCCCGTTTTTCCTAATAATGATAAAGTAGGCTAACCAAAGGAGGCTATGTTACTAGTTACTTGAATTGTTCTTATCAGAATGCATGAATTTCCTTGAAATGTAGCACTTAGGGCCGGTATTTCAATATCGACTTATCTTGAATGAATCCAGGATTGATTGAATGACTACAAAATTCATAGACAATTATCATATTTTGTTTGTTATGTTGCAATATTGCGACGAATCCTAGATTTGCTAAGGCGAGGAATATCCGGATTGAAATACGCTATTGTCTTTCACAAGTGATACTTAGCTCAAATGTTGGACTTAACTTAAGTCATAAGATAAGGTGACATTAAGGGCCGGTATTTCATTATCGACTTATCTTGAATTGATCCAGGATTGAAGATATGTTCCACTTATGTGTATTTCAATAAACGATTAAAGTTAAGTGACGCTTAAAGTCCATCCTAACTAGCCAATATTTAAGCTAAGGAATTCAGAGACTTAAGTGCCGATCCGGGATTCGTTGCTATGGTAACATATTTTTGACTGGCAAAAAGATATTTTAGTTTTACATTTAGGTATTTATTATAAGTAAATAAAATGCAGTTGAAGCATAAAAAATATTATAGTGTAGAAATAATGGCAAATTACAAGAATAGTATGCGAAATTTTGAAGATGCGTAATGTAATGTAAAAATTTCGAAGTGAGAAGAAATTCTAAAGTGATACATTTTTTGGCGCTCTTTTTCATTAGGGAGCCGCCACAACGATTCTCATTGGTCGCTGAGCGTACAAGCGCAGCCAATGAGCGCTCAATGTCACCCAATGACAACAAAATTCATAGACAATTATCATATTTTGTTTGTCATGTTGCAATATTGCGACGAATCCTAGATTTGCTAAGGCGAGGAATATCCGGATTGAAATACGCTATTGTCTTTCACAAGTGATACATAGCTCAAATGTTGGACTTAACTTAAGTCATAAGATAAGGTGACATTGAAATACCGGCCCTAAAACACCGGCCCTTAAGTGCCGATCTGGGACTAGCTGCTATGGTAACTTAATTTTGATTGGCAAAAAGATATTTTAGTTATACATTTAGGTACTTACTTATTATTTATTTTTTCACGATGTAAATTAAATGCTTCAGGTTATATAAATTCATATAATTTATTTAATTACCTTGCTACAAATTATTTAATCAGTGAATATATGGCACATTGTACCTGCCTCTATAAAATGAACCTTCTGGAACATTGATGGTGTCAAAGATAACCTGTTTAAACTAATAGACTAGCAGGCGGATCACTGGTTGTTGTATATTTTCACTGCATCATTATGTACAAAAGCCAAAGCTACATATAAATTATACCCACGGAGACGTGGAATATTGGGTTCATCATCATATCAGCCACACGGCATCCACTAATTCAATAATACCTCATTATCACGGGCAAAAGTTAAGCTTGAATTATACTTACAAAAAGATTTTATGGTAAGATAACCGCCATTACATGGTATAAAATGGTGAAAAAAGTTCATACACAGCATTAGGTAGGAACAATACTTACGTAATAGGCACTATAATCAGTTGTAGCGAAAGAAAATATTATAGTGTAGAAATAATGGCAAATTACAAGAACATTATGCAACATTTTGAAGTTCTTCAAATGAATGATCCGTAATGTAATGTAAAATTTCAAAATGAGAAAAAATTCTAACATGTGAAAATTTTTGGCGCTATTTTTCATCGTGGAGCCTCCACAACGATTCTCATTGGTCGCCAAACGCAGCCAAATAAGCGCTTGATGTCACCAAATGTCATCAAAACTCATAGACAATTATCATATTCTGTTTGTAATATTGCAATATTGCCATTCATCCTAGATTAGTTAGGGCGAGGAATATCCGGATTGAAATAAGCTATTGTCTTTCTTAGGTGATACTTCGCTCATAAGATAAGGTGACATTGAAATAAGACTCTTTTAACTGGAAAAGTATTACTTAGCATAAAGTTATAAAAGCTAATCCGATAATAAAGTTAATGCTTTGCTTGTTAGGTTGCACATTTCCCTTAATTATTTCAATAAACTACCCGTTTAGAATTTTATGGACCGCTTATGTCAAATTCATCCGCGCTAAAATTGAACTTTAATGAAATTACGTAGTCAGGAAAGGCGTTAGAACATGTTATATTAGCGTAATAAACTTTCTTAATATCCCAGAAGAATAGTCTAATCTAAGTTTTTGTATAAAACACATGTAAAAGAAGAAGCTTTTTTATTTTTAACATATACGTGTGCAAGTATTATTTTGTAGAACAGTTATTATGAAAAGTTATGTTTAAATGTTTAAAAGCGCCACAGTATCGGTGACACGACTATAAATAAATAAATATCATATGAGATAAGGGCCATTACAGTTAAGATGGTATTTTTTTACCTTTAACTGTAGTGGTGAAAATAATAACATAACTATAATTGTGGGTCCCGTGGATCCATATATTTTTAAATGGTAACCAAACTGTGTTAAGTTTTTCTTTCCTATTTTTTCATCAAATCATTTTTTAATGTATTAATAATCATATTGTTTCACAAAAGTAAGCATAGGAACATTATTGGTATTTCCGACTTGCACTTAAATAAGATACATACAGTTAGTAATTAGGTCACTAAGAAAATAATTATCTAGTGTCACAAACATCATAAAAATAATAGCGTGTTGTTTTTTCAAAAAACCCAGAAAACAAGAAATAGCCTCCAAAACGAAAATTCAGACACTAGTACAATTGAGACTAGTTACAAATATGAATCGCATACAAATTTTGCACATGTCATGCATTTAAGCTACTGGTATTTGGTGCACAGCTGAACAGTCTTAGCTCAGTAGCAGGGAGGAAGTAAAGAAATATTTTCCTTTTGCTCTTATCGAGTTTTAGACACCACCAGAGACGGCTTTCATTTAAATTAAAAAAATCTAATACGTATCTATAGTTGTGGGTCCACTGGACCCAAGCGAAATTAATTACATACCTTTGGAGAATCGAGCGAAAGTCCGCTGTCTTGTAGCATGATCACCAGCCAAGTTTAGGAAGGTATTGAAAAGCTGGGAGAGCTGCGGCACTCACAGTGCTTTTATTATGAAAGATCAAGGTGGGTCCAGTGTCCCACGGCTGCAGTTAAGGGATAAGCACAGTTCACAGCACAATCAGGGTGGTTTTAGCAATTGTTAACTTGCTGTACATTGTATAGTAAACAGCACGTCATTTGCATTATAAATCAAAGTGCATTGTAAACAGACACATTTACACCTGAGTTTTATTCGTCGGCACGGTGATCTCGCGTAGATTTTGACTGCGCCTTCTTAAAGATCAAAAAAAATATAAATTATAAGATATGAAAACGTTTACAAGCTTAAGTTTTCTCGTGCAAAATAGTACATTACTGCAGCGGCTAGTAAAAGAAGCATTGATGGACGAACGTGTAAATACGTAAGTCCATCAATGCCTAGTTGTGGCCAAGGCTTGTATAGTACTTTTCTCAAATAATGCGTGGAAATTAAAACTAAGCTACTACAGCAGAACTTTTTCGAAATCAAATGACGAACAACATTTTTTTTTTGTTATTTTTTTTAAAAAAACAGCTTTCTTTTGCAAGCCAGTTCGAAATTTAAATAAAACCTTTAATAAGTTACCTCCTTGGTTGCCATGGTTCGGAGTAAAAGATCGTTTCATTTTTAAATTACGCGACAGATATGAGTTTACTATGTAATTTATTTGGCCGCTAAACCACGACAGATATGGATTTTCATACAACTTTTGCCAGCCGCTGCTCGCATGTATTTTGCCAGTACAGCAATTTCGATTTATCTCGTAGAAGTTTGTCAAAATAATTATCAAATTTCCAAGCATTTTTGAAAAAATATATTTATTAGGAAAAGATTATGGAACTTTTGGAAAAGTTAATGGTAGTACATAATACTCGGAATATACAATTATTCATACTATTTTCCTCACAACATTGAATAAAATGACAAGCCAAAATATGAAAATATCGGTAGATAGGTATTATTCGTCTAATAATAAACAAAAGTAAATTTGTCTGTTGTGTGTGTTGATGTGGGTGCGATTGATATCCATAAAGAAATGACTACTGAGAAAACGTCAAAAAACCAAAAACGTCTAATGAGCATTAATTGCTTTTGCTAAAACAATATTAGCTTTATGCTGTAAATTATTATGGTTTATTAAAAATAATTGTAAATAAATGTATAATGACGTATATTTGCACTTTGATGAGAGCGGTACTTTCCTTTAGTATTATAAAACCACTAAGTCATGTTTCGTAAATTACTAGATCATGACTCGTGGGCGTTTTATAACAGTTTTGTCAAAGCTCAGTGTTTATAGCAGCTTTTAAATATTTTAACCTTTTGAAATGCAAAAGTTTACATCACAAATTTGAGAAAACATCTTGCATATAGGTAGGTATTTTTTTTCAGATGTGGTAAGGAGAACTCATTTTATTGTGTTGAATAGATGTTGTTATTTTCTATGTTGAAACGGAATAAATTTATCAAAATAGCAGTAGCAAAGTCAATTAAGGAAAGCTTACAATATTGATAAGACAATCAGCTTTTATAATTAGTGTAAAGGTATATTGAAAGAATTGTGTATTGAAAAATATTAAAATTCATAATTTTCGAGTTAAAAAGAGGTAATTAATTATAAAAGTTGAGGATTAAATGTCAAGCAAGTAATCTTGAGTACTTCCCGGCACGTTCAGTTGGACCCGGCTGCATAATATGCAATCGTTAAAATCCACCAATTTCCACCATCCACCAATTAATTCTTATCCATTCACAGTATGTATCCCAACAGTGGGGATAAAATGTCTTATTATGAAAATTACATAATTTTTTTCTTAAATACTCCAAATACTCCATCAATCAGAGGTCGGATTATAAATGGAAACTCGGTTCAGTCTTCACTTTCGTCGCTGTTGTGGTTATCATACAGTATAAAAATGTGGCAGTAACGACAGCTTTCACTACGGGACGTTGGCGGAATTTATCTGAAAAACGGAAGAAGCAATAACTGAAAAAAGAAACAGTAATGACAGGACGAAACTGAAACCGAACTGAGTTCCGTTGGATGCCTGCAGTAACAATGTAAAATAATCCTTAATCACAGAATACTTAATAGTATTAATCATAGTTATGAAAATACCTTTTTGAATAAGAGGAAATGTCACATTTTATAGCTTCTCAGTGTTAAGTGTAGATTGTATGGGTGGTGAAGTCTGACCTTTCACGTCATACAAAATTCATAATAACTAATCTTTAAGCGGTTATTTAACAGTCCTTTATTTTTGCCTTTCTAATCGTCTGGAAGTTGTCTATAGTGAATGGGTAACAGGTGCCAATTCATCTTTATTATCCTGTTAGCAACAAAATATTTCTTTACCAATATACATATACTGATATTGCTTTAACCAGTGTTCATAAGCGTTTTTTTAACGATACCCTAATTACTGAAGTTGTATTTTATTATTTTGAACTCAGGAATTGTAATATTGATTGCGTCGTCTATTGTATGAACGGTTGTTAAAACAAAAAGAACAAAAAAGAATCTCATACTTAGGATGACTCTCGCCAATTGTCACTAAACACGTTTAGCTCTAAATATATTTAAAACATATCGAGAATCCTTACAGTCCGATTGATTAAATTATAAGGATTTCCTTGATGCGATTGATAGAACGAGGAATTTTTGTTCCGCGTGGTTCGAAGCCGTAAGGGTATAAAAAAAATCATACAACCACACCAATACAACACAACCCTAGGGGTGTCCAACATAATTTTGTGGAGGGGCCAGGTCTAGTATTGTTGTAACCGTAGCGGGCCAAAAGAAATGTCCAATAGCGAAGGTTTAAGTAAGTAAGTATAGATGTCGTCGCGGGCCGGAATAAGGGACTTATGCGGGCCACATTGTGGCCCGGGGGCCGTATGTTGGACAGGCCTGATCTAACCCAATGTAAGTTTCAAGAACTTGTGTTAAGGATATTAGATAACGGATAAACATACTTATATACCTTTTTTGTAAATACACACATAATATACGTATGAAGCACCCCCAAACCAAGACCAAGACCAATAGAGATGTTCATGCACACAAATATTTGCATTGTCCGGGGATCGAACCCTCTGCGTAATAGGCAGGCTACGTACCTATACTTAGACTTCAAACAAATGACTGCAATCCAATATTTTAAAAATATTTAGCGCTAATTCTTTTAATGGCAGTTTGTGAAAGTCTTATTAAAGCTTTATCATCGACGTCACAAAGGAGCTTTCGTGACATCGACGCGCTTTATTTTTTACTTTAGTCTAGTTCTAATTGGCAGATAGGAATTTCGAGCTACCTTATTTGGTTCTATCTGTGGTCAAATGGGAATGCTTCGCTACGCCATTTGAAGGAGATTTGTTTGCTCAATACTTTAATAGGCAAAAGTTCCTTTAACAACAACCAATTAAAGTAGGAGGTATTGATAAGTAAAAAATTTGGCGTTGGGAGTATTTTCATTCCTTCAGCTATATAATTAGTTTTTACAGCTCTTCAATAATATTACAAAATATTATTTCTTAGCTATCTTAACATGTACTGTATTCATTGAAATTAATTACTTTTAAGCATAATTTTGATTATTATAACAAAGATTTTGTGATTTACCTTAGTTTTTGATTTCCTGACTTTTCAACAGCTAATGCAGTGGCCACGGGATGATTTTTCGTATTGTGATTGACGCACCGTTATGGCTAGACATCGATTTTATCTGTTTCACATGCAATCATGAAACATTACATAATATGCAGTAGTTATATGAAAACATTCGCTTCAAATATTAGATGGGATTCGATAGCTATCATTTTGTAAGAAAATTTGAAAGGAGTACGTACGTTAGAGTGACGGTTTACATACGTGCCTCGCGATTAGTAAAGAACAATCAGTATTGTGTTAAAATAATAATATATTGTGTCAAGTGTAATGTTATGATACAAGTAAATAAAAAAAAAAACTGTATAGTGTCGGCTTAGAATAGCACTACCCCCTCTCATCCCGTGGGTGTCGTAAAAGGCGACTAGAATCTCAGCCTTCAGGAGACGGGCAGCAGCGTCTCCTACAAACTTGGCCATACTGCGATCGCCAACCCGCCTGCCAAACGTGGCGATTATGATCTTTTGAGGGAAGCCTATACCCAGCAGTGGGTGTTATGTGGCTGAGACGAAATAAAAAATAAATTATAGAAAACAAAATTAGTAGCCCAAACAAACTTACCTACCCATGAATTATGTTAATTAGTATACTTAATTTTGAGCTATGATAATTGAACTTAACATGTTTCCAGCTTCGTGATATTTTGCTATTTAGTTATTTCACAGATGACTTAAATTTAAGAAGGAGCATTCCTAACATAACTCAACAAGCTTGATCGTTCAGTACCTATTTAACATTAAATGAACTTTAATTTCCCATGTTATGTATCATTACCTTTTTAATCGCTTGGTTTGAAAGATACAACAATATTCAGCATGATAAAGCTATCAATGATTTGATCTTTCGATTTCACGCACAACACTTAATATTCAGACAGAAAGAGCAAGACAAATCGACAGATAGGTCTAATGGAACGGCTAAAAATAGAAGTCTAAATTTAGATAGCGAAAGTAAAATAGCGGCAGTTGATCGATAGATAGACGAAAATATAGTTGCTCAAAGCGTTTTCTGTTTTTAAGTTATTGGGCAGTTTGTAGACGTCAAAATAATATATGTAATTGAAGTTTGTAAAATGTAAGGTTAATTTTACTTGACAACAAAAGCGTATTTCATTTAATACAAAATATTTTCATGGTTTAGAGTGGATGTTTAATAGGATAAACAATTGAATTACGCTGTTAAACTGTTTCTCACTGCTCCTTTACATTATGATCCCATACAAGTGTAATATTTTTAAATCTAGGTCAGACTTATGGAATTTGACGATTTGACGATCAGACAAATATTTGTGTGCCTAAACATGTCGATTTGTCTTGGTATGGGCGTTTAATATGTATATTATGTATGTATTTACAAAAAAAGTATTTAAGTATGTTTATCCGTATCTAGTATCCATAACACGAGCTCTTATTGAAACTTAACGTGGGCTAGATAATTTGTGTAAATGTATGCAATTATTATTATTATGGAATACGGTTTATATAAGACGGCTTATTTCGCCATCCTTACACAGCTAAAGTTTCTAACATCTGAAATTAACACAGATTTTATACCGCATTAAAGTTATTAAATTCCCAGATAGTTAAACACATGCCTATTAAAGTCTACGAGAGGTGATTAATCGGTGGTGATCACGACGGCCATCAACACGTAGTAATCCGACACTACACGCGTAATTAGATACAAAGTTTTTTGGTAGCAACCGTTTACATCGTGTCAGCTCACGAAAATGAAAGGTGCCGGTAATGTGCCACTCGCTATTCATGCACCATCGTATACAATGTGAAATTTAAAAACAAAAGGCGATTCCGTTTCACAACACCTCCTCGTTATTTTTCAACGGACATGAATAAATTTCACACATCAATCGAGATTATGGAGCCGGAATAATATAGCGTTGCAATTGCAACATTATTAAAAAGATATCAGTTTTCGCAAAATAATTGTTCTTCACTTTTGTTTTGCAACGAATGAATGATGTTACACATCACGTCGTATTAGTAACCGCACGTAATACAGTACGAAAGTGCTGGAATCTCTTAACCACATGAATTACGAGACGAGTAAAAGCTAGCACTCCCATTCCGAAGCGAGTAGACCGGTTTCGTAATAGGCACGCGTCTGTTTTTGCCGCTCACCTGTTCGCAGGCGCGCCCTCTATGGCATGCCGATCCACATGCTCGGACGTCCACCCGTATTAACTAATTCACTTTTACTTTCAGGTAGTTCCAGTTTTCCTCTTGGCACTGGCCGTGGGAGCCGAGAAGAAGATCGAACTACAGGACATCGAAGAGGACAATCTGAAGAGCGAAAAGGAAAAAGACTTCGACGACAAATCTGAACCTCGTTCAGAAGCGGGACAGACTTCAGGGCTTCCTTTGGAGTTTTTGAAAAATGGTCTTCTTAGGTATTTCGAAGCTCCGACGCATACGCAGCAACCGCAACAACCACGTTATGTGCAACAATACGCAGTGACGGAACCCCCTGAGCCTCCTGTAACGACAACGAAGGCGCAGTACGGACCGCCCGGTGGTCAGCAGGCGATGGTCGGTTACTTGTCAAACGTACCGATGCAGATTTATCTAGTCCCACAGTATTACAGCGATCAGCCGGACCAGGCCGCCAACTCGCAGCCTGGAGTGCAGTACCCAGCTCCTGGCATCACCCGTATGCCTTACCCTTCAGCACCTGAAGCAGTACAAACACAAACTAATTATATCGAAGTACCTGCATACATGGCACCAACCGGGAAAGCTTACGTACAACAATATCCTTCACCAGTGACGTATGTGAGCTACGCACCCCCACCGACCATGGCTCCTACTCAAGCTACAGTAGCCGCACCGGTATTAACCTACCAACTGCCAGTTGTCCAATACCCAACCGCTCTTGTTGCACCCCCAGTTGTCTCTAAAGGATATTATCAGAACTCCCAATACGAAAACAACGCGGTTGAGGAAACTCGTAATAACGAAGAGGAGCAAAAGCATTACGTGACGCAAACTGAAGCACCGTATACCAAGTCACCTGAGTATCCTCGGTATTATTCTTCAAGAGCGCCTCTTAACGACTACCGACACAGTTCCATATCTGAGCTGCCTCCACCTAATCCATTGTTGTTGAAAGGGGGACCTCCGCATTTGTCTCATATACCTAAAGCTTTGCCAATGTTCCGTCCACTATCCAAACCTGTCTACGCCGGTGCTGGTGGACTCATACATAATGCGTACACTCCGAGACCAAGTGATGCTTACGGTTTACCATTTAAACGACGTCCGAACTCTTTGCTCGATTCCTATATTCCATCTAGTCTTCAGTTTGAATATTTGAAAAGAGGTTACAATAAAGATCCCTTGTCGTTATATGAGGCTTTATCTAACGGTAGACATTTCGGCCATTCGTCAGTCTCACCGAGACACTATGAAAGAGGATTCTTGCCAAACCAGATGTATCATACCGCAGCCGGGGGTGTCACTTATGGCCACTATAAAAGAACTCCAAAAGTGGACAAATCGTCGAAATAAGTCAATATTAACCACCAAATCTTTTAGAGGCTACGCATTTATATAAAGTGTGTTCATAGGATCATACTGAATAAAGCAAAATTTCGATAAGGCTCAAGATGTTACTTTAAAAAAATTAATTCGTATGGTCAGTATTTTATTGTAAGTGTTATTTATAAATAAATCAATTGTTAATGAAGTGTTTTATATTTTAACCTTTAATCTATGAATAGTAATTTCATAGTAATGGGTTCGAGTCCCGTACTATACTTTGTTAACTGCCCGAACTAAACTTTACGAGTACAATGCGTAAAGAATACGTATAGAAGTACCACAGTCTATCTATCCAGAGCAATGGTGCGGGGTTCGCGGGGCGAGAGTAGTGCTAGCGAGACCGAGCTGCCATACGCTCACTCGGGACAATGACATATATGTCCTGTCAAATACTATGAAAGTCTTGTCAAAAGCGGCATGGCCGGGAGGTTTCAAGGGGGTTGTCCCACGTTAGTTCCTTAGTTATACTGTGAAAGTTGTTTTGTAACTGAACATTAGATTACTATGTAGTATAGTATTATAATTAATCTGTTATTCGATCAATCTTTGTTCAAAAGTAAGAATCAAATAATATAATTAAACGAAGAATGATGCAAGAATATAACTTGCACCTATTAAAAAAAACAATTAAAGCTAACATTATAGAGACATCAGGCAGGAGATAATCTATCCATCATTACGAACAACTATTAATATAGGGCTGTCATATCACCTTAAAAATAAGTTGGGTGTTCCATTTCAACTTGACCAAAATATAGGGAAAAGCTAATTTTTTAGAAGTCGTGATTAGCCCCCTAATAATAGTTATTTGTAGTGGTGGGACGTGGGATGTTTCACCCAGTGTCCGTGAAATTCACGGTGTAGTTATACAGGGAACAACAAGCAGTAATAAAGTAAGTAAAAAAAAACTCTTTCAATGACACAACAATGACTGATGAAATACGAATGGTATGATAAAATATTAAAGCGAATAAAGATTACAAACTAATTTTCCTACTGAAGGTTTGTCTACCAAAATATTAAATTGCACCAGGCTGGTAACAAATTAGCTAAAGGCAGTGATTCAATTTAAAAAATAGAGCAAAGCTCTCGTGCACTCCGCGCCGTGGCGTGTGCATTATTGTTTGCCGTAGTATTATCAATGTCTATGGACCTATGTTTTAACTATAAATGGGTAGAAAGTTATCTTTCCTAACGATGGATATTGAAAATAAAAATCTCTCGACTCGCAATGGATCGGACCGTACCCCCCGTACCACCGTACCGTACAAACAGGCGTCCAACCTATTCGCGCTTATACAAAACGGAGGTCCGATACGGATATTTGGACCCACTTTAAAAGTTTTACAGGAGGCCATTTCAATCTATTGTTGATACTCTTAGTTAAATCAATGAAGTTTTTTAGATGCTTCCATTAGTTGTTAACAAATTCATCCAAAAATATAAAAAGGATGTACCTAAAGTATTTTAACGCGAAAGAGGTAAAAATCCATTACAAGACAAAATGTTCAATGCCTCTTAAAGCGAAGTGAGACTATATTCTAGTGTTCCAAAGAAAATTAATGCTGACACTAAGCATTTTTTATTTGTTTTGATAGGCAGAATTTTGAAATTATATCTTTTCATCTAAAAAAGAACTCGAAGAACGGTTAAATCTCGAAGTTATAGTTTTGCATTCATTATATTTCATATAGGGTCGAATACTAACATTCATCACTTCTTTTATACCTACTTATTTAGGACCGAGAAATGCCCTCCGAACACAGACTCCACATAGATGTTGTGATATTTATGGGAACGAATTTAACATCTCTACATTCCTAATACTCGTAGATCAAAACATTGTGGTTATACAATCGATGAAATGAAAAGTAGTCCTATCAAATCTGTTAACAAGTCAGAAGAGTATCTCCGTATTACTAATTGTTTCGGGCATCTCAAGTGATTGCTAAATTCAATTAATATCATTCGAGGTGAAGACCTGTCGGGGCGTCACTGTTCGATCAAAGTGATTTGTTATAGAAATCTTTTACTAATGGCCGTTTCCTTTTATGTCTCATGTTGATATGATGATTGGTTAATATTTTTCGCCTTCGTAATCCATATCAGCTTGAGTGTTACCTACGTAACTACACATAGTAAGTGCATGTGGGTTTCAAGCGGCTTTAAAAACTTCTCTTTTGGAGAATATGGTTTAAAGCAAACATGATATGAACATATTTTGAAGGTGGTATGGTTGAGTTTAGGCTTATTGACTTCAAGTATTTGTATCGCGATTTGTAAAACTTGCGCAATCTTTCCGATATCACACAGAATCTTTTCTTTTTGTGTTAGCCATTTAGAATCATTTTGTATTCTATTATGCCTACGAGTTATAGTATTTTACTAAAGAAGTTTCTTCTGTATTATCGGCGACTACTATCGCCGACCTTACTATCAGCGTAAAGACGAATTTTGTCATCCTCTGACTCTGCGAAATTTGTGGAGCAATAAGTTATTCGCAATTTTTAAACTTACTTTAATATTGCGATGACAGTAGTAGTCTGTTTGGTAAGGAGTTTGTTAAATAAATAGGTAGAAAAAAGTGTTATATGAGTGGAAACTATTAGGTACTAATTTTGAAATACCATTAGGCATAATGATATGAACATTTTGTTGTTCTACTAAGGAAGTTCTCCAACGGGCCTACCATCACTTGTTAGAAACCATCATGTCTTAAGAACGTTTTATTTATTTATTGTACAATAAACACAAAGTTGGGTACAAAAGGCTGGCTTAATACTAAAAGTATTCTCTACCAGTCAACCTTTCGGGAAGCAGAGAACAGCGAAAGCGGTACAAAATACCAATACCAATAGTACAAATTTTTGTTTGCGTTTTGTTTTTATTGAAGTTGTCACAATTTGACACTTCATACTTTGAGCGAAGTCGTCACAAAATTGCCGTCAAACAATAAGCTTACTTTATGAGGTTCATTGTACGAAATAGTATGGTAAGATTGAAATAAATCTGCGCTAAGACATGGCGGTAGGCCTCCTGGTAGTTCAACAATTTCTCTTTAATGGTCGTTTAACGAGGACTCGAGGTGTGGTCCAACGGCAAGTGACGGAGGGCTGACCGCCGCCACTCCAGCTGAGCTAGTTCCGACATGCAGTCACGACTGCGGCGCCATTTTTACCTACATTGTATTTCTAGACTGTACAGCATTTGAAGCCTTCCGTTCACTTGGATCCACTGCCAAGATCCACTTGTTGATCGATGGGTACAATTTTCACATTGTCAATCCACCGAGTGGATCGAAATATAATAACATTTTTATATGCCTGTGATCTAAAAATAACTACAGGATGTTAATACCTATTTAATTAAAATTTTACTAGCTGTAAGTACCAGGATCGCATAGATAACCAGGAGTATTTTTTAGATGATTTGCGAGATTTATGGATGGTGGGATTTGAAAGTGGTTCCACTGTTCAACTGTTGCATGCAGATCATGTCGTCGTGGGTTCGATTCCCATAGGACACATTCTTCGTACATAATTATAATTACATATCGTCACTATTCCTAGCAGGGATAGTTCAATTCATATCCATACCTCAACAACGCCACATTTGGTATTAGTTGGATTTTGTCCGGAAATACACGACTATTTTAAAACAGTACCTATCTAAAAAAATTAAGTTAGACTCAGAATTGTAAGTGAAAAACTTTCTCCTAGAAACATGGGTCGAAATACGAGAACAATTTTTGGACTTGCCATACTAAACCGATCACGTGTTCAGTTTGACTTGTATAGAGTCGAATTTTTTTTTCATATTTCGAGCCGAGTTTCTAGGAGAAAGTTGTTTACTAACCGATTCTGAAACGAACTTAAAATTTTTAGTTACTGATTAAAAATAATCCTGTATAGTGACAGCTTGCCGGCCCATCTCCAACAAATGTCAAATTTGCCCTGCCAATTAATAATAATAATAATAATAATAAAATAATCAAACCACATTAAATACACCATTAACTCACCTCACCCTATAATTTACTTGGCCTTGCCCGTAATTATAGGTAAACCAGCGGATGCTGAGAAAAAAAAACTAGAAAATAATAATAATAATAATAAATATTTCCATACAATCACACCAATTATCTAGCCCACGTTAAGTATCATGAAGAACTTGTGTTATGGATACTAGATAACGGATAAACATACTTATATACTTTTTTTTGTAAATACATACATAATATACATATTAAACATCCAGACCAAGACAAATAGACATGTTTATGCACACAAATATTTGTCTTGTCCGGGGATCGAACCCGGGAAATTGTTTATAGACTTTTACTATCTGCACTGGAAACCAATGCTGGCACATTATATTAGGTCTTTACTTATGAAATTGCCGATTTGTATGAAGATTTTCAAAGAAAGTTCAGAAAAGTCAAAGTCTAAATATTTTTATTCAAATAGACTTATAGATAAACAGTTCTTTCGAATCGTCCAATTATTATTTTTTTCCTACCAGCCATTCAAGACATCTTTTAACTGTCAAGAAGAATGGCCGCAAGAAACATATATATGAGCTTTAACAGAAACAAACAAAAAACAGAAAGATAAATTATATTAAATAAAGTAGTAAATTTTGCTAACAAAAAAAGGAGTAGGTACGTTTCAAGGTATTTTTATCGTATAAGAAACGAAAATAATAATCATAAGTTTATTATTGTTGATCATCATGATCTTAATTTAATATAAAATCAAGCAGATTATAATCACAGAAGAAGTGAGGTTCTCTAGAAGTGTAAGAAATCGGAAATTTCATAAAAATACCTATTATGTTTTTTCTGTCGTTCCAAGTTAAATCATCAAACGAAACATGTACGAGTAAGCGGCAACATTTAACTATGAATTATAATAAATTGAATGTGCTGTGAACAATCCAATCTCTCTCCAAGGAAATACAAGATTGATAGTGCTATACTGGCTGAAGAGACAAATCAAAATCAATCAATCACTGTTACTGTTATGTGATTTACAGTAGCAGATGAACACGATCGAACAAACATTTGTTAAGTATATCGATCATATCATTTCGTATCGATTGGGACGAATGATAAATAAGTAGGAAGCGAAGAAATCGGTTGGTGTAATCGGAATGCTGGCCCTTTATCTACAATGGGATCGAGAATTACATTTCACGAGATATAAATGTTCACTGTCGAAGCTTATAGATAAGCATTTTGTATGCACTTTGGTTCAGCGAGCTTGTCTATCTATTTATCTTGGTCGTTATAAAAAATTTTGCTCCATTTTCACCCGGACAGACAATTTTTTATGACTTACGTTATAGAAAACTTTACCATTTATTTCCAAGGAGTGTTCAGTTTATAGTTTTCGTTTATTTAAGATGTACATAATAAGTACTTAGTGCATAAGTATTAGGTATCAACTTATTATACCTATACCTTGGAAAAGACAAAAATACCTGGATAAACGTGGATTCATTGTACTGTACAGGAAAAATATAACAATGTTTGCTGGTCAGTCCTTAGTCATATAAAACAGCAATATTTTCCTTAAAAAAAGACTGGGAGACTCCTAGCCTTCATCATACCTGATGTTAAGTATTGATAAGACTGAAGATGGAAGCGAGCCTCTCCCGGAATCCTCAACCACTGAGGAACTGGCTATCTTATCTCTAACTGCCGGAATACAACAATGCTGAAAACATTATTGTTATGGCGTCAGATAAGATGGTGTAATACAAATATGCACCCCCCTCTGGGAATCGAAACCGGGACAACTGGGTCTGATACCGGTGGTTGTTACCACTAGACCACAGGTGCGGTTATTCTTAATAGTTTATTTCAATCAAGTTTTAATTTTCAAGCATATTGGAAGAGCTATTATTTTTTTACATAAAACCGTAACAAGTCTGTATCTACGGACAATTACAGCTTTTTTATACTCAAATTACTTAAAGTAATTGACTATAAAAAAGCTATTTACTCGTATGGCGTTTAGTTAAATCAATACTGCTTATATTGTAACTGTAAGTGTCCGTAAACGTTTTTTTTGTTTACTTAACGTCTGAGGTTACGTTTGAGGCGTTTTACTTAATAAAAATTCGACAAACGCGTTGCTGAAGAAATCTTTTAGAACTATTTTGCAAATGTAAACAGCGCCCTCTTTTGGATAACATAAACACTATTTGAAACCGGTACGCAGACCCATCGATTGAGTCAAGTGTGGTTTTACTTTCACTTGAAGCAAAATCCTAACGTACCTAGTTACTCGTAGATTCGTAGTGCAAGGTATAGAGGGCAGTAGAAGGTATGTCGATCGCCTCTGTGAGCTAGTGGCAGGCAACACCACCGGTAGGACATTTAGAGGTCTCGGATTGGATTCCCAGTAAAGGATACAGAATATTTTAGTTGATTCCTTTGGTGGTTCTTGGGCTAGCCTAGATATAACATGGCAGCTATCTAGGCAAGACTTCTTGTTGACTTGACAAGACTTGTTAGCTAACAACCACCATCTTATATGGCTGCCATCACAACTACAATTTTGTCAGCAATGTTGTGTTCCCATAGTTTAAAGATAGTTCCTCAGTGGTTGAGGATTTAGGGAGCAGCGCGATTCTACATTATAGCCATATCATTACTTAACATTAGGTATGATGAAAGCTTTATGATTTTTTAAATTTTATGCTTATTTTTATACTTATGATAAATTTTAAATAGAAAAATATTGGCCACAAGTGAATTCTCAGATGGGACTCGAACCCACGACCTTTGGAAATCCGGTCCAATGAATAGAATAGAATAGAATAGAATAGGATTTATTTCATAATTTTTAGTACACAGTATACCACCTTAAAATATAAGCACTTAATTTACAATTTTTCTAATGAGGATTGCACCATCCAACCTCAACGACAACTACCACTTTAACGGTGCAAAATGTAGGTATAGGATTTAACAACCATAAATCAGTTAAAGTTAATTGGTGCAACTTAGTTAACTTAAAATCTATTAACAAAATATACGATAAAAAAAAAGATAAATAATGATTATCTATTGGCGGTACACTAACAAAAAGTTCTTTACCTTCCGTGCTAGTCAAGACTGTGTTACGGCAAGGTAAGGATTCTCGTTTTACAGTAAAACCAACTATAGCTTAAAGAAATAATGACTATTTTGTCATACACTCGTATATTTGAACACAACAATGTGGTTTTACGTAAACACGTAGTAAACGCAAAATCTTCAGATAAGTGGTGCGATTTACAACTAGTATGATTAAAACATATTTTATTGTACTATTTCTTAATGTCGATAATATGTATTTTAGGATGAATTGTGCATTGGTGACTATTATGCACTTCATATGCTGAGTGAACCAATTAATTACATTATTTTAACATGATATGAGAAAAAAATTATTATTAGATACTCACACCTGCAAACAACCAAACAAAAAAAAATATAATCTTGAAAACATTATGTGCACACAAATATAGACCCAATATCTATTTGTAGTAAACTCAAATATAATGAATAGAGATATCTAAAGATAAATAAAATAGGTAAATATTAAAATTAAGTAAAACATGTTTTATAAAATATTAAGACATAAACATACTACATACATACCACATAATATAAATAAATAAATAAATAAATAATAACATTAATATACCATTAACATACCTGTATTATACTTTCAGTCCGTTAGTAAACCCAACCCTTTAAAATCTCATCCAGAACACCTCTACAAACAAATCTTGTTAAATCGTATATGGGCTTGATCTTATTAATGCGATTGTATAACAGTGGAGCCAAAAAATAAGAGAATAAGATGCAATGCTCTAACCACTGAGCTCAGCTTCAAATGATGAAAGCTATAAAGCGTTTCCCCGTGGTATGTAAGAAAGTGGAGCCCGTGGCGCATTGGTTCGCGCGCTTGGCCTGCGATTGTTGAGATTAAGCAACTTTCGCAATGGTCGGTCACAGGATGGGTGACCAAAATTTATTGAAAAATTTAAATTATCTAGAGTTCCCTCGTGATTCGGAAGGCACGTTGAGCAGTTGATCCCGGCTGCATTTGCTGTCGTTAAAACCCACCAATTCGCATTGGGCCCTTGTGTTGGATCTAGGTCCATCCTCCTTATCCTCCATAAGGAAGGCCAGTGCCCCAGCAGAGTGGTGACATTAAAAATGGCTGATCACGAAGCGTTTTCCCGTTGTAGATAAGAAAGTCATATACGAGCTATTTTGACCGGGAAGTCATTAAAAATTACATAAAACCTGTCTGAATTGATTACTTCCTAATTATAAAGGAGCAGTAGGTTTACTACCCTCTTTAAGCACTAAATTTCCCTTTTAAATCGTGTGTGACCAATTTAATTCCCATACAAAATAGCGTTCCAAAGTTTGATAATAGATATATTCATCTTTTCATTTATGCCTTTACATGTATAAATGACAATTGCATAGCCTTGTTACAATTCATTAAAATAATTACATATACCTACCACTTTTGTTTATTACTCTGAGTCACTCTTAATGAGAATCATATCGCATTATATCGACAGTAGCTTTCTAAATTAACGTGTAACAGAATTATTAGCATTGCAGATAAATGTGTTTAGGTCTGCTAATTATATAAGTCTGTGAGTTTTGAATTTCTTGATACTAATCTGTGGCGTGATTTCTAACCTTTGTTTTAGAGGTTCTCAAAAGTTGCGCTCATTTCATTTTAATTACACTGGTTTGTTGTCGCTAAGCACTTTTTACTTTCAAAAGTTGCCTAGAAAGATATGGACTGGACTAAGTACCTAGTCTATTAAATGTGGCACTTTTTAAGGCCCTCTGTAATGTAAATTTAAGGGATATCGATGACGCCCCCGCGATGCTGCCTTTGCTGAGGTCGGCATGCCCACAGATTAGTTAAGTAGTTATTTCGTAAGCATTGCCGTTATCAAGTACTATGTTTTTAACTAATTAACGACTTCTAAAGTTCTAACTATGACGACCTGTTTGGCGCGGCGTTCGGGTTAAATCCAGGGGCTATATTCTCATGCAATCGAAAGAAGTTTCAATTTAGACATTTTTCTGAAGGAAAGTTCTTCGGATTTGACGACCTGTTTGGCGCAGGGGTACTAACCCCGCCTTCTGCGCTAGATGTCCCGGGTTCGATCCCCGGACAAGACAAATATTTGTGTGCATGAACTGGTCTATTTGTCTTGGTCTGGGTGTTTAATATGTATATTATGTATGCATTTACAACAAAAAAGTACCTGTATAAGTATGTTTATCCGTTATTCAGTAGCAACACAAGTTTTTCATGATACTTAACGTGGGCTAGATAATTGGTGAGATATGTATGGATGATGTATGTATGAGTATGGAAATATAAAAAAAGTAGGGAACTAAAATATTTTTCGAATGAAAAATAAAACAAATTATTTGGTCTACCAACAATTATTACATTTGTTACAAAATTTCTGGTATGTTTTAATTTCATAGGTGTTTTTTACCTATGAAATTAAAACATACCAGAAATGTTTAATATATAGAGACAAGGTGAAGACAGAGGAAAAGCTATATGCCTGATTAAAATAATTTAATTACAACCGAAGGAAAATAAATTGTTTTTTCTGAAGAGAGCCAGATATTGAATATGGGTTAACAAGGACGACCCTCAAGTAATAATACTTTCTTTGAAATTTCATAAGTATTTTAATAGGAAATTAATTTAATTAATTAATTTAATTAATTAATTAAATTAATAAAATTAATCACGATTATTCGTAACGTAGAACGTAAAGAAATAGAAATGAAGAGTTTGGGAAAAGTCACTATTCTCATCTAATTTTTGTAGATTCAAAGTCATAATTCATAGTCATCTGTTAACATAAAACATCCTCTTTAAGTCACTATTTCACAAAGTCACTTTGGGACAAGTTGCCCACTAACGCCCGAGTTTGATAACCATTTCGAGAGATAGTTGCCTGAGCTATTTTTGTTAATATGACCAAAATAACGACGTTTGCTAGGTAACGAAATCAGTATCTTTGGCAACTATCCCAGATAGCCCTATCTATCGCTAGAGATAGGTTATTAATTTCGCCCGTAAGCCTAAAAGCTCAAACGATAATCCAATCGAATCTATAATTTGTAGTTGATTGCGTAAGGTCGCAATCTGGGTGCAATTAAGTGAGATCGACACTCAGACAAACAGTTATTAATAATGCATACGTTAGCGGGTTGTTACACCCGAATTCATGCGTGCAACAAGATGAATGTACCGTATCAATAAACTAGTCAGTACCTCAGTCTGTTTTTTTTCCTAGGATTCTTTTACAAACTGTAAAAAGTTTGTCTTGAATTTTTATTTGAAGCTGAAATAAAATTATATGAATACATATTTTTTGGCCATTGAAGCCATTCAAGGATATAAGTTATGAATAAAAATAAAAACGGTGAGCCAATAGTAGAAAAGAGTGCAGTACTTACCTACTAATAAAAAAAAGATTTTAGAGCCATTCGAAATAAAAGTGTAGGTACACCTATAGTTAATAGCATTAACCTAGTGTTGTATAAATAAATATTTACTTAGTGACACGATAGTACGCAAAATTGTATTATTAAAATAATAAACATGAAACACATAAAAAAGTATACAAAGATCTTTTACTGCAGTATCACAGCTCAAGGCTAGCCTAGGCTATCGTCGAAGAAAATATACTAGAAAAAAGCAACTAGTCTCATGTCGCCCTGACGGGATCCAGTCAGGGCGACATGAGACTAGTTGTTTTTTTCTAGTATATTTTCTTCATTAATATTTATCACACAAAAATAGCATTGTAAAATGCAAAATAAAAAATTTATAAATAGGCTATCGTCAATATGAGATACTTCATCCACTATTTACTATGACAGGTGTGAGAAAAAAGTGAAAATCAGTGCTCGCGGCGCGCGCGCACGTGCGTTCAACTCGCGATGCTGCGTCTGCCAATCAAGCACAATGCACACGTTATACTTTTGTAAACAATAAACCATTTTTATGTCATTCAAATTTTCTTAAATTCCTTTCACGTACATCCAACAGAACGTCACCAGGGGTCAGGATTTCGGTACATTAGTACTACAGAAAGGAGGAGCTTGCATGTCTCAGACAGGAATGGCGCCATACAGTCCTCACTAGTGTCGATAATTATGCAAGAAAGCGTCTAGAAGACCATGACGCAAAGCGCATAGTACGGAAGACTCAACCAAAGCCTTCCTACACCTACAATTTCAATACTTCTGACCAGCTTTACTGTCTGTAATCGTATATATAAGTCAAAGTTTTGCAAGTCACATTCGAGCCTATCACAGTGATTAGATGAATTTTTAGAAGTCGCCGTTGTTGCCGGATACAGTGAGAAGGACATGATGATGACTACAGAAACGCTTCTTTTATTATGAGCGACTTAAGAGCTCCTGAAAGTCAAAGTGTAAAGTCTGATGTGCTAATTCTTTACTGACTTTTTTTAAAACTAGCATGGTAGGTGGCGCTTTCTTTCATAGCATGTTTTAGTCAGTATTATTATCTCAAGTATAAAATAATTCATTAATCAATCATAATTAATATCACAGAATACTAAATAGTACTAATATTATAAATACGATGTGTTTGTTTGTCATTTCTTCACACCTTAACTAAGCAACCAATAGACTTGATTTTTCAAGACGATTGGTCTTGAAAAATCAAGTCGATCTCTTTTGACTTATGATAGAGTTAGTTAAAAGTACGGAGAGTGACATAGGCTTTTTATCCTGATATTCCCACGGGAACGGGAACCACGCGGGGGGAACGCGGGCGGTCGCAAATTTTTTATCAACTTAAAAAGAGACTTACACAAACATATATATAAAGTGAAATAGAGAGTTAACAAGTTAACAAAAATACTCATAAAATAAAAACTACTGGGTCAAACTGAATCCAAATTTCATGGGACCAAATGGCAACTATTACGCATCGACACCAAATAATCAGCCGAGATGACTGATTATTTGGTTGAAAAAAGTTGCTAGGACTAATTTAATGATTATAAAAAAATACAGATTTGTATTTTTTTCTTAATAAATAAAGAAACAATAAAAAGTTACGCAAATCTCGCGAGATGTCGAGAGATTGCTAAGAGTCACGGCACGGCTTCATCCATTAATTTAAAATAAAAATCACGGGAGTTTTTTCTCTCTAATATTGCTACCGTTGCGTGTTTGTCAAGTTTAGTTTGGGCCTATGTGCAGTTTATTATACTCTGTGTTTTAATTTATGTAAAAGTGAAATTATGAGATAACTCAAAATACAATAATTAAGTAATTATCGATCATGCCAATTAGAAAGATTATTTTGTTATAAATCAATATTTTTTCTTTAATTTTAAGCATTATTACACTACCAAAATTATACACTCAAGTATTCGGTATTCGGCCGAATGTTAAAATAGTGGAATATTCGTTGCAAATCTAGTAATTATCGTTTACCCGTGTCCTACGATAGCAGGTACTCTTCAAGTAATAAGGAACATAGTATAAAAATCAACAAATGTATCGTTACAATATATTGAGTAACTTTCGAATAGTTAAACTTGCACTAAGTCGCTAATGTTTGTAATGTTATACTGACGATACATAATACGTTTTTTTTGCTAATCGTGTATCAGTTTCCACCTTTTACTTGTCAATGTCAACAATACGAAGGCTAACTCTAATTACGATAATTATTGTAGATTACCTACATAAAATCGCTATACCTCTGACCCTGCGCAAGATTTCAGAGAATTCTTATTCCATTTTTATGAGGCATAAGCTTTCGGCTTACGATTGTGAAACTTAAGCAAACTTAACTTTCGCAATGCACTTATCGGGTTGGTGACAATAAATATCATCAATACTTCATGTTTCGATGAAATCACTGTGAACTAGGTTAAAAGTTTGGAATCTATTGACTCCGATGACCGATGACGATTAAGCAAGGGCCAGCGTATTTTGTAATAACCTAACTGAAAAAAATTGCTACTTAGCAATAAGGCCGCCTTTTGTGTGTTTCCTTTTACTGTCTTTTTGTGAGGTATGTGCACCTTTTATATACAACATCCTAATTAAGTGGGTGTTTTATTTTAATCGATTATTAAAGAAACATTTTTACAAAAAAAAATCTAATGTGCGGATATCTCTGTCCTTGATGAAACGACGCTGACTAGCAGCGTAGAAAAGTAAATATATATAGAAAATATAGGCCGGTCCTCATAAGTATCGGTAGCTCAATGATCTGGGCCCGTAGACAAAGTAACATCGTTATGTAGCGAAACGATAATTCGATTCGTTATTGTCTATATTCGCCAATTAACTTGCGGTAAGACCACGTGATTTAGCGCAGCCTATGCCAATCCGCCAATCCCATACATTTAATTCTTTTCGAACTTCGTTATCGTTTTTCAATTGTTACTTTGGCTAGGGGTGCAGTAGGCCTAGCACTAATAACTTTCGAGGTGGTATCGAGGAAGTAATGTAAATAAATGTTTAAGATATTGAGCAGAGTTCCTAACGGACGTAAACGAAACTACATTTTCCTATAAATTTTTTGACATTACGTGCTCGATACTTACTCGATACTATTTCGATGGTTATTCGTGCTAACCCCACAGAGTATATTGGGTTGGACACTCAAAGTTTGCAGTTTTGACTATCTGAGCAATACGGAGACGAGTTGAATTTTCTAGATTATTTTCTAGTTTTAAAATTGTCACATAAATATAGGATTGCCATAAATAATAAAAAAAAACAAAAAAAAACTCCAAAAGAAGTAAATTGTACCATAACAAAAGCTACGCAGTTTTATCTCAGTCCAATCTATTTTTCAACCGGTCATTGATAGGCGGCACTCACCTACACGGACGGTGGAGATTACAAATATTGGCAAATACAAATACAAATACAAATATAATAATTGTTTCATGAGTAGATGTATACATGGTGTTATAGTAAATAATTAGTAACATCATGAACCCCGTTAGGGCACTACAATTTTTATGCTTAAGTATTTAAGATGGTGCAAACATTCTGACCAACTTTTACATAAAATAGGTACTTATTTATGAGTTATGTTTGGCGGACAATAATTGAGTCCGTGAACTCGAGTTTTCGGCAAAATTTGTCATCTCTATTGATTATATGTATTCACTATTCACCAATAACCTCCGATATAACTACCGATTATTATAATTTATCGGAACCGAAATCGTAAATTTTGTAAAAAGTTTCTTTCGAATGCGAGGATATTTCTCTCATTGATGAAACGACGGTGGCCAACACCGTAGAAAGGTGAATATAGTAGAAAAAAATCGAAAAGAAACATAGGTCTCTGTAGCGTAATTGGTTAGTGCATTGGATCGGATTCCCATGAGGCAAGTAGCTTTTTTCTAGTATAATTTCTTATTAAATATTAAACGTACTCTTTCTTACTTCTTTCTTTTTTTCAGTGGCTTAAGTTTTGAGTAATACCAAAACGAAATTGTTTAAGTTTTGTTTTTCATTACAGATAAATATATATTTATGTTTACTTATCTTTATGTAGAGTGCAATGACATGTATACACTTCACAACCTTATCGCATTGACGCACACGAAAAAAGCTCTCTGTCCACAAATGTCATTCAATATTGTAATGTGACAAGGTTGCTTAGTGTTTCTATGCCATTGCACGTGATTGTACATATCGTTTAAGACATAAGAATGTCTAAGTATCTGGTTAATCTTGTCAATTAGGCTTTTCTTACTATATACTATTTGATTGGTGGTAGGACTTGTTGTAAGTCCGCCTGTCTAGCTACCACCATCTTATCTAAGTCTGGCGCCATAACAACAATGTTTTCAGCATTGTTGTGTTCCGGCAGTTAGAGATAAGACAGCCAGTTCCTCAGTGATTGAGGATTCCGGGAGAGGCTCTCTTCCAGAGCCTCTCCCGGAATCCTCAGCCTTATGAATACCTAACACCAGGTATGATGAAGGCTAAGAGTCTCCCCCGTCATTCATAAAAAAAAACTATTGAATGGCTAAAGCAGCACTTTTGTTTACTGTAACTTTTTTCATGTACTACCACTGTTACCTACCTATATCTGCGAATAATTTAATTAAATTGAATTGTTTTAGTCTATTTTTAGTGAATTTCAGATAGTACAGTAGCATTTAACCTTGCCATCTCATTGATTACGGTCAGTCAACAGGGCAACGGTACGCCAAACGGGCCTTTTGTGAATGCTCTGAATATTAATGAAGAGGCGACAATGCGTCGGCAGGTCAGAAATAATAATATAATAGAGTCTGGTCTTCGGTCTGCTTATTTGTATGTAAACTAATCATAACCTATTCTTTATTATTGTCCTTATTAAGGTTATTTCATTAAACAAAGTTAACTATACTATGGGGTAGAAATTACAATTTAATTCGCAGGCTCAGCTACCCGAAGTGCATCGATATGGCCTCCGACACTAAGTTGTGCCACTTGATCTCATTTTGAGCGACTTGTTCCCAGTTGGTTATTTGAAGTTCGCTTAGGATCTTTAGACTTCGTCGATTCATCGATACCTGGGTCGTCCAACCAGCTTTTTGCCACCCGGTCGAAGAAATTGATTGGTTCAAAAAACTAAATTAAATTAACTAAAGCCAGGGATTCCATATTTTTTATTGTGATAATGTCTACTATAACAAGTATGATTTCTTACTAAGAAAAACCCACGATTTTTTCATTATGAAATTTTAAAAGCTAATATTTTTTTTCCCGAGACTGTATTCTGCAATTTGATATTTTGCAACACATTTTGGAATTAAAATGCAAAAGATCGGTCATAGTGACTTGTTAAATTATGTAATGTCTTGCAAATCCTTACATTTATCACCAATTTTGCTAGTCATGTCCATAACATTGACAAAACAAGCATGTCAGTGAACTGACCAAGACATACACCGATGTAGTTTGATTACTGTTTTAAGCTACTAGTGATTCGCTACAGCTATGCATATAGGTACAATTATAAGCTACTAGTGATTCGCTACAGCTATGCATATAGGTACAATTAAATTTTAGTCGTTATATTTTTTTACTTGAGATTTTTAAACAAAGTTCCATCTAGAATTTCATCTTTTCGGGTCATTTCGTCAATATACTCTCAACAAATATTTTCATACAAACATCCTTGGCAAACTATGAGCATAATAAAGAAATTTAATATTTTCTGAGCTATTCATATGATATATTCTATTCTTCAATTATACGTAAGCGACTATTGACTTTAAATTACAAAATTTACTTATATTTTCTCGCCTTCTTTATTAAGGCGGTACCCTGACCGAAAGTGGCGCCGCGTTGAATTTTTTTAATATCGTAATTCTAATTCACAATTTTAATAAAACTTTACGTGGAATGTTTAGAGCCCATTGTCTTGTATTTTTAGAAGGTATCGCTACATCTCGTCATAGTCATTCGTAGAAGTAGATAGCAAATGTGTCAAAAACGGCCACTTTTAGCAGTTTTGCTATCTACTTCTAGCAGTGACTACGAGGGAATGTAATGATACCGTCTAAAAATACTAGACTATGGGCTGTAAAAATTCCACGTAAAGTTTTATTAAAATTGTGAATTAGAATTACGATATTAAATAAAATTCAACGCGGCGCCACTTTCGGTCAGGGTACCGCCTTAAAACTAAACTGCTGTTATTTGTTATACCTAATTACAGTTACATTTTACATAACAAAATCACAGATTAAAATCTGCTAGTAATACAAGGCAGGAAAAGCAAACTGTAACTTTGAAAGTGAAAATATTTTAGACAGAAGTCATTCCATTAAAGCAAGCTTTTACAATTACCTGCAATTATTTAGATTCCATCTACAATCTCTTAGAAACCAGTAACAAAAACATTCTCACTACACACAACTATTGAATAACTTTTTAATTTATTATGTTTTAGAGGCAACATTTCTTTAGCAAAGTTGCTTGTTCATATTTTTGTCTGTTCAAACTTTCAAAATCTATCACAATCCCTTTCAAAGGATTTGTAATTGTGATTGTGATTTAAGTATGGAATTTATTTATTTATTATTTATTACACAAAACAGATTACAATTAATGCTATAACATATTACTACTGAATTGTGTAACCTCTAGACGCAATCCCTTTTAGAACGAATGATTTTTTTTAATAATAATAATAATAATAATAATATTAAATATTTCCATACAATCACACCAATTATCTGGCTCACATAAGTTTTAAGTATCATGAAGAACTTGTGTTATGTTATGGATACTAGATAACGGATAAACATATTTATATACTTTATTTTGTAAATACATACATAATATACATGTTAAACATCCAGACCAAGACAAATAGACATGTTCATGCACACAAATATTTGTCTTGTCCGGGGATCGAACCCGGGACCTCTGGCTCAGAAGGTGGGGTTAGTACCCCTACGCCAAACAGGTCGTCAAATGACACTTCATTTGACACTTCTCCATACATTTGAAAATATTTTCGTCTGTCAATTTGCTTAAACAATTCAATTTCGTTCATTCAATACCTTTCAAAACGCGTCCCGATCACTATCCCTTTCAAATGTCAAATAGTGACGGTCTGAAGTATGTTAATATCTTCGAAATGATGAATTGAAAGGATAAATATTAAACAAGAAAATATACTAGAAAAAAACAACTAGTCTCATGTCGCCCTGACGGGATGAGACTAGTTGATTTTTTTCTAGTATATTTTCTTGTTTAATATTTATCACACAAAAATAGCATTGTAAAATGCAAAATTCAAAATTTATAATGAATTGAAAGGAATTGCGATAGATTTAAAAATTAAACAATTAGCCCCCGATTTAATTTAGATAGTTCTCTGTGTTCACGGAATATCAAAGTTACAAATACTGAGTTCTTAGTGAGTTTTCTCATCTTACTTGCTTACGCCGCAGTTTGCGAATTGAGTTTAATTCTCAACCTTATTCCCATTGCATTAAGGCTAACTGTCAAAATTTTACTCTCACGCGATGGTAACGTTAGGACATTTTCAAACTCGCACTAAGTAACCCTCTGTTGTTACTTTGCGGTAGAGGCAGTAAGTTAACATACAACAATTTATGGTAAATTTTAAATAGAAAAATATTGGAAAAAATTAACTCGGCCACAAGTGAATTCTCAGACGGGAATCGAACCCGCGACCTTTGGAAATCCGGTCCAATGCTCTAACCGCTGAGCTACCGAGACTTGTAGTCTTGTAGTAGTGACTTGAAATTTACCATAAGTATAAAAATAGCATTGAAAAATGCAAAAATTACAAAATCATACAACAATTTATTTCAGATTATAATTTGCAATCCGTATAAGTATAGAACAAAAAAAAATTAAGCCTTGAACTTGAATTTTAAAATCTATGGCAATCCCTTCCAATTCGTCATTTGAAAGATATTTACATACTTAAGAGTGTCACTATTTGACATTTGAGAGGGATTGTGATCGGGACGCGTTTGGAAAGGTATTGAATGAACGAAATTGATCTATCTAAGCAAAGTGACAGACGAAAATATCTTTCAAATGTATGGAGAAGTGTCAAATGGAGTGTCATTTAAAACATCATTCGTTCCGAAAGGGATCGCTACTATAAGTTAAACAATCCCATAAATCACTATCACAATCACAATACGTCAATACCTTTGATAGGGATTGTATAGATTTTCAAATTAGACAATTAAGGTTCAGGTTGTGACCACTTCAACCTTGACGCTATATAGGTAAATAAGGGTTAAATGAATGGCTACAACTGGAGCTTAGATTAGAGAATCCAGAACAGGGTTTATTATGACTATATCTGGGTTATCCAACTCTATTGCTGTTAAAATGATAGGTTCACAGTGCAATGGAGTAATTCTTTGCAAATTCTTTATAATTTTCTTGGTGGACGTCTTTGTTGGTTTGTCTGTATGAGAAATCACACCAGCTGGCTTCGTTTCCCTGGACCGTCTTAATCAAGTAATGGGCCATGGTGTAATGATGTGAAACCATTTGTTTCACTTTGTATGCGAGACAGTCTTTGAAGTTAAATAACTTTAATGCACATTTGCTTGGTATTTTTATGTAGATCATAAAAGTTAAAGTAATAGGTATACGTTATAAATCGAGCAACAAAAAAAAACAGTAAGAGAGAACCAAAAATACTTAGTTATCAAATGTAAAATTTTTGTAATTTTAATAATAGGGGTTAAAGTATGAAATTGCCGATTTTTTTCTTACACTTCTAGAGAACCTCATTAATTCTGTGATTAAAAGGTACATCTATTGCTTGATTTTATATTAAATTAAGATCATAATAATCAAGAATAATTAATCTCATGGTTATTATTTTCATTTCTTATACGATAAAAAATACCTAGAAAGGTTCTCCTTTTTTGTTAGCAAAATTTACTACTTTATTTAATATTTAATATACGTAAGGGTATTTATGAATAATTTATAAATTATTCATAAATTTTGAAATAACAATATAGCGTTAAATTGCTTAGTCTTCAAACAATGATTGTACATTAAAAAATGGTGGCATTAGCACTTGCGGTAGCAACTATAACAAAAATTGTTAGTATGGAAAACGAACTTTCTTTGAAAATTTTCATACAAAGGCAATTTCATAGTTAAAGACCTAATATTTACAGTTGCCAATTTAGTATTTTCGTAGGGACAATAATGGATGAAAAGTTATATTAAAGAAGCAATGATTTATTTGCGGCAACTCGTTTTTTACCTTACAGCGTATATTAACGATGCAAATAAAACATTTATATAATATGAAAATGATATAATTTTCATTTATCTTAATGAAATATTCATATCATTGTGTGTGCAATCATTACAATTATGCTGTCATCAAAGCGGATATGTAATTTTATGATGACTTGGAGTTATGCACTTGCTCATAAGACTCGTAACACAGTTGACTTAATTAAAACTTAATTGGTCTCTAGTGTTTTTAATGAAGGTAACTGGGTCAACGTTTCCTTCTGTGTGAAGTGTCATACATAATACATATTGTTACGCACTTGGGGACAGCCGTGTTTATTCAACACCCACTGCCTCCAAGATGCGGTCTGCTCAGCTAGCTCAGATGGGCACGAGACTCATGGGAGTGTGCGTGGGTTCTACCTTGATGGCTGTTACACTCGGAAAGAAAATATTGAGATTAGCTCACTTAAAGGTTCTAATTCTTACTTCTAAAGAGGGCGCCACCAACACAGGAGTGTTGGAATAAATCAAACAAAGTGATACATTTCTGACAAAAATTCTATGTATATTGATGTTAAACCACTGTCATTATTTAAAATTACAAACAATTCTTTCTAAACATTATTAGCAGAAAACGTGGGCACTGTTAATAAAACTCATTAAAATTAAAGAATAAAAGTTACATGTGGGTACTCAAAAACACATGGTAAATTATTTGGTCATGACCTGTGGAAACAAGAATCAGTGGAAGCGTCCTTCCATGAATCTATTCTGAAGCTAAATGTACAATCCTAAGTTACTTCTATATTAAAATTACATTAATACAACTGTTTTACATGTCGATGAAATTCTCAAACAAAAAGTACACAAAAACATACGGAGTTCGTTGTTAGCTTACGCAGCCATCCTCCAAGGTGTTGGTGCACTCACTCTCCCATGCATCAGAGGAGAACACTTCTACATTCTGTGGCCTGAGACGAGACACACTGCATCAGGGGGACATGTGCATCAGCCCGGGGAAAGTTGTCAGAAATGCAAATAAAATAACTTAATTTCTGAATTAAAACAAAGGAGCGGCTCTCTGAAACAAAATAAGAGAGCACACGATAATTCTCAAGAAGTTCCACCATGAAGCGTGGGACTCCAACCAAGACGAAACGGTATGAAAAACTCACCTGCCGCTCCATATTAAAATTCTTGATTCATATAAAAAATATATATTGGCACTATGCCATATCTTGGATCACCACCTCATCTCCAACAACGGATCGGACGATCCCAATATAAATTTCTGCTTCCAATATTTTATGTCGTATCGACCGACACCGAGGATCGAAAAGAAAGGCAAGTCACCGTCACCGGCGACCATAGACGAGCCGAACCAAAGACAATGATATATTGTTCCAGAATTTTCCACAAAAAGAATTTAGATTTTTTATTCTACAACTAATTGAAATGTATTTTAATAAATACAGAAGACATACTGAAAGTAAATTAAACCATTACAATATTAAAAAACATTAGACAATAGCAATAAATATGCAATGAGTAACTTTCACAAAGACAGCAAGTTGTGATTTATAACATTAAGTTATTGCCTGTTACGAAACGTAAAACGTCAGATGTCATGTCATTCGCTGTCAATGTCAAAGTCACTCAAAACAATAACACGTAGTTGTTATTGTGAAAATATTGAAAACAACAAAATATTACGGAATGAATGCTAAAACTTTAGTAAATACGTGTAATGAATGATTCTGCAATGAAATAGCTCGGTGCGCAAGGAACCTACGGTTAGTAACACTAAAATCAGTGCCACAAAAGAATGGTAAACAAAACACTATCGTGTCCGGGGCGACGGTGTATCCCGTGGTCTGTTCTTGGCGTCGTTGATGGTGAATTCAACACAGGGCCTGAGCCCAGTCCTGCGAATAGACCACCAGACACACCCTCACTCCAGTCTCGAGAGTGAAAATACCACGGTTGCGTATTATACACGCAACATACCCCCCTCACAAGAGCGAAGACGGGCGTGTGAAACAAAGGCCTATTCGCTGAAACAAGACAAAAAGTTAACATTGTACAACAACAACTAAACAACAACACCAACAGCATACCCCATTTTAATGATCCTAGTGGCTGTCGATCACTAGCGACCCAAGTGGAATGTTCTCTGAATTCTCTACAAATATTCTTGTCTCCAAAGACTATAAAGCTATCACTTCTATTTAATGTTTTTTTTTTTTTTATTTATTTAAATCCTATTAAAATAAAGGAATAAAACCTTAAAAATATTTCTTAAATTCCTAAGCATGCATCTAGCATCCTACTTGAGTGAGGATAATACCCTAAATCCTTAGTGTGTTTAAACATATTCTATTCTGTAAGTGAACACCATAGTGAACTTATTCTAAACACGATGTTAATAAACATCATTAAACTCTCATAAAGAGTGATGTTAATAAACATCATTAAACTCTCATAAAGAGTGTTGAAATTAAATTCTCTATTTCTTACAGTTTGTTGATTCACAATACTGTTTTAGAATACATAACGTGAGAAACGTTGTTAACTCATTACGAGTGTTGAAAAGTTTATATACTACTACTGTACTAATCCTAACTAATAAGTGTGGAGCGAGATACGGGTCAAGAACAAACTAACATTACATCTATCTATCATACCAAAGTTCCTAAAATATGTCGACTAATAATTTTGAAATATGCACACTCACTTTCACTCACTCTTCTTTCACACCCTAGTCAGCTTGTTCTCATCCCCCATCTCACTGCGCAGCTTATTTTCCTATCCTAGCTTATCTATATCTGATTCCAGCCTTAAATCTGCAGGATTAATAGTCACTGCAAGACGACCAGTTCTTGTAAATGAGGAGAGCTTAGCTCGCATCTCATCCACTTTTCTCAAATTCTTATGACCTCTGACTAAGAGTTCATATTTTAATTCATCACTCAACAAGTGATAAAAATTCATTTTCACTGAAGCCATTTCTAACAATGAAAGATTCTCAAAAAAAAAAAACAAAGATAAGCGAACACTAACCTCGATATCCGAGATACCAAATGATGAACAACGACGGACGGAGTCACCCTCCAACAATGTGTCTCATCACCGGGCTTCACGTTGGGTACGCCAATTATGTTACGCACTTGGGGACAGCCGTGTTTATTCAACACCCACTGCCTCCAAGATGCGGTCTGCTCAGCTAGCTCAGATGGGCACGAGACTCATGGGAGTGTGCGTGGGTTCTACCTTGATGGCTGTTACACTCGGAAAGAAAATATTGAGATTAGCTCACTTAAAGGTTCTAATTCTTACTTCTAAAGAGGGCGCCACCAACACAGGAGTGTTGGAATAAATCAAACAAAGTGATACATTTCTGACAAAAATTCTATGTATATTGATGTTAAACCACTGTCATTATTTAAAATTACAAACAATTCTTTCTAAACATTATTAGCAGAAAACGTGGGCACTGTTAATAAAACTCATTAAAATTAAAGAATAAAAGTTACATGTGGGTACTCAAAAACACATGGTAAATTATTTGGTCATGACCTGTGGAAACAAGAATCAGTGGAAGCGTCCTTCCATGAATCTATTCTGAAGCTAAATGTACAATCCTAAGTTACTTCTATATTAAAATTACATTAATACAACTGTTTTACATGTCGATGAAATTCTCAAACAAAAAGTACACAAAAACATACGGAGTTCGTTGTTAGCTTACGCAGCCATCCTCCAAGGTGTTGGTGCACTCACTCTCCCATGCATCAGAGGAGAACACTTCTACATTCTGTGGCCTGAGACGAGACACACTGCATCAGGGGGACATGTGCATCAGCCCGGGGAAAGTTGTCAGAAATGCAAATAAAATAACTTAATTTCTGAATTAAAACAAAGGAGCGGCTCTCTGAAACAAAATAAGAGAGCACACGATAATTCTCAAGAAGTTCCACCATGAAGCGTGGGACTCCAACCAAGACGAAACGGTATGAAAAACTCACCTGCCGCTCCATATTAAAATTCTTGATTCATATAAAAAATATATATTGGCACTATGCCATATCTTGGATCACCACCTCATCTCCAACAACGGATCGGACGATCCCAATATAAATTTCTGCTTCCAATATTTTATGTCGTATCGACCGACACCGAGGATCGAAAAGAAAGGCAAGTCACCGTCACCGGCGACCATAGACGAGCCGAACCAAAGACAATGATATATTGTTCCAGAATTTTCCACAAAAAGAATTTAGATTTTTTATTCTACAACTAATTGAAATGTATTTTAATAAATACAGAAGACATACTGAAAGTAAATTAAACCATTACAATATTAAAAAACATTAGACAATAGCAATAAATATGCAATGAGTAACTTTCACAAAGACAGCAAGTTGTGATTTATAACATTAAGTTATTGCCTGTTACGAAACGTAAAACGTCAGATGTCATGTCATTCGCTGTCAATGTCAAAGTCACTCAAAACAATAACACGTAGTTGTTATTGTGAAAATATTGAAAACAACAAAATATTACGGAATGAATGCTAAAACTTTAGTAAATACGTGTAATGAATGATTCTGCAATGAAATAGCTCGGTGCGCAAGGAACCTACGGTTAGTAACACTAAAATCAGTGCCACAAAAGAATGGTAAACAAAACACTATCGTGTCCGGGGCGACGGTGTATCCCGTGGTCTGTTCTTGGCGTCGTTGATGGTGAATTCAACACAGGGCCTGAGCCCAGTCCTGCGAATAGACCACCAGACACACCCTCACTCCAGTCTCGAGAGTGAAAATACCACGGTTGCGTATTATACACGCAACAATATTTAATATGTTATGACTTCGTATGTCGATGGTCGCGGCTTCGGTCCTCGCACAAGATAAATAATTGTGTGTATGACAATGTCTGTTTGTTTTGGCATGGGTGTTTTATTAGTAACATTGTGTATGTATTTGCAAAAAAAATGTCTATTCTAACTCATAGCGAAAACATTTGTATTTTTTTATTATTTATTTTTTATTTATAGTGACAACAACAGCCATACATTACATAAAACTATACTTAGACTAAGACTATTACATTTTGGGCCAAAAAGTTGCCCACAGTGAAACAATACGCTCTTATGTCAAATTATGGCAAATGATTAGAGTTAAATCACAATAGAAATAGAAAAAACAAAAGACAAGTGTTTATACTAAAGTGCTATTACTTATAAGTAGTTAAGTAATTGAATTAAAGTTAAGTATTGACACCAGCAGCATTTAGATAAATAAGTAACAAATATAAACAAATATACTAATCTATTTATTAAAATAAAATAAAATAATATCCCACCACATAACTACCCCTAATAATATATAGGTATATATATCAAGTAGAAGAGAATAAGTGTGTACATGAAAATAAGATCAACGTTATTTAGACAACAGGATGTCTTTCGCCCCGTTTAAAAAAACAGCTATAAATGGGTCTAGCTCGCTAAAATGTGAGTTGTATACAATTTTCTTTTATAAATAAATTAATATATAAATATTTTTATAGCACAAATCTTATAGCTGAAACTAACGGATAGCAAAAAACCACCAGAAATTGATAATTAAGTCTGAAATTTTCTTATCATTTCTAAGCACACGTATATGGAAAGTGCATCTGATATTAGTAAGTAATAAAAATGACATTTCAGACATCGATAAAAATTGTAAAAACCTAAAAACATTTTCATGTGTAGTCAGTTTTCTAGACATTTGTACAATCAACGTCACGTCACGCCAGCCACACTTACACAACGAAGACAGCTGCTATTATGAGTGACTTATGGGATTTCTCAAGGTCAAAGTATATAGACATACTGTCGTGTATATGGCCTTTAATTAACAGACTAGCCCTTTAATTGAACGGCTGATTTAACCAGTTGACTGCGACATATACACAAGGACGCATTTCATGTGATAATGATTCTTTATAGACTATACCTACAAAATGGTATACTATACCTTTTATCAATACTAATTCTAACTTCCTAACTAATAATAATAATATCTTAAATGAGAAAGTATGTTTGTTTGACCCTCCTTGACGCCTTAACTAAGAAACTAATCGACTTGATTTTTAGCATATAGTTAGTTGAAAGGACGGAGAGTAACATAATTAAGCTACTTTTTGGGGTTCCGTAGCCTAATGGCAAAAAGCGGAACCCTTATAGATTCGTCATGTCCGATGTATGTCACAGCCACTTTATTCCAAAACTATGAGTTATGACTGCTTTTAGGATATAAATAAAATATATATATATATTAAAAACATATTTTCTTTAATTAAACCTATATGTGTGGGGTATCTATAGATAGGTCTATAAAAATAACATTGAGGTTCATAAAACAGTTTTTTCTCAAAGTCAACCGTTTGAATGATATAAACTTTCAAAGTAGTAAAATGTGTGCCCCCCCCCCCCCCCCTCTAACTTTTAAAATAAGAAAGTGAAAAATCTAAAAAAGAAAGCTGTAGACCTTCATAAAAACTTTCAACGAAAATTAGTTTGAACGAAATACATTTAGCAGTTTCAGAGCTATATATTATCCAAAACCGCAAATATATCTTTGTCATTCATACAGACACTATTAAAAACAAAGTTACTTTTGGCAGACGAAAAAATATAGTGGCATTTTGGGTAGGTGTATTTAATATAATAATAATAATAAAAGAAACTTTATTGCACACGATACAAAAACAAACACATGCAGAGAAAATGATAAAAAAGTGGAACACACAATAGGCGGCCTTATAGCATAGCAATCTCTTCCAGACAACCTTGGATGAGAGACGGAACTCTTCATGTGCGAGTTCGACTCGCACTTGGCCGAATTTTTATCTCGATATTTCTACGGGAACGGGAACCACGCTGGTGAAACCGAGGGTGGAAGCTAGTGTCCTTATAAATCTATAGAGTGAACCAACTATGTATTTAATCAAATTCAAAATTCAATAGAAAAATAATTTACAACACAAAAACGAACTCCCCATTAATTAAAATAAGTATAGATTTCTAATGCTAAATCAATGCTAATGTATGGACCACCATTTTGGGCGAACTTTTGCCGCGTTTAGTTGAAGCTGGCATATTATGCACATAATTACATTAATATTATGGTATTACGTGATCACAAGAAATTATAGGCTCGATACCATGTTAAAGTCGTGACAAATTATAAAAAAGAGGTTGTAAAGGAAAATTTGTTTAGTATGAAAGTTCAAACGCCTCGTTTTATTGGTTACGAAGATTTGATGGATTGAGTGCGTGATTTTAATTAATTTATTAAATGCATAGTAAACAGTACATTAAGCTAATAGATAAAAACTAGGAAAATCGACTCGATCTCACAAGTTATTACGTTTTTTGGAGTGAAAACTTCGTTATCGGCGTTGTGCACATCAACATTTTAAATTTTTGGAATGGGTAAAAAATGTTAAAGTCGGACACGTGACCCTGATCGAAAATTCGTTAGACCATTTACCGTTGACCTATTTCAAATTACTGAAGTCTCACACTTGAAAGATGTACGTATATTAGTTAATAACAACCATTATAAAAAAATCTCTCATTACTACCAACTTTCATATTGATGCCACGTCAGTTTTAATTTCAAGGGAGGAATATTCTTTTCTTTCTTTACAACGCTAGATAGATATAATTGCCAATAAGTTTTTGATACTTGATGACATTGAGATGGTGCCTTGAGAGAGAATTAGAGTTTCATAGTACGGTACCAGATGGTGTTTATATTGTAAATTCATTATTCATAAATCTATTGTATTTGTAATTAAATTTATTATTTCAAAGTTTTTATTATTTGTTATTATTTTAAGCGGTCTTCACTTCTGCCGGCACTCCCGGAGTGCAACCCGTTGTCTTTTTTTATGAACGACGGGGAGACTCTTTCATCACACCTGCTATTGATAAGACTGAAGATGTTACCGAGCCTCTACCGGAATCCACAATCACTGAGGAACTGGCTATCTTATCTCTAAATTCCGGAACACAACAATGCTGAAAACATTGTTGTTATGACGTCACACTTAGATAAGATGATGGTAGCGGGCCAGACGGACTTAGAACAAGTCCTACCACCAACCAAACCGAATACAATATGTACCCCCACTAGGGATCAAACCCGGGACCCCTGGGTCTGATACCGGTGGTTTATGTTTCCGTCTGCGAACAGGCTATCACACCGACCGCTGCGCCGCGCAGTCCGTTGCTGGCTGAATTCATTTTGTATGTTTAAAGAAGAAGCGTGCCGTTCGTAGGTAGGAACGGTCATCTTGAACAGAAAAAGTGTACAATACGAATCCTAAAATTATAAATGCGAAAGTACTGGTGTAGATTTCTTTGTTGCTCTTTCACCCAAAACTACTGAACGGATTTGGATGATATTTGGTACTTTACGTTACGTTTACGTTACGTTTACGTTATTTGGACTTCAAGTAGTGGACTAACACAGCAACTTTTTATTCCGATATTCCTACGGGAACAGGAACCAAGCGAACAGGAACAAACCTATTTGCTGTGCCCTATCAGGGTCCACAATGTACTTACCATCTTTATGTTACCATCTTGTTACCATTTGTGGATTGCAATAAAATTGAATTGAATTGAATTGATCAATAACTTTTTAATTAATTTAACACACATTTCATAATTCGCGGACCGGACACGATTTTTTTTTCTGTGTCTAGAATGCAACTAACTATTCTCGCATACGGTAAAGAGGTATTTTTTCTGCAACTGACAAATTTTACGCATTGTTGAAAAATGTTGTAGCACGACAAACTTTCGAGTAACTATCGAGGAAATAAAGTAAAAAAAAGACATATTGAGCAGCGTTCCTACTGGACGTAAACGGAACTACATTTTCCTTTACACACCGAGAGAACTATAACTATAAGTACATCTATATTAAAAAAAAACTTGTAAACTATGATATTAATGAGTAAATTACCCTTCTAAAACTATGTAAGTACTATTGCAGCTTATAAATTAATGTATCTAATCTTCTCTGAGGCAAGAGGCGCTGGATGCTGAAATACAGGTCATTACACATTATACAAGCTTAACATAAGTACCTGCACGCGTAGCATGACGACGTCGAGAAAAGCTATATCTACTCCCAAATGTCATTTGAGTCGGGTTGAGAGTGAGATTCGCGAGGCATGAGCACGACGTACTCGAGAAACAATTGCGGTCTCAAGGTAACGTCAGGAGCCGACAATAATCTTTTGCTGCGAGCACGACGACCATTTATAATCTTCACTTGACATATAATATGTCAGTTGAGTCCCAGATATTGTCTACTACCCACTGAGTAGTCGAGAAAGAAAACAAGTTGATTAATTGTTTGCTTTGTTCATGAAATACGAATTCCATCACTAGAATTATTAAGATAGGATCTTTCTCAACCTCTTCCACTCCTTTGCATGGAAAAGACCATAAATAAACTTACTGTAAAACTTGTTTAGCAATACGAATTTCACGCAAAAAACGTGAACATAACTTAACACATTCGACGACCTGTTTGGCGCAGAGGTACTAACCCCGCCTTCTGCGCCAGAGGTACCGGGTTCGATCCCCGGACAAGACAAATATTTGTGTGCATGAACATGTCTATTTGTCTTGGTCTGGGTGTTTAATATGTATATTATGTATGTATTTACAAAAAAAAAAAGTATATATGTATGTTTATCCGTTATCTAGCATCCATAACACAAGTTCTTCATGAAACTTAACGTGGGACTTTATAATTGGTGTGATTGTATGCGGATATTTATTTATTTATTATTTATTTTTATTGGGCAAAATTCTATGCCATCCTTATAATAATAATTCTAAGACCCAGTGGGTCAGACGGTAAGTTTATTAGGTAACTAGCGGCACCGCAGCCCACGGTATCACCCACGTGGCACCCGTTCCCGTGGGAATATCGGGATACAAGGTATCCTATGTTTTTTTAATCTACTACGTGCTAAATTTTATCCAAATCCGTTCAGTAGTTTTTGCGTGATAGAGTAACAAATCAACAAACAAACTGACATACTTTCGCATTTATAATATTCGTAAGATTAACTCTGGACTTCTAAAAACTTTGGACAAAATCTTATTTTTTCAGATATCCTAATAGAAATCAGTGATTTGATCAAAAATCTAAACCGTTACAGTGAAATTAAATAGATAAGTTGTAACTTGCAAATCTTTTTCCCACCCCTGCCCGGCTGCTGAGACAATTTATTTAACCTAAAACAATATTTTTCATTTAATTATTTGAGTAAGATTGTACTTATATTTGTTTCCTGTGATTATAGACAATATAATAAAGTAGATACTTAAGTAATAGCATTTTATGAATAGGTATTGTTGTAGATTATAATGATAAAAAAATATATTATAATAATGAACTTTTTACACCGCTTAACTATAATTCTAAAGAGTATCTACAAATACTACTTTAACTTTGTTTCAGACACCAAATTAATATTACATAAAATAAATTATGATTTCGCAGTTTTTGTTTCATAATTTCGCTGAAATGGTTTAGAGATTTTATGAAATCACTGGTAAATGACCCCATGGAGTTGTGATTTTATTATCTTCCACCATTACACCAAATCCTTTATAGATTTAATCCAATTCCTGTTTTTATCATTTCCCTGCGACATAGATGCAGAAAACTAATCAACTTGTTCATCACAATTATCTTAATATGGTTTGATAATAAATGATCTACATATAAGTACCTAATGAGATAGATTAGGTATTTCCCTGTGCAAGAAGGGGAGTAAATGTAGGTTCCTACACTCAATTAAATTTAAATCCTAAGCCACTATGAAATTGAAAATATGAAAAGGTGGTGGTTTTTTATTATACTACTGACCCTACTGTAAAGTAGTTTTGAACTAAATAACATGACAACTTTTTATAATTTTACTGTTTAATTAGGTATTAAGTTTGCATTTTCAGAGTTTTCATACAAGTAGAAGGTTATTATGGTTATTATAGTTGATAACAGTTTCTTCTTCTTAGACTGCTTGTTGCAATATTACGTGTGCTTCATAAATCTTTGCAGACTGCTGAGCTGTGCAGTCTCTTCCATAGGAAAAAGAATAGATGAAATAGCTTTCTAGCAGAATAAAATGCTAAAATATAATGAGAAAACACTTGAGTGAGATACGAATCTATAGTTCATGTATTGGAATAAACAAGATACACAATTCTCTTAATTGTCCGCCAACTACACATCCAAATCTGCCCAATATCATTCCTTTTCTTGTTTATATATATTTTTTCGTATATAAAAGATAGTTTTTACGTTGTCAATTCACAAAAAACAAAACAATCAACAAATATGTCATTTCAATATCAACTTTTTTTTTCTTTATCGCCTTGGTTAAATCACAGATTAAAATATAGCCAAACATGACAGCAACAAGTCATCCATTGCGTAGAATGTATGATATTTTTTTATCGGCAAATTACCGGTTCGGTGTTACTATATTTAAATAATAATCGGTATTTAAAAATGGCAATTATTTCACTCTCGCTGTAGAAAAGGCATTCTCTACCCTATAAAACGAGTCCCGCTGTCAAACTGTGCTCGCTAAATCGACACGGGACTTAGACAAGACAGCGGTTGTCCAGCTACTCCCAAGTCGAGTCCCGTGCGCTCATGCTACGCGTGCTGAAGTACGTCATGCTCACTCAAACGTTTCTTCGGCGGTGTCGTGTGAGGCGAAACGTTACGTTCCCTAAAATATGGTTGAGCGAAGCGTTCATGCGTCATGCTCGTGAACGGGTGCCGCCAGCGGAAATAGGTCTACCTCAGTCTGCTTATCTTAATGTTGTGCTAGTCTAAATATTTTCATCTAAAATAAATCGATACTGACCTGTATGTACCTCACAACTTGCAGTATAGTAATCTTGTAATGCTAGAAATGTTGTAATGTATGATGATAGATATGTCTTTCTTTGCCAGTTGAAAATTGTTTACGGATAGAATAACCATAAAATGTAATATTGTAATTAGTATTTTCTTTTTGTGATGGAAATTGACCTTACTGATATGTTAAGGTCACTTTTCAATTTGACGACTCTGTATATAGTAAAACAGGAAGAAAAAACGCCCTTGACGAGTTTCATGCCGGTTCTTCTCGTTACAAGATCTCCCGCGCGCCGTAGGGTTTGTGAACCGATGGCGTAGCTTCTTTGGCGTTCTTATGTGCTTGTAACAGCCTATACTAAATAAATTATATTGAATTTTAATTTTAATTTAAATTTACATATTTCGGCAACAGATGCTACATTTCTAATGTATTTGCGACATTACGGCTTAAGTACCTACTTAAATGTTAAATAGTTTTTTGTTCAAGAGACATTTAAAGACTTGGTTGTTGTCATATGTTTTTTATGATTTGAAAGAATTTTTCCAAATTAAATAATCTCTTTGAACTTTGTTTTGTTCTGGTTTTATATAATGCTACTGTAAAATGTAAAAATATTATATTTGCATGCTGATGAGTTTTGGCTAAACATGTATGGATTCATTTTTTATACTGTTACATCTTTTATATAACGTGTTTATTCGCAAATAAAAATGGTTTATGATTATAATAAATAATAATAAAAAAAAAAATGACATTTTGTCCCCGAAACTCGATTTCGATAGTTTTTCGTTTCGTAAAATGTATAAATACAAAATGACAACAACTAAAACTAAAACAGTGAAATATTATCACAGTCAACACAATAGTCATATAAACGACTTCAACGCGTTAAGTAGAATAAATTAAAAATAAATCTTTAATAAAACACTTATGAATTCAAATCTAGTCCATGATTTAAATATAATAAGATTAAATCATTGTCTCAATACAAACATCTCAAGATTCCATTTTGATGATATAAGATTAAAGTGGTTCCACTTTTTTATCAGTTCTAATGTAACACAATTTAATGGAACATATTTCTTTGATTAGGTAGGTACTTATATACTTATATGCAATTTTGGTTTGTTTATTTTTATTTTTATAATAGCCTGTATTTGATTAAATTCGGTAAAAGATCAATTTTATTACGTAAAGCCATCATAGATGGAATAAAAAAAAGAAAACTCATTAGCCAATGCGTCGAAAAAAGAAAGGTGTAGTGAATTATGAGTCTTTTTCTATTGCAATAATAGAAGTAGTATCTTTCTTCATGTAAAAAAACGATGATAAATGACCATGTTACATATAAGGTTGCGCACAGTCCGCGTTACGGACGACACCATAGATAGCAGGCACGTGATGGTTTTGTAACTATTCTCCACTTTTTATAGCTCCATTAAAGAAACGTAAAGTTTTAGTATCACTGTCTACTTCGTTGAAAAAGCAATGATATTATAAATAAAATAAATAATAGTTATTTGTTATGCAAGGCTGGAAAGTTGGTTACTTAGCGGCGAGTTACCTCTATTGAAATCTGAGCAAGTGAAGGATTCTAGGATTGAACCACGAGCGTAGCGAGTGGTTCAAAGATTGAATCCTGAGCGAAGCGAGGATTTCAAAGGTACAAGACGCTAAAAACTTTTCTGCCGAGCGTAACACACAATTTTTCACCTCACAACAGCGAGGAACATTTTATGGTTGTCTCCGCGGTCAACTTCCGATAAAAAAATCTTTAAACATAAAGTTTAATATAAATATTCCTTATTCTCGTTGTTTTAATGATGTAAAAAACTAAAATAATAAAAAAGGGAGTATTATAGTTAATTCAAAGTTATTTAAAGTGGTAATATAATGTTATTTATAAATAACAATAAAAACGATTCCGTAAATGTTGACACTGACATGAGGTACAAGACAAAGACAATTTAAAAATAAAGATTTATGTCACGTTCCGAAATCCAATCATAGGTTGTGAAATCTCACCCAGCCTAATATATTTTTTCTATAACAAATAGTTTAATCTTATTGTTATTGCATTTATGATAATAATGAACTAAAATAATATAATAAAACCAAAACGGAGTATGATAATTAATTTAAAGCTATTTAAAATAAGAATTAATGTAACAAAAAAGTCAATAGTCCGATTCGGAACGCATTATGACATATTTTTAGGTATTAAATTAAAAAAAAGTACTTTGCCGCGCTAGCCCGGAAAAAGCTTTCTGCGCCTAAACTGATTGACAAAACCTCCATTTCAGCGCGTGTGAGGTGAAAATAATATTTCTTACGTAAGTTAAGTAAGCACTGAAAGGCTTGTGTTATGGGATACTAGGGTAATGGATATAAATACATATACGTCATCAGCCATTTTTAATGTCCCCACTGCTGGGGCACTGGCCTTCCTTATGGATGGATAAGGAGAACGGGCCATGACCCACCACGCGGGCCCAATGCGGATTGGTGGGTTTTAACGACTGCAAATGCAGCCGGGACCAACGGCTTAACGTGCCTTTCGAAGCACGGAGGAGCTACTACGTTACTTACTTATAATAGTAGATTGTTTACCAAGGGCTGTATGACACCCATAACAGTCGAGTGTTTTGGCGCTCGACCGTAGTGAGGGCGCCGATAGTTCGAGACTGTTATGGGTCCATACACCCGAAGTAAACACTCTACTTTTCATTTTGAATATGAGGAAAGTAAAAACAAACAGAATATTCTAAAAAAATATTTAATAAGAAAAATGTTACAAAATTATTTTATAATGTAGCAAAATAAGCTGTATAGGCTTCTGTGCCTTTGCCTACATACCTTTGGTAAATAAAAGTCCAAAGAGATTACAGATATCGATTTGACATGACACTCATTTTTTCAACATTCTTTTTTCAAATTTATTACAGCCCTAGGGCCGCCACATATCACTTTCAACCCGCATTTTAGGCAAGTTATGAGTTACTTTCAGAATATGAGACATGAAAACCTATTTTCTTCTTTTTCGTAAGTTAAATTTCTAATGCTAAAAAAGAGTACTTATATGAAGCGAAAATTAAGAATTATTTTAATTAAGAACACTGCATTCAAAAAAAATATTGTCGATTCTCTTTTTTTGTGTACTTAAAAGTAAAGAACTCTTCATTGAAACAAAACTGCTTAACAATATTTTAACTTAGCTTAACTGTGAGCTTTCCACGTAAACAGCGGACCTTATTCACCACATCACAATGCTCATTTGAATATCAACCATTTGCTGAAGCATCAAAGCTTACATTCGCAGTGAAATAGTGCAATGATCCATTACTGATACATATTTTTTCACCGAGACGCGTAAGGCTCAACAATTACTATGGGTTTCGCCAACAACTGATCATCATTACGATAAGTCATTATTATGTAATTGAGATGTTGCACAGTTCGGGAGCATGCTTCACATTAGGCGTTCACGATTAATTATAATATACTTTTTGATTGACACTGAGAGCAACTGAACATCTCTTGTTTACGAAACTAGATCTTATATGTATCAATAAAAGGTTGCTTTAGTTTGTTGTCTTTTTGCCTTGGAATGTTGTTGTGTAATGAAAGTGCTTTGTGCTAAATACGGTTGGTCATAGTGCCTGCGTAAGTGACGAGCTATCTAGGGCACTAAGTTTATTCGGCTATCTATTTACTTTTTAGAGAATTGATTTGCATTCACAGTACCATTTCTTTTTGTTATTTCAAAAAAATTATACATAAAATCTGAATTTTGATATAGAGACATACTTGCTCATTTATAGCACGTATAATGCACCGGCTACACGCTTCTTTGTGACCGAGCGACCGGCCACACGTCATAGTCTAAACATAATAACAGTCGTTGCATCGCTACAGATTTCCAAAGGTAGTGGGTTCGAGTCCCATCTGAGAATTCACTTGTGGCCAATTTAATTTTTCCAATATTTTTCTACTAAAATTTTATCATAAGTATAAAAATTGCATTGAAAAATACAAAAAATCATAAATTATTGGCTGTTACATCTTAATCGATCGTTAAAACACCTTAAATGAGGCACATTGCAGATCTTTAATACTAGTAGGCTCAGCTCATTTCGCCATCCGCAATAGCATGCAAATATACATATTTAATTAATAATTACGATTAATAATTAAGTAACATTAATTGTCATTTATTTGTTTTTGGGCATAATAATCATAAAGATAAATTTTAAAATTAATCAATTATCGTTTGAAATAAAATTATTATAGGATGTCAAAATTATACATGTCAAATCAAGGATATTCCTAGCATTGATGTGACAACGCTGGCCTACAGCGTATTAAAAATATAAAAGTATTGGAGAATTTCGACGAAGTTCTGCAAGTCTTGATAGTTCAGTGGTTAGAGCATTGGAACGGATTTACAAAGGTCGTGAATTCGTGGTTCGAGTCCCATCTGAGAATTCACTTGTGGCCGAGTAAAATTTTTCCAACATTTTTCTATTTAAAATTTATCATAAAAATATATGTGTTTCACACTAAGATATTTTTGATTATATGTCTCATTCAGTTTGGTTTTGTTATGCATGTTCACAGGGAATATTCATCACGGGATGACTGATCAATGAAAATAATGTTTCTTGATAAATTTTGTCACCTGACCTAGTATTTTATAAGAAAAAGTTAAAGTATAAACATCTGTTGTCTTCTCTTCCTAAGATCCGGTTTTACTCTTCTAGTATCACGCTCGTGGGATATTCACATCATTGTGTCGGCTGACTCAAGAGTTATTGAAGCAAATAATTTTATAATACTTTGTTCAAAAGGTTTATCTTGACGCGTAAACATGATTTAGTATTCGAATCCACTTTTACTTTGAGTAGAATTTAATGATACAAGTATCAAATGTTAAGATTCATCTAGATTTGATATCTATACACGAACTATAAGTATATGACAGTGGTTGCTATTTATATAATAGCAACCACTGTCATATACTTAGACGCCTCACATACATTGATAATAATGATGAGTGAGATGAGTAGCTTATACACTTACAAGTATATAACGGAATCAGAAACAACGAAATTTTTCGAACAATAGTAAGTACTTATTTAGAAAATAACATAATTACTTTTAAATTAACTAAATTATAATAAACATAATAATAAATAAAATAAAAACAAATTCAATATGATTTATTCAGTCTAGGCTGTTACAAGCAGTTGCAGTTGTGAACGTAAAAAAAGCTATGCCATCGGTTCACAAACCCTACCTAGAAAAACCGGCAAGAAACTCACGTAACTAACGTACAGAGTCATCGAATAACAAATATTCAGCTTATAGTATAATATATATAAATTTTTAACGTGTAATGTAATACGCCAATTGAACTTTTTGATATGAAATAATATTTTAGCTATTTGATAGCATGATTTTCACGGCTACTTATTGAATATAACGCTACGCTACAACCCTTAATTGACGCATTAAGTCGTGAAAAACTAATACCAATTATTTATGAAATTTTGCCGTAGGTTCGGAAAAGAAAGGCAAGTGAAATTCGTGCATATCTTTTACTGTATCAAAAATTCTAGGCTGTGTGATATTGATTAAATTAATAAATGAGAAGTAATTAACACGCCAACATAAATATGGTTAGCCTATAAATAATATCATGTAAAGGTGTTACGACAAGAAATCTGTAATAGGATGCTAATGGTAATGATTCTTTTTGATTTGTGAAATTTATTGAATATCAATTTAAATCTTGATTGTTTAGCCTTAGGCTTCGAGCCTTGGGGTCAGGGGATTAATATTCACCGGTTGCAAATGCAGATATTATGTACAGTCACGTGCAATGATATACATACATACATAAGATTGTATGTTAACACTATACAACCTTAGCGCATTGACACACACGGAAACAAAGTTCAGCTGTGTCCACAAATGTCATTCAATATTGTAATGTGACAAGGTTGTTAAGTGTTTCATGTTATTGCACGACTGCACGTGACTGTACCTGCGTATTATCATTTACCAGTTGCGCCAACGGTTTTACCTGTGTAATTTATTTATTCTTACATTCCCGTTCTAGTGGGAATATTGGGATAAAAAGTATTCTGGGTTCTTATCCGGGTCATGGTCTACATATGCAAACGTTTACATAATAATGTATTGCTAGCAGTGGCGAGGAGACGAATTATGGTGAAGGTAAGCCGGATCAAGAACACTAACCAAATACCAGCCAAGAAAAGACTAAGAAAAGACCAAGATAAAACCAAGAAAAGACCCAGAAAAGACCCAGAAAAGACCAAGAAAAGACCCAGAAAATACCCAGAAAAGACCAAGAAAAGACCAAGAAAAGACTAAGAAAAGACAAAGAAAAGACCAAGAAAAGACAAAGAAAAGACCAAGAAAAGACAAAAACAAAAATATTTTGTTCACTTTGCAACTGCCAGGAGTGCCTGGTATCCAGCAGTATATTTTAGTAAGTGGTGACAATAATTAATGACATTAGTATTATGATCTGCATGTGGTGGTTGTGGATCGCTAGGGCAGGATCTAAAAGGGAAGCCGATGGGATCGGTATGGACCCTTTGCCACTGAAGTAGTGTAGTACTTAGTATACTCGTTTAAATTGCTTAAGCTGCCCCCTAATTGTCTAATTTCAAAATCTATCACAACCCTTTCAAAGGTATTGTAATTGTGATCGTGATTTATGGTATTGTGTAACTTATAGTCGCAATCCCTTTCAGATTGAATGATGTTTTAAATGACACTTCATTTGACACTTCTCCATACATTTGAAAGATATTTTCGTGTGTCACTTTGCTTAGACAGTTCAATTTCGTTCATTCAATACCTTTCAAAACGCGTCCCGATCACAATCCCTATCAAATGTCAAATAGTGACAGTCTGAAGTATGTAAATATCTTTCAAATGAAGAATTGAAAGGGATTGCGATAGATTTTAAAATTAGACAATTAGCCCCCTGAACTCTGAATTAGATCGATGTGATGTTGCCTGACACAAAAAATACTTATTAGCTAATCTATTCAAATATAAGTGTGTACATATTGCATTTCTTAATAATATGATAAAGTGCTACGAGATTCTGTAAAAGGCTTTTGTGAAACATCATAAGAAATAAATTACAAACCAGTTTGAAGGTACCTATTAAATTCAAAACTCGCCCTTTTTAGGGCAGTCACTTAATTTAAGATTTTAAAGATTACATATAATTTATGAATCAGTTAGATATAAACGCAAACTGCCTATTTCCACACGTTCTTCGACCATAACCTGTGCGTTTCCTTAATAAAGAGAATAGGAAAATAATATTATATCCGTTTTACGCTAGTGTCGGTTAAGTAACGTCGCAGGTTTTAATTAGTTCGTTCAGATTGTTGCGTCAGTGACATTTTGTCGCGGGAAATTGTCGGCCCACTTATAAGCCGGGAGCTTTGTAATGACCGACAAGTTCTCGTCATTGTTGCCGACATAGTCGAGGAGACAAGGAAGTTTTTGAGCAAAAATTTTACCGGTTTAGTACGAACAACGTAGATGCAGTAGAGTAAAAAAATGTTTGATATATTGAATAGCGTTCCTACCGTCGTAAGCGGAACTACATTTCCCTATACATTTTTTGACACGATCCGTCCTCGATACGTGCTACTACTACTGTTAGCTGGAATTAGATCTAGCAGACATCTATCTGCTAGCTAACTAATATGATTTTTGTAAAGAGACAAAAGAAGGATTTCATGAGGACCTTACATTGTATCTCAACAGAAACAATACTTCCAGCTTACTCTATAAATATTTAACTCGGCAGTGTCAATGACTATGTCTAAAAAACTCTATCTAAAGCTTGTTATATCAATAAGGAGTATGAAATATTGTTTGATTGTATTAACTTATTAACTTTTGGCTATCATGTAGAATAATATCATCCTGTTAATCTGTATTACCTGTACCTATTATTTGTTAAAACAGCAGCGCTATCTGACTGAAAAGCTGCATCAGAAAACGAGTGCCGGCGGAGAAAATGAGGCCATTCCAGCAAAAAAAAATCTTTTAGGTATGTTCTGATTGTGTATTATTTGCTGAATAAACGATTTTGCTATTCTATTTCTTTCTATTCTAGGAAAATCTTTATGAGATTATAGGTATGCTAGATGCCTGATTTACATAAACCGATTTATTCCAAAAATAAGAATTGTACGAAGCCATAGATGACCGCTAGTTATATTCATAAATATAAAAAGGGTAAAACTCCTTAATATTACTTTATTTAGAGTATATCAGTCAATTTGAAATTATGAATTATGTTTAGACAAGAATGAAGAAATATGAAACACATTCATAACTTATTAAAATATAATTGTTTTGAGTGCTAATGATTTGTAAGAATAATACATTTATGAGTGTATTGTATGAAATGTCATTTAATCATAATTAGAAAGACATACAACCGCAAAGTATAAAATAAATGTATTGAACAAGTACCTAATTGTTTTTCCCACAAATACGTGATTTTCTTTCCATATTGATAAATCAGTGTCTCCATAGTACAACATTGATAACAATCGCTAGATAGGCTTACACTATACATTCATCGCTGCGGCAATTATGTCATTAAGATGACTGTTTTGATAAGACAGTGATGGATGTGCACTTATATCAAATTGAAAGCGATCGTGTTAAGTGAAGGCCGCACTGAGAGCGAAGATATGCGAGAAAAGGTTATTTTTAGGTTGCCATGCCGTTGTAATTAGATAAATAAATAAATTTATAACATATTTGCTCGTAAAGGGTCTCTTATTACACCAATTTCAATATCGTATTGTATCTCATTACGTACTTGTACGTTATTGTAATGTAAAACGCACGGTTTATCAAGATGCTCCGTCTAAAACGAACGGTACTTTTTTAAATCTTAGCAAAGTAAAAACTCTTTGCTAAGATTTAAAAAAGTACCGTCAGAAAAGAGGTCAATATTTTATGAATAAAATTAACTTTTGGGAGATAAAATATAATAAATAAACATTTAATTCTTTAATTTAATTAATGTTTACAATAAATTACAACCAATTATCTGTAACAAAAACACAAAAAAAAATCGTTTAAGAAAGTCCGAGTTTTATTTATTTCCTCGCAAATATGTTATAAAACGTCGTATGACATACGAACGCTTTGATAATTACAGCCTCTGCTTTCTTGTAGCAATATCGCCTCGGCTGTAATTATCAACTTACCGCACTTATATCATAATGCACTATTTCGGTTTCCATATATGCCAAACATCGGAAGTTAATAATTTGCGCTGTGAAAAGACACGGAACGACCGTACAATTTGGCTCCAATCTATTAAGATTTCATGCTTTTTTGTTTCATTTTGTTTCATTTATTATATACTAGGATATAGGTACATCACAACTTATACTATAGCAGTGTTGCAAATAATAGCATAGATTTCACCGAACACTGAAATTAATACAGTGTAACAATAATTTACATTATTTGTTAGAAAGACTTTTGACCCTATCGATTGATGCCATAAAAGTATAGGTTGATTTGGTAGCTTTATTTAGCTGGTTCGATTCCGGGCTGTAGCAAATGTATTTCAAAAATCTTTAAATGCAGATGTGTGTATTCAGAATGTTTCTTTTCGTGGCAATCTCAAGTATAAATCAGGAAATAAGCCTGCTTGAATTTTATACTTGGTCCAAAATATGATAATACTTTGTAGTTTCATCTACACATTTCTACCTCCATTACAGAGGAAATGAAAACTAAGTTTTAGCTGTCTGAGATATGTTGTAATTACAAGTCGTTAAGTCGATACTAAAATAGTAATTTAATTAAAATCTCTAGTCTTAATCTGTAATGATAATAAACATTCACACATAGCTAACGTTATTAGGCCTTGCAGTGACACAGTAGAATGTGCAAGGAAAAGCATTTTTAGCATCAATTTGTATAAAGGCAAGTCGGGCGACCGTTGCCAACTTTTGCGAACAGATTGAAAGCGCCACCAGGCTCTACAATTCAATCGTTCAACAAATGTGCGAACTTTTGCATGTGAAAAGACTAACCGCGCCGGTTACATCAAAAATTCTTTATACGAATTTTTATAAAGTAACTGTAATATATTAATTTTTAAAACCGTGTAAAAGTAAAAATATAACGTAACAAAAACTCGGTGCCACCCAGTGAGACTAAAGAGTCGGTTTCACTACTGACTGATACGGTCTGAACAGCGTACTTGGAAGATAATTTGACATGTTTGTCATATTACCATTGTCAAATAATCTGCCATACCTATAAACTATCCAGAACTTATCCTTACTTACTTACTTATGAAACCGCAATCCGCATATTCGGCATCGAAAAAAAAAAGAATCACGTAATTTGGACCAGAAATCTTGGAAAATCAGTGTACATACATAAAACCAATACATAAAAAGCGCGTTTTATTTGTGAAACTTGTTTTGTTGGGACCGAGTTCACCAACTGAATAATTCACCATTTAAATGTCTTTTGTGTCACTTGTTTACGCAAAGTAAAAAGAGCTTTGCGTATTTTTAAGCAACTCTACAAAAAGGAAGAAGTTTTCAAGTGGCCTGTATATATATTTTTTTATATTTTACCATAACTTCGTCGGTTGTCAACCAATTTTCTAAAAGGCTACAAATTAGGATTTTTTTACGAATGTGAACTTTTTTGGATTGCATGAGAATTGGGCCTCTGATCATCTAAATTAGTGGCTGACCGTCATCATCACGTTATGTACTTAGATTTATAATAAGTACAGTTACTATGAAGAAACATTTGTTAAGTGTCCGGTAAAAACGATATAATTTTTCATAACATAACATGATCATAAATAAGAAGTTCTTGTTATTAATGTCATCATTAATAACAAGAACTTCATATTTATGTATTGATAAAAAAAAAATTACCTCCTCCTAAAATTCTGAATTAAAGTTAGATCACTCCCCACGAGTACGAGTAGTACGTACCTGCTCAGAACGCCAAGCGGTATTCACGACTTTCTTCAAAAAGTTGCACTTACAATGGTCGCATCACTATTACTTCTTAGGCGTGTGAGCGTCGAGGCAACGGTCAGAGGCTGAGCGCATCTTACGTTTCCGAGGTATAAAAGTGTGGTAAGTACCGCACCACCAAACCATTGCCGTGATTCCTTCGGACCTGACAGGTACTTGTGCTGTGACAGTGTTGTGTGACATACCGAAAATTTTGTCTGTACGTGGCTCTATAGTCTGTGGTGCTAGTGACTGATAGGCTTTTGTTTTTCTTTGACAGAACCGGCCGGTACGCGATGCGGTGGTTTGCAGTGGTAAATATTGTTTTTATTTTATAAAGATTTTAATAATAATATATTAATGATCACAATGAAAGAAATAACAGTGTAATAAAATTATTACAAAATAACCTGGAATGATAATAAAGTTTTTTGAGAGCTTTGTTTAAAAAACGCATACATACTCTAGAATAACAATAGCAAAGTTTAGTAACTGAAAATAACGATACGATTTAGGATACTTTTTCTCTATATTATTACGGAAGCCAGTAAATAAATAAATAGGTTGTACTATAAAAGCTTTTGTAATAAAAAACTTGACTGTTAATAAAGTAAGCGAACTATCTACGGAAGTCAATAAATAGAAGTTTCGTTGGGTACTTTAAAGTAACTAGTAATTAAAATAGGGTATCACAAAATAGCTTAGTTAAAGTAAGCTTTACTATATAAACGTTTTACTACTTTGATAATCGTAATAATTTATGTCTTTTGCAACATAGTAATTGACTGAAATGATTTTGTAATATAAAGTGAAGAAATCCCAAAGCCGTAAATGTGAATAAATGTAGGCTTCTATAGGTACTTTTATGGACTTTTTATGACCATAAAAACATTGTTATTCATTCTGTGTTTATCATTATGGTGTATTATTATTTTGCGATGCGCGCGCTCAGATAGTTTAATGTAGGTCATGTCATTTGTATGACAAAGTATAATACAACTTTTAAGAACTTTTTTTACGAACAACTTTTAAGACTATAAAAGCTCTGCCATTTGTTTTATGACTTGTGATTCATATCAATATGAAGTTGGCATAAGATACTATAGGACTGACATGATATCTTGTTACATAAGAGTCCTTTAAAAATCTAGATATAACAATATATCCGTTGGTAATTCTTATTATGAAGATTACATTTATCGGACATTGATTATGTTAATATCGTAAGCTCACTTTCTCTGCATTAAATTAACCTCTACCTATCTATCTATCTAGGCTTTGACCCATATAAAAGTTGACTTTCGATGTATTTAACTTGTTTTTGCTCTTCTAAACCATTATAAAACGTTATAATCATGTTGTAATCGTCGTATAATATATTTTGATACCAATTATAGAAAGCTTGTCAATAGGCATAATCTCTGCACAATATTTAAATATGGTTCTTTAGGCTCGTTAGTGATGCGAAAACCGGAATATATGAATGATAAATTGTTTTAAGTATTGATAATTTTGTGCATTATTATGTCATGTTTTCTATCACGTTTTTTTAATATTTCACGGTTTCATAATCAAGTTTCTGTCAATGAATTTTTTCATTCACCTTTGATCACACATTGGCATTGACATACGAGTCCAGTTGGTATTTTGAGTTACTACTCAACTGACCCCTGTCAGTGACATCTTATTCTGAACGGACTGTAGAGTACTACAGTCCGTTCAAAATAAGGAATTGCCTTGGAAATTGGTAGCGGTGCTTGCCAACAATATATGTACTTTTTAATCCCCATTATCTAGTAGTAGTATTTACCCAACACAGATTTATATGTTTAACTTGCATATTTTTAAATAATAACATCACGCCAGGGAACATATTACGGTAAACGAACTGTAGTTGGGTATGAGATATGATTGGAATGAAAATTGATCATCGAGTAAGTAGAAGGCGACAAGAGAAAATATCCTGTGTGATTGATGTATTTTTCAAGAATATGTAACCTTTTCAAAAAGAAAGGTTAAATATGCAAGTGTATATTTTTCGGTTCTGGCTTCTAGCTATTCGTCGACTCTTTATTATTATAATCCTTAAAGTTCTTTCTACTTAACAGTTGTTTAATAATTTGTATAGCAACTCTTTTTCTTTTCTCGGTAACTTTATTCTTTATAAATATAGATTTCCTTGTACTGAAGGCTAATGTCCTATACTCGAACTATAGTCTCGTTAAAAACAAGTTTATATGTAGTTCGAAAACTTGAACCTGATAATATGAAGATGTGATAACGTTTACATAACATTTCACGTTTTACGATGTGTTGCATAAGTTAAGTGCTGATTTAGCTGTGCATAAATTATCATGCAAAGCAGAGGAAGCATTACTATGTATGCGAATAATTTAGACGTTTTCGTAAATGAGTAGTATTATGAGAAGTTTCCAGCGTAGGTAGTAAAAGCCTTAGATTTTTTATTGCGTATGTCCAGAACTTTTATCTTCAATTTCGCTTCTGCTAGTTATTTGGAAAGTAGATGATATTTTTTGAAAGCACATCCGAGGTATTTTTGTGCTCCTTACATCCCCATATTCAAAATTTCATATATCCGGCCACGTCCAGTAGAAATAAGGCTGAAACATTGCTACAAATTTTGTTCATATTTGATTCACGAACTTGCCAGTGTTGGTACAGAAAGTGTCCCGTGTATCATATGTGATTCAATGGACAGGGAACCTGCTAGGTATAGGCAACATCTGACTCAACCAACAAACCAACTGACAAACCCAACCATCTATCTGACTCATACTTCCAAATGTAGCTTTGTTGAGGGGTGGCGATGAGTGTTGTTTATGCATTTTACTCTCAAGCTGCACTGTTGATGCCAATTCCGCAAGGGTATTACGGCAGGAGTATGTATGTATGTACACACACAAGTATGTATGTATGTATGCATAGCACGTGGCGCATTGGATCGCACGCTCGGCCTGCGATTGTTGAGGTTAAGCAACTGTCGCAATGCTCGATCACGGGATCGGTGACCCATAATTTACTATCTCGAGCTCCTCCGTGCTTCGGAAGGCACGTTAAGCCGTTAGTCCCTGTTACATTTGCAGTCGTTACAACCCACCGATCCACATTGGGCCAGCGTATCCATCCATAGGAAAGACAGTGCCCCAGTAGCTGGGACATTAAAAATGGCTGATGACGATTTTGATAAAAAAAATACTACTGATTGATATTGCGTGAACAGCTGAGGCCCCTGTTACCTATACATACTTATAATGAAGACGGCAAGGCATTGTAATATAACATACATTGATATATGATTTTGCATAAGAACAAAGATTAATACTCTTTGCTCAAGACTGCAGACTGCAACCAGACATAATCATTTCAGATTATGATCGGCCGACTTACGTGCCAGTTGAACAAGTATGTTGTAAATACAGATGCTAAGAATTTTTTTTCTGAACGACGTATAGACTCTTAGCCTTTATCATACCTGATGTTAAGTATTGATAAGGCTGAAGATGGAAGAGAGCCTCTTCCGGAACCACTGAGGGACTGGATATCTTATCTCTAACTACCGAAACACAACAATGCTGAAAACATTGTTGTTATGGCCTCAGACTTAGATAAGATGGTGGTAGCTAGCCAGGCGAACTTACAACAAGCTCTACCACCAACGAATACAATATACAATGTCTTCGGTTCGATTCCCAGCGGGGGTACATATTGTATTCGGTTTGGTTGAATATGTTTTGGTTTAGTTCTTTCCCATGGAAATAGTGGCCTTAAAAATAGACGCGTGGAGAAGCGATGCGGTTGTGGATTAGTATGGCAATCTTGGTCTACAGACATACTTACATGTTTGTGGTTTCGCCACTGCACTTTTACGCTAGATGCCTAAAGAAAGGTACAGTGCACAGAACATCGATCTAAACAGTTGCATAATGAAAACTGCCTCCATGGTCTAGTGGTAACAACCACCGATATCAACCACAGATATCAGGGTTCGATTCCCAGCGGGGGTACATATTGAATTCGGTTTGGTTGGTGGTAGGACTTGTTGTAAGTCCGTCTTGGTTGTGATGCTGAGAACAACAATTTTCTTAGCATTGTTGTGTTCCGCCAGCTTGAGATAAGATAGCCAGTTCCTCAGTGATTGAGAATTCCGGGTGCGGGTTGCTTCCATCTTCAGTCTTATCAATACTTAACATCAGGTATGATGAAAGCTAAGAGTCTCTCCGTTGTTCGTAAAAAAAAATTGTCCTTCCAAAAGCGCAGAAAACCTACTCTGAATACTTAATAACGACAGAGAGCCATTTGTTCTGCTTTAACAACTTTTGATGTAAAATACGACTACTTATTCTATTAATTAAGCATCGTAATATAGTTTCACTCACTTACACTTTAAAGATGTAACATAGATGGGATGGATTAACATTTTTTACCCATCCCAAAAATTTAAAACTCTGATGTGCATAACGCCACTAAAGAAGTTTCCAGTTCAAAAAACGATGCAAGCACATCTTACACGTCAGATTGTAATTACCTACTTCTGAATTAATAAAATAATTCAGAAGACATTAATTTAGAAGCTGCCAAATGTGGCTTTCTTTGTGGTGTGGCTTACTAATCCTGCAATTATATGGCGTGAGGAGAAATTCTGAAGTGTCTCAATTATGACTCAATCCTAATCCTAACTAATATACTCGTAATAATAATAATTATAAAAATAATTAATAATATTAATAATTAAATAATCCTAACTTATATTATAAATGTGAAAGTGTGTTTGATTGTCTTTTCTTGACGCCCTAAATAAGCAACCAATCGACTTGATTTTTTTCACAGAGTTCGTTGAAAGGAAGGAAAGTAACATAAGCTACTTTTTATCCTGATATTCCCACGGGAACGGGAACCACGCGGGTGAAACTAGTAGCTTCATAACTAGAATTCTAGCGTCATGCCTAAGTTTTATGTTTGTGTTGATGTTTATATTAACGTGTTTATATAATGATCATTAATCATCTCTGTCAATTAAGCTATGAACATTCTGAACAATAAATATAGGCTTCGGTTTACATAGTTTATGACCTGTGATAAATTAAGCTAAGCATCCTCGTGTTACATAATCCGCACTGTTTAGCATGTTGCGTGCTAGTTGGGTAATACCAGTACCAATACTCATTAAAGATATCGGTAAATTTGTAGGATATAATTATAATAATAATATCTGGACTGCCTTTAATTTTTCACGCCCAAATCATTGAACCTATTTTCATGATTTTATGAGAGATATAGGAAATTTTATTGTTTCCTTGACTTTACTTTTTCTTGATACTTGAAGATGTTTTGAAAAATATTTTGGATGGAACAAATATGATGATTCAAATCCATGTGTTCATCAAAAAGGACTTTTACGGATTAAAAAGTTTTTTTTAATATTAAATGGGCTTATACTCTAGACCTCCACCTGGCCGATGGGCGTAGAGGTCTAAGATGAAGCGAGTTCGCCCAGAAGAAGCCTGTTCTTTCACCTTGAAGAGGTATGGGTTCTACGAGTATGTGCTCGGGAAAACAGACGCTGGCAGGGCATTCCACTCCTTGGTTGTTCGCATGATAATAGAGATTTAAAGTGCTCTGTGCGTAAGGTTAGAATGGCAACTAGGTATGAATGGTATCCTGCAGTACGTCTGGTATCCCGATAGAAAAAAGGAGAAGGCGAAATGAGGTTATGCAGCTCAGATGCACACTCCCCAAAGTAAAGACTGTAGAAAACTGACAGACAAGCGACCATACGGCGGTGACTAAAATTATGTAGGTTTTAACCAGCTCGTGGTCGCCGATAAGTCGCCTGGATCTACGTTCTACCGAGTCGACAGTAGCGAGTTGGTATTTAACTGAGCCATCCCAGTGGCTACACTACAATTGTTCGGGACTCTTTAGTTTGATGTTATTTTTTAGCTAATGGTTTTTTAATTTTAAGGAAGAAGAAATAATATGGTTTTTACTTGTCAATCAGAAACTTTTTGTAATACACGTTTAATTCAATTAAGTGTTTTTCCTTTTAAATATTTAAGTTTACGCCACTTAAGTCAATTTACGGTGCCCTCCAGTTTAACCAAAACAAGAAAATGGCGACCGTGATGAAAAAGAGCCAAAAAATTTCTCGCCTTTCATTTGCGCTAGCGGCAAAGAAAGTCGTTTTTCCTTTTAATTATTTAAGTTTTAAAATAGGGGATTGCGCCGCTTAAGTCAATTTACGGTGCCCTCCAGTTCAACCAAAACAACAATACTCCATGCACGATCATACTTGAGCTTTATAAAGAGTGAAAAGCTGTGCAAGTATCGTTTGACCCTGTTTAGAATGCCCAGCTTTTTGCTAAGTGCTTTCGTCTCGATGATAGCACCGATGTTGAGGTTGGCAGCCAACTCCATGCCAAGAAGGTCGAGGTGGTCGGTAATGTCTACAGACGAGCCTCGGAAAGTCGGAGTCTGGGTGAAAGGACGCCATTTCGAGGATAATGGAGTTTTGGCGTTGAATATTGGACCAAATTATCTTCGCCCCATTGAAGACAACACTTAAGGTCGCATTTGGCCGCTCCACCAAGGCCTCCCTTAAAGAGTGAATGACAGTCCTGTCGTCGCTTGCAATGGATAAGCTCTCTGTGACTGTACTGTCGTCTGCGTACCCAACAATGCCTGCCCGAAGGTCATTGAGAAACTCCGGCATTAATAGCCGTTGGGTCTGAATTGCTGCCATCGACGACCACGCTGATGGACCGTTCGCTCAGGAAATTGGATATCCAGTTGCAAAATCCAGTAGGGATGCCGTAACCTGGAAGCTTGCTCAGTAGACTGGCGTGCCAAACCCTGTCAAAGGCCTTGAGATGTCAAGTAACACCTTAGCGGCTTCACCATGTCTCTCAATGGCCTCGCCCCAGCAATGCGTGGCGTATACAGGGAGGTGGGGAACTGCTGGTGGTTTCACCGTGACCATAGTTGACATCGGCAAGATACTGTTTTTTATATGTTTAGTGTGTTAAAGTACTCGCGAGTATTATGATGATCTAATAGGAGTTTTGATTGATGACAATGATGATGTTCTTTAAAATATGCCGAGATTGAATGTCAAAAATGTTCATTATTGAAAGTCTAAGCAAAAAAATTTATTGGCATTTTGGACATGAAGATATTTCGTAATTTACCAAAGGTTAGCAGAAGTTTCAAAATGTTAGGACACATTATTGCAATTAGCTTTTTCTGATAATACTGCGAATTGTAATATACAAATATGGACAGCTAATTAAACTTTTTGGAAACTGACATTACATAATGTGTTTTTTTTTTATGTTTTGCCTTTAGAAATATTACAATCATCAATACCTTCATATTTTCAGCATCAATTTACGTGTATTCAGTTCATAAAATTGTCTGAACAATTTTATTAATTGTAAAGAACTACATAATTTCGTTATTGACTATTCACTTTAGCTATATACATTTGTTTGATTAATTTGTTACTATTTATAAATATTAAACTCTAATATGAATGAATAGATATGAAGCTTTTATCACAATTATTTCAAAATGTTTTACAGACAAAAGAACAAAAGCTTCTATTGTTACAAAATCAATTCCTTCAATGTAATGAAATTGCAATTCAATTTAAAATGTATATTGTTACAATCTACAGAGGCGTTATTATTTTCTCCAATAGATTTACAATTTTTGTTGCGTAGACGCATATTTGAATGAGCCGTCGAGTTCTACGAAGTACATTAAATGTAATTTACACTTTATAGGCAGTCATCATGATTGCGTAGTAATCAACGAACTAATAATTTTATGTTTTAGCACAATTGATTATTGGATAACGTAACGCAACTCGAATCGAGTTTTTGGGTCCTATTCAGATTGTGACGCAAATAGTGGAATGATGACAGGCAAATTTTATTGTGAGATATTTTGAAAAGCTTGTTTTGAATTCATGTAATGAAAATTTTGACATAGATATTTCATAAGTTTAATGAGGAATTGTTGTTCATCAAAAACTACTTTTGTGTAATGTAGATACTGTTAGTATCCCAAACTACAATATTAATTTTAAGCTAATTCTGAACTAATGTACCTTTTTTGTACAATTATTAATTATTACTTACAACATTTTGCTAATTTATTTTTAATCTGTTTCGTTTCATTAGCTTTATTTTATCGACATTAATAAATAAAAAAACTTCAACCATCACAGTACCTACTCTTGAAAGATGAATTAAAGAGAAATTAGAGAAAATAAAGAGAATGAAATTAAAGAGCAAATATAATAAAATTACAACGCTCACAATAACTCAAACTGAATATCGTGTCGTGTTTCTGTCGTATAATAGGTACAGCGTCAAAGATAGCACTATAAATATCGACTTATTTCCCGATTTGCGAATCGAAATCTCAAGAAGGAAGCGTCCGCAGCGTGTTGCAACTCCGAGACCCCGCGCTTTCTCTTTGACGATTTACCGGGTGCGCCTAGGGCTGGTACTACAATACAAGGCTCAATAATAAAATAACGGGGCTGGTACGAATCAGGGTCAAAATTCAAAAATATTGCTAAAAATGGCAAAGTTCGTTAAAATTATAAATCTTGAAATAATTGTTTTATCTAGGAAACTAATAGATCTAGGTTAGGTACACACCTACACAATTCTAGTCCTATATTGTAGCAATTTTAGTGTATTTAAAAACGTCCTCCGTTTATTTATTGAAGGTTAAATTCACCAAAATAATCATTATTTTCTATTCACCAACTCGTCCCACTTATTATGAACATGTTCAAAGGTACATTCAGAAGCACAATCAGAGGTTGAATAAAGGCCAAATATATTTTTAAAGAAGCAAAGATATTTTTAAAGTTATTAGATTGAATAATTTATTAAGCCAATATCATAAACATGTTTGTAAAAATCAGAACTAACAGATTTACGATTTACGAAACGGTTACTGGACTAAATAACTTCCTATAAATATTTCGGACCAACCCTAGATGACTTTTCTAACAAAGATTGATGCAGGAGCGGGCTAAGAGAATGTTAAACAGCCTCCTTGTTTTGAACATAAACTTTACTGCGCGGACGTAGAATAACAAACAGAGATGATATCAGCGCACTGAAATAAATCTTGATTGTAGTATTCAGATAAATTAGCTTTTTATTAATAGTCCGCGAGCCAGGGCCCGAAATTGGTCGGTCATTTCCTCTCGGCTGGTAACTTGTAAGATGGTTAAGAGAATTGTAACATGAAGTTCCGTGTCTGCATCGTCAGCTGCGGTTCCGTTGGTGGGTTTAGCAGAACGATGTTTTTTTGTTGTCAATTCCTCCCGTTTGAAAATGTGACAAATTATAGTAAATCCAATATCTCAAACAAAAAAATCGTGAGCTGCCTATATAGTGGTGGGAAATACGTCAAATAAACATATAAACATATCAAACAGTAGGTGATTATTGGGCATTCTGGAACAGTTTTTTCACTCCATTGATCTCACGTCCGTTCGATCAATTTCGTAAAACTGTTCCAGAATGCCCAATAATCAATATGAAAATATGTGAACGATCTTACTGCTGTTCGATTACTTTCGTAAAACTGTTCTAGAAATCAGTGTGGGCCTGTTCTATAGTACCTATTTCCATAATTATTTTAAAACTTTGTGTAAGACTTACCTGCGTAATAACGTTGCTCAGTTCACATGTGAAATTAATTATTTCACGTTTTTCACTCACTTTAACTCTCACACTCACTTTCAAGGCTAACTTCGAGATTACTGAAACCTTAATTTGGATAACACTCAACAGCGGACGTAATAGAGCTTATCGTATTGTTTTGGACTGGTTGTTCGTGTCAGTGACCAAACTTGGCTGGTGGCACCTATGATCGAATTACTATCGCAACGCTAAGGAAAGTATCGTTCTAGGCCGTTTGCTCGTGTCTTTCGCCTGTTGGCTGGTGACACCTAAAAAACGAATTTCCATCGCGCATTGATCAAAAATTTCAGATAATATTCAATGTCAAAGCTAGAAAACCACCGTTATCTGGGCCGGTTGCTCATGTCTTTCGCGCACTGGCTGGTGACATCCAGAAATGGTTGGTAATTCTATGGCAGAGGCATTAAAATCGTCTGATGGATGATGATCGTGCCGGTGACCAAATTTGATTGGTGACACCCAAAAACGAAAGCCCCATCGCGAAACCGTTAAGAGATGGCCGTTGTGAGTCCATCTGTCCAAATTTCCGGTATGATCAATAAACTCGCACAGATCTGCTCAGTAGGATGGACGGTGTGACTATGATTGACTTTGGTCAGAAGGAAACTGCGTGACACACTGGAAGGTTTAAGTTAAGTATAGGTTCAATTGCAAATAGTATCTTTTGACTAAGACATTAAGGAATGGTTTGTGTTGAGTATATAATCCGCTTATTACATTAAGCTTTTACATGTAGTGTTATATTTTGTCAAATAAACAAATAGGTCCCGACAGTCGTATCGTGAGAATGAATTTATAACAAGTACTAGTTAGATCACACGGTTTCGTTCAAGTTTTACGAAATATAAATGTTATAGTGTTAAATACGATTTCCTCGTAAAATAAAATATTTTGAAAAGTCAAATGACAAACAATTTTTGTTTGGCTTTTCGGATAAAATAAAGTCATGCAAACGATGATTTTGCTGACATCGTAAATTAATGATGTCCTTAAAATAAATATATTATCATAAAACGTTTACTTACACCCAAATAATTTAATTGTTTGACGCTATTTTAGGATTTTTTCTTTTTTACGTAGTTACCATATAAAATATACAATTAACTTTTCAAGCATTACACATACAAAAACACAACGCATTTTTTAACTAAGGATCTAGTAAGTCCAGTGTTATCTTTAAGTAACTTTATTTAAGTATTTTAATCAAATAAAGATTTTTACCCTGGTAATTTCATCAAATTATTTATTATTGTTATTGCACTGTTACAAATAAACAAACATACAAATGTAGTGAGATGTGTTCTTTATATTAGTTGTAGCGACACAATAACATCGCTACGTAATCGTCGTCAAGTAACGAAGAAATTCAGGATCAGCGAAAATTACGAATGCGTCTTATAAACAATGTAATATACAGTCAACTGCATGTCAGGTTTTACTGTTTTTAAGTTACGATAAGACAGAAGGTGGAATCGCGTTTCTCCCTTAACCACAGAGGAACTGGCTATCTTATCGTTGAATATAACTTAAGCTTAATTACTTTGCATATGCAAGTTCTATGTGTAGGTAAAATATTTCATTTAAATAATAGGTAAGTGAGAAATGATTAAGCCTATACCCACCCAGAAGGCTGTCCCATGTCATGTGGCTGAGACGACGAAGTAATGATTACCATTCTTAAATTATTAGTTCTACGTTATAGATAAGTAAACCTATTTGTCAGTGAATTATTACCACTCGATTAGATGGTCATTATCACCAGACGACAGTGATTGTTGAAATAAGATAGGTACTTGCAATATGTAACTCATTGTTATAACGATTGACACAAGAGCGCACTCAAGGTCAAACAGCAAAGTCTACCTTGCGTTCACCTCTACATTACTTCAACTTTTATTGTAGGCTGGGTAGATTAAGGCAAAATCATATAAAGAAATTCAAACCGTTATTAAAATCAGTAAACTACATCTGTAATAAAAATATATGCTATAAATAATAAATAATAAAATAAATAATTAATTGCATACAATCACACCAATTATCTAGCCCACGTTAAGTTTCATGAAGAACTTGTGTTATGGATACTAAGATATTTGGTAATTAGGAATAATAAATAATATCCTCATTTTTCGAAGTATATTCTGTTTAGTAGTCTTATTATGTCGGGATCGGTTTGCCATTAATAAAATTTAATTTTTATCTAAAACAGGATCGACGGAGGATTGCCCACAGTATTTAAATTTCATAGTTGAAAATACTGTTTTAACTTGTTATCAACTCATAATTTATAATCACAAAACTTGATTATTTACAAGAAACGTGAGTGAGTTTCCTTTTTGCCCGGTCTCCCCTACATTTTTCGGTACATTTGAGTGTCAATTTTACCGCTTTAAAGTGAAGCGATTTCCGCAATGCGATACTTTTGTTTTTCAAATGATAATTACAATTAACTTTGGTAATCAGTGGTTGTAAACTATTACAGGTTTATATTTAAACAATTATATTTTAAAAGCAATTTGGAATTAGGTTATCCGGAACAAAATTAGTTTGAAGTTCAACTTAAAAGCCCCTGTAGGTACGTAAATTGTTTCCAGGTTCAGTTCTTTATTTATTTGTTGTAGTGCTTCATCAAATTAAATATTTATTATAAAAATAAAAACAAAAAGTTCTTTAAATTTTTACCTACAATATCATTTACTATTAAACTAAGGATTTTTCAAATAATAAACACACGAATGTAATAAAATGTTTTTCACCCCTGGTTAAGAAATTATTGAAGATTCAGCAAAAACAACCTATTTAAAACGATTTCCGATCAATAAGTGTCACAAATGTAGTGCTGCTCCGTCACTATTAGCGAAGACACTCTGCCTCTCCGTCACCAGCCAGCGGTTCGCCAGTCAGCCAACTGCTTCATCCTCTCTCTGCGAAAGCACTCTGCCGGCCCACGCCCAGCGCCCTGCTCGCCCAGACACTTTAACTGTCCATCAGCCAGCTCTGCCATCACCGCAAGCTCACCGTACAACTCACACCAGCAAAACGAAGATCCGTGCTGTTACAATAATGTTCGTAAGTTGTTATTTTACTAAATGATCTTCTTAGTGGTGAATACTAACTAATCCGATAAAGGTAAGTTTGTAAATGTGCTAAAATTACTATCGTGTTTGCGTTAAGAGCTTTATGATATATCTGTCAAGACTTTTCTAACTCAAACGCGTTGGTAACGTTTGCATAATATTTACAAACTTCTGTCCAATTTAAGTTTCAAACGTAAAACGGGAATAATTTTTTACTGAATCTAAAATACTTTGAGAGTAAATTGTATCTTAAATTCTTGTAAATTATTTTTAGCTTTATCTAATGTGTGTAATAATAACTTCCAGGTCGGACTCAGAATACTACAACAATAAGCGCAGCAAAGGCGCTAGAAAACTGGTCGTAGAAGATTTCGTCGATTCGGACGGCGGCGATGAGGAAACGACTTCCAAAGTAACGTAAGTATTAATTAAACAAATGTCTGCCCAGTTATTATATATTAAAAAAAACATATTTTCTCTTTAAAACTTAAGTCTTAGATTGTTAGGTAATGATAATAATAACGCTAGAGTTTCAACTTTAAAAAGATTATCTTAATCTTATAATCAATTACTTAGATACTTATTTTTTTTTCCTTTACTCTTTTATGACTAGTTTATTCAACATGTAATCTTGATGTAGGTGCTTACACTTTTTTTTTTTATTATAGGATATTATGTGTAATATCATTGATCGTTCAATACATAGTTTTCTTTTATTTTTCTGCAGTTCCAAGAAAGAGCCGAAACCTGCCAAAGCGGTAAAAAGGAAGGCGCCAACGTCAAAAAAATCGGCTGTTACAAAGTCAACTGGGTGGCAAATTGACTCAGATAGTGAGGAAGAGGCGGTGGTTCGACGACGAGGCAGTGAGACCCAGCCCTTGCAGTCGTCTTTGTCGCGGCGTGTCGCCGACGGGGTCCTGCGTCGCACCACCCAGAGAGACGGTGACGTTTACATAGAAATAAAGGTATACAACACCAAGGAGATATTGAAGGTGGAGCCGAAAGATCGTTGGGAACAGGCGGTAATATCATTGAAATACCAAGCAGATTCCGATGCTCCAGAGCTGATTCCACTAAAGGAGGCGCTCAAGCTCTGCAAAAAAAAATTTACGGAGGAGGGTAAATTTTTTACCATTAAGAAAAAGTAATACTTAGTAATAGGATTTTTTATTTACTTTTATATTTTATGTGTTTTGTATGATAATGATTATATTTTTAAGATATCTTTAATGTTAGTATAGTCATTTCGTTATAGGTATTTTACTAAATAAATAAAATAAAATAAAAAGATGAATAAATAACAAACAATTTTACTTATTATAAGTTAAACTCTATTCCTATAAAATATTTAAATAATTATTAATACATTTTGTACATTTTTAGTACTTACAAATTTGTGTAGGAATTATTATACCTATCCAACCAGTCCATTCAATAAAATATCACCGATTTAAAAACTTTAGCAGCTTAGGATAATAGTTCGCTTTTATTATGGCAAGCAAAACAGTGTATTGCACAGTTTGTGACATATCCGTTAAAAGTAAAGCATTCTCAGCCCATTTGCGGAGTAATATCCATAAAAATAACAGTTCCATCGAAATAAGTGACGGAATTGAAAAAATAAGCAGTGCATTCCGAAGTCGGATCGCATCGTACAGGGTTCGGGCGCCGGCGACGGCTGATAGCGGTGACGACACGAATGACGTCAGCTTGTGTCCGCCGGCTGAGTTCCTATCTCAGGTTCGCTCTCGCGTGCATAACTTATTAGCTGCAAGACAGGCAATCTATAGTTCTATTAAGGTTAATTTTGAATTTTTCGCCGAGTTTAAGTTACCGAAAACTAGCACTAGTGAAATAAAATCATTTGCTTTTGGTCAAAATGTGGTGTTACACCATAATTACGATTTTAATGATCTGTTTTCAAAAATTGTCAGCTCTATTGTAACAAGCATTGACGAATTTGAGGAAAAAGATAGCGGTTGGTCTTTTGTAAGAAATTTATACTTAGAGGTTAATGTTAACAAATATAATCCATTGAGAGCCGCCCGGTTCATTGATTTGCCGCGAAATTTAAAACTAAAGCATGCATGCATTAACATACAAAATAATGACTCCTTCTGCTTTTTATGGTGTATAGTAGCCGCATTGTTTCCAGCTAAGAACAATGCACACCGAACATCTTCATATCCTCACTTTGAGAATGTTCTGAATATTCAAAATATGATGCATCCAGTTGGATTTTCAGATATTAGGATTTTCGAGAAAAATAACCACCAAATCAGCGTTAATGTGTACGGTCTTGCAAACAAGTCTAACATTGTTGGGCCCCTCTATAAAACGCAGAGCAAAAGGAAACATCATGTTAACTTATTACTATTAGAAAAAGGTGAATTTAAACATTATTGTTTGATAAAAAATTTAAGCAGATTACTTAGACCTCAGTTAACAAAACATCACGGAAAAATATACTTTTGTGACGATTGTATGATATTTTTTAATAGCGAACAAAATTTGAATACTCATATTTGTAGCGGTGTCCGGACAGTGTTGCCTGATCCAGGCACTGTTATTCAATTTAAACATTTCGAAAGAATGCAAGATATGCCATTTGTTATATATGCGGATTTCGAATCCTTATTAGTGCCTCAATCAAGTAGTGATGGATTGGTCTCGAATAATACATGCGTTTTACAAAAACATTTACCCGCCGCATTTGCATACTACGTTGTTTGTTCATATGATAGCTCTCAAAATAAATACGTGTCATATCGTGGTCAGGATTGTGTAGAAAAGTTTCTTGAATATCTTGGCGAAGATATAACTAATATACACAAGATTTTAAAAGAACCGATTCCAATGACGTCACTTACATCCTATGAGCAAAAGAGCTTTGATGATTCAAAATATTGTTTCCTTTGTGATCAGTTATTGTTCGACGATAAAGTTAGAGATCATTGTCATTTGACAGGAAAATATCGTGGTGCAGCACATTCTTATTGCAACTTACAATATTGTGTACCAAAATTCATTCCGGTATTTTTTCATAATTTATCCGGGTATGATAGCCATTTATTTATTCGACAGTTAGGAGCGACACCGGGTAACATTAAAGTTATAGCAAAAAATAAGGAAAACTACATATCCTTTACAAAGTTTTTTAGTGTAGGACGTGAGGAATACATGCCAGTTAGATTTGTAGATTCATTCAAATTTTTAGGTACTAGCTTAGAAAAGCTTGCAGGAAATTTGAATAAAAATGATTTTTTTCACTTACCTCACTTTTTCCATAAAACGGAACATTTTGATTTACTAAGACGTAAAGGTGTGTATCCTTATGAGTACATGACAAATTGGAAATGCTTTGAAGAAGACAGGTTACCACCACGAAAATGTTTTTATAGTAGTTTAACCGATGAAATTGTTTCAGAGTCAGATTATTGTCACGCTCAATGTGTTTGGAAAACGTTCAATTTAAAAAATCTAGGCGAATATACTGATTTATATCTTAAAACTGATGTCATTTTACTTGCAGATGTTTTTGAAAACTTTCGTAGAACTTGTAAAATTAATTACAAATTAGATCCTGCATTTTATATGACGGCACCTGGCCTAAGTTTTGACGCAATGTTACTTAAAACTAAAGTTAAATTGGAACTTATTGAAAATCTAGAAATTTTACGTATGATTCAAAAAGGAATCCGTGGTGGTGTGTGTTTGTGCTCTACGAGATACGCTAAGGCGAATAACAAGTACATATCGAATTACGATCCGTATATGCCTGATAACTATTTACTGTACATTGATTGTAATAACTTATATGGTTATGCAATGTGTTCTTATTTGCCTTATTCAAATTTCGAGCTCATTAGCCAAACGGAAATTAGTGAACTTAATGTTCTTCATATACCTAATGATTCAGAGTTTGGTTATATCTTAGAAGTAGATTTAGAGTACCCAGAGAATCTACACGACTTGCACAATGACTTACCTTTTTGTGCCCAGAAATTTACACCACCCAATTCTAAAAACTCTAAATTGATTCCAAATTTGTACGATAAATTTTATTACGTAATTCACTACGTGCACTAAAAAACGTGCTTAAAACATGGTTTATTGTTGAAAAAAATTCATAGAGTAATTAAATTCAAACAAAGCCCATTTCTTAAGCAATATATAGATTTGAATACTGAATTGCGTCAAAAGGCTAAATCAACATTTGAACAGGACTTTTTCAAATTATTAAATAACAGCATTTTTGGGAAAACTTTAGAGGATACCGAAAAAAGATTGAGCGTTCATTTAGTCAATCAGTGGAATGACATCAGAAATAAAACAAAAAAATGTTATACTGCCGAGCAATTAATTTCAAGGCCGAATTTTCATAGCTGTACGGTTTTCACAGAAAACTTTGTAGCTGTGCAAATGAAACCAGAGTCAGTTATTTTAGATAAACCTATTTACATAGGATTCACTGTTCTAGAAATATCAAAAAATCACATGTATGATTTTCACTACTCTATTACAAAACCGTTTTATGGTTCCAATTTAAAATTATGCTACACCGATACTGATAGTTTGTTGTACTCTATCGAGGCAACGGACATTTACGAAAACATAAGATCCAATTTTCAACAGTACTTTGACACGAGCAATTACACGGAAAATAATCAGTTTAATATAGTTCCGAGAAACAAAAAGGTCCCTGGATTATTTAAAGATGAGATGGGAGGGCAACTTATCGTTGAATTTGTGGGTTTGAGATCTAAGTTATATTGTGTAAAAACTCAAGACCAAGAGATAAAAAAGGCAAAAGGGATTAAAAAATCTGTAGTTAAAAAAATCGATTTTAAAGATTATAATAAGGTACTACTGCTTAATAAGGCACTTAGGAAGACAAATGTATTATTTAAGTCTTTGAAACATGAGATTTTTACGCAAGCCGTTAGTAAAGTTGCTCTATCTTCACATGATGATAAACGCATTATACTTAAAGATAAAATATCTACTTTGTCCTGGGGACATAAATCAAGCTTATTCTGAGTTTTTCTGTTTGGTTGGACTGGTTGAAAAAATAATAGAGTTTGTTAAATGTTTTAAAGTTAGTTTTTTAATACTATTATTATGTTAATTAAGTGGTAGGTATAATTATCAATATGTATGATTAGTTTAATAAATGTAGTTTATTTTGTAATGTTTATATAGATGGTAAATGGGAGTATCCTTGTAATTATTAAATAAATAAAGAAATAAAAATTTTGGACCCTACAATTATGACAAAAAAAAAAAGTTTTTTCATAATATAATTGTACCTAGTACGTATAGGTAAAAAATACCTACTTAAAATAAATTGTATGTATGAAAGTTGTTGTTTTATTCTGAATCTAGTTTCCTCTCACCATTTTACTTCATAGCCACCGATCACTGAGAATTTATAAAATATAAATGACAAGAAACAAGTCCTAACTTGTCTGATTCTGAATGCATCGCGGCACGCGTTTGCCGCTTTGTCAGCAATACGTTTCCACTTACATAAAACTCACACCATAACATAAGGTATCGACATCAGGAGCAAGTTCTAACTCGTCTAATTTTAGGAGCTGTGTCAGCTGTAGGTTACATACTCACACGATCACAAAGCAAAGGTATAAATATTCGTGTTAACTGCAAATCTTAATTTATTTTCATAAGAACATCAAATATGGTAAGTTGCTTTTAAAATATAAGTTGAATGTATTTACCAACTAAATATAGGAAACTGTTCGCTTTTAAATATATGTCTCATATTATTCATTTCAGGATATGTCAGTGAACACCGAGAATCTCGTCGAAGACTTACGCTCACCATCTCCGGTCTTACAAGACGCGCAGGACCCGCTCGAAGGATGGACACAGATGTTCCCTCCTTGGGTTGTAGAGCCACAACACGAAGAAACGCCGTTGGAGCTCAAAATCCGAAAGGCGATGGAAAACAAGCAGAAGAGGAAACGAAAGAAGAGATCGTCCTTCCTCAAGCACTTACACAACACCCAGCAGTCGTTCGTGATAAAAAGTCCGCCGAAGAAAGGACGACGTCTCATCAAGATTGAGATAATAGACTTCGAGCATGAAATGCTGGGTGAAGGTGACTCGCCAGAGGATGCCCTACTATCTGCGCAATATGTGGTGTCGGAAGACATGGACCAGATTATGGACCAGGCGGAAAACCTCATAAACAATATATCAAAAAAAATATGTGGTTATAGCTATAGTTTTTAAGGCTATGAATCAACTTATTTTTGTAAATCAAAGTTCTCATGTAGGTTTTATGCGTAACATCTCAAGTTACTTATAAACCTATAAAGAGATACATTTAAAAAAAATACCTACAAACATAATTATAATCTTTAGTATTATCATAAATGTAATAACGTTTTTACTATATTAATTAAGGGTTTATTAAATAAGAATGTCACAATTTTTTTTTTATAATTAAATTTTAAGGGAATTAATCATGTCGTTTTATTTCTCTATTAAAGGTATTCAGGTAGGTAAATGAAAAAAGTTTTAAATGTACACTTATTTATTTTTTAAAATAATCATACATTGATATTTTATTCTCTAATAACCATTTCCTTATACAAATAACATTTTTCAAAGCACAGTATTTCATATGGTTAAAACAATTGTATGCAAACATATCTTTACAGTAAAGATTACTTAGAGTTTCTAGATTAGGTATACCTTTGTTACTTATATCTAAAACATTTTCATGACCACATAATTCTCGCACCCATTGAACTTTTTCTTCTCCTTTCACTATTATCTTGTGTTTATTCAAGTAAGGTTTAATAAGTCTTCTGAATTCCCTGTAGTCAATATATCCCTCGCTCCATCGATATCCTCGATTTCTTTCTATCCACCATACATGTTTTCTTTCTTCAAGTGTCAGGGTAGAGAATGGGTAAGGAGGTTTTATCAAAAAAATTTGAGTGTGTTCTGATGTGCCTATGACTAATTCTTTCAAAATAAATTTATTTTTTAAATCTTTGAACCCTTGTACATCCACGACTATTGTATTGCTATTCATGATAGTTTCTTTACGATATTGCTCAAAGGCTTATATTCAAAAATACAATCGTTCAGAATCAAACAGTAAGCAGCGGTCTGATCAGGTATTTCTTGATCAGCTTCGATTTCGACTCGCACGTCAATGGATCCCTTTAAAGCTTCGTGTTGGCGAGAACAGTCAATCACGAACATTGGAGCAGTTTCTTTAAATTCTTTTATACTCAACAACGGTTCAGCTCGACGTCCGTGATAAGACTGCTGGAACCTAACGTACTGTTCGTATATTAAAGTATATTTGTTGTCAGCGAAACTAATGTTCAGACTTTCATAAGGGTAATATGAAGAATTTAGAAAAACTTTAACATCACGTATATGGCAATGGTCAAACTCTGCCATTGATAATGTTGCATTATGTTTACGGTTCGTTTGAAAAGCAATTACGACGAACCGTGGTTTCTCTATCTGTGAGGATGTTTTAATAGACCAGGTATGTTTACGTGTTTTGGGAAGTAATGGATACTCATATAAGTCCCAATTACGAAATGCGACTGTTATTGGGCGATCTTTTTCTAAATGCTTAAGCAAACTTATTCTTTCTCGATCTGAAACTTTAACATGAGGCACTCGCCAAGTAATTTTATTTATTGTGATATCATCCACAACTTCACCTGCATTTAATTTTAAGGTATTGAGATTAGTATTACTTCTTAAAAGAACTAATTCATGTTTACAGTTCATTATAATTTTATTATAATCTTCAGCAAAACCCATCACTTTATTTAGTGGTATACAAGCGGAGAATACTCCACTGCTGTCAGTTGTAGTGCCTGTTGGAGACCAACCCCAAACTCGTGCGCATTTAGATTCGTTATCGTTCAACGATAAATACGATTTCATTGTGGTTGTAACGCCTGCATTTTTTATTCTATCTATTTCTACTCCGTTTATTTCGTATCGAATATCTTGAAATAAAAATAGTGCAGGGTTATTAACAAAATGCACACTCGTTACTCGTTCTTTTTCTTTTGCGTTCTTATACACATTCACTCTTCCTTCAATATACAAACTGCTTAGTGAAGGCAATACGTAGAGATCTTGCTGATTTATCGGTATCCGTATTTCATCATTCTTGTTGAAACTTGTCACGTATGGTTTATACGAATGATATTCAAAACTTTCGATACTGTTATCGCACGAGGCAGGTTGAGTTATGTTTAAAAAATTCATTTTATCAATCCCAGTGATTTCAAAAAGTCTTTATTGCTTTTTGTTAATTTCTTTGTTGATCGAACTGGTGCTCCCTTATGAGATGATCTCTTAGAACTGACTTGAGTTCGTGGAATATTTTGGTTTTTATTGAAAGTCAGCATGTCTTTTTAAAGTGTAAATATAGCTGCACTTCCTCACCGCGTAAGTTAATTTGATTATTATCAGCGTCTAATAGTCTTATATTAATAGCACTTATTGAACTTTGATTGACGGGAAAATAAATTAAATTCTTAGGTATTTCAATTATTCTATAACCGGGTGGTACGTTAGGTGCGAATTCGTAAATTATGTGGCTAGCTTTTCCATTCACAAATGATCCACTGATTACATCACATTCGATGCGCACGATAGTTGTCGATAAAATGCTGACAGGATATCTAGACTCTGTATTTATATTAGCTTTTATTGTCTCCATTCCAAAACCCAAAATTTTACCCAACGACTCATTTTTATTGAAGTGAACTTCTTCTGAACAAAAAATATTTGTTTTCAATGTGTTGTTATTTGCGGTCAATCTCAGCACAACATTTTTGATATTGCTCTTAAGATAGTCACAAATATCTTGAAGTTCATAGGACCCTTCTGGTATTTTTATCACGCCATCTTTACCATAATAAAATTTATTGTTTCTTCCATCTATATTAGGGATGGAATTGAATGTTGAAAAATATAATAAACCGCACTCATACTCTCCGTCTAATTGTATTGTAGGAGAGTAATTTGTTATCAAAGAGGCTCCGCTGCCGGTTATCGACACAGTGAAAGACATGTTTATACTGATAAATTTTATTACTTAACTCTTAATATAAATGTTGTTTCCAATACTTCTTTAAAAAATTTAAACACAGATGACCGCAATTTATAGTACCAAACTTTTGATACCGTACATAATTGTAAGTTATTGACATGTTCCTTAAATATTTTATCAATTCTAATGGAGGTTTTAAGTCACCAAAACTATCAAAATATTCACAGTAATCATTCTGTTTTACATAGGCTACCCAATGTGTTCCAGGATTTTCAGAACTATCTAGGTTCAATATAGCACACTCAATTTTTCTTGGTTTTGAGGGAAGTGAATCTCTCATAAATACTCCTCGAAAATATGGAATTGTAGTTGCGTGCTTTAAAATGTCTAGATTTGTAAGGGGGCGTTTGGGTAGCCCTTTGTTTAGTTTTTTGAAGAATTCAAGTATAGTCCAGATCCTCTTTTATGAGGCTTAATATACATCCCTTTTCCCAGAGCGACTGCTTCCATTGCCTTGTTATGTCGTACAGATTCTTGTAGGTTTTTCTGAGCAACCTTGGAATCATTAACAGCTTTTGCTATACCTGCCGCACCGCCAGCGAGAGAACCAAGGGCTGACAAACCGGCAAAAATTGGAATGAGAGGTAAAAATCCCCCAGTTTTTGGAATAGGAATACATCGTGGTAAACGTATTCCTTTTTTGTTTTTAAATAATTTTTTTGCAGAAGCATACGCAAAATTTATAGCTGTGCGATTATCTTTAGATTTTAACTTCTTCAATTGAGATTGTAATTTTTTCACAATTGACATAAATGGACGTATCCCAGCACCAGCTTTGATTTTTGCTTTCATTGCATTTTTTACTATCCAAGATGCAATTTTTTCACCTTTCCCAGCATCGCTCGACTGTAGTCTTCTCTTGGCCATATTCAAAAGCTCTAAATCCGCTTTATGTCGAATGTTTAAGTCTTTGTTGTTATAAGCAATGTCGTGATACATACAAGCTTCATCCAATTGATTTATACCACGATCACCTTTTAGTAAACGCTTCTGAAGTTTAGTTCCCGGACCACAAAATTGATAACCAGGAATATGTAGCTCGATTGGTAAACTATTAATAAGGTTATTTAAAAAACCTCTACCCTGCTTCATCGATCTTTCTTAAATGAATAATTTTCATCAGACACACAATTTATATTACAAAAGTAATGCACTCTTATCAACCCAACTGTTTTCTTCCTTACTGAGACCTAACCACTTAACAAAAACTTTGTTACCTTTTCTTTTAATAACTTTCTCTATGAGATAAAGGTCAGGAAATTTTGTTCTTTGCAGTTCGTGTTCGTAGAACGAGCCTAAAATTAACTGTTTATGTTTATCTTCTAAAATATATGTAGGTGGGTTTGTATCGTTAACCTTGACTATATTAAAAATTTCTGTCGACCAATTAGGTGTATAGCCTTTGTAAAAATCCCCCTTAAATTTGCTAATACGAACACTATCATTAATGCGAAACTTGGGATATCTGCTAGTACTAGATATTCGTGTTTGCATAATGTTAGATCTAACTTCCACCTGGTTTGCTTTATTCACATCAATAGGTTTGTATTTAGTAATACGGTGAGTAGAGTTATTGTATTTTTCTACTACTGAGTTTAAGTTAGGTCCTAGCCATTGGTAAGAGCCATATAAACTAAAGAGTTTGTAAAGGTGACCTTTTATTGTACGAATTACTCGTTCTACAATAGCAGCTTTTTTAACAGAGTGAGTGGAATAATGATTTATATCATACGTTCTCATCAACTTTTGAAAAACGTCATTATAAAATTCTTTGCCAAGATCAGTTTGTAAATTATTGGGTTTTCTTGATGAACAAGATAATATCATATGCATTGCTTTAGTCACGCTATTTTTGTCTTTTGATTTTACGGGATTTACCCATACGTATTTTGATAATGTATCGATAACAACCAAAACATATTTGTACCCCTTGTTGAAATGTGAATATTTTTGAAAATCCATAAGATCAGCTTGCCATAAGTCATCTAATCCTTTTATGATAGTCATTCGCCGAGGAAAATTCCTTCTTGCTGCTTTATGAATTTCATTAACTATGTCTCTTTTACTCATTTTTGATTTAATTTAAGCTTAATCAAAGTATCTACTTCAGCTTTTGAATAAATGTTCTTTAATAAGCGGTCTGATGTTAGTTTTTCCAAATTCTGTAGGTACAGTTTTACATCACTCTGAATTTTTTTAAATTCATTCCTTAAGTCTTGTTCGATTTTATCCACATAAGCTTTGTTCACTGCTTCATCGTCTTCGTTTGGTGGTGAAAGACCTTTTAATTTAGACAATTTCAAATCGTAGTGTCCAGCGTCCGATTTCACTAACGTATCGTTTAAAGTATCCATAAATTCTAATAACCGTAAACGTTTATGAACGTGATGACCAAATTTATCTATATTCATTGCAGTCTAGATGAGTCAACGACTGAAATCATACTGCGCAGTCGTCCTGATGGAAGCTCTTTAAGTTCTACATTTATAATACCAGCTTCATATAATTCTTCTACAATAGCAATGATTTCATTACCTACTCCATTGTTCCCTGCTGCCCACGATGCTAATAGTAATTTTAATCGTTCTATTAACTCGTTTGGGTCATCCCAGTAAACATAATCTGTATTTTCTTTTACTTTTTTCAATAGTGGAATACCTTTTCCTGTTGGAATACTTTCCAGGCTTGAGGAGACATTTCGAGAGAACTTGAACAAAGGCTTAATAACATTATTATATTTAAACCCTTTGTTGCTGTTTATTGGTTTTGATGACTCGAAGTTACGTCGATGTGCATTCGTTTCTATTAAAATGGTTTTATAATTTAGTAAATCGTTGTCAGTGACCACCTCTAAATTGGGTTTCTTTTTAAACAGTAGTTCTTTTAACCCTACTGTTTTATCAAAAGTTAGTGTTCCGATTTTTAAGTATTTGCCGTCGTCAAAAACACGGGTTTTGCCAAGCATTAATTTTCCACGTTCATTTCTTACACCAAACGGTATGTCATCCATTGCTTCAGATGATGTAGACCATGATGATTGATTCTTAACACTTGGTGATGACTGCAAAGATTTGAAGGATCCGTCGCTCACGTTGAATTTGTCAGAAGGTGATACGACAAGAGTTTTATTATAACCTTTAACTTTCTCGCGTTCACTTTCAGAACCACCTTCGTCTTCACTCATAAATTCGCTGTAATCTTCTTCGGAAGTACAAGACGTAAGATGATCATCATTTTTATTTTTTTTCATCAACGGTTCATGAGCCTCTTCCTTGAGATGTTTATTTACATTATTGTTTGCTAATAAGGTAAGAGGATCTACGATGGGTTTAAATATTTTTTCCAACACTGTGTTATTTGCATGCTTTACATCTTTTATTATTTCAACTTTTCTTTTAACAGCTGCTGCGGACTTAACAATTTGTTCTTTAAGCTTTTTTTCCATTATAAAGGATACGTTCGCTTTCAAGTCTCAAGTAACAATGATTAATATATCATTAAACATCTCATTTTGTATGTTAGTCCACCACAACAAACGTGTCAAATGTTGACCTGTAGCATCCATTGTTTCTCTCACAATCCTTATTAATCACTAGGTAGCTGAATGGTTTCTTCCAAACAGCGGAGCATAGTTCACGAAACTTAGACCATGACATATCAGATCCAACATGCTCATCATAAACGTGTTTCAAATTGATGTCATCCTGTTTAAATAATATTATTAGATTTGAATTGTCCCTTACTAATTGTTTGGGGATTTTGGTATAAGTCTGATTAATATAAAAACAATCAATGTTCTTATGACGTCCCATTGCAAAATAATCTCTTATGTTGTTTTGATTTTCACAAGCAACATCATCAAAAACTATAATAGAATCTGGCAAAGCTTCATGTGGACTCAAAATTTCCCTGTTGTGATTGTATTTATGCAACGATGTACCAGGAACCATATCTAAAACTTTCTCCAAATATAAATATTTAGCTTGGTATAAAGATTTTGAATAAACATACAGATTCCTAAAACGCGGGCCATCTTTATGTAACAATAAACTGATTACTAAATTTGTCTTTCCACAGTTTGATGGGCCACAGACAATACACCGTATAGTGTTCGGCAATAAGTTACCATGTCGCTTAGACCCGTTTGAAGGTGGGGGACATATACATTCTAATTTTATTGATTCTTTTTGTTTTATGAATTTCATGTTAACGTTAAATCTAACCGTAATGTTTCATGTGTTATATGAAAATGAGCCTAATATGACATAGTCTTTATATATAAATAATCTCATGTCTGATAAATCGGTTCACTGAATTAAGTCTTATCAATCAAACTGATATTTAAATACAGTCAAAAGCGTAAAAGCATATTTTCACGACATTAAATGAATTGGGCATTTTGGCTCGCAACAATTGAGTCCGTCGTCGCGCGGAGCAGCGACGTAGCGAGCCTGGGCGAGCGTTCAGGACTCAATTGTTGTGAGCCAGAATGCCCAATTTATTTACTACTACGATTTCTAGAACAGTTTTACGAAAGTAATCGAACAGCAGTAAGATCGTTCAAATATTTTCATATTGATTATTGGGCATTCTGGAACAGTTTTACGAAATTGATCGAACGGACGTGAGATCAATGGAGTGAAAAAACTGTTCCAGAATGCCCAATAATCACCTACTTCAAACATATCAAACATATCAAACATATCAAACATATCAAACATATCAAACATATCAAACATATCAAACATATCAAACATATCAAATAAAAAAGTGATTAATCTCGACTTTCATGGTTTTCCTTTCATTTAATTTACAATGTTTGTTTGAGAGATTCGATCCTTATAACAGACCCGATTGATTGGTATCATAAAAGTATAGTGTTGTTTTTCGAATTTTAGCCGGTTCTGTAGTCGTTCTGTGTCGGTTCGGTACATATCAAACATTTAAAAAGGTCTTGTCAGTATTGTGCTAGAGATATAAACCGAAATAGAAAATTGTCGTCGTGGTGTGTAACATCAAAAACTTTATGTCCACAGATATCGTTATTACAGTATTGCGTTATGAGCCAAATTTTGCCTAATATGATGTTTACACTCTTGCGCAGCTTTTAGACCTACTTAACGAGATTTGGTAACAAGCAGCATCATTATTCTCAAACAGGTTACATCTGTGCACATTATAACATCATTATTTGATATGCCGATCAATTAGTCACTTTAATGATTGTTATTTTCATCATCATTCTTAATTATAGATTGCAGAACATGTTTGATTAATTAAAGAGTTTTAGAGATCGTCCATTTTCGTTCATTTTAATTATCTCAGCATGGGAGCGGTTTTAATCGTGCACTGTTCTCAAATAGTTTTATGTAACATTATCAGATTGAGGGTTTAATAATTATTATTCACCTTTGTGTTCTTGTAATGAGTTTATTAATATGAGATCAATAGGGTTAGCACAAAAACTATCGAGTAAGTATCGAGCACGTAATGTCAAAAAATATATGTATAGGAAAATGTAGTTCCGTTTACGTCCGGTAGGAACGCTGCTCAATATCTCATACATTTTTTTTACTTTACTTCCTCGATATAACTCAAAAGTTAGTCCTGCTAGGCCTACAGTAGACTTCTTGTTTAAGGCGAATACTGAATCAGCGGTTTAAGTGGGTTTGCCGACTATAAACGTTATTAAAAGTTTGGATATGATAACATAAACATATTAAAAACTGTATTAATATTTTATTTAAATAAACTTAACTATTGTTTACGTACATCTTATGTTTTGGTGCGCACTGTTCATTGAAATAAAACAACTTTTACGGATATCAAACGCGCTATATTTCCACGAACTAAGTTGTAATTGTGGGATGACTGACTGACTGAGTCATCCCGTGCCCACGGCAGCTGAAAGGTGCCGAAACGTCGGGAAAATCAAAAAACCCCTAAAAAACCTATAAATACGGACAATTATAACTTAGTTCGTGGAAATATAGCGCGTTTGATATCCGTAAAAGTTGTTTTAATTTAACTATTTTTTCCGTACGTTATAATGGTGATGATCCTTATTATGGAAAACTAACTTTTACGAGCCTAAGGTTTATTGTGGAGACCCTGATATTTCGGCGCAGTTGCATGCGCCATGCATGTTTACGAAACTAATTAAATTTGATACCGCCAAAAACTCACTAAATCCAACAGGTTATAACGAAAACCAGATCAAGCGTTTTTATTACTCTGTCAGGGCCCGTAGACAAAGTAACGTCGTTACTCGATAATTCGGTTCGTTATTGTTCTTATTCGTAAATTAAGTTGCGGTAAGACCACGTGATTTAGAGCGGCTGATGCTAATCCGCCAATCCCATTATTTTAATTCATTCCAAACTTCGTTATCATTTTTGTATTGTTACTTTGGCTAATTGCTCTGGGCCGCTAGCCAAGGTAAAGACATAAATATTAAACAAGAAAATATACTAGAAAAAAGCAACTAGTCTCATGTCGCCCTGACGGGATGGCGACATGAGACTAGTTAGTTGCTTTTTTCTACATAAATGTAAAATGCTAAATTAAAAAGTTATAATCTAGCATTTAGTCGCTTGCGGCCTTTAATATACCTATTTTAACTTGCTGTTTACACCAATTTCCTCTTCATAAGACCGCTGTCCTCACCCACAGCATCTATGGTTAAAAGCCACTGTATAACATTTTGATGTGAAACCATAATGAATAGTGAAGTTATTTATCAGATCGCACGTAACTCGGGTCGTGAAAACTACAGGTCGCGGGACCAACAAGAAAATGTCGTTGCGTAATTAATTACGATTTGACGACCTGTCTGGCGTATAGGTACGTAGCCTGCCTATTACGCAGAGGGTCCCGGGTTAGATCCCCAGACATGGCAAATATTTGAGTGCATGAACATGACTAATTGTCTTGGTCTGAGTGTTTAACATGTATATTATGTATGTATAAAAAAGTATGTTTATCCGTTATCTAGTATCCATAACACAAGTTTCTCATGTAACTTAACGTTGGCTAGATATTTTTTTGTGATTGTATGGAATTATGGATGAATGAATGAATAATGGATATTTATTTTTATTTATTTAATGATGCGTTCGCGCATGTAGTCTAGACACAAATTTACTGTTAAAATATAACTCTTATTTGTAGACATTTAGAGTGGTCTAGTGGTAACAACCACCGGTATCAGACCCAGGGGTCCCGGGTTCGATTCCCAGCGGGGGTACATATTGAATTCGGTTTGGTTGGTGGTAGGACTTGGTGTAACCCCGCCTGGCTAGCTACCACCAACTCATCTAAACCTGACGCCATAAAAACAATGTTTTCAGCATTGTTGTGTTCCGGCAGTTAGAGATAAGACAGCCAGTTCCTCAGTCATTGAGGATTCCGGGAGGCTCGCTTCCATCTTCAGCCTTATCAATACGTAACATCAGATATGATAGCTTCCATCTTCAGCCTTATCAATCCGTAACATCAATGATAAAAGCTAATAGTCTCCCCGTTGTTAATCATAAAAAAAAGACTTATTGAAAGTACAAGTTCATTAAAATATATGCAGTATCTTTAAGAAAAAGTATTATTTGGGTAGTTCGATCGTTATAATACATATTGAAATTAATGTGGATATTTGTGCAAATTTGTTTTCACAAAACTCAGAGCTATCATCGTACCGATGACCTATTTTAAGATTTATTTCCACAACACCTAGCATATTACATTAATATTAGTTTATTTTATACCCTGTATAAAATAAAATAATATAAAATTTAATTGGCAATTTTATGACTGGAAGAGCCACGCAGCACAAATGAGTGATATTTATTTCGGTTGCAATCATCTGTAGCGTCACACGACTCATTTAACAACGACGAACGCAATGCTCTTAATAATGTAAGATATGTGAAAATAACGTCCTATTGTAGTCTCGACAATTTTCTTACAGATTATTGCCCCTTATTAAAGTTGCGTAATGTTTAGTGTCAGGAAGTAAATTTGTGAATGACGTAAATGAGATGTAATTGCTTTGATGCTTCGAATGTACCATTAGTTTAATCTGGTCAATGATTCTTAATGCATCTACCTTCCTTTATTTGACTCATATTTATAACGATTATAATATTATACAACTTTTAATATTAATTTTAATTGAAATCCATAAATGACTTTATTTATTTTTCTTTTCCTCTATTTCAGATTTCATTTTGCCTGGTGTTGACGTCTTCGTGGGCCGAACCAGATCCGAAAAAGTATAAATCAGAAGTGAAAGATAAAAATAAACCAGTTGAAAGCAGTTTGACTGATGAAGAGAGGAAGTTCTTGAGAGAGGTCGAAGCCAAATTTGGAATAAAATCTGATATTCCTTTAGAAGAAACGAAGACTGATAAAGATGAAAAATTAAATGGAACATCTACAAACGGTGCTCCGTTCCCAGCTGTGATTGCTATAGAAATATTTAACGACACTGACAAGAATACAAAGGGAAAAAGAACTATAGATGCTAATTTAGGCTATGGTTATAGAACAAATAATGGATACACCTACACTTATTTTGGCAAACAGCCGCAAGAAAAAGGGAAGTTTATGATATACCCTTATTCGCAAAAAGATATTCCTCCATCTCGCCCTACCCCATACAATTCCGAATACACTCAACAAGGCAAACATACAACATCCTCACCGAACGTGGAGATTCAACCGTCTCGAGCTTACGAACTTGTGGATGTGAAGGATGAACAGACCTCTTATACTCAACAAAATTCGAAACCCAATAATAATTATGAAAATATAAGGGGATTAATTTCTCCACCACCCCCATATTCACCGAGTGCATCGCATGGAGCATCCAATCCTACTTTCTACACTACATACAACGGTCATGAATTTTCAGGCCTGAGCGGTCAATTTCCATCAGTAATGTCTAACTACCTAGTAGAACCATCACAGTTACTTAAGAACCCACAATATCAGAGCGCTGGGCTTAATCAAGACTACTTCCGCAATCACGGCTCGCAGTTAGAACAAAGAGTTGTACCAGTTTTAGTACTGAGAGTTCCAAGCTCTTACCTTAAAAAACCAACGGCTGAACTTTACTCTGGCGCACCAAACAATTACCCTGTCTCGAATTATTTGAACAATGTCAATTTGCAAGAAATAGTTAACAACTACTTCAAGAAGATTGGTTATTCTTTCGCACCTCAAGTGATGGCCTACCAGAATTCAATTTTGTCACAGCCTGCTTCATCTCCGGCGGCAGCTCCGCACCAGCAATATGAGCCGCAAAACTATGCTGCACCATACGTACACCCATCATATACTCAGGCCCATTATTCCGGTGTTCAATATTCAGCGGTACAGCCAGTCATGGCTAAATACCCAACAACTTATACTCGTCCGCAATACTATGTTCAGATGACTCAATCTCTATACCAGCAGCCTCAGCAACAGTACGAATATACCTACCAATATGTACCTCAATCCCAAAGTCAGACTCAGTCTTATGCACCTCAAACCCAAAGTCACGCTCACTCTTATTATGTACAACAACAACAACAACAGACGCACGTTGAGGAAGCAGCACCTCAATCTAATGCTGAGACTGCACATGAAGCAGCAGAACAGGCATCCGTCAGCGATTCGGCAGGTCACGCTGAATATGGTGTACCTCAAACTGCTACTTACGAAGGTGCAGACCCTACTGCGGAATATGGATCTCCGGAAACTGAAGCACAACAGCATGCGGCTTCTCAGCAATCCCAGTACGAAACGTCACAAGCGGTGAGTCAAGAATACGGAGAACCTCAAGAGCAGACTGTCGAGTATGCTCCCCAGAAGACGGTCGCCACTGAATACGGACCGAGCAAAGTTTCTTTACCAGTTTACAGCGTCCCACAAGCGACAAGACCTCAATACGGTCTTCCAAAATATACGATCCCTAAAGAAACTCTAGCTGCCTACCAAGCGCAGTTGAATCAGAACGCTGCTAAGTATAGCTTTAGTGCTGGAGCACAAAATTACTATTACCCAAAACAAGTGAGCGATGACTCGGACAGTAATACTTTGGTGCTATCAGAAAATTACCCTGACAAGGATCATACCCTTGCAACAGTGTTGCCAGTCAGCTACAAACGTGAGAGAAAACCTGCAACTGTACAGACTATTAGCTACGTTACTCCCGTACCTCACAAGTACCAATCTCCTTACAAAGTGATGGTGCCTCAGACAGTTCTCCAGAACCCTGCCACCGAGAAGGTTTCTTACGTGAACTCTCACTCTCTTCCATACAACAAACACGTGAGCCAGGAATACAATCCTGAAGTTGAGTACACTGTACCCGCCCATTACTCCCCACCAGTGGGCAAGCAGAAACCCTCAGGCTACCCCAGGAATTACCATTCTCACCCTAAACGTAATGTCAAGTCTGAACATAAATCGGAAAGCACGACACAACACAAGAAGCAAAATGAGTCGAGTGAAAACAAAAAGAAATCGGCATAAACTTATTTTATTTAATTAGCTAAGAAATTGTAAATATTAAATTAAGCAATATTTGATAGCATTTTAATACCAGTTTAAGAAAATATGGTATTTTTTATGAAAACGGCCGAAGTCTGCAAGGCCTGGGTTTTGTTGAATTTTGTTGCAAAATTGTTATGTTGTTAAGTTATTTATTATGTTAAAATTTTGTACTTTTGTGAATTAGTATAACCATGCCTACTAAAATTTCAACTCTAAAAGTGTGAAATAAGAAATATCTTATGATTTTCAAGGCAATATTGATCAATATTAACTATATTAGCAAATGTTAACTTTACTATAACATGGCTGTATTGAAGTGCAATAATTGTTTTATCGTATGATTCTAGGAATATGATTTGTTATTTTTTCCAATAAAATACAACAATTCTATTTTTGACTAGTTTGTTTATTTGATTAATCAAAGACGGTGGCAGTACATTGGTCTTCTTCGAAATTTCACGTTCTCCTCAACTAAAAGTTAAAGCTATTTATATAAAATTATTAAAAAATTCCTGAAAACTACTGAACTGATTTTAAAATTAATAAAAGGGACTAACTTTAAACAAACCTTTCGATTGGTTAAGCCGACTTCGTGTAATCAGTGAAACTTTTTTTAGGGTTCCGTACCTCAAAATTTAAAACGGAACCCATATAGAATCACTTTGTTGTCCGTCTGTCCGTCCGTCCATTTTCAATTATTTCGGGAATGCATGGAGGTATCGAGTTCAAATGAAAACCATATATTCAGGTCAACAGTCTGTTCAAGTTTTAATTAACGTAAAACAAAGATAGCACCGTTTACGTCAAACGTAGATTTCTACACTCTCAACGGAATCAAAATTCATAGGGTACTTCCCGTTGACCCAAAAACTATGAAATTTGGCATGAAATATCGTCTTTTACTACCAATACAGGAAAAAACTAAAAACTAAACATTTGTAATTAAATCATAAGAATATATAGTCTTTAGTTGTAGAACCTCAATTTCGGGAAAAACATGGAAACTTGTGGAGTTATCGAGCTAAAAAAAGAAGGTTTCGATAGCTCAGTTCCTTTGGTATGAATGTTGTATTTTTCGCGCTACCACTAAGTTATATTCTTATCAATGTAAGTTGGATTACACCATCTGATTTTATAGGTAACTAGTGATAGTTAAGCCCTTATTTCTCATTCACATCCTTTCCAGTTAGCTGGTAGAGTATATCTAAGGGTCATAAGTCCACCTTTGACTTTATTAAGAAAGAAGGGAAAGTAAATTTCATTTAACTAGCTAAGAAAGAAAAAAATTTTACTAACTAGGTAAGCTTATATCCAATATACATTCAATAATTATATAAATAGTCAGCGCTGCAGCGTTGAAATTATATTCAAGGTGGAAAAATGACAACGATTTGACAGCTTTTTAAAGCCAAAAGTCAATGATTTTTAATAAATAGTCTTATAGATAAGTGCTTTCGAATAGTCCATTTTTTTCCCGCAGCCATTCAGCTTTGGTAGTCTAATGACTACCAAAGCTGAATGGCTGCGGGAAAAAACAAGTAACAGTGAGACACGTTGTGGTGTGACTCGTTGGGAACAAACGGCCATTATCAGATGGCAACACCCGCCTTATTTTGTGACTAAGAAATAAGATGTATAAAAAGGTTATATTAAAATAAAAATTTATAAGGAAACCCCGTTTTCAAAAATACCCATATCAAAGTACATTAAAACATCATAAAACAAGGATTTCCATATTTTGTGGTTGTAATATTTCTTAGTTTTCTCAATCGCAATAACATTCTCATACGATTCCAAAAGCGATGGTGTAGTGTAGTAGGCGCTTTTACCAAAACCTTAAAAACCTTTAAATGGTAAGAATCGAGGCTGTTAAAACATTGCCATAAGCATTCTGAATCCATGGTAACTCTTATAGATAACTGCCAAAAGACCAAGGTATTAAAAGAGATTTTAACATTTTGTTTGAGGACCCACTGTGAATCCTATAATACACTGGTCTTAAAAGCTTAGTAGTCACTTACCACATTTTCAAAATAGCAATATAAATTACACACAAAATATTGTATTTGGGGGCTAAATAAGTGACAACTGACAAGGTGTCATTTTTATTTAAAATTTATATTATAACTAGCTGTAGCTGCAAAAGTAACATCAACTCAATTAGGTACTAATCGAAAGCTTTTACGAGCTACTATGGGATTGCTCTGAAGGCTTTGATAGGCGATTTTTAAAGTCAAAGGCTATTCAGATAATTACGCCTATGTCAATATTTACCACTAGAATTCGGCTATATCGCGTTATACTTTACTCTCAGTCAAAGCTGAATTCTCGTGAAAAAAACATAACCCATGTCCATTTATAATCTATCTCTATGACAAAGATCACAAAAAAAATATTCAGAGGCTTTAAGGCGTGAAAATATATACAAATACTGAAGAATCTCTAGAGAATGAATATGTAGGTACAATCGGGGAACTTCCCGGTCGAACAGTAGAGTTTTATTGGGATACGTTTCTTTGAAAAGTAATAAGATTATGTTATTAAATTATTATGCAAAATAAAAAAAAAATATAATTAAATTATTATTCAAATACCTATGTTCTATTGTTTATGTTTTGTTTATTTTTTACAATCACACCAATTATCTAGCCCACGTTAAGTACTTGTGTTATGAATACTAGATAATATAAACATACTAAAATACTTTTTTTGTAAATACATACAAACATACTAAACACCCAGACCAAGGCAAATAGATATATTCATGCACACAAATATTTGTCTTGTCCGGGGATCGAGCATGAAAGACTGGAGAAAAATTAAGAAAAATATTGTTATCTTTCTTATTGTAGTAAATACCGGAAAGCAAGTGAAATTTATTGATAAGAGAAGTATAAGAAACCGTATCGGCCGCAGCAGGAACACAAATTAGTCGCCGTGTCCTGTGTTGCGCAACTGATTGGACGACTCGCGAGGAAATCGCGTTTTTCCGTTACGACTTGCGGGGCACATGGACGGTAAGTTAGGTGAATATGGTTTGACAATTACTTCCTATGATATATTTTTCAGCTGTATTAATAACTACTGTAAACAAAAAAAAATGACCTACGAGTGTGACCGTTTAGTCTTTAAACTGGGTTCAGCTGGCGCCGATTCCGGCGAAGCACTAACAAAACACATTCGCTCCTGTTCATTTACTTAAAAAAAATACTTTTGGAAAATTACGTTTCATCTCTAACAAATGTTTTATTAATTTTTAGGAATATTTAAATTACACTTACGAGCTAAAATATAGAATCACTTTTATTACAACTTGCAAGAAAAGTTTTTTTTTATGAACAACGAGGAGACTCTTAGCCTTCATAATACCTGATGTTAAGTATTGATAAGGCCGAAGATGGAAACGAGCCTTTCCCGGAATCCTCATCAATGCTGAAAACATTGTTGTTATGGCGTCAGGCTTAGATAAGATGGTGGTAGCTGGCCAGGCGGACTTACAAGTCCTACCACCAACCAAACCGAAAACAATATGTACCCCCGCTGGGAATCGAACCCGGGACCCCTGGGTCTGATACCGGTGGTTGTTACGACTAGACCAAAGTGACGGTTAAAAAAGTTATTCGTAAGTAAAAATTAATTTTTAAATAATGTATTTTTAAATTGAGTAACTTTGTTTTTGTATTTTTGAGTACCTACTTATGTCTGAAGAGGTGGGGTTAGTAAAACTTTTATTATAAACCTTAATCTGTTTATCCATACACAACTAAGAACTTGTACTTACTTCCTTTTGGATAGGTACTTTTTTAAAGATTTTTTAGCTAGGTATTTGCCATTCTTGAGAGCCGTGTGTTCGACCACATAATGATAGCTTTCGGGCCAAGCTCGGGCTTTCCTGATCCCCAACCGGTATAGGGTCGGCGCGGAAAATGCGGAACCAAACGCGCGAGTGAAACCTGCGCACCTAGCTACCACCCACCCAACTTATTCTTAGCCCTACGACTCCCCTAGGGCTGCCCAAAATTTTCAAACATATATGTCCATTTTTTTTAATGATTTTGTAATTTTTTCATTTTTCAATGCTATTTTTATACTTATGGTAAATTTTGGACAGGATTTCCAAAAGTCGCGGGTTCGATTCCCGTCTGAGAATTCACTTGTGGCCGAGTAAATTTTTTCCAATATTTTTCTATTTAAAATTTACCATACATGTCCATGTCCACAAACATGTCCCACTTTTTTCTAAATTCAAACCCGAAAATCATATGTTTTTTTCCTAATTGCTTAAAAATATCTGACAACAATGGATGTGTTTGAAAGTACTAAGCCTGCCTTCTGGACCAGAGGTCCCGGGTTCGATCCCCGGACAAGACAAACATTTGTATGCATGAACATGTCTATTTGTCTTGGTCTGGGTGTTTAATATGTATATTATGTATATATTTACAAAAAACAGTATTTATGTATGTTTATCCGTTATCTAGTATCCATAACACAAGTTCTTCATGAAACTTAACGTGGGCTTAATAATTGTTAACACGGCAACATTATACTTACTTTTTGTTGACGGATGTTGCTCATATCATTTGGTAACCTTGAGCAACAAAAAGTAACTGCAGTGTGGATACACCATTAGAGAGCAGATTATGAAACTGAACGTAACAAGGTATTATGATGCTATTAAATACCCCAATTATTATTTACTATTATTTCATTGGTTTGGTAGTTTTTCATTTTCATTTTAAAACCCTATTTTTTGAGAAAATTGTTATCGGTTTTATATAATTGTATCCTACATTAAGCATATTGGGCAATTATTTAGAGACACAGTTGTCTTTTCTAGAATGAAAATCATTTAAAAATAGATTTTATAGAAAGAAAAGAAAGAAAGAAAGAAAAATATTTATTTGACATCCACACGACGATACACAGATACAGATAAAAAATGAATAAAAATAAGATACAACACATATAAAGCGCACATTGCGCATCGTCGCACGTTGTCAAACTGTGCCAAGCTCAGTATAAGCAGCAAGCTGGGCCTGCTGCACTGATATTCTGCTTGACACAGCAGTGACAACCAGAACGACAGTTAGAAGTATTAACTAAAATAAACAAAACAAAACTAACTAAACAATTAAATTCACTTATGTACACAAAACAAATTAAAAACACGCAACCAACACAACATAAATCTATGGACTAAAAGCACAACTCTAAATAACTAGTCTGTGACACACAACTGACAGTGACAGCTTGTGTCACAAAGAAAAAAACTTTCCACAAACTTTTCTTTTATGAAGTTTCTGGTGAGATTTAAGAAAAATAGTACAATTGAAAAAACGGCATCTAAAATAAAATAAAATAAAAAAAGGAGAATGATAAAAATGATGAACAGTTTACGGCACAAATCATTAGGAGCTGCAGCAAAATGTAAAAATTACCTATACCTAACTCTATAATTATACTATTTTGGTAATGAAAATTATAACAAAGCAGCCTCAAAGAACGGCGGCGAGAAACACGTGAGTACCCTTATCACTTTAAAAGATCGGTTATACCAATATGTATATTTGCTATTCTGTCCTTTATCAACCCTACTCAAACCGTATAATTAGACTTACGATAATCGCCGCAAAAGTGTAATTTCTTTGGACAACACTTACAAGATTATGCATTGGAAGGCTGAATCGTTTAGCACTTTGCAATGGGATCGGCGGTTTTGTGGTATTGCTGGTCATTAAACTGCTAGTGGTGAACAAAACATTAATTCTATACTGTGTGTATAATTTAAGGCGGAAAGCTCTGCTTTGATCGCAGGCCATAAGAATATGTTGCATTTTACTTAATAAGCAAATATTGACAACTATCGGCCGCCCGCGGTTTTACGCGCGTGGTTATCGTTTCCGTGGGAATATCAGGATAAAAAATATCCTATGTTTTCATCCAGGCTAGCTACCATAATTGGCATAATTAATACAAATCCGTTCAGTAGTTTTTGCGTGAAAGAGGAATAAACAAACAAACTTACATACTTCCATTTATAATATTAAGTAGGTAAAAAAAACGTAGGTAAGTATGATATAGGTATTTCACCTACCAGAAATTGCCCACCTTCCGGCCATGTTACATTGACCTGTGGTCACGGGCTGCCGTCTCAGCCACATAACACCCACTGGTAGGTATAGGCCTCCCCCAAAAGGGGGGTTTGCCATAATCGCCACGCTTGGCAGGCGGGTTGGCGATCGCAGTATGGCCAAGTTTGTAGGAGACGCTGCTGCCCATCTCCTGAAGGCTGAGTCCCTTAGTCGCCTTTTACGACACCCACGGGATGAGAGGGGGTAGTGCTATTCTAAGCTGACGCTACACAGCACGGGCTAATTCTTTAATAAAAAAGCTCTAAAGATTTTGGAAATCTAAAATTTATGAACTTGAAGTGACGATGCTGCTTAATTACTTCATCATCATATCAGCTGCATGACACCGTCAGCTGGGTATAGGCATTCTACTTATGTTTCATTGTAATCTATCGTACCTAATGAAAATATTTAAATAACATCGGCTTTGGAATACAGCAGATTTCTATGGCAGTCTTACCATTTCAACATTGAAATAACTTTGTATATATTTGCAGTTCCCTTATAATAATAATAGGCAGGTATGTCGACTTGAGGCAACTTGATTCACAAATTGGTCGACGAAGAAGATCTTAAGTTAAACTTTCATCGCTTGACTTTCATAATGGCCGGTTTGTAAACACGTCGAAACGTAAACAATCTGTTTCGACTACGAAACACAATGGGAAATTAACACCGAACAAATGACATAGGTGTACTTTTTACATTACACCAGCGGCGAAGGATCCATAGAAACCGATTCCCAACGGCTTCCCTTTTAGAAAATCCTTTTACAAAACTTTGTCTTTGCCTATTGAAAACCCTTTTGAACACCTTAAACCCTTCGCCTGTGCACTACACTGCCCAAATCATTCATGAAGGCATGAAGTCCGACCGAAAGTCTCGGTAGCTCAGCGGTTCGATTCCCGTCTGAGAATTCACTTGTGGCCGAGTAAATTTTTTCCAATATTTTTCTATTTAAAATTTACCATACATGTCCATGTCCACAAACATGTCCCACTTTTTTCTAAATTCAAACCCGAAAATCATATGTTTTTTTCCTAATTGCTTAAAAATATCTGACAACAATGGATGTGTTTGAAAGTACTAAGCCTGCCTTCTGGACCAGAGGTCCCGGGTTCGATCCCCGGACAAGACAAACATTTGTATGCATGAACATGTCTATTTGTCTTGGTCTGGGTGTTTAATATGTATATTATGTATATATTTACAAAAAACAGTATTTATGTATGTTTATCCGTTATCTAGTATCCATAACACAAGTTCTTCATGAAACTTAACGTGGGCTTAATAATTGTTAACACGGCAACATTATACTTACTTTTTGTTGACGGATGTTGCTCATATCATTTGGTAACCTTGAGCAACAAAAAGTAACTGCAGTGTGGATACACCATTAGAGAGCAGATTATGAAACTGAACGTAACAAGGTATTATGATGCTATTAAATACCCCAATTATTATTTACTATTATTTCATTGGTTTGGTAGTTTTTCATTTTCATTTTAAAACCCTATTTTTTGAGAAAATTGTTATCGGTTTTATATAATTGTATCCTACATTAAGCATATTGGGCAATTATTTAGAGACACAGTTGTCTTTTCTAGAATGAAAATCATTTAAAAATAGATTTTATAGAAAGAAAAGAAAGAAAGAAAGAAAAATATTTATTTGACATCCACACGACGATACACAGATACAGATAAAAAATGAATAAAAATAAGATACAACACATATAAAGCGCACATTGCGCATCGTCGCACGTTGTCAAACTGTGCCAAGCTCAGTATAAGCAGCAAGCTGGGCCTGCTGCACTGATATTCTGCTTGACACAGCAGTGACAACCAGAACGACAGTTAGAAGTATTAACTAAAATAAACAAAACAAAACTAACTAAACAATTAAATTCACTTATGTACACAAAACAAATTAAAAACACGCAACCAACACAACATAAATCTATGGACTAAAAGCACAACTCTAAATAACTAGTCTGTGACACACAACTGACAGTGACAGCTTGTGTCACAAAGAAAAAAACTTTCCACAAACTTTTCTTTTATGAAGTTTCTGGTGAGATTTAAGAAAAATAGTACAATTGAAAAAACGGCATCTAAAATAAAATAAAATAAAAAAAGGAGAATGATAAAAATGATGAACAGTTTACGGCACAAATCATTAGGAGCTGCAGCAAAATGTAAAAATTACCTATACCTAACTCTATAATTATACTATTTTGGTAATGAAAATTATAACAAAGCAGCCTCAAAGAACGGCGGCGAGAAACACGTGAGTACCCTTATCACTTTAAAAGATCGGTTATACCAATATGTATATTTGCTATTCTGTCCTTTATCAACCCTACTCAAACCGTATAATTAGACTTACGATAATCGCCGCAAAAGTGTAATTTCTTTGGACAACACTTACAAGATTATGCATTGGAAGGCTGAATCGTTTAGCACTTTGCAATGGGATCGGCGGTTTTGTGGTATTGCTGGTCATTAAACTGCTAGTGGTGAACAAAACATTAATTCTATACTGTGTGTATAATTTAAGGCGGAAAGCTCTGCTTTGATCGCAGGCCATAAGAATATGTTGCATTTTACTTAATAAGCAAATATTGACAACTATCGGCCGCCCGCGGTTTTACGCGCGTGGTTATCGTTTCCGTGGGAATATCAGGATAAAAAATATCCTATGTTTTCATCCAGGCTAGCTACCATAATTGGCATAATTAATACAAATCCGTTCAGTAGTTTTTGCGTGAAAGAGGAATAAACAAACAAACTTACATACTTCCATTTATAATATTAAGTAGGTAAAAAAAACGTAGGTAAGTATGATATAGGTATTTCACCTACCAGAAATTGCCCACCTTCCGGCCATGTTACATTGACCTGTGGTCACGGGCTGCCGTCTCAGCCACATAACACCCACTGGTAGGTATAGGCCTCCCCCAAAAGGGGGGTTTGCCATAATCGCCACGCTTGGCAGGCGGGTTGGCGATCGCAGTATGGCCAAGTTTGTAGGAGACGCTGCTGCCCATCTCCTGAAGGCTGAGTCCCTTAGTCGCCTTTTACGACACCCACGGGATGAGAGGGGGTAGTGCTATTCTAAGCTGACGCTACACAGCACGGGCTAATTCTTTAATAAAAAAGCTCTAAAGATTTTGGAAATCTAAAATTTATGAACTTGAAGTGACGATGCTGCTTAATTACTTCATCATCATATCAGCTGCATGACACCGTCAGCTGGGTATAGGCATTCTACTTATGTTTCATTGTAATCTATCGTACCTAATGAAAATATTTAAATAACATCGGCTTTGGAATACAGCAGATTTCTATGGCAGTCTTACCATTTCAACATTGAAATAACTTTGTATATATTTGCAGTTCCCTTATAATAATAATAGGCAGGTATGTCGACTTGAGGCAACTTGATTCACAAATTGGTCGACGAAGAAGATCTTAAGTTAAACTTTCATCGCTTGACTTTCATAATGGCCGGTTTGTAAACACGTCGAAACGTAAACAATCTGTTTCGACTACGAAACACAATGGGAAATTAACACCGAACAAATGACATAGGTGTACTTTTTACATTACACCAGCGGCGAAGGATCCATAGAAACCGATTCCCAACGGCTTCCCTTTTAGAAAATCCTTTTACAAAACTTTGTCTTTGCCTATTGAAAACCCTTTTGAACACCTTAAACCCTTCGCCTGTGCACTACACTGCCCAAATCATTCATGAAGGCATGAAGTCCGACCGAAAGTCTCGGTAGCTCAGCGGTTCGATTCCCGTCTGAGAATTCACTTGTGGCCGAGGTTAATTTTTTCCAATATTTTTCTATTTAAAATTTACCATAAGTATAAAAATAGCATTGAAAAATGCAAAAATTACATATCATAAAAAAAAACCCAAATATGTTTAAAATTATGAACCAAAACCAAAAGTGGAAATATGGTGGGTGTCGTAGAAGATATGTTTAAAGTGGGTACAAATAGATTGGCTGTCTATATCAAATAGAACATTTTATTGCAAAAGAAATATTTTTTTTTTTTTACTTTTTGTAAAAAAATAAAAGCAAGATTTTCTAGAAACTTGGAATTATAATTCCATACACAAAATGTGATAAAGTGATAGACTATATGCTTCGGATATTACGACGTAAGAAAAAAAATGGCTTTCCTGAGGAATTATACCTAGGTATCCTTTTTTATTTTCTTTAAACTTATACTATTACCTATGTCAAGTTACATAAATTTCCGTTTAATGAAAATCCAACAAGTATATTGTGTTTGTGGACAAACTCCCGCGCGTGGAAACGCAGGCTACTTCAAGTTCTAAAATAACTCCAATACACTTTACTGCATATTAAAAGTCATGAATAAAATTATGGAAAACCAACATTATACAAATATATTTTGTAATGCGTTTTATATCACAGTAGGTACCTTATAATTGCTGGTTCTGAGCCGACTTTCTAGTTTATGCAAATATTATTTATAAACAAAATGCCTAAAGGATAGTCGCGCCCAGCTATAAACAATGGCTTTCCACTGTGAAGATGAGGAAGAGATTTGAATTCGAGTGGGAGTAACCAGATGAGATGTTATATAAAAGGTCAATAGGCGTTGTTCATCACTTTACCCACTGCTGTCAGGTTTCTCCTTAAGAGGAAACAGTAAGAAAAAGAGAAAGGAAAATCCTATGAAAATTATTAATACTTTTCATAAGATTTTTTTTTCGTTTCAGTTTTGGAGATGTACACATGATTTCGAAACGCTTTTGTCTACTTTTCATGGTAATTTTTCAATCCTCTCGCCCTAACTGTTTAATTGCTGCTTAAAAAAAGTGGAAGGGAGGCAGGTCGGGAGGACAGTGGGTCTATTTTATAGAGCTTAGTTAGATAACTAACACATGTTCCATTGTAAATGTTGTTGTTTCTGTTTAAGCTGATAAGTTTCTTGCGGCCGTTCTTCTTATCAGTTAAAAGATGTCCTGAATGGCTGGTAGGAAAAAAAAAATTTGGACTATTCGAAAGTACTTATCTATAAGTCTATTTGAATAAAAATCTTTGACTTTGACTTTGACACACATAACATAACGCATCCAACCCGCACCCGTTTTTATATAGGTATGTGCATGTCGTCGCACGTCCGGCTTCTGTGTGTTTTCAGCTTTACATGACAGCGAATAAAAGTTCGCGCCGAAGTATCGTAAAAATCCCTTTATTCGTAATAGTTATAGTGATTATGACAATTAATGTTTAAAATATTAATATTATAAATATGGTTTCGGGCATCCAAGCGACACAGCGAACCCAGTGGCAGAAAATGTACTACTTATTCCTAAACCTTTCATTATAATAGCGAAATTGTACATTTCCCGCCGCTATGGCCACTAACAAACGGTGCTGTTAGTAAGATTGTTAAGCAAAGTATGAGAAATAACGAGTTTCTATACCTAGTATTTGGTATAAAACAGTGAGTGTTAGTTAGTACAGTCAACTGCAAACGCGCTAATAACGTTCCCAATGAGGGGGCGACGCTCAATGTCAACATTTTAAGCTTGATGAGTTGATGGCTGATGTGCCTTCGACTTTACTTAGACAAAACGTTACGGAACATGTTTTGTGATAACAGCATAATAGTATATTTCTATGGTCCGAAATCCGAAGTATACTTTTTTTTTTATCTATAAGCTGTCTATAAGTTATTAAAAAGTCGGGGTAGTTATACGGTAGACTATTTATAAGTCAAGAACGACTTTAAATTTTACACACTGATAGTTTATAGGACATTATTTTATGTTTTACGACCATTGCATATCTAGGTCATAGATTTTTATTTAACAACGATTGCAGTTTGAATCACCGATGTAAACTTTATGAAATTGATAAGAAACAATTCATTTTTTACCCTCTTCTAGATTTATGCGTCTAATAGTAGAGTCACGAAGTATCACGTTTTTACACACTTTCGAGTTTATCATAATTGGTTTTCTAGGGGTAAAACGATCACACGTTTACTATTATAATTTAATATACCTAATACAAATTCAACCAACCAAATAACCAAACCGCCTCTGTAGTCTAGTGGTACAACCACCGGTATCAGACCCAGGGGTCCCGGGTTCGATTCCCAGCGGGGTTACATATTGTATTCGGTTTAGTTGGGGGTAGGACTTGTTGTTAGTAGCTACCTACCACTATCTTATATAAGCCTGACGCAATAATAACAATGTTTTCAGCATTGTTGTGTTCCGGTAGTTCGAGATAAGATAGCCAGTTCCTCAGTGGCTGAGGATTCCGGGAGAGGCTCGCTGCCATCTTTCAGCCTTATCAATACTTAACATCAGGTATGATGAAGGCTAAGAGTCTCCCCGTCGTTCATAAAAAAAATACACAAAGTAGAAACTTCATACAACATAAGAAAATTAACCAAATGCAACTGCATACATTAGTGGAATACCAGTACCAATAAATACACAAGTATTGTTTGCAACTTTACAACGAGTTCGTAGAACCATTTTCATAACCTCCTTATCTCAAAGAGGATAGTGTCGAGTTTTGCTGTTTAGTAATCACTTTTGTAACTTTTTAATTTTGCATTTTACAATGCTATTTTTATGTGATAAAAATTAAACAAGAAAATATACCAGAAAAAAGCAACTAGTCTAACCCGTCGGGGCGACATGAGACTAGATGCTTTTTTCTGGTATATTTTCTTGTTTAATATTAATCACTTTTGGTTTGGTACAGCCGTGCCGTTTATGGACAAATGTCTAGTTTAATTATTAAAATAATGCTTGATTTTAATTATTAATTTAAATAATTGTTTTGAATAAAATTATAAGTAGACTAAAAACACATTTTACTGTTATTGCGAGAAGTAATTTGATTGTTCATACACTTCTAAAATAATACAACTTTTATATATTAAGATATTGTGTTTTTTATATGGTTTATTATTGGTTATTTACAGTTGCTTATTGTCTACCCAAATGCTTTTCCAGACGTTTCTTTGCTGTTGTTAATTTTATTGTTTTTATTAGGCACCTGAGCTGTAGTCCTCTAAGTTTTGTTTATTTAAAGTAATTAAATTCTTTGTGTTTTTACAACTCTTCTAGTTTATGAAATGTATTGCAATTTTTTTTGACTAGATTTAAACTCTAAATATTATGTTCAACTTATTCTACCTTCAGGGAGGAGAGTACCTACTGGTGACCTGAGATACAGGCTTAACGCTCAGTTCAGACACCAGTCTCTCACAATCTTTGTTAACTGATTTATATTTTTATGTTAAGAAACGCCATTATATTGTATAAAGATTGTGGAAGAGTAAATTAAGTTTTTTTTTCCGACACGTTTCGGCACGTAAGTGTTATAAAAGTTGTTTGTTTTATTTGATTGTCTTTATCACGAAAAAAGTTGGCGATTTCTATTTATTATCTATTTAATTAATGATCATGCTATTTAGTAATCACTATGACTAATCACTTTAATTATTAATGACGTCTAAATTGTCTCTTTGATTGGTAGAGAACGCCTAACAACCTTAAGTCCACCATTTGTTTAACATTCACTGTCAGTGCGAAACTAAGTACGTACATCTTGTTCTATGTATAATGTTTTTTTGTAAATACAATATGTAAAACTTATAATACACACTACATATCAATCACCTGGTGCTGTGTGGTGACGGCCTAAGAATACACGTGTCACCACTTTCTTACATGCCTGGGATGTCGTGAGAGTAGAATAAGAGCCTCGATGCATTGAACACCTGTGCGAGAGAAGGAAAACTTGAAACAAACCCTCTACCAACCCGTCTGGCCAGCGTGGTAGCAGTAACTTCCTATGAACGCCACAATAGGCGTGAGCTAGGAGAGGCCTATGTCCAGCAGTGGACGTCCACAGGCTGATGATGACCAATCACCACCGCACGAGAGGAATAGCGACGGATTGTGACGCAAGCCTTGAAGCGAAGACCATGGTCATTTTGCCAAGAATGTAACGGCGAAGAAGAAGACCGACACCAATACCATAATTAAGTGGCATATGCGAACCGCTAAAGAATGGAATGCGCTGCCGGCTCATGTATTCCCCATTTCCTACAACCTTGGCCTCTTCAAGACAAGAGTGAATAGGCATTTCCTGGGCAAGCATGCAACACCTTAGACTGCATCCTGTTTATAAAGCACGATGGTGGTCAAATGCCTGCCTAGTATATTACATAAAAATGGTGGTTAAGTTCTGTTCTGTGGGAATCGAAGCCACGACGACAGGATCGATATTCCCAATTTTCATCGGTAACCGTTGTAAAATATACACAATTACAGTAATGGATAAATTGCTTAGTACTCAATCTATAGTGCAGTAGTTGCAACTATTATGTAATGAGAGTGATCACTTTCATCGCAGGCGCAATGCTACCAGAATGTGTTACTCTCGGGGTGTTGCCGACAGTCCTTGGCGAAGAAATGTTAACGCTCTAGATGGGTAGTCACGGTTTCTCAAACTGTTTGATTTCTTATTAGGGGATGGGCTGGTATTCAATATGAATTTACCATAAATATGTGCACAATTTAAATGATTGTCAAGTCATGGTATAATTAACGTTAGCAGAAGTAGTGCAATATATTTACCTACTTAAACTTCTGGTTGAATATTGCAACACAAAAATGTTTAAGTATTCTGTAGTTGTACAGCAAAATTAATGGATACAGTACTTATTGGGAATAAGCAATTCGGTAGTCTGCAGAATTTACATATTTTTTCTAGAATTTATTTATTTATTTTGACACCCCTTTAAGATTACAGAAATGTCAATTTTCTACTAATACTCATACCTACTTGGAGATCCTTGAGGGAGTCCTATACCAAGCAGTGGTGTCATTAGGCTGTGACGACGACGAAGACTCAAACTTACCACGGTACTATAGATTTTTATGGATGGTATCTTATGTTTCTAAGTATCCACAGGCAGTCCCCTTTTCACTTAGATCCCAAGTAATCGAAAAAAATAGAATCTGTGATACAAATTTACAGCTGAATGATAGGTAACAATATTACTATATGACGACAAAGTAATATAAAGTGCACCCAAATGCGGCCATATAAACGTTTCTAGGATTTCTATAGGTCAAAAAAAGATACTTCTAGGATTTCTATAGGTCAAAAAAAATTGTGATCTTATGATACTTTGCCGACCTGTTTGGCGCAGGGGTACTAACCCCGTCTTCTGCGCCAGAGGTCCCGGGTTCGATCCCCGGACAAGACAAATATTTGTGTGCATGAACATGTCTATTTGTCTTGGTCTGGGTGTTTAATATGTATATTAAGTATGTATTTACAAAAAAAAAGTACATAAGTATGTTTATCCGTTATCTAGTATCCATAATACAAGTTCTTCATGAAACTTAAAGTGGGCTAGATAATTGGTGTGATTGTATGCAAATATTTATTTATTTATTTTATTTATACTTATATGACTACATTGTGCTACTTGGGAGGTACATTATCTTTTTTGTCATTCAAACACCCCTTCTAAACTGAATCATCGTCATTCAACAAAGAAAAACCACTTTGACAACCACTCGTTCCAACTGTCCAAGTGTGCAATACCACGAGCGGACACAACTGCACCCACTGCACACAAGTGCACTGCCTCGCTCCGCTACCCCCGTATATAAGCCTAGCCAAGAGTAGCCTTGAACTTCACTCCAGCAACACATTGCATCGACCAAACGCAATTTGAACCGCAGCCATTAATTAAATTAAAAAAAACTTCCCTTAAAAAGTTCGGGATTCGTGGGTTACGTGTGAGTGAAAAACTATGTTGAGTGCGCGGAGTTTGTAAGGACTGTGTCGTGCTGAAATTACAAAGATATAAGATGAGTGCCGTACTGCAAACGGTGAGTCGATTTTATTATTTATAACTGTGCCGACTTTTTTAGCGAAAAAGGACAGTTACGGTTAGAGTGATATTGATGAAAATAGTTTATTTACACAGATGTATACATAGTTATTACCACGGATAATATATCTATACTGTTTACGAGGTCAAATTTTGAAATAGAGCACAGTTTTTTTTTATTGAACTCATCTAAAGTTGTGATAAATTTTTAAATAGAAAAATAGTGAAAAATATTAAATCGGCCACAAGTGAAATCTCAGATGGGACTCTAACCCACGACCTTTGGAAATCCGGTCCAATGCTCTAACCATCATCTAAAGTTGCACAAAATCTTCAAAAACGAGTGTTGGCGTTTACAATATCTAGTAGGTATATTTTTCCTTAAAATTATATGTGAAAACTAATTTTAATTAATGTCTAATAAATAATCTACACATTATAAATTTTATTAAAAATGCGCTCCAAAATCTTAATATGTTCAAATTTTCATGGACATGATGTGCCGTATTTTACATATGAAACGTTTTGACGCTGTCATCTCATACAACAATGTCATTAGGGTCGGCGCAGTCTTACGGCAAATATATCCTAGGCAACTATCTCAGATAGCCCAATCCATAACGACGGATAGGTTATTAATTTCGGGCGTTAATCTATGACATGTCCTTCCAAAAGTGCTCTTTAAAACGATCTGAGTGGTGAACAAAATCAATACTCGTTGTTATAGATATTAGAAGATAATTAATATTTTGAATACTTTAACAATGCTCTAAAATACTTAGAGGTAAAAAATACTAAGTATTCAAATTGAGGTACTTGTTATGACTCTGAACTTAATACTGATTATGTATATCTAAAACACATAAACATTTTTTTATTACCGTAGGTATAAAAAAATATTATTATCGTTTTAATTATCTATTATTACTTTTTTTAGTCGTATACTGTAGGTTCCCCAATTAAAAGAAAATAAGTATATTCAATACAAAGAAAAAATAACAAAGTTATACATTTATATTCGCCTTTACTGGATATATTAGTGATAAATCAAAACATTTTAACATGGGTATATTTATAATAATTATGACCAAACTTCTTAAATAAATTATGTTATGTCATTGAATTAGCTTTATTACTGCGTTCGCTCGTAACTCAAAGCTCATGTTTGTTTCTCGTTACGATTTTATCTCGAATATTTATTCAAGATAAAATCTCTAGTAATGTATGTAACCTGAAGATTGTATTGTTTTAAAGCGCAAATTTTTGGAAGCTATAGGAGAAAAATCTATGGATTTGATAGCCAATTACCAAAGAACTTTACTAGCGTAACTTCATTCTTCTCTAATTCGAATAAATCAATCTCCAGATAATATTTTCGCAACAAAAAGTAGCCTATGGTACTTCCTCAAAGTCTATCTACCTCTATAGAAAATTCATCAAAAATGGCTTAGAGATCAATCAATATTTTGCGACAAAAAAGTATCTTACGTCTTTCCAGGTCTACTCTATCCCTAAGCAAAAATCTATCAAAATAAATTCAGAGAGCCTAGTGTGAGATGAAATGTCCGAACGTTACTATCACGTAAGAAAAAAATATACGACTGAAGCGAGATAGCAATGAGAAAACGACGCGCGTTGGAGCGAGACCGATTTTCCAGAGAGAAATGCAACTACACGACCCTATTGGTGTCCACTAATTAAACCAATATCCAATAGTATATGTAACCCCATTTGAGAATAATCGTATATTTAGGGGTCTTTCCGCAAAGAAAAAGTGTCTTGTGTTACGGATGTAAATAATTATACATATATAAGTATTTATGTGTACTTAGAAAAATATATAATCGCTCATGACTCTGGTACAAATTGATTTTCTTGACGTTTCGGCACCTTTACAGCTGCCGTGGTCACGGGATGACGGCAAAGGTGCCGAAACTTCGGGAAAATCAAAAAACCTAAAAATACTGACAATTATAACTTAGTTCGTGGAAATATAGCGCGTATGATATCCGTAAAAGTTGTTTTATTTCAATGAACAGTGCGCGCCAAAACATAAGATGTACGTATCAGGTACAAATGCTCATATTCCTCTACAAACATGGGCCCTTACCGGGATTCGTATTCGACCTCAGAGTAAGCGACACCTTGAAACCGGTGTACGTACCACTCTACCACGGAGGTCGTCGAATTGATATTGATATCATATTATTTCGTCACTTGCTATCAGAACACCGCACCGGTGTCCAGAGAACAATAGATTATCTGGGTGCCCTATAATAAGCATAAAATTAATTGTCATAATGTGAATTCGCATAACAGATGTCGCCTAACGTAATTATGCATAAAGAACTAACTTTAATTGTCATAAATAAAAAAGCGAAGCTCTCGCCTTAGCCTACGAAGTTAGGTATTTTTTGCAACATCCCGATAATACTCGTAGATATTTTCACATCGTAATTTATTTCTCAGAGGTAATTTCTGAGTATTAAAATGTCTAAAATTGAAATAGCTAAAATGAAAATATTAAAAAATCAAAATCTGTAATGGTTAAATTGGCAAAATTCATTTTCTAGCTCTATAGAAACACATAATATGGTGGAGATTTATTGTTACAGTCATAATATTGTAATAATTTCACTTGTAAAATCATAATATCACGGTAGGTATACTGTCAGTAGGCACAAGAAAGAAAAAAGCAAGCTTGCCTAATTCCTGTAGGTCACGTAATAGGTTACATTTAAGGTGGTATGATTTCCATACAAACAAACATTGCACATTAATTCGTGCATCATACATTAATAATTCATAAATACATATGCAACTAACTCGTTTCTGTTATTTGTTTGCGCGAAAAAAATGTACTTTCATACATGAGGTATATAAATGCGATGAGTCACACACACATACGTAGAATTATTGAAATTATAAGATATTAGTTTAGTCATGATTTATGTATGAAAGTACATTTTTTTATTATTTCGCGCAAACAAATAACTGATACGAGTTAGTTGCGCATGTATTTATGAATTATTAAGGTATGATGAACCAATAATTGTGCAATGTTTGTTTGTATGGAAGTCGTACCACCTTAAGGCATTAAATTTCGTAGTTATTTTATTTTCAGACAACAGAAGTACTCGTAATTGTTATTAATTTGCCTTATGTAAATATACCATTTAATATTTGTGCAAAGTAAAGTTATGCTAACTAAATTTATGCCAAGTCATCGTTTGGACAATTATCGTTATGCGCATTTACATTATGCGTATTCAGTTTTGCGAAATAATGTTAAGCGATTTATTAACTACGCGATTTATAACTCTTTGGCGGACTTTCACTAGCGGAAATTAAATAAGTTTAGCGCTAAATATATTTAAAACATCGCATGTCTGTCAGATGTGTCTGTTAAGTCTCGGTAGTTCAGTGGTTAGAGCAGTGGGCCGGATTTTCCAAAGGTCATGGGATCGATTCCCATTTGAGAATTCACTTGTGGCCGAGTTGATTTTTTTTTCAATATTATTCTATTTTTAATTTATCATAAGTATAAAAATAGCATTGAAAAACGGAAAAATTTTAAAAATCATGTCACTTTTGACTTTAACCGAACGTCTGAAATGGAACAATTGGTGGTGGTAGTCGCCCTTAGTCCAAAACGGATAAATGATTCATATTAAGTAGGTAGGAAAGATTTAGTATATCTCTACAACTCTTTTTTTTATGAGCGACGGGAAAACTCTTAGCTTTCATCATACCTGATGTTAAGTATTGATAAGGCTGAAGATGGAAGCGAGCCTCTCCCGGAATCCTCAATCACTGAGGAACTGTCTATCTAATCTTTAACTGCCAGAACACAACAATGCTGAAAACATTAAACTCTTAGTATAATACAAGTCGCAAACGCGGCTAATATAGTAATTCTTATAAAGAGTGAAAAAATATTTACAAACGAGTAATTATCTGTGTTCAGCTAAGTTACGGTCTTAAGCAAGTACAATGACCGCTTTCCTTTCTTTAACACACTAACCGCTGGTAATTATATTATTTTTAGTAAGCTAAGTTAATCTAGGCTACATTTATCTGCTTTTTAAATTTTCTAAAGATAAACACTATCTGGGTAAAAAATACTGTTAAAAATTATGATATGATATACATAGTTTTGATGATCAAAGTGAAATATAGGAATTGGTTTTTAACAAACCTCTAAAAAGGACAGGTTCTCAATTTGTATGTACTCAAAAAATTGTCATGTAACTAGTTTGAAATTTGTTAATTTTTTTTTTTATGAACGACGGGTAGACTTCCTTCATCATACCTGATGTTAAGTATTGATAAGGCCGAAAGATGGAAGCGAGCCTCTCCCGGAATCCTCAGCCACTGAGGAACTGGCTATCTTATCTCGAATAATTACTTCTAAGTTTATTGCTATGAAGACGTTTGCATAAAACATACATTAATAGTCCATTTCGGAGTTGACAATTTCATTTTATTGAGAGAACGACTCAAACCTCACTAATGCATGATATTGTACTCATTTGAACATTTTGGTCTAAGTTTAGTTTGAGACGTTCTTATCTAGCAATTCTCAATTCAGAAATCGACTTATAATCACACGCTTCTCCCGCTGAGGCTTCTTTGCACTTGCTACGATCATTAATATCTCTCTTGCTTTCTTTTCTCTCGTCACTTTACTCATATATACTCGTCAATTTCGGGTCACTTTCTTTAAAATGTCTCGAATCGCATCGAAAAACGTTCGCTGGATCTTTACCGCCCTGCAGCTCCACTTACTTACTACTCATCTTTGCCAATCTTCTTTCATTGTATTTTCTCTACAGATGAAAACTGTCTAAGCGTTCTTCTCTAAATCCTTGTCAGCATCTCTTCTTTCAAACCACATCGCTCTCTTAACGTATTTACAATTTCTGATACTTTATTTCAGACAAAGCCTGCTGCTTTTTAGCTTGCATTTAAACTGCACTTATTCTACTTTCATGTTTCTTCTACGTTTGGTATGAGGATAATTATATTTTAGCCAGTAGTAAATAAGATGAGCTGTGTAGTGTCGGCTTAGAATAGCACTACCCCCTCTCATCCCGTGGGTGCCGTAAATGGCGACTAAGGGACTCAGCCTTCAGGAGACGGGCAGCAGCGTCTCCTACAAACTTGGCCATACTGCGATCGCCAACCCGCCTGCCAAGCGTGGCGATTATGGCAAACCCCCCCTTTTGGGGGAGGCTTATACCCAGCAGTGGGTGTTATGTGGCTGACACGACGAAATAAGATGACAAAAGTCGCAGGAGATCGCTTTAGTCTTTATGCATAAGTTTTATGCCTACACACACTGCTCGAGATAGTAAGGGTTTCTTTGATAAAAAATTGCTTTTCTACCGGGTCTGCAACAATATCCACATTATGTTTGTTATTTGTGAACTACTTCCTTTCATTTATTACGGGGAAATTATTTAATCAGATGACGAACTGTCATTGTTGTCCATTGTCATTATGTTATTAAATTGTAATTTCCTGTAGGAATATATTTTCATTATAATTAAATGTTATATAGTGTGTTTTCTTTCGGAATATACTATAACTATAACGAGTATATAATTACTAGTGCAGTTCATTTCAATGCTTTGTTTTCAGTATATGTATACTTCACCTCAGCTATTCTACAATTTAATGTATTGCTTGAGATTTGAGTCGTTTTAAGGTGTTTCGTTCAGATATGGATCCTATTAATAATAATATATTGATCACCTTATGTTTTCCGATAAAATCATAGCTTTTACATTTCATTTTTAAGCTCTTAACCGGATTACCTAACGTTTAGAACATTTGAATTACAACCCCCCATAATGACAACATTATTGTTTAGGCTTTTGTTCAATACTCCAACAATACAATACTTTTTTTGGGCAGTCAAGCAAAAAGTTCGAAAGACTTCAAGTGAAACAATGGAATACTTATTTTGTCTATTTTATATCTGTAGTTTGAGTCATAAACTCGGTGAGCGTCAGTCGTGAGAAAAGAGGCTGCAGCGTCGTCTGATATAGGTACTAATAATATATTGCAATAACCATCACGTTAGACGCGGCCATTATGTCAACTATCAAATCTATGATTTACATAATGATGAATAACAGATCGGAGAACAGCGAGGAGCTCGCTGGTTAGCTCGTTCAGCCTGCGATTGTGTAAACTAAAGCTAATTTTTAAATGATCGGTCACGGAGTAGGAGATCACAAGTTTACTATCTCGAACTCCTCCGTGTTTTGGCTATACTATTGTTAGCTATTGGAACCGCTTCGTATTGGCAGTCGTTAACACCCACTGGGCCCTTTTCGCAAGTAATAGCTCATTTTCTTTAACCATTAACAGCCTCTGTGGTCTAGTGGTAACAACCACCGTTATCAGACCCAGGGTCTCGGATCGATTCCCAGTGGGGTACATGTTTTATTCGGTTTGGTTGGTGGTAGGCCTTGTTGTAAGTCCGCCTGGCTAGCTACCACCATCTTATCTAAGTCTGACGCCATAACAATGTTTTCATTCAGCAGTTCGAGATGAGATAGCCAGTCCCTCAGTGGTTGAGGGTTTCGAGAGAGCCTTGCTTCCATCTTGAGCCATATCTATACTTAACATCAGCGGGTCTAACATCATCTTTTAAAAATCATCATGTCATAAGAACTTTTTGTTTGCGTTTTGTTTATATTGAAGTTGTCACATTTTGGCACAACTCACACTTTGGAGGCGAAGATTGAGCGAAGATATCACAAAACTTCCGGCAAAAAACAAGTCTGCTTTAAGAGATTCGTAGTACGAAATAGCATGGTAAGATTGAAACAATACTGCGCTAAGAGACGGCGGTAGTCCCCTTGACCCGCATTGGACCCTTTTGGCAAGTCATTGTTCATTTTCTTTAACCATCCATACGGTCTGTAGCCCAAAGAATAGCCCTGGTAGTGGGGACCATAATATGACTGCTGATGATGAAGGAAAGACGTAGGCACCGTATTCTGACATCTTCGCGACTACACGCCAAGCGTAACTGTTATCAAAGAATACATTTATGCCATTATGGCCTTTTATGGGAAGCCAATGAATAACAACATTATGAATAGCAGTAGTCCAAATGGAACAAACTAATTGACAGTTACTTACACCAGGCGATAATGACACGTGCATGACAAATTGGCGTGGCGAGAACTCATTGACCGCTTGATTGCTAGGTGATCGGTCTCGGTGACCGCGCATCCATCATTGGAAACAATCCATGCATACATTACGTGAACCGGTGATTTATATTGTAAATCTAAACCTAATGGAGGCTTATTGATGTTGATACGTGTATTAGTTATACCGACCATTAATTATGATCTTAGCTGTTTAGTGGTTTATTAGAGCAAATACAGTACATTTGAAATATCTAATCACAACTTAAACTTTATTTGAGCTGTTGTTTTCTTATTTTTTACATGTAATTTAAAATACTATTTTTATTTGTTTTTGGGTGAAAGATCTTTAGAATAAAATTCTTCGGCATTGGCTGGTTGAACTTCCAGAAAAAAACAAACAAATTTTTCAGTGCAAATGTCATTTCACCAACAGAAACTTTAGTCTACTAAACGAAAAAACATCAGATGTAGCTTTTTAACTATAAATATGACACTTAAAATCATCCAATATGATAATATGAAAAGCCAACACGTCCTAATTCCCTAAATGCATAATACTCTAATAGCCATTAAAGAAGACAGATAGGCTCATAAGGTAATCTGTCGTAAGTTCCAAAACAGCCTACTTTCTGTTCCGGCTTTGTTACGTCATCATGTCCCTATTTTTGGAACATGTCCCACATTAAAAGTCATATATTTTGCAATTGCATAACTTTACATGGGAAATTTATTCCCAATTGAGTATGAATTTTGCTGATTAGCGTTTTTGTGGAGTTATAAAACAGTTGACGGTCGTTGCTTCATCTGATGAGAAGCCTCAAGATAAATTGTTATCTGTCATATTTTTAACGTTCTAGTTATGCAATAATAATGCACAAAGTAAAGTTATGTATTTATTAGCCAGTAAGTACACAATTTCTCTATTTTAAATTGAACTGAAAATCTTAAATGTATCCGAAACAGCAATCAAAAATTTTACATTTAAATAAATAAATATTTGTCTCATCTCAATCTGTATAAAAAATCACGAAAGGTCTTATATTACGTAGATACATTGCGTTAAATCTGTGTGAAAATCGTAAAATTTCCCTATATAATAATTTCTACGAGCTACATCAGCTATTCTTTCTCATCGCCCATTTTTAATGTCCCCACTGGTACTGGTATTCTTTAGGGTGGATTAAACGAATGGGCCATGAAAGATATGACCATACGGGCCAAATGCGAACTGGTAGGTTTTACTGATGTAGTGCCTTCCGAAGCATGCAGGAGCTCGAGATAAATATTTTTTGTCACCCATCCCATGACTGACCATTGCGAAAGTATCTTAACCGTTACTATCGCGGGCCAAACGTGCCACCGAGCTCCTCCACCTGCACTTGCTATTATCCTACCATATATTACATTATAAATGCGAAAGTATGTTTGTTTGTTTATTACTCTATCACGCAAAAACTTCTAAACTTTGGCACGCAGACAGAAGATAGCCTGGATTAAAACGTAGGCTACTTTATATTCCGATATTCCCACGGGAACAGAAACCATGCGGATGAAACTGCGGGCCTCCGCTAGTTTGCTAATTACTCTAATAATAAAATGAGATAAGGACATATGGCTTCGACGATTACGGCGGGCGTCGTAAAGTTAGGTACGTCAGACCAACCTCTACAGAGACTCTAATCCGAGATACAGTCATACGATACGAGATACAGTCTAATCAGACTAGGGTCTGAATTTGGAAATGCCGTCTTTAGTCATCGCTAATTCGTTCGTCTTGTAAAATAATTATGATTCTAATAAACTGAAACTGAGTTATGATATTTTTGCCTGCTCCTTGGCTGAGTTAGTGTTTCTCTAATATTCGCATTTCATTCGATAGCAAGACGTACTACCTAGCGAGATAGCATCCAAGTGCTGCCTACTAATTAATAAAATAAATAGTTTTGACCTACTACTTTGAGAAGCTAAAACAGAAATAATTAAATTGGAAAAGTATTGTATTGTCTTAAAAACTCTTTATTTAAGACTTAGAAGTCATATAGGTATGATTGGAAAAAGAATTGGTATTCAGAATATCATCGTCAATAATCGTTGATCCAATTAGAATGGTTAACCAGCCAAAGCCAGTAACGAACTTACCTTGAGCTTCCGCACTACCACGCCACGACGCCCCACGTACAGTCACGAACTTGGATTGTTGAACCGCTTGCTTATCATCCTTGGTTGTATTCCACGAATGGCGTCGTTTTTCGTTATTCAAATGTGACCATAGTAATAATCAAAACAAAACAGCCAAAATAGGAACAGTGGCAAGTGAGTCAACAATCCCGGTATGTGACTGTACATACACTTGTAAGAGATGCATTTCTTTATTTTCAGCAGATTCATCTCATGGCTTATAGACTACATGGTATCAAACTTCCAATTTGCCATCAAAAACTGTATCAATGTACCTACACACTTCCAAAAGGAAGACAAAGAGTTTTTAAACAGCCAACCCAGCAGTTCATTATAATTTTTGGTTTTTGCAAGATCGTTACATTTGCAGCCATTTTTACACTGTCGTGAAAGTCAATCACCAGTCTTGGCGCATAATCGAGAGTCCCGAGTCGTGCTATATATATATTGGCTGAGGCATAGCCACATAGCACCTTCAACACGGGAAGTATTTGAATTTAGAATGAGTTGCGAACATATAGCTGAATACATTAATTTCCGGTGAAATAAACAAAAATACAGTATTATTGCTAAACGTTATTTAATGTTTTTTTTTTTTATATATTTCCCTACGTTTCGATAACTTGATGTTAAGGTTGTAATACAATACACAGGATACAAAGCCACAATACTTTTTAAGACTTGCTTGACTCGTGGACGTTTCTTCTAGTTTTGTATGCTTTTTACTTTTCCATGCAGAAAAGTAGTTCTGCTGAATGAATTTGTATTGAAAAGTAAAAAAAACCTTTTGATTTGGAAAAAAAAAAATACGAGTATATGCCATTAGATTTCTTTAAATGGTATGGGTTATAAAAAAACACGTACCTAGTATATTTTCATGATTGAAGTTCGAATAAAGGATTCCGTAACTATTCCGCTGCTAATAGTGGTAGTGATAGTGGCAGTGGCGCCATGGTCATCGCAGTTGCCATAGCTTTAGATCTTTTGCGATGACGATAGCGATCAAATGCAGACTTGACAACGATGTTACATTAATAGTTTTGGAGTTTTCATCAAATTTTCACATTCTATAATTTTCCAATGATATATTTTATTGCAGTGAAAATATCAAAATATTGTTTACTAATAATATAAAATTCGTTAGTACATCTTAAGTTTCTTCGCGCACTCATAATTGAAATAAAACAACTTTTGCGGTCAACCTGTGACCACGGCAACTGAAAAGGTGCCGAAACGTCAGGAAACCAAAAACCTCAAATAAACCGAAAAATTATAGTTCCAAATATATATTTCGGTTAAATAAATCGCACTAAATATTCCGCAAAAATTGATTTATTTCAAGAAAATTCTTTAGTTCGATTTTTTTATTAATGAGTGTGCCCTATTTATTAGTTAGTAGGTATTACTTTGTTAATTGTTTTATATCATAAAAAAGATGTTCCCTCCTAAACATGAAATTCACGAATTATAAGTGGAATTGCAATCGCTTACTTCAGTCATAAAATAAGTCACAGAGAAGCGAACGATTCATATATCAAACTCAACTTGGTGTTGTTTTGATGTAGTGATGTCGATTATGTTTACAGAAGGCTTACATACGATAACAAATCGACGCAATTAATTATTTAAATATAGTCAGCTCCTCATTTCTAATAAATCAAATATAAATTCATTCATCAAATATTAAATCGATGCTTAATTCAATTCGCTTATAAGAGTAAAAAGTACATTTATGTAAATTAAGAAAAGTATAATTACAATTGCATAATAATTATCAATTTAACTAGTAGGGAAATTAAAAATTCCCATCTAATGATCTCTAAAAAAACCTGTATACAAAAATGTAAATGTCATACAACTTCCAGTGTCCTTATCAGCAATAGTATAATTAATAAGGTACCAGTTAAGTCTTAGCGAATAATTCAGTTTTACTTTCAATATACCTAGGTTTCCCACGACGTTAGGCGGTCGAACGGGTAGTTAAAACCATTAAAAGCGACAGTATACTCGGAAGCAAACTTTCCCTGCGCTGGCGCAGGAGTGAAACGTTTAAAGGGCAGAGAAACGGCGCATCCTAGATGGCGCTGTCGTCGCGACCTTTGCCACGGACTATCGGGTCTAATCTTGGTCGTGGTGGTACTTATTGCTCGTTTAGGAGAAGTTATGTGTTAGGATATTTTATGCGATTTCCCAAGACCACTTTTAGTAGTTAGAGCCATTGTCTTTATCAGACGGAGGAAGAGCATTTTACAATGTCAGGCTTAGTTATAGAATTACCTTATTAAACGTTTGAACTTAGAAAGTTCTTCAAACTAGTATAATCACATAAAATTGGTAGTAGTGGGAGGGTAAAAAAGATATAAAAAGGAGTAATTTTTGTAGATGGACATAAAAATGTCAAGGCCTTTTAAAAGATGTTTACAGGCAAACACAATTGCTATTTGTTAAAAAAAATCGTACAACTTTTTTCAATGAATGGATGATTTTTTACTCTTTCACGCAAAAACTACCGAACGGATTTGGTTCAAATTTGGCACAGAGATAGTAAATAGCCCTGATTAAAACATTGAATACTTTTTTATCCCGACATTCCGACGGTAACGGGAAACCGCGGGCGGCTGCTAGACTTACAAATATATAATTATTCTAAAAAAGCTACGTTACGAAATGAAACATTTTATAGAAAGCCAGTAGCTACCTCAAAGCTTGTTTCGGTAGTTAGTTTCACTTTAGCAAAGGGCGTAACAAAACGACCTTTGACATCTCTATAGGGTAGCTTGTTGTGATCAAGGATTTCCAATAGTTGAAAGTCGTTTCCATAATAAGACGATACAAGTTTCACGATGCGAAGCGATAACGCCTCATCTGCAGTATAAACACACCTAATGTGTTATTGGACACTTTAGACTAATATTATAAAGAGAAAAGATTTGATTGTTTGTTGTTGTTAAATATTAAGTAAGAATCTAATCTTATATATAAAAAAAAATATTACTGCGTAGTAGATTAATGCCCAGAATGTAGACACCCAAAAAAATTTACGTTGAATTTGTCTATCATAGTAGTTCTTGTATTGTATTGTACGACCATTTCAATGTTTGTTTGTTTGAAGCGAATATACTCAAAAACTACTGAAGGGATTTGGATGAAATTTGGTACACAGATAGAAGATAGCCTGGTGATGAACATAGGATACTTTTTATTCTGATATTCCCACGAGAACGGGAGCCACGCGGGTGAAACCGCGAGCGGCCGCTAGTCTACTATTAAGCTTTGAACTTGTACAAACGCCACAAACACTAACCTTGCACTGTACCATCTAGAATTTGACTATTACAACTACAAATCCAGTATTAAAAAGTCATTGAATACCATCTTAGGCAGCAAGATTAGACTTAGGATTGGCGAAGTACGTTGGGACTAAAACATTTTGGAAATAAGTAGGTAGAGATTTTACTTACATTAGAAAACGATGCACAGTTTTGCAGATGCAGAATAAGCACTCAAATCCGAGACAATACTGGAAAGCTTTTTGGTATAGGTGCAATTCTATCTAATAAACTGGTCACACGGTTTCCAATATATTTTATTCGCCAATTCAATAATTTACGTTTTTTTGTTACAGCGACATCAACTTAGGCTATGTCTGGGACCAGCATTCGATTCTCAAATTAGTGGGATAGGTTACAATAGACTGAGTTACGGCCAATTTATTAATGTACCATAGCGTAAAGAACATTCATAGACTGAGGTGATACTATGAAAACCAAAACAAAATCAAAAGTAAAGACTGCTGCTTTATTTACCTTTCACTCTCTGTTTCTCTTCCATAAAGTCACAGCTTCCGTTTTAACTAGCAATAATGACTCAAGTTCCTATAGACGTGATTGTGAAGAATTAAAACAATTTATTTAAACATTTACTTCCATGATCCAATCACGATTGCATTTCACGATCTTGAGGAATTCAAGAGACTTTCCGTGATTAGTCAACAAATTGTAGTCTTTCTCCTTGCCAATAAATAAAAGCTTGACTTTGACAAATGTTGTTTTGGATACCTTTTCTCTTTTTCTTTGTCTTTTCTTGTATCTAGGAAGATGTCAAGTTACATTGCTTCTTGGTAATGAAGACAATATTTTAATTTAGTCGGACTAGTTTTAAGTAATTTAAGCATCAATGTTGTTGAGTCCTTACAGGTCTAAAGTGTATGCACCAAATTTTCTTCGGTTCTTTAATCTACCACATCGTCTCGTCTCGTCAGCCATTTTAAATATCCCCACTGCTGGGATACTGGCCTTCCTTATGGATGTATAAGGAGACTGGGCCATGACCCACCACGCGGGCCCAATGCGGATTGGTGGGTTTTTATCGACTTCAAATGCAGCCGGGACCAACGGCTTAACGTGCCTTCCGCAGCACGGAGGAGCTCGTATAGTAAATTTTTTGTCACCCATGTACCACATGAAATGCAATAAAAATTCAATTTTTCCTTTGGAATTTACGTAAAAGAAAATTGGCATATATATATATATATTGATAAACAACTCTCATTAGAAACCCTGTCGTGCCTTCCTCGGTGATTCATAGCTATCAGACCATAGGAAGGTCTATCTTCAACAAGTTACGGTGTGCCCTTTCACCCCGGGCGGTTCAGCATTGCCAATGCTCACGATTGAATCCTGTCTTCGCTTTCTATAGCGAGTTCGTGGGATATTCGCCTATAATGAGAGTAATTGAAACTATTGAAAGATACGGTGAGATGATTCGGGATTCACATACAGATGGTCACGCTCTGGTGAAGATGAGGTATCTTAGAAAAACATGGTGTCTGTAAAATATACTGAGCCATTAACGTACTATAAGTAATAATGTCAAAATCTAAAGTGCACTGTAACATAATTAAGTAATAAAATTAAGTTACACTTATATCAGTTGTTCCTGAAAATTACCCAAGAATGACTCAGCAAAGATACTAAACTAAAAAAATAGCTTAATACAAAAATTTGAGTAAAGTTGACTTTGCTATTGAAGTTCAAATGATACTTCAACTTTGTTTTTAGCGAGAAGTGCCAGAATTTGCCCGTTATAAAAAAAACATTATTCTTTTTCCTAGTCAAACTTTTGGAAGACAAGTAAAAGTATAACTAGATAAGTGTAACTACTAAAATAATTGCATTATACATACGAGCAATTTAATAAAAATAGCATCAATGAAATGAAAAATTAAACAATGTTTATTTTACTTAAATTGTACACTCGTTAATTTGCTAACTGTTGATCTAAAAGGTCAATAAATCAGTATTAATATAATACTAAATACTAGTGGCTTAATGAAAGATTGCAATTAACTGCCGTTGGATATAATAATTTATTGGCATAAGCACCTCACTTAGATTATCAGTAAATTACTCAACTACTTTGATCTTGTTGAATATTTGTGTGATATATGGACTACGTATGCAATTGATTATGAATTAATTATTGAAATAAACAGTTTTCCCCAATCTACTTGTCAAAATGTGGACGTACATAAGATTTAGTGGCTTTATAATGAGCTTCATTGAATTATGGCCTGCGCAGACGACGGACATTGAAGGACTTTTTGTCCGCGACACGACCTTATTATTATGAACATAAAGTTGAATAAATAACGAGGACTATCGCGTACTTTTCATGAATATACGCGATCTAAGTTGAATCTTATTTGGTTAACAATAAAGACGTGTCGCGGACAAAAAGTCCTCCGTTATCCGTCGTATGCGCTAGCTCTTATAGCTACTCATTTTTCTATACGATGGTATCTTTAATAAGTCGTACCTTGATACACCCAGCAGTGAACCGCGATAGGCTGAATGATGAAACTCTATGTCAATTTTATTAAAAAATAAAAGCTTTATTGAGTGGGTTTATTGTTTTCAAGTGTTAAAATGGTTTTCTTTTATAATACACAGCACGTAAGAGAAAAAAAGTGACGGTTATCGGAAATCTGTCGGTAAAGAAACTTGATTTCTATTTAATAAAGTATGTGATTGCAACATTAATATGATTCTCGGAAGAGTGAGGGTCATTCAAGTTTCTATTTAAATATATTTTCTGTGTCCAAATTTATATAACACGAGTTGAATTTCGGGTTGCACCTGTTATTAAGAATTCAGTATGAGTCACGCTTTGGACCATTCTATATGTAACCAAGAGAGATTTTGCATTTCTCGCTAATTTTATTATAGGCCTATTCTCAATGATGTTTTGTAATAGATATGTTCATCCATCGTCCGTCCTCGTCCACTGCTGGACATAGGCCTCTCCTAGCTCACGCCTGGGGCCCAATTCTGCTACTGCTTAGTCACAATCGTATTCCAGTGGTGTTTTAATGGTAGTGCTGTTTTACACAGTTCTTGTTACAACAGTGTAAATAAACACTACTATTTAAACACCACTGAGAGAAGATTATGACAACAATTTAGCAGAATTGACCCCCTGTTGTGGTGTTCATAGGAGGCTATTCGCCTACGCTACCACGCTGGTAGAGGGTTTGTTTCAAGTTTTCCTTCTCTCGCACAGGTTTTCAATACGTCGAGCCTCTTAGTCGACTCTTACGATATCCCAGGCATGTAAGGAAGTGTCACCAACACTTGTATTCTTAGGCCGTCACCACACGGCAGAACAGATATGTTACCTTCATAGTAATTTGGGTTGAAATCTGTCACAGACTGCACGCACATGACAATTGACCAGTAGGACAAAAGACAAGAAAGGCACGGAAATGAAAGAGATAGCAAATTGAATCGGATCCCATATAGGGTCTTCCCAATGCCATGGAATTATTAAGTAATACGAGTACTTACCAATTCCATGCCTACTGACATATTTGCTTCAAGTATACATTTATAACATTATTGTCTATTCTGCTATGTTTAAAATAAATAAAAAAGAAAAGGATAGTTATCTTTATTAATTGAATAAGGCTGGAGATCTTGTTTTGTCTCTCTTAGGTAAAATTTTGACTGTCTAGCGACCACCATCTTTTTTATGCCTGGAGATAGATAACAACAATATTTTTTCAACATTGATGTGTTCCAGCAGTTAACGCATAACCAATCCCTCAGTGAATGATAATTCCGGGAGAAGTGGGATTCACACCTTCAGCCTTTATAATTATTTTGAAGCGTTTAGCTCCTTTATATTTAGAAACTAGCGGCACTCGCGTGGTCCCCGTTCCCGTGGGAACCACGCGAGCGAACCACCAGGCTATCTACTATATACATACCTCAAGACTGGAGAGAATCCAATGGAAGGAATCAAAAGAAAATTCACTAGATTTCTATGTTTTAAGTTAACATTCCTGCCATGGCGTATGAGGATCGTTGTTCGCGTTTCCATCATCTTCCACTCGAGACCCGAAGAAACATTTTTGATCTTCCTTATCTAATGAAAATAGGTCAAAATAAAGTCAATTGCCCTGAACTTGTTTCCAAATTAAAATTGAATGTACCATTCCGTCACTGTCGTCCAAGAAATCTGCTCCATGCGCCTCTCGTCAGCACGATGCACCACAGAAATGTTTTTTATGTACGTACCAGTAATTTGTTCAACAGTATTAACAAGCGAGACATTAATGCTTTTGACCTATTTTGTGATAACTTGTCAGCTGTTAATAGAGTTTTGAGTAGTTCTGTATAGTGTCTTCTTTAATTATATAAAATTAATATGGATTAATTAGCTGTATGCCGAAAGTAAGCGTAAAACAGTTATTTAACTTATTGCTATCTGTGGAGGCTTGTAAATGGCTCTTAGTAGTATCATTTATGTATCTGCCTTGTAATGTTAGCTGTAAGCCCCCCAAATATTGTAAAATAAAATAAAATAGAATAAAATATAAATGTACCAAATTTCATCCAAATCCGTTCAGTAGTTTCATAACCGATTCAATGCAAACAAACAAACAATCAAATCTTCCACTTTATAATATAAGTATAGAAAAGAAATACTATTGCTGTACCTATGTTATAACACGCAATTGCGTCACTCTCAATCATTAGTGATTGTTGATGGTTTACGAGCAGCCGACCACGTAGACTCGCTCGACGCATTCCACTATGGTCATTGATTGGCTCTGAAGCATAAGGCGGCGGCGAGCATCCAAGCAGAGAGACTAAACAGAACAAAACGTTATTTCCCACACGTATAGTCGGGTACTTCCCGGTAGACCAGTAGTTTTTTTTAAGTGGTAAGGTTAAAGAAAAAAAAAATTACAAATGAAATACCTATTATGGTTCTCTTATTTATGATATGGACGTTTTCTTTAAATCTATTCCTTTTTTAATAACCCTCCTTAATAGACTCTACTGAACTACCGGAAAATTGACCGCACACGTCATTCTCACACAGTTTCTGGCAGAATTGACATGATTTCATTTTCAACAAGGTACCTTAAATCGAAAACCATTTCGAGATTTTTCGATTTCTAACACCGTACATATTTTTTCGGATTATTTAACCAAATAATTGAAAAAAAAAACCCTTATTTGTCGTAATATAGGAATAATAATGACATTCCTTTGCTTGTAAAAAACCGCCAATTAAAAATTAATAAAAAAAAACCGCTGTCAAAATAGTCAAAGAGTATGTAACAGTGAATTTCAATGAAATGAAAATAATGATTATAATGTTTCAAAACGGGTTGAAATATTTCATTTTTAGTGACAAAGATCTATTTGTGCACAAATTGTAGGATAGAGATAGAATATAATCGGACTAGTTAACTATTCGCAATTTTGCTGCGAAAATAAGCCTTGATAGGGCTCAAAGCTAAATGAAACTGCAAAAATAAATTTCACTACAAACTACTTAATACACTCATTTGCAAAAAAAATACTAGCGAACATACACTACTAGCGAGGTTTAGCATTATTTCCCATAAATTGTATCTAAATTTTATGACATACTGATGAAAACTATTATTTTCTTATTAATTTACCAAATTGTGAGGATAAAACTACCTATAATTATCAAACAAAGCAATATTAACATTTGAAATGGTTCATTGCTTAGGTGCCCGTTTTTTTTGCAAATGAGTTTATATTTCAGTCCTAAATGAAAAATCTAAATATTTCATTGAATGTTTTTTTCTTTAAATTTACTACCAACATACATTGAAAATATCAAAAGAATAGTGAAGTATCTTACCAACTTGAACACGATATCGATAAAAATAATGCATTGTGGCGGGCGTCTATACTCATTAATCTCTAATATTTTATACTTTGGAACTAAAACCAGGCGATAAATCCCAACACAACACGCTAGCAAAACCTTATTTACTCGAAATAATTATCAACATTGCAAGATAAACATATTTGTCTAAAAATAATCTATATTTTTTCTCCTGATGATGATGCTGTGAATGGATTATCGCTAACTTTTTTGAATAAAAAAAGGACAACAATCAAGTTATTTATTAAGCAGCGAGTTCAAATAAATCAATTTTTTTTACAAAACAATTTTGCTGTCAAAACTGTTCTGTTTTAGTTTGCCTCGATTTTGAGCATTATCTTCGGAGGCTGCAACAACTAAAACAAAATAATATTTTAAACACCATAGCGTAGAAATCAATTGCCGAAAATATCGATTAAAAATATCTATTCCACATCTATTGCACCGCACTATAACTGGGGTCGTTTACATAAAATACATGCATTTTTCAATGATTTCTCATAAATAATTCAGCTTTTTTTATGACAATTCAGTAATTAGGCATCAGAAATTGTGTGCATATTTAGTATATTAGATAAACCGATATTTTTAGTTACCTGTAAGGCTCCAGTGAAAATCTGGCTAAGAATATGATAGATGTTCATTTTCACTCTCATAACGCCACAAATTTCACTCTTTAAAATCAAGTAAAAATAGCGAGACTAAAAGGAAACAACAATAAAACAATCTTACAAGCGAAAACCATACAAGAAATACAATCGTAAATGAAACAAACAAACTACATTTTGTAATTATACTAACAATTAGTTTTAAGTTTTACTAACAAATGGACCTAGGTTGTCTGATATTAAATAAATAATAATAATAATAATTAAAGTGTCATGTTGAAAACGTCTCAGTGTATTTTTTTTATTAATTTGCCAAGGTATATCGTACTGGACTTACGCTCTTTTAGAATTAATAATTTTTCAAATTAATTTTATGATGACTTAAAATAAAAAAATTGCAAAAGGAAAAATACGTGTCTCCTATCTTTATATGTTATTTCTAAATAACAAATAAAAACGTAGGACAAATTGTATGAAATGTTGTCAATTCAGTCGCACGCAACTAGCGACACCGTGTTGTCAAAATTTAATAAGCGGCATGATAAGTAACTACTTTTGAGAATGGTGGGAACGATCCTCCTGCAAAAATTTTCTATTTTCCAATTGAAGCGAGCTAACTAGCCCCGTCAATACATACAATTTTTTAATCAAGTATTTTACATTACGGATAAATTGCAAAAACTATCATAATATTATGTAAAGCTGACAAACTGGCTTTGCATCCACTGACAAATACCGAGTAAATCATCAGCTTTTATTAAACTTTATGTTAACTTTAATAAAAGCTTTTTTATGATTCTGTAATTTTTGCATTTTTCAATGCTAAAATTTACCATAAGTATAAAAATAGCATTGAAAAATGCAAAAATTACAGAATTATAAAAAAGCTTTTATTAAAGTTAACATAATCGTGTAAAAATATCTGCATAAAACTGAAAAGAATAAAATGTTGAAAATTTCTCTTAAATTATAAATGTATGGCTTTGGTACGTATTTTAATCCCAGAAATATAATATTTAAGCAGTTTAAATCAAAACTGGAGCTAACTTTTATTAATTTATAAACAAATCAGCATGAAAGTGAAATTATTTGTAACATAATGTGTAAATACAATGTCACTCTCACAGATAAGGTTAAGAATGCAGAAATGCACGGCACTTAAATTAATACAAGGTTACTGGATGTCAGTACTTCGAAAGCGGTTATAGTTCCCGATTAGCATACTGCAATTATGCGTGCACATCATAGTAAGACGGGTCGTCACGGTCGCCTACGGAAGACCTCACCATAACCTGTGCTTAGCCTTCAAGGAGAAACCTTGTACGACCATAGATAACTTGTAAAATGTAGGAAAACTAGTTTTGGGTTCAACCGATGCGAAATACCACCGTTTATAGATGCCCCTAATTGTATTACAACTAATTGAGTAAAAGTTCTATTGAAAGTGAAATGTAAAACTGCATAACAAGCTTAATTTATGGACTGTAGTGATTTCGGACATAAATAGGACCCACACTCACTCACGCAAACTCTTTAACATTGATTTATTTTGTTTCAGATACGGATACTAGTCATAGTTCAAATCATCATCAACGTCAGCTGTCAAGATGGTTTCAGCGAGCAGGACCTTCTGCGCCTTCAACAACTAGCAGCCAACGATGGGCAAGTCGAAACAATTACAAGTTACAGTACCAACATCATTCAAAGAGATCCAAATGCTCAATCTATCAGCTCGGTGAGCGTGAGATATCACACGACAGACCCAGACAAACAAAAAGAAGGATACAATCGGGCTGATCGCACACGCTCCAGGAAAGTATATCGTATAAAGAACCCATTTCAACGGCCTGAAGGAGATGAAGAAAGACAACAGGATAATAATCCCGAAGCCCAAGACAGCGACTCAAGCGCTAGTAACCAGTACGCGAACATGCAGTACTCCCTACCACCCGATGAATTTATACAACAAATGAGGGAGCGAGAGAATCAATACTATCAACAACAGCAACAACAACAACTGTCCACACAAGCTTCTAGTTTGGGTTACACAGCAACACCGCAACCACAATACCAGTACTCAACAATGTCGCCCACCTACGATAACCAACAGCCAAGCCTGATCCCACAACTAGAACCAAAAATATCGCAAGGGTCAATATATCACACGAACACGAACTATCCATATAATGGAGTGAATCGATTTGGATTAGAGGGTATTCAGAGTACACCTTCCCCAATCTCATCGTTTTTATCAACTGCGTTACCAAATACACAGTTTGTCGGAACGCCGTCCAATAGCTATGTTTCAAGTTCTTCACCGATTTACCTGTCATCTCCAAATTATCTACAATACGTATCTTCACCAATATCCACTGTAAGTGCAGGCACATTAGATTACGGTAATAATAGAGTTACAACTACAATTGGTAGTCATTCATATAGCTACGACACCAATGATGATGTTGCCAAAAAAATGCAAATAGATCACTATGATAACTCAGCAAACGGTATAAGATATCCCATGAGTGTGCAGCAATACCAAAACGAGTATCCAAGTTCAACCCCCACACCTTCTTCCTCACCATATTCAGAAGCGGGGCGGGATAACTGGTCAAACTCTATTGGAAGCAATTCCATGCAGAAATCATTACAAGATTATGCAAATCAATACAGAGACATTGCATACAACAATCAGGAAACAAGATCAGAGTCTAATTCTGAAAGTACTAATGGCGATACTCATCGCATGGGTAATACGGTGCCATCGGCGAACAATGTATTTTTGAATTTAGTTCAATCTGAATATCAACAGCTATCGAATAATATGAAGTCTAGGTCTAGAGATGTAGAACACGAAACCGCTCAGCCGAATTATTATTCACACGGTGATTACGGATGGAAAATGCCCGAAAAAAAAGTTGGGTTTAGCAATCAAGATAGCTATTCCTCTGGAAATTATCAAAGATATCAGCCAAATCATCAGCTCCAGGGATATTCAAACTCAGATGGAGCAGCAACAAGTCATATGAATTTCCAAACTGACGCTGGTAGGTACGGCTATAGCCAAATTGGAAAATCCAGTTTTGATACTTCGGATCCACAAGAATTTGCGAAGGCAGCAGTAAAAGCTCATGAAAAACAACAACAAGAGCAGCAATTACAAACACAGCAACAACAGCAGCTACAGCAACACCAGCAGCTACAGCAACAACAGCAGCTACAGCAACAACAGCAGCTACAGCAACAACAACAACTACAGCAACAACAGCAACAGCAATACTATGAGAACAATTATCCTTCAAGCTACAATAACAACTATATGAGCACAGTAGCACCTGCTGTCTACAACGATAAACAAAGGAATAAATACAGCGAAAACTCCAACTCATATTCTTATAATCACTTGCAAAATGATTTAATTACAGCGGCCCCATACTTTAACCCTAACTCTAAAGAAAACTATGATAACAAACCTAAACTACCTTTTGATCATGACAAGGCATTGAAAAATATTGTTCCCATTGACGTGTCAAATGTAGTCCCAAACTCAGATTCCCAAACGAAAGGTGCCTCTGGACTAGATAATAACAAGTATAATTTTCAAATCATTCCGAAAGATCAAAATGATCAAAGCTTGAAACAATATTACCGTTCTATTACTGATTCTTATTATAAGGATAAAAACGCAATTTATGGATTCAACATCAAAACAAAACCAGAAGAATATTTGCCTACGGATAACATCAAGCAAGGAGATAGCGCATCACCATACTACACTAAACAACAGAATCCAGATTCTCTTTATAACCAAGGGCACAATGATAATAAACGCTATATAGATGGCTCTGCACAAGCTACTAATTATATGTCTCAGTTTAATAACTACCAAGATAATGCTCAATCCGCGGCAAACGTACATAGCTTACAGCGACCTGCAACTCAGTTATCTGATATAACAAATATTCTTAAATTAAACGATATTCCTCATCGATTGACACAAGGCTTAGCAGCTGATTCATTACGGCTCAATAACTTTGACCAGTCTTTACCCACACAACTGCCGATCAGACTAAATCAAAATGTCGGCAGCCATCAAATAGACGTTGCAAACAACATCTTAAACAAATATCTATTAAATAAGCAGACAAATCTTAACTTGAACAGGCCAGAATTGGATCCTGAAGCTGGTGCTCTGATATCTACAATTAATGGTTTCAAAGTAGCAAATCCATTCAATGTTGACTTGAAGTTAGTGGCAGATATGTTGAAAGGAAAATCGCCCATTGATGAGACAAATCTACTAGGAATACGTGAACAGTTAAACAAACCTTTGCCTTTTAAATACGACATCTCTCCGCTACAACACCTGTTTTTGAAAGCTGATAATCCTGGTTATGGTGGTTTAGGTGATGGTATATCAGCATTAGGAAGTCCTTATTTAGAAATTTATGGCCCTGGTCGCTATCCATATCAAGGCGTTAAATATTCTCGAAGTCAAGAAGAAGAAGAAAGTATAGTGCCAATAGCAGACGCATCCAACACGCACCCTATCGGTGCGGTAGTTGAAGAAGGAGACATGGCAAACGTCCGGGAAGCAACTACGGGAACGGAATTAATGGCACAAGAGGATGAACCAATTCAAAGCTCATTTGTGGAAGACAGACCTAAAACTTCGTACGGTCCAAGACCTGATAGATTAAGACATCCCAATGGTTTGATGCCTGGAAGAAATTCGTATCAAAGGAAACATCCTAAATCTGACATTGATGAACCTTACCCATTACTGAAACCTCCACCCCCGTCTTCGAGGAGCCGTAAAAGTCGCAATAAGTATGAAAAGCAAGGACGTAGACGTCGCGTACCCAAACCTAAACTTTTAAGAGTTATAAAGACTGAACCTCTTTTCGAAGCAGGAACTGATCTAGATAACGAGGGACCTGCATTACAAACCGTTTTAAGACCACCATCTCTATCTGCAGAATCTAAAGCTGATGTGGACGTGGATGAATTGGAAACTTCATTAGATTCATAATCTTAATTATCCCTGGTATTATTGCATTTTGCCCGTTTTTAAGGTATTAATAATTTATCTTAAGATGCATATTAATATTTTATTCTACTACATATTTTATATTTTAATGTATTTACTGAGTACAATAATTAAAATATTGATTAGTTAGTTCGTTTTATGGCTCATCTAAAATGAAATAATTATTTTGTTAATGCAGAGAACCTAAAGATAATTGTTAAAGTTCAGCATTATGGAAAAATTATTCAGAAAAAATATAGAGCAATTTCAGCGTTTCTTTGTAATTACTGCCAGAATTTGCCTTTAAAGTCAGTCGTGATGTCTAACAAAAAGCTGTTTTGTGTTAACAAAATAAATGTATGTAGATAACAGTGGTGAGGGGTCGAAATAATAATCATGGAAAATAAAAAAAATTGTTCGCTTTGCAACTACCACGAATATTTAACTGATTGGTGACAATAATTATTGACATAATTATTAAGATCTGCGTGCTGCATTATGATGATCTGATTGCTGGAGTAGGATTTTAAAAGGGAAGCCGATGGGAATCGGTATGTATGTCCCTTCACCACTGGTAGATAATAAGCGCATAACATTATATAATATTAAAAATGTATGTGAAGCCATTATTTTCAGTAATATTTAAGTACTCATTTAAAAATTGCGAATTATTTATGTGAATGTAGAAACATTTCTGCATTTTAATAAGGCATTTATCTATGTCAAAGTTTCCATATTTTTACGACGGAAATAACAATACCAGGATTTTTTTCCAATATTTTTTGTAAATAGTTCTGAAACTCGGATATTTATTTTGATGGTACTACTTACAAAATATGGGCTTTTGTAAATATTTAATTATACTTAGTGCTACCGCAGTTAGTTTAAAAGGTGTGATAAGTTTGTAGTTGAGTTTTCTATGTTTGTCTGCTTCTATATTTTTGTTGTTGCCAAGTTGTTGATGTTACGAAAATAAAAATAAAGAAAACCGTTGTCGTTAAAAGTAATGCTGTAATTTATTTTCTAGATTCGATCCTTCACTGACGTGGTTTGAGCGTGACGTGTAATTATACTTATAATCGGTATCACTATTCATGTGCTCAAGTACCGACTAAAGATGACATCATAACACGTTAATTTTCAATCTCTCTAAGAGCTTGATTTCTCTTGAATAATGTTGATGAGGAGGCTAATGTCCTCGACATATATATTACGTAATCAGATGATTTTCTTTGCGCCTATTTCTTCCTCCGTTATGTTGGATTTGGTATTTGTGAATGTTTTATCATAAATCAATTGGAAGAGATGATTCATATAAGAGAACTATAGTCATTTCTAAATTATTTATAGCAAATGAATGCCCAAATATATATATACAAAAGAAAGACATTACAAAGCAAAACTTTGTTAAGATTTATTTAAGATTAAGGAGACTATTATAATTATATGATCCATTTATTATTATTTATTATATTTATTTATTAGATAAATCCGTGGTCTTGGTTAGATTGATATCTTATTGATGTCTTATTGAAATAGATCAGGTATTATCCAAATAATATGATTTTTGTGCAAGTTCACAGATTGAACTGATGCCGGATTGACTGTCTATGGTCACCTTAGTTTATAAACACAGATGTGTTTGATTTGTTCTAAAATATCTTAAAACCTACGATGTCTCTCACTCTGATGTATTTACAAGTTGTACGTGCCAGCTGAAGCGTGATATTAAGACAAGTTTCATATTTATGGTAAATTTTAAATAGAAAAATATTGGAAAAAATTAATACGGCCACAAGTGAATTCTCAGACGGGAATCGAACCCGCGACCTTTGGAAATCCGGTCCAATGCTCTTTGGACCGATTCCGGTCTGAGAATTCACTTGTGGCCGAGTTAATTTTTTCCAATATTTTTCTATTTAACATTTACCATAAGTATAAAAATAGTATTGAAAAATGCAAAAATTACAAAATAATAAAAAAAAAGTTTCATATTGTTAAAAGATGTAATAAATGTGACAAATGTCTAACAACAAGAGGGTATAATGGCTATTATTCATATTGCGTTAGACAATGATGGTCAGATGCGTCCGATCGCGTGGCGTCTCGGCGTCGCGCTTTCTGCGCACGCGGCCCCATACTTCACTTCTCGAACATCACACAGATCATATTACGAAATACGCTTTTTCCGATCAAACATTTTGCAGTGTCATCGGTAGCGTGCGATGTTAATACGATCGCCAATTATTGAGATGAATCGTAATTGCTGTAATAATTGTTTGTAATAAACATTTCTCGATGCAAATATTTTCTCTCCGTGTCACTGATAAATTACTCTGTTACTTGTCGTGTAAGTAATACGAGTAGAAAAGAATTTTACAAAAATGCGATAGTTAGTTTTAATGTGTTTTGGTTTAACTTGTTCAGCTTTCAAATATTTTATTGACAGCAAAAAAAGGGAAAACGAAGAAGCAGAGGAGTAGCTGTGCAGTTCACATTCAAGTGCATAATGTTAGTGGGTAAAATATACTATTGTACTCGTAATAGTCAATTCGTAAATTATGAGATGAATAACTTTCTCATCGCACAAACGCTCCTATCTGGATTGGAAATAAAACCCTTGCTTGCAGTAAGTATGAATGTTACCGTTGCTACACCAGCAATGATAAAAAGGCATTTCTAAAATCAATACAGCTTTTAGTCCTCTTTTAAATGAACAACCCATAGGTTGTTTTTAAAGAACACTGCACTTTAATAGAAACTTTCCTTATTAAGTGCCTTTGTTGAGCCTTTTTTCATTTTTAGGGTTCCGAACCTCTAAAGAAAAAAAGGAACCCTTATAGGATCACTTTGTAGTCCGTCTGTCCGTCCGTCTGTCCTCGTTTATCTCAAGAACACGTAGAGGTATCGAGTTGTAATTAAAACCATATTTTCAAGTCAACAGTCTGTTGAAGAGGAAAAAATCAAACTTTTATATTAACGTAAAAAAAGATAGGACCTTTTATGTCGCAAAAAACGTAGATTTCGGCACTCTCAAGGGAACCAAAATTCATAGGGTACTTCCCGTTGACATATAACCATGAAATATGAGAAGTAGTATCATCATTTACTACGAATACAGGAAAAGAACTATACATTTGTTATTAAATCATAAAAATATAGTCTATGGTTTCGGAAACTAAATTTCGGGAAAGCTCTGGAACACGTGGAAGTATCGAGTTGTAATTAAAGCCATATATTCACGTTAACACTCTCTTGAAGCTGTAAAAACAAACTTCAAAATTAACTTAAAAAAGGTAAGGCCATTTATGCCGCAAAAACGTATACTTCGACACTCCCAGGGGAAGGTGCTTCCCGTTGACCTAGAACTATGAAATTTGGTAAGTAATATCGTAAAACAATACATTTGTATATATAGGTGTATAGTATACTTGTATATAGACTATATTATATGATTTAATAATCATATAAATATAGTCTTTATTTTGGAAACTGAATTACGGGAAAACTTCGAAAAAAACTGCGAGACTCAATTCCTGAACTAATTATAATATTATGTACCTAGGTAGGTACCTACTAATTTGTGGGGAACCCTCGGTGGGCGAGTCCGACTCACACTTGTCCGATTTTTCACTGGTGAATCCACCAGTGAAAAATCGGACAAGTGTGAGTGCAATGCTTATCTTAAAAGTAGTAAACGAGTATTTAGACTACTAGTCTCTTCTTCTTCTTATAATATGGGTGGTTCCGGCAACTCCACGACTTTTCACCTTTTTTATCAGTCCCCATCCCAGCGCAATCAGGAATGCTCCAATTCACATCGCTAAGCACTACATTAGAACACTAGTAGGTATTCTAAGGAGAGCATACACTTCTAACTTCTTCTAAGCATAAACTTCTTTCGAGATTACCAATTACATGCCTTTCGTAATTAATCAAGGTAAAATCTATCTCTAAACCACTCATGAAACATGTATTTAGTAGAGAAAAATTGTCTTTATTGTTAAGTTAACTATGAGCTTACCAGTTAGCTATAAAGCCAGTATGTTAATTTGGCCCATTTTATTCTTACATTTTGTAATATCATACATTTTGACTACACTACTTTTCATAGTTTTGTTTCTATTGTTATCCATTCGACTTCCAATGCACACACTTTGCAAGCTACTAGGCTACTACATAGTAAACATTAAGTAATCGATGAATTAATTTACTCATTTCCGTTAGAAAAGGAAAGATCCAAACCAGTTCTTCGCTCTCAATCTCGATATTGTCTCGTCCGCTGTAGGCCGGTGACATCGATATAAATATGAACAGATTAGTGGACACCATACAAACAAGCGAGGCTTGTTGTAGAGGAAACACCTTCTGTGGCCAGCGATTAGCTAATCGAAATGGCTACTTTTGTAAGTAAAACAAATATAAAAATAAAATGAAAAGTAAAGTGAAAAATAAAGAAAACACATCATGATATTTTTCTCTTTAATTACAGACAAAATTGGCATTCTTCGCCATCCTTGTAAGCGGTAGCTACGCAGGATATCTACATGGCAACCCTCATCATCACCCAGCCTACTCGAGCTCTTCTTCTCACGGCGGTCTTGGTGGACACAGCGGTCTTGGTGGACACAGCGGTCTTGGTGGGCACAGCGACCTTGGTGGACACAGCGACCTTGGTGGATATAGTGGCCTTAGCGCGCCCAGTTCTCTAGATTCCGCAACCAGCTTCTCACCTAGCAGTTTTCCCTCGGGATCACTACCATCTGCCTCATACAGTGGCTCCAGCCTCGGTGGGGATGACCACCACGGCTACGGAAGTGGACTACCCTCTAGTGGGTCGCTCGATTCTGGATTAAGTGGATATGAATCGTCATCATCCCTAAATTCTGGTTTGGGTGGCCACGGATTGTCATCTTACGACTCTGGCTACAGTGGAAACGGTCTATCATCGTCGTCCCTGGATTCTGGCCTCAGTAGTCACGGTCATTCATCATCTTATGATTCTGGACTAAGTGGGCCTAGTCTATCATCATCATCATTAGATTCAGGATACAGTGGGCAAGGTTTATCTGGATCTTTAGACTCGTCTTCATTTGGCCACGGGTCATCGTCTTTGGATTCCAGCTACAATGGTCAAGGACTATCTTCTTTGGATTCGGGATCTCTTTCTCACGGACTAGGCTCATCTGGTTTATCATCAGGTAGTTACTCTGAACCATTATCGACTGGCTTCTCTGGATCAGGAGGATTTGCTCCAGCTGCTCCCCTTCCTTCAGGACCTGCACCTGACTTCGGATCTGGTTTCAATTCAGGGCCAGTTTCATCTGGACTTGGTTCATCTCTCCCATCAGGCCCTCTACCTTCTGCACCAGCTTCCTTTGGCTCTGGAATACCATCTGGTCCTGTCGCTGAAGCTCCCCTTCCGGGTTCCAAAGCTCCTGTAATTAACACAATTCATAACCTTGCTAACGGTAACGGAGCGCCCACAAAATACAATATTCGCGAGGAAACTTATCAAGTCGTCCGTGAGGTGACCCACAGAGTACCCCAGCCTGTTCCAGTTCGCGTGGCTCAAACAGTGAAAATCCCCGTGCCCCAGCCTTACCCCGTCAAAGTACCCATTGTAAAGAAAGTGCCTGTACCAGTTGTTAAAATTCAGCAGGTCAAAGTTGACAAGCCAGTGCCATACCCTGTTGAGAAGATCGTGAAGGTCCCTGTTGAGAAAGTGGTACACGTACACGTGGACCGCCCAGTGCCTGTTGAGAAAATTGTAAAAGTTCCGATTGTAAAGGTGGTTAAAGTTCCAGTACATGTGGTCAAGAAATACCCAGTGCCCGTAATCAAGACGGTCCACCACCAAGCACATAGCCACGGACACAGTCACGGCCACGGCGGCGGCCATGGTCACGGCCTGGACTTCGGCCATGGCGGCGGTCATGGTCTGGACTTTGGCCATGGTCTAGACTTCGGCCACGGACACGGACACGGTCATGGCCACGGCCACGACCACGGCCACGGCTGGTAGGTTTATATCACGAGCTCCTTTAGTGTCATAGCCATTCCTAGTCTGTTCTTTTGTAAATATTTTTCGCATCATGGCTCATCGAGAGGCTGCATCATAGGGTGTTAACTAAGTCATAATTATAGGTGTTATTGTTTTCGTTTTATAGGACGTTTAGTATTATAAGATGATTACTGAATTAAAACGATATTCCAAAGAATGATGTATTTTATTGTAGAAGTGCAACAAAATTGTTTAGAATACTCCTTAAAGTTCTTTATCACTTACCATACCTTTTCTTACCTGACTACGGTGCGACCTAAAATAAGCTTAAGATTCAGTAGTCTATGTCTGTATGTTTATCCGTTCCTGGGGTCTTACCATCAACTCTTTGCGATTCTTTTAGGTTATTTTTAGGTTGTGAGAGTGTCTCGTCGTCCTCTCACTCTTACTACTTAAAAATAACCTAAAATAAATCACATTACAGTTGATGGTAGTAGGACCCTGTTTATGTCCTTAATCATCTCTTTATATAACGCAGACCCCATTAAAAGCTACATTACATTTGTACCGCGTCTTTTCATACTTAAACTTGAGTTTACATCGACCACCAAAAAGGTCGATTTTTAATGATCGAAAAATATTGATTTTTAAAGACCAAAAAGATAGATTTTAATTATCTTTTCACTAAATCTCAGTGAGGTCTGCGCTTGTAAAATGACGTTATATAAGTAGCGATACCTTGCCATGCTGATCACAGAGTACTTTATATCTATGTAGCTGATTACAAAATATAACTGAATTTTATCAAGTAGCTAAGTACTTCTGTGTAGAAAGAAAAAGAACAGCCAGGCAAGTGATCGTGGAGCACGACTTTTTCAAAATACTAAAAGTATTTTATATCAATTTTACAAGTTTTACCTAGGCCATCGTTTTCAAGCCTTGTGAGTTGCAGACTTAAATCTTTGCATATTGATATTCGTACAGACATTGTTTGATCATCGTACAAACATTTGCTCCTACAGGGATTCAAAACCAGGACCTGAGAGCACCGAGAACTGAGTGAGAGAACACCTTATACCGTCTAATAATCAATCGATCAATCAACGGGCTTATGCTCTATGGCAGGCGATCTACATTAGCAGTGGCAAATAGTTAATAATGGTTAAAGAATTACGGTAAACTTGGGATTTTCATGCATAATAGCTTTACAAAAGTGGGTTCATGGCTGAGACACATACCATCTTTGTTGACGGAAGGCAAGGGAGGATGAGACATGCTAAAAGAACTATCGTCGTCGTCGTCATCGTCTCAGCCACATGACACCTACTGCTGGGTAAAGGCCTCCCCCAAGGATCCCCACAACGATCGGTCCTGCGCTGTCTGCATCCAGCGGCTTTCCGTGACCGCACACACTACGCATAGCTTGTGCTATCGCTATAGCTATCGATTTTTCAAACCCCCTACAAGGGCTCTTGCTGACGCTATCACTTTCATACAAAAAATGCAATAGTGAATCCAATAGGTGAATAGAAATATGTAGGAATTAGCTAAAAACCCTATCGTTGAAGGATTTTATGAGAGTTTGAGATAAAAAATAGCCTATGTTTTAGTCCAGGTTAACTTCTATCAGTGCGCCATATTTCATCCAAATCAGCTTAGTAGTTTTTGCGTGAAAGAGTAACAAACAAACAAACAAGCAAACTGACATTCTTTCGCATTTATAATATTAGCAGGATTCGAGTAGGTACTTAAACAACTTAGTAGGTACTTAACCGAATTAATAAGTAAATATCTACGTGTGGCGGGTGTTGTCAGCTTACACGCATAATAGTAAAATGGTAAAACCGCCAATAACCGAGCTTGTTTATATTTGCATGATGAAACCAAGATAAGCAAGTTCTTTATAGACAGCAGATTATTGCAAATAAGTTTTTTCTATTGGTATTCCTTTGTAAGTATTACGCAGAATCTTTTCTTCGGGTTAATATATTATCGTGAAAACAACAAAACTCAACGGCAATTTTTTTCATTATATTTTTTTTGCTTTTATAATGCTATTTCTTAAGATACCTGCCTAAAAAATAGCACTAGAAATAAACAATTCGTAGTGTAACTAATACTGTCTGAGACTGTAACTAAGACCAAAAGTGTTTTGTTTGCCGATACGATTACAATTTATTTGTGAGAATTCGCTTTAGGTATATCTTGGTATCTAGGTACATCGGAGAGTGTGCTTTTGAGCTGCATAAGCTCATCCTGCCAGCTCCTTTTTACCACCGGGAGTCCAAACGTATCTCGCTATCACCACTACCTGGACAATATTCTCCGTCTGCGTACAAAGCGCATGTTTTCATCCTGTATTATGCGCACAGCAAGGGAGTGGAATTCCCTGACTACGTCTGTTTTCCCGGTGGTATATATAACGCTCGAGGGAATAGGCTTTTTCTTGGCAAATCTTTAACCGTCTCTATGGTCTAGTGGTACAACCACCGGTATCAGACCCAGGGGTTCCGGGTTCGAATACCAGCGGGGGTACATATTGTATTCGGTTTGGTTGGTGGCAGGACTTGTAGGAAGTCCGCCTGGCTTGCTACTACATTTTATCTAAGTCAGACGCCAAAACAACATTGTTTCCGGCAGTTAGAGATAAGATAGCCAGTTCCTCAGTGATCAAGGATTCCGGGAGAGGCCACTTACATCTTCAGCCTTATCAATACTTAAAATCAGAATGATGAAGGCTCTAACACCCATATTCTAAGTCGTTCCTCCAAAACTTACTCGTCCTCGACCTAACGAAACCTCATTGAAACCCTCTTCGAAATACTCCTCGAAATCGGTATTCTAAGTCATAACTCCGTAAGGACCTGGAGGAGCCAAAGAGTACGTAGCCACTCCGTGTTAGGCCTAGCGTACACTACCATTTTTACCCACGACGAGGTTGAGTGGAGAGTAAAAAGTTTTGGAGGAACGACTTAGAATATTATTATTATTATTATATTCATTTATTTCAGACAAATACAAAATACTTATTACAATATTTATGTTATGTCCATATTAATTGTTGTTAGTTACAAATGGGAATGTGGGGATAAGAGTCTCCCCGTCTCGTACATAAAAGAAAACTCGCTCCTTCTCCGGCTTATTCTTAATCTTTGATCCAGAATGAAAACAAAATAAACTATAGGATATTAAAAAAAAGACCATCTAGAAAAATTTCGACATTTCATTCAAATAAATGCTACACCCTAAAGTTGCATTATAAAATACTTTTACGTAATAAAATGACGACACTGAACCGGAAGATTAGGCATAAAAATCGGTCAGTATTGTATTAAATTTTTATGTTTCATCTCCATACACATTAACCGATTAGTGAAATTTAATGAAGATGAAGAAACGAACGGGTCATCTTCGTATTTCTTGTCATTAGAATAACAAATTTGTTTAAATCATAAAGGGATCGGGTATACTTGCATAATATTGCCAAACGTTAAAAAACAACTTATGGTTGGTATCAAACTTATGTAATTCCTTTGAACGAAAAATTATGAAAAGTTTGTTGAAAATCCTCAATAAATACCCTTTTTGGGGTTTCGTAGCCTAATGGCAAAACGAAACCCTTATAGATTCGTCATGTCCGATGTATGTCACAGGCACTTTATTAGAAAACTATGAGAAACTTGGTAGGTAGATGTATTCTGTAAACCGCTTTACGGTTTTTACACAAAAATATATAGTATATTAGTATTATCCCCATACATGGAACTGTTTTTTTTTTCATCAAACCTATACGTGTGGGGTGTCTATAGATAGGTCTTTAAAAATTACATTAAGGTTCCTAAAATAGTTTTTTCTCAAAGTCAACCATTTGAATGATATACACTTTTAAAGTGGTAAAATGTGTAACTTAACTTTTAAAATAAGAAAGTGAAAAATCTAAAAAATATATATGCTGTAGACCTTATAAAAACTTTCAACGAAAATTAGTTTGAATGAAATATATTTTGCAGTTTCAAAGCTATAGCACATATTACTTTGTCATTCATACAGACACTATGAAAAACAAAATTATTTTTGCAGACTAAAAATTATAGTGGTTTTTTGGGTAGGTGTATTTAATATAATACTGATAATAGTAGAAACTTTATTGTACACGATACAAAAACAAACACATACAAAGAAAATGATAAAAAAGAGGAACACACAATAGGCGGCCTTATTGCTACATAGCAATCTCTTCCAGGCAACCTTGGGTGAGAGACGAAACCCTTCATGTGCGAGTTCGACTCGCAATTGGCCGATTTTTATACTAAATGATTTTTATACTTAACTCTCCAATAATTATTAAGATAAATATTCTATGAAAATTTAAATATTGATCTGACATAATTTTTTAGTGATGTAATTACGCCATTACTGATAAAGTTAATGGTGGTTATATAAGTAACGTGAAATACCGGTATCTCTGTCAAATTACATATTCTTTTCAGTTAAGCAATTGTAAATAATCATCATAATAACATGTCTCTTTTTGTATTAATAACCCATTATTATAATGATTAGTAAAATCCGTTTGATACCAACGAGTCACAACAAATCCTGTCACACTGTGACTCGTTGGGAAAAAATCCCATCGATTCACAGCGTCACTTGTTGGGAGAACAATTTTTAAAAATAATTCCAAACGAGTCAGCCGGTGCCAGTCAAAGCAAGGAAAATAAAATAGTAGAACCGCAAAGTAGAATGCCTTGGCTGGCACCGACTCCAAAAGGCTATTTTTTGCTTTTTAGTTTTTTGAAGTCGGTTATAATTTTTTTATAAAAAGTTTTAACATTGCAGTTTTTAATGTATCGTGACACCTAAAACTACAGTTGATTTCTGTTTCATATTAGCAATGAGTTCAAGATTTCCTAAAGGACTTGTTCAGAATGTAACAGGTTGAGAAGATTTTTCCCTAACGTGTAATATCTTACCTTTGGGTGTGAATCGTTGGGAATTATTTTGATAAACTGTTCTCCCAACGAGTAACAGTGTGAAAGGATTTGGTGTGACTCGTTGGGAACAAACGCTTATACTCAATGAGGTGTGGTTAGAAGTTAATTATTACGTCAGTAATTTATTAGCATTCTTTGCTTTGATTCTCTGTCAACCCCGTAAGAGATTTAATGCGTGAGATATGTAAATACATAAAATACGAGCGGCCGCTCACGGTTTCACCTGCGTGGTTCCCGTTCCCGTAGGAATATCGGGATTGAAAGTATTCTATGTTCATGTCCAGGCTATTTACTACCTGTGTAACAAATGACCTCCAAATCCGTTCAGTAGTTTCGGAGCCTATTCAATGCAAACAAACAATCAAATCTTTCCTCTTTATAATATTAGTATAGATAATAGATACATATTGAAATAAATTAATATAGTGCTAATATTGAAAATGGGAAAGTTTATGTGTGTTTGTTCCTCAATCACGCGCAGATGGCTGTGGGATTTTCATTAAACTTATGGACTTACTTATTCCAAAATTGTATGCAAACGGCAAAGCCTAAACTTTATGAAAGAAAATCTATAAACAAATGCATATAAGTATTACGTTAGGTATACTAAAAATGATTGATTTATGTAACGACTATAGAAAAGGAGTTTGAATTATTTAATCTGTACAATAAATATCCTCATAATTATACTAGTCACTGGAAAAAATATATTTCCACAATACTTTAACAAACTTAAAAAAATGGGTCATCTACTTTAATACTGACCACTTATTTCAACATTTTCAATAACATCTTGAAAATCACTTTAACGTTTTTCTTCTTATATTTCTGGATTACCTTAAAGTTGTAAAAGCTTATGAAAATTTATTTTTTCTATTATTTCACACACTATAAATGCCTCTTCTCATGTATCTCTTTAGAGTTAGTGTGAAAATTAACATGAAATCATTAATAACACTACAAAAATAGTAGCTAACTAACATTTTCTTTGAGTAAAGAATGCAATATATTCTTCTCGATGATAATATTAGAACTAATGACTTAATTAAGAGAACTTCTGTATTTACTTCTTGAGGCACTAATCCAATAAGTCAGTCAATCATTGCAAAATATCTCTAAATCTAGGATCAAGACAAACAAAATAATACATAATGGAAAAGCAAATGTTTGCTCAGGCAAAGTAAATTGAGAAAACTTTTTCATTCATTAAAAAGTAGGACATAGGCCGACTTGAAAACAAAGATGGCACTCGGTCGACCAGCTGTCTGTTTACAACCACAATATAAATCAATCGGGTTACATAATCCAAGGAAATACCGATCATATCGAGACCACGAATTAGCATATTAACACACAAATCGGAGACAAATCGGACGAAACGACATCCGCCAGCATCAGGGTAATTTATTCATAGGCTCGTGTCGATGAAACTACTACGAGTATAAATATGTGATGCCATCACATCACCAAACACAAAACACTAGAGCTCGGAAGAGACAACAACAAGACAACTTATCTGGCTCCTAAGCGATTAGCTAAAAGCCATGGCGTTTGTTGTAAGTTTATGAGATGATAAATTCAAATAAGAAACTGAAACAAACATAACAGCAATAAGAATCCATTCAATTGTTACAGGTTAAGGTACTCTTCCTGACAGCATGTGTGTACGGTGCGAGAGCAGGATATAATTCAGGACATTCCAGCCATGACTCATACACTGATTCAGCGGCGGGTGCGCCATCAGCTTCCTATGGACCTCCATCGAATTCATACGGCCCACCTGCGCAATCGTATGGACCACCAATCTCGTCTGGATCTAGCAGCCTTGGAAGCAGTTTAGGTAGTGGAAGCGGTCTTGGAATTGGCAATGGATATTCATCAGGAAGTTTGATTGCTGATTCCAATTTACCTGCACATCTCCCAAGTGCTCCTCTGAACAGTTACAACGAACCGAAGCCAGTATACGGGCCTCCAGAGCAAACAGGCAGCTTGAACCTCGATGACAGCCGGCTCCCAGCTGGCCCTGTGACCACACAGCTGGGTCCACCCAGAGTTCTCGGGACTACTGTAACCGTAGGCAAACCTGTCATCTCTGCTAGTAAATACGAGCTGCAATCCGTTGTCCAAAACGTGGTACGTCGGGTACCCATCGAGGTGATTCGTCACGTGCAGGTTTCTGTTCCGCAGCCGTACCCTGTACCAGTACGTCAAGAGGTAAAAGTGCCAGTGCCTCAACCCTACCCTGTGCACGTGAACGTGGAGCAGAAAGTTCCGTACCCTGTGTACAAAACTCAGCATGTTGAGGTCGCTAAGCCAGTCCCTTATGAAGTAGTGAAACGCGTTCCCGTTGAAGTGATTAAGAAAGTCCAGATTCCCGTGGATAAGCCCTACGAGGTCATCAAGAAGGTCCACGTCCCCGTAATCAAGCACGTGGAGGTACCAGTCCCCATCTGGAAGCCCTACCCCATCCACATCATCAAACACGTCACCCACTACAAGAAGAAAAGCTGTTGCTGGTGATTTTACCAGTTCCGTACCAAAAATAGTCCTGTAAATATTAGTCATTAGTTGTAAATAATAGGATAGAAGATGAAAATTAAAGCTTTAAACCAATCAATATGTGTATATTTATTTAATTTGGGAAAAATAAACAAGCAAAGAATAGGACTAATATTCTTGTTCTCATATTGATTTAGTTCAACAAGTTTAGCGTTTTATATTAAACGTGATATACTTTTATTACCTACGTAAGTGTACCTATCATCGTTTTATGTAGCAGAAAAGGTAGTTGTTTCTTATTCAAGCAAAAAAATACTATAGGATTTGTAATTTAAACAGAAATCCTTTAATTACTGTCTCCTGATCGAAACAAACTGTTTGTGTCGAGAGAAAGAAAAACTACCTAGGTCTCCTAATCCTAATTAATATTATACGCGGCTTAAACTGAGGGACCGAAATATCCGGTGACTCCAACGAAACTAACCTTCACCGCTCATGGCGTCGCTTGACAGACTGTTCTTATTCGATCACGTTTGTTAAGCAACGTTCGGGTTACTGTAAAGTGGGATTACAACTGGGGGCCCAATTCTGCTAATGCTTAGACACAATGGTATTCCAGTGGTGTTTCAATGGTAGTGCTGTTTTACACAGTTCTTGTTACAACAGTGTAAATAAACACTACTATTGAAACATCACTGAGAGACGATTATGATAAAAATTTAGCAGAATTGTCCCCCTGAACGCTTTCGTGCTTCGGAAGGCACTTTAAACTGTCGGTCCCGGCTGTTGTCATCTGATAAAGTCAAAGTCAAAGTCAAAGTCAATATCATTTATTCAGTCTAGGCACTTATGAACGTCAAAGAAGCTACGCCATCGGTTCACAAACCCTACGGCGGGAGACCTTGTAACGAGAAGAACCGGCAAAAAACTCGTCAAGGGCTGTTTTTTCTCCCTGTTTTATTTCATACAGAGTCGTCAAATTGAAAAGTGACCTTAACATACCAGTAATGTCAATTTCCATCACAAAAGGAAAATACTAATTAAAATATTACATTTTATGGTTATTGTAACTGTTAACAATTTTTAACTGGCAAAGAAAGTCTTGCCTATCATACGTTACAACATTTCTCGCATTACAAGATTACTGTACTACAAGTTGTGAGGTACATACAGGTCAGTATCAATTTATTTTAGATAAAAATATTTAAATACAGCATTAAGATAAGCAGACTGAGGTAGACCCATTTCCGCTGGCGGCACCCGTTCACGAGCATGACGCATGAACCAGCCATCGCTTCGCTCAGCCATATGGTTAAGCCAAGTCAGACGCCTTAATCCACATAGAATAAAAAAGAAGACCACATTCAAGTTGCTAGCATCTTAGCAGCCAGCATAACCTCTTTCAATGCGCGTGATAATCGATGCATATGCTCGACCACCCGCCAGCCAACCAGCCCGCCCGCTCGCTCCCCTTGTTTTCCTGTGTATCCTTGGATGTTCCTTTGAGGGTACAGTGGAAGATAAAATAATATTAACCGCTCTACCCTTGGCCGTGAAACCCAACCAAATTAAATTGTAATTATGTCACAGTCTTTTTGCAGGAACTGGAACTGTTTGTAAATAATCGATGGTATTTATAAACTGCCCAATTATTGTAAACAGGTTACGATTTGCAATAAAACCGATAATTTTTCGTTTATTTATAAATCATAACTTTTCAGAGGTCAGTTTATAAACAAACGAGATCAGCGTTTAATTGTGAATGAACCCGTAACAATTCACCAATCGCAGCACAGTGTAAAATTACCCGTATTTACTGTAGGTATACGTGTTATTGTACGCAGTCATCTGATTGGCCCATGGATTGGTAGCACGGGTGTTAAATAGTTGTTTATTTATTTATTTATTTATTTGGACCACCAGGGAAAATTACAATAAAGCTTACAAATACTACAAATTATGGAGATCACTATCAAAATGTAAAATTCTTTCAAAGGTAGCCACATCATGCATTAGAAGTCACTCTCAACAGTAAAAATACAATTAGAGAAAAAATAAAATAAAAAATTTGCTAAAATAAAAATACAATTGAATTACTTAAGATAAAAATTAAATTTGATAAAATTAAATTTAAAAAATAGTAAAGTAAAATTAAAAAATTAAAAATTAAATTGAAATTAAAAAACGTGTTTTTTTTTTTTTTTTTTTTTTTTTACACCTCTCTTAACAACTCCACAACTTTAACGCGAAATTGTCGAAAGGGATTATCAAATATATTGACAGAAGCTAATTTGTTGTAAGCGTCAGGTAAACGGTACAATGCAGAATGTGATCGAATGTTTGTACGAGCACGCGGCTTACTGAACAGCGGAACCGGGTAACGAGGTGGTTTGCGTGGAACTCTGAAATTCAATAAACTAAGAAGTTGCGGACTATCGATTTTGTTCCTAACAATTTTATAGAGAAACGTCAAGTCTAGAATGTTTCTTCTAGTGTTAAGACTGTCCATTCCAAAATGGCGTAGTCTTTCGTTGTAGCTTTTGAGCCTTTTACTCAACCCACAGCAAAAGGAGAGGTGTCGTATAAATCGCTTCTGGAGACGTTCGATTCGAAGCTGGTGTATAGAATATTGAGGAGACCAGACCACCGAACAATATTCAAGTATACTCCTGACGAAGCTGTTATATAAAATTATTTTAGTCGAAGGATCCTTGAAAACCTTGCCGTTCCGAATGATGAACCCGAGTGCTTTAGAGGCTTTAGATATAATATTGTCTATGTGTGGGAGAAAAGTTAATTTTGAGTCAATGATCACTCCTAGATCGCGGATGGTATCCACTTCTTTCAATATCACTCCAGCAACTTTGTAATTTGTACTACGAACACGTGACCTGCGTGTCAGCTTAATGTGAAAACATTTGTCTATATTAAGTGACATTTTATTCTCTCGACACCACTTTACCAAGTTATCCAAATCCAACTGCAGCAATTCAGCATCTTTCTCACAGTGAATAGCCTTCGCAAGCTTGAGGTCGTCTGCATACAGGTACACTTTGCTGTGTTTGATTACTTCAACTATGTCATTTATGAAAACATTGAAAAGCAGGGGTCCAATATGGGAGCCCTGTGGAATGCCTGATGTGGGAAAAAATGGATCAGATTTGAAGCCCTTCACAACGACGTACTGAGAGCGATTATTAAGATAAGATTGCAACCAGGAAAGCAAAGGACCGCCGAATCCATAGTTAGATAGCTTGTTTGTTAATGTACATCAACAAATGTTCATCAACAAATTCAGAGTTAGTTAGCACCTTGGACGTTAGCACTGGTTCGTCATTTATTTCTTCGTTCGCAGGTACCGATTTTTCACATTTTCAATGAATTTTCACTTTGTATGTTAGATAAACCGATAAATAATTGGTATTTAGCACTAAAAACACTGTCGAGCAGAGCACAGTTGTTTATGTTGTATATGTTGTTACGTATTTCAACCAATCAGCGTAAAGCATTCTTTTTTCATACGCATACGTACAATTTGGGGAGCTTCCCGGTTGATCAGTATAGTTTTTTGTATGAAATACTTCTCTATGGTCTGTTATTTGTGATATAAACGTTTTCTATTATATCTTTTAATTCTCAAATAAAGCTCCTTGAAAAAACTCTACTGATCAACCGGAAAGATCCCCGACTGTACAATAAAACGAAGAGATACTGATTATTTATAAATCAACGAAAAGTTATCCGTTTTATTGCAAATCCAATTGTGTTTACAATAATTCGACGGTTTATTCACACCGGGTATTTTAATAAGTAATTACCGGGTAATTACCCTCGATTATTCACAAACAATCGGTTCTTGCAAAAAGACGGTGACATCATTATAACTTAATTTGGTTGGGTTTCACGGCAAAGGGTAAATAGAGCGTTTAATATTTATCTTCCACTGTATCCTCAAGGGAACAGCCAAGGTTACACAGAAATACTAGAACCTCGCTCATGTAAGTGGTTCTCGGTGTGAACCTACACAGTTTAGCTCGCCATAGCTTCGCTTAGCTCGCATAGTTTTGTCAGCTTGCCAGGCTGCCAGCCCGCCACCAGCCCGGTTACTACAAAAACGCCGCTATTACGACCGACATAATGAGGGCTCTCCCGTGGTCACACTGTGAAACCCTGTCGAGTGTAAGTTCTACGGAGTTCCGGACCATACGGCCGGCGTTATCGCACACAAATAATGTCTTTTGTTATGAGTATCCAGTCACTCATAGCCCGTACAACATTTGACACTAAAATACACAGTCGACTTGACAACCTCCTCCTTTTTTTAAGTCGGTTAATTACGAGTATTGTATCAAAATAACGCCTAACTAACTTAAAATCACCTAATCGCAACCAATTTCGTCGCTGTCATTACTGTTATATTTTTATACAATACTAGAGGCCGGGCGCGGTTTCACCCGCGTGGTTACCGTTCCCGTGGGAATTTTGGGATCATTTATAGCCTATGTTACTACTTGGGGTCTAAGGATTCTCTATACCAAATTTCGACAAAATCGGTCCAGTAGTTTTTGAGTTTATTCGTTACATACAAAAATACAAATCTTTCCTCTTTATAATATTAGTATAGATGACAGCTACAACAGCGACGAAACTGGAAACTAAAAGGATTTTTAGTTAGATAATCAACCCTCCGGGTGTAGTCTTGACTCTTTAGGTACTCCAGTGGGCTTACCGCCATCTTTTAGCGCAGTATTGTTTCAATCTTACCATGCTTCCCTTACGGGGTCGTAGTCCAACTGCTCCGTCCAACCAGTTGGACTATGGGCCTTTAATGGGGCAGTGGTCTACGAATCTCTGTAGGTAAGCTAGTTTTTTGAGGGAATTTTTGTGACGTCTTCGCTCAATCAACGCCTCCAAAGTGTGAAGTGTGTCACAATGTGACAACTTAAATAAAAACACAACGCAAACAAAACTTTCAAAGGACATGATGGTTTATAAAATGTGATAGTAGGCCCGCAGGAGTTAAAACATTGACACCCATTTGCACTAAACTTAAGAACCGCCTATTCTTATCTTTCTTAATTGCTTTGCACTATACTAACCATATGACGTTCTTAAAATCCAATAAGGCTATTCTTAACTAACTAACTTAACGTTCATAGGAGGCTATTAGCAGTAGGCTAATAGCCGCCTACGAACGCCACAATAGGCGTGAGCTAAGAGAGGCCTATGTCCAGCAGTGGACGTCCACAGGCTGATGATGATGATGATGATGATGATTCTTAACTTACGGGCCTAATATCGAGCACCTAAAGCTTAAGCTATTCTTAAGTTTATTGCAAACTAGCGGGTCCTCGCGGTTTTACCCGCGTGGTGCCCAGCTATATAATATTAATATAGTATAGATAGTATAGATGAGTGTAGAAGTTAATGATAAGTTGATGACGAAACGAATGTACCTACTAGCGCCATCTGCTAACAAACAACTTTTCTATTACGTATTAAGCCGTCTGCTTTCAATCAATTCCGCAGCGTCAAGAAAACAACAAGTTTATAATCATTCCGATAGATGGCGAATAGATAGTCACCACTAAAAAAATAATGTAATTTGTGTTTTTTTATTTTTCCAATATTTTTCTATTTAAAAATTAACATAAGTATAAAAATAGCATTGAAAAATGCAAAAATTAAAAAATCATAAATTATTGGCTGTTGCATCTTAATCGATCGTTAAACATCTAAAAGATGTTTCTTTCGAATGCAAGGATATTCCTAGCATTGATGTGACAACGCTGGCCTACAGCGTGTTAAAAATATCAAAGTATTGGACTATTGGAGAAATTTGTCTCGGTAGCTCAGTGGGTCTAACCACATATCCGGTCCAATGCTCTAGCATTGGAACGGATTTCCAAAGGTCATGGGCTCGTGTCCCATCTGAGAATGACTTGTAGCCGAGTTAATTTTTTCCAATATTTTCTATTTAAAATTTATTATAAATAATTGAATTTTTGACGACCTCCATGATAGTGTATGCCCAACAAGCAAAGTAATCCTATTACTTTGCTTGATGGGTATACACATATTTAGAAAAAATATAATTCAAATTTCTATTCTACTACACCAATAACTTTATTAGTAGGTTAACCTCAGCCATTTTGTTCTGATTCAATTGATTCATTTCGACATGAGAAAATTGTTTAATATGAATTTTCTTTGTCTTGGATGTAAGGAAGATGTTCCAATTTACTAACTTATAAATTTCGTAATTAAATCATATCAAAGTTAGTTTATAGGTTAGTTGGCATTTATAGGTTATTGACAAAACTAGGCGAGATTTTTTTTCTTATGTATCAGATTTGCATAGTACTCGTAGTAAGTTGCTAAAATCACTATGTTATACGCAATGACTATTATTAATTTCACCCGCTTAATACTAAAATGATGTAATATAAAAACATTTTATAAAAAAAAAATCAAACCGACTTCAAAAAGTAAAAAATAAAACTTTTGGAGTCGGTGCCAGCCAGGGCATTCTACATTGCACTTCTATTAACTATATATTTTTTTGGCCTTAGCTAGCTAGCACCGACTCCAAAAGTTTTATTTTTTACTTTTTGAAGTCGGTTTGATTTTTTTTTATAAAATGTTTTTATTTCAGATTTTTTAGTTACATCATGTGCCGTTACTTACACTAAAAATCAGCCCATACACAACAATGTCATCTAGGTAAACGACTACTTGCCAAAAGGTGATTGATATTTTTCAAGATTATGAAAAAACTACTAGCCAGATCTTCGTAAAAATTATATGGGACCAAATTGACAGTGTACCCGATCGAACAAAAAAACAATTATTAAAATCGGATCACCAACACCGGAGTAATCGGTATACATACATCAGACAAAAAAAAAAAAAAAAAAAAACGCGTTGAATTGAGTACCTCCCTCCTTTTTGTTGAAGTCGGTAAAAATCACTGTGTTTGATAAATCTTTATACAAATCCAAAATATCTGTAGTTTATTACACAACATCTTAAACCTTCTATAAAGTTAATAAACATAAATATTATACCTTTATAATTTTAAGTTAAGTTGCTATTCAGTTGTGAACCAGACATTATTATATAAAAAATATATATATATATATATATATATATATATATATATATATATATATATATATATATATATATATATATATATATAAGTAATAGTTTCACAATATTTCCCACAAAAACAGTAATTACCGAATGTACCGAAATATGACCGCTATAGATTTTTACCAATTAATTTTCCGTTACCATTAATTAAAAAAAAAAAAAAACAATGATTTCTTAATTAAAATTACAAACGGTTTACCTTGAACCAAACTTGAGACATTTTCTTGGGAAATTCATAGCAATCAAAGCCTATAAAATTTAAGAAAAGCATCTTAAATTAGCAATTATGTGAGTAGGCCAAATCTTCAGAGAGGCAATCCTATTACTGAATGTAAATATTTATAAGTGGGGGTTCTATTAACATATTCGGTCACTATTCGTTATAAATGTCGTCAGAATCTATATCTGCGCTAATTACAAGTCAAATAGCGTTTGGACGACATAATGCACTGTGTATAAAGTGGATAGCGTTCTTCGTGAATCTCAGATTCGTATCGGCATTTACAACGAACACTCGCTTATTAGAAAAATATGATCTCTTTGGTGAGTAGGTTTAAAAAAGTACTTCATTATGAAGATTTTACGAAACGACAATAAACTGCTTATCTCAATTCGGAGTCCATAGATTTATTACATTAATTACGATTGCAGACAGATGTAAAAAAAACGTTTATTATTTGCAGATTTTTGGAAAAAAATTGGAACGACCTAATACAACTAGCTTAATTTTATGTTTTCAGACGTGGCTGAAGATATCATTATGCATCGCAGCAGCGTATGCAACACAAAATGACCCAGGACCTCGATACTTTGCACAGAGCACTCCATCGCCTATTGCTTCCAAACGTGGATATGTTATGAAAGATGTCGTCTTATACTTAACACCCTCTCAAATCAGAGCATTGGAAGCAACTCAAGGATTGAACAAGGTTGTTCCTTACGGAAAACCCAGCGAAGACCAGAATGAAAAAATCAAGTTTTCAATTGAAGACTTACAGAAGTTGGAAGCTGAATTAAATAGACAGTTGGAATACCTGAGGATATACGAGAAGCAAAACGAAAGGCCAGCGGAATTCAAAGCACCAACACCCATAGTTGAACCTAATACTGAGAAGCCTATTGCGTTTGCGCCTGATTATACCCAAGAGCAACACAAACTACCTCAACCGATCCCGCAACCAGAAATTAACTTTTACTTACCAAACGAACAAGAGCAGAAATTTAAACTGCCAGAAAGTTATTCATACATCAAATTCTTTACTGATAATGTAGCCCAAGAGAGATCTAAAGTTCAAGCTTTCCAACCTTTTCCTCGCGAATTCAAATTGGGTGGAGAGTTTGAGAAAACCATAGAGATCCAAAAAGACCCAATCCACCAGAAACAATATAAACTTATTCCGTACGCATTTTCCGAAAAATCACCAGAACAATTAAAACAAGAATTGGTAAGCCAAGTTCCTCAATTCCCTAGCCTTTTCAACCAGCTCCACTCAGAGCCATCACCTAGCCAACAATTAGCAGAATTAATCAAATCTCAAAATCAGGATTTGGAACTTAAAAACTTGGAGATACAAAAAGAGTTTTCGGATATCAGATACGCTGCCAAGTTTGAAGACCACAAGCAAGCATCTGATTACCAAAGATTTGTTGCTAACATTGAAAAAGAAAACACCTTCGCTCAAGCTGAAGCTTTGAAGAAATCTCCTGGAGTGATTATTAAGAAACAGGAGTCTATAACAAAACTTAAGCCATCTCCCCTCTTTAAACAGTTTAACAATCCTCAGTTGAAACCTTTGTATGTCACAGGTCCTCTTTCGTTTAAAGGAGCACAGCCAGCCCAGATCCCGATACAAGTAATCCAAGCTATTCCCAATCTGAAGACTGAAATTTTTGAAGCACCTAGAGGTGAACTCGAAATAGAACGGTACGTTCCAGCTGACCAGAAGAAAAACGAACAATTTGAGATCTCCCTAAATAGCCCCGATAAATCGACGACGACGTTCCGTCACGTATGGAAGCACTGATAAAAAAGTTCATTGTGATCTAGAGGTAGATTAATTGTTGTAAACATAAGTAGGTATTTATTATGTAAAGAAGAAACGTTATGTTTTTGTTGCTGTGACTTAACAATACAATTGTTGATCGAAAATTCGTGTTTAATTTTCTGTTCTACTACTTTGCCCATAAGACTTTTGTAGGATTTTCGTTACCTACTTTAAAATCTGTCTTTCTTTTGTAAATAATAGATTCTGCTCACGTTTACCAGTGTAAGTATAACTTTAAAAAACTTTGATAATTAAATACTTGATAAGTTCATTTTAAGCATAAATTACTGTTCATTTTGAGCAAGCAAATAATTTACTTATTCAAATCACAAAGAGCTATGAAAAAGACATCAACGCGTGTAAGGCTCCAACATAGATATTTTATTTTTTTATCATTCACTTTTGTAACACTAAGATTTTATTTTATTTGGGAATATACAACCCATTATTAAGATTCCAATAAAAAAAAGATTATCCGACTTAATTATTAAGGTATGTGTGGTAACTATACCTAAACATAATAATAAAAAATATCAGAATACCTGTAAGCCTCTTTGTAAATCTTCTTGTACTCAGACTTAATTTGAAATTCCAAATGATCTGATTGTATATTGCTGCTTTTTGTGTTAAAAACAAATATTTCACTATTCAAGACTGGAATATGCCATCCTTGAAATCAATAAATATTTTGTTTTTTCGAATTCTTACACTTCCAATGCCACTTTTATACTCGGCCACAAGTGAATTCTCAGATGGGAATCGAACCCACGACCTTTGGAAATCCGCTCCATTTTCAAAGGTCGTGGTTTCGAGATTTTTCCAATATATTTCTATTGAAAATTTGTCATGAGTATCAATCAATATTTTTTTAACAACTAAGTTTAAAAATTTCAGATGTCACGCTGCATCTCCTACGACATAAGCAAGAACCGCTTCATTGAGTACTGCCAAAGAGCAAAGTAATTATGAGTACTGCACGCACTATTGGCGATTATCAACCATTAGTTGTTATTCACACGTGTGTCCTTCCGTTGTTACAAAATGAGACAAATCGGTAGAAAGCAAAAGCTAGTTTGAATACCAAACGAACCAGGAAGGTGAGATGTCTACAAAATTACGAGATTTCTGTCTGCAGTTATGTAAACTATGTCGCCATCGATCACGAGTTAGGTACTCGTATATATAACCGTTCATTATGTGTGTTTATTACTATAAATCTTCTAGCCGTTTGTGTTATTGAATTTATAATTTCGTCTCATGATTTAAAACTGGTATGTAGTGATTAGTTATTGTGTTTCTGTATCGTATTGAAAATTAAATACGGTAGAAGACTGGCACCCCTACCGCCTAACGGTATGGCTAACGCTAACGCTATAGCTATCAAATATTGAACTCTCGTAAAACCCTTCAACGAATGGTTTTTGTTCAATTGCTATATACTTCTAATCATCTTTTGGATTCACTGTTGCATTTTTAGTATGAAAGTGATAGCGTTAGCATCGTGTAGCGATAGCGTTAGCGATAGATATACAATTCGGCAGTAGGGGTGCCGCCGGCACCGGTCACGGCCACTTTCATTCAATCCTTATTTACATAACATTATGGTTCAAATCAGCTAAAACTAGGTTATTGGCCACAATAAGGTCTCTTTAGCATATTCTTTAGATACGTTCAAACTAGTGAATATATTTTATTGGGTTTAATAAAAACTGAATAAACCATAACGATTCTTAACTCCACAACTACTATTTTTATTGTATTTAAGCTTGATGACCTCTATGGTAGAGTAGTTCGTACAATCGGTGTATTTCCCGGTTGACTAGTAGAGTTTTTTGGAAAACGTTTTCTCGGAAAGTACTAAGGTTAAAGAAAGCATTTAGTATTCAAATGAAATACTTATTAATGTTATATTAGTTGTGATATAAACGTTATCTATATATCTATATATTACGTTTTTAAATAAAACTATCTATTACGTTTTTCCCTAAAAAAACTATACTGGTCAACCGGGAAGTTCCCCCGACTGTACACCGGTTTTAAGGTGTCGCCTACTCTGAGGTCCTGGGTTCGAATCCCGGTAGGGCAAATGTTTGTATGGTGAATACGAGCATTTGTCACATACCTGAGTCATGGACGTTTATATAATATATTTCTACACATAAATACTTATCACAAGCCTTACAGTGCTTACTTTGGGGCTAGGTTAATTTGTGTGAGTGTAAGAAATATTTATTTATTTATTATTATTAGATAAATAATTATAAAGTTAATCACTGGGAACACTTAAAAGTAAAATATATTATCGTCTCTTTTAAACAGTCAGTTAATTTTAGGTTTTTAAGGTAATTTTCAATAATGTAAGTAGCAGTGAGTTGTTAAGAGTGTACTTTGCTTATATTACATTAAAATAAAAGTTTTTAAGTTGGCTATACAAAACTGCCCCCTAATTGTCTAATTTTAAAATCTATCACAATCCCTTTCAAAGGTTTTGTGATTGTGATAGTGATTTATGGAATTGTGTAATTTAAATACGCAAGCCCTTTTTTTTTAATATAGTTTTGGCTTCTACCGCACGCCCTTTAGGAACGAATTTGAATGACACTTCATTTGACATTTCTCCATACATTTGAAAGATATTTGCGAATGTCACTCACGTCAAATTAACTATTTCGTTAATTCAAATCTTTCAAAACGCGTCTCGATCACAATCCCTATCAAATGTCAAAGTATGTAAATATCCTTCAAATGACAAATTGAAAGGGATTGCGATAGATTTTAAGATTAGACAATGAGACCCCTGTTTTATTCGATTTGCTTTTGATTTGTTTATTAAAAATTATTGCACAATTAGTAAATTGGCTCTCTTTCAGCAATCTTTTTACTGCCCATTATTCACATTGGCGTATTTGTAGTGATTGCTAATTAATTCTTGAAGTAAGGCTTTCACGGAGCAAATAAAGCTTAGTATACACTGAGATTATATTATATGTGATACACTACATTAACAGACTTGATACCTCAGTGATAAACAAAAATAAAATACAAAACATACAGTTTACTTGGTGGTAGGACTTATTGTAAGTCCGCCTGGCTGGCTACCACCATCTTATCTAAGTATGACGCATAACAACAATGTTTTCAGCATTGTTGTGTTCCGGCAGTTAGAGATAATATAGTCAGTTCCTCAGTGGTTGAGGATTCCGGGAGAGGCTCGCTTCCATCTTCAGACTTATCTAAACTTAACATCAGGTATGATTAAGGCTAAGAGTCTCCCCGCCGTGAATAAAAAAAACAAAACATGTGCCAGTTTATAATCATGGTAATGATGATTCACTTTGAAACTTCCTTGATCATTAGCTATTTTTAAATACTTGTGTACAAAATATTGTTACCTAGGTAATCTTGGATACCAACTAAGTTATTGAAAATTCGAATAGTATAAGAAAATTATTTTTTAACTAACATTTTACAAATAAAACCCCACACCTGAGAATGACTTGTTTGTGAGCCTTTTTCTAGATTTTTTCTAATGAAATCTTACTAATATTATAAATGTAGTATATCAGTTTGTTGGTGTGCTTGTTTCACGCTAACACTACTAAATGGATTAAGATGAAATTTGGCACAAAGGTAGTAGAAAGCCTGGATTAAATCATAGGATAATTTTTATTCCTATATAGCTACGGGAACGGGAACCACGCGGGTGAAATTGCGGGCGATCTATAAACTAGCGTTTATCAAATAAAACCTCAGTGACAACAGCTTTAATAAAGCGCGATTGGGTTACCGGTTTCTAAATAAAGCCTTTCTCACGAGCCTCTTGTGTTCCGGCCTTAGTCGACGGACCAACTGGGTCAGTGGAAGCAAGGTTGCTTCAATCATTTTATTGTCTTCTTAATGATGCGTCATTGCGTCATGACATAAGCAGAGCGAAAATTCACTAATATCAATTTACGTCCGGCGAACGTACGAATATTGTGGTTTTCGTTGGTTTGTTTACCCAAAAAGTACTAAAAAGATTTTTTTAAAGTTTTGGTTAGTTTTACTTTCTACTCAGGTTTACCCTAAAGATGCTTGTTACTGAATCTCTAATGTCCAAGGAAACATTCTGAATTAGCTCAAGAATATGGCACTTGAGTAGCAACAACATTCAGTAAAAATTGTTTTATAATTCTATCGGTAACAACCAATGATATAATATGTGTGTACTTGAAGCAGATAATGTCACACCAGCTCTCATTGTGAAACATTGGGATGACCCCATATGGGGTCCGATTCAATTTGCTTTCTCTTTCATTTCGGTGCTTTTTCGTGTGTTTTGTCCTACTACTAAAAAAGGAGGGAGGTACTCAATTCAACGCGTATTTTTTTTTTTTTGTCTGATGTATGTATACCGATTACTCCGGTGTTGGTGATCCGATTTTAATAGTTGTTTTTTTGTTCGATCGGGTACACTGTCAATTTGGTCCCATATAATTTTTACGAAGATCTGGCTAGTAGTTTATTCATAATCTTGAAAAATATCAATCACCTTTTGGCAAGTAGTCGTTTACCTAGATGACATTGTTGTGTATGGGCTGATTTTTAGTGTAAGTAACGGCACATGATGTAACTAAAAAATCTGAAATAAAAACATTTTATAAAAAAAATTCAAACCGACTTCAAAAAGTAAAAAATAAAACTTTTGGAGTCGGTGCTAGCTAGCTAAGGCCAAAAAAATATATAGTTAATAGAAGTGCAATGTAGAATGCCCTGGCTGGCACCGACTCCAAAAGTTTAATTTTTTACTTTTTGAAGTAAGTTTGAATTTTTTTATAAAATGTTTTTTTAGAGATATTTTTGGCCCGGCTTACCTTTTTTCCAGGGTGAAATGCCCGCGCATACCCGCGAAATGTCCGGGGAGACAGAGAGGTTAGGTGGGACTCGAACCCACTAAAATCCCCTTCCTCGCGTCTGGACGGAGACTACCGGGGCAAGGGTAGCAGTCTACCGGGTCTCCGGGTCTCTCTGGGTCGGTGGACTGACCCAGACTACCACTACTGTTGGGCGCGCGGGAACACCTGGCGCGCCCATCCTCCACTGAGCTGGGCCCTTATTCACTATGACCACTTAGCGATTCCTTGCTCAAACCACGACAAGGTCGTACTTGATTTTGACATTTTCAAAAATGGTTTTCTCCATTCTACTCCCAAATTCTAGAGTTATTGTACAAGTAAGTACATGAAAGTGACAAGTTGTATAATTATTAAACAATTAAAATTGCTTTAAAATTTGTAAGTGACATAGAGAAAACGAATTTTGAAAATGTCTGAACCAAATACGACATTCGCGTGGTTTGAGCAAGGAATCGGTAAGTGGTCATTGTGAATACGGGCCCTGGAAGACGGGATTCCCCGTCCCGCCGCCCAAACCCCCACAGCAACTGCGCCTTCTCTTGGCGACACCTCTCCCTAGAGAGGCGAGCGGAGCGGCGAATCCTCCGGGTGGTCCAGCTTACCTACTCCATATTTTGACCTCTCGCCACTTGGTAATAGTTGAAGTGACAAAACCTCCGAACTATCATTGTTTTAAGAATTCATCCCTCCTCCTAACTATAGTTTTTTGAATGTAATAGACTTAAAATTCTATTTTACGTGGACTTATGTTTCTTTTATCTGTAGTTTCCCATTTTAAATAGCTATTAAAACTCTATGGAAATGGCTACTATATGCATAAGAAAATATTTAAATGTTCATAATATTCATTCATATTAAAATGGTAGTTAGGAGGTATTGTCACTTCATCAACGATATCATGAATCAAGAATATTTATGTGCGAGCATTCACAGTACAAAAGTTGACAATGAAAAAAATGTGTGGCGCTATGTGATGCATGATACAGGGGGCGATTCTCGCGCAGAAATATGTCGAGATCGAAATTTTTCTATCCTTAATTTCTTTACCAAAAATATAAGTTCAATGTCTACAACTGTCAAAATCCTTTACTTTAAAATGATCTTTGACAATCAAAATAAATGTTAAAGATTGTTTAGTTCAAACTGATTTTAGGCTCCATAAAATGTCGAATTTCAGATGTCGAAGCCGCGAGAATCGGGCCCCTGGCATGCAAACGGTATTATAGAATGACGCTCATTCTTTAATACCATACAACCATACAATATGAAAAAAAAATTGTTTAATAATAGAAAACAAGGTCAAGAAATCAAGAAATGTCAAGTAAATAAAGTGTGCAAAGTAAAAAAATAAGTTGTTGATTAAAATTTTAAGCAAACACCAAGCAATACTAAAATGTCAAAGCGAAATGTCATGTTTGCGTGTTAGTAATATTACAATTTAACCATAAAATTAATAATAATCAATAGTTCAGAGTTTATAATTTCATATTCAAAAAATCATTAATGGTAAGAATATAAGTAGATATACATTTATCATACAACAAATTATAAAGATTAATTGTAAATTTATTTAGCGGTAGATATGAGATATCTAAAGGCAAAGCATATAATCTATTATGAAACATCATTGGTACTCGTAACAACCGTGTAATTAGAATAAAAGTAAATCGGTAAATAATTTTATATCACCTATCTGTCCGTTGTTTACATGACTTAATTGTGCTTGCCTTGATGGCTTCCAGCTTGCGACAGAGAGACAGACAGAGTAACGACCTGAGGTATGGCGGTTTGAAGCAACATGACACGCGGGTTAGTTCTTTGGGTTTTGATAACACAGGAGGTAACAGATTAAGCTTCATTATGAACTTTTGCAATGGTCGGTCACAGAAAGGTCACCAAATATTTTTTTAAAGACCGACTGGGGACTATTGGCCTTCATCATACCATGTTATGTTATGTTAACACAAATATGGTGAAAACATTGTTATGGCATCTCATTTAGATAAGATGGTGGTAGCTAGCCAGGCGGATTTACAACAAGAATACAAAATGTACCCCAGCTAGGAATCGAAGTCGATCGACCCAGGGGTCTCGGGTCTGGAGGTCTAGCCTCTAAGCCGTACTCCGTACTCCGTACAGCTTATTAGTTCGGAGACCCAAACTAAGAATGAATGAGATTACGTTTTGACATTGTCCCTACTCCCAATGCGTTGTGCCGTTTGTCCAAAACTAGTACATCCGAAATCATTAGAGAGTAGACTTGAGTAGGCTCCTGATACCGGTGGTTGTACCATTAGACCACAGAGGGGGCCAAATTATTATTTCGTGCTCCTTTGCGCTTTGTAGGCCACGTTAAGGCGTTGGTCCCGGCTGTATTTACAGTCGTTAAAACCGACCATTCCGCATTGGGCTTGCGGTGTGGGTCATGGCTCATCCTCCTTATTCATCCATAAGGAAGATGGTTAAGGGTTATGGGTGATTTTCAAAATTATTCTCTAGACCGTTTTGATGTGCCCTACGACTTTGACCATTGATTACATAAAAAAATCTAGGACGTGGGTATGATATTATTTTACGTTAAGGTATAATATTTTTCTTATAATACGAGGGCGGGTCAATAAGCCCGTGACTTTTGGAATAAAACACAGATTTTTTGATAAATAAATCATTTTATTTTTCAACGTAGTCTCCTTTGAGCTCTATACACTTTGTCCAACGCTTCTCCAATTTTTTTATCCCTTGCAAAAAATATGATTTGTCGAGGTCCTCAAAATAGGCCTTTGTTTGCGAGATGTATTCATCATTGGAGTCAAATCTTTTTTCACCAAGCCATTTCTTCAGGTTTGGAAACAAGAAGTAGTCACTCGGAGCCAAATCTGGAGAATAGGGCGGATGAGGGAGCAATTCATAGCCCAATTTATGGATTTTCGCCATGGCAATTGCACATGTGTGCACCCTTGCATTGTCTTGGTGGAAAAGAACTTTTTACTGGCCAAATGAGGTCAGTTTTTTTTCAAATCGTCATTGAAGCGGTCCAATAAGTTGGCATAATATTCCCCATTGATTGTTCTTCCCTTTTGAAGGTAGTCAATGTGGATTATCCCACGTGCATCCCAAAAAACAGTCGCCATAACTTTATTGGCTGACGAACCCACCTTGGCCTTCTTTGGCGCCGATTCACCCTTAGAAACCCACTGTTTTGACTGTTGTTTGGTCTCTGGTGTATTGTGATGGATCCATGTTTCGTCCACGGTTACAAAACGGCGCAAAAACTCCTCCATATTGCGATTAAACAAAGCCAAACCTCAATTTTACTTTTTTTTTCTCAAACTACTGAGTAGTCTGATAAAGATAGCTGTCAAACACAAACTAACTGACGCAGCAAGTTCAAATTTTGATAGGAGTCAACTGACAGATGCCTGTTGACAGGAGTAGTGTTGCTTTTTCAGTAAAGAGGTCAGAAATTCAAAAAGTCACGGACTTATTGACCCGCCCTCGTACAAAAAAGTTTAACTTAGACATAAATGATGAATTATAATCCTTACTTATTTTATAATATAATATGATAATATTATTAATGCAAACGTGTGTTTGTCTGTCCTTTCTTGATGCCCTAACTAAGCCACCAATCGATTTGATTTTTGGCTTAGAGACAGAGGAAAGTGGCTTATAATAACTTTTAGTCCCGATATTCCTACGGGAATAGGAACCATGCGAGTGAAACCGCGGGCGGAAATTAGTAGTTCATAATGTTGCCATCACAAACTTACAAACTTACTCAATTTCAATATTGTGAATGTCAAAGAAGCTACGCCGAAGGTACAAGGCCTAATTACATAAATCAACATTAAAGTTTGTGTGAGACGATGCCTAAGCTAGGTCATTATTATGTGTGTCATCAGTTCATCAGCACTATTTAATTAATATTTATTAATATTACGCGAGGCTTTCCCTTGTTTTCATGGTGTCGTAATTTCGGAACTTGAGCATTCCACGTCTTGAGCTCCAGGGGGCTCTGTTAGGGGCACGACTATTCATGAGCCTACAGCACTGCCAGAGCGTAGCCCTCTCTAAAACAACACTGTGGACTGACTCCAAAACGGTATTGAGCTGGCTGCGGTCGGACTCAGGCAGATTTAAGCCGTTTGTCGCACATCGTGTCTGCGAAATAACAGAGCTGACAGACTATAAGCAATGGAGGTGGATCCCTACCCATTTTCCACGAGAGACACAGCGATGGCTAATAATGGTGAGAGGTGGCTTAAGGGGCCAGCCTTTTTGTTTAAACCCGACAGCGGATGGCCTGCAGAGATCGGCAACGTTGACGCTATCGACACTTACATCGGTGACGAGGAAATCAAGGCCGTTTGCCTTACTACCGACGACCCGGCACTAGAGTTACCTGACACCAAACGTTTTTCTCAGTACTGGCGACTGGTACGAAGCACAGCTTGGTTCTTCCGTGGGGTTCGCAACTTTAAAAGCAAAAAGCCCGACTGGCTTCGAAGCGAACTGACTGCGCTAGAGGTAGCGAACGCGGAAGAGGCCCTTATAAAACAAAGCCAGAGACAAAGGTTTTCTACCGACATCAACAGCATAAAAAGACACGGACATATAGACAAATCAAGCTCACTTCGTCAACTCAATCCTTTCCTGGACGCGCACGACGTACTCCGAGTTGGGGGGAGGATTGAGGCGGCTAATCTTGATTACGATGCTAAGCACCCAGTAGTTTTACATCCATCGGAACCATTCGTCATGCTGCTAATGCTTCGCTACCACATCGAATCCGCACACTCCGGTAGGGAAAGACTTCTCAACGAACTGAGAAAGCATTACTGGATCCTTAACGGACGCAATGCAGTTAAGAAGATTTGGAACGACTGCGTCCTATGCAAGACCAGACGCGCGAGAGCCGCGCCGCCGCTCATGGGACAACTACCCGGCTTTCGGCTCCAAGAAGGACATCGGCCCTTTGCCCACACAGGCTTGGACTATTTTACCTATGTTGGTAAAAATAGGCCGCAGACAAGAGAAAAGGTGGGGAGCCCTTTACACCTGCCTTACCGTACGCGCGGTGCACGTAGATTTGGTCAACGACTTGACTACCAACTCTGCGATTCTGAGTTTACGCCGTTTTATAGCTCATCGCGGCTGTCCGGCGGTTATACACAGTGGCAACGCGACGACGTTCCGTGGGGCCGACCGCGAGTTGAAACAGGCGGTACTAGCAATGGACCAGAGCGAACTACTGCGTTTCAGCAGTATCCGCAACATCGAATGGAGATTTATACCCCCGAACTCTCCTCACATGGGAGGCTGCTGGGAGAGACTGGTGCGTAGCATTAAGACGGCGCTCCGTGTGACGCTAAAGGAGCGAGTCCCAAGTGAGCAGACCCTCCAAACGCTGCTGGCGGAGGCCCAACAATTTGTGAGCAGCCGCCCATTGACTTACGTGCTAATTGACTCCGACGACGATTTACCGCTGACGCCTAACGACTTTCTCTTTACAGATATATTCTGCTCACCATTGAGCATTTTTAAAAAAAACATTGGCAACATACTTTCTACTTGAAGTAGTTATTTATCTATTTATATATATATATATATATATATACGTTTGTACTTATTTTATATATGTATGTATGTATTTATTTATGTATGTATGTATGTTAACCTTATCCTATTAACATAAATTCTTAAAAATTTCTACACTCTTTACATGTGTGCGTCTCCTCTTACCTATAATTTTATTTAGTTAACAAATGTAAAATCCGTTATTTGCTGTATGTGTAGTATTTAAGTTTTGTTAAGTTTTAATTTAGAGCTGTGGATTTTGAAATAAATAAATAAATAAATAAATAAATAAATAAATAGATACTTCGAAGATTGACAGACCCTTCGGTACCTTCTCTGACGGTGACTTACTGCGTCGTTCCTGGCGGGAGTCCCAGAGGCTGGCGGACCTGACCTGGAAGCGCTGGGTCCGCGAATACCTGCCCTCCCTGACAAGGCGAGGCAAGTGGCTGCAGGTAGCTGATAGGCCGCTCACCGTAGGCGACATCTTCCGAGCTTTCCGACCAGCTTCCGAGGGGACAATGGCCTCGGGGTCGGATTGCGAAAATGTACCCTGGGAAGGACGGCCAGGTACGCGTTGCAGACGTGACGACGAGACAGGGACTCTACACACGACCGGCGACGAAACTGTGTAGACTGGACGTCGGCTCCCAACCTTGAGTATCAGCCTTCTGATACTGGGGGTGGGAATGTCGCGGCGTCCAGCCTCCTTTGACTGACTGACTGGCTGACGAGTGACAGACTTAAATATTACGAATGACAGACACCTATGACAGACGACAGGACAGACAGATGACGATCGACGACCTGACGAGAACGGAGTTTTACCAAGCTGCTGCTTCGACCTGACTCCAAGACGACCAGACGAACGACCAGACACTTATTAATAAGAAACAATATATTCCTACTTTAAATAACTTTGAATTACCTATAATACTCCCTTTTTTCTTATTTTAGTTTTTTTTATATAATTAAAACAACGAGAATAAGGTATATTTAGATTAAACTTTATGTTTAAAGAACTTATTACCGGAAGTTGACCGCGGAAAAACCATAAAATGTTCCTCGCTGTTGTAAGGTGAAAAATTGTGTGTTGCGCTCGGCAGAAAAGTTTTTTAGCATCTTGTACCTTTAAAATCCTCGGTTCGCTTAGGATTCAATCTTTGAACCACTCGCTACGCTCGTGGTTCAATCCTAGAATCCTTCACTTGCTCACATTTCAATAGAGGTAACTCGCCGTTAAATAACCAACTTTCCTGCCTTGCATAACAAATAACTATTTTTTTTTTATGAACTACGGGGAGACTCTTAGCCTTCATCATACCTGAATTTTAAGTATTTATAAGGCTGAAGATGGAAGCGAGCCTCTCCCGGAATCCCCAATCACTGAGGAACTGGCTATCTTATCTTTAACTGCCGGAACACAACAATGCTGTAAACATTGTTGTTATGGCGTCAGACTTAGATAAGATGATTGTAGCTAGCCAGGCGGACTTACAACAAGTCCTACCACCAACCAAACCGAATACAATATGTACCCCCGCTGGGAATCGAACCCGGGACCCCTTGGTCTGATACCGGTGGTAGTACCACTAGTCCACAGAGGCGGGTAGTTTTTGAATTCTATAGCGGAAATAATCTCAAAATTATCTTAAGAGGATTGAGTAGCTGTTAGGGGTAGAAACGATATCGCCCGGAACAATATTTCAGAAGGAAAAAGTAGGCAATCGCATCTAGTACTACCGACACGTATCGGCACTATACAATTATATTAATAAAGTAAATCTTTGAGGTCAATCTTAACCAACTTCTAATTTCCGTATAGAAATTATGTGTATATATTATACTATAATAAATACACACACAAACAATATTTCATGTCTCATAAGACCATGAGCACCATTCCAGAGTAAAGTACAATTATTATACTTTACTCTGGAATGGTGCTCATGGTCTTATGATGGAGAAAGGAGGTGGAAAATACATACAAATTATGTGAGCGCCTATGACATTTTTACGAGTCTAATAGTAAATACTCAATTATTTATTTTATAGTGTCTACCGAATGTCGAGACTCGAGAGTAATATATATATATATTTTTTATGAACGACGGTGAGACTCTTAGCCTTCATCATACCTGATGTTAAGTATTGATAAGGCTGAAGATGGAAGCGAGCCTCTCCCGAAATCCTCAGCCATTGAGGAACTGGCTATCTTATCTCAAACTGCCGGAACACAACAATGTTGAAAACATTGCTGTTATGGCATCAGGCTTAGATTAGATGGTGGTAGCTAGCCAGGCGGACTTACAACAAGTCCTACCACCAACCAAACCGAATACAATATGTATCCCCGCTGGGAATCGAACCCGGGACCCCTGGTTCTGATACCGGTGGTTGTACCACTAGACCACAGAGGCGGTTAATTCAGTGTCTACAGAATGTCGAGAGTATGAGATGAGGTTACACTTACTAGTTACTAGCAGTCGCTCGCAGTTTCACCCGCGTGGTTCCCGTGGGACAATCGGGATTACAAGTAGCCTTTATTTCAATCCAGCCCTCTAATTTCAAAATGTATGACAATCCCTTGCAAAGGTATGCAAATGTATGACAATCCTATTGTGATTGTGATAGTGATATATGGAATTGTGTAACTTATAGTCGCAATCTCTTTCAGAACGAATGATGTTTTAAATGACACTTCATTTGACACTTCCATACATTTGAAAGATGTTTTCGTGTGTCACTTTGATTAGACAGTTCAATTTCGTTCATTCAATACCTTTCAAAACTCGTCCCGATCACAATCCCTGTCAAATGTCAAATATTGACGGGCTGAAGTATGTATATATCTTTTAAGTGACGAATTGAAAGGAATTGTGATAGATTTTAAAATTAGATAATTATCCCCCTGGTTATCTTCTAGTGTGCCAAATTTCATCCAATGCAGTTCAGTAGTTTTTTTGTGAAAGAGTAATAAACTAAAAAAAACAGACTTTCGTTCGCATTTATAATATTATATAAGATTTGTACTTTTATTGCAAAAACTAAGGAAAACAATAAAATTAGATATCACTTACCAACGATCTTTTAATGCACAATAGGTACATGTTATAAAATAATAGCACCAAGCACTAAATTACGTAAACCATGAAACAGCTTAGATGGTTATGCAAGATCATCGATTGCCATCAGGAACGTTAATATAATTTTAATGCCTACATCAGGCCTATAAAAACATTGTCATCATATTGCGCCAGGCCAGCTTAAGAGGAAAGTAACGCGAAATTATAATTGCATGATCGTACAAATTACGTTCGATAACAAAGCTTAGCAAGTCATCCACTGCGTAACGGCCTCATAACACTTATGCATGTACAGACAACACTACGTTAGAATTAACACTTGTACTACGAAAACTGCAGCTATTTTAATACGAATGATAAGGATGTTAACGCCAAGCAAAGAGTTTTTAGTTTAATAAATACTCCAAGGAGTTTTCAATAACAAGCAAGTCTTACTGAACGCAAGGAGTCCGCATTAGGCGTGCTATAGAACCTGCGTCGTGTGTCGTCGGTCATCACCGGCTGCCTCATTGGTCACTTGCTGTGGTCACTTGCCTAAGAAAATCCGACTAAAAATATCAGATTCCCGCGCAAAATTGTGTAAATTGAAAGGTATATTTTTATTATTCAAAAAATACGTTGTTCATAATTGCCGAAGAAGATTCCGGTACAAGGATGCTTTCCAGGTCAAACTGTAAATGCTGACGTGCTATTATGTGTAGGGACGGTCAACAGAAACTACGGTTCATACAAAATGTCAATTTTCTACAGACAATTCCGAACTCAACGGCTTGTGGCTTACGTACTAAAGTTCAACACAATTAAAGAAATTTCACAGATATGTAAAGCCGTAGCTGCTGTCGACTGTCCTATCTATCACGGTGATTGCTCTCACAAATTGGTTATTTCGTATTTTATTCACTAGAATTCTTGCATTAATTATTATGAGATGTCAATCAATATTCTAGGTTGCTTTTACCTGTTAGTTATATAACATGTGTGACATAGGGTATAATTATGTTGCCATTTTGTCATGTTTATTTAACTAGCTTCCCGGGTGAAATCTGTTGTGAGCCTTGAGCGCAAACATAGGAAACTTGAGAACAATGTAATACTTAAATGTATACAATTTATGGCTTGCTGCAGTTAAATAAATGTGTACATGGCCTATTCTCTGGGTAGAGTTATTTATTTGGTTTGGTTTATTTGTCAATTTCCATTATTATCTTAATTTATAAGTTGGAAATCTACTTCTCCAACTAACAAAATGACTTATTTAACACTTTCTTGGACAGTAAACCGCTAATAACAGTCATAAGAACAATACAAATTCTATTGTGTCTCGTTCTATCTGCGAAAGTGTTAGGGAAGGGTTTAATAAAATGGAATAAAATAATTTAACAAACATTTATTAATATCACAATTTCACAGGGACTCATCAAGCGCATCTAGTTACTTTAAACGAACACACCAAAAACATGTCACAACAACTTCCTTCTCAATTTTCAAAAACACTTTCAGTTGTTCATCGAGATTGCAATTTCTAAGCCTATCAGGTACAATTTGAAACAGAACACAAACCGCTTATGAGTTAAACCTACATTATTGATATTTCTGTTGCTGTACAAAATTAGGTAATAGGAAAATCTGGAACATAAATTGTACAAGCAATAGAAATAAATAAAAAATAAACTATATCTTCAACAGGCAAGAAATATACCTAAATTAATTTAATCTGCAAGGATACTGAAGCTTTCTCCGAAAGCAAGTCTTGTTCAAATACTCTTAGTAGTGGTAGCCACCTTCGCTGTCGCCAGCGAGAGCGTGTCCCTCTTCGGCGCCGTAACCTTGAGCAGATTGGATTTCAGCGTAACCCTTCAAACCTTCACCTCCTTCGTAACCCTCGAAGCCACCGAAATGTTGGAGGCCTCCAAGCTCAGCAGCTCCTTGCTCGAAACCTCCGTGCTCATATCCTCCATGCTCAAGTCCGTGACCATGACTCAGACTGGCAGCTAAATGCTCAGTGTCGAATCTGTGGTCTTCCAGGACGAGCCCGCCGCCATGTTTGTGCTCAGTCTCAGGGTGGATGAGCTTCAGGTTCTGTTCAGATTTCCCCTTCTCCAGAGGGTGCTCCAAGAGATGTTTGTGTTCTTTCTTCACGTACACAGGAACTGGGTGGAAGTGCTCGAATTTAATTGATTGGTGGGATTTGGCGTGTTCATGCTGGATGTGGTGGTGGTGTCCTGATTCACCGATTAAGGCGTGGTCGTACTTCTCTTCTAGCTGTGGTGCTTCATCGTGGATAACGCCGGGGTATGCCGACGCCACGGCGAGGAGTCCCAGGAAAATCTGAAAAAGCAAAACCAATAAGCAAGTCTTTAAATAACAAGTGGACAAACCAAAAACTGTTACCTACTAAACGTGTGATAGTTAATTTGATTACTCCTAAACTGTTGGACTACTTTCAATTTGAGTGACAGTTAGTCTCAATTAGCGTAACAGTTACGGAGAGATCAAATGTCAATGTATATGTAACCACGGCGGGAAACCAATACACAACAGATTATCAAGATATGCCCTATTCGAACCGGTTCAATTGAAAGTGAACAAGGAACCACGATTTCAGTTATGTAACAGAGTTCCTATAATAATGAGATCAGGAAGAATATTCCTACAGCCTGCTCAATGAATTGATACATAAATGTTTATAATAACACTGTTTAACGATAGCGTTGATTACTTCACTACTTAATTGCTATTATTGACTTTCTTGATCGATTTTATCGATATTAAATAACACTGTACGTAATACGAAATGAGATATTGGTTTCCAATTAATCATTAACTCAATAAAAATAGTTTGGTTTTATTTTCGACTTCGACCACGTTTTTGGTTTTTTTTTTCACTTTTATTAAACTAAAAAATCACAAACACCGCACAGCACGACTCACGATACGCACATGGTATTTCATTGTGAAGTGTATGGACTGCACCTTCCTGCACCGAGGCTGAACAAGTAGTGCCTACCGCGATAATTTGCATCCTTTTTATACTCATACTACGTTTCTCTGTACGCCAGTGTGTGTGATCCACTTATTACGTGCATAGTATTGACAATCTATCGGCGTAGAACAATAGATAGAAATTGTTGGGAGTTACATTTTTGCCTATCAACGCGCTTTTCAATGGTAATTAGGCCGTAATAAGTTAGCGTAATTGTTTGGTGATGGTATTTGCATAATCTTAAGTTTTTTGCTTTACTTGAGGGCAAAAAGGGGTGACTGTATCAGCCAGTCTTTTGTTACCGAGATTATTAAGGCAAGATCTGGCTAAACTTATGCGATAGAAGGGAAGAGAGTATTGAATTTGACAACTTTATTGTTGAACACAGGAAATGATGAAAACATTTGAAGGAGGCCTACACCAAGACATTGGTTGATGAGAGTTAACGAAGAAGAAGAGATTGTTGAAACACGAAAATGATAAAAATCAAAACGTCGCTCGTTTATTAACACACGTACCTAATAATTAAAATTTTCAGTTATGTAATAAATATTAAACAAGAAAATATACTAGAAAAAAGCAACTTGTCTCATGTCGCCCTGACGAGACTCGAACCCGCATCCTTTGCATTGGGCCGGACTCCCAAGGATGCGGGTTCGAGTCCCGTCAGGGCGACCTGAGACAAGTTGCTTTTTTCTAGTATATTTTCTTGTTTAATATTTATTACATAAAAATAGCATTGTAAAAAGCAAAATTAAAAAGTTATAATTTCAGTTATGTAATTAGTTTATGATAAATTTTAAATAGAAAAATAACTGAGCTTTAGTCGTAAGTCTCGGTAGCTCAGTGGTTAGAGCATTGGACCGGATTTCCAAAGGTCGTGGGTTCGAGTCCCATCTGAGAATTCACTTGTGGTCTAATTGATTTTTTCCAATATTTTTCGTGGCCCGGACCAGCAACATCAAAAACATTTTATAAGTTCGCAGGCGCGGACTCTTTTTGTAAGTTGATGAATGAGTCTCTAAAGTTATTTATAGACATTTCAAATATTAATTCGAACTTTATTATTTATTCAATTGTTGAAATAAAACGTAACTATTTGGCCTAAATTACATCCCTGCCACATAATTACTTTCTTTACGGCGGTTTTAAAATTTATACTTGTTGCGGTAAGCCGAGGCCCGAGACTAATTATTGATGTGTCACAAGCTTTATTTCACTTGTTGGTTAAGTTTGCATTATTTCTATTGTAAAATAGGAGCAATAAAAAGAAACTAGTAAAATTCATAACATTGAGTGTAACAGTAGGATTGCTGCTATATTATTGCTGCTCTGGGCTATATGGATTATAATTTTAGTTGCTACCTTTTCAATGATTTTTAACCATTACCGTGAATGTAAAAACCTAGGGGCTAATTGTCTAATTTGAAAATCTATCGCAATCCCTTTCACTTCGTCATTTGAAAGATATTTACATACTTAAGCCTGCCTAGCATGACCATCATTATATCACGCGATATGATACGTCATGCTGTCATGCTTACCCCACTAAGGTGTAAGCGAGATATAGGATCTATATCATGCGTCAATAGTCGATAAAAGCCGCTCATGCTAGGCCGGCAGGCTGTCACTATTTGACATTTGATAGGGATTATGATCGGGACGCGTTTTGACAGCTGGTATTGAATGAACGTAATTGAACTGTCCAAGCAAAGTGACACACGAAAATATCGTTTAAATGTATAGAGAAGTGTCAAATGAAGTGTCATTAAAAACATCATTCGTTCCGAAAGGGATTGCGACTATAAGTAACACAATTCCATAAATCACAGATTTTGAAAATAGACAATTAGGGGGCTGTTCTTACAAAGTACAATGATAATGTTTAACCTTTAATTTCAAATAAAAAAATGTTTTGAGATAAGAATTAAAACCTGAATAAAGCTAAAAATAAACTCCAATGTTCGTATTTTCATAGCACACCTAATTAATTGCTCATACCAACAAAAATGCTCATATAAAATATATGATTAAAACACATAATGTAAATTTTAAATAGAAAAATATTGGAAAAAAATTAACTCAGTCACAAGTGAATTCTCAGACGGGAAATTATTCTATTTAAAATTTACCATACGTATAAAAATAGCATTGAAAAATGCAAAAATTACATAATCATAAAAAAAAAACAATGTAAAGTCAAGAAGTGACACTAAACCTTCTTTGCTTACTAATGCTCAATAAATATGTTAAAAATAAATTATAAATTGATGTTTCAAATTATTTCTACTCTGAAACCCATTGACTTATATATTACTTTGCTGAAACCCCTCGAAAGTATGAACAGCGGTTCACGAAGAATCGCTTTGCTACGATGAATGTTAAATGAGGAATAGAAGGTCAAATAAATAGGGTATGGTGAATGGTGACGTACTGCTGAGTATAGCTGACGACTTGTATGAGGAATGATTGTGAGAGCATGGAAGAAAAAGGCCAATAGCAACATCAAGCAAGTTCCTGATCGACCAGTAGAGTTTTGATCTAAGTTGTTAAGTTGTCAACAACTAAGACCCGAATTAATGAACAGCTCTCAATACCTATCTCAAGAGTGATATCAGGTGACACGCTCTCAAGATGTGAGCAGCATCTTAAGTTGGTTATTAATTAAAAGTCAGTTATCAAGACCGCACGCTCTCGAGTCACGGTTTGGTAGCTCTTGAGGAACACGCTCTCAATCACTACCTCAAGAGCGATCTTGAGTGCAGAGTTTTGTTTATTAAATAAAATAAAATAAAATAAAATATATTTATTTCAGACAAGGTCAAGTCCATATCAGAATTTAAATAAAATATGTCATAAAAGAAATAAAATCATTATTATAATTAACAATACCAAATTAAAATTAGAATAAGATTAAAAATCAAATAAGAATAAAAAATAAAAATTACAAAATGTCAAAATTAGGTACATTATTAAATTAATAAAAAAATAAAAAAATAAGAAAAAAAAGAAAATATGAGGGACTCTCAGTTGATACCACGAACCTAAACATGCTCTTAAGTGTGATCTATTAATTAGAACAGCATCTCAAATATAAGCTCAAGATAGCTGTCAAACTTGAGAGCGGATTATTAATACGGGCCTTAGATCAAAACATATTGCAGTAACTTCCTCTCAAGTCTGGGTCAAGTGGTAACCGGTGGTGAACCTTTAAGTGCCTTCCAAAGCACAACGGAACTCGAGATGATCAGAGATGATAGATTTTTGCTCACCCATCTGGGGTCAACCAAAGTAAATCTTACTTAACAACCACAATCGCAGGCCAAAAGCGCTAACTACTACAGCGCCTTTACTGACATATTGCAATAACTTCCTCTCAAGTCTTGGTCAAGCGGTATCTTGAACCTAATTAAAAACTGCAGTCGCTGTTATCTTCGCCATCTCGATTGCCGGCTCCACGCATAATAGCACTTACTAATCGACGCGACCGACGACGCCACCGTAACGACATTTAAGAACCGACAAAATAAAGTTATACAGCGTGGGGCCTAATAGAACCGGGGAAAATATTAAAAATAGAGACTCTAGAGTATTCTCTAGAGTATTAGTATTTATGATTTTGTAAGTTTTGCATTTTTCAATGCTATTTTATTACTTATGGTAAATTTTAAATAGAAAAATATTGGAAAAAATTAACTCAGCCACAAGTGAATTCTCAGACGGCTGTAGGCCAGCGTTGTTACATCAATGCTAGGAATATCAGCGTATTAAAAATATAAAAGTATTAGAGAATTTCGACGGTGGTTCGCAAGTCTCGGTAGCTCAGCGGTTAGAGCATTGGACCGGATTTCCAAAGGTCGCGGGTTCGATTCCCGTCTCAGAATTCACTTGTGGCTGAGTTAATATTTTCCAATATTTTTCTATTTAAAATTTACTATTAGTATTTATTCTGAAAAGATTCCAGTTAATCAAAACCCATGCAATACTGACAATAAGACTTTAAAGTTACGATTCATTAGCAGTGTATTATTGCAAAACGATATTATCGCTAACGTTGCGAACTTATCGTGGTAGGTACCCCCTGTACCAAACAATAAACAACAAAAATAACAATAAAAAATCTTACCGTAAAACATCATGATATCACTATCCATTAGAAAATTTACCTTTAACTTCTTGAATAGCAACAGCCCTCACAGCATAAAATGTCTGTTTCAAATTCATTCAAATCTGTAGTTTATTATTAAATATCGCAATGACAGTTAACTGTTTACAATTTTATCCTTCATGCATAACATGTCATGCCAACCAATACCAAGTATACTATTAATTTGTACCAAGTAGATTCAGCCATGGAATTATTAAGTACTAGTACGTAGTATAGATACTACTAATAGATTTACATTATAATACTTTTTATAAAGAAGATCATAGTGTGAAAAGAGTATAAATTTTAAAGAATAATTTTGATTAGTAAAGTCAGAATATTGTCCTGGGAATTTCTTTGGTTTCGGAAAAGGTGCTATTGCTCTGAAACTGCTAAATATATTTCGTTTAAACCAATTTTCGTTGAAAGTTTTTATAAAGATCTACAGCATATATTTCATTTAGATTTTTCACTTTCTTATTTTAAAAGTTAAAGTGTATATCATTCAAACGGTTGACTTTGGGAAAAAACTGTTTTAAGAACATCAATGTAATTTTTAAAGACCTATCTATCCCCGGTTGTAGGCCCCACACGGTATAGCGACAACATTTTTAAAACTTTTTGATTTTGATTTTTTTGCATTTTTAGGGTTTCGTATAGCTATACGTGTGGTTCTATAGATAGGTCTTTAAAAATTACATTCAATGAAAATTGGTTTGAACGAAATATATTTAGCAGTAGCAGATCTATAGCACATTTTACCAAAACCGCAAATATATTGTCATTCATACAAACACTATGAAAAACAAAGTTATAATAATAGTAGAAACTTTATTGCACACGATATAAAAACAAACACATACAGAGAAAATTATACAAAAGAGAACAATAGGCGGCCTTATTGTTACATAGCAATCTCTTCCAGGCAACCTTGGCTGAGAGACGGAACCCTTCATATGCGAGTTCGACTCGCACTTGGCCGATTTTTCAATGCTATTTTTATACTTATGATAAATTTTAAATAGAAACATATTGGAAAAAATCAACTCGGCAACAAGTGAATTCTCAGATGGGTCTCGACCGAGACTGTGTCGGTAGCTAAGTGGTTAGAGCATTGGACCGGATTTCCAAAGGTCGTGGGTTCGATTTCAATCTGAGAATTAACTTGTCGCTAAGTTTATTTTTTCCAATATTTTTCTATTTCAAATTTATCATCATTATAAAACTTGTTGTTGACGACCTGTTTGGCGCGGGGGTACTAAGCCCGCTTTCTGCGCCAGAGGTCCCGGGTTCGATCCCCGGCCTAGACAAATATTTGTGTGCATGGGCATGTTTGTCTATATTATCTATATATTGTATATATATATATTTTTTGTAAATACATATTTAATATACATAATTATCTATATTAAGTACCTATGTATTTACAAATAAAAAGTATATAAATATGTTATCCGTTATCTATTATCCATAACACAAGTTCTTCACGAAACTGTCAGTAGAACACTATATGGGTGACTAAAATGAAGATAAAGGAAGATATTTCAACTAATTAATCCCTATCAACACAACAGTAACAGGAAATGATCTGGATATTGCAAAGTAGCAACAATAAATTGTATCTTTCGTAATCTCGGAAAGAGCGAGACCTCATAATAGAGGTTTCATACTAAAAAGGGGACCCCAGCCATTATGTAATATTGAACTACAAGATACAAATGAATGTTTTTTAAAATATATTTTTTAATGTTCAAATGATTAAAGAGACGAAGAAAATCTTATTTCATACTATTCTTCGGATATAAATGTGAAAGTTGGATGTATCTTAGGATGTTTAGAGATGTTTGGTTGTTTGTTATCAATCAAGTAAAAACGGCTGAATGGACTTGGATGAAATTTAAATAACCGCACAACTGTTTTTTCGTGCTTGTAATAAAGTGTTCAAGTTAGAACAGTAACGATTTTTCTGTTCCTCGCACAAAATGGACTCTTCACATCGATAGTGCAAGTAACAAAGATTTTTACTTAAGCATTTTTGTGCTTAGAAAGTGCTTATACTACATAATTGGCAATTTTTTTAACCGACTTCAAAAAAAGGAGAAGCTTATCAATTAGTGTTTTTTTTAATGTTTGTTACCTCAGTACTCGGTCATTTATGAACCGATTTGAATTATATATTTTTTGTTTGAAAGGGTGTACTTTCAAGATGGTCTCATTAGCGTCAAGACATGATCTGATGATGGGATCTTGGTGAAATCGAGGGAACTCTTCAAATATTATAGGCACTCCTACATCGATTTCGATGTTTTCTTAAGTAATTCTTGCATTTGCTTCCGTTAAGCATCATTTGGTAGAGTGGAATTGATGATGAAGACCACAAATGGTCATCGGAACTATTAAATACTTAGCATTTCACGGAAGCGATACGATGACTTTAATGTGATTCATAAGCAATTTATGCACCTTTCAATGCATGTTATGAAGTGGAGTTGATGATGAAGTACCAGGAGAACTCCTCAATAATTAATGTCCCTGCACCGGGAAAAGCAGCATTTTGTAAAAGGTGATGAGCGCTTGACAAAGTTATTGTGTAGGTTCGGGATTTCTACCTTTTATGAAAATTTTGAATTAAAAAACATTTTATAATAAAATTAAAAATGTTAGTAGTATCAGAATATCGAAACCGAGGTTTGAGAGCATACGATCAAGAATTGACTACCTATATTGAGATAAACTAACAATTTAACAATTTTGACTTGAAGCTGCAAATTGGAACGTGTGATGATTATTACTGTCTTAGATTTTGGGTAGCCAAGCCACACTATAGCTAGGTAAGAATTAAATTCAAACAAAAGCAACGCCCTATCAACTAATCATACATAATAACTAATAATATAACATAAATATCTACGGAACGGCATACGTTTTTAAATTTACAAGTTACAAGTAGACATCAAGCGTTCAATTTTACAAACTTGTAATAAAAAAAATTATAAACGTAATTTCCACGAACTTTTAAAGACTCTGTTGTAACTTTAACTCGTATAAACATGTAGACTTGTAAGTCTTCTTCTTCTTCTTCTTATCGTATGAGGATTAGTGGCCACCTCTAGTGTCAGAGTTTATCAGGCCGCCTATAAGGCCTCTGACTTGGCTTAACGACTGTTATCAGATGACAACAGCCGGGACCGACGGTTTAACGTGCCCTCCGAAGCACGGAAGCGCTCAGCTATAATGCCACTTTACGGTCACCCATCCGACCCCTGACCGGGCCGAACGTTGCTTAACGAACGTGATCGAATACGATCGGTCTGTCAAGCGCGGCCATGAGCGCTTCTTTGACTTGTAAGTTTTGATAAACAGTATAATAGAAAGGGTCGCCGGACACTCAAGATTTGCTATGATTTTCTACAAGTTGTTGCTTACAAGAGATTTTTATGAACCAAACCATGAATACAGGTATAAAAATTTACTTGTGAATTAAATAATGACACCGTAACTTGTAATTTACAAGTGTAATTTTAATAAATATATATTTGTAAAAAAAAAATTACATGCAAATTACTTGTAAAACAAGACTTGTAAGTTTTGATAAACAGGGCACTGATATTTAGTCGAGTAAAGTTTTATTGAAGTGAAAACTTCTTTGGCGGCGTTGGTAAAAAATGTTAAAGGCAGGACACGTGACCCTGATCGAAAATTCGTAAGACGGAGGGAGAGTAGACCGCCGGCGCGGCTTAAGAGAGGAAGTAATATCCTCCTCTCTTTCTTCTACCGAACGGAGAAAATGTATGCCTGCTTCTGCTGTTTAGTTTAAGCGGTTTTCACTATGACCACTTACCGATTCCTTGTTCAAACCACGCGAATGTCGTATTTGGTTTCGACATTTTCAAAATTCGGTTTCTCTTTGGCACTTACAAATTTTAAAGTTTTTTTACTTGTTCAATAATTATACAGCTTGTGACTTTCATGTACTTTTACAATAACTCTATAATTTTGGAGTATCATGGAGAAAACGTCTTTTGAAAGTGTCAAAACCAAGTACGACATTGGCGTGGTTTGAGCAAGGAATTGGTAAGTGGTCATAGTGAATAAGGGCCCTCCCGAAGTGCAACCCCTTGTTTTTTTTTATTATTTTGATCGTTGGTATGGTATGTTACTGTCTCTACCTAATAGAGGTTATCAATATCAATCTTTAGTTCACTCACTCTTGTCTTAGGCAACTACTTTGGGTACGTAAGAAGCATTCTAATAATGCCTAACAAAAACGAAATTCCCAAAGCTACGTGACAAGACTGTAAACCTTTACGTGTCCTCTCTTAATACCTAACGTTACAAATGTGCGTGCAAGCACATCTTGAAGTATACAACCGCCTCTGTGGTCTAGTGGTACAACCACCGGTATCAGAGCCAGGGGTCCCGGGTTCGATTCCCAGCGGGGGTACATATTGTATTCGGTTTGGTTAGTAGGAGGACTTGTTGTAAGTCCGCCTGGCTAGCTACCACCATCTTATCTAAGTCTGACGCTATAACAATGTTTTCAGCATTGTTGTGTTCCGGCAGTTAAATATAAGATAGCCAGTTCCTCAATGATTGAGGATTCCGGGAGAGGCTCGCTTCCATCTTCAGCCTTATCAATACTTAACAGCAGGTATGATGAAGGCTAAGAGTATCCCCGTCGTTAATAACAAAAAAAATCTAAATAATCAAATTGAAACTTGCTTTTTTTATGATTTTGTAATTTTTGCAGTTTTCAATGCTATTAAATAGAAAAATATTGGAAAAATTATTATTATATTAACTCGGCCACAAGTGAATTCTCAGACGGGAATCGAACCCGCGACCTTGGGAAATCCGGTCCAATGCTCTAACCGCTGAGCTACCGAGACTACTAAGTCTCTACCGTAAGTTGAAACTTGCTTTTGCTCTTTACTGTTGTGGCCGAATGATAACTAAATTTTCATCAGTGAGACCTAAGTTATTAAAACTAGGAGTGGTGCCACCTTTAAGGCTACCAAGACTACCAAATTCAATTCAATTCATTTATTCCATACCAAATATTTCCAAAGTAAGCCTTTTGGAAAGGCAGTCTAGTAAGTACTAGTAGTAAGTACGGGGAACTTCCCGGTTGACCAGTTGAGTTTTTTATAATAAAAATAATAATTTATTTGCCAAAATATGGTTACAATTCGGATTGTGTTTACAGAGATAGACCAACATATTCTGTCGCCTTGAGCAACGTGTAAATATAGAATAAATTCAATTAAATTCTCCTACAATTAACTTAAGACATTATTATGTAGCAAACAAGATGTCAAATGTAACATAAAAATTATTAATAATTAAAGTCAAAATACAAAAATGATTAAAAAATTATATACTTAATTACGAGTTCCACCACAATGACAATAAAAAAAAAATATATAAATTATTACAATGACAGAAAAAAAAATAAGATTCCGGGTCAAAATATATTAATACTATTGAACTATTCATACAATCTTATCCTCTAAATAATCCTCTATTCCTCTTTTGGGAAACGTTTTCTCGGAAAGTTAGTAGTTTAAGGTTAAATAAATAATTTATTATTTAATTGGAAAACCTGCTGTTCTATTTTTTGTAATGTAAACATTTTCTATATAACATAGATTAAGATACCTACTAACATTGCTATGGACCATATAGTTGTCTGTAATAAAAATTTAAATAAAAATAAAATAAAAATAAAATTAAAATTATAACTATTACTTTTTTAAATTTTAAGCTCATTAAAAAACTACACATATCCTCACGCCACAAATCCCCTTTTTCTTATTTTTTTTACTTCTAATGTGTTTGCTCTTGATCCAAAACAATTGTTTAAAAAAACAAATGTTTAATTTTCATTCTGTATAAAGTTTAAGAAAACCAGAATGAGTGATATTGTTTTTCTTACTTTGCACAAAACTGAAAGTTTTTTGTTTTTGGGACTTTTGTCGAGTCGATGTCGAGTATTCGATTCATACATCGACTTACAAATGTTTACATAACTGTTTAAACGTTTTGAATAATGAGACTGTAAAGTGAGTATGTTTGTATGAAAATAACGCAGTGGCTCGATTTATTTGCTGACAAGTGTATGTTTGTGCCCGTTCATTGATAGGCGTTTAGTATCAACACTGGAAGAAGGCCGGGGCCCAATTCTGCTAATGCTTAGACGCAATCGTATTCCAGTGGTGTTTCAATGGTAGTCCTGTTTTACACAGTTCTTGTTACAACAGTGTAAATAAACACTACTATTGAAACACCACTGAGAGACGATTTTGACAAAAAAATTGCAGAATTGACCCCCAGATGATTTTCTTTCGCAGCCCGTCCAGCGTGGAATCATCGCCCTTAGCACACCCACCGAAACACGATATAGGCATATCGCGTGACAAAGCGTTTCATCGACACTCGACTGTCAATATCCATTGTCTTTTGACAGGTAAACTCTATTGCTAATACGAGTATCATATCGTGTTTTAATGGCTAGGCGGGCAGGTTAATAAATAAACTTAATTTAATCCGAGTATTCTGAGTTCCTTTATTACAATTTCATTTGGCCATCGATAAATTTATTTATCAAATAAAGAAGATAACTTGTCTTCCTTGATAAGTTTTCAGACTGTATAGTACGACTATATCCCACAACTAGCGGATCCTCGCGGTTTTACCCGCGTGGTGCCCGTTCCCGTGGGTATATCGGGATAAAATATAGCCTATGTCACTTGGGAGAAATGTAGCATTCTAATGTTAGCGCGTTCAAACAAACAAACTCTTCAGCTTTATAACATTAGTATAGATTAGTATAGATTATGTGGGTCTAACAGTAATCTGTTAGACATGTCTAGATTGTCTAGTGAAATTATCAAAGAAGGAAAGCGCTGAGCTATCGAGTCGTGATTGTGAATGGTGCACGACAATTACGCTGTCACCCAACTACTGGCACTACTGTTGAGAAACACGTTACCTCAGCGTTTACGCATAGGAGCGCTGCAAAAAAAGTAATAATTATATCAGAGATAGGTATGCAAATACCCACTTCTCTAATTGTACTAGGAAACCAGTGAAATTATCAAAGAAGGAAAGCGCTTTAAGCTATCGGGTCGTGAATTCTTAATATCCATCATTCATCTTTTACAGCTATACCTATAAATACCTGCATAATTATATGCCTAGTTCAGGGATGGCGAACCTTTATGTATTAACGTGCCATTTTTCTAAAGAAATTATTCATGAGGTTGTAGACGTGTCATCAAATAATTTTCCCTTTAAGATTATTGGAATAATAATAATAATAAATAATATCAATTCAAAACTTTTTATTTACTTCGTCATTCACGTTCGCCCGTCATATAATAGGTAGGTACTTAACTTTTTTCGTAACTAGTGCATAATTATTTTGTGATCAGTGACGTGCCCAACATTTTGTATCACGTGCTATCAATGGCACCCGTGCCATTGGTTCGCCATCCCTGGCCTAGTTGTTTAAGAAACCAGTGAAATAATCAAAGAAGGAAATCGCTGGGCTATCGAATCGTGATCGTGAATGGTGCATGCCAATTACGCTGTCACCCATTAGCTACCTAAGCTACCTGGCACTGTTGAGAAACACGTTACTTCAACGTTTACGCATAGGAGCGTCGCAAAAAATGTATTTAGAAGAAAGTAATTGCGCCTGTATTTCGTGTTTGTTAATTAAAACGTCTTGTTCTGTTACAGTTAACTTTGCCCCGCCCAACTAGTTACGCTTCTTTGAAGAGCTTATTAAAAATTGGCACTATGAACGAAATTGGCTAATCATATTTTGTAGGGAAGGAAACCTTTCTGGAAGTCTACTCAACCAAATAACTTAAGTGTAATAGTGGTAGATCATTAACACTTTTTTCTTCATACTTACTTTAGCATAACAATAGAACTTCTAATAAAATATTTCCTTACTGTTGTATTATACGTACAATCAGGGAACTTTCCGGTTCACCAGTAGAGGTTTTGGGAAACGTTTTTTTCGAAATATTTGATTATTCAAATGAAACACCTAATTATGATTTATTATTTGTGATATAAACCTTTTCTATAACTTTTTTAAATAATGCTTCCTAAATACCTCTACTAAACGACCGAGAAGTTCCTAGTCAGAACTGTCAGAAAATTACAAACCTGAAATTATTATTAGTTAACTGTAATTGAAGGGTTTTTTTTTTACAAAAACTACGTAAGTATCAAACTGATACTTTTTACGAAGTTCTGTTTATGTATCAACATATTCTATAGAAAAATGCTATGTGATGTGCTACTGAAATCAATTTCTAACAAAATCTACGTATTCAACATGAAATCGAGGGCCAAAGTCCTGGCGCTTTTACAAAAACGATGTAATTACAAGTGTTTTTTTTTCAGATCATTTGTTCTGGGTGAAATTCAATAAGTATGGACACTAAACTATTAGTGTACTTAATGAATTTCAGATGACCCTCATACTAAAGAAATACTAAATATTTAATTACACTTGAGTAGGTAATTGTATCTGTTTTCAGTTACCTACAGTGCCGTTTTGTTTAAATGCATATGAATACGCGATTAAATAGGGAGTTAGATACCTTTTAAACATTAATAAATAAATTTAATACTTACCTTTTAAATTACAGGTTTTGTCATTTAAAAGAAAATAATATAATCAGATCAGTAACTTTATAGATTTAAGTTATTATATTATCTACAAGAAACAAACTCTAATAATCTCTTTATGAAATAATTACTTATAAATACATAATATTGTCAAATGTTTTAGGCTCTCTATTCGCTACACCAATTTCGCCATATCATTTATTTGAATTATTTCCTAAAAGCATTTTGAAAATGGTAGCGCGGCTAATGGCTTCATATTTCGGCCATTTGGATACTTAAGTATTGTTTGTAGTCGAAAGCTGCGCAAGAGTCACGCGTTTTTGATTATGTTCAGGGTTGCCACCCGGGCGGATTTTCTTCTCTTAAGTGCATTCGATTAAGATTGGAACATGTCAGTTGACGGTTTTAGAACTTGTTGAGAGAACCTAAGTTATTACTTATTCTTATTATAACTTGACGGGATGATTTTATTTTTCGGAGATGGTACTTCAGTACCTTAGTATCGTCTAAAAGACAACAGCCTTTTTAAACAATCTAGTGTTCTCAAAATCAAAGCTATTTTAATCGCGAATGAAGCTTTAGGATTTAGATTGATGAACGTCGAATGAGAGTTAAAAGAGATATTAGTCACGAAAACCTATTCCATCATCACTATGCAGTGTTACACTATCTCATCCTTAAATAGTAATTTTCTGTCCCATAATATTTAAGTAGCTCATACTAATAAATGAGGTTTTTTTTCTACTTATTAAACAAAGTTAAGTAGTTCCTTGAATATACGTTTTAATAATATTTTTCGAAAAAAAAATTTAAACATTCAAAAAATATTGGCGAATTTTGGCAGCCCTACCTCCGCAAGACCTCGATAAGATTGTCTTGTGCGTCTTTTGTTTTAAAACCATTGTCTGCGCACACTTTCATGTTTCAATATTCTGTATTGTTTACGCATTTAAGAAATATTCACCTTCGCCGCTATTTTCACATGCATAGGTACATTTTTAATCGTTTCGTTACAATTACAATTAATTTTGTTGGTAATTAAATTTATTTTGTAATATTTTAATACGAATAGTTAACCTCAACGAGACATTTGCTTTATAAGTTATATTTAATTGTTTTTTTAATTATATCTTCTATTTTTACTTTGGGTCGACATTCCGTTTATTAAAATAAGAAAGAAAGAAAAAATGGTCGCATTAATGCAGTTAATTAAAAACAATAAAAGGCAGTGTCACTCGGGACAAATCTGTTAAGGCATTTAAAAGTTATGGTGAAACAAAGAAACTCATACTTTCTTAATTCATTGACTATAAAAATATAAGAGAAAAAATATATTTTAAACAATAAACAATACACCGTAAACAGGATAAAATAGATTATGAAATAAATTAAATAAGTACATACATAAGTAATATCACAGTGTATAGAGGAGAATTTACTTGCAAACGGTCTGGTAGTTTTAATTTTTGATATGTTGTCTAGAATGTTTAGCATAGGTATAAGTAGGTACAATAATAAAATAAAAACAAAAGGAAGAATAGGAAAAAACCAATTGACAAAATGTATTCTACAACATAAACGATCTCTCTTTTATTTTTTATATCAATATTATTTTTATGAACGACGGAAGAGTCACCCTCTTAGCTTTCATTATACCTTACGTTAAGTATTGATAAGCTGAAGATGGAACGAGCCTCTCCCAGAATCCTCGGGGTAGTAGTAGTCATTAGTATTCAAAGGCTAGGTATCTCGTTCGTCTAGTTAGATTACCAAATGAGAACTGGTTGCACGATGGACCTTGGGCACTATTAAATAATACATACCCACATTGTTGCGCTGCGCAAAGTTCGTCGCATTGGTCGCTCGTCATATGGACTACACACTATCATCATATTGTTTCATTTTGACTTGACTATGACATTATAGAACCTGTAACTGGACCAACCCCATATGTATGACCGTCCCACATTGGGAAGAAAAAGGAAGAAGGGCAGTATCGATTAGTGGTGGATATGCGACGGGCCAATGAGGCTGTACAGCGTGAGCGTGTTCCACTGCCTACATTTGAGGAGCTGTTGGCGGATCTCAATACCTACTTCTCTGCCATAGATATCAAGTGGGGCTATCAATCAGCTCGAGCTTCAGGAAGACTCCAGGAATATAACGGGGTTTAGCTGAAGCTGCTTCAGAAATTTTCCAAAGAATTATCGCTCAAATGTTGCAAGGTATTGATGGTGTAGCTAACTCTCAAGATGAGATTAGGATTGGGGGAAGAACCTAAGAAGAACATGACCAACGTCTTCATGCCGTCTTGCGTAGGTTACAAGAAAATGGTCTCACATTACAATAAAAAAAAAGTGTGTGTTTGGTGTTCAAAGTATAGACCAGCAATCAAATATGTTAGTAGATCAGTAACACCAACAGAAAAAAAAGACAGGTTGCACTCCGGGAGTGCCGGCAGAAGTGAAAACTTGATTATTAACGTTGAGCATGTTTGATATTTTGGAATGGTTAGGGAATAATTTTGCACCAATTGCTTTATCAGTATAAAAGTACTATCATTTATGTGGTAGAATACAATATTCATTTATTGCGCTATCGTACACAAACATGACAAACCATATTAAAGTGAACGTTAAGTTAGGTAATAAGATATAAGAAAACATTAGTTATTATAGAGAATTGAAAAATATATATTGACAATAAAACAAGAGACAAGTAAAAGACATTATCAACAGTCTGTCGCTAAGCAACCGAGACCATAGTCAACCTGTCACCTCAACATTCTCCATCCGTCCTACGCTTTTTCGATCAGGTCACGTGTCCTGACGCGAGTTTAAGATTTTATACCCATTACAGAAAAAGTGCTCAACGCCGCTAAAGAAGTTTTCACTTCAAAAAACAGGAAACACAGTAGTTCGATTGGCTAATGGCTATTCGATCCTGACCCTAAACAGCAAGAACATTTTTTTGGTTTTAAACCCATTATTGACGTCATCTGTAAACTTTGATAGCACCGTTGCTGTACTGTTGGGTGTCGCTAATAATTTTGTTTTCTTCCAGAAAAGCTGATATTTGATTTACAATTATTTTGTTGATTACGTTCAAGATTGCTATCGGCCTATAATTTGTGGTTGTACTATGACAGTCTTGTTTATACATTGGTCTTATGATAGCCATTTTTAGTTCCTGAGGGTAAACTTCTTTCTTTATACTTAAGTTGATAAAGTGCGCTACTTTAGGTATAATTATAAACGCCTCTATGGTTACTGTCCCTTTATGTACCCTACAAAGTTCCTATTGGGTAGTCTGGGAATGAATTCGCTTGAGGTCAGAAGGGCAGTGAACGAAATTTCAGTTGCGGTCAAAGTACTGCACGGTCTCATAGATTTGCCTGAGGCCGTTGAACAACTTACTAGGCTCTACGTGCCTGATAAATACCTCCGACATCGAGCAAATCGTCGACACCGTTTATTTGCCCGACCAAGGTGCCGCACTGCAGCGCGCGCTCAATCTCCAGTTTGCCGAATGCAAACTGCCCTTAATTTTCTCCTAGTCTCCTTTCCTGAACTAGATATTTTTTTTCACCAATGGAAATTTTGAAAATATCTGTTAATTTTTACATACTTAATAATTATGTAACTGGGTCTCCTGTTTAATTATTATCAATAAATAATAAATATTAATTTAGATATTTGTTATTTTATATCTTTCATATCTTTCATTCTGATACTATCTGATCCCGGTGACTTATTGCAATCCATATTATTTATAACGTCCATTACATCAGCTGCCAGCACCCTCTTAAACCTAAAATTTAATCAGTTTCGGAGACATACGTTTTACGGTCTAAAAATAACCGTTGACACTGATGTTGATTTTTATATCTTCTACTTAGGTACCTTATTGGTAAAAGTAATGCAAAATCCATCACATACCTCAGATTCAGTGCTCGTCTTTAACATGAACCGCTCTATCACACTATCTACCGACAGTTTATTGCGTCCTAACCAACCATTTACTTGACTCCATATTTTACGCATATCCCCTTTACAGTTTATTAAGTTTTATTTTCTTTCTTCATTCCTAAGTTTAGTATAATTTCTATGTCTCGTATACTCTAATCTAAAATTATTGTTTTTGGGTTCGATTTCCATCTCCTAAGTAAAAAGCCAATCTTTTTTTTCTATTAGGTTATGTCAATGTTTACTCACCCACGGCTGTGTGTTCCTTTTTTGACTACATGTACTCTGAAACGTACATCTACTATATATATCTTGAAATATCGAAGCAATTCGACAATACAGTTCGCTGGGGTTTTCAATACATAATAGTTCTGACCAATTAACTTTATGTAACATTTCGCTAATCATTCGGTTATTATAACATCTGTGCGGGGTTGGTTCTTTTTTCTCTGTCTCGATATCAGCTGTTAGTCCCGTTATGTAGTGGTCAGCGACCTTTCTTGCTACTGCATACGCCGTCTCAGTACGTATGAAGACATGGTCAAGGCAGAACACCACTCGTCGTCCCGCAAATATCACCTCGCGTGTGACATCCGATACACAACACTGAAATCCTTGCTCACACATCATGTCTAAGTATTTGTTCGAGATCACGTCTAACGCCTGCTCCAAAATATTTATATTCGCGATAGTGTTTCTAACTTCATTATAAAACTTGTTTTGTTTGTCTTCGGCGGTCTATACACGACAACTAATCTTGTACTATTTTTTTTTTAATGTAATTCGACAGTTATCATCTCACAGTGATTCACTATCACTTCCTTTGGTGTGAAAATATTTTTTTTTTTACATATAACAACATTCCGCCACCTCACTTGATCTCTCTTAAACATAAGTGTACATTGACGCCTTGTAGTTGATATTTATATATTTCTTCTTTTTTTATATTGATCTCTGTTAAACATATGATATCTAAATTATTAAGGCATGGTTATATCATTGCTATCAGATCACAATAGTTTTTGTCAGGGAACATACTTTTATGTGCATAATTTGTAGCTGTGTTGCATAGTTATTTATCGAATCATACCGCATAGTAAGATCCGTATATCTATTATACTCGTGGTCGTCCGAGTTTTGTTGGGATAAGAAGTTTGTCGCCATTTTAAGGAGTTTTCTGATAATTAATTTTCTAAAATATATAATGTATATAATCTCTTGCTTCTTTTCAATAAAGGCTTCGATTTCACTTTCACAATTAATTTGGTAATAATGTTTTTCTCGTTTTCATATTTCTTAATAAGTATCCTCCCATCGTGTATATGGGATACATATGGATGTATTTATATGTTTCCTTAAGTTTAGTGTTTACATTCCAGAACAATTGCTGCATTTGACTCATTATAATCCGGGAATTGTTTCCATTATTATTGGAGATAGCTATTTTCCTTCACTTAAGCCAGTCCGAGCGGAATTGTTTTGAGCGCAGTGTAATAATTATAGGCCGTGGGCCTTTATTATTATTTTCAACCGGCAATCTCCAGGTTTTTTTTTTAAATATCCTCCAGCTCTAAGTTTAGCTCTTGTGCTATTCACTCACCATTGCTATTACATTTTCATTTTCCAGCTTCTGCACATTTATCAGCTCAATTTATATTTCAAGTTCTTTCTGCTCAAGTCTCATAATACGTTTTTCCAGGGCCTTAGTACATTTTTCTAGATATACATTTGTTTGCTGCAAGTCCTCTATTCTATTTTCCTGCTTCTTATGATCTTCTTTCATTTTTCTTCCGGATTTTTCTAGTTCTTTATACTTTTCCCCTAGATAGTCGACAGATTTTTCTATCTCTTCATTTGTTTTCTGAAGGTCTAAGTATAATTTGGTATTTTATTTCAGACATATCGGTATTGATCTTATTGAAACGGGAATTCTGCTCCTCTTTTATTGTGCTAAGCCTAAGAGTCAACGCTTTCATCTGTTCACTGAAGTCGGTAAGGGGTTTGTTTATGCCGTCCGAGTTGCAACACGAAGTTGTCTGCTGTCAGGCTCCACGGCTTATACAAGAATCACAGTCAGAATCATCTTCTTTGCGCTTTTTCTTTTAGCGAATATTCATCCAGTCACCAACACTCGCTATATCCTTCGTGGCTGCAACATTCGGCTCGGAGCCGTAGTGAACCGTATTTTTCTCGGGGGTCGTTGTATAGGCCAATTTTTGTTAGCGGCCGGTGCGCTTGACACAGAAGCTTATGTGCACTATAGTTGTTTTCTTTTAACGTATATCTTTGTCATTTTCACTTATTAAATTAATTGATGTAGCTCTGAGGCACGACCGTCGCTCAAGCGACATCCACGAGAACTGTGTTATAGTGGTTGACTATGGACAACAAGTTTGTGGTGGTTGACTATGGACAAAGATATTGAATATTGGATTGAAACAGGCAAAGGATGCAGTTTGGTTATAAAGAGCCAGAGCCAATTAACTCCACAGAATTACCTAGCAGAGTATGGGAACAAGTAGTAATTGATTACTTAGGACACTTACCATCTGGTCACTACCTATTTTTTATTGTAAATTATTACAGCCGTTACTATGAAGTTTTTATTACCAAAAACCCGACTGCTGAGAATACCATTATTGCACTGACAGAAGTAATTGCAATAGAAGGCATAATGGATATTATTGTATGTGATAATGGACCAGCATTAATTGACAAAAGATTTCAGATATTTGTCCAAACAAATGGTATCAAGTTGAGACACACAACACCTCTATGGCCTCAAGCAAACGGAGAGGTAGAGAGACAGAATAGAAGTGTTTTAATAAAACTTCAAATCGCACAGGCTTTAAAGCTTGACTGGAAAGAGGAACTATTGGCTTGAAGGACTACACCACATTCAATAACCGGACAACCACCTGGCAATGTATTCAAAGATGTATCACAATTCACAGATGATATTAACACCCCAGATAATGACGAAGAAATTCGAGACAAGGATAAATATAAAAAGCTGAATACCAAGAAATATGCTACGAAAGAAGACATGCTAAAATCTCAGACCTGACACCAGGAGATAAGGTTCTCCTTAAGCAAAGAAAAGAAAATAAAATTACCACACCATTTACACCAGATGAGCATACTGTAATTTGGAAAAAGGGAAATTCGATTGCAGTAAAATCACCAAATGGAAAGACTGTAAGAAGAAATTCTTCTTACTTTCAGAAAATAAAAGACAGAGATTAACAGAATTAGGAATACAGGACAACAAAAAAGAGAAGAGAAGAAGTCGTAAGTACAGAAGAAAAAGATGATGACTTAAGTAAGACACAGATGGAAAACCCAGATACCCCTATAATGACTGACTTAAACCTGGACTCGACTGACACTAGAAATAGTGACTCGGGCTTAACAAAAGAATCTATATACTTAATTCAGGTTCGCAAAATTTGTGACGACTCGATAGGGACTTTGGCGCGTAGTACGCGGCCGAGTAAGGTATCAAATTAAAGGTACTCGAGTCTACTTGTTCCGAAAACTATAAAATATACAAAATGTTAAACGTGATGATCACAAACTGCAATTAAAAAGTGTCATTATTTTCGCATAATTTGGAATTTGTCGTCGATCGACGAACCCGAGTATCGGGTTGTAACCGCCCTAGTCATTTCATAATATGACTAAGGCTAGGCCTGATACAAGTAAAATCGTATCGAGTGCCTCGCACTCCAGCCAGGTATAATGATTTTGTGCTTTATGTAATTTTAGATTGTTTAAGTCTAATTGAGGCTTTCCAATGTACAATGTCATGCCAAACCGCAAATGGTTTGTATTTGATTATATTAAATTAAACTGTTAAAATATAACTGTTATGATGATTGTGTAACAAAATGTATTTTTTTTTATGATTTTTGTGTAGTTTGATATTTAGATTAACATTTAAGATTAACTCTATTTTCATTAAAAAAATGGGATTGTAGAGTTTAGTTTGTAAGTTACAACACTACTGTGAATACATTCGGTAGATAGCTCTCCCTGGTTTCCGAGTTTATGGAGTGTACTATTGTTTTGATACAAATAAAAGTTTAAATAATCAGAAGCATCTTTTACTATATAGAAGACTTACAGGTACCTCTTTGGGAATTAAATTTTTTGAATCGCTCGCCTCGTGTCTAATGGTAGGTAGTTTAAACACCGTAGATATCTATTTATCAAGCATGAAGTCTTATATGGATAATTTGAGGTTTATGCATCAATGGCTATTGTGGCTTGCGCGTCATTTACAATTAGTACTATGGCATAACCGACTTACCAACCGTGGTCACCACAAGGTACTAGTAAGTAGGTGCCCCGATGAGCAAAAAACAAATTATTTTTTTACTTTTTTTATTAGGTAGGTACGTGTACCTACTTAGTTAAGTACTTACTTTTTTTATCTAAATAGGTTTGCCGATTGCTGAAGTTTTTATCGACAGAATAAAAATAATAAGTATTATTATAAGTTAGTCATTTATTAGTGTTGACTGTTGACAAATAATGTTTAATTAAAAATAATCAATTTGATTCCTACATTTGAGCAAAATTGTAATCGTAAAATATTGCTAAATTATTATGTAAGGTGCTTAATCCACATTCAATGGAGTGGAGTTAATGAAAAAATCTTTGAAAAAGACAAACGATTATTGATACTTATCTTTCCAAATAAAGACGGTTTATTGTACAGTAATATCTAGAAACTAAGTCCTTAATTAAGCACGGGGTACGGGACAAGGACGGGTTTGATTGAAGTCGCTAGGATTTCACAAGCACGTTATGCTGTCGAACTTTTTTGTTATTAATAAGAAAGACATGGAAGTATTGAGATGGATATGTACGACTTTAATGATAATTTATCTTGCGTTCCTATTTATAATTCGCATAAAAACGAATACCTGCTGACGAAAACAGAAATAGACCTTCTCAGGTAATATCAGTTGCAGTGCCCCCATGGGGGTTATTGTTTGGAACAATTATTTATTTAAGAACAATGTATTATAAATTTAAATAATGAATATATGAATAACATTTCCGATAAAGTCAATGAAGGAAACGGTCAATGAAGGAAACGGTCATTGTAGGAAACGGTCTCCGATATAAATATCCTCTTATTCTCTTGTCTTGTTTTTGTATTGTTGGGTAGAGTGGGTACGTTTGAATCAATAATACTTTAAATGAGCATTGTGAAGTACTTATCATATTGACAGATTAAATACTTTGACCATGTCAAGTATTTTTAACTGTCTTAAGAATAAAATATATTCTGTAGCTCTATCTTGATGAACTACGCTGCTATTACATGAGGAAGCGGATCGGGAAAACCACAGGAGAAAACGGTTCAAATTGACCCCATGGTCAATTGAAACAGATATAGTATTAATACCTTCAGATCAGATATCTTTTAAATTATTGAACTTTTTAATACGTTTAAACGGTTTCTCATAACTAAACAAGTATTTAATGAGATCATGAAAAGTTGGTAGTGTAACAATGTATAATTTTAAAATTAGGTATGACTGAAACAAAGACTTGGTGATAAAGGTTAGCTTAATTTCGTTTTTACCTCACACGCTCTGAAAAGTAGGTTTTGTCAATCAGTTTAGGCGTAGAAAATCGCTTTTTGCGGCCTAGCGCGGCAAAGTACTTTTTTAATTTAATACCTAAACATAATGTCATAATGCGTTCCGAATCGGACTAAGTCAATAGTCCTTAAGATTTGTTATATTTAATTCTTATTTTAAATAGCTTTAAATTATTTTAAAGCTATTTATAATACTCCGTTTTGGTTTTAGTTCATTGAATCATAAAAACAATAACAATAAGATTAAACTATTTGTTATAAGAATTTTATATTAGGCTGGGTGAGTATTCACAACCTTTAGTTGGATTTCGGACTGTGACATAAATATTTATTTTTAAATTGTCTTTGTCTTGTACCTCATGTCAGTGTCAACATTTACGGAATCGTTTTTATTCTTATTAATAAGTAACAATATATTCCTACTTTAAATAAGTTTGAATTAACTATAATACTCCCTTTTTTATTATTTTAGTTTTATATATCATTAAAACAACGAGAATAAGGTATATTTAGAATAAACTTTAAGTTTAAAGATTTTTTTACCGGAAGTTGACCGCAGAAACAAACATAAAATGTTCCTCGCTGTTGTGAGGTGAAAAATTGTGTGTTGCGCTGGTCAGAAAAGTTTTAGCGTCTTGCAGCTTTGAAATCCTCGCTTCGCTCAGGATTCAATCTTTGAAATACTAGAATCCTTCACTTGCTCAGCTTTCAATAGAGGTAACTCGCCGTTAAATAACCAACTTTCCAGCCTCGCATAACAAATAACTATTTTTCTAGTATATTTTCTTGTTTAATATTTATCACATAAATATAGCATTGTAAAATGCTAAATTCTTGAAAAAAAGTTCTAGTTTTATTTCATTTCAGGATCACGGTCACGTGTACACATGACCATTTTAAATCGATTAATCGAAAAATCTATTTTTTAAGGTCATAAAATCGATTTTTTTAATCGATTCCAAACACTGGATCGATCCAATGAATCGATCCAAGAAATCATAGAATCGTCAAGTTATCACATAATTTTACATCTTTATTTACCTACAGGCAAGAAAAAGCCAAAAAAAAACTTGTTCGTTTCACGTTGTTATGACTTACTCTATGGTTCTTTCTTCGTACGCTCGTTCATGATTCGTTCGTTTTTGTCGTAGAATATAATTTTGTTTTGTTGTAATAATAAAAAAAACATACAAGTTTGGCTTTGCTCCTGTGACTGTGATGTGAGTGATAGTTTTGGTGAGCTTGTTTTATTTATCTGATGAGATGAGGCAAAAGTCAGCTCTAACGTGATCAACCCCTGTACTGTAATGCATTTTATCCCTATCTGCATAACGGCCTATCCATTGATCAAATTATATAGAAGTAGGTATTGTAACTAAGTAACTTTGTAAAATACATTAATTAATAATGTGTAACATAATCAAAAGCAAAATAATAGTAACAATAATTTGAGGTTAGACGTATTTTTATTTTTATTTTTGTTTGAAAATGTTTTATATTCAATAAACATATTATTAATATGTATACCTACTGTTTTATTTTTGATATTATTATATCACTAATTTCTTGATATTATTATCTTTACTAAAAGCACTTTAAACAATCGGTTAATCGGAAAAAATTGATTCCACGATAGCCGATTTAATCGAAGATCGATTCTAGTGCCTTCGATTCGAATCGATTCAAAAATCGATTCCTAGTCACGTGGTATATCAGTATTGCCATAACTGATAAATTGGAGTATTTATTTATATAGCAACATCAAAAATTCAGCCCTTTTGTAGGTATTCTCAAGGCTTCCTTACAAAGTTGACCCGCGGCTCTACCGCCTAACTCGATTGTTTTGAAAAAAGCTATAATTTATGACGTCATCGTGTCATTTGGTACCGCCTAACAACACTTTTTACGCCAAAGCTTTACTTTTGTTTGACAGCCACATGAACGAATGTAAATCTCATAAATGTATGGATTTGACAGATAACCGCGACCGCCTAAGAATTTGAAGACTTTCAACAGTGCGATTCTAGCTGTCAAATGTGCGTTTTTAGCTGTCATAAATACAGTTACTACTCTCTCGCAGCAAGCTCGAGTTTACGATAATTATTTTCGATTTTATAATTCCATGCTTTGTATCTAATACTAAAATTGCTTTTTTCAAGTTTTCAGTGTAATATATTGTGGATAGTGCATAAAAGGTTTGCTATTTTTTCAGTTTTAGGAAAGAAATAGCGCGAATTGTGATGCTGATGGAAGAGGAGGAAGATAGGATGCGGGCAATGCTGATGCTGCGTAGGAGACAGCTGCGGGAGGACAGCATGCCCATGCTGCTGCCAGAGCAGAAATTCGTCGACACCTTTCGCTTGGGAAAGGTGTCGGTGTCGGTGTGACGACGAACTCTTTGCGAAGATGTGATGCCCCTTTTGCGTCATAAGCATAAAATATTAAACCAGAGATCAAGGTATTTTGTTTATTCATAAGTATTTAGGAATCTATTAAAAAGTACCTACTATAAACGATTTATAAACAACTTGGCATCATTATTTGTTACATATTACCTATATCATTGCACTGTTGTTACAGATCCTAGCTGCATTGCAATTATATGCCTGTGGTTCTTACCAAAGGTCTGTAGGCAACAATTTAAACCTTGGTCTGTCGCAGACATCTCTTTCTGACTGCCTTGTGGAGGTTACCGAGGTACTAAATGAGTCAAATCTTGAGGAAATATATCACTTTCCCAAGAACATGAGACGAAACGCAGTGCAGTTGCAAGAAGGTTAGTTGTTTAGTTCAACCTACTTGCTAATCTACTTGCTTATAAATATTCTGATCTTGGACTATTGTTGTAGGTTCAATGATCTCTTTGGATTTCTGGAGGTCCTAGGGTGTATTGATGGCACTCATGTTGCTATCATTCGTCCTAAAGACTATGAGGAAGCATACTTAAATAGAAAGAATTATCAATCTGAATGTCTTGGCGGTGAGAAATAATATTTTTTTTACTGTAGGTGTAGGTACCTACTTAAAATATTTTTTTATTGAGATGCTTAATATAGTTTTATTTTCAGAGATAATTATGTGATGCGGTTTTGCACATCTTGCTTAAAGATGCGTCATTTGGTGATGTGAGCCAGGACACACACATTTGGAACTTGTGCTCTGTGAAAGCTGGAATGCATAGACTCCATGAGAAGGAATCGGACTTCTGGTTCTTAGGTAAGTGCTAAAATTAAACAGTAATTAATAAATGTTACATACTGATACCAATAAATTAAATAGGTAATAACTTTATTGTTTTCTGCCTATGTACCATTTAGTAATTATTATCACTATTTATTAATTACCTTTTGGCAAAGGCCTTTGCTAACTTTAAGTAGGTAAGTACTTAAGTAAGTATGAATTATTGTTGTAAAGATTTAGCTTACATTATTTATGTTTCGTAAGACATTGTATATAAATCAAATAATTTCATTGCAGGGGATTCTGGCTATGCACGAAGATCATGGATGATGATATTCATCCTAAATGCTCATCTGGGTAGTCCGGAGGAGCATTATACTAACAATTTGTTATTGTATTACTTTTGTGATTTATACAAATTTATTTTTTTTCTTTCTAAATTAAATTCATTATTATGTAATAAATTACTTTATTTACTAAATTACTTCATCCATATTCTGTATGCAGTTTCAAACAGTAATAAGTAATTTTTAAATATACAACTAGTCAATTTCAGTGATTAGGTATGTCTAAACTCTAAAGTTTGATATTAGGGTGATAGATAATAAAATTTAAATTCAGAGTTATTGATTATTGATATAGGTACAAATAAATGTTACAACTTTGCTAAACTAGCGTCATCTGACTAAACAACTGCATCAAAAAAACCAGCACTGCATCCTAAGCTGTGCTATTAGGCAAAATGGGGCCGTATCAGCAAAGGGAGTTTTTTTTATTATTTTTCCTTTTTATTTATAATTACAGTTGCGTTACGATAAATAGGATAAATAAGTATCATCTTGTTAAGTAAGCTACTCAGAACTTTTAGATTGTATAATAAAGAGGCCTCTAGTATAATAAATCCTGACGAGGAAGAAATAAAACAAAGAAACAAAGTTTTTTATTAGAGACATAACTATATTTATTTATACTTCCAACATGTTCAAACCTTACATGAGACTGTCGTTATATATACTCTTTGACTATAACCATTATAATAACGCTGTCAATTTTTCCATTTTCACCAAATGCTACAAAACAATTAACACTAAACATACTTAGAATGTCCTTGCATTTCAGTCCTTTGTTTGAAGTTAAAAGGGATAGAACGATATTTTAAATATTGTAAGCAGATGGTGAAAGTCCCCTCTAATTTTCATAAATCCGGTTATGCGAGCTAATTTTTATGGTTTTCTTTATTTATTACACACTAACGGCCGCTCGCGTTTCACCCGCGTAGCTCCTGTCCCCGTGGGAATATCGGGATAAAAAGTATACTATGTTCATAACCAGGCTATCAACTATCTGTGTACCAAATTTCATCCAAATCCGTTCAGTAGTTTCGGGGCCTATTCAATACAAACAAACAAACAATAAAATCTTTCCTTTTTAAAATATTAGTATAGAAAACAGATTACAATTAATGCTGCACTTCATAACTAGGCTATCTACTACCTGTGTAGCAAATTTCACCCAAATCCGTTCAGTAGTTTCGGAGCTTATTCAACGCAAACAAACAATAAAATCTTACATCTTTATAATATAAGTATAGAAATCAGATTACAATTCATGCTACACTTCATTACTAGGTTATCTGCTATCTGTGTACCAAATTTCACCCAAAACAGTTCAGTAGTTTCGGAGCCTATTCAATGCAAACAAACAATCAAATCTTTACTCTTTATAATATATAAGTATAGAAAACAGATTTACAATTCATGCTATACTTCATAACAGCTATCTACTATCTGTGTACCAAATTTTATCCAAATCCGTTCAGTAGTTTCGGAGCCTATTCAATGCAAACAAACAAGTTTTTCCTCTTTATAATATTAGTATAGAAAACAGATTACAATTCATGCTACACTATATTACTATTGGATTTGCAATTTACACTACATTAATTTCAAGTACCTATCTTATTTAACTAGTTTTAATTTAGAGCTGTGGATTTTGAAATAAATAATTAAGGACAGCCGAGAATAATCTAACTTATGTGTACTTCTACAGTGTTATAATTCAAACTAGACACAGTTAAGACAGTCTTTGCACTGCCTACAAATGGCAGAAATGATGCAATAACACAGGCAGAGTTGCATTGTTGAAAGTTTGACAATCGGTCATAAATCATAGCGTGAAAGTCATGTCGACTGACTAAGCTACATCCACCGCTTGCTGCCTCTGGCAGCTACGCTCGTTCTCCGCCAGGCTCGCTCGTCCTCTGCCTGCTGCCTCCGCCAGGCACGCTCGTCCTTCACATGCTGCCTCCACCAGGCACGCTCGTCCTCCGCCAGGCTCGCTCGTCCTCCACCTGCTGCCTCCGCCAGGCTCGCTCGTCCTCTGCCTGCTGCCTCCGCCAGGCACGCTCGTCCTCCACATGCTGCCTCCACCAGGCACGCTCGTCCTCCGCCAGGCTCGCTCGTCCTCCACCTGCTGCCTCCGCCAGGCTCGCTCGTCCTCCACCTGCTGCCTCCGCCAGGCTCGCTCGTCGTCGGCCTGCTGCTTCCGCCAGGCAAGCTCCCCCTCCGCATGCTGCCTCTGCCAGGCACGCTCGTCCTCCGCCAGGCACGCTCCCTCTCCGCATGCTGCCTCTGCCAGGCACGCTCGTCCTCCGCCAGGCTCGCTCGTCCTCCGCCTGCTGCCTCTTCAGGCGTGGTCGTCCTCCGCTTGCTGCCACTGCCAGGCGCGGTGCTCTGACTCTTCGACGTGCCGTCGTTCGTCGAGAGCCAGCGGCTGGCTCCTCCAGCTTGCGCTGCTCCTTAATCTGGCTGATGTGACGGTCCTCGAGCCGCTGTAACTGTTACAATCTTTTAGTATAATTTATCTTAGTAAAGATAATTTGAAAGAGAATAAAGCAGCCATTTCACATGTCTACATCTACAGTACAGCGGTCTAACCGAGACAAATTTTCTGTGATCCTGCTATTGAATGGTATATTGCACTAAGATACACGTTCCTTTGATGAATGATTGTAGCTCAAAATACTTACATTGTGGTCAGGATCTCACGGCAGGAGGATCGTCGGCATCTGCTCTTTATACATGCTTCCTCTTCTCTGAAACAAAATACCATCACACATTTGACTTAATTATATTGTTGTTATTTAATAATAATTTTAAGAAAAGAGATATTTTAATAATGTATTTCGTTTAATATTTTAAGTGAGTGACAGGACTGAATAATTTTTTTTGGTTAATTTTGTAGGAAAGGTATTGTTAAAGAAATTATTTCAAAATCACAGTCCGACACACTTTAATTTTCTTAATAGGTAGATAAGATTTTTTGGTTTTGTGCTTAAATATACTTACGTGGACGGGCAACGGATAAAGCCTGCACTGGCAGACCCTGCGATGGCCCTGCTGCTGCAGCGTCATCAACTGAAAATATATAGAATTAAATAATGCATACAAATACTTTCAAGTAGGTATGTTTTATCTTAATCGATAGTCAAACATCTGTAAAGATGTTTCTTTCGAATGCGAGGATATTTCTCTCATTGATGAAACGACGGTGGCCAACACCGTAGAAAAAGGTGAATATACTAGAGAATTTCAACGTGTTCTCGTAGGTCTCTGTAGCATAATTGGTCAGTGCATTGGGCCGGATTCCCAAGGATGCGGGTTCGAGTCCCGTCAGGGCGACATGAGACAAGTTGCTTTTTTCTAGTATATTTACTAAATTAAAAATTATCAGGTATGTTATGATAGATCGATAGAATTATCCTGGGAAAATATTTATATATTCCAGCAGAATGTGGATGATATATTATAACTTTAATTTAGGTAGCTACTTTCAATACTAGATATCTCAATAGTAGTCATTGATAGACATCACATACCAGCAGACTGACAAGGTGACGACGACAGCGAGAGGAAGAGATATTTCTAGAGCTAGATAGAGCTAGTTCTCCCACAGGCTATGCAGCTGTTGCTTAGCCTACAATGGGCGACCCTCCATCTCCGTCACCAACATTCCCCTTCCCCCCTTCTGCATCTGAAATTCGTTACAACAAACTGAAAACCTACAAAGACAAGCAAAATGCATGTAGTTGGCCTTAGGCAGAAAACCTACTTGCCTTTTGATATAAAAGTACAATACACAAAGAAATAAATGTATTGCGTGAACCTATGCTGCTATTTAAGTAATTCTACTTTTACCTTTGAAGCCCCGGATTATGAGACAATAGATATTCCATTGTTCTCTAGACACCGGTATCCGGTTCGGGTTTGATGAATTAAAGATATGAGATCACGGGATTCCTACATAAAGTACCAACCCAGTAAGACACTCTGATCCTCTTTACTTCTTGAATGATAAATTAGAAAGTTACTTAGTTACTACAAAAAATCTAACACGAGTTATTCTCAGGCGGGCCTAGACTCTATCCGATTCTTTTTTCGCCAACTTTCAGTTATTAAATTCAATAATCACTGCTTGCCAATGTTTCTTATGAAATAGTACTTACCTTTTATTTATATCGAGTCTAATTCACACACAAAGTTTCACAATCACAAGTTTTAATTTAACTGAAACTGGGGTGCGATTGCTTAAGGTAATCGTATTCATCTGACAGTTCATATCGTATTTTATCGGCTGCAATTTGTATGGAATGACATACGATATGATACACTATGAACTGTCAAATGAATACGATTGACTTTACGCAATCGCCTAGCTTATCAAACTGACTGCAGCAGTGTTGCCAGTGCCCTGCCCTCAAAAGCTACATACGAGTGTTCAAAAAGTTACGTTTTTCCAGAAAAAGTAACGCTTTATATTTCAGTACAATAAACATTATATTAATATTTTTTAAAGTCTCTAATCATCATTCCAGCGTTATTTGAATGGTTTCTTATTTAATTGATTAACGAAATCGACGGTCGTAATCCTGCAAAGTCCCTCCAGTCCCTGCCGTCCTTTCGGTTGGTTACTCACTTCGTACAGCTCGCTCTTTCTATTTACTAATTCAAGCTATAAGTGCAATAGAGACAATCACATTAGTTTTATTTAATTAGTGAGCAATGCCAAATTGCCAACATTATACACAATACGACCACAGATGCGACACAATCGTCTCGTTTCACCGAGAGAATTCGATTGAACTCTAAAAAATTAAGGTATAAAAAGTCCATCCGTAATGTAAAGCAAAAGTAACGTCTTGTAACGCGTAACGTAAATTTAACGTGAAGGGATCAAAAAGTAACGTAAAACGTTACAAAAGTAACGTTTTGGCAACACTGCTGCAGTGACAATGACATAACTTGTCAAATGTTCTACGTCGAACTGTCATTTTCATCGCGTTCAAGCAACTTAAAATATTTTTATTAAAAAAAATTATAATTTACATGACAGTGCTCAAATAACACAAGTAATAAATATATTTCATTTTTTTTTAATAAATCCCGTATTTTAGGCCGTTAAATTAAATATGTTATATAAAGAATATACCTATGTGAACGCAGCGGAGAGATTCGTCATTCAATTTATTTCATTCGATGAAAGCGTTTGCCACATAAAGCGCGTGACAGAGTTAGGCGGTCGCTCGAATTCAACGCCATTACTTTTCGAAAGTAAACGCGCACAGTGTCGCGAAGCAAAAAGCTTTGAGTTAGGCGGTCGCACTGCCGGCACATAGCTTGGACGAATTAACCACTAGCAATTACCAAAAAACCGTTTAGGTAATCGCATTTCACCGATAGATATTGTTAGGTTTAGTTACAAAATGTTCATTGGAATAACTTCAATCAAAGTTAGCTAATCAGCCTGCTGGTCTAGCCTACGTAAAATCGGAAGTCAGTGTGATTATGATGACATAACTACCTATGAATAAATCATTATTATAGTTATTACTTTATGTGACTATAATAATAATAATAAAAATGCATTTATTTCAGTAATCATGTTACAGTACATTGCTGAGACTTCCCTGTAAGTTATCAAAAGATACTTGTATTGGGAATGACCCGCTTCTTCCCTAGTGGATGACAGTAGATTACAAAGATGTACTTTATTGTTACATAACGTACAAAAGATAAAAAGTTAAGAGACTATCGGTCATTCCCAATAATCTACCCTCAGTAAGAGATAGGCCTACTGTTGTTCAGTTGCTAGGCAATCTTTGTTATTTCCTGTAATGTAACAGAAATAACTAAGCAACCAAACTATAGTAACCCTATCTGTTACTAATGATAGGTTATTGGGAACGGCTGTAAAAATACGAAGAATATAATATTTCTTCTTCTTATAGTAAGGCATGTAGTTGATGTTACACATGAGGCATAGTATATTGTGGTGAGTGAGTGTGTATGGTATATGGTGTGTGTGTATGTTTGTGTGTGTGCGTGCGTGTGTGTGTGTGTGTGTGTGTGTGTGTATGGTCAGGCAATTCTAGTTAAAATATTAAAATACTATTTTTAACCACAACCACGCTGAAGATACAGATTTGTTTATAGTGAGACCCAATTATTTCAAAAAGAAAATAAATTTAGGTTTCTTTGATAGTTAGTCTATTATTTCTTCTGCTTTTATTGATTATTGATTTGGCTTCTTACAGATTAAGTACTTATTTATTATTTTAAATAAATTTTATATTTTTTTGTATGCATTCTGCTAGAAATTTAGTTAACTTTGTTATTGCACATTATCCTTTTTTTTAAATACCTTTTTTCTGTATGTATATGTTTCTATTTGTGAAAACTGATAAAGGCATGTTTGTGCTATTCTTTATTTATCTATATTTTAGTATTATATGCTGTTTGTTTTCCATGTAAAAATAAATAAATAAATAAATAAATAAAAATATTTTCCACTTCATCATAAGTAAGTGTCTCTATCCAATTAGTCACACATTTTTTGCATAAATACACATGTAGAGGATATATTTTGAGTATTTTATTTAGTTTATTATATATATGCACTGATTGGGATGGGTATTGTCTTCTAGCAAAAGCAGTACGTACAGGAGGTAATCGAGCGACAATATCATTTCTTCTTTTGCTTTGAATTGATTCCTTAAATGATAATGATTTATGGAATTTTAGAGTCAAATTTAGTATATATAAATTACGAACAGAAAGAAGTTTGCTTATTTTGTATAGACTGTTCGTAGAGAATCTGTACGGTTTTAAGTACATGACCTTTATTAAAGACCTTTGTGCCCTTTCCAGTTCTAGAAAGTCACTTTTGATTGCACCTCCCCAGATTGGGATACAATAGGAGATTATTGATTGTACTAGGGCTTGTAAATTTTATTTAAAGCGAGCTAGACATAACAGACCTAAGTGATTTAAACACCCAAATTAGTTTTCTGATGCGATTTATAACAGACTCCAGCTGCGAACGCCAACTGAGCCTCTGATCCATGATAATGCCAAGGCATTTCGTTTGGCTCACCTTATCTATGCAGGGACATTCACACGTATTGTATTCGGCATTTGAGCAGTTATGGATTTTAATGCACAAGTCATTACTTGGTTGTGATGAGGTGTAGGGAGCGAAACAAATGTAATTTGTTTTTTGTATATTTAAGGTTAAAAGGTTTTCCCTCAGCCAATTCGACACACGAAACAAACCAAGCGTAGCCATACCGTGTACAGAACTCCATGTTTTGGCAGTAAAAACGATGGCAGTGTCGTCCGCATACGAGAGTATCCTTCCCCCGACGTTCTGCAAATTACATAATTCGTTTATATAAATTAAAAAGAGAGTCGGGCCAAGGACACTCCCCTGCGGAACGCCATATTTAACTGTTTCTTCATCACTGATGAATCCGTCTATTTTTACAGCTTGTGTTCTATCACGGAGGTAGCTAGTAAAAAGAGAGAGTGCATTACCTCTAATACCTATTCTCTCTAGTCTGTTTACAAGAACGGGGACTGAAATCATGTCGAAAGCCTTTTTCAGATCTAAAAATATGGTAAGGCATTTATTTCCTTTGTCAACTTCCTCAGCTATAATAGTTGACTATATAAGTAACAATGATATAAGATTTTAATTTATTTATCTATCACTTACTAACAATGTTTTATATAAGTATTGTGGTTGTCTATATTTCAGATACATTAGCAGTTGACTTTACAGCCTAAAAATCTAAGAAAAATACTCAATACTACCTCTTACTTATTTACTTTGTATTCTTACGAGACACCTGGAGAAAGCAGAATCCATAGAATATACATAAAATAATAGTAGCAGAGTCTGTAGAAACAAACTGAGCTAAAAACTTGACATTGGCGAAATCTAAGAGGGCACCGCCATAGGATAAAAACAAGAAGAAGTATAGTTATTACGTAGAAGTACAACAATGGAATTATTAACATGTACTACTACTACTAATTCCATGCGTACAACAGTATGTACCTAATAATGCCATTAAATAAATGTTATGTAAATAACGTTTTGTTAAGATAAAAACTACATTCTTTTTAAGAATGAAGAAACGAAACGTGTTCATTTTAATGATTTCTGAACGCAGCTAAGAACGGAGGACCAATCGCAGCGCGCCCGTGGTCATTTTGTTTTTTAACGTTTCAATTTTGAAAGCTTCAAGGAAACGTCTGAGTTACAAGCCTGTTTCAAACTTAATTTGTGTGATTTTAATAAAGTTTTGTGGACTAAACGATAAAAAACGGGGTTCAATTGATGCTCTGTTGCATGTGATTTATTTGTGAACCTGGACTGTTGAATGCTAAAAAAATGATTACTTTCAACGATGATGTCAACGGGCTGTTGTAAGTATTTTTCACGTAAATAAACTATTTTCTATGTTATTCACATTATTTTTAACAATTCACTATGTATAACTGGTTATCGATCTATAAAATTATTTCTAAAACAGTTTATCCTATCACATCGTAATCCATTCGTAATTTGGCTTCTTTTCTTGCAACGGTTTGTGATTCAAATATTGGTCTTAATATCTTTGCTAAGTACAGAAACGGAGTTTTACGATATATAATAAGGAAACATTTATTTTGGTTATAGAAATCCATACAAATGTATTGGGTTTCATGAAAGCCTTTTGTCATAATCATAACATAGAAATAGTGTACCTATGTAGCTGTAGCATAGCATCATTAATACAATTTACATATTCGCCTCGAACGCGGCTCCTGTGTTACAGAAAATAAAAAAAATCGCTGATTTCAAAATCGTAGCTACGGCTTAAACAGTACATCAGACTTAAAACCAAATTATTTTCCAGCAATAAAGTTCTTCGTGAAATATCTCAAAATATTCGATCCATGATGGAGGAGTTATGGCTGAACTGGTCACATCTGGGTGTAGAAGATAGTACAAAGATCAATTACATGAACAAACTGGTGCAGATTGAGAAGGATCTCCACAAAGATGTCATATCGGAGACCAGGCAGAAAATTAAAATAATGCAAGGTCAAATTGACAGTAAGTAATTATAGCATTTTTACTCTTCAGTATACTTTTACTCTTCTTTTTCTTTAGTCTTAGTTGTTTCAACTAAGACTAAGCACTAAGATGGAAGCATTTGAAGGAGGTCAACACCAAGACTAAAGAATACTTTAGTCTTGGTGTAGACCTCCTTCAAATGCTTCCATGTTTCCCTGCTTTACTTATTACTAAAATCATGATTTATGTATCAATCATACTAAAGAATATGTAGCTATTTACGTAAAAGAAAGATTACCTACAATATTTGACTTTATATTTATTTATCAAACATTTACACAAGTATCTAACTAGCTAATAGTAAAGCTTAAAGTCTGTATAGATAAAAACTGTTTGTAAAACCTTAAGCACTTAAAATACAGGATATTAGTTTGTATGAGGATCTATCTTCAAAAGTGTTGACATAGACATGGTTGCAAACAACAATCTATGTTAGTAATGAGTTAATTTAATTTAGGTACTTTTCTGTATTCATTTTTTTTTTGAAGTTACCAATGTTTTATAATAGATGTCCATACATACTGATTATAGCGTACTTGCGGGTGTCAATTAATACCACTTTATAATGTAGACTCGTTTATTATTAAACTATAAGACATGGGCAATAGCATAGCACTCACATTTTGGTTAGGCTCGGTGAGAGAGAGGATACAGATCACAGATCAGTCATATCAATACACCTAACCTGACCTAACCTAACCTAACCTAACACTGATTCCCATCAGCTTCCGTTTTAGAAACCCTACCTCAGTGATCCACCATAATCATAAAAATTATATCATTAATCATATTGTCAGCAATTAGTTAAAATTATATGAGATTGCTTGAGGAGTTGCAAAGTAGACAAATGTTTTATTTTCCATGTTTATTATACTCTTATTTTTGGATTTTTGTTGGTCCGGCTTACCTTTGACATATTTTGGCCCCTCGTCATTGAGGCCACTCGCCTTCAGTAGTAATAGTACTACTAGTAATTTGTGTTGAAATCTGAGTCGAAGCATGGAAATGAAAAAGTTAGCAAATTGAATCGGACCCCATATAGTCTTCCCAATACGAGCTTGTATGACATATCTTCTTTAAGTACACACACATAACACATATATCATTGGAAGTTACTAAATTAATAATTTTCTCTACTGTTACTTCATTGTTTCTTTTATTCTTTATAGACTTAAAGGAAGAAACAGAAGAACTGAGCAAATGTTTGTCGGTTGATATCACAATTCTGGAATTCAAACAGGACATGATGTTGGTTGAGTACAAGAAAGAATTGGAAGAACAAATTGCAGGGTAAGAATCTAATAAAGTTCTTTATTTCTATACTGTGTACCATTGGAAGGGGTATTCCAGTGCCTTTTTTTACCGACTTCAAAAAATGAGGTTATCAATTTGCCGCATTTATATATATATTTTTTATGTATGTTCACCAATTACTCGAGAACGCCTGAACCGATTGTATTGATTCAAAATGATAACATCGAGTTTGTCCCCAAGATAGTCCCATTTTTGAAATTTTGAAATCAGTTCAGTAGTTTTGAAGAAATCTTGAAAAAAACTGTCTTTTTTCGATTAAGTGGTTTGATTCAAACTAGTAGTCGCTTAGTACTAGTTTGAGTCAAACTGAAGTGGGACATTTATTTCAACTTTAAAAATTCTGAAATAAAATAATAAAAATTGATTTCAAAATTAAAAACTAAAAAATAAACTTGGCTAGCATAAAATCCTATTGATAAATAATAATAAGATGACATGGAAGGTTAAGCAATATATTTCTAAGAGCTTTCCTGCGCCTCTCATTAAAGCAAATAATATTAATCACAATCAAATATAACCTGTCCTAGGCTATATTTGATTGTGATTGTCATTACTAAATTGTCCTCCTTAAGACTTAATTGTCGTCTTGATCGTCTGGATTGTATTGTCTGATTGTAAGACGACAATTAAGCCAATAGTCCTTGTGGGATAAACAACATGAAAGTAAAATGTTAGTAAAATGTCTGTAATTTAAAATTGTCACTAGTAGAACGTCTAAAATGAGAGAATGTCATGTTGTGCAAAGGGTTATGTAATTGCTTGCCAATGCTAAAATGTACATTCGGGGACGATAGCTAAGGCCTCTGAAAAAATAATACGATAAATAACGCATTTTAGTTATCTCTAACCTATAAAAAAAAAAATTTTGAAAACCCCCTAAAAACTTCAAAAAAATTAAATTTCTCTCACGGTCGGGGGACCCCCAACGTATAATATACCCTTTTAGTACTTCTCTTTTAGTGGTCTCCCGACCGAGAGAGAATTTTTATTTTTTTGAAGGTTTTTTTTTGTGTTGGGGGTTTTTAAAATGTTAAAATTTTATTTTTATTTCATCCTTTTTAAATTACACACAAAATTAAAAAAAACCGCATTGCAATCGCTTAATTCGTTTAGGCACTACGAATATTTATGTACAGAAAGACAAAATTTTTTTTGTCACCATTGTGTTTATTTTTGCTGTACCTAAATTTGCCCAGGGTGTACATTATTTTAATCAAAGCGCCACCTTTGTATCTTTTACCGTTTCGGCGGGCAGTTGACCATCTCCATAAATGGCCGGATGGATTTTCATCAAACGTGGCTAAGAACCATCTTGATTAATTTAGCTTTCAATTAAAAAAACCGCATTGAAATCGCTTGATTCGTTTAGTCTCTACGAATATATGTACAGACAGGCAGACAGACAGACATAGGCTTCAAACTTATAACACCCCTCTTTGCGCTGCGTCGGGGGTTAAAAAAGGTTTTTATTTGTTATATTAAAAAATATATATATTACAATTATTAACTTACGTATTGTCTTTGATTTATTATGTATAAAATCAACTCTGTCTACACGTTGTTGGTCTTCCAAATATTAAATAAATAATTAGTGAATGCAATTAGCACATGCTTTTTAAAAATGTAATGGTAAAATACAGGTATAGAGAACAAATGGAACAACGTCGTAAGAAGATGGAGCGTCTGCTCGAATGGCAACGCGACCTCGCTGAAAAGCTCGGCGTCACCATCCAGGAGTTGCAGGAGGTCCCTCTGCCCTCCGAGGAAGAGCTTGACCGGTTGAAGGAGCACCTTGAAGTCTTGCAGGCAGAGAGAGACAAGAGAGCCGAGACATTCTTACACACTCAAGTCGAGATTAAGGATATCATGGGTAAGTTTAAGGTACCTTTTGTTAAGCCCCACGTCCATTAGGCACAGTCGTCTGCTATATATGTCGCAGGATAAAAAAATTAGATACTTAAATAGATTTTTTGCGAATATCCTAGGGTTTTGCAAAGCAACCCGTATTTTTGCAAAAACCCTATCTTTTTTCAGTAAGAAAATAAAATGTCTACATCATTGCCTAATGGTCTGTGTTTTCGCAATATTCCTAGGATTTTTGCGAAAATTCTATTTATTAAATCATCCTACATCTACAACTACCCAGCAGCCTATACCCAGCAGTGGGTGTCATGTGGCTGAGACGACATCTACAACATAATATTTAGTATGAATCAACGTCCATTAACGATGCGCCGAATGGAATCGGATCGCAATCGGCATATTTCTACCTACTTTGATAAAGAGTTGCGCTTCGTCTCATATGAATATGCAGGAAGAAACGCGATTTGATTCAAATCTGCTGTAGTGGATGCCAGGCTTAATTCTATGTCTTTAAAACGATGTCTGTATATTATTTCGATATTGGTGTTAGACAACTTTCGGCTTAAATGTGCCTTGAGTATATGCTATTCAGAGACCATATCTCTGAATAGCATAAAATGCAACAACAGCAACTGTTGTTTCCGTTTTAACTGTAACATCTGTATGTGTATAATATCATGAATAGAAATAGAAATATTGATTTGCTCTTAAACATGGTATGATATAAACAGATCTTAAATAGGTTGTTCAGCATGTTTTGCCAGTTGCATGGCATGCAAAACATTATTTAATTGTTGTAATATAAAAGTAAAAGTGTCATTATAAATTTTAAAATGAACAAATTTCCATAATTCATCTAAGATTAAGCATTAAAATGTCAAATTCATTATTAATATTAAAAAGGATAAGATAATAATTTATTTGTAATTGAAATGTCAATTCAGTTTTAATTTTACATATCCCTTAGTAATTCATATTAGTATTTAAATGTCAAGTTCAATATTCATTTTAACATAGTCAAATAGTAATTTTAAAGCTAAATTTACATATAAAGGATATAACTATTTTAGCAATAAATAATATCTAGAATGCATAATAAATAACTTGAACTTGAACTGAGGTGAAAGTGAAAATCCTTCAAGTGATTTTATAAACAATATTAGTGTCACCCAATTACCATTATTAAAAGCTTATTTTAAAACTTTAAGTTTTGGACATTTTTTCATATCTAGAAGAGTCTGAAAAAGGTGGTAGGCTAAAGCAGACAAATTAAAATTCCGTGTAATATGCCCAATTGAATAAAGAATATTTTAATCATACATTCCTACTTATGTCTAAAAAATTTTAACACTATCACTTACAGAGTTACATATAAAGGATATAACTATTTTAGCAATAAATAATATCTAGAATGAATAATAAATAACTTCAAATTGAACTGAGGTGAAAGTAAAAATCCTTCAAATGATTTTATAATATCTTTAACTTGTCCGTTTCAACAATATTAGTGTCACCCTATTACCAGGTGGTAGGGTTAACACCATAAAAACAGACAAATTAAACATTCGTGTAATATGCCCAATTGAATAAAGAATATTTTAATCATACATTCCTACTTATGTCTTAAAAATGGTAACATTATCACTTACAGAGGCACTAGGAATAAGTCTCAAAAGCATTATTGGAGAGAACCAGAACATTTACTATTATTCAATTCTTACTTTCAGAGAAACTGCAGATCAAACCGCAGAACAAATTCGAACACATCGTGGCCACATCTCTGTCTGTGGACTTCAAGGTGACGGATCTGAACATGGACCGCCTCGCCAAGCTTCAGCAGGACTTGCAGGAGAAGTACGAGCAGACCAACAACAGGGTTATTATTATTATTTATTATTATTTTTGGAGAGGGGACACCAGCAGGGCCGGACGGGTGATCAGTCTCCCTAGTCGGAACCATTTCATCCAGTTCCCCGAAGAAAAAGTCCCCTGAAAAGAGCAGGGGGGGGGGGGGGATTATCGTTCACCCCACCGGCGTCGGACCCTCGAACCTTCCTGTGCGCTTACAGTAACTGTTGAGTTGACTTACCGTCTACTGCTTTAGATCCTCTTCTTTTAGCTTGTCCGCTTCAAAGAGCTCCCAGCGCAGCGATGCATACATTGGGCATTCTGCCATGAAGTGGTAGCTTGTTTCTTCCTTTTCTTCACATTGTGGACAGATTGGGTCCTCTGTCCTTTTGATAATTGAAAGGTGCCTGTTCAGTGGACAATGTCCTGTCAGTACTCCTACTATGTTTCTTATAACAACAGGGTTAATGTTGCCTTATAAAATCAAGGTCAGCCCCTCTAGCCGCTATATCACGCGATATAATATAGCGCATGATGCTGTCTTGCTTACATCCCCAATATGTGAACGAAACAGTGACACGTCATCGTGTTACGTGTGTCGATAAAAACGTCAAAATAAAAATGTGATTGATGCTTAACCGCTCGCTGATGGTTCGTATAGCGGCGTCTCACTCTCTCGCGTTCCTAACTAGGTGCGAGAGTGAGACGCCGCGTGTTGCTATGACGCTAACGCCAAAAACAATTTGGTAGCAATAACAGGAACTAAATGAATGCACATTGTAGTTCATCGTCTGTACCGTAGAGGCCGCACTGTTGATACGTCACGTAAAGCAATTATCGCGCAATTTCTGCTGTCGCGTTGGTTTTGCAAAGATAGGTGTTATCCCCGCCGCTCTTGGTAGTGCTACACACACACAAAATTAACAGAGATATTTTTAAACAAACTGGTAGCAAATTCATTATCCTAAGCCCGAGCGAGACCAAGTTTACGTCGCCGATCTTCCATTGTCAATTACTCGACTCTTTCTTTGACGACCTGTTTGGCGCAGAGGCCGCCTTCTGCGCCAGGGGTCCCGGGTTCGATCCCCGGACAAGACAAATATTTGTGTGCATGAACATGTCTATTTGTCTTGGTCTGGGTGTTTAATATGTATATTATGTATGTATTTACAAAAAAATATATATAAATATGTTTTCCGTTATCTAGTATCCATAACACAAGTTCTTCACGATACTTGATGTGGGCTAGATAATTGGTGTGATTGTATGGAAATATTTATTTATTATTTACTCGACATACAAACGCATTTTTGTTAAGGCGATAGGTAGGGCCATACTGCAAAATAGACCTCTCTTTGAAGGCCTTCTTCTCTTAAACGGATGATCCCAATATTATAAAAAATATATATCATAAATATAATATATTGAACAATAAAATGCAAGTTAATTTTTTTTATAATTACTGTTAGTTTTAACAATAAAAAATCTTAACTTTTCTATAATTTTACCCATAAAATTTCTTACTGCTTCTAAATGCCTAAAGCGATTTTAATGATTCTTTCACCAAATGATAGAACATTTAATGATTTATGAAATGCAAGTTTGTTTTTTTTTTTAAATAATGATTGACGTTTTATTAAATCAATCATACCCTGTAATTTCCACGCGCTGGCCGCGTGGAGACGGGTGGTCAGTCTCTCCCTAGCGTTCGCACGGGGAGGCTGTGTTGCATTTCGGCCCGCTCCGTTCCTTACTTTTGACGTTGTTTTTCGTCAAAAAAATTATAGCGCAGATGGTACACTCGGTACAGTACGTATAGTTCGCAGTTCGGCTGTTGAAAGTTTGCGCTTGGACGTTGATATTAGTGATAGATAAGTGTTGTAAATATTTTGTACACCTACCTACATACAAGTTGGTACTTTGTAAATATTTAGTGATAGTTTTGTTTGCGAGTAAACGCTGAATTAGTAAATGGTAAATTAGTAATTGTAAATAGGTATTAGCTATTATTAACGTTTTGAGAAAATTTGAATAGGTACCTAAGTGTAACACAGGGGCGTGCATTGGTTTTCCAGCGTAGTAGGCATTGTAGATCTAACTAGTAACTTTGCACTTATCCTATCCTGCTACCGAATATTATAAGTTTGAAAGTTTGTGAGGATATTTGGATGGAGGAATGTTTGTTACTACTTCACACAAAAACTACTGAACTGATTAAGATGAAACTTTACAGCCATGTAGCTTATATATCAGAAAAGCACATTGTATGCAAATATTTATAATTATCCTGATATTCCCACGGTAACGGCAACCACGCGGCGAGTGAAACCGAGAGCGGCCGCTAGTCATAAATGATAAGGTTCGTAATATTTAGTAGGAATATTAAAATGCTGACGAGTTTGATTGTTTGAGCACGCTAATCTTCAGAACTACTAGTTCGAATTGAAAATTATTTTTGTGCTGGATAGTCCATTTATCTCGGAAGGTAATAAGATATTTAATATCACGTTAAGATTAATAAGAGCAGAGCACTAATGTAAAACGTTACAGAAACGGGGAAAAAATATTAGTTTTGGGAGCTTCCGTTGCGGACGGTGTGTAAACTTTTAAAGTTATGTAAAAATCATGTAAAAACACAACATATTCTAAAAAAAGGTCCGCGACAGCATATGTCTATGTTTTATGGTTAACTCACTATAACCATTTTTAAGATAATAAAATTCGTCCTAAAGTAATGTATTATTTGAGAAGCTGTTTTCATAAACATGATATTAATCCTTATCTAAATAAATACGTTAATCATCACAAGTATTTAATTTTGAACAAAATTGTCCTTTACATCATTAAATTTTAATTAATATCTTAGGAAATATGATAGTTTTAAAAGCGCTCTTTGGTATCGGATAGTTGCGCGGGCGCGCGGCGCGAGGCGCCTGGCCCCGTCCGATTGCTCAAGGTCGTTCGGCCAAATAATCGCCTTAAATAATACAATTACTTTTCAAAATCATGAAGACAAAACAACCATAATTTTTCCCGCGTTAAAGTGTTAATTTGTTTTTTTTTTCAATAAACAGCTTATTTCACTTATTTGCGAGCCAGTTCGAAATTTAAACCTTTGATAAGTTACCTCCTTGGTTGCCATGATTCGGAGTAAAAGATCGTTCCATTTTTAAATTACACGACAGATATTTGTTTACTATGTAATTTTTTTGGCCGCTAACGCCCGAAATTAATAACCCATCTGTAGATATAGATTGGGCTATCTGAGATAGGGTATTTTTGTTATATGACCAAAATAACGACGGTTGCTAGCCAACGAACCCAGTATCCTTGGCAACAATCTCAGATAACCCAATCCATATCTACGGCTAGATTATTAATTTCGAGCGTTAACCACGACAGATATGGATTTTCATATAACTTTTTCCGGCCGCTGCTCGCATGTATTTGGCCAGTACAGCAATTTCAATTTGTCTCGGAGAAGGTTGTCAAAATAATGCTCAAATTTCCATGCATGTTCGAGAAAATTGAATTTTGTGAATCGGCGTTACGCAGCGGAAGATCGGCTACGTTGGTGACTTCACCCATTAACTAAGATATAATATAGATTATGAGCAAAGTTAGATACACTCAAATAAATAAAGAACCACCTGTACCACTACTTCACACCAATACCTCCATTTCACACAGGTACTAGAACTTCGAGAGCGTCTGACCAAGCTATGGGAGTGTTTAGACGAAGATCTCGTGTACCGCGAGAATTTCCTGCGCGCGCATACGGGATGCCATCCGCACACTGAGGCCGCGCTGAAGGAGGAGATCAAGAGATGCGACCAGATCAAACGGGAAAAGATACAGGTATTTTGATTGGTGGTAGGACTTGTTGTAAGTCCGCCTGGCTAGCCACCACCATCTTATCTAAGTCTGACGCTATACCCACAATGTTTTCAGCATTGTTGCGTTCTGGCAGCTAGAGATAAGATAGCCAGTTCCTCAATAATTGAGGATTCCGGGAGAGGCTCGCTTCCATCTTCAGCCTTATCAATACTTAACATCAGGTATGATGAAGGCTAAGAGTCTCCCCATCAGCAAAAATAGTTATTTGTTATGCAAGGCTGAAAGTTGGTTATTTAGCGGCGAGTTACCTCTATTGAAATCTGAGCAAGTGAAGGATTCTAGGATTGAACCACGAGCGTAGCGAGTGCTTCAAAGATTGTATCCTGAGCGAAGCGAGGATTTCAAAGGTACAAGACGCTAAAAACTTTTCTGCTGAGTGCAACACACAATTTTTCACCTCACAACAGCGAGGAACATTTTATGGTTGTTTCCGCGGTCAACTTCCGGTAAAAAATTCTTTAAACATAAAGTTTAATCTAAATATAACTTATTCTCGTTGTTTTAATGATATCAAAAACTAAAATAATAAAAAAGGGAGTATTATAGTCAATTCAAATTTATTTAAAGTAGGAATATATTATTACTTATTAATAAGAATAAAAACGATTCCGTAAATGTTGACACTGACATGAGGTACAAGACAAAGGCAATTTAAAAATAAAGATTTATGTCACAGTCCGAAATCCCATTATAGGTTGTGAAATCTCACCCAGCCTAATATAAAATTCTTATAACAAATAGTTTAATCTTATAGTTATTGTTTTTATGATTCAATGAACTAAAATAATATAATTAAACCAAAACGGAGTATTATAATTAATTTAAAGCTATTTAAAATAAGAATCAAATATAACAAAAAAGTCAATAGTGCGATTCGGAACGCATTATTTAGGTATTAAAATAAAAAAGTACTTTGCCGCGCTAGGCCGCAAAAAGCGATTTTCTACGCCTAAACTGATTGACAAAATAAAACCTTTTCAGAGCGTGTGAGGTGAAAAATATATTTACCTACTGGTGTTAAAGATGTAGGGTCTGGGCAGAGACTATGTTCTTGTGTTCTATGAGAAATATCTGCATGCGTACTTCAGGTACAGTCGGGGAAATTCCCGGTTAACCATTAGAGATTTTTAGCTTGTTTTATTTTAAAAAGTAATCGGTCTAAAGAGAACGCATTTATATCACAACTTATAGAATATTAATAGGAATTTAATTTGAATAATAAACTATTTCTTTAACCTTAGTTCTTTCCGAGAAAACATTTCCCAAAAAAACTACTGGTCAACCGGGATCATCTCTCGCGATTCGGCCATTATAACCACACGGTTGGTATGGCCATGGGAGGTGGTGGGTTATGGTCAAGCGGGAAGTTCTCCGATTGTACAATGCTTCGGAAAAGGCAGGTAACTGGTACACCCAGTACTAAACATACCTTAAAATTGTGCGCTAAGAAATTTGATGCTATTTATATACTCTATCTAAAATGTTTCGTATTAAAAAATCAATCTATTGCACTATTTAAAGCTAGAGTGAATAGGGTTCTTCTAGGCAAGCTCGCTCCACCTACGGCCTCTTAATCTTTGATCCAGAATGAGGCCAAGAGTAAGCCTATTTAAAATAAATAAAAAAAATATATTTGTAATCTTGATTGAATTTAAACCATACAAAAATATAATCAAAAACAAAGCATACAAAAGTACAAAAGTGAGATCTACCTAGGCGTTTCTCCCGCTGACGTAGGTAGATCTCACTTCTTTCTACATGTTTTATAAATGTCCTACTTCTATGGTCATTTTACATTCCCCTGTCAAGTTATTATGTTTGAATCACATCAGTCTGCACGCTATCGCCTTTAGCCGTCGCCCTCTCCTTTTCTGTCGGGCCGGATGTGACGGACAGGACCGCCATTAGCTAGAGCGAGAAATACTGACGGAATGCAGTAGCCTGCTGCTGCACCATGCGATAGCGTTCAATTCGCGTAAATCTTTTGAGCGACAGAAAAGGATAGGACGACGGAAAAGGCAATAGCGTGCTATGCACAGGCCTATATCGAGATAAACGGTAAAAGTGAACCTTGCGTGTAAAGTTTGATCCACGGTTAAAATTTTCCGACCTAAGTCAGTCGTTTTGAGACCTTTGCCATGAAACACGCGTCAGAAACAAAATTTCTTGCAAGAGCTCGTCAATAAGATTTCCCATCACTTAAATTATTACATCACTTAAAATATTTGTACATGTACTGCAAATCTTATGAATAAATAAATTATTTATTATTATTATTATTATTATTATTAAATGTCGCTCGTGATTTCATCGTGTACGAAAAATTCGACACGCTAGGTTCTCGTACAGTTTCAAGCGCTCTTTTCGTCTATCTCGATATAGATCTGTAGTGCTATGATATTATGGTGCCATATGCGATTTGACGACCTGTTTGGCGCAGGGGTACTAACCCCACCTACTGCGCCAGAGTTCCCGGGTTCGATCCCCGAACAAGACAAATATTTGTGTGCATGAACATGTCTATTTGTCCTGGTCTGGGTGTTTAATATGTATATTATGTATGTATTTACAAAAAAAAAGTATATAAGTATGTTTATCCGTTATCTAGTATCCATAACACAAGTTCTTCGTGATACTTAACGTGGGCTAGATAATTGGTGTGATTGTATGGAAATATTTATTCATATTTATTTATTTATTTATATGCTAGGCGGAGACTATTTTGATGCTTCTATTTTTTTTAACAAATTATGTTCCTATGATAATGATAACTGATAACAAGAAAATGATTTGTTTTGTGTGTATCAAATAAAAATTTTTCTATTCTATTCTATTCTAGATACGGTCCAACCGTTTAATATATGAATTAAATTATTTATCCAGGTTTTCGTAGCAAACATTCGCACCAAGATAAAGTTGATGTGGGACAACGTGATGTACTCGAGCCGCGAGCGCGACGAGTTCTTGCACTACTTCCAGGACATATTCACGGAGGACACGCTGACGTTACACGAACTGCACCTGGAGAAGATCACCAAGTTCTACAATGATAACAAGTTAGTGTTCTGTAATTCTATATAGTCTTTTTCTATGTTTTTCATAAATATTTGGTTTTGATTTTTGAAACGAACCTGTTAATTTGGCTCGCAGTCCCACCAAAACGGTACCGACGGAAGATCAGCGCTGGCCAAAAGCCATGCATTATACTGAGTCGGGACCGTTTTGGGACTTTTATGTGTTTTAATTTTTATTCATATGTACTGTCTTTTGTTTGTCCCAAATAAACTTACTTTTCTTTCTTTCTAATTCAATGCTTATGATTTCTATAATAGGTACTAAATATACTACATAATATAGTGACAACAAAAGATGAGAATGTTTGCGCATTGCGTCCGATCTGAATACGAGAATGGTCGGTCCGAAGTCACAGTAGTGCATTTGAATACATTAGATTTATTTCGGATCCTGTCATCCGATTTCACTCCGTCAACTCACATCAAAGTGCTGCTTGCGTGCTAGTGGATCAGAGGCAGTGCGCAAACACTCCTATACTTACCTCTTCCACGGAGTCCCAAATAAGGTTCTATAATTTAAGTTAATGGTTTGACGAAAATCGCACGACCATCGAAATACGAAGACGCTCTGGAAAATATATGAGAAACTTGCCAGAAAAATGCCTCCTTGCTCTAGACAAAACGCTTTTACCAGCAACAGAGTATGTTAACATGCCCAATTTTTCAGGCAAATCTTCGAACTGGTGATGACTCGCAAGAACCTTTGGGCCAAAATGACAGAACTGGAAGCGCGCGCCACGGAGCCCGGCCGCTACCACAACCGCGGCGGGCAGCTGCTGCGGGAAGAGAAGGAGAGGAAGGCTATCGCTAGCAATGTGAGTGATAGAGATAGAAATAATAATAATAACCAGAAGCGGCACGGAGCCCGGCCGCTACCACAACCGCGGCGGGCAGCTGCTGCGGGAAGAGAAGGAGAGGAAGGCTATCGCTAGCAATGTGAGTGATAGAGATAGAAATAATAATAATAACCAGAAGCGGCACGGAGCCCGGCCGCTACCACAACCGCGGCGGGCAGCTGCTGCGGGAAGAGAAGGAGAGGAAGGCTATCGCTAGCAATGTGAGTGATAGAGATAGATATAATAATAATAACCAGAAGCGGCACGGAGCCCGGCCGCTACCACAACCGCGGCGGGCAGCTGCTGCGGGAAGAGAAGGAGAGGAAGGCTATCGCTAGCAATGTGAGTGATAGAGATAGATATAATAATAATAACCAGAAGCGGCACGGAGCCCGGCCGCTACCACAACCGCGGCGGGCAGCTGCTGCGGGAAGAGAAGGAGAGGAAGGCTATCGCTAGCAATGTGAGTGATAGAGATATATATAATAATAATAACCAGAAGCGCCACGGAGCCCGGCCGCTACCACAACCGCGGCGGGCAGCTGCTGCGGGAAGAGAAGGAGAGGAAGGCTATCGCTAGCAATGTGAGTGATAGAGATAGATATAATAATAATAACCAGAAGCGCCACGGAGCCCGGCCGCTACCACAACCGCGGCGGGCAGCTGCTGCGGGAAGAGAAGGAGAGGAAGGCTATCGCTAGCAATGTGAGTGATAGAGATAGATATAATAATAATAACCAGAAGCGCCACGGAGCCCGGCCGCTACCACAACCGCGGCGGGCAGCTGCTGAGGGAAGAGAAGGAGAGGAAAGCTATCGCTAGCAATGTGAGTGATAGAGATAGATTTATAACTTCATCCATCATCAGTAATTTGAATATGAATGATGGGGCACTGGCCTTCCTTATCCATGAGTTTTAAAACGACTGCGAATACAGCTTTATGGAATTCCGTCATCCACTGTCACTACTGCACTGCAATCTCTTGGTACAATCAACAGCTGGTCAGGCTAAACAAAAAGTGTCAAATTTCTCCAATCAACTTTGAACTTAAAAAACTTGTTGAGTTTGTAATTGTTTGAAGAAACTTGTTCATTTTAGTATAAACCATCAAATTATATTTTAGTATTTCATTAATACGAAGGTACTATTTTCAGTTACCGAAAATTGAGGCCCAGCTTCGGGATTTGGTGACGGAGTATGAGGCCAAGACGGGGAACATATTCACTGTGGACGGCAGACCGCTGCTGCAAATGATCGAGGAGGACTGGGAGAATAGGAAAGCTGTAAGTCAATACTCTTTTAGCGTTGTATTATTTAAAATTAGGTGGATTGGATTTCGCTCTTATTTAGGTTTTATAGCTAGTAGAAGATCGTGTTTCGACATCGTATCACTGAAAACTACACTTCGATAAATGATAAATGATATTTTATTTGCAAGATACAGATACATGAAGGATACTCGATACATCGAGTAGACCCAAAACTATTGGTTATTCGCTGTGCCGAGAAGCGATTTATATGCTGAGACACAGAGGACGCAGCATAGCTTAGTTCAAATATTACAGTTAGGTTGAGACATTCGTGGCCTAAAATAGAATAGACTTGTTGGTTTTGACGAGTAAAATGAGTTAAATACTACATCGACGTTTGGAACAGAACAAGGCCTCTACCGCGCAAGCGGCTTCATTTGACAGATGGATGTGAAACATTTGCTGCTTCTTTTTGACACAAATAAAAACTTACCAAAGACTAATATGTCACATCAAATGAATTCGATGTCGATGCCGACGACACTTCCGCGGTAGGGGCCCAGACACATGCTTGCGTCGCACGAGTCTACGCCGCAGCAATAGTTATTTATTCACAAGAAATACACACTCTTTTGCACAAAACGTTCATGCATTCAAAAATCGGCTTCACTCTGTGTATCAGCGCTAAGCCTCACAGAATATGTAGTTTAAAGAAGAGACATTCATTGCGATAGGGTACATGCACTTTTGATAGCTGCTTTTTACACAGTAATAGGACCCATTGTTGTGTATGTCCTATGAAATATGAATCTCCCTGTTTATCCAGGAGCGCCACAACAAGCTGTCGGCTCGCAAGCAGGCGTTGACGCCGCAAGCGGCCGTACTGCGATCGCTGGCCATTTCTCCACTCGGCAAGAGGAACCGCACTGCTGCCGGCCTAGCTGCCACCGCCGAGAAGAACAGGTAACAATTGCTATCAATTAAATCTTAGATCAGCGACTTTTGGTCGGTTTCTGAATTGAAAATTTCAGCTTACCACTTTAATAACTTTTTGAGGGCCCCTTGGTCCATTAAAGTTAAGGGTTAAGTAGGTACTAATTTAATTTTAATTAATTACAAGTACTTGAGCATGCGGTATTTGCCTTTAAGTGTTTGATCACTTAGATAGTATTGTTAGCCAGTAATATAAATATTGATGTGTACAGACGTTGGCGAATCGAATAAATAAAATATACTTACAGTATATTTTCGAACCTCTTCGCGCTCAAGAGATCTGCCATATCCACTGTTAACTTTAATAAATTAGTGAAATATATGTAATGATGATTCCATGAGTGGAATTTAGACATCTCTTATGCTGGGCTGGTAAATGAAAAACTAATATGAGCGATAGGCGAAGGGCTGGCAACCTGTCGCTATTGTTTCCAGATAACATCTTAGGTTAGACCCGACTGTCTGGAAGAGATCGCTTTAAGCGATAAAACCGCACTTATAACGCTTCTATTCATTAATAACAATGTAATATAAATAATGTGTACATGGTGTTATAATGAAGAGTTATTGTATTGTATTGTATTGTGTAATGCCAAACGACGCGTCGTTGAAGTGTGGCCATTTATTATAAACTAGAGGCCGGGCGCGGTTTCACCCGCGTGGTTCCCGTTTCCGTGGAAATTTTGGGATCATTTATAGCCTATGTTACTACTAGGGGGCTAAGGATTCTCTATACCGAATTTCGTCAAAATCGGTCCAGTACTTTTTGAGTTTATTCGATACATACAAAAATACAAATCTTTCCTCTTTATAATATTATATAGTATAGACTAGCGGACGCCACGGTTTCACCCACAGTTACCGTTCCCGTGGGAATATCGGGATAAAAAATATCCTATGTATCTTGCCTATCTACTTCTGTGTTCCAAATTTCATCCAAATCCGTTCAGTAGCTTTTGTGTGAAAGTATCAAACATCCAAACAAACTTTCACATTTATAATGTAAGTAGGATTAAAATAAGATGTTAACTCCATAGGCCGCCTACTAAGGCTGTGACTATATTTATTGTGTATATCTCCAGGAGGTATTAGTTATACATAAAGCATTGACATTAAAATAGGACGTTGACTCCATAGGCCGCCCACCAAGCGACAGCTGATGACGGGCAGCGCGACCAAGGCTGTGACTACGTTTTCCAACAACCTCTCTGCGCTCAAGAGATCTGCCATATCCACTGTTAAAAGGTGAGTTATTTATAATGTACCCTAAGCTAAGCTAATGTGTCAGCCCCTAAGTGCTTTTTTATGTTGACTCAAATGCCAGCTGTGATTTCGGCTCAATAGCCTACCTACATCAAGGATTGGGTTATCAAATGCAACCAATGGAGAAGTTTCCTGATGTTGAAAACATTACTGAAATAGAAAAATATTGGAAAAAAATAACTCGGCCTCAAGTGAATTCTCAGATGGGACTCGAACCCACGACCTTTGGAAATCCGGTCCAATGCTCTAACCACTAAGCTGAGACTAAGACTAAGTAAATTCACTTGTGGCCGAGTTAATATTTTTCTATTTAAAATTTATCATAAGTATAAAAATTGCATTGAAAAATGCAAAATTCCAAAAATCATAAATTACTGAATGGGTTTTAAATATAGATCAAAAGACAATGATTTTTTTATAAATCCATAATTAAATAGCTGAGAAATAAATTATTTAAATAACATATTTTGCGCAGAATTGACTGTCGCCTTAATCAAGGATTGGGTTATCAAATGCAACCAATGGAGAAGTTTCCTGATGTTGAAAACATTACTAAATGGGTTTAAAATATAGATCAAAACTAATAAGACAATGTTTTTTTTAAAATCCATAATGAAATGGCTGAGAAATAAATTATTTGAATTTCATATTTTGTAATTCAATTAATTTATTGTCGCAGCCCTAAAGGCCCCATAACCTCTCTATTTGTAGATATATTTTCATGATCTTTCAGACTTATGTTTAATTTTACTTTCATTTTCAAATTTGATTATTTAATAGAAAAATGGAATCTTCTCCATTATCCAGTGATTCCTATTTCATTAATAAAAAGGCTCATAAGTGTGACATATTTAATCGCTACTTCTTTCAATTTAAATATACTCCAATCAATCGTATAAAACAATACCTATTATGTTTGTTGCTAAGTAGGAAAACTTGAAGTGTTACTTTACTACTACCCCTATATATAATTAAAAAAATAAATTATTATATTTTTCATTCCTTCATAATTACAGTGCTCGCTTGTGAAACGAAGTGAGAACAATTACGAGGCAAGTTGTGCTTGATTAGTGACAGTAGTGAAATTAATTGTTGATCGTTATATCGCTAGAGGGAATGAGAAATATACTGCTTTGTAGCTTACGCAATTGGTAGATTGTACTGGTATCGGCTATTAGTTTTTATACTGTTGTGCGTAATGCAGTCTGTGATTTATGTAAGATGGCTTACGGCCGGTTTCAATAATATATGCCTAACAAGAGATAGGCCTATCTTGGTTACGTTACTTAGCAACCACTGTTATTTTAGGTTATTTTGGACTGATTAACAAAATATCTAGGCAACAAAGCTCTAGTAAGCCTATCTCTTACTGAGGATAGGTTATTGAAGCAACTAACGGTCGCTCATTTAGTTTGTGAGGTAGTCTGTTGTTTTGGTCTGTAGTCCGCCGTATTTAGTTATTTCCCTGTAGCTTATATATTTTTATTTTAAAACCAGTTTCTGGAGTAGTGTTAAATTAGTGCACATAATATAATCATCAAGAAGTCTCTTATTAAATTGCGACAATAGTTGTTTATCGGACAGTTTCAATAACCTAACCTCCCCTGTAAGATTTAGCTTAATTATGTATAATAAAATATACTTAAATACAAAGTATTAAGGTTGAAATTCCCTTTCAGGCGCATAAGCGGGAGGTTAGCGACGCGGGCAGTGGCGGAAGGCAAAGGGGAAAATGCTAAGAGAAAACTCGACTATGGCGATGTACGCAAAACTCCTAAAGTCAATGGCAGCATTCTCAAACACAAGCGTACGGTAAGTTTTAGAATAGAATAGAATAGAATAATTTTAATTGCATTTGACGGTGTTACATTACAGTTGTTATTCTTAATAATGCGCCTCTCATTCAGCCAACAACGGTGGCATGCAAATTATAATTAAATTAAAAAAATAAACATTAATTTAAAAGGTGACTATATAAATTCTTAACATGTCAAATTGCGAATAATTAAAATTTATCAAAACATTATGGATGTCAAACTATGGATGCAAGTCATGTACATTAACAAAAATAAAAAGAAGAAAAATAAATATAAATATGTCAAAAAAAAAGGCGCAAATTATAAATAGTCAACCATTAACATTAAAAATAACATTCGTAAATCTCGAAAGGAAGTCAAACGCGTTTGTTTAATGGTATATTGATATTGATTGTGATTTCTTAATTGGTTTGTATAAACAAAAACTGTAAAAAAAACTGCAAGTTGTTGTGTATTATTCTAGTACAATCGGGGAATTTCCCAGTCGACTAGTAGAGCGACCAAAACATGTGTCAATTTTGACTTGGTGTCTTTCCTAGATTTTGTTGTACGTGCGCTATTCACCGAGCTAAAGGTTTTATTTTGAAGTCCAATAGCGAGTGCAAGTGACTTTCACAACTTGCAGTTCATCAAATGAACTGATTTTCATTATTCACCCCTGGTCCCCTACCGCGCAAGTGTCATCGACATCGACTTCATTTGTGTCAAAAAGAAGCAGCAATGTGTCGCATCCATCTGTCAAATGAAGCAGATTACGATGCCGACGCCACTTGCGCAGTCCGGCCCCTGCTCCTACCGTTCATATAGACTGCTACAATTTCACACTTTCGGTGTGAAATCGCAGATTATTTTGTTTCATTGTTCAATCAATGCGAAACTAGTTACGTTTCATTACGCTGTTAAGTTCAGGACGACGAAAAATGAAAATCATACGACAAAGTAATATCATTCATCATAATTCATATTTACTAAGAGCAAACAGTAGCAAGTGTGAAATTAGCCACTGTTGAACAAAAATCACAGCCTGTGAAATTCCACAAGTGAAATGATATAAAAATCTATAATTTCCTTGAATGAAAATGAATAACAATGATTTCCATGTCTACTTGACAGTGTCGGGCCCAGTGTGCGGTAGCACTGATATCTTTCTCTTTTCTTCGTCGTCTCAGCCACATAATACCCACTGCTGAGTATAGGCCTCCTCCAAAAGGGGACTGCTCGTCCCCTGAAGGCTGAGGGTCCATATTCGGTTGCATAAAACATATTTAAGAGCTGCATAACGTTTTTTAGCATACTCATCATTTCGCAAAACGTTCATACAGAATAAATCATAACGCATACTTTTTTCCCCATAACCTCTTTTGTAATAATGATATTTCAGTAAGTATATATTTTTTCGCATAAATGTTTTAACCATAATGATTACTAATCATAACATTCATTAGAATATCAATCTTTATCACAAAATATATTTCAAATACTTTAATGTTAAAAGTATACAATGCATACATGTATGTATTTACAAAAAAAAAGTATATAAGTATGTTTACCCGTTATCTAATATCCATAACACAAGTTCTTGATGAAACTTAACTTGGGCTAGATAATTGGTGTGTTGTATGCAATTATTTATTTATTTATTTATACATGCAATGCATGCAAGCAAGCAAGCATGGAATCAAGATTGCAAACAAACATACAAGCAAGCATACATACATCATACATCATCAGCCTGTGGACGCCCACTGCTGGACATAGGCCTCTCCTAGCTCATGCCTATTGTGGCGCTCATAGGAGGCTATTAGCCTACGGCTACCACGCTGGCCAGATGGGTTGGTAGAGGGTTTGTTTCAAGTTTTCCTTCTCTCGCACAGGTGTTCAACGCGACGGGCCTCTTAGTCGACTCTTACGACATCCCAGGCATGTAAGGGAGTGGTGACACTTGTATTCTTAGGCCGTCACCACACGACACCACAAGCAAGCATGCATGCAAGCAAACAAGCATGCAAAAAATTCATTCATTTATTCAGACGTCGAACCTCTTTCACAGCTAGATATTTTTTTTATTACTTTTTATTTATTTATTTGCATTAACTTGTTACTAAACTATTTATATTTTATTTAATCTTGTAAGTCATTCATAATCCTACTGGTTTATAAGTCTTCCGCGCAATCCTTTCCCTCCCAATATATATATTTTAAGACTTTATATATATATTTAAGTGCGTCATTTTCACCATTTCCCGCCCACCCATCAATAGGGTGAGGGCTGAAAATCGATGTTTCGCTCATCCCACGAGCGAAAATACCACATCGAGTCTAGACCCTGTTTTGCTGCTGCACATAGAGGCATCCGCACTACGTCTGACGAAGTGATTATAGAAATATGTTACCTATTTATAAGATGTCTAAAATACCAGATGTATCTATGTGTGTTGCAACAAAATAAACAATTTTCTATTTTATTCTATTCACAGTAAGCATGCAAGCAAACAAGCATGCATGCATACATATGGTAAATACACGTCTTCGGCGCTGAGGGAAGTGCAGCCCCTACGCCCTTGCGTATCAAAACATAGACACCGCGATCGGCTATGCAGCTTCGGCTTGCTCAGCCTCAGCCGCTCCGCCTCTCTCGGTGACTGTGTTTTGCTACGGCGGGCAGCCCCTGCCCGCCGTAGCTCTCCCTCCGCGCCTCCGGGCTCTAAATTGCACTCTAGTATTGGGCATACAAGTACCACAGAAGGTGACCACGGCAGATCGGAATCGGGACCTAATTCCCTACCAAACAATCTATTTTTAAAATAAGTTTTAACTCTGAAATTGTTGATCAGAGAGACAATATAGTAATGGATAAGTCCATTATGCAATTCGTAGTTTATGATAAATTGCCTTTAGACATATAACAATTATGCCCTTTAATGTTATGTTCATTAAAATTATGTTAAAGGAAATTAGAGTAAGTAAGAATTATGCTGATGAAACCATTCTGCGTTCATAAAACTATGTTTATCATAATTAATGCGACCGAAAGGGCACCCGAAGGCTGAGTCCCTTAGTCGTCTTTTACGACACCAACGGGATGAGAGGGGGTAGTGCTATTCTAAGCCGACACTACACAGCTTTCCCTACATCTCTTTTCCTAAATTTCCTCAATCCCGACCTTGTTGTTGATTGATACACTTTGTACTTAGTCTGTGGGCAAGCGGCGCAGCAGCGGGCGGCGATCCATGGGCACTCGTTCCACCGCGTCGCACGAAGAAGCGCCCCGCGACCCGCTCATGGAAACTACTCTGCTCACCACCTACACTGACTTCAAGGTGAGGGCTGCTTGTTTTGCTCTGATTGTATTTGCAATCAGTTGAACTTTTAGCAATTGGTATATGTGTAAAAAGATAGTCATTGCGGGTGAACACACAGAGACTTTCTACTTCAGCATCTTAGAGCATTACTTTTGAATTGGTTTCTTTAAATATTTACATCATAGTTATTGTTCTGAAAATTAAAAATAATTTCAATTACAACTTCATTATTATATTTGTCAACTTTTTTTTTATATGAACGACGGTGAGTCTCTTAGCCTTCATCATACCTGATGTTAAGTATTGATAAGGCTGAAGATGGAAGCGAGCCTCTCCCGGAATCCTCAGGCCACTGAGGAACTGGCTATCTTATCTCAAACTGGCGGAACACAACAATGCTGAAAACGTTGTTATGGCGTCAGGCTTAGATGATGGTAGCTAGCCAGGCGGACTTACAACAAGTCCTACCACCAACCAAACCGAATACAATATTTACCCCCGCTGGGAATCGAACCCTGGACCCCTGGGGCTGATACCGGTGGTTATACCACTAGACCACAGAGGCGGTTGGCGGAACTTAGCGTAAAGATAATCTAAAGTGTATAAAGATTATCTATAGTCTTTATTTCTCCTACCAGGATGGCATCAACGAGAAGCAGATCAGCCGCAGCTCGATGGCAAACACCAAACCTCCAGAAATGGTATTACCCACAATCGTCTACCCAACCATCGAGGAAAACAACACACCGACTACCCCAAAAAAAACGCCGAAATTCCCAACTCCCCTAACCCCAAAAATGGGTAAAGAGAACGTACAACAAGGCCACGTGCCTGGAACACCTAAAAGTATACTTTTTACTCCTACGAGACTTACCAGATCAGCTTTGAAGTTGAATAACAATGGCTTTGCGACCCCTCGAGCGCCACTCAGTGCCACTAAAACAAATCTTCAAAGACAAAACACAGTCGGCAGTTTGACATTTAAGACCACGCCCAATAATGTCAGTCGTTCAAAGTCGCATACGCATTTAGCACGCGTCAAGAATTTACCCCCACTCATCTGAAGACTGTAAGTTCACATAATTTTATATAGTTTTGTTATATACTACATAAACATCAAGTGGCTGGAAATCTTTCATCCCTATTTTCAGGTGATTAAGAGTTATTTTTGGAGACTCTTTTGTAAAAATATTTTTACTCAATTTGAACTCCGATTATAATGTTTTTTGAAATTGTTTGAGTCTATATAATAAAGTTGGAAAAAGACTCGTTGTTAAAGTTTGACTACTGTAGCTAATGAAGTGAAAAAAAAACTTGTCAATGTTTTTGGCCGAAAGGAAGTCCTTTTAGTTAGCAGAAACACCTATAGATACAAGTTGCATAAGTTCTAACAGAGTAGTAGTAGTAGACATCACATGAATGCTTCAATTAAGGCATGTTTAATATATTATTATGTGAATTTTGTGATATAATATAGGCAATAGCTACATTAATGGAGATGATGTGATTGATGCTGACAAATATTGCTTCAAAATTATATAATTATTACAATTACAATATTTTATAATTTGTATGTTCAATTAATCTTAATGTATGACATTTGATATTATAATGAAACAGTTTTAAGTAATGTATATTTGAATCTCTTATTCCTTTTTTTATAAAGCTTAGAGTTTACGTGGTTTTGTTTGTTAATGGATTGCGTTATTATGAGTATTTAGTTCGTGTAGTTTGGTAGGTTTATTATAACTGAATATTATTAATTTTTGAGAGTATCGGAATATTGTTTCGTTTTAGATTAGTTTTGATCGCTGCACAGTATGATTTGATCCTCAAAAATGGACATCGTTTTTTTATTTCAAAATTCTAAATCATTAGAAATGCATGACTAAAACTAATAATATCGAAATAAATGGTCTTAGATTTATTTTGATTGAACAAATATGTAGATAATTGATAAATGATGTTTAAATATCTTTTATGGTTTTTGGTTTATTTTAAATTTTCGGAAAAACCGGTTAAAAATTACTCAATTTTCAAAAATTATTTTCTCAAATACTACTCATTTGTGACACGTGGGAGTTTAAGTCATGCATTTCTTATGATTTAGAATATTAAATTTTGAAATAAAAAGATAATGTCCATTTTTGAGTCTTCAAATCATGCTGTGCGCTGGACTTTTAGTTGTTATGGCTTTTTACGACCACGTTGATCGTGAAAATATGCATCAGAGATACTTTGAAAGAACTTCATTAAAGCCACTGTTTTGTGAAACGAAAAAATGCTTTAGACAATGTTTTGTTAGCAAGTTTGTTAGACATTGTATTCAAAGAACGATTAAGTGGAGGGAGATTATACTTTTTGTCTATTAAAGAAAGCTTTTGAACTTAAAATCACAAAGGCACTGGCAGCTACTGTTCACTTTCATTGTCACTTGTACTTAATAGAAATCAGTATTCAGAAAGTAAGAACATGAACCATCTTACTAACCCGGCGACGTATAAAGGTGCACGTTGCTATTTGATAACTGTCACTAACATAGTTTTAATTATCTTAAATCGTAAATTATGATTGTAATATATTTGCATAGTTTAAAACAAAGAGTTTTATTTATTATCATGGCCATATGGATCAGTGTCCAACTGTCAGCTAGAGCTAAAACAAATATTTATTTAGTAGAAATACAATTTATAAAATGTCGATATATTTTGATTTCGAAGTCGGACCGAGTGGTAGAAGATTCAGAAAAGCAGTAGACGGTGATAAATATGATATTAATTTGTTTATCGACAGTGAATACGAGAAATTATTTGGAAACATTGATATAGGTCGGCTGATGTAAGTCAATACTTTATTATTGTCAGAGACATGACACTAATATTTTTTTACTAATAAAACTTCAGTCCTCTATGATACTAAAGTACTTTTTTCGGAGAGATTTTGTGTACATTTTGCACATGCTTGTTGTGTGGTAAAGGCATGATCATATTTCATGTAGTGACGTGAGGAGAGTTTAGAAAATAAAAGTTAGAGTCGGTAAACTTGATTGCAAAATTCACATAATTTTTTGCTTATTCTTAAAAACATAGAATTGCGAATGCAATGATGTTGCTAAATATTAAATTGTAATGAACGAAACAGAGTGTCAATTCTAGAAACGTTAACAATCAATGATCATATTTCATGTAGTGACGTGAGGAGAGTTTAGAAAATAAAAGTTAGAGTCGGTAAACTTGATTGCAAAATTCACATAATTTTTTGCTTATTCTTAAAAACATAGAATTGCGAATGCAATGATGTTGCTAAATATTAAATTGTAATGAACGAAACAGAGTGTCAATTCTAGAAACGTTAACAATCAAAGCCCTATCGCTTTGTTTCTTAATCGACAAAGCGATGGTTTTAGAAAAAGATTATAGTTTGCCAATCTCGTACTAAGGGTACAGGTTAACAGCATTAACCGTATAACATAACTATCTAAGATGCAGTAGCACTAATATGTATGTATGACTAGCATAGACCTTACTTTGGCTACACTGGATTACTTATTTAATTATTTATTAATTAAATAGCGAAAAAAGAGAAAATGAAACTACGATCCTAAATATTATTGGTGTCCACTAATTAACCCAATTTCCAATAGTCTATGTAACCCCATTTGAGAACAATCTTGAAAAAAACGTATTTTTAAGGGGTCATTTCGATCATTTCGAAAAGAAAAGTGTCGAGGCAAAATCATAAAATCGTGTTTCTGAAACGATACAAATCTAGATAAAGGCATGAAGAAATATATTATTATATCTTATTACCAGATTTGTAACGTCTCTAACCGTATATCAAATAATACCAAAAAATGACGTACCTTTCGATATAGCGTGTTAATTTCAGTGAAGTAGCAACGCTATCTATCTGCATGATAAACGCCGAGAAGGAGGTAGTGGGATTCTTGGTGTTGGACGACCGCCCTTGCATACCGAGCGTGGACCCTGCCGACTGGGAGATCTGGATCAGGAATATGTTCCAGTTAGTAGTCTGTGTGCTTAGTGCGATTTTTTTTCTCTTCACGGTCGATAGTAGTCGTTAGGTTTTAGTATGGCGTTGGTGTAGTCCGTGGTGTAATCCGCTAGATGGCGGGCCTCTGATTTCATACAAAAGTCGACGCGTTCACGATCGATCGTGAATAGAAAAAACTCGCACTAAGCACTCTGTTTACTTTTGATTAGCATTTTTATACACTTGATTCAATAAATATAATAACGCATAAATACTTTAAAAGTTTCTAAACTAACATTTAGTCTTTTTCTTGCGATCCTTGAGGCAATTTTTTGTGCCATTCGATTTAGTACACCTTAATCTAGGGCAGTACGGTTTTCTTTTCTTAGTAATTCGGTTTAGTTTGACTTAAATAAATTAAATTGCTTGAGGTAGTTTTTTTTATTATAGATATGAATACTGAGATGCTAATAACTTTTGTCATATGCAATTATTCTTTAAAATAAAAACGTACCTACGGCCTTACTTACCAACATATCAACAACAGGTAAAAAATATGTATGAACTACGCAATTTTAAAAGTTGAAAAAGGTTTGTGTGTTCGGATGTGAGGCTCTCGATCTCGCAGTGGCTTAGTACGCTGCGTTCGGCTTGAGACTGCGTCGTCGGGTAATCTACTTTCGCTAGGGTTTATTTAGAATAGGCTGGTATAATTACATTACATTGCGAGTTCTTCCATTCTTTAGGAGTCACATTTAGTGGTTAGTTCAGCTTTTATTCTATAATGGCCTCGAATGTTCATTGACTCTCCGTGGAGTATTCTGGCACATTCTCCTAGTCGATCTATGAGGATCGAGCTTGTGTCCAGCAGTATTTAAGTATAAATAAAAACCGGTCAAGAGCGAGTCGGGCTCGCGCACCGCAAGGGTTCGGTTTCATCATATATTGTCCCAATACATCGGTATAGTCCTAAGTCAGTTTATCAAAAGCAAATAAGTATATAATCACTTTTTAAGATTTCTGAAAAAGTTTCCTACTTAGAGACATCGTTTTATTTTTCCTGTAATCTTTACATAAACTTCCATTAGGTACATAGAATAATTTCAGATTCTTTTCTATGCAAACTTCGGAAATAAGGGAGATGGTGTTTTTTTTTTAATTTTTCTTTAAAAATCGAAAGCTATGCAGCCTAAAAAATATGAAAATATTTTGAGAATGTGCAAACGGCGCTCTTTGCGTTTCTTTCACATGCCGTAGAAGCCCCACTTCGAATTTTTTACCTTAAGAGCACCTTGCAGTCACTGTTGTAAAAAAAAATAATCTCTTAATTTCAAAATAGTTGCGCAAACGTCATCTAAAGCTATTCCAAATTTCTAGTTCATAGCATTAGTAGTTCTTGAGATCCAACTGTGACAGACAGACTGAGTCGCACCCTAAGGGTTCCATTTGACAATTTTGGTACGGAATCCTAAAAATATGATGGTTACACCGCAACACTGCTCTAGCTTAAAGTATTATGTGAATAGTGTTGGTTTTAAATAACGACAGTTCCGACATTTGAGACTAATAGTTCTAAAATGTAGGCGCTGCTCAAAATTATAATAAACGATACTATGGAAAGTGACTAGTTGTAGTAGGTACTATTAGGTAGGTAAATCTACGGGCATTTGGAACGCCGTCATTGTCCCCAACATATAAAGTGTCATGCATAAGTGCGAAAATAATAAAGGTTATGCTGCTAAACGGTACTCGTTTGGGACCTATATTCGTAACTGGACACGAGGACAAAATTTTATTACTCTAAAAATATAAAATATGTTGAGGACAATGACGGCGTTCAAAACACCCGTATATTCACCCAGGTTTCATTTCTTACAAAATAATGTTTGCATCTCTTTACATAAACCTATATAAAGGTTTGACGGCGAGTACAAGTAACACTCTGAAGTTATAGCTATATTACTGGAATACATCAGCATTTAACAAAAATGACAAAAGCAAACAAAGAACTTAATAAAAATAAAATCATTACTTATGCAGTTTGTGAAAGACTTGAGAGATATTTTTTTTATATAATCTGTGGTAGGATTTAGAAGTTACACCGATGATAATACTGTTTATATATTCCAGGAAGTATTATTTATCCCGGAACACCTTGTTTGTTCGCTACATGTGCTGCGTGGATTCCGTGAGAGATGTGTTCCTCGATGAAGCGTTGCTCACGGTGTTTAACAACGACCTGTATTTGAAGCAAATTGTATTGACAGTGCCCCCGCAGTGCCCAGAAGGTCAGGAATAATTTAGTGCATTCAATGTTTTATAATAGATATAATTTATCAACTTGCTTGGATATTTGAGCCTTAATTTGACAACCTTCTTCAAGATAAATCGAAATTGCTGTACTGGCCAAATACATGCGAGCAGCGGCCGGCATAAGTTGTATGAAAATCCATATCTGTCGTGGTTTAGCGGCCAAATAAATTACATAGTAAAATAATACCTATCGTGTAAAAAACGGCCAAGTGCGAGTCGAACTCGCACATGAAGGATTTCGCCTCTCACCCAAGGTTGCCTGGAAGAGACTTCTACTTAGCTTTAAGGCCGCCTATTGTGTGTTCCTCTTTTTTGACATTTTCTCTGTATGTGTTTGTTTTTATATCGTTTGCAATAAAGTTTCTACTATTATTATTGCCAAAATGCCATTATAATTTTTCGTCTGCTGAAATAACTTTGTTTTTCATAGTGTTTGTATGAATGACAAATGGATTATATTTGCGGTTTTGGAAAATTAGCTATAGCTCTGAAACTACTAAATAAATTTCGTTCAAACCAATTTTCGTTGAAAGTTTTTATTAAGATCTACAGAATATATTTTTTTTTTAATTTTTCACTCTCTTATTTTAAAAGTACACCTTTCAAACGGTTGACTTGGAGAAAAAATCGTTTTAGAAACCTCGATGCAATATTTAAAGACCTATCTATAGATACCCCACACGTATAGGTATGATGAAAAAAAAATTTCAGTGTCAGTTCCGTGTATGGGGAGCATTAATTCATATTAATTCATATATTTTTTTATTTTTGTGTAAAAACCGTAAAGCGGTTTACAGAATACATCTACCTACCAAGTTTCAACGGTGTAATCCTCATAGTTTTGGAATAGAAACGGTGTGACATACATCGGTTTGGCCGAATCTATAAGGGTTTCGTTTTTTGCCATTAGGCTACGAACCCCTAATAAAAAAGGGTGTGACATACATCGGTTTGGCCGAATCTATAAGGGTTTCGTTTTTTGCCTTTAGGCTACGAAACCCTAAAAATGGAACGATTTTTTACTCCGAAACATAGCAACCAAGGAGGTAATCTATCAAAGGTTTTATTTAAATTTCGAACTGGCCTGCAAAGAGAAAAAAAAAACACAAACGAACGAACACTTTAACGCTGGAAAATTTATTGTTGTTCGTTGATCGTCATTGATTTTGGAAAGAAATTTAATTTAAATTTCCGTGCATTATTTGAGAAATAGTACATTACTGCCGCGGTCTATAATGACTACTTTGCTGGTCGCGCTGATGATGGCCGACAGCGCAGCGTAGCGCAGCTCCAGGCCGACACAGCGCAGTCAGCGTGCAGCACTTGATATAAAGCGAGGACAGCAAGGGCTGCAATGATGGCCAAGCTGGAAGGCCTAGAGCGTAGCTAGGCTAGCTTAATCGAGGCAATCATAGCGTGACCAGCGAAGTCATTGTGGGCCAACGCTCGTATAGTGTTTTACTCAAAAATGCAAATTACCTAGGTAATCAAAATTAAATCAGCAAGTAATTTAAATAAAAAATAAGTACATATATTATAATTAACTAGAAATTTAATTAAAATGACAATTATGAAAAGTACAGTTACTAAAATTCAACACCGACTTTCCCGGTTTGATATTACTAATAGTTTGCGGTAATTCGAATGCGGTGTTTAACTGCTGTATTATTTCTTCATTTATTACTTCATTTATTTCATCATTTCTTCCATCATGTTCTTGAGCAGATGTTGAAGCTTCCTGGAACTCGTAAGACGTTGTTCGTTTTAAGTTTAATTTTCCATTCAAGTTTATTTGGCTAAAGTACGTTTTTATATGGAAAAGTAAAAACAAACTTTCGAACAGGAAAAAAGTATGTCCTATCGTTATCATGGTCTGATTGAAATCTTAAAAAGTTATGGGATAGGTATAAAATGAACGTAAAAGTATTTGTTAACTATGATATAACTATGATACTTCATGAATTTAAGTAGCACTAACCCCCATATTCTAAGTCGTTCCTCCAAAACTTTTTACACTCCACTCAACCTCGTCGTGGCTAAAAATGGTAGTGTGCGCTAGGCCTAACACGGAGTGGCTACGTACTCTTTGGCTCCTCCAGGTCCTTACGGAGTTATGACTTAGAATACCGATTTCGAGGACTATTTCGAAGAGGTTTTCGATGAGGTTTCGTTAAGTCGAGGACGAGTAAGTTTTGGTGGAACGACTTAGAATATGGGTGTAAGTGTTGTTCTCTAAAAACAACTTGTGTACTATTTTATGTACACTTAACGAATATGGTTAATTTTTTTTTAATACCTTTATCAGCTTTGACTTTTCCGGCCATCACTTTGAAGTTTGAAATTGGTTGGTTGGAGGTTGTTATTATTTAGAACTAGCGGCCGCCCGCGGTTTCACCCGCATGGTTCCCGTTCCCGTAGAAATATCTGGATAAAAAGTAGTTAATGTTTTAATCCAGGCTATCTTCAATATGTGTGCCAAATTTCATCCAAATCGGTTCATAAGTTTTGCGTGAAGAGTAACAAACATCCAATCTCTAGTTATTTGCATTTTTTTTTATTGAAATGTTTTTTTCCCTTACTTTTTTGATATAGCTCTGATTGATTTTTGTTGTAACGCGTTTTGTTCCTGTCTTTTTGATTATCATAAATATTTGTTTTTTTTTGTACGAGCCTGTTAATTTGGCTCGCAGTCCCATCAAAACGGTACCGACGGAAGATCAGCGCTGGCCAAAAGCCATGCATTATTCTGAGTCGGGACCTTTTTGGGACAAACGGTTATTATTCCGATATACTGTCTTTTGTTTGTCCTAAATAAACTTACTTTTCTTTCTTCTTTCTATTAATATGTACCTACTCGTAATATAGTTAGTTACTCATTTTTACATATCATCAACAGAATTGATACAGAGCCATTCAGTGATGAAGAAACGAACTGTATACAAATATTTTGCGAAGCGCCAAGAAGAAATTGAGTCTCAACGTTACATGTATATATTTTTACGCAATGAGTTTTGTCCCAGATTGAAAATGCGGCGTGCAGTGTGTGTATATTTTTAAGTAAAATATTTTTAACTAGTTTCTGCCCGCGATTTCACCCGCGTGGTACCAGTTCCCGTGGGAATATCGGGAAAAAAGTAGCCTATGTTCTTCTCCGGCCTTTCAACTAACTTTACCTATACTAAAAATCAAGTCGATTTGTTGCTTAGTTAGAGCGTGATGAAAGGACAAACAAACACACTTTCGCATATATAATATTAGTTAGGATTAGGATAATGGTAGCTAATGTCTGGCTAATGAAAGTAGACTGAGTGTTTTTCTGAACTTTCATTATGGCAATAATTTCACATAATAAAAATCAATCTCACGTGGTGACGCGGACTTTTTTTACTTGCATTTATGTTGCCTCAGTTTTTTTAAATTTCCCACCCTTTTCTGTCTCTTATTTTCACTAGCCAGACTAACGACTACATACGTAGTATTATAGTGATGAGATGAGTGTAAAATACAGTAGGTCGTAGGTAGGTGGATAAGTAACATCCAAGTAGTCATCAAATCTGCTTGGTCAAAGCATACTTGGATTCAAGTATACAAGCAATCAAAGCGTACTTGGATATGGGCATTCAATCAAAGTAAACTTGGACCATGCAGCAGACCTTGGAGCAGGCTTGGTGCCTGCTTTGACAAAGTAGTTTTGATGACTACTTTGATCGTGTAAAAAGAATCGTCAAAGAATATAATATACTTCTGCGTCAAGTAAACTTTGATCAAAGCTACTTTGTCAAAGCAGACACTGAGCGTGTTAACGGGTATCCAAGTAAACTTTGATACAAGCTACTTTGTCAAAGCTACTTGGTCAAAGTATACTTGGATCGTGTCCACGTGGTTTTTTATGGGGGTAGCATTTACCCAAATTGCAAAGGGAGCCGAGGAGTATGCGATGAGATTTGTTTGTTTTTTTTGTTTTAAATTTTTAAAGTGATATTGTTTTAAGAACTATTTAAGATCAAGAATAATCAGGGTCTTTAAATCGTTATTTTATTTCTTTTGTTTGGTCTTAGGGAGGAAGACAATGATGATATAATGAATATTCTAGACAAAACTTGCCCTAGACTGAGAGACTTGTATGGAGACTACTATGTCAGTGAATTGATTGGACGACATCCGGAAAGTCGCAGACATATTATTGTCGCAGAGGTAATACATTGTCAGGAATGAAACGTTAAGTTTGAGTCAGGAATGAAACGTTAAGTCTGAGTAATTACGTGTGATTGATAAACGATAATGAACTTACGTCCCTCTTTATCATTACTTCGTCGTCTCAGCCACATGACACCCACTGCTGGGTATAGGCCTCCCCCAAGGACTCCACAACGATCGGTCCTGCGCAGTTCGCATCCAGCGGCTTCCCGCGACCTTCACCAGATCGACGGTCCACCTTGTCGGAGGCCTACCCACGGGACGCTCCGTGGGCGTGCGCGGTCGCCATTCCAGAACCTTTCCGCCCCAACGGCAGCAAGCTGAGCAATCCTTCGAGCGATGTCAGTTACTTTAGTTCTCCTACGGATCTCCTCATTTCTGATTCGATAACGTAGGGCAACGTAGAGAATAGCTCTCTTCATTGAACGCTGGGTGATGTATGATCTAAAGTTAGATAACTAAAGTTAGAGTATAGGTACTTCGATAATCTGTCACGTTGTCTAGTTTCTATGCCATTAATTATAGCAACCGGTATATCCAAAGATTTGTGGGTAGAGTCCGTCTCATGGAAGAAGTCCCCTCAGAGTGGCGCTGTAGTCGCCATTCGATAATAAGCTCTATTACTATGGGGATAAGGTTTAAGACTTTATTCTCATTAAGAATTACACATTAATTCACTTACATGAGAACAACACAATTAACAAACAAATAATACATATTCTAGAGATACGTAGTCAAGTTTCGGTGAAACGGATTGAATAAAAAAAATATATTTTTAAATACAAAACTTTACTTTACTACTGCATTACAATAAAGTTTAAAAACTAACTATATCTACTTATACCTATACGTATGCGCAACGTTGCACATACGGAACCTACTCCTATCGAGTTTGGGACAGAATTAGTTATGGGATCCACGGGATGTTAATATTTATACGATTAGGAACCTTCCTCTGCGGGAGGGGAAGGTGACTGATTCACAGAAAAATGTGTTTACAATAGATTCATGGGAAGTATTGTTTATATCTCCCATGACACTTCTCAAGAAGGGCTATTGAAATTAATGTGATTATTGATATGTGACAAACATATCAATCTATAATTCTATTAATTGATTTATTTACTAATACCGGCAAAAGGACTATGCGTAATGTGGGAACCCATAACGCCTCCCTCCTTAAGATCGAAATTGTCTGAAGATTTTGTCTTTGGACGATTTCGAGCATTATACAATTTAAGTAAATTACAAGTTTTATATTTGAAAAACACATAAAGTAATACTGAAACAATCAAAATTATGAGAACATAGAGAATAATAGTCCATAAGCTAACACTTGTCACTGTAATGTTTTTAAAACTTTTCACTACACTTTCACTATTTTTCTTTAACGCGTATGACAGAAGTTGTAGATTTTCCATGTCTATATTATCCAGGTTTACGGGCTGCATGTCGATCGGAGGTATCTGTGGTAATTCAGGTAAGGAAACTTTTACTGGTTTATGGAATCTTATTTCACGGCCGTTTGTATGTCGCTTCCTGAGTTGAATGTTGTTAACTTTAACTTCACAGGTTTTATCAATCTCTATTATGTATGTACCATAAAGGTTTTCGCGGATTATCTCGCCTTTACATATTTCTTGAAGTATAATCGGTTTGTTAGAGTAAATTATCCAACGATTTTCATAAATTGGTCTTATCTGTAGAGTATTTATTTCCACAGGAACTGGATGGCAGGTGCTTGGATTTGTTTCATATTTCAGGAGACTAGCGACACAGGTGTCTTCAATATGCGCCGTTATATCGTCTTCGTAACACAGATATAGATTTTCATTGACTTCTTGACAAGGGCGAGCAAGTGATTGTGTTTGAACCTCTTTCACAAGAAGGAAGGGATATTTAGGAGGGATAAGGGTGGTAATGTTTTGCTTGTTCATTACAGGTAAAGGTAAAACTTTATAATAATTATAAATGTCGGATGTTACTAAGGGAATTCGCATGATAAACGTTATTTGTCTGTCTTTAATATATGCTTGTAGTTCTATAGTGGGCTCTATCTTAACTAAGTTACTAAGCGTAGCAGGAAATACTAACTTATGAGTTAACTCTATATCCTTAAGTATATTTAACAATTCATTATTATCTATTATAGACTGATGCAACACTTTTACCCTGCTAAATGCAACAGCAGTTTCAATTTCGTCCAACTGTAAAAATATTGATAAAAAGTTATTGAAATAAATAGTTAAGACTCTAGTAAACTTACTTTCTAATTTGAATTTATGTGTATTATTTAATTCCTGTTTTATTTTGATTATTTCGGTTTGCAATTGGATGAAATTTTTTCTGGTGTTTTCTGTAAAGTTAGCTAATATGCCCGCCATTTCGGAGATAATAGTAACTTTTTTAGAAATTAAATCTTGTTTATTTTTTAACTGTTTAATCATCTGTTCATAACGTAACGCGTCATCGTGATCTAAGTTTCCCGTTATGAATTTTACGAGGGAACCCAAAGGGTTTATCAAACCACGTTTATTTCTAATTACTACTGTTGGCACTAACTGTTCAAATCGTTCTCGGGTAAGTGACATCATTCCTTCAGCCTGGGTTTGACTGTAACATAGTTCTATGCTATTCGTAAAGTTAAAAGTAGATAAATATTTCTTAAATTTTTTATAACTTAATATATTAGTTTCTAACTCTTCCGCTATAATATTTAAATCTAGTGTCTTAATTATCGTCCATTTATCTGTGCTTATAAATGCTTGACCTTCTTTAATAGGAAGGAGTCCGGGATTTCTCTCAATCTTGACGACTTGAAGGGCCAGGACGGGGATCATCGGGATCAGGAGGAGGGTACACCTGTGGAGGACGACGAATATCTTTAATTGGTACTTTAGTTTGTCTTCCTCGCGTTGTAACCGATAATATATTACGTTTATTCGAACCAGATACTTTTGCCTTCTGATAACGTGGTTTGTCTTTACCGCGTCGAGTGTTTACTCCTTTAATAAATATGTCATCGCCTACTTCGATCGGGAATTGTGTTTCGCCGCCGCGTTTGGCTTTTATCGATTCCTTTTGCTTTATTATTTTATCTGTTAAATACTTGTATAAATATTTTGTTCGTTTTACATGGTCTTGAACTAATTTCTGTGTATAGCTTTTATTGAAATCTACATTGAAAGTACTAGAGGAGTCGGTATGACCGAATACTATTTCGAACGGTGTTAAACCAGTGGTACTGTGAATGGTGTTGTTATATGCCATTATTATATATGTAATTATAGAGGCTGCGTCTGTAAACTTTTGTTCATACTTTGCTAGTCTGTACAGCTCTATGATTGTAGAATGGAATCGTTCTACTATGCCCATAGAGTTAGGGTTATGTGGGGTTCCTATATGTAAGTCTATTTTGTAAAATGACAACATTTCTTTTAACAATGCGTTATTGAATTCGGATCCAGGATCTGAGCTAATTCTGGAAGGGACACCGTAATAAGAAAAATAATCGATAAGCGCTCTTACGACTTCAGGCGTAGATCTATTCGCTAATTCCTTTGCTCTTCCTAATTTACTGAAAGCGTCAACAATTGTTAAGTAATATTTTCCTTCAATGCTAAATATATCTATAAATAGTTCTTGAAACGGTTTTGTCTGTGTTTGTGTGAGTTGTAACTCGGGTTTGAATGGTTTCCTATCATATTTCATTTTTTTACAGATATCACATGAATTGATTACACTTGCTACCGTTTGCTCTAAATTATTCCAAAAATATGTACGTTTTAATTTTAATGTCGTTTCGCGAATTCCTCTATGACATGTTTTTCCAGTATGGTATTTAAGAATAATATTACGTTGTTCGTTTTCGTCTTCCACGTAGATGACTCGATGTTTGCATTCAAAAAATTGTATAGTGTCCTTTTTAAACAAGGTTATAACTGCATTTACGAATTGAACTCTGTGGGTATCATTTTCAAAATATATAAAATGTTTTATTTTTGGTCTCGTGTATTCTTTTAAAAAGTTTTTAATTAAGTCAGGTCGGTTAGTCGGTAAGTGTACTTCTAAAACTCTTTGTTTTGGTCTCGATAAATCTTTTACAGAAATATTATTAATGTTCCAGGTAAAAACTAAGATTTGGTTGGGTTTTGTGTCGATTGCCTCGTCTAATATGGGAATACCATCGGTTTCCATATCTTGAGCGGAGTGTATAGTATCAGAATGAGTGTTTCTCGGCGTTTCAGGAGCTGAAATTGTAGTGCCGGTACTTGGAGATAACATGGAATAAGGTGACTTTCGACTTGAAGTTTCAGAAGATATACTTATAGGTAGTTCCGAATCTCGGTCTGGGGAACTTGCGCGCGAATTGTGGTTTGAATTACTGGCATTCACGATCATAGAAACATCATCAAGGGTATTTACTTTAATTCTAGACAAAGCATCAGCTACGCAATTCTGTTTTCCATTTTTATAACAAATATCGTAATCGAACTCGGATAAACGTAACTTCCATCTCGTCAGTTTGCTATTTGGTTCTTTAATTGAGTTTAACCATGCCAGGGGTCTATGGTCAGTATAGATGCAAAACTTCCTGCCATATAAATAGGGTCTAAAATGCTTGACTGCCCAAACTATAGCTAAAAGCTCTTTTTCTATTGTACTGTATTTAGTTTCAGCGTTATTGAGTGTTCGACTCGCGTAAGCGATCGGTCTGTCGTTACCTACTGAACCTTGTGAGAGAACGGCACCGATTGCGTAATTCGAAGCGTCAGTTGTAAGGATAAATGGTTTTTCAAAATCTGGAAATTGTAATAAGGGGGCATTTGTTAAAATTTCTTTACATAAAAAGAATGCTTGTTTATATTTATCGTCGATAATGATTTTACTATGTTTTTTTAAACAATTTGTGAGGGGCTGTGTTATTTTCGCGAAGTCTTTAATGAATTTGCGATAGTAACCTATCATACCTAGAAAACTTTTTATTTCAGTGGTTGTTTTTGGAATGGGGAAATCTAAGATAGTTTTTATTTTATCGTTATTCGGTTTTAATCCGTCTTTTGTTATTGTATGGCCTAAATATAAAACTTCTTTCCGTAGAAACTCGCATTTGTCAAGTTGAACTTTAAGGTTGGTCTGTCTAAGTCTTTCAAAGATTTTCTTTAATTTTTCCAGGTGTTCCTCTAAACTAGAACTGAAAATTATGATGTCATCTAAATATATAAGGCAGTGTATTCCTTGTAATCCACGTAAAATATTATCCATTGCTCTCTGGAAAGTAGCAGGCGCTGTCTTAAGGCCAAAGGGCATTCTTAGGAACTCATAGTGTCCTGCTTGCGTACTAAAAGCGGTTTTCGGTTGGTCTGACTCTTGTATTTCTAGTTGATGATAGCCACTTGCGAGATCTAAGGTCGTAAAATATGTAGATTTACCTAATTTATCAAATAAATCTGTAATGTTGGGTAAGGGGTACTTATCGTCAATGGTGATTTCATTTAGACGGCGGTAATCAATGACCATTCGATATTTCTGTTCGCCAGAGGCGTCTAACTTTTTATGTATTAAGTGGACAGGCGCATTCCAGGGTGAATGCGACTCTTTTATGACATTTTCCGAAAGTAATTTTTCTACTTGTCTATTTATTTCGTCGTTTTGGGAAGGGGGTAAACGGTAAGGTTTAACAAAAATCGGATCTTCATTTTTCGTACGAATCTGATGTTTTACTTCATTTGTGAAAGTTAAGGGAAGCTTGTCGCAATAAAAAATATCTTTATACTGTGAACACAATTTTTTTATGGCCTCTTTTTCCTCGCTATTCATGTGGTCAAGTCGCAATTTGTTTAGATTTTCTAGTAATAACTCATCTAAGTTGATGATTTCGTTTAAATAAACATTATTTACAGGTATCGGGGATGGGTCTAATTTTTTTACAGTGAATGGTTTTGTCACAGATAGAACAATGTATTGATTTGATGTATTTTGAAAAATGGTTTCCGTAAAACCTTCTTTGCAAGTAATTAAAGCACTCGGCATACGGACGCCGTTTCCAAAATCTTTGTAGTTTATGATGGCTTCGCCCTCTAACTGAGTGGTAGGTATTTTTACTTTTGTCTCAGATCGAGGTGATAATCGGATCTCATAAGGAGGTTGATATATAATGGGGATTTCTGTATTTTGAGTTATTAATAACTTATTTTTCATGTCAATATTGGCCTTCAATTGTATTAGCAAATCGCTTCCTATTAAACCGTCATATTTATTGTCTACTGTGTATACGTAAAATTTTTGGATTCCATTCGTTTTAAATGTTTTCAACATGGGTATTTCTATCACTTCGTTGTGCGTACTACGAGCGTGTGTACTTATAATTTCAAATGGCTCTTGATATTTAAAGTTATAGAAATATTTATTCGCCAGCTCGGGGCTAATAAATGATCGAGTACTTCCCGTGTCGATTAGGAATCTAGCTTGAAGTTCAGGTAATTCGATATGCGGTAAGCGCATAGCCGAATTATAATGTATTTTTACTATTTCAAAGTCTCGATGTCGGAGGCTATTATAGGAAAATTTTGGTCATCGGTTTCGGGCTCAATTTGCGGATTTTCCGTATAGTTTTCCTCGCAAGAATTTTCATGATAAGGTGAAATATTATTTTCCATGGAGTAGTTATTATAAAATGTTTCGTCTGGGTTTTCTTGGCATTCGTTTGTCTTGATTGGCGCTACAGTGCGCATTGAGACGTCAGTGTTTTGCGTTGGTTGCGGTATTTGTTGGTTGTAAGGAATTCCGAATTTAAATTGATTCATTGGATTCATTTGGGTCCTAAAAGGTTGAAAATTTTGTTGTTGTTTATTTTGATTGAAATAAGGGTGAGGCTTATTGAACCATTGATTATTATTATAATTATTATTGGAATTAAAAGGATTTTTAAATTGGTTCGGAATGCCGAATTTGAAATTACTTTGTTGCATCGGTTGCATATTAAAATTAGAATTTTGTATTGTTTTATAAGGGAATTGGTTTTGCGGTCTAAAGTTAAATTTGTTAAACGGATTATTATTTTGTGGACTTGTGAAAAAGTTCGGTTTAAAGGTCGGGGTAAAGGGTGCAGGGTTTGGAGTACTACTTTGTTTATTTTTATTTTTCAAATTGTACTGTAGTTGGAAGTTTTCCTCCTCTGTCACTACAGCCAATGCTTCTTCCAGTGAAGTGCATGCCTTTAAACGTATTATGCGTATCATGTCTTCTGGTAAGTTGTATAGAAATGTGTTAAGAGCGGCGTTGTTATAAATTATCATTTTGGCAGCTCTTACGCCATGATCAGGAATCAAATTGACTTTAGAGAACAATGCACTACGCGTATTTTGAATTCTATGGCAAAATTCTGTAAAGGATTCGTTAATTTTAATTTTTAAAGTATCTAACTCGATCGCTATACAGTGTTCCGAACGAGGATCTCCAAAATGCTGGGTTAGTAGTTGTTTCAAATGTTCCCATGTGTTTACGTCGTCACGTTCGCTCAATAGAGCGGCTGCACGACCACATAATCTACTCGTAATACTATGGAAAATATAAAGATCTTGAACTGGAGTAGTATCTTCATCTCGAAAAGTATATAAAAGATATTCGCATTTTTTAATAAATAAATTTAACACTTTGCCATCTCCTTCAAATTTAGGAATAATGGAAGTAATTATGTCAGACGGAATTGTCCGTATATTTTCCATTTTAACAATTAATTATCTTACACAATAAAAAAAACAATTAAAAATATTCAAAAGACAAAAACAATAAAATTTTAACAAAAACGCTTTTAACAATTTAATAATTTCCAAAAATAAGGAATGTAAATTTTCTCAAAACACAATTAATATTTTTTTTTTTTTTTTTACAAATATAGAATTGAATTTTCCACAAATGTTATAAAATTTAAACTTTCAATTTTCTTATATTTTACTTATACTTATACTATAGCCAGCGTTCTTGAGGTTGAAGAACTACGGGCAGACAAATAACGTTCTCGCGATTTGGGGCAAAGAAACGATATTTCAAATAAAAGGATAGCGGACTAGGTAGACGGACAACAGTGAAGAGGTTCACTCACCAGTTGCTCCAGCCCATTGCCTCGCTGATGTGCAGTACAGGATCACCGGGTCGACGTATTTCTTTTGTTCGAGGATTCCACCGTTGTGACGTAGAAACGCCAGCCGCAGGGTTTACGTGAATGATTTGGGATTCGTCGTTTACCTCGCGACGCGGAATCCTACCGGCTGCGCCAGTCAAGTTTCGGTGAAACGGATTGAATAAAAAAAATATATTTTTAAATACAAAACTTTACTTTACTACTGCATTACAATAAAGTTTAAAAACTAACTATATCTACTTATACCTATACGTATGCGCAACGTTGCACATACGGAACCTACTCCTATCGAGTTTGGGACAGAATTAGTTATGGGATCCACGGGATGTTAATATTTATACGATTAGGAACCTTCCTCTGCGGGAGGGGAAGGTGACTGATTCACAGAAAAATGTGTTTACAATAGATTCATGGGAAGTATTGTTTATATCTCCCATGACACTTCTCAAGAAGGGCTATTGAAACTAATGTGATTATTGATATGTGACAAACATATCAATCTATAATTCTATTAATTGATTTATTTACTAATACCGGCAAAAGGACTATGCGTAATGTGGGAACCCATAACGACGTACTTATGGACGGTAGTTTTAAAAACATTGTCACAACAATTTCACGAGCACCGCGAGCCTCAGGCATCGGGCGCAATGATAACAAAACATTGATGTAAACAAAAAAAACGCTCAGCGCCACGCTAGATGTGGCTTATTTAAAATAATTTATTATGTTTTAAGACTAATTCATTTTTCTTTTTGTATTGTTTTAGATTAGATGTTTGGTATTGAAAGTAATCAAAGCTTTATTTTAAAGCTTTTATCATTTTGTTTTAATTTAAATACGATTTTTTTTTATTCTTTTAAATTGCCGACAAAAGTGCAAGTTAAGTACAAGTGCAAAGCATTAATACAAATGATGGTTCGTATATATTGAGACTTTTAATCGACTTAAAAAAAAGAAAAGAAAAGAAGGAGATTATACCTATTTATTATTGTAGATTTATTTATTTGAACTTTTGTAATGTTTTAGCAGTTTTTTGAATGTGTTAATTGATTGGGTTTCTTTAATGTCCTTGGGAAGCTTGTTATAAATTTGTGCACCTACAAATAAAATATTTCTTTTGCCATAATTTGTTCTAGGGGACCGTAACACTAAATCATTCGCATTTCTTAGTTGAATTTTTTAAAGTTTATCCCCATGGTAATTTTATAGTCTATATACAAACCACTTTTTAATACCAATAATATTTCGTGAAGCTTCTTTTGTAGGACTCTAATATTATGAGACAAGATTTTGTTACTTATTAAGTCCTCATAAAATGGCGCGGACCTAGTCCTATTCTTATCATAATCACAGCACCATGACCGAGCAGTAGCCGTGATGTGTCTGAACGAGGATATCAACTACCAGCACTTGGCGTCTACGTACGAGTTGCGACCGTACTACGGATTGAGGAAGGCCACGCCTTTGGAAAAGGAACAGGAAAAGAGATCCAATAGCTTACTCGCTACCTTTGGGTAAAGTTTTATACTTATCACTGCTCTGGTTTTAGTAATTTTGAACCTAAGTTCTATGTAAATAAGGATTTAATAAACACTTGGCGTCTAATAACGAGCTCTGCCAGAACTACGCATTGAGGAAGGCCACGCCTTTGGAAAAGGAGCAGGAGAAGCGGTCCAATAGCTTACTCGCCACCTTTGGGTGAAGTTTTATACTTGTAACACTGTACTGATTTTAGCCACTTTGAACTAGGCCTAAATTCTATGTAAATAAGGATATAATAAGCATCTAATAACAAGCTCCTGCCGAATTACGGACTGAGGAACGCCACGCCTTTCGAGAAGGAACAGGAGAAGAGGTCCAATAACTTACTCGCCACCTTTGGTAAAGTTTTATACTTGTCACTGACCAGTAGCCCTACCGCGTTAGCATCGCTGTCGACTTCATTTTGACAGCCGACGGTGTTTTTGTATCACGCAACGTCAACGTTACCGTCCTAACAATAAGATGCCTTTTCAATAGTCAGTTAGTACTTGATTCTGTGTGTGACAGATACAGCGCTATAGCATCAGCGCTCCCGTGTGAAGAGTTTCGCCCACGTTCAAGTCGACGACACTTACGCGGAAGGGCCACTGGCTGAACCCAAACGCTATGTGAAGGATCGAATGAAAGTGCCCTTCCAAGACCGAGCATGAGCAGTTGCCGGGATGTGTCTGAACGAGGAGGTCAACTTCAAGCATTTGGCGTCTACGTACGAGTTGCGACCGTACTATGGATTGAGAAAGGCCACGCCTTTAGCGAAGGAGGAGGAGTAATGGTCCACTAGCTTACTCGCCACCTTTGGATAATGTTCGCTACTTGTGCGTAGAAATAAAGAAAAATAATATTATACTTAAAGAATGAACTAATTACCAAGGTAAACATTTAACAGGCGCCGCATTCGCACCTCGACAAAAGTCTCTCGACCCTTTTCTCGCGTAAGCGGAGTGTCTGTCTCGCTCACACCGGCGGGGCTATTACCAAAACAATTTGCAATTATCGAGCAGATATGGTGCGATCGCTGCGGAACGTCAAAATAAAATCGCTCGCTGATGGTTCGTATAGCGGCATCTCACTGTCTCGCGCTCCTACCTAGATGCGAGAGTGAGACGCCGCATGTTGCTATGACGCTAGCGCCAAAAACAAGTTGGGAGCAATAACAGGAACTAAATGAATAGTACATTGTATTGTAGTTAATCGTTTTTTTCGGTAGAGGCCGCGCTGTTCATACGTGACGTAAAGCAATCATCGCGCTACTTCTGCTGTCGCGTTGCTATTACAAAGATAGGTAATAGCCCGCGGACTGATATTAGCGATTAAGAGTCGACAAGAAGTCGCGGTGCGCATACTACGCGGGCTGGTGTTACTTTAGTTTTTGAATGATGCTTTGTTTTTTGGCAACTCGGAGACTTATGGCCGGTTTCTGAATTGAGAATTTCAAGTTGAGAATGCCTCAAATTCAACTCATAGCAAAATGTTCATACAAAATCATGGATGAGTGAGGTTTCAGAAGTTCTCAAATTGAAATTCTCAATTCAGAAATTGACACTTAGAGATTCGGTTTATAATTGATTGAATAACTTTACAAAACTGACAGATTTTTCCAAACAAGTTTGAACTTTAACATCTTAGAGATTCGGTTTATAATTGATTGAAGGACATAATGTTAAAGGTAAAATCCTTATGCACAGTTGACTGTGCATAAGGATTTTACTGTCGAACTGTACGTAAATTGTATTTATTTTCAGAGAGCCGATACTGAATGGCAAGTGGAGCCCCTTCCAGTTGAATCGTAAATTAGACTGTCTTCTGCAAGAAGTAAGGACATTCCTGTAGATAGAACCTTGTCGCTTTGAATGTTTTTATTTTTATTGGCTTCTTTGGTGACCTTTAATGTGTACGTATAATTACGGCCACATAGCGGACGTAATACAGCGGCTGGTATCAACAGAATCTAAATCTTCTTACATAATTTTTCAGGCAACATCAAACGAAGACGTTGCGGACAATGCGAAAAATCACAGCAAAGTTAATTTTGGTACACGTGCTATGCGTAAGAGTTTAGACCATATTATATTCAGGTAAGTTCATTAATTGAAGTAAATCAATGCTAGTAGCAGTATACCAGTTCATAAGATCTCAGAGGATGTGTACAAGGGGTTTCAGTAGGTGAGCCAAGTCAAAGACTAAGCTTTGACTACGGCTAGAAAAGGTAGAAGCGGAAACGCAGTCGGAGCGAAAAGTTGGAATGTAGTTTCAGAACACAATCCACGGCAGATAGCAATAGATAGAGATGCCGAGGTCCCATAGGTGAGAGTATCATAAATAAATAAATAAATAAATATAAATTACCAATGAATGATGATGTAGTGAATGGTTTTGCTGGAAGTGCGCCACACTTAGTCTCGATAAAATAATTAAAATCTTTATTTCTCGTCACAAACAATAAGCTTGGTTAGTGCTTTAAGATGATCTAACCCTAGTTTGTGTGAGAATGATGCCTGAAGTAGGTAAAATATTACCTGTAAGTACAGGTCACCAGGCTCCCACTGCCTCGGACAGATGTGGCAATCAACTGTACTTAGTTACAGAGCTGTGATACTACTCTAATTATTGACAAAGAAGACTACTCTAATTATTGAAAGAGACAAGCGCTCATGGCCGCTCTTGACAGACTGAACGTATTCGATCACGATCATTAACCAAAGCTCGGCCCGGTCAGGTGTCGGATGAGTGACCGCAAAGTGGCATTGTAACAGCGATTCCGTGCTTCGGAGGGCACGTTAAACCGTCGGTCCCGGCTGTTGTCATTTGATTACAGTCGTTAAGCCAAGTCAGAGGCCTTATAGGTGGCTTGATAAACTCTGACACCAGAGGTGGTCACTAATCCTCACTCGATAAAAAGAAGAAGATTGACAAAGAAATATAAATCTACCTATATGGATAAGGAAATTATTAATGCTAAAAACGAAAATAAAAAGGTTTAATTGCAGATAAAAGGTGTGCGTGCGTGAGTGCATGTGTGTATGACTGTTGGTGATTGTAGGTGGCAAGTAAGCTTGGGTGATGTGAAGTTGAGGAAAAATTTAACTAAAAGTTTAATGATGAAACGCATAGGGACACGCTGAATATTTTTTTCACATAAACGGGTTATGGGAAACGGTGGATCCTACCTACTCCCGCTCTCCGATCTGTTTCATTTCGAGCCCGTTGGGAGAGCGGGAGCTTATTTGATCCCTCCCCAATCCCCCGTTGAGACGCTCCCCGGGATAGGTCACCGGACCGGTGCTGTGTATTTCTTACACAGTCCTGGGGATAATCTAAGCCAGCGTAACCGGTTGGTATGCGTAAAGAGTGCATTCCTCTCTCTGCAGGGTAGAATCGCCTCTGTGGTCTAGTGGTACAACCACAGGTATCAGACCCAGGGGTCCCGGGTTCGATTCCCAGCGGGGGTACAAATTGTATTCGGTTTGCTTGGTGGTAGGACATGTTCTAAGTCCGTCTGGCTAGCTACCACCATCTTATCTAAGTCTGACCCCATAACAACAATGTTTGCAGCATTGTTGTGTTCCGGCAGTTAGAGATAAGATAGCCAGTTTCTTAGTGATTAAGGATTCCGGGAGAGGCTCGCTTCTGTCTTCAGCCTTATCAATACTTAACATCAGGTATGATGAAGGCTAAGAGGATCCCGTCGTTCATAAAAAATAATAATAATGATTTCCTTACAGAGCCCAACACCAATCGGACGACTACAGCGACAAAATGTATCCCGACTCGCCGAACCAGTCACGTGGCACCGTATACTCCATCTCTGACCTTCTGGACGCGGATCCATTTGACTATGAAATAGTCAACATTGACTATGAGTTGCTGAATGTTCCGCAACTATCGGTTTACTCGTAAGTAACTAGGAGTTCGTATAGTATTAATATGTTTCCGCACTGCAAGCAAGCCATCTCATCGCCGCCGTTGCTGGCCGGAATCACTAAGATATTTTGTTTTTTTGAATTTTTTGGATTTTTAATTTTTGCATTTTTCAATGCTATTTTTATATGGAACCATCTGAGAATTCCCTTGTGGCCGAGTTGTTATTTTCCAATATTTTTCTATTTAAAATTTATAATAATATATTTTTTTTTTGCATTTTTCAATGTTATTTCTAGACTTTAGACTTTAAGTCTCGGTAGCTCAGTGGTTAGAGCATTGGACCGGATTTCCAAAGACCGTAGGTTCGAACCCCATCTGAGAATTCACTTGTGGCCGCGTTGATTTTTTCCAATATTTATCTATTTAAAACTTATCACATCAAGAAGATATTTTTTATATTCTTGTGTACTGTGGTAACTATTGCGGGATATGTATTATTATTTATTATTTTTATCATTTGTTTTCAGGGCAAGGAAACGTTCAACAAGAAAAATGGAAGAGGATATTAAGAAAAGAGGACGTAGTAAATAATCAAAAATATTATCATTGTGATTGTGTAGCTTAAAAAAAATAGGAAAGGATATAGTAACTGTAAAAAATCATACCGGCCGAATTGAGAAACACTTCCTTTTTGGAAGTCGGTTCAAAAAAAAAAAATTGCGAAAGTCTTAAAGGCTGGTAGTATCAATTTAATTGCCGGAATAACATCAATTTATTTACATCTGATATAAGTTTTTGCTTGTAAGTAATTTTAAACGATTTTAGGACAAAGTATATGCAAGAAACCGTACAAAGCTGAGTACTCGGAGTCGTTCAATTATGGGGGAGAACCAAATGCCTTTAAGATCGAAATCCTCGGCGTCCATGAAGATTTCAACGACAGGTGCATAAAATATTATTGTATTATTGGAACAATGCTGAAAACATTGTTTTTGAGGCAGCCATCTTATCTTAGTTTAACGGTCAGACAGGATGAGATGGTGGTTGCTAGCCAGGCGGACTTACAACACGGCCTACCATCAACCAAACCGAATACAATATGTAACCCGTTCACTTACTAGGAATTAACTAGAAACCTCTGATACCGGTGGTGTTATCACTAGACCACAAAGGCGGTAAAAAATTATATTAAAAAGTAATAATTTATGGGGCAACAGCACAGATGCAGGATCTCTTTTCATTCTTCAAAAAAAACTTGTCCGTATAATAGCTAATATAGAACAGACTGAAAGTTGCAGACCATACTTTATAAAATATAAAATATTAACCCTACCCAGCTTATATATTTTGGAGATATGCAAATTTGTTAGAAAATATAAACAATTTTATACAAAACGCGAAGATATACCCTGCAAGTACACGTTACGACATAAAAATAAATTAATATTACCAAATTTCCGATTAAAACTAACATCTTCAAGTACCTTCAGTTCCTATATAAAAATATATAATAAATTACCCGATATAATAAAAAATGAAAACAGTGATGCTATATTTATGCGAAAATTAAAAGAGCTACTAACTAGTAAATGTTACTATAGTGTTAATGAATATTGTATTGATCATACATATATTGGTTCTGCAAAATGATAATTATAATTCTAATTATTTCTCAGATGAAATACGGCCCCTCTCTCTTCTAGCCCTGATTGCGTGCACAACCGGGTCCATAACAATGGTCTTACATTATTTTATAACATCTACATGTACATTATGGTTTTGCAATAAACTATTGAGTATTGAGTATTGAAATTCGTCCATCCATTATGTGACAGGTCCTTTGGTTGTCTTCTCAGTTGCGGCGTTATATTGTCTTTTCTTATAAATGTTTCGGCAGAGTGTAAGCGGATAAATAGAAATGCTATTATTTTAAGGTTGTTATTCGATCTGCTAGAAGCAGCTTTTGAAATGATGAAGAGTTACGACTACTGCATCATCAGAACGCCGTGTGCTGACAAGCCGTTCCGTCTGTTGGAACATTTTTGTGTAAGGAATATTTTTTATTTTGTGTTTCCCCTTCGAATATCTATAAGCACAAAGATTGATATACTATATTTGTTACAGTTCGTACCAACAAAGCCTGCTATTTGTAGCAGGTATGCTCTTTATATCGCGCATAGATCTTCGGTGCTTGGGTAAATATCATCTCAAGTCTCTTATTATTATTCATCATAATTATTTTAGTTAATACCTAGCATTAAAAGTTAATTAACATCCCAATACTTTTATTAATTTCGAGATTATTTAAAAATAAATTACGCATGTATTGTATTCAACAAAAAACAATCTGCTGCTGTTACAAAAAATTAAGAAGATACATTTGTCATATTTCACAAAAACAAAGAAGTTAATCGTATCTTGCGCACAGCACAGTGGCAGTTAATTTGAATTTTTGTTGTCTGTTGACGTTGTTAGCTTTAGGATGTTGATGATATTCTGATCTTATACGAGAATATAATAATATTGAGGGTAATACTGATAGAAATTAATAAAATTACCGCGTCTGCTTACCTGAAAGTTCCTGTTTAGTGAAGACCTTAAAACATCAAAACAAAAACCTTAAGATTGTAATTACAGTAAACTCCGCGTGAAGGAAGCAGAGCTAGTAGACGTGCCACAGATCGCTCACCTACTAAAGAACTTGGAAGGCAAGGAGACGCTGTGGACCGTCCAGCACAGCATCCACAGCCGCGCGCAGCACCGCGCCTACGTGTTCCTCAGCGGGCTCACCGTCGTAGGGGTTGGGATATTGGAGTAAGTTGATCATCATCATCATCTCAGCAACATGACAACCAATGCAGGGTATAGGTCTCCCCCAAGGATTTCCGACGATTGGTCCTGCGCTGTCCGCATCCGTTATATATATAACGGCCATCGGTTATTCTCGCTGTGTCCCGCCCACTGCCACTTCAACTGAGCAATCCTTCGATCTATGTCGGTTACTTTAGTTCTCTACTAAAGTGGAGTAAGTTGGATTCGCCAAATAATTGCTCTAATGCTGTCCTGATCGGCACTTGGCAAAGCGTAGTCATTTTGTTAGTATTATAGATCTACGAGGCGAAAGAGGGGACATGCCGCATATGAAGAACCTGTTAAAGAACTTTCACCTTGTGGTGTACCTACCCACGGAGCGTCGTCCGGTGCGCGTTCGCCACTCCAGGACCGCTCCGGCCCAATGGCCTAATGAACCTTATTATCTAACCCAGAACGGTACTAATAAATCTTATACAGCTTAACGTACGTCACCTAAAGTACGTCATGCTCACTCAAACGTTTCTTCGGCGGTGTCGTGTGAGGCGGGTCGTTACGTTCCCTAAAATATGGTTGAACGAAGCGATGGCTGGTTCATGCGTCATGCTCGTGAACGGGTGCCGCCAGCGGAAATGGGTCTACCTAAATATTTTTATCTAAAATAAATTGATACTGACCTGTATGTGAAGTATAGTAATCTTGTAATGCGAGAAAATGTTGTAATGTATGATGGACAAGTTTTTTTTGCCAGTTAAACATTGTTTTCGGTAACAATAACCATAAAATGTAATATTTTAATTAGTATTTTCCTTTTGTGATGGAAATTGAACTTACTGATATGGTAAGGTCACTTTTCAATTTGACGACCCTATATGAAATAAAACAGCGAGAAAAAAACAGCCCTTGACTAGTTTCTTGCCGTTCTTCTCGTTACAAGGTCTCCCGCCGTAAGGTTTGTGAACCGATGGCGTAGCTTCTTTGACGTCCATAAGTGCTTGTAACAGCCTAGACTGAATAAATGATATTGACTTTGACTATAACCCAACAGGCCCCCCGAACAAATCGACTTCATCCGCGCCAAGTTCAACATAGATTTGTACCACAACCAAAAGTACCACTACCGCGGGCAGGGCTCCAACGCGGGCTTCTCCACCATCAAGATGATCCAGGTCTACTCAGTCTTCGAGCCCCACTACAGGTTCTTCGCGCGGGATATGATGAGGCTCTCTGGGTCTTCTACTTTGCTGTGGTTGACTGCTTACCGTAATAAGTGGGTAAGATTACTTTGCTTACATTTATTTTAGACGATTTCCGTAGCGAAATCCTAAGGTCAGAAATGTATCACGCTACATAAAGTGTCACAACTTTAAAAAGACAAAAAACGTTTTTAAATATATTTATTCCATTTGCCTGATAAAGTCTGCATTCTCAGCATAAAGCTGGGTTTACCTATACCTCATTACGAGTCTTCGTCTTCGCCACTAATCCTCAATCGATAAGAAGAAGAAGATTACAGGTCTAGGCCAAATTGGCAGGTTATTATTATTTTTGACTCTAGTGAAGTTCTTTCACTAACTCAGCGACCGCACTTTAACGAACATTTAGTATACTTATAGTAATATATTGTAGCATTAATTGTAATCTGTATTGTGTAATAAATAATGATACTTTGCAAAGGTTTGATTTCAAAAGAAAACATTTTTGTCGCTCAACAGGAAACACATAAAGCTAACGCGATAACTGCTTCCATGATACCATTGCTCCCGAGGAAGTCGGAAGTTGACTGCACTGTCATACACGAGCTCAAGAGTTTTGGACACATCAGCCAGAAAATGTTAGCATTAGCGTTGCTTACCTTTCAATGAACCCTTAGCTTTCTTTCTAAGCTCCTTTCGCGCGGCATGCATACGTATAATGTATGTTGAAAAATTAATTAAATAGTTTCGTTAGGTACTTTAAAGATTACGATTGCATACAATATTTCTTTTGTGTTTAGCATTATAGCAAACTAGAAAAATATGGAACTATGTACAGTCACGTGCAATAACACTAAGTGACCTTGTCACATTACAATATTGAATAACATTTTTGGACAGAGAAGCGTTGTATCTGAGTGCGTCAATGCGATAAGGTTGAAAGTGTATATATAATTGCACGTGACTGTACATACTGAAAAACAAAACAATAACAAAATTCTGCTTTTTCAGAGAGGCAGCTCTATACACGCAGTGAACTTTTCAGTATTTTTTTTCAACTTCATTGTTTTCAGAACTGCCTTCAGCAGCTGGTACATCGGGAGGAAGTTTACGTCAGTTCCTAAAGTGGATATCAACACTAGGATACTGGTCGTCGGCGCGTCGCGGACGGCTATGTCTTTCCTCAACACTCTATTGTTCACGTGAGTTGAAAGCCTAAAACATAACAGCAGTGCTGTTGTTATCGCCAACTTCCGCTTCCAGAAACTAAGTAAGTACCTACCTAAGAAATTATGTGTTCTCTCGAAGGAGGTCTTCATAGAACTTGATAACAATATTAATGCATGTTTCAGACGGTTGTAATTACGCCTTCCACAGAGGTGACCTTGGTGGAAACTTTTGTTTCCATCCGCGGATTGTGTTGCGACTAGACGGTTGTGTGTGTCTCCACAAGCTTTCCAAGAGCGGTTGGGATGGGAACGCGCGCCCTTCCACCAAAGTAAGAAGGTCGTTTGTCAAGAAGTGTTGAAGACAATCAAAATTTTGATTAATCTTGCGTCTAGATGGATGGAAACAAGCAAAGTCACCCTTGTGGCGAGTCGTCATGACAACCGCCTGAAACATGTTTTATTCTTGGGAAGCAATGATATTAAGTATATGTGTGTATTTGAAGTTGTGAAGTAAGGAAGTTTTTATTACTCACATACGCTCCATAATATTTTATCATGTTCCCTATGTTATTGAAAATTCTTAAATTTTTCTTAATGAACGGAAATGGATAGATAGATAAAAAGTTTTATTTGCTAAGACACACACGTACATTCATAACATTATTGCACAAATAGAAAAAAAATATGAGAAAGACGAAGAAAATTTAAAAAATAAAACGACAAAGGAAATTAACATTTACAATATTAACAAAAACATAAGACAAACAGAAAAAAGGGAATGCACGTTTGTGCAGCAGCAAGTAGGGTCCAGGCTCGGTGTGTGGCTTTTTCCGGTCAGTAAAAACACCGATTTTCATCAGCCTCAGATGAAACGCGGGAACCAGCAACTGCGCAGAATTGCTGGATAATATCCAAATTAGATCTTACTTTCTGGTGAAAATTTATAAAAAAAAATCGTTGCTCAAAGAATATTTTTTCTGCTTTTGCCTAAACAGGTGATAGAAAGCCACCAAGATGTTTTTATTGTTTCAGTGACGCTTCAAGCTACCTCAATTTCACGAACGTAACACTAGTCTCGCCCGATGGATTGCCTTACATTCGTCATTCCAAACACAATGCAGAGATGATGTTTCCAAGGCACCGAACCAGCACCGATAAGTACCTCAAGAGTGTGCCTTACACCTATTACGTTGACGTCGTGCAGGGAATCATGGTAGATATCAATAGGTAAGAAATAAACTGATATGAGGTCGCATCACGTAACTTGACGAAAGCGCGACTAGACAAATGCGCAGGGACTACTGTTTTTAGGTAAGTACTGAGTATCTTTGGTCTCGCCGTGTTTAAATCAAGTTACATGGCGCGGCCTAATACTCTTCGCAATTTGCACAGAAGCTCGATGAATAATAGAAAAGCAACTATTGTTTAGGCTCCGAGCCCAGCCAAAATGAAAGTAATATTGTAAGCAAGATGGCGCTATTTAGAGCGTATGGCTCCTCTGAATCTGCATTGTTTCAGTGTAGCTATAACGAGTTGCTGGCTAGACAAACATTAATAGATAAAATTGCTACTGTTTGTAAGTAAAATACAAAAAAGAGATTTAAGAATTCTTGTTATTCTTTCAGAAAAGACCACTATATATCATTACGTAATGGCGCCAAACATTATTACGATATGCTGTTCCTTTTGCTGGGAAAACAATACCAACACCCTAACTATTTAAGGGAAATCAATGAAAGGGAAAGACAGAGGAAGTAAGCATACTTTTAAAACAAAATAGTTACAATGATTATACAAATCTTATGATGCTATCTTTAATTATCTCAAACGTAATAGAAACCTATTACCTACTTTAGGATTACGAGTGGACATCGCAAGTGTAATTTTGTGAAGTCATAAAAATTTAATTTACTATATAATTGCCTATTAACACGTTCAGCGCCACGTGTATATGTCATTATACATCCTAGTGCAACTCTCACAGGCCAGTGTATAACTGGTTATACACCTGGAGTGGTCAACTTCAGAGGCCGGTGTATCAGTGAATATACACCGCACCGAACAATTTCTATGGCGGCTTTATAGCCCTGGCCCCCTTACAAATCGTTAAGTGTATCTGGGGTAAAGAAATGAGCTATAGTGTAGGAGTTATGGTTTTTTTTTTCAAATTAAATACTTGAAAATTAGAATTTCTTTATCTTTTCTCATCATCATTTATTTATCTATTTTTTCGTATTTTAACATCCTTTTTCGCTTATGTATTATTGTTTTAAAAAAAATTAAGTATTAAGTACTTATTTGGAAAAATTACTTATGTATTTGAACTTTATAATCACATACTTCTTATCAATCAGATTTTTTATTTCGATAATCATCAGCCTTTTTGTATTTATCTAATCATAGCGTAATAATCCAACTTTTTATTTACTGTGGACTCCATTGAAGCAGGGTCTGCAGTAAAAAAAAAAAATGTAGCAAATAGTTGTTACTTTAGCAGCAAAACTTTCTTTGGCCTGGTTGAGACTTGTCCTTTTTGCCACACTTTGTGTAACAGATTTTGCACCGTCCTCTCTTCACTATCGGAGGAGTTCTAGAGGAAGTGTGTGTGATGTGTATAATATGATATACACTTGGCCCTGGAGACTGCCTTTTCCAGAAATCAGTCTCAGGGGCCACAGTGTATATTATATGATACACCAAAAAAAACCTGGTCCAATACTCCTAGTATTGGAAAAAAAAAACAAGTTCACATAATATTTTAGATGTCATTTACACAAAATACATGCGATTCCCACAACATTTGCTTCAGAGGTGCCTTGACGCTGAACGTGTTAAGAGTCTGAATAAAGACCGAAAAACATTGAACGCATATGTACGTAATGAAATGACACATATTCTTGTAAAGTTTCGAATGCTCGATTTTGAATGCTTGATTTACCCATCCTTGCTAATCCCAGAAATATAGTTAAATCCTCCATATTCTATCATTTATCCAGATCCGGCTACATCCCTCCATACGTTCGGCTAGATGTACCGCGTGACAATCCCGAGCTGCCGATAACCACAGACAGCGTTCCGCTCAACGTATTCGTAGTGAACACCGTCGCGATAGCCAACAGGGCTATCAACTACGTCAAGGGCATCTCCTTCGACGGTGTTCTTAAAGGTTTTTAGCTTTTGAATCAACTTAGTTTATTTTAAACTACTAGAAAAAGAACATTGTTTTAAACAAAATTGTTTTTTAGGTAGACCATTATTAAGATTTTCAGTTACATTTTTGTTAGTTGCTTATTAAATATTAGCCAACATGCCGATCACGACCTACTTCTCAATATTTAGCGATGTAGGCCAACACAAAATGAAGGTGCGATAAAAACTGGTTCCTATTGATGGATCACGACGGACAGCGTGCTGCTCAACGTGTTTGTCGTGAACACCGTCGCAATAGCCAACAGGGCTATCAACTACGTTAAGGGCATCTCCATCGACTGTGTTCTTAAAGGTTTTGCTTATTTTGTAATTTATTTCTTATCGTATGAGGATTAGTGGCCTCCTCTGCCATCTGAGTTTATCAGGCCGCCGGCCCCTGACTTGGTTTTACGACTGGTAACAGCTGGGATCGACGGTTTAAGGTGCCTTCCGAAGCACGGAAGCGCTCAGTTGTATTGCCACTTTACGGTCACCCATTCGAGTCGGACCGAACGTTGCTTAACGAACGTGATTGAATACGGTCAGTCTGACAGTCACCGCCATTAGTGCTTCAAGCGTTTTTTTTTATGAACGACCGGGAGACTCTTAGCCTTCATCATACCTGATGTTAAGTATTGATAAGGCTGAAGATGGAAGCTAGCCTCTACCGGAATCATCAATCACTCAGAAACTGGCTATCTTATCTCTAACTGCCGGAACACAACAATGCTGAAAACATTGTTGTTATGGCGTCAGACTTAGATAAGATGGTGGTCGTGGTGGATGATGGTGGCTAGCCAGGCGGACTTACAACGAGTCCTACCACCAACCTAACCGAATACAATGTGTACCCCCTCTGGGAATCGCACCCGGGACCCCTGGGTCTGATACCGGTAGTTGGACCACTAGACCACAGAGGCGGTTAGATTTTGTCATTGTCATTCATCGTCAGTTGTACTTCTTGTGACTCCCACGTGGTAGCGTACTGGTTGTTAACGCAGTCCCAATAACGGTTATTCTAAAATCTGTAGAGCTCGTTGTTCAAGCCACATTATTTTAATGCGTAGGTACGCTTAAAGGCGAGGCGACCTATAAAATAATAAAGTTCCTCTCGCAGATCATAAATGGCCCTATCAATATTCTGGAACACCCTAACGTAACGAAATGGTTACACTAAATGTCGCTTAATAATAAGCTTTTTGCTTAGAATATAGTATATCTTTTACTATCTTTTACCAGAGAAAATCATAGTGTATGGAGCTTCGATCCACGCGTACTGCTGCATCGCCGCATTACTAGAAGCGCACGTGCCGCCAGAGAACATAGTATTCGTTGAACCGTTCCCGCCAGAGAGTCGGCACAAACTTAGAGTACCAGTATTCTGTAATGCTAACGTAAGTGGAAAATTATGGTAAAATTTCGGGAGACAATAATACTTCTGTTTAAGGCCACACTACGTGTCTTGTACCCGATCATGTTTTTCACTTATGTTTAAGTGTGAGTCTTGTAAACTGTCCTTTTCTTAAAAAATTAAATAAAATAAAGTTGACAAGTTTCATGCGCCTGTTCTTCTTGGTAGCTAAAAAGCCTCGAACAGGAGGGAGAAACATTTTGACGATGCAAAAGTGCCTGTTTGATTATAAAAAAAAACGAGTGTGCTTATGACCACACGACTGAAGTGAAACTTCTTTCGCTCCATCTGTATGTATATATATATATATATATATGTGTGTACAATATATACATGTATACACAGATATACGGAACGTATTTGGCTATGAGAGGAAGAGAGAAAAAAAAACACACTTTTCGTAACGCTTACGTCACGCGTTCGCCAGCTTACTCCCCAAGTCAAGCGTGCGTAAAGAAGTTTCACTTCAAAAGTCTGTGTTGCCAAAAGAATACCATTCGTCTGTGCCACGTATCTGACACGTTTATGGAATGAATGACCCAAGCACGTTTTAAAATTGCCAGTGTAATAAAACGAGCGGTTGGTGCGGTTTTTACTAATTTCAACGACTTTTATGAAACATACAATACCTATTGTCTGCCAAAGTATTAAAGTACCTTCGCACACCGAATTGGTTAAAGTTTCATCATAGGATAATACACTCGGTAACAAACATAGTAAAGTTCATTTCCTTACAATAGCAGTTGCCTTCGCAGGTAGATCAAACGATGCGCGACGTATTCGCCAACATGAACCTGACAGTGCATCGCTCATACCAGTTCCAGTCGTGGTCGCTCGATGGCTGTGGTGTGGTCAAACGAGTGGATTTCTTGTCGCACTATCAAATGCTGCGCTTGGATTGTGCGGCATTCTTCTACTACGGACTTAGAGGAATCAGTGCGCCGGCTCTAGATGGTATGAATGTTAACATCAATGGAGCTACAGGAACCGAGATAATAGCGAAAAACAGATTTTTGGAACGAAGTTCCTTATCGCGCGTTGCGAAAGGGGGCTAGACGAAAAAAATTAAGACTAAAAGTTGAAACGACCGACACTTTTGTGTCGCTAGCTGTGCGCGTGCGCGATTCTGGATGGATGGATGGATGGACGGACGGACGGACAAACGTACGGACGGACGGACGGAACTGAACGAAACTGGACGGAACGGATTGATTGATTGATTGATTGATCTATCTTATCGCGCGTTGCGAAAGGGGGCTAGACGGAGATTAAGACCAAAAGTTGTAACGACAGTTTTTGCTATAGTTGTAAGCCGTGCGGCGTGCGCGTTTCTCTGTCTGTCTCTCGCTCTCTCTCACAGAAAGCGAGAACTTCGTTCCATCCTTGTGTCCCTTGACTTGACACCTCTCAAGTTTTTTTTATATTTTGACATTGAATACATGACGGTGCAATGACCAGATTTTATGAGACCTTTGAGACAACTTTTAGAACACCAAAATGAAGGTCTATCGAGTTTGCAGCTTGTCCTCTCTAATTCCGAGATTGACCCCTTTTTTGGCTTAAATTACTGGACTATTGGGTAATATTTCGAGTGTTGGTAACCAGGACCTATTTCCAATCTATTCCTGTCGGAGGTTGCACTGTCTTGTGTTTTAAAGCCGCTACTTAAATCAAGATGTTACATGAATAATCCGATTGATCGGCTGGTACCAATTAAAAGTCCTACAATGAAAATTATGAGCTTCATTAATCAATACCGCCTTTCCAGCAATCAACAAAAGCGGTCTAGTGTACGACGGCGGCATACTGATAGACCATGAGTTCAAGACCAAAGACCCCTGTATATACGCCGCGGGGACCGCCACGAGGTACTACCGGCGGTACTTCGCCGATACCTTCAGGCAGAAGTTCTATGACGCGCAGGAGATTGGAGAAAAAGTTCGTATTATCTAAGAAACTCATCTTAATTTCGATACAGTCTTTTCCATGACTTAGCCTTTACTATTTATTTCATGTTTTTTACTGTGAGTTTATTTTTGTTGTAAAAGTTCCATCATCAGCCTGTGGACGTCCACTGCTGGACATAGGCCTCTTCTAGCTCACGCCTATTGTGGCGTTCATAAGAGGCTAAAAGTTACTCAATGTTTATTAGTGGACTATCGAGTACCATAAATAATCTAAATGTCGACCATCGACGAGACGTCGATGGTCGACATTTAGATCAAGTTCTATTATTACTTTGCCCATATATTTGTTTACTAGTAATATGTTTTTGTCTGACATCAAATTTTACTGAACTGCCTTAGTAAAAGTTACTCAGTATTCCGTGGACTATCAAGTTACACAGGTTTCGTTCGTAGTGGACATTTGGACCGTTCCGGCCCATTGTCCGTTTCACTTTAATAATATTAGTAGGTTAAACGATAACTAGAAACTAAAATACTGAGTATTTTGCAGCTTGGGAATCAAATTAGAAATCAACTGGACCCATACTTCTCCGACGTGAAACAAAACAAGAGTAAGAGTTCTATCAAATTCTCTGATCTCAGACATCTTTCTGCAACCAGTCAATGCCTTTCTGGAAATTCTACTAGATCCTTGTAAGATTTTAATTCAGTATAAAAGATTTACGATGCTTATCCGAAACTTGCGTAGGTGTAGGAGGAGTGAAGGGAGGGGAGAGAAGTAAGATGACATAATGCTAGTACAAGCAAGGGTTGTATTCTGATATAGTCATAACTTTAAATAAAAAATTGAAAATTTACAGTTCGTTGTATTTTCTACAAATGTTTCTTAAATAGGTAAATTGAGAAAAATAGACAACATACTTTTGCAAATAACTTTCGCAGAAAAAGCTTTGGCACCATGCGATCGGAATCCGCCGAGACGTCAGATGAGCGTATACCGCTCCTCAAGAAACCTGTTGTTACCAACTGCATACTACCCGGTGGCCTGCGTTACTTGGAGGTGCGATCACCAGGGCTGAAGCTCCCGAACCAATACGTGCAGACGCTGGAGTATAGCGTAAGTGTTCAGATCAGCATTTGGGGCTGGGGTTATCTGGATCGATAGGGTATCGTCAGAATACCCTTAGCTACTGATTTAAACCTTTTATTATCAATTGCATCTTTTATTATCAATTGCATTGCTTTGGAGGTGCGATCACCAGACCTGAAGCTGTCCAACCATTACGTGCAGAGGCTTCAGTACAGTGTGAATATTGTAGCTTGAACTGGGACCAATAGGATGTGACTAGAATCCTCCTAGATACTAAGATATAACTGGGATCAATAGGGTGTGGCCAGAATCCTCCTAGCCACTCATAGAAACTTGTTGTTACCAACTGTATTCTGCCCGGCGGCCTGCGTTACTTGGAGGTGCGATCACCAGGGCGGAAGCTGCCCAACCACTACGTGCAGACGCTGCAGTATAGCGTTAGTGTTCAGATCAACATCTGGAGTCATCTGGATTGATAGGATCAGAATACCCTTAGCTACTGATTGAAACCTTTTATTATCAATTGCATCTGCTCTGGAGGCGCGATCACCAGGCCTGTAGCTGTCAAACCATTACGTGCAGAGGCTTCAGTACTTAGTGGGTATTGGAGTCAACATCTGGGGTCGATAGGGTAATCCAGAATCTTTTACACGAATGCAAGGCACGTCAGTCACTCCTTAAACTTGGATCGCAACGAGCTGTAGCAATCTGGATCTCATAGATTATGCTACTAAACCATAAATTTAAACCTCCGAACCACATAACTAAGTATATGTCGCTTTATAATCTTTTATTTATCCTAGGGCCACGTGATGGAGACGTTCAAGCGAGGCTACTTCAAGATCCATCTAAATAACCACCTGGTCGTAGACAACATAACCTGCTTGAGCACCGAGAAGTACTCTTTAGAGAATTTTCAACACATCTATGGGCTGCCGGCCAACGTCCTCAACAACGTTTACTTGCGTTATACTGTAAGATTTAACAATAACAATAACTTTATTTGCCATAAGATACAAAGGTACTGTTACATATGAAAGGTAAATACAAAACATAAAATTCAAGTGGTTGGTGGTGGTATGTAACAGGTATACTGTGACAACTACCCTCCGCACTAGTTATAAAAACTGTATTGCAGCAGCGCAGTATCACCGCAGCCTATTGACCATTACAACTTGGCACAGGTGACAGCTCAGGAATTTATGGTCGGTCATCGCATAGACCACAGTATATGCAAAATCGACAGATGCCTTATCTCTACGTAACAAACTATCTAGCAAAATGGAAAACTACATCTTAACATTTTCTTTTGTAGGTAGCTTTATATGTGTGCCAATATTTTGTTTAACTATGCATATATATATATATATAAATATAAGTATATTATTATGTTGTGTGTGTGTGTTTTGTATATTTTTATTTATAAGTGAAAAACTAATTATTGTCCATATTACTAGCATATAAGTAGTTAAATGTACATATTTTATTACATAAATACATAAACATATATTTATTTATATATAAGTATAATTCATTTTTACATAATACATAAATAGGTGATATATCAATTTGCATCTTAATTCTTAAGTTTAATTTTACAATTTTTTTTTCAGTAGCATCGTAATCCAATGTAAGCAAGTATTTAGTCACTAGTTTATTACAGATATAGTTACTTTTCTCCTTAAGCATTGGAAGCGCAACGCTAACCTTGTTATAAAGTCGAGGTCCTAAGTAGCACAAAGAAGTTTTGGCCATTGAAGTTCTAAGTTTAGGCATCCTATAAACAGTTTATAGGATGCCTAAGAGACCTTTGAAATAGCAGGAGGTGGTATGATCTTATGTTGGCCAAGAATGGCAGATTTCACAAATAGTTATCGGACCGTTAATACCGAAAATTCGTCATAAAGTTTTTTCGTAGGATACCGAAAAGGCTTAGAATTTATAACCTTCATTACGGCTCTTTGGGCCCTTTCAACTTTTTATCCGACTTCAAAAAAAGGAGGAGGTTCTCAAGTCGACTGTATTTTTTTATTTTTATTTTTTTTATGTAGGTATGTTCTACCATAACTTCGCCAGTTGTTAACAGATTTTTATAATTCTTTTTTTATCTGAAAGAAAATGGTTTATGTGTGGTCCCATATATTTTTTACGAAGATCTGGCTAGTAGTTTTTTTATAATCCTGAAAAATATCAATCACCTTTTGGCAAGTAGTCGTATACCTAGATGACATCATTGTTGTGTATGGGCTGATTTTTAGTGTAAGTAACGGCACATAATGTAACATAAAAATCTGAAATAAAAATCAAGCCGACTTCAAAAAGTAAAAAATAAAACTTTTGGAGTCGGTGCTAGTTAGCTAAGGCCAAAAAAATATAGTTAATAGAAGTGCAAAGTAGAATGCTTTGGCTGGCACCGACTCCAAAAGTTTTATTTTTTACTTTTTGAAGTCGGTTTGTTTTTTTTTTTTATAAAATGTTTTTATATTAGATCTGTTTTTCTAGCACCTCCCCATGCAGTTATTCCGTACGTAATTAAGGACTGACACAATGATCAGTTTACAGTTTCTTTATTTTTAATATGTTTAATTTTCTTGAGCAAGCACATCGTTTTTCTTATTCTAGTACTTAAAGATTCTATTTGCCGTTTCCAATTCATATTCTGATCCAAGATTATACCCAAGTATTTTATAAATGGGGTTGTTATTGTTACAGGTATGGTAAGTAATATTAAAGTTTGACGGTTGCTTGTTATTATAGATGCTGAAAGTAATGTATTTAGTTTTGTCCATATTGAGGGTAAGAATGTTGTTGCAAAGCCAGTTAGATACACGCTTAAGTCCAGCCTCACTGGATTCTTTTACTTCAGCCCAAGTTGGTGCATCAAAAATAAGTATTGTGTCATCAGCAAAAGAAAGTATCCTTCCATTTCGCAATTCCATTTCTGTTAAATCATTTAAATATACCAGGAATAGCGTTGGGCCCAAAACGGATCCTTGAGGAACCCCATAGGCAGTGTCATAAATTCACTACATGAGCAACTCGAACCAAAAACTTTTGGGAGATATTTTAATTTTGTCAAATGCAGTGTCTATCTCTATATTTTAATTTCAGGCAAAGAAACTGGATGATTTTTACGACTTTTTCCGTTCACCATGGGCCTACTTTCTATATCATGATCAATGTGATGACTTATTCGCTATGGCTAAGGAGCTTAGACCGAAGGTAGACTACACATGGGTATTTTACATTCATTTATGCGGGAGGTAATTATTTGTGTAATTATAATGTTAATTTTAACTTATAGGGCCAAAGAAATGGAGACACTTTACAAGAAACTCTTAAATCTATTGGTGATAGAGAATTAAACGATCCGGTTAGTAAGATAGTTGTAAAGTTTGATCAAGTTGAAGAGAGAAAATGCTATCATTGATTACGTGTAAAAAGTACCGTCAATTTTGTAGAAATATTAATATAAAATTTCCTATCAATGTGCCATCTTTGTAGATACAGAGATGGAGAGTACAACCAAACTTTCCCAAAAAAAATACCCATTTCAGTCGTTTTATTGGTTACTTTTTACATTACTTATTTGGTTTTTTATTTAACAAAAAAATTGCGTTTTGGTTCTTTTGCAATCCTACTAATATTATAAATTTTAAAGTATGTCAGTTTGTTTGTTATTATGTTTATTTGTTTGTTACTTTTTTACTCAAAAAACGACTGAACGGATTTGGATGAAATTTGGTATGTAGAGACTTAAAGTAGTTGACTAACACATAAGTTACTTTTTATCCCGATATTTCCACGGGAACGTGAATCACGCGGGTGAAATCGTCGGCGGCCGCTAGTCAATCATAATGTACAAGCTCAATTGAGCCGAAGTGACGTCACATTATGGTCATACAGTCTCTACATACATCGTGTTGCAAACTCAATAATGTAATATTGTTATGTATGTATATATTTTCAGTCCCTCCTCTTCGATACAAAAATACGAGTTCGGTCCAAATTCGAGCATTCCGCACACATGGAAGCCATCACCGACTACGTCATAGACTGGTTGTCTGAGAACGACGTCCTGCTTCCGATGTACATCTACCCTGGTCAGCTCCTGTACTTCCACCAGGACTTGGGTACTAATCCAGCCTTCAGGAAGAGAAAGGCTAACATAGTGAAGCTATTAAGGAAGATTTTGTAAACGAAACTAATTTGATGTAAATTGATTTTGTTGATTAAACAGAGTATTAAAAACTGTTTGTTTGAATTCCAATTTGTTTTGTTATTGTAGGAGTCCAATGCCTGTTCGAGCTTTCGGCATATTCCTTGTCTTGTTACTGAAGGTCTTTGCAGTTTCAAAGTAATTTATTTAACTTTTTTTATTTATCAAATCACACTACTTTCTATTAATATGTTCAAATGGTTAAGATGATCTCCCGGTGGTGCTAAACAGTACATTAACGTACATACGTAAGGCCTACTGGCGCCAAGTTAGGTTAACACACAATCCGGTCCAATGCTCTAACCACTGAGCTACCGAGACAGTGGTTAGAGCATTGGACCGGATTTCCAAAGGTCGTGGGTTCGAGTCCCATCTGAGAATTCCCTTGTGGCCGAGTTGTTTTTTTCCAATATTTTTCTATTTAAAATTTATTTTAAGTATAAAAATAGCATAGAAAAATACAAAAATTCAAAAATCATTAAAAAAATGTTGTAACCAGTTGAAAAGTATATAACAGCACTGTCCCAAAGAGTAAAATATATCTGCCATGACCAAAGAGTAAACCAATAAGCCATGAGAAGAGCACATCGAATTATTAAGTACTACGTAGTAAGAACCTATTAATTCCATGGCAGAGCATGCCAATAAAAAAAATTTTTTTCGTTCCTTACAGGAACAGGCTAAGTTCATAGACCATACCGCCTAGTCATTAGTTTTGGTTTTAAGATGGCACAAAATAATTCATTAGTTTTGAAAAGTTATTATGTGATAAATATTAAACAAGAAAATATACTAGAAAAAAGCAACTACTTTTTATTTCTAGTATATTTTCTTGTTTAATATTTATCACATAAAAATAGCATTGTAAAATGCAAAATTAAAAAGTTATAAAAGTTATTAGTTTGTGATGACATTAGTATGACATTGCCTTGCTTAACCGTCTGTCAAAGTGTTGCATGTGACTTTTCAAAACATTTTCTACACTATGTTTTTAGGATATTTGTAGTACATTTTAATTTAAAACAATCATGGCTGAATCGAAACCCTGCAGCAAGCCTCTCGTACTCGACGAGCTGCTGATTCAGAATGTGAATACGTGGGGAAACGTGCAATACAATATTCCTCTACGGTTGTCCAGCAATGAGACGAGGAGTTCCACCAGCATCGGCCACAGGCATATACCGGCGATACCTCATAGCTTGGACTGTGTAAGTGTTATATTTTGCTTTAAAATCGAGTATGGTAAGTTCGCTATTTCTTTTTTCTACTATGGGACCTTAACCTTCAATATCTCTGAAGTTAAGTAATGATAAAGCTGGAGGTAGAGTCGCTCGTCTCCTGGAATCCTAAACCCCCGAGAAAGTGGTTATCTTTCCTACTAATTACAGACCTATAGGAATAATGTCGAGTGTAGATAAAATCATGGAAAAAAAGTATCATCGAACAATTAGCCTCATTTCTTCAAAATAACCATATACTAAATAAATGTCGACACGGATTTCAAAAAGGGAAAGGCACTAATACACTTTTGTCAGTCTTTACAGATCAAATAAATAATTATTTAGATAGTAAAAAATATGTTGTGTCTGTAGGAGTGTGGGGTGAGGCGCCGCTGAAACAATGGTTCAGCGACTACCTCACAGCGCGCTCCTACCGCGTAAAGGTGGGCGACGCGCTCAGCGACGAGGTGGAGGTTCGGTGCGGGGTGACGCAGGGCTCCGGGTGCGGGCCCGTCTTCTACCTCATACATGCTAACAGCCTGTGTGGAGCGCTCAAGCACTGTTCAGCCCACATGTTCGCGGACGACTTGTGCATATTACTAGCCGGTACCAATCTGGCGGAATTGTATAGATTAATACAAGAAAACGTAAACGCAGTCATCAAATGGTCGCATGACAACGACTTAGTACTTAATGCAGATAAAACTAATGTTCTTACAATATACTCGCCTTACCTCCAACCTCCTGAATCAAGGGCCACTAGGTATATATACCTACTCACGATATAAATTGTATTCATAATAACAATACTAACTGCCACTGTAATCCAATCAAAGAAGTCAATAATGTCACATACTTAGGATAGAAAGTAGATAAACATTTTTCATGGTCGATGCACGTTTTAGGAAAATTCTACCACCTTAGCTTCAAATTGCCCAAAAGCACACTAAAATGTCCATATTACCTTGGTGGATTCGATTGTGAGTTATGCGCTTGATTGTTACGGTTTGACTTTTACAACAAACATAGACAAAATAGACAACTTGAAATAAGATTTCTGAAATTACTAGTCGACAAAAAAACTAAATTTAAATGTTAACAAAATTATATGGAATAATTCAAAATATGTAACATCCTTCCAGTTAGCTTAAAACATAAATTTCTAATGATCACTAATCAACATAACAATCAGGAGCATAACTTACCCCTTGTCAATCACAACCATACGACAAGGTCAATATCCGCTGGCAAGTTTGAGGTACCTAGGGTACTCAATTATTACGGAGATAGAACCATTAAAAAACGCCTACCTTACTTACTGAATGGTTTGCCAGCGAATATATGAAATTAAACATGTAAAAATATGATATATAAGGTATTATTAAAAAACACCTGCTGCAAAAAATATTCATAAATAATAATAAAAATAACTAAACTAGATCAATAAGTAAGTACAATTATTTAGTTGCATTTTTATTTCATTAGAGCTGTATAGAGTCACTTATTTTAATTATATCTATTAATTTTAGGTAATATTACTTATATATAATAGAGACAGACAAACCGACTAGTCGGTTTTGCGGGACTAAGTATTGTAAAAAGAAAATTGTAAGCTCCTTGTGTTATTAAAGTTATTATTAAATAAATAAATAATAAAAAATCATAATACTGAAAAACGTCAAAGTTTAAAAAACCCTGTAAGCCTGCCCAGTAAGAGCTGCTGATTCAGAATGTGAATACTTGGGGAAACGTGCAGTACAACATACCTCTCCGGTTGTCCAGCAATGTGACAATTTTATAGGTAGGTACTAGAAAAAACCGCGGTGAGTATGAATTTGAAAGAAAGAAAGAAAGAAAAACTATTTATTGGACACACACAAAATAATAATAACATAAATATAAAAAAAAAATAAAAAAAGTGCGCGGCCAACTAGGCCCCATCCTCAGCAATGTCACAGTGGCATACGGAGCATGCCACTGAGACGCTGGTATTCTGGAGGAGCCTATTTGGTGACAACAGGAATATTAAAAAAATAAAGACAAAGAAACAAAAATTTAATACTGCAATAAAAGATTAAAAACAAAAATAAAACTATTTAAAAAATAAAAAAAAATAGAAATCGATATTGGATAGGGATAAAAAATTGATTATCGAGCGAGTCTGGTCTAGTAATACGGTGCCATGACATGATATATATAAAAAATAAATAAAAAAAATAAAGGATAAACAGCTTAAAAAAAAAGTGTGTTACATAGATAGACAGTGGATGGATACAGACGTAAACAAAATAAAAATAACAAACACGAAAATGAAATTTTCATTTTTTTATCTATTTTTTTATCAAGGATATGCTTGCTTGGCATTCATCATAGGTTACTGAAACTAAGTAATGCTATGGCTGAGGGAAGAATCGTTTTTCTCAAGGGATCCTCAACCACTGAGGAATTGAGGTTGTCGTGGACGAGCACTTAGTCACACAACTGACACTTAGTAAATGCTGGCTGGAAAATGCCACTACGTCCAATGATAAGCTGAAGAACCGTTGATCATTACAAATAAACAATTATTTATTATTTAACACAGTATATTTTATTATTAAATAAATGCACTGAATCAAAGTCACTTCAATACAGATTATAAATCGGCTAAATCCGCGACCACTAAATTATCTGCACTTTGAATAATTTAAAATCTATTATTCCTTAAAAACAGTTCACGCTTGACACTTCTAATTCGCTGCACTTGTTTGAACACTTCTTATTACCCTTCAGAACTCTTATTGAACACTTATTTTCAAACTCTTATTTGAACACTTCCGGATGCGCTTACTCAATACACTTTTTAAGTCACTAATGCTATACGCTGCGCTGCGTGCCGCTTTTATACCGCCCGCGGAAAGTCGAGAATCGCATAGAATATTCGCGACGTGTGCGTCTCGACCGTTCCCGACAATCCACGAGCGGCCGAGAGAGCGAGACACTATTTCTGTCTCGCTCACTCACTTCCGCGGGAGAAATTTCTCGCATTCTTCGTCCTTATTTAATGCAGCGCGACTCTTTTACTAACTTTTTGTCTCTCAATGTTCGCGCGGCGTTCAAACAGCTATTTCATTGTTCGACGTCGCTCACAATCTCCCCCGCGGTGCATAGCACCTCTCTTCTTGGATGCGACGACGTTCAGCTCTGAAACACGGCGGGGGGCACTTATCATAACTTTGGTGATCTGTTGTCATTGGTGGCTCTTCCTTTGCTATAGCTGGTTGTGGCTCTTCATTTACCTTAGCTGGAGGTATATCGGAGTGCAGCGCTGTGTGGTGCCATCTTCCACACTTCTTACAAGTGGCAGCTCGGCATTTGATGCGCGAGTGTCTAAATCTCAAGCACTTAAAACATAGATGTTCCTTCTTTGCCATGTCCCATTTCGCACTTATGCTGGCACCTCTAAATATCTTGCACTGCAGCAGGTAATGGTTTCCTCGACACGCCGGTCAAATATTCGCGTCTTCCCTGGAACCTTCGTGAGTGACGCGAACGTGGTACATCTTATGGGGCCCGCTGCCTTTCTGTTGCGGAGACTCTTCAGGTGGAGCCAAGTGGGGGCGCCTCCAGTTTTCTTTCATTATCACTTGATTCCTCCATGGTCCACAATGCTTATGCTCCCAAAACTCTTCATGAGGAGCTCTATGCGGGCGTCTGGACTTCGCTTCCGGGAACTCTTCAAGTGGAGCGAAGTCTGCACATACAGCTGCTTCTTCTTCCAGGAAGTTGCTGATGAGTATCAACTCTGGTAACACTTCATCTTGATGTTTCTTGTAAAATTCAAACCAGCGAAATTTCACAACTGATGGCATCTTGTCAATAACAGTTTTCACAGTTTCCGGAGAAGATAAATAATTTTGTTTCCCAAGCGCTTTAATAGTTGCGACGGCGTTCTTCACTTGGCTGGCGAATATGCATATGTCGCTTGGGTCCGCTGCCACTCTTGGAAGCCTCTTTAGCTTTTCCAGTTCTGCCAATGCTAGAGCCGCAGGTCTGCCGAAGCGCGCTTCTAGTCCCTTCAAAACTTCGTTCGGATCTTCTGCAGTGAACAGAAGACTCTTCACAGCTTCTCTGGCGCTTCCTCGTAAAGCTCTTCGTAGTCGCGCTAAGTTCTGCGTGGCGCTGAAGTCTTTGGCAGTATCTACATAAGACCTTTTAAATGCCAGCCACTCTTCGCTGGCACCGTTAAAGTGTGGCAGCTCAACACTTTCACAATTCTTCCACCTTTCGCTGAGCTTGGCAATCGCTTCAGCAAATTCTTGCACGAGGCTTGTTTCTTTGACTGGTTCTTCTATAATCATTTCCTGCGTGACTCGTCGGTCGTAGTCACGGAGACACTCTTCGGCGTGAACACTCACAAGTTCAGATTCAAGTTCAAGTAGTTCCAACTCTATAGCTTCTAATTTTGTTCGCGCCATCTTAAGTTTGGCTTCAGCGGCTTCTATTTCCCTTCTGGCCACCAAAATCCTTGCGTTGACCACTGCTCTTTTCTTGGAGATGGCATCGGAACGTATGCTGACACTACTCCCCCGCAATGACCCTTCGTCATTTAGAAGTTGAGGTATGAGTTCACCGTCAACTTTGGATAATTGAGCATTGTCTTCAATGCATCGCACTTCGTCACTTTTATGTTGGGGGTCGATTTTTTCTTCAGGTGTTGATGAAGAAGTATCCTCTTCACGATGCTGTATAACTTCGAGATATGGTGCGGCACGAGTTGACTCTTTAGCTCTTCTTTTACTTCTTGAACGCTTCGAAATGGACGTAGACTTCGGCATGCTCTTCGTCTCCAAATCCGGCTCGAAGGACCAAAAATATGTGGTGGACGAGCACTTAGTCACACAACTGACACTTAGTAAATGCTGGCTGGAAAATGCCACTACGTCCAATGATAAGCTGAAGAACCGTTGATCATTACAAATAAACAATTATTTATTATTTAACACAGTATATTTTATTATTAAATAAATGCACTGAATCAAAGTCACTTCAATACAGATTATAAATCGGCTAAATCCGCGACCACTAAATTATCTGCACTTTGAATAATTTAAAATCTATTATTCCTTAAAAACAGTTCACGCTTGACACTTATAATTCGCTGCACTTGTTTGAACACTTCTTATTACCCTTCAGAACTCTTATTGAACACTTATTTTCAAACTCTTATTTGAACACTTCCGGATGCGCTTACTCAATACACTTTTTAAGTCACTAATGCTATACGCTGCGCTGCGTGCCGCTTTTATACCGCCCGCGGAAAGTCGAGAATCGCATAGAATATTCGCGACGTGTGCGTCTCGACCGTTCCCGACAATCCACGAGCGGCCGAGAGAGCGAGACACTATTTCTGTCTCGCTCACTCACTTCCGCGGGAGAAATTTCTCGCATTCTTCGTCCTTATTTAATGCAGCGCGACTCTTTTACTAACTTTTTGTCTCTCAATGTTCGCGCGGCGTTCAAACAGCTATTTCATTGTTCGACGTCGCTCACAGAGGTAGCTGGCCAGGTGGGCTTAAAACAAGTGCTGCCACCAACCAAACTGATTACAATAATGTCACCCCACTAGGAAACGAACCCAAGACCTCTAGATTTGATATCGATGACTTACCGTTAGACCAATTGTTTAACGCACAGAGGCGATTTTTTAATTAGCAAAGTAAAGTGGCTTGCCTTGTACTTGTTGAATAAAATGTAATTGTTTGATTACAAACAATTACATTTACGTAATTTTGCTGACCAATATTTTTTTTCTGATCTAAAATAACGCCCTACTTCAATCCTGTTCCAGAAAATAGAAGACCCTCTACCAAAGCGCGTCTGCGGGCGAGACATGGTGGTCGAGAAGGAAACATACCGGACCACTACTGGGGAGTACTGCGTCAAACCCAACCCGAATAAGGCTATGGAGCGATCGGACTGCTCCATCAACTGCCGACGGGTCATCTTCATGACGGGCGTTGAGAAACGGGTGACAAAACTTTTGACTTATTTTTAGCAGTAAAACTACCATTGAAATAGTCGCCCGTGATATGTTATGCAAGAGCTATTGGCGCCACCATTAGTTCAAAAGAATCTGTTGATTTTTTGGGTCAAGTTAAATCTTGACTTCACACTACTTGTCATTTCGACAAGTAATTGACCAATCAACAGATTTTGGGTACCAGCGGTGGTTGACCGCCATTTGTTATCAGCTTCGCTCCTGTTCAGAGTTTGCTAATGTCACTCGACTGGGCCGAAGCTGCTGAACATCTTAAGTCTGTTACTATAGTCAGGTAATACTAGATCCATGGATGTTATTATAGGTTGGCACTAACTGGGTACCCTAAAATTTTCTAGCAGGTTCCATGGTAGTTCATGTTACTTTTTGAGAGAATTTCTTAAACTACCTACTTATTTATTTATTTATTTTTATTTTTATTTATTTATCTAATTACAACGGCAAATATTGCCACTTACAGTAACTAGTACACAACAGAAAGATAATACGGAAATGAAAATATTAACACAAAATAAATATTACACACATGTGGATTTGGGTTCAGATTTCTCACAAAATTGTAAACAAACTCGTGAGATAAATCTCAATTCATCCATAAACACATCACACTCAGGCTGGTCAGCTAGGAATTTATTAATATCTGTCAATATGCGGCAGAGAGGTGACTGTGCACGCGCCACTGTGCGTGTGCGCGGCGTCACGAACAAGTGGCGGGTACGCCCGGCACGGCGTCGTGTGTACCGTTCGGGCACATATAGTTGGCAAAGTTTGTTGTGCAGCTCAGTGTTGTCAATACTGCCCCGCAGAACCTTTAAACCTGATAAAATTTGGTTTGTTGCTCTGCGTGTTCTAAGAGAGTTCAAGCCAAGAGTGCCTAGAATAAATAAGGTCGGATATAACCGGGGATAGTATGAATACTTGCGCTTATATAAGTACCTAAGAAATGCCTTTTGGACTTTCTCGACCATCAAAGTGTATGTGCTTTCATGGGGGTGCCAGACAGAACTACCAGCTTCGAGTTTGCTGCGAACGAGTGCGTAATAAAGTAGCTTGATTAATTGAGGACTCTTGAAATCACGAGAATTTCGTAAAACAAAGCCTAAACGTCTAAAACTTTCTTTTACTAAGAATATTATATGATTATGAAATGTTAATTTGGGATCGAACATAACACCTAGGTCCGTTGTTGACTCCACATGTATTAGATTTTCATCGCCCAGTACATATTGGCGACATGCTTTTATTTGTTTTCTTCCAAAGGTCATTACACAACACTTTTTAGGATTAAATAGCATTTTATTTCTTTCAGCCCAATTAAACACAGAGTCAATATCCTGTTGTAGCAAGCGACTATCTTCTTCTTTCTTTATTTCAAAAACCAACTTGAGGTCGTCTGCGTACAAAATACACTTCGCATTGCTTACTACCTTTACAAGGTCGTTAATCATGATAATGAATAAAAGAGGACCGAGTATAGAACCCTGGCTAACTCCAGAACGCGTGTGATAAGGTTTAGAAGTAAAGCAGCCAAATTTTACATATTGTTGTCGATCACGGAGATAATCTGCAAATAAATGTAGTAAGCGAGGAGAAAAACCAATGTCGTTTAGTTTGCCTAGAAGGATATCGTTATCAACCTTATCAAACGCCTTCTGGAAATCAAAGTACACAACGTCAACTTCATGGCCATTATCCATACTGTTTGAAATGTATTCAACAGTAGATACTTATTCTTATTCTCATACACAATACGAGTAATTTTTATTGGGTAACAAGATGTGGTGTTAATTTTTATTTCCAGCTGTTAGGCAAACAAATAGTGCAGCCGACGATGATGTCCGAGATGAAGGACAGCTTCCGAGGCGTCATGAATCAGCCAACCATGCCACCAGAAATTACGGTCAAAGCTCCTGACCCTGAATATATCTTCGATGTAAGTGATTGCTAGTTTTAAATCAATATAAGACCTGTTTAACTCAACGCGAACACTGAATTTTTTATGTAAAAATAACGTGCAGAAAAAAATCTAATCAATTCACTAGCTTCTTACTGTATGTAGGTAGTTGTTTTTCTTCTTTCTCCTTTACATATATTCTATGCTATGTTAGGAATTTAACCAGCTTCGAAGGTGGAGACGTGTCGTGACATCAATGTTACTACTTCTAGCCACCATCTTGTGTTCTGTATTTTTACCTTTTTTTATTGTGTGTAAGTAGTATTATGTCATTTGTTCCTTATTTCTTTTGCCACCATTATTATATTATTTTAGGTGGTGGCAGCAGGAAGGAACGAAGCTCCCGTGATATCGGATACCGCTGGCGGGTTCCGGCGTCTGCTCGACCCGTACGTCAGCACTTACCGCGCGTACCACAAGCCCTTCTCTGCTGATGACCAATACGGCATTGGGGCGAAAGACCATATCACGTTCTACTCCGAATTTGATATACCGAGGGTACGTTGAATTAAAATAAAGGCGTTTGCTCACTATAACGTTACATACTATCGCCGTGTTATGAATGTATCAGGCACGAAGGAAAACCCGAGAGACACTATACCCACTAGAACGTATCAACTCCATATGATACACGTACACAAACACAACGCGGCTAGTGACTGTATTACCCGTTCGAATGGCGTAACTGTCTGTATCATCAGTCATCGTTCATTCGACGTTCATCTAATAGTGGCTTCCATAATACACTTAGGTACTTAGTTAGTAGATAGTAATTTATACAAAAAATATACCGGTATGGTCACGGTTCATGGTGTGAATCGTTATAGTCGGCAAAAGTCTTAAACGTTTTGCTTATTTTACGTTAAGAGTTTGCTTATTTAACGTTTGATTAACTCTAATTTCTTGGGTTTAGGTGAAAGGCTTCGGTCCTCGCCACAAAGAGATCTGGATGCCTCTAACCTCCAAAGTGCACAGAGGCGTGTACGACAGGATACACGTGAAGAAGGAGTACAAGGAGGTCGCTGCGTGCCACAATCCTGTTAATAACCTCAAGGGGTAAGTTTTGAGTGTGGAAGTTACTGCTTGGCTTGTATTTAATTGCTTTTAATTGCTTACTTACTTACTTCGAAGCCTCAGCGACCCGAAGTGAGACTTGGCCTCCGACACCAGGTGGCGCCATTTCTTGCCTACATCTCTCGCGTGTTTTGATTTGGTACATGATGTTTTATCAGGTCTCGACAAAAAACAGCGAACTACTGTACTGTTTTTTGATATGTCGAAGGCATTTGACTTTGTTGTTCATGAGGTGTTGTTGGACAAACTAGAGGCGTATGGAATCCGAGGAAGTACTCTATCTTGGTTAGAAACTTATCTTGAGAATAGACATCAATGTGTAGAAGTAAGTAGTATGGGCAAAGATAACGTAGCAATATCAGAACGCTCTAGTTTTTTAGTAAACAGATTCGGTGTACCCCAGGGCAGCGTTCTCGGACCTATATTGTTCTTGCTCTACATAAATGACTTGCCGAAAATAACGAGAAATAAATGTATAATGTTTGCTGATGACATCTCAATTATTATTAAATCTAATTATTCTGACGATTTGAAGAAACACGAATTTGACATTAATGAAACTATAGAAAATGTAATACAATATCTTAATGCAAATAATCTAAACGTTAACTTAAGTAAAACGAATTATGTAAATTTTAATATTAAAGGACATGACGTAATTAATTTAAATATACGACATAACAATAATATTATTGTTAGTGCAGACAATGTTACATTTTTAGGTATAGAATTAATTAACAGCTTAAACTTTTTGACCCATATAAATAAAATTTGTAATAAAATCAATAGATTTGTTTATGTCCTAAGACGCTTAAGTAAAAAAACGTCTCTTAATGTGACCCTGTCAGCCTATTATGGTTATGTCGCAGCTAATATTAGATATGGACGTTTATTGTGGGGTAACGGAACAGATGTCAATAAAGTATTTATTGCACAAAAAAAATGTATTCGAGCTATATGCGGCAAAGGCCCATTTGAATCATGCAGACCACTGTTTGTGAAGTTAGGGGTACTTACGGTTCCTTGTATGTACATACTAGAAGTATTTAAATTTGTAAACCAGCATCCGGAACTATTTAAACGCGCCAAAGATGTATTCCCTCGCAATACAAGAGACAGGGACAGACTTGTATTAGACTTCCGCCCACGCACTTCTCTCTTTCAAAATGGATGTTACGCAATGTGCATTAAAGTGTTTAACAGGATCCCAAAACATTTTAAACATGGACCTTCAAAGACTTTGACAAAAAAATTACGTATGTGGCTCATAGAAAAATGTTATTATAGCTTAACAGAATTTTTGACATATAAAAAAAAATAGTGTAGTAATATGATTTTTTGATATATAAAAGTAATAATAATAATTTGATTTTTTTATCTGTAATTTTGCATGTTAATTTACTATTAATCATAATCATAATCATAATCATTTATTTGCGTAAAACTTGGTATAAAATGATGTTACAATAGTTTGATGTTCACAAGTTTTGCCATTCCATAATTAGCATGCAAATCAAAACAAAATAGTAGTAGAATTTAAATTAGATTAGAATTCAAGAAACAATCAGAAGTCAACTTAATTCTTAAGTTCCAATAGCTGCTTCAAGTCATAAAAGTTATTTTGATTTAGCCAATTTACAATCTTTTTTTAAATATATTAAACGGCAGTTCCTTTATTTCTGTCGGAATCTTATTATATATTCGTACACACATTGCGGGACAATTTTTATTATACTTATCTGATCTTGGATAATCTTTTAAAATTAACCTATTAGGATTCCTTTTCAGTCTAGAGTTTAGATCACATGCTTTTTTAAACAATTCTAAATTCTTACGTACGAAAATACTGGTTTCAAGGATATACAATGAAGGTAGTGGTAGTAAACCAAGGCTTTTAAATAATGGCTTACAAGACTCGTCAGGTGGTATACCACAGATAGCTCTTAGACATTTTTTTTGTGCTATAAATGCTTTATTTTTGTCAACACCATTGCCCCATATTATTAATCCATAACGTAGTATTGACTCTACGTATGCGCGATAGGCAGTAATGGCAGTTTGTCTATTCGTAATATTTCTAATTTTATAGAGAGCGTACACGAATTGATTTATTCGATTGCGTAAGTTTTCGATATGTAAATGCCAATTCAATTTTTGATCTATATTAACACCTAAGAATTTGGTATGTGAAACTTCTTTAATTTTGTCAATGTTTAATTTGAAATTGTACTTTATATGTTTAGATTTATTGAATTGTATAAAATTAGATTTTTGTAAATTAATTTGTAGATTATTATTCTCAAGCCATTTAATAATTTTGTCGATAGTAGTATTAATTTCTATTTCATGGTCACGTATTGAATTTGTTCGTTTATTTGATGTCACTATAATGGAAATATCATCTGCGAATAAGACAAATTTGTGATTAGTCGCTTTCGTTATATCGTTAATATATATCACGAACAAAATTGGTCCCAGAATGCTTCCCTGGGGAACACCTCTTTTGTTCTCCATAATAGAAGACGAATGTGAAGTAAGTTCATTATTAGAAATCCCGCTTATAGCGACACATTGCCGTCTGTTTGTCAAATATGATGAAATCCATTCAAGTGCAGGCCCCCTTATTCCAATGGAGTCCAACTTTTTTATTAGTAATGTGTGGGAAACGAAATCGAAGGCCTTCGACATATCGAAGAATAAACTGAATAGCGAACTGTACTTTCAAATGTAACAACTTGTGTACCTATTCTTCGCAAATAAATACTTTACTTTACTTTACTGGTCTTCGTCCTCTGGGGCACCCTGGTAAGCTCGCTTCGTCGCCCAATCCTCTCGCATTCGCTCAACGTGTTTGAGTCATGTTAGGGGTCGCCACTAGTTCCTCTACCTAGGTGTCCTTCCTCGTTCGCCAGCTACCATCATCTGCTTTTACTGGCCCCAGAATCTTAATTGCTTGATGGCTTGCTTAACTTTAATTGTCTGCTATTCGTTGCTAGACCATTCTCCTTAAAATCAGTGGAGATAAGCTAAACCTAAACCTCACCTCAATAACTTGGCAGTTATAATCATTTACGAATATTAATGATACCAGCATTATAATAATATCTAGCTATAAAATATTGTGCCTGCAGCTTGCTCTCGTCCCAAGCTATTGCTTGAGGTTGCTTGTAGTGTACAGCTATATATTAAACCATAATGGGGCTGTATTTTAATTAAACCCCAAGTAATGTGAAAAGTAACAATTTAAACTCTTTGAGACTTTCAATTGGACGTAACCAAATCTTTTCCCCAGTGTCTTCGAATCAGAAATGAAGAAGAAGTACAAGATCCCCTACGCGAGTTCTGATTTGGTTTCCTGGGGTCATGGTGAGGTGTTTGACCTCGCGCCGTTCCCTCCCAACCCTTTCCAGACGAACATAGCGCCGTTCATGTACTGCAGCGACTACTGCCACGTGGCGAGGGGAACCCCCCCTTATACTGTCATAGACCAACACCGACACGACTTGCCTGTGCATAAGAAATGCGTGAAGAGATACAGAGTGTCTAAAGACTGAACCTTAACGCCTTTTCATAAAGTTTAAATAAAATTTTAACTTTTAGTACTGACTCTCGAATTTCGGATCATTCTGATACGACACTAAATAGACTTAAATCGTCGACTATTTCTTTTGATACTTAGAAAAAGTGAAAAGATACAATAATGCCGTGTTATACCTATATAAGTTTTGAGTAACAGAGGGCTGGGTCCAAGAAGTATCCTTTGACCTCTTGTAGCCCGTAGCATTAGCGGCCAGTCAACGGGTCGTGGTACACCTGTATGGTTCACCTGGTATCACGAGTCTCTTTTCTTGTCCGTGGTGCACTTTAGTTCACCTGGGTGTACCCCGGGCCACATTTTCTTGCCCGTGGTACACCTTAGTTCGCCTGGGAGAACTAAGGGCACTTTATCTGCCGTGGTTTAACTTTTATGCACGCCTCGGAAATCGGAATTACCATCCACAGGATCACTCATTGCAAACAACACCAAGACGATTCAAATATAGTATAAACACAAAATATAGGTAATAGAATCACCTTAAACTTAAACAGACAGATAATAAAATGCAAAATTACTCACAATTTCTATTTTGACCACTCTTCTCCGTGTTCAGCAAAGTTATGAATTCATAATGTTCACAATCACTAAAGAAAACTATGGCGCCCACCAAGCGTGGCGCACCATTTTTAACATTTCCGGTTATAAAAGAAATAATTGAATCAAGTAATAGTTAATCGTCAATTTACAACAAAAATGTTCGTAAAATTTATCATTTCATTTTTAAAGATTTTAGAACAATCATTATCATTTTAATTTCAATAACAAACCAATATTAGATAGTCAAACTTGCAATACAATGAAGTATGTCGCCAGATGGCGAATACTTCATGTAACCGGTATCAAATCTTTAATAATTTATCTAAAGACTATTACAACTGCATTAGATTTTATCAATTAATTAATAATAAAGTGAAACATTAATTTAAATTCACATTGGATACCCAAAACTAATTGTTTTAAAGCATGTGAATATTATCTGTGTAGTGTCGGCTTAGAATAGCACTACCCCCTCTCATCCCGTGGGTGTCGTAAAAGGCGACTAAGAGACTCAGCCTTCAGGAGACGGGCAGCAGCGTCTCCTACAAACTTGGCCATACTGCGATCGCCAACCCGCTTGCCAAGCGTGGCGATTATGGCAAACCCCCCCCCCCCCCCCCCCATTATGAAAGGACCCAATAAAAGTCGGCCCCCAGTTCCCGGCAGCCCTGCTATTCCTGGCTATGACAGCGGCCATGGTAACGGCAGGGCAGGAGGTGCGAAGAATCCCCGGGCTACGTTAGGCTGTCACAAACAACGGACACTGCACCTGGCAACATATAACACGCGCACACTGCGAACTGACGCGAAGTTAACAGAGCTGGAAGAAAGTATTGGCAGGTTACACTGGGACATCATAGGATTGTCTGAAGTCCGAAGAGAGGGAGAGGACTCGATAATTCTCAATTCCGGTAACCTGCTATACTACCAGGAGGGCGACCAACAGTCCGTAGGTGGTGTCGGTTTCATCGTCCACAGGTCCCTTGTCAACAACGTGATTTCCATCGGAAGTGTGTCGACCAGGGTAGCGTACCTGATATTCAGAATATCCGAACGGTATTCGCTGAATGTTATACAGGTCTACGCTCCGACCTCGACACACCAAGATGACGAAGTGGAGGCTATGTATGAGGACATTTGTAGAGCCATGCATAGTCACAAAACCCACTACACCGTTGTGATGGGGGACTTTAATGCTAAGTTGGGGAAACGTTGCGGTGACGAGTTGAGAGTGGGGCAATTTGGAATTGGGCAACGGAATGACAGAGGCCAGATGCTGGCTGACTTTATGGAGAAGGAGAACCTCTTCATGATGAACTCCTTCTTCAAAAAGCCGGAAAGCCGAAAGTGGACCTGGATCAGTCCAGACGGTAAAGTAAAAAATGAGATAGATTTTATCATGTCGACGAAAAAGCAAATATTCAATGATGTCACTGTGATCAACACCGTCAAGACGGGGAGCGATCACCGAATGGTACGTGGCACGTTAAATATCAACGTGAAGCTTGAAAGATCGCGGCTGATAAAGTCTACGCTCCGCCCATTACCGGCCCATATCCAAAACCCCGAGAGCTTTCAACTCGAGCTCCAAAACCGCTTCGAAGCCCTGGAGAACAGCATAGATGTGGACGATCTACACAACACGGTGGTGGATACTGTCCGTACGGTAGGGTCCAAGTACTTTAAGACCCGCCGTCCCAAATTAAAGAAACTCTCCGACCACACACTCCTACTCATGGATCAGAGACGTGAAATGAGGCTTCAGAACTCAGCGGATGCTCATCGTTATCGGCAGCTAAATAGGCAGATCTCTAAGTCTTTGACAAGCGACCTTCGCCAATTTAATACGAACCGTATTAAAGAGGCTATAGAGCGGAATAAAGGCTCCAAAGTGTTCGCGAGAGATCTGTCTATTGGGCAAAGCCAGATGACGAAGCTGAAAACTGACGACGGTCGCATCATTTCTGCGAAACCTGAAATCCTGAGGGAGATCGAGAGTTTCTATGGACAGTTATATTCCACGCAGACACCTGTTGAAAGCAAGGCTAAAGACCCCAGAGCCAAGCTTACCCGTCACTTCACCGAAGATATCCCGGACGTCAGCCTGTACGAAATTAGTATGGCTCTCAAACAACTCAAAAACAACAAGGCAGCGGGTGATGACGGAATCACTACAGAACTTCTGAGAGCGGGCGGTAAGCCGATACTCAAAGTCCTCCAGAAGCTATTCAATTCCGTCATTGTCGAGGGCAAAACGCCGAGGGCATGGAATATAAGTGAGGTGATTTTGTTCTTCAAAAAGGGAGATAACACCCGTTTGAAGTACTTCAGACCCATCTCACTTCTAAGCCATGTCTATAAGTTGTTTTCGAGAGTCATTACGAATCGTCTCGCTCGCAGGTTCGACGACTTCCAGCCTCCCGAACAAGCCGGGTTCCGAAAAGGCTTTAGCACCATAGACCACATCCATACGCTGCGGCAGGTTATACAGATGACCGAGGAGTATAATCTGCCACTTTGCTTGGCGTTTGTGGACTATGAGAAAGCCTTCGATTCGATAGAGACCTGGGCGGTGCTGCAGTCTCTCCAGAGGTGCCAAGTGGACTATAGCTATATCGAGGTGTTAAGGTACTTATACGAACATGCCACCATGTCGGTCCGATTACAGAACCAGAGCACTAGTCCCATCCAACTGCAGCGAGGTGTGAGACAGGGAGACGTCATTTCTCCGAAACTGTTCACAGCTGCGTTGGAGGACATCTTTAAGCTCTTGGACTGGAAAGGACTCGGCATCAACATTAATGGCCAGTATCTGACACACCTTCGTTTTGCCGATGATATAGTCCTTATGGCTGAGACCTTGGAGGACCTGAACACAATGCTCGAAGATCTCCGTAGTGCTTCCCAAAGAGTGGGTCTTAGGATGAATATGGATAAGACGAAAATTTTGTCAAATTCCCATGTTGTATCCACTCCAGTTCACGTTGAGAACACTACACTCGAAGTTGTAGACCACTACGTTTACCTTGGACAGACAATTCAGTTAGGTAAGTCCAACTTCGAGAAAGAGATCTCCCGTCGAATCCAACTCGGTTGGGCAGCATTCGGGAAGCTCCGTAAAATCTTCGCGTCCAATTTACCGCAGTGTCTCAAGACGAAAGTCTATGACCAGTGTGTGTTGCCAGTGATGACTTACGGTAGTGAAACGTGGTCGCTAACTATGGGTCTGATAAGAAAACTCAAGGTCACCCAGCGTGCAATGGAGAGGGCTATGCTCGGCGTTTCCCTACGTGATCGAATCAGAAATGAGGAGATCCGTAGGAGAACTAAAGTAACTGACATCGCTCGAAGGATTGCTCAGCTGAAGTGGCAGTGGGCGGGACACATAGCTAGAAGAACCGATGGCCGTTGGGGCGGAAAGGTTCTGGAATGGCGACCGCGCACAGGACGACGCTCCGTGGGTAGGCCTCCGACAAGGTGGACCGACGATCTGGTGAAGGTCGCGGGAAGCCGCTGGATGCGGACTGCGCAGGACCGATCGTTGTGGAGATCCTTGGGGGAGGCCTATACCCAGCAGTGGGTGTCATGTGGCTGAGACGACGACGACGAATATTATCAGTAGTTAAGTTGGGATAATACAGACTACGAACTATCTTTTTATCAAACAATAATTGAAAACAGCAAATTGAATCAAAGTATGAGAGGAAACTATGCTTATTTTTAAATTGAAGTAGTAATCAACCTAAATTATAATTAAAATTACTCTTATAGCTATAGATGATTCAATGTTCAGGCGCTCCCGCGCCGACATATATATATATATATAAAATTCAATGTCCTAGTCCTGACTGACTTATTGACTGATAATCAAAACATCACCTTTACGCAAATGACACAAAAATTTATCGGATCATTCAAAATTCTGACGACTGTGAGATGTTACAGCAAGATTTCTGTAGTTTTGAACGTTACTGCAATGATGATTGTCCCATCAGTGCAAGTCTGACTGAATCACTGACTAGTCGGCACTCGACTCGGCTAATCGACCAAAGTCATAGCCGGCCCATCTAATGAAAAGGCATGTAAGAAATATATTATAAGTATGCGCATTACTTGGAAGACAAATTTAATTCAATTATTTTGATAAGAACCCAAACTACAGAACCTACTTTCATAAAAAAAAAAGACGGGTTGCACTCCGGGAGTGCCGGCAGAAGTGAAAACTTGATTATTAACGTTGAGCATGTTTGATATTTTGGAATGGTTAGGGAATAATTTTGCACCAATTGCTTTATCAGTATAAAAGTACTATCATTTATGTGGTAGAATACAATATTCATTTATTGCGCTATCGTACACAAACATGACAAACCATATTAAAGTGAACGTTAAGTTAGGTAATAAGATATAAGAAAACATTAGTTATTATAGAGAATCGAAAAATATATATTGACAATAAAACAAGAGACAAGTAAAAGACATTATCAACAGTCTGTCGCTAAGCAACCGAGACCATAGTCAACCTGTCACCTCAACATTCTCCATCCGTCCTACGCTTTTTCGATCAGGTCACGTGTCCTGACGCGAGTTTAAGATTTTATACCCATTACAGAAAAAGTGCTCAACGCCGCTAAAGAAGTTTTCACTTCAAAAAATTGGAACCATCACACAAGAAAACTTTTTCAAATAAAAGAAGAATTATGAAAATCGATCCAAAAATGACGAACTTATGCGCAATCATACATAAAATATTATTGAAAGACCGCGAGCGTTCGGCGTCGTGACAAATGACGTCACGCGAATGGCGTCGGTGAGTTTTAAAAACTGCATTACTAAAAACGCTGTAGCATCGTAATTTTTTGTCGAAACGAGATAATTTTTTCACTGTAGGTTATAAACTTTTTAGTTCTATAGTTCTAAGTACTTAGTTAAAATCATGCGGAACGCTCATTATAATACCTACCTACGTACAATACCTAGTCGTAAATTAAAAACCAGACATAATATGTTACAGCTTTATTAAATTGCTAATTTTGTGTAACAGTGGGCGTGGTAAGATACGGCAGGTATTCAAATATCTGTAAGAAATAAAAAATGTTATAACTTTTTTATTTTGCTTTTTACAATGCTTTTCTTATGTGGTAATTGTTATACAAGAAAACAAACTAGAAAAAAAGCAACGTGTCTCATGTCGCTCTGACGGGATGCGGGTTCGAGTCTCGTCAGAGCGACATGAGACAAGTTGTTTTTTTCTAATACAGTCGGGGGAACTTCCCGGTTGACCAGTAGAGTTTCGTTAGGGAGCTTTATTTAAAAAAGTAACGGATATACATCAAACGTTTATATCATAAATGATAGAACATTAATAGGTATTTCATTTTAATAATTAATTACCTTAGTAGTTTCCGAGAAAACGTTTCCCAAAAAACTATACTGCCCCCTAATTGTCTAATTTAAAATCAATCACAATCCCTTTCAGAGGTATTGTGATGTGATATTTTCGTCTGTCATATTGCTTAGAAAGTTCAATTTCGTTTATACCATACCTTTTAAAACGCGTCCCGATCACAATCCCTTTCAAATGTCAAATAGTGACGGCCTGAATAACTTTCAAATTACGAATTGAAAGGGATTGCAATAGATTTAAAATTAGACAATTAGCCCCCACGTCAACCGGGAATTCCCCGATTATACCATATACCATGTTTCATGTATAACAAGCAAATATTAAAAATGTTGTTAAAAGGTAAAAGAGGCAGTCGAATAAAAAACGGGGATTAAGAATATGGGTCCAAGATACCTTTCGGACGCTGTGGACTACCTTCGGCCATATTTCGCGTTTTTTCAATATTGAGTTTCGTTTTCTAAGCATCAATCTTCGGGCTTCTTCGAAACCTAATTAAAAATAAAATGTGTACAGTAAGATTGTAGTATAATCATACAAAATAGACCCTGATGTTCTCCGTACATATTTTCCCGCACTATTTCACGAGTTTTTCTTTCCGTTTAATGTACAGTAAACGGGAGACATTTTGTATGAGAATCTGAAGTTCTGCTACTGCCCACTAGAGGCGCTGTTCAGATTCGCATTCAAAATGCGTCTCATTGTAGACCCACAGGAGTATAAAACTCATGGTAGGCCCACAGGATACATTTTGTATGCGAATTTGTACAGCGTCTCTAGTGGGCAGTAGCAGAACTACAGATTCCCAGATCAGTGGGCCTACCATGAGTCTTTCTTTCCGTTTACTCATGGTAGGCCCACAGAACACAGGTGGTTTCTCATATTTTAAGCCATTTCCGGAATGAGACCTTCGAATAAGGCATTGTAGAAGTACCTAACTCCTTTTCGGAAAAAGTAGTTTTAGGAACAAGTTCTTCTGAGAATAGGTTATTTTAGGAATGGGCCCTTTTAGTACTACGCGACCAAGACAATTAGGCGCATGACTGGAATGCGGTTACGTATTTCCAAAGTCCGAACCTTGTCTTTTTCACTGCATTTGGGTAAATGTACGTAATCATTGTTATGTTTATACGTAATCACTGAAGCGCTAATTAAATAATAAATAAATAAATATGTCCATACAATCACACCAATTATCTAGCCAACGTTAAGTTTCATGAAGAACTTGTGTTATGGATACTAGATAACGGATAAACATACTTATATACTATTTTGTTTTGTAAATACATACATAATATACATATTAAACACCCAGACCAACACAAATAGACATGTTCATGCACATAAATATTTGTCTTGTCCGGGGATCGAACCCGGGACCTCTGGCGCAGAAGGCGGCGTTAGTACCTCTGCGCCAAACAGGTCGTCAAATTAATCATTTAATAGGGTTATTAACTAATTAATTAGCACCACAGTGATTAACTGATTTATTACCGCTTCTCGAGGTTTTGGTTTTCAGTAAGTTGTTGTTATGTTTTCCATAGCTGTCATGCGCCTAACTGTGTTGGATGGATAGTGCTGTGTGTCCATTTACGGAATATGATGTTATCGTATAAAAAGGACTTGTCATAACATAAGCTGCTTACCCGTGGCCTTGCGACGAAGCAGTTCTCGCAACCAGGTAGTGAGCACTCGCATTCTACGCGCCGTTTACTGTTCTATACCAACATAAAAGGGAAATGTGAATCTTGACTAGAAGAGTAAACATATTTGTTACCTACATCTACCTATATGGTTAGCAACTCTTTGCCTGACCTAGTACCTACTTGCTGAGCAAATAAGTTAAATTAAGGTAAGGTTTGTGTTTTTTGCTGATTGACTGAAAAAATTAATAGTTGTGGTTAGTCGTGGAGTTAACAGTGGGCCTACCATGAGTTTTTCTTTCCATTTACTGTACAGTAAACGGGAGACATTTTGTATGAGAATCTGTAGTACTGCTACTGCCCACTAGAGGCGCTACACAGATTCGCATACAAAATGTCTCCCGTTTACAGCACAGTAAACGGAATGAAAAACTCATGGTAGGCCCACAGATTAACGCATTCACTACCGGCAACGCATATATGCATTTTCGTTACTTTCACCCAGTGCCTTAAACGCGTCTGTGAGTTCATACATTTTGCGAGCTTCGCCTAGTGCCGGCCGTCAACGCACATGCCAGTTCTATTAACGCACCTGCGCAAACGCGTTTGCGTGAAAAGAAACACAGAAAAGTGCGGCACCTGGCGATGGTACAGGGAAATTGACCGGCAGTAAATTCGTTAAGAAGATGAATAGGAACTTATATAGAACAAAAATATGGACTTATAACTTTTTAATTTTGCATTTTACAATGCTATTTTTATGTGATAAATATTTAACAAGAAAATATACTAGAAAAAAGCAACAGTCTCATGTCGCCCTGACGGGAGTGCATTGGGCCGCACTCCCAAGGATGCGGGTTCGAATCCCGTCAGGGCGACATGAGACTGTTGCTTTTTTCTAGTATATTTTCTTGTTAAATATTTATCACATAAAAATATAGACTTCTTTCTACGAAGATTTAATTGGAATGGTTTTGTAATCTCTCTTGGATTAAGCAGAAAACCTATCGTTTTAACTTACTTTCTTCTTCTTCACTTTATTCCTGTCGACGAAAGCTATGTTCAGTTTCGTGAATTGATTCTGAAAAATGACAATGTTATTTCTAACCATCTGTTATTTTAAAGCTATTGCATAGCTTTTATCGCGGGCTTTGACCGTTTCGTGCTTCGGAGGGCACGTTAAACCCTCGGTCCCGGCTGTTGTCATCTGATAACAGTCGTTAAGCCAAGTCAGAGGCCTTTTAGGCGGCTTGATAAACTCTGACATCAGAGGTGGCCACTAATCCTCATACGATAAGAAGAAGAAGCGCGGCGACCGAATAAAAAAATTCCGTAACGAAAATAAAATCTAACACCCCCCATTTCCGCCTACCATGTAGCTCGGCCGAGCGTTTTAATCTACTCTTTGGTTTGAAGTGACATTTGACATTTTCGAAAATCGTAATTTTTTGGGGTTGTAATACTGCATAAATAAAAAATAAATCATTATAATTGCATAAGTTGATAAAAAATGCTATGCAATAGCTTTACCGCAGCAGTCCCCGAGAGCCATACGTATTTTTTTTATTGTCTTGATTTAAAACAATATCACACAGATCACACTGTATTTGACAATTTACTGCTACTTATAGACCCAATATTGCACCTTATAAATCTAATGTTCTTACTTCTCTAGAATTCCCAGGCAGGAGATTGTGTTTCGAATCTGCCATTACTTTTTACCGTATCGGGTTTCAAGAGCTTGTTTAGTTGAAGGGCTTTTCTGTAACAAAATTTTATAAATACATATTTTGGTTATAGGTATATTTTTGACTCTATCCTAGAGCATAGAGATAGCTTGTGAAAATTTTGACCATTTTGTGATTGGGATTAAGTAGTCATCTACCGTGTGGTGACGGCCTAAGAATACAAGTGTCACCACTCCCTTACATGCCTATTAGGATGTCCTAAGAGTCGACTAAGAGGCTCGACGCATTGAAAACCTGTGCGAGAGAAGGAAAACTTGAAACAAACCCTCTACTTGGAGGCTAATAGCCTCCATGAACGCCACAATAGGGGTGAGCTAGGAGAGGCCTATGTCCAGCAGTGGACGTCCACAGGCTGATGATGGATGGATGATGATGGATTAAGTAATAAGTGTTTATATTAAGTTTCCGAGGAGATTTTGATAGGTTCACATAATTTATATCTAAATCTTAATCTAGGATTAGGTAGTTATATATTCGAGAATGTTTTGCTAACCCTGAATATGAAAGCTAGTAAGTATTTAAAGTTTTTCAAAGAAAGTTTTAAAATTTTAATACAATACTAACCCCAAGGCACGTCAGGTTCTGGCATTTAGCTTCAGTAGCATCGCATTTCTGTAATAAGTAATAACAAAATGTTTAATGAAGTTTTATCTTTTTGAGCCTAAGACTTTATATTAAAAAAAATGCATTGAAATCTTCGATCATTTGATGATAGCAGATTGAAATAAGCCTATTTATTTTCGGCTGCAAATATTTTTTGCAATTTACGAGTAGTGCGAACATCACATTTGCTTTTTATCATGTGCCTCAATAGAGTCGTATAGCGTATCCAATTGAATGATATTATATAGGCAGTGTCAATGAACCAAGATAATAAAAAAACCGCACACTTCTCATTAGAATTTGGAATGGAACGTTTTATCATTTCATTCGCACAAAAAGTGGAGTTACTTTTCTGCCTATATTACGTTCAACGTTCAAAACATCCTTCGTTGTCTGATATTAAACCCTACAGCTCAGCATAATGCATTCCTGGGCAATTACATTTTCAATATGATGAAAAGCAAAACATAGACATTAGAAAATAATATTCACTTCCTAAAGAGAACTGACAAGATCTCTCAGAAAATCTTTTAACTGACAAATAGAGTTCATTAACGCCCGAAATTAATAACCTATCTGTATATATGGATAGGGCTATCTGAGATTGTTGCCTAGGATACTGGTCTCGTTGCCCTAGCAACCGTCGTTATTTTGGTCATATTAAGAAAAATATCCTAGGTATCTATCTCAGATAGCCCTATCCATATCTACAGATAGGTTATTAATTTCGGTGGTAAGAGGCTACTCGACTGAAGCGAGATAGTAATGAGAAAAGGACGCGCGCGAGAGCGAGACCGATTTTGCAGATTAGGCGAAAAAATGTGGTTTTACCGTCGAATGTTGAGGGTAAGTTGGGTTCATAGAGTCACGAATGACGAGATTCTACGTCGTGTCAAAAATCTCGCGAACTCATGACCATCATTAAGAAGCGAAAGGTGGCATATTTAGGCCACGTGCCAATGCATGAGCGCTACAACCCTCTTCAACTCATAATGATGGGCAAGATTATGGGGAAACGACGCGTCGCTAGAAGAAAGAAATCGTGGCTCCGTAATATAAGAGAATGGACCGGAATCGCCAGCGTAGAGCACCTGTTTAGCTTGACAAGAAATCGGGAAAAATATGAGGAGCTGACAGCCAACCTTCAGTAGTGGAAAGGCACCGCAAGAAGAAGAATAGGACTTGTTCTAAGTCCGCCTAGCTACCAAGCTACCACCATCTCATCAAGGTACACCTTTTGCCATGTGAACAAAGTTTTCAGCGTTATGGGATCCTGCAGTTCAGAGATAAGTTGAGCCAGTTTCCCAGTGATATAGGAATTCGGGAGAACTGCATATCCACCTTCAGCCGCATCATCACAAAAAATTGCGTATAATGTGTGCTAAGTGTTTACCCTTTATAGACAAAAATAACTAATTTGCATTGCTTTAACATTACTCAATAACTCGTCATAAGACTGTTTACTTACAGGCGGGCAAGTGTCACTCGGCATGTTCGGTGGTCTTCGTTTCCTCGGCGGGAGGCAAGGCGGGTTGTGGAAGCATCGTGTGGGCACGCTGCAGGGGGCACTTGGGCGGGCCGGCCAGAAGCACGGCATCAGGTAGGGAAACACGGAGGAAGGAGGCACGCAGCGTGGGATGTGGTGGCATGATCTGGCTGCGAACGGCTGTGGGGAAAGAAGAATTTTAATGTTCGTGCTGGAAGAAGCATCGTGAAATAAGCTCAGACTATTTAGGGGGCATACTCGGCGTTTCCTTGAGTGATAAGATTCGCTATGAAGGCATCCGTAAAAGAACAAAAGTTACCGACATTGCACCCAGAGGAGCTAAATTACAGTAACAATGGACAGGCTACATCGCTAGCAGAACTGACAACTGAAGGGCAAAGAAAAGTTCTCGAGTAGTGACGGTTTCAAAGAGTCGATGGCTGCAAGTAGCCCACAGCCGCTCTTTGTGGCGCTCGCAGCAGGAGGCCTAACTTCAGCAGTACTACAAACGACTGATGGATGATAAAACCACCGTGCAGGGGGCGCTCGGGTAAGACGGCTAAAAGCATGGAATTAGTGACCCTACCCCTTCGGCCGCGTACGTAACTACTTATCGGCGGGGCTATTACCTATCTTTGCAACAGCAACGCGACAGCAGAAATTGCGCAATAATTGCTTTACGTCACGTATCAACAGTGCGGCCTCTACCGAACAAACGATAAACTGCAATGTGCATTCATTTAGTTCCTGATAAGCAAATTGTTTTTGGCGCTAGCGTCAGAGCAACACGCGGCGTCTCACTCTTGCGCGAGAGAGTGAGACGCCGCTATACGAACCAAATACGTAATATCATTTTAATTTTGACGTTCCGCAGCGATCGTGCGATATCTGCGTGATAATTTTTAGGTAATAGCCCGAGATATTTCGAGTAAGGAATTATTATTCCTTGTACGTAACCTACTGTTTCGATAGAGGAATTATTATTCCTTTTACGAAACCGTGGTTACATATACAGGATTTTTTACAAAATCATATTTTTCCAGTTTTTCCAGTTCCGCGCATAAGTCGGAGTCCTACGGTGTGATGACCTGTTTGGCACAGGAGTAGTGATACCTGCCTTTTGCACAGTGGTCCCAGGTGCGATCCCCGGTTTTGATTTTTTTCGGTGATCGATCACTTTTGCCCAGTCTCCTTTCTTATTATTATTATATTTTTACGATCAGGTAACAAACAAACATAACAAACATAAAAAATCTGTCTGCGAATGCATTGTGGGAGAAAGCAGTTTTTTTAATATCGTGGTTGGCGAAGTTCGTGTACGGTTGATGCAGGGGGCGTTCGGGCCGGGGAATGGGCTTGGGAGGGCCCTCCCCTGCCTTGCACAGGCTTTCAATGACTCAGGGTGTCCCATACGTCCCGGGACACCCTTTGCTATCCCCGGGTTTCGGGGATGACCGACGGGTCTGCCATGGGCGGACAATCACCGGCGGAGCCGCGGATGTGTCCGCAAGGGTTCCCGTGACTCCGCCTGGTGGCAATCACTCGTTGAACGATTTGTCGTCTGGTGATGACGAATGGTTCGACGAGTCATTGGCACCAAGGTGATGAGAGGGGACGTCGTCAGGTTTTTAGTGGGTAGGCCCCCCCTCCGGCCCCCCATCGAACCCACTAGGGGTTGGGTAGGGGATCGGCAGGGTGGTAGAAGGTATCGCCGCTGGTCTTGCGGCGGTTTCCTTCGGGAGAGCCCCACATACCCCCGGCAAGCTCCCGGTGCCGGGGCATGCGTAACGCATTTTCCTGAAGAAAAAAAAAGGGGGGCGTTCGGGCGAGGTGGCCAGAAGCACGGCAACAGGTAGGGAAATACGGAGTGTAATACATGGAGATCATTTACAATTTTGTCATTATTTATAAACTATGTTTTTTTGCCGCCGCCTTGCAAAAAAGTTAGGGACCTCTGGTGCTGAATGCACCTTTTTAAGTTAGTTTAAAATTTGAAAAAAAAGACATCCATTCATTAAAACCTAAATTACCTTTTGTAATACACAGCTGGACCGTGGAGTCAGCTCCATCTACAATAAAAAAAACAAGGTAAAAATACATTTTTAAAATATAAAATCAATAGAATGTAATTATAAGGGCCTGTTAGACAATCGAAAAATTAGTTCAGTAGCTTACCTGGAAGATGATTTAACATATTTTTTTTTCTTATTACAACTGTTTTTCGAGCAGAATTCAGTGGCAACTAGCGACACGTGATATCAAAATTAAGTTACTAATTTTGTGGACGGTGGGAGCAGTGAGTCATGCGGTTGTTATAATGGTTCGGCATTCATTGAAATAAAACGTTAAAGAGACTTACTAGTTGCTTTTTTCTAGTATATTTTCTTGTTTAATATTTATGACATAAAAATGGCATTGTAAAATACAAAATTAAAAAGTTATAAGTAAAAAAGACTTACCGGAGTTGGTTCGTATTTTGGTTTACGGCGAACGGCTACCTGTGCAATCAGAACATTTTGACTTGGGCGCTACTATTACTAGTTACCTATTGAGGCTCTGTTGCACCAGTTAACTATTAACCGATTTATGGTTGTAAAAGTTGTCGTGTGGTGACCTGGCACGACCACGAAGCATTTTATTAATTTTATTGTGGTAATAATTAATAAATGTACTTTTTAACACAAAAATTGTCGACGTTCCGGCCTACATAAAGTGGTCGTGCCAGGTACTAGATTTCTGGCACGACCACACAAGATATTATCTTCAGAGAGGTACAAATTATAGAAAATATATGTATTCAACGTTACATGTTAAATTACTGGTTAATTGAGATTTTACAAATGAAATAAAAAACTTCTATTCGAATAATTCTAATTTAGATGAGAAAAACTTCGAAAAATTTGCAATCACAACTTTCTGCTATTTTTAAAGTGTCTTTAACCTTTAAGTGTAGACGTAATATTTTTTTACACTGGTATCTAATGGACGTGGATAGTGAGACTACTTAACTTCATGGTGTTAGTTTAAATATTTTTAGAAATAAGACGATATAATTTTTGTCTTACTTTTTATGAATAGGCTTAAATAAAACAAAATCAATACAAATCAAGTATTTTTTTGATAATTTAAATCGTTATAACAAAATAAGAAACTATATGGTACATTTTCAGCTACTTACTTCATTGGCGACATGGTAGTACTAAAATGGAAATAATATTATAAAAGCGCACACCAAACAAAAATATATTTATGTCTTCAAATATAATTTCCAAGAGTTAAAATAAACAAAAAAATTACCTCTTATACAGTAAAATAAAAATGTTGATAACACAAACTATTGGTACTTACAGCTCAATAATGAGTGGCCCATGGTTTCACCCTTGTGGTGTAGTTACCGTGTCGGTGGGAATATTAGGATAAAATGTATCCATTTCAATCCGGAGTATAAACTATTTATGTGTCAAATTTCATTTCAATCCGTTAAGCCGTTATCGCGTGATTGAGTAACAAAACATCCAAACTTTCACATTGTAGTATTTTTTTTATGTTGTACGAGGAGACTTTTAGCCTTCATCATACCTGATGTTAAGTATTGATAAGGTTGAATATGGAAGCGAGCCTCACACAACAATGCTGAAAACATTGTTGTTATGGCGTCAGACTTAGATAAGATGGTGGTAGCTAGCCAGGCGGACTTACAACAAGTCCTACCACCAACCAAACCGATACAATATGTACCCCCGCTGGGAATCGAACCCGGGACCCCTGGGTCTGATGCCGGTGGCTGTACCATTAGACCACAGAGGCGGTCCTTTGAGTAGGATCAAAAATCTTATTTTCAATTGCAGGGTCTATAAGCTCAATTCTTATATTTTTTTAAAACAATGTGCTTGATCGTTTTAATCCTGAAACAGTTGGCCAAAATATTGTTGTCCATTTCTAATAAAAATACACGAATTTTGTAAAGAAAATCATGGACGTGGAGTCTCAGATGCTCCGACAAAATTAATCAAGCACATTACTCAAGTATTTCGAAGCCGAAGACACAATTATCTTCATCTACATTAGTTTTGCCACTATTTTGGAAGGAACTGAGCAGCTCAGTGCCCGAGGGCGCGAGGAAGTGACTGATTTGTGAGATTCATATTTATGGAGGAGCCTGTAAGACTCCACGTCCATACTTAAAGGTTAAGAGTTGGATGACATTAGCAGCTAACTAATTAAACTTATCAGAGGAACTGAAACCTAAGATTGAATTGAGTACAATTATATTTTCTATAATTTGTATACCACTTTAGGTATAACCGGAACGTCGAAACTTTTTGTTCAAAATTACATTAAAGTTCAGTTCTTTTCATGAATTAGTACCACAATAAAATTAAGAAAACGCTCCGTGGTCGTGCCAGTAACCGCACAAGTTGTCAAATCCTATACATTTTTCGTCTCTTAAATTTAAAGTTATCGTTAAAGTTAAATGGTGCAATCCACCCTTAGTAAATGGCAAAAATGACTGCCTGCAACTTTATTGTTGCAAGACTTGCAAGGAGTAAAGATCTTATAACATTTTTTTATAAAAAATATTCCTGGATCTAAATTATAGTTCCTTATTATTTTCCCTTTCTCGTCGAGGAAGTCTTGCAAGCGCAAGCATCCAAAGTAACAAAAAAATTCCATACCTGCAGTCCAAAGCATTTAGCTCTACAATCTGAAATACATTTCGGCGCTGGTGGACACGCCTGTAAGAAGTACAAATATTACTTAAACATTGACCAAATACAAAAATACTGAGTACAAGTTTGTTTACTGTAAAAAACTTACTGCATGCGGACATGGCGGGTCAGCACACTGAAATTTAAAATGCTAAAACAATATATAGTGCCAAAAAGTAGGTATTTTACGCTATAATAAACTAGCGGCCCACGTCGACGTCATATGTCAATACTCAACATTTTCCTACTATATAAGTATGTTGATGAAGACCTGTTTGGCGCAGAGGTACTAACCCCGCCTTCTGCGCCAGAGGTCCCGGGTTCGATCCCCGGACAAGACAAATATTTGTGTGCATGAACATGTCTATTTGTCTTGGTCTGGGTGTTAAATTTGTATATTAAGTATGTATTTACAAAAAAAAAAAAAGTATATATGTATGTTTATCCGTTATCTAGTATCCATAACACAAGTTCTTCATGAAACTTAACGTGGGACTAGATAATTGGTGTTATTGTATGCGAATATTTATTTATTTATTTATTATTATTTATTATGTATTTATTTATATTTTCAACTAACGTCCGCCCGCGGTTTCACCCGCGTGGTTCCTGTTCCCGTGGGACTATCGGCATAAAAATAGCCTATGTTACTCTCCGTCCTTTCAAGTAACCGTATGCCAAAAATCTAGTCGATTGGTTGCTTAGTGGGTGTCAAGGAAGGACAAACAAACACACTTTCCCATTTATAATATTACTAGAGGCCGGGCGCGGTTTCACCCGCGTGGTTCCCGTTCCCGTGGGAATTTTGGGATCATTTATAGCCTATGTTACTACTTGGGGTCTAAGGATTCTCTATACCAAATTTCGTCAAAATCGGTCCAGTAGTTTTTGAGTTTATTCGTTACATACAAAAATACAAATCTTTCCTCTTTATAATATTAGTATAGATTAGTTAGGATTAGGATTAGAGATCGGATTATATGCAAGCATATGCATTATCAGTGGTAGATGCATATTTTATAAAAAAAAAATGAAATCTTGCATATTTTCGCTCGATCTCGATCTCGATCATACAGCATGTTCATATTTTGCCAAATTTGAGTATGGCTCAGCAGCAGTGCCCTAGGAGCGCTCGGATCGGATACTCAAATGACACTATAGACATCCGATCGCTATGCACCTAAATTTAAAATCTGTCCAGTCATCTCAGTAGACCTAGAACGCTCCTTTTCAGTCTACAAAAATATATTAAGCGATGGTAAAGACAAATTGTTTAGAGATCATTTAGAACAGTACTTAGTCATATATTAAGTTATTGTTTAAAATTTAGTTTAATGTTTTATTGTTTAGTTTAATATTGTTGTGCACCTGTCCCTTCTGGGCTACGTTTACTTTAAGATCAAATTCTTTTGAATACTACATGTGGTAGCTTGTCAATAGCTTTTAGTTCTATATGTTCGTTGTTATCTGTATGTTTATAAGCTGTTAGCTATCCATAAACGATAAATAAATAAATATACATTTTTAATGTTAAATACAAAAATACGACTTCTTTTATTATTTCATGTTGCATATTAAGACCCTTATGATTTTTCGTGCAAATTTTAGGTATCTTTATTGCATATTTGCATGCAAATTTTGGGCTTTTATTATTGCTAACAATCCGGTCTTTAGTTAGGATTATTGCAGCAGGATCAACCGCTTAATGCGTATTCCAAAACACGTCAAATGGTTGTTCCTCAGAAAATCATGAAAATGGATAGGTAATGCCAATCTTTGAAACTTACGCAAGTTGGATAGCTGGGTCTATAGCATATTGGTGCACAGCAGCTGTGACAGCCTCCACACTAAAAGCAAAATATTAACCATTTTATACTTATTATAATAACAATCTAGAAAAACTAAGTTCAGTTATATGAATGAATTCTCAGATGGTCCCATAGTCCCATCTAAAAATAGAATTGAAAAATGCAAATATAAAAAAATCATAAAAAAGTGTCCTCATAATTTCAGTTACCATAATATTGAATATATTACTATCCAAGGCAGGTTTAAATTTTAATTAAATTATTCTGGAAATGCTCATTTGTGATAATGCACATCTAAATATTTACCTTTAGAGATGCTGGCAAATCGGTTTTGCTCTGAAATTAGAAAGACATCTATTAAAAATCCTGAAGCTGTTGGCAAACACTCTCTTTTGTTATAAAAAAAACAATATAGATTTTGTCTATCAATAGATAATTTCTATCGGTATAATGTCACTGCATCAAAACTTGCGTCTGGAGCCCTCTATGGAATTAAAACTTGGACAATGACGCAGAGAGACAGATAAAGATTGGAAGCATTCGAGATGTGGTGCTGGAGAAGGATGGAAAAGATAAGCTGGACTGAGATGGTTACAAATAAAGAAGCATTGGAAAGGGTGAATGAAAAACGTCAGAGATATTAAAAATCATAGAAGACAGAATTAGGGCGTCCAGTCTCGGAGATAATTGTGAGTCTCGGGACCGAGACGAGACTTCAAGCCCAGTCTCGGGAGTCTCGAAATTTCGAGACTTTCAAGACTGCAATAAAACTTAAGAAGTGTTCTGTAGTTTTTACTCGACATTATAAATAGGTATATTAGGAATTTATATACTAACTTAGCAAAAAAATACTAACTTTTTCAATTATTAAATATTTTTTTCATCAAAACATTAATACCCATTTGCACTAAACTTAAGAATCGCTATCACTATTCTTATCTATCTTAATCTTAATAAAAATTGCTTTGCACTAACCTTTTAAGCACTTTTAAGTTCTTAAATCCAGTAAGACAAAAGTCTTAACTTACGGGTCCAACATCGAGCGCCTAAGACTTGGTTATTAAGCTATTTTAATATTACCGTCAAAAGTTATTTATGAATAGCCTTAGGTGATTATTTATTCCATCTCATTAACAGCGTTACTCTTTAGTACTCACATTTAGTTTTCTTGAAAACATACTTCCCAGATACACAAACTGGTGCACACGTTCAATTTTCATTCCTCAATCAAATCAAATCTCCTCAATCTTATTTGTAACGACCATAAGGTAGAGATAAGATGGCCGGTTCATCAGTGGTTGAGGATTCCGGAAGAGGCTCGCTTCCATCTTCAGCCTTAATCAATACTTAACATCAGGTACGACGAGGGCTAAAAGTCTTATCGTCGTACATAAAAAAAGAACATATTGTCGCGCTCTCATCTGTTTCAAATACGAAAACTTTGGTCTTCTAGTTTTTCAAACCTTAATTTCAAACGATTTATTCAGAAAGTCTAGCATCAGCTGCAGCAGCAGCCTTCGACGGTGCAAGACGCACAAGGTCTTTGGCGGACAATAAAACTTGATGCTAGAAGTTCTTATGCGTATTCTACAATCACTCTCCTCTAATCGAGCCAGTTGTTCATAAGCCAGTTGAAGAGCCATGGTGATCACATCCCTGTCTGACTCCATTAGATATGCCAAACCAATGGGAGAAATCGCCATCTATCCTCAATTCCTGACAGTGACACATGCATCCTAAAATCCGCTTATATATCCTTAACGTTATCTACACCATAAATCAGTATTTATCGCGTATCTAAGTTAGGCAGTGGTTAAATGTGATGCCGACAATTTTTTGACAATATTGTTTGAAAGAGACAATTTCATATTTAAACACTGCCTTAATTAAACAGTGTTATAAAATCTTTAATGGAAAGGACGTAAGTTGTAAAGATATATAATGATCTTTGAAATTAAGTAATTTTAAAACAGTCAGGAATCAAATGATGCTTTATTTTATAACGAATGTTGCGTAGTTGTGATACTTGACACATTCAGCGGCGTTTTTGGGGCTTCATCATAATGTATGTTGAAATTATTAAATACAATTTGGTTGGTTAAAATAAAGGTCTAATCATAATTTTCCATTGCCATAATATTTTATGTGGCTTTTATTCGGTCTCGAAAGTCTCGGAAATCACCGAGACTGAATGTTCAAAGTCTCGAGACCAAGAATGTTTCGAGACTCTCGGTTTTTCGAGAGTCTCATTATAATTCATTTCAAACAGAGGGAAAGAGAAGAAGAGGAAGACCAAGAATAGCCTACATGGAACAGATCAATGAGAGGTGAACGTCGTGTCTTATCAAAAGGCCAAGGAACTGCCTTTTGACAGAAACGAACGGAGAAAGCTACACATAATAGAGCGCGACTCTTAGTTGTTAATGAATAAATAATATACCTACAAAGGGCTAATGGTCATTGCATTGGTTAAGATTTTTTGAATCTGATGCTACTAACCATATTTCGGCAGCATCCTTTAGTACAACACACTTGCACTATAGCCGTTTGCAGGAAAACTGGTCTATCGTCATCTCTGCGGGGTCTCCACGTTGGCTGCGATCCAACGATGGCTAAGTTTGACAGTCCAAACATGTTGTGTTCTCTGTCGAGGCGTAGGATGGTGGACAGATACTTATCGGTGTATCCCATCAGTTTACTGTCGGAGTCCTTGCTGCATATGCTTGTAGATGAAATGTTGGGGGAGAGGGATGGGGAGCTGGAAAGATGGGTTTTAAATAAAATTAAGAAAAATCAGAAAAAATGTTTGACCAGTGTTTTGCAGGGTCGAGGGTGGTTTTAGTTAATCTTTGGTTCAGATTTCATAATGACGTATAACTAACTAGTCAGCAATATCATAAAACTGAATAATTCTTAGCGCCCAAGTGTCTCAAAACAATGTATTACCTTATTACCTTATTATCAGATCCATCAGCTCAATTCTTCTTAGCTCTTACCCTGCCACCTGTCAAGGCGTTAACTGCTCTGCAACGACATCATTCACTGTCAAATCAAATACCTGTATACGAAACTAAAGTGCTATGCCATTCGCTCACCTGGAGTCTGGAGAATTGCACTGATCTTCGGTCAACCATTTCATTTTGGTCAATTTAAGTATATTTTGGTTTCCGTTTAATTCAATAAAATCATCTAGGTCGGATTTTTCACCTTCATCGCTAGTTGTTTGCTGAAATATTATTTCACTTGAAGAACCGATTGGCTAAAAAAATCTAAATTGAGCGACTAAAAACCTCGGTTGTGGTGCGAGAAAAAATTGGCTTAGGCTAGGTTGGCGACTAAGTCGCTCACCTAGTATTTTTTTCCGCTCAAAAGTTATTTTAGTCGGTCGGTTAATTACTAGATACCCGATTAATAATGATATAGTTTACATGTCAATCGTTGTCTACTCACAGCTCTTGGATCTTCTTCATCAGATACACTTTTCTCTTCATGTTTGTCTTTATTTTTAGTTTCGATCAATTCATGAACTGCCTTAGATCTTTCTACCTGTATGGGGGCTTCATCTTGATCGACCTTAAATTTTAGATGACGTTAATGTCATTAATTAGGTAGTTGTTTCATCGTTACAAATGACGGTGAAGCATCTGTGCACACTAACCTCTTCACTCTCTGGATCCAAGAACCCATATGATCCCGATTGGTTTGAAAAGCTGTTGGGAGTTATTTCATTGAACAGACACACATACGTATAATACACGTTTTGTTCAGAGACACTACTTGTCAATTTTAATGGGGCATGTGGCGCGTACATTTTTTGCTATCAGAAAACTACTTTTCTATTTAATTGGTTTAGACGATTGATTTTTGTCAAAAATATGCTTCCAGACTTCATTATGACAATATTGCAGTTTGTTTTGATTGAATATTATATTACTTCGTAATAAGGATAATATTGTTAACCCATTTTCTTTGTCATGGCCAAAATACTTCAAAATTAATGACATTAATTTGAAATATGTTTCAAATTAATGTTTTTCTTCTTTTTTTTTTGTGCTTTCACTAAACTTTCTTAGAATGTGCAAAGAGGTTTGTTATAGAACGTAGTGATTACATACTCTTTGGTTTGTTACTCTAAACATAAGCCCAAGGCACAAGCAAAATCTTTACGTAGAGTAGAAGATCAAACCTTTACTTTGCATCGTGAACGGATTCGGTGTAAAAAGTTGGAAATTGAACAAGATGGGCTTCAAAACATGACAAAGCAAAGTTATTAAAGTCGTCTCCGGCAAATGGCATATTAGCAGTTTTTGTTTACGAGTGAAACGTACGCAATGCTAGTTTAGTGAACTTCAGCGATAATGACAAAGCTTAAGTTCAAGTCGTGTTTTATTCTACTCTAATTCGATTAAATATTAATTATGTATATTGTAATGCTATTGAAACCAACTACTGCCTTGACATAGTGAAAAATAGGAATCCTATCAAGCCAATGTCACGCAATATCTCATTGTTGTTAAATAATTGACGGTATAAAGGCACAGATTAATAATGTAGGTAAAGTACTAAAAATCTAAATGAATAGCAAAATAGAGACACAATAGTACCGCTAGGTACAATAGTATGTCGAAATTCTGCAGCAATAATTTTAAGTCATTACCCCATTTATCAGTTTCGGAAGTAATATTTTATGGTGAAACAATGGGTGTCATGGTGTGAGAGCCGGTTCACCAGCCTATGAATGGTGATGCTTTTATTTCTGTGACATTTGACATTATTTGATTTTTAATATAGTTTTCTTTTTCACTTTCTTTTTGCCTGTTATATATGTGCGATTAAAAATATCAACAAGTAAAAACAGACAAAGATCTAATAATTTTTATGCTTTGCTTGTTTTTATTTTGTTTTGTATCGTCCTTGTGTTTGTTCCATATAAACTTTTTTATTTTTTCTTATTGGAATCTTAGCAAAAATTAAGGACTGCCTAGCTAGACGCAGCCAAATTATATTTCACTTTGTCATAGTGACTCTTGCGAAACTGTTGAAACTCTACTACTATGAACACCTGTGACATGGTTCTATACTTTAGCATCTATAGTGTTTTGATAGGTACTGTTGAAGTCAAAGGTATTTTTTGTAGGATCTCCGAACCAACGACTATGTGCAAGGCAAATAGCGGTATTTGTATCTAGGTAATTGATGAATCTTTTATTTGTAAAATATTTATTAGAACTTACAAAAATGTATTTAGCATAACTAATAATAATAATGCTAAATACGTATTTGGTCGTTAAAGAAAAGCTACAGTAGCTATACTAATATTATTATATATATATTAGTAGCGTTACTAATATACATGCTTTGGATTTCCCTGTACACGTCGACAAAACCGAGCAGCATACCACTGATCTACTATCGCTAAACCTTGACATTCGAATTAATGATTGGTACTTAGACACTAACTATTCGATGTAAGCGTGATGTGGCGATATTAACACATTATTCAATCGTATCTGTTACATTTCCCACGCTGCTGTAAGCAGACCGTCCAAAATTCGGTTCTCATTTTGTTCCTTGGACTCTTGGTAGGTTTGCAGAAACAAAGTCACGCGTGGTTACCATGTCAACTCACCTGTGTGTTACATAAGCACCCCATGATTCTGGATTTCAGAATCGCTTGATTCTTATTAGTCACTCTTTGACAAAAAGGCCTAAGGACGATTGCGTGGCGTTAGTATTAAAATGAGGCTTCTGGGTAGCAGAGCTTATTGTATCCATTTAAGTGTCGCATACGGATTGAATTCCTTCGAAAAATCGGGAAGCAGTACGTCTCCGTCTCCTGCAATCTAACGGAGAGTTGTTTTTTTTTATGATCTACGGAGAGACTCTTAGCCTTCATCATACCTTATGTTAAGTATGATTTGTGTGAAGATGCTGGCATTTAACACAACAGACGGAGTTAGCTCAACTCAACGTCAATGTATGAAAACAGAGCTCTTCACTGACCCTTTTCTCCGACTCTGCTTAGTGCTAGAGGTAACCCTTCGCAATCTAAGCATCCTTAATAAGGGTTGGTTGCTTTAATGGCCACGCTGGGCTTTAGCTATCACGACGAGTCCGAAGGCAATAATCGTTTAGAAGACGCTGCCTGTTATTTTTTTTAGAGGAAACTGCATGTCCGCATCTACCATAGCCGTATTATGACAGGACGTCGCATAATCACCTTTTAGAACTCATCTGAGAATGTGGAGCTATTGTAATCCGCATCCATATAGTTTGGTGTTTAAAATACCTCCATGGTGTTATCAATGTTATGCCTAATAGCTAGGTACCTATAATTAATTTAAAACATAAACTCCCACACTGATCCGTATCACATACTCGCGGTGATTCACCGTAGCAGAGGTCGTCAACCATTTCGAGCATCATATATTTTTTTAACGATTAAAGAACATCTTAAGGCCCAAATTCACCAACTGATTAACCGACCGATTAACGCTAACAGACATTTAAAGGTAAAGGTCACCTAATCGACAGTTGGTTATCTCGGGACTTAGGTAATCGTTGTTTTTGTCTACTTATATCTACAAATCGAAATCTTTCAATGGAGTTTTTTTTACATCTGATACGCTAGAAATGACTACCTATAGGTACTGATGATGAGTATTTGAAAGCTTTGCAACAATGCTATTTTTATGTGAAATCTGAAACAAAAAAATAATTAGGTAAGTACTAGAAAAAAATCAACTTGTCTCATATTCATATCGCTCAGACGTGATCGAAGATGATCTTATTTACATTTCAGGTACGGTATGGAATACAGATATATATATATATATATATTATAAAAGAAATAAATTGTTGTTAACACCTGTGGCTCACCGGTCAAAACGCGCGCCATGTACCGTATCATTTTTGTTGTAGACCGGCGCCGACGCAACACCCGTGCCGGCAATACTACTTTTATAATTAAAGCCTCCACGAGCTTTTTGTTGCGACGCGAAAATGCCACTGTAAAGCGAACCTTGAAGTGTGGTCGTTAGAGTTGCAAATATGACTCAAGTGCGAGTGTTAGTGATCCTATTGTGTTCTAAATGGACTGTTAATGCACAGTTTGGCAGTAAGTTCACTTTGTGGTTGTTTAGTTTTGAATTTTAGTCCAAAAACACTTTTAACTGCGAAAGGAACTTTATCGTACCCGCCAAACTAATTTAAATAAAAAAACTATTCCTACAACATTTTCATTCTTTGTCGATCTGTCAGCTTTGAACATTTAGTTCCATTCTTACCTGACATCAATTCCTTGGTGACTCCAATTCATATTCGTTTAATTTCAAACATACCTGATCTATCCATGTTTTCTGTTCCATAACTCTTAATTTCCATTTGTTATTCTCTCATCAGAAAAAACCTCTTAGGCAATGAGAAACAATAGAAAGTAGACCAGTGTCCTGCTACCAAATAATGAATTAAATAGTAAACTTGGATAAGATTCATCTGAAAGACAAAAAAAATTTTGTATTGATGAAAAGATACTACTTGAGTATTAAAAATACCTCTTTATTTAAGCTAATGTTCTTTACTTTTTCCTTTTTAGTAAACTAGGTGGGTAGGTACTATGGTTGTATAATGTGATACTTCAAATTCACATTATACAACCATGTTGTATAATTAATAATATAATTAATTTGGGACATTTCCATGTCCCAAATCGCTGTTGTTGTCCTCATTAATTTTACTGCTGCAGCTTTACATAAACCAGCAATTACAATGCCAAATCTATGTGGTACCGAACAATGTTAGATGCATCACGTCCTAATAGTCGCGGCATAATTTGCCCACAGCCTCGATTATGGCACCAATTACTGTGGCCGATCCTGCTGCCAAGGTCACTGGTGTACTGAGAGAAAGAGCCAGCAGTGATTTTTAGAAGTTGCAAATAACTTTAAATGACTACTTATAATTATGGCAGTGTGTAGTGCATTGGGCGATTGAAAATCGAGGGGTGATTATTTAACGGAAACTCGGTTCAGTATCAGTTTCTTCGCTGTTGTGGCTGTCCTACAGTATGAAAATGTGAGAATAATGTCAGGATGAAACTGAATCTGAACCGATTTTCTGTTAGATAATCAGCCTGCCGGTCTTCGGAGGACAGAGATTAATCCATCGGTCGATGACATAGTGATCTTGCCTGATGACCTGACGGATAGTGGACTCAATTCCCACCAGGGACAAATATTCAACGTTAGATGCACCACAATCTCAAATAGCGGTGGCATAAATTGCCTGCAGACTATGTCCCATCCGGCTGCCACGGTCGCTGGTTTACTCGAAAAGCTTAATGAGAGAAAGAGCCAGCAGTGAATGGGAATAAGTATAGACAGAAAACCGATCATCTTACGACAGCGATTAAACTACTCAGTCGATGAGGTCGCTACGACCTTGGCCACTGACCTAGGGGTCTGAAGGATCGTGGAATCGATCTCCACCAGAGACTACTAATATTCAATTTTAGATGCATCGTGTCCTAAATACCTTTAAATTGCATTATTATTTTATCATGATTATTGTGATTGAATATTTGCCTATTTATTTTCAGGTATGTCACTTAACTTAGGTTTTGATGAAGTAAGAAGCAATGATGCAGATACTAATAGCGTTAGGGTAATAATAATTATATAAAATTGTATCTATTGTTCTTAAAAATAGAAATGCGTTAATTTTTAACAAGTGTCTGTGATTGCAGGGCCCTTGTCCAGCTAATACAACTTGTATGGCAATCAGTTCATGCCCAGTGTTAGAAGATTTGTTGGATTTTTCATGTTTTTCATCAGATAAGTAAGTTTTAGTTTCATTCCATGAAAATTAATAAAAGATGACTAGCTCTTAATTTGTAAGTTCCTATTTTCAATCGTGAGAGTTCAACTTTCTTAATAGTGATGACAATCATCTTTCGCGGACGTTGGTCCAATAATTGTAGCAGGCGCACTAAAAGAAATAAGTTAGTAGCCAGTCATACCTTCTAAAGCATCCGTATCAAATCTGAACCATTAGGTACTACTTATTTTATTCTAGATACTTTCATCGCTTGAACGAACTGACGTGCGGCCATGCAAACAACGAGGACTACGTATGCTGTCCATCCTGTGACTGCGAGAACAGGAACGGCCCTCAGTGCGGCCGCAGCATGGTCAGGGGAACTGATTACAATGGACTCGGAGCCCATCCTTGGGTGGCGAGGATCGGGTTCACACGTATGTCTGAAGAACTACTTGGTATTGTAAGACTCTAATGGGACTTGAACTGCTGAAAAAGAGTAAAGAAAAGAGAAAGAAATTATTTTATTTCGAAGACAGTAAAAAAGATTTGTCAGGAAAAAGTTTAACATTAACCTTCAATTAGAATTGAATACTGTTTTTGTAAGACAAAAATCTTGATGAGCCACATGAAAATACCATCTTATTATTGAATTCATAAGGAACTTAGGTTTATCATTGATCTTATTTCTTTCAGATAAAGATTCAGGCAACGTTAGATTTGCATGTAGTGGGTCCATTATATCTAAAAGAGTTGTGCTAACAGCAGCACACTGTGCATTGGCGAAGCCCGAAGGATATAAATTGTAAGTATTTTAAGTTGCGCTTTCAGAAACTTTAGATGAGAGGCGAATCGCATTATATTACAGGTATTTGAGATTGCCTCAAAAACTTAAACATTACTGGAATATTTTCAGTATCACAGTTTAATTTTTGCCTTTATGAATATTGTATAAAAAATAGTTATTTCAACCCCAAAGTTTCTCTAGCCAATTAATTGAATTTTTATCACCTCTAAGTGTCTATAATATAACAGGTTGTTTTTATTTTGTACTCCCAGGTCAACAGTAGTAGTAGGAGAATGGGACACCGGCAAAAGCCCCGATTGCAACGACTACTTCTGCGCTCCGCCGACGCAGGCCATCAAGGTCGAGACGGTGATCGTGCACCCTGGGTATGAGCAAAAGATTTTCCGACACGACATAGCTCTCATCGTATTGAAAGAAGAAATAAATTATTCAGGTAATTTTAAACACAGTAATGCTGTACTGCATGTAAAGGAGATTGAAATTATTTTGATGTTAATTTAATGATGATTCGAACCAACCGTATTCTAATTAACTTTCACGATTTAATGTTGCCAACCATTTTAGGATTAGTACTTGCAACTTCTTCGAAGTTGGGGCAAGAAAGTAAGATTGTAGAACATCGTGTTTTTGCTTTATTCGAACTATTCGACAAGTTTAAGAGATAAGATCTAATGCTAGTCGCAATTTTACAGAAGGTACCTTTAAATGCCCATAAAGTAACAATGCAGTAACAGTACAAAATTGTTATAGCATAAATCAACCTTTTTGAGTACTAATTCTTTTCAGCACATGCAAAGTTGGAATAAGAGTAAATTTTCAACCATCAAAAAACATAAAACTGTCAAATTAATTCTCATTGTTATTAACCATTTTGTAATCCAACCAACCACTTCTAATGATTGAAAACAGTTGACATTAATTAATTAGTAATTCGCAAGAATGAATTGAATGAGCAGGAAATTAGGGTGAATACCATCTGTTACAATTGTCCGGAAGCTGATGCCAGTTCTGATATCTCTTTGACTTTTGACTTCCGACTTTTGTCATGTCCTTGGGTGGCCGCTGACCAGACCGATGACTGATGACCACGCCGTCGTCAGACCGAGAACCATCAGATTGTGTATATATGATCGCGCAACCTGTAATTGTTTACAGACAGCACAAACATTCCTCATAGGCCCACTTACGCCAAGCTAGGTTAACATTTAATCATTTATACTAAAAATGCAATAGTGAATCTAATAGATGAATATAAATATGTAGGAATTAGACCAAACCCCTATCATTGAAGGGTTTTATGAGAGTTTGAAGTTTGATAGAGCTATAGCAATAGCACACGCTATACCGTCGCTATACCATGGTCGGGCCGCAGGTATGATGAAGACTAAGAGTTTTCGCGTCGTTCATAAAAAAAGATCAATATTTTTAAATTATTGAAAAGTCTTTTTTGTGTTTTGAAATTTATTATTTTTATTTTCAGTAACGGCGGCGCCAATTTGCCTTAACGACAAACCCGAGGTCGTAATAAACGAAAGAGCTTCGCTGGTTGGTTGGGGAAAGCTATCAGGACAAACCAGTGTGGTAAGACTAGCTGTAGAAGTACATTGCGAAATTTTATTTACGCTTGTGTACCTATAATAAGTAATTAGCACAATAACATAAATTGGGTGTTTATTCACCATTATTGTATTATGTTGATATATTATTAATTAGATATCTAGATTATGTGTTATCACTCCCTTAGAGACTTAGAGGATCGACGTATTGAACACCTGTGCGAGAGAAGGAAATCTTGAAACAAACTCTCTTCCAACCCGTCTGGCCAGCATGGCAGCAGTAGGCTAATAACCTCCTATGAACGCCACAATAAGCGTGAGCTAGGAGAGGGCTATGTCCAGCAGTGGACTGGCTGATCCACAGGCTGATGATGATGATGATGATGACCTAGATAAAATCTTCAGAAGTTCGGGGCTCTTAAGTTTTAAAATCGTTTATTAATTTTGATAGATATACTCTATTGAATTAAATTCAATTGAAAAGGATACACTAAGTAATGATTGGTAGTTAAATGGAATCATCATTGGACTTTTATGCAGTTAGGTAGGTACAGTTGTCTATGGAGCATGAAGCCATAATAATCATGTCGACCTTGCATGTCATAACCATTATTATTATCGTCATTATCATTATTACATTGATGCATCGATGCTATTACATATATGAAATATTACATTACATGTTTTATTTAAATCTCAAAAAAATACTTAATAATAAATATAATAAAATACCTAAATATATTGTATATTGTGATGCTAATTATAACGAGTTCAATAGAAAATTGATGCAAGGTCTTTCGCACAAGATTTTAAGTCTGATATGCCTGAACTCATGGCACCCTGAACCATAGAAACAATTAGAGAAAAAACTATACCACATATTTTTTTTCTAATTGATGATTGATTGTCCTTCAAGGTAAGCCGCCAGCAGCAGCTAGACGTCCCTTTAGTCTCCCTGGAGCACTGCGAAAGAATATTCGGGGAGTCGGTGCCCGTGAACGAGGGGCAGCTGTGCGCGGGCGGCGAGGAGGGGAAGGACGCCTGCTCAGGCTTCGGGGGCGCACCACTTCTGCTTATGAGGGATAATGCTTATGTGCAGGTACTTTCTTAGTTTATTTCCTAGGTAATCTTTCTTTCCGCCCGCGACTTCGTCTGCTTGGATCGGATTCGGAAATTTTCTTGGAAAAAGTTTAAAGCGGAAAGTTACACTTAACCGGGACGAAAACTATTCAGGCTTTAAACTATCTGTGTGCCTCATTCAAATCCGTTCAGCTATTTTTGGGTGGTTGAGTATCAAGCTGCTAGTCGTGCCTCTGGTCTGCCTGGAGTACTGCGAGCAAATTTTCGAAAAATTCTGTGCCCGTGAACGAGGGGCGGCACATGCCAGACGACGGGCCATCTAGCTGCTAGAAGTACCTCTGGTCTCCCTGGAGTGCTGCGAGGGAAAATTGGGGGAGTCCGTGCCATTGAACGAGGGGCAGCTGTGCGCGGGCGGCGAGGAGGGAACGGACGCCTGCTCGGGCTTCGGGGGCGCACCACTACTGCTTATGTAAAGGGATAACACTTATGTCATCGTCGTCGTCGTCGTCTCACCCACATGACACCCACTGCTGGGTATAGGCCTCCCCAAGGATCTCCACGACGATCGGTCCTGTGCTGCCCGCATCCAGCGACTTCCCGCGACCTTCACCAGATCGTCGGTCCACCTTGTGGGGGGCCTACCCACGGAGCGTCGTCCGGTACGCGGTCGCCATTCCAGAACCTTTCCGCCCCAACGGCCATCGGTTCTTTTCGCTATGTGTCCCGCCCACTGCCACTTCAGCTGAGCAATCCTTCGAGCGATGTCATTAACTTTGGTTCTCCTGCGGATCTCCTCATTTCTGATTCGATCACGCAGGGAAACGCCGAGCATAGCTCTCTCCATTGCACGCTGAGTTACCTTGAGCCTCCTTATCAGACCCATAGTTAGCGACCACGTTTCACTGCCGTAAGTCATCACTGGCAACACACACTGGTCGTAGACTTTCGTCTTGAGACACTGAGGTAAGTTGGACGCGAAGATTTTACGGAGCTTCCCGAACGCTGCCCATCCGAGTTGGATTCGACGAGAGATCTCTTTCTCAAAGTTGGACTTACCTAACTGGATTGTCTGTCCAAGGTAAACGTAATGGTCAACAACTTCGAGTGTAGTGTTCCCAACGACATAATTTTCGTCTTATCCATGTTCATCCTAAGACCCACTTTTTGGGAAGCACTACGGAGATCTACGAGCATTGTGTTCAGGTCCTCCAGGGTCTCAGCCATAAGGACTATATCATCGGCAAAACGAAGGTGTGTCAGACTGGCCATTTATGTTGATGCCGCGTCCTTTCCAGTCCAAAAGCTTAAAGATGTCCTCCAACGCAGCCGTAAACAGTTTCGGAGAAATGACGTCTCCCTGTCTCACACCTCGCTGCAGTTGGATGGAATTTGTGCTCTGGTTCTGTAATCGGACCGACATGGTGGCATGTTCGTATAAGTACCTTAACACCTCGATATACCTATAGTCCACTTGGCACCTCCCAGCACCGCCCAGGTCTCAATCGAATGAAAGGCTTTCTCATAGGCCACGAACGCCAAGCAAAGTGGCAGATTTTACTGTTCGGTCTTCTGTATAACCTGCCGCAGCGTATGGATGTGGTCTATGGTACTGAAGCCTTTTCGGAACCCGGCTTGTTCGGGAGGTCGGAAGTCGTCGAGCCTGCGAGCAAGACGATTCGTGATGACTCTCGAAAACAACTTATAAACATGGCTTAAAAGTGAAATGGGTCTAAAGTTCTTTAACCGGGTCTTGTCACCCTTTTTAAAGAATAAAGTCACCTCACTTATATTCCATGCTCTTGGCGTTTTGCCATCGACGATAACGGAATTGAATAGCTTCTAGAGGACTTTGAGTATCGGCTTACCGCCAGCTCTCAGAAGTTCAGCAGTAATTCCATCATCGCCCGCCGCCTTGTTGTTTTTCAGTTGCTTGAGAACCATACTAATCTCGTTCCGGCTCACGTCCGGGATATCTTCGGTGAAGTATCGGGTAAGCTTGGCTCTGGGGTCTTTAGCCTTACTTTCAACAGGTGTCTGCGTGGAATATAACTGCCCATAGAAGCTCTCGATCTCCCTCAGGATTTCAGATTTCGTAGAAATGATGCGACCGTCGTCAGTTTTCAGCTTCGTCATCTGGCTTTGCCCAATAGACAGATCTCTCGCGAACACTTTGGAGCCTTTGTTACGCTCGATAGCCTCTTTAATACAGTTCGTATTAAATTGGTGAAGGTCGCTTGTCAAAGACTTAGAGATCTGCCAATTTAGATGTCGATAACGATGAGCATCCGCTGAGTTCTGAAGCCTCATTTCACGTCTCTGATCCATTAAGTAGGAGTGTGTGGTCGGAGAGTTTCTTAAACTTGGTACGGCGGGTCTTAAAGAACCTAGACCCTACCGTACGGACAGTGTCCACCACCATGTTGTGTAGATCGTCCACATCTATGCTGTTCTCAAGGGCTTCGAAGCGGTTTTGGAGTTCGAGTTGAAAACTCTCGGGGTTTTGGATATGGGCCGGTAATGGTGGGAGCGTAGATTTTATCAGTCTCATTCTTTCCAGCTTTACATTGATATTCAATGTGCCACGTACTAATCGGTGATCGCTCCCCGTCTTGACGGTGTTGATCACGGTGACATCATTGAATATCTGCTTCCTCGTCGACATGATAAAATCTATCTCATTTTTTATTGAACCGTCCGGACTGATCCAGGTCCACTTTCGGCTTTCCGGCTTTTTGAAAAAGGAGTTCATCATAAAGAGCTCCTCCCTCTCTATAAAGTCGGCCAGCATCTGGCCTCTGGGATTCCGTTCTCCAACTCCATATTGCCCCACTCTCAACTCATCACCGCAACGTTTCCCCAACTTCGCATTGAAGTCCCACATCACAACGGTGAAGTGGGGGGGGGGTTGCCATAATCGCCACGCTTGGCAGGCGGGTTGGCGATCGCAGTATGGCCAAGTTTGTAGGAGACGCTGCTGCCCGTCGCCTGAAGGCTGAGTCCCTTAGTTGCCTTTTACGACACCCACGGGATGAGAGGGGGTAGTGCTATTCTAGGCCGACACTACACGACCACTTATGTGCAGGTAGTCATCATCAAGAGTCATTTTAATGTCCCCACTACTGACCTTCCTTAGGGATGGTTAAGGAGAATGGGCTATAACGACTACAAATACAGTCAGGACCAACGGCTTCTGAAACGTGTCTTCTGAAAGCTCGAGATAATAAAATTTTAGACACCCATTATATGACCGCCCATTGCGAAAGTTGCTAAAACTACGATTACACGCCGGGTGCGCGAAACTATTCGCCCCAGAGCTCCTCACTGCAGGTACGGTAACGGTAGGTACTTAGTTTATTCCTTATTAGACATGAATAAGGAACAGACATAACAGACGACCGGCTCTCTAGCTGCTAGTCGTGCTTCTGGTCTCCCTGGAGAACTGCGAGAGAATATTCGGTGAGTCGGTGCCCGTGAACGAGGGGCGGCTGTGCGCGGGCGCGGAGGAGGGGAAGGACGCCTGCTCGGGCTTCGGGGGCGCGCTGCTGCTGCTTATGAGGTATCCATGAGGCATTATCATGCTTACGTGCAGGTAGGTACTGAGTATTATTTTCTTATAATACTAAGTACTTCCCTATTATATTATTTTTATCTAGAACGGGGAAATACTTAACCTTCTTCATATTCAATGTTAATTAGTGATAAGACAGAAGGTGGAATTGCACTTCCCCCTAATCTTTAATTATTAAGGAAGTGACTCAAAGAAAAGATTGTGCTATAGCGTTTACTATCTTGAGCTCGCCTATATGCTTTGGAAGGCACGATAAGTTGTCGGTTGGTTGGTTGTCGCGTATTTTCAGTCTTAAAAACCCATTGGGGCCGGCACGCTCATACTTCTTATCCATCCATAAGGAAGGCCAGTGCCACAGTAGTGGGGGCATTAAAAATGGTTGAATTTACCTTATCCATGTTATTACATACCTACTATAATAATAGATAATTTTGATCCTATCTTATTGTTGTAGGTTGGCATAGTCTCCTTCGGATCTGAAAACTGCGGCAGCGAAGGCGTTCCCAGCGTGTACACAAAGATAGCCCACTACCACGACTGGATCGTCGGGAATTCTCCGACTTACTAGAGGACGGTTGGTCCAAGCTCCAGGACGAAAGTTTGTAAACGAAACGTTCAAATAAAAAACGCAAGAACTTTGCGATCATAAAGCAACTATCGTATCGACGATGTTTAGTTAAAGTTTAAAAAATCGGTCTGGAGTTTGGAATAACAAGAATTAAAAAAACTAATCTCAAACCAAATAAGTAGTTTCATGTGTGTCGTTACCATAATAAGAAATGAAAACTTGTAGGTACCGAAACATTTAGTAGATTTTTTTTTAACGTGGTTCTAATTTTAATTTTCAAACGCATCTTGAGTTATAATTTCGAAGAAGAATATTAGGTCAATTTTATTGATTCAGATATAAAAGAAATAGTATAAGAAACGGTTGAAATAAGTTATCTATTTATTTAATTACAAACCGATGTTGTACTTATTAAATACGTGAATAATAAATATTTTTCTTTGTTTTATTCTACAGCAGAATGTGTTTCAAAGCCATGTTGTTGTACAGTTGAGCGCAGTTCTTCTCTTCTTTCAGGAAAGAACACAATGTTCCTATTAAATCTACTAGCGCATGCTCTTGGATCTGTTGGTTGAAGATCTGTAAAAAAATGCCATATGTTGTATGACTAGGTACTTCCATGACAAAGCTTTTACTTGTGAATTTATGTGTAAGTAAATTGTACATCACGTCAGATAAGTATTGGATTTTCTGTTCGTGAAATGTAGTGAATTGTTCTCGGAAGCAACTTGACTTTTGTGTTTTTAATGATAAATTTTAAATAGAAAAATATTGGAACAAACTTATTCGGCCACAAGTGAATTCTCAGATGGGACTCGAACCCACGACCTTTGGAAATCCTTTGGAATCCGGTCCAATGCTCTGACCACTGAGCTACCAAGACTTTATTTTTGTGTTTTTATTAAAAAGTTAAAAAGTTTGCGGGTTCGAGTACCGTACCGTCGTTCGAGCATCTTCTGAGACGAGTCGATTATTTCTAATAAACAATATCTTATAAAATATTTCCAAGTTTTTTAATTTCTGCTCAGAAATCATTGTGGTGTGAGCGTCAAAACTTTTTTTAAACTTAGAACTGAAATTTTCGCGCTATTGCATTGCTCCCATCATGGTGACACAACTCACCCCGTTAACGGTGACAGTTGGTATGAACTTGGGACTGATAAGGCTGGTGAGGAACTCAGCGTCCAGCTGCAGGTAGGTGCCCTGCCCCGTGAGGATGCACTCGTTCACTCGAGCGACGTTCACGTTCGCTTGTTGGACGCACTGGAAAATCATTCAAGGTCAGGGTTTAAAAACTGCTGAACTCCAATCGACATTGGACTACATCATGTTAGACATTGGGTTCGGATCAGAGTTATTCATTGACGAGGTTTTACCAGTTATGCTGGTACACCCTATGATCACTTCGCTTGTTGGACGCATTGGTAAATTATGTAATTACTAGGTTGCCATCTCGTAGACCACGTATTTTGCCCGCTCCTGGTCGGTCTTTTCCCCAAGTAGTTATAGGACACAGCTCAGAAAACAAGAACTATCCAATATTCCACAGAACACGCATCAAAACCTTACCATTAGAAATATACCGATAGGTTCCCCTCACATACAGCATGTCTCCATCTCACAGGCCACGTATGTCGCCCGCTTCAGGTCGGTTCTGCCCCGCAGCAGTTCCAGAGCACAGCTTTGAACGCAATATTATTCCAATATTCCACAATACATCAAAAACTTATAATTGGCAAGTAAAGTATTGGCAAACGACATGTAAGACGCCCTTAGACTAGGTGGAGCAACGATCTCCGCAAGGCAAGAGCTGAAATAGAGTACCCGCGAATCGTGGTCTGTGGCGTGCACTTGGAGAGGCCTGTGTCTAGTAGCGGACGATGATGGGCTGATGTTGATGACATCAAAAACTTACGGATAGATTCCCCTCAGAAGCCGCATAGGTCTCCATCTCGCAAGCCACGTATTTCGCCCGCTCCAGGTCGGTTCTCCCCTGCATCAGTTCCAGGACACAGCTCTGGACCATGTTCCCGAGACACTCGGGTGGACCGTGCTGGCATTCGAAGCCGCCGTTACCGCCGTCTATGCTCTGGAATTGGCACAATAAATGAACGTCAGACCCAAAATGAAAAGTAAAACTCAAAAAAAGACCAAATTGGGAACAACGCAACGCAACTCAAACCGCATCTAAAATGAACGACACAGGCAAAGGGCAATCTCAAGCACAAAGTATAAAGCCTGACCTGCTGTTGCCTACATAAAAATACCACTAGTCTTCACGACATATAGATAAACTCCTCCTTTTTTGAAGTCGCTAAAAAATTTATAAAAGAACTAAAACTAAATAACCACAAAATATAGGTACATACAACACTATCTGTGATTAATCATATAAACAATTCTGTAGACTTAGATCACTAGTTTTGGTGTGATGCTCATTGAAACACACAGAGATACAGACAGACGGATAGACGAAAATTCTAAAATGATAGAAATTGGTTCTGCTGCTTATTCTGAGTCCCCCTATCTATTTTTTTTTTTGCAAATCTAAGCAATTTATAGACACGCTGAATTCTGATTCTTATTATAAGTATAGATATGACAATGTTTCAGTGTAAAATTGCTTTCCCAACAAAATAACAATTGAAATATCATGAGTGGAATCTTGTTATTATATAGCCTTATAAGTGCTTGTTTATTCACATAATTTGTAGATGAAGCTGTTAGCTCCCAATTTTGTGTGACAACAAACAAGAAAAAAGTACGTCTCGACCGAATTGGTGTGCTCAATGAAGGTAAGTTTCCTTCTAATTCTACCTAATTAATATTATTGTATTTTTGGAAAATTTATATTATCACTGTCTTAATTAACAAGGTAGTCAAATACCGACCTAATCCAATATATTATACCTAAAACTTTCTGTTACCTACTGATAAAAACGTGATATATTTTTTCCCGTTGGTCGTACTTTGTCGTATTGGTCAAAACCTTTTTAAGTATAGGGCTTTAAAATTGACTCGTGTATTATACGAACATAGGTACATTTTTTGTAAATGGAAATAATAATAATGATTTATTTAAAGGCCATAATTAATAAAAAAGCAATAAAAAACGTTAAAAACCACACCCTAGCTTTTCCAAACGGCACAAGCTCCAGTATGATGTTGTTGGGCAGTAACTCCAAGGCCGGCACCAGTTGGTTCAGCACGAACTCCTTGGTGTCCGAGCAGCGGCTCTCGTAGTACACCGTCAGGAGTAACTGGAAATAAAACACTCAAAAGTTTAGTACCTACCACAGGTCGCAAGAAAAAATCGTTTGAAGGAAAATGTATGAACTGCTTCTTTCTGATTTCCCGTACAAGGGTGGTAGATATAGAGGTGATAGATATATAACTTACAACTTACGTCACCTCTCTTTTGTTTGTTTAGTGACTTTAGTGACTTGGCTCGCTTTCGAAATGTTTAAGCTTGATATTCTATTGTGTTAAAATGTGTTGAGATATATATTTTTGTTTTGATTTTATGTTATTTATGTTTTTTTAAGTTAAGACGCGTGACACTGCTTGATCAGAATAAATAAAAATAAATAATGTTTTCAAATTATTCCAATTATATAAAAGTATTCTTTTTTGTTAACTTACTTTAAATATGCTTTGTGATTATGACCCAGCTGATGCGTCTTCTACTAACATTGTAGGTTGTGTCTTACATTAATGCACTTTTATCTTTCTTTTTATTGCTGTTGTTATTTTTTTTTTATATATTTATACAGCTTAACATAAGTACCTGAAGTACGTCATGCTCACTCAAACGTTTCTTCGGTGGTGTCGTGTGAGGCGGGTCGTTACGTTCCCTAAAATATGGTTGAGCGAAGCGATGGCTGGTTCATGCGTCATGCTTGTGAACGGGTGCCGCCAGCGGAAATGGGTCTACTTCAGTCTGCTTATCTTAATCTTGTGCTTCAAGGTTAAATATTTTTTTTCTTAAATAAATTGATACTGACCTGTATGTTCCTCACAACTTGCAGTACAGTAATCTTGTAATGCGAGAAATGTTGTAATGTATGATAGATAAGTCTTTCTTTGCCAGTTGAAAATTGTTTACGGTTACAATAACCATAAAATTTAATATTATAATTAGTATTTATTTTTGTGATGGAAATTGACCTTACTGATATGTTAAGGTCATTTTTCAATTTGACGACTCTGTATGAAATAAAACAGGGAGAAAAAAACAGCCCTTGACGAGTTTCTTGCCGGTTCTTCTCGTTACAAGGTCTCCCGCCGTAGGGTTTGTGAACCGATGGCATAGCTTCTTTGACGTTCATAAGTGCTTGTAACAGCCTAGACTGAATAAATGATATTGACTTTGACTTTGACTTTGACTTTATGTCTGTCCAAAAGCCAAGTTTTTGTGGTCGGTCGACGACGTTGGTCAATCTATTACTAAGGTCGGCCATGGGATAGATGACCAAAAATGTCTTTATCACGCTTTTAGACTTCTAAACTATGCTATGCATACGATAGTAGAAGTCTTATGTGCTGACCTTGTCCGTGTGTGCGCATAATTCAATCTCGAGAACTACTATAGCTAGAAAGCTGAAATTTTCTGAGGTGATACATAGCCATGTCAGATCTTGTTGTAGTAAGTTTTGAGGATATGTCATGCTATCCTTAACACGCCTTAATTTTCTGAGTCGTGTTTACTACCTAAATGTTAGGCTCATCAACCAGAAGGTTTACCTAGGTACTTTTAAACACTGTCAAGACGACAGATACTTAGATAATCAATTTAGAAAACAACGTACCGTTTATACGTTTGCCCATATAAAAAGTTCTTGTTCTGTGCATGTGCCTACTAATGAATGGCTATTGATACTGAGCATAGTTACAAACATGTGGACCCTCACATGCCAGGATAGGAAGGTCGACATGTCATATGTGGAGCAGTGAAAGTTGTTCCACGGATTACTATGCACGCATTCCTTGTTTTGGCAAAGGTGTTTGATAGCATCAAGACACAATTAATAGGTATAATAAACTAGACTAGATTTCGAGTTTCCACCCGCGGCTTCGAACATGTAGAAAACTCCGTACGTTTTCGAAAAAGTTCTATTCAGGAAGAGAAGTCAAGAGGTAAGTCTCGCCAGCCATTATTTATTTACTAAAAGTAAGTAAAGTCTCTACTAGGATCCCCTCAGGCGCCAGAGGTCTACTTTTAAAATAGCCTATTTCTCAATTTGACTACTTCGCTATCGGCCCACTTGGGCAAACAGCTTATTTGAAATGTTAAGTTTGATTAGGCGAGTTCATACCGTTCGGCGATTCATTTAAATAATATAGATAGTAATGCCAAAAAAAATACTAAAATTTGCAATGTCGTCTATGTTATTTCCTATGCGTGAACGTTTCGCTCAGTTTACCGCGCTGATTACAACAATAAATTATAATGAGCAGGTGTATATTGATGAAAGGAAACATTGTTGTTGGCTACAACATTATCATTGCCGACAAAGTGAAGGAAAAAAAGTGGAAACTATTAAGATAATAACAGTCATTTAAAGAGCAACAGATTGAAAATTAATAACTTACTGTGATTGTTTGCATTATCTATGCTAAGTATTTTATATGATCTATTTTATACTAGAAAAAGATCTAGAAAATAACAATTAGTCCCAAATTGCTGAGTAATTGATTGTTTTTACTACTTACTTGCTTTAAATATTGTTATTTACGTAATTTAACTTAGGTACTAACAATAATAAAAAAACAACAACTACGGTATTTAAGATTTGTTCCTAAAGCAGCTAATAAGTTGACTTGTATGTAAGAAGCAAGACAAAAGTGGAATAAGTGTCTATTTAAAATTTAAAGTGTGTCTAAATTACGAAGGTTAAGTTCAAACATATTTTGCTCACATGTTAATTTGCTTATTATTTATACATACTCAACGAAAAGCTATTTCTACAAAAGTAGAAACGAAACCCATGGAAAGAAAGTTATGGGACAGTTCTTATCACAATGTCACAGTATATAATTTTGCAAAAAAAATGTCTTGAAATTACAATTTTTTTATGATTTTTCAATTATTGCTTTTTTCAATGCTATTTATACTTATGATAAATTGACCGGATTTCCAAAGGGCGTGGGTTCGAGTCCCATCTGAGAATTCACTTGTGTCCGAGTTGACTTTTTCCAGTATTTTTCTATTTAAAATTTATCAAAAGTACAATATTTTAATTGGTATGTAGCCCTAATCTTACCGAAACAATGTCTGTGTATTTAGTACAAGCAATTAACCAATTTCACAAAATTAGGGATGTAAATTGAACTTAACACATTATTAAAAGAACAAAAGGCTCTTATTGATGGAAAATTATCTAGTAGTCATGAATCTAGGTAAACAATGGGATCTCAGCGTATTGTACAATACAAGAGAAAAGATTATTCATGGAAATTAGTTTTCACCGTTTCATTGTCACACGTTTGGTGACAACACTTTGAGAAAATCTAGTGAAACGTACAATAAATTTGATAGTAGTTTTAATGGCAGCTTTGTAGGGACTTTTAATTTTTGTATTTTACAGTGCTATTTTTATAAGAAAATTTGTAGAAAATACTAGAAAACATGGACAAGTCTCCTTAACGTATCGTCCCATCTGAGCCATAATATGCACGGATATTTTTTTAAAGTATAAAATAAAGTTACAAAATACTTCTTCTTACCTACTTATGAAACGGTTCTGTCAGGGTCATGTGTTCGATGACTACATAGGACAATAATATTTAAGTAAAGGATATTTAAACTGTTTATTTTGCATTTTGCAATGCTATTTTTATGTGATAAATATTAAATAAGATAATATTTATCACATAAAAAATATTTGTGTTTGTCCTGTTTTTGAGTGTAATACGTCAATTACTTACTTGTAGTAAATATCACAGAAACTACTACTACTACTAACTAAAGTATATTATTGTTATTAAAACATTACTTACAACATAAGGCATTGTTCTTTCATAACCTTAAATTAAAGATTAATGTTACACAGTGATATTTGCTTTTAAGTATACGACTACCACAATACTTTCTTAATATTAACATTCAATATTTCATTGTTTCTTGGACGCAAGTAACAAATATAAATCCACAGAAAGTAAATTTAATTCATTAAATTTACTTTATAAAAAACAAACTTTTCATTAGTTTTAAAGATACTTATGCGTATAATAATCCATAATGCATGTCTGGATTAAAATACATAAATAAGTTAAGTCTTATTTCAATAACAATATTCGTCTTACGTTAACCTGCCTATCGCCCAAAACGTACAGCTACACTACAAAGTTTTTAATTATTTTCATTCTCTACATTTTAGCATACGTAAATTTTTTTCATCATCCCAAGGTTCCCATAGAATGTGTTGTACTTGTATGATTAGACCTACCAAAACCAATGGTTAAAATTAAGTTGTAGATTTATACCTATACCTTATGATATAAATCTAAATTAATTAAGTAAGTACTTAATTTTCATAAAGTTTAAAATATTTTACACAGAATTCAAAACATCTTGATTGGACACTTACATCATGTGGGACGTATCCAGTCGTAAAAATATTTCCCGCCAAAACAATAAAAATCACGACAAACTTTTTTAGTACCGCCATTTTGACACTGCGTTTTGTTTTGTTATGTTTTAAACTGTCACTGTATTTCTTTTTAAATAATTTTATTGAAAAGAGTATTTATTACTTTTTATTTGAGCATGAAGGCTAGTTCACTGAACACTAGTTCACCATACACAGCTGTCTGTATCATTTGTGCAAACACGCGTGAATGGTAGATAATAATTACTATAGTTGGCTGGCAAGTGTTTCGAGTTTCGACATAGTAAATTCGCGCTCTTTGAAAACAACAGTAGTTATTGAATTATACAGTAGGTAAGTTTTCAGATTTTAGTTATGGTATAGTTTTCATGGTTATGGTTTTGCTCCCGAACTAAAAATAATAGATAACGGTCATAGAATGCTCGTTTTTAGGTGTTTTAATTAACACAAATTCTCGTTATTAAATCTTTATGAAATCTGAGTGGCTGGTAGGGGGAAAAATGGACGATTTGAAAGCACTAATATATAAGTCTATTTGAATAAAAATATTTTTACTTTGACTTTATTAATTCGCTGGAAAACGAATAAGTAGTTATTTGTTATGCAGAGCTGGAAAGTTGGATTTAGCGGTGAGTTACCTCTATTGAAACTTGAGCAGCGTTCAAAGATTGAATCCTGAGCTTAGCGAGAGTTTCAAAGGTACGAAACGTTAAAAACTTTTCAACTGAGCGCAACACACAATTTTTCACCTCATAACAACGAGGATTTTTTTTGTTTGCTTCCGCGGTCAATTTCCGGTAAAAATATCTTTAAACAAAAAGTTTGATCTAAATATACCTTATTCTTGTTGTTTTAATGATATAAAAACTAAAATAATAGAAATGGAAGTATTATAGTTAAATCAAAGTAGGAATAAATTGTTACCAATAATAACAATAAAAACGATTCGGTAAATGTTGACATTGACATAAGGTACAAGACAAAGACAATTTAAAAATAAAGGTTTATGTCACGTTCCAAAATCCAATCATAGGTTGTGAAGTCTCACTCAGCCTTAGTATAAAATTCTTATAACAAATAGTTTAATCTTATTGTCATTGTTTTTATGATTCCAGGAATTAAAATAAGAAAATAAAACCAAAACGGAGTATTTTAATGAATTCAAAGTTTTTTTTAAAATAAGAACAAAATGTAACATAAAAAGACAATAGTGCGATGCAAATTAAGATGTATTTGTCTTTCTAAATAAAAAAAATTGTTTACCACGCTAGGCCGGCAATATGCGATTTTCGGCGGAGAAATTGAATGTTATACCTCAGAATACAGTATAAGTTATCCCTATAGGTAGTTTATTTCAACATTTTGGTTATACAAGATCGTACAAAGTAAAACACTAACAATAGACTAGACAAATCTTTATCTTACTTATGTTTTCGAGATCACTCAACAAACAACAAACTATCATACTTGAAATCTATTTTTAAATAGCACACTGGTGTCCAGAGAACATGGAATATCTATTGTATCATAACTCGGGGCCTGAGAGCTTAATAACTTGATTAAGTTGAAGATTCTTTTCATCTATTTCTATCGTCGCAACATTCTTCTCTCCAACCGTTTGTTTGTCTTCACATACTGGTTCACTACAGTACATATCGGTCTTCCTGTGCCGATTGCATTAGAAGTTTCAGTACTGTAAGTCTGCTGCGTAGTTGCCTGTTCGTTCATGTCTTTTGTAGGCAAGCTACTGGCTCGTCTGGCGTAATAGTTCCTTACGTCTTCTTCCAGATCTTCGATGAATGGTGATATGCTTGGTGTCAGCGGTCTGTAGTTGTCTCTTGTTTCGGTTCGGAATGTTCTGGAAAAAATTGCGCGAATTATCGTACGATGATCGATGGTCCCATGCTGGAATGAGAGCGAAAGAAAAAAATAAAATGTACCAGCAGCCACCTTTCCATTATCGATAGTTAAAGACTATCAACCGACACAGACAGGGCATGAGATGGGCTGGTAATCTATATTATTGTTTCCGGACAATATTCTAAACCCAACCAATGCCACTTATGGCGTTAACAATGAAGTGTTTCTGAAAGTGATGGTTGATTTGTTCATTCAAGATAAACTTTTTGATGTTTTGCAAACACTGCAACTGCAAGGCATTCTTTTTCTTGGCGTGTCAACTCTGTATTACATTTGTGAGGACCAAAATTTCAGTCACGAAAACGGCTTTATCAGGATCAGCGTGAAGGTAAACGTATGTTATATCATAATTTTTACCCTGGCACGAATCGCGGTTTGTTATGCGTCCTTATCTCCCTGAAGTCCTCCTTGAATTTCTCCCTGTCATACATAGACTTTGGTCTACTTAGAGGGAGCTTACAATGCTCTGGTTTTTGCTGCGGAGCTCGAGTCTGTAATGAAATGGTCGAATCTTAGTGAAAACGTTAACCAAAAAGATCGAAGTCTATCATCTCTTAGCTTTATAAAGACTGTAACGATACTTCAAAATGTACACCTTTTTAAGGTATACATTTTTATAGAAGTAAAAATTAACTACCAAATATCGTCTTATTTCCAAACTTTTCAGTAAACCAAAATGTTTTTTCACTCTTTAAATACTTATTGTTAACTCTAGACTTCTGTTTTTATCTACTATTCAGATTCAGACTTGTGTAGTGTCGGCTTAGAATAGCACTACCCCCTCTCATCCCGTGGGTGGCGTAAAAGGCGACTAAGGGACTTAGCCTTCAGGAGACGGGCAGCAGCGTCTCCTACAAAACTTGGCCATACTGCGGTCGCCAACCCGCCTGCCAAGCGTGGCGATTATGGCTAACTCCCACCCCACCCCCCCTTCTTTTGGGGGAGGCCTATACCCAGCAGTGGGTGTTATGTGGTATATATTAGGTAGGTACTTACCTTCTTATAATGTTTTACAAAAACTACCTTACCACTACCTGCTAAACTATTTTCACTAATGTTCTTACCCAAGCGACATTGGCAAAAGTGTAGTACGTAATAATATCCTTCGAAGCCGAGAGTCGGCTGAGCTGGTCGGCTGTGAAGGGACGGTGGTGCAGTCTGCTGGTCGTCAGGTAAGGGTCTAGGTATTTCTCGAAGCCGTCGTGGGTCGTGTCTAAAGGTTCTATGTCTTTGTGCCAGCTAGGCTCCGTTTCTGGCTATAAGTGTAAAAATAGTTAAGATGTCTACACGGATTAAATAGTAGATTATTAACCAAGGGGATAAAGCAGTGTCTTCTGTCGCGGGTGACGATTTAAATCGCGAGCGTAACGAAGGACTCGAGGTTTACTCCCGAGCGTAGCGACGGTGTTAAAAACTTAAATCACGAGCGAAGCGAGGGATTTAAGACGAGTCCTGAGTGTAGCGAGGGATTTAAGTTCACCCAAGACTAAGACAGCTTTATCACCTAGGAAAATACTCTACTTTTCGTACCATTTGCGAAAAAATTAACACTATAATAATATGAGATGTATTTGAAGATAACAAAAACGCGGCAAATTCCTAGACTAATATTTTTTTGTCGGAAAAGCAAAGGCATCAAGCTCATACGGCCTCGTCGGTTTTCGTAATTTTATTTAATAATCATAACTGCATAATAAATGCGTATTCCTTTTTCAAAAAGATGTGTAATGCTTTATATACAAACTCAATAGTGTAAACACAGATGTAGTTCAGTATAAATTTCGGTAAGTATTCCAAATTTAAATCACATTCTCCCGCTAGAGGATGAATGAAATTCAGTACAATTTTCTTTCCCTGTTTTTAACAGATAAAAAATTACTATTGTTATGTTCGCTTTTTGTGGCATAGAATGTCACTTTTTTGAGCAAGTGGTAATCAAAGCCATGATGGTTAACCGATTCTGATTTAAAGCGCATTACCTAAGGTGAGGGTACAGAACAAGATGAAGTAGTTTTACTGCTCGGTATCAAATAACTATTTAGGGTATATTTTTTTCTTAAATTGTGTGTGATGGTTTGTTCTATTATATTGAATTAAATAGCGTCTAATAGTTTATGGTTTCTACGTCATTGTAGTGGCTAGTCTAATTGCCTAAAAGTTACCATTTGGGCTACCAGCTATCTGATTGCGTAAGCTAATCGTATTCATTTGACAGTTCATACTGTATGTCATTAGTGTCAAATTCCATACAAATGCAGCCGATTGAATACGAAATGAACTGTCAAATGAATACGATTGTCTTTACGCAATCGCACCCCTGATTATGGCTTATACTTGGTCACTTACGGGCTCGTTTGGTAAGCTGGCTGGGTGTTTAAATTGATCCTTATCGGTCACCAGTCTTGATGGTACTGCTGGTGGTGGATACGACTGTCTCATAGTCGAAACAGTAAATGCTGAGTATTGCGGTTGTCTCTCTGAAACCTGAAAGCATTAAAGGTATCACGTATTTAAGGTTGGTATTCATTCTTATTTGGAACTGCTTTTAAAGTAAAAGGTGTTAATTTTGGTGTAAGAATAGGCAGAATTAGCATAATTTTGATAAAGATTCTTGCGGTTGTCTCCTAAATCTGAAAGTATTTTAACCTAAAGAGGTTGGTATCATTCGGTTTTTAGATACCTACTTATTTGATACTGTTTTGAGAAGAGGATGTGTTATGATAAGATATGATTACAATGTATAAGCAAGGGTGCCAAAGTTATACAGTTATTCTTTGTCTTTAAAAATGAGAAATATTGTGGTAAAAATATAAACCTACCTATTCAAAATTATCGTCTTCTTTCCTCCCATAGTCCTGTCTAATTTGCGGCTCTACTTTTGCTGTGGGTTTAATGCTAATTAATTTTTTTGGTGATAACACTTACCCTTTTGGGTATTGGGTAAATGTAGTGGTTTTCTGTGTTTGAATTGTGTTTATTGAACCTTTTTGTTTCTGGTGGCTTGTACCCGAAGTCTTTCGTAGTTTGGGATTTAGTCAACTCCTTAGTAATGTTGTAGTCATTTAGGTAATCTTTCATTTCTTCAATTGGTTCTTTCTGTTGAAAAAAAAGTGATGCATTGTTTTGTAAGTTTGATATGAGTTAAATTCTCTAATAATGTATCAAAATTAAAGGCTTTTCCCCACAAATGAGGCAAAGTTATGATTTAAGATTCTGTGGTATTAGTAACTTTTGTTTTCCTATTAAGTTTTGACATATTTACTGGGATTGTAGGTAAGTCACACAATTGCGTCATACTAAGTACCTATGCACAAATGACAAAGAATTTATTAAATAATAACATAACAAGTTTTGAGATGCTAAAAGTTGATTTATTCTAATTAAAAAGCTATTATAACATCAGATATTTTAAATATCATTAATACAATATTAAAATGTAATAAATAGCTTTGCTCTCAACACCTGATACATGTAAGCACAGAATACTTAATAGTACAAGTAATGTAAGTAGAAATATTAGAATCTAGTACCTACTATGTCATACCCAATGTACTTTTATCGGTTCATAGAGGAAATCTCACGGGCCAGGGAATTTATAAAATCAAATGAAAAGTAGACAACGATTCGCAGTCCTCTCATTCCTGCTCCAAAACTAAACTGATTAATTACTTTTTATGAAAAAATAAATAAAGAGGCTGTGTTCCTATGTTTTAAGTTTTTTATATAGTTTATCTAGTCAAATTTATTTTCTGGACTTACGTTTTTGAACGTTCATATCTATTTTAACAATTCCGGGAGAGGCTCGCTTCCATCTTCAGCCTTATCAATACTTAACATCAGGTATGATGAAGGTTAAGAGTCTCACCGTCGTACATAAAAAAAAAAAAAAAAAAAAAAAAAATAATTTATGAAAAAGAAGGAAATCTTAGAGACATGCCAATAATCGCCATAGATATTCAGGAAAATGAAAATACTCTACCAGGGAACATTATCCAGGGTGGAAACAGGGGACTACGTTTGTATGGAAATACGGCCATGGGTTTCCTCTTAACTGACCAAGGAAGCTCGTTACATTAATAGTAACTTTGTAACTTTGTATGAATATATAAAACAACCACCAAAAATTTCAATACATTATCAGCAACAAAACTTCTATTTATATAAAAAATATGATAATTAGCCATTTAAAACTTTATACTTCCGAGATTGCTATGTTCTCCAAGTCATCCAATTATTTTTCTGGAGTAATATCCGGTACTGCACCCCTACCGCGCAACTGTCATCGGAATCGACATCGACTTCATTTGACAGATGGATGTGACATATTGCTCTTAGTCTTTGGTAAGTTTTCATTTGTGTCAAAAAGAAGCAGCAATGTGTCACATCCATCTGTCAAATGAAGACGATTTCGACGCCGACGCCACTTGCGCGGTACGGCCCCTGACCCTATTGGTGTGACGAACTAATATTTATTTATTTAACATATATTCAAATTGTTTTTACACCGTAACTTACATCTATTTGCCAAGACAATAGAAAAAAGTAAATACAATAAAACTTAAAATTTAATTAACAGTGCATTCATCTATTTTTGAAGTAAGACTGGAATACACTTATTATACCTAGTACCTACCTATAGAAATATCGGTAGGTACCGGTAGCAAACTCGATAGGTAGGAAGTACTCTCTAAACCTATGGAAGTACTCTCGAGTAGTAATTAAACATTTTACTTACGCCACTCATAAGAACCTCTGGCTGGCTTCTCCATTGTCTAGCTAAATTCTCACTAGATTCTCCTGTGCCAGGAAACTTTTTCACAGGATACTCGACCCGAACCGGGTCTAAGATGAAAGAGGGATACTTTTCCGGATAATCGGCTTGCATTTTGTTTTTAAATTAAAGATCCGTGGACACACAAGAACTGTTAAATTAGGGTGTCGTTAGTTGCTATGGTGTTGTGTGGTCGATAGTAACTACTTACTTTGGTGGGTTGCCAGTAGTCCACGACTAATCTTTAGAACTATTGAATCGATTTTGAAATTCTTTCAGCTGGAGCAAGTTACATTATTCCAGAGTGATAAACGCTGTACTATAATAATTTTTTTTGGCTGTAATATAAGCCCAGACCTATATCGAGATAGACGAAAAGAACGCTTCAAACTGTATGAGAACCTAGCGTGGCGATTTTTTCGTACCTACGATGACTTCACGAGCGAGATTTAGTGATGTGTAAATGTTATTGACGAGCTCTTGCAAGAAAGCACTCAACAATAACCATATTCGTTTCTGAGAGACGCGTGTTTTCATGGCAATAGTCTCAAACGGACGACCTAAGTCGTAAAATTTTGACCGTGGATCAAACTTTTGGCACGCAATATATAGGTCTGTGGATAATCCTAACTAATATTATAAATGCGAAAGTGTGTTTGTTTGTCCTTCCTTCACGCCCTAACTAAGCAATCAACTTGGTTTTTGACATAGAGTTAGTTGAAAAGATGGAGCGTAACATAGGCTACTTTTTATCCCGATATTCCCACGGGAACGGAAACCACGCGGGTGAAACTGCAGGTGGAAGCTAGTTTCATCATAAGTAAAAATGATATACGACCAGCTAAGTGGGCACGGGTTAACTAGTGTATAATATAATAAATACCTATGCATTGTGTATTTTAGTATTTTTGAAAATTTGAGTTTATAGTTACTTGATTTGTACCTAATTATTTTTTGTAAGAAAAAATAATATTGTTTTTTTTTTAATTTCATGATCACACGTTTCGTAAGTTCAAGTGAAATTAATTTAGTTTTATTTCTACGTAAACTGTTTCATTGTAGATTTTGAGATAACCCCTCATAAAACGTTAAGATAAAATTATATTGTGCTGTCTGCATCCAGAGTATTCCGTACTGACATTTTCGTGCAAAAGAAAAATGTCAGGAAAACTTGGAAAAGTAACGGAAACATAAAAAAAAGCACAACGTTTATGTTTGGTAAAAATTCTTTACTTTCTCACAAATGACTGAAAATGTTATCAAAACACAATATACGTGTTATATAACTAACGTTAACATACAGACTGCAATAAATACAAAATGGCGCAGGCGCCACGTATATTCAGATTGACCACACATAACTGCCAAGTAGAACTGCGTTGCATTTAGTAAAAATTAAAATAACTGATAAAATATTATAATAAGGATTAATTAAAAAAAAACTAATAAAAGGCTAGCAAGCCTAGCAAGTTCTTAATTACTTATTTGTTCCGTTTTTAATAATCTGTCGAAATCAGTGAACATCGTTCGATATTCCGTACTTAATAATTTGAAATCTTGACAACGCAATAAATATTATAACTTTTTCATTTTACATTTTACAATGCTATTTTTATGTGATAAATATTAAACAAGAAAATATACTAGAAAAAGCAACTTGTCTCATGTCGCCCTGACGGGATTCAAGGACCCCCATCCTTGGGAATCCGGCCGAGTGCATTGGGCCGGATTCCCAAGGATGTGGGTTCAAATCCCGTCAGGGTGACATGAGACAAGTTTCTTTTTTCTAGTATATTTTCTTGTCTAATATTTATCGCAATAAATATTATTTTGTTGAACAGAAAATAATTAACACTAAGAAAGCATGATTTTTTATTAAAATTTTGGTTTTTCACTAGGTACATAGTAAAACGGAAATTCAACCCATGTGGTACGATCAACAGCACAATTCGTTAGGCCTTTTATTTGTATTTGCAATAAAAGATGCCACGCAGTTCTGCACTTTTCGTGTTTACAACAGCATCCAGAACCTTCAAGCAATTCAACTTGCAGGAAGACAGATGTTCATACAAAAGTACTAGCAAAAAATAGGCTGTGGCACGTAAAGGCAAAATTATGTATGTATGTTATCTGAATATGAAATGAAGTGAATAAGTTTTAGCGACATTTTAAATTAAAGACATTGGCAGTGAATCAAGAAGGTTAACAGTATTTTATCATACGCTATATTAGGTAATTAATAGTCATCATTTTTATTCAATTAGGCAAAAACCAAATTATACTAATTTGGTTGACCCACGTGAAATTACTAAAATTAAAATAGTACAAAAAAATCGCACAGTTCGCACAACGCATTCACATTTTCTCAATATTCAATTATATTTAATAAAACCTTATTATTTTATTTACCTATAAATAAATTGTATCGCTATAACTTATTCACTACTAATTTATGGGGTGTGTTAAATAGTTACCTTAAAGTTAAATATAAATAAATTATAATACGCGTCGCCTCTACGAATATACAAAATTAATACAATGTAAAATCCTTACAATACTAATACGAATTACATCACAGTTCATAAAAAGTTAGTTTAAAAAAGTAAAAAATACCGATACTTTCAAAGTAAACACTTTTAGCACTATAAGAAGTAGCAAACGACTAAAATTTGAACTAAAAACAACAATTTGGTGATCGTCTCCAGAGCGTATTTTATAAATTTAGGAACATACTACAATATAATAGGTTATCTCGAAAAAAAAAACTACCTTTTTAAAAGGTGCCTTGTTGTAAATCTATGCGAAACAAAACAAAAACAATAATGTACACGAAACTCACCTAAAAACTCGAATATAATAATAGAAAAAGAGACACACCTTATACAAAATTTACAAAACTCGGCTCGAGGCCTAAGAAATTAGCTTTCAGTCAGATAAAATACACAGAGTAATATAAATCAAACAACTGCCTAATGGTTCGCGACTTAGAAACTTCATAGCTTCATAGACTTTTTTTCTGTATGTTAATTGTGATGGAAAGCAACCATAATCTAGTTTAAGGTCATTTTTCAATTTGACACTGCATGTAATAAGACAGGGAGAAAAAACAGTCCTTGACGAGTTTCTTGCCGGTTCTTCTCCGCCATTGTGAACCAATGGCGTAGCTTCTTTGACGTTCATAAGTGCTTGTAACACCATAGACTGAATAAATGATATTGAGTTTGAGTTTGATGGTGCAGCTAAATAAGATATTATTTACATAAGCGGCTTTTAGTCACAGACCTATATCTAGATAGACAAAAAGAGCGCTTCAGACTGTATGAGAACCTATTGTCAAATTTTTCGTACCTACGATGACAACACGAGCGAGATCTAGTGATGTGTAAATGTTATTGACGAGCTCTTGCAAGAAAGCACTACATAATTAACCGTTTTCTTTTCTGAGTGACGCGTGCTTCATGGCAAATGGTCTCAAGCGGACTGACTTTGGTCGTAAAATTTTGACCGTGGATCAAACTTTTGACACGCAAGGTAGGTACAATATTACCGTCTATTTCGATATAGGTTTATGCTTTTAATCGATACTCGTAACTCGAAGACATGCATGACTCTTTTTGTATTTTTTTTTATAAAAGTAATCAGAATTTTGCACATCCTTTGTATCGCTACAGAAAAGTTGTCTAGTTTTTATTACTCTATGTTACAATGTCAGATAGTACTTACTAACTAGTTATTGAGTAAAAAAGCTACATATAGGCTTAATGTTGATTAGCAATGCTTCGAAAATACTGCTTAGAAGCGATGTACTTATTATAACGGTAAGCTGAGGGGTAGCGTACTAAGATCGATTACGTAATATCGTAGAAAATATCACTTTTATTAAGTTAGGATGATAAAAATATAGACTTTTCTCCGTCAATGTACGTCGTTTTATTACTTATTTTCTAATGAGCATAATGACAACCTTCATTTGTTTTAAAAGGTGATACATTGCGTGGCCTTTTAGCTGGGATTTGTGTTTAGTGTGTGCTCCAAAAATGTTATATAAAACATAAGTTTATGAATTATAAAATTCTTTAATAGCTCTAGTGTAAAAATATACAAATAATACGCATGAAGTTTCCGAATGTCGCGTTCAAATTTGAACAAAATGTGATGTAATATTTTTTTTTACTGAAAGTAAAACAAATTGCTTTTTTCTGGTACCGACTTACTCAAATCCCGTTCCAAAGTATCAAACTGTTTGTTTTAAGAGATTGCTGCCTTTCCATTAACACGAAGAACTTAAGGATAAGATAATAAAGCTTGTTGTGGCCACGCAATTTTGGCGTCTATCCTCTTGTAAGCGAGTATGAAGTTTTGTCCACTCTTCTCTGACATGACTTCTTGGGGACAATCGTTCTCGTTCAACATTGTTTCTGTAACAAAAAGATGTCTAATTAGTGTAAAGACAAACATTAAAAAAAAAACAATGGGTTGCACTCCGGGAGTGCCGGCAGAAGTGAAAACCGATTAAACGAAACAGCAGGAGCAGGCATACATTTTCGCCGCGCGGTGGAAAGAGAGCCTCTCCTACGCCACGCCGGCGCTCTACTCTCCCTCCGTCTTACGAATTTTTGATCAGGTCACTGTGTCCTAACGCGACCTTAACATTTTTATCCATCCCAAAAATTTAAAACTCTGATGTGCACAACGCCGCTGAAGAAGTTTTCACTTCAAAATTGCGGCAGTGTCATAAGCGAAGAAAAACAGAATAAAATTATTGTGTTGTGGTGTTAAGAAAAACAGAGTAAAGTTGGTGTTGACGACCTCCGTGGTAGAGTGGTACGTACACCGGTTTCAAGGTGTCGCTTACTTTGAGGTCCCGGGCTCGAATTCCGGTAGGGACAAATGTATGTATGATGAATACGAGCATTTGTACCGGAGTCATGGATGTATATATATTTCTACACATAAATACTTATATATGTATGTATTTATATCCATTACCCTAGTATCCCATAATACAAACATTACAGTGCTTACTTTGGGGCTAGGTTGATTGGTGTGAGTGTAAGAAAAATTTATATTTTTTTTATTTATTTATTTAAATTGTAAGTATTTAGCTTCCTTTGAGGTATAAGCTCTAGAAAATTGAACTATTGTAAATTCAAAAACTTTTGCTCGCAATGGCGTCGAATCGATAAGCCTCTCGATATTGCAAAAAAAAAACTACCGAGCAATCTCGCAGTGCCTGTTGTGTAGCGCAAACAGCGTAAAGTCCTGCAGGTTGGTGATTCTCCGATATGAACGTACATCGCACATAATTTTGAACAGGGACACAAGTTGTAATTTCGTCACGTCTGTCGTGTAGCGCGAACACGTAGTCCTGATGGTTTCTTATAGCGGCGGCGTGGGTCTGACCGCAGTCCAGGTAGCAGGCCTGGACTAGCATTGCGAATCGAGCTGCTCTTTCGATCAAGTGTGCAAGTCAAACCCACTTGTTGCTATCGTCGTTTTAAAACAACGCATAAGTACAACACATAATTTATAAACGTATTGAAGACAATGTGGGTTTTTTAGATTTTGCTGGCGTTGCTTATAAACATATACATTTTTTTTTTATTTCTATTTCTACTAGGAAAACAATTTATATTTTTTCCCCACGTCACTTATTATTTATTAAGTCGCATACAAAAAATCATTAAGCTCAAATGCAGTATTTTTAGTCAGTAACATGGGGGTTAAAAGTTTTAGTTTACCGTGTCCATCATGCAGTGCGAATAGCGCGTAATCCTGGGGGTTAGTTATAGTGGCAGTATGCGCCGGCGCGGGGCAGAAATCACGGGCGCGCGCTCCTGGCCGGCACGGCAGCGCCACGCATCGTATCAAACCACGGCACTCGTCTAGTAACGCCACGCGGACCACAGCCACGCTGTTGTGGCTGTTTCCACATTTAGACGAATAATGCAGGCGAGTTTCATTAACCTAACTTGTTTGTAGAGTGCGAATAGTTTTATAGTATTATATCTATTAATTTTAGGTAATATTACTTATATATAGAGACTGAAGATCCCACAGACAAACCGACTAGTCGGTTTTGCGGGACTATTGTAAAAAGAAAATTGTAAGCTCCTTGTGTTATTATTAAATAAATAATAAAATAATAGTGCGTAGTCCTGTTGGTTGGGTGACTTCTAACAAAATGTAAACGTTATCGCACCTAAGAGACGACAGCTTTTGATAAGAACAAACGTTCAGGATGGAAGCGAGTCGCTCACCGTGTCCATCGTGCAGCGCAAACAGCGCGTAGTCCTGCGGATTTGTGATAGCAGCGGCGTGCGCCAGCGCGCGGCATAGGTCGCGGGCGCGCGCTCCCGGCCGGCACGGCAGCGCTACGCGTCGTATCGACCCGCGGCACTCGTCCGGCAGCGCCACGCGGACTACCGCCGCGCCGCCGTGGCTGTTGCCGCACTCCGACGAGCCGCGACGCCACTGCTGAGAAATAATTAGACGGTCATATTTTTTTGTCTTAAATACTGTCAATACACCTTTGACATAATTAAACGTTAATTATTGAGGTATAGAAATTACATGGATTACTCCATTATGGCAATTTTTTGAGATATTTTTATTTTTAACTTCCTAGTTCTAAACAAGCTTGAATTTGGTACTACTCGCCCATCACACAGTATTAGCACCTAGACTTGCTGACACATGATAATACCAATCAGTAGAGATCAGAGAAGCTGTGCAATCCGACCCTAGCACCCCGGCTATCAGCGCGGCGGACAATAGGTACCCCAGCTTCCAGATGACTGTCTATTACAATATGACAACCCATCTTATAGCTACTTACAGGAGTTGCGCTATCCGGGCATGGCCCCGGTACTAGCCACTTCAACGAGAACAGCTCGGTTAGGTAGTAGCGCCCCTCCCCGGCTAGCAGCGCGGCGGGCAGTAACCCACACATCAGTTTTGCTCCAAGCTCGGCACAGACGAGCCGACAGTGGACAAGTTTTCAACCGAATCATTATCATTGCAACTCACACGCTAGGGCTCATGAGCTTGTATTTGGCGTCACTCGTTCACCACACGGTTCTAATTCCCCAAATAATAGTTGCGTAATATAGTTACTTACAGGAGTTGCGCACGCTTCAGCACGGTGACGGCGGAAAACAGCGCGGTTAGGTAGTAGCCCCCCTCTCCCTCTAGCAGCGCGACGGGCAGTAGCCCAGACATTAGTTCCGCTTCAAGTTCCCCACATACTAGACGAACCAGGCGACTGTCTATGACAACATTGACAACGTTACGTGATATAGCAACTTACAGGAGTTGCGCTATCCGGTCCCGGCTCGGGCGCTAGTCGCTTCAGCACGGCGACGGCGGAAAACAGCGCGGTTAGGTAATAGCCCCCCTCCCCGGCTAGAAGCGCGGCTGGCAGTAGCCCCGACATCAGTTCTGCTTCAAGTTCGCCACAGACTAGTCGACACCGCGCTACTGTCCACGCCAGTACCGGTAGGAGATCGTCAGCGCCTAACGCTCGTTCACCACGCATCTATAAAAAAACGAAAAATTATGATCATAAATATCATTCTTATTTTTTTTGGGTAGCCTGAGACTTAAATGTTGGAATTTAGTCTAAAGTAGTAAAAAAGAAAGTTTACACATCTAATCCCCATATTCTAAGTCGTTCCTCCAAAACTAATTACACTCCACTCAACCTCGTCGTGGGTAAAAATGGTAGTGTGCGCTAGGCCTAACACGGAGTGGCTACGTACTCTTTGGCTCCTCCAGGTCCTTACGGAGTTATGACTTAGAATACCGATTTCGAGGAGTATTTCGAAGAGGTTTTCAATGAGGTTTCGTTAAGTCGAGGACGAGTAAGTTTTTGTAGGAACGACTTAGAATATGGGTGTAAGTCTTTTCCCACTCCAACTCAATAAAAGGAAAATCAGCGGCGAGGTGTCTAAATATCATGAAGGTAAGCCGGACCAAGAAAAATCCACAAATGAGACAATATAAACACGGCACTAAAACATTTCCTTCACTTTGCAACTACCTGTAACAGTTACGTGAATAACAATAAAACATATTATGATATACTTGGTGGATCACTGTCTAACCCTACGTTCTTATGTCTTACTGGGACATAAAATTTAATAAGTGTTCAATCGTATCTGGGTCTTATGAAATAATTAAGTGTGAATTTGTGTTGTTGGTAGCTACAATTTAATTACACGAATAAGTTTCTCCGATAAGTATATAACTTTACAAAAAAATATAACTAAAAAGATTGTGCTCGGGAATGATGAAAATATTTATAATAATAATAATATTTTTTTTGTCACTGAAATTATGAAGATGACAATAACTCTAATTATAGTTATTGCGTAAGATAATATTACCTAGCACATGCTTCAACATCTGTTTCATGAAATCATTTTATCTTGATCCAATAAACTAACAAACAGCAATTATTAGTAGGCGTAATCATTGTTGACAGACAATGTAAACAGATGCTAAATAATATATTAATTAAATATCAGTGTGTCAGAAAGCAGAAAACATGTGTCATCTAAGGTCGTTCGAGGAGCTCAATGGGGCAATGACTTTAGCGTTTAGCTATTTTAGATAAAGTTTCTCATAGAATGGGTGAAAAATAGTTTATATCACAAGATCTTTCGTGTTTTAAAAAGAACAAAACACTCAACGAATCCTCGAGGGTCAGCACTTGGGGTCTGGATAAACGATGGTATCTGAAGTCGTTAAGCCCCACACCGATCCATATTTAGCATGATTGGTTATTGACCTCTAAGGTAGAGGTCTTTAAAGGTCGAACCATAAAGAATACCTACAGCAAGGACATTAAAATGGTTGACAATGAGATAAATTTTTTAAATGTCGTTATTATTTTCATTACCCATAAAGAGTATTCCATTCAGACCCAGACAACTCACTTATTTCATTCTTATTTACATAACGTTACAGTTCAAAGTGGCTACAACCGGATCTGTGCCCAAAACTGGGGCAACTACCCTATATCTACAAACAAAGACAATTTCACTTAATTATTTGTACTTACAGAATTGAACATAACAGATATGGCTGCGAGAAGGTTCTCCAATTTGTCCAATGGGGAGTCTGCCTCTTGCATTTTTAGGAAGTGTTTTGAGATCACTGCAAGGACTGCTGCCGATGGAACTTTTGTAGATTCCTGCAAAAATTCTAGTGATTATTTTAATCATTCTAGTGATTATTTTAATTTTGTTTGACTCGTCGTACTTATCAACCATACGCGGTTTCGGTGCAGTTTTTAGGATTGAATCCCCCTATTGTTAATTGTCGAATAAGATTTCATTCTTATAAACTGTAGTTTATTTTGTTTAATTTATTACAATAAGCGATTATCACACAACATATAGGTAAATTAGAAATCAGAGGTTCTAATGCATTCTGCCATGAAGTGATAGCTTGTTTCTTCCTTTTGTCTACATTGCAGACAAATAGGGTCTCCTGCTCTTTTGATCACTGACAGGTGTCTGTTTACAGGACAGTGTCCTGTCAATACTCCTACAATGTTTCTTATGTCTCTTCTACCCAGTTTTAGTGATGACGTTATTGGTGTGATATGGAGCGCACGCAGTGGTCGGACAACAAGCCGGTGCACCAAGCCTTCAAGGAGCACGTCTATTTTAGATACCTAGTTCAAACTGATCAAACGTACCTTAACTCCTAGCTGTAATGGTGTCGCGTGTTGAGCCCGTTCTATAGCCGCGTGTAGCCTCCTGACGTCGTTGGCGTGCCAGCTAGCCAGGAGGGTGTAGAGACGCGCACGCAGCGGCCTGACCACTAGTCGGTGCATCACGCCTTCAAGGATCGCATCTATGTTGAGGAATTCCGTGGGTTTTAGCTGCAAGAAGAAATACAAACAATTGACCAATGACACATTGAGTCAAGGTTAGGGGTTGTAGGTGTCTATGATCAGGAATTCCGTCGGCTTTAACGGGACAACAATTATTGACTGTCGCAATAATGCTGATCTGATGCCTACTGAGCTGGGGTTCGTGGTTTCGATCTCCAATTGGGACAAAGATTCACGCAATGAACATTATAAATGTTTTAACTTTTGTTAGATTTATTAAAGCTAATGATCTAATAAAGCTAACTTACTTTTAGCCTTTCCTTTTCAACTTCTTTCTCAAATTCCCTTTCGCCATGTTTTACTAGATAATTCTTCATTCCCGACATGAATTGCCTCATATTCCTCATCATAACCTGAAACAAAACAATATTCAATAATTTACTGCCGAACAAAATAAGTGACTGAAGAAAAACTTAAAAAAATATCGCTATTTGGATTGTTGTATTTTTTCCTAATAATAATAATAATAAATAATTGCATACAATCACACCAATTATCTAGCCCACGTTCATGAAGAACTTGTGTTATGGATAATGTGGCCTTATATTTTCCGTATTCCTTTGGCTTTTAAATATATGATGACGGACTTAGATGACAGAGTATTTCCATCAAGTTCTTACCTGTGGGCAAGTTTCTTTGGAGTCCAGCGTGCATGCAATGAAGTTGTCGATGTTCTGTGCAAAGGTGGTGCTCTTGTCCTGTGCAAGATGCAGCGCGTACGCACGAAGCGCTGCGCCCGCGCCCCGCACCCCTCTCCCACCTCGTAACGCTCGCACGCGGCCTGCCGCTGTGGAATTAATTCATTAAATATTATCATAAACAAATTAAATGCTTGCAAATAGTGGTTGTGGGCGGAGCGGATTGACTCCATTCATGTATATCTCTGACTCTTTCGTAAAAGAAAGCAATGTAGCCTGGGTCTGCTCCTCCTCTTTAACCACTATGTTTATTTTCTTATGCTTAATTACGCTTGCCAAATTATCGATATCACGGCCTAATCTAAACTTGTGATGCGGATCAACTTTCACTCTTAGTCGAATAAAATGAATACCTTCTTTATCTCTTAGAAAGACCCATTCCATGAAATAGCAGGAAAATCCATAGACTTAATATATGTATGAAATAGTCTTAGCAGAACTTGCTCTATACCAACATCAGCACCCCGACCGCCTAACAGTATAGCTTGTGCTATTGCTATAGCTATCGATTTTTCAAACCTCCTACAAGGGCTCTCGCTCACGCTATCACTTTCATACTAAAAATGCAATAGTGAATACAATAGATAAATAGAAATATGTAGGAATGAGAAAAAAATCTTTTCGTTAAAGGTTTTTATGAGAGTTTGAAGTTTGAAAGCTATAGCGATACCACAAGCTATACCGTTAGGCGGTCGGGGTGCAGATACTGCTTATTACTTTGTCGCTTGGTTACGATCTTACAATAACTGCTTCTTAGTTGAGCGGAATAGGATAATATTACGATGGGGTGGGCATGTCTGAAAGACAAAAACCCCGGACCCTTCATTCATAATAAAAAAAAATAAAAAAAACTTACTGAATAGGCCGAACGGAGCCTTAAACAGTGCAATGCATCTCGAATTCCGCGCATTATCTTGTTATCTATATTTAACCACATGTGCCATCAAAACAATTGACGTCACGGTTTTCCGCATAATCTATAGTCTAACTCGCATGTCAATTCAGTACCGTTGGCGGAGCTGCATTTTAGCCCAAATGTGGAAGTACCTACTTTTGGCTGTGCAAAGAATCAGCACGTGCGCTCTTCTATGCCCAGCTGCATATTGATTTCATTAAATTGTCATAGTAATAAGTTGTATATACCTACTTATTCTATTATCAAGTACTATTATTATTATTTATATTTATTCTGAGGCGCACGTTTATAAATTGTTTTTCATTAGTTTATTCACGCCCAACTAGCAAAATCAGTTCTTATAACTATGTTCAAGACTACTTCTATACTCTCTTTAAAGAAACTTGTAGCATGTTATAACCCTGGATTTGGGCGCAGATATAGGAGTTATTATTACTGTAATTATCTTATAACCGACTTAAAGAATGTTACTAAGCCCTATAACATACTCGGAGAAGTACAATTGCTTCTATAATGTTCTTGGACTACACATTTTTAAACACAGACACTCTTATTAGTAACTAACATTAGTATCATACTAAAGCAATCATGTTTATAACGGACTTGTAATGAACTTAGTTATAAGTTATAAGTACGTTTTTGATGTTTCTGCAGGTTGATACAGTTGTTTTGTAATAAAAAAATAATATTTAAAAAAGTCTAGCATGATTCCTATTAAATAAACATTATAATAATTTGGTATTTGTAGAACATTAGTTTGACAAAATATTGTGAATGTAGTGTGTGAAATCGCCGGGGAAGTCATTTTTATTGTAAATGTCTACCAAAAGTTGGTTAATTTCACAACGCCCTTTCAAAAATAGCGCATGGTATATTTATGATTAGACAAAAGGTTCGACAATTCTTAGGAACAGTCGCCATGTTTTGTCACTAACCTATAAATGTCTACTAACCTATAAACTAGCTTTGATATGATTTAATGACGACATTGATAAATGACTAGCTTACAACTTCTTCCTAACATCTATGACAAAGAAAACTCATATTAAACAATTTTCTCACGTCGAATTAGGCCAATTGAATCAGAAAAAAATGGCTGAGATTAACATACTAATAAAGTGATTGATCTAGTAGCTTATACGGTTGTTTGATCTAATATCGCTCTTATTAAGTAGAATTGCATTTATAAGAATCTCAGACAAGTCTAATCCTATGCAAACTTATAATAATCTCAGCTTAGTATATTATAATACCTTGTTCTCTTACAAAATACCAATGTAGGATCAAAAGATTATTCAAGACTATTTAATCTTTCTGTAAACAATTATATGATATTTATACTTATAATTATCTTATAAGATAATATTGTAGCTAACTAGAAGACTGTGAAATAAATACAAATGCTCTTGAGAGTATATAAGCTTGTGAAATGTTACTATGAGTAAAAGTATCCTGTAGGTGTTCTGTTCGTTAGTTTTGTAGAAAACTATAAGACTGATTGAAAACTAATAATCTTGAGTATGTTACCGCTTGTAGAATGCTATTATAAGTAAAAAAGTCTACAACAATGCCTGTAAAAGAACGTTATTAGTAGAGATATGCTTATAACCTTTCTTTATACTTTGCTTGTTGGGCGGTCATTATGTCTAGTATCATTCTATTTCGATGTAGTTACGACTAGGCTTATGTAATCGGGAATTGTAATAAATAATTAATTTAATAAGCTAATTATGTCATATTATTATTATTACATTAAATTTAACACCGGTATTGCCGTTTATGTTGTATGTTTTTTAAGTTTAAAGATATTTAATTAAATTAGGTCTCAATTTTATGAATATGAGCTTCATGCTCTAATTTTATTTTGTTAATAAAATAAAATATCATGCCATAAAACATAACTTTATAGTATTTTTCTTCTATATACTTAAGAGCAATAAGCTTTCATAAATAATAATTTTCATATTTTTAAAGTTACTGAAATAAGAACAACATTAATTAATACTTATACAGACTTTTGGATTCGGAATCAAAACATTTAATTTATCAATTAACTATTCCTATTATTGAGGATCTAGGTCACACGTGCCGTAGTTTGAAGGAATATAGTGTCTAGGACAACAAAGAGATAAAATAATTAATTGCACATTAAACTGAAACTAATACATTAAACTAATATAAACTAATTAGTATATAAAATACACGCTGTTATTGTGGTATTATTTACTATGAAGTTAATTTTAGACTATGATTAATTGTTACAATGCAGAAGTACGTAAAACGATTAATTAATAGGGATATGAAACAATATTTGTCGACCTCCGTGGTAATTGGTACGTACGTACGCCGGTTTCAAGGTGTCGCCTACTCAGAGGTCGCGGGTTCGAATCCCGGTAGGGGCAAATGTTAGTATGATGAATACGAGCATTTGTACCTGAGTTATGGACGCTTATATATACTTCTACACATAAACACTAAAATATGTATTTATATCCCTTGTCCTAGTATCCCAAAACACAAGCCTTACAGTGCTTACTTTGGGGCTATGTCTATTGGTGTGAGTGTAAGAAATATTTTTAAATAAACAAAAGCTGTTATTGAATAATATAATACTTAATTGAATTGAATGTATAGCGGATAAGCTATGCAGTCCATGCGTTTCCTTTTGAACATTTTTGAATTTTATCAATATCTCATGCCTGTTTGGAAACCGAAAATGCTTACACATCAAACACTGTATTATTAAATACTAGTAGCAGTCCGCGACTTCACCGGGGTAGGAGGACGTTGCGTTTTTTCGGCTTAGTGGCCTAGCTACAACATTTTGCATTTTTTCAACATAATAACATTTATCCTACTGCCCCAGAAGTAAGTAAGTGTAGTGTGTATACTACTTATATGCACACTGCACACACTCATCTCTCCCAATAGTATATAAGCACTTGCTTGGTATAATAAAGCTCTTCTTATAATCGCAGTCAGAGTTATTATTTAATATACCAGAACCTACAACATCGCATGGCGACCCTGCCAGTGCTGCCTATCGGCGGCGCTGCGCAGATGGTTATCAAAAAGTGAAATAACAAAAAATGGACTAATTAAATTTGATACATAAATTATAAAATTAAATAATATGTGAAAAAAGGACTTATTAAATCAATTTATAAAATGAAAATGACGTAAAAAAGGACAAAATAATATCTAACAAATTTTAATTCATGTTTCGTGAATATTAAAATGATGATTTAAATTACTTTAATGGTGTGAAAACTTCAAACTATAATGTTGTAATTGACAAAATTTGAATACTTTTTGACCATTGGTTTATTTCTTTAATAATATAATTAATTGTTAATTAGACAACTTGAAAGCAAGAAAAACATTTAATCATTGATGTTTTGATTTTGAAGTAATTATTTTATAAAATAATTAAGTATATTATCTCTTGTTGAGTTTAAGTTTTTTTTCTCAATGATATTTTGTCATGTCTTTTTCGTATATCTACAGCCTGTTGGTACCAAAAGTAGATAGAAATAACTTATCTTTTTAAATTGATAATGTAGATGTTAATGATTTTTTTATTAAATTAAAATTTGTAGAATAACATTAAATTCGATTGTGAAACTGTTTTGCTAACTTTGATATGTATTGTTTTTTTTTATAAAACGTGTGATTTCTACAGTTGATTGCACAGAAAATACTGATTACAATTTAAACTATTTTTAAGCTTTTGCAAGTTAATTACAAATTTTATTAATGTTGATTTTTTTTTATTTACATCTCTATGTATTCGCGCTAACCGGGTTTGTGAAAGGTTTTAATATTGCACATAATATGATGACGACTATTTTGCTTTTCTTGTGTCGTGTGTCTATTTAATTTTTCAATTTTAGTATGAGTTCGTTATACTGTCGGTTATAGAGTCTGTGTTATACTTTTTCAAAATGATTTTATTTAGAATTCGTTTTTTTTTTATTTGGTAAAGATGTTACTAAAAAAGTAAAATATTTAATGTTGTTATTACACTCAGTGTCGTGATGACATACTTAATTTGCTGACCTTGCAACACGTGTGGTATTCGTTAGAGTTTTCCAGTTTAATATAAGTATATACAAACGATACGAAATTAGGAATATGTTCTATCAGCTTTTGGTCTCTTTATTTAATATTTTCGCACGTTTTCTTAAGACATAATTTAAATCTTATTTTGTGTTAGAAAGACGAAATGTATTATATTATAATTAAACATATATTTTGTCCATTTGATACGTAACAAAAGAAAATTAGGTTTATATACTTTATTCTACTTAAGTCAAACAAAAAAATATTTTTATTTCCAATCAGAATTTTAAACTTTTTAGAAAATATATTTTGTTTATTGAATATCTTTTTCTTTGTGGTCAATTTAATAAACGTGTTTACACATTAATTAAAAATTATGATTTCTTCAAACATATTAGTAGTATATTTTCTTAATTTAAATAAAATCATACTATTTCTATTCAATCTGTTAGTAGAATTTATTTACCTTCAGATTTCAGTTTAATATAAGTTTTCTAAAGTATATTGGTTTTGTTAAATTAGAATAAAAACTAACGTTTTCCGCGACTTTACTTGTGAAGCTAAGGCTGTATTTTTTTTTGTTCAGTACTTAGTATTAGGAGTAAAAAATTAACTTTTATATATAGTATTTCGTAACGCAAAATTTATAATAACATACAACATAGTAACTTTATTCTTTAAATTGTACGGATTTATTTATATATGATTAGATAGGTATGGATTTTATTTATTTAGTAAAAAGTAGCTTTTTTCGTAATTTATATAGTACATATCGATTTTAATATTGATGGAAAGTTATAATTTGTTTTATGTGATACAATCCCGATGTTTTAAATAACTTGATAAACGAGTCTTATATGGTAAGAATCAGTATTGGATTTCGATCGGCGTTACGTGGAATCATACATGGAGTTTTATGCAAGCTGATAATTTTGTCCAGCAGGAATATGAGTTGCGTCGTATAAACAATGCCACACGGGTTTGCTGTTATGCTGAAATTAAACACGTTGCAACTTAATAAGACTGAATATGAAGTACTTAGGTATCATTTTAATAGGAACGGAAAATTTTAAGTGTGAAAATATTTTATGATTTGAATATTGAAAATGTAACTTGGATAGATTTTTGTAGAGATTTTAAAGTAGTAAGGAATTGAAAATGATTTGATAAGTTGGGAAATGTTTAGGATTAGTATTAAAAGAACGTATAAGAACAGGTATAGGAAGAAGCTGTATTAAAAGTCTTTTTGTTACTGTTAGATTACAATTAGGTACAGCATAGGTTTAGAAGGAATAGATTTGTGATTATATAATGTAGGATTTTGAACGACGTAATGTATTTTTATTGTTAGCAAGGGATTTATATGGTTTATAATATTTCACATGCGATTGGACTGATCACCCAAGAGCGATGAAACTATTATTTGCCCTATATTAATTTTAGGAATGATAGTATTTTTAGGAAGTATAAGGATGGATTAGAAAAGTAATTATGCTCGATATTACGGTACACATTAGAAGAGAGGTGCTATAGGGAGCAGGTCCTTCAGTTATATCATGGTGTGAACGATTTCCCTTTGAATACTGTTGGAGACTGTAATAAGTTGTCTTAAATCATGACCCTATATAAATGTGGTACATGGTGGGATATATCCTTCTTATTCGATCATAGTGCGAACGAGCTTCTTCCGTGAGAAAAGTTGTAGTCCAAAAGAGGCCCAAAAATAGGTTGTGCGCACAACCCAAATGGCACTGTAGTTTCCATTTATAATGTTGAATTAGTATGAAGTCGACTATAAATAAATATTAATATGTACCAGTGAATAATTAAATAAAAATAAAAGTACACTGGCGCTGGGCGAATATGATGTTATGTGAGTACTTCGTATGTGATGTGTTATTTATTAATGTGTAAGAGTGTACCGATGATATAAATAGAATCGAAATAAAGAATAATATTACGAGCAGAGTAGGAATTAAAGTGTGGTCAATTATTATGGAATATTTAGAGATATGGGGTAGCGAAATATAATAAATAGATAAAAATGGAATATGAAGTTGTGAATTTATATTTATATGAATCAGTAGTACCTATACGATAAAAGGTTGTAAGAAAATATTTTTGAACGGAAATTTTAGTCTAATTAAATTTAAAGAAGGGAAAGAGTTAGGAAAAAGTAGGTAGGTAACTTTTATGAAGTTTATCGAAAATGGGAAATAAATGTGTGAGATAAGTGAATTTTGACGGATAAAATAAGTATAACACAGATATTTTAATTTTTGTAAAATACTATTGCGTGTTTTTTTTTCGTTAATGAGTAATTGCGAGGAAATGCGCAAGGTTTTCTTTTTTTAAGAAACATTATTGATATATTATAAATCTGTGCAATCACTGCTAGTATATTAGAAATTAAAATAATTTAATATTATAATGTGAAGTTAGAGCATTTTATGTCTCATAAATAAATATTGTTTTGTTTTGATTCTAGAATGTACGTTTATATACAAAAGTTGTGTACTGTTTACAGTTATAATAAATAATAGTAGATTGTTTACCAAGGGCTGTATGACATCCTTAACAGTCGAGTGTTTTGGCGCCCGAACGAAGTGAGGGCGCCGATAGTTCGAGACTGTTATGGGTCCATACACCCGAAGTAAACACTCTGCTTTTCATTTTGAATATAAGGAAAGTAAAAACAAACAGAATATTCTAAAAAAATTTTTGTAAGGTTTCTACGATTTTAATTATTTTATAATGTAGCAAAATAAGCTGTATAGGCTTCTGTGCCTTTGCCTACATACCTTTGGCAAATAAAAGTCCAAATAGATTACAGATATCGATTTGACATGACACCCCTATTCTTTTTTCAAATTTATTACAGCCCTAGGGCCGCCACATATCACTTTCAACCCGCATTTTAGGCAAGTTATGAGTTACTTTCAGAATATGAGACATGAAAAATATAATCCTGAATTATACCTATGTAAAAAAAGGTCATAAAGTATTAACCCGATGTTGTGATTTGAATATATTAAATATGTGTCGTAGCAAAATGTACGACAGAGACCTTCGATTACATTTTCTTAATTTTTTTTAAGACTTGTTTATTGTATTGGAAGTCTGTGTATTTTTTTGGTGATTATTTTGTTTCAAATTTCGACTTCATATTTGTAGTTTAGCCTTAATCTTACAATATTGTTTGTGTTATTTGCCTACAAACGTAAAAAATTTAAAATGTTTGCAATTTAGATTTTTGTTTAAAAAATAACTATTTGGTTTGTTATTTAAAGATTTTTCTCTAATAAAATTAGTTGTTTGTTTTAGAAAATGTATACCTTAAAATTTATTGTATTTGTCTCTAAATATATTCAAATTTTTTTTTTCAAGTCTCCGTTTTATTTGTATGATATTTTTTTTTTTTGATAAAATGTACTAAGGTAAGATTTAAAATATCACCAACAAATGATTTTCAATCTCATTAAGTTCTTGACTTGCCATTAAAAAAAATTTAATCTTCGTTAATTTTTTTCTTTTAAGGGGGGAGTGGTAGTGTGTGTACTACTTATATGCACACTGCACACACTCATCTCTCCCAATAGTATATAAGCACCTGCTTGGTATAATAAAGCTCTTCTTATAATCGCAGTCATAATTATTATTTAATATACCCGAACCTACAACATCGCAAAATAAATAATGTCTACATCCATAGATTTATCATTGGTCTCCACGTACAACTATAGTCGGAGTTTTTATTCAGTAGAGTAATTTGACAGGTGCCAAAGTCACTTTGTAAAAATAATCCTGCTTTAAACAGTTTTTTTGTAATGACTTGTGCAGATCCAGTTCAAGTTCAGTAAGTATTGAATCTATTCACGCATACAAATTCTATATTATTATTATAGCTACATTTTAAATCAGCATTACTTTTACAAAGTGACATTGACAACCTGTCAAATCACTCTACCTACTAAATAAAAAATCCGACTATAGATACATTTAGCTCTTGACCGTTTTACTCTGTCACAAACACACAGTCTACTGTGACAACGGCATACGGCATCAACAATCATCCCTAGGGAGTTTCACCCGAGTTCTTTTCGTATTAACACGGGTTTTGTGAGACTCCATTTTAAACTATCCTACCGTACAATTTTAATAAAAACTGGATACTGGCGAAATCCAAAAGGGAACCGTCAATAAATATAAGAAGAAGAAAAAGAATCATCCCTAGCAACCGAGTCACTTGGCTGAAGAAAAACGTCAAAATTTGTAGTCACATTTTTGATCCGTTGTTTGTATGAAGCGCGGTATCTAGTTGTGCACGCGAGACCAATGATAAATTTATGCCAACATATTTTTTTAATTCTGTACAGTCTATTGTTGATTGAATTTTACGTTTGTTCCGTCGGACTTAACCAACTAAAAATAAAAAGAAAAAAAGTAGTAAAAAAAAACTTTATCTTCTTACAGATTTGACTTCTTTACTTTTAATACGTCGAAGTCGTATAATATGTCGATTCCTAGCTATTGCCATCGTTGCAGAAGTACAGTCAAAGTGTAAGCGATTGTGTTTAAGAACATTAATTATTATTAGAATTATATTATTAGAAGAATAACTAGCGGACATTATAATTAATATTGATATCAAAAGGATGTGGTGATACTATTGTTTATACGGAATAAATATTTATGCATCCTTAAATAATGTAAAGCACCGCGGTACTTGTGAAAAAGATGATGTCACTCAAACAAGGGGACGTCCTATGGCAATCATGAATCAGTGCCAGTGGGATATCTCAATGATGGCAATGATGTAAAATTAAGTTAGTTTACAACGTCAAATTATCGAGTTATATTATTATTTTATTTTAAATCGACCGGAAACAGTTTTCAATTTAACTGTATAATTTTTCTGTTTGTAGTAAAAATTAGTGTTTATTTTCCACAAACACGTAAATTGGACGTAACAATGTTATTCGGAGTTACAAGTCGCAACCTTTCCTTCTACGAGTCATTGCTCTTGCATTTTTTTCTTTTTTGCTGGCTTTTAAGTGTTTAAATATAAAAAGCACTATATTATTGGAGGTAAAACGTAAAATGTCATTTTAGCCCAAGCAGGTAAAATCTTGCGGCGAAAACATCTCGGTCGCAGATTTGGAAATAGGTTTATTTTTGTACCATAAAATTAATGTCAGTATTGAATCTTGTTAAAAGGACGAGTGCACTTTAGTTATATTGCAATATTAACTTCACACAACATGTTTTTGTTAGTTTAGGAATATCAATTATTTTGTTTACGAGATACCATGAGTAATTTGTTCATACTATGCGAACATGTGGTAATTTCACTTATCTATACTAATAATATTATAAAGCTGAAGAGTTTGTTTGTTTGAACGCGCTAATCTCAGGAACTATTGGACCTATTTAGAAAATTCTAAGACCATTAGAAAGCTAAATTTCTCCCGAGTGACATAGGCTATATTTTATCCCGATATTCCCACCGGGACGGGCACCACGCGGGTAAAACCGCGAGGATCCGCTAGTATTTAATACAGAAAAAATGCATCAATTATTTTCAAATAGTAAGCTTTTTTTGATGAGCATACGAACAACTATCTGGACAAAATAATGTCACGTTTTAAATGAAATAAAAAGGAACAAAAATTACCTACATAAGTATCTACACGTGAAACTGGAACTTTCATCAATTCCATCTTGATTTCTTTCACTATGCGAATCTTCTCTCGTCCTGTGACTTCTGAATTTTTTACACAGTCTTCTGAACCAACTTGCGATTCTCTTGAAAAACCGAAGGAACGGATTCCCACTTTTACGCACTATTTTCTCACTTTCATCCACACTTAATTCGTTACAATGACAACTGGGAGGCTTTGCCACCACTTCAGATACCTTGGTGTTGACATTCTGAGCTACGTTCTTACACATCTTAGTTATAGCGTCAGATCTAGCCAACCGGTGCTGAAACTTCGGTTCAAAAAACTCTTCACGGGTCAAAATTACCCAATCACTTTCAATCACGAATTCATCCAAGTGATCCATACGGAAATTCTTCGCCGTTGTCAAAACGAACACATCATCCGGCCCGGATTCGGTTGCTTCCCACGATTCGTCTACTTCCAAAAAGTCGTCTTTCTCATACCTTTTCAAGGAATCAATTTTATCCAACCAAGGGTCTTTCTTGCTGGTACTCGGTTCAATTTCCTTCTCGGATTTTCCTCGGAACAACTTTTTGAACCACTTCATGGCTTATGGCTTTGCGGTTCCTTCCCGCGTGGACGAAAGACTTGAATTTATGGTTTCTCATTCACACACGGGACGTCTGTCACGCAAGAGAGCTGAAAGCCAACTGATGCTAGAGAGTGTGTAAGTTTCATGGCACGCGCAAACCTTTGCCCTTTAGCCATTATTAATTTATTTGCAGAGCTAATGTGTTAATAGATAGCGGGTGTATGCTGCGAGCCCATTGTGTGTACTCGTGGTTGTTAATTAATTTGATAATGATGTGTGCGATTGATTACGTCCTCACCGCGTCCCGATGCGCCGTATTATGCACCGAAGAATTCAGGCCAAATTGATAATGGAGAATATGCGAAACAATAGTTCCCGGACACTATTATTGCTCAATATTTACATTAGCTTATAATAACGAGTGCTGGGAAAGGATTCGAGAAAAGTTATTTTTTTATATAGTTAAGTTTCTCGGAAAATAATCCATTTGTATTTTTTCTAGATATGTTTACGGGATTTAGAAGATTTTGTTTAATTATTACAAAGTTGACTAATTAAATGAAAAAAATATTCTGCGAGTATAATAAACTGTCGACAGATTCTAGCTACTTTATGTACTTAATTTAACTTATGTTATAGTAATGAACTAAACAGTTTTTCTCATTAATTTCATGAAACTTGCAAAGTGCAGTATAGAGGGCAGCTTAAAATATTATTAATTTCAAACCAAAGAAACTTAAAATTTATAAAACAAATAAAATATGTGATAAAATATCCTGAAATAAAATAAATGTTAAGATTCCTTAAATATAAATATGAGGCAGGAAACATTTTCGTTGTTAAGTTAACAATCATGATAATCAGATAATGGTTTAAATAACCTTTGGAGAGAGTGACACTTGCAAACAATGTTGTATGATTACTTTATTATACTAGACACGTGTTAATGTTCATGCTACTGTGATATGGCTAACTGTGGAGTACCTAATTTAAAAATGTTTAGATTACTAGATTTTTTTTTAATCATTCACTAGAGTGATTTTATTTCATTTTAAATGCAATATAAAAACAGCAAATGGCGGACTTAAGGCCACGGGGCATTCCCTATTAGTGAAGCGGTGAGGATGTGGAATTAACTGAATGATTTATGTTATAGGGAAATATGCTCTGTCTACCAAAAGAAAGATTTACAATTGGGACCAAAAGATTTGTAAGTGTAAATTGTTCAAGTTTTAATTATGTTGTACAATCGGGGACCAGTAGAGATTTTTTGAGCAAAGTTTTCTCGGACAGTTCTAAGGTTAAAGAAATAATTTATTACACAAGTGAAATACCTGTTAATGTTCTACTAGCTGCCCGCCCGCGGCTTCGCCCGCGTAGACTACACGACTTATGCTATTGTGGATTTCACTTTTAATGACACTTTTTAATTGCAGTTTGTGATCATCACGTTTAACATTTTGTATATTTTATAGTTTTCGGAACAAATAGACTCGAGTACCTTTAATTTGATACCTTACTCGGCCGCGTACTACGCGCCAAAGTCCCTATCGAGTCGTCACAAATTTTGCGAACCTGAATTAAGTATTTGTTCTATTATTTGTGTTATATACATTTTCTATATATCTACTACTTTTTTGAATAAAGCTACTTAAAGAAACTCTACTGGTCAACCGGGAAGTTCCTCGACTGTACCTACTATCCGTTATCTACCTCTTGTTGTCGTCGCTATTTTGTTTTCTGTAGTCGTTCAAGTTCAAATCTAACATAAAGAAAAAAATATCTTTTTCAATTCATTTCTTTACTATTGTTTTTTTGTATACCTATTGAGTTAAATTATAATGGCTGGATTTTTATATCTGTGTCTCTATGGGACATTATTTGAGTACGAATTTCTTTATCTTGCAAGCTTTGTTTGTGAGAGTAATATATTTGTCTAATTTTGACATTATCAAAAAGAGTCACGTTTTCAAATTCTTATGTAACATTGCTCTTACTGCTCATTAGTATAAGTAGGTAAATAGATCTCTTGCTTTAGGTGAATGAACTAATATGATAACACATATATTTTTCCTAAACCTCATAGATAAATGGTAACACTATGTTGCTAAGTATGGCGTTTAAACTTAATTGCATATAATATGATGGTAATTTAATTTATAGACAACGATGACAGATGATTTGAAAGGAGTAGTAGGTTGTAAGAGTGTGCATCTATGAAAACACAGGTTTACTTCTCTTAGTTATGCTTATAAGATTTTAAACTTTCGCGTTCCATTATAATTATAAATTAAAACAACGGGACTAAAACGTTGCAATATCCGTGGTCAGTCTGCTTGTGACCACGGCTATTGCAACATAGCCGAAATGTCAAGCTGTAAGTACATAATTACTTGTACTATATAACAAATGTCGCGTTTTAGTCACGTTGTTTTAATTTAGGTATGCTTATGGTATATTTTAAATAGAAAAATATTAGAAAAAATGAACTCGGCCACAAGTGAATTCTCAGGCGGGAATCGAATCCGCGACCTTTGGAAATCCGGTCCAATGCTCTAACCGCTGAGCTACCGAGACTTGCGATCCACCGTCGAAATTCTCCAATACATTTTTTTTTTAATACGCTGTTATTGGCAGTTGCATCTTAATCGATCGATAAACACCTGAAAAGATGTGTCTTTCGAATGCAAGGATTTTTCTAGCATTGATGTAACAACGCTGGCCTACAGCGTATTAAAAATATAAAAGTATTGGAGAATTTCGACGGTGGTTCGCAAGTCTCGGTAGCTCAGCGGTTAGAGCATTGGACCGGATTTCCAAAGGTCGCGGGTTCGATTCCCGTCTGAGAATTCACTCGTGGCCGAGTTAATTTTTTCCAATATTTTTCTATTTAAAATTTACCATAAGTATAAAAATAGCATTGAAAAATGCAAAAAATACAAAAATCATAAATTAGGTATGCTTCTTCTGTGTGTTGCACAAAAAGGTGGCGATGCTTGAACATCAACTTCCTACTACCTTTCCGTGTTCAGTGATTCATCATGATCAGCCATTTTACTGTCCCCAATGCTAGGGCACTGCCTTTCTTATGGATGGATAAGGAGAAGCTCTGAAATTATTACGATACAAAAAAGAACAAAAATTCAATAGAATGCATCGGATAAGGGTTTCAGCTCAGGACCGGGCTCAGTGGCATGATTTAGGACTGGCCTATGTCCAGCAGTGTACGTCTAAGGGCTGTTGATGATGATGATGAAGGGTTTTAGCGCTATAAGTGTATTATTTTATTAAAGCATTGAAATATATTATTTAATGACCACAACAAAAGTTGTTAAAACACTTTCTAAATTAAATGGCGTCAGGTTAAAGTAAATAAAGAACTAGTTTGATTGTGTATTGCTATTCATTATCGTAATAGATTATAACTTGCCATTGTTAATTAGTTTGGTTTACAAAAGGTATTTAAAACAGGTACAACTAAGTTAATCCAAAAAGAATATTAAAACCTCAACAATACTTGTAGCAGGTAGAATTTTTCTTTTGTTATTTAATAAGTACTTTTTTATCTTATCTGTTCATCAACTTATTAATAGTTAAGTGCTCATAATATTTGTATTTTTTTGTGGTAAAAAACATTCTTACAGAAATAGATTATCGATAAAAACATTAGTATTTTCTCTGCCGTTATTGTTATTTATTAACCAACTTCTTTATTTATTTATTCGAAAACCAACAGCGTTACAAATTGTATAATTAAATAGGTCTATATCGTAATCTAGTAAAGCCAATTACAGGTTTTCCTTAAAAATATCTTTTTTTTAAAAAAAAGGAAAAACAAAGGAGATGGACAGAAGTGGGGTGCCTCTTCCGACTGAGTCGATATTTATACCATTTGAAGCTTTGGGTTTATGCTTTAGGTTCAAAAATAAAAATAAATAAAATAAATAATTTAAAATAAATGGAGGATGCTTTTAAATATTTTTAGTGCTTAATATATTAGAAAAAATACGAACAATAACCAGTATGAATTACTTCTCTGTCGGTGGCCACACCCCACCTCCTATAGAAAATCTGACCATCTCCTTTAACAAAAAAAAATTACAAGAAATCAGTTTCAAAGTTTTTTTGTGATTGATATTGTCTTGTGGTCTCGTTGTCATCTCATTGCCAATTCCACAAATAATCTAGGTACCTATTTGTTTCTTAACGTGACTTTTAGGGCCGGTTTCACCACTTATTAATAAGTAATGGATAGCTTAATAATTGACAGATCATTTGACAGTTGTTATATGATACAGTTAATGAATATTTAAGTGACAATCTTCATAAAAGTTGCTTTTTTATAGTACATTTTCTTGTTTAATATTTAACTTACTACTTCTTACCTTTATCTTAAGGCCTGTGGTTAGTTGATATAATGGCAATGTATGTGTAAATATATTTACCTAGTAAAGGATCCAATCGGTCTCTAAAGCTTTTCGCTCTTGGTGTTGTACCAGAGCCTCGTCTCGGCAGAGGTGACTCCCATTCACAAGGTTCTTCCTATTTAACAAAATAAAACTTTATAACTATGGTTTAGAGTTCAAACTGTAGTAGACACTCACAAAAAGACACAGAAAAAGTCAGTGCTAGAAGTAGAGCATAAAACAACTTTTACGGATATCAAACGCGCTATATTTCACGAACTAAGTTGTAATTGTCCGTATTTTTAGGTTTCTTAGGGGTTTTTTTTATTTTCCCGACGTTTCGGCACCTTTTCAGCTGCCGTGGTCACGGGATGACTCCCGTGTCAGTCATCCCTTAGAGAACAGAACTAGTTTGTGAAATATAGCGTGTTTGATATTCTTAAAAGTTGATTTATTTCAATGAACTGTGCGCGCCAAAACATAAGATGTACCTACGTAAGTAAAGCATAATTTCGTGGGGAAAATTTAAGGAAATAACAAATTATAAGCAATAAAATTTATGAATATGACGCTGTGTGGGTAGGCTCTCGACAAGGTGAATCGACGATCTGGTGACCTTCACCAGATCGTCGCTTCCCGCGGGAAGCCGCTACATGCGGACAGCGCAGGACTGATCCTCGTGGTTATTTTTGGGGGAGATCCTTTACACAGCAGTGGGTGTCATGTAGCTGAGACGACGACGACAAATATGAATGAAGTGTCATACGTACTGTGTCATATTGTTGTTGTCCATTATGAGGTGGAATCAAACCATCCCACTGAGAACTGTCCCACGGTTCTGAGAAGACTGTGCCATCATCGCTTGCCTAGAATATATAAAAATTCTTTTAAAATGTTGAGGATAATTTGAGGTTGATAAATGATAATAGTACCTATTGAAAAAATGTTGTATAATATCATTACGATTGTCATGCTGGGTGAAAAGAATTGGGAATCGTATGCACAATTTCTAAAAGAAATACTTTTTTATTTGACTGTTTAATTTGAAAGTTATCAAAGAAGTTTATAATTTTCCACACATTAAATATATTTTTATTTATGTAAATCAATACAACTTGCCTGTTCGGAAAGAGGACGTAGGTCGTGAACATTGTCATAACAAGATGCTCTCGGTGGCGACCGCACCTCTTCAGGCAACGCCATCGGTTCAGAATTCAGTCTTAGTTCCGGAAATCTGCGATAAAAAAGAGAACAGAATATTACAACAACTTAATGATCCAATTACTTATGCTTTTTAGTCTGACCACTTAGTGAAATAAGTCAATAAAAGGGAACACTTTAATATAAAAAAATAAACTGCCATTATTATAGTCATTGAATCAGACGCAATCAGAATTCCTAATATATACCACAGAATATATATAATAATATATAATATATAATAATTTCACTCCCGAGTTTAGGCATGATAAACGCAAGCGTCCGGTCACCGCACTAGTCTCAATAGGCTGGCACTCGCTCGACTAGCCGCACGGCAGACAGTTATTGTACTATGAACGCTATACGCAATGCAAAAGGTTAAAATTAGGTTGTTTTCCAGAATAGTAAGTAAATATCTCGGGGATTTGGCGCCGCTTGTATGGAGTTGAGACAGGCCTGTTTATACATAACTTTATTTTGTGATACCTACATATTATCTACTACAGTCCTTTTGGTGGTGGTTATAGTCACGCTTTCTGAGATGGATGCCTTAACACAGACGATTTTGTTGCTTGGTGATTCACCATTTTAATGTATCCACCCTCTGCTGAGGCCTTCCAATGAATATGGAGATTCGTAGTACCTGTGCTTTAGTTACTTATCTCGGAACCAGATTGTATTATGATAATCTGTTAATAGGTACTTCAGTTAAAACGAACCTTTGCGCCACGACCTGGTGAACCGTAAGATGCTGAGCGCCATCGTCCACGGCGCTGAGCCTGCATTCTTGTTCAACCAGGGATGGGAACGTGCCGCTTTCACGGTTGGACCCTTCGTCATGCTTATCTGTAATTAACTCTTAGATTAATAAGGCATAATCAACCAAAGTCATAATGAACTGAAGGATGCGTATAACATTAGTGATGTTATATGAATGAAAGACTATTGGATGAAAATATTTACTGGCTTGAGTATTTGTTTAGTTACTAAATACGAATAATATGAGAATAGTATTAAAGAAAATGGGTCATTTTTTATTTTGAATGGGTAATGTTATTGGTAAAAGTCAAAATGTATATATAAGCGAAAATGAAATAAAACAGCACTCTTAATTTTACTACCAGACTGCATGAAAGTAGACTCCAGAAAAAGCAAAGAAAATACCAAAACTAAAATGTTGACACCTGCCAATTGTTAAAAAATACCGAACTTAAATGTGCGTTAAACTAAAATTTACCAAAAAAAAAGTGCAACCAAAATTTTAGTGAAGCCGAATTGAATGCCCACAGTCGTTACTGACTTATGAACTCCCAACTGGAGTCAACGGTCCAAGTCTGGTCGTTCTTGCCTGTTGGTGGCTTGTTGATCACTCTTGGAGGCTGCACTGGTTTCACCTTAGGCTTGCTTCGAAGTGGCACCAAGTTGTCAACTGAAGAAGAGGTATTGGGTGATGACGCTAGAATCAAATTGACATGGTAAGTATACTATCCAGTGGTTTAAGAAAATATTTATTTCATGTTTTATGACTTGATGATTTTAAAGTAGAAAGACAGACGGCTGTTGAATTAATCTTTTACTACCCGAGAGATGTTTTTCCATTTGACCAAAGATACGTTAACAGACTCATCGACATTTTCTGGTCGTAAAAAGGATAAAACTTCATTAAAAAATCTGACAAGTCTTTTTCTTAGTTTTTATAGACTTACGGGATAGTTCTTCTATGCTATGCATGTCTCTCAATGGGTAGTAAGGATGGTTTTGAGGTGGCTCAGAATATCGTTGTGAGAGATTCATTCCAACTCGTATCAGTTTTCGCCGAGTTACTTGAGGTAGGCCAGCCTGTAAATAATCCGTATGTTGATAATTTTATTCTTTTAATTTCATATTAACGAATACTATAAAAACTTAGATGAATACTCACTTCCTTCAAAGCATCAACAGGATCTGCATAGAAAGGACTCCCAGTATTGTCTTTCTCTGAATCGTCTTCAATAGGAAGTTTTATGCAATCATCTTCCAATTTTATTGTTTCCATACTTTCAGTGTTATAATTTTCCCTATTTTTAAAGGTAGCTTCAATCTCCTCAGTCAACTTTTTATTCATATTCATAACAATATTTAATTTATCAGGTCTTTTGGGTACTACGTCACCTTTGCTGTTTGTCGTTGCAATGAGGTCGTTTGAACTGTTAAAACTTTTATTTAGAGAACTATCAGACAGATTTTTCTTTTCGGTCAAACTCTCAGTAGAATTAAGTATATGAATATTTTCTTTCTCCAAAATTGACTGAGTGCTCTTCGCATTGTTAATTTTGGCTACAAAAAAATTGTTACAATAAATTAATATGTCATGTCTATATTAAAAATCTTAACTGTAAAAAATTACAGTAATTTTTATATTTAAATCAAAATAAAAGGTCTACTTACGCAATGTGTCCGGTAAAAGATCCGGTTTCTTACTTTTCATAAGGCCATTATTTATATTATTTTCGTTATTCTCTGTTTTCAAAGGTTTAAATGTTGAGCAATTATTACTTTCTGGTCCCCAAATATCTTCGTAATCCGACACTTTATCCATCAAGGAACTTCGGTAGTAAATTCCAGGCGATTCTAAGATATCTGATTCCTATAGAGAAAAATAACAGTTTCAAGTAATAATGCTTACAACTTCTTAAATAATTGCAAAAATAATTATAATTATCACTCAATACATTGTCGTGCTGTTAGTGATGATCGAATACAATATTGATACACAAAAGTATATAAGTACTACTTCCATAATCATTTCAACTCCTACCTGATAATGTCTGGACTCTTTTCGCTGGGAGTGTCGACTTCTTCTCGATCTACCAGATGGTGTGGTACTCGTTGTATTTGTGTTAGGAGATAATATTTTTTCTCTATTATTTATCAATGGTGACACAATAGACTGATTAGAAGTAGGAGAAAAGACATTTTTGCCAGAAATAGGAGAACTCCTCGAAATAGGCGAGAAGATTTCACTCTTATTCGTTTGACTGATTGGTGAAAAAACACCACTTTTAGTGGAAATTGTATCGTTAGATACTGGAGAATTTATTTGACTCGTGGGAGAAAAAATACCACTGGTAACAGAGTTTGTTCCATTAGGAGAAACGAGTTGATTAGGAGCAAAGCCGTTGCTTGAAGATTTTGTCAGACTATTCACTATCGGATCAGCTGACTCTGAAGTATTAGTTTGGGACTGCTCAATGGGCGACCCTGGTTCGTTGGTATTTTGTTCAGCTATTTGTCTTTTGAAGCTCCCGTGCAAACTAGCTGTCATTGCATTGATGCACTCCCCCTCTGGTGACATTCGGTGCATCATATTCTATACAGGAACAGTAATAAGCTTCAGTGAGTACATATTATCTTTTCACATAAATATGTAAGTAACAGATGCAGAAAGGTTAGATACAAATACAAACATGAATACTTGCAACATGCTAATGAACACACGTGCAGCATAAAACTTCCTAACTCTCACCTGTTCTCCATCGGGATCACCGAATGGTTTTGTGTCTAAAATGTTGAATACAGCGTCTGAAGAACTGTTATTGTTGATGGCGTTAGACGCAAGCGTTAGTTGTAGCCGGTCGCTTTGTATGCTTTCATTGATTTGATGGTTATGAATTTGGGTGTTATTGACACAAAAAGTTACTGTAGTCGTGACTGTTATATTTCCATTCTGAGAAGCCTTATTAATGGGGCTGAAAGCGAGAGGTTCGGATTTTGGAGATAAAGATGGTTTGGAAAAAGGAGGTTTTGCCCAACGTGGAGGTGGCGGTGGTGGCGTTGTTTTCACATTGTTGGAGGTGGGTGAATGTTGTGTGTTGACCGTGGGGAATGAATGAGGTTGGGTTATATGAGCCTGAAAACAGGTGATTTTATATTAATATCAAATTTAAACAACACCGAAAAGCTATAGCATTAGGGAAAACTGTAAAAATGAGACTTACGGTACTAGACATAAGATTTAAAGTATTTGGTGGGGTCGGTCGAGGCGCTCTCACAAATGCGCTGTTAGGTTTAGCTGGTGGTGACGGCGGTGTTCTTCCTTTGAAGGTGCTTACATTCTGGTTTTGTTTCGGTGGGGAGCCAGGTGGGTCGATCGGTGACATTTTCAGTACTACGTTTTTGTCTTTTTCAGTACTTAAAACTTGTTCTCTTGAAATTGTTCCTGTACCTAAGAACAAGTAGGTTAAAAAAGATGTCAACTACCATATTAAGATTAGATCTTCATTTAGTTAAAATAATCGATACTAACTTGCATTAAAACTGCTTAGACTAGATCCGGTGTCAGAGGGAGTAACGGCCATTGGTACAATTCCATTAGCGAGTGCACAGGGTGACAAAAGGTTGTTTGGGTTATTCTTTGGATTTGCCATGGGGTAGCCCCAAAACTCTTGGCCAAGAAGCGTCAGGGAGCTGAGCTGATGTCGACTCTTTGCTTCACGAAGAGCACGTGGTAATTGAAGTTGCACAGGTAATTCATCACTGAAAATATAAAGTTTAAATAGATCTTAACTTACATTTTATTGTTGTGTTTCACTTGGCTAATTTATTTAATCACTTACTTTCCTTGGGTGTTTGATATATATATTATGTATGTATTTAAAAAAAAAGTATAAAAGTATGTTTATCCGTTATGTATCCATAACACAAGTTCTTCGTGAAACTTAATGTGGGCTAGATAATTGGTGTGGTGGTTGTATGCAATTACTTATTTAAAACAATTATTAATTATCAACCGTTTTTAGCAGGCAATTTTTTTTGATTAAAGTATTTTATAGAAAAGATTTCAAATCTGTACAATACTTTGAAACATATATTTATTATTTAATCATATTATGTAAATCAAAATAAATCTACATCTGAAGTTTCTATGCGCACTCATAATTTAAATAAAATAACTTTTGCAGGATATTTAGTGCCGTGGTCCCGGCAACAGAAAAGGTACCGAAACGTCGGGAACCCAAAAAACCTCAAATAAACCGAAAAATTATAGTACCAAATATATATTTCCAGTATATAAATCGCACTAAATATTCCGCATACGTTGTTTTATTTCATAATAAATCTGTTGATAATATGGTCCTTCGAGCAGGATTTCTTGAAAATTTCATCTACTTACCAACACTGGCAGTAATGAGCAATTAGCTCGGGTATGTTGTCGAAGCGGTTGTGCGAGGTCTCGAGGCCTATGCGGCCTCCCGAGGCCTGGATAAGGTAGTGCTCGATGTAAGGGCCTTTGTCTGCTGGAAGCCTGACGCTGATCGCCATCGTATCCGGCTGACTTGATTGTCGGACTACAAAGTTCTGGAATAGATAAAGTTTAAAACATTATAGATATACCTAATGAACAGGAAAGTTTTATCTGTGATAAAAATATAAATGACAATATTTTCTGTAGGTTTTCTTGCTGTTATTTGTTTTCATCGAATTTCTTAACCCTTTTGGATCGAATTATAGATTGGGTTTTACATAATATCTTTTTTTACAATAAGAAAACAAATATTTTGCAGGAGATATAGTATTGGTATGCCTAGGTAATGGTATTTCATAACTTATATTATTAAGAATCTCCAAGCTCACCCCTTCTTCCTTCCCCTGCAGCAGATGGAAGGCTCCAGCCCTCTGTATTCCTGGAAGGAACCAGACCGGGTGTGTTCGGATCAGCCTCTCCAGCAGTCCGATGTCGCACGGAGGCTGCTCCTCAGAGCCAGTCCCTGAGGAGTCCACGGACGAGCAGTCGCCCCGGGCGCCTTCGCCGTCTGAAGAGAGGCTCTCTCGACTCTGGAAAAAGGAAAAAAGAATTGAAATACTGAACTGCTGAACCGATTTGAATAAAATTTGGCCCACTTATAGAAGATAGTCTGGATTAAAACATAGGCTACTTTCCCACGGGAACGGAAATCTCCTGGGTGAAACCGCGGGCGGCCGCTAGTTAAAGCATAAATGGGTCTCAAAAGCTTTATTAGGATTTTAATAATAAATTAATAATAATAAATTAGGATAAGTAACTATATTTAATATTTATATATTTAACTTTGACATTCATTATGCTTTTTTATTATAGATTCGTCATGTCTGCCTGCCCGACGTCAGCCACTTTATTCTAAAACTATGAGGATTACACAGCTGAAGCAAGCTTCAGGTAGGTAGATTCTGTATTCTGTAAACCGCTTTACGGTTTTTACACAAAAATAAAAATTATATATACCTATATTTAGGGGTGCTCCCCATACATGGAACTGAAACTGATTTTTTTTTCAGAATTTTTAAGCAATTTGTCTCATGTCGCCAGGGCGAAATTTTTTCTAGTATATTTTCTTCCTTAACAAGTTTATTTACCGCAAAAATAATTCTGTTATTCATACAAACATTATGAAAAACAAAGTTATTTTTGCAGACGAAAAATTATAGTGGCATTTTGGGTAGGTGTATTTAATATAATAATAATAGAAACTTTTTTGGACACAATACAAACACAAATACGTACATGAAAAAATGACAAAAAACATAGCAATCTCTTCCACACAACCTTGTTTTACTAATGACAACACCATAGGGCTGAGTGCAAGTTAGTAAATATGCAAACGTTACTGTCACGATTGAGATAAGTTTTGACAGAAAGATCATCATTATCAGAATTTTAAATGATCCCACTGCTGGAACACTGGCCTTCCAGTAGATAAGGAGATAGATCATGATAGTAAAGAAATAAGGGCGAGGAATAAAATTCCTAATGCAACCGCGATTATAACGTTACTACAACATTTACAAACCATACTAGGGCATCAAACGCGCTATATTTCACGAACTAATTGTAATTGTCCGTATTTTTAGATTTTTTAGGGGTTTTTGATTTTTCCGACGTTTCGGCACCTTTTCAGCTGCCGTGGTCACGGGACTGATGACCACGGCAGCTGAAAAAATAAAAAAAAACCCTAAAAACCTAAAAATGCGGACTATTACAACTTAAGTTCGTGAAATATAGCGCGTTTGATATCAGTAAAAGTTGTTTTATTTCAATGAACAATGCGCACCAAAACATAATATGTATCTTGTGTTTGTTTGTGTGTGACACGAGACCTTAAACACATTTTCACAGTTTCTAAGCCTGCGAAGGCAAACTATGATTGCTAAAACAAATGTCTGGGCTTAACTACGAATGTTGTTCCCATTTAAATGCAGAGCAATAAACAATAATTACACGTAAAGGCAACAAAGTGAATGTTCCCCTTATTAGTGTACCCTTGTGGAGCTTAATAAGTAAATATTAGTAAGTCACTTTATATTAGCCTCCAGTTGTACATTGGAGGGATTTTACATTTTATCGATGTCGATATACAGACCCACCTTTCAGGCCCCGGATTATGAGACAATAGATATTCCATTTTTCTCTGTACACCGGTGTCCGGTTCGGGTTTGTTGAATAAATATGGATATTTAGGGATTTATACATTACTTAAGTTCGTTTATTCGCAAACAATTATTTAAAAGAACTCCCAAATTTAATAAACAAAAGATTTGAAAACAATATGCGCGTTTAATCCTGAAGTTATTTCAGTAGATATTGTAATAATTTGCATACATTTGTAAAACTTTATTAATAGTTGTACACTAACACTTAAGCTTTTGATTTGTATTGGAGAGTTAGTGGATTTGCAAAATAACATTTCGTTAAACATAGGTACTTCTCTAACTTCATAAACATTCTTCAGTCCATTCATATAAGCTAGTTTATACTTGGTACTTTTCACCTGACCTTTTTTTCAGGACATCCTCGATCTGATCGTGGTACATTCGTCTAGGCAGATCTTTACCAATCCTACCATTAGACCTACATTTACCCTATAGATTTGTGCAGTCAATCTCCTTTGACATACTTTTTTTTTCAATAACTGTCATTTTATCATCTTTAGCACTACATTTTTACATTGATTCACTATTTCGTATCTTACCCTGCAAATTACATTACACGTTAAGTTAGTTAGTTAATTACAGGTTAATTTTTTTTTGTTTTAAACCACTTTATCGATATTTTCCACCTCCCAACGTTTCCCATCACTACGTTTGGGGATTACGAGCTCAAAGAGAGTGCCGTGTCGGTGGCGCGGCTTTGCCAAACAAACACACAGCATATTAAAATTATATTTGCAGGGAATTTCAGCTACGAGAAAAGCATATAATTTATCTACGATAATTAGAACGAGACAGATCTTTCGTATTCGCAATGTTGAACTTGATAGCTACCTACTTCAATCACCTGGAATATAACGGTCCAGGGTTCGATTTCTAAGTATTTTTTTTTTAATAAATAGCAGTAATATTGAAGATGGGATATTTTTTATCATACAAAGTTGGAAATACAAATGCTAACGGAAACATCAGAACATTCATAGTAATTATTGAATTCTATGTTGGAGTATACCTACTCGTAACATTCATAATCTTAATATATATAAATCTCCTGTCACGATGTTTGTCCGCGATGGACTCCTAAACTACTTAACCGATTTTAAATTAAATTGGCACACCGTGAGCAGTCTGGTCCAACTTAAGAGATAGGATAGCTTTGATCCCAAAATTCCCACGGGAACGGGAACCACGCGGGTGAAACCGCGCCCGGCCTCTAGTAAGTATATAAAATAAACATCATAGAATATAAAAGTATAAAATTCAATTGTTTTGCTTATTTCAGAAAATTCATATCGATATGCTTTACTTTTTTATATTGCTGAAAGCTCAAAGAAATCCTAACAGAAATCATAAAATGCCCTGAAGACGGTCACCATTTTCTGAAAACTTATCTCCACCATTCCGCAAAAGGTTCCGAATAACTTATACATATAAACAACAAACAAAAACGAATGGGATATACAATATTGGCTCGCCTTTGAACCTTCCGCGGTATGTAATAACATTTCTAAGTTTTTGAACAAAGGACGGTAGGTACGCAATATAGGGTCTGCTGAATTTTAATCATACAAATATCGAAGTGGATGTGGTGCTTTTTCCAATATCTTTGGGATTTAAGGGATTTTTTACTTGAAAATAAAAACAACAACAAGACATGAAACTGTAAACTTTCGCTGCTCGTCAATTTTACAGTTTTTTTTTACATTTACATTTTTCATAGTACCTACACTACCTACTTAATAATTTATTGCACTCATAGGGTGGTAAACATAAAATAAGTTGTATAGTTTTATTATAAATACGAGTATAAAAAGATTATTTAATTTATTTCAGATTTTTTTTGTAAATTGTTTTGTGAAGTTGATATCAAGTTGAAAATTTTACTATGAATAACTTACAAAAAAGCAAAATTTCAAATAATGAAGTTAGGGGGCGTCCATCAATTACGTGAGTTGATTCTGGCAATTTTAGGACCCGCCCCCCCTCAGTGAGATGTCGTGAGATTTGGCTAGACCCCTCCCCCTCCCTTTAATCTCACGTGAGATTATTCAAAATGTGTATTTTCAGTTTAAATACGGTTAATGTATGCTTCATTGCATTGGATTTGTTAAATAAAAACAATCTGTTTAATTCTATTATATTCTATTGTGCTACATTGTGGCGTTCGCATAACCGCGATAAATATTAATGTGTAGAATTTATGTGATAATTTTTAATCAAGTAAATATACTAGAAAAAAGCAACTTGTCTCATGTCGCCCTGACGGGACTTTTTTTTCTAGTATATTTACTTGATTAAAAATTATCACATAAAAATAGCATTGTAAAATGCAAAATTAAAAAGTTATGTGTAGAATTTAGTCATATTTTAATACAGTTTTGCTCAATTCAACCCAGTTTCCTCTCATCAATCTCACAGTTTCTTGCAGAAAAAAAATTACGTTTAAATTGCCAGAAGCTCTATTTTTGATTCACTCGTCTCGAGGATTCTACTGATTTTCGTGCGACGTTTGAGTTTCCGTATTCCGTAAAAGCGACCTTGCACGTATAAAGATAGCTTCGCTTTTCGCCTATAGCACCGCCTCCCAACACGAGAGCGCGGAGGCAAAGTGAAAAGCGTGCTATGTCCACGCATGCAAGGTCATCTGATCGCCTCGTTCGCCTCGCCACTCGCGCGACTAATGATTCAAAAATAGAGTTCCTGGACCTCCTCTCCCCCACGAAAGATATCGTGAGATTTGGGTTGACCTCACCCCTATGGACGCCCTTACAGTTTAACATGCACAAGCGGAGTGATACACAACCAATGTAAATAGTATATTTAAGTAATTATAAACTTTATGGATACTATCAATGTCTTGTGTTGTCCTTTTAAAATGTAATGTATAATTTGGTGTGTACAATAATTTCATTAATTTAATCATCCAATGTTGTAGCAAAACATTCTAGTATATTTTCTAGTATATATTTTTTTCTAGTATATTTTCTTGTTTAATATTTATCACATAAAAATAGCATTGTAAAATGCATGCATTATAATTAGATGGCTGTTTCATCTTAATCGATAGTCAAACATTTGTAAGTTTCTTTCGAATGTGAGGATATTTCTCTAATTGATGAAACGACGGTGGCCAACACCGTAGAAAGGTGAATATACTAGAAAAAATCGACGGGTCCTCGTAGGTCTCTGTAGCATAATTGGTTAGTGTATTGGGCCGGAATCCCAAGGATCGGGTTCGGATCCCGTCAGGGCGACATGAGACTAGTTGCTTTTTTCTAGTATATTTTCTTGTTTAATATTTATTACTCTCTAATTAACAACTTAATCCCAGTGTTGTTGTAATTATAAAAAAAATAACTCCCTAATTTTTTCCAAATTTAATTACTTGCAGTGCAATCTGTATTATTTAATATTCTATTATCTCCGCGATAAAAGTTTTAATAAAACGCTCTCGTCACCGCAATAATGTCGTCCGTAATTAAAACTGCGAAATAAAAGAAAGGAATATTAAAATGGCTACCATCAATGTGCGTTAACTCCCCGGGTGTTAGCGTGAATTAATTGAGACAAATACAGAGCTGTTAAAACCGCAAAGAGCTGAATTAAAAGGTACAGCTTGAAGTTAGCATTAACAAGAATTTATGAAAAAAGAACATTATATTAATAAATAGATAAATATTTCCATACAATCACACCAATTATCTAGCCCGCGTATCATGAAGAACTCGTGTTATGGATATATAGGTACTATAGATAACGGATAAACATACTCATATACTTTTTTTTGTAAATACATACATAATATACATATTAAACACCCAGACCAAGACAAATAGACATGTTCATGCACACAAATATTGTCTTGTCCGAGGTGGGGTTAGTACCCCTGCGCCAAACAGGTCGTCCGTAACATATTGTTTGTGATATCGTGTGCTAAGAACCTTTAGTTGAGTATTATTACTTATTTTAAACACATATTCAATCAATGTATGGCATGCATATGTATACCTATTATTGGCATGCATGTAAGAACTGTACCACTAGCTATAATTTATTATAATAGCTGTTGGTGTATCTAAATAAATAACGTTTACATAAATACAAGAAGTGGCGGTATTTCAATCCAAAAAGCCTACTTCCTCATCAGCCATTTTTAATGTCCCCACGTTTGGGGCACTGGCCTTCCTTATGGATGTATAAGGAGAATGGGCCATGACCCACTGCAGATCCAAAGCAGATTGGTGGGTTTAAACGACTGCAAAAGCAGCCGAGGCTTAACGTAAATTTTTGGTCACCCATCCCGTGACCGACTATTGCAAAAGTTGCTTAACCTCAACAATCGCAGGCTGAGCGCGCGAACCACTGCGCCACGGGCTCCACAATGACTACTTACAGTCAACAATAACTTAATTCTATCAACATTTAGAATAATAGACTGGCCGCGGTGGGGTTGACTAAAAACCTAGGAAAGGTCGGACAGGCCAGACTTGTAAATTTTTGATCAGACACGAGTGACACGACTAGATTTTTTTATTTATTTTATAAACACAACATGGCCAACTTCTGGCAAATGTTGATAGTACGTCAGAGATGGTGTGGCTTGTTCGAATAAGTATTATCAGTTGCATTAAATCACTTAAGTTTATGATTTTGTAATTTTTGCATTTTTCAATGCTATTTTTATACTTATGGTAAATTTTAAATAGAAAAATATTGGAAAAAATTAACTCGGCCACAAGTGAATTCTCAGACGGGAATCGAACCCGCGACCTTTGGAAATCCGGTCCAATGCTCTAACCGCTGAGCTACCGAGACTTGCGAACCACTGTCGAAATTCTCCAATACTTTTATATTTTTAATACGCTGTAGGCCAGCGTTGTCACATCAATGCTAGGAATATCCTTGCATTCGAAAGAAACATCTTTTCAGGTGTTTAACGATCGATTAAGATGCAACTGCCAATAATCACTTAAGTTTGTTTATTTTTTATGGAATTTGTTTCAAATGAACAGCATTGAAGCGTGGTCCACGATTTGGGATTTAACCTTACATACATAATTACATACATTTTAATTAACATTTGGCATATTTTTTTCTGCGCTAGAGTTTGTCGATTTCATTAAAGATCAAAAATATACACTTGGAAACAATGCAATTTTTCGCATGTTTCGTCAACATTCGCAAAAACCTGGGAAAACTCAGACAGACTGAAAAGTCAGAGAGACTTGTAAATTTTTGGTCGGACACTATTAGAAAAACCTGAGTTGCAAAAACTTGGAAATACGGACTTAATTTTATTTTCGTGTTATTTATTTAGTTTATTTATTTTCGAGAGAGCATTCATAATTTTTTTCGAGTTAGTACTTCTCTAAAATTTTCTTAAATTTTCTTAGAAATTTTAAAATTATTTTATAAAAAGTATTTAATTACTAATTTTATAAAGTCATCTTAATACGCAAGTGGTAACTGTTTACTGGATTTTCAGTCTCCATTATGCCGGCGCTACACATTGGCCAACATTGTAGCCAATTCATCATACTGTACTGGTTTTGTAGCAAATAATGTTTTAATAGTTCTTACCAAGGAGGTAATGTTGCATTGGCCACAATGTTGTCCAATGTGTTTGCGCCGGCATTACAGAAGCAATTTGCTAGGAAAATCTCCAGATAGCCCCGGGATAATTGTTAGAAAGCTTACGTGGCTGCGATTTCACTGAGCACTAATCAATGAGAGTTGGCGAAGATTTTTTAGAACAAATTGGATAAGAATAAGTAAAAAAGACAACAACAACAAATCTAAAAATATTATCGTAGAAAATAAACTTGTAAAACTTTGCTGATAATTAGATTTTATTTCGAAAAATAGAACACCTCATTTTGGGTGGTAGCAAAAGAGAGGTATTACGTACCAAAAAAAATATTCCAGTAGCTTTTGCCTGCAACTTATACACAATACAATCCAAGTTAAGCTGTCAAAGTAACGTCCATAGTACCGTTTTGAGCAAAACTCAAGGCCGTTTAGTTCACTAAATGTCCACTTAAAGTGACCTTAACATATCAGTAAGGTCAATTTCCATCACAAAAGGAAAATACTAATGAAAATATTACATTTTATGGTTATTGTAAACGTAAACAATTTTTAACTGGCAAAGAAAGACTTGTCTATCATACATTACAACATTTACCGCACCACAAGACTACTACACTGCAAGTTGTGAGGTACATACAGGTCAGTATCAATTTATTTTAGATAAAAATATTTAGGCTTTAAGCACAGCATTAAGATAAGCAGACTGAGGTAGACCCATTTCCGCTGGCGGCACCCGTTCACGAGCATGACGCATGAACCAGCCATCGCTTCGCTCAACCATATTTTAGGGAACGTAACGACCCGCCTCACACGACACCGCCGAAGAAACGTTTGAGTGAGCATGACGTACTTCAGGTACTTATGTTAAGCTGCATACTTAAATATAAAAAAACACAATGGCAACAGCAAAAAAAGAAAGATAAAAGTGCCTTAATGTAAGACACAACACAACCTACAATGTCACTAGAAGACGCATCAGCTGGGTCACAATCTCAATCGTATTTAAAGTTAAAAAAATAAATAAAAAAAAGCTTTTATATATTTGGAATAATTGAAAACATTATTTACCTTTGTTTACTCTGATCAAGCAGTGCCACGCATCTCAACTCAAAACATCATAAATAACATAAAATCAAAACAACATATATCTCTACACATTTTAACACAAGCAAACATGAGCAGACCCATCCCGCTGGCAGCACCCGTTCACGAGCATGACGCATGAACCAGCCATCGCTTCGCTCAACCATATTTTAGGGAACGTAGCGACCCGCCTCACACGACACCACCGCAGAAATGTTTACAGAGAGCATGACATACCCAAGCAACCTGTGTTAAAAGTTGAATCTAATACTTTACTAAACATTAATTGAATGACACTACAATTTCGAAAAAACAAAACTAAATATTTATGACCAAGCTGTCTCGTCATTCAAGTAATCTTTTATAGTATAATATCCTTTTTTAAGAAGACAATCTTTTACATTCATCTTAAACTTTTCGAAAGGCAAATCCAAAATATTATCTGGAATTTTATTATAGATACGTATACCTAGACCCATAAAAGATCCAAGGACCTTCTTTAATCGGTACCGAGGCATAACAAGTTTATTTCTATTTCTAGTATTGCGATCGTGCAAATCACCATGTTTGATATACAGGTTGATATTACGACGTACAAAAAGAATACAATTTAAAATAAATTGAGAAGCAGCTGTCAGTATACCAATTTCTTTAAATTTTTCCCGAAGAGATGTTCTGGAACCCAGTTGATAAATGGCCCTTATAGCTCGTTTTTGTAGTATAAATATTGTTTTAATGTCAGCTGCTACTCCCCACATAAGAATACCATACGACATGATGCTGTGAAAATAACTGAAGTACACAGTCCTAGCAGTTTCTATATCAGTCAGTTGTCTGACTTTTCTCACAGCGTAGGCAGCAGAACTAAGCTTGCCAGCTAGTATTGCAATATGTGGACTCCATTGAAGTTTACAGTCCATAGTTACACCCAGAAAGACTGTTGATTCTACTAAATCTAATTTTTCATTGTTCATAACAATTTCCATGGGTACTTTCTGAACATTTGGTAAAGAATAAAGAACGCATTTAGTTTTCTTTGCATTAAGCTGTAGATTATTATAATTAAACCAAGCTAGTACTTGCGAGAGTGTTTTGTTTACATCGTCAAAATCAGTTTTATTCCTATCAATGTTAAATATTAAAGAAGTATCATCCGCAAACAAGACAATCTCACATAAGTTTTTGGCAAAGAAAGGCAAGTCATTAATATATACTAGAAACAGGAAAGGGCCCAAGATAGAGCCTTGGGGCACGCCTAGTTTTATATTTGAGCCGGCCGATTTCACTCCATTACTATCAACGGTCTGAGTTCTGGAACTGAGATACGACAGTATTAACTTTTGAGCATCACCTTTTACACCGTAATGATTTAGTTTCAACAGCAGCGTCCGGTGATCCACGCAATCAAAAGCCTTGGACAAATCGCAGAATACGCCAAGAGCATTCTGCGACTTCTCCCATGCTTCAAAAACATGTTTTAAAAGTGCAACCCCTGCATCAGTGGTAGACCGTCCCTTCGTAAAACCGAACTGTTTATTATGTAAGAGATTATTTAAGGTAAAATGTGCCAATAACTGTGCCAACATGATTTTCTCAAAAATTTTGCTTAAGACGGGTAATATAGATATTGGTCTATAATTACTTGGGTCTTCTCTATTTCCCGATTTGAATAAAGGTATTACCTTACTTAATTTCATTAGATCAGGAAAAATTCCCTGTGCAATACATTGATTAAAAATTATAGCAAGAAAGGGGGCAATAGTGTAAATAATACTTTTAAGAACAGTAACAGATATGCCCCATAAGTCAGTGGTTGTTTTCATTTTAAGGGATTTGAAAGCCTTTAATATGACCATGACCACGGCAGCTGTAAAGGTGCCGAAACGTCGGGAAAAACAAAAAATCGTTCGTGGAAATATAGCGCGTTTGATATCCGTAAAAGTTGTTTTATTTGAATGAACAGTGCGCGCCAAAACATAATACATCCATGTTCTTACTAATTAAATATTGTATAAGTTACCGAAAGTATGTTTCCCAGAAAGGAATTGTATAAACCAGTGGCCCCCCGCCACTGGCCAAATATGTAAGCCAGACCGAAAATTTCTTCAAAAATTGTCTTAACTGTAGGTGGTTTGGTGGGGGTGGGATTTCTTAAAGGGAAGCCGATGAGAATCGGTTTGTATGAAGCCTTCGCCACTAGCAGAAAGCACTGAGAGGGAGTTAAAGGAAGAAACGAGGGCTGTTTCAAGTTTTTGCTGTCACGTCACTGATGAAATTGTTTAAAACATTTTTTTTCCTTTTCTTTTGACACCAAAATCTCAAAAACATCACATTATTGGATTTATCCGAGTTTGAAGTTAAGTGAGACAATTGTATTATTGAAATTATCGTATTTTTGATGATTGTTTCTTATTATTGTAGTAGTTATTGTATTGTTGACATTTTAATTTTTTTATTATATTTGCATGCCTACAGTTTTAAGGTATAATATGTTGATCCACATTGACTAACGTTCTAACTCTGTCTGTACATTGTATTAAGCAATAAATATTCTATTTTTATTCCATTTTCAAATTACTTTATTGCCCTAGGGATTAAAATTCAATTTTACTCCCTCTCTGGACCGCTATAATGACCAACTTTTCGACCAAGAGGCGTGCAAAACTCTTTACGTTCAGCGTCGTTTTCAATGCATACCTACCCTCATGCAAAATTCTAAAGTAACCGCAGAGTTATACGATAATCTCGTTCGTCTAACAATCTCAAAGAGCACTTTCTTTTCTAGGAAAATTTTCTCTTCCCTTCAATTTACAAGAATAAATTACGAGTAAGATGATGCGGTTACTGCACGATGTACCGCTTCACCTCAAATGGCTGTTGGGAAAATGAATAATTAATACAGCCTACCAATTTTGTTGACAACTTTCCTCGTTCTTAATGAAATTCATTGCAAAATTGTTTTCCGATTTTTTTTAAAGTGAAAACTTCTTTAGCGGCGTTGTGCACATCAGAGTTTAATTTTTTTGGGTTGGGTAAAAAATGTTAAAGTCGCGTCAGGACACGTGACTCTGATCGAAAATTCGTAAGACGGATGGAGAGTAGACCGGCGGCGCGGCGTAGGAGAGGAAGTAATATCCCCCTCCCTGTAACCGCGCGGCGAAAATGTAAGCCTGCTCCTGTTGTTTCGTTTAAGCGGTTTTCACTTCAGCCGGCACCCCTGGAGTGCAACCCGTTGTTTTTCTTAAACCTCTATATTTATGGACAAAACTATGGTATGGAACCCTGTTAATAAATAACTGTAAAATTAAATTAAAAAGTTTTATTTAATTTATATTAAAACAATTTTTCAAACTATAGACATGTCTGATAAATGGCACGCGGAGTCATAAAATGTTAGATTTTTAAGAGGTTAGAGCGCCGAAGAAATGTGATGTCAAAATAATGCATTTTTTTTAACTCTGCTATATCACTGCGAAACCAACCAATAGCAGTTGATGTCATTAGATCCACTAGAAACCTACACAAACCAAAACATTTATTTTGTTCACCAGGATCGTTTGAAGTATTTTTTGCCTATTTTATTCACATTCTAAATCAATGCCATCCATTTATTTATTACCAACAAATAAACGAGAATATCAGCACCAGGCTTCCATACAAAGCCCTCAGATAATTAATGGGTAACAATTTGCGGTTAAATACGATGTCGTGTGATTGTTACCCAAATTTGTGGGAAATTAATTTCGCGTTTGGCTGTTATAACGCCGCATAAATCACCGTTACAATCCCTTAAGCTGCCTGTGTAGTTGAAAGTCGGCTTGTATAGGCAAGGTTTATACAATGTGTAACATATTATGCTCAATAATAACAGACATATTCTGCTTCTTGCCTACAGCTACTTTAAAAAATATTTAAAAAATAACTCATATCAATATTTATATTTATATAGTATGAGAAAGCATTTAAGGGTTTCGTAGCCAAAGGGTAAAACGGGACCCTATTACTAAGACTACTGTCCGTCCGTCCGTCCGTGTGTCTGTCCGTCTGTCACCAGGCTGTATCTCATGAACCGTGGATAGTTGATAGTTAGACAGTGGAAATTGTCACAGATGATGTATTACTGTTGCCGCTATAACAACAAATACAAAAAAACTGAATAAAATAAATTCTTAAGGGGGCTCTCATTCAACAAACGCGTTTTTTTGCCGTTTTCTATATATAATGGTACGGAATCCTTCGTGCGCGAGTCCGACGCGCACTTGGCCGGTTTTTTATAAAGGTTTTCATATCAACTTTTACTGGAAGAAATCGACTAGTCTCGCAATTTGCTCAGCTTTGTAAACTTGTGGGACTGTGATTTGTAGCGTTTATCTAGTAAAAAATATCTAGCATTGTAAATGCAAACATGAAAAAAAAAAACAACGGGCTGCACTCTGGGAGTGCCGGCAGAAGTGAAAACCGCTTAAACAAAAATAACGATCAAAATCCACTATATCTTGGCCACTGAAGTTGATGAATACGGAGACCAACTTGATTTGGCAGGTAAATCCATTAAAACTGACCTGGCATCAATATGAAAAGTAGTAATGAGAGATCTTTATATATAGGTTATTATTAACTAATATACGTACATCTTTCAAGCGTGAAACTCTATGTAATTTGAAATAGGTGAACGGTAAATGGTCTTACGAATTTTCGATCAGGGTCACGTGTCCTGCGCGACTTTAACATTTTTTACCCATCCCAAAAAAATAAAAAAAAATAAAGAAGTTTTCACTTCAAAAACATACACATAAAGAACATAAAGCATTAATACACCTAAATGACTTGAAGCACTAGAAATACCTCTTCAACATAAATAGGTACTCGGCTACAATTTACGGCCAACACTCCAGTGGCGACTTTCAACATTAATATCGCGATTGGCTACAATAAGGGGCGACATGAATCAAGGCGACAATGGCGGAAGGTGTTAATGCCCACAATACCCTGGAAACACATTTAAAAGCCAAATATTACGATTTAGTAGATTTATGGAGGAAGAGAAGTTCCCGGGAATTCCCCTTTTAATTTATCTGTTAAATTAATTTGTTATTTATTATTATAAGGTAAGTATTACTTATTTGTTATCAAATAAATTAAATAATATAAATGCTTATACTTAATTTTATCTTTGACATCCAGATTAGTTTTCAATTACTTAAGCGCAACACTTCGATTGTTATTTTTACTGAAAACTTTATCATACGCACGTAACATAATTGTGTGTTTTTTTATTATTTCCGGATAATCTAATAATAAATATACCTATTATACTTATAATTCAAAGACAAAAAGTGTTATATTGAACGCATAATTACAACCAGTAAACATTATCCTAATGTCTATCGCATAAAATCTCAACCATTTCAACTTTCAAAAGTCCAATAAAACTCATCTGCTAATTAAAAGGACACGTATTCCAAAACCCTTCGCAATCGGCTAAAAGCCAGCTGCTCTCTGGACTCTCATAAAAATATACCGGCACCGACGTCAGACGGTAACTGTCGCATAACAGTTTGCTTTTATAAGTTGGGTGCGAAGTGGTCTCACGTGTAAGCGCGCCAGAAATGGCTGAAACGTTTTAGCGAGCGATCGCAGCACCTGCTAACGTGTTCGGAATAAGAACTTTTAATTATGTAACTTTTGATGAGGTATGATGTTTATGTGATAAGTTTTTTAGTGCGGCACTACAGACAGTAAGAGTGCCTACTAAATGAAATATAAAATATATTATAAAACACATTTTACGAATTCGGATCACTTTTTGGTGAGTTATGTTATGGATCATGTTCCTAATCCTGCAAGTCTTGTGCTTCAACACTGGGAATATCAAAATATGGTTGATGATGAGAAATGACATAAAATAAGTCGTCGTCGTAAGTTAAAACAAGTTAGCAGCGCCTGCTAGTTAGCAGGCACAAAATAGACTTCTAAACCACGTGACAGTTGTTATTGTTTTGTATCTTTCGCGCGTGTTAAGCAAATCAACATTTTTATGATTAGTAGAAACTAAAAAAGTACGTTTGACACATGTCCAAGGTGTCCTAAACTCATTCCCGTTGACCGTTTGTCTCTATCTCTATCTTATGGTTTCTGAGATCTCGATGCGTACATACATACGTACGTACGTACGGACGGACAGAGAGGGATTATAAGACTTTTCTAAACTTTAGAGTTTAGAAGTCTAAAACATGCTTTGTTGATAAATTAATTTATCCATAATTTAAGCCATACTAATATTACTTAGGCAGCATTCGGGAAACTCCGTAAAATCTTCGCGTCCAACTTACCGCAGTGTCTCAAGAAGAAAGTCTATGACCAGTGTGTGTTGCCAGTGATGACTTACGGTAGTGAAACGTGGTCGCTAACTATGGGTCTGATAAGAAAGCTCAAGGTCACCCAGCGTGCAATGGAGAGGGCTATGCTCGGCGTTTTCCTCCGTGATCGAATTAGAAATGAGGACATCGCTCGAAGGATTGCTCAGTTGAAGTGGCAGTGGGCGGGACACATAGCGAGAAGAACCAATGGCCTTGGGGCGGCAAGGTTCTGGACGAAGCGTGCTCAGGACGACGCTGACTCCCGACAAGGTCGACCGAGGATCTGGTGAAGGTCGCGGGAAGCCGCTGGATGCGGACAGCGCAGGACCGATCGTTGTGGAGATCCTTGGGGGAGGCCTATACCCAACTTTGGGTGTTATGTGGCTGAGACGACGACGACGACGACGAATATTACTTATATTGTTTGTAACAAATACACTCAAAAACTAATGAACGGATTTGGATGAAATTTGGAACACAGATAGTAGAATAGCGTTTTTATGAACATAGGTTAAACTTTATATCCCGATATCCCCACGGGAACGGGAACCACGGGGGTCAAACTGCGAGCGGCCGCTAGTTTATAATATTTCACAACAGATTATTATTTAAAAGAGATTTTTATTGATTGATTGATTACATAAAAAAATTGTAAAGATTATTATTAGTGCGCATTTAGTTAAACAAAAAAAAATTTAACGATGGATCAATAAAGATTTAACGTTAAAATTAAATTCATTTTTATTTACCTATTCGAAGAGGTATGAAATTCAATACGAGCTCGCCATCCAAAGTTTAATGAGGATACTGTTATACGCAAGATATCTATTACACGGCGTAAATAAAATGTTATCCGTCATTCGGAACTTTTAACGAGCGAAATTGTGGGCGAGGAAAAAAGCCTGAGATGCAAAAAAGTGTTCGGAGGGGTCTACTCTGAAAAAAAAACGAACTAGGATAATCGGAAGATGTTTGTCACCATTCGTGGTTACGATTCGTCACAAAGTTCGGGCATCGCCTAACGAAATGAGCTCCGTTCTACGACTACGGAATTCATAGTTCACAGTCTCAATTATAAAATGTTGTTCGTTATATGTGTAGAACAAGAGAGTCTTTTCAGGTAAAACGGCCTGGAGCTCTGTTTTTGATTCACTCGTCTCGAGGATTCTACTGATTTTCGTGCGACGTTTGAGTTTCCGTATTCCGTAAAAGTGACCTTGCCTGTATATACGTAGTCAATAATTCGAGGGTTTATAAATACCCTCGATTATTTACGTACAATCGGTTTTTGCAAAAAGACGGTGACATACTCGTATATACGTGCAAGGTCGCTATTACGGAAATATGGAAAATACGGATACTCAAACGTCGCACGAAAATCAAAGAAACCTCGAGACGAGTGAATCAAAAATAGAGCTGCTGCGCATCTACATCCATAGTCTAAAATCCACCCTAGCATTTCAAGCCTACCATGTAGTCCGTCCCCACTGTGGTAACTCAAAAACTAATGAACTTACATAACTAGTACTTACTAGTACTTACATACTAGACTCAGCTCTGGTTTATGACCGATTTCAATAACCTATCCTTAGTAAGATATTGTATATCTGAGATTAGTGGACGAGTATGAGTTTGTTAATTTAATCAAAATCACGACGGTTGCTCGGTAACAAAACTAAGATAAGCCTTGAAACTGGCCGTTAAAGTTACGGACAACGTACGACTACCGAAATTCTTTCGATTTTTTTGTAGTACACCCTCCGACCCAGTACAGTTATTACTGGAAAACTTGTCCCTAGCTCCTTCGGGCTCAATCAAGAAGAGCAAACAACTTAAGGAAGCGCAACGAGAAGGGAGCGAAAAATATTTAATTTCTGCCAATGAGTTTTTATTACTTTTCTTAGTTGATGCAGAAAGTCTGGCTGTAAGTTGGTTTAGTTTTCTTATTAACATGTCACAGTTTATTTAAATATTTCGATTATGAGTTATTTGATTACGCTCTTTATAAATATCAGTAATTCATTCCATTTTTTTATCTTCATATTACGTTTTGACGTAGTAATAACTTGTAGATGATAACTCGATAACAAGCGCTTTTATTTTGTTAACTTTAATTTACTAACTAGTCATGCTGATTGCGAAATCTTCATCAACTCATACAGACAGTCGGTGCCTCCTCTTTATGCATGTAAAAAGTCCAAATAATCAAAAATATACATACGTATACCTACATTATAGTCCCTTAAAGCACAAAATAGAGAGAGGTACAGAAGTTAAACTCCCGCTTGTTCTTGAAATTCATACACTCACACACGCTAAACTCGGACGTCACTCTGACTTACATAAAAATACAAAATGTGGTAAACGTGTGATGTGCTCGGGTTCAATTTATTTCTGCGAAAAATAATGAGTACTTACTCTTGTTGTTTAATATTTAATATAATATCTTACTTTTAAAGTATAACACAATAAATTAAAAAAATTAATTTGTTTATTTCATAAAAAACACCTAACAGTATTTATTACTGTAGTGTTACAGTACTTACATAAAATAAATTTTAAAATCGAATCAGTAGTTCCAGTGATAGGCATTCAAACAACTGCAACACTGCTGGACATAGGCTTCTCCAAGTGCACGGTTATCCTCGGCTACTCTCATCCAGCTATTGCCAGCCACCTTGCAAAAGTTTAAAAAAAATACTGCAAGATGACTGAAAATTAAAATGGATTCTAGACGTATAAGTATGCAAGATGGATGTAGGTACAACAAAAAAATCACAAAAAAATTCAAGATTGCGCTGATGCTTACGGATTAATTTTGAAAAAAAAAAATCTATTGTAAGGTAACCGACTTCAACAATATTGTTATTTTCTACTCCTAAAAAAGTATTAGTAGTCCGCGCCACGAAAGTAGTCCCATGAGAGAGGTGCTGCAATCTACAGACTGATCCGTTCAACATTCGAAAATAAGCGCTATTAATATCGAAATAAGGAGATGGCTAAAAAAATACCCAGAGTCGCCAGACATTTCTCATAATATTGATTGAAAGGTTTAGATATGTACGGTAAAAATATATATTTATTTACTCCAAAAAACATATGGTTTAGATTTTATTCCTATCTAATTACCAGAAATTTTACCTGTATTTCCCAAACTACTGAGATTCATAATAGGATTTTTAATAGAATGGTATAAACTTTTCGTTGGATTTGGCTCGATTATTGAATTAAAATACGGTTATAACTTTTTAATTTTGCATTTTACAATGCTAATTTTATATGATAAATATTAAACAAGAAAATATACTAGAAAATTTTTCTTTCGAATGCGAGGATATTTCTCTCATTGATGAAATCGCGACGGTGGCCAACACCGTAGAAAGGTGAATATACTGGAAAGCTTCGACGTGTCCTCATAGGTCTCTGTAGCATAATTGGTTAGTGCATTGGGCTGGACTCCCAAGGATGCAGGTTCGAATCCCGTTAGGGCAACATGATACAAGTTGCTTTTTTTCTAGTATATTTTCTTGTTTAATAAAATACGGTTATCGCAGATTTAAGTTTGCCCTTATTTCGAACCCTAGGTAGACACGCCACTGTTAGGAAGAGATCACAGACAGAGATATATACCCCGAGAGAATGAACGATATAATTATGTATGAAAAATTCAACTCGGCCTTAAGTGAATTTTTAGATGGGACTCGGACCCACGACCTTTGGACCGTTGTTTTAAAAGTCTCGATAGCTCAGTGGTTACAGCACTGGACCGGATTTCCAAAGCTCGTGAGTTCGAGTCCCATCTGAGAATTCACGTGTGGCCGAGTAAATTTTTACCTATATTTTTCTATTTAAAATTTATCATAAGTATAAAAATAGCATAGAAAAATGCATAAAATTACAATATCATAAAATATCCCTTTGTCTCTTTCATACTTGATGAATATATATGAATATACACACACGCACTCTCGGCATATTTGAATACGTGGTTGGTATACTGCGTCGCGATCGCGAGCCCTCGCGCTCGAATTGTTTTGAGTGTAGTTTAACCGCCTCTGTGGTCTAGTGGTACAACCACCGGTATCAGACCCAAGGGTCCCGGGTTCGATTCCCAGCGGGGATACATATTGTATTCGGTTTGGTTGGTGGTAGGACTTGTTGTAAGCCCGCCTGGCTAGCTACCAGCATCTTATCTAAGCCATAACAACAATGTTTTCAGCATTGTTGTGTTCGGGCAGTTAGAGATAAGATACCCAGTTCCTCAGTGGTTGAGGATTCCGGGAGAGGCTCGCTTCCATCTTCAGCCTCATCAATACTTAACATCATGTATGATGAAGGCTAAGAGTCTCCCCGTCATTCATAAAAAAAGCAGAGATTCCGCGTCGGTCTGTGAGCGCACTCATAATTGAAATAAAACAACTTTTGCGGAGTATTTAGTGCGATTTATTTACCCGAAATATATATTTGGTACTATAATTTTTCGGTTTATTCTATGTGTGCGTTGCTCGAGCGTCCTAGCACTTAGCTTAACTTCTGTACCTCTCTATTTTGTGCTTAAAGGGACAAAAATAAATCAAACTAAGCCGCTTACTAATAAGTTCTCTCAAGATGCCCACATACTTTAATGATAGATATAAAAAATACATTTCCGCTGAATAATTCCAAACAAGTGCAATCAAAGAGAGCAAACGCGAACCCAGTGCAGGGGATGCAGGGGTGAATCAATAAGTCACCCTCTGTCCGGTCGCCGGATGCCGCTGATCTTGAATTAATTGGCCTAGTAATTGATTCTTAGATATGTGTAATAAGGTTGCTTTTTGTTCAAATTGGAAATGAAAATGAAGTTGATTTAATGTATTCAATTTATTTGCGCTGTTACAAGCACTTCAAAGAAAGATCTTGTATTTACGAGTAGATTAGACAGTTTAATAAGATTTTAAACTTTCGCGTTCCATTATAATTATAAATTAAAACAACGGGACTAAAACGCGACATTTGTTATGTAGTACAACTATCTACTTACAGCTTGACATTTCGGCTATGTTGCTATAGCCGTGGTCACAAGCATGTCAAGTTGTGAGTACATAGTTGTACTTGTACTACATAACAAAATGTCACGTTTTAGTTCCTTTGTATTAATTTATAATTAGACGAGATATACTTTTACAATATGATGGGATGCAAGTTAGGTTATAAAATAATTATTTCTAATATGATCTGTTATAAGGTAATTATGTTAATACTATGTAACGTTATTATTTAATAGTAAATATCATGAGGGTAACAAGAAAATTTAAGTTACACTATGAGAATGAGAGTCTAGTATATCAAAATGCAAAAGTACCTACCTTACAATGTTTTTTTTTGTGATTTTTTTATTTTTATTTATTAACGACGGGGAGACTCTTAGCCTTCATCATACCTGATGTTAAGTATTGATAAGGCTGAAGATGGAAGCGAGCCTCTCCCGGAATCCTCAACCACTGAGGAACTGGCTATCTTATCTCTAACTGCCGGAACACAACAATGCTGAAAACTTTGTTATTATGGCGTCAGACTTAGATAAGATGGTGGTAGCTAGCCAGGCGGACTCACAACAAGTCCTACCACCAACCAAACCGAATACAAATTGTACCCCCGCTGGGAATCGAACCCGGGACACCTGGGTCTGATACCGGTGGTTGTTACCACTAGACCACAGAGGCGGTTCGATTAAGTTAATACATATAAAAATTAAAATTTATGATATTTTTTCAGCTCCAAACTAAACAAAAGGCGGACCTAGGTCATCGACTAGTCACTGGCGTGAATTGGATCTAGTTAATATTTCACATTAGCTAGAGCGCTGTAATATTGTTATGTTGACACCACCCTATTTTGTAAGAAAAAACCTTCTTCTATTTCCACTTCTTTTATTATTAATGAGACCTCCATTGTCTCCCTTCTTGGACAATAGTACCACTAGGGACTTATAGATTGGTGTCCATAAATTCCCTGCGCGCAAATCACATGGCTTGTTCTGCCCTGTCCACCCTCGCATTTGATGCGTTGATTTGACATCTGACTTATGTAGCTGTTACCATGCCCCCTGACTGCTATAAAAATAGGGATCCAGTAAATTTGCTAAGTATTGGGATTTTATAACAGGACTTATAAGCTGATCTACAAATTCTTCTTCTTATTCTTATCGAGTGAGGATTAGTGGCCACCTCTGGTGTCAGAGTTTATCAAGCCGCCTATAAGGCCTCTGACTTGGCTTAACGACTGTAATCAAATGACAACAGCCGGGAGCGACGGTTTAACGTGCCCTCCGAAGCACGGAAGCGCTCAGTTATAATGCCACTTTACGGTCACCCATCCGACACCTGACCGGGCCGAACTTTGCTTAACAAACGTGATCGAATACGATCAGTCTGTCAAGCGCGGCCATGAGCGCTTCAACAAATTAATACTATACCTTTATTTAGTTATTTATTTATTTAGAAACTCAACAATTTTTTTTACATTGACAATTAATGTAACTTATAATTTATTAGACTCAGCCAATTACAGAGTTTCGTGACATTTTTAGAGGCTATACGGAATAAAATAAAGAAAGCTAACAGAAATGATCTAAGTTATCTAAATAGTGACAAATTGCAAATGTATTTAATTTTCTCTTTAATTTGACATGCATGCTTATAGAATTTATGATCATGATAACTTGATAATAAACATATCTAAAATTAACTTATAGTTAATGAATTACTTATATTCCAATTTTCATTCGAAAGCTAAAAACTGACAGACTAATTAACTAATACATACATAACTAATACTTCACAGTTTTTTTTAAAGTTTAAATTGTTAGCAAAAACAATAAAATGCTTATATAGTTACTTACATTACTACCTACTTACATAATTAATATGGTTTTAGCTAAATTATATGACAAGGAGGAGAAAATCATTTGTGTGTTCTGTTTTTGTATGCACATTACGATTTAGCAGTAGTGGACTTGCTAATAAAACCTTTATAGAAAATTTATAACGTTAATTTATATTATTAAATCTCGATAGCTCAGTGGTTAAAGCATTGGATCGGATTTCCAAAGGTCGTAGGTTCTAGTCCCATCTGAGAATTCACTTGTGGCCGAGTTGTTTTTTTCCAATATTTTTCTATTTAAAATTTATCATAAGTATAAAAATCGCATAGGAAAATGCAAAAATTAAAAAATCATAAATTAATTACACTTGAATTATGGACATACAATTATTATTTCAAAACCGTTTTTGGAGAACCTTATAAGTCTGAACCAATTTTAAACATCTTTATAAAATTAGAAATATAACTAAGTCCACCTTTGCTCTGCATTGGATAAAATGGCTGAACATAATAATATTTAGTACCTATAATTTAAACGTAGTGGAACTTTATAAAATCCGTTCAGGAGGGTGTTGCGACGAAACCGGAAGTGCCTGCACCAGCTGATGGCCGACACAATGCAAGCAATCACGCCATAGTCACCACCGCGGCCTTACCGTGTAAGTGCCGTCGGGATCGCTGTCAACTTTATTTTGACAGCCGATGGCGTTTCCGTACAGCGCAACTTCAACGTTATCGTCCTAACAATAAGATTACTTTTCAACTGGCAGTTAATACTTGACTCTGTGTGTGACCGAGACAGCGCTATAGCATCAGAGCTCGCGCGTGAAGAGTTGCGCCCATATTCGACGCGTCGACGACGTCGACGACACTTACGCCGTAGGGCCACTGGATTTGGGCCCCTACCGCGCAAGTGTCGTCGGCATCGACATCGTATTCATTTTACAGATGGATGTGACACATTGCTGCTTCTATTTGACACAAATGTAAACTTACCAAAGACTAAAAGCAATATGCCACATTCATCTGTCAAATGAAGCCGATTTCGATGCCGACGCCACTTGGGCGGTACGGCCCCTGATTTGGTCTATTGACTTCAAAACTATGTATAAATAATTGTATAAAACACCTAATTTGTGTAACGCACGATAGTCCTCCTCATCGATTTCGATGATGTCAATATTTTTGAAGTAGGTAGGCATCACGAATCTTGGTTCCTAAGTTATGATCTAACTAATGTCACTAACAGTCATGATATTATGATGATTCCTGTGACGTTTCAGGTATGGTTAGAACTTGTGTACCTTGACTTTGAGTAATCCTACAACTTTTGTGCCATATCAACTATTGCTCCAAACGACTAGTTCTAATCATACGTAGCATTTTTTTTTTGTTGGCAATTTCAGCAAAAGGCGATATTGACTAATGAGCAGCGGCAGTTGTCGAATCTGTTGGGTCTCATCTTTACCCTATCTTATCACAAATTGCACTTTAAAATTTTTCCCATCATAAATTAAAAAAAAATGTAATTAATAGACTCAGATTTTAATTTATACTTCCAGAGGAGATTTTATTGCTACATAAATTAATCATTTAATAATATTTTGCTGACATAGTATTTGTGCTTCGGAAATTTTTTAAAATGTCACAGGAATCATCATACTTAGTTGAAAATTATTCAGATTCAAATACATGTACCTAATGTTTTCGGTTCTTTTATGTTAATAAACCGGCCATGTTATTTATATCCATAACTATATAATAACGGTATCAACCAATTTACTGTATTTGTTTTTTCTTTATAATGATCTTCCTCCGAGTGCGTTTCGTTTCATCAAATCATTAACCACGCCACTAAAAGCCTAACAAGCCACCATGACGGTTGCATTTCAAATACTGCTTTTAGGGCTGTCTACAACATAGTTTTATATAAAATTACCTATAATATCTTTCCTGAAACTTAAACTTTCTTTGCATTGAAATAATAAACTAATGTTTTTCTGAATATTTTTGCACAGTTATAAAAGTAGAGTTTATCATTACGTTTCCATGCGCTTATATTTATTTGGAACTACTAACCTTGGAATATCGGGATAAAATATAGTCTATGTCATTCGGGAGAAATGTAGCTTTCTAATGGTCTAAGAATTTTCTAAATCGGTCCAGTAGTTCCTGAGATTAGCGCGTTCAAACAATATCGGGAATATCGGGATAAAATATAGTCTATGTCACTCGGGAGAAATGTAGCTTTCTAATGGTCTAAGAATTTTCTAAATCGGTCCAGTAGTTCCTGAGATTAGCGCGTTCAAACAAACAAACTCTTTAGCTTTATAATGTTATAAGTATATAAGTATAGATAACACAATCGATTATTATATAAAAAGCCTATGGCAATCAGGAATACCTAATGTAGCTTTATACTGGTGAAAGAAGTAGTTCCGGAGAATACTTCAAACAAAAAACTTAACCTCTTTATAATTATTAGTATACAGGTGGAAAAAATCTACGGGCTCTGGAGGAGAACTACCATAAATCCTTTAGTTAGCCCATTTTATTGAAAGGAAACATTCCTATATTTATTTAAAGAAACAATACTGCATTCAAAGATTTTTGTATTTTTTTTAAAAGAGCCTTTAATAAAAGTGCGTCTCATTGAGTTTATAAGGTGAGTTTTCATGTCTCATATTCTGAAAGTAACTCATAACTTGCCTAAAATGCGGGTTGAAAGTGATATGTGGCGGCCCTAGGGCTGTAATAAATTTGAAAAAAGAATAGGGGGTGGCATGTCAAATCGATATCTGTAATCTCTTTGGACTTTTATTTACCAAAGGTATGTAGGCAAAGGCACAAAAGCCTATACAGCTTATTTTGCTACATTATTAAATAATTAAAATCGTAGAAACCTTACAAAATTTTTTTTTTGAATATTCTGTTTGTTTTTACTTTCCTTATATTCAAAATGAAAAGTAGAGTGTTTACTTCGGGTGTATGGACCCATAACAGTCTCGAACTATAGGCGCCCTCACTTCGTTCGGGCGCCAAAACACTCGACTGTTATGGGTGTCATACAGCCCTTGGTAAACAATCTACTATTTCATGTTTCCTTTACTATAATTTACTATGTTTGTTAGAGAGAGTTGGTCCTTTTGATTGACCCTATCGACTGATGGTATAAAAGTACATAATGTTATTTTTTAAGGACTTTAGCTGGTTCGATTCCTGGGTGTGGGAAGCGCCTTTTTTGTAAATGTTTGAATGCAGTTGTGTTTCTTTAAAAAAGTAAAGGAATGTTTGCTTTCAGTCAAATGAGCTAACTAAAAGATTTAAGGTATTTCCCCTTCAGGGCCCATAGATTTTTTCCATCCTGTATATTTCAGAGGACGGTTCCGAACAGACCAAATTTCAACAGGACCATTACTTTTTTTAATTACAAAACCCAAACCCTTTGTATGAACCCTATCATTTACACTTAAGGCCACAGGAGTTCTTCGGAAGGGTCCGTAGTCAGTAAGTGCGTGTATAATGAATATTACTGTTTGACCCTTTCCCGAAAGGGCCTATTCTGCGTGTTTTCACTATAAAGGCACGTTACAGCTAATTTGGGTACAGAATTTGCATGTGATTCGCATAGGTTAAGTAAGGAGTAATTATTTTTAGGTCTCTCTAAAAGTCAAAAATGTATTTACATTTATTTGAGACCGCAACTAAGGTCATATTTCTATGATAAATTAACATTTTATTGTTGTTTTAACAATAAAATATCTATTAGGTATGTCTCGTTTATTGTCAGCGAAAGTGTTAATAAAATAGAATTTATGTTGTGTACAGTTTTAAATTAAATTCTTAATTGGGTAGACATTTTCTTTACACAATTAAATTCATAATTGGGTTTAATAAAAAAAGTTTCTCAGAAAATCGGAGGGAATATACTATTACTAATATACAAATACAGTAAATATTTACTGAAATTATTATTTTCTTTCTCTTACTATATCTTTGAAATACCTATACAATTAATATATACTTTGTATATTTAACTAGAAATGTATCCCACGTAAATAACCCGAAACCCTTTTAGATAAGTTGAATGGGCACTTTGATCTTCTCTCAGTTAACTTCCGAGTTTAATGTAAAAGTTATTACGGCAGAACATCATCAACTTTGAAACTAATTAACTGTCTGTATTTACAAATTTATACCTACGAGTATTTGTAAAATGGTTGTATGTTGTTTGTAATGCTTGTATGTATGGTTGTTTAACTCAAAAACAGTTAAAGATTACTATTATTATTATTTATTTATTTTCAGAAAACAAGTTCTATAGTTCATACAATATTAAAAATAGTTCATATTAGGTTACATAAAGGAATTACATTAATAATACATATTTCGATAAAATTACATGTCAATTAAGATTTAAAAAAGATAAGTAAATAAATAAATAAATGTTGTTAAAGCTGATAAGTTTAAGAAAAAACTATAAAATTTAGATTTCTCTCTGTAGGTACTACATGCTTTTGATTGTCTATACCTATAGCACTATATAAGATAGTGCTATAGGTATAGTACAGTAAAAATAATGAATAAGTATACTATAATATCCTTCTTTCTAAGCTACTTAAAAAAGAAGGTTCACCTACAGTTCACTGATTATTTTGCGTAGAGTTTATTTTGCATGGTATAATATTCTATAATAAAATTTATACCGATATTTCGTAGACTTACAATACAAGTATCACGAAACTTTATAGTGTTGATATAACATAAAAAACAACGGTGCATTTTCCTAAACGGCCGCAAAGTGTTTGCCACAAAGGCACCCTTACACACCTCCTGTCATAACAACCAGATGTCAGCATTGCACACACCTACTCAAACTCCAGACAGCTCTAGATGACTTCGCAGCCAATTGAGGCGACCACTTGAAACACCCTGTACCTATTGTTAGTACACAGATGGATTTGAGAGCACATTCGCGTTCGGAATTTTAATATTTGGAGTCTTTTTCTAAATGGCTTGCCTTTGTTTTTAATAATCCTGCAAGATTTGTTACTATTTTACATTTGTAAAAAAAAATGTACACTTCAGAACACACAAGTAAACATTGGTATAGCCTAATTGGATCATTGTTACAATAATAGTATTTTAGACGACGACGAGAAATAAAAAAAGAACATAAAATAAAAAGCAATGTTCAATTAAATATGCAAATTAAAGCGTGCTTTAATCCGTCAAAGTTCTCATATCAGTTATTAGAAGCTTTTATAGTGTTCCAGTCTTTGTAGCATGGTCAGTGAGAAGAGAGAGCTATTTTCAAAAACGTTGGTAAACATTTCGCTTTATCAATTATGAAAAGTAATAACACTTTCATTGATCGAAACAATCTTTCTATCGAATTTGTCTTCTAAACCTGTTAGTAATATTATATGTACGCGTATGTAATTGACGACACAATATAAAAATATAACTATCTATAAAATGAAACAATCGTTAAATTTAACACATTGAATTGTATAAAAAGTCATAAAACTCAGACGTCAGCAATGAGATTTCTAAGCAATATTTTCTCTAACAGGAAATGCAATAGGTCGGTGAAAATAGAAATTTTATTGAAGTGAAATAGAATTTCAGACGTAGTTTAAGGCGCTACTCGGAAAAAGTATGGACTTTTTGATATAAAACTATAGCACGGTTACAGTTGTTACAAATATGGTAATAACATATAGTATATTTCTTCATACCTTTATCTAGATTCGTATAGTTTCAATAACACGATTTTATGATTTTGCCTCGACACTTTTTCTTTTCGAAAAGACCTCTAAAAAATAAGAAAATTCAAGTATATTCTTAAATAATTAAAAAAAATAAAAATAAATAAAAATCATTTATTTCAGGCTTGCACCCATAATTGGTTTGAATAACAATAATGATATATATATATATATATATATATATATATATATATATATATATATATATATATATATATATATATATATATATATATATATATATTTTTTTTACACAATATCACTAAGATTTGATTGAAAATATATAAAATTAGTTCATTATGCATAAAAGCTATTCAATTTACAATTTACAATTCATTATTAAAAATTTAAAATAGACCAAAATAAACATATTTGAAATAACAATTCATTACTAAAACTAAAAGGGGGTTACTTACACTATTGGAAATTGGTTTAATTAGTGGACACCAATAATATTTAGGATCGTATAGAAGCATTTTTTTAAAATCGCTGTAGTTTTTTAATACGAAGTGATTTTGTGTTTTTTTTGCCTAATCTGCAAAATCGGTCTCGCTCCCGTGCGCGTCATTTTCTCATTGCTATCTCACTTCAGCATATTTTTTTCGAGTACAGCCTTAACAACGGCACAAAAGTTAGGGCGCAGCGAGTGTGTCGCATCTCCCTGCCTTTTGCCAAGCTTTAGGTATATAATACATAACTTATTTACGATGTATAAATGCGCATTTACAATCACTTTAATAATTTATTAAGAAGTTGCTATTTGCCATTTCACGTCAGTGCAAAATATCACTATCGTTAAACTAATTTATAAAGAGGTAAAAATTATTTCATGAATGTGTCAAAATGCAGATTGTTAGGAGTAAACCTAAATAAACGTTCTTTATGAAGCACCGATACACTCGAAATACTAAATTTCGGTCACCCATCCCGTGACTGACAGAGAATCGCAGGACAAATGCTCTAATCACGCCACGACTTTCTCAATAAAACTATAAAGAGAGTATTATATCGTCACACCGTCACTTGTCGATGATATTCCAATAAGTTTACCGATACATTCTCGAGTGTTACAAGTGCTCTCGAAGCTCCTCTGTATCGCTCTACAAATAACGTTTCAAAAGCTTCTTACTATACGTGAGGATCGTCAATGGATACCGACAAATTTAATTTGCAGCGGAAGTGGATAACTCTTTGGATATTTTACTTCGTGTTGGAGGAAAAAAAAATATAAAGTCCTACTTATTTTGGAAGATATAGACGATTAGTGAATGTTCTTTAACTTTTGAGACTTTGTTTGAATATATTTTCAAGATTTTAATGAATAGACCGTAGTTGACTAACCATAGGAAGTAATGAACTCTTCGTCATTTAATCATCGTAATTTGTTTATCACAGGTGTTTTAAATAAAAATAAAAAATGGTTAGATAAATAAACTTAATCAAACTATTGCCTGGTTACCAACCAACACTCTGATAAAGTCTTATCTATATTTTACTAAGTATTTTGTATCTCTTACTAAATTTCCCATGTTGTACCCACTCCAGTTCTCGTTGGGAACACTACACTCGAAGTTGTTGACCACTACGTTTTACCTTGGACAGACAATCCAGTAAGGTAAGTCCAACTTTGAGAAAAAGATCTCCCGTCGAATCTAACTCGGATGGGCAGCATTCGGGAAGCTCCGTAAAATCTTCGCGTCCAACTTACCGCAGTGTTTCAAGACGAAAGTCTATGACCAGTGTGTGTTGTCAGTGATGACTTACTATAGTGAAACGTGGTCGCTATGGGTCTGATAAGAAAGTTCAAGGTCACCCAGCGTGCAATGAAGAGGTCTATGCTCGGCGTTTCCCTGCGTGATCGAACCAGAAATGAGGAGACCGTAGGAGCACTAAAGTAACTGACATCGCTCGAAGGATTGCTCAGCTGAAGTGGCAGTGGGCGGGACACATAGCGAGAAGAACCGATGGCCGTTGGGGCGGAAAGGTCCTGGAATGGCGACCGCGCACAGGACGACGCTCCGTGGGTAGGCCCCCGACAAGGTGGACCGACGACCTGGTAAAGGTCGCGGGAAACCGCTGGATGCGGACAGCGCAGGACCGATCGTTGTGGAGATCCTTGGGGGAATGCCTATACCCAGCAGTGGGTGTTATGTGGCTGAGACAACGACGACGACGACTAACTTTACTACATCCAAACAATTATCTGCTGTTCCACAACTTGTTTGTACTAAAGATAATTTTAAGTCATAGTTAATATCACAGTTTGATGTATCCAAATCAATAGCATACCTATATCTATCAAATATTTACAAGCGGCAATCTCGTAGTAAACGCTTAGAAAGCCTCTATTCATGGTAGAAAATCTAATCGGTAGGGGAATTGGGAAATATTGCTTCTCTAGCGGCACGCTTCTGGCATTCAAATGGTAATAGCGGGAAAATGCGACCGATATTTCTCGGGAATTTTCACTTTCCTTTAATGGTGGATGGATGCGATGGTGTTTAATGATTGGAGAAAATGTTATTTTAGTATTTTATTTGTTTTGGATGGGAGAGATTTTTCAAGATAAGGTTGATGAAGTGCTTGTAAACGATACGCAAAAACTCTGAAACCGAAAACATTAAACACGAAGGTTCCGTTCAGGATATTCCGGTTTTATTGCGTTGCCGGTAACATCGCGCTGCAATTCTCATTTTTTATCGTTTTGAAACAATTGATCAGAATGTGATGAAACTTTGGTAGGGTGTAAAACCTATATATTTCTTTATACTTTACGTGGCATTGCAACGCATGCCGGGTGCAGGTAGTGAAATATAAAATTTGATTCAATAAGAGTCGAGGTACAAGTATGCCTACTACTCGTACTAAATTGATAAGATTTTGTTGAAGTATTTTGACTGCATCAAGGGACGACTTTTAGTATTTTAAACCATTTGCGTGTTTCCGAATTACCGACATAAATGTTTGATAGTAAACGACCCTAATAGTTATAGCTTTTCAGGTGAAATTTTGTTATTTTCATTCAGACTTCATCTGTAATACGACGGCATAAATGTTTTTTTATTAATTACTTTTAACCGCCTTTGTAGTCTAGTGGTTCAACCACCGGTATCAGACCCAGGGATCCCGGGTTCAATTCCCAGCGGGGGTACATATTATATTCGGTTTGGTTGATGGTAGGACTTGTTGTAAACCCGACTGGCTAGCTACCACCATATTATCTAAGCCTGACGCCATAACAACAATGTTTTCAGCATAGTTGTGTTCCGGCATTCGAGATAAGATAGCCAGTTCCTCAGTGACTGAGGACTCCGGGAGAGCCTCGCGTCCATCTTCAGCCTTATCAATACTTAACAACAGGTATGATGAAGGCTAAGAGTCAGTCTCACCGTAGTTCATAAAAAAAAACTTAACTCCTATTTCAAATTATCGAAAAATTCTAATGGATATTAGTTAAGCAAAAGCCATGACAGAGAGACCAATAAATAACATATGGCCCAGTTTGAATACAATTCGAGTTCTAGGGATTAATAAATACATTATGTTATTATGTTACAGTATTCCGACGGAAACAACTTATCATTGAGACATGAAACAAATATAATATGTCAGTAGGGTGAGCACGCAAAACTATCGAAATGGTATCGAGTAAGTATCGAGCACGTAATGTCAAAAAATGTTAGGAAAATGTAGTTCCGTTTACGACCGATCAATATCTAATACATTTTTTTTACTTTGCTTCCTCGATACTTACTCGAAAGTTTTCGTGCTAGGCCTACAGAATAAGCATAAGAATATTACTATAGTTTCCTGTAACATAAATTAACTGTTGGAATACTGGAAATTGGTCAAATCTAAGGATTGCTTTGGAAATCGTACTTGCAGGGTAATAATAAATATGATTGAACCATTTAACAAATAATGCTGAGTCAAAGGTTATTTGAAACAGATTATATCTCAACTAATTTTTTTGTATAAATGTAGAAAATTACAAACTTGTGAGCTATGTAAAAAGAAAAAATATGGTCAAATTGTATGGCTATATTAAGAAGCGTTCTTTCGTATTGGAGCCCAAGATACGCTTTGGTTCACTGAGCCAGCTAAGTAAGTAGGTAAGTATACATTTATGGCCTTAATCCTAAGGTTAAAAACTCATACCTGACTAAGGCTATCGCCGAGGCTGCCGTCATCCACTGGCCTGAACAGCTGGTCCTTCATCATGTCCCGTGGCCTCCGCCGTTCGGTGGCCTCCCGCATGGCTTGGCTCTGCAGCCTCTCGAAGAACTCCCTGGCCTTTAGTGGGGGCGGCTCGTCGTCTGGCGGCGGGGGAGGCGGCGGAGGCAGCCGCGTTCGAGGGGAGCTGGTAATAAATTGTCAGTCAGAGGTCATTTGGAGCAATAGTTGATATGGCACAAAAGTTGTAGGATAACTCTAAGTCAAGGTACACAAGTTCAAAGATTGACCATTTTCATACATTGCTTAATTTATAAAAATTAAAAGTATTTATAAATATTGCTAAAACTAATGATCGGAAGACATTGCGAGACAAAACGATTTAGTAGTCCATTATTTTTAGACGTAAGTAATTTTTATTTGCTGCAAGAGTATTGTTAGACGTGTTATTAAATGCTTCAGATCAAGTTCCTTTAGACTTTCAAAAATCCATAAATGTATGAAAATTACGAACCTTTGAACTTGTGCACCTTGATTTTGAGTTATCCTACAACTTTTGTGCCATATCAACTATTGCTACAGAATACTTAATAGTACAAGTACTATTCTCCAAACGACAAATTCTAACCATATGTAGCGATTTTGTTTGTTGGCCGGCACTTTCAGAAAAAGTCCAAAAATTTATGGAGCCTGAATAATCTCCTATAATCTTAATATACCTACATTATTTTCATAAAATCATCCGCATGATACTCACTGCTGGATAGGTGTAAGCCTCCCCCAAAGATCTCCACGACGACGATCGGTTCTGCACTGCCTGCATCCAGCGACTTCCCGCATCTTCAATAGATCATCAGTCTACCATGTCAGGGCCTAACCGCGGCGCGTCCTCGGGATTAATAATCTTATATTGTGTTTGTTGATGGCCATTTCCCTTTATTTCTTACTCCAGCTGTAGGAAATCCCAAAGGTTGTCTGGAAGAGGCAACTAGTCTCATGTCGCCCTGACGGGATTCGAACCCGCATCCTTGGGAATCCAGCCCAATGCTAACCAATTATGCTACAGAAAAGAAGACACGTCGATTTTTTCTAGTATATTCACCTTACTACGGTGTTGGCCACCGTCGCTTCATCAATGAGAGAAATATCCTCGCATTCGAAAGAAACATTTATACAAATGTTTGACTATCGATTAAGATGAAATAGCCATCTAATTATAACTTTTTTAAATTAAATTAATTAATTAAATAAAAAAAAATAAAAAAAAATAAAAAAATATTTATTATACATTTTAAATAAATCTACAATTTTGGTGCTGGAGTCCCCTTTTAGACATATAAATGCCTGTATTAGGGAACAACGCTCCTTCTTAGTATTCAACTTAGCTTAACTTAAAGTGCATGATATATTATATTTCATTAAGAACTAAAGAACTAAACATTTATTACATATACAATGAGGAGAAGATTTAAGAATAAAATAAAAAGGTAAGTGTGTTTGTGTATGTGTATGTGTGTGTGTGTGTGTTTGTGTGTGCGCGCGTTTGTGTGTGTGTATGTGAGTGACTGTGTGTGTATGTTATCTAATTAAATTAAAAATCGTTTATTTGCCTCAAAAACATAGAAATGTTGATATATTACATATTTGAAAATTTTAAGTGCATGTAAGTATCTACTTAAATTTTAAGACAAAAGGGTATATGATTCACTACATTAAATATTTATGTTGTGTCCTCATAGTCCTCATATTTTTATGTGATATGTGATTTTGATGTAAGTTGTGATGTAATTTCTGTAATGTATGTTTTATCTATCCTAATACATATACTGATAGTAGACTAAATTATAAATTATCGAATTAATACTGATTGCGCTGTACGCAGATCTTTCATTTTTTTCAATGTTTATAGAAGGACTAGACTTCATTTGAAAATTATCATGTCCTACTGAACCCTTAAAGTGATTGTAAAAATTTGCAGTTACCTGCGTATGAGCGACCGCTCGTCATCTTCGGTGGACCGCTCATCATGCTCAGAGTCGGAACTGCGACTGTCGCGCCGCCTCACGCCCTGCAGGTGCGGTTCGAGGAAGCTCGCATTTCTGCAAACAAAGTTCCAATATTAGCTTATTTTTATATAAGTTCTTCTAAAAGCAAGCGTAGGACTGGAGCAGCATTTCCATTTTTTTTGGTACAAACCACCGAAGTGACCTAAGAATTACCAGCAGATGAGCAATGTTAAAGTAACTGAGATCGCGCTACACGCTGTATATAGATCAGGAGACGTATTTTTGAATCATTCGAATTTCTCATGCGAGTTAAATTTGAATTTGAATTGAAATTCACCGGCTTCCATTTTGTCGCATTTTTTTATCACTCGAATACGGTGTTGCCGTTTTCTTAAACTCCCTTGTCTTTTTTTTTAAGTTTTGGCTTCTTCCGTTTTCCACGGAAATTCCGCCAACGTCCCGTTGTGTTATTTGATTTTACGCAGAATATTTAAAACCCGGAAACTAACTCTCCATAGATTGTCAAAAACCGATACTGAATTGGACTCAAGTTTAAACTGTCAAACTATCCGTCATGTCAATGTCAATTTGAAAAATGACATTACGTGCTAAACGTCAAACTTTCTATCGCTGGAATCGAAACAAGGGTCGGGACTACTCGTTGCAGATTCGAATGCGAATCGGAATTTCAAAAATAAGATTTTTAGCATTCGCATGCGAATCTTGCAATTCTGTTTGCGAATTGTAATTCGAATTATTCAAAAATACGTCTCTTGTCCTTTAATCAACATTATTTATTGCGTTGAAAGTTGGTAGTGTATGACTGTTGGACTAAATAATAGAGTTACAAGTGTTTACTCGACGTTATCAAATATTGTTAGATGTTAAAAAAAATTTTAGTTGAATTTGAACTAAAAATTTTGGCCGAGTTGAATTTTTCCAATATTTTTATATTGAAAATTTATCATAAGTATAAAAATAGCATTGAAAAAGGCAAAAATTCAAAAATCATAAAAAATATAATTTCTTTTAAAATAAAACTAAAAAAATAAATCAGTCCATTCCGTAGCCACTTGTCACCACCATAATCGCTTCACTCCTGTCAGCCATTTAACTGATGCCATGTGTAGCTTTAATTAAGTTTCAATTTATCGTCACCGCGCAGTTTATGGCCCCATCTCGATTATATCCGTCGAGTGGCGACTACCAGCATTAAGCCGGCTTCCAGCGTTGCACATGGGCCCAACAGTGTAGGGTGACAAGTTTCCGTTTGTAGTTTTTTATGGTATCACGGTTTCCACATCGATCTAAACGCAGGATTCGAGATTGGAATATTAAAATGTCGATGTTTCAGAAATAAACAGTGGAACATCAAATTACCAAATGCACAACTTAGGTAGGTCCACTTGCAGGAAAATTGGCTATATCTCTGCTCTGTAAAAGTAAAAGTCTGCTCCGTATTTGTTTTTACTAAGGTCTGTCAAAGGTAACAAGCCAGGAATAAGGTAAATATTAAAACCAAATTCCGGAACGTATAGACAACTGTATTTAAAACAATAATATACTTAAGTTTCTCCAAAGGTAAACCTCTACCGCGAGGCAAAAATGCACAGCGCCATCTATTGATGCCTTAACCAACTAAATCTAACATAAACAAAGTATTGAAATTGGACATGCCGCCCACCAAGGACGGATAGTCCTAAAAATAAACTCAAATAGAAACTTTATAATCAAAACTTAACATGCCATCACACAGGTTATAAAAATAAAATAAAATTAAGCTCACAAAAAATCTAGTGGACTGTAACATATAAAAATATTACTAAAAAATGTAAAAAAAAACAAAATTTACAGAATTTTTATTTACTATTCATAGTCAGCGAACAAAGTTTAGATGCTGCTCTCTGAATTCGGGAATTCTTATATTGCAAGGTAACTACTCGTGTCACGTTATCCTTTCCAGGGTGAAGCTGAATTACTCTACCGTAGAGCCATTTAGGAGGAGGCAAGTTGTCCTCCTTCACGAGAACGACGTCACCTATCTTCACTTCAGGGACCTTGTGTTTCCATTTATACCTCTGGAAGAGAGTTGTTAAATATTCTTGAGACCACCTCTTCCAAAAATCCTGAACCATTCTTTGAGTGATCTGCCAGCGACGCAAGGTATGAGTTTTATTACCACAAAAGTTGTAATCTGGAGCTATTACTAAAGGCTCGCCTATTAAAAAGTGTCCTGGCGTAAGAGGGACCGGATCATCAGGATCTTCACTTGTCTGCGTTAACGGCCGCGAATTAAGGCATGCTTCAACTTGCATTAACACTGTAGCTAGCTCTTCGTAAGTGAGTGTTGACTCTCCAATCACTCTACGCAGATGGTGTTTGGTACTTTTTATCCCCGCTTCCCAAAGTCCGCCAAAATTCGGGGCGTAAGGGGGGATAAAATGCCATTCAGTCCCATTATTTGCTAAAGCTTCTGCAACCTGACTCGGGAAGGTTGAACGTTCACTAGCGAATAAAACCTTTAACTCTTTTGACGCTCCTACGAAATTAGACCCATTGTCGCTCCAAAGATGAGCGCAACGTCCACGTCTTGCTACAAATCGCTTGAAGGCCGAAATAAATCCTTCAGATGTTAAATCCGATACTGCCTCTATGTGAACAGCCTTTGTAACCATGCATACAAAAAGGCAAATGTAGCCTTTATATGACCTATGACCTCTGCCTTTGGATACTCTAATATTAATTGGACCGGCATAATCTACACCTGATTCAAAAAATGGTTTTTGAGGCGTAACTCGACAATCTGGCAACTCTCCCATCAATTGAGTTTTTGTCTTAGCCGCATTGCGAAAGCATGGATGGCAGCCATGAATGTGCCTTCGGACTCTATTTTTTAAATTGATTATCCAATACTTGGAGCGTACATAATTACAGGTTAACTGCTGACCACCGTGCATGGTTTTCTCGTGAGCATCTTTTATTATAAGATCAGCAATATGAGAATCACCGAAAATTAAAATAGGATGCTTACTGTTATACGGTAAGTTAGAATTTTTGAGGCGACCGCCTACTCTAAGTATGTCATTTTGGTCTATGAATGGATTAAGAGGGGACAGTTTGTTTTTTCCACTCAGGTTCTGGTTATTGGAGAGTTTTGTTATTTCTTCCTGAAAACAGTTGCGTTGATGAAGTCGTATACAACACAAAGTGGCCTCTGTATATTCAGACACAGTCAGATAAGAAGGAAATTTACTTTTTAAAACTACCTTTTGGAAATATCGCCTACAGTATGCAACTACACGAATTAACTTTCTTAGAGACGAATATTGAGAATTAATATCAAAGTTTTCACTGTCTCTTTGTGTTACATTATGAGCCTTAATTAATTTAATTTCTAAATCTATTTTGTTATAAATAGACCGAGGTTTTTCATATACCACGCAATCAGTTTTCAACCAAGATGGACCATTTTTCCAAAGAAGGTTATTCAATAATTCGAGACGCACAGTCTGCGGGGTTTTCCTTTGATTTTACATAGGACCATTGTGGCGCATCCAACATACCAAGAATTAAGGACACCCGATTAGCGACGAAGGTTTTCCACCGACTTGGATGATCACTGAGCCAAGCCAAGACGACCGTGGAGTCCGTCCAAGCATGTAAGTCCAAATCGGACTTACATGCTTGGACGGACTCCACGGATATATAAAACTTTTGCGACTTCAACAAGCAGCTTGGTGACCAGAACAGCTCCACAAAGTTCCAGTCGAGGGATCGTCACTTGCTTGACTGGGGCGACTTTTGTCTTGGCTGTCACTTGGTGAGTGTTAATGTCTCCATCTTTAGATATGCATCTTATATACACAACCGCTGCATAAGCAAAGTTAGACGCATCACTGAAGCCATGTAACTCGACCTTTACATCGGTAAGTCTCTTATGCACCCAACGTGGTATATGAAATTTCTCCAACTCTATCAATTGCTTTCGATATAGCTCCCATTCTTGTAAAAGCGTTTCTGGCAACTTATCATCCCAATCAAGGCCAGTGATCCAAAGCTTCTGGATAAATATTTTTGCCGTTACTATACATGGAGATATCCAGCCTAATGGGTCGTACAACCGACATATTTCTGCGATAACTGTTCGCTTTGTATCCGGGGTGGTTGAATTTAAAGCTAAGTTAACACTATACGCGAATTCATCTGTACGACGGTTCCAAATGAGCCCTACCACCTTGGTGATGTCATTTTCATTAAATTCCCTTTTTGCTTCCGAGTTATCTTCCAATGAGTCCAATAAACCCGTTCTATTGCTCGACCACTTCTGCAATGTGAATCCCCCCTTTGACAGTAAGTCATTCATTTCTCTGTAGATCTTGACAGCTTCTTCTTCAGTTTCACAGCCGGTCATCAAGTCGTCCATATAGAAGTCTGTTTTGGCTCTAGAAGCAGCCAGATGGTAATCATGTCCTTCATCTATAGCAACTTGCTGTAAAACTTTTACTGCCAGGTATGGCGCGCAGGATGTTCCGAAAGTTACGGTTAAGAGTCTGTAGCTATCGATTTCTAACTTAGTGTCCCATCTCCAAACTATTCTCTGGTAATCTACGTGCTTATCCGCAACCCTCACTTGCCGATACATTTTTACAATGTCAGCTATTAGGCATATTGGATGTAAACGCCATCTCATTATTATGTGTCGCAATTCTGGCTGAAGTTTGGGGCCAACCATTAAGGTATCATTTAACGACAATCCGTTTGCACTTCTATCAGACGCATTAAAAACTACTCTAGTTTTTGTAGTACTTTTATCCATCCGAATAACAGCATGATGTGGCAACCATACTTCACCGTTACCTTGACTTGTTTCGTCACTTACCTTTTCCATATGCTTTAATTGCAAATATTCATTTAGCACTTGACTGTAATTTTGCTTGGACTCGTCATTTTTTGCCAACCGTCTTTCAAGACTTATGAGACGTTTTACTGCGATGCTTCGCGTGTCACCGTAATCTCTAGTTATATTGTGATTAAAAGGTAACTCTACAATATAGCGTCCGCGGGCATCTCTACAAGTCGTTGCATGAAAATGATCTTCGCAAGCCTGCTCTTCTGGTGTAAGTATTCCGTTTATAATAGCATTAGGTTCGGATTCAAGCTCCCAAAACTTCTTTAGCATTTCATTCTCTTCTGCCTCCATAATATGTAAATTTAAAATCACGTTGTGATAGCCTTGAACTTCAGCTTCATCATAGCCATTGACTTGACCCGACAGTACCCATCCAAGGTAAGTATCCTGTGCAATCGTAGAACCCGAAGGACTTTTAATTAAGCCCTCTTTCAGGATCTTACAGTAGACCTCGGAACCCAGTAAAATGTCTATTTTATTAGGCGAATTGTACTGAGGATCCGCCAGCTGCAAGTGACCTAATTCGGTCCAATTGGGTAAAATGAATTTCTTTTCTGGCAACATAGAGGTAACGGTATTCAATACATGTGCCGTTACTTGCAATTTAAAGGACGGATCGTAGAGCGACTGAATATCTACCATAACCACATATTTTGAGGTTAAGTCACTCTTCTTTCCACCTAAACCTGTAATGTTGCTTTTCGCTGCGATCTTTTTCAGCCGCAGTAGCTGTACGGCTGCTTCAGATATGAAAGACGCTTGCGACCCTTGGTCTAGCAAGGCTCTCAATATCTGAGGATGACCATTTCGTGACTCAGCTTTTAATAAAGCTGTGGCTAATAAGGTTTGATTCAATACCTTTCCTGTCAATAAATGGTTCATAATATTAGTGGTCTCACTCGTCATCGAAGACGTTTCCGGTAGGTCTGTCTCATTCTCTGGCGTTTCAGTTGCTAAAGCCACAGTAATATCACTAGGTTTCCCGTGAAGTAAAGTATGATGCTTACCTTTGCATATACGACACTTGGTAATAACGCGACAAGTTTTTCCCGAATGATTTTTGCCTAAACAATTAAAGCAAAGATTGAGCGATTTTACTATGTCATAACGGCTAGCTACATCTTCCTGGGAAAATTTACTACAGGAATACAATTTATGATTCTCGTCGCAGTGAGGACAGGTGACGTCGGCGGTAACGTGCATAACTTTTGTATTAGTAGTAGGAATATTGGACTTAGTTGGTCTTATCTTATTAGGTTCTACAAATTCTAATGCTCTGAACCTGGACTCTATAAAATCTTTAAACTGGGTAAAAGAAGGTAAATCATCACACGAGTAGTTAACATGCAACTCCCATTGTTTTCGCGTTTCAGCATCTAACTTTGAACTTACATGTAAATAATTATAATATCCCAATTATTCACGTCTACGCCTAAATTTGATAATTCGTGAATGCAGTCAGATGTTGTATCGAGAAGTTCTTTTAAGGCTTGAGAGGATTCATAATTCATAGAGCGTTGGTTAAACAATCGTTTCAGTATACAATTAGATACATAGCGTTTATTATTATATCTACTTTGAAGCAACTCCCAACATTTACTAAAGTTTGTCTGTGTAATTGGGATATGTTTAATCAATTGTTCTGCTTCGCCTTTTACTTGTGTTTTTAAATAATGCAGACGCTGAACGTCATCGAGTGAAGAGTTGTTAATGATTAAAGAACCGAATAAATCTCTGAAAGATGGCCACTCGGCGTATTTACCGGTGAAAATGGGTAAAGTTATCTTAGGAAGTCTAACAACAGACTCATTTTTAGCATAAGACGAATCAGAATCATTAACTTTAGATGACTTAAACTTGTTTAACATAGTACTTAACTCTGCCTTATAAACTAAATAAAGTTCATAACCGTTTTCAAAAACATCCGTTTTCACATAAGTGCTTGTTTGCAGAGCCTCGAACGCATAAGAAGAAACTATCCTTTCATGTTTACTGCAAAAGTTCTTGATTAAGTTCTCTACACCTTCTAATCTTGCCGTAATATATGACTCAGTTAGCCTCTCTTTCGGTGACTTTTTAAAATTAGATCTTCCCTTTTCTATTTGTTTATATAGATCTTCCATTACTCTTATATCAGCATCCATATTGAGTTATTTCAACAAAATCTTCTATTCAGTAATAATCAAAAAAATTTACTAAGTCCCAATTCGTCTAAATTCTTCTAAGTGTTTAGAACCACAAACACATCGCTATAAAATCGGGCATCCCGTCTCGTCGTTTTTCACGAAATTATTCTAAGTCCCTTGTTGCGTGTATAATACGCAACCGTGGTATTTTCACTCTCGAGACTGGAGTGGGGGTGTGTCTGGTGGTCTATTCGCAGGACTGGGCTCAGGCCCTGTGTTGGATTCACCATCAACGACGCCAAGAACAGACCACGGGATACACCGTCGCCCCGGACACGATAGTGTTTTGTTTACCATTCTTTTGTGGCACTGATTTTAGTGTTACTAACCGTAGGTTCCTTGCGCACCGAGCTATTTCATTGCAGAATCATTCATTACACGTATTTACTAAAGTTTTAGCATTCATTCCGTAATATTTTGTTGTTTTCAATATTTTCACAATAACAACTACGTGTTATTGTTTTGAGTGACTTTGACATTGACAGCGAATGACATGACATCTGACGTTTTACGTTTCGTAACAGGCAATAACTTAATGTTATAAATCACAACTTGCTGTCTTTGTGAAAGTTACTCATTGCATATTTATTGCTATTGTCTAATGTTTTTTAATATTGTAATGGTTTAATTTACTTTCAGTATGTCTTTTGTATTTATTAAAATACATTTCAATTAGTTGTAGAATAAAAAATCTAAAATTCTTTTTGTGGAAAATTCTGGAACAATATATCATTGTCTTTGGTTCGGCTCGTCTATGGTCGCCGGTGACGGTGACTTGCCTTTCTTTTCGATCCTCGGTGTCGGTCGATACGACATATAATATTGGAAGCAGAAAATTTATATTGGGATCGTCCGATCCGTTGTTGGAGATGAGGTGGTGATTGTCCAAGATATGGCCAAGTGCCAATATATTTTTATGTAAATTCAAGAATTTTAATTGGAGCGGCAGGTGAGTTTTTCATACCGTTTCGTCTTTGTTGGAGTCCCACGCTTCATGGTGGAACTTCTTGAGAATTATCGTGTGCTCTCTTATTTTGTTTCAGAGAGCCGCTCCTTTGTTTTAAGCCAGAAATTAAGTTATTTTATTTGCATTTCTGACAACTTTCCCCGGGCTGATGCACATGTCCCCCTGATGCAGTGTGTCTCGTCTCAGGCCACAGAATGTAGAAGTGTTCTCCTCTGAGGCATGGGAGAGTGAGTGCACCAACACCTTGGAGGATGGCTGCGTAAGCTAACAACGAACTCCGTATGTTTTTGTGTACTTTTTGTTTGAGAATTTCATCGACATGTAAAACAGTTGTATTAATGTAATTTTAATATAGAAGTAACTTAGGATTGTACATTTAGCTTCAGAATAGATTCATGGAAGGACGCTTCCACTGATTCTTGTTTCCACAGGTCATGACCAAATAATTTACCATGTGTTTTTGAGTACCCACATGTAACTTTTATTCTTTAACTTTTAATGAGTTTTATTAACAGTGCCCATGTTTTCTGCTAATAATGTTTAGAAAGAATTGTTTGTAATTTTAAATAATGACAGTGGTTTTAAATCAATATACATAGAATTTTTGTCAGAAATGTATCACTTTGTTTGATTTATTCCAACACTCCTGTGTTGGTGGCGCCCTCTTTAGAAGTAAGAATTAGAACCTTTTAGTGAACTAATCTCAATATTTTCTTTCCGAGTGTAACAGCCATCAAGGTAGAACCCACGCACACTCCCATGAGTCTCGTGCCCATCTGAGCTAGCTGAGCAGACCGCATCTTGGAGGCAGTGGGTGTTGAATAAACACGGCTGTCCCCAAGTGCGTAACGTAATTGGCGTACCCAACGTGAAGCCCGGTGATGAGACACATTGTTGGAGGGTGACTCCGTCCGTCGTTGTTCATCATTTGGTATCTCAGATATCGAGGTTAGTGTTTGCTTATCTTTGTTTTTTTGTTTGAGAATCTTTCATTGTTAGAAATGGCTTCAGTGAAAATGAATTTTTATCACTTGAGTGATGAATTAAAATATGAACTCTTAGTCAGAGGTCATAAGAATTTGAGAAAAGTGGATGAGATGCGAGCTAAGCTCTCCTCATTAACAAGAACTGGTCGTCTTGCAGTGACTATTAATCCTGCAGATTTAAGGCTGGAATCAGATATAGATAAGCTAGGATAGGAAAATAAGCTGCGCAGTGGGATGGGGGGTGGGAACAAGCTGACTAGGGTGTGAAAGAGGAGTGAGTGAAAGTGAGTGTGCATATTTCAAAATTATTAGTCGACAAATTTTAGGAACTTTGGTATGTTCGATAGATGTAATGTTAGTTTGTTCTTGACCCGTATCTCGCTCCACACTTATTAGTTAGGATTAGTACAGTAGTAGTATATAAACTTTTCAACACTCGTAATGAGTTAACAACGTTTCTCACGTTATGTATTCTAAAACAGTATTGTGAATCAACAAACTGTAAGAAATAGAGAATTTAATTTCAACACTCTTTATAAGAGTTTAATGATGTTTATTAACATCGTGTTTAGAATAAGTGCACTATGGTGTTCACTTACAGAATAGAATATGTTTAAACACACTAAGGATTTAGGGTATTATCCTCACTTAAGTAGGATGCTAGATGCATGCTTAGGAATTTAAGAAATATTTTTAAGGTTTTATTCCTTTATTTTAATAGGATTTAAATAAATTAAAAAAAAAACATTTAATAGAAGAGATAGCTTTATAGTCTTTGGAGACAAGAATATTTGTAAAGAATTCAGAGAACATTCCACTTGGGTCGCTAGTGATCGACAGCCACTAGGATCATTAAAATGGTGTATGCTGTTGGTGTTGTTGTTTAGTTGTTGTTGTACATTGTTGACTTTTTGTCTTGTTTCAGCGAATAGGCCTTTGTTTCACACGCCCGTCTTCGCTCTTGTGAGGGGGGTATGTTGCGTGTATAATACGCAACCGTGGTATTTTCACTCTCGAGACTGGAGTGGGGGTGTGTCTGGTGGTCTATTCGCAGGACTGGGCTCAGGCCCTGTGTTGGATTCACCATCAACGACGCCAAGAACAGACCACGGGATACACCGTCGCCCCGGACACGATAGTGTTTTGTTTACCATTCTTTTGTGGCACTGATTTTAGTGTTACTAACCGTAGGTTCCTTGCGCACCGAGCTATTTCATTGCAGAATCATTCATTACACGTATTTACTAAAGTTTTAGCATTCATTCCGTAATATTTTGTTGTTTTCAATATTTTCACAATAACAACTACGTGTTATTGTTTTGAGTGACTTTGACATTGACAGCGAATGACATGACATCTGACGTTTTACGTTTCGTAACAGGCAATAACTTAATGTTATAAATCACAACTTGCTGTCTTTGTGAAAGTTACTCATTGCATATTTATTGCTATTGTCTAATGTTTTTTAATATTGTAATGGTTTAATTTACTTTCAGTATGTCTTTTGTATTTATTAAAATACATTTCAATTAGTTGTAGAATAAAAAATCTAAAATTCTTTTTGTGGAAAATTCTGGAACAATATATCATTGTCTTTGGTTCGGCTCGTCTATGGTCGCCGGTGACGGTGACTTGCCTTTCTTTTCGATCCTCGGTGTCGGTCGATACGACATATAATATTGGAAGCAGAAAATTTATATTGGGATCGTCCGATCCGTTGTTGGAGATGAGGTGGTGATTGTCCAAGATATGGCCAAGTGCCAATATATTTTTATGTAAATTCAAGAATTTTAATTGGAGCGGCAGGTGAGTTTTTCATACCGTTTCGTCTTTGTTGGAGTCCCACGCTTCATGGTGGAACTTCTTGAGAATTATCGTGTGCTCTCTTATTTTGTTTCAGAGAGCCGCTCCTTTGTTTTAAGCCAGAAATTAAGTTATTTTATTTGCATTTCTGACAACTTTCCCCGGGCTGATGCACATGTCCCCCTGATGCAGTGTGTCTCGTCTCAGGCCACAGAATGTAGAAGTGTTCTCCTCTGAGGCATGGGAGAGTGAGTGCACCAACACCTTGGAGGATGGCTGCGTAAGCTAACAACGAACTCCGTATGTTTTTGTGTACTTTTTGTTTGAGAATTTCATCGACATGTAAAACAGTTGTATTAATGTAATTTTAATATAGAAGTAACTTAGGATTGTACATTTAGCTTCAGAATAGATTCATGGAAGGACGCTTCCACTGATTCTTGTTTCCACAGGTCATGACCAAATAATTTACCATGTGTTTTTGAGTACCCACATGTAACTTTTATTCTTTAACTTTTAATGAGTTTTATTAACAGTGCCCATGTTTTCTGCTAATAATGTTTAGAAAGAATTGTTTGTAATTTTAAATAATGACAGTGGTTTTAAATCAATATACATAGAATTTTTGTCAGAAATGTATCACTTTGTTTGATTTATTCCAACACTCCTGTGTTGGTGGCGCCCTCTTTAGAAGTAAGAATTAGAACCTTTTAGTGAACTAATCTCAATATTTTCTTTCCGAGTGTAACAGCCATCAAGGTAGAACCCACGCACACTCCCATGAGTCTCGTGCCCATCTGAGCTAGCTGAGCAGACCGCATCTTGGAGGCAGTGGGTGTTGAATAAACACGGCTGTCCCCAAGTGCGTAACACCCTGATCCTATGCACCAAAATATTCTAAGTCCAAACTGTTGCACTCACTCAACTCACTTAATTATTTCCCCAAGTCTTTTGACACTAGCTTATAAGGACGAAAATTGTACTCACAGTTTTAGCTTGCACTTTACCACTATTAACAACTTCCCGTCCTCAATCAGTGTACGATGAACTCCACTAGGTGGCGCTTTTGTGCTTCAAATATTCCCAGTTGACACGGGGCTCGTAGGAAGAATCCGACACAGCAACATACACTAACACTGTTTTGCTTCTGTACTTCAGCAAACTCTTCATACAAAAAATATATTCTAGCATTAGTATGGTTATTTCTTCAAAAAACGCTCCGACTCGTAAGGACCTTGTCAAAGGTAACAAGCCAGGAATAAGGTAAATATTAAAACCAAGTTCCGGAACGTATAGACAACTGTATTTAAAACAATAATATACTTAAGTTTCTCCAAAGGTAAACCTCTACCGCGAGGCAAAAATGCACAGCGCCATCTATTGATGCCTTAACCAACTAAATCTAACATAAACAAAGTATTGAAATTGGACAGGTCCACTTTAACAAAATTTGTTAAATCTCAATTTAATTAAATCTAGATTTAACCCATACGAAAGTGTCAAAATATTAAATCTAGATTTAAATATTTGACATTTTTGTAGGGCTAAATCTAGATTTAACAAAATTGAGATTTAACAAATTTTGCTGCAAGTGGACCTTAGTAGAAACAAATACGGAGCAGACTTTTGATCTTTACAGTTACTATAGCAGGGTAGATATAACAGTGTTTTCTTCTTTATCGTTGAAAATCTGTAAGTCTAAATAAAATTTTGTTTACAAAGAGAAGTATTATAAATCTGTTTCTTCGCCATCGTCCGATTTCAATTCAATTCAATTCAATATCATTTATTCAGTCTAGGCTGTTAGCACTTATAACGTCAAAGAAGCTACGCTATCTGTTCACAAACCCTACGGCGGGAGACCTTGTAACGAGAAGAACCGGCAAGATACTCGTCAAGGGCAATTTTTTTTCTCCCTGTTTTATTTCATACAGAGTCGTCAAATTGAAAATTGACCTTAAACACATGGGTAAGATCAATTTTCATCGCAAAAAAATACTAAAATAAAAGTACATTTTATGGTTATTCTAACCGTAAACAATTTTCAACTCGCAAGGAAGGACCATACATTATAACATTTCTCGCATTACAAGATTACTGTACTGCAAGTTGTGACATACATACGGGCCAATAGCAATTTATTTAAAATGAAAATATTTAAGCTCTAAGCTCAACGTTAAAACAAGCAGACTGAAGTAGACCCATTTCCGCTGGCGGCACCCGTTCACGAGCATGACGCATGAACCAGCCACTCAACCATATTTTAGGGAACGTAACGACTCGCTTCACACGACACCGCCGAAGAAACGTTTGAGTGAGCATGACGTACTTAAGGTACTTATGTTAAAGTGTATAAATATAAAAAATACAATCTATCTTTTATTGAATTTTTTTATTTTTTTATCATATATATCTCATCTAAAACTTAACACACAGGGTAATAATCAATATCCACGAACAGGTGCAACCTTAACAACCGATCATTAGAAAGGAAGGTTTAACACACCAACGCAGCTTCCGTAAAAGCCTGGTCACCCGGCCTCAACTGGGCAGACTAAAGGGACATTAACTAAGATTTATACGGCCAACTCACCACCTACTCGTATTAATTAAAAAGCAACACACGACGCGACACGAGTGCGTCCGACGTACCGAATTGCTTTCGTTCGTGTTGCGAATTAGTCGAAAAACGTTTCGTAGCAGATTTTTTTTCAGTTTCGTTTCAGTATTTTGCGCTGGATTTTCAACGTGTTAAAAGTTTCGGTTATCCTCAGTTGAATTTCTGTGAAGTTGTTTATGATACTTACTGAATCCGACTGTGATATCGAATTTGTAATTTTTTCTAAATGTATTTATTATTTAGCATAATTAAAAGGGTATAAACCCAATTACATAATTATCTTAAACGAAGTACAGAATTTACATTTATTAGTTAAATTCAATTAGTAATACTTTTAGAATTATCATAAAATATATTAATTTCTGGAAAAGTTACCAGGAGTGCGTTTAGTGCTTCATGCATAGTAAATACATTTGTGTTATTTAGTTCGGTTTCTCTCGGTTTTTCTGAACGTTTCGGTTTAGATTCGTTGTTTAGACCGTTCACGTCTCATGCTACGTTGTGCAAAAAATTCAGCCTCACAAAGTACAAAAAAGCCGTATTTTTTTCCTAATTTGATTTGTTGTTTAGTACTAGTTGCAGCCGCGTGGTACCCGTTCGCGTGGTGATACCGGGATAAAAAGCCTATGTTACCGCTTCCGTCCTTTCACCTAACTCTATGCCAAAAATTAAGACGATTGGACTTAGATAGACTTAGATAGGGCGTGAAAAAAGGACAAACAAACACACTTTCGCATTTATAATATTAGTTAGAATTAATTACCGTCATTTCGGTGTTTAACAATAATGCAGTTGTTAAAAGTTAAAACCAATACGTAAGCTGCCCAACCCTTCAAACGTTACCATCCCAAAGGCTTCCGGTTTCGTATTAAAAAGGCCGTAATAACATTGTCGTCCGTTGACGCGACGACAACCAATTTGTTTCCCGTCCGTTGGTATCATATTATTATGCGGCGACCAACATGTCATGATTTATGCGAGAGCTTGTTCCAGACAAGGTTTATTTGTCAGCTGTTTTAAAAACTTTTCTAATACAACTTTTTCACATACACAGTCTAATGCAAGAGCCTAAAGGTAGCACAGAAAAGCTAACATATTTTTTTTTGTTGTACGCATTTGACACTGTCAAATGTGTTTACCGTCATTTCAGTTTCCGCCAACAATGCAGTTGTTAACGGTTATAACCAATACGTGAGCTTCCCAACCCTTCAAACGTCACCATCCCAAAGGCTTCCAGTTTCGTATTAAAAAGGCCGTAATAACCTCGTCGTCCGTTGACGCAACGACAACCAATTTGTTTCCCGTCCGTTGGTATCATATGCGGCGACGAACATGTTATGATTTATGCGAGAGTTTGTTGGAGACAAGGTCTATTTGTTAGTCGGTTTAATAACTTTTTTAGTAAATTTTTTCACCTCTGGGTCTGATGGAAGTGTCTGAAGGTGACCATAGGAACTCTGAAATAAAACTACTCGAGCTCATCGTGTTTTGGCTTGTTTGATTCGTATTGAAAAGCGACTTGAGACAAGTTGCTTTTTTCTAGTTTAATATTTATCACATAAAAATAGCATTGTAAATGCAAAATTAAAAAGTTGTAATATTCATTTTATTTTGTTTCCTAAAATCTGTGATTATAGTTGTCGTTATTAAAATATTTAAGTACTGCAACGTGTTTAAAACTTATTATTTCTAAGAAAAACTAGAACACGGAATCTTTGGCAGTCTAGGCAAGTGTTGTTATGATTGAGCAAGTCAAGGATTTTTTTTCTTACTACGTTAATTATGAAATGCATTTGATGCTTATAGAAAATCAATCGATAATACAACTGTACTTATCATAATAGAAAATATCTTAAAACAAAAAGAAAATAAAATAAACAGTCGTACTTAAGTCTGTACTATAGATTCATAAAAGGCAGTAGCAGTAGTGACACTAGTGTACTCTAATTAAGCGTAAATTAAATAATTAAGTATAAATAGACCAAAAGAATCCTCTTAATTGTTCACAAATGGATCGATAAAAAACTGTTTTATGGGACGCGAGGCAAAGTTTTGCCTTCTAATTGGATGTCTGTTAACCTCAATACTTCGTTCGTACTTTAATTGTCTTTGGACTCAGTTCCAATTAAACTATACTTTTGATCAGGGGACGGTGGATGAGCAGGACACATTCCAAGTTTACTTAATTCAAAAGTACTTAAGTTTAAAGAATGTGACTAATGAGACTTGTTCAGGAAACTTGAAGAAGTCATAAAACCAGTATTTGTGATAATTTTGAAGATAGATTAGGTATAAAGAAAGATGTTCTCTTTGGCTATGCATGCAGTTAGCGTATTTTTACATCGATCAAAGAAGAGTGGGTTATTACGATTCTGATAAATATTTCAAAGGACAAACATTACCGTATTTCTGTGAACTAGACTTTGGAAACGTATGAATCATTTAATACTCACGCAGTTGCTGGAGATTAAATCCCATGTAATTTCATACTAATTCACGCGATTGTTAGCAGTGTCTCACTGACACCCGACATGAACTGCTCTTATTAATGGATTTGTCGTTTATTAGAGGGTCAGTTACTGCACAGTCTTTGATTGGACTAAGTGCGTCGTGTTATGTTTAATTTAGCCTGTCGCATTTTTCATCCGTAAACATTCTCGCTTAGGTCCACTGGCGCCCAACGTGGTGTCACATGTCCAAGTCGTTACGTGTGACGCTGACGATGGTCCATTACCAAGCCGTCATTCAGTAACAGGTGCGGTACCGCGATTAATATTAATACGATACCGCTTAATTTAAGGACGAGAGTTGCATGCGCAGTTTTAGCGGCCGAAGCGTAAATAAATTGTTAGCTATTAAATTTTGTAGTACCCCGATACTTTTAGGACGGATTAATGTGTCCGATGGTTTAGGGTTGTGTGGATATTTCATATAAGTACCTCATACATAATTATGGGAGTTGCATGGGTTTACTTAGGTTATAGTACGTACTCGCGAGCAGGAGGCCGATTCTCGCGCTGAGATATGTCGAATACGACATTTTTTTAGAGCCAAAAATCTGTACTATAAACTCATTGAAAACATTTTTCGACATTATAGGAAAGTCAAAGATCGTTGAAACTAAAGGTTTTTGACAGTCAATATTAGAAATTTCACTTATATTTAAAGAAATTTATGGATAGAAAAATGTCGAATTCGACATTTATCAGCGCGAGAATCTCCCTCCTGATGCTCATGCAGGCATTCTTCGCCGAAGGCGGCTGAGAGAAAGGAGGCGACGACGGTATGATCGCCTCATTCTCTAGGAAATGCCCGCCGTGCCCTGTGGGATGGATTGCGCGGTCTATGCATTTATGGGCCGCGTACTGCAGGTGAGTCCAACATTTCGAATCGCCCCTGCACCTGGGGGCGAGTGATGCGTAAAAGCATTTCTCCTTGTAAAAAAAAGTTATAGTAGGTACTAGTGTTTTCCTACTTTTTGGACTTACACTACACTACTTATATTTGAACTTAAATATTAAATCACAAATAGGTACAGTACAGTTATACACTCGGCAGATTGCTATTATAACAATGGCAATTAATGCAATTTATATGGTAAAAAAAACTAAATTGCATAAGTATTCAAAAGTTTATGTACACGGAAAATCGAAATGAAGATTTATGCATAAAAGGATCAAATTGTCTATTTGCCTCATTCAAAAAAGTCTACCTACAGTTGAAATGAAGAACATCTTTAGATAATTAGTATATGGTGTATACATCTGTGTCACGCAATAATGAACCCTAATGTCCCACATAGCACATTGTTTGTCGTTGGTAGATGTAATGGCGTCTTTTGTTTTCCATCACGCTGCAGGCAGGGGTGACAAAAGAACGCCGTTAATTCAGTTCTCGTAATGACCGCTTTTATTGTCAGGACCACTCTAGTGTTTCGTGAGGTTAAGGAGCTCGCGCTCGACCCGTGATTATAACGATTAAACAACTTTCGCATTGTTCGGTCACAGGATGGGTGACCAAATTTTTTTTGCAGATATCACAGGACTCAGGCCGTGTGGAGGGTCATGGCTCATTCTCTTTATCAATTCGTAAGAAAAATGCTTATAATAATGACAATATGGATGACGGAGTTCCTAAAGTATTTGTTAGTATAGTTAACATCCAGAGTTCACTGTTTGACCAAGAGAATTACGCTAGTAATAGCAGCGGATTCCGTATTGGAAATGTAAAGACAGACGTGTTTGTTGACTGCACATATTTCAATAATGTTTGCTTGAAAATAATTTATTTTCGATACGAGATCACAGTATGGCTTAATAATATGCAAGATGAAAAACAGCTTGTTCGGAAAATTTTAACTATCTATTTAATAGTAATGTCATTAATACAAACCTAATGAAATTATGTATCTGAAACATAGCTAATAGGTATTCGACGCGGACAACATTTCGGAGACTGGTTATTATAGATAATAAAAGTAATAGTTTTGAATAATATAATAAAGTGGGAATAAAGTTAAATACTATAATAAACGACTTACCTACTCTGAAATTCACTCAGATTTTTTAATGACATGAAACTTTTGGCTATAACTTAGCGAATATAATTTGAATAAATGAAATGAGTTTTACTTTACGTCCGTAATAAAATAACTGACGTCAAATAACGCCTGGCGTCAATTATCGCCTATAGTCTGACAATCCTTTTAAAACTACTTAAAAGTTCACCATTATTACCTATAAGCTAAAGTCTCTAGCCGTAAAGTCAATGCTGGTCGCCGCGAGTACTCCTCTAAGCGCCAGTGGTATCGTTCGTAAGGGGTGGTCTTTATCGCAGTATTTTATAAAAAGTGTGAAAAGCTTTTCTTAAGTACATTTGTAAAAACGGGGTGTTCTAAGTTTGACCGCTATGAGTGTGTGACTGTCTGTCTGTGACAAAGTAACTCTTAAACTGGCGAACGGGCGAAACCAGCCAGGTTTAATAACGCCTAATGTACGTTATTGAATTGTCGGTATTTTAATTTCTTATGAAGGTGGAAAATAAAATTTGTATATTTCTTTCATATGCCATAATTCAAATTGAATTGAATTAATATTAAGGTTCAAAATTAAGAATTCTCTTTTAACAACTTTTTAAATGCTTAATACTACTTTCAAAATATATAAATAATTTTTAAGATAGTATTAGAGACACTGATTCTGTGTCTATATAAGAAAATTTAAGAAACAACTGAATAACATAGCTATTTTATGAAAATACTCATAGGCGGAATAAAGCCGCTATAGTATTATATTGCCAATAGCTCTGATTTTGGAATATTGTAAAAATATTCTACTTAAATAAAATATTGAGAATACTTCGCAACACTGTCATCCTGACGCCAGACTAATGAGATTACGGGTGCCTCAGGCTACAGAGCTTATTCCTACATTCCTCGTCGATGATAGGACGTAGACGACCAGATATCCACAGAACATTATTCTCTGCAGCTACAAAGACAGTTTTCAGTTTTAAACCAGGTCTAGCCTAGGCCACGTTTTGTAGTAAGACCATTTTGTTGAGAATTTCAAATTGTGTCACAACTCAAAAGAAGGAGTTGAATATATGAATGAGGTTAAAAAACCTTCTCAATTAAGAAACCGACCATTAGCCATACACTCACGATAAAACACAAATTATATTAAACAATTTACGCAACCAGGCAGAGATGGTTACAGAGTCGATGACTCAAATTCATTTCAGCAAAGAAGATAGGGCTACATTTGATGCCGTGACAATGGCCCGTACCAATGTACAGATATATCGAAACCCATTTGTGATAATAAATAGTAAAATTGTCGCATTTCTTAGTACGTACTCGTTTATCTTCTTAAAAAGCTAGCCTAGTTTGTTTTTTTGCACTTAGTACTTGACTAACGTAAATCAGTATCAAATATTTAATCTAGGCTGAATAAATACACTTTCCCTAACCTAGAACGCCGTCAGTCTCCCCTGCCTAATGTAATAATAACACCTTGATGCCTTTCAGGCTCGTGTATTGCTTCATAATTGAAAGCTCTTTGATATTTAAGTTCCATCAGAAAGCTTTTGAAGGCGTTGGAGGTTGACTGTTAATATACTTGGAGTTACTGAGAATATTATAAAGGAGCAGAAAATGTTGTAAGGTCTAGTAAAACCAATTCAGATTTTTTTATGTATTATTCAAGACTTCATTCGTGGTTTTTTTTTCTCAAATCTTAACTGAATGAGCTAGTTAGGTATTAAAACTAAGGAAATGAGGAAAACAAAGTAATACACGCAGGAGCAAATATTTAGACTACCGTAAAACTAGGTTAGCCTTATTAAGGTCCAAAGCAAAAAAGTTTTACAAAAACAAATAAATCATCAGTGAAAGTAAGCTTCTGTCTATTCCAATTTGGGCAATGTTTTCAACTCCAGACTTAAAGGATTAATTCAATTAAGAAAATCCAAAACACGGCACAAAAGGGTACGTATTTTGTTACCGCAGTCTCGATCTGCCCAAATAAGTAAGGGAAACCGGGGATCCAGTTAACACTTTCATACCCACCGCCGTTAATCTTTGTGGAGCGTCCTCAAAAGCCGACAAGTTAAAGTACAGTACGGAAAGACACTTGGAAAGTAATAAATTGTGAAGTCTGTGTATTTTGCTTCGCTGATTCTTAAAAGAACCATACTGGAATAAGAGATAAAGGAGTTCTTAAACTGAGAAGGAAGGAAGATCACAATATTGAGATGTACATTATTTAACTTGAAGTATTTATGACGTTTTCTTGTGTTAGAAATAAAACTGTTTTGAAGTGAAAACTTCTTTAGCGACGTTGTGCACATCAGAGTTTTAAATTTTTGGGATGGGTAAAAAATGTTAAAGTCGTGTCAGGACACGTGGCCTGATCGAAAATTCCTAAGACGGAGGGAGAGTAGACCGTCGGCGCGGCATAGGAGAGGAAGTAACATCCCCCTCTCTTTCTACCGAGCGGCGAAAATGTATGCCTGCTCCTGCTGTTTCGTTTAAGCAGTTTTCACTTCTGCCGGCACTCCCGGACTGCAACCCGTTGTATTTTTTATGTTAGTATCTGAAACTAGGCAAATTTTAACTATTTTGGAAAATATTCTAAAAATACAGAGAAACAGCAAATATGAGCTTTGTTATATTATAATATGTAACATGATTTAAAATAGGTTCAGTTTTTCATTCCCTCCATCTCGTCAGAATAGTTGAAATGCCACTTTCGACGGATGTCAGCTCGCTGACAGACAGCTCAAAGGGTAATTTTCTTCAAAGAAGCCTTCATTTACTTTCTACGAGAATATAAGATGACAGGTTATTGATATTTTCCTGGCGTATGATTGTTTTAAAGTACATGGTAGCAAATAACAGAAAATTATTATCCAAGAAAGTTACACAGATGCAATAGATGATTGTAAATAGATAACGATACCCATTATGTAACAATTATAAGCTATATATTGAAACACGATGAAGAACTTTAATGTAATTAACACATTCATAACGAAAAAGACTCTGTGTTCTGTGATGACAACCAATCCAACAAAAACAAAAGTGATAGGAAAAACACAAAGAGTCCAAAAATCAAAACAAAGAACATCTGTCATCGCATCAAAGCACCCTACACATTTGTAAAAGCAAATCTTGAACAATGGCATACATATTAATAAGATTAAACTCCTAATTTGAATAACACGAGATGCATCCGGCAACACAAATTGATTTTTTTCCTAGCTGATAAAGCGGATAATTATGCAAAAGTAAGTCGTGCTAGGAGATTCTTAATCCTCGGGATTAGAGAGATGAGGGTCGATCAAAGGGAGCTAGAACATCCCTTCTTGGTTAATATATAATGAGGAGGAGGCATTACTCGTGTTTACATTAATTTACTGGAATATATGTTTCTGGATAGCCTTCTCAGGCAGAATTCGAAGCAAATAATTGAGATACGTACATCTTATGCTTTGGTGCGCACTGTTCATTGAACTAAAACAACTTTTACGGATATCAAACGCGCTATATTGTACGAACTAAGTTGTAATTGTCCGTATTTTTAGGTTTTAGGACGTTTCGGCACATTTTCAGCTGCCGTGGTCACGGGATGACTGGCTACTTATAAATCTACCCTCGAAAAGTTAATTCATTTTTTCGTTCGGATACGGTTAGACATTTAAAAACCTAAAAACACGGACAATTACAACTTAATTCGAAAAATATAGCGCGTTTGATATCCGTAAAAGTTGTTTTATTTCAAATAATTAAATTTTTGTTAAATAAGGTAGTACGGTATGTAGGTACTCCGTTCTGTGGCATTAGTTAAAATGGCTTAGTCTTAACTTGAATGTTAAATATTGTTACAGTATTTTATTTTTCTCTCTCTAATTAAGTGATTGAAGGTAATTAATCAGATGAATCAGGTTTAATAAAGCAACTTTTTAATCCATAATTCTTGTTCTTATTAGGTTTACAAGATCTACTATTATGTCCGTACTTAAACAGAATATTGACCCATTAAATGTTCAGGCAAAACGTCGTCAGCAGAAGCTGCATGAGGTATTTCTTTATCCAAATATCAATGGCTTATTCCAGTCGAGCTCACAAACTTTAAAGGCTTGCGATCTATTCGAGAATTACGGTCGAGTCTTCTAGACTAAGCTTATACGTAATAAGTCAGGTTGGAATAATCCAAAGCTTGAGAAAGGAAATTGGAATTAAGATACTTAATGAATAAGGTCGAGAATAGGCAAAATGGTTTTACTGGAATTGGAAATATGGGACAACCGGTTGTGTGCTTTATGGCTAAAATAATAAAGTCTACAATGATTACCGCTTGTTGTCGGATGTTAAGAGCAGTGCATCGTTGGATACGCTAGGAGCATTTAGGAAGCGTTTTATTGATGCAATAAGCACTGGATTTTATAGGGACTCCTGCCGCGTTTTAAGGAGAATAGAACAGTATTCACTATCGGTAGTTAATTTATCGCTATTTTTTATGAATGTGAAGTCGTTATGGCCGAAAAGAACTATGGTTGAAATTGTAAGGCTGAAAAGAAGAAAACGTCTTTTTTATTATCTTTTTTTATTCATGACGGGGTGACTCTTAGCCTTCACCATACCTGATGTTAAGTATTGATAAGGCTCAAGATGGACGCGAGCCTCTCCCGGAATCCCCAATCACTGAGGAACTGGCAATCTTATCTTTAACACCGGAACACAACAATGCTGAAAACATTGTTATTATGGCGTCAGACTTAGAAAAGATGGTGGTAGCTAGCCAGACGGACTCACAACAAGTCCTACCACCAATCAAACCGAATACAATATGTACCCGCTGGGAATCGAACCGAGGACCCCTGGGTCTGAAACCGGTGGTTGTACCACTAGACCACAGAGGCGGTCTTGATGGAACGTCTTAGAATATGGGTGCAAATCACAGACCTATATCGAGATAGACGGTAAAAGTGTACCTACCTATATTATCGTCGTCGATTTCGATATGGTCTGTGGTGCAAATGTAATCCGGTGTCATTAGTGTAAAAAAACATTTTATAAAAAAAATCAAACCGACTTCAAAAAGCAAAAAATAAAACTTTTGGAGTCGGTGCCAGCCAAAGCATTCTACATTGCACTTCTATTAACTATATTTTTTTTGGCCTTAGCTAACTAGCACCGACTCCAAAAGTTTTATTTTTTACTTTTTGAAGTCGGTTTGATTTTTTTTATAAAATGTTTTTATTTCAGATTTTTTTGTTACATTATGTGCCGTTACTACACTAAAAATCAGCCCATACACAACAATGATGTCATCTAGGTATACGACTACTTGCCAAAAGGTGATTGATATTTTTCAGGATTATGAAAAAACTACTAGCCAGATCTTCGTAAAAATTATATGGGACCACACATAAACCATTTTCTTCCAGATAAAAAAAGAATTTTAAAAATCTGTTAACAACTGGCGAAGTTATGGTGGAACATACATTAAAAAAAAAAAAAAACAGTCGACTTGAGAACCTCCTCCTTTTTTGAAGTCGGTTAAAAACTATAATGCTAAGTCGCCCTTGCGGACACAGCACAAGAAAACTTAAAAGAAAATAAACTTTCGACGTGTCCTCATAGGTCTCTGTAGCATTATTGGTTAGTGCATTGGGCCGGATTCCCAAAGATGCGGGTTCGAATACCGTCAGGGCGACATGAGATGATTTTTCTAGTATATTTTCTTGTAAAATATTAACCACATAAAAATAGCATTGTAAAATGCAAAAATAAAAAGTTATAAATCTAACAAATTTACAAATTTCCATTCAGTCCAAACTACATCTTGTATATAACGAAATAGGAAACAACTTACTCCATCAGTTTAATTAAATCTAGCAGTCTCTTGAACGAAAACACAGTAAAATTATGAGGTCTTTCAGTAGATTCGAGAAATATTAAAGTTAGTGAATAAATTTAACCGCTTTCACTTGGAATATTTGAATTTCCTTGGAACCTCTTCAGACGGGTTGAGACCGCAGTTTACCACAATAGACGTAATACGAAAACTCAACCTTCTTGAAACTTAACGTATGAAATATGTCTTTATTTATGAAAGAAAACGAGCGTAATGCAGTACCAAATTAGTTACTAATTACTTTTTTTTACAATATAGTCAAGTTAAATTTTGTACGTATTAAAAAAAACACCGGGTTGCACTCCGGGAGTGCCGGCAGAAGTGAAAACCGCTTAAACGAAACAGCAGGAGCAGGCATATATTTTCGCCGCGCTGTAGAAAGAGAGGGGGATATTACTTCCTCTCCTACGCCGCGCCGGCGGTCTACTCTCCTTCCGTCTTACGAATTTTCGATCAGGTCACGTGTCCTGACGGGACTTTAACATTTTTTACTCATTCCAAAAAATTAAAACTCTGATGTGCACAACCCCGCTAAAGAAGTTTTCGCTTCAGAAACAAGTTTTCATTTATTTATATGAATCTTTTCAATCATTCATCATATCATCATCATCAGTCATCACCCCTCGGTTGAGACAGTGCAAAGTTATATATACTTAGGTACTATTCTAGGATATTTCGTTGAGTATTCTATTAAAATAAAACCAAGTTAATCAATAGACTTCGCTAGTAAAAAAAGTAAATGCAATTTTTGAGAAATCTTAAAGTTTGTGAAGAATTGTATAGCTATTACTTGGCATTTTGAATTTCTTTGGAACCTCCTCAGACGGTTGAGCCCGCTGTTCACCACAATAGACGTAATACGAAAACTCCTTCTTGAAACTCGTTGTTCACGGTTAGCGGGATAAATATGTTTTTATTTATAAAAGTAAACGAGCGTAATGCTGTACCAAATTAGATACTTATTTATTACTTTTGTTTGGTGGTAGGACTTGTTGTAAGTCCGTCTGGCTAGCTACCACCATCTTATCTAACCCTGACGCCATAAAAACAATGTTTTCAGCATTGTTGTGTTCCGGCAGTTAGAGATAAGATAGCCAGTTCCTCAGTGATGAGGATTCCGGGAGAGGCTCGCTTCCATATTCGGCCTTATCAATACTCATACCTTATCTTCATCAGGTATGATGAAGGTTTAAGAATCTCACCGTTGTTCATAAAAAAAAAAGTTTATTTTTAAGTTAGCAAAAACATCGTTTCGCTGAAGCGCACACAGACCAAAACACTTCTAGGGTTTAATTTTCCTTTACCAATATCATTCAAATTTAAAGAAGGGCTTAGACTGCATATTTTCTTGGAAACTAATCAATGTTTGTTATGTCTGAAATTTATTTTAGTTATTGTAAGGTACAATCTCCCAAAAGCCATAGCTACCGAGAAGTACGAATTCTCAGTAGCAGAATAGCGAATCATTTATACACTTCTCTAGGATATTTCGTTGATACTAACAACAACATTATAAAAGTGAAAGTATGCTAGTTTGTTTATTTGTTTGTTTGTTTGTTACCCATTTACGCAAAAACTACTGAATGGATTTGGATGAGATTTCGTATGAAGGGACTTCAATTAGTGGACTAACACAAAAGCTACTTTTTATCTCGATATTCCCACGGGAACGGGACCCACGCAGATGAAACCGCGGGCGGCCGCTAGTATTCTTTTAAATTAAAAACCGTGGCAATTCGCTAGTTCAAAAAAGTGGCTGATATTTTTTAAAGGTCGTTTAGAGTCGGCGCACGATGCGCTTTATCGCCCCGAGTGATTAGAGCCTCTTGTTGTAGCCTCTGATGGGCGAAACGATTAATTAAAAGCAATAGCGCGAATATTTATGTTTTTTTTATAAACGGATTTTTTGCGCCACATTTTTTTAATGCCAATCTTTTTTAGTTACTAAGGAGAGATTTGAAAGATTCTTTCTGTGATAACATAATTTAAAGATACCAGGGGGGCTATTCTCGCGCTGAAATTTGTCGAATTCGACATTTTTATATCAATAATTTCTTTATTAAAAATATAAGTATAATCTCTACTACTGCCCAAATCCTTTAATTTCAATTATCTTTGATAATCCTATAATGTCGAAGATTGCTTTTAGTGAGCCTTTAATACAGATTTTTGACTCCAAAAATGTCGAATTCAAGATGTCGAAGGCGCGAGAATCGGGCCCCTGAATGGATGCGAAGTATAGAATTCCAATATTTATGAATTTCATTTAAAATTATTGAGATTTAACACTTACCGGCACATTTTTTTTTTTGTTATGAACAATGGGGAGACTCTTAGCCTTCATCATACCTGATGTTAAGTATTGATAAGGCTGAAGATGGAAGCGAACCTCTCCCGGAATCCTCATCACTGAGGAACTGGCTATCTTATCTCTAACTGCCGGAACACAACAATGCTGAAAACATTGTTGTTTTGGCGTCAGGCTTAGATAAGATGGTGGTAGCTAGCCAGACGGACTTACAACAAGTCCTACCACCAACCAAACCGAATACAATATGTACCCCCGCTGGGAATCGAACCCGGGACCCTTGGATCTGATACCGGTGGTTGTACCACTAGACCACAGAGGTGGTTAAAATTTAACCGCCCACCCCGTTATTTACATAAAAAATATTACAAACATGCTCTCTTCGCGACTCTATACATAAAAATGACAATATTTTTCTGCAAAGATGTGTTTGCTCATCCGATTGTCTGAATTATGATAATGGTGCAATAAGGAAAATTCCGCATAGGTAGTATACGGCATTGCATACAATAAACATTTCAAATGTTATCACACCAAATCCCACATATTGTAATTACAAAAAACAACCTTACGCACTGCTCAGTATTGCTTCTGTCATTGGCATTTTATCAACCTTTGGGCATAATCCTTTGTTATCTGGTGAGTGGTGACCCAGTTGTCACATCGGATTACTACGCCATATCGGTCACAATCACAAGCATGGACGGTTGATCCCGAAACACATGTTGGGGAAAACAACGACTTATTAGGACTTATACTTTTGAACTTTCGCGTTGCATTATAAATATTGAAAATTGAAACGGGTATTAAACGCGTAGAAACGTCGGGAAAATTAGGTAGGTGAAATATCTATCACGTTTCTACGCGTTAAATACCCGTTTCAATTTTCAATACTTATACTTTTGATCGTTTTCTGAATTGAGAATTTTAAGGTGTGACGTTCTGTCACAAATCTTTTTCATGCTTGATATTGTATGAACACTTTGCTTTGACTAATAATTCAGAGCAACGGAACTCTAGCAACACAGCCGAAAAGTCAAGCTATATGTACATATGTATGTGTCATGTGTTATCAGCCATTTTCAATGTCCCCACTGCTGGGGCACTGGTCTTCCTTATGGATGGATAAGAAGAATGGGTCATGACCCACCACGCGGGCCCAATGCAGATTGGTGGGTTTTAACGACTGTAAATACAGCCGGGACCAACGGCTTAACGTGCCTTCCGATTCGAAGCACGGAGGAGCTCAAGATAATACATTTTTGGACACCCATCCCGTGAGCGACCATTGCGAAAGTTACTTAACCTCAAAAATCGTAGGCCGAGCGCGCGAACCACTGCGCCAGGGGCTCCTCACATGTGTACTCGGCACTCACTGTACATATGTACTTCATAATAAATGTTGCGTTTGAGTTCCGTTGCTCTGAACTATTAATAGGAGTATATTGGAACGCGAAAGTTTAAAATCGTATATTTTCCTTTTTTTTTATGAACGACACGGTGAGACTCTCACCCTTCGTCATACCTGATGTTGAGTATAGATAAGGCTGAAGATGAGTTGCTTTGAGTTGGTTTGAAACGTATGTAACTTTAAATTCTCAATTCAAAAAAGCTGTTTATATAATTTTGACACTGTTAAAATACCATTCTGTTTTTATATGCATAAATAATATGCATACTCTCGGCCAGTCTTGACTTTATCCGCATAAATAGAATATTTTCCACCTTTCCATGCTCATTTTGTTTTAATACTACATACATATAATTTAGGAAGCTGTTCGTGGCAATTTTTTAATTAAAATAGATATTTTCACTCTACCACATAATAGATAGCCAAGAAAATTCCGTACCAATACCTTGGTCAATTGCTGCAGCCTAGTTTATTACCGGCATTATTATATTCTATCAACAAAGACTACCGGATCACGGCCGTCCGGTATATGATTTATGTGACGTCACTAAATTATCCGGGTAGCGGGAGAAATTATAACATCTTTACAGCTCTTTCTAAGCCCCGATAGGGTTTAATTTTGTGTCCACTGTGTAAGTTATTCGTTTAGCGATAGTCATTTGTCTATGGGGACGTGATTTGATGTTTATTTGTTATTACAAACATACCACTATTGTAACCCTTGTTAATGTAATAGGATGAATATCTTGCAAGATTATCTTATGTATTGATAAAGTAAGTTATCATAAATTTTGCTCGAAAATACATTAGAATTTGAGTAGGATAAAAGGTTGTTGGAATTGAACAGGCATTTCTAGCAAACATATTAATATCAGATAGATATAGTTTCACAAATATTGATTTTATTCCCGTGAAGTTTGTGTAAAATTATAAAAGTTACAAACAACCAACTTATTTCTACCAAATTCGTGATTTATAAAGTTGATAAGTATACCTGCATTTGCCAAAATAACTGTGAAAATACAATTGCTTAAGAAGGTAAATTATTTTCACAAATATTGTACTATAACTAAAAGAGGATAAAAGAGGTGATCGTACGAAGTCACATCTTAAGTTTTGGCGTGCACTGTCATTTAATGTTCATCTTCATTGAAATAAAATAACTTTTACGGATATCAAACGCGCTATATTTCACGAACTAAGTCGTAATTGTCCGTTTTTTTTGGTTTTTGGGGTTTTTTGATTTTCGGGATGACTCAGTGAATGAATGAATCAGTCATCCCGTAACAACGGCAGCTGAAAAGGTGTCGAAACGTCGGGAAAATAAAAAACAGAGCTAAAAAAACGGACAATTACAACTTAGTTTGTGAAATATGCCGCGTTTGATATCCGTAAAAGATGTTTTATTTCTAGATAATTGTTTTTAATATTTTCCTAATAACATAGGAAAAAGAAAAATCAACAATCAGAGTCAAAGTCACTGCCGATTCGGAAACTACGGGGGTGTTCCACTCACGTCAGTAGCGTCAAACGTTCACAGTACATAAAGCGTCGAGCGTCATTGCACACGGCGAATGACTGCCGAGGGTCGCGATTAGGGATAAAAGCGATTTAATAAGGGAAACACGGGGACATTCCAAGCGAAATTGGGGAAGATCTCGTAATCATTAGTAGATGGATCTTTTTAAAAATATTTTGAATAAACATTGTCTTTTTCATTTATTAATTTTATGTTGCAATAATGTTCCAATTATACAATTTTAATTGAATAAATATGGGTTGTTGTCTTTTCTAAAATAGTGATTAGGGGTGATCATTAGTAGATGAATCTTGATAACAATATTTACAAAAAGGAATGGTCTTTTGAATAATTTGTTTGTTGTAATATGGCTTACATTATAAAGTTTGAGAAAATGCATTCACGTTAAAAAAATGTAAAACAATTTCTTGTTGCACTTACTTAGTAGGTAATTCCTTTTAGTTGCCACATACTTAGTATTTTTGTTTATTTATTTTATCTCTTTATTACTTAACTAGCAGATCCTCGCGGTTTTACCCGCGTGGTGCCCGTTCCCGTGGGAATATCGGGATAAAATATAGCCAATGTCACTTGGGAGAAATGTAGCTTTCTAATGGTCTAAGAATTTTCTAAATCGGACCAGTAGTTCCTGAGATTAGCGCGTTCAAACAAACAAACTATTCTTCTCTTCTCTTCAGATTAATTACTTTATTTACAACTACCTTCAACATCTTTTCAAGTAAGATATCAGCGTTTCATAACCTTTATCAGTCCACGGACCCCAAAGAAATCCAATCACCCAAGAAAATCTAGCATAATTTCAAGGACCCCTTTAATAAAAAACACAAGAATGAGTTTTGGACATTTTATTTTAGTTGTATTTATTTAAATGCCCATAGATAAGACGGCGGGTCCCCAAACATATATAATTACTTTGGCAAACCCCCAGAGGTTCGCGGACCACAGGTTAAGAAACACTGCTGTAGATTGTACACCCGTAATGATCAAGCAACGCTAATCGCTCTTCTCCCCAGACGAAATACAAAAACACTTTGCACTCATTTCCTGAGTGAGATGTAGTGAGGGATTCATTATCAACCCTCAGTAAGCCCCAGACTTCTTGGGGTTAGCTAGAGTTACGTCTGGCTACCGCAGGGTTAACAATTGGAAAGGGTCGAAGGCATCGGTTAGATTGATTTATAAGTGAGGAAGAAATAACAGGAGGGACTATTGAATTTTAATCCATGGAAAAACTACTAAGTTCGTAAATTGCAACGTACAAAAAAAAACCGACTTCAAAAACTAAAAAGCAAAAATAAGCCTTTTGGAGTCGGTGGCAGCCAAGACATTCTACTTTGAGCTCCTATTCTTTTATTTTTCTTGCCTTGGCTGGCACCGACTCCAAAAGGCTTATTTTTTGCTTTTTAGTTTTTGAAGTCGGTTATTTTTAACGCAGTTTTTTTTTTACTTTTTAGTGTCTGAAATTGGTTGTTTTGTAAACTACAGCAGGGTTTTTCTGGATTAGATAAGGTCATGTACATTATAAACAAAATTATCGTAAAAATTACATCGTCCAAGTTAACAATGATGTGAAATATATAAAAATGCTCATAACATAAAAAGTACTGGGTCAAACTAAACCAAATGTTTATGGGACCAATTGGCAACTATTCTGCATCGAACAAAAAGAGAATCACGGAAATCGGTTCAGAAACCTCGGCGTAATCGGTGTACATACATTAAAAAATATATATATACTAACCGAATTGAGAACCTCCTCCTTTTTTGAAGTCGGTTAAAAAGCACGAATCCACTTATACGGGTTATTAATAAGATTATACAATTCAATAAGACACCTAATAATATTTGCAATAATAAATATACCATATAAAACAAAATAACAAAATATTCCTACGTTTGAAAAAACTATAAAGTTTGTTTGAAAGCTTTCCGTAAAATGGCCTACATTTTTATCGCAAAAATGAAATGAAGTGAGCAGGGAGTAAGCGACAAAGTTAGTATGGGGATTTGGGTAAAAGAAAATCGTTTATATTTTCATTGCTAATGGTAAAACAAAATGGTTATTGCACTTACTATAAGAAGTTGATTTGTTTTGACAACTGTCGAACTGTCGGCGGTGGTAAAGGGTTTGCAAGTCAACAAGTAGGGTTGCTTATGGTTACAGACGAAATGTGTTTGGTTCTAATGTGATTGAATTGTAATTATACTTTACATTCACTAGGTTGGTAGGTGGCAGGATTAGCAAGTTTGCCCGTCTAGCTACCACAACCTTATTTAAAACTTCGTCATGACAAAAAAAAACATAATTGTTGTGCTCCGATAACCAGTTCCGCAGTGGTTGAGGATTTCAGCATTATCAGTATTTCACTTCATGATGAGTGTGTGCTCGTTTAATAAATCTAGTTTAGAATCGTCGTCATCGTCATCAGCCATTTTTAATGGCCTCAATGCTGGGTCACTGGCCTTCCTTTGGATGGATAAGGAGAACGGGCCATGACCCACCACGCGGGCCCAATGCGGATTGGTGGGTTTTAACGTCTGCAAACGCAGCCGGGACCAACGGCCTAACATGCCTTCCGAAGCACGGAGGAGCTCGAGATAGTAAATTTTTGGTCACCCATCCCGTGACTGACCTTTGCGAAAGTTGCTTAACCTCAACAATCGCAGGTCGAGCGCGCGAACCACTGCGCCACGGGCTCCTCAATGTTTAGAGGGTTGTTTAGAATAAGATACATTATTAAAAAGGTGTTTTCGAATTTATGTAATTTGTATTTTGCTTTCTAGATTCAGAGTATTATATATATCAAGTAAATTACTCCAAGCTGGTGAATTTTAACGAGGATTTATGCTTAAAGTCTAGAAGCTCATGAAGCACGAATGCTTTAACATTGTAATATCGTTGCGGTGCATCCCTATCAAAATACAGTGGTCAAAAGGATAACATTAACATTGCTTAAATTAAGCAATATTGGACCGTAACATGAGGTCATAAGGACGGTTGGAGGTAAGTTAAGATGCATGCAGGACTACGTGCATAATGTAAGACGTGCATTACTCTTCTGCTGCCGACATTTTGCAATAAACTCCATATTCCACCCATTAGATGTGGCTGAATTTTTAGTTTTAAATAATTTGGTACCTACAATTAGATTTAAAACAACACTCGTCGGTGATAAAGGTAGGTAATTCTATGAATGAGACACATCAAATAAACTGATAAATTAAAAGTACTTTTCTCGGTGTGTGACTCACACGTTTGTTTTAAAAGAGCACATATTTTATTTTTCCTTATATTTCAAACCACACACATACAAGGGTCAATTCTGCTAACTTTTTGTCAAAATCGTCTCTCAATGGTGTATCAATAGTAGTGTTTATTTACACTGTTGTAACAAGAACTGTGTTAAAAAGGACTACCATTCAAACACCATTGAAATACGATTGTGACTAAGCATTAGCAGAATTGGGCTCCAGTTGGCGTTCTCTTGAAAACAACAAAAAGATTCTTCGTATCGTTACGTCGACGAAGCTACTTATCACCGATATTCTTTTAAGAACTATCTATCTTTTTTTCTGGTATATTTGTTTAAAAAATATCACCTTAAAATAGCATTTTAAAATGCAAAATTAAAAACTTATAATTAGATGGCTGTTAGTCAAACATCTGTAGTCATGATAGGATGCGGTTCGAGTCCCGTCAGGGCGACATGAGACGAGTTGTTTTTTTCTAGTATATTTACTTGTTTAAAAATTATCTGAACTATCTACATCAACATAGGTTTATTTCATTTTTCCCGTTTAAATTTTGGGACGGCAACCTGTTACCGTTGTAATACAATTTACGCGTGAATTTAATGACTTCATATTCAAAAACCTTAAAGGTTATTCGAAATCATAAGTTTTATCTGTATTAACAAAAAACCGCATTCTTTTGGCTTTAACGATTGTATTAAACTGATATATTTTTTCCATCTCAGTTGAATCTGGTTGTATTGATAGCAAATATTCTAGATTATGGTATTAACTACTGAGCTATAAATTACTAACACTAGGCTTCGTTCGCAATCCAGCTTTGAACTTTAATGTTTATATTTACCCGGAATATAAATACAACTGGAATTTATGTCCGCAGTCGGCTCTGGAATGAATTGGCCCCAAAATATTTGTCTGTCGTACCATTGGCTGGGCGCCAGCGGGATCACTTTTGCCTAACTAGATAAAGATAAAATATCATCGTCTGGCTGTGGTGAGTCAGAGTTGTCAAAATTTGGATTGGCGGTTGTAAACAACTAGTTCTTGAAGATGTCTGTGGTGTAATTGTTATGGCGAGGGAATTTTTAAAATTGTTGTTTTTTGCGTGTTGTGTAATAGAAATATAGATCAATGCTGTGTACAATTTATTGTTCCAAACTAAGGTTTATTTTTAGTATTAGTGGATTGTAAGTGTAAATTTAAGTTTGTGGACTGTTTTTATGTCTAAATAATTAAATAAATAAATATAATGCTCTAGTTTTGCTTCAATTTCATGTAAGTTTTTGGAGGCATTTTAATTTGGACGTGTCAGTTTCTTGATTGATATAATTTATGTGTGGCAGTATACCTAATTTTTTTTTGGTTTACTCATTGTTTACTCCTGGGGCACTTTATAATTTTCACGGCAATATAAGACGACTAGAAAATTTAAAACAGAGCATGAAACAACATATAACTAACAATATACACGTTTTACGAGGTCTTTAACGTTATAAAATTACTCACTTCTCGCAGTATATTTTAACCATCTAAAACTATTTACAGTAACTCAGCCAGGAAGCTGGGCCAATCTCTTAGATCCAAGGATTAGGCGAGTGAATGAACCCGCAAGCGAGATTACGGAAAATTTCGTTACAGCATTTGCTGAAGTATGTTCTCTTGAAATATTGCTTAAAATGTTTAATGAAAGCAAAGAGTATTTAAAGCTGCTAGTCCATGGGGCCTTCCATCAACTGTAATGTGATTCATTTTAGGTTATTTTCAGGTAGTAAGAGTGAGACGCGGCTATACCGCTGTATGGCAGCATTCCACTCTTACGACCTAAAAATAATCGCTAAGAGTTGATGGTAAGGCCGGAGGTACGAGTTTTAATGAATATATATTTTTAAACATGGTGTTACGTATCGTATAAGATCTCTTCTTCTATCTTCTTGTACTGTATGTAAGACGGGACAAGACATAGTATAACCCAACTGATCTGATCAACATTCTTAATGTCGTTATTATCGTGTGTGTCGTTAATTATGTGACCACCACTGTATATATTTAAAACAGCAGAGGGCCCAATATTGAACCTTGGGGCACGCCTATAATAATGGGGCTCCAGTAGAAGTAGTATTGGGTTACTAGGTATTAGTCAATTGAAAGATAAATCCGTTAGTTAAAAAATAAATTACTTCCGACGACAGCACTGAAAAATATTCGAAAACCAATGAAGTGATAAAAAATGTCAAACGACGTTTTCGCATATAAAATCAAAGAGCGTAACATAGTCTTCGCTCTATATTTAAATAAACAAACAGTAAGTGTGTTTAAAATAACACACGCAAGGTCGGTCGGTCGGTCTGTGTGACACGAAACTCCCGGTCACAGAACTATGTTAATTACCGTCGAATGTCTGGGAACCGACGGACATTAGTATGATTACTATAATAGTGTTACATACATGCCGACTGATAAAAGCTTCGAATTAAAATTTAATAGTTTTTGTCCTACCACTAACATGAATCATATTGCAGGGAATATGATTCTTTGAACTAGATAAAAACTAGCGGTTTATATTAAGAGATTTCCTCTGATGATGTTAACATACAATTCACTGTTCAATCAAATCACTCGACATCTGCATTCAATACGAAATTAAAATATGGTGATGACCACTGCAAGTCATTCGTTCTCTGGCTCGGCAGTCGTCGTCACTAGTCGGGGAGCGAAATGTTTTCTACCCATACGCATTATATCAAATATTAAAAATGGTCCAGTTGTCGGTGATACCAGAGTATACTAATCAAAAAACTACTAAAACTATTAGAAATCATGACAATACTGTCTCATGTTACCTTACCATTTCTAATATGTCTAAAACTGATTATTTTAGATAGAACTGTTTGTTTATTGGATCACTTATCCAAGTAAGGTTTGGTCAGGGACATAAAGACCAATATTGCTGGTAACGGAGCAAACAAAGCTTTCTCGTTTGCTACAGAACTTACCGATTATATTGCAGTTAACATTTCTTTTAGCTTTAAATTATACGGAGTTATAATAATATCTTTGTACAATAAAGTTTCTTTTATTATTATTATCGTTCTTTAGTTGGTATCTCGCTATAACTGCATGGTATAATTCATTCACTTTACTTTATTTATCGTCTACATCTCTGTCTTGCTCATTTACTCCTCTAGTCCCTTCTATCTTACAAAATCATATTTCCTGTTTTGAACGACAGTGGTTGCGACGTTTCGCATTTTGAAATATCACGTTCTAGATGAGCTTTTTAACTTTGGAATGTGATTAAATGATTGAAAACTACCAAAGACGCATCATGTGTTCATTCCATAATATATATAAAAAGACAACATTACATAAATTGATTCAGGTAATATCCCGGTGTAACTTATTATACATCAGATGGAACCAACAAAGTATTTCAAATATACGAGTACCTACCTTTACATACAGTTTTAAAAGATAATAACTCCTCAAAACTCGATGGATTAGAAACCGGCAGTGAGTTTCATTTGTCATTTTCTTTGGGTTTGAAATTCAATGCTCAACCTCAGGCACCGCAGCTCACGTGCCCAAACCACAAAACCTTAGAGGGTACGTCAAGCTTATTGTTCTTAGTCAAATAACCAATAGATGCCTTGTTAGCAACATAATAGTTACAATAATAAGTTTGTAGTACCTAATTTATAACGGGTTTTTCTTATCCTTGTTACGGTTTTAGTTGATAAAGAATTACTAAATTGCGTAGTTTAGCACTCCCAGGACTGCTATTGCAATGCAAATTCTATAAACGAATAGCGATTCAGCGAGAGTTGATTTTTTTTAAATATAACTGCATCACTTTTTTCATGACATAATACGCCACCATTATTAGTATTAAACGGTCATCTGTAGGCTTATTACGAGTTTGGCAAACTTGACTTTACAGTAAACGTTAACGTAAAATGTAGCTCTGTCTCTTTCACACTTAGCGACTGTTTTACCGACATGAGCAGTGTATCCGATAGTCTACGCTCACGAGTCCTGTAAATGTCATGTTAAGCAAACTCGTAATAGGGGTACAGTACCCCTATTACGAGTTTGCTTAACATGATAACATTGATTTGTTTGATAACATTGTCATGTGCAAACTCGTAATAGGGTACAGTACCCCTATTACGAGTTTGCTTAACATGACATTTACAGGACTCGTGAGCGTAGACTATCGGATACACTGCTCATGTCGGTAAAACAGTCGCTAAATATGAAAGAGACAGAGCTACATTTTTCGTTAACGTTTACTGTAACGTCGAGTTTGCCAAACTCGTAATAAGCCTACAGATCTCATAAAAATTCTAACAGTCGATTTCAACCGAATATTCCCATTTTTTCTCTTCATCTCTGCATACTGCCAATAAACTTTATTAAGGTGTCAGGAAACAATAAAACGATTCATCCTAAACTCTAATAAAACGGTTTATCAATGTCAACGGATAAAGTGACAAAACAAATAAAATGTAACAATAAAAGCAATTCGGAAAACTGTAGACACTTTTCGCGGGCCATAAGAAAAGTTAAGCTTGGGAATTATGAGCTTAAGCCTATTTACACTGCAAGCGATGGATTTCATGTTGTAATGCGATATTAGGCTAGTTGACGATATAACGGCAGTTATAGAACTAAGTTTAGAAGTTATACTGTTTCAAGTAAATATTTGATTTGGGCTATTTAGGTATTAATTTATTAAATAACATAACAGCTTATCATTAATAAACTCATTATTATATTAACATATTACTATATTTGTCTCATTAGCAGTGTTAGACACTTAATAACATAAAACATTGCTCCATACACTAATCATGTGAATCAAATCTATAAAAAAACTGGTTTTATTTAAAAAAAAATGTTTAAAGAGGTGTTGTGAACATACATTCTAAACCATTGTACATTGTTATTATAAAAACTCAGTTAATTTTAACCTAAGCTATAAAGAAAATATATAATCGCTTGTAGAGGAAGAACAACAGAAGCCAAATAAGGAGCAATAAAAAGATTTCGTTTTCCTTTTGATATCATTTCCCTATGTTCTGCTTTCGGAAATAATATTATGAGAGAATGAGATCTAATTTTCTGTCGGATTTACTTTGGCAGAGTACGTTTTGGAAAAAAAATGTTGTTTTTCTATTTCGCCAATAACTACTATTGCGGTATGTTTGTTTTCGTAATGTTATTGGAACCTTGATGATGTTACACTTTTTATTATTTCATTTGTTGTCTGGTCGGCTCCACTGAAGCAGGGTCAAACATTAGCTGATTTATTATATCAAAACGTTTATCTTACAAATATATGACTTTCGTCAGATTTTGTTATTAATAAATAAAAAATAAAATAAATAAATAATAAAAACTTTATTGTCTCCACACAATAGTGCAGTATAACTAAGGACTAAGTACAGTATAAGTTAAATCTATTGTTGGAGACTGGTGCCTGTACTATTAAGTACCTGTAAGTACTATGTAAGACCTGTATTACTGGTCACCATGTTCCCACCTCACGGAATCGTACACTACTGGTAGTACCATTATAAGCAAGATATGCATAACTGTTACTTAAACTAAATTACACAAATACCCTTAGTTAAAAAAAAAGAATTTAAAATAAATAGTTTTTAAACGAAATAAATAGATGCACCAAATCGGTTTAATCCAATAAGTGTTTGCTTAAAAGATCTTCATATAGTTTAACCGTTATTCAAGTAGTCTAACATCACGATAAGAAACATTTAGCCAACCCTAAAAGGACCTTATTCCATCAACAGTTCCCGTAACTTTAAAAACTTCCATTATCCCAACTTTTTCACTTCCACAGCGATCAACAGACGAGTTGCTACAAATTTAAGTATCACAGATAGCGATCCTTCGACAAAGGACTTCAAAAGGCAATTTTCTTGAAAATTATACGTATAAAACTTACTAGACGAGACCTCACGAGAATGTATTTTGATGCGAGGCAGGGAAAAAGTGCAAGCCATGCGTTGGATGCAACTTTATGCGAAATTATGCACACATCTTGCATTTTACTGAGACGGTTATAGTGAATGCAAAAATGGGGACGCTTAAACTGTACTGAATAATGTTGACATAGGGAAGACAGTTTTGAAATGTTTATTAACAAAAATTACTAGATTAAATTACTTAGATTTCTAAATTCTTTTTATTACTACGTATCAAAGACTCCGGGTCAACAACTTCAAGGTTTATGATTACGAGACAAGAGTGGGTTGATTGGTTTAATTGCTGATAGCCTGAGACACAGGTATTACCTAGTTCAGGTATCAGTCCACCATAATCTGTTAACTAAAGGTATTTTGTTAATTGTTAATTGTTATGATTATGGTGAGGATTAAATGATTTATTATTATTATTATTAATTTATCATTCGCTAGCAGGCTTCTAGCAGGACACAGATCCAGAGAACAATTAAATATCTATTGGGATCTTGGTTTGAACAATAAAGCTGCTTACTTTTACAGATTTTGTTTTGACCATTATACTTAACTTCAATAAGACATTTATTCACATAATACTTAGACTAGGAAATCTGTCAAAAGACATCTGTGAGTAATGTTCGTTGGAACTATTGTCGTACACAAAAGGTACCACAGGGGTTTCACCTGGCGGCACATTTGTTAGGTTTCGGCGCTAGGAACCCTAGATTTATTCTTTTGAATTTTTACCTTACATTGTTGGCATAGACGTATAGTGCCACTTTATTGTCATGGTAAGAATTGAATTCATGCGTGATTCATGTTATTATTCAAAGACGTATCGTTTGGACTCGGTAGACGGTAAACTACTTTCAAATTCTTATGGGCATATGGTTGGATGAACACAATTGTTTGTTTGTCATTATCCAGTATTGTTAGAAGATATCTTAGGGGAAAGTCCAGGTTTCATAATATATAACGATCAAATCTATGGAGTTATGCTAAAGGCACTTCGCACTCAATGATAACATCGAAATTCAATAACTATCAACCGCTGAGAACTTATAACAATTACTACGAGAACACATTACTCAAAGACAATTCAAGTTATCACCACACCCCTTGAAACTTGGGCCATTTGGGAAATTGCTGGGAGACGGTGTCAAAACATTAGAGGCAGATGAATATGCACCGCAAGGGTTGGAACACGCGAGCCGGGGGCTAGGCGACCGGTTATAATCGTCCTCTGCCCTTATAAATAAGGATAGGGGTAAGGCTCGCCGCAAACGTGATGATATGAGTGGTGAAGATAAGTTCTCCTTGTATGCTGTTTAAAAATTTATGGCTCATGAGTACTTAAGATACCTAGTTTAGGATTCTAGTGTGAATTATCGTTGTCTACGTTGTCTTTGCTGATTGTATTTGTTTAGACATAGTATTTGGATGGCTTTTTAGTCTTTTAATTTTTAAAATCAAACATTTTATGTAATTTTTTGAATCGGTAAAAGTTTGTAAATTGTTTAAAATGACATATAATTTTTCCTTTTTGCCTCTAAATATCTAAAAGCCTACTATTCTGTCGTCACTTTTTCGTTTGCAGCGTCTCAGCATATTGCTTGTCGCCGCTCTTACACTTCACCATTGTTATTTCCTTAACGGGCCGTCTTATGACCCTCTTAATTAATTTGAAACTTTCTGAGGTCTCCTGTGGCGGTCGATTTGAATAATAGCCAAGAGAGGGTGCTGAAGCTTAATTTTAATTGCAAATATTTATGTAAAACTCGGTCTTGAGGAATTCTCCAGATATTGCAAAGTATGATACATTACCCAATCTTCAACTGCGTTTTGGAATCAGAAAGGTAACAATTTGTCTTGATTACGAATAATCGTTGCCATTTTAAAGGGTTTAATGTATTTCTTTGAAGGATTTCTGAGGGAAGACTCACTGATTGTTGAGAGGATTGTTGCTACTATCATACCTGGAACAAAAGTGTTTATAAATTAATCATTATGACTACTTTTGGCAGGACATTCATCTAATTCCACATATTTATCATATTGTCATATTGCGTAATACTACTTGCTATGATGTTTGTTTTAGAAAAGTGATATCCGTAATATTACCTAAGAGATACCTACTAGTAATGAAGGTTAATGATAGTCGCAAACGTTATAAAATTACATACAAAAGTGTCTATGAGAAAATTTTCAATGAAATTACCGGTATATTCTGAATGAGTTGAGCATTCTAATGTTGGTTTTCGCAATTGCAGTCATTATGATAGTACACTACATTACGATCACGTTTATGTTAATATTATGTTGGGCCATATCCATGTAAACATCGTATATTATTTTTGCTATTGTGTAATATAACAATTTAACATCGATTATTCATACTTTTAAAAATAATTATTTTCCTCTTATCAAATTTATAGTCAATTTATTGGTCATCGTAGAGATCCTCGTTGGTTGGGTCATTGTGCTAGAGGCTGTGATAACAATCCGTTTTTAAATATGTTAGTACGAAAGTCTTACCTAAGTCATGGGGACCTAGAAATGGTTCAACAGCGGTGCCTGCAACGGTATCACTAATCATCACATAATCATCTGGGTCATATCTATTTGGAATCTTCAAATTACAGGTTGGGTATTTGTTTCTAGTGTAGGTAATTCAGACTATAAAGTATTTTTTTTTACTTATTTGAAATATAGCTTTATTCTTTATTATTAATAGCTTTGTGTTTTTTTTTGTATTTGAAAAGAGAAATTGGGAAAATGAAGTGAATTTTTTATTACTTATCTTATGAGTTAGTTTCATGCTTTCCCCGATAGTAAAGCTCGGCCTAGAAAAAGATCTTAGAGTTATCAAGGTGTTCCAGTTACTATAATTCCATGGTGTATCCTTAAAAAGAGGCCAATTACACTGTCCGATATTTACGATCAACAATAGTGTACTTATACAATTTTGAAGATCGTTTTTTACATCGCTGTATCGATAATTATAGTAGTTTGTCTTGTTAAGTACTTTGTAACTGTTTCGGTGACCTGATTTGTAAACGTACCATAATTGATGGGTACAATTGGGCTTTTGTTTACACAGCTTAAAAAAGTATTATTATCCTCTGATAATCATTCAAATATATGCATTTTAAACAAAAATATTGAAATAATTTCGCTAAATTAGGATATTATTTTGCACTTGATTCTACCTCACCTGATATTCCACGTGTTTGATCAATAATGAAAACACAACTAACAAATACACTTCACTAGTCAGCACTTCACAAAACTCAACACAGGAAAAGTGATGTCACAAGAAATGCACTATGCTACTGAAGCAATACTGATACAAAAGATTTCGCAGGAATTTCGCATGCCACGTTTCTATCCGTCATTGTCGGATAATTAGGTGCACACAAACTTAATTACGTTTAAAGATAAGCTCTCTCACCAAGCAGTAAGTGCTATTTTAGAAGAATGTGATGGTAATAAGAATATAGTTAGAAGAGGAGAGCGTGCGACGAACGAACGCACGCAATATCTTCTGATGTCCGACTGGATAGTATGAAAATAATACTCGTAATGCCAGCGACCGCGTGGCAATGGTCGACATTATACCGCGCTGTAAATAATAATTATTATTTAATAGTTGTTGGAGCGATGAACTGTTTATTATGCAAGACACTAGACCGAAAAGATTTTGGCATTCGTTATTTTTTGTGAAGTTCATGGTTGATATCTCATGTTTATTTTTGGATTCAATGCATTAATAATTTAACGCACATAACTACATACTTTAAAACTATACACACAATTCACTGTTGATTGAAACCAATGTCCACACTTATCTATTTCTAAAGTCGTACTGAAGACTTTAGTTCAACAAACAATAAAGAAAATCTATAGGATTGGCTTTGCCACAAACAATTTAAGCACACAGCTACCACCTAGTTTTTCAGAGAGTACAGTTTTGAACACAAATAAAACGTAGGTAGATTACGTTATAGTAGCATTAAAAATAGAAACTTCAAGTGAATCAATGAAGATAACACCAATTAAAATTAAAAGAAAACGAATGAATAAATAAATCTCACAAAGAGATAATGAATGGTCTATTTCTAACAGCTAAAATGTAACCAGTAATATTATTTCTTGGATGGAAGTGACGTTTTGCTTTGGTAGTAGGTGTTAATTTCTTTGTTTGTGTGGCAATCCATTATGATGACACACAAGGTTTAACGACTTGACAGAGCTGATAGCATTGACCGGGAACAGCTGATAGGTGCCGTTACTCATTCGGAGTCAGTCGGTTAGATCCAAGACAATACGTTTTCAGTACTATTCTTCATTTGAACTGGGGTTTTTCTGGGAGATTATAAAGATAGATATTAGGGATGTTACGGATTTGGTTATATCAGAACCGAATCGGAGTTTTTACATTTGCTTTATCGGAATCGGAACCGAAATTGGAGGCGTAGGCACAAGAAATATGTGTTAAAGGCGGGTCTAAAAACACGATAACGTTTTTTTTTATATAGGTACCTACAGGGTGGAAGGAAAGTTAGTACTTTTTGAGGAAACCCTCCTTATTTTTGAGAAATTTTGAACTGAATTCACAGATTTACCCTGTAGAGTAGTTTAGAAACAGTGACACTGACCGAGGTCACGTTTCGACCACCAGATGGTAGCTAGTCAACCGTATTGTAAGAATTCATTCCCATACATCCCTGTGGCTTACGTGTAACGGTCTGTGTTCACCAAGCGTTGACACCAGCTGGCTCACTATTGCCACGGTTTAGAATAAAACTATACCGTGCTATTGCCGAGGCCAGCCAACCATATCGAGCTGTATGGCTTTTGAATGTAGTAGAACATTGAAGGGAAACGGGGTATTGGGTGACGTATCGTGTTGTTGCAATCAGTGAAATTGTACACCCGTTGTTTTAAGGGTTTAGGAAGTCAGTTTGAAGGGTGGAAATATAGGAAAGAGTTTATAGAGACATTATTTTGCTATTCAATTTATTAGATTTTATTTTGTGTTATGACTGTCCTTATTGTTAATGTTTTTTCATCATCATCATCATCATTCAGCCTATTGCAGTCCACTGTTGGACGTAACCCTCCCCCAAGGTGCGCCACAAGACACGATCTCCCGACTTTTTCCATCCATCCACTCCATCCAGCCACTACCCGCAACCTTTCTTAGGTCCTCGGTCCATCTAGCAGGGCATCATATACTACGTTTACCGAGACGTGGTCTCCATTCGAGAACCTCGTCGGTTCTACGACTGATGTGACCAGCCCATTGCCACTTCAGTTTGCTACATTGACGGACAATGTCCATCACTTTGGTCTTCTGCCGGATGACCTCATTTCGGATTTTATACCTTAACAATACGGACAATTACAACTTAGTTCGTGAAATATAGCGCGTTTGATATCCGTAAAAGTTGTTTTATTTCAATGTACATTTTGTTTACCTAACAAGGTTCATGTTATGCACGTAATACCTAAAGAAAAAAATAAGTCTTGTACACCGGACATGAAAGATGATTATTTGGAGGTAAATATAATGACACTTGTCTTCAGATACAATGTAGCAGAGAAAATATACAAATAAAAGTCCCCAGTCAGAGCAGACCAAATGTAAGATAATGAAAAAAAGTAACATGATTTGTTAAATCAACAGCTGATATCTTTTTGAAACTTTCATTAGTTAGCCTATAAAACAACGCGTGAAAACATCTTAGAAAATACTACTAGATTCTAATGTTACTGAGAAAACCACTCTTCAGTTTGATCTAACTAAAGATGGATATAGATAAATACGTGCTTTACGATTTGGAACGTCTGAATTTCAATCCATTTTTTTATATTATTTAGACCGCAACCGCATCTGCACTTTCTAGTGTCAACAACATTAAGAAGCGAAAGAGTCGACATGTAATAAGGTAGAAAAAAACGTATGACACATTTTCTCAAAAGTAATCAAAATCTACGAAGCACGAGATATGGTTGTTGCATAGATATACCGGAAGTCCAGGTAAGGTAAAATCCTCTAACATTTCACATCATAAAAAACAAGCTTACTTTAAGAGATTCGTTTGAGATTCGTTGTACGAAATAGCACGGTAAAATTGAATCAATACTGCGCTAAGAGATGGCGGTAGGCCCTCAGGTATTTTTTGCTTAGCTTTAGATAATGTCTGATGGTTGTTTGTTTCTTAACCAACGTCTGAAACCAAAGTCATGTATGACATTATTGTATCAAATGCTTTGAGTTTAAGATTGAGAAGTTTTCAACTTGAAATTCTAGTTACAGAAACCGACCCTGAGGGAAGAACAACAATTAAGTCTTTACCAGGCTTGTTTCACTCCCCGTGTATGCTCGAAAACATACTACGCGCGGCGGCCCCTCCGGCGGTGCCAATCTAGTAGGGACTCACGAGCGAGCAGTGACGCACGCGCGAGTTTTGTTTGTCACCTACTTTCCGTAGTTAACTACCTTAAAAAAAGTTAAATTTAAAATGGCAACACGTAAAAAAAAAAAGCTCGTAAATATTGTGCAGTGTTCAACTGTTTAAACACGAATCGCGATCCAAAGGTTGGTGTAATAATCTTTCACGAGTTTGATAGAATTAAACGAATTTTTGATGTTTGAGACTAACGCTCTGTTTTGTCGTTATAGGTTATAGGAAGGTTTGTTATTTTTTTAACTTTTGGTAGGTACTTATTAACCTTTAATATATCTACCTTTTGATTATACTATGCATATGCCGACACAAAGTCTACCTATAAATAAATGAATCACAAAGAGGCAACCCTAGCTGCGTCAGAAAGAATACGAGTTACGCGATAGAAAGAGACGCTGAATGTAGGTGAATATAATGCTAGGCATTTAGCGCAGCGCGACGTGAATTGGACTTTATTGCGTCGTGAGCTAGACTAGCAATTTATTTGACTGGAGTTGCGAAGTGAACCTTCTGTACTTGTACTATTAAGTATTCTGTGTCTTTACTGAAGGAAAACAATGCAAAGAGGAGAAATATTTCGGTACCCTATGGTCTTACTAGCGGCCCCCCGCGGTTTCACCCGCGTGGTTCCCGTTCCCGTGGGAATATCGGGATAAAAATTAGCCTGTGTGTTAGTCCAATACTTGAAGTCCCTACTTACTAAATTTCATCCAAATCCGTTCAGTAGTTTTTGCGTGAAATAGGAACAAACAAACAAACAAACTGGCACACTTTCGCATTTATAATATTAGTAGGATGAATATGCGCATAAGAGTGGTAATAAAGGTTCATTTTCTTTTGTGTGCAATGTTGTAAAGGTGGTAAGTAACCTCTGGGCTCTGGGTAACAAAGGACCATTGGCGGTGCGAATGCAAAACAGAGTAACAATGGGTTACAAAATATAAGGTCGATGACCTAATTTGGTTACAGGTAATTGTTGGGATTAAAAAATTAAAATGCAAATTCTAATTCAGCGACAGCAGATTTTTCGCATTTTGAACAATTTCGATGCTTGGTATTGCGCTCTATCAACTCATCAACTCCAGAGGATGCTCCGTGTGAGGGAGAAAGAGTGTAGAGTAAACGGTAAAGGTGCAATGCAAAGTGTTTCACTGTTTTGCATTTTTTTTTGCGGAAATAAGCAGTTTTTTCTTTTTATAACTTTTTAATTGTGCATTTTACAATGCTATTTTTATGTGATAAATATTAAACAAGAAAATATACTAGAAAAAAGCAACTAGTCTCATGTCGCCCTGACGGGATTCGAACCTGCATCCTTGGGAGTCCGGCCCAATGCACTAACCAATTATGCTACAGAGACCTATGAGGACACGTCGAATTCTTCTAGTATATTCACCGTTCTACGGTGTTGGCCACCGTCGCTTCATCAATGAGAGAAATATCCTCGCATTCGAAAGAAACATCTTTACAGATGTTTGACATGAGACTAGTTGCTTTTTTCTAGTATATTTTCTTGTTTAATATTTATCACATAAAAATAGCATTGTAAAATGCAAAATTAAAAAGTTATAATTAGATGGCTGTTTCATCTTAATCGATAGTCAAACATCTGTAAAGATGTTTCTTTCGAATGCGAGGATATTTCTCTCATTGACGAAGCGACGCCGGTGGCCAACACCGTAGAACGGTGAATATACTAGAATAATTCTAGTATATAATGCTTTTATCTAGTATATTTTCTTGTTTATTATTTATCATTTTTTTCTTTTTCATTGTGTGATATTCGGTTTGATAGGTTTGCTTTTACCTAAATCTATTTATGGTAGCACGTGGAAGACGAGTCGAATTGCTGTAGTATACAAAGAAAATAGTTTACTGTGAACTTTGAAGATCGATAATTTTTTTTTTTCAAATAGTAGGTACTTCAATTCCTTGCAGTCATCAGATAAACGTAAAAGATCTATTGTGAAGAACGTACAGCTATATACTGCATAATTCACGAAATTCAAATAAAATAAACGCAAACGAACTTGCACCTTAAAAGTATAGACATAAGGACCGTTTCAATGTTAGTATTTTCAATGCGCTGTTGACTGAACGCAGCCGTAAAACGCCTATTACGTAGATCGTAACTCTTAAACGTTCGTTATTTTGAGGGCTGCCACAAAAGTTTAACTTACACTACACCGGTAAAACTGTATTCATAATACATATTTATTATACAACCATGTATTGAAATATTGTGAAAATCAATATTTATCAATGGGTAAAAAACTATAATAAGCAGTCCAGTGGCGAAGGTAAATCCACAAATATGACAATAATAAACATGGAAAATACACACACACACACACACACTCATTCACACACACACTCTCTCTCACACACACACACACACACACACTCACACACACGCAAACTCACGCTTACTAACCCATTTCTAGTTTTATTAGATTTATTAGTGTTTTTACTTGAAATCATTTGTATCCGAATGGGAAGTTGCGAGACGTCCCAATACAGGTTTCTATAAAACTTAAAGGGAAGTCTCGGCGTAATTATTGTAAGTAAGATTTCAGAAAGAATTTTTATTTTTTATTTTTTTTATTTTACTTTGCATCTGCATCGCATCTATTAACAGATATTTAACTAATTGGTGACTATGTTAATGACAATAATTATTAGTTTTCTGCATGGTGCATAAAAGAGATAAAAATGGGAATCAGTATGTATGGATCCTTTGCCACTGATAGCACTAATGTCCAGTAACTTCGTATGCATAATCCAACAGAAACCATTTATCAGTTTAAAACTCTTAAGGGTCCGGTAAACGATCTTTATTTGACAAACAGGTTGGCCAAATCATTTTCTAAAACGTATCAAACATAGCTGCAGACGGTGAAGCGTGCATCTATATATGTTTTCCTAGCTAGAGACAACCCTAACATTCTGTCCAACTGTCGGCAGTATTGTTTTGCCGATTGACTAATACTTGACTAGATTGCCCGTGTTTCCCAATAAAAGTGACCGATTAATATCTTTCTGTTTCCAATTTTGTATTTGTTTATTTGTATTGATAATATTGAAAACTATGTACCTACCTATTTGCAAAATAAAACATGAGTCAACATAATAACACCTAGGATATTGGTTTTTTTTTAGGGTTCCGTATCTCAAAGGGAAAAAACGGAACCCTTATAGGATCACTTCGTTGTCCGTTATCAAACTGAAATTTATATCTAATACTCAGGTCTACTGTCCCTTGAAGCTGTGTAAAAATCAAACTTCTAAGAAAAAGCAATAAAAAGATACAGCCGTTTATGCCGCAAATTTCCGCAAATTTTCGAAACTCGCACGGGCATCAAAACCTACAGAGTACTTCCCGTGAACTTAGAATCTTGAAATTTGGTACGAAGTAACGTCTTATAGTACAGATAAAGGAAAAATTAAAGGCGAAACCGTAAATTTTTAGCCACATCATATAATATATACTTTTTTTGAAAATTCTAAATTTCATTTTGCAATAAAATAAAATAACTATGACTCGATATACTAGAAAAAAGCAACTTGTCTCATGAGACAAGTTGCTTTTTTCTAGTATATTTACTTGATTAAAAATTATCGAATAAATGCCTGATGAGTTTTGTTACAGAGATAGGTTAGATCTTGGAAAAGGACATAGGCTAGGAAGAAAGAATATTAAAATTACAAGTCATCCCTTACGAGCGCTGAATCCCACGCAAACAAAGTCGCAGGCGGAATGTTAATGTAAAAATTTTTAAAGATATCTTTTTCTGAAATAAAACAACTTTTACGGATATCAAACGCGCTATATTTCCACGAACTAAGTTGTAATTGTCCGTATTTTTAGGTTTTTTAGGGGTTTTTTGATTTTCCCGACGTTTCGGCACCTTTACAGCTGCCGTGGTCACGGGATGTCATCATATCTAGTCAAATATAGCGCGTTTGATATCCGTAAAAGTTGTTTTATTTCAATGAACAGTGCGCGCCAAAACATAAGATGTACGTATATCTTTTTCTGAAAGTAAAAACTGTCAAAATATTTTCTGGACACTTTTACTCGAAGTAAAGTCTACAAAAGTATCAGTAAAATAAACATCATTTACAGTTACGATCTTCGTTACGAGCATTTTTGGACGTTAACGGTAAACGTTAAATTTAATAGCCTATTCATTTGGAAATAACTTAATTCAAGCCTTACTATTTATAGTGGGGCTTGGTTTCATAATCCTATGGAATTAAATATATTGCCATTAAAAGTCGTAAGAAGTAAGTTCTCATTTATGACTTTTGATTATGCTTGATTTATTGGTGTGGAAACTGTATGCCGTCATATTATATAAACTTAGACTTATTTATTTCATTATTTCAAAATCCACAGCTCTTAATTAGACTTACTGAATTCCAGCCACTGCTTAGCTTATTTTACTAATAATATAATCTTACTTTTCCGGATAACCAAAAATTAACTTTTATTTTATAGACTTAACAAATTGACAGATGCATTCTGTGTCGAAATTATTGTTGAGTATTCAATAGATCCAAATTATCGTTATTTTATCGAGCAATAATATAAGCACTAAATCTGAAGTGAAAATTCGCGAAAATGTATCAGGAGCTTAAATGAGGAATCACCTGATAAAGTGATTAAAATAAATATCCGATGGACGGACGATGTTTAGCATCTAGTTTGAGATAAGTACTGTCATAGTAAAATGCTGATTCACTTATTCAAGAGCAACGAAATCCTAAGCTGAATCTACATAAATTAGAACAATTTAAACGTTGTAGCCTAGTGAATTCTGAAACAGTAAATTTAGCTCAAAACAGTTAATACTGTCACACACACAATTCCAAGCTCCCATAATATATTACCTGGGAGAGCTGGTCTAGTCAGACAATGTTGAGCCAGATAGGTAGCTCGCAAAATCCAGTAGAGAAATTGCTAGGTACTGCAAAACAAGAACTTTGAATTTTTAAAACACTGGAAGTAAATGCAGTTGCGCTGGTAACGCGTTTTGTACATTTCAAACGTTCGCATTTTAAAAATAAAAGAATACAATAGGATTTTGAATAAATATTTTCAAAAGTTTGGTGGAATTGTATGCGATTAAGATAAACACCTTTTCAGAAACGAATAACACGGAAGAAATTGGTTGTCTAAATTATGAGAAATAAGGATATTTTCTCAGTTATAAGAATCAAACCCGTCATCAAAAGTCCAGAATAGCATAAATCTTTTATCCCAAGGGTGGGTAGCAAAGGTTTAACAGTAATGAGAAAATGAGCAGCAGATGCATCCGAGGGTGGTGAACGTCTTGTGCTGTAAGAGGCTTATGCCCAGTATTCAGTATCTTATGGCTAAATGGTAAAAATGTTAACAATGAAAATAATTAAGTACCTATACTATTCAACCTTATGTATTCTTCCTACATCTGTGTAAATCACCAAAACCTACGGCACAACAATAACCGTTTCAAAGTTCAGTAATGTAAACTTCACGCTTGATATGGGACTAGTTGCATTGAATTTTTCACGACAGAAGGTGGATATTTTTAAACGGACTGCCGAGAAAGGTGAGCTCTTAAATTCATGCCCCTTGTGAGAACGTGAGAATATTGTTTGTCAAGTCTCACTGTTTCTACAAGAACTTCAGATGAATATTTTAAATGTTTTGCAATGGTCTCGCAGTACAATAAAAGACCTAAAATAGCACAAATGCCAATGTTGTGTTATGAACAAAGCATTTAATTTTCATTTCAACATTATTCTATGCAAGTTCAGAAAATGTAGATCGAATGTTTTATACTTACCTATGGAGTATAAAAAATTATCATATATTAAAGCAACAAGGCCAACACCACTTACAATGTTACATAGAAGAGTTTTAGTCCAGTACCTGTTTTCCTAATCAAAAAGAGGATCTCATCATTAAATGGAGTCTAAATTCCACATTAAAACCATTATCGCATCGATATTTGCATACATTGCTATAACCTTGTGTATCGATGCAGACGCATCGCTGATCACCTTGAGGGCAAGTAGAGCGACTCGACCGCAAACGTTTGGCAACTGTTGACGCCACCTGTCATACGAACCGGCTTCGGTTCCGTTTCGGGTGTAGGGATTTATTTTGGTTTACCATGTTTTGGCTTCAAACAATCTGTAGTTCTTATGTTTTGGCGCGCACTGTTCATTGAAATAAAACAACTTTTACGGATATCAAACGCGCTATATTTCACGAACTAAGTTGTAATTGTCCGTATTTTTAGGTTTTTTAGGGGTTTTTTGATTTTCCCGACCTTTCGGCACCTTTTCAGCTACCGTGGTGTACAGTCATCCCGTGACCACGGTAGCTGAAAAGGTGCCGAAACGTCGTAAAAGTTGTTTTATTCCAATCTGTAGTGCCAATTTTTTTTTTAAATATTTTTTTTAGGAATTTTCCTTATCAGTCCTGTACCCCTACATAAAGCAATCAACATTAAAGTTGACTGATTAATTTATTACTTTGGGCATCTTATCCCAGTGAATGGACACTGAAGAATAAAACAGGGGCCTTACTATCAACTCTTTGCGATTCTTTTTAGGTTTTTTTATGAACGACGCGACTGGGAGACTCTTGGCCTTCATCAAAACTGTTGTTAAGTTTGATAAGGCCGAAGATAGAAACGAGCCTCTCCTGAAATCCTCAATCACTGAGAAACTGGCTATCTTATCTCTAACTGCCGAAACACAACAATGCTGAAAACATTGTCGTTATGGCGTCAGACTTGGATAAGATGGTGGTAGCTAGCCAGGAGGACTTACTACAAGTCCTAACACTAACCAAACCGAATACAATATGTACCCCCCTGGGAATCGAACCCGGGAACCCTGGGTCTGATACCGGTGGTTGTACCACTAGACCACAGAGACGATCAAGTTGATGGTAGGCCCCTGGCGTTTATTAAGCGTACCTACCTATGTAAAGTGAAGGATGATTACATAAGGGAATGATACTTCAGCCTACTGAATCTACCATTGCCAGATTATTAATAACTAGCGGCCGTGCGCGTGGTTCCCGTTCCCGTGGGAATTTTGGGATCATTTATAGCCTATGTTACTACTTGGGGTCTAAGGATTCTCTATACCAAATTTCGTCAAAATCGGTCCAGTAGTTTTTGAGTTTATTCGTTACATACAAACATACAAATCTTTCCTCTTTATAATATTAGTATAGATAATTAAACCCTGTAACATTATGTGAGAGTAGAAATAAGAATAACGGTGGTATGGTACCCTTATGGACGCATATTTGTACCTGTCTTTCATTGTAATACCTTTGGAGAATTGGAAAGCAAATACATAAAGCCTGGAATATACAATCATGCTTCTAATAGCATGCTCGCTTGCTACTAGGAGGCATACTACTAATCAGCATGATACTAACTAGCATTTTCCAAGTGTATACATGACCAACAGGCTATTTTCGTATACACGTGCGAGTTGCTTGCTACTATTAACTAGCACATGCTCGAAACAAGCATTCTTTGTGCTACTACGTAGCATGTGTATTCCGCGCTTAAAAGTTTCTGTTGCTGTTTGCTTTTAGTTTGAAACGAAGTTACTATAGTGTGTCTGGAAAGTCGCTGACCAACGCAGCATCGGACCAACTTTAAAGTAGCATTAAATATTCACGAAACTGTGGAAATAACTGTATGGAAAGTGCTGAAAACCGCTGTCCAGCAGCGTAATATGAAGCAGTTTTTTTTTATCATGTCAGAGATGTTCATGATAAAAAGTGTTTAGGTGACGTAACACGGTTACGAAAAAAAAGGTATTTATTGTTGATCGGATTTCTAACATTTCTGGTCAATATTCGATATTTCGATATATTCGAAAATGTAAGTAATTATTTATTTGAGAAAGATTCGGTTCATATTAAGCCCATTCAACAATTGTTTTAACCCCCGTCGCAAAAAGAGGGGTGTTATAAGTTTGACGTGTGTGTATATCTGTCTGTCTGAGGCCACGTAGCTCCTAAACAACTCGAGCGATTTTGACGCGGTTTTTTATTTGCAAGTTGACGTGATCGAGGTGGTTCTTATGAACTGATGGCATTCAAACGGCTAAGCAGAACTTCATAAATAGAGCTAAGAACTATCTTGATTATATCAGCTTTTAAATAAAAAAACCGCATCATAATTGGTCCATCCGTTTAGTCAAACAGTCACATATTTATCAACTTTCACAGGACATGAACATTTACTATCAGACGTCAGACGTCGGGGATATGTACAAACAAGATAGTGCCATCCACGAAGACGCGCCCCACCAATTTTTGGTCGAGGGTGCGGGGAGTTTTACCTGAGCGTATTGTAGTCTATTTATTAAAGTGTGCGCGTGCACCTTAGTAATTAATGTGTACCCAATACAGCACTCAAACATAAGCGTAATCTTGCACAGATATACCATAAACGATTAGGACGAAATGGCGCGTTTTCGTGGATGGCACTATCTGTACCTATCGCTAGGCACTTGCACGACACTATTCAGCTCATAATAGCGGTCTCTCGACGTTTGTGACATTAATAATCGTAAAAAATAAGTACATAATTAGGGTAAATAAATAATATTTTTAACTTTTTAAGAGTGTTTTGTGTTGAGGGTTTTTCAATCGTGTCTAATGTTCATGTAAAAGGCAATTATCGTCGTAAAGAATTATCTTCCATTTTCTCGTGTACTTACCTACATCATAATTAAGATGAATTATCTGTAACATCAACGGATTAACTCTAAAACGTTTTATTGCTCAAGTACGTTATTTTTTAAGACATTGTATATCACCGGTTGTTATTTTTGGTGTCAAATGAGATTCGGCAAACTTTTTCTCGAACATATGGCGGGTAGCACCCATTTACAAGTAGGTCACGTCACGGACTTTTGAATGTTTACTTAACGACATCACACGTGGTTTTAAAAATATCACATGCGGAGCAGGCCACGAATATTTTACGTTTATAGTTCTTGACCTTTTTTTGGGCAGCTTTTTTTTTGTTTTTATCTGTATTGGTTTTTGGGATAGCCTCGTCTTGGACAGACACTAAAGTCGTCAATATTTAGGGCCTTCATTGATTACCTCGTGCGCTCGTGGCCGCGCTTGACAGACTGATCGTAATCGATCACGTTTGTTGAGCAACGTTCGGTCTGGTCAGGTCTCGGATGGGTGACCGTAAAGCGGGATTACAACTGAGCGCTTCCGTGCTTCGGAGGGCACGTTAAACCGTCGGTCCCGGCTGTTGTCATCTGATAACAGTCGTTAAGCCAAGTTAGAAGCTTTTTAGGCGGCTTGATAAACTCTGACACCAGAGGTGGCCACTAATCCTCAAACGATAAGAAGTAAAAGATTGGTTACCTTACCGTGTGGGTGTCATCAGATACATAGCTGGAAGAAGATGTAGCATTTTATCAAATATTGGCGACTGCAATCACTAAAATATCTATCTACAAATATTACCTGCTTGAGGAAGACCTATACCAATAAAATATCTGAGTGAGTATTAGACCGCTCTCGTTCATCTTCTACTTTTTGTAACTCGTACTTGAACATAATCGCATCTAGTTTTTCCTTTGTTGCGCGAGGACGAGTTGCCTTATCGTTTTCGGTCAGTGACTACACGAAGGAAGAAGCGTCGTCTCGTGGCGATAAGCAAGCACCGGCTTCAACCGTGAGAAGTCCATATAAAATGTATAAAAACAACAGACTGCAGTTAATAAGTGATACGTCATCGGCGGCAGAAATTTTCGGAAGATTAAATTCTGCACTATATTTAATTGTGACTTCTTAATTATCTAAATTACCATGTGTATATCAAGACTACTTGGGTCTTCCTGAATTTAACTCCCTATATCGGAGAGCTAGCTACCTATGGTAAATTTTAAATAGAAAAATATTGGAAAAAATTAACTCGGTCACAAGTGAATTCTCAGACGGGAATCGAACCCGCGACCTTTGGAAATCCGGTCCAATGCTCTAGCTACCGAGACTTGCGAACCACCGTCGAAATTCTCCAATACTTTTATATTTTTAATACGCTCTAGGCCAGCGTTGTTACATCAATGCTAGGAATATCCTTGCATTCGAAAGAAACATCTTTTCAGGTGTTTAACGATCGATTAAGATGCAACTGCCAATAATTTATGATTTTGTAATTTTTGCATTTTTCAATGCTATTTTTATACTTATGGTAAATTTTAAATAGAAAAATATTGGAAAAAATTAACTCGGTCACAAGTGAATTCTCAGACGGGAATCGTACCCGCGACCTTTGGAAATCCGGTCCAATGCTCTTGTATAAAAATAGCATTGAAAAATGCAAATATTACAAAATCATAAGCTAGCTACCTATTTCGTTTTATAGTTAAAAAAGAAAAACTGTTCGCTTTGGAATTTTTATGTTAAACAATTTGTTACCATACCATAGTACGAATAAATCTATCCACAAAGTGTTTATTTTGTCTTAAACTCGTTATGAATGTTTGTTTATTCTGTGCTCTAGTTCGGGAAACATCCCATTAAGCAATATCAACAAGTTTGGTGTTATAACCTTTTACATGAAGTGCATAATTTATTTTGTTTGTAATAGTAAAATCCAAAAAAATATTATTGTTGTAACATTTTGAAACTTCCGCTTCAGCACTATTTATTATAGTATGATTACTCGTGTTATTATTACTTCCCTTTTTTAACAAATACTATAGGTGACAAATTAAGTTATAGATGCTATAGATCATCTAATTTAGACCCAAACCCAGCAAGCTTGTTCTATGGGCAATTGCTATAATCCGTTTTTTTTTAATTATCTATCTTACCACTGAAGAAGACAGTCCAACAAGTAAAGGTTTTTTGAATAATATTAATTTAAAATTAAGAAATGCGTGGAGAATCTAGTGTGTGAATAACAACTTACGATCTTGCCTCGTATTATAATTCATAAACAGTTCCCAGTGTGGTATATTTACAGTAACGTCTTGAGTACGTCGTTGATGGAATGCATTCTCATAAAACAACAGAGCTTCAGGAATTGTTGGAATTTGGTATTCGTCGAAAATAGGTTTGAATCCCAAATGAGAATGTGAAGATTCTCTTCTGGCATTTAGTAAAAAAGGTTTTCTTAAGTAAGGGTTGCTATTTATTCAAAATAATGATAAGTATCAATTAAACTCAGTTAAAGATGAGTGTTTTACGAATGGTTATCTCTCACAGTCAATATAAACAAACTTAATTCATCAATTACTATTTTCATTAAATAAGAGATATATTGAACGTAACAACATAGACACAACTAATGCAAATACAAATACAAATATTTTTATTTTCACTAAATAGGGTACAGTAATGTTGTTAAGTACAATTGTGCAAACAAAATGGAGCTTAACCTATTTAGCCATTTACATAGCATGCAAATATACAAACAATGATCATAAAATAAAATCGAGAAAGTCAACAATAAATTAATAAAAAATAAAAAATGTATGATAATAAATGTCAAATAAGAAATAAAATAAATTAATGTCAATATACAATTAATTCACATGTCAGTCTACAATTAGAATACTGTCAATACAAATACATTTTGTGCATTTGAATGTCTCGATACCTTTGTCAATATACTGTGAAATAAATGAAAGAAAAAGTGATATGTCAAAATTGCAAATGGCAGCCAAAATTAAAAATGTTCAAAAGTAAAATTTATAAAATAAATGATTCCCGACAATAAAATTGACATAGCAAATGTGGCTTCGCTCCTTCGTTGCCCGTGGTCCTACTGCATAGTCCTATTAGCAGGACTACGGGCAATATTTTTTGTCCGTGGTTCTACCAGTAGGACTACGGGCAAGTTATACGATACCTTTTGTTGTCCATGGTCCTACTACTTAGAATGTTTCAACTGGTAGTACTACGGATTAAAACGTTGCCCTTGTTTCTACCAATAGGACTACATATAACTACTTAAATTATTTTAATTTATTTGTTAACCTTTGTACAGTTGACAGAAAATCTAAAGCTAAAAGCATAGGTCGCATAGGTAACCAAGAGGTATTTTTTAGATGTTTTGAGAGGTTCTGATTCTCATAGAATTGAAACAATTTTTTAAAGCCAGCAGCTTTTTGGTTTAAATAACTCCTCGTTAGTTATTTTTAGCTAAAAGTATCAGGATCGCATAGCGAGGAGTTATTTATACATAAAAAGCTGCTGCCTTTAAAAAATTGTTTATATATAATAAGAATTAGATTATTTCATTAGATCAAAATGCATATTGATCCAGGATCAAATGAGCTGTGAAACTTTTCTCATATTGCTGATGTTATCCAAATCTATTGACCTATAAACATTATTTCAAGCAGATTAAAGCAACATCACACGCTTTCACAAACAAATCGTCTAGTATCAAAGCTTAATACAACTATTCCAAACAAGTTCTGCTATGTTTGTTTACGTTTTGTTATCGCGTCTGTTTGAAAGTATATGCAAATTCATGCCTGTGATAGTGATGACGTAATAACTGAGAAATGATAGACCGCTTTGCATAGCCGACCGTCTGGCTGTGGAATATTGTTATGCAATTTGGTTTCAGTATTTTCAACTGCTGTGTAGTGTCGGCTTAGAATAGCACTACCCCGTGCCCGTGCCGTAAAGGGCGACTAAGGGACTCAGGCATCAGGAGATGGGCAGCAGCGTCTCCTACAAACTTGGTCATACTGCGATCGCCAACCCGCCTGCCAAGCGCCAAGCCATACACACACACAGCAGTGGGTGTTATGTGGCTGAGACGACAATTTTCAACAGTTTGTCTCAATCATAAATATTAACGAGAAAATATAGTTAACTGATATTTAAGCAAAATCTCTGAAACCACAGGTTTATTTCTTTTTTGTAAAATGAATCTTGCGCTCCAGTCTGCGATATTTAAAAAGGTTTTAAATGTTAATACTCCTCTAAAGGGGTAGCCTTTATACCCCAAGGGGTTAAAAATGCAGTGTTGTTGGGGATGAAATTATATACTTGTGTTACAAATAGATCTTCAGGGAGGGTGCCTTGTTGTCAAATGGATCTAAGGGTTACCTTTAGGCTATAGGGGTGAAGTTTCCGAAGTGAAAAGTAAAATAGAGTCTGGACTGATTTGAAAAAGTTTGGAAACTTTTTTTTTAAATCATTTTTTGTTCGAAGTTTTTTTTTTACTTCACTTCACATAACTAAATATTTTACTAGCTATCATCTGTGACTGACCTTTTTAGGGTTTCGTAGCCGAAAGGCAAAAAACGAAACCCTTATAGATTCGGCCAAACCGATGTATGTCACACCCTTTTTATTCCAAAACTATGAGGATTACTACAGTAGTAGTTTCAGAGCTATAGCACATTTTAATAACAAATATAACTTTGTCATTCATACAAATACTATGAAAAACAAACTCATTCTTGCAGACGAAAAATTATAATGGCATTTTGGCAATAATAATAATAGAAACTTTATTGCACACGATACAAAACAAACACATACAGAGAAAATGTCAAAAAAAGAGGAACACACAATAGGCGGCCTTATAGCTACGTAGCAGTCTCTTCCAGGTAACCTTGGGTGACAGACGAAACCCTTCATGTGCGAGTTCGCATCGCACTTGGCCGATTTTTGGAATGAATAATTTTAATAGGTAAACAGCGATGTATTTTTAAACCATTCTAAATGATATTTAAATCGTTCATCCTTCGGTTAAAGGAAGATCGGATTTTAAAAGAAATATTTTTTATCTTCACAAGGGCCGATTTTGCAAGTTTGTGATTGTCATTTACTAGTTGGTTATGTATGAACTAACTTTATCCGCCACGATTGAAGAACCAGACCTTACATGCATATCTTATTTGAAGACCTCTTTTGTATGTCTTCCCAAACTTTCCTCAATCTGTGTGACGTCACGTTACGTGTCATAGGGGTCGTCCGTGCCCTCTAAAGTCACAACTGTCCCTCAAGATTTGGACACAATGTGATTTAACATGATAATGCAAAGGGACGCATTGTACCCACTGTTATTGTACCCGAAGATACTCTGTTGGACGTTGAAAAAGACTTTCTGAATCGTGAAAGGAGGATAATAAACTGGGAGGTATAAATTCGGTACGGATTATGAGTGTCACATTATTGTGACAAATAGATTAAGAGCCGGGTTTTAGAAATTTATTGTGAAACTGACGTTTAGTGTTAACCGATCAGTTAATATATTAGTAAACTCGGACCTATACATGTGTTACTGAGTACAACGTACAGCCAATACGAGCCGCCTCTGTGGACTAGTGGTACAACCACCGGTATCAACCCAGGGGTCCCGAGTTCGATTCCCAGCGGGGGTACATTTTGTATTCGGTTTATTTGGTGGTAAGACTTGTTGTAAGTCCGCCTGGCTAGCTACCACCATCTTATCTAAGTGTGACGCTATAACAACAATGTTTTCAGCATTGTTGTGTTGCGGCAGTTCGAGTTTAAGATCGCCAGTTTCTCAGTGGCCCAGGATTCCGGGAGAGGCTCGCTTCCATCTTCAGCCTTATCAATACTTAACATCAGGTATGATGAAGGCTAAGAGTCTTCCCATCGTTCATAACAAAAAAAGAAGCTACTGCATCTGCGGGCTATGTAGCCGAGTTTTTTAATTACGATTTTACCATCGTCTCGAAAGACGAAGAATAAAAAGAAATACAACCAAGTACAACTGCGCTTACTGTAAGTACGATAAAAATAAGTTAGCATCAAACTTATTGCCCAATACTATAAGACGAAGATGTTGAAACTGGCCCTTTTTTATACCTGCAAACAATCGTATTTTTCTAAATATTTCACAGTTATTACAAGATGCAGATTACAACCACGAATTGTGTGAAATCGCCTAGTTAGTACCACAAAGAACTTTAATTGTTTAATGGAGCGTAAAACAGACGAAGCCAGAATAATAAGAAACATAAAATAAATAGCACAATGGCTAAAAGAGAAACTTTATATAAGATTTTTTTTTGCAATTGCTAATGTTTTTATGTTAATCGCAGATTACGGTTAGGTAAATAAAAAAATGACGGCAAGGATAATTTAAGTTCTTTAATGACGTAAAATTCACAAACATGGATTCAATATTATAGAGACAAGGTAATGTTATGAGCTAGCGGTCATTCATGAATAGTTGTAAACTATTAAAGTTAATATTTCTGCAATTGGGAGAGCTGAACTCGGCATTTCTCTACGTGATCGAATCAGAAATATGTAGATCCGTAGAAGAACGAAAGTAACCGAAATCGCTCGAGGGATGGCTTACATGAACTGGCAGTGGGCGGGACTTTATACTGAGAAGAACCATTGGCCGTGGTTGGAAAAGTTCTAGAATAGCGACCGCGCGCTGGACTGGACGACGCAACGCTCCGTAAGTAGGCCCCGACAATGTGGACCGACGATCTGGTGATAGTCGCGGGCAGCGCAGAAACGATTGTTGTGGAGATCCTCGTGGGAGGCCTATACCCAGCAGTAAGCGTTATGTGGCTTAGACGACGACGAGAAGACGAAAGGTAATATTTCCGCGTTCGAAAGTTAATTAAGATACGTTATGCAGCTTCAATAAAATACAGAATTAATCGAATAATTAAAACCGTTTTAACATTCACGATTAAGTAAGTTTCCGTCTGCTTTTTACGTAAGACTTCAAACTGGATAATTAATTAATTAAAGACGACTAAGTAAAAGTAATCGGTCGATCTCACCAACAAAATATCAATCTCGTTTGTCAAGCTTCAACAGGATGCCTGTTCTAAATGGTGCTACTTTTTTCACCACTTGTAATAATGTAGTCTTAACTTTTAACATGGTCGTTTTTTAAGAAACCGTTGAGTGGACACTCGTTAACCGTACATTTTACCCTGTTCAATAATTTAAAATTTAATAGAAAAAAAAGGTGTACAAATGTCAATCGTGGTAAGACAAATTTAATTAGACATAGGAACCATATCAGTAGCTTTTTAGTAGGTAATGTTTTTTAATATTAGAATTGGTGTAAGAATACTAGTTAAAAGTAAGTTCTTTAGTTTCTGCTGACTTTAAAAGAAAACTTAATTTAGGTATAAAGACTACTTAATTCCACGATTGTAAATGAAAAGTACAATTTTGTAACAGGTAATTAAACATAGGAAGCTAAAATATTCTCTTCAGAAATACATTAAATAGTCGCAAGTTTAACTTCAGATGAAATCTTTCCCTCTTAACTCGACGAGGCAGATCATGTAATAACATAAAATCATAACTAAGAAACCTAGTTCAAATATAAACGTTAACATAAACTGAATACGCTTCCTACTAATACAGCTACTTCAGAGGAATTATTTTAGCCACTTTATGTGAACAGTCCTGTCTGTGACATTCGATAGCCCATGTTGCGACACTTTCAACGCAGACACCATGACGCTGAAATCGACACTTAAAAACACCCTTCTGTGCTTGTTGTATAAGGTATAAATTCCAATGACATGAACAAAACTGCAGTGTCAATTAAAAGCCAAAGCTCTTCCGAAAGCTTAAGAATCAATTTCGATTAATAGAACAACTTTCCGTAAGCAACACGAGTGAAAATATTAGTGGTGATGCCGCTGCGAACACAGCTCGGTCTGATAACTTTATTGTTATTGCGTTAAAAGCTGGCTGCATCGGATGTAAATAGAGCCCTGGCACTTTGAAAGTATTCCTATATACTGGTAGAACATTTACTAATAAAGTAGCTAACGGCAAGAATATACAGCTTAACCAAGCTTAACATCAATTGAATAAACCTGACAGTTTTATATGCTGATTTGTTTTGTACTGACTTTCATTTGTTTTCGGAGTAAGTTGATCCAGGATGAGATATTTACCTGAAACAAAGAAAAATCTAATAAGTAAATAAAAAGATGTGTGATGTAGAATATAAACATTAAACATTTGAAATTTAAGAAAGTAGCGTTATCTAGAGACACGAGCAGAGTTTACAATGATTTGTTGTCTTTAGTTACATGTCTATAATAATTATAAAAGAGATAAATATTTGTAAAAATAAACTTTTTTAATTCAACTAAATCTTAAAAGCTAACGAAAAACGCGATTGCACCAGAGCCAGACTCAAGAAATTTGTAGAATGCAATAAAGAAGGTCAATAAAAACTAGACGAAGTAATCCAAATACGCAAACAGTCTCAGACGTTTCGTCTGTACTGACTCCTTTGATGTCTACTTGTGCTACTTAAGTAAGACAATTTAGCTTTGCCCCAAATCCCTTTGAGGGTCCCTTGGGACTCGCAACAGGTAACTTTATAGCTCCAGAATTAAGCGGTCAAAGCAATTTCGTAACGCGAGCTTGTTAAGGCAATAACTCATTCGCTTCTTCAATGTTACTTCTTAGAGCACTTTGTTGCAATTTTCTTGAAGATACGATGATACTTTCATTTCATTTCATTTTGTATTCATATTTGTTAGGGAAGATGAATTTGAATATGAATGAAACCCTCCAGGGCGTCGAAATATATTTAGGAACGAGAATAATGTATTCATTTATTTTCACATTATTATATCAAATGCAGACCACTACAAAGTAAATCATGGAGAAAACATAGGAGTATTGCATGTTTTGAATACTGATGAATTCAACAGAATTAGTGCAATTACAATTAGAAAGACAATAACGGTGCTTAGAGTAACAACTAATTGCAGTGTCGATAACACATGATCGTGATAGCTAATTTGCTAAGAATCAAACGCAAACATTCGTCAGATTTTATTGAGCGATAGAAAACGTCGAAACAAATGCCACCAGGGCGTGACTGAGAGTTGTAGCCACGCGTGAAATGGTTTCGAGATTCGTGCTACAGTCCAATGAACAACTATGAACTCTTTTGGGTGCACCGATCTGCGCATAGCTGAGCTTTACCATACGAGAAAGGTTGGAATATCTTTAAATTGGAATCTGTGCACGACTGTTAGCAACGATTGGTTTTAGCATTCTCTCACATACTTAACAAAGAAACCTAAACATACTCGTAGTTAAATTGTTTGACAATAACTCCAATATGATTTGAATTAAAAGGATATTAGTGTTGAAATGTTTGAATCTGCTAACACACATTTTATACTGAATGAACACTACGTAATCCGAACCCAACCTTTAGTTGTCTGAATCAATGTTCCACCCATTTGATGAAGCCGTACTGGATAAGTCTGACTGACTAGTATATTTTGAATGCAAAACTTAATTTTGCTATACTAGTCAGTATAGTTGTTGACTATTCTAACACCGCAATTCATACAACTGCATAAGTTAATTGAATTAAACTCAGACCATTGTTTGGTACGGCAGTTCTCATGTTATGCGAACGGAATATTAAATATCATTTATCAGTCCCCAAATTGTCGCTTAAAAGTCGTTGCTAATGGGTCTCGCCAACCAATTCCCTGAGCGTGGATACCAGCGTAGCTCGTAAAATTAGTCCATAGACTGAATAATGACCTGGCTGCTACTGAATATGTATCAAGTTCAGATATAGTCGGAATTTCATTAATCAGTACAGCAAAAACAATAATGAATTGATCTAATCACTTTCGAGCGGATACAAAATAATTTATTTTTTTTTCTATAGTAGGTACAATTAATTTTTGAAAAGTTTATAGGCTATCTAACGATCCTTAGTCCATTTCGATGCAGTCGCGAATGACTGCTTGTTTGTCATCTATACTATCTATACCAATATTATAAAGAGGAAAGATTTGATTGTTTGTTTGAATTGAATAGGCTCCGAAACTACTGAACTGATTTGAATGAAACAGATAGTAGATAGCCTAGTTATGAACATAGGATACTTTTATCCCGATATTCCCACGGGAATGGGAACCACGCGGCTAAAACCGCGATCGGCCGCTAGTGTTTAACAAAGATGGAATGCTTAGACCACTAAATCTCAAGTAAAGCTAGTCTTAAACATTCTAAAGCATACAATTCAAAGAGATTCTGAGATCTGCCTATCACAAATTTTTCCTTATATGAAAATAGACGTAACCCACGATATCTCATTGGGCAGCGTCGCATTCTCAAGTGAGCTGACATCGCTGTCTGATTAACTTGCCGACGGCATCGGCATTGGCTTCTGAATTTGGAGCCCGCATCGCCGGGGTCATTGACCTGCTGTGGGCGATCTTACAACTCGAAAATGTTTCGTCTGTTCCAAAATATACGAGAAAAACATGAAACTCTGATGCTGTCATACTGTGACATCAATGACCTAATTAATTTATTTATAACTACATAGTTCGCATCTTCCGCAAACAAACGTTTCTTGATGGGTCTATTATAAAACAGCTTTAGCTATGATGTTTGTCTTTCGTAACACAGACGTATCTATCAAATAAAATAAAAAATAGGCCGAAGCAGTATTAAGGTACTTATTAAAAATAACATATCGAACTGAATTGAAATTAAACAGTTCAACAACAACAAAATCATCTACCTATAAATTGGCCCATATCAGAAAAAAAAATGCATGCACTTTACATAACGTTGAACTTATATATAATAATTTAAAGTTGAGTTGATCCGTTAAAGTGTTTCCATGCTATCTAATTGTTTGAAATAAATAAAAAAAACATTTCACAAAATAATTTCCTAGGGATCGCCAACGTTCTTATATAAGGAAAGTAAGCTCGAGTGGGTTGAGTGCTATGTTATATTAATTTGCCAATATCCTTACTAATATTATAATACGAAAGTGTTTTTTTTTTTCACGCCCCTAATAAGCAACCAATCGACTTGATTTTTGACATAGTGTTAGTTGAAAGGACGAAGAGTAACATAGGCTACATCTTATCTCGATATTCCCACGGGAACGGGAACCACGAGGGTAAAACCGCGGGTAGAAGTTAGTGATAGTATAGTTTAAAAATAGCTTTACTTCGTTGCAAAAATCTTTAATTCCTCTTCAAACTATAAATCAATTTGACGTAAACTTATTTAACTAGTTTATCATAAGTCAAATCAAGATATTCCTATCAGCAACCCCAACGGGCATTACGATAAGGGCAGCCATGAATTTGCGGATACGATCATTACTGGAAACCCATAAAAATTAATAGCGCTATTCCCATGAGCGGTTCTGAAATATCACGATGCAACGTTAATATTGACCTCGATAAGACCTGCGTTTGTTGCTCTTTCATAGAAATATTTATGAACTTTCGCTGAAGAATCATTGGCAAATTGGTTAGTTTCTATGGTACCCTATGGAATAGTTTTTACTAATGTTGATCTTATTTCTTAAAAATACTTAAGACTTCTTTTACTACAATATAGCCGACACCTCTACAATCATTAGATGTTAAATCAATATCAAAGCAATTTTCGTTAAAATAAAATAGCAGTACGACACACCATCTTGACCCCTGTAAGACCCCTGCTTCATATTATTTTGCTATATTTTTTTTTAATGTAATGTCAGTAGCAAAAAATAGCCATTAAGAATAATATTACAACACATTACGTTATTAAATAAAAATAATATTTTAGCCTTAAGATTGAAAGCTGTTGGCCACCCTTCAATACTAATACGGGTACAAATTTTTATTTACAAATATCTTCACCGCCCCAATAAATTCTACTCCTAAATGTTTACGATGAAAAAAAATCAATATACCTTCCATAAAACTTTAAGCGCGAATTGAAATTCCCGAAACGTTTTGCGAGATTGAAGAGGCTTTTATGGAAATGGACCAGCATGCACTCCACGATAGTCGGGCCCTAACGTATAACACTGGCGATTTAAATATTTACGCACCCGCCCACAATTTGGATACACCTGATGTTCTATCCACTCTGGCTGGGGTGCAGAATAGCGCTCTCGTATGCAAATGTTAACCAATAAAGCGAAAACGTAAATAGATACAGTGTACATAATTTTGGCTCGGTGAAATAGATTTTAAGAACTCGAAATTACCGGATGAATTTTATGTTTATAAAAGACATATAATTGTGATACCCTTTATGGCGAATGAAAGACGTTATCCTACGTATACCTAAGTATTTCATATAAAGTAACTGCTATATTTTTGTTTAAATGAAAACTTATAGGTTTACATATTAGCAAAAAAACTACTAATAATATTTGAAGGAACGAAAATTATGTTTTTAAAATCTTACTAAATATGAAATAAATCAGTATTATATTAGTGGAATAAATACCTACACTACTATCAACGACTGTGAAGGACAATTGTTTCAGATATCATAAAGAGGAATCCTGTACACAATATCAGATACGATTCACGGAACATTGTAATATAAACGATAAAATAAAGAATATCCGTCAAAAATCAACATTTCGCTAACGTTTGTTAACGTTCGAGCTAAATTTAATTTATCGAAAAGTACCGAACGCGCTTAAAATTCACGTCGATTCGCCTGCCTGCCTGTCGGTACGTCAAATGATTTATTCATTGAAAGCAAAACGATTTTTTGTGACTAAGTAATTTGTAGTCTGTATTTGTTAATAATAACAATGGCCTTGGCAGTACACCAGTTGAATGCCTCTGACCACGTTTTTATCTTTGCTTCTAGTTCAGATACTAATAACAATATCTGATTATAATCTAATTCTTATACCTACATATTGTTTTGTAACTCTTGAAGGTTTTGATTGATTCGAAACAGTTGAAGATGCATTGATAATTATTCCTTCCTAATAATTATTATAACCCAAAGGTGTTGCGACTCAAAATCTTCACGTTGGTGAAGATCTTCACCTACTCATGCTAATTTTGTAAATGTTAGTGTCGCACATGCTGTTCATACCTGAACTAGAGAACCGAGACTACCTGAACTAATTAACATTAAGTTACCTAAAATAGGTAATAAACTTAAAATAATGTCATTTTATATTCATACTTAGCTCATTAATAAAAAAAGAAAAAGTAAGTAGGTAGGTACAAAGAAAATTTAAGCAAAAGTCACGTTTTACATTATTGAGTATCGTTTTAATTCCGCTCTGGTGCAGTTAACACCCTGACTCCACCAGCAGATAAATTCTGATTGGAACCACCATCATGGATATTAAAATATGCTCTCTCCCTCAATCGGAAATGGCACGGATTGCGCCATGTTTGATTTAGAATGGTGACTTCCGGTTGGATGGGGGTATGAATTAAGGATATTATCTGGCCCTGAAGGCATCTTTGGCACTTTGAATATTATTCCAATAAATTCTATGATTATTACCGCCGCGTTGAGATAGGTACGTCTATGAAATAGGTGCATTAATCTGAAATACCAGCAAGGCAACTTAATATTTTATAATCATAATTATATACGAAGACTTGCTGACTAATCTACTTCTGTCTGAAATAAGTTTACATAAAATTGTTGCAATATTACTGCAATAAACTGTGAAATATCTAATTCATTGTAAATAATGACATCGAATATAATATATAAATTGATGGAGAATTGGCACTGGTTACAATTTAGGTATAACTAAAGTACCTAAATACCAGAGGAGCCCGTGGTGCAGTGGTTCGCGCGCTCGGTCTGCGATTGTTAAGGCTAAGCAACTTTCGCAATGGTCGGTCACGGGATGGGTGACCAAAAAATTACTACTCGAGCTCCTCCGTGCTTCGGAAGGCCCGTTAAGCCGTTGGTCCCGGCTGCATTTGCAGACGTCAAAACCCACCATTCCGCATCGGGCCCGCGTGGTGGGTCATTTCCCGTTCTCCTTATCCATCCATAAGGAAGGCCAGTGGGGACATTAAAAATGTCTGATGACGAAAGTACCTATAGGTTTTCATAAGCTGTCGACTAATAATTAGTAGACTAATATTATCAAGTATTGATATGCTAACTATGACACCTACTTGCGTAAGCAACAAAGAACGTGTAGGTGAAAAAAAAGGAAAAGTGGGAACTATCATGCTTTAAGCTAACAATGAAAATAATTAAAGTACAGCTACTACTTTAAACACTCAAGTCAGTGCCAGCTAGAGCACAATCACAGCTCATATCGTAGGCATATTATGAGTAGACCAAGGAAGTATATATGAAGACGATATTGGCGGCGATTATAATTCATAAGCTAAAATGGTTGCAATGGAAATTTCAAACAATGAAAATTTTATAGAAACTTCACGTACCTACTTGCGTGGTAAGAACAAGAAGATTTCGTTTATCACGATATTATTTACAACTTGAAATATTATTTGCTAATAATTGATGCCAATTCATTCAAGAGTCATGAAAAAGTCAATACATAAAACAATGTTCTAACCAGACATACAAAGGCAGAAAAAAACAACGTCTATTGATTCAACGTATCCATGACAATCGAACGATTGTTGCGGAACCTCACATATACTGTCGATAACACAACTATCTTAACAGTTAATGCACAAAAACATATTTTATTACGAAAGTGGTAATGTCACGATTTTTGTCAACAGCCTAAGGCGATGTTAACTATATATAAAGTAAAAAAAAACTATAATGCAAATGCAATTCCATATTAGGCACTGTTGAAAGATTATACTTATTTGTAACCGTGGGCGAATACCGTTGTATTTATGTACACTTATATCAACGCCTACCAAAACCTTAATTAGCGATCATTGAAATCCAACCGAGAAGACATTTCAATAGCCAGCACCAGCCAGATGAATTAGTTATTCAAAATTGAACTCTATAACTTCTTCACTTTAAAGATCAAGAGATTCAGAATATTCAACCGGAACTTTATAGGGCTGTAGATAAAGGAAGTTTGTGAGAATTAGTTAATTAAATAGCATAAACCTACGTACATAATAACACACATGTTGTGGGTACAGTTAACAAAATATCATAGTGAGTATCCATATAAAAACCGCTCTTATCACTTAAGTTTAAGAAAATAAGAGCGGACTCAATTTTGACTTGTTAAAACTGTACAATATTTTCACGTTGTTCTTTTGCAGTATGCGGTTTATTGCGCATATGTATTTTTTTTTACAGCTTATACTGTAAGCCATTCATTATGTACAGTCAAAAACACATTAAGTTACATTACGAAAAGAGCACCGATTCCCTGTGGAATATACACGTTACTGTAGTTTATAAAGAAAAAACAAATGATAGTAAATATCAGAGAAAATATTGAAAAAAGTTATGCAAACAGAACAATATCAATGTAGGTAGGTGATACAAACGGTTTATTCAATAATCAAAATCACTGCAGCATTGAAACTGCAATTTCATTATTGGAGAATATTCGATTTCTCTGCGGAGTAAATTCAGGTTGCGGAGCGCGCGTCGAATCAACTTCCACTCATGCTTTGTAATGGGATATTTGGGAATTTGTTTCAATGAATTTCGAATAGCTGCTGAAAGAGATGTCACTATCATTTGAAAATTAAGTTTTTATTTACTTATGGCATACTTACAGCGTGTGAGTCGTGTGACCCCCTATTTCATTGTCGTAATTTAATGGATTTTAATTTTTGGTAAAAGAGATTACCTGACACCTGTTTATATATTATAATGACATGTGATTGACATTACACCAGCAATTAATTAAATCCAACGATCTCTGCAATCCATAGCAATCTTGAATAACAACAACCCAGCTAAAAAAATTAATGTCATCCGCAAATGCAAGATATTCACATTTTATTTTATCCAGCAGATCATTAATAAATATTAAAAATAATAGTGGACCCAATAGAATACATTTAAATATGTTTGCAGAGTGTCTGTTTCCAAAATTTTATTTAATACATTATTCGTCGTCATCAGTCATTTTTAATGTACCCACCGCTGGGGCACTGGCCTTCCTTATGGATGGATAAGGAGAACGGACCATAACCCACCACGCGGACCCAATGCGGATTGGCGGGTTTTAACGACTGCAAATGCAGCCGGGACTAACGGCTTAACTTGCTTTCCGAAGCTCGAAATAGTAAATTTTTGGTCACCCATCCCGTGACCGACCATTGCGAAAGTTGCTTAACCTCAACAATCGCAGGCCGAGCGCGCGATCCACTGCGCCACGGGCTCCTCTAGACTGAATACATTATTGCATATACTTACATAATATTTATAAAGTGCAGGGACTTAACACTCGAGAATTATTTTTGTTAATGGTTGGAAAGCAAAAAATATCTCCGCTTCCGATTCCAATAAAATAGAATATTAATGATGCAAATATTATTATTTACATCATTTATATTCAATTATATTGGAATCGGTGTTAACATATTCACAGCGAGAACGATTCAGTATTGCACTTAGGGCGGGTTTCAATGCTCTGAAAATATTATTCCTTTGAAATCGTAATATATGGCAATTGATAATTTAAACTGCTATATGAAAATTTTCATATTAGGAGGATAGGAAAGTCAGCCGATACCATATGATTATTATTATTATTATTCATATGACCTTACTGAAATACAGAGAGAATATTGAAAACAGTACCGTTATTTTTTAATCTGTTAAGCCTGTAACAACAGACAGATCATAGTTAAATATTCCACAGCAATCCCCAGATATTCCAATCAAATACTATCAGAACACACTACAAAGGTACTCTGGTCGGCCATGTTTATTAAATTCCCGATAATGGGGTATCGAGGGGAGGAAATTAGGGTGTTTTAGGGATCACCTGTCAATCTATGCACTCGACTGGTGAAATGATGCAACGGACAACAAAACGTTTATGTATCACTAAAGTTCCACCTGCGACTTATGTTTATGTAAAGTACGGTTTTAATATCGCACTCCTTTGCTATTAAAAGTAGCTATTCCAGTGTTAAATCCGTATCTACGCAGTCTACGTACACGTACGTACTACAGTCCATCATCAACTGTTTTTAGTGGTGTAAACGTGAAAAGTGACAAAGTTACTTTCAAAATTTGTTTTCTTATCGATTTAAGGTGCCTTTTCTCCCTTCTTTCATCCTTTTAAGCGGATATAACATTGTTGTTATTTTTTCTATAATCGCGGTATCTACACCTATCTCTAGATATATATGGGCTGTCGCACGCTCTGGTGCGTTCCAAAGTGGTTCCAACAGTAGAATATCTGTCACATGACAATAACGTTCCGGTTTACGTGATTGCTGCGTGCTAACTAGCTCGCTTACTATTATAAACAAAACTTCCTTGTGAGATAGCATAACATGCTGAACAATGAATGTCTATTAAATTCATTCATAAAACTATTCAAATTAGATTTGTTTTCGAGTTAAAGGTCAAGTACTAACTAATCAACCTTTACCAATAGAAGTACCTATATCATCAAAACAGAATAATATCAGATTAAATCACAAAATAATGTTAAATATTATTATATCAGACTAAATCACATTGATTGACCGGCTTCCAAAATAATTAGTTAAAGCATTCTGGTGTATTTCAGAACTAACTAAATTGTCAAATGGGTACCACAATGTTCATGACTAACGTCACAAAATATTTCAATTCAAATGCTCGTAAATGAGTCACCGTTCCTAATTCAACCTTTGTGAGTGCCAATTGATAAGCACTTTCAAAGGAAGCGTTACATATCAATTAAATTCTGGCAAAAAGTACAATGGAACACACGGCACGGATCCTAGCCTGAGGCGGCTACAGCTTGTAACCTAATACCGTTCGTATAGTTATTGTAACTAAATTCATCTCTACGATAAAGGCTATAAGGCTGGTATTGGCTCGTGGAGAAGTTTATCGGCTTTGCCTTTAGGCTTTGAGTGAAGTGCAGTGCTTTTACGTGATCGCTCGGTGATACCTCCATTCCAATATGCCTATGTATTTTTCTTCTATATTACGTTGTATTGTTGTTAAAGTAATGTCATGAATATCATATTATTTAGGTATATGCTATTATCCAATAAAATTTATGAAATCCTTGAGATTCGTGTTTACTTAATCACTTTTTTTGTATTTGTCACAGGTTTGCTGCTTAGCATAAATCTCAATAAATTACCCAGTGAGAGCAAACTTTTAGACGCAATTCCACATAAAAGAGATATTAAACTTCGACATAATATATGGTAAACTTAAATCTTTCAGTTACTTATATAGGACGACTGTATGCCTAACGCCAGTCACCTAATAATACTATTGATAAATCTCAGAAGTACTAAAATTCTCCAATATTTATGTGTTCAACTGGTAAATCTTATGATATGAAAACATACACTGTAAACCATCGTCAAATAAGTCACACGATTCTTCTATAACGCTACACAGCCATTAAAAATAAAGAGACAAACAAAAAAAACATCCATGAAAGACAGTCTCTTTCCGATTTTCCTATCAACAAATTGACGCAAAATCAATGAATGGCCGGAGGCAAGTAATTCCATCGACTCTGAAAATTAGCCCACTGGGTATTTGAACAAAAACAAGGGATCAGATAAAAGCAATAGCTTGTCACGACGGAGCAAAAACATTTCTTAATTAATTGCACAGAATATGGCGCCGATATCTAAGTTAATGTTCAATAGGAAGGAGTTGGAAAATAATGGATTATGAACTTACTAAAAAAAACAGAACAGAGAGACTAAAAATCAGTTTTCTGTAATTATTAGGGCTTTAAACGGAACGCCCAACCGAAATAATCCCATCTAACGTAAAAACTACTGAAAAGTCTAGTAACGCAAAAAATATATTTGCAAGCAGTATTTTTTGGGTTCAACTTTGTATTTATTTTTCATGCTTTTCATTTTGCATTTAAAAAGCCCTCTGAGTTGCCATATACAACTTTTTTTTATTTGCCTAAAATTGAAAAATCAAAATCTGCTATTTTATGTGTTTGACCTTGAACACATTTTGCTGGAACAAAAAGTACCGCTGTCAGGTACTTATGTACTTATGTGACTTTAATGCTCTAACCAAATGGTGTCATGATTCTGGATTAGTTATCAACCCTAGTAAAACGAAACTACTACGTATCACATCCCCTTATATTCGAACAGCACCTGTTGATAATCTAAAAGCCCATTACAATTCCTGTTCTCGGTTATCTTGCGAGTCTAGTGTGGGTCCTTGTAGCTGCCCAATTATAGAAAATGTGGAATCTCACACTTATCTTGGTTTAAAAATCGATAAAAAATTTCACTGGGGTCTCCACATTGCTCATGTCTGCAATAAACTCAGACAGTTTCTGGCTAACATAAAAATTCTCAAACCTCGAATACCGTTTAAGGCGAAAGTAATGTTATATAACGTACTTGCGGGTTCGTACATTCGATATGGGTTGAGCAGTTATGGGCGAACTTACAAGACATACACTAACCTAATTTACAATCTACAGTTAAAGATAATTAAGACGATAGTAAGTAAAAACATTAAAAAACAATACTCTTCAGATGAATATAAATTATTTAAACTTTGTAAAATATTACCAATCCATCTTCAATTTAAAAACAATATTCTAAACGAACATTTTTTCAATAAAAACCTTAAAAAACTGAATCATTTACTCGTGGCATCGCTCGAAAAAAACTTATTATGATTAGGGCGAATAACGTGTACGGCGAAAGAACTACCGCTTATCTAGTACCGCGGTTTATTAATCAACTACCTGCAGATTTCGTTGAAAGTATAACCAAGTCGAACTTAAAGTCCAAAGTGAAGGAATTTTTGTTTGAAACCTTCGAATGCGTGTTTCTTTGATATTATAGTCTTATCCTATTTGTAAGTGATATTTAGTAAATTTTATGTTATTTAACGCCAACGCGAGCTTCTAACAGCGTTGCTATAAACCTCTGTGGATTTCTTACGCTGTTAAATTTCAACTATTGTAAAATTATTTTTATACGGTAATAAATGAAAAAAAAAAAAAAAAAAAAAAGGTACTTACAACACTCCCAGGCCTTAGTTGCGTTCAAATTATTTCCTCCCTGCATAGTGTTTTCATTTTAAGTGCACTAGATTGCACATTGTTTGGGTAGACAATACCCTGTAGACTGGAAAGATAATTATTCCGTGCAAGCTTTTAAGCTTTCTAGTATTTAAAATTCGATTTTACATTCATTTTGTTTGCAATATTATTAGTTTTATCGATGTTGCAGAAGACTTTCTTGGGACAGATCAAAAGTTTCATAAAGTTGAAACCTATTGTTCTTTGAAAGGGTTACAATAAATTTAATGGAACTGATGTGGATTAAAGGATGCTAACAACATCTTGGAAAAGCGTTGTAGACTAATGGCGTAATGCATCTGCAGTAGTTACAGCGCATTCTAGGAGGGACATTTAATTCTGTAGGTATGTGTACCTAAGTGTGCAATAAAACTTTAATATACTTACTTAAGTGCATCTGAGTCACTTTTTTTAATTTTATTATCAAAGGTTGATCAGAATGACTTATATTTTCATTAATTTCATATTCTATCTTATTCTATCTAACTTACGCTTCGGAAAAAAATAACTATCAAAATGCGTATTTATAAGTCGAAACCACCGATAAATGTTATTTAGCCTTGAAACGAGTTCAAAGGGACAGGATGATGTTCGAAACCACGATAATCCAATTAACATTTGGTGAACTCGGTTCAAGTCTGATTTTTCTAGAACATTGCTAATACACCCAAACACTTGTATCTATCTAAAGTGCTCTGTCTCTTTAATTAAAGAGTCTTTGTGATCAGAGAGTCCCGTGCTCCCGTGTGATACTCATTTGAATAGCGAACTGGATTGCACATTGTCCGACAAAACAATGTCCGCTAGACCGAAAAAGAGGAGATACTTGTAATTACAATTTATTGCCACTTGCTGACATGTGAGCTAATAACTAGTCTGTGGTAGGAAAAAGAAAGTGATTTGTCGTATCTATTTACTATTTCAGTATTAGGTTTTTTTATTGAATCTATTATTTTTTATGTAGGTTCTGTTTTAGTAATAAATAAATAGATCTCAGTGTACCTCAATCAAATTCAATTTAACAAAACAGTTTGTTAAATACTTGTCTTTTTCATATGATCACTTTAAAACATTGAGCAATTCCTGTTTTAATATCGCCAGCCTAAATGATTTCTTTAATACCCTTTTGGAGAGATGAAAATCATTTTGTTGAATCTGCTTTCCATTAATTGAAATGCAAATAAGTTGCAATTTTAATAAACACGCAGCTGGTCTGGACCGAGTGCCAGATGTGGACACCGAAGAAGATAATAAAAACAAGAGAAATAAAAATTCTATAAAATTATAGAACATAATGATACAGCAAATGAAAATAGGGAATATCACAATAAATTTTAAACGATGGACGAAAATGGAAACTTTATTTTGGTTTTGTGTTATCAAACAATCCTCTATTTATAATATTAATGTATTTTGTTTTTTTTATCAATTATTATACAGAATTAGCAGAATTGAGCTCCAGTTACCCATATAGCTCATATTCTTCTGACAATCTAAATATTATCAGATACTATATATTTTAGTATTATAAAGCTGAAGAGTTTGTTTGTTTGAACGCGCTAATCTCAGGAACTACTAGACCGATTTAGAAAATTTAGAAAGCTACATTTATCCCGAGTGACATAAGCTATATTTTATGCCGATATTCCCAAGGGAACGGGCACCAAGCGGGTAAAACCGCGAGGATCCGCTAGTAAATTATAATTATACTTAAGAACATGTCTATTCTTCCTAAATATGCTTTGATAAACCTAAACAAAATAGTTTATATTATTGACTACGAGTACCAACAATGTTGATTAGGAAAATGACAAAGTACATATTGGTACATTTAAAATCAATGATATATCTAAAGTTCAAAGAGTAGACAATAATCCATCAGCAGACAGGAAGCCTTTGATCACTGCAGAAGCTTACCCATCGATACGAAACACTACCAACGATACGTTGCAATTCCATTCAGTAACTACTATTAAACGTGTCAGAGACACTGCATAATCGAACGATGTCAATCCGCTTATCTTTTGATTGAGTTGCCGCCTATGGAGCTGTAATAGCATGGAAGCTAATGTATAACAGTTATACGATAGTTACTACCGTGGTAATAGATTTCCTGTGCTTGTGATTAAGCAGGGAAACTTGGTGAAAGTTTTAATTGGTAAATCTGTTGTTGTATTTATAGACTTGTTGATAGTATTTGGCAATATTGGTTTTGCAGTACTCGCAAATTATGATGAAGTATGATTTTAATTGATTCATATTATATATGATTCATTACCCACTATTTACTCTGATTTGTTCTAATATAGAATTTTATTCCAGATATGTAACTCTTTTGCCGACGTAATTATATTATTTTCATTCAAGTTAATGTCGTTGTAACAAAACTGGCATTGATAAATTTTATTAATGTGACCTAGTGTAGGAAGATCTAACTAAAACTCACCTAGTCGAACCATAATTACTCAATGCTTTTGTTATTAATTCAGTCATTAGAGCCAATAGCATTACTGAAATAACAGTATTAGCATAAGCTCCAGTTGCGAAAGATGATTCACGAGCAACTAAACGCTCTCCGAGAATCCGTATGAATGCTCATGAGTCATTTTGCCGGGTTTCCCGCGCTTTCTAACGGTCGCCCACACCATGCAATTATCTTCTGGATACTATAATTTCTCGTATCTAAGTGTAACCGATAGGAGCTATCACGATAATTTTATTGAAAACTAATGCTTAAGTAAATATATTATATAAATTCTCAGCTCTGGGTCGAGCAGAACAGGGGGGATACCATCAACTCTATGCGATTATTGTTAGGTTATTTTCAGGTTGTGAGAGTGGGACGCTCCCATACAGCGCCTATAAAGGCGTCTCACTCTACTACTTCAACCTAAAAGAAACGCATTAAGAGTTGATGCTCGACACCTCAGTGAAGGAAGACACCCTAAAACAAAACTTAATCATCACACAAAAAAAATAGTAAATCTTTAGTAGACCCCATTGCTTGGTGCTTACGAGAGCGCCATAGTTCGAAATTTTAAAATAAACAAACAAGCGTAGCAATGGAGTTACTATTGGCCCAAAATACTAGCTTTATTTTAAAGCAGGATTTCGTCCAAAGGATTATCTATCGGTACTGTAACAGAACCACCGAAAATAAGGATATTTTCATATGCCCCTGTTTCCTTAATCGACTTTTAAGACTCCAACACAACGAAATCCGGCAGAGGAGAGGTAAAGCACTATCACGGTAATTCTGTAGTAACTAGAGGTGTTATTTTACTATCTAGTAGTGTATTTAATTTAGATATCTGCCACAATGTCAGTAATGTCACATACTACACTAGAGTCTCGGTTCCATACAATATGAGTCGTTATTAGGCCAACGAAATGTTAACTGAAATGAAGCAGACGAACCATTTAAAACGCAGGCAATTAGCGATGTCACCACGAGTCAATGGAAGACAGCGGCGTATTACGAAGCCACATAAACACAAATGGACAATGGCTTTTGATCGAAATACTGGGTCAAGGGAGTTCCACTATGCGTTGAAGTGAATGAATGAAGCTATGGAGTAACATAGGCTGCAGTTTTTAAGACCATTTAAATTGTTAGGATGTTGCTTAATACCTCTTTAATGGTAAGGCAAAGGAGTAATATTTACACAGCCAAGTCTTAAAATTTTATAGTAGTTAATCCAATAAATCATTGCAAAATATATCACGCAATTGCATTTTTGTGCAAATTAAGATCAACTTTCACACTCTTGAATTGCATTAACAATCCTTAAATCGTTCGGAAGAATTTATGGAGTTTAACAAAGACTACGACCAAGTTGTGTGATGTTGTCTAATATTTATTTATTTTTACTCAGAATCAGATTATTCTGAGTAAAAATAAATATATTAGATCTGATTCTGCGTTTAAGGACTGTGTAACGGTTATCAGTCAGTGCATCACAAAGTTATTACAAACATAAAGACAGGCATAGGCACCGGCACTCTAACACAGAACCAATCTACCTCAGTTCATCAGATGACTGTTGAAACCACTGTTTTGTCATAGAACTATAGGCAAATAAACAAAACGCTGTTAATTACTTGTAGACTGTCGTTAATCCCAAACCTATCGTTCATTATCCTAAATTATCGACACCGACGGGTAGTTAGGCGTACCGAGCGAAGTCAGTTTTATTGTGCAAATCAGACGCAATTAGCATAACAAACACCGGACGCTTGCGCGCTGGGGACCGAACGCGATGTGGTAGAGAGCTTTCTATGAAAAATGATGGAAGACGATGGGTGAAAAGGATGCTCGAATAGAGACCAAGGTGGTCTAACAAAAGACCACGAGGCCTCCCTCCAAAACGATGGATGGACGATATTGCAGGTCAAGCGAGACTCACCCCCATATTCTAAGTCGTTCCTCCAAAACTTTTTACACTCCACTCAACCTCGTCGTGGTTAAAAATGGTAGCGTGCGCTAGGCCTAACACGGAGTGGCTACGTACTCTTTGGCTCCTCCAGGTCCTTATGGAGTTATGACTTAGAATACCGATTTCGAGGAGTATTTCGAAGAGGTTTTCAATGAGGTTTTGTTAAGTCGAGAACGAGTAAGTTTTGGAGGAAAGACTTAGAATATGGGTGTCAGTGGATGAATTTCGGAGATTCTTATGAACAGCAATGGACCTAAAGAGGCTTATAAATATGATGATTATAATGTGCTTATGGTTCTGTGTTATGGTTGTTCTTCTAGTTTCATTTTGTGTTTGATAATGTTTTGCAAGTTTTAATTTTCTCTTCTAAACCCATTCTTAGCCACTCGTTACAGAGGAATAATTAACAATTTTGTCTGCCGCAATCATCGGTAATAAAATATTAGTGCTTATAACATAAATATTAGTCATATTAAATAGTATACTTTCTTGTTTCATATTTATCACAGAAAAATTGAATTGTAATGCAAAATTAAAAAGTTATATCTTAATCGATAGGCAAAAATTTGTAAAAATGTTTCTATCGAATGCGAGGATATTTCTCTCATTGATGAAACGACGGTAGCCAACACCGTAGAAAGGCGAATGGATTAGAAAAGTCTCTGTAGCATAATTGGTTAGTGCATTGGGCCGGATTCCCATATTAGTGCTTATTTAGACGGCGCTAGTCTGCAGATTGCGTCATCTCTAGTAGTTTAGTTTGGGCCCATAATTTTACAATAAATTTATGTAACACCTTTATCACCATTATGGAATGCAATAAAAATATTGAGTATTGAGTTAAATGTGTGACTAGTGTGAAAATTTGAAATCCTTTAACGTTTCCCTTCGAACGGTGTCTGAATACGACCGGTTGGTTACAGCTGCCGGTCGGTATCGGCCGCACGTCCGGCTTGTGCGCCAGACCGTGCCGGCATCGGCAGCCGAACGCACCCCGGCACGTGGACGCGGGACCTTATTGAACACACTAGCCCAAGCCACAGTTTATAATTTACGAAAACAGTCAACTTTGATATACTTAGATCAAAATATTGTTAATGATATAGCGACGGTAAGGTAAGAATTTGTTACATTTGGTTTCTTTATTTCGATCATCTAGGTCGAAAATAAAGAACCTCCATCAGAGTAAATCAGACACATCCTTTGCAAAGTAGCTCATAGTTTCTCTTTAATTGCTATAGTTATTTACTACGAAGAGATTTTGTGGTTTTTTCGCCTAATTGGCCTAATCTGCAAATTCGGTCTCGCTTTCGCGCGCGTCCTTTTCTCATTACTATCTCACTTCAGTATCGCACCTTAAACCTCACGTCAGCAAAATTAACTATAAATACTTATCCTAATAAATTCATTACCTCTTTGCATAAAAACGATCACTGTACCTATCAACATATTGTGATGGGAAAGAAGCTTTTGAAAAGTAATATGTAATAAAAAATCAGTAGTATCAATGGATGAATCAGATGGGACAGCATTTATTTTATAAGTTAATCGACAATTTAATTTTTAAGATTTAAGATTTAATCGGTCGGCATGGACGTTGTTTATTATTAATAATAATAGGTACAAAGTTGGCCTAAAACAAAAATAAGACAATGTTCAATTCGCGAGTACGCGCGATCTGACACCATCCAATTTTAAATAAGTATTTTTGCTGTCGTAAATATTTTTTTTAACAAATACGTAAAATGTGCTCTTTCTGCAAATAATAATAATAATAAACTTTATTGCACATAGTTACAAAGAAATACAATACAAAGGAGACACAAAACAAGACAGTAAACACACAAGAGGCGGCCTTATTGCTACATAGCAATCTCTTCCAGGCAACCTTGGATGAAAGACAGTATAAAAAATATTGTTTTATACCGATCATACTATAATCCCATCAAAGCTATTTCACATTACTATCGAATTAATCGAAAACTAGCTGAAGCTCTTCTATCACTAAGACACTCCTATATAAAGACAAGTTTTAACGTCTAAGTACTACTGTGTAGGTTGATTTCTAGCCTTGTTTTATAAAAGGAAAGTCAGTTAAGTAGAAAACCTTGTAACCATTAAATTTTAAGCTACCCAGACTGTTAAAGGACGTGTAAAATAAACTCTAAATTTGTGACTATGAGGACCTAAACACATAAAGAGATGAAAATATATATTTTAAAGATTATTATAAAATGTATCTGTGTGGCTTTTATTTTCTTAAGAAATGGGCCTTTTCTGCCTTAACTAGGTAATGCTGTATATATTAAACTGCCGGAACAAAACAACGTTGAAAACGTTGTTGTTTTAGCGTTAGACAAGATTGTGGTAGCTAGCCAGGTTGACTTAGAGCGAAAGGCACACCACCAAACAAACCGAATAAATTATTTACCCTTACGGGAAATCAAACCTAAGACTTGATTCTGATAACGGATGTGTTACTACTGGACTACAGAGGCTGTTACACAAATTTTAATAAGTGGTTAGATTCTAAATGGTCGCATAATATTTATGATACAGCCGGTTTTTTTACTGTAAAAAAGATATCCTTAACCATAAACCAATAAGTGCCAAAGTGGTTAAAAACAATTAACAATTTAACAAATAAAACGAAGAAAGAATAAAAATACATTATTCATTACCCTACAGCTATCGTTTAGAAGTGTTAGATTCATATCACTCTAACCACTATCTTCAACTATATATCTCAAACAATCAACAATATTACAAAAGAAATGAACAAATTAAAATCAAATTAAAAAATCTTAATTCCATGCATGCGTAACCAAATAGCCGCGTCCAGAATTCCATTACGAGTGACGCCTCCCGGGAGAGAGTATCCGGCTTGGTCCTTCGGGACCTCTGTAATGAGACTGACAAGGATATTTATGCCTCGCCATGCGCCCTGAATACTGAATGAGGATCGAATATTGAATAAGGAGTTTTGTTACATGCATTATTTGCTTTATAAACAACGTTGACAGGTGTTTTAGAGAGTATTGACAGAGATGTTTGCGGTACTGTAAATTGATACGAGGATAGAGTGGCCCCTATTGAAACGAATATTGTTTCAACGCCTGTCTTGAAGGGAATTGGGGGAAATGTTTCTATTTCTCTGTTGTTTGCTTCTGTCTTGGTTAAACTTTGCAAGATCTCATTGTTTATGCTTTCAATTAAAAAAACGTTTTGTCTTTATCCATCCATAAGGACGAGCTATGCTAAGATGCCATAAGGCTATGACTAGTGACGATAACTCTAATACAAACAGAAATTTAAGTATTTCCTCTCATCATTTTCCAGAGAAGACTCAGACATTCTTTTTTTCTTCCGTTATAATAACTTTTATTAGCTCCTCAATAATGTGCAGAGATTTCACATTGTAAGACAGTGGCTACCCTTTCGCTAAGCTATACATTTCTGATTTCATACGGGCAATAGGGCGGGGATTTCAGGACCCTCCTGAAATCCTCTAACAATAGTGTAAGTCCCTAAAAAGAAAATTATTTTCCCGTCATGCCATTGTCCTGGACGTTTAAATATGGCTCTCGGAAAAATATTATTTCGACCGTCGCATCGTCCTAACCGAAAACGTAGTTATTGAAATATAGTCTAGTTTTAGTAAAATGTTTTACAGTTTGAAAAAGTTTGTGATCGTTTAAGTATGCATTATAAATTAATAAAAATGAAATTAGAAGTCGTAACAAAACTTACAATCTGAAAACATCAAATTGCTTTCTTTAAACCAGACCAATTGTATTAACATTATTTTATCTTACAACTTTATATGATTATCACCAAATAGATTGAGTAATTGTCTAAAAATTTAAAAGAAATAAAAATCAGTAGACAAAAGCAAAGTTTCGTTAAAAAACACTGATGAGCACCTCAAAACACCCGTTTATTATAACAAAATAAATAATAGTGCTTGGTCTAATGTCCGTCTAATGTCTGCAGTAATCAATTTGGCTTTGCTTTCACCAGTCAGCGCAGTTTCACTGTCAGATGTGTCCAGTAATCCTTTACTCACTTGGTCACTTATAAGAACCATTACGAATGGACATTTGAAAAGTAAGACTTAATCTATTGATTGTTTTTTTTTACGATTGATTATTTTTCCGCGCGACGGTACAGAGACAGTATATACGTTTGAGGTAAGAGGATATTTGTTTGTGCCAACCACAAACCAACGTTGCCATTTAACTCAAACTACTAGTCCGATTTTAATGCGGTTTTTTAGTGATGGGTTTGGGTTTGATTGGTGCATGTTCTTAGATAGGTGTTACGGTGACAACTCACCAGGGGGCGCTGCAGTAAACATTTATTTGTACAAAACCAAAATTTTGCGATTTTGATGCGGTTTTCAGTAATGGGTTTTATATGGGTAATTTGCTCTCTAAAAATTATGAAACAAAAAGCAAAATATTCTTTTTAGAAAAACCTACGAAGGTAAAACGTAAATTGAAAAGGATAATGTAATTTAAAAACCCTGACTTAATTATCCGTTGGGAACTGTCATCACTATTTACTAAATAAATATAGGTAAATAAAATATCTCTTATTTATTTACATTACTATAAAACTGCAAAATTAGTTCATTTAATGGCAGCCCCTGGTTTACGTTTCAACCGTCGTGGACACATTTTTAAATTTTGCTTTTTATTGTACTCACAGCGCTATTACTGGAAAAAAGGAGTGTTATTAACTAGTGTCTTTTGGAGACTTTTTTATATTTTTTTGTTTACTTTTTATTTATTTCAGAAATCGAATGACTAGATTACTGGTAAGGCTAGGTCACCTTATCCAAATCTGTTTAATATTTACCAATTCTATATTGCTAACAAAACAACTCTCAAGTTTCCTAAAACTAGAGGCTGTTTTCGTTTTGTATGAATATTATTAGTCGATTTTAATTGAGAATAACAAGTTGAGGAGGTCTCAAACCTCACTTGTGCATGATATTGTATGACCATTATACTTTGAGTAATATACCATATATATAATATACCATATCTCTTTTGGAATTAGGAACCTAGAACGAAAGTCAATTGTTTTTGAAGGTATGTGATTAACCGTCATTGTGATCGATGGCTTCATAAAATATAACGTTATAATTTTATTGGAAATCAAATCTCCATCATTTTACCTAACCATACGTTTACCCCGCCACTCAGAATCACATTTACCCCATCAGTGGTCGATCCTGCGACTAATAGACGCGGTCAGTTCACTGCCACTTCAGCTCAATGATCTGACCCACCCCAATTATGTTGACCGTTTAGCGACGATTACGATATTTTCAGGTCTGTATACAGTCAATCTTTATATGTCTAAATAAAATTAAAGAGTTTATTAGTTTAAACGCGCTTAAATACTTTCTAACTAAGACTTTCTGTGGTCTAGTTGTAACATCAGTATATCGGATCCGAAGTCCAAGACCACTGGGAGTTGAGTCTGGGTTTGAATCATGGATCTTCTGAGATCCCAGATTCGGTTTGGTTTATGCTAGAACTTATTTGTAATCCGCCTAGCTATCTCTCACCAACTTATCTAAGTCTGTCATCATAATAAACAATAATTTTAGCATTGTTATGTCCCTGCCTAGTATAGATAAAATTGCTAGTTTCTTAGTGTTTAAGGATTCAGTATCAATTGCATGAAATGCGCGATTTCACCTTCTGCCTTATCCTAGAAGATGACATATCATCATCAACTGAAGATGAAGGTTAAACATTTCCACGTTACAGTAACAAAGACATTCTCATTTAAGACTCAATTAAAGGCCGCAGCCGTCTCCAACGAGATTTTTTGAAGACGAAAGACATTTCACAACTGTTGAGACAGCGAGATTTGCTGAAGACGAAAGACATTTGACTACTATTTCACATCTTCGCTCCTCCCAGCCTAAGTGGAAACCCACCTTAAGTACTCGCAGACAAAGTATCAGGCAGACGCTACTTAGAACATGAAAGCGCACTTGCTCGTTACACATTTATATCATGAAACGCGGAAGCCGTGTCCACATGAAATAAACGTCCAGTTACAGGCACATTATTGGTTGTAACGTTGCTACTTGCTTCCGCGGTTAATAATACATTAGCGGATGCGAGTTTTGCAACATCGAATGGTTATTGATATTATTTTGTTAGGTGCTCATCATCTGTAGCAGTCATAAAATAATTTAATAAGAAAATTAGTAAAAACTATTAGTGGTTAGTAAATAGGTTAATAATGTGATATTTTATTTAGATCAAAATTATTTATTAGCAATAACTAATATATGCTAAATATACTGGCATCAATTACAAAAAAAACCACCTCATAATTATCATGTTGAATTGCAAGTAGGTCGGACGCTGTAACTAGTTCAAAAAAATCATTTAATTACTGTCTACTGTCTAGACATGTTAAATTACTGTCATGCGTACACACAACAAATTTCCAGTGACCTAATTAACTATATTAACACAAAAGTAATGAAGAATGATATTAAATAAGTATGAAAGTTATAATAAGTAAAATAATTCGACACATTTAAGTTGTCAATTACTAGTATGTAATTATTTGTTAGTCAATCTGTGTGTCCAACGTCACAGTATTATTATTGTTTTTTATGATCGAAGGGCAGACACTTTTGCCTTCATCATACCTGATGTTATGTATTGATAAGGCTGAAGATGGAAGCGAGCCTCTCTCGGAACCCTCAAGCACTGAGGGACTAGCTATCTTATCTCTAACTGCCGGAACACAACAATGCTGAAAACATTGTTGTTATGACGTCAGACTTAGATAAGATGGTGGTAGCTAGTCAGGCGGACTTACGACGAGGCCTACTACCAACCAAACCGACTACAATATGTACCCCCGCTGGGAATCGAACCCGGGAGCCCTGGGTCTGATACCGGTGATTGGACCACGAGACCACAGAGGCGGTTAGATTTTGTCATTGTCATTCATCGCCAGTTGTACTTCTTGTGACTCCCACGTGGTAGCGTAGTGGTTGTTAACGCAGTCCCAATAACGGTTATTCTAAAATCTGTAGAGCTCGTTGTTCAAGCCACATTATTTTAATGCGTAGGTAGGCTTAAAGACAAAGCGACCTATAAAATAATAAAGTTCCTCCCGCAGATCATAAATGGCCCTATCAATATTCTGGAACGCCCTAACGTAACGAAATGGTTACACTAAATGTCGCTTAATAATAAGCGACCACTAGCCAGGCGCTAGCCAGGCGGACTTACAACAAGTCCTACCACCAACCAAACCGAATACAATATGTACCCCCGCTGGGAATCGAGCCCGGGACCCCTGGGTCTGTTACCGGTGGTTGTACCACTAGACCACAGAGGCGGTTAAAAAATTCTGTACATCAAGTTAAAATATCACTGGTCACAGCGATACAAGCAAAACATAGTGCAGAGGCCGCTAGTAATAAGTTTGAAATGTACCTACCCATTTTTGGAAATAGAGTTATTTCTTCTTCAGCGAATTCAGAAAAGCAATGAATTACCTTTTTTCAACTATACTTTTGGAGGAATTTTTAAATAAGAAACACTTACACCCATATTCTAAGTCGTTCCTCCAAAACTTAACGAAACCTCATTGAAAACCTCTTCGAAATACTCCTCGAAATCGGTATTCTAAGTCATAACTCCGTAAGGACCTGGAGGAGCCAAAGAGTACGTAGCCACTCCGTGTTAGGCCTAGCGTACACTACCATTTTTACCCACGACGAGGTTGAGTGGAGTGTAAAAGTTTTGGAGGAACGACATAAAATATGGGGGTAAGTCATCGCAAAAAATCTGAAAAAGAAGTTCATCTATCCTTTTAGATGTTGTGTGATGAAAGTCAGTCAAACATAATTAGGGCAAACTTCCAGGGACCCCCTAATTGGATTTGTAAGCGGCTTCCATTAGAAACGAGTTTGCCTTCTTCGGTAATTTGGTATTGCGTAAGTTGCCGTGAGATAACTACCAGTTTTTGTAACCGACTGATGTTGTTTTGATACGATACGATTTAGAAGCTAAAAGTATCTGGTTTTGGGAGGAAGAAATGCCCGAGTCTGTGTAGAGAACCAGTTCTAGAAATTATGTAATCCATCGTTTTTTTTTGTTACTTGATACTTCTAGAATTTTTATAAATATAATATTTAATTCAATCTCTTGTAAGGAGATGTTTATTAATTATTCATTTTCATATTCCTTTATTGCATCTTGTTGTTACAAGGATGTTACAAGCATTGTTAGGTCACGAACAGGAATCCTGTAAGGGCACGGCAAAATACTTATATAACTAACTTATTATTATTATTACACTTAAATGTCTAAAGACAGGTGCCGACATTTATTATTATTTATTATACATAATATTTCTATAATAAACAACTTCTCTGCATGTATTTTTTATTTATGGGCTTAAATTCTTAACGTTTCATTTAAATATTCCTTTACAGAATAGTAAGCCTTATAAAGAAGGAGTCGTTTTAAATTATTGTTAAATTTACTTCCGGGCTTGTAACGAGTTAAGCAAGTGATTGTACAATTTGACTGCCATATAGAATGGCCCTTTTCTAAAAAGATCAAGTAATATGTAATATAATACATAAATATTTACAAATTAGTAGAAAAACAAGAAACCGTTAAATATAAAATCTTATACTAACGGGTGATTTTTTATGAGTTAAGTTTTACAGGTTGGCAGCACTGTTTGTAATGGCGTCCAAACGTCATCTGTCAAAGTGAAAAGTGCTCAGTATACTTTGCCATTTCATCATGGAAAGACTTACAAACGAGCAACGATTGCAAATCGTTGAAATTTATTATCAAAATTCGTGCTCTGTGAAAAATTACGACCGTGGAAGAAACGTTACCGTCAACGGCGAACGATATCGAGCCATGATACCCAACTTTTTTTTGCCCCAATTGGCTGAGTTGAACTTGGTTGTCATGTGGTTTCATCAAGACGGTGCCACATGCCACACAGCTCGTGAAACAATGGACATGTTGAAGGATGAATTTGGTGAGCATCTTATCTCTCGAAATGGCCCTGTGAGTTGGCCGCCAAGATCATACGATTTAACGCTTCTTGATTATTTCTTGTGGGGTCATGTGAAGTCGTTAGTCTATGTGGACAAGCCGAACACGATTAAAGCCTTACAGGATAACATAACACGCGTTATTCGTGGAATACAGGCCGAAATGCTCGAAAAAGTGATGCAAAATTGGACCTTCCGAATGGACTATTTGAAACGGAGCCGCGGACAACATTTACATGAAGTTATCTTTAAAAAGAAATGGCAAAGGCCAATTTATCGATTCCAATAAAAAATATGAATATATGATGCAAATTTGAGTGTTTTATTCGATTTTAAAAAAAACTACGCTTAAAAAATCACCCGTTATAACAAAAATAATTCTAAGGTATTTGCACACGAAAATTTTAATTAAAAAACTAATGTTTTAAATATTTCTTCCTTACACTTAATTGAATTTAATGTTTTTTTTGCGTCATACATCAATTAATTTGAAAACGATTTATATCAAGTTTTGGAACTTTTCTTTGGCCCATTGAAATACCCAATATTGATTTCGAGTAAAGAATATAGAAATATAGAATAGAATGGATTGGATTTAGGCAGAAAATGTTTTTAATGAATCTTAAAAAAAAATTGAAAGAATTGTTTTGCCGACTATTACGTTCTTCTACATTCACTCGTAGATATAGGGATTAGTGTAGTAGGAACGACCTCGATAAGTCTTATCGCTATAATTACTTTGTGTGAGACAAACATTTGGAGTGCTAAATACCTGTACTGGGCTATTGAGTTCAGCCATGTAAACCTCTTTGTTTTAAACTGTTGTTGTGTGTTAAAATTTTACAGTTGTATTAGAAATATTTACAAAGCACTGATCACAAGCATTCTAATTATTAGTTGTTGGTAATAAAATGTCTTTTAGAACTTCTGTTAACATAACATTCCAAAGTGAGGATTCATCAAACATTACGGGGATTTTTTATATCGGGGAATTTTGTACCTACAACATAATTACAACAAGTTGAGAATATTATCACAAGGATTTCGAATATCTAAACAATGGCACGCGATAGGAAGTAAGTATAAAATTGTAGCTCTTAAATAACGATAAGTGAACATAAAACAATAGGCAGGTAGTGACAACTATGACCTTGTCAAAGAGAGATACAAGATTACCGGGTACAGTACATTGCTTACAATGTAAGACAATGCAGAAACTATGTTCTAACACAACACTGACGACAAGATTTATAAGCAAGAAGCTAACATCAGTGATAACATAGATGAAGAGAAAAGCTTAATAATGAGAACGCTGAATAGTCCGATAAGAGAAGTGTTAGTGACAGCGAATCATGTAGCGATAAAGCCTGTCCCTAATAAAAACACTAGCTTGATTATTGGACGCCTTATCGAGCTACTAGTCCGCCCTAAATTGGGCAAGCGAGAGTTATAGGCAAAGTTTGGTACGCAACGAATAAAAGATAATGAAGATTCCGATTAGATAAATGCGGTAAATATCCAGTCCAAGTTGGTTAGTTTGGTGATAGTAAGGTTTCGTAATGCAACCTCATAACGCTATATAGTTATTACCATGGAGATTGGGGCTGTCGAAAAGAAATAGCAAATTACTTTCGCAATTATTCTAAAGGATTTTAACAACCTTTTATAAATTCTGTTGTTTTATTACAAGTTGGAAACATAAGTTATGATAATAATTATCAGTTATAAAATCTTAAGTCAATTCGTTAAATTATTCTGCAGATTTTATTACCATTGAAAACGTAAAGCTAATTTAAAGATAAACTCATTGTTAAATATGAATTTCAATTCTTATTAGATTCCCAAACCAATGTTTGTTAAGCGTTTTGAGCTAATAAAAGTAATATTAAGGGAGCGAGACCCTTAGAACGGGAGGAAATGAACGCGACGAGAATGAAATTGGAAAACTTGTTTCAGGATTACTTGAGATGAAAAAAGAAAGTAAATAAGGCCTAAGGAAGTTAGTGAAACAAGCAACGGTGGTGTAGCTGAACTTTTGTTTACCTGGGGTGAAATATTTTTATTGCGTTTCCGTCATAACAACTTGGTACAGTGTGAAAACATGAATAATGCGACGATACATTTTCAAGACGCAAACTAGTTTAAAAGTGCTTCAGACATTTTTATTTATTTTGTAGAGTAAACGGATGTATATACATATTATTTTACGCTCATAAGGTAATGACTATGACACTCTCTAGCTAGACCGCAAATGATTTATTAATGATGTGACAATAAAACGACAGCCATTAGTGAAACGCGAATTATTTCAAAACTCACCTCTTATTCCAGTTCCCGATCTCGGCGTATCGGCGACCGTTAGAGCATCCGCTTCTCCTCACTTCATTTCCTTTGAACGTCTGAACAGAATTCCCGTTAGGAGTTAATATTCCGTTCGAGGTGTTATTGTTCCGCTCTCTGTTCCTCGGGAAAGTTCCGGTGCCTGAGCGGAACGTCGCGAGGTGCGGAGTTTGTTCCACGTCTGGCGTGAACTGTTGTAACGGAAGTGTACCGTTCCCGCTCCAACTCTTTCGATTGACAGCGAAAGTTTTGAACGTTCCGTTGCCGTTCGTCGGAGAGGGTGTCACCCCACAGAAGCTGCTTCGGTTGTGGCTGTTCTTGATGAACGCACTATTCTGGAGAGCCACTTGAGGCTTGATCGGCACCAGTGGCGACGCCTGGTCAACGGACATCGTACTTTAGTAACTGTGCAACTGATCTATCTACATTTTCGTCTGGAAAGGAAAGAAATAACTACTTTAACATGAGGTCAGCAAAATAAAAGTTCGAAGTAACCATCAACAGAGTTCCGTTTTCCTTTGTAGAATCGCTTCGCGATTAATCATGTTCGACTTGTAAACAAATTAGTAGGGTGACATGGCAACCTACGAGCATGTAATGAAAAGTCCAGCGGACAATAGGGTTCAATTTAGGTTAATGGTTTTGCGAGTTCAAATGAACTGATCGCTGAATGTACACAAGCGTTCAACTTAGATTCACGTGCCTTTGCAATCTTTATAGGGCACTAAATAATAATGTGTTGAAAAACATCTTAATATGAATATTAATTAAGAGCTTACCTTCAGGTTCAATATCACCAGCACGGATTAAATAAAACATTTTTTTTAATACTCAACTTGCATCAGGATGGTTTTTGATAAAGTTTGCAAGAACCTACATTTGCAAATCCATCAGAAAAATGACAGTTCTTAATTAAATCTGAATATCTAAATCAAAATTTTGCAAAAAGAAAACCATTACTATAATATCAGTAACTACAGCCATAACATTACCCAGTGCTGTGTGGTCTACAAAGAATAAAGAAAGATAAGAATCAGAATAGCGATGAGCAATTCTATCTCGGAAAGGAAGTGAACCAACAAGCCAACATGCGGTTAATTTATAAAAACCAACTGGTGCTCATCAACAACAACTCTGCGAGTTTTTGCGACTACAGCAATACACTGCCGGCTATACTCGGGCAGTTTAAATTATAAAATCATCAATCTTTACACAGAAGACGAGCGTTTGGTAATATACGTAATAATGTATCTGAGATAACTTACTAGGAATTAACAAGCTTCGTTACGATGCAGAAAGTGAGACTGGTTTTTGTTTTCCTCTTCGCCTCTTTGTTATGCAGTAAAATAAAATTTTAATATTATAAACAGTCACTATGTCGCACTTTATCATTGTAAAATCTTTGTAGCACTTAATTTGCAATATACTTGATGTCAATAAAGCACCAACTTATAAAAAAATATGCTCTTTGATTTAAGTGAATTTTAATGCAATAACTTGTTGGAAGGAAGAAAACTGATAGGTATTGCGATAAAGAACTTACCAAACAACGTATGCTACGGTCATGGCCACTTATAATTCTAACCATTTTCTAATGCACATTGTAAAAAATAGCCTTGTCGTATGATGAATCAGTTAAAGCATCCACATCCCGCGTTGTGGTCGGTTCATGAATAGTGGAAAGTGGAAACTGTCCATTAAACCTCTTACCTTGACCCGCTTATCCGCATTTAACTGGCAGTTAAATCGTAATCTGTTGAGGTAATTTGTTTGGTGCTACTCTTGGTTTAAACTGGTCTGAATATTTTGATTTAGTTTAGTTAATTTTGCCATATTAACCATTTTTTGTAGTCCTTTTAACCTTAGCTATTGAGGACATCATTTATATTACTTTGCCCTGAAACAGAACATTGAGAATATTTACACAGATTGTTTTTTTTTTATTGAATTATGTTCCATTTACCAATTTATTTTAGATTGTTTACGTTCATGTTTTCCGACTATCTTCAGTTTTATTTCAAAAATATTTGCAATGCCTTTATTTTGTTTATTTATTGTAATACCATCCTAGCTGAAACATACTCTGAATGTTGCTTAAATATATATAATCAACTTTCATTTTGCACAGTTTGATATTATTTATTTCTTTATCTCTACTTAGTACCTATGTAATATCTTTTATTTATAGTTTGATTGGTTTTAAATACCTACTTCAATTGATATTACTGTTAGTATTTCAGTTGGTAACTGGTTGTTACAGTGATGATGTACATTCTGTTCAAACAATGTGCAATCGAGGTCGTCCACACTGACCCGGTGCAGATCTCGTTGTATAATGTTTACGTAACGCGCTGTAGGCATCTCGCCTCGTATTGTTCCATCGTCGTGGTATTCGTTACGGATGATCAGACTCGTCTGAGGCTCTGAGCAGATGTGGATAATGTTGGAGTGTGAAGATGTGAATTACTCAAAGTTATATTTATTTTTCAACTAGCTTACGCTCGCGGTTTCACCCGCATGGTTCCCGTCCCCGTGAGAACATCGCGATAAAAAGTAGCTAAGTTACTCTCCTTACAACTAACTCTATGCCAAAAATCAAGTCGATTGATAGCTCAATCAGGGCATCAAGAAAGGACAAACAAACACACTTTCGCATTTATAAGTAATATAAGTTATGATTAGGATTAGGATTGAATCACGTTCACCATAAAAAGACTTAGAAACTTAATTGGTCCAATAAACCCTACAACATTAAACATTAACGCTTATTCTTTGATGGTTGGACATTTGTTGTCTTTTTTAATGCATAAGTATGTATTTTCCAATTTAATAAACAAAAATGACAATAATGTAACTAAATGGAATCAAATCTATTTTCTGTTTGTTACTTCGATCAACAACAATGTTGATGAAGATATGTAGTCACATGAAAAACTATGTAAGTAATTTGTAGCTGCAGAATCATTTTCTTCTGCTCCATCATTCGTGTGGTCATGGGCCAGTAGCAGGAAGTTTCCAATGCTTAAACATTATAATACGTGAACCAAGTAGGTTAATCGACCGCAAACTATTACAGTAATTAAACTGTGAACGTATCGTGGTACGTTATCTAAGGCATCTGTTACTTTGTGTGTAGGTTTTATATGCGTCGGTGTATCTTTATCGCATCATCTTTGCTGAAAGATACCCAGAACATCGTTTTTTTTACCTTAAAGTCTTAGACACAAAATTAGTCTCACCAAAGCTAAGATAAAATCATTCATTACAAATGCATTTAGTGGATTTGGTAAATATTTTAATAGGAGATAGTTTTATAGGGAAGTAAAATATTTTTACAGTGAGTCTATTTAGAATACAGAACGAAGCGCAGGATTCTAAATTAGCATAGCGAGTAGAGGAGAGAGGAATTAGTATAGCGAAGGATTCTACAGTAGAATCCTGAGCGCAGTGAGGGATTCAATCAAAGTACATCGCCCAAGGGAAAAATATTTTTTTCTCTCGCGTGCTACACTCTTCTTTTTGTCTCCTTCTATGAGAAAATAAATAAGAGACACTTTATAGTTATTGTATGACGTTATTTACTGCGATTTTTATTGTTTCGGAAGTTAATATCTAACTTAACGTAGAGTAGTTTTTTTTGCAAAATACTATAATTAAAATCCGTTTCGATTACGAATAGAATTCTCTCGTTTCTTTTTTAAGCCAATAATTCATACAACTTGCGTCCGATTTCTATGAACGACTCATGTTCCAAATCTAAAACTCATTTAATTTTCTGCCCTCTTAAAACTCTCATACAGAAAAGAGCTACTTTGCTCCCGCTCATCGAGGTATAAAATGACGCTTTTCGAGTAAAAAGTTAGAAAATTATTTTTCTTACTAGGATCTTAGTTTGTTACGCAACGTAACAAATTTTGAACTGGACAAAATGTGTCCATCACAGGCAGTATAGTAGGATTGGTAGTAACACGGGCAACGAAGGAATAACACATTGACAGGACATAGATTTGTGTTGCTGCCACAATATAATATGTACTTATTGCTTACAATTTGATATACACTGTACATCCTCCTGGATGTACAGTGTATATCAAATTGTAAGCAATATCACAGGCAATTTAAAGAAAAGTTAAGTAGCACATTCCTCTTTTTAATTGGGTTGATTCATTATAGCGCTTCGATTTTACATAAACGTTGTCTTCAGCAAGCAAACACATTTATTTCCGAAAACTTCGATTTTTAGAAATTAATTATTGCTACTCATTTGAAAATCTGAAATCCATCCAGAAACAGCGCCAGCGATGTCTTAATAATCATAATCATATATCGACGTGTGGATGATATAACAAATTGAAACATCATACTGTCTCACAATATAATAGACGTTTTAGATATCCCAATGCAAATGTCACTAGACAATGCACGAGCTGATGTTTACATATGCGTCTCGTCGATACATTCCTTCCTATTGTAAATCACTTGGTTTTTTCATACTATACATATTGGCTATATTTGCTAGAGGACTGACAAGGATTAGACGTATCATTTGGAAATAAACGAAGCTGAAGCTTTTGCATTGAATTTTTTTTTTTAACATGACTGTGTTATAACTCATTCTGATAAAAGAGGTTGTTTTAAAAGATCCCAAAAGTTAGAATTAAGTGATTTTATATGAGTAAACGCACATTATGCCACTTGTGCTATTACTAAAGCGTCTATACTTTACAAACAAATTATTTATAATCGTATTGCCTATTAGTCTCAAATATCAAGAAAACCGTTCGACATTCCAACTAGTTTTAACAGTCAATACCTTATTAAGAAATGGCGTTCAAATGTCAACTTGGTCAGTTTTAAGAACGTTACTTTCCACCCTTTTCTTGTAAGTTAGTTAAAGTTAACTATATTATTAGCTACCATCCGAGCTTTTAAATGCGTTCCATTCAGAAAATCACTATGAAATAATTAGCTGGGACAAAAACTATCCTGTTTTAATCATCTAAAATCTTCAATTTATAATAAGTATAAATAATGTATAAGTAAACTAACGGAGGGATATCGTTTTCGGAAATTTGCAAAAAACACCATGCCGATGAGTCGAGCGGTTGCTAACGTATCAAAGCATGTCACTACAAATGTAACAGGTTAGTACTCGGTAAAAGAATCATTCCAAAATAAATTAAAATTTCTTATAAAACCATAACATGTTAGTCATGATATTCCAACGAAATCGATTTTTATAGAATAGAATTTAAATTGACCCGCAATCATTCTATTTTGAGGTCTATAGAATTCCATCAATGTTGACGATTCAGGTTCGCCGCACATTTGTGATTTGTCGGTCACGCGAAATTTACGTCGCCAAGTTGAATCCATACCAGACACGAAACCAAAACTGGTTCCTAATAGAGCATTCGGATTGAATAAGTTAACAATAATTTTGATTAAGTAACTGATTTAAAATTGTCAGGTTTTTATCGCTTTCGAACTTAAATAACTTTGTTTTTATTATTCAACGGCTGATTCGTTAATTTATAATAAGGTCATAACTAAAATAAACATGATAGAACCGTCAGTTGTATTTATTTTATTGAATTTTCGCCTTTTTTATTTATTTAATTTTCTTCTGAGCAAGTTTTGATCAAAATGAGAATTTAGTATTTTTTCTTAAAGGTTTTTTTCGTAACTAAGCAGATCTATTTTCTTGTTTTTATAATACTTGATCGAGTAAGCAAAGATTTTAGATTATTTACACATTTGTCATTATTGATGTAGTATTTTCTTTGATCTGATAGTTGCGAAATAAATACGCAAAACTTACTTTGGAAACATACCCATAATTCTTTATTTTCAATTTTATAGTTCTATAATTATCATTACTCCTATTATATATATGCCAATAACTCACCAGTTAAAAGACTTCAAAGAACCGCCCTTTGGCAATTTTTATCTTTGTATAATAATCGTAGTGAAACAAACACAACCAGTAAAGAGTTCAAGCTTTGAAGAGTTCTTTGAGAAATCGCCCAAGCAAACATCGACGAAAGAAGGCGTATGTAAATATACCCTTGAACGGATATTGGCAAACTCTTTAAGGGATACGGGATATTCGGGAAATTATTTTTAAGCGAGACTGTTACTGTGGAATAATTTACTTGTTAAACTTGAGAAGAAAAAAAAGTGGTTCAACAGCGAAATAGATCGACCATTAATTCTTCTCTGTAACATTTACATTGCTATTGGTATGTTTGAGGTATCAATCAACAAATCAAATATTTGAGTTCCTTATAATCCCTGTAAATACTGTAACCCGTAAATAAATAGCCCACAGAACTAAGGTAATGTTAAAAAAATAATTTTACTACATTACAGTAAAAAAAAGTGATTATAGTTATACCAATGTCAAAATTAAATCACTAAAAGGTGTCAGTCTTTTATATCTTGCAGAACTTTTACAAAGCTTAGAAAACCCGAGCAAAATGTCCACATAACTAAGTACAAAAACTAACACAAATACACTTTCAAAAACGGCCGATTACTCACTAGTCGGAACACTTGCGAAACGGTCTGTGGTCAGATTGAATGGCAAAATGGAGTCGTTACATAACCCGAGATTCGGACTCGTACAAGCTTTCCGGTCGGCCACTAATATATTCCGAAGCATTAGTGAAGGTTCAACAGGTTACGTTTTTGTCGAGAATAAAACTGACATTTGTGGTGTCAGGTCCATTTTGTCCATCAAAGCTCTTGGCTTAGTAATAAATGACAACTAGTATTTGAAGAAAAAGCAAAAGTTTTTAATGATGTTGAAGTTCTTTGGATCACAATATTAAGAATATATTAATCAAAAACTATGATGGGCGATTGATGATTTATATTTTTTTTTAAATACGGAAAAGGAGAATCTAATAAAAAAGGGCTAAAACGTTATCAGTATGTAAAATTCAGATAGATAAGATAAGACTTCCAAAGCACATGCATGTAAGATTCATTAACCGCTTTTAGGTTTGACTAAACAAACTTTGATTGATATCAATATTGATGGAAATTTTAAAGTCTTTAACATTTGAGATCGTAACCTTTTCACTCAATGAAATACTTGTCAATCAACCTCAAGCGACGTGACCCTTGACCCATAAGAGATATGAACCGTTACAAATGTACGTGCCTCAATACTGCACACGATATCGAAACTCTCCAAGTGTTCATATCACGTGCTAATGTTTATAAACAAAAAGGTGTTGGCAAATCAATCGACGATAAAAATGAAGCTATCTACGAAATGGTTTTATCGAAAGACATTTGTACACACTCTTTGATATTAAACATGAATAGACTGAAAGTGATTAGCCTGCCTTTTTGAAAGGTATTTCTGTTAACTGTCTATAGCAGAGGTTCCCAAAGTGGGTGGCCGCTAGAGTATGACAGGAGTGCAGCGTAGTTTTCACCAAAAAATGGATTAATTAGTACAGTTGAATTTTATAATTTGCAAAAAAGACTTGTGCGTTTTACTTCCACTTATTCTCAACGTATGCTTGCATAAAAAATAGTTACAGGAGCAAACTTTCAGCGTCAAGTGATTTAAGGGTAAAATTGACAAAACTTCCTATCAACTTAAAGGAAATAATTAAAACTGCATTGTGTTTTCTTGTTTTCCTAAATAGCCAAACCACTTTAAGAGTAGGTGTGCCGCGAATTATTTTAAACGCAACAAGGGTGCTGCGATAAAAAAACGTTTGGGAACCCCTAGTCTATAAAACGATAAAATATTTATTAAAGAAGCTGAATCAGATCGAATTCTACTTTAATGTTTACTTCTGTTTCTTATTTTACAAGCAATATAAAGCTGTTCCAAAACCTCAAAAGCAAAAACATTCCAACTTTTATTAATATTTAAGGTACGTACTCTAAAGACTAACTTGTCCAAAAAAACCGCAAAGCCAAAAACTTCTCAACTCAAGAACCCTTTGTCTCTCAAAATAAGAGGAAACTTGATAAAAACATGCTAATATATATTCAACTGGCGAAGGCAAAAGACACAATGTGTCGCGACTTCCGACTACTGTTCAATATATCTTTTTCTATTATTGATAAAGGTTGGAACGTGGGGTTTTGGCATATTAGGCCAATTTGAGAAAGGGTCTTGAGAAGTAAGAATTTACAAAACAAAATTGTAAATTCATGATATATTGTTTATTTAACGACCTCATTCTAATATTACATCATTAGCGTATATTTCGAGTTATGCAATTAAAAAGAAACTTCCGATTAATTAAAAAGCTTTTGTGATTTAATGTTTTCGTTGTGTAACGGATTTTAATTAATGATTCTCGTCTGTTATTTTTAATTTATGAACCAATTTCTAATCTTGTGATAGCTTATGACTATAAAAACCATGTTTAAAAATATCCTTTATAGAAAAGCAGGCCGTTGAAATTAATATCAAAAGTGAATCATCTACCAAAAGCATTAGGTGCCGTGGGCATGATGCCTTGTAAGCATATCAATTACGGTTAAAAGTATCCAAGTTTTTTGCGACCGTCAAGGTCAGGATCATATTTTTTGCCATATCTCCATCGAAAGGCACTCGCTCGCAACATTTTTTGTCCGAATTTTTGAACGAGTTTGTACTCTGTGGCTTTTGTAGACGTACGAGTATATTTAACCATTATTAACCATATATATATATATATATATATATATATATATATATACATAGTGATACCTGTGTCACGTTCGATTCGCAACAATAAAGGTAATAGATATTAAAAGACTAATAGAATGTAAAATAAGAGAAGTAATAAATTTCACAACTAATAAGTTAATTATTCCTTTTTGTTATGGAACCAATTTCTTCCGATATACTTAGCTCAGAAGACTTTGTTTTGTACCTTTGTTATTCGTACTGTTTGTACAAATAACGCACCGAGACCCAATCAAAGTTATTGCCCTACTTCGACACTATTGATACCACTTGTATAGTTCGTGGTAACGATCTGGGACATTAACATTCACGACAGGTTTAACAAACAGACAGCCGCGTTGACACACGCCAACGATGCGGGCCGAGTCAGCACCGACACACCTGCCCTTATAGATACTACAGATTTTGAGAACTATATTTCTGTCACGTTCTGTTTTTGGCGTTAGAAAAGACAAGAAAACCCAAAGCGTGAACATTGATAGATCTAAATAGTAAACTATTTATAGGTACAGTAAAAAATCATATTATTCTAAAAATAGAAGAAAAGATCTTCATAGTTTTAATATTTGACTAACTAAATATAATGCATAATAACTTTGATGAGGTTATAATACTTATAACAATCAATTTTGTAATGACTTCACCGTTATTTTGCCTCAAATAGATCCAATTTGCTCCCATTAAGCTCCAACTACTTCAAACGCAATTCCAGGATTAAGCGAACCTTACCAGAAATTCCCCGAATCATGTATCAACATGGATTCTCCAAACACACGAAATCACCCGCAGCCACCTGTGATGCTGGCTTGAATACTGATGCATAGTTTAATCTGGGCACACGTGTGTGTGGGAAATTTGCATATTGTCCGAAGGAAACCATTAATCAACCAGCAAGAACACGGAGACGGAGACTCGGGCGTTATGTAATATCGACGACGCGCGAGATATTACGAACGAAATGGAATTTGAATTAAGTCAAATTATTATTTGCGAAATTAGAAGTCGAAAATGCGCTAATGGTGTTAATGGAAAATTTCTCAATAGGTTTTACTGACAAAGCTTGTGACACATGTTAACTATGTATCAAATTACATGAATAATAATCAAATAACATAATGGAACTAAACAAGTGAAGAAAAATATGGCTAATTAAGATAATCCTAACCCTACCAATATAAGTTTACGTAAATGATACAGAACTAGATCTGACCACAGATACCGACCTAAGGAAGTTTTACACAGAAATGTTTACGCTTTTGGTGTATTTGGGGCAGTCAAATGAACTAGTATGACAGATCCCACTGATAAATTGCATAAATGACGAACATGCGGGTGGCGTGGCTTTGCCCAAGATAAATGATGTTGAGGAAGAGTTAGTACCCGTGATAGTTGCCACGAGGAAGATCGCGGTGGGATTTAACAGATTAGGCTCAGACGCGAATTTAATTTAGATTCAGACCAATTTAATGTGGTAGCTGTTAGATAAATCCGTCCATGATATACTTTGCGGCACTTTCACTCTAATAAATATCAGTCAAAAAAATTCACTTTTAGTTCTGTTTCTCTTTATTTTTTGTTTAACGTGATTTATTCTCTTTTAATTTTTAATAAAAATCAAAGTTCACCTTGTCTGTACATTTTTGTCTGTCCGTCTGTCTGTATGTCTGTGTGTTTGAATGAGCATCACACCAAAACACTTATCTAAGTCCACAGAATTGTATCTCAACTTACCTTATAGGCTTTATTTCATCAAAATCGGTCAACTTCAAAAGTAATTACATTTTAAAGAGAGGACGGACGGAGAAATTTATATCGCGCGTATGCAGAAGGCAGAGTTGGAGTTTACGCGTGTCGTTTATTTTTTGTTAGCTTAGCAACAGTTGTTGATTTTAATTATTGAAAAATATAATAATACTTTGCCGTAACTTTTTAGTTAAGCGGTATGGCCTGCATGAAAGACGGCGTTGTACTCGTATGTATATTTTTTCGTTATTTCTAAAAGTATTAGTTCTTTTATTAGTTTTTAAGCGACATCAACCAAAGGAGGAGTTTAGTTCATTATAAAATATAGCTTAGTACGTAGGTACTGACGAATTGATAAGCTTCTCTATTATAAAGGCGATAAGATGATAAGAATGTAATTAAAAAGTATCATGTGTGTATTCTCTTCAAAAAGTAAAGAATATAGGCGACTGAATAGCCTCTTCCTTTTTTGAAGTTGGTTAAAATGATCGCCTTACTAACAATTTACTCACGTGAATGAAGTTTTATTTTTTTTATTATTAGATAGGTAAAGCGCCTGACCGCTATTGTGCCTGATGGAAAGCGAAGATGCGATCTAGGATGTAACGCGCTTGCCTTGAAGATTCACTCGTGACTTGAAGACCCCCAAATTGTTGCAGGCACAGCTAGTATATAATAAAATTATTTATCAATTATTTGCTCTCGAAACTCACAACTATTTGAAAACTCCACAACAACATCTACGTCTGTAAAAGTGATTCACAGGAACGTATTAACGCTTTTTATTCTCACAGTGAATGCAATTACTAGCAGAGAGTGCGATATTACAGTTCATAATGATGTAAATGTGAGAACGAAAGGTGTTATTATTGCCATTATAAGTACTACTGTCAACTTTCACGTAAGCTTATTCAATAAAAAATGGAAAAAAAGTTAAACTGTGCAAAAATTATAGAAGTCTAAAGGGATCTTTTCAAGAGTCATTAATCAAACAAAAAATGTGACGCCGAAAACTTTAGAATGGAGGGCGCAAAAAACCCTTTGACACCCAACACAGCTCTGTCACATTGTAATGGCGGACTGGCCGTTTTTTCATAATGAAACAAAATAAGCGTGCCGTTTTTGTATGCTCGACGAGAAACTAAAGTCCATTTGTAAAGCAATTTCACAGATGACATCACAGAAACGAATAGAGAATACTTTAAACATGTTCCCAAACTACGAGTGCTGAAATTAATTTATTAAGTTATTATAACACAAATTGTGTGATTGTTACTATCGATTTCTTCATAGTGTTCAGCGAAGTATTAAAAAGCCGTCCCCTAGAGATTTAGTCGAAAAAAACTTCAAAGGCCCTCCAAGCAAGTAGGTCAGTAAGCGGGAACATGACGAATCGCTCTCATCACTCTTTAACATTGTAAGGGGAGAAGATAAGACTTTACACTTAGGCCCTTTAGATTCAAGTGTTATTGATTAATGAATTTCCTCTAAGCAAAGAAAAATTGTCGAAACTTTTTGCGCGAGGATGAAATTAAGCTTTAGCGGGAATTAAGTAAAACGTTCCATCAATCAAACTGTTTCCTAGCGGATTGTGCCCCAGTTAAACGCTTAATCTTTCATAAATGTGTATTATATATTTAAAAAGTCTTTATTTTCGTTTCGAATAAGGGAACGAACGCTCTGTTATTAATATACGCTTATATATATATATCTCCAAACCCAATACAAAAACCGTTATTAATTATGAAACAAACAAATACAGAACTTGACCATAAAAGAATTTCTGCACCTAATAAATATTAACAACCGCCACATATGGCTAATTAAATTCAGCAGACATTCCCAGAATTTAGGCACATTTGGAGCCTATGATGTTCCCGCTACTCGCAATATAAGGAGGTTAGAACAATGCCCCCCCTATGCCCAGAAGCCAGCGGTATACTGCAAATGTTCCGCCTCATACGATGGGGTAATTAAAAACCCATGAACGAACTTCAACGGCGCAAGCATTGTAATTAGTAGTGCTATTAGACGAGGTGAATTCGCAAATGGAGTAATTCGTGTGTGGTAAAGAGGATGTACCTTTCCCATTATTCGATAAATAAACGCTATAAGAGCTGTTATAAAAGATAACGGCGTACAAGCATTATTTAATAAAGTGCTAATGAATCAGGCAATTAATTTTTTACTTTTAGTAAAAAATCAATAATGAAATTGAACATTAATTTCATTATTGTTGATAAGCTACAATAATAACGTGGTCTGTCAATGAGAACCAGATAATAAGTGTCATCAATGATACTGATAAATCACTGGTAGCAATTGACCTATCTTTCTATAAAGAGGATGGTCCGTTCCTCTTACCGGAGCTTATCATTGAACATCCTCAATCCTAAGAGGGAGGGAACTAAGAGGTATCTTCCACGGATATTGATTTTAACTGTCTCAAATAATTAAACTCTCAAACAATTTTTGTTCAACCTGCATTTGGTATTTATAGAAATAAAATAATGTAAGCCGTTCATTTCACTTTCAAAGTTGGTAGCAAAAGCCATATTTTAAGTGTATCAGAAAATAAAACAAAAGCGAAACAAATGATGGTTGTTATTGCGTATTTGGGTAGACCGATCGGCAGGCATGGCGTGGCGTTTCGTAACGTCGTCGATCGGGCGCATTCCTCGGCGGACAGTGCAACGCCCCAAGACCCGCGCGGGTTACTGATCACGCAGTCTATGCTAATACATCTGATGCTCTGTGGTGATGAATCTTAAAGTGATCTATTAACCCATGAGAATAGTGTTGGATGGTTAGTTTAGAGAACTAAACTCAAAGTAAATAATTTTATCGATATGAATGTTGACGAAACAGAAATAATTAAAATCACCCGTTTTTTTATTCCATGCGGCGCAAAGCTAGTAAAAATAAAGGTGACAATAATTAAGTTGGTTTAAAATTGGTTTACGATAAAACTAAGTTGTCCATCCTAGTCGATGAACATTGCAATTGTTTTAAATTAATCACTTACACGCGTCCGTCAAACTTAAGAAAAGTACATAATAAAAAGTTCAATATACCTAAATTTAGAAATTTCTACGGGAGACGAAATTGGAAATGTTTGTTACCGGATTTGCTTAACGAAATGAGTGACGATTTTGTTCGGAACTATATAGAAAAGAATAATTTTAAAACAGTTGTTAAGAAATATTTTTCGGATAATATAGTTAACAAATAGCAAGTCATATAATGAATGTGTTATTATACAAAAATCACATGATTGTAACTATAATTTTTTGTGTATAAAAAAATAATCTACTAATCAAAATTTCTTTACTAACTACAATATGTGTTTCTTATTAAGTTATAATACTTTAAAAAAAAACATGTACTTATATTTTTTATGTTTTCTAACAATTTATTAACATTTTAAATTTGTTATATTTGCTGAACTCCTCCGCCACAGTTAAAGCCGAAACGGCTTTTGTAGCGGTGTGTTAATTAAATATCATGTATTTTGTAATACTTTTGGTCAATAAATGAAAAAAAAAAAAAAAAAAAAGTACATAGCAAGTTTAAGAAAAATTCAATTGAGAAATTTTCGTTGCATCAAAATTTCCGTTGGAATAATAAAACGATTAAGTAATGGCAGCAACTTCTGTAGAATTTAGTTTTCTTCTTCATCGCATCTTAAATTTAAAATAGCAGTTGAATAGAACCTCATTTAAGTTTCAAGTAGTTAAAAAAAACATATAACAAATGAGTGAGTAACAATACCACATCAATTAAACTGAGTGGCGCAAAGGTCATATGCGTTCTATGACAGACGTACGTCATTTTAATCTACCATCAAATGCAAAATAAAATGGGCTATGTGGGAAGCTATCAAAGCTGCAGTAAAATAGATATAGCAACTAATAATGACGGTAAAACCTAATTCCCAGAATCAACCCACACTAAACCATTCAATGAACAAATGTTAAGTAAAGTGGGCAAATTTAAAGCGTAGGTTGATGTAAATAACAGTACGTGAAGGCCAATGTGTTTGTTTTGTGTAAGCATTAACAAAATGATCTTGTACAGGCAGATTTGTCAAAATGTTTGTGACAGCAAGTGTATAGAATAGGATAATATTTAAAAGATTTTATATTGAGGTAGAATTCGTTAAAATTTGCTAGTGTTATAAAATCCAAAATTACCATATGAAATCAAATCAGACAGTTTTCGTCTTTTAGTTTTTCACTTCTGTACCTTAGAACCAACTCTGTGGAGAAACTAAATCTTAAATGTGTGAAAAAACCAAGATAAGTGGAACATACTGTTACAATTTATGATTTTTGAATTTTTGCATTTTTCAATGCTATTTTTATACATAAGATAAATTTTAAATAGAAAACTATTGGAAAATGCCAACTCGGCCACAAGTGAAGTCCCATCTGATAATTCACTTGTGGCTGAGTTGGCTATTTCCAATATTTTTCTATTTAAAATTTATCATAAATACTGTTACAATTTTTCTTCAGCTTACTGGAAATGGCGAGAAGCCAATATTACATAATCTTAACATCTAAAAGCAGAAGTGACAGTTGGATGCCCAAGTTAAGATTTTACGACAAAACTATTTCCTGCAGACGTGACACTATCAAACACCGAAGTTGCAAAATGCAAACCAGCACGTGGTTAAAAGAGGCCGCGTGCTCTTGCGCAACTCTAGTTATCAAAGATTATTGCCCTCGCTAATGCTGCTGAATCAGACCCGCTCTCTAACGGTACCGGCAACGTAGCATTGTTTTGATACTACTGTAAGTAGCTGGCGAATACTTTGATTACGCTACACTTTTCAACAATTGTTTGAATTGTGAGAAAAGTACGTAACATAATTTCGACGCCCTGTACCTATGGCATATATTATATATATTAACTTTTGCTCAGGTTGTGTGTTTATCTTGGTTTGGGTTTTGGGGTATATTTCCAAATGAAAAGTATGTTTGTCCCTTATTAAGTAGTTAAGTTTTTAATGCAACTTTCTGAGAGCTAGATAATTCTTTTGCTAGAAGATTAAATGATAGGTATAAGTAACATTCATATTATTGGTAATAGATGGTTAAATTACTCAATAAACTAATTAATTTTTGTATCAACAACATTTGTAAAATAAAACCTGTAATTGCTCATAGGCAGGGACCGATAAGGTTACCCGTATGAGGGGTTAAATCGGTTTAATTTTTCGGGTTAGGTTACAAAACCCTTTAATATGGATTAACCCGTACTTATAGGTTAATCAGCTGTATAATAACCGGTTACCGCATAATGTTCATTTTCGCTGGTAAAACTTATGCAAGAAAGTGATGGAGATAGTGGATGCGCGGCGGGCGGCGGCGGCGCGGCGGCGCATCTCTTTGAATCGTCATGTCACAACTCGTAGAAGCCGGCAAGATCATTCAATTTTCATTACTATTACTAGCGGTTTAAAACATACTTTACATTGACTGTGATCGCGTACGGTATTATTGTTTTGATGTAGATATTTGATTATGTATTTACGAGAGTTTGAGAAGAAGAACTACAGACAGATCGAGTGAGAGCAGCGTTTAGAATAATTTAGAATAGTTTAGAAATTAATATAAGTTACAGTTACGTTTATAGTGTAGTTATTAAATAAATTGTTTTCGTTTTATGATAAATTGTTAGTCCGCGGCTTAGACCGAAAATGTTAACTTTGCACTTTTATATCTCGGTCAGTTTTAAAGATAGAAAAACAATAAAAACACAGTTATTCTTGTAATTTTTTGTAGAATTTTTTGGCATATAAAACAAAAAATGGTTATCTTCTCCATTAATATTTGTTTTAGAATCTATCTATAGTATGTTAAGTAGGTTAGGTATAGATTCTATACCAACATAAGATTAGAAATGTACTATTATGTGAAAATAAAATCAAAACAAAATAGGTTCATAAATAATGTTTTTTTTATAAACAAATTATTTTTCTCTACAGTTCGTCGTTCCGTTTTAATAACTAAATTGTCACCATTGAGCAAAATAGGATGTTCCAATACCGGTATTGAAATGTCTGAAACCGGGATCCCGGTATTGGTAGTTTTATTTTATTTTTAGTATAAAACTCATTGCAACAAACAATCACTGCCGCCCATAAACCCTTTTAACTGTTTATATTATTCAATAAAAAAAATTAAAATCGATATTTTAGTGATTTAACGACTTGGAATAAATATAAAATAATAAAAACTAGAATTTAAAATCAGATTATTGTCGAGATGATGGTACTAAATAAAAATTCAAAAATCATAAAATAATTCCACGTTTTTGATCACAGGTCATTTACTAAATTATTAGGTAATTATTAATAGTGACGACACAAATCATATTTACCATAACTTATACAAAAAGTGTAACTACGCCCATCAAAAATGTTTTAAGGGTCTTCATCGTTTCATCCCACGAGTAGCTACTATAGTGTGATTTGCACAAGGTATTTGAATTCGTTATTTCGAATTATGCATGATTCGGGTTATTCCACAACTTGTCCCATGAGCTTACGTACGTAAGCAATACGGCCCACTTAGGCCGAGTTGGGAAAAATCTAAATAAATGCTATTTCCAATTCACAACTTGATACTCGTCCCATATTTTTTAGTATGAATATCTAAGCCTTATCGACTGTGGGTACACTTAGCCGCACAGGTGTTTAAATAAATAAAATATATATTTAGGACTCATATTATTTGACGACCTGTTTGGCGCAGGGGTTCTAAACCCACCTTTTACGCCAGAGGTCCCGGGTTCGATCCCCGGACAAGACAAATATTTGTGTGTATGAACATGTCTATTTGTCTTGGTCTGGGTGTTTAATACGTATATTATATACGTATTTACAAAAAAAGTATATAAGTATGTTTATCCGTTATCTAGTATCCATATCACAAGTTCTTCATGAAACTTAACGTGGGCTAGATAATTGGTGTGATGTATGAAATTTATTTATTTATTATTGAAAGTAAAGACTAATGACTTTTATGAGTTAGCTACTAATGTTTCGAACTTTTTACCTCCGTGTGATGTCTCCGGGTGTATTTAAGAACTCAAGTAACAGTAATTGTCTGATTCTGATATTACGATATTGGATCACTCAATATCGGAATTGTAATTTGGAAATAGCGTTCCGAGATTCCGATATTACGATATTCCGAGATTCCAAGATTCATGCCCTAGTAGGTACTTATCTGTATTTTAGCTTTGCAGTGTATGCATCGACTACAAATTATTCTCTTCATCGTATTTAAAATGTCTCTGAACTGCAACCTTTTTCACTTTTGGCATTGTTTAAATACTAATAGAAATTGTTTATAGGCTCCATTATATCCAAGGCTACAACTGTACCAGTGCAGTGGCAATCTTCAACTTCTTTGGTATGAAGTTGTCATCAGATCTCAACTTCGGCGACAACATCGAGTTGAAAGCTCAAAGTACGGCAAAAAAGCTGGGCATCCTAAATAACGTTAAGCGGTATTTCACACCGGAACAGCTTCTTATCTTACCTGGTTGATATTCTACGTCTATCGTGCACAAACAAAAAATAAAAACAGCGCTTCTCCTCATCTTTTTTCATAAGTACAGCCAGGAAGCAGAATTCCCTGCCTGCGTCTGTATTCCCGGGAGTTACAACCCTGGTATATTCAAAGCTTGAGTGAATATGCGTTTTCTAGGCAAGCTCGCTCCATTTTTGACCTCCTTTTAAATTAAAAATTCAGAATGAGGGCAAGAGTAAACCTCTTTAATGTAAGAAAAACTGATTATGGCCGGAATTTTGGTCATAACATTTTTTACACGAATTATTGCATAAAAAGAAGACTGATTTGTCTAGACGTTATAATTACTGTTTTTTTTTGTCTTTAAAATTTTTTGCTGAGTGAATTATGCGAAAGAAAAATGTCCAGTAACGTTATAATCTTTTACATGGTAACACGTTGTATAGTTATATGATTCTGCAAAACTTATATAGAACTTTTTAATTTATAACTTTTTTATCCCGTCAGGGCGACATGAGACTAGTTATTTTTTTCTAGTATATTTTCTTGTTTAATATTTATCAAAAAACTTATTTGTTTAATTTTGTGGAGAAAATAGCTTTTATAGAAATACCGATTTCCAAAAAGAATGATAAATCTAAAAAAAGTTAGGTTTTATCAATACCAGTATTTCCGGATCCCGGTATTGAGAAAAATACTTTCGGTATTAATACCGGTATTGAGAATAATCCGGTATTCGAAAGCCCTAGTCCGCGCGCCCTGCCCGCCGCGCCTGCCGCCTGTCCGCTACGTAAATTGCATGCAAATAAATATGGAACTTAACTTCTTTACGGATGTTTCGATTTCTATTAGCAATTATAAAATACGCTGCGCTGCGCGCCGACTCCGTCCTTGTAAGTATGGCGCGCTCAACTCGCTGTCACACCAATAAACGACAGCAACAACAGTCACAGCATGCAGTGGCGGCGCGACGGGCGCCGGTACCTACCTACAGCATGGTTTAAATAGCCTCCGTCCGACCGATCCCGATGTGTAGGTACAGTCGGGGAACTTCCCGGTTGACCAGTATAGTTTTTTTAGGGAGCTTTATTGAAAAAAGTTATAGATATTTATAAAACTTTTATATCACTTTAATAGGTATTTCATTTGAATAATACATTATTTCTTAAACCTTTGTACTTTCCGAAAAAACGTTTCCCACAAAAACTCTACTGGTCGACCGGGAAGTTCCCCGATTGTACCGCCGAGCTCGTAGGTAAGTGTAGTTTTAATAGTCACTCACCTATCCGATCAACAAAATCTCAGCTATCTTTTTTTTTAAATTCATATATGTACCTAAATTGGTTGAGTCAGTGTGCCATTACTTAATTCTGTTATTATTTTTAATATTTGGGTTCCTCCTCCACATCTTTAAACTTTGGTTGAGAATCATATTGTTTTTGGTCACAATAACGACGGAATTATTCTTCCGTATTCATCTCTGTCTCCGGAACATATTTCATTTTCGTGGACATTTTTAATAATAGATAATTATATGTAGGTATAATATCAAAACAGCCTAGTAGGACTGCAAAACGTACTTAATGTAATCGTTTGAGATCGTAGAGCGCACTGCTCTCCACCCGCTCTGGTGTTTTGTGTGTGAAGTATTTCGTTTCTCCTATCTCTTTCATTCGGATTAATCAGCATTATTTTTATGGTTAATCCATATTGTATATGGGTTAATCTGTATAAGGGTTAATCGGTATACGGGTTAATCAAATATACGGGTTAACCTTATAACCGGATTAATGGGTCCTTGCTCATAGGTACTATACATATTTCATTAAAAACACGCTGTTACACACCGTGAGTTTTCAATAAATAAAGATGTCAAAACAATGTTTAAATTCATCAAATCCGAACCGGACACCGGTGTACAGAGAACAATAGAATATCTATTGTCTCATAATCCCGGCCCTGAAAAGTTAAATGCAAAAAGACACACATAGCTTACAACGAGTACATAGCTATTTCAAAATAACCCATGTGGAATTTGAAATATCGTGCCTCACATATTAAATTGCTAGGGCCACGACCCAGCGGCATAACTAAAAAATAATGAGTAAGTGAAAGTAACAGTAAGTTCAATTCAAATTCTTTAGATGTCTTTCGTTCGTTGGAATCTCTATTCATAAGACGGCCTGTTTGGCTCAGGGTCCCGGATACCTGCCTTCTGCGCAAGGGTCGTGGGTTTGATACCCGCATGAGACAAATATTATTGTGTCTGTTTGCCTTGCCCTTGTGTGTCTACTATGAATATTTATTTAAAACGTATAAATGTTTCATTATAATCTTGTGTATGGTACTTGTTAACGTGTTTATTCGTTCCTTAACTCAAGATTTACCTTAGGCTGGATAATCGTGGTGATTGTGTGAATGGACATCATTCTTTTTGGACAGTTTTCTAAAAGTGCCGGCCCACAAAAAAAAATTGTACTTACGTATGGTAAGAACTGGTCGTTTGGAGCAATAGTTGATATGGCACAAAAGTTGTAGGATTTCTCTAGCTCAAGGTATACAAAAAAAGTTTTTCTTTTTTACAAGGATATTGATAGATCTATTATAAGAACATTAATTTCCTCACTGCATAATAAAAATGCTTCAAATCAAGTTTTTTTTCACTTTCGAAAATCCCTAAATGTTGAAAATGACGAATCTTTAAACTTGTATACCTCGACTTTAATTAATCCTACAACTTTTGTGCCATATCAAGTATTGCTCGAAACGGCCAGTTCTTACCATACGTACCATTTTTTTTGTTGACCGGCAATTTTAGAAGACGACCCAAAAATTTATGGACCCTGAATGATCTCCTTTATTGTTATTATTGTAAGATATTCATTTATATTAAGGTACTTTGAAGTATTTCATAATATATCAGTATCTTTATCGAAATAATACATCACGAACTGAATTAATTCTTTGCAAGCAACAAAGAATTGTTGGAAGAATCCAAGAGCAAGAAAGTTAAGAGAAATTTTATCTCAGATGAAATTCTCGTTGAATTGCCGGTACAGTACGGGAACCTCGTAAGCTCAACAGGAAATATTTCATTAGATAACGGAATACATTAACATGATAATCTGTAAACAGCCCGGTTCAACTACTCAGGTTGAAAAAGGTCCATCCTGTCACTGAACCAACACCAAGCCCTTTTTTTTATAGAAATTGGTAACAATGACTTCATCATCAAAATTGTCTATTTGACTAACACGATTGCCTAGTGGTAGTAATCCTGTCTGCTGACCTAGGGATCGCAATTTTGATCTAGGTCTACCCAGCACAGACATTAAAATTTGTGTGATGAACATTGTGTTTGTTCCGTATTTGGGTGTTGTATCTATAATTTTAATTCCTTTGCAGATGCTGATATACATAACATAAGTTCTTAAATAATTAATACATGTGATGGTGTCTGATAGTGTATTCAATTTTAGTTACGTAATTTCTTTGTATAGCAACCAGTAATTAAATGCGTCAAAGTATAAAATTTTCACATTCAAAACGCGCAGCAGCCACAAAGGGAGACGTAATTATTTCCAATAAAAGCGATTAAAATTTTATCAGCGTGCACCATAATTAAAGAGAACAAAAGGTACGCGACGATCTCGCTAGACTTCGGATTAAGGGCGCAATACATAACGACAATAAATATGCGATTAACAATGATGCATTACAAATCTGACACACGATGAAAAATATTGCAAATCCGTAGGGGAAGGCCAATGTCAACGACCTTACGCCCTTTGGGTCCAACAATGGGACAGATGAAAAAAGGGGCTTAAGCCATTACGATCTAAATTACCGCTTGAATAGGCAGCCGAATATGCCAATACCATATTAAAACATGTGGCACGGTCCTCTTTTAACGATTCCAAGCCCGTTATTGGTCGGAATTGAAATTTTATCGGATATTTTGTCGATAACGCAGATAACGTTTCAATAAGAGCTCCTCCAGCTGTTAATGTTATTCTAACAATATTTGTGAATTTTGATGTAATACTTTTTCAGTAAAATCATTATTATTACCTTACGATCCCGAATCAAATTTAATATGATATCACAGAATACTTAATAGTACAAGTATTGATATGATAAATAAAAGAGTAAATAAATATAAGTAAATAAAAGATATAAATAACAGGGTAGTCCCATTTTGATAGTTTCGTAATGATAGTAACAATCTTATATTTTTTTTATATTTAACGCATGAATGTACAGATCTATAGATAGGTTATTATATTAATTTCGGGCGTTAGCCGATCTAACATTTTTTTTAAAAAAAAAACGAGTTCAATCTTGTCCAGACACACAATCCCCAGTCGCCACTAATTGTTAACCAATTCAAACATGTGGGTACCACATTCATAACTATGCCTTCAAAATTTCGACGCTTACGCATCACCAAATTGCAATGATGTGCAAGATATTTTTAGAAACCGCAATTGAGTAATTGCCACCCGAAAAAAAGTAATTAATTTATAGCGCAATTTGAGATATAGATTTCTGCATTGACGATGTAATCAGTAAGATACAATTTAATTTACACGGAGTTGCATAAAATTTAGCCAAACTTCTTTAATAGAGTTTTATACTAGAAAAAATTAATGAGTCTCCATCTCGCTCAGACAAGATAGTTGATTTTTTGCAAAAAAAATGTTATACAGAAATAGTATTGTAACTGCAAAAATTTACAGAAAAGTATCCTTCCATAGTAGATTTTCCTAACGGTAGTGCTATCAAATCAAATTTGTATCATATTAACTGTATCTTGGGTACGGTTAACCAAGAGCAGGGGAGAACCACACGATCAATTTCAAGGGCCCCCTCGTCTTATATTCAAATCCCTTCTTTGTCTTTCTCATTTCATATAGTCAGTGATTCACAATACACAACATCGTACGAGATTTACACGATTCTGAATCAATAATTTTCGCATGTTGACGTATTCTTCTGAGAAAAACCAAAGAAAGAAGCCTGTACTTAAATTCCTCTTTTCTTTAGCAAAATTTTATCATAATAACACTAAGAAAGAAACTTATTACCAGTTGTGATTTTTATGACTTAAAACATTGTGTTTGTATGTACGTAAAAAAGTCTTTATGGGTGCAATACTTAGTGCAATGAACAAGTTACCGATAACTCTTATCAGTAAGAGCTGATAAAGGAACTCTGTTGATGATGTCATTAAGGACAGTAACAAATAAAAAGTGTTAACACTTTTTATTACCAAAAATATATGAAAAAGACTTATACTACAAAGTAAACAATAACAATCTTACAAAGCGGAGGAAGTAAATAAAGATCAATTACCTACTACAGGAAACAAAACAGTTGAAAAATCACTGGGCAACAAAAAACACTACAGCAAATAATACATCCAAGCACAGAACAGAACAGCGATTTACCGAAAGAACTTTGGAACACTTCAAGCACAAATCGACGACAATATCAAATTTTTCGCGTGAAATTTGATATGTGACAATGTTTCGAATGAACACAAAACACAGCGATACACAACGCGCGGCGCGGCGACCGGCACACGACTGACTGGCTCTCGACCGGTCTGCTGCCGCCGTCCCTCTACTACGCATGCTCGTGGTATCCCTTCATCGTTTCCACATTCATTCCGTTTTTCTATCTATAAACCCTATTTTTCTTGCAACATCCAAGATAATAGTGCAACTTTTAACACCAAAAACGATGGAAGCTCCAACAACACTGGCACTAATGCAACCGATGAAAGAAACGGAGAGATACACAAGGTCGATCGTGATTATATTGCAACATCGCCTACGGCAAAGTTAAGAATTCCAGTTTTACACCTGGTTGGTTAAGATAAGGAGATTTAACGTTTCGTTGAGTCCGTAAAGAAGATCCGATACCGATTTGTACGCTCAAGGGAAATAGTTCATTGTTTTCCTTAACAGTTTTTAATCTTCGGAGAAAGAAAGGTTTCGTCGAGGTAAAAATTTACAGTTCCCATTTTAAATCCCTTAACAGGAATAAGTTTTTTTTTCTTTACATCTGGATTTATCATACCTTTATTGTCTGTCTTATTTTTCAATTTGATATAACTAGACCATTTTCCTTAAACAGCGATTTTCAATCTTGGGAAAGTTTCGTATTAGTAAATAATTTACAGTTCCCATTTTAGGTTCTTCTACAAAATTCAGTAAATTCTTTTTGTGTTAGGTTGTTGTTGTTCGTTACAACTAGATTTGACACCCACTGGTATAGTCTAGTATTAGTTTTCAATTGATTACCTAGATCGATCTGTATAGATAATTGATTCTAGATAGATAATTGAATTTATATAATAGGGGTTTAAATATGAAATTGCCGATTTTTTTCTTACACTTCTAGAGAACCTCACTACTTCTGTGATTAAAAGGTACATCTATTGCTTGATTTTATATTAAAAAGATCATAATGATCAAGAATAATTAATGTCATGGTTATCATTTTCGTTTCTTATACAATAAAAAATACCTCGAAAGGTTCTTCTTTTATTGTTAGCAAAACTTAGTACTTTATTTAATATAATTTATAAATTATTCATAATTTTCAAAATTAAAATATAGCATAAGATTGCTTAGTATTTAAACAATGATTGTACATAAAAAATTGTGGCATTAGCACTTGCGGTAGTAACTATAACAAAATTTGTTAGTATGGAAAACGAACTTTCTTTGAAAATCTTCATACAAATCGGCAATTTCATAGTTAAAGACCTAATATTATTGTTACCAAGCTAAAATATAATCAAAATACTGTAGTCACAGAACTATCACTTAGCAAAGTACCGAGTAATTCACAAGTAATATCAACTTTCTCTGCGACACATATGGTGAATGAAAGTGTATTGTCACAATGCACAATGGCCGTCCCTAGCCGACATTTTGACACACACTTTCGTTGTGAAATTCTGGATGTAACACCAGTATTTGCTACTATGTAATGAGAAGTAGTGGCGGTAACGTCTTTAGCTTTTTGTCGTATATATTTATTTTAAAGTTATTGTACAAAAATATTCATACATACAAAAGTACTTAATTCTATATCTGCTAGTCAAGGCAAACAAAAATAGCGACTGCGAAATTCGTACAAATTGCGATTTAAAAGGATCCATAAAGTAAAAAAAACATTGATTTACTATTTTGCCGGCTTTCTTAAAAAGTCTATCCCCGTAGAGGGATAGGAGTACTAGTATTAAATGTTTAGTTAAAATTTGCTAATAATTTCAAAGTAACACCGTTGTTTAGTAACAGGATGGTACTTTCTGAGAATAGACTTACGAAGCTGATCGTAAGTAAACTGTACTACTGTGATCAATACGAAGTGTATTGATCACACTGTATATAGTCTTTAAATTCGGTCCCAAATAACACAAATATCACATTATTTACTTTTTTTTTCTAAAAATGTTATCTTTCAAAAGAATAATTTAAGATAGCCAGTACCTCAATGGTTAAGGATTCCACCTTCAGCCTTATATGTGGTCAGGTATGATGAAATGTCACCTTTCCCCGTTGTAAGTAATAAAAATAAAAGTACCTATATGAAGTAGTTTTTGACCTGTGACTAAACAGAAAAAGCAATTCAGCAAACAGAATACGAAGAAAATGCCATTAAATCTTTTCTCTAAGTTTGAGAATCAAATTGTATGTGATGATAATGTAACTAAGCAATAAATACTACTTATTATAGTTTTTGGACTTCAATCATGTTTTAGATTTTTAAAGGGATACAGAACTAGCTTCATTGCTAGGCCAGTTTATGAAGCTAGGTAGGCAGTTCTGTGTAAACAAAGTCAGCTTTACTAGCTTCTAGCTTGAAAAACTAATAATGTGAAAGCACGTCAAAATTCCGATGTTGTACCCACTCCAGTTCATGTTGGGAACACTACACTCGAAGTTATTGGCCACAACGTTTACCTTGGACAGACAGTCCAGTTAGGTAAGTCCAACTTCGAAAAAGATCTCTCGTCGATTCGAGCTCGGATTAGCAGAATTTGGGAAGCTCCTTAAAATATTCGAGTCCAACTTTTCATCTCATGACGACTGTCTATGACCAGTGTGTATTACCAGTAAGGAAAGGACTTACGGTAGTGAAACCCAGCGAACAATGGAGAGGGCTATGCTCGGCGTTTCCCTACGGGATCGAATCAGAAATGAGGAGATCGAAGGATTGCTCAGCTGAAGTAGTAGTGAAGAATCGATGGCGGAAAGGTTCTGGAATGGCGACCGCGCACCGGACAATGCTCCGTGGGTAGGCTCCCGACAAGGTGGATCGACGATCTAGTGAAGGTCACGGGAAGCCACCAGCGGGCAGCGCAATACGGTTTATCGTGGAGATCCTCGGGGGAGGCTTGTACCCAGCAGTGGGTGTCCTTAGGCTGAGTCGACGCGACGAATTCATTTTATAAAAAATTTAAGATATTTTAATTTTGCGCTACGAGGCATTTCTGCTTTTTCACTTCTAAATAATAACCAAACTTGCAAATTGACACAAGATGTCTTTATTAATCTAAATCGTCGACGCATAATACTGCTTATGGATGTTTACTATGTAATTAATGAGTTGGAGCGCCATCACGCGTCTGGGAACACCTGCTTATGTTCGATAATATTGCATAATGATGTGCTTAGAACTTGTATCAACCTCAGACCAAATAAAAAAAAATGGTCTGAGGTATCAACAGGTTTTAGTTTTAAATTAGTGTTTCGAAAGTTATTATTTTGTGCAATGGTTAAGTTCTCCGCAATATTCTTACTACGGTAATGTATCCAACTAACAACTTAGTTTTCTTTTGCACTAGTTTCATTCTACACTTTTTCAAGATTTATTTATACGTTTTCTCTAGCTGAAAATCCTGTGGTTAATACCAGTAGAAATAATTAAACATTTACAGAAAAAGTTGGTATATTATAATAGTTATAGTAAATAACAGACCTATTATATTTCTAAGAAACTGATAATCAACCTGAAATTATCGATATATGTCAAATTATAAAATAATAACCGGAATCCCTGTTGCAACAGTAGGTAGTCGTATCTACTTATTAAACGTTTTGTAATCAATTATTGATATACCTACTTATTCCAATTATGTTTGCAATTTCAGTTGGTATAACCTCTTCATATCGTTTTTATACCAAGAATGTTTTTTATTCACTTTTAACAAAATGTCGGTTTGAGAATTTGGACACGTTTCGCATTGAAACACCTGCATTGCATTGCTTGTTCTTTAGCAAGAAGGTAATTATTTTGGGTCTTGGATACATGTTGCCCTATTAAAGACCTTAGTGAGATTAATAAAAAAGTTTATAAATTAATGAGTCTCAAAATTAGTGTTAAGGAATGCAAAAAAGTTATGGACAGCTGTTACCAACAAAACAATTGTACTAAGAGAACAAGTTCATTTATTTAGACGATCAATTGAAATTGAAAAGCTGATTATTATTTTCTTACTTTTTAAAAATGTTCTTGTGTAATCTAACCGTACCTTCTAAACAAATTTTTATATATATACCTACCTTACAGAGCGATGGGTCGATATATGGCAAAGGTAAGCCAAATTCTCCAAAATTTCTTAACTTTTTGGCAAATTGGTGGGGTAGGATTTATAAGGGAAGCCAATAGGAATCGATATGTATTGACCCTCCGCCACTGCTACCTTCATCATCATCATCAGCTAGTGGACGTCCACTGCTGGACATAGGCCTCTCCTAGCTCACGCGTATTGTGGCGGTTATAGGAGGCTATTAGCCTACTGCTACCACGCTGGCCAGACGGGTTGATAGAGGGTTTGTTTCAAGTTTTCCTTCTCTCGCACAGGTTTTCAATACGTCAAACCTCTTAGTCGACTCTTACGACATCCCAGGCATGTAAGGGAGTGGTGACACTAGTATTCTTAGGCCGTCACCACACGGCACACTTGCTCTGCTACTTTATCTAGGTGTAAACTAAATCTTATTCAAAAAGAAGTACAAAATGAATGTAGATTAAAAATGTCTTTGTATACGAGTATAGCCATACTTATTTAGATTAACAGATTTTTGTGAGGAAACAATCTAAAACGGTCTTTTATAATAATATACACTTTGGAGAGTGTGCGAGAGAACTGCACGACCTTGTTCCTCCAGCCCCTTTCCACCATCGGGGTACCAGACGCAGGTAAGCTTATCACCCGTACGTCGTTGACATTCCAGCGATCCGTACCAAGCGCTTTGCTGACACATTTCTTATGCGAACCGCTAAAGAATGGAATGCGTTGCATGCTCATGTGTTCCCCGATTCCTACAACCTTGGTCTCTTCAAGGGGAGAGTGAATAGGCATTTCCTGGGCAAGCATGTTACACCTTAGACCACATTCTGTTTACTAAGCACGATGGTAGTTATATATCTGCCCAGTTACTTAGTTGGAAAAAAAAAAAACATTAATGAAACCCCAAAACTTAATCATATTGGCGTAACTTGTAAAGTGTAGTAGGTATTAACGTGATAAAGATGACATTTAATATAATTATTACTAAAATGTGCCATTTCTTCCCAGTCCTATTAAGATATCCTTAGGGAGTACGCCACACGATTGACCTCTGTCTGCGATCAGATATGATTAAGCGATCGGCGACGGTCCCTAAGGATATTATAAAGAAATTTAACCTATCCCAAGTGGGAATATCGAAATAATTTAAACCTAAGCATTTGATTATGCATTGAAAAGTGGATGTTTAGAATAACGAACTAGGTTAAAATTATTTCTATGTTTAAAAACGAAAATTATAATTATCAGTAAATTTAAAATTATTTGTATATTAAAAAAAACATTAATATTAAGTTAAAAGTAAATAAATTTTATTAATTCTTAAAAGTATGATTTTTATCAGAAGTATTCTTTTTCTATTTTCGTGTCGATGGTCGACAATTATGAAGAAAAAATCGCGTGAAAAATTCTGTAACAAGAACAAGCGAAAGCACAAGCCGAGCGAGCGAAGCGAGCTTCCACGACTGTGGCTGTTAAAGCTCTAAAAAGCTTGCTAATACCGTAAGTTTAGACCACGAAAACCCAAAATTTAACTGGCAACGAGTTTCGAATACAATTTTAAACCAGCATACTTGTTCACGTCAATAAAACGTTCATATCAAGCTTGTAAATCTCTAAACACAAACAAGAAGTTTGAATTAATCTCACACAATAAAACGGAACAACCGAAATCAGTGTAAATCGGAACCGACACCGCGACACAGAGTGCTCAGAACAAACTCATTTCGGCAACAAACAAACATCGTCGTCAAACAAGTGTATATCAAAACCATTTGTAGCCCGCGGCGCCAGCGCTCGTGCGTTTGTAAATTTGTTCACTATTTTATGACACAGTTGTTAATATACTATGCTGCGGAACCACTCCAGACAAACTAATGCAACAGTACACTTTGCTTATATACTGTATTATCCAAATATGAATGTAATAAATATCTCCACAGTACTTCCTGGTTTAGAAATTGCTAGCCTATGCTTTTCCTTTGCATTGGCTATGCAAAGGAAACAAAATCATAAGACCTAGGTGAAAATTTATCCATGAAACTGATGTAATTTTTCGGAAAAGCGGGGTCAAAGGTTACCGAAATAGAGGAACATTTTATGAGGAATGGAGCACGTAGAATATGTAGATGGAGCAAGGGAGATTGTAGTCGTAAGAAGAAAGTGGAAATTAGTTATCTCTGCCTACCCTGCGGGAAAAAAGTGAGTATAAAAATGTTCATGAGTCATTCTCTTCAATAACATAAACAGAACTTCTAATTTATAGTACTTTAGTACAAGTGTAGTGTTGTGTAGTACCAAAAAGTTAAGTTCCCCAAAAACATTTAATTTTTATAAACAAACGCTTCTACCAGTACCTGCACAGCAAAATTTGGACAGGTTTCTACGCTAAGCAACAGAATTTGAACGGGTCTTCATCTTATTAAGTCTTAATGAATTGAAACTAAACAACGCCGTACAAAATAATTGCCAGCTCCTGAATTAAGTTATCAACTTTATTAAGTTCCCTCCAACCGTAAATAAAGGAGAGTAACTGCAAATTATGAGCGCAGAATAAATTATTCGATACTTGACCGTCCGTGAAGCTACATGAACTGTTAAGCGGAGTATACACGTTATTAGCGTACTAACTGCGATCCGTACAGAACAATGCAATGCATGCTTGGAAACTCACGTGAGAGCTACAGTGGTCTTGCGGAAATCAGGAGCGAAGGACAATACTATAAATAAATAAATAAATTTTACTACAAATTACAAACACTGCAATTATCTAGCCCACGTTAAGTTTCATGAAGAACTTGTGTAATGGATACTAGATAACGGATAAACATACTTATAAACTATTTTTTTTCTAAATACATAGGTACATGTAACCGCGAAAGGTCGCGGGTTCGATTCCCGTCTGAGAATTCACTTGTGGCCGAGTCAATTTTTTCCAATATTTTTCTATTTAAAATTTACCATAAGTATAAAAATAGCATTGAAAAATGCAAAACTTACAAAATCATAAATTATTGGCAGTTGCATCTTAATCGATCGTTAAACACCTGAAAAGATGTTTCTTTCGAATGCAAGGATATTCCTAGCATTGATGTAACAACGCTGGCCTACAGCGTATTGAAAATATAAAAGTATTGGAGAATTTCGACGGTGGTTCGCAAGTCTCGGTAGCTCAGCGGTTAGAGCATTGGACCGGATTTCCAAAGGTCGCGGGTTCGATTCCCGTCTGAGAATTCACTTGTGGCCGAGTCAATTTTTTCCAATATTTTTCTATTTAAAATTTACCATAAGTATAAAAATAGCATTGAAAAATGCAAAAACTACAAAATCATAAAACATTAAAACATATTAAACACCCAGACCAAGACAAATAGACATGTTCATGCACACTAATATTTGTTTTGGCGTAGACGGCGGGTTTAGTAGCCCTACGCCAAACAGGTTGTCAAATGAATGAATTCTTACTCCCTAGTAGTACCTAATAGAGATGTTTATCCAACTGGAAAGCAGATTTTCGTAACGTTCCCGAACGTTGCTTGTTCCTTTACGAACGTGTATAGGTACAATCGCGGAAAAATCCTTAATCAGCTATTAGCAAGTGATGTTGTAAACTTATATGACTGTCCAAATCAAGCCCACGCAAATATTGTCTAAAGGTTGCTTTGGACCGGAAACTTCACACCACTACTGCTGGCCCACAAGAAGCCCACAAGCTTACTTTCATCATCAGCCTGTGGACGTCCACTGCTGGAGCTACGAGAGCCTAGCTCACGGCTATTGTGGCGTTCATAGGAGACTATTAGCCTTCTGATACCACGCTGGCCAGAAGGGTTGGAAGAAGGTTTGTTTCAAGTTTTCCTTCTCTCGCACAGGTTTTCAATGCGTCGAGCCTCTTAATCGACTCTTCCCATGCATGTAAGGGAGTGGTGACACTTGTATTCTTAGGCCGTCAAAACACGGCCAGCTTACTATATGGCTTACTTTATGGACGCACAATAAGGATGCCAAACTTGCATGAGAACGTGAATACTCAGCTTTATATCACAACGCTCGAATCTCTCATGTTTGCATTGGCTCGGCAAATATCTAGTAAAGAGCGGAAACATTATTACAACTTCTCACCCTCATCCACAAGCCGAAATTAATTTACGATAGGAGTTCCACTTACGGATACATTGCCTGTTTCCTATAAATGTTTCAAGAAGAGCAATGTCGTAACGCGGTATAGTAGTTCTGGCAATGAGTTCAGTCGTTGTTTGTTTAGTGGATGTTGGTTGTATATTGCACTCTCCAAACAAATTGAACTTCGGTAAGCTATGATATTAAGCTATGCTTGGTGAAGCGTATAATGCTCAAAGCAAATTATTTTGGTTTCGTTGTGGAGTGCCCTCATAACGTTTTGTTGTGTTCCCAAGTGGATGTGATCGGTTAATGATATTACATGCATACTTAGTAAATTTGACAAATAGAATTACAAGTTTATTTATATCCCCTAGTTTAAGTTATTTTTTATTTAAACCGTTTATGTAATAGTAGTATGATCGGATTTTTTATAGTGTTTGATAAAACGTTGAGAATTATGTTTTATTTAAATGTTTAATTTTATAATTGCGTTATTGACCCTGTCTATCAGAAAAACCTTTTTTTTATGAACGACGGGGAGACTCTTAGCCTTCATCATACCTGATGTTAAGTATTGATAAGACTGAAGATGGAAGCGAGTCTCCCCGGACTCCTCAATTACTGAGGAACTGGCTATCTTATCTCTAACTGCTGGAACACAATAATACTGAAAACGTTGTTGTTATGGCGTCAGGCTTAGATAAGATGGCGGTAGCTAGCCAGGCGGACTTACAATGAGTCCTTTCACCAACCAAACCGAATACAATGTACCCCCGCTGGGAATTGAACCCGGAACCTCTGGGTCTGATACCGGTGGTTGTACCACTAGACCACAGAGGCGGTTAGCTGACCGAATTAGGTAGGTATCAAAAATGTTGCTGTAACAACAGATAGTAAGGACCTTGTTGAATTGACATTGGAGACAATACACATAAGTTTTGCGATTAAAGTCTCATGTCAAAAAAAGACAAAAAAGTATGTGAAAATACTTTTCGTTTTATTCTGTTATACAGCAAACAGCACTCCAAGGCAACAAGTGAACCAGCCATGTAGGTTGTTATCCCAACATTACACATTAGCATTAGTACCCATTCGTGTACCCACACAAACATAAACGACGTGTTTTGTCTGCATCCATTACCGTTAATTGGGTTTCCAGTACGTAAATATAATGAACCTGGATTAGCTTCGGTTTAGTATCAATATAAGTATAATATCATTATGTTCCGAAGAGAGCGTAGTACGTTTTATATCTTACTAGAGGCCGGGCGCGGTTTCACCCGCGTGGTTCCCGTTCCCGTGGGAATTTTGGGATCATTTATAGCCTATGTTACTACTTGGGGTCTAAGGATTCTCTATACCAAATTTCGTCAAAATCGGTCCAGTAGTTTTTGAGTTTATTCGTTACATACAAAATACAAATCTTTCCTCTTTATAATTTTAGTATAGATAGTATAGATGATAAATCCAACCTATGTGTTACATTTTAAAATGGCTCTGCGATCTAAGCTATGATGAGACGGAGTCCCTTTAGACCGTCTCAAGGTAATCCGTCGGGCAGTGCTTAATTTGTTTTTGCGCCGTTGTACACTTCATACTCTAATTTAAATAAAGGTAATGGTAACTAATTTCTAATTTCAAACTACAACTATTACTTTAAAACCTAGTGAAAATGTATTCCCAGTTATTATATTTACACCTATACTAATGTTAAATATAACAATAATCGTCGTCGTCGTCGTTGTCTCAGCCATATAACACCCACTGCTGGGTATTGGCCTCCCCCAAAAAGGGGGGGGGGGTTTGCCATAATCGCCACGCTTGGCAGGAGGGTTGGCGATCGCAGTTGGCCAAGGAAGTAGGAGACGCTGCTGCCCATCTCCTGAAGGCCGAGTCCCTTAGTCGCCTTTTACGACACCCACGGGATGAGAGGGGGTAGTGCTGTTCTAAGCCGACACTACACAACTATAACAACAATAATATTAACTAATATATAATGTCAAGTACATATATATTTTATTTCAATGAGTCACCTAAGTAAAATAACGATTATGGCGTTCAGTATGAATGATAGAACAGTAAGCTAAGTACAAAATTGTTTTTCTACGCACTAAGCAATGTACTCTAAGGTATGCATTGTATATAATATTAAAATACCACAGTGAATCCGGGTAATGGAGACCTGCTGACCTGTAAAACAGATTTTCAACCTTAGTACGGGCACCAGACTCCACAATATTGAATTTAACACAATATAACTATTGTAAACAGTCTATCCAAAAATGTAAACATTGTAATTGTTGTGAAGAATTATCATATTTATAAGTGGACTACACAACCCTAACTTTTAACAAACGATTAGTTCCTAATACTAATTCACCCCCTATTTTACCCTAATCCAAGATTTATTTACGTTTATGATAAAAGTAATCTATGTGAACATCAAATACCATGTAATCTCAGCCAACAGATTTGTTAAAATATGTTTTGAATTCGAATGTTAGCCTACCTATGTCTCATCCAGCGTCAACCTTAACATTCATTTATTTAGCGAAATTAATCTAAATAGCTTTATAACTAGTATAACTTCTACATTTATTAGTGTCAGTATGAAATACGCGACAAAACATAGTTTTGCAAGTACCTAAATACTTAGACAAAACTTAACAGAATTGGCTCAGGAGTAGTGAAAAACCACTCAACTGATTCTTGGTCCTACGTACCTTCGCCATTTTTGACCCCACGCCACATAGACGCTTACAGGTTTGCTCCCTTTATTGTCCAATCCCACCAAAATAAATTCCAATCCTTTTGTAATAAAGTAATAAAGATTATTTATTTTCATCACCCTTCCCTCAACTCAATAGCCAGCACAAAACGTTTTTATTGTCATTTACCCGGCACCAAATGACTTCCTTCATCATTCCTGCCTCTTCCTGACCTTAAAGTCATAATATTTCACATTTCCACCATAAAAAGCCTACAATGTCACATATATCTGGGCACATTTCGCGAAGGAATTATCATAAACCGCGTCGGTGGCGTCGTAAAGCGATAAATATGTTGTAAACTCAGCTGCCGGGACGTTCGTATGGATGTTGCTCCAGTTTGGGGAATGTCGATGGAAAGGGAACTACATACAAATGCGGAAGTGTCTCTGTCTGACTGTTAACTTTACCTGCAAAACTTACTGTGGTTTAAAGGGGCTTACCGCCATCTCTTAACACAGTATTGTTTCAATCTTACCATGATATTACGTACTGTACTACGAACCTCTTAAAGTAAGCTTGTTTTTAACCGACTTCAAAAAAGGAGGAGGGTTTCAAGTCGACGGTTTTTTTTTTTTTTATGTATTTTTTACCATAACTTCGCCAGTGGTTAACAGATTTTTTATAATTCTTTTTTTATCTGAAAGAAAATGCTTTATGTGTGGTCCCATATAATTTGTACGAAGATCAGGCTAGTAGTTTTTTAATCAAAAATATAATTTACGTTTTGGCAAGTAGTCGTTTACCTTGATGACATCATTGTTATGTATGGGCTGATTTTTTTGTGTAATTAATGGCACATGATGTAACTAAAAAGGGTGAAATAAAAAACTTTTTATATAAAAAAATCAAACCGACTTCAAAAAGTAAAAAATAAAACTTTTGGAGTCGGTGCCAGCCAAGGCAAGAAATATTAAAATATAATTAATAGAAGTGCAATGTTGGAGTCGGTGCCAGCCAAGGCAAGAAATATTTAAAATATAATTAATAGAAGTGCAATGTAGATTGCTTTTTGAAGTCGGTTTGAATTTTTTTTATAAAAAGTTTTTTTTTACGGAAGTTTTGAGACGTCCTCGCTCAATCTTTGCCGCCAAAATGTGAAATGTGTCCAAATGTGACAACTTCAATAAAAACAAAACGCAAACAAAACGTTCTTTTGACATGATGGCTTCTAATAGTTGATGTGGCAGACAACTTCGCACACATTGATCTAATGCCGAAATAAGTAGGTAAAGCATTTGTGTAAATGATACCAGTGGTTCTAATATCCTTGACACAAATGGCTGACGAGTTTATTTATAAATATAATAACAGCAACCAGACCCCGGGCAGGCCAAATGTAAAAGTTTTTTTTGAGCTTTCTTTAACGATTGGTCACCAAAATGCACAAAAATGCAAACCTACATTGCTAATTTGAGGATATAAACAACTGTAAATGCTAAGCAAACCAATGTTTGTATCTCCCAAATGAAGAACTCGTGGCCATAATGAAATGGTCACCAATCCTATTATCGGCCAAAGCGTAAATCAATGAATGACTGAATTCAATTGAAGCAATCACAGGCTGTTCATTATATTTTTCAGATTGTGCCTATTAAACCAATGGTAAATACAAGTTTCGGACAAACACTTAGCTTAATCCATATTTCTTCTCATAAATCTATAATCTAGTGGTACTTACGTCAAAGTGACTGAATAGTTAATCCAAGATTAATTTCGCCGGAGCAATTGATTCCCAGTTAACGTTATATATTCCATCCCAATAACTGTCTGATACATCAAAACATATTTAATATTCATGGTTATGTTACCATAATTATATTATTAGTTAATGGCAGTAAAGGGGCTACTCGACTGGAGCGAGATAGTAATGAGAAAAGGATACGTTCGAGAGCGAGACCGATTTTGCAAATTGGGCGAAAAAACCAAGAAATCACTTCGTAGTAAGTAACTATAGCGAAGAAAGAAAAATGTAACTATACGATCCTAAATAATGTGTCCACTAATTAAATCAATTTCCAATAGTAAATGTAACCCCATTCAAGTACCTATATTCTTGAAAAAAAAAACGTATTTTTAACCGACTTCAAAAAAGGAGGAGGTTCTCTTCTCAATTCGACGGAATCTTTTTTTTTTTTTGGTGTATGTTACTCGATTACTCGAAGACGGCTGGACTGATTTGGGTAATTCTTTTTTTGTTCGAAATATATACTTCCCATGTGGTCCCATTGTAATCATGTCAGGATCTGATGATGGGATCCTGGAGAAATCCAGGGAACTCTTCAAATATTATAGGCACTCCTATAGCGATTTCGGTGTTTTCTATAGTAACTTATGCATATGCTTCCGGAAAGCACCATTTGGTGAAGTAGAACTGATGATGAAGACCACAAATGGTCATCGGAACTATTAAATACTTAGCATTTCACGGCAGCGATACGATTACTTTAATGTATTTAATGATTTGTTACATCTCTAACCATCATATAGTTTTATACCAAAAAGTACGTACTTTTTTGATATAGTGTCTTAACAGTGAACTTGTAGCAAAAAAAAGGTCCTCAAAAAAAATAACGAATAGTCATTGGTTAAACAAAAAAAAACTAGAATTAATCTATAGGTATCTATTTCATATTAAATAGGCTTACTTTTGACTTAACTCTGGCCGAAGGGCGTCGATAAGGTCTAAGATGGAGCGAATTCGCTTAGAAGAAGTCTGTCCACTTGGTTGTATGTGCTCGAGAAAACTGATGCTGGCAGGGCATTCCACTCCTTGGCTGTTCGCATGATAAAAGAGGACTTAAAGCGCTCTGTGCGTAAGTTCGGAATGACAACCAAGTATGGATGGCAGCCTGCAGTACGTCTGGTATCCCAATTGAAAAAGGAGAAGGCGGAATGAGGTTATGCAGCTCAAATGCACACTCCCCAAAGTAAAGTAAATTACCTTACGGCGATTACTCAAACGATGTAGGTTTCTCAAACTCAAATGAAAGTAATAAACGCAATTAACTTTTTATTTAATCTTCTTATCGTATGAGGATTAGTGGCCACCTCTGGTGTCACAGTTTATCAAGCCGCCTAAAAGGCCGCTGACTTGGCTTAACGACTGTTATCAGATGACAACAGCCGGGACCGACGGTTTAACGTACCCACCGTAACACGGAAGCGCTCAGTTGTGACCTGATCGGACCGAACGTCAAAGTCAAAGTCAAAATATTTTTATTCAAATAGACTAAAGGATATGTGCTTTCGAATCGTCAATTTTTAGGGTTCCGCACCTCAAAAGGAAAAAACGGAATCCTTATAGGATCACTTCGTTGTCCGTCCGTCTGTCAAGAGCGTATTTCTCAGGAACACGTGGAGGTATCAAACTGAAATTTATATCTAATAATCAGGTCTACTGTCCCTTAGAGCTGTGAAAAAATCAAACTTCTAAGCCAAAGCAATCAAAAGATACAGCCGTTTATGCCGCAAATTTCCGCCGTGAACTTAGAATCTTAAAATTTGGTACGAAGTAACGTCTTATAGTACAGATAAAGGAAAAATTGCGAAAACCGTAAATTTTTAGTTACATCATATAATAAAACATATTTTTGAAAATTTTAAACGGAACCCTCGCTGCGCGAGTCCGTCTCGCACTTGACCGGTTTTTATTCCTTACCAGCCATTCAGTGCAATGTAACACCTGTGCGAGAGAAGGAAAACTTGAAACATACCCTCTACCAACCCGTCTGGCCCGCGTGGTAGCAGTAGGCTAATAGCTTCCTATGAACACTACAATAGGCGTGAGCTAGGAGAGGCCCATGTCCAGCAGTGGACGTCCACAAGCTGATGAGTGAGTGAGTGAGTGATTCATCAAACCCGAACCGGACACCGGTGTCAAACAATGATCTATCTAATGGGTATTTGTGTCTCATAATCCGGGGCTTGAAAGGTTAATGTTATGTAGGCACCTAATCAGATATAAGGGCCGTTTCCGTATCATAAAAAAAGACAATATTTACTTAAATAAATACTAACTGAGTTGAGATGAGATGACTACTAGTTGAGTTGAGATGCGTGGCACTGCTTGATCAGAGTAAACAAAGGTAAATAATGTTTTCAATTATTCCAAATATATAAAAGCTATTTTTTTTAATTATTTTTTTTTTTACTTTAATTACGATTGAGATTGTGACCCAGCTGATGCGTCTTCTAGTGACATTGTAGGTTGGGTTGTGTTGTATCATTAAGGCACTTTTATCTTTCTTTTTTTGTTGTTGCCATTGTATTTTTTTATATTTATACAGCTTAACATAAGTACCTGAAGTACGTCATGCTCACTCAAACGTTTCTTCGGCGGTGTCGTGTGAGGCGGGTCGTTACGTTCCCTAAAATATGGTTGAGCGAAGCGATGGCTGGTTCATGCGTCATGCTCGTGAACGGGTGCCGCCAGCGGAAATGGGTCTACCTCAGTCTGCTTATCTTAATGCTGTGCTTAAAGCCTAAATATTTTTATCTAAAATAAATTGATACTGACCTGTATGTACCTCACAACTTGCAGTGTAGTAGTCTTGTGGTGCGGGAAATGTTGTAATGTATGATGGAGAAGTCTTTCTTTGCCAGTTAAAAATTGTTTACGTTTACAATAACCATAAAATGTAATATTTTAATTAGTATTTTCCTTTTGTGATGGAAATTGATCTTACTGATATGTTAAGGTCACTTTTCAATTTGACGACTCTGTATGAAATAAAACAGGGAGAAAAAAACAGCCCTTGACGAGTTTCTTGCCGGTTCTTCTCGTTACAAGGTCTCCCGCCGTAGGGTTTGTGAACCGATGGCGTAGCTTCTTTGACGTTCATAAGTGCTTGTAACAGCCTAGACTGAATAAATGATATTGACTTTGACTTTGACTTTGAAACTATTGAGTCTCCAAATGGCTTAGCATGAACACCGCTATATCACGCGATATGATATAGCGCATCATGCTGTCTTGCTTACTCCGCTAAGATCTGAGCGGGACAGCGGCACGTTATAGAGTTATCGAGTCGATAAAAGCCGCTCATGCTAGGCCTACAGAAGGCATAATAGGCATTGTAAATGCATAAATTAAAAAATCATAATGCGCAACATTTTGATTAACAGTACTAAGTTTTTTTTTCTCTGTATTTATTTAGGGGCTTTTACCTATATTCAGGTATGTCAGCCCCATCATAGCCTTAGCCTACCATGTCTTACACAACAGTTAACAACAGGGAAGAAAAAAGGGGAAGGAAAGTCAATGATGCAAGTATACTTATATGGTAATTACTTCTTGAAACATATCTGATCGCGTGTCTGCTAGTATGGTCAAGAATACACTAAGTTAAGTTGACAAATTATAAAATTATGCCAAACCATTTAAGTACATAATCGGAACGATTTGATTCCAAATAATCTTCGTTAAGAAATCAATGATGGCGGCAGCAATTGAAGAATTTCTTAATAAGTTAACGAACTTAATGAAGGGGAAACTTTTAACTTCGCCTCTTAAATTTCCATCCCGAAGTTAATCATCGTCTGAAATGATTACTTCATAGATTTACTTAATCAATTAGTTTATGAAACCTTTCTAATCATTACGAATTCGCAATTATAATACTTAATTTTTAACAAATGAAAAAAAAGTTACAAACACACCAATTATCTTGCCCACGTTAAGTTTCATGAAGAACTTGTGTTATGGATACTAGATAACGGATAAACATACTTGTATAAGTACTTTTTTTGTAAATTCATACTTAATATACATAATAAACACTCAGACCAAGACAAATAGACATTATAACTTTTTAATTTTGCATTTTACAATGCTATTTCTATGAAGGGATCCCGTCAGGGCGACATGAGACTAGTTGCTTTTTTCTAGTATATTTTCTGCACAGATATAAGTATTTGTCTTGTCCAGGAATCGAACCCGGGACCTCTGGCGCAGAAGCCGGGCTTATTACCCCTTCGCCGAACAGGTCGTCAAACTTATGGTAAATTTGAAATAGAAAAATATTGGAAAAAATTAACTCGGCCACAAGAGCATTGGACCGGATTTCCAAAGGTCGCGGGTTCGATTCCCGTCTGAGAATTCACTTGTGGCCGAGTTAATTTTTTCCAATATTTTTCTATTTAAAATTTACCATAAGTATAAAAATAGCATTGAAAAATGCAAAGATTACAAAATCATAAAAAAACTACTAGCCTGCTATCAACTACCTACCTATTTAAAGGCCAATTTCACCAACCTCACTAAACACATTTAGAGCTAAACATTTTTAAAGAAAATTCTTCTTATTTATTAATTAATGGCGTGTTCGCGATAAATTTCGCGAATTTGGCCAATTTCAAGTAAATATATTTTTTGTATTTTATAAAAATTGTACGGTAGATTGAGTTAAAAATGGAGCCTTACAACACGTATTATTACGAAAAGAACTCGGGTGAAAACTCCTAAAAGAAATTGTCCGTCATTCGTTCGAAGTCAAAAGTGACGGAGCGAAGATATGTTTAGCGCTTAAAAAACGTATTTTGTGGCAGTTGGTGAAGGTCGCCTTAAGTGTTTTATTTCACAAGCGTGATTATTGTATTTATGATCTCATTTATTATTATTATTATTATTATTTTTAGAAATGACTAATATTGAACTGAATGGAACAATACTGGTAAACAAACGCGCGAACGACTGTGCCATCACCATCAGGAGCGCAGTGGCCACTGAGCCACCTCAGCGAGAAGAAAAAAATCATCAATAGGCCTAGCACGAATAACTTTGAAGTAAGTATAGAGGACGTAAAGTATAAAAATTGTATGAGATGAGCAGCGTTCCAACCGGACGTCGTGTAAACCTACGTAACCTATTTCGATAGTTTTTCGTGCTAATCCCACTGGAATATTTATTTAACGCTTTGTCTGTGGTTAAACCGGGAATCAGTTCCACTGATGCGCAAAATCACCTAAAGATGGCTCCACAGTTTAATGGTTAAAATTAAGAATAAATAACAATTATTATAGAATTAAATAGAAGGTAGGATAAATGATATGAAATTAAGCAAAATTCAAATAGTTCTAACACCCATATTCTAAGTCGTTCCTCCAAAACTTACTCGTCCTCGACTTAACGAAACCTCATTGAAACCCTCTTCAAAATACTCCTCGGAATCGGTATTCTAAGTCATAACTGCGTATGGACCTGGAGGAGCCAAAGAGTACGTAGCCACTCCGTGCTAAGCCTAGCGCACACTACCATTTTTACCCACGACGAGGTTGAGTGGAGTGTAAAAAGTTTTGGAGGAACGACTTAGGATATGGGGGTAAGTTTCATATAGAAAGTTTAAATTTCTATTTTAGTTGGAGACTATTGTAACACGATGGAAGGACGAGAACTGAGTCGCTACAATTAGTAGCGGCGAAACCTGATTGTTCCAGCCGGGACTGGCGTAAATTGTATTAACAACTATGCATAATTGCCTTTGAATATAAAACTACTGGATGTGCTTCGATAAAAAAAAACAACGGGTTGCACTCTGGGAGTGCCGGCAGAAGTGAAAACCTCTTAAACGAAAAAAACGATCAAAATCCACTATATCTAGACCACAACTTCATAAAAAGTTGATAAAAACGGAGACCAACTTGATTTGGCAGGTAAATCCATTAAAACTGACCTGGCATCAATATGAAAGTTGGTAGTAATGAGAGATCTTAATATAATAGTGTCTACTCTCCATCCGTCCTACGCTTTTTCGATCAGGTCACGTGTCCTGACGCGAGTTTAAGATTTTATACCCATTACAGAAAAAGTGCTCAACGCCGCTAAAGAAGTTTTCACTTCAAAAATGCACTTCGAAATAAATATTATTATGAATTATGCGTGTACAGTCCTATTACGTCTAAGAGAACTTGTGAAAATCTTGTCTACAAGGGACAATGCCACAATAATTGTGTGGAGGTTTGGCGCTTTTTCGAAAATCCCTGCTCACCATTCAAACCTTGTTCAATCGATAGAGTATATAAGTACGAACAATAGTTAATGGGACAGAACATTTCTAAAAAGAATCCAGTCTGAGATAATAGCACCTGTTCATCACTATTATTCATATATCAAATATATCTAGCTAAATATATAGCTCAAAATAACTAAACTTTTGAGATTTTATTAACTTATACAATAGATTATTATTCACACAATGTATTTAAAAAAAATACAATTTTAAATAATATAAACAGTATTTTTAATAATCACCTCATAAGGTTCTAGGACGGTTGCGAAATGCCACCGTCCGTCCCCCCCAAAGGTAAAATCTGATAATTATCTTTATTATTTTATTTTTATACATTGTTATATAATATAGTGTAAAAATTATCGGCCATTCTTTTAATCCAGATAAAATTGCAAAAATTTAGTACTTTTTAAACTTAATCTGAAAATAATAGTTTTTTTATTTATTTGTGCTATAAATACATACATAATTTACGTTAATAACTAGGATTAGTCTAGGACTGCGTCGCAGTTATAAGCGCCCACATCGTACCTTATCTAACACTAACAAATAACACAAATTTACAAGCCATTTAAAAAAAGTTATAGGTATAACTGATCATTAATTATTAGAAATAGTAACTTAGAATTAACATACAATGCTATGTTTATGTGTGTGTGTTTGAGTGTGTGAGTGCGTGTGTATGTTTGTGATAGTGATGAATAGGTGCATTTATCTCGGAATGGATATGGTTTATAAATGTGCTGTCTTAGTAAATATTGTTCGTAATTAAATACTCTATCCATTTCATAAGATCTGAATGGTGTGTAGGCATTTTCGAATAGGTGCCAAGAATTGGCATTGCCCTTTCCGTCGGGAAAGATGGCCACAAAATGTCTTTGATGTTGTCTAAAGACAGGAAAGACTTGTTTTTTTTTAAATTGTTATGTTACAATATTTTGTACGTACTTATAAATTAAGTAAGTTCTATGTTGTCAATGTAGAAAGTGGGACCAAAGTTCTCCGCATCCTCTGAAGACCACTTTTTAAGACGCTTTAAGGAAAAGGTACTAAATTTTGGTTGTAAAACTATAGGCCGGTTAGAGATGTTATAAATCTGGTAATAAGATATTATTTCTTCATACCTTAATCTATAGTCCGCGATCCAGGGCCCAAAATTGGTAGGTCATTTCCTCTCGGGTGATACTTGACTTGTAAGATAGTTAAGAGAGTTGTAACACGAAGCTCTGTGTCTGCATCGTCAGCTGCGGTTCCGCTGGTGGGTGTGGGTTTAACAGCGGTAGCGGCCCAAATACGTTGAAAAAAAAATATATTTTGCATTTCCTGCCGATTGATCTTTCTTGATCTCCAAGTTAGGTTGGGATAAAGATCAAATCCATTCAAATTATGTGTACCATTTTTAAAGATTGCTCCATTGGGAACTATAATCACTCCCTACCAGTGACATGATTTCCATCGGTTTCCTTATTAAGAATCCTAGCACACAAATCCAACATACAGTTGAGATTTTTGAAGAAATTTTTGATCCGGCTTACCTTCGCCATATTTGGACTCCCTACGACCTAAAACATCTATCGTAATCATAACTTGCTTCCTGCTGATTCGAAAGCACTTATCGATTCGAAAGCAATTATCTATAAGTCTATTTGAATAAAAATCTTTGAAAAAAATCAACTTTTACGGATATCAAACGCGCTATATTTCACGAACTCAGTTGTAATTGTCCGTATTTTTAGGTTTTTTAGGGGTTTTTTTTTATTTTCCCGACGTTTCGGCACCTTTTCAGCTACCGTGGTCACGTTTCATCCCGTGACAATTACAACTGAGTTCGTGAAATATAGCGCGTTTGATATCCGTAAAAGTTGTTTTATTTCAATGAACAGTGCGCGCCAAAACATAAAAATCTTTGACTTTGACTTTGCCCTTTTTCAAAGTTTTAGTGATATTGATTTATGGAATTGTGTAACTTGGAGTCCCAATCGCTTTTAGGACGGATGATGTTTTGAATGATGCTAATATGACACTTCATTCGACACTTCTCCATATATTTAAAAGATATTTTCATGTGTCACTTTGCTTAGTCAGCAAACAAAACAATCAAAACGCGTCCCGATCACAATCCCATGTCAATATAACTCGTAGATACCTTTCAAATGACGAACTGAAAGAAATTGCGATAGATTTTAAAATCAGACAATTATCCCCGGTAAGTATTACTTAGCCTGGAGGCATCCAGGAAGTTTATCATCTTCCTATAGCATTTAGAGACTTTAGTTCCTCGGTTTTAACATGCTCCATTGTAAATGTTGTTGTTTCTGTTAAAGCTGATAGGTTTCTTGCGGCCGTTCTTCTTATCAGTTAAAAGATGTCCTGAATGGCTGGTAGGGAAAAAAATTTTGGACTATTCGAAAGTACTTATCTATAAGTCTATTTGAATAAAAATCTTTGACTTTGACTTTGACTTTGAACATATGCCAAAATAAACGCTTACGTTTGTCAAAATTAGGGAACAGAATCTATACAGATATATAAAAGTTCCAAAAAAATATTTTTAAGCGACTTTTCCATTATCTTTACATCTACTAATAGTGAGAGTTTTCCGTCCAAGGAGCCTTTGAAACGGTCTTTTGTTACCTGGGGTGAATTCATTAACGGAATATATTTAAAGGACTCGTATCATGATGGCATTAGCTTTGAACGTCTCTTCATACTTCTAATTGGGTTCGTTATTACTAGACATTGCCGTTCACTTACTGTTGCTTTGTAGAAATTTGGAGTTTCGCTGTAGATACTGTATTTACCTGAAAAAGAAAATTGTTTCTAAATTATGTTTGTTATTATATTGTCTTTATATTTAATTCAATTTCGGGATTGAATTAATTATGTTATAACACCAATTTATCACACGGTAAATGTTTAGTAATATACTCGTAATATTATTTAACACTAATGTCAACCCCCCTAGAACTGCCGCCGGTGCCGTCCCAATTTAGTACCAAACTTTATGAGATGCAAGTACCTATTAAGTTTAAAATCACTATGACATATAAAAAAACATATTTATGGTCCCCGGAAGTGGTAGTAATGCAAAATAATTCGAGAAAGCTAGTTTGCGATTATATGAGTAAATTTTCTGCATATTTCTGCTGTTGAGACTTATGAAAGACCGTTTATTAAAGCAACGATCATAAGTACAAAGCATTAAAATTAAAATCAAGACAAGTTTCAACTTGCTTCGAACACGTTTATGTACGTAACAAATTGCATATTGCCTATAATTTCATGATTTATATTAATGAACTTTCAAGTAATTTTTAGGACAAAATTGGCACGGTGGCGGTTCTAGGGTGGTAGTAATTTATATAAAATATACCTAAGTAATTTAATTAACGTTAGGAATGCTCTTATTAAACAAATACAAATTTATGAACTTATTCGGTTGTGTTCTACGCTAAACAATGTGCAACTGATTGATCGAACCTATGCATAATTACATAACCACACGCACACTTCGCCTCTTCACCCCCGCAAACTGACGGGAAAAAAATGACCCAACGGCAGTTCTAGTTAAAACGATATTTTATTTTTTACTTTAATTTTTATTAGACAAAAATATCTTGAATATAATAAATATAATAAAATATAAAATGTCAAAATAACCACGGTCCTACGTAAAAAAAATAAAAAGTTAGAGACCATCAAAGATGCGGGTGGGACAAAAATGGAACGGGGCTGCACTTCAAGTGTTATTTAAAAATCTTAAAAAAAAATGGCTAACCCTCACTCAATAATCAGAAAATATAAAAAACACATTAAACTTGTGAGCGTTTAAATTTTTACACAATTATAATGTTAATTGTATATAACCTCAATACCTCTGCCGCTGAGCTGTTCAATCACGTTCCGGATTCGTCACAGGTCGTGCTAATTCTTTATCAAGTAAATAGGCTTATTTTAGCATATCTTATTACTTTTGGAAATAATTATTAGGAGACTATAGTACGAACTGCAGGAACCTAACTCAGAAACACCGCTCTTTATCGCCCCTACTATTTTACTTATAGCAATGTAACAGAACGCATTTGCGTCAACCATCGCCGCAGGCGTCTTTCGTTTTCAATTCAAGCCCATTAAAGTCAATATAAAAGAACTGTAACAGTTACATAATTAAATTAATACATATTCGCAACCTTTTTAGGGTTCTGACCAAAATGGTAAAAAGGAACCCTTATGGTGCGTCTCAGTCTGTCTGTCACAAATCGATATATCAAGAACTACTAATAATGCTAGCAAATTGAATTTAGGAATAGTTTTAGATGACGTTTGCTCAACTATTTTGCTAATAAGAGAGAAAAAAAAACTTTTTTTTTGCATCAAGGACTGAAAGTGGGTCTTAAAAATTCAAAGTGGGGCTATTAGCGCATGTGGGTTGATATGAAAGAGCACTGCTTGCACATATTCTTAAAAATTTACTTCTTTTTTTATGATTTATGAATTTTTGCATTTTTCAATGCTATTTTTATACTTATGATAAATTTAAAATAGAAAAATCTTGGAAAAAATTAACTCGGCCATAAGTGAATTCTCAGATGGGAATCGAACCTTTGCAAAAAAAGAAAAAAAATATTTTGTATTTAGGCCGCATAGTTTTTGACTTACCCCCCCTTACCTCCGAAGTTTACATAGACAAAATCTGAAATTATTCTATGTAATAGAAGTTTATGCAAAAATTACAGGAAAAATAAAACGATATCTCTAATTAGGAAACTTTTTCAGAAACCTTAAAAAAAGTGATTTTATACTTATTTGCTTTTGGTTTGGTATATCGATTTTTGGGGACAATATAATGATGGTACGGAACCCTCGGTGCGCGAGCCCGACTCGCTCTTAACCGTTTTTTTTTAATATTGGAGGCTCATTTAAGAAAACTAAACTCGTTTTAATTCTTTGATTTCTTTGATTCGAACCGGTGTACTGTATACACACAATTATACACAATATAATTTTTATATCATTTTCGTTTACATTTTTAACACGGCTTACGTACATATTATCACTGAAATTCAGAAAACTTAGAAAGTTTAACTTTCCAGACAAGTTTCAACCATAATTATTGCCACTCTTATACTTAATACATAGGCTGTTTAAAAAATCCGACAAGTCGTTAAAATCCTAGCCCAGTTTAATTAGTTCCGTTGTTGAGTCTCGCAGACGGAAAAACGGAAAAGAAGAAAAGTTTTTCCTTTACTTTTTATGCTCGTGTCGTGCTCGAAATTTCTTAGACGACGAAAATTTTAATCTTCGAAGTCTTGAGATCATAAGTTCTTTTGGCTTAATAAGATTTGTTGTGAGAAGAATCACAAGGGTTTTTTTGAAACTATTTGGGAAATTAAAAAAATACTTTCTGCTTTTGACATGATACCTGAAGTCTGATTTTTACTGGAGTAATCTACGGCTTATGATAATTTTTAAATAGAAAAATAGTGGAAAAAACAACTCGGCCACAAGTGAATTTTCTTCGTATATTTTTCTATTTAAAATTTATCATAGGTATAAAAAAGCATTGAAAAATGCAAAAATTCAAAAATCATAATCTACCGCTGTTAATGTCATTTTATAAAAAAAAACAAAAATTGCCGATTGTACTTTTTTAAATACTTATAGTTGCAGTTGTTATAATCGTTACTGTTTAAACACATTGATATGAAATAAACGTAAAATGTTCGTAACATTTCAAACTTAGAAGTATATTTTATTTTCAATTTCACTAAAACATAAAATACGATTTTTTTTAACTAATTACACAACAACTGTTTTCTTTATAACTTTATCTTCAAAGTTCAAAGCAATCAATTGGATAAGTTCCTATGTGAACAAGTCTACGTAAAACTTTTCTTTTCTAGCGTAGAAAATCACTGATCGGCAGTTTACCGAGGGTCGCATAGCAGACAACTAATTGAAACCAATATTTGCTAAGAATCCCCCAGCTGAGACATCTCGACGTTTGTATGTATAAATTGCGACATGAGGTGATCCAGATCTAGGCATATTACTACGAGTACTTCCATAAAATTTAAGCAAGAAGTACGAGTAATAATTATTAAGAACCTCATTTATTCAATCTATTGCAATGTGCTAAAACTACCATAACAAACACAAAACAAAGGACAAACTGACATTTGTGTCGGCTCTTGGCACTTATGCACCTGGGCCGAAATAGTTAGGCAATCCAATTATTCAGACAATTAACTGAGGGACCAGACAGGTGTTCCAAGGTTCGTCAAGTTCTAGACAAACTACGGCTAGGACCCTCCATTAAGATGTTTAGGACACACTCGCATGAGCTTACGAGCTCAACAAATTAGCGTTTTAATTGGGCATTATTTTAACGACAGAAGACGAGTATTTTCACGATGAATTATTAGACTGCTGATTACGACATCGTGCGTTCGATTACCTAAAACACAAATATATTTTTTAATTCAACCGCCTCTCTCTCTGGTCTAGTGGTAACACCCACCGGTACTGGGGGTACATATTGTATTCGGTTTGGTTGGTGGTAGGACTTGTTTTAAGACCGCCTGGATAATAGCTACCACCATCTTATCTAAGTCTGACGCCATAACAACAATGTTTTCACCATTGTTGTGTTCGGGCAGTTAGAGATAAGAAAGCCGGTTCCTAAATGATTGAGGATTCCGGGAGAGAATCGCTTCCATCTTCAGCCTTATCAATACTTAACATCAGGTATGATGAAGGCTAAGAGTCTCCCGTTGTTTATTCTTTATATTAGACATTTTTGCTAGTCTTGTGTGTGTTTCATTTGAATAGTTTGTATTTGTAAAAAAAATTGAAGGTCTTGAAGGAATTGAAGGCCCTACTTTACGTTTTAAATAGGTAGCGTAAATGATTTACTACAACTGCAGTATGAGCTATTTGAAGTTTTTCACCTCCATAATATTAAGCAGGGCATACTTGTGGCGTAGTTAGTTTCAACATCAAGATTGTCTCAGTTCTTCAAACTCAACCTTTGACGAGCAAAAAAACTTAGACATACCAAAACACGTCACATTCATAAAAAAAGTTATTATTAAAAACGGTTTTGTCTCGTCCAGCAACAGATTCCTGTCACCGCCTAACTCTAGAATCCATAACACAAGTAGTGTTAACTGCCCCCTAATTGTCTAATTTTAAAATCTATCACAATCCCTTTCAAAGGTGTTGTGATTGTGATAGTGATTTATGGAATTGTATAACTTATAGTCGCGATCCCTTTCGGAACGAATGACACCTCATTTGACACTTCTCCATACATTTGAAAGATATTTTCGTCTGTCACTTTGCTTAGACAGTTCAATTTCGTTCATTCCATACCTTTCAAAACGCGTCCCGATCACAATCCCTTCCAAATGTCAAATAGTGACAGCTTGAAGTATGTAAATATCTTACAAATGACGAATTGAAAGGGATTGCGATAATTTTAAAATTAGACAATTGGATTTGACAATTGGTGTTAAGAAATATTTTTATTATTTTATTATTTATTATTATTACAAACACTTAAATTAGGACAATTTATTGGTTTTCTTACCTCTACAGTGCTATATAAACCTTTTTAGGTTTTACCAAGCACCGGTATCCATCCAAGTTAGCTCGAGATATAAAAAAGAAAAAAGGTATAAACTTGTTTAACTTATGAATATGTGTCTAACACATTTTGAAATACCTACTATACTTTTTTATTCTACTACCTCTCATATTGGCTCGATCACGAATATGTTAGTTACGAACTACAAGTGGGTACACATGGGCGGATCCTCTGCCATATAATATATTAAATTACAAGAGTATGTTTTTTAATTTTAAACTAGATTGTTTTTTTTTAAATTATTATTTGATGTAACTACTTAGAATTATTTTAAAAAAAAAACAGGAAAGAAAAATTAAAAAGGACTAAACTATTTTTATTTTGAAGTATTTATGTTTAATATTGATTATTAACCATTATTATCAACCCGTCACCACGGCAACTGAAAAGGTGCCGAAACGTCGGGAAACAAAAAAAACGAAAAATTATAGTACCAAATATATATTTCGGGTAAATAAATCGCACTAAATATTCCGCAAAAGTTGTTTAATTTCAATTATTATTTGCCTTGTCGAAATATAAAAGCACGATAGATTTTACAACCGCCTTTGCTTCCTTTGCTCAGACATATTATGTTGATATTATTTTGTACGAGAACGAAAGGTTGCCGACTCCATAAAGTAATAAATCAATCACTTAAACGATAAATATATATATTTCTTGACATTTTAATGACTCTTCAATGTCCTGCGATAAGTACGCCATCGCCGAGAGTTTGTGATCGTGTCAAACCAAGTGAAAAATTAATCAGAAACAATTTTCTTCATAAAAGTAGGTCAATAGGCTTTCGTGTTAGATATTGTAACGGTAATCAAAGATGATGATGCTTTTGGGTTTCTTGGTAACTTAAATAATGTAAATACTACAGAGGGCACGTTGTAGGAGTAATACATAAATAAATTCTAAAAAGAAAAATATTGGAAATTATCGGTTTTTTATAAGTATAAAAATAGCATTGAAAAATGCAAAAATTCAAAAATCACAAAATAGCTATCTTATTTTTTGCTAGTTCATACTCGCAGTGTTTATATATATTTATAGAATTGTTATTATCACATTTGTGGAGATTTGTAAATAGCATTGAACCTAGCTACTGATTACAATACAATTATTTAGTAAGGTATATTTGTCTCTAAATCTTACAACAAATACCTAAACAAATATCGTTTTGTTGCTGTGTTTCTGGTATGAGTGTACAAAAATTATTGAGTAGTCAATTTAGTTGTGTGTTCCGCGCCTATTCCTATTTCACTACTAATACTAATATCATTTATTAAGGTAGCTAAAGCTATATAATTATATATTAATATTTTGATATGTATCACCGGTGCGCATAGTACTACGTTTTTTCCTTGGTGTCCATGGAAGACCAGCGTCGAGGAATCATATTAGCTTCTCGACAGAATGGGTACCTATTTAGGGCCACTTAATTTAGGTGAGCTACAATTTTTTTTTAGAAAATGAAGTTTTAATGTTAGTAAGTTTCTGAATAAAATAGCCGAAACGTCAAGCTGTAAGTACATATGTACTTCATAATAAATTTTGCGTTTGAGTCCCGTTGCTGGAAATTGTTAGTATAATTAAGTCTTGTGAAAAAAATAAAAATATGAAATGTACACGTAGGTTACACGAAGATCGCACCCAATATCTATAGGTAGGTATATCTGTCTTACAAAAAGAAAGATAATACAGAACCACATTACCACAAATTAATATAAAAGTTTAAGTAACGTTTGCATCGCGTAATGATTGTATCGGCAATTACCGATGTAGGCCGACAGTTTGTCGGTGACTTTCGAAATAACATTTAGTACTAAGATCCTACTGCGTTGGTGTTACTCCACGTCCTGAGGTATTGTGAGGGAAAGTCGATAAAGTGTCGATAATTTTTCGTAAAAAAATACTGTCGATAAGCAGGCAAAATAAAAAAAGACATTGATATTAATTAAAGCGAATATCTACTAAATTTTCGTGCGTCCAGACCTGTTCATTGAAATAATACATCTTTTTTGGATTCAAATGCTATTAAATTTACATTTTTATGTGAGATTTTGACCCGAAAATGTAGTCCCCACAAAATAATTGTAGAACGTAACATACCTACAAAATGTTTGTGATTACAGGTGTTTGCTTATGATAAATAAATTCACCTATTGAAGGTATTGAAATGACAGACATTTAATCAAAAGCACGTTATGATCCGTCAAAGTTGTTTTAAGGAAAAACAATGCTTTTTTCTCCTGGTAATCCAGCGCCAAGCCTTGGCCTTCTTGTTGCTGTACAAATGCATGTTGTTTCTGTAGTGTTTTGACCTGTTTTGTGTGAAAAGTCGTCGTAGTCGTCGTCTCAGCCATATAACACCCACTGCTGGGTATAGGCCTCCCCCAAAAGGGGGGGTTTGCCATAATCGCCACGCTTGGCAGGCGGGTTGGCGATCGCAGTATGGCCAAGTATTTAGGAGACGCTGCTGCCCATCTCCTAAAGGCTGGGTCCCTTAGTCGCCTTTTACGACACCCACGGGATGAGAGGGGGTAGTGCTATTCTAAGCCGACACTACACAGCTGAAAAGAAAAGCTGTGAAAAGTAGACATTTATTATTTAATGTGTAGGTATGTCTTGGCGATGTTTTTAAAAACTTACTGTTACATCCCTATCTTTTGATATTAATGTTTAAAAAAATCTTAAGTTATTTTCTCACTTGTATCACTGTGACATGGTACATGTACGGGCTAATAATGTTATTCAAGTCAAGTCAAGTCAAGTCAATATCATTTATTCAGTCTAGGCTGTTACAAGCACTTATGAAAGTCAAAGAAGCTATGCCATCGGTTCACAAACCCTACGGCGGGAGACCTTGTAACGAGAAGAACCGGAAAGAAACTCGTCAAGGGCTGTTTTTTTCTCCCTGTTTTATTTCATACAGAGTCGTCAAATTGAAAAGTGACCTTAACATATCAGTAAGGTCAATTTCCATCACAAAAAAAATACTAATTGCTTGTGCTTGGGGCGTACCTTGGTATGGGATGCAACCTGTGTAGACACCTTAGTTCCTTCCCATATACGTGGTACGTCCTCAAGAGCTGGAGCCGCGGCGGAGCAAGCTCAATTCCTCAAGCGCCGCAAGTATGCGTCGCTCTCAGTAAGACACGAATTTGCGGCGCTTGCCGTAGAGACAATGGGCCCTTGGTCGTCTGACACCAAAAAGTTTATTAAAGATCTTTCCATAAGACTGGTCCACGCCTCAGGAGAGTGGTGAGAGCTGGTGCCTATCTTGCCCAGCGGCTAAGTCTTTGCATTCAGCGGGGCAACAGTGCCAGTGTTCTCGGTACTATGCCATGCGGCTGTGAGTTGGACGGCGTATTTTTATTATAGTATAAGATTTTATTATTAAACGGTTTCTTGTTTTTCTTCTAATCATACTTACAGTTTGTGTTCCTTTTATTTCAACATAAAATAAAATACTAATTATAATATTACATTGTATGGTTATTGTAACCGTAAACAATTTTCAACTGGCAAAGAAAGACTTATCTATCATACATTACAACATTTCTCGCATTACAAGATTACTGTACTGCAAGTTGTGTTCTTAAAGTTCTTGTGTTCGAAAGGCAAGTCTAAAATATTATCTGGAATTTTATTATATATACGTATACCTAGACCCATAAAAGATCCACAGACCTTCTTTAATCGGTACCGAGGCATAATAAGTTTATTTCTATTTCTAGTATTACGATCGTGCATGTTTGGTATACAGGTTGATATTACGCCGCACAAAAATAATACAATTTAAAATAAATTGAGAAGCAGCTGTCAGTATACCAATTCCTTTAAATTTTTCCCGAAGAGATGTTCTGGAACCCAGTTGATAAATGGCCCTTATAGCTCGTTTTTGTAGTATAAATATTGTATTAATGTCAGCTGCTACTCCCCACAAAAGAATACCATACGACATGATGCTGTGAAAATAACTGAAGTACACAGTCCTAGCAGTTTCTATATCAGTCAGTTGTCTGACTTTTCTCACAGCGTAGGCAGCAGAACTAAGCTTGCCAGCTAGTATTGCCATATGCGGACTCCATTGAAGTTTACAGTCCATAGTTACACCCAGAAAGCCTGTTGATTCTACTAAATCTAATTTTTCATTGTTCATAACAATTTCCATAGGTACTTTCTGAACATTCGGTAAAGAAAAAAAAAACGCATTTAGTTTTCTTTGCATTAAGCTGTAGATTATTATAATTAGAGTGTTTTGTTTGTATTTTATTCTTAACTTTATTTTATTGTATTAATTTTGTACTTTATAATATATTTTTAATTCTAATTTATCATTATTTTGTGATTGGTCCATTTGTTTACTTTGAATAAATAAATGAATGACTGACTGAATGAATATTTGACTTGGTTAGTGCATTGGGCATTGGGTTCGAATCCCGTCAGGGCGACATGAGACTATTTGTTTTTTCTAGTATATTTTCTTGTTTATTTATGACTGAATGAATTAACCATGGAGAATATTAAGTCCCGTCCATAAAACTCCATATTTTATTGACAGTTTGCTTGCAAAGAGGAAATTTTATGTTGCTTTAAATTAAAAGTTTCAGGCGAATGTTATTTAGAGTATCGATATTGTTTATCGTTGTTTAACAGCTCTATAAATTTGATACCTTCATAAATATTCTTGTTATGATAACTAAGGTTGTCATACGCCGATATTGTAAATGCTTGGTAAACGTAAATTAATACTTTAGTCAATTGGGAATTGCAGTAAGATCATGTTGTTCGATTTTATGAATTGCTTGTACAATTTACAAAATGTTTATATTTTATGATACATTTTAAATAGAAAAATATTGTAAAAAATTAACTCGGCCACAAGTGAATTCTCAGATGGGACTCACTTGTGGCTGAGTTAATTTTTTCCAATATTTTTCATTTAAAATTTATCCTAAATACAAAAATAGCATTGAAAAATGCAAAAATCATAAAAAAAACAGCAGTTACGGTTCTACACTTTGACCTTGAGAGCACCTATGTCAATAGCAAAATAATAGAATTTCATTCAATACTAATTATTTTTATAAGTAAATTGTAAATAATAAATTGGTCTCTGAGTTCGCTTCAAACATCAATAAGTACTGATATAGTTGATGGGACTCACTTGTGGCCGAGTTAATTTTTTCCAATATTTTTCTATTTAAAATTTATCCTAAATACAAAAATAGCATTGAAAAATGCAAAAATCATAAAAAAATATTATATATATATAATAGTTTTTTGTTTGTCTGCTTGTATGTTAGGCTGTGCATTTGTCTGTTTGTTTGTTGTATTACACACAAAATGTACTTGACGGAGCTTTATAAAATTTGATACGGTATTAACTGATTATCCTAGTCAAATTATAGGACGTTGTAATATCACCGCATTATACGCGGACGACGTCGCGGACGGAAGGCTAGTCATCAGTATTAGTTTATCTATGTCGTAGGAGGATTTGATGAATAGAACTTTCGCAAAAATCCTAGAGATATTGCAAAAATACGGATAATTAGATAATGGTGTCGACATTTCGCAATCTTACTGAAAAGAGATAGGGTTTTTGCAAAAATACTGGTTGCTTTAGTAACATTGGATATTCTCTACTCTGATTGGTTTAATTTTTGGTTGCTTGCTAACTTTTATTCTGATTGGTTCATAGAAAGTTTACTACACGTGAGAGAATAGAATGACATTTGAAACGTCAAGTCGTCAACCAATCAGAGAAGATGTTGTTTTGGATGGTCCGACCAGCCAATCAGTGTTCTTATTTCATAATAGCCAGATTCTTTTCGTAATCTTACTAAGGCAACCAGTTATTTCGCAAAAATCCTATCTATTTTCAGTAGTATTGAGAAATGACAACACCATTGTCCAATTATCCGTGTTTTCGCAATATCCCTAGGATTTTCGCAAAAAAACGATTTATCTAATTATTCTGCGACATCTACACGTCTTCTGTCTGTACGATGCATTCCTGTCTACAGTGTAGTTCACAGTATGCAGTCTGCCAAGCGTAGCACGCTGCCATCTTGTGTGTGGTTAGCCGTCATACCGATAAAGGAATTTATATTAGACATCGACTGTGCACATCGATACGCATAATTTGCATGTTGAGGCTATTAACGATTACTAAAAGGTTTGGTGTTTGAATGGCCGTTAGTCATAAGGATTTTAATAACAAAACAGTTTTACTTTCAAGTGATTAAAAAGTATTTGATGTTGTCACTCAAATTATAGATTTTTTGTAGACCAAAATTACTAACGTATTTTAGTGTTATTACATAATAATAAAAATATAACGCTGGCCTACAGCGTATTAAAAATATAAAAGTATTGGAGAATTTCGACGGTGGTCTGCAAGTCTTGGTAGCTCAGTGGTTAGAGCATTCGACCGGGTTTCCAAAGGTCGTGGGTTCGAGTCTAATCTGAGAATTCACTTGTGGCCGAGTTGATTATCATAACTACGAGTATAAAAATAGCATTGAAAATGCAATAATTCAAAAATCATAAATTATACTTACTTTTTTTATAAGGTAATCATGATAGTTTCTACATCATACTTTATAGGGTTTAATCCGACATACACTTGAACATACTTTCATTAAAATAATTAATTTGGGATTTTTATGTCATATACTCTTGAGCAGATTTATATATTTAATTTTTATTGCACATACCTATACAGCAAATGGCGGACTTGCCTTTAGGTATTCTATATCAGCCAACCGGATAGGATGTGAAATAGAGATCATTTATCTTAGTCACAAATGTTTGGTTTATATCAGGGGGCCTACCGCCATCTCTTAACGCAATATTGTTTAATGTCAGTTTGTATCGGCGCAATGCTGTTATATGTCATATCGTACCGCGAACCTTTTAAAACAAGCTTGTCTTTTGACGGAAGTTTTGTGGCGTCATCGCTCAATCATTCACTCAAACAAGATTTTTATCAACCAAACCTACTACGACGTCTTGTGTCAAATAAAGTCAAGTTTGCAATTTAAACAGTATTGAAACAAAAGGAAAACAAAACGTTCTTACGACATGACGGTTTCTTAAAGTTGGCGGTAGGCCTGCAGGATCTAATTTAATGACTGAACTTCGACAAAAATATGGTTATACTAATGACATTTAGATAAATAAGTATTATAAATTCACAATGTTATAAAACACCTAATTCAGCAGTTACCAATTTCTTCTATTGATAGCACAAAGTTCACAATTTTGGTGAATTTCTCCCAGTAAGTATTTAAGTTTAATACATATCGGCATTCCCTAACTAGCAAGTTTCCAAAACTGCGCTTAGAAGTAAACTGTTATCATAATATTACAGTGCATCTCGTAAAACTTGCTCAGCTAAACGATCCTTTCGCCAGTTGGCAGTAAACTGAAATTTAGCGTTAATTTGTTCACAACATATTCGACTAACTCGGGTTGTTAAGGGGAATACCCACTCAGAAGTTGTATCTCGAAGAATTTTAATAAGGTCGGAAGGTTTTAAATGTGTAAAGTGAATTAGGCGTATCAGCAATGTTGAATCTTTTCTGTTGTATTTTAATACATACCACAGAAAGCGTAGGCGGATACAAATGGACTGCTATTTTGCTCTTTCTTGACACAATTTCTCAGCCTCACAGAGGTATATTGACAAATATTGTGTTTTAGTGAAGTTTTTGAAGTCCATCACTCATTTTTTTATTTATTATTATTTTTTTTTTTTTTTTTTAGGACCTGATGTAATTAAATTAAATGTTATTATAAAAATAGATATAAATTATAAGATAAGAATTGATTATTATTATTATTTGAATTATTATTAATTATTATTTGAATTGTGAATTGAATGCATGCAACTAATATTGTAAACGCTGACTACACTATTGTATTAGGAACTTTCCTGTAATGATAGATGTAGTGTGTGTGTTAAATAAATAAATAAATAAATAAATCATCATCTGCTATTTATTGTCTCCAATGTTGCGCGAGTGGCGAGGCGAACGAGGAGGCGATCAGGCGATTAGCGACCTTTGCATGGCTCCAGGCCTTTTTTAACAGAAGAATGGGAAGAATAAATAAATAAATAATTGCATACAATCACACTAATTATCTAGCCCACGTTAAGTTTTTAACGAAGAACTTGTGTTATGGATACTAGATAACGGATAAACATACTTATATACTTTTTTGTAAATACATACATAATATACATATTAAACACACAGACCAAGACAAATAGACATGTTCATGCACACAAATATTTGTCTTGTCCGGGGATCGAACCCGGTACCTCTGGCGCAGAAGGTGGGGTTAGTACCCCTGCGCCAAACAGGTCGTCAATCGGTTCAATCGTCGTGAAGAATGGAAGAATCTTAAAAAAATTTAGAAGTACAAAGGTGTTTAAGATAACTAAGCGTTTGATTGAGATTTATTCAAACCAATAACAACAGTAGGTAAACTTGTCTTAATGACATCTTGGGTACCTAATTACATTGATACTTACATTCAAAAGAATAGAAAGCAGCTTGATTCGGGGGCAAGTTTCTAAGGTATAGCTGTGAGCTACCCCTTAACGATGAAATCGCATGACACAACTTTTCCAATTTACAAGGATTAATGTATGACCCAAGACGAAGATTTAGTGTTTTCTCGAAAAGATTTAGCGAAGTAATTTAGAAAACCTAACGTTTTCTTTGTAACTTGTTGTTGTATAAAAGCAGTAAAACTTGCACAACATTAAAGTTATGAAAAACTGAAGTCTGCATTATATTCGACAATTTCTTTCCACTCATAATTTCTTTATGGATGAAAAATCTGAAAATCTCTTCCTCGATTCACATCATCATCATCCCTTCTTACACCACCATTTTCTCTTTAAAAGTCATTGCATTTCAGTAGGAGTTTAAACGATCTATAGACCCTTTAAAGATGGGTTTAAACGATATTTTACACCATGATTAGGTATTTGCTCTTAGACTATCACTTTTAACCGCCTCTGTGGTCTAGTGGTACAACCAACGGTATCAGACCCAGGGGTCCCGGGTTCGATTCCCAGCGGGGGTACATAATGTATTCGGTTTGGTTGGTGGTAGGACTTGTTGTAAGCCCGCCTGGCTAGCTACCACCATCTTATCTAAGCCTGACGCCATAACAACAATGTTTTCAGCATTGTTGTGTTCCGGCAGTTCGAGATAAGAAGCCAGTTCCTCAGTGGTTGAGGATTCCGGGAGAGGCTCGCTTCCATCTTCAGCCTTATCACAATACTTAACATCATGTATAATGAAGGCTAGGAGTCTCCCCGTCATTCATAAAAAAAAAAACTTTGTAATTATGATTTTGTAATTTTTGCATTTTCCAATGCTATTTTTATACTTAAGGTGAATTTTAAATAGAAAAATATTGGAAAAAATGAACTCGGTCACAAGTGAATTCTCAGACGGGAATCTCTAACCGCTCTATCTCTCTCTAACCGCTCTAAATGCTCTAACCGCTGAGCTACCGAGACTTAAGTCTCGGTAGCTCAGCGGTTAGAGCATTGGACCGGATTTCCAAAGGTCGCGGGTTCGATTCCCGTCTGAGAATTCACTTGTGTTCATTTTTTCCAATATTTTTCTATTTAAAATTCACCATTAGTAATAGGTTTCTTTGCTATCACTCAACATCCCACCGGCCATGGTCCTGTAACGCGGGCACGTTACTTTTTTTTTTACATTAAATATGCTTACCCATATCCTCACTCTGAATCGTTAGATTAAGAAGAGGCCTAAGATGGAGAGAGCTTGCTTAAAAACAGCCTATTGATTCGAGCTTTAAATATACCGGGCCCGTAGACAAAGTAACATCGCTAGGTCACGAAATGATAACTCGATTCGTTATTGTCTATATTCGCCAATTAGCTTGCGATAAGACCACGTGATTTAGCGCGGTCTATGGCAATCCACCAATCCCATACATTTAATTATTTTCGAACTTCGTTATCGTTTTTGAATTGTTACTTTGGCTAAGGGCCGGGTTGTAGGCACCCGGGAATACAGACGCAGGCAGGGAATTCCATTTCCTGGCTGTGCTCATAATAAGTGTATTAATAACTTGCTTCTTGATGGTAACTTTCTATATTTTCTATATTTCATTAATTAATAGAATTTTGTAATTATTTTATGTGACAAGGCGACCGTTCTACGCACGACGGGCTTCTCCTTTCTAAAATTTAATCAAATACAAAACTAGCCAGCAACGGCGGTGTACCGGCCTGCTTGTATTGCGGAAACATATACGATCTCCACAGTCCTCAACGCTTGCATTACTTTCTCACTTATTCCATAATAAAAATGAACTATATGTAGCAATTTTACCAACAACTTTAATAAATTACATTTTCTTATGCATAAGTATTCAACTTACACATATCTTCTTGAAGTCTTGAACTTGTTCACTTCACAATCGCAAACTTTAAAAGTGATACCACTTACACGCATTTAACTGTCAAAAGTTTTCATTTTTTTTTCTCAAACGTTCCGTTTCCGTACCTTGAGAGTGGCAAAGAAGTGGAACACTCTGCCTTCTTTCGTTTCATTTTATGTGTATGTATATGTAGTTATTTATTAAAATATTTTACTATTGTTGTAAACGTCTGTTGTAACATCCTGGCAGAATAACAGCGGTTCTGTGTTCATTCTGCCCATCTAAAAAATGGCACAGAAGCAAAATGCTGAGCCAGGGTATTTATTGGCCCCACATCATAGTCCATAAGTTTTGTTCTTATTGTAAGGTTTAATTTTTTTTTTTTTAAATTCTATTTAGGTGTGTGTGGGTACCAATAAATGTTTTTTCTTTCTTTCTTTTCTTATAAAGAGGCACCTCAATTCCAGCGTTGATCATCGTAAAGTTTCCATCAGGCAACCAGTATTTTGCTGTTTTATCGTCGCGAGAACTAAGTTCAAGTTATTTTATCATCTGTTACGCTGTTACCCATCCTGTCGTTTTTACTACTTCTCTAAATGGGTCGTCAAAATTTAACATTTATTCTCGAGGGAGCACTGATGTCGCCTCTGTAGTCTGTAGAGGTCAAAGTTTTAATGGAGTGTGCTACCATAAAGTTAGATATTCCATTGACCGTAACACAACTTCGAACATTACCAAATAATAAAAAATAAAAACAGCACAAGTGCGAGACGGACTCGCCCACCGAGTGTTCCGCACAAATAGTTCAGGCATCGAGTCTTGCAGTTTTTTCCGAATTATTTTCGGAATTCAGTTATCAAAACTAAGGACTATATTTTAGTTTTCAGATTCTTCCTTCTATTTGTAGTAAAAGAAGATATTACTTTTACTTACCAAACATAGTTCTAGGTCAACGGAAAGCACCCTAAAAATGATTGATTCCCTTGAGTGTCGAAACAATATACGCTTTATACGGCACAAACGAAGAAATCACAATAACAAAACACACAGCAACATCTAGTAAGGAACTAATATCATAGTTATTAATACCTCTTATAGTTATTAGCAAAATTCTTAACACCGCCATGTAGAATTTATATCAACAAAACACACAGCTTTGTGACGAGTAACGATACTCGTGTACTGTAAGAAATTATATTTTGTATATATATTTTATTTGTACTAAATTCGCAAGTTTTTCCACAGCTTCAAGAGACTGTTGACTTGGATATATGACCTCAGTTTCATCCACAAGTTCCCGAGATTTTCCCGAAATTTAATTTCCAAAACTATATTTTTTTATTTAATTATTACTATAGTCAGGTAAATGAATGGTTTTAATTTTAGCTCGATCGCTCCACGCGCTCCCAATTTTTTCCCGAAATTCAGTTTCCAAAAATAAAACTAAGACTATATTTTTATTTATAGCCGTTTTATCCCTAAAATTATAATTTTAATACATAATATACAATTTTCAACAAAAGGGGAACTTCCCGGTTGACCAGTAGAGATTTTGGGAACCGTTTTCTCGGAAAGTACAAAGGTTAAAGAAATAATTTATAATTCAAATTAAATACCTGTTAATGTTCTATTATTTGTGATATATAAGCTTTCTATATATCTATTACATATTTAAATAAAGCTCCCTAAAAAAGCTCTACTGGTCTACCGGGAAGATTCCCGACTGTACCTGTGAGTGCCTAGTCTGTTATATCTATAAGAGCTCCGGCAAAGCCAATGCAAGCTTATGGTTCCAACCTTGGATTAATTCGTCCAAGGTTCCAACCTGCCTGTTTTTGGGAAAAGGAAGTAACGCAAAACGTGATTTCAGGATTCCTTTTTTTTATGAACGTCGGGGAGACTCTTACCCCCATATTCTAAGTCGTTCCTCCAAAACTTTTTATACTCCACTCAACCTCGTCGTGGGTAAAAATGGTAGTGTGCGCTAGGCCTAACACGGAGTGGCTACGTACTCTTTTGCTTCTCCAGGTCCTTACGGAGTAATGACTTAGAATACCGATTTCGAGGAGTATTTCGAAGAGGTTTTCAATGAGGTTTCGTTAAGTCGAGGACGAGTAAATTTTGGAGGAACGACTTAGAATATTGGTGTTAGACTTCATCATACCTGATGTTAAGTATTGATAAGGCTGGAGATGGAAGCGAGCCTCTCCCGGTATCCTCAATCACTGTTACTGTTAAAGCTGATAAGTTTCTTGCGGCCGTTCTTCTTAACAGTAAAAAGAAGTCCTGAATGGCTGGTAGGGAAAAAAAATGTTGGACTATTCGAAAGTACTTATCTATAAGTCTATTTGAATAAAAATCTTTGACTTTGACTTCCTAACTGCCAGAACAATACTGAAAACATTGTTGTTATGGCGTCAGACTTAGTTAAGATGGTGGTAGCTAGCCAGGCGGACTTACAGCAAGTCCTACCACCAACCAAACCGAATACAATACCCCGGCTGGGAATCAAACCCTGGGTCTGATACCGGTGGTTGTACCACTAGACCACAGAGGCGGTTCCAAAAGGCAGTGAAAATTTATACCTAACAGTGGACGCTGTGCAACTTATATAATGGAACTCAATAGGTCCGTCGGTTAAAAATAACTTGTAATTTAACATACGTAAGTATCATCGTAAAGTATTTGAGTGCTACAATAATGCTTGTTAGTGACTCATAGTGGTTCTGTAACGAAAACATCCTTAAAAATAAAGTTTACCCGGATATCATCGTAAGGCACGCTTTCTCCCTTCATATTAGCGACTGGCAACCCAATAAGGTGTTGCAAGAACATAAAGTGCATTGTCCTGTTCTTATCTCCAGCTATCGTCGATCGAGCCGATAAGCTTGTGAAACCATAACCAAAGTACAATGGTTCAGTGTGTAATTATCATTTTCTGATTTACAAAGAGATTAATTTTGTTGGTCAAAAAATTACTGGGTAAAGGATTGTTGATCGAAGATAAAGGACTATAATGAAGATGTGGTTCTGTGTTTTACAATCTCTTCCTGTTTGACTATAAGTACCTACTCAGTGTTTCGAAATATATCTTGATGTACCTACAGTAAAGAATCAGGAAACAAGAATCAATCACTGTTTGTCAGGCTTAAACCTTTTTTACGGCAATACTCACTACCGAACGCGAAAAACACAGACCTATATCGAGATAGACGAAAAAAGCGCTTCAAACTGTATGAGAACCTAGTGTGTCGAATTTTTCGTATGTACCATGACGTCACGAGCGAGATTTAGTGATGTGGAAATGTTATTGACGAGCTCTTGCAAGAAACCATTTTCGTTTCTGAGTAACGCGTGTTTTCATGGGAATGGTCTCAAGCGGACTGACTTAGGTCGGTAAACTTTGACTGTGGATCAAACTTTTTACACTCAACACCGTCTATCACGATATAAGTCTGTGACGAAAAACAACGGACTATCGTCCAAAAATGTATGACATAATGAGAAGCATTCCTACCGGACGTAAACGAAACTACATTTTCCTAAACATTTTTGGACAGTACCTACTTACTCGTAACGTGCTCGATTCGAAGACGGTAGTTGTTCGTTTTCGTACACGACAATATTCATAAGCGGGCTTCTGAAAATAAAAATACACTACTTTTTTTCGAATGGCTTCGCTCTTGATCCTTATCATTTTCGGAAGCTAAGACAGGATCAACGGGGGAGCGAGCTGGCCCAGAAGGTGCCTACACCCTTGCTTTGAAAAGCTGGACGTTGTGCTTTGAAGATGGTTTACATTTTTATACAGATACTCAGAAGTATGATTATAATAAAAACGGTAAAGCAATTAAATATCGATACAGGTAATCTGTAAAATTATACCAGTGTTTTGAAAATATTGCCAAAGCAAAGAAAACAAGTTATTCTACCACATTTTTTACAATCAACAATTAACTTCGCAGTTAAAACCCTAGTTAGTGCAGTAAATGTATATGTGGCGTGATTATGTGTCATACTCATATATAATAAATAATTGTCGGTCATTATTATTAGCTATTGCATGCTCTAATTGCCACTTGTTCTTAGCGACTGTTATTTTGACTTTCGCAGTTCTTTCTAATTAGAACTCCGTAGGAATAAACATCGCTAACTGTTAAAACATTTAAGCCAGTAATTAATATGGCGTTTTAGATTTTAGAAATAAGAGCACCTATTGTGTGTTTTCTCTGTATGTGTTTGTTTTTGTATTGTGTGAAATAAAGTTTCTATTATAATATTAAATTCACCTACCTACCCAAAATGCCACTATAATTTTTCGCCTGCAAAAATAACTTTGTTTTTCATAGTGTCTGTATGAATGACAAAGTTTTGCCAAATGTGCTATAGCTCTGAAACTGCATAATATACGTACATCTTATGTTTTGGCGCGCACTGTTCATTGAAATAAAACAACTTTTACGGATATCAAACGCGCTATATTTCCACGAACTAAGTTGTATTTTTTGGTTTTTTAGGGGTTTTTTGATTTTCCCGACGTTTCGGCACCTTTACAGCTGCCGTGGTCACGGGATGACCACGGCAGCTGTAAAGGTATAATGTTGCTGTATAATGTATAATGTAGCTGTAAAGGCTGCATAATATATTTCGTTCAAACTAATTTGCGTTAAAAGTTGTTATGGGGCACACATTTTTTCACTTTGAAAGTGTATATCATTCAAACGGTTGGCTTTGAGAAAAAATGTAATTAATTAATGTAATTTTTAAAGACCTAACTATAGACACGAAAATCAAATTTTAGTGTCAGTTCCATGTATGGGGAGCCCCCCCTTAATTCATATATTTTTTTATTTTTGTGTATAAACCGTAAAGCGGTTTACATAATACATCTACCGAACAAATTTTGAACTGTATAATCCTCATAGTTTTGGAATAAAGTGGCTGTGACATACATCGATTTGGCCGAATCTGTAAGGGTTTCGTTTTCTGCCTTTAGGCTACGGAACCCTAAAAAAACTGCTCCTTTCCCTAATCTTGATGTTTTACCATAATCTCTAGGTGGCACATGGTTTAACGATTGCAGTCTACATGAAAATAAGGAATATAAACACAATTAAGTAAGTAAAACTGTTTTACCACTACCAAAAACTTGTGAAATAAGAAACCTGCGAAAAAAGCGTTAGCAAAATACCAAGACAAATAATTTTAACTGGCGCCAAGAAACGCACGTCAATTGTTTTGCTTACCCAGCTGCTTGTTGAAACATAAATGGCGGCCAATTTATTTGCAGACCAAGTAGTCCTAATGGCTACCGATGCCGTCCCGATAGCTCTTATTTGAACTATAGATACAGCGAAAATGATAACAATTGAATGCTTGGGGCAAGGTCGATGACCGTGATCGTATGCGTTTGTGTTCAGCATTGCTATTTTATTATTTTCACTGAGCTTTATAAATAAACTAGCCGCGAGGATACAATTTAATTGAAAGTCATTTATAGACTCGTCTGAGATCTCGACATGGTGGAGTTAGCACATTTTTTTCTGTGTAGGCTCTTTTCCAATCTTGAGTCATGATGGGTGATAATGGTTTTGGATCACGCTTTGAATGCCTTTACATTGGCGTGATGACGTTAATTTTTTTATAACAAAAAATAAGAAATCAATAGCTATTTTCCTTAAAAAAAATGACTAATTGAAAATTCTATAGCAGTCTTAATTTCCTAGGACAGGATTCATAAGATAATACATAATTATAAAATTCTCAGAAAAGTCATCGCATTTAGTACTCCAAAACTAAATGGTTGCCGTTACTAAGTAAAGAACACTTTCAATCGTAAATTGAGAATGAGAAGTATAGAATGTAAATATCACTAAATATAATAAAAAAAAACATAAAAAGTGCATTTCATAAACATAATAAAAACCCAACTGACACTTCCAAAGGTTATCCTTTAAAATGAGCGATTGATTCCCCTGTTGAAAGAATTTGCCGTGACAAAGAAATTCAAAACCGGAAACGCAAATACATTATGCAAGAATGCCAGTAGAGAACATAACGACAAGTGTGCTAATACGTTGTAACACGATACTTAGTTAATTGGCTACACGAGAAAAAGGAACGGAGCTAATCAAGCATTGAACTAAATACGACATTATCACTCGTGTAAGTGTGTCAGACGAGTTGAATTAGCATATTGTAAGACGTGAAAGTACAGTTATTAATAAGAGTAAAGGTTTTAATGATATTAAATTACCTTAAGTAAATACTTTATGGTACTCAAACAAAAAAGAACTCAAGAAAGCTGTGTAGTGTCGGCTTAGAATAGCACTACCCCCTCTCATCCCGTGGGTGTCGTAAAAGGTGACTAAGGGACTCGGCCTTCAGGAGACGGGCAGCAGCGTCTCCTACAAACTTGGCCATACTGCGATCGCCAACCCGCCTGCCAAGCGTGGCGATTATGTCAAACCCCCCCTTATTGTGGGCCTTTACCTAGCAGTGGGTGTTATGTGGCTGAGATGACGATGATGACTCAAGAAAATCCTGAGTTTGACGCTTCGATCATCAAAACTTTTTCTCGGTGCACTTGGGCATTGTATCGATAGACGGTCAAATGAAGAGAGCGAGGTAATGCTCCTGCTTGATTGGAATTTGGAGCATTAGTTCGAGGCGTCACTTTGTGCGCGCTTTGTGTTTATCTAGGGTTTTGATGATCGAAGGTTTGACGCATTATATAATTAAGTGTTCAAACAATAACATACAAGTATAAATAATAGAGTAGATATATAACCCAAATATAATAAACTACAACAAGAAAACATTATTTTTAAAATATATTTAAAGTATCTTTCATAACACTCAAATAGTACAGTATTAAAAGTACATATTTAATGTAATAAAATGAATACTATTTCAATAAACAGTGACACAAAACTTTTAGTGTTTCTGCATTTTATTCAAAATGAACAGTGATTTATTTAAATTTGTTACATTGCAAGTTGCAAACAACAACCAAGTATTTAATTCAATCACGACATACGCATTCTTAAGTATTTGCAAATACTTGATTAAGCAAATGACTAGGTATCGTACAAAAGAGTATGTAAAAAAAGAAGTACCTACAAATTATAACTTTTTAATTTTACATTTTACAATGCTATTTTTATGTGAAAAATATTAAACAAGAAGACGGGCCCTGCCCGACATGGCGACATGAGACAGGTTGCTTTTGTCTAGTATATTTTCGTGTTTAATATTTATCAACTACTTACCTACCTACAAATATAAAATACCCCATCAATTACAAAAACTTATAAGTTTTACTAAATCATACGTTTTGCCACTTGTTTTTTCAAGCGTTGTTTTGTGTAAAAAAATATATTTTTACCGGTTCTAGAATAATTGATTTCTATTTATTAATTATACAAATCGCTTTGGAAATATTTAGAAAACTAATAAGTAGATCAAATGTACTGATTTTCTGATTCAAAATATTGACAAAATAAAAAAAGAAATTAATAAAATTAAAATCCTTATTTTTAAATCCCCACAAGTAAATAAAATAGACGACCACCATTGAAACACATAAGATGTTAAGACCCATAAAATATAATTGCCGGTCACTGATGCAGGCGCAGTTTAAACGAGTGAACCGGCGGATGTGACCAATTTATAAACTGACATTGAGACGGACGATGCAGTGGACGAAACTTCTTATCATAAAACTGATATTAACATAAACGGAAAAGCAAAAGGGAGTACAATACCTACTTCTTTAAGATAAAGAAAACTTTAATAATTGCTGGTTACTATAATGCAGGTGGATTTTAAACCATTGAACTGGCGGATGTGACCAATTTATAAACTGACACCGACGATACTGAGACGGACAATGCAGTGGACGAAGCTCCTTATCATAAAACTGGTAATGAAAAAAAAATGAAAAAATCTTTATTGCAACATTCACCTAAGTTACAATTGAGTATAGCCCTGCTCTTTGAAAAAAGAAAACTTGTGTTACAAAAGGCAGTTAGTTCCTTCCTATTAATGAATAAAGCTCATTTGGGAATATTTGTATCAGCATAATAACATAAAGGCTTGGACGAATTAACCACTGGACACGAAACCCGAGAAGAATGTATGAAAACACGATCAACCAATTCTTACGGGGGTGAGGGGCGATTAAATAATGACAGTAGTGCTTGAAGTAAACGATATTTTTTTTATCGATAAGTAAGGAGTGAATGAATGAACCTATTGAGTTTAATAAATCATGTGTGTTTTAAAAAAAAATAGTAAGTTAATTGTTTATTTCGTCGAAAAATAAATAGCACGATAAGTAAGGAGTGAATGAATGAACCTATTGAGTTTAATAAATCATGGGTGATTTAAAGAAATTAGTAAGTTAATTGTTTATTTCGTGGAAAAATAAAAAGCACCTAATAATATGAAAATCTCATTAAAAAATCCCTCAAATTCATGAAAACTATACAATATGGTTTCCAAAGCGTTTGTTTGTGTTTGGGTTTTTTTTTGTGAAAAATGGGTAGATACATGCAACCTGATACTAGTACTGTACTGATAAGGCTTAAGATGGAAGCGCGCCTCTCCCGGTATCTTCAATCACTGAGGAACTAGCTATCTTACCTCTAACTGCCGGAACGGACTTGGATAAGACGGTAGTCGCTAGCCAGGCGGACTTACAATTTACTTACTAACACTTTTTAAGTGAGTAAAAAACATTAATATTTGGTTTATATAATAATATAATTCATTATTTACATTAACTTCTTCAATGACTCGAGCTTTTTTATATACCTAAAACAAAATATGGGCAATTAGTTAGTAATTACAGAACCATTGTACAGGACATACACAATAGCAACCCCTCCATAAGTTATGATTTTGTAATTTTTGCATTTTTCAATGCTATTTTTATACTTATGGTAAATTTTAAATAGAAAAATATTGGAAAAAAAAAAAATTAACTCGGCCACAAGTGAATTCTCAGGCTGGAATCGAACCAGCGACCTTTGGAAATCCGGTCGGATTCTCAGGCTGGAATCGAACCAGCGACCTTTGGAAATCCGGTCCAATGCTCTAACCGCTGAGCTACCGAGACTTGCGAACCACAGTCGAAATTCTCCAATACTTTTATATTTTTAATACGCTGTAGGCCAGCGTTGTTACATCAATGCTAGGAAATATCCTTGCATTCGAAAGAAACATCTTTTCAGGTGTTTAACGATCGATTAAGATGCAACTGCCAATAATTTATGATTTTGTAATTTTTGCATTTTTCAATGCTATTTTTATACTTATGGTAAATTTTAAATAGAAAAATATTGGAAAAAATTTACTCGGCCACAAGTGAATTCTCAGGCTGGAATCGAACCAGCGACCTTTGGAAATCCGGTCGCTCGGTAGCTCAGCGGTTAGAGCATTGGACCGGATTTCCAAAGGTCGCTGGTTCGATTCCAGCCTGAGAATTCACTTGTGGCCGAGTTAATTTTTTCCAATATTTTTCTATTTAAAATTTACCCTCCATAAGTGTTTAATTTTATAATCGATTGCAATCCCTTTCAAAGGTCAAATAGTTGTGGCGCGATGCTATGTGATGCGATGTGAATAATATGTACCTTTTAAATGAAAAAATTAAAGGGATTGTGATAGACTTAAAATTAGACAATAAGCCCCCTGTGTGCTTCTCGAGCTGTGATATCTAGTATTCGACATTTTTTTTGGAGCCAAAAATCTTAGTATACTAAAACTTATTGAAAATAATCATCGACATTAGAAGATCGTTGAGACTATAACATTTTAATTTCAACTCTAGTATCCATTTTACATTTAAGAAATATGCATATTTGTAAGAAAAAATATAAACTTGTTTTCACTTTATTAAAGATCTCAAAAGTTAAGCCACCGTACAAAATTAGCACAACCTAAACCCAAATTAGAAATAGTAGACTAGCGTTTGGATAGCGTATGGTCCAGCATACGCTATGACAGTTTTAAACAACAAACTCCCAGAAGTTATCAACAAAATATCGCATATAAATTACCTATATTTAAGAAAAAGCCAAGGCAGTATCTTTCTAGCAACTACTAGCTGAAATACTAATTGCAAGAATATTTCAACCAATAGTTTATTGTAGTTTTAAGATTGTTTTACTTGAATATAATAAAACGATCTTAAAATTAAAATATTATAAGATTAAAAAATAGTATAATATAGCTTACGTACATACATAAATATAATTAATTTTATTCTTGCTGTGACCTAACAATGTCTATGTTAGAAACAAATAATAAATGTAACCACCATTTATGATATATTTTAACAAGAAAAATATTGGAACAAATGGACTCGGCCACAAGTGAATTTTCAGATGTGACTTGAACCCACGACCTTTGGGAATCCGGCCCACTGCTCTAACCAATGAGCTACCGAGTTTTGCGGACCACTTTCGAAATTCTCCGATACTTTTATATTTTTAATACGTTGTAAGAATATCCTTCCTCGCATGCGAAAGAGAAAAAAAACAATTTTTTTACGATCAATATTATGATGCAATAGCTAATAAGTTATGATTTTTTTATTTTTGCGTTGACAATGCTATTTTTATACTTATGATACATTTTAAATGTTAATGTACAACACACCATGATAATGTACAACATAAGTCTAATACTAAAAAACAATACCGTGACTGACTTACAGGCAAGGCAACGCACAGCCCAAACGGCTAAACCAATTAAACTGAAATTTTGCATACAGGTTCTTTTAACAATGTTGGCGAGCACTAAGAAATTATTTTTGATATTACCACGGGAACGGGAACCATGCGGGTGAAATAAGCAACATTATTTTTTTTAAGTTTGAAGCTATATTTCAAATATAACGAGCTCAAAGTTCGTAGGGTTGCGTCGTTTAATTACAAAGTTCTTATAGCCATCTTCTGGCTCCATCATCAGACCTTAGATGTTATCTAAGACCTGAGTACTCGTCCATGTTATCTCCCTGCGTACCGCTTCCACCCTATTCTTCTTGTTAGGGGTTCAACTGTAAATCTGAAATTAATTTAAATAGTTCCTACATTAAAATTGGATTCGTTCGTTAATTTACATACATCGATATGTTTATCGATATGTTCAAGCCCTATACGACATAAAAATGACAATTGAACGAATGAGTGATACATATAACCCAACCAAATTACTTATGCAATATTTTTGAAGAATTTACATGTACAATGATTACTTTTTTAAATGACGTATTACATTTTGTTTACATACCAAAATTTATTTATTTTTCGAAAAATAGCTGCTCTAATAGATTAAAATTGTACTTACGCGTGAAAAGAAACATTTTTTGATTGTCCGGTATGATTTTTACAAATTAACACAGCGCATTTACCCATTTTTGAGATAATGTTCCACTTCGAGATCTCGCGTCATACTGACAACGCCATATTGCTTACTGTGTCTAAAAGGCTCAGTAAGTGACAGAGGGGTAAAGGCGAACGCGGTCCTCGTTACGCGTCCAGTGGTTAATTCGTCCAAGCATAAAGGGAAAAGCAGAAGAGAGTACCTCTTCTTCATAAACTTTGATGGGAAATATTTAAAGTACTTATAATTGCCGGTTATTATGTAGGCGCAGCTTAAAACACGCTCAGTGCTCAGTGTTTGACTTGATAGTAGCATTTCACAAAAAAATCATTTGCTTGATATCTTACTTAGCTATGTATTAATCATTCTTAACCCAAAACTATCAGTAAAACCGCCAAAGCTATGTTTTGGCCATTTATACGTGTGCGCGAATGATACGTAGGGTCGTGTGTGCATAAATACACAAATGCTTTAATACCGTGTATCAGTGGATGGAACTCCTTATCATAAAATTGATAATAACGTTCTAAAATGCTGAACTGGGAGTGAAAGAAAAATATATATAATGTGCCACCTTCCTGCTGCTACCTTCCCAATGCAGATAGTAAAAGCCAATCAATGCACAGGATACAATCAAAAAGTAATGTAGGCGATGGACTGGATATAGCAAAATGTCACTACTGTTTCCGGACTTGGACAAATTAATTTCCGGTCAAAATCTTAGCCCCAATCAAATTCAATGTCAATGTGACATCATTGAGGTGTGAAGTTTGTAAATTTTAATCTCATTGCACCGCACCGTTGCAATTCTCTGTCAAACCCCGCAAGGGATTTATTTCATAAGGGTGTGTATGTATGTGAAAATAGCATAAAGGGTAAAGTAACTGTGAGTACTTCTATAAACAACATAAACTTTAATGGGAAATATTTAATTCTTCTTAGAAATTCTGACTTTGGTGATGTAGGTTTATGGTTTATGAGAATGGTCATTTCGAAGGACTTCACTTGACGATTCGTTAAACAGTAGGGCAGATATTTTAATAATGACTGTCTGAGAACAATTAGGGTGTGTCACTTAGAATAAATTTCATTGAAAATACTTAAAACTTTTTGTTTAACTATCACAAATGCTTGAAATATTCAATGTACAGTAAACAGCACAGAAAAAGTAACAGTTAGATTACAATAAACATTCTAATCGCGTACGTGATAAGGGCGTTCAACATGTGTCGACGAAAATACAACTGAGAGTCATAAGACCATATCGGTGTGTAAAAATCAAATGGGAGATGATTTCTAAAGTAATTAGAACCAATAGCCTCTAAAAAGTTTATTACATTCGCATGTGTAGAGTCTAAAGATATCAAATTTAACAGCAGTCTATTGGATTTAAGGGGCGTGAATACAATGGGCATTAAGTATTCATCAATCAGCAGACCAAGCTAGTAAATAGAGTCGGTGCATTACGGGGATTGCATTTTTATTAGGCTCAGATTGTTCTACAGACGGTGATTTGAATGCTACTAATTCAGTAGCAATAAAGTAACGTGAACAGCCACTGTTAAATTGTAATGATTTATTTGAACTTTAACTATAATAATTACAACATCTTATAGAAATTGCATACTCTCTGTATAAATGTCAGGGATTTTCTTAGCAGACGTTCACTTAAGATCATAAATTATTAATTACTAGTATCAGTACATAGCTACCGCTCTTTAATTCTTTTTGCATACAAATAAACTTTATTAAGATACAATCGTCAAATTATATTTACTAACATTCCGCCCGCGACTTTTATAAAAATAAATCTGAATGGTCATTTAATGACGAACACAAAAAAAAATATCCAATTTGGTTAGTCGTTCTAAAGTTTATTCGCTTTTATGAATGGCGGCGAGATTTGGTAAACTTGCTGATATGAAATAGATATTCAGATTATACAATTGGCATAAACCACGCTTCTTGTTACATTGAAAAATTCAGAGAGTTCAAACACTTTTGTATAATAAAAATGCTAATGCAAGTAGAATAACTGTAAAGCGAAGTTTGAAACAAATTCTCAAACAAATTATAATACTTAAAAGCTACAAGCAAGCAAACAGTTACTACCGACTCAACGGAACGCAGTCAAAATTTTATTTTACATAAAATACTTTTGTTGAATTTGTCTATAAAAAAAATACATTGAAAACGATACTTATTTACAGTAATACATACATACATCATCAGCCTGTGGACGTTCACTGCTGGACATAGGCCTCTCCTAGCTCACGTCTATTGAGGCGTTCATAGGAGGCTATTAGCCTACTGCTACAAAGCTGGCCAGACGGGTTGGTAGAGGGTTTGTTTCAAGTTTTCCTTCTTTCGCAATGTTCAATGCGTCGAGCCTCTTAGTCGACTCTTACGACATCCCAGGTATGTAAGGCGTGTAAGGGAGATTCTTAGGCCGTCACCACACGGAAAAATTACGGTTATGACCATGCTTTAAAATATGAAATGTAACTTTAGCTTTATTTTTAAGAGTTCAATGAACTGTAATATTATAAATTATTTCATTACTACCTGCGTCACAATTAACAAAGGATAGGATAAGATGAACGTTTGTATAACTATTTCAAAGCTACGAGTATCATTCACTGAAACACAAATACCTAATCGTCAATCATTTAACTTAATCGATGGCAAATTAGAGACAACTCACCTGTATTGATAATGCCTTCTCCTCCAATGTCTCGAGCCGCTAGAAGCACTGTCCAGCGACGACGACCATCCGTCCCTCGATCTCGACAACGCGGTGTTCCTGGCCTCCGCACTCCTGGCACTTTCCAACAGGATAGACGTGTACTTAGTGATCAGCATTATTCTATCCCGTTTCTCACTTAACTCCAAACCATTTCCACTAGAAACTTTAACCGAACCACGATACATTAAACTATCGAACTGATCGGTTTCACTGTTTTCCGCACTTTTAAATATGTCCTTTTCAAAAATGTGTCATTCACTTTATACTTTTCCTGCAGTATCGGATTGTCGGTCTTCTTTGTAATAAAACTACTTAGTCAAGGTACGTGATTTTACTTCGCAATCCCGCAAATTATAGGGCTGTGTGGTTTTACGAGTTAGACGTTGGAAAGTTAGTTGGCTACTGACTGCAGCGGATATGGATTCCACCCACCGTCACGCTGCGTGACCAACGGCAAACAAACTCTTATTATTATATCCTGGACATCCTAAATTACGGGATATTGTGAATTATGCGTGACTTTAACACGTCGGGCTGCTTCTAGTGCTAAGGATGCACTGACTCGAAACGCGTTGAAACCAATTACTGCTCCTATTTCAAGTAATGGATATAAACTATTATATGAAGCCGTAGCAGCACTGTATTGTTTGTAAGATTAATGATACGATGATTATAAGTTCATTGACATCTTAACAGACCATAGACTTAACAAAGAAACTTAAATTTATTTGATTGTACGGCTTCTGTTATTTTGATTACTGATCAAGACTACTGCATAGCATAATTTTAATACAAGAACGAAAATAACAATAGTAAAAACACAATTTTAATAACATCAGTCTACCAGCCATCTCTTAGCGCAGTATTGTTTCAATCTTAATCTAATCTAAGCTTGTTTTTGATGGAATTTTTGTGACGTCTTCACTCAATCATCGCCTTCAATGTGTGAAGTGTGTTAAAATATGACACATAATTAAAAAAAAAAAGCAAAAAAACGTTCTCATTCTGGCTCGTGTTTAGATACTATTATCACATAAGAAAGGTTTATTCACTATTCTATTATTTCGAAAACGATAAGTGTTATCAATTTAAGACCTGATGATAAATCATTAGTATATTAGATATCTAGAATAGAGCTGTCACCTTCAATGATTGAGAAAATTCAATAGCATAATGTATGGTGTTAGTGGCGCATAAATATGCATTGGAATGAAAATAGCTCGACTGGATATAATTAGGTAAATGAGGAAGCCATTGAACCAGCATCCATATTCATAACTGTTCAAGGAGTAAATTATATCAATTATCAAAGATACTGAATAAACCAGTGACTGGCCATTACCATAAGCATTATCGTTATCTGATTTCTGTATAGGTGTAATATGAACAAAATTTTAAATACATTACTATGATGATTCAGCTCACTTTTATAATAAATATCGGACAGATAACATTTCACAATAAGTAGCAATTATGTTTTTTTGTTTGTCACGGATATCAGACTTGATTATTAACTACTCTCGAAAAAAAAAACATCATTAAAAAATCTGACTAACGTATTAATAAAATATGTAATCTGACTAATCATTAATTAAAAATTTACGGTAGTATTGGTATCGCTTGATTTAGCCTAAGAAATTGTCGTAGGGCATAACACGGAGGGTACGGAACCTTTGCAAAGCAAGTCAGACTAGCACTTGACCGGTTTTCCAATAAAACCGCAAACCGTCTACCCAATGTTATTGTGCATGCAAACTAAACGCAACCAAGGAATTATTTAAAGTACAATGAACAAAGAATGATAATGCGAGGAAGCGTCGTCAGGAATACCGTTGATTGTTTGCTTGGCTATTATGTACGACTATTGCTTACTTATCATTCTAATGGTTAAACATTTTGGTTAATAGTCATTGAGGTACCACAAGTCCAACCAACTTTGAGATATTGTACCGATCAGTGGCGAAGGGTCCATATATACCGATTACCATCGGCTTCCCTTTTATAAATCCTACCCCATCAATCCACCATGCAGATAATAATATTTATGTCATTAGACTGTCACCAATTACTTAAACATACGCGGTTGCGGTTGTAGAGAAAACAAAATGATTCATTTTCCATGTATAATATTGTCTGATTTGTGGGTTTTTAACCGCCTTCAAAAAAAGGAGGAGGTTCTCAAGTCGACTGTATTTTTTTTTAATGTATGTTTTACCATAACTTCGCCAGTTGTTAACAGATTTTTATAATTCTTTTTTTATCTGAAAGAAAATGGTTTATGTGTGGTTTTTACGAAGATCTGGCTAGTAGCTTTTTCATAATCCTGAAAAATATCAATCACGTTTTGGCAAGAAGTCGTTTACCTAGATGACATCATTGTTATGTATGGGCTGATTTTTATTGTAAGTCGGCACATGATGTAACTAAAAAATCTGAAAAAATACATTTTATAAAAAAAATTCAAACCGACTTCAAAAAGTAAAAAATAAAACTTTTGGAGTCGGTGCTAGCTAGCTAAGGCCAAAAAAAAATAGTTAATAGAAGTGCAATGTAGAATGCCTTGGCTGGCACCGACTCCAAAAGTTTTATTTTTTACTTTTAGAAGTCGGTTTGAATTATTTTTATAAAATGATTTTTCTTGGTCCGGCTTACCTTCCCCATATTTCCACCCCTCGCAACTGGTACTGGTACATAATACCTCAATGTTGGTGGTAGGACTTGTTGGACCACCATCTTATCTAAGTCTGGCGCCATAAGTTAACGCCATTAGGTTTCGGAATTTTTGTGTTTCCTTAGTTGGTTGAGGATACCGGGAGAGGCGCGCTACCAACTTCAGCTATTATTCTTTATCATCACTAAACATCAGGTATGATAAAGCCTAAGCGTTTCCCTGTAAAAGCTTGAAGACGCCTCAAACCAATAGAGCGTTCGGACAGATCTATATCGAGATAGACGAAAAGAGCGCTTCAAACTGTAAGAGAACCTAGCGTGTCGAATTTTTCGTACCTACGATGACGTCACGAGCGAGATTTAGTGATGTGTAAATGTTATTGGCGAGCTCTTGCAAGAAAGCACTGCACAATTAACCGTTTTCGTTTCTGAATGACGCGTGTTTTCATGGCAATGGTCTCAAGCGGAGTGACTTAGGTCGTTAAACTTTGACTGTGGATCAAACTTTTGGCACGCACGGTAGGTACACTTTTACCGTCTATCTCGATATAGGTCTGTGAGCTTTCATGTAGTGCAGCTGTACTACATGTTTATCAAAATTACCGATCGTAATTTTCACCATTAACTCCAACCAAACACTAGGCCTTTGCAAATTGGGGAACTCGCCATAAATGTTGCCAAGACTCCAGAAAACGCTGCAACCTGTTTGTGACTGTGCTTTATTGCCCTTTTTCTTATTAGACTACCTAGATGAGAGATAAGATCAAACAAAAGGCTGAGATGAGAGGTATCTCATCTCTTCTCAGTCTTTTGTCTTGAATAAGCTGGACATTGTACTTCATGTATGTCAAAAATAATTTAATTCATTCGTAAGTAGAAAGCAAATTGGCACGTATACAACTATCCAGCATTGCAAACCTAATGGTTATATTGACCTTTTGACTTGGCTAGGTGCAAAACCACTAGTTTTATAGATACTTGTATTTATGATAGGAATATCAGAGAAATAAATTGACAAACTATATGATAAATATTGAAGTTATACGATAAACTTTAATATAATAATGATAATATTGAAACTTAGTATATAGGTCTTATCTGACTGATTCCAAAAGTTGCAAAGCCACTGGTTTTATATAATCTTGAATTATGATAGGAATAGTTTTAGAAATAATTTGAGAAACTATTATGAACGTTATATATGTTGAAACTCTGTCTATAGTTAATAAATATTATGAAAATATACCAGTAAAAAGCAACTCATGTCGCTCTGACGGGACATGAGACAAGTTCCTTTTTTCTTGTATATTTTCTTAATATCTTATAAAAAAGCGTTGTAAAATGCAAAATTGAAAAGTTATAATCGGTCTATAGCTGTTTGATTGAATCCAAATATAACATCTACTTAACGAGAATTATAAAACAAACCCTCCTTCCAGTTCTATTTTTGGAAATATTTTAAACGTAAATTTTTTCATCAAAATTGAATGTAATCAACATTGACAATTTTTCTTTATCACGTTACACCAAAGATATTATTCCATTTTGTATTAGTAATGTTGTACGATTGGGCCCCTTATTCCAGTCACAGCTAAGGTTCTATTCCATAATTCAACGTGTAGCCGCAGCAATTGGCTGTAGACAAAACACAGCAATGCCAGTGACCTAGGGCCCAATTCTGCTGACGTTTATTCACAATCGTATCTCAATCGTGTTTCAATTGTAGTGCTATTTTACACAGTTCCTATTACAACAGTGTAATAAACACTACTACCTATCTCTCTCTCTTATCGTATGAGGATGTAGCCACCTCTAGTGCCAGAGTTTATCAAGCCGCCTATAAGGCCTCTGACTTGGCTTAACGACTGTTATTGTTAGATGACAACAGCCGGAACCTACGGTTTAACGTGCCCTCTGAAGTACGGAAGCGCTCAGTTGTAATGCCACTTTACGGTCACCCATTCAACGCCTGGCCAGACCGAGCGTTCCTTAACAAACGTGATCGAATACGATCAGTCTGTCAAGCGCCGCCATGAGTGCTTCAACACTACTACTGATACACGATTGAGATACGATTATGACAAAAAAAATGCAGAATTGACCCCCTCGCCATTCGCAAATGAGCGGTGCCCGCGCAGATAGGAACCGTATTTAGCTCAAGGGTATAGACTCGGAATAGATCTGGTTATTGCAAACAGTGAATGCAATAGGTTACATAAAGACTGAAGAAATTAAATGATATACATAACAGTTGTGTATTGATTGTTATGGGAATAGTAGATGGTGAGGTTGGTGATATAATATTGCAATTCTCGAAAAAATATATTCAATATAATGGAAGTAATGGAAACTTTAATTGATCTCAAAACATAAATGTAACTGCATAATTCTTCGCTGCAAAGAGTACGGAACATCGTTAAAACTTTTAAATTACAAATAAATATAACCTAAGATATATAGATGAAGAATGACATGCCTAATAGTACAGTGGTCTTCATACCAACTAGTCGGGCAGGAGTCGTAGGTTCTGTCACCGGGATTCATGCTATGAACATTAATTGTGTTTGTTCTATGTCTGGATGTTATTTTATATTTCTAATATCTTACTTGATTCTGATTACCGTAACACGAATGATTAAGTTACTTATCTCGGAAACAGATTAACGTTTGTGATAGTATCTAGCATTTATTTGTAGGTTTCGCAGCAAGAAATGGAAAGAAACAAGACAGTTTTTGCTAACATGACCATAATTTTCAGATAAATCATTTAGATAAACTATAACGTCTCGCTGGAAAATTTGCGTTTTACGATCAAATCTATACTTTATTTCTGCATCGTAAACGTTTACTACAAGACATTAATCTTTCACGGCTCACCGATCGATTGCCTCAGCAATCGTATGAAGACGGGTGGACGCGTCTGACGTATAAATTAATCTCGGATCTATAGAGATAATTGCTTGACCGATCTGCGCTTCAGCTGTAATTTATAGGAGCGCTAATCGTGAGAATCATCCAGTTTCTTATCTCTGAACTGTCCGTCTCTGTGGATCTTATGATAGCCACAGGAGCTGGCAGCTGTAAGATCGATAGAACTAACGTCAAAACAGCAGCGTTTAGTATTGGAATAAGAAAATTTAGGATTTACTCTTTTTTAGTTTAACAGGGAAAAGTTAAGCCTTCGTTATACCTGATGTTCATAAGGTTGAATGTATTACAGAATCAAGCTTCTCTCGGAATGCTGAACCACTGAGGAACAGGCTATGTAATTTTAATCGACAGAACACAATGCTGAAAGTAAGGCTGTTATGGCGAGGCAAAGTCCTACCACCAATCGAAGGACAGTCAGTCATTTTTCACTTCATTCAATTTGTCTGGGAAAATTAAATAAGCTTGATCTAACATCATCGCCAGCTACCTCCAATAAGAAAAGTGGCCATATCTTTTGATAGTTCTCGATGGGGATTGCAGTACGTTAAAACTGCAAATGCACCACGACTGACCCTAACTCAATTTACTCTTGCTAAAATCGCAGGTTGATACGCACTACACCTTCGAACTCCTTTTTTAGGTCACCTCGTCGTTTATTGTACAGTTTTTTGGTTTGATTTTCCATTGCTTTTCGACTTTTGATCATGTTAGTGGTCAAGAGACTATTTCCATATTAAAGTTATCACTAATCATTATATTATTATGTCTTAATTTTAGTTTTCTGTAAATTGTTTTTAATTTTTGGGTCTATCGTGCTTATCATTTTAAAGCTAGATAGCTGTGGAAATGGAATTCCTAGCAGGCCAATGGACTTAGCTAAACCCTTATTTCCTTATTAAACACCCACGTTTAAGTCGTTGTGTTACGCTTATCTTGCTATCCATATATCGTTTTAAATTCTCCGTATATCTTCGTTTTATCGTAAGTTTCAAGTTCGAGGTTATTCGTCTCTGTAATTGTAGCTGCTATAAATGGACCGATATCTTGAACAGGTATCAACGATTATGCTGTGACATTTGTCTTATATGTCAACCAAGTTGGTATTTTGAGACCTTTAGAAATGTTCATTTTTATCGAAACATTCTTGGTACCTATTATCGAAATTCGTAAATACGAAATTCTTTTACTATAAGCAAAGTATTTCATAGGACCAAACATCAGCTGTTTTTATGTTACTGGGAGATAAATAAATAAATAAATATTCGCATACAATCACACCAATTATCTAGTCCCACGTTAAGTTTCATGAAGAACTTGTGTTATGGATGCTAGATAACGGATAAACATACTTATATACTTTTTTTTTGTAAATACATACTTAATATACAAATTGTAATGCCACTTTACGATTGTATAGAACTTAAATTCTTTACTAGCTAAATGCGAGTAATGTTATGAATTGATCTCAAAGATAATCTTCTGAAACAGTTAGAAAAGTTACTATTTTGAAAATATTATTATAAAAAATAATTATTAATATAGAAGAGATATTTTGAAGTCTACCCTATTCTGTTTTTTTTAATGTAAGTAATAAAGTTTATTTAGTGAAGTATTAAGGTTTCATGATAATACTCATTATTTACTTTACATATTTTAGGAAAACCTAATTTCAACAAGACAACTGAAAATTAGTCTGCTTAAGCATCTGTTACAAATGCTACTTACTGATGGTCCTAAGTTCTAAGAATTACTAGTCCAAGCAATATATGGGCTCGTAGGCGAAATGTTACATTAATAATAAGATAGTGGGAGGTTCTTAGATCATCGTTAATAAATATATCTGTGAATCATATAGTTCCTATAAGTTTTACGCATATTTTTCCCACCGTTATCATTACACGAATTCGTGACCTACAAACATCGAAGTCGATGATTCAATAAGAACCAATTGATGTAACCGTAATTGAATGGGTGTGTATGATGAAACCTTGGGTTTAATTGACAATGTCTGCCTATTATTGACTTTTAATAAACCAAAAAGAAGAAGGGAATTAATTATTCACAGGCAATATGATATACAGAGGAGGCCAAATAATAGTAATATATCAATAAACATACAAAACTTATCAGAGAATGCCTTTCTAAAATGAAGTTGTTGATATCAATCACAATAAAAACATTTCTCTAATGTCACCTATACTAATTAAGAAAATTATCATATAATCGTATAAAATTAGTAACTTTTCAGTTACATTTTACAATATCTTGACCGTACGTATTGTAACCAACTTACCGACTTTCAAAAAAAGGTTATTAGGTTAATCCAAAGAGCATTCACTGGAAGCATTACACAGGTACAAATCTGACGTCATACTTTATCTTGCATGGTTTTATCGGTATCTTTATTGAAGTAATATCACAGGTAATTATTACGACAAACCTAAACAATCTTTAAAGCAATATACTTTTCGGATTTTTTTTTTAAGTACATACATACTTAGGTAAGTGCACTCATAATGTCATGACTTTATCCCGGAGGGGAGTTAGTGCTTACGAGCCTCCACGTGTCACGTTTTAAAAATAATCTTATAATTTTTCTAATTGTTTAGTTCACGTTGGTCACGCAATATTAACAAAATACAAAACGCAGTCTCAAAAACATACTACAATCTACAACGAAACAACTGCTGTACAAAATTCAGTAAATACCAAAGAAGTCAAAGAACTTTAATCGAGCGAAGAACAACGCACTACATGTGTTATAAACAAATTCGCACTGACACAAAAAGACCTTTTCCGTGAAAGGCACACTTGTGCTAAGTTCGCATTGTACCGGCGCGCGCGCCGACCGGTCGGTAGCGATAGCGCGAATGCACTGCGCGTCGCGTGCGCACAGGATCGCGGTTTGCAAGCCCGGTGTGTTACCGAATGATTTATCTTTCTTTGGGATCTGTTAAATTATCACGCATTTTTTTTGCACTTTTTCCGTTACTTGTATGTATTAGATTATTGCTGTTGCTATCATACAGTTTTTTGTATACCAAATCAAACGAGGGGTCGAAATATGGCGAACGTGAGCCGGACCAAAAATTTCTCCAAAAAATCTCTTAGCTGTATGGTGGATCGCTGGGGTGGGATTTCTAAAAGAGTAGCCGATGAAACCCTTCGCCTCTGGTACCAAATACACAAATTATCTCTTTTTATAATATTCCTTATATAATTAGAGTAGCATAATATTTTGACTATTAGCGCTATCAGATACGCGAATCTTTTGATATTTAAATTTATCAGTCATGAACTCATGATAATATAAGTAATACCTATTTTATTTGACATTCCTTGGGCTTCAGTACTAAATTGCTTAGATTGCATGTGTGTAATAGCCATATATGTCTTCACAAATGTGTCTTCATTGCTAATTAATTTACATTACAAAATACGGATAATGCCATCCACGAAAATGCGCCCCACCAATTTTTGGTCGAGGAGTGCGGGGAGTCTTACCTGAGCGTATTGTAGTATATTTATTGAAGTGTGTGCGTACACCTATAAGTTATTAGTATGTACCCAATACAGCACTCAAACATATGCGTATGCTTGCACACATTCCTATACTATAAACGATTAGGACGAAATGGTGGGGCGCGTCTTTGTGGATGACACTATCTGTATCATGGCACGTCAACATAGCCTTTTGGAATATCACCTGTCAAAAACTGTTGGCAAATTACCCAGACGGTCGAAGTTTCCCAGACAATTTTGCCCAAAGGCAAATGCCCAAAGGAGACTCGACCTCGCCCGGACGCAATTCGGACCCGTTTTATTGGGCTTCGGAAGACGCGAGGATACTAATTATTTCGGATGTCGCACCGAGGTGCTTGAACTTTGCCCACAATCCACCCGCTTTATTTTAGTCTGGGGAATTCGCAGATTGACTGGAAATAGACCGATTTATAGCTTAAACGCCGTTTGATTTGACGAAGGTTACTTTTGGCCTGCCATTGCCAGTTCAATAATAATCGGTTTTGCTTTCATTTGTCAAAGAAATTGAATACTACTACAGCTACAGTGGTGTTCACATAATTAACGACACTAGTCAATTGTCATACAATCAAGGTAACTTGGGTACCTTGGTTCTCTGCCAAGAATTGATCGAGCTGTGATCTGATAACGGCTATCTAAGGAGTGAATGCAGGATATGCACTACATCTTAGGGAATGTTGATTAGATCAGTTGGGTATGTATAGCAATCTGGATCTCCTCCATTCGCTCCCTGAGTGTCCATTATCAGATCGCAGCCCGGTCAGTCCTTGGCTGAGAACTAAGGCTCCAAAATTACCTCGATTGTATGAAAATCGGCTAGTGTCGTTAATTTTGTAACATAACTCTATATTGAATTGGGATACATTTTACTATTGAATAGAATAGCCTGTCTTAAGTGATTGATATTTGAATTTTGTTTTTTAATTGGGGGTAGGTAATATCATCATTATTACAGAGTGTTACTACAGTTATGGGTAGTTACTCACTTCCATAGTAAGCTTCTTTTCACACACTTCCTTTCACACACCACACTTCCATAGTAAGCTTATGATCTTACTATTGCTAAGCAATATAATTATTGGTGTGTGTAATTTATTTTCATAAATGAATAAAAAAAATCTAAACAAATCTATTAGAATTATTGTAGAATATTTTTTTTTAATTGTAATTGTTACTTACTTACTCCGATGGCTCAGTGATCCAAAGTGTGTCTCGGCCTTCGAGTGGTGTACCTTTGGTTATCTAGGTATCATATCAACCCGATTGCCTGTGATAACAAAAATTGTTTGCAAATATTTTTTTATCCTATCACATACCAAGCCTTCTCAAAGTATCATGAAGCTTTTCTATCACATACCATCCCAAATATTTTAACATAATTTGGCTATCCAAATTGAGCCCCGCTGTTTCCTTTGAAACCTACCGAACTGCCAGTAAAAAGTCCACATGTAAGGGGCGATCTCAAAATTGTGAAGCTTTCCTTTTCAAAGGGATGTGCAGCATAATACAGAATAAAGTTATCTGGGCATTCCCTTTTATGGCCGGCAATCGCGACCGCCGGGTATGCGCTTGAACGCCATAGACATACGACTAGTTTGTAGCTGACTTACAAAATTGCCTTTTGAATTTATTGGCAAGAATAGGACTGACGGGAAACTGTCTCACTTGTAGTTTTGTTTTACTTTTATAAATAGTCTTAATGAAGTGAAATTTATTGAGTTGCCTAATAACAGTGGTGTTATAATAGGTAGGTACTAATTACTAACTTAACTCTTTCTGAGAGAACCATGTGATAGTACCTACTATATATTATTAGAATTTTCTGAGGGCTCTCTCTATCTGATCAACTGCGCCAAAAAGTCGTGCTCATTAGGAGCGTTTTATCATCATTCTATTTCATCATCTCAAAATAATACTTAATACCAATAACTTATTACTTACTCAATAACTATTGCCACATAATATGTTAGGTATGGATTGCGAATGCTTAAAAGCTTTTGTGGTTGATTTTATAATATTATAAACCACAATTGAAGTTTTGTAATCCGTCTGATGTCAGTGGCGATGTCCACAGCCTATTCAAACTCAGTATCGCAAAAAGGTCACAACGAGTTGGTCATTACATAGAATAACGTCCCACCGAAAGTAAAATTTATATGCGTCCACGTTTTTTATTTTGCAATAAAGTTTATCGTTTTATGTCGTTTAGCGTTGCAGTGCTAACCTGCTTTTTATTGTCGTCGGAATTATAAGTTATTGTGATTTATTTTAGTGGAAAAGCGACGTTTTGGATTGATGGAAAGATTAACCGAGATTTGCTGGTGGTACTTTGGTTTTTATGCGTGTTTTCTTTTCTGTAGTACATATCCAATTTATTATATTTCTTAAGAAATAGGTAGGTAAGCAAAGTTACAATATGTTTTTCGATTTTATAGTGCTTTTCAATGTTAAAATAATTTAAATAATGCTTTTTCAAAATTCAAATAAAACATGCAACTATAAAAAGCTGTTACATTAAAGATTTAGCTTTGAAGAAACTCAACTAAATTACATTCCTAACAGAAAGAGAAAACACTGCGATAATTTTGGTCAAAGAAGACGTATAGTTCAGTATGGTAAAAGATATTGGCTCATGGTACAGGCATTTTAAGGCCCGTATCACTACACGTCCAACACAATTAGGCGCAAGACAGCTATGAAAACATTAAATAATTCACTGAAAATAAAACTTCAAGAAGCGAGTTTTTATCAGTACTGTAGTGCTAATTAATCAGTTGATCGGGTAAATGCAATGAAAGAGGCGGGGTGCAGGCTTTGAAAATACCAAACCTCATTTCTGTCATGCGCCTAATTGTGTTGGACGTGTAGTACAGTGGGGTTAGCACGAATAACTTTCGAGTAAGTATCGAGGAAGTAAAGTAAAAAAATGTATGACATATTGAGCAGAGCTCCTACCGGACGTCAACGGAACTACATTTTCCTATACATTTTTTGACATTACGTGCTCGATACTTAATCGATACTATTTCGATAGTTATTCGTGCTTGCCCTACTGAACGTTACTGGAGCAGTGTTCTGTACTTGAGAGCAGTTAGAAAGGGACGTCGCTACATGCGATGTATAAGCGTGTCCCTTGCTAACTGTACTCAACTATAGATCACGCTTGAGTCACTACACTTGGCAGCAATAAATCAAGCCACTGCGTTTTTTTCCTACAAACATGCTCAATTTACAGTCTCATTATTCAAAACGTATAAACAGTTGTGTAAACATTTGTACGTCGATGTATGAGTCGAATACTCGAATTGCGAATAAAAGTCCCAAAAATTAAAGAAAACTTTCAGTTTTGTGCAAAGTGAGGAAAACTAATTCACTAAATCCGGTTTCCTACAACTTTATATGGAATGAACATTAAACATTTGTTTCACTGAAATTTTAGGAAATCAAGAAATGTTTTCTGTTACTTTAAATGCTAATTGGTTACTTGAACATTTGACCTCGCCATCAACACCTAACTCTTTGCAGAAATACACATACTTTTTTATTTATAAGACCGTGAAGTGAGCATGTGTATTGATGATTTAATTGCTGCCGAGTGTATATAAATCTTTCCAGTGCAAATATTAAATTGGTCTGGGTAAACTAATGTAGACGATAAGCTGGCAACTCGGGGGCTATTACCTAAAAATTAGCAATTATCGCGCAGATATCGGATATATAAGTGCGAGAGTGAGACGCCGCGTGTTGCTATGACGCTAGCGCCAAAAACAATTTAATAGCAATAACAGTAACTAAATGAATGCACATTGTAGTTCATCGTTTGTTCGGTAGAGGCCGCACCGTTGATACGTGACGTAAACCAATTATCGCGCAATTTCTGCTGTCGCGTTGCTGTTTCAAAGATAGCCCCGCCGGACTACAACCAATGCCATCGTCGTTAACTGAAATGTTTAATTTCACTCTCAAGCGACACTTTCGATGCTCTGCAGAAAGGATCTATGGCGTGATGGTGTGGTATGTACAATCGGGAAACTTCCTGGTTGACCAGTAAAGTTTTTTGAAAAGCGTTTTCTCGGAAAGTATTAAAGTTAAAGAAATAAGTCTATTAAAAATAATTATATTAGTTGGGATAATATAAACGTTTTTTATATATCTATAAATGTTTTAACCTTTCAGACTCCGAAATAAGAGACACAATAGCAACCGTTTTCAAAGTACCAAAATAACAGATTTTTTAAGTTGACTCGAGAATAAAGGGGCAGTTTCTTACTGACGGATAACCTATCACTTGATTCCGTAATAGTAGTCCGTTCAACGGTCTTCGGCCCATGAATACATATTGGTACATTAACTTGAGAGGGACATGCAATATTAATTAGAGTACAACTCGGCTTCAAGTTATGAATATGACACATAATTACGAGGAGTGAATAGGTTTGTGTGTGTAATGAAATGAATGAGACAGAAGAAAAAGATATAGCTAGAGTCCGCGCCACGAAAGAACTCGCTCGGAATATTACGGAAACTAAAATGTTTGCTTATCTACATAGTAATAGAGCTTATTTTCGAATGTTGAACGCGACTGCAGCGCCGCTCTAAGGGGATTTATTTCTTGGCGCGGACTCTAGTTTGATCATCAATGATGAGTGGCGGAGTAGACTGAGTTTACTGAGCTGACCCTAACGGTTGATTTCTGAGAACGTCTCAAACTCAACCAAAAGCAAACTTTTCATATAATATTTAGCGTAGATAAGTAAGTGGTGAGACATCTTATGTTTTGGCGCGCACTGTTCATTGAAATAAAACAACTTTTACGGATATCAAACGCGCTATATTTCCACGAACTAAGTTGTAATCCTCCCGGGGTCATCCCGTGACCACGGCAGCTGTAAAGGTGCCGAAACGTCGGGAAAATCAAAAAACCCCTAAAAACCTAAAAATACGGACAATTACAACTTAGTTCGTGGAAATATAGCGCGTTTGATATCCGTAAAAGTTGTTTTATTTCAAGTGGTGAGACGTTAACAACTTGAAATTGACAATTCAGAAACTGGTAAAATTTAATCAATTGGGATTGTCAACCGCCTCTGTGGTTTAGTGGTACAACCACCGGTATCAGACCCAGGGGTCCCAGGTGCGATTTCCCGGGTACATATTGTATTCGGATTGGTTGGTGGTAGGATTTGTTCTAAGCCCGCCTGGCTAGCTACCACCATCTTATCTAAGCCTACCGCTATAACAGCAATGTTTTCAGCATTGTTGTGTTCCGGCAGTTCGAGATAAGATAGCCAGTTCCTCAGTGGCTGAGGATTCCGGGAGAGGCTCGCTTCCATCTTCAGCCTTATCAATACTTAATATCAGGTGTGATGAAGGCTAAGAATCTCCCCGTCTTTCATAAAAAAAACAAGAATGCCTTTGACCTTGGGGTTTACCGCCATCCCTTAGCGCAGTATTTTTTCAATCCTACTAATGCTATTTCGTTCCAAGACCCTCTATTTTCCTACAGAAATGTTGTGCCTTCAAAGTGCGAAGTATGCCAAAATTTCACAACTTCAATTTGTTCGTTGGAAGGATCAATGAAGAAGAATATTATCTCCATGGGCAGGAATAACAAAATTTTACTTCTTCTTCTTATCGAGTGAGGATTAGTGGCCACCCCTGGTGTCAGAGTTTATCAAGCATATAAGGCCTTTGACTTGGCTTAACGACTGTAATCAAATGACAACAGCCGGGACCGACGGTTTAACGTGCCCTCCGAAGCACGGAAGCGCTCAGTTATATTGCCACTTTACGGTCACCCATCCGACACCTGACCGGGCCTAACGTGATTGAATACGATCAGTCTGTCAAGCGCGGCCATGAGCGCAATCAAAACTTTTATATCTTCTTCTTCTTTCTTAATTAATGGCTTGCTAAATTAAATTTTGCCAATGTCAAGTAAATATATTTTGTAGTATAAAGAAATTGTACGGTAGATTGAGTTAAAAATGGAGCCTCACAACAAGTGTTATTACGAAAAGAACTCGTGTGAAACTCCAATTTTCTTATGACATGATGGATTCTAAAAGATGACAGTGACAGTTTAGAGATAATTAGGCTTATAGACCATATAATTTGTATGAAATCACTGTGTTAACTACACAATAGTGAAGTGTCATTTATATCCGTTAACCATCACAATGTCTTTATATCCAACATTCTTAGGTATGAAATCATTCTGGTCGAGATATTGACCGCTCTGGCATGCCAAGGAGTGGACTAACAAGTATGACTCAACTCTATACTTACCTTTTTTTTATAAGAAAACAGTAAAAATTCGACGTGTCCTCATAGGCCTCTGTAGCATAATTGATTAGTGCATCCCGTCAGGGCGACATGAGACTAGTTGCGTTTTTCTAGTACATTTTCTTGTTTAATATTTATCACATAAAAATAGCATTGTAGAAAGCAAAATTAAAAAGTTATAGGTTAAAAGAAGATAGTAAATAACTATGATTTTTGAATTATATGCTATTTTTATACTTATGATAAATTTTAAATAGAAAAATATTGGAAAAAAACAACTACGCCACAACTGAATTCTCAGATAGGACTCGAACCCACGACCTTTGGAAATCCGGTCCAATGCTCTAACCACTGAGCTACCGAGACTTGCGAACCACCGCCGCACCGTCGAAATTCTCCAATCTTTTATTTTTTTAATACGCTGTTGTAATCGATCATTAAACACCTGAAAAGATGTTTCTTTCGATGTGACAACGCTGGCCTACAGCGTATTAAAAATATAAAAGTATCGGAGAATTTTGACGGCGGTTCACAAGTCTCGGTAGCTCAGTGGTTAGAGCATTGGACCGGATTTCCAAAGGTCGTGGGTTCGAGTTCCATCTGAGAATTCACTTGTGGCCGAGTTGTTTTTTTTCAATATTTTTCTATTTAAAATTTATCATAGTAAATAACTATATTTGTTAAAGCAAAAAAGTTTAAGGATCTCACAATATTGCATGGCTGCAAATCTAAATATCTACAATAAAAGATAAAGACGGTAATTAAGTAAAGCAGATCTACAATTTTCGCGCTTATGGTTTATTCAAATAAAACTACTGTTACGGATTGAGCGCACTTTTTTTACAGTACCTACCTACACTATTTATAAAAAAAACCGTAAAAGTAATTTTGTTTCAAAATAAGTAATTGTAAAAAAAATACAACTTTAAGAATAGATGCAATAGGTAGGTAAAAATCTTTGTACTTATTAGTTTTTGCTACATTGTTAATTAACCGTTGATAATCATAAACTAGACGATTTATTTACTCTTTAAGACTATTTTTTGTGTCCATTAGTTCCTCTTCAACTTTCTATGTAAAAAAAATATTGGTCTTTACTTTTTTAAGTTTTTACTTAAAACTAGTTGATGACAGACCCCGCTCTCTTATATCATTAAATACAAACAACTGTAATGAATAACTATGAATTACAAAAGTGTTAAATATATATTTTTATATATGTCGATTGTTAATAAACTTATAGTAAAAATAAATGCACAATAAACAAATAAAACGATATAATACAATCTAACCGTAAATTAAACAACTTAATTCCTTATTTGCATTTCATACATCAGAATTGTATTGTATTGCATATTTGCGGAAACATATAAAAAATACAAAATACGCCTGTAAGATCAAACTAAAAAGGTAAAAACATCATTAACATCTCAAGTTATTAGCATATTATTAATGTTATCGCTGTCAGACGTAATCGTTGACTTATAAATAAGTCAGGACCTGTTCAGCTATGACCATAATGGTCGTCGTAGACACAACTTTGATGCGTCATCGCATTCTTAAGAAGGCTGGACGTGTAAATAGATACTCTGTTATGAAACATGCGTATGACATTTTTTTGCTGCGACGGGTCAATTTTGCTGATGTTTAGTCATTGATCAGTAGGGCTAACACGAAAAACTATCAAAATAGTATCGAGTAAGTATCGAGCACGAAATGTCAAAAAAAGGTATAGGAAAATGTAGTTCCATTTACGTCCGGTAGAAACGCTCCTCAATATCTTTTACATTTTATTTTTACTTTACTTACTCCATTTTTTTGTGCTAGGCCTACAGTAGGGCTAGCACGAAAAACTTTTAGTATCAAAAAAATGATTTTTTTTAAATTTATTTTTAACACAACAATGCTGAAAACATTGTTGTTATGGCGTCAGACTTAGATAAGATGGTGGTAGCTAGCCAGGCGGACTTACAACAAGTCCTACCACCAACCAAACCGAATACAATATGTACCCCCGCTGGGAATCGAACCCGGGATCCCTGGGTCTGATACCGGTGGTTGTACCACTAGACCACGGAGGCGGTTAAAATTTTGTCTACGATGTTTGTAAATTTTGTAAACTTTGCGGTTAATGGTGTAGGAAAATGTAGTTCCGTTTACGTCCGGTAGGAAGGCTCCTCAATGTGTCATAATCATACATTTTTTGTCGAAATTTTGTGCTTGGCCTACGGGTTTTAATAATTCTGCTAATGTTTTGTCATAATTGTATTTCAATCGCGTTTGAATTGTAATACTTTTACACAGCGTTTGATACTAAAATGTAAAAAAGTGAGATAGTCAGTGAGTCAGTCAAAAAATACTTGAGAAAAAAGTTTTTGTGACCTTTGACCTTGATACGGTAAATTTTAAAAAATATTATATTTTTCCGGCGGTCTACATTTTGTTTGTGATTTTTGAAGCTATTAGTGAAGGCTGTAGGTGTTATAGGTACTCATGGCGCTGGAGGGAACATTAGAATGGATAACACATGGGTCTTATACAGGGTGTTAAAAGACCCATAACGAAAACGAAAACCCCATTGTTACTATAATTTTCTCATATGGGGTCATGGGGAACCTGATAGTTAAGGAGTTATTGAGAAACAAATTCAAAATTTATTTTTAAAGAATATTGTTTAAAGTTACAAAACCGCGACGAATATCAAAACAAATCAAAGAAGCTAGATCCCGGTCGCCTACTCGTGTCCTCTAGACGTTATTCTCTACACGAACACTTTATTGCACGCGTTTTCTTGCGTATAGAAATACCACCCATTATTTGCAAATGAAAAATAAAAGTCATTTCCCAGCAATTACTTTCACATATTGTTATTTAGTTGATGTACACTACGCATATATTACGGCTTCGGTATGGGTCTAATAACACCCTGTATATAGAAGATTATAGCAACACACTTAAATGAGATGGTGGTGGCTAACCAAGTGGACTTAGAATAAATGACGACCTGTTTCTCGCAGGGATACTAACCCCGCCTTCTGCGCCAAAGGTCCCGGGTTCGATCCCCGGACAAGACAAGTATTTGTGTGCATGAACATGTCTATTTGTTTTGGCCTGGGTGTTTATACTGAATATTATGTATGTATTTACAAAAAAAGGGATATAAGTATTTCTATCCGTTATCTAGTATCCATAACACAGTTCTTCATGAAACTTAACGTGGGCTAGATAATTGGTGTAATTGTATGTTTAAAAAAAAATCCGAGCCATATAGAAATATTGGGCAGCATTCAGAACCAACGTTTCCATCTTGCAAAACGCTAAAAGATTATCGTCAACTGTGCAATTACGAGAAGGTACTCAAATAGTTCAGACATATTGTTCGCAATGGACACTCTATGGAACGACTTGTTGTCCAAGAACAAGTGTAAGGCAAGCGGTCGCGTGGTCGATTGCCAACGCGTTGGACGGACTCCATTAAAGCTGTAACAAAAACCTCCATAGTCTTTGGACTAATGTTGTTGGGAACATTGGTTCCCACAACGCAGAAGACCGCAACAAATGGAGACGCATCGCAAGAGCGGCAGAAAATGCTTCATCAGAGACCACAACCACTCTTTCAAGAGTGAACGACTAGGAGAAATCTACTAGATACTATCTAGTCAGGCGGACTTAGCAAAAGTCCTGCCACAACCAATATTGTGTTTTGGATAAGATTTTTATATGATTGTTTATCAGTAATGAGGTGACAGTATTTTAACATAATGATGTTAAAATACTGTCATTATCACTAATAGTCTGTAGTCCGCATAACCATTACAAAAATGCTGATTTACTCGTTATCCGTTTATAATAGCTATTGTGTTGTGTATTTTTTTTTAATCTAATTTGTGCTTGAAGTATTTTAGGTTAAGTAACCTTAAACTTCAAGCACAAATTAGATTTTAAAAAATACCTAATTTATTTTCTGACTATTAGTATGAAAGCACATTAGGCACTATTCTAAGGAAAAAATCCCAAAATGTATAGCATTTCTGGTAAATTTAAAATAAAGGCGTATAATCAGTAAGTCATAGATAATATTCACCTTTTTACAAAATCATTTATTTATTTTTCATATATTTACAGGACATTGACAGTTTAACTCATTTTTGGCTGTCAATAGTGTCTATGTCACGTCAGTTATCATGACATTATAATTTTTAAAGTGCTCAAGTAATCAAAATGGTGTCCGGTTCATCTATTTACTTGCGTTTTATCAAAAATTAATTTAAGGAGTTAAAAAATAAACTTACTATTAATATTGAAAATTTAAACGGGTATTAAACGGTCAGTCCAGTCCAGTCCAGCCCGTGACCACGGCCGATGTAACTTGGCCGAAACGTCGGGAAAATTAGGTAAGTGAAATACCTTTCACGTTTCTTCGCGTTTAATACCCGTTTCAATTTTCAATATTAATAATGCAACGCGAAAGTTTAAAAGTGTAAACTAACTATTGTTTTTTGATTCTAATAACATATAGTGTACATAGGTAGCAGAATTATATTTTATGATTTTTTACTTTTTGCATTTTTCAATGCTATTTTTAGATGGTCCCATCTCAGAATTCACTTGTGGCCGAGTTATTTTTTTTCAAATATTAGCTTTTTAAATTTTATCATAAGCAGGATTATATTTATACACTTTTGGGTCTAGTATGCCTGGTGTCCTTTGAAACCTGATGGTAGTATTATTTTAGCTGAAAGTAATTTTCACTTTGCGAGAAGCGGCGAATGAAACAAAATACCAATCGATTACACCCATTTTGCACAACAGGCGTAAAAAACATCGAGTTCATAAAGGCCTCCACACATTGACCGAGCACCGTAACAATATACGTCGTAACAATCAAATGTACGCCGCCGTTACAATATACGATGTCACTTAAAGCTCGCAAAGCGAAGCCTATTGTTTCATATCGATGATGGGGTGATTCGCATGAACGGGCGCGAGATTAATTGTCGTCCTCATTGTTAACCCGTCGGAGATTAACCCTTCTGTCTATAACGAATGAAAAATATTATGGCAATGACTGAATTTCTATTGAGGATAAGTTGCACGTACAAAACGATTCTTTTTTAATCATCGATCAATTATTTCCTGTAAATAGAATCCATATTTCATAATTGAGATTATTTTAAAACAAAACCATAATTTAAAAACTATTAAATATTGTAATAATGCAGTTTTTAATGCTTGTGATTTTCAGGAAGTAGGTTATTTTTTAACCGACTTCAAAAAACAAGGGGTTATCAATTCGTCGCGTATAAACATATTTATTTATTTATTTATTGGAAGACAAACTGTTTAACCTAATACATTTAAAAACTTAAATATAAACATAAAGCCATTTACAGGTCTTCACAAATGAGACACAGTAAAAAATGAAAAACTAGCCTGGCCTAACTATTGAATACACACACATAACTTAAAAATATGACTAATATCTAAGTGACACATTGTATTTAGCAGCTATCACCAAAAAATAAGCGGCTTCCAATACGCCTAATCGACGCCTGGCTACTGTTAAAGAGATCAAGATTAACCTGTTTCGAAAGTATATTAAAATTATTACTTATACAAGTTTGAAGTTTGAATATACTATATATATTTTTATGTATGTTCACCGATTACTCAAGAACGCCTGAACCGATCGAAATGATTCAAACGTTATAACATCGGGATTGTTCATAAGTTGGTCCTAATTTTTGAAAATTTGAAATCGGCTCAGTAGTTTTGAGGAAATCTTGAAAAAATCAGTCGATTTTTAGGTCCAGCGGTTTGACCCAAACGGTTTGACTCAAACTAGTTGTTGCGTACACTACTAGTTTGAGTCAAACCAAAGTGCTGAACTTATTCTCACTTTAAAAATTGTGAAATAAAAATATTTTTAACCGACTTCAAAATAGGAGGAGGTTCTCAATTCGGTTGGTATAACTTTTTTTTTTTATATATATGTACACCGATTACGCCGAGATTTCTGAACCGATTTCCATGTTTCTTTTTTTGTTTGATGCAGAATAGTTGCCAATTGGTCCCATAAAAATTTGGTTTCGTTTGACCCAGTACTTTTTATGTTATAAGCATTTTTATATATTTCATTTCATTGTTGACTTGGACGATGTAGTATTTACGAAATTTTTTTTTATAATTTACATGAAACCTTATCTAATCTAGAAAAACCCTGCTGTAGTTTACAAAACAGCCTATTACAGACACTAAAAAGTAAAAAAAAAAACTGCGTTAAAAAAACCGACTTCAAAAACTAAAAAGCAAAAAATAAGCCTTTTGGAGTCGGTGCCAGCCAAGGCAAGAAAAATAAAAGAATAGGAGATTAAAGTAGAATGTCTTGGCTGCCACTGACTAAACACACCGACAAAAGGCTTATTTTTTGCTGTTTAGTTTTTGAAGTCGGTTTTTTATAGTACAAGATCAGCTTTATTGTATTATGAATATAATATATTTGTTACATTTATGAAACAATATTTTTTTTGTTAATGGTAAATTCACCTTGTACCACTAATAAAAATTTAGAAAGAAAGAAAGAATTTATTGGCAATTTAGTAAATAAGTAAATCACGTCAATAATATGAAACTCCTCTCGGCTAAATGAAGACACTGCAATTTACACCGAAAAACAACTCCTTTCCTATTTTCTTGTCAGGTTAACAAGAAATAACTCTAATAAAACATATCGCTTTACCACCAAAACAACCACTATCCAATAAGCGAACAAACTCGCGATAAACATGCCGTGTGCAATTAATTATTACTTATACGGAACACGGGAGCGTTATCGGACGAACAAATAACAGAAGTTTCCGTAATAACCCCTGGTTGTGTCGATACGCCTTGATACAAAACTTATTGTGTAGGTACCTTAAGAAAGTTGCTCTTGAAATATGTGATGGAGAACGATAGATGAATCGCATTAGATTGTGTTAAGTATTGATAAGAATGTGAGGAAAATACGACGTTCCCATATAAGGATTGTTGCATCTCTTTGAAATATTACTTATCCTACGGTACTTTGAAACAAACCAACTTTTATGGGTATCAAACGCGCTTTTTAGGGTTTTTAGGGGTTTTTTTGGTTTTAACGACGTTTCAGCACCTTTTCAGCTGCCGTGGTCACGGGATGACGAAACGTCGAGAAAATAAAAAAACCCCTAAAAAACCTAAAAAATACGTACAATTACAACTTAGTTCGTGAAATATAGCGCGTTTGATAACCGTAAAAGTTGTTTTATTTCAATGAACAGTGAGCGCCAAAACATAAGATGTAGGTTCCTACGGTAGGTACTTTTTCAGAATAATTACTTCGCCATTATTGGTACATTACTAGGTAAATTACTAATTCTAAGTAAACTATTAAACACTTTAAAATGTTCGATCGTGAAGGTTTTCGAATATTTGCAAAGGTTGTTTGTTTGAATTTTTTAAATTAATATCTTAAGAACGTTGTGCGAAGTAAACAAAATAAGCAATTACAATATAAATAAGGTGATCTTTTAAATTGTGCTGTGTAGTGTCCGCTTAGAATAGCACTACCCCCTCTCATCCCGTGGGTGTCGTAAAAGGCGACTAAGGGACTGAGTCTTCCGGAGACGGGCAGCAGCGTCTCCTACAAACTTAGCCATACTGCGCCAACCCGCCTGCCAAGCGTCGCGATTATGGCAACCCCCCCCCCCCCCCCCCCCCCCCCTTATACCCAGCAGTGGGTTATGTTATGTGGCTGAGACTACGATCTTTTAAATACTTTTAGCAGAATTCATATTTTTATTTGTATGAAACAGCTGTCTTTTGCGCGATTTCACGGTTTTTTTTCATAAAAAGATTTTCTTAATGAAAAGTTCTACGAATGATTTTCTTTATGATCAAATAATTAATAGTAAGCATAATAAAGTGCCTCTTAATGTTATGATGGGACTGACATGTAACTTGATGTACAAGAGCTCATATCTATAGTCAGAATTCTAATTCAGTAAAGTGATTTGACAGGTTGTCAATATTACTGTAAAAATAATGCTGCCTTAAAATGTAGCTAGGAGTTTCACCCGAGTTCTTTTCGTAACAACACGTTTTGTAAGACTCCATTTTTAACTCAATCTACCGTACAATTTCTACTGACATTGGCTAAATGCGTAACAATTTAACGCGAAAAAGCCATTAATTAAGGAAAAAAAAATAGCTATAATGATAATATTGAATTTGAATACCTACCTACGTGAATGGAATCAATACTTACTGGACTAGAACTGGATCTGCGCAAATCATTACGAAAAACAGTTTAAAGAAGGGTTATTTTTACAAAGTGACTTTGGCATCTGTCAAACCACTCTACTTAATAAAAAACCGACTATATTAATTATACCGAAAAGTATATAAATACACCTACCACCTAGATTTTCTTCAATCCAATACCAGTAATGGATAGCAAGTGTGGCGAGCAAATAGGCAGTGATTCCCGAACTTCTCCGATGTGATTAATTTCTACCACGATCAACGTGGACACTTGACGGACGGTCGTTCGGGAGTTGTAGGGTTGTCAACCAACACAAAAGTAATTTTAACTTTTAAATTTGCTATTTACAATGCTATTTTTATGTGAAATAATAAACAAGAAAATATACTAAAAAAGCATTGGGCCGGACTCTCAAGGATGCGGGTTCGAATCCCGTCAGGGCGACATGAGACAAGTTGCTTTTTTTCTAGTATATTTTCTTGTTTAATATTTATCACATAAAAATAGCATTGTAAAATGCAAAATTACAAAGTTCTTAATCGATAGTCAAACATTTGTAAAAATGTTTCTAACGAATGCGCGGATGTTCCTATCATAGATGTTGTTATTTTTTTTTTCTTTTTTGATATCTCGTGCTAGAAAAAATCGACGTGTCCTCATAGGTCTCAGTAGCATAATTGGTTACTGCATTGGCCGGATTCCCATGGATGCGGTTTCGAATCCCGTCAGGGCGACAAAAGTAATTATTTGTTATTTTCCATATTCTTGCATTTTCTAAATCAATTGATTATACAAGGAAAAAACAAATTTCCAGATTACTCATTCTCACTATCATGAACCCCGCTTTATCATGGTATATATATATATACAGAATGAAGCTCGAAGTTTTCGAAAAAAAAAATACTTGTCTCGCTCACATTTTAGCGGGGTAAGCGAGACAAGTATTTTTTTTTTTCGAATATAAAAACTGTGCATAAAATTAAATGAAACTTACCCTTTATTGTTTTTAATACTCATGTTGCGGCAAAATTTCCAATCATACCTGTAAAAGAAACAAAAACCATTATAATAACTAAAGACCTATCATATTTATGGATAGGATAAAATACTAAACAAAGATCTATCATATTTATCGATAGGATAAAAGTTTATCCTATCCTTTGTTGATTGTTGTCGTGCTACAACTTTAGTAAAACAAAGGTCAGTTAATTAGTGACCTGAATTATTAAACCAATTTGTGATTATTTATGGAAATAAAACAGGAACCCTTGACTTGTTTTGTGAGCCCAATGGCGTAGAATTCTTTGACATTCACAAACGGCCTAGCTACATTGAATAAATAATATTGAATTTTGAATACACTTCTTTAAAACTAAACATCCAGCGGGGCTATTAGGTACCTATCTTTGCAACAGTAACGCGACAGCAGAAATTGCGCGATAATTGCTTTACGTCACGTATAAATAGTGCGGTCTCTACCGAACAAACGATGAACAACAGTGTTATTGATCCATTCATTTCCATTCATTATGTTCCTGTTATTGCTACCAAATTATTTTTGGCGCTAGCGTCATAGCAACACGCGGCGACTCACTCTCGCACCTAGGTTGGACTGAGTTAGAGTGAGACGCCGCTATACGAACCATCTATCACATACGCGAAAGCGCACATATGCGATTAGCCAGCAATCACATAGGCGATATCTCCGCGATAATTTCTATTTTTTAGCCCGCAGGTTTTTTCATAGCATCGTCAATTCGTCAGCCCTGTCAGTGGTTACAACATGAATAAAGCATAAAGGCTAGGTTGAACGCCCCTGTAACTCGCGCCAGGAACTACATACAAGCAGGTATGATTGATTGAATCCCCCATATTGTGTTTGGATAGCTAATATGTTTGCCGTATAACTGCTTGAACAGTTATTAGGAATCATAGGGATTATTTTTGAGGTGGGTAGATGATTGGGGAGATATTAACTAAGGTAAAGCACCAGTGATGGACAGTGGAAACAATTACTACAAAAAATAATTTGGGTAAAGTATTTATGTCATTAGTAAAACCTTTGCAAAACAGCAACTCCTCTGACTTACGTTCAACATTTGATAAAAAAATTACCTATCATAAAACAAAACAGATTCCTTTCCCCAGGTATGGTTTAATTTTAAATAGCCTTTTCTTATAACAGTCAAATTATGGACGTTTAAGTAAATTATAAATTGTTTTTTTTTTGGGAAAATTTTGTATTTTTTTATCAATCTTCTAAATTACTTATATCGGAAGTGGAACTAAAAATTTTCTATTTTTTTTTGACACAAGAAAGCAGAATAGTGTCACTGGCTATCGCTGATTCACGAAAATGAGCTCTATAAAATAAGCAAACCACATAACAGAATAACGGCCGGTTTCAATAATTTATCCCTAACAAGAGATAGGCCTATCTTAGTTACGTTACTTAGCAACCGCTGTTATTTCGGGTTATTTTGGGCTGAATAACAAAAATATCTAGGCAACAAAGCTCTAGTAAGCCTATCTCTTACTGTAGATAAGTTATTGAAACTGACCGTAAGTTTTAAGTAAGTAAGGATAGCTTAGTAGCACAAATAACAAACGGAAACGACACATTCAATATATATATTATAAATACGAATGAGATTTAAGGTTCAAAGAGGGGGACGGCGCGTACGCAGTCCCCACTACCAAAAATTACGCGTCCGAGTTATCCACATTAGGGATAATCGCAGGGGTCAACCCCACCGCAGTGCAATGGAGGAGCCTCGCCCTGGGGGAACCGCCTTTTTGATCACGGTGTCCCCTACGCCAGGTAAGTATGCTTAGAAAAACTCAGCCGGGGGTTATAAGGAATGCGCTACGAAACTCCATACCGCGTTTCAGAAGATTACACCGCCATCTAGTATTAGCGTTGCGAAGTATGTAGCGCTGGGGCACTGAAGGGTGTGCGGTGTTTTTTTTAACTCTCGTTTTTATATTAGAAACAGACCGTAAATTGAAAATGTTTGTTTGTAAATAACCAAGTGGATGCATTTCTTTATTTTGAAAAAGATCATGAAAATGAAAAGTTTCCATGCTTATTATTATGGTCCAAAGTTTAAATTTAATGAGACACGAGCTTTTCAGAAAATTTATATTTATTCAATAGTCACAGCTTAAATTAATGATCTTCATTGCTAACTATGAAACTTTCCATTTTGGAGTGAAGTAAATTGTAAAAGTATACTATAATTAAAACATTTAAAAAAATAGGTTAGTACACTAGTAAATTTAGTTTTCAATTAAAAGTAAAGTAGAATTCTTGCAAAATAATATTGAAAGAACTTAAATGAATCGTATTCCTAATTACAATAATAAAAAAGAAAGAAAATACGGCGGAGTATAAATAACTCAGAATCGGAACACAATATAAAGATATAAACAATTAAACGAGTACATAGTAAATTAAAAATATTTTATCACAAAAAACAAATACCGAGTTCTAAAAGTACCAAACAATAACGCGCGCAACGGTCTGTACTAACTGAGCCCAAGAACTACTGGACTAGCCCTTCTTTAATAAAAATGATAATGCTAGTCCCGAATTACAAATGATGGTAACTGCAACGTATTAAACTTTCTTTGACCTTATTTTCTTCACCTCTTTGCATCATTTACCCCACGATCTCTGCAAACAATGTTAGTAGGTACGCCGAGTCAGCATGCATTGAAGCAACCCCGCCCTTTTCTCGTCTCGTCTCGGATGTAATTGAAAACCTATTCATTCTGCGTTTACAATGTATCCCCATAACCGGTATGAAGAGGGAAAGTTGGAGAATGGGGTTGGTGTCTTAGGAATAATATAGCAAGGGGTACAACTAATGGATTTAGGTGTAAATCAACTATGAAAATATTGCTTAAATTTTTGGTAGAAAGGTTATTAAAATATTTATTACATTCGAAGGATGTGATCAGCATAGACGTTGTCTAAAAGTAAGTACTCAAAGTTCGCAAAATTTACGTGATGCGAATAAAAAATATTCAATCGCATGATCCTCCAATTATAAATAGTTTCTTTGTATTAGTTTGTTCCGAAAAGGTAATCAGTTTAACATTTGATTTGACCTTATTTTCAAAGATGGATCGAATGTTGTGGTAAGTAATGAGAATGAAGCAATTCCTACATCATCTGTATCAAATTCAAATGCATTTGTCTTGTTTATTGGCGTCTCTGAGAAGCTGCTGCATCGGCATTTTATAGGCATTCCAAACACGTATGGTAGCATGGTTTAACACAATTACTTAATCATTTTATAGCATGGAAGTCTAAACCCCCTTATTTTGGAGGTTTTACTATACTTTTCTATTAGTTAAATCACAACACAAAGTTAATATTATTGCCAATTACTAACACTTTTTTGTAAGTATTGTGTGCTTCTTTACACTTCTCTGGACGTCCTCGTCTAAGTATCCTTACTTCATTGGTCCCTAAACTAACCTAAAAGAGGCATTCTATCTATCGTTAAAGTCCTATGCCCCATCAGAGGAATATTAGAAATGGCTGATGATTATTCATGAATAATCGCGACGTACGTAATAAGCACATAACAATATTCCGACGAATTAACGATTGTTCTCGTTGACGATTAGCATATTAATCAGCCATCCCACGTGGTTTCCCAACAGTTGTCGTGGAGTTATGTTGTATTAATTATGCAAACGTTTTCGACGCGTTTAGGGCGAACAGTACTGTACCCTCGGATGTGAATTGTAGGGCTGTATCAAATTACGAGTGTCAAAAGTGTAAGTATTTTTATAGCTTTCTCAAAAGTCTAGTTTTCGCATCGGACAATCAATAAGAATCATAGAAAATTAAGCTCGCGAAAGCAGAGCAGCTAATAATGCAGCAAACAAAATTGGTATTAACCATTTTCAGATCCAAAATTGCGAAAAGTGCACGCACAATCACTTAGATCCACTTTAAACCTTAAAACATTGCTATAGAAATAGTAAACAATTTTTTTTTGCTTAAATTTTTGTATTTGCCTAAATGATTTTTGTGATACCCCATGTATTCGCCTATCCTGTCTCAGGAATACCTTGAAAAACTATAAAGAAGTTTAAACCATTTTAAAACTAATTTTAAAGATGTCCAACCTTCTAAATACTGGACTATTCAGCTGCCAAAATAAACTAGTTTTCCCTAACCACCACTAAACTTTTATCAACAAACAACAGTGCCAAAGACAAAACTTAAGACGTCCCAAAATTCTAGTTAAAACGAACAAATTATTATCTCACTTTTGTCCACTGAAAATAGTTTCAGAAACCGCTAAGGGTGCTGGTTCCGTAACTATTTAAGTTATTTAGGGATCCCCTGTAAATCTTGATAGCTGTCGCGAAGTTTGGAGCAATGACTCGTAAACACTGTCCGCAAATATATCAGCTTAGGGTTGAGGGTATTAGGTATCGATACAGAAGACAAGTTTGGAGCAATGACTCGTAAACACTGTCCGCAAATATATCAGCTTAGGGTTGAGGGTATTAGGTATCGATACAGAAGAGCAGTTAAAACAGTGTTGCAAAATATTAAAAAAAATAAACCCGTCAGGACTACATGAGACAAGTTGCTTTTTTCTAGTATTTTTTCTTGTTTAAAATTTATTACATCAAAATAGCATTGTAAAATGCAAAATTAAAAAGTTACCTTATCCATTCTTAGAAATCCTGGGGGCCTACTTTCAACTTTTAGAATCCATCATGTTAAACGTTATGTTTCCGTATGGTTTTCAATACTCTTTAAATTCGTAATATGACCCTCAAAAGTAAAATTTTGTTTCTGTCCATTGAGATGTATAAATGGATATGAAATATAAAAAAAAACCTGTTTATCTACACTCGATAGGCAGCTACTGAACATTCGTAAGAAAATTATCGTATCGGTTTTTTTTAATGAACTACAGGGAGACTCTTAGCCTTCATCATACTAGCTACTATATCGTGGTAGCTAGCCAGGCGGACTAACAACAAGTCCTACCACCAACCAAACCGAATACAACATGTACCCCGCTGGGAATCGAACCCGGGACCCCTGGGTCTGATACCGGTGGTTGTACCACTAGACCACAGAGGCGGTTAAATACTTATATTAATATTTGTATAACGTAAGTTTCTAAAGACAACTATCTCAGTTCCATATACTTTTTTAGGCATTGTTCATGCCAACCAACAAATTTTAGTTGTAAAATTTTGACACACTTCACAGTTTGGAGGGACGAAACTTCTGTCGGAAAATAAGTTTGTTTTAAGAGGGTCGTGATTCAAAATACCTTTGGTATGATTGAATCAATACTGCGCTAAGTTATGGCGGTAAGCCACTGCAACAAAAAAAAAACTGAAAGTTGCATTTCAAGCCGTAAATACGAATGCTGCCCTGCCAAAAAATATAAACCCGCACGTACCTATTTATAAATGTTTTAAATATATATTTTTTTTTTATACTGGATGCCTATCTCTGTAAAAATGTATCTCTTTTTATATGATTGAATTTTTTCGAACTTCAGATATTTCGAAAAATTCAATCATATAAAAAGGCACTTATTTTTTACAGATCTAGGCATATACTCGTAACTAAGCATAGGCATAAAATCATCTGAGTGAGTAAAGTCGAAACAAAGTATTAATATTCCATTTAACGTATCGATAACAGTGTTGTATCTAAATCGGCTCTTTCTTGACTCTAGTCTATTTCTATGGCCTTTTAATTTAGTTGGTATCATTATTGTCCGGCGCAGTGAGTATTGGGAAAATGCTCATAAATACGATTTCCATCCAGTACACACTTTCCAATGATGAACATTTGTGTTTAAGAGTACAAGAAAACTGAATACAAAAGTAAACCATCTCAATTCCCATTTGTATTCTGCATGTGCTCCTTGATTTCTAATTTAACTTTTGAAAATGATTTTCAGCAAGTCTGTTACACAACAAAGTCTCAAACCCGAGAAAGCCGTGTAGGAAGTTCGAGACTTGTCTCTAATTAATTAAAGCGACAAGAGACTGACACGAGTCGAGACTCGAAATGAAGCATTATTCTTGTAATGTACCTTTGTTTTGGAGTTTTAGAAGTAATGAGTTTATTAAAAGTTTCATGGTTACAGATGTCGTTGTGATTTTGGATATTATATTTTGCGTACTGCTTCTTCATTTTGAAAGCTATATAGTAAAACATTAAATAAAACATTTGGTTCAACTATTTAAAGTATGTTTACATTAAAATAATATATTTTTAATAGTACGTTTACTTTTGGGATTATCCGACGCCGATCAATCAATCAATCAATCAATCATTTATTTGCATGAAAACATCAATATCTCTTAAATATAATTGGATGTAGTCAGCCTGCGTGCAAGCGTGCAAAATCTTATTTTTATATTTAACATGTAAAAATTATTGAATTACAATTACTACAAACAAAATAAGATAAAGATACTTAATGTCAAATTTCACAGTTCCGATGTTTTGTCACCTTTCCTCTTCACGATGAAAATTTAGCATTTAGCTTATTCTTATATTCCATTAAAGATTTTATTCCATTACATTTTGAAATGTAACTTTTCAGCAATTAGAAAGTCTCCAAGAAAATTCTCAGATTTTGATTATTTCTTACTCTCATCCAGTAACACAGTTTTAGATTTCTTTACGCTAAATTAAATCAACCCAGTGAACTAATTTTCAGTGGTATTTTCAGAATTAGAAATTTTCAATTTACAATTTCGTTAAGATTATATCACATCAGAATCGGTCTTATAATGAACCGAGTCGACATCTGCTCCAAAATCTGCTGACCAGCTCACAGACACCATATTGCGTGACACGAAACCATTACAACATATCAATTGCGAAACCACGAAGGTGCAGGGGGTAGCGATATTGAGCCATAACTCAGCAGGCCACTTGCGGACGCCATTTTCAATATTTACGAGTTTGAGGTTGGCGCGAAAATTATCAAAATGGCGCTTGACACTTTAAATGGGCGGCCATATTTGGTTTAAAAAGGAAAATGTTAAAATAATACCATTTTTTACAATCAAAATGAAAAGTACATCTTATGTTTCTTCGCGCACTCATAATGGAAATAAAACAACTTTTGCGGACTTTTTAGTGCACTTTATTTACTCGAAATATCTTTTCAGTTGCCGTGACCATGGCAACTGGAAAGGTGCCGAAACGTTGGGAAACCAAAAAACCATTAAAAAAAAACCTGCCAAGTGCGAGTCGGACTCGCGCAGCGAGGGTTCCGTAAAATATTCTTTATTATATGATGTATAATTTACGGTTTTCGCAATTTTTCCTTTATCTATACGATAAGACGTTACTTCGTACCAAATTTCAAGATTCTAAGTTCACGGGAAGTACCCTGTAGGTTTTGATTCCCGTGCGAGTTTCGAAAATTTGCGGATATTTGCGGCATAAGCGGCTGTTTCTTTTGATTGCTTTGGCTTAGAAGTTTGATTTTTTCACAGCTCCAAGGGACAGGTAGACCTGAGTATTAGATATAAATTTCGGTTTGATACCTCCACGCGTTCCTGAGAAAAACGGTCTTGACAGACGGACGGACGGACGGACGGACAACGAAGTGATCCTATATGGGTTCCGTTTTTTCCTTTTGAGGTACAGAACCCTAAAAAGCGAAAATATACAGTACCAAACAGATATTTCGGGATGCTGAATGGTTCAAACGTTCGTTTCTAATCATGCACCTTGATTTTATCTATTTACCACCTCTTATATTATTGACAAGGCTTTTTTCACTCGTCCCACGTGTTGCCAGTGTCATAAAAAGTATACTGCTGAGGCACTCACAAATTACTTCATATGGCAACAATTCGTATTCGACCGGCGGCGTATTTCCAACATCCACTGTTTAAATATTAACCGTACCGTATTGTATGACTGGATAAGTTTCGAGTGGGCTCCATACCGTGGGGTGGGGCCGGGAGCTCAGGACTTTGGTAATATTCAGCTCTCGAGAGCCTGCGGGGAAATTTATAGACTAAACTTATGAAACCTTATATTTTGTAACGGTAGCCGTATTTTACTTACTTAACAATACAGCTTTAGCTAACTGAACGTAGACGATTAAAGAAAAATTCGTGTTTTTTTCCATTGAAAGTGTCTTTGAAAATACCTGTATACTAAAATACTTACAACAAATTAGTATTCGTTTTATTTTTTTATGTTGCAGTGGGTACCACCTAGTATTGTGTTGAATGTTTAGTATTTTTAATTATATTCAAGACAATAAATTGATATCTGAAACACCTCTTTATTCTTAGTATTGAAATACATATCGACTCTTTCGAAAATCGAAAATCTGTAAGCACTTGATTACGGTGCTATTTCTGTCACTTGTTGTTTAAAATTTTAATAAAAAAAATGTTTTCCGTTTGCTATTTTTTTATTATTTTCATCATCAACTTAACTTATAAATTACTTAACTTATAATTAACTTACAAATATAGCCAATCCCAACACCCCATACATCAACAGCCATGAAGGATAACGTCTCATTTCGACGCAATATGATTTATGCACACAAATAAGGGCAATCACCCACGGTGCGACTCATGCATAACGCCTAGTATGTAAGTTAACCGCAGATTTTACGTGTAAAATGAAGATATTAACGATTGCTCGCAACTTCTTCTGCGTAAATTAACCGTCGTAGAATCAATAAAAAGTAGAAGATATTTCAATGGTCAGAGTTGAAGTTCCAGAGATAAGCATATTCATTTGATCTATTCTGAGTGTCTAAAAAGAGCATTAAGCAATATTGGTAAGTGAAGACATTCTACTTTGAGCTCATATTCTTTTGTTTTTCTTGCCTTGGCTGGCACCGACTCCAAAACGCTTATTTTTTGCTTTTTAGTTTTTGAAGTCGGTTTTTTAACGCAGTTTTTTTTACCTTTTAGTGTCTGTAATAGGTTGTTTTGTAAACTATAGCAGGGTTTTTCGTTTTATGTACATTATAAACAAAATTGTCGTAAAAATTACATCGTCCAAGTTAACAATGACATAAAATATTTGAAAATGTAAAATAACATAAAAAGTATTGAGTCAAACTAAACTAAACCAAATTTTTATGGGCCCAATTGGCAACTATTCTGCATCGAACAAAAAAGAATTACGGAAATCGGTTCAGAAGTCTCGGCGTAAGCCGTGTACATTCATAAATATATATATATATATATATATATATATATATATATATATATATATATATATATATATATATACCAACCGAATTGAGAACCTCCTCCTTAAGTCGGTTAAAAAGGGCGTTAAAGTAATATTGCTAAGTGAATTCCCTGACAACTTATTTATTTCTTAATTTAAATTTGCTTTAAGTAGTTTTTCTTGCCTTCAAAAAATTTAATTAAAAACTACTCTGACACTGAGACAGTTCTAAGCCCCATAGAAAATAAAGAATTAAACGGATTGTTAGGGAATCCACTTAGCAATACGGCGTTAGCGCCCTTTTTAGACCTTCTGGACTATCTGTAAGGTGTCAAAACGTCAAAAAAAATGCATTATTTAAAAAGAAGTGCCAATTACAACGCGTTATAACACAAACAAATATTTTATTTCACCTGTCTAATACTTCCTACTTGTAACCTACCTACTTCCTAATTTAATTACATAATTATGTTCCACTATTTGTTTTTATACTTCAGTTTTTAATCGCCTGAACTTAACTATATACACATCAAATGTGTCTAGGGATCAAGTACAAGATTTGAAAATTATTTTATTGTTTATGAATTATTTGTTGAATCTATTTCAAGTGAAATGGAAAATTAAAAGGTGAGAATCTTTTTTAAATTAATAACAGGGAGTCCATTTTGTTAATGCGTTTTTCTACGGGTGAAAGCTAAAAACCAGTGTTTTGTTCCTTCAGGGCAAAAAATATACGCTGAGCTTTTGCCTCTTTGCATCGCTATGACAAACATGCACAGATATACTTATGAAATTAAACAATAGTTTGATTTCATGGGTAGGTCTCTGTACGAATTTATGTGCTCGCTTATTTTTGCTAGTCCGTAAGTAGTTTGTTTATTTTTATTTTCTTTTGTTTTGTTTATGTTTGTGATGCAAATAAATGATTTTATCTATCTATCTATCTATCTAAAAATATTTGCAAAAAAGAATCCAAAATAGTTAAAATTATAATCTTCTATGGCGGCGATACTCTAAGCCTTACATAATCGCAAGACACTTATGATGTCTGTAGTTTTACGTTCTATTTTCATTATTACAATAAATAGTCTTTGTTCAACACTATTTTAATAAGCCTCCAAAAACAAATATCTCAATACAATAAGAAGCTCAAGGGTTGTTTGGACTTCAAATAAAGTTGGACCCCAGTTCATGATTTGGACAAGTCAGGTAACGAAGTTCATAAATAATGTATTAGCTGCGGAACCCTCTGTTTTAGTTCTTACACGTGTTTCTGTTGCGTAAAACGGCAAATTACTGTGACATAGACGAAGATTGAGATCTGTGTGAATTTATTACGGTATCATCGGGGAACTTCTCGGTAGACCAGTAGAGTTTTTTGGAAACGTTTTCTTGGAAAGTACTAAGGTTAAAGAATAATTTAGTAGTCAAATGAAATACACATTAATGTTCTATTAGTTTTAATATAAAAGTTTTTTACATGTCTATTACTTTTTTTTAAATAAAGACCCTTAAAATATCTCGACTGGTCAACCGCGAAGTTCCCTGACTGTACCTACTATATGGAGTGGAATGAAGAAAAATAGATTTTTACGTTGGATGGATGGATTTTTTGATTTGATGAGACTGATATAAAACACAGTGCTGAAGACAACTTCCTTCAGCACTGTTTGATATATCAATCTCATCCATTTTATGATTTTTAAATTTTTAAATTTTTCAATGCTATTTTTATACTTATGATAAATTTTAAATAGAAAAATATTGGAAAACATTAACTCGGCCACAAGTGAATTCTCAGATGGGAAGCGAACCCAAGGCCTTTGGAAATCCGGTCCAATGCTCTAACCGCTGAGCTACCGAGACTTCTTGGTTTCCCATATGAGAATTCACTTATGGCCGAGTTAATCTCATCCATTTTGTTTACTATTTTTAATAAATGAATCCAATAAAGTTTGACTTTGTAAACATGACACGTAATTAAGTTTTACGAATAATCATTGTCAATTTTCACAAATTCATTAACCTCATCATTAACCGATTTTTTAAATTTTTTATTCCTAAGTGGCAATAGGCCACCTATGCCGTGACCACATATTTTATACCTACCTATTAATTGAGCTTATTATTTTTATTGTGGGCACTGGTCAGCTAGTAGACATACCTGGAGGTCTACTCTCTAAGCAAGAAACCCGTAGTTTCGGCCTAAGTTACGGACGTTTCCTACTCCGTATCACCTACGGACAGCTCATTAGTTCGGAGACCCGAACTAAGAATGAATGAGAATACGTTTTGACATTGTCCCTACTCCCAATGTGTTTGTGCCGTTTGTCCAAGTACATCCAAATCAATAGAGAGTAGACTCCATCCCTAGTTCCGAGAAACTTACGGACGGTTTCTTAGTTGACGGGCTTAGAGACTAGGCCTCCTGTATTATATTATTATGTTATCACGCCACGGATACGTAGGGACTACGGACATCACTAGGTAAAAAAAAAACGTTGTGATCCGTATAAAATGTTATAGCTATTTTAGCACACTTAATACCAAGTTAAAATACCAATACCCCAATAAGAAATGCGTTAGCGAAACAATTGAAAGGCGATTCTTTCCTGCGAGTTCGCTCCTAATTCAATTTAGCAGTAGTCGCTAGGGGCGAGCGATAATGCAATTTGATCGAGCTACTTACTGGCCCTTTACCTTTCATTACGAAAAATTCCCGATAGAAATCTCTTCCAACTGCTTTAGTGTTGTCGAAATATTTGATGAAGTATCGATAAAATTGAGATGAATGAAAATGAAAGTAACTTTATTCGACAGATGATTTGACATATTTCTCATGTCACTACTTGACAGTAGTGACAAAATCATCTGTCATGTATGCTCAGAACTTATACTTTTTGATTTTAAACAAGCCCTAAATGAAGTAGTTTTTTTTTTAAAGACGACGGGAGACTCTTAGACTTCATCATACCTGATGTTAAGTATTGATAAGGCTGAAATTGGAAGCGAGCCTCTCCCGGAATCCTAAATCACTGAGGAACTGGATACATTATCTCTAACTGCCGGAACACAAGAATGCTGAAAACATTGTTATTAGTGCGTCAGACTTAGATAAGATGGTGGTAGCTACCCAGACGGACTTAGAAAAAGTCCTACCACCAACCAGAACGAATACAATTTGTACCCCCGCTGGGAATCGAACCCGGGACCCCTGGGTCTGATACCGGTGGTTGTACCATTAGACCACAAAGGCGGTTGAATATATTACTTGTCAAACATTAGCTTTAGCTGCTAAGGGGGCTTGATGATGAGATAGTTATTCGCTGACCACCAGATCTATGCATTGTGTAAAATAGCTGTCTCTGTTATTGAAGTGTTGACAGACAAAGGCAAATACACCGCACCGACCCAGGGTCCAGTGAAAGTACGTTCTGTCAACAAGCGCCTTAGCTAAAGGCGTTTAACCCTACTTTACATGCCGCAAATATCCGCTTTGTTAATTTAGTTTTAAACAGGTTAACAAAAATGTCTGCTTGGTAAAATTTCATTACATTCTCCCTATGTTATATTGGAAAATAAGCGATTGATGAAAAGTGGAATTAGGCTAAATAAAAAAATAAAAATTTCTTTTGAATTATTTATTTAAATCAGTAAGCTTTTTATTTTGCTTAATTCCTAAAAAACATACAACTCTTTACGAATCCTATAAAGAAAATAGCAATAATGCGATGTTCGATAAAAACCGTATCAACACTATTGCTCTGGTGAAACAAAGGGTGAATTTTGAAAAGTTATTTAATCCTATTGGAAAATTTCAACTCAACTCAGGTGTGGGAGCTGTTTAGGCCGCTTGCTGACAATGAAAACTTTCCACTTTGTGACACTTTCAAAGGACGAAAATGATAAATGAGTGCTCCTTAAGTACTTTGTGACAAATCGATTCATTTTGTACCGCTTTCCTTCAATGTCTCAATTTAGTAGAAACATTATTGAAGTATTTGACGACCTGTTTGGCGCAGGGGTAACCCCGCCTTCTGCGCCAGAGGTCCCGGGTCGATCCCCGGACAAGACAAATATTTGTGTGCATGAACATATCTATTTGTATCTGGGTGTTTAATATGTATATTAAGAATTTATTACAGAAAAAAGTATATAAGTATGTTTATCCGTTATGTAGCATCCATAACACAAGTTCCTTATGAAACTTAACGTGGGCTAGAAAATTGGTGTCATTGTAAGCAAATATTAATTTTATTTTATTTATTGAAAAAAATTGTATTAAGTTTAATGTTTATCTTCAGACTTTAACGTAGGTTTTTCACAACTACCTAGATTCTTTAGCACCGGTAACCGAAAAATCATTGACAACATCTACGATAAAAAAAAATGAAAAGACAACATTTTGCAAGCTAGGTTACGTTGAATATCAAATGTAGTTTACAAAGAACGAGTTGTAAACAACGGACAATAAAATAAAGAGGTGATACGATACTTAGGTGGACTTTCACTAACTGAAATTAAATACATTTTAAGACATTTCACGCTAAACAATGATATTTTATACTAAATTTGTTACCTTCATAGACTAATTGGCGTCGAAATTTGTGACCAAAACAACTGTCATGTTTTACTGACAACTAGGACAAAACACATGAAAAAGCACGGAATTGAAAGAGATAGCAATTTGATTCGGACTCCATATAGGGTCTTCCCGATTTTCACAATGCGGGGCTCGTATGACATATGTATCTGCTTCAAGTATCATATCATACTATCATATCATTATCATATCATTGGCGCTAAATATATTTATAACATCGCTCTGTCACTTTTTATTTAAAAAAAATACTGAAATGAAATGTCATTTTAAAGATGTTTAGCAGTGAATGTGTTTACTGACAGTAAGTTGGTGATAGTCGCCTTAAGGGCGACTGTCTGGTCATCTTGGAGACAGGTCGAAGGCAGAAGCTTGGTAATCGACCGTTCCGTCAGGTCGTCGATCGTCATCTGTCCGTCCTGTCGTCTGTCATTCGTAATATGTAGGTCTGTCACTCGTCAGTCAGTCAGTCAGTCAAGAAGGCTGGACGCCACGAAAGGCGAATATCGTACTCCTACTATCGTTTTCGAATAAAGTCAAAGTCAAAGTCAATATCACTTCTTCAGTCTAGGCTGTTACAAACACTTATGAACGTCAATGAAGCTACGCCATCGGTTCACAAACCCTACGGCGGGAGACCTTGTAACGAGAAGAACCGGCAAGAAACTCGTCAAGGGCTGTTATTTCTCCCTGTTTTATTTCATACAGAGTCGTCAAATTGAAAAGTGACCTTAACATATCAGTAAGGTCAATTAGGTCAATAGGTACAAACAAATAATTATTATAGATACCAACTAATTTTTTTATTCATAAAATAGTACAGTACCTAATGTTTAATGACCTAACCACATTAACAGGAAAACTCACTCACTAACCCTCCTGCCCTAACTGCGACTGGCTGCGAGCGGCTGCGACCACAGCCCACCACTCACAATCACGCGCCATTGTTACTCTGCACCGATGTTACTAACTCTGTTATATCTAAAATGGGAATAATTAAAACTTTCTTCCTTACATAATAATGATATCAAGTTCTAATTCTAGATTTTAGCTTAGCTTGTTGATATATTGTGTCCTGTGGTGACGGCCTAAGAATACAAGTGTCACCACTCCCTTACATGCCTGGGATGTCGTAAGAGTCGACTAAGAGGCTCGACGCATTGAACACCTGTGCGAAAGAAGGAACACTTGAAACAAACCCTCTACCAACCCGTCTGGCGAGCGTGGTAGCAGTAGGCTAATAGCCTCCTATGAACGCCACAATAGGCGTGAGCTACGAGAGGCTTATGTCCAGTAGTGGACGTTCACAGGCTGATGACGACGACGTTGATATATTACACTGTTTCCGATGTTATTAAGCTGACCTCAATTAACTATTGTACGCTTCCACGAAAAGCCTCCAGCCCTATCTGAGAGGGACTGCAACACAGCCCATCACTCGCAATCACGCGCCTTTCGTACACTGTGCCGATTTTGTTAACTCTTTGTTATCTTAAATAAATAATTACATGCCACTCGTCACTTAATCTACGTGAAGTAGGTAAGTATAAAAAAACAACTAAAGTTTTGAATTATGGGGAAAATCTTTAGAAAAGAGCAATTTTAAATAATCAATAACCTATAGACAGTCTCTTGGATACTTATAGAAATACCTACTTGTGCGTTATTCTTTTTTCCGTTAACTAATTGGTCACCCCAGCTGCCTTCCGGTTCCGGTTTTCACCAGACCACGTTTCCGACACGCGCATTCGTTGATTGCAGACGATGCGTCAACAACATTTGTAAGCTCATTGTCATTAGAATACAATAGAATAGAAAAGCGTTTAATAATTATTGGTCATTGGTTTAATTATTTTGTGGTTCTATTGTTGTGCTCATTCACCAAAGTAATTGATGTTACTACAAAACGTAATCTAAAGTTAAACTAAAATTAGCTGGATATTAATTTACCATTTTTTGTAATAAACATATAAACATACTACACTACCTTATACTAACTATAATAAGAAAACGCCGTCCAACTCGCAGCCGCGTGGAATAGTACCGAGAACACTGGCGCTGTTGCCCCGCTGAATACATAGACTCAGCAGCTGGCCAAGATAGGCATCAGCTCTCGGGTCTCCTGAGGCGTGGACCAGTCTTGTGGCGATATCTTTCTTAAACTAAAAACTTTTATAAAAAAATCAAAAAGTAAAAAAAACATTTTGTCAAGCCGTTTAACCGAAAAAACGACAGTTTTTTCAATATTTCCTCAAAACTACAGAAGCGATCTCAAAATTTTAAAAAATGGGACCAACTTGGGAACGAACCTGGGCCCGTATTCACTATGACCACTTACCGATTCCTCGCTCAAACTACGCCAATGTCGTATTTGGAAAATGACTTTAAAATTTGTAAGTGTTAAAGAGAAAACGAATTTTGAAAATGTCGAAACCATGGTTTCGACATTAATTTTCAACATTTTCCTTGTTTAATAATTATACAATTTGTGACTGTCATATACTTGTACAATAACTCTATAATTTGTGAGTATCACGGAGAAAATGAATTTCGAATATGTCAAAACCAAGTAAGACATTGGCGTGGTTTGAGCAAGAAATCGCTAAGTGGTCATAGTGAATAAGGGCCCTGATGTTATAACATTTGAATCATTACGATCGGTTCAGGCGTTCTCGAGTAATCGGTGAACATACATAAAAAAAATATAAATACGCGACGAATTGATAAACTCCTTCTTTTTTGAAGTCGGTTTAAAATTTGAGTAAAGACATAGCTGGATAATAAAAACGGTAATGCCACTGTTTTTGGATACTTAATGGTAGTATTTTACATTATCCTTATTTTCCGTTGACTAATTGGCCACCCTAGCTGACTTCCGGCCGGTTTTCCACCGGACCACGTTTCCGACGAGCACTCGCTGATTGCAGACGATGCGTCAGCAACATTTGTATGCTCATTGTCATTACGCTCGTTAGTTTAATTATTTTGTGGTTCTTTTGTTTTGTTCACTATAACTAAGAGTAGAATATAGTTATATACCCATTTGTAGTGTAACGAATACGAAATTTCTTATTTTGTCATTTTATATTTATGTTTTATTACAAATCTCGAAAGCGTTGAAGTAGGGTCTAACTGATTTTCGCTCGTTTACTCTCGCATTAGAAGATTTTAGTAGAATCGAACTAACAGAAAAGTTTAATGGCAATGCTCTTGGATTTTCCAACTCTTTTCACCTCCTATTCTGGTTTTATTTGAACTTACGCTACGTGTCAATATGGCTGGCTAAATTATAAAATTAAATTAAATTCTTTATTTTCTATAAAAGCCTTAAAAACAAGTTATGTCCGTTATAAGTATTTAACACGTTTTTTTCCACGGAACAAAGAAGCAAAAAACCATCAGTTGCTAAAAAATATGATTAATTTTAGCGGGAAAATGAAAAAACAATCAATTTCATTGAGAACTTTTATAATTTAGTATTACTAACGATTGCAAAAACAGATAAAAAAAATATAGTTTTTGATAAAAATAATCAAATTGTGTGTTTTAGTCAATTTTATCAAGACGACCTCTTATTACCAAACATTATTCCGTTTGTCAGTTTCCTAGTGATCACTCGTATAGTTTAAAAGTTTTGTTCGCAGTAGCAAACAAGAACTTACAAAAAAAGATAAAAGAAATTTAGTTTTTTTATATCTCTTTCGTTCGATAAAGTCAAGCAAAGTTTCACTGATTTTCATTTGTGCACATTATCGAGACTTACAATGACACAGATGAAACATTTGAAATTGTATCGGTGAAGTAACGCCCAAGTACAAAGTTGTTATAATTTTTAATAGAAAAATGTTAGAAAAATTAGACTCGGCCACAAGATTTTGTCAGACAGGACGACGATAACTTGTGGCTGAGTGGATTTTCCTAATATTTTTCCATAAAAAAATTATCACAAGTACAAAAGTAGCATTAAAATGCAATAAAAACTTAAAAACTTAAATGGTTTTCATGGATTTTCTACTGTCAAGAGCACGGTCTTTATCATGTAAAGCTTAATTTAGAAACATGATACAAAGCTAGGTCATTCATTTTCATTAGCACAGTTAGCTCCATCTTAGTTACAGTTTTAGTTTATTTATCCAAAGTTCAGTGAAATACTTTTCCAAAGTAAATACGGTAGGTAGAGTACTAAAAGACTATATTTTATTGTCTTTGATTTTATTTTGCAAGTTTTGGCACAAATAAATGGTATATGTCTCAACCTACCTTACAGGAAAATATACCCGTAAGTATTTACATGTATGTTTTCCTGTAAGGTACCTCCCCAAACCAATACTCACTCGAATATGGCTATTTTCCATAGCACGACGGCAGGGACCGAACCAATTTAAACAAAATATTGCAACGACACAAAAACATCGTGATTTTTTTGCGGTGGCAACACAAATAGGTTTCGTTTACATCCGATAAAAATCCGTAACACTTTTAATAAAACCGTTTACGACTCATACGGCGGCAGCGGGCGCGTCTAGACCGCGTTATTTATGCGTAGGCCCCAACAGCATCAGGCGAGCGGGCGGGCCGGTCATTCCCAGTTGCCACCACCAGTTTCACCTCCACTGGAGGAGACTGAGTTTTTTTTTAAACTTCCCATTCGACACCAGTGGTGGCAAAGTGGCGAAGACTGGGACATTGGTTGATAGATGCTAAAAGGAGTCCTAAATATTTTCTTAATTATTTTATACTTACATAAATATTTTTTACCAATATTTATTGAATTGGTACCTACTCATAAGAGTTATTTTATGACCAAGCATGTACATATTGTAAGTATGTATCAATGTTTTGATAATTATGAACTTATAAGAATAGTCATCATTATATATGCACATAAATACAAACAATTACCTAAACAGAAATATAAATTTTATTAATGAAATCAGTAAGGGGCGATTGGGATTTTTTTCAAAGCAAAATTCTAATGCCCACCACTGGTGACGAATGGGATTTTTTATAAAAAAAAACCCAGTCTCCCCAGTAGTGGCGAATCTGGTGGTGGCGACTGGGGCCCACCCCGGGCGGGCTAGCTCAAAGCTAACTACCGAGCATAGCTATGCAAGCGGAATTTTCGGCGACTCCAGCGAAGCTAACCCGTTTTTTCCTAGGTCAATCGCCTCTGTCTAGTGTCAAGACCACTAGCATCCATCAGTTCCAGGGGTCCCTTGTATTCGGTTTTGGTAGGTGGATAGACTTGTTGTAAGTCCGCCAGGCTAGGTAGCTCAACCTTATTTAAATCTGACGCCATGAGTGAGTACTCCGGGAGAGCCGTGCTCCACCAGGATTATATCTTACTTAACATCAGGTATGATGAAGGCTTACCCCCCGTGACCAATGGCGGCCTGGAGGACAAGTACTAGGAGTTTTAGTTGGTAGTACCCGCCCAGGTGAGTCCAACATTTCGAATCGCCCCTGCACCTGGGTGCGAGGGATGCGTAAAAGCATTACTCCTAGTATAAAAAAAGGTAAGTATGATGAAGGCTAAGCATCTCACCATTGTTCAATAAAAAATATGTAGGTCAAGTCGTAAAACTGCCTTAAAACATGTTCATCTCACATCCTTGGGAATCCGGCCCAATGCACTGACCAATTATGCTACAGAGACCTACGAGAACACGTTGAAATTCTCTAGTATATTCACCTTTTTCTACGGTGTTGGACACCGTCGTTTCATCAATGAGAGAAAATATATCGACGGGTCCCGTCAGGGCGACATGAGACTGGTTACTTTTTTCTAGTATATTAACTTGATTAAAAATTATCACATAAAAATAGCATTGTAAAATGCCAAATTAAAAAGTTATAAGTAGATGGCAGTTTCATCTTAATCGATAGTCAAACATCTGTAAAGATGTTTCTTTCGAATGCGAGGATATATTTTCTCTCATTGATGAAACGACGGTGGCCAACACCGTAGAAAAAGGTGAATATACTAGAGAATTTCAACGTGTTCTCGTAGGTCTCTGTAGCATAATTGGTCAGTGCATTGGGCCGGATTCCCAAGGATGCGGGTTCGTGTCCCGTCAGGGCGACATGAGACTGGTTGCTTTTTTCTAGTATATTTACTTGATTAAAAATTATCACATAAAAATAGCATTGTAAAATGCAAAATTAAAAAGTTATAAATGTTCATCTCACATAATATTTTAAACTTTTATGACTTTATCATTATTAATAACTATTAGTACGATAAACGGGATTCGGGACGGGATCACGTAGTAACTCACTCACGGAGTTACTCCGTGATAATGGTGCATGCAACTGTCTGTGCCGAAATATCGAGGACTCGACGTCAAATACACACATAGTAAAAATCCCTTTTATGGTACATCTCACTCAAGTCACTAGCATAGTAGTTTGCGATGTGAAACCGATACTTGAAAAGAGGGATACCAACACGCCCGCTGCTGGTGTGGCCTCGTTTATTCATTGCACATGTGCGAAAGGATGTGTAGGACGAATATTGCTCGTGTTTTAGGACAAACTGCACTGTAACTGCCACTACGAGATTTCGTATGCATTAATCTGCAGCGAGAGAGCGAGTGTGGGTAGTTGGATTGGTAACGATTCAAATTCAGTCTTTTGTTTATCGTATATAAATTTGTTATAAATTAATACGTGCAGGAAAGTTTTGAAGCCATTGTAGAGGACAGTTTATGTGAAATTAAGTTCTTTTCAAGAAGAAGTAAAAGAAATTACTACAAACAGAGAATATATTAAGACGGACACACGAATAGGTCGGCGCCTTTTTATACTTAGGATTCACTTTTTATGACTAGGCAGTAACTTTTTGATTAATTTAAATCGGGTATAGGATTTGTATGAAATTACTTCTCGTCGTCTCAACCACATAATACCCACGCTGGGTATAGGCCGCCCCCAAAAGGGGGGTTTGCGATAATCGCCACGCTTGGCAGGAGGGTTGGCGATCGCAGTATGGCCAAGTTTGTAGGAGACTCTGCTGATCGTCTCCTGAAAGCTGAGTCCCTTGGTCGCCTTTTACGACACCCACGGGATGAAAATTACTTCTAATTCGATCTAAATGAGATTTTGTGAAACAGAGGTACACATCGCAAACAACCCGTTGCTTAATACGAATGCCTCCTAGATGTAAATTAGAATAAGTTTATTATTAAATTATAAAAAAACATCCTCCCCATTACTGACAATTCCAATGTTATCATCTTGAGAAAACTTTGGTTGAAAAAAGTTTGAATTAAGTTGCCTTATCATTTCCACCACATAATTTAATTTAGAATTAAAAAACAATTAAAACCAAGTAGGGTAGGATCTACCGTTTTTTTCCGCTACATTTAGAATGGTCAAGGGGGGACGTTTTCCTCTTTGCAAATTACTGCATTTAGCACTCTACATTGCAGACAATTTTGATAGATTTCCGAAACGAGATAAACTTTACCGAGGGAAAAAACTACGTTGTTACAAACGTGGTTGGTGGTAGGACTTGTTGTAAGTTCGTCTGGCTAGCTACCACCATCTTATCTAAGTCTGACGATATAAGAACGATGTTTTCAGTATTGTTATGTTCAGGCAGTTAGAGATAAGATAGCAAGTTCCTCAATGATTGAGGATTGCGGGAGAGGCTCGCTTCCGTCTTCAGGCTTATCAATACTTAACATCAGGTATAATGAAGGCTAATAGTCTCCCTACCGTCGTTCATAATAAAAAGAAGTAGTCTTCAACTTGTTGTCACAAGACGATATAGACACGAGATATTCATTTATGTCTGATTTTTACAAAAAAAAAATTGTTGATATATTTTTATACGGTTACCGCATTTTTAATAATTGTTAGTTCTCATCTCATAATGTGATACGTGTACTGTGCCTAGCACGAATAATTTTCGAGTAAGTATCGAGGAAGTAAAGTTAAACAAAATGTATGACATATTGATTGAAATGATTTTCCTCCCAGAGAAACTTGATTTAAGTTAGGAATGCGACATCCCTATAGGTAGATATAAAAAAAAACAAAAATTACAGGAAACAATCTATTTGATTACTACACCTCTACATAGCAGCGAAGCACGGCCTACGACGACGGCACGTGAGGGGGACCACAACCGAGAACCGAACCACTTATCTCCGTGCTCAGTCCATTAAATACGGCTGCGTATAATTAAATCCCTCGTAGGCCTGCGATTTTCCTGCGAAGGAATATGATAGAGGGAGAACGTATATTGAACAACCTATTTTGTGTTAAGTGTATAGCCACAGACCTATATCGAGAAAGACGAAAAGAGCGCTTCAAACTGTATGAGAACCTAGCGTGTCGAATTTTTCGTACCTACGATGACGTCACGAGCGAGATTTAGTGACGTGGAAATGTTATGGACGAGCTCTTGCAAGAAAGCACTGCATAATGAACCATTTTTGTTTCTGAGTAACGCGTGTTTTCATGGCAATGGTCTCAAGCGGCACCTTGACTGACACCGACTCCAAAAGATTTATTTTTTGCGTTTTAGTTTTTTGAAGTCGGTGTTCATTTTTTTATACCAAAATGTACATACTTTTACGATATAGCGTCAGCTGACATTAAGGTTTAGTAATCAACCAAATTCAAACCGTGGCCCCCACCAGATTGTCATTTATAAAGAGAAGAGAGGGTTATTATACCTTTCAAATAAATGGTCCCTGTCATCATATCCAGCCAGATCTAGTAGATACAAAATAACGTGTACCAGTACGCGCTGAGCTTTAAAAATAATATTTCAAGACAATAAAAAAGCTGAGATCCAGTGGGAGAGAGCAGATGCGCGCCTCTTGAATAATTACCGGGACGCCTTAGGCGACGCAACGGTAAGGACGTGTTCACAGTACTGATTGCATTTAGAGACAATGTCACTAACTATCACTACACTAATCATAATACGATCACGCGATGTTCTAAACGCAATTAGAGTTGAACAACCAAATTCAAAGTTCTAACCAAGTGTGCGATGTTGTGGGATCAATTCTCGCAGAAAACATTTACTTGTGTGGTTAAACATGTCTATATTTCTTGCCCTGTATGTTTACTGCGTATTTTATGCATGTAATTTTACAAAAAAAAAATTAAGTATGTTTATACCTAAATAAAATATAAAAAAATTGTATCCACAATAAAAATACCTTGGGATAGATGGATAATTGGCGTGACTGTATGTCTTAAATAAGTTTAAGACATTGCAAAAAGCGCCAATGTGACCGCACCTTGACTCTAGGGCGAAATTTTTTTCAGCGGTTTTAATAATTCTTCTTCTTTTTAATGTATTATGAATAGGTATTTCATAATGCAAAGCTAGGATAAGATATAATAATGTTTGCCTCGAAGTTATTTCATTATATTAAATATTTACCGCCAAAGTTTTTGGAGAATCTACTTGTATCAGAACTTGAGTTTACATCTTCTAGATCACAGAACATTAGATCGTGGTAGAAGGCGCATTTTTTGCATTTCATATTGAAAGGAGTGTGTCGCTTGAAGACAGGCAACGTTGCCCATCGTGTAAAAATTAAAAATCGTAGCAAATATTACTCAATTATGAAGATGACGTTTGACAGTAGGTACTCTAAATTAAACGCATAGTTTTTATACTGATCAAATTCTCCCAAGGGATTTTCCCAAGCGTCCCGTCCCGTCTACCTATGCGACATGAGACAAGTTGATTTTTACCGACTTCAACAAAAAAGGAGGGAGGTACTCAATTCAACGCGTATTTTTTTTTTGTCTGATGTATGTATACCGATTACTCCGGTGTTGGTGATCCGATTTTAATAGTTGTTTTTTTGTTCGATCGGGTACACTGTCAATTTGGTCCCATATAAGTCTCATTGAGATCCGATGATAATCTTCGGAGATATGGGGCCTAATGTCATGGAAGTCATGAAACAATTATATCATCCAGGTAATTGTTAGATTCTTGTTCGAGCTGAAGTTTCACGCAATAATTATAATTCTTTTTTTATCTGAAAGAAAATGGGTTATGTGTGGTCCCATATAATTTTTACGAAGATCTGGCTAGTAGTTTTTTCATAATCTTGAAAAATATCAATCACCTTTTGGCAAGTAGTCGTTTACCTAGATGACATTGTTGTGTATGGGCTGATTTTTAGTGTAAGTAACGGCACATGATGTAACTAAAAAATCTGAAATAAAAACATTTTATAAAAAAAATCAAACCGACTTCAAAAAGTAAAAAATAAAACTTTTGGAGTCGGTGCTAGCTAGCTAAGGCCAAAAAAATATATAGTTAATAGAAGTGCAATGTAGAATGCCCTGGCTGGCACCGACTCCAAAAGTTTTATTTTTTACTTTTTGAAGTCGGTTTGATTTTTTTTTATAAAATGTTTTTTTCTAGTTGTTTTTTGTTTATTATCACATAGGAACTTTTTTATTGCTAACATCGTTTGATGATTAACAGAATTGTTAACCCTCAGTTAGCAGGGTTAACACTATATTTTTGGCACTCATCCCGTAGCTTTTAGGATATTCGCAATGCTTGTCTGCTGGCTTATTATTATTTCATTCTTTCACCTTTCACCTTCAGATGGGCTATTAGCATAAAACTTGTAAAGTACGTCCCACTCTCTGAATAAGAGGGGGAATGTATTTGGGCAAGAGTGGCCGGGCAATGTTTGGCAATGTTCACAAAGCATGTTTAACTCTTTACGAGAATTTGCGTTTTTAATCTTTACATAGTTTCCGGATATCATAAGAACGGATGCTAGACACTTGTCAGTTTTAACAAAAGCTGCATTTACAGATAATAAATAATAATAAATATCCGCATACAATCACACCAATTATCTAGTCCCACGTTAAGTTTCATGAAGAACTTGTGTTATGGATACTAGATAACGGATAAACATACATATATACTTTTTTTTTGTAAATACATACTTAATATACATATTAAACACCCAGACCAAGACAAATAGACAGGTTCATGCACACAAATATTTGTCTTGTCCGGGGATCGAACCCGGGACAGACGCAGAAGGCGGGGTTAGTACCTCTGCGCCAAACAGGTCGTCAAACAGCAGGCAGATGAACATGCCATTGCCAAATACAACACGTATAAGTCATACAAAAAAATTAAAAGTAAAAAAAAAACTTTTTTTTAAAAACAACTTTTATTTGGAAACGCTAAAAAGAATAAAATAAAATTTTACTATCAATTTATAACGTCATTACCCAATATAGATGATATAAAAACTTGTCGTCAGATCAAGTTATTTCATTTACTTATTAATAACACAGGTAAATAGTATAACTTGATAGTAAAAGTTTATTTTATTTCTTATAGCGTTTTTAATAAAAGCTTGTTTTTAAATTTTTCTTTTTACTATAATTTTATTATTTTTTTTAGATATCGCTCATTTGCTACCCATTTTGTATGAAAGCATAAAAAATAACTAGTCGGTCATCTTGGGAGTTCCGCCATATTGGATTTAGAATGACGTCACTTTATCTTTCGTGTTATTCTCAGCAAGCCCTTTCATTTGATACTCATATTGTAGGAGTGCATCAAAAGTAACTAGTCGGCCATCTTGGGTGCTCCGCCATGTTGGATTTTGAATGTCATCACAATCACCATGTATTGTCATCCAAACTTAACGTGTATACAAAATTATTATACTTCAAAATTGAGTTGCAAGACTCCACCCGAACATACATTGCAAGTTAAATAAAAGCTTTTAAAACAATGCTGAAAACATTGTTGTTATGGCGTCAGACTTAGATAAGATGGTGGTTGCTAGCCAGGCGGACTTACAACAAATTCTACCTAGTAGTTGGTTGCTTAAATATGGCGTGAACGAAGGCCAAACAAACACCCTTTCACATTTATATTATTTGTTCGGAATGGATGTTTTAAATTAAACAGTTACCTAGCTTGTGTGTATTTTTTAACAAGCTAACCAAAACAATATTTAGGCCGGGTTTGAAAAAGTGGTATTAATTTACAACGTTATTTTATGTTTTTGGTTCAGTTAAAACAAATGGTTCTGAACCGTGAAATAAGCGAATCATGTAATATCTAAGTCTTAATAAATCCCGATGGTGACAAATACATCTAAATCTGAGAGGCGAAAAACTTATTTAAATTCTTTTGGTTCTTTAATACGGTCCTGTGCAACTTGTGAATTTTGTATTATAAGCTGATATTTCGGTGCTTGTTCCTTTCAAAGCAAAGTAACGGTAACTGCCACAAAAGTAATAAATTTAGCAACTTCTGAAAGCTTCTATAAAAATAATCCTACTTCCTACTAATATTATAAATGTCAAATTATGTCATTTTTTTTTGTTTTATTACTCTTTCACGCAAAAACTACTGGAGGGATTTGGATGAAATTTGACACAGAGATAGTAGATAGCCTGGGTTAAACATAGCGGATATTTTCCGATATTCCTACGGGAAAATTGTAATTTTTCTAGCCATATTTCTTTATTGAAATGTTCTCGTAGATGAAATCTCTTCTACTGTCACAATGTTTTAATCCCAACGGGTTTCGACATCATTAGTATGAGAGGATGTTTGATTGTTTGTGCAAACTAATGTTGCCAATTTATCTTAAAAATTATTACTACGATTTTGATGTGGTTTTCAGTGATGGTTTCGGGTTTGATTGTTGCATGTTCATAGATAGGTGTTACGGTGATAACTCACCAGGGGGCGCTGCAGTAAACATTTTGTTAAAAAAAAACTACTAGTCCGATTTTGATGCGGTTTTCGTGATGGGTTTTAAGTAGTACTTGTACATAGTACCTATGCTCTCTAAAAAGTTTGAAATGAAAACAAAATATTTTTTTTTTGTAAAATCCTCCGAAAAAATGATAATAGTAGATTGTTATACAAGGGGCTGTTATAAAAATGACCTATTGTAACGAGGTAATAGAAACCGAGTTACAATAACTTTTTAGCGCCGTACACTCTACTTTTCACTACGATTGCGAGAATATAAAATAATCCATTAAAATAAATTTAAGTTGGGGACTTAATTATACGTCGGGGGCTGCCATCAATATATATTTAATTTTAATATAAATATTCGCGTTACTATAAAACTGCAAAACTTTTTAACATTTAATGGCAGCCCCCGACTGATAATGAAGTCGGGGTTTTATTTTAATTTTAACTATTTTAATTATTTTATCCTTTTTCAATTACGTTTTAACCTCCGGAGGTCTTTCAAAACTAAATTTTTTGTTGTTGTTTTCAGTTTTTTTTTAAACAGATTTATGGCTTCTGAAAATGCAATGATGAATGACATGATTAAGATACATAAAGAACATGCAGTCCGGGAACTTCCCGGTTGACCAGTAGAGTTTATTAAGGGATCTTTATTTAAAAAAAGTAAAGATACTGTAATGTTCACCTATTAAGATATTTTATTAAAACCAAGATTTATATGATTAAATACTGTATATCACGTTGATATTCCCCTTGGCGCCAATTCCTATTAATCTCGTTTTCACGTTCCCGTGTGTCGAAGGCATACCAACCTTATACAGCCAACATTTATTAAATAAGTATTAACTAGGACATTATAGATACATAGAAAACGTTAAAATCACAATTAATAAAATATTAATACGCCTGAAATACAGAATTTTCATAGTTCAGGCAAAATTCAATTCAATATTATGTTCTGTTTATAAATGCATGTGTGAATTTATATGAAAAAAAAACAATTTGATTTGTTGTCAACCGGTAATTTCCCAGATTGTACTTCAGTCTTCTTCGTATCTAACATCCAGACAATAACTCGATACACAACATAGAATTAATGCAATTCCCAAGTTCCTTGCCGGATCGCTTCTACTTAGCGACGCACGATTCCTCTATTACACCGACTAAACTAAAAGTTACTCTACTGTTAGATCAGGGGGGGTATTACAAGATCGTAGAACAGTTTTCTGAATTGCTGTTAATGCGTCTCTTTCTCGCTATATAGTAAAATAGCAGCCGCCCGCGGTACCCGCGTGGTTCCCGTTCCCGTGGGAATATCGGTGTTAAAGGCATTTTACGTTTTAATCCAGGGTATCTCCTACATTTGTGCCAAATTTCATCCAAATCCGTTCAGTAGTTTGAGCGTGATAAAGTAACAAATAAACAAACAAACTGACATAGTTTCGCATTTATAATATTAGAAAACAGCGATAAAGAGACGCATTGATAGACATTCAGAAAACTGCCAAGATTTATTAATAATTAATATTTGCACAAAGTATTAAAAATTCATTATACAAAAAAAGAACGGAAAAAAAGACGGTCATTGGCGGAAAAATACCCTAAATATTGATGTAAACAAATTTTACTCAAAGAAAACATTCCTTCATTTTCAGTTAAACTGCATTTAATTTTTTTTTAAAAATCTCTTACTTGCGCTGGGAATCGAACTGGCTTAAATGACGTGTACTTATATGGTACCAATCGATAATGTTAATCATAAAGCTCACTTTAGTGTGAGTAAAATAGTATCTAAAATTAAAGACAACTCTTAAAATTCTGTTTTCATTCTGTATTTTTCATTACAGTATATTTACAGTATACAGTATATTTCATTTCAGTCTGTATTCATTGATTGGACTCGCGTCTTGTCGCCGTTTGTATGGAATTATCGTGAATATTAGCCAATAACATAATAATTAAAATCAGTGTATTGCTGCAAATGGTTCTAAAAAAGTACTGAACTATTTGTAATCTTTTATCTTTCCTGGCTTTGGCTTTAATTTAAGGCACTAAGTTACTTTAGCCAAATTGATCTTTATACCAACCACTATCGATTGGTACCATAAAAGTATACGATGTTTTTTTTTCTCATTTGAGCCGGTTCGATTCCCGGTGCAAATATGTTATTTTCAATAAATCTTTGAATGCACGTTTCATTTATTTTTTTAAATGAAGGAATATTTTCTTAGGGTAACATTTGCTTACACCAATATTTAGGGTACTGTTTCTCCAATGACCGTATTTTCTTCTTCTAAAATAGAGAATTGTCGTAGATCATTAGGACTAAAATATTTTGACAGTAGTAGAGCTTTCAATTACAAGTCTAATAAAGAAATAAGAATAGATGAATGCGGTTTGGAACGCCGGACCATATCTTCTTCGACTGTCCCAAGTATCCAACTTCCTTGTATGACCTTTTCCCACCCTGTATCCCCAAACCTACCAATTTTAAAACTGTCCGCACCTTTGTTAATTCTCCGTGTATTGATGTACTATGTGATTATATAACAACTAAAAATATAAGATTGTGATGTATTATGTTCGTCGTCTACTAACATTATTATTATATACATGTATTGTGTTTGTCTCTATTTCAGGTAGCTCAACAGCGGGTTCTATAGTTTCAAATTATATTTAAGAGTACACCTCCTTGTACCTCGTACATAGCTGTACTCTGACACGTCACCTAGCAGAAGCGCAGAGTCTGTGAAAACAACCCACTGAGCCAAAAACTGGACATTGGCGAAATCCAAAAGGCCACTACATAAAAAGAAGAAGAATAAGAATAGAAAAAAAAAGATTTTAAGATGTCGAAGAGTGAGAATAGGCCCCCGACCAAACTAAAAGTTACTCTACTATTAGATCAGTCTTACTCGACTTGTTAGAACGGAGTGCATATCCTTGTTTGCCAGTGTAACTTATTTCGGAACTTTGGATACACTTACAGACCCCTTTTAAAGGCTACGAATGCAGACGTTCCGGATGATTGATATAGAGGCAACTTCGAAACTTTACTATCAAGATGTTACCTATCTATTAGTAAAGGGGAAGTTGTCTATGACATCCCATAGGCATGCAAACTTTAATTCACCTTTCAAAGTTCAAGCATTTTTTTTTATTATCCATCAATGATCTAGCCCAACCCAAGGTAAGCTTTATAAGAACTTATGTTTTGGATACTAGATAACGTATAATAGTACATTATTGCAAAGGCCGTGAAATAGGCAATTGCAGGTCGAGTATGAGTTTGAAGGCCGAGCCGTAGGCGAGGACTTCACTAATACGAGACAGGCAATTGCCTACGTACATCTTATGTTTTGGCGCGCACTGTTCATTGAAATAAAACAACTTTTACGGATAACAAACGCGCTATATTTCACGAACTAAGTTGTAATTGTCCGTATTTTTAGGTTTTTTTAGGGTTTTTTTTATTTTCCCGACGTTACGGCACCTTTTCAGCTACCGTGGTCACGGGATGACATCATCATCATCAGTCATAATCTCTAACCACTGAGCTACCGAGACTTGCGGTCGAAAGCGACTTGCTCTGCGTAGACGGCAGACTACGTTCTGTGGCAATGTACTATAGTGGTAAATTCACAACAATCACTAGGTATTTACGTCTCATTGTAATTTTCTTTGGCTAATGGCAATGGTGATGTGAAATATTCTTTTGGGTTGTTGTTCAAACTGTTCAAGTATTAGTTACAATAATGAAATTAAGACATAACTCCGTCTGTGCATTTATAAAAAATTGTTGTTTTTGTTTTTTGATAATAATATCCTTTTTTTCTGACAACTGACAGTGACAGCTTGTCTTATGAACTTGTATATTTTTGTTAGTTTATTAGAGTGTACTCGTACAGGCCATGCCAGAATACCAGCGCTGTTGCGGTGTGACGATTACTGCGCCGCAATGGCATAATGCTGAGGCAGGGTCACACCACAAATTTCATTTGTACTAAGGTTAAGTATATGTTTAGTATATAATTAAGTACATATTTGTTACGATTGTCTTATATAGTTCGGTTTAAATTACATTTTTTCCTTTTTTTGCTTTATTTTGTAATTTCTGTGTTTAATATGTCATGTGTATGGTGTGTTAGGTCAATAAAATATTTTCTATTCTATACTATTCTACGTAACCCTACGCCAGACAGGTCTTCAAGTCGTCGTCTGTTTCATTTTTTATATTTTTTATATAACACATGTTATTATAGAAAACGTTTAAGTATTTTTATCGCAAATAATAGAACATTAATAAGTTTTTCATTTGAGTAATAAATTATTTTTATAACTTTAGTACTTACCGCGAAAACGTTTCCCGATAAAACTCTACTGGTCAACCGGGAAATTACCCGATTATACGAGACTTTCTCCTCTTTTTCCCATTTAAAGGCCCCATGTAAAATGCCGTAATGCCTAAGGTCATTAATTTTGTTTACAGTTTGATGGGAGTCCCGTGTAAATAACCGCAGAGCGGCGGCGTTTTGAGAAATAGAAATTAATCCGTTTCTGCTTCCAAATGGCGCAATCCTGTCCGGTGACCGCAGACGGGCCGTCTGTTATTTATTAATAGGATAGCGAGAAGGTCTGGTTTTACAATGTATTATATCAGAGGAACTTTGCAAGAGAAGGTCTTTGAGATAAATATATAATATGTATGGTTACTTTTAAATAGAAAATATTGAAAAAAATTAACTCGGCCACAAGTGAATTCTCAGACGGGAACCGAACCCGCGACCTTTGGAAATCCGGTCCGATGCTCTAACCGCTGAGCTACCGAGACTTGCGAACCACCGTCGAAATTCTCCAATACTTTTATATTTTAAAACGCTGTAGGCCAGCGTTGTTACATCAATTTATCTATTTAAAATTTACCATTAGTATAAAAATAGCATTGAAAAATGCAAAAATTACAAAATCATATATAATATGTATTAGGTATCAGTAATGCAATTCACTTTGATAGAAATGTGAAGTTACCTATATTTACGAGTAACTTCAGTAAGGTAATTTAAAATGCTTTTTTTGAGTAGTAAGTACTTATATCAAAAGTTTAGGTAAGAACTTACTTTTTTTGTGCGAATAATTTTCAAATCGACCTAAAATAGCCATGGATTAAAATTTAAATTATAGAAAATCGTTACCTAAGTATAGATGCCAGCAAACATTTTGACCAACGCGCGGCGCTATAGAAGACGCGCAGAGACTGGTTTTATAGTAACTGCGAATCTTCGCGATTAGGGTTGCCACCCGTACTTTATTATAAAGTATACTTTATGAGAACAATAAAGTACACGAAAATATTTGGAATTTGGAAAAGTTTAGTCGCAAGTATTTTTTTCATTAAACATATTATATCGTCGTTTATTGAAAAAATACGTACGACTTAGTCGCTACTCGCCAGCGCCACATCACGTCTTAATTTCGTTTTTAACAATTTCTGAAAGCGGCTCAAATGTCTACAATGTTATTGTCATTTCAATTTCTTGTTTGTTTTGTTCGAAGCGGTTACGAAACAGAAAAATAAACGATTGCAGAAGTATAGCTGCAGATACTAATTTGGTGCAAACTTCAAAAAGCAATCAAATATGTTTTTAAACATAAACTAATATACTGTTTTTAAACATATTAAAGAGATTATTATGTTTAAAAATAGAGAGAGAAGAAATAAATTGTACTTTATTTAGACAATATGTCCTTTTTTTCTTACCTATGTACTTTAACTGCGAAAAAGTGGCAACCCTATTCGCGAGTGTCACGTTATGTGCCGCGACTTTAAACATAATTTTTTTCTAAACTTATTTTATATTTATAAAGACCACATTTACAATCGATCAACGATAAACTTAAAATTCTAATAGCAAATCCCTAGAATTGGTCTAAAAACATCAAGTACCTATGCAAAGAGGTAAAATTTTTGTACTTAGTTTACCATAAAATCTTATAATTAATTGATCATACTCGGAAATTCTTCTAATTTTGTAGAGTTAAAAGAATTGAACAACAAAAAAGCTGGATCATTAACCAGCGCAATAATGTTTCTTGTGATAAACACAGAGAAACACGTGCCATAAAGTAATTAATCTACACCTGCCCATTCTCAAAGTAGGGAAAAGCTCTCAAATATATTTTTTCTCTCTGAGAGCTTTCAAGATGGTAGATTACACAAGGATTTTGGTTTGCGTATAAAAATATTCTCCAGTTTATTCCACAAGAATTGTTTTTACAAGTTCCTAAAGGAGATTAATAAGAAGGGGGAATTTATGACGGCCATTTTGTAACAATGTACTTACAAAGCTCGTGATAAATCAGGGATATATTGTTTAGAGATTTTATCGCGGTAAACGGGGTTCTTCATGGAGAGTAGGCCAATGTAGGACATTTCCATTTTAAGGAGTCCGTAACCTCATTTTCTTGGCTTCATGATCGCGAATAATATTGTGGCCTATACGTAAAAAATAAAAAAAACTGCGTTAAAAAAAACCGACTTCAAAAACTAAAAAGCAAAAAATAAGCCTTTTGGAGTCGGTGGCAGCCCAGACATTCTACTTTAAGCTCCTATTCTTTTATTTTTCTTGCCTTGTCTGGCACCGACTCCAAAAGGCTTATTTTTTGCTATTTAGTTTTTGAAGTCGGTTTTTTTTAACGCAGTTTTTTTTTTTTACTTTTTAGTGTCTGTAATAGGCTGTTTTGTAAACTACAGCAGGGTTTTACTAGATTAGATAAGGTTTCATGTACATTATAAACAAAATTATCGTAAATACTACATCGTCCAAGTCAACAATGAAATGAAATATATAAAAATGCTCATAACATAAAAAGTACTGGGTCAAACGAAACCAAATTTTTATGGGACCAATTGGCAACTATTCTGCATCGAACAAAAAAAGAATCATGGAAATCGGTTCAGAAATCTCGGCGTAATCGGTGTACATACATAAAAAAAAATAAAAAAAAAAATTTATACCAACCGAATTGAGAACCTCCTCCTTTTTTGAAGTCGGTTAAAAATAACAGAAACCTTCTAGGTTATATCGAGTTCCATAAGCTAAGCAAGCCTACAAATATCGGTTACAAACCATCTTGTTGACACACATTTTAACACAATTCACACTTTGGAGGAGATGATTGAGCGAAGACGTCACTAAACTTCCGTCAAAAAACAAGCTTACTTTAAGAGATTTGTAGAACGAAATAGCATTGTAAGATTAAAACAATACTGTGCTAAGAGATGGCGGTAAGCCTCCTGATATAACGCGTTCCTTAAGAAGGATGACTTCAGATTTTCACAACAAAAAGAACCTTTGTTGTTATTAAAATTGGTTCAGTCAGTTATGGTTGAAAAGGTAACAGACGAACTTTTGCATTAAAAATATGAGTATGACCTATGGATAGTAAGGATGAATGTATTTTAATATCCCCAGATAGAATCGGTATTTCAAAAAAGGACAACACAACAAGTTCACCCTTATATTATTAAATAATCTCCTTTACATAGCACTTATGGTACAGTCAACAACACGTCCGGTACTTTTGCACTAAGTACTAAAACTGTCTTTATTACTAGTGACATAAAAGCGCTATCCACAGTACAGTCGCACACAATGTTGTGACTTTTTTCAACAAGGGTATCTGCCCTACGTCTGCACTAATTACTTTTAAATTAACCACAGTAGGGTAACCACTGCAGCGCTGCGCCATCCAGTGGCAAATTAAATCGAACAGACGTAGCCCGTAGCCGCTCGCTGGCCGGTTGAGGGGAAGTTTAACCTTCGCCTGAAGCATTGGTTACTGTTAATTTTAAATGAGAAATGTCAATAAGACATTGGTAACTGCTAAATATTAAATAACATAGTATTACTTTCAACGAATTGAAATAAAAATATTCATTCTAATAAAAAGTTGTTAAAAATAATACAGATAAAGGTGTTATTTGTCATGCAAGGCTGGAAAGTTGGAATTTATCGACGAGTTACCTCTATACTATAAAGGTACGAGACGCTAAAAACTTTTCTGCCGAGCGTTACGCACAATTTTTCACCTCACAACAGCGAGGAAAATTTTTAGGTTGTTTCCTTGGTCAACTTTCGGTAAAAAAATCTTTTAACAAAAGTTTAATCTAAATATACCTTATTCTTGTTATTTTAAGGATAAAAATAAACTAAAATAATAAAAAAGGGATTATTATAGTAAATTCAAAGTTAACTTAAATAATTTTTGACATATAATAACAATAAAAACGACTGTAACTGTAAATGTTGGTAAAAAACAACGGTAAATGTTGACATTGACATGAGGTACAAAACACAGACAATTTACTTTGCCGCGCTAGGCCGCAAAAAGCGATTTTCTACGCCTAAACTGATTGACAAACCCTCCTTTTCAGAGCGTGTGAGGTGAAAAATATATTGCACATAGAGTTTAAGCTTTTTCTTCTCACTATCACCTCAAATGGCGTGGTTATATGAACTTGAATGAAATGGCGAACACTTTTTAAAACCTGCCACGTGCGATTCGGATTTGCATAGGTACCGACATGTAGTTCAGTGAAAACTTTAGAAATGATGTTCAACAGACTAAATTGTATGTTGATCTAAAACACGAATATATACTTAAACTACGGTGCCCTATATGTTAGTATTAAACAAAAGTATATAAGTATGTTAATCCGATAACTAGTAGCCTCACAAGTTCTTTATGAAACTTAACGTGGGCTACATATTGGTGTTGCAATGCAACTATTTATTTATTGAAAAAAATTAAGAAGGTCGACACCTAAGCAGTCACCGAGTTGCAGAAGAGCTTGGGATTCACCACTCAACAGTTTTGGATTACTTGCATAAACATGGATATGTGAAAAAACTAGATGTTTGGGTATCACACAATTAGAGTGATGAAACTTGGTGAACAGGATTTCAATTTGCGAAACATTGCTCAAACGAAAGGTAATCGATCCGGTTTTTTTTTAATTAGTAACAGGCTATGAGAAGTGGACCTACAATAATTATATTTATTATTTATTTATCTTTCCATAATATTGGTCCACGCCTCAGGAGACCTGAGAGCTGGTGCCTATCTTGCCCAGCGGCTAAGACTTTGTATTCAGCGGGGTAACAGCGCCAGTGTTCTTGGTACTATGCCACACGGATGCGAGTTGAACGGCGTTTTTTTGTTATAGTATAAGAAATATAACGGTTTCTTGTTCATCTACTAATTTAAATAAAATACTAGTAAAATTATTTCAGACGGCTAGCGGCTCTGGGATTTTGTTGTGTTAATTTTTATCTTTATTATTTATTTATTTGTATCAGGGATCTAAGCTCATACAATATATACCTTAGAGACCTTACAATACATAAATATTTTCTTAAATTTCATTTTAAAATAGTAAATTTGACACTTTATGTGTCGAATCGGTAGCACACGGCAGCGTCCCTGTGAAGCGTCCATACACCACACCACGCCCTGCGGCCAGAAGTCCTCCTTCATAAAGAATTCCAGCCTCGATGTTGGGATGCGCACCAAGAACACCTTAAAATTGATATTATTATAATAATGTTCGAAACCGATCTTGGTCTAAGCGAGGTGAGCCATCGCATAGTTTTTTGAAGTGAAACTTCTGTAGCGGCGTTGTGCACATCAGAGTTTTAAATTTTTGGGATGAGTAAAAAATTTTAAAGTCTCGTCAGGACACGTGACCCTGATCGAAAATTCGTAAAACAATTTACTGTTGACCTATTTCAAATTACAAGTCTCACACTTATCTCACACAAGATCTACGAATATTAGTTAATAACAACCATTATATAAAGATCTCTCATTACTACCAACTTTCATATTGATGCCAGGTCAGTTTTAATGGTTTTACCTGCCAAATCAAGTTGGTCTCCGTTTTCATCAACTTTTTATGAAGTTGTGGTCAAGATATAGTGGATTTTGATTCAAGCGGTTTTCACTTCTGCCGGCACTCCCACAGTGCAACTGTATTTTTTAATGAAAATCGGTGAGACTCTTAGCCTTCATCATACCTGATGTTAAGTCCGAGAACCTGGCCTCTCTCCGAACGAAGTCATGTTGTGTGTATAGTGAGACTGGAAAGGCATTGTGTATTTTGAGCTTTTCCCACATGACCGAACGATTAATTCTGATATCTACTCTCGGTAATTAGAAAATCTGATACAAGTTCTTAAGGAAAACGGCCAGAATTAATGAATAAAAAAGGCGTAGTCATCCACCAGGACAATGTTCAACCGCATACATCTTTGTCGAATAAACAAAAATTTATGGACTTTGGTTGGGAAGTTTTACTGCATCCTCCATACATTCCAGGCAAAGCACCTTCGGATTATCATTTATTCCGCTCTTTACAAAACTCTTTAAATGGAGTAAAATTGCAGTCAAGGTAAGACTGTATAAATCATTTAAATCAGTTTTTTGCTCATAAACCCCAAAAATTTTATAGCGAGCGGATAACGGTCGGGTCCTGCCAGAAAAACGGCGAAACGGCTTCTCTTTAATAAACGTTTCATGTACCCGAAAATGAATCTTTATTATTATTTAAAAGGCCGCAAACTTTTCCGATTACCTATTAAATAAGGCAAATTAATAACAAGTGAAGTACTTGTTGTCTGAGAAAAAAAATACCACGAAAGTTGAGTAATTTAAGTAACACTTTCCTATCACGTGACCTACAGGAATAAGACTACCTAGGCGTTTTAATTTTTAACCGACTTCAAAAAAGGAGGAGGTTCTCAATTCGACGGAATCTTTTTTTAGACATTCAAATACTCAGTGAGAAGTTAATTAGGATGTGAAAATATCTATTATCGGGCTGGAACAAAAAATCCCTTATATCGAAGGCTAAGATGGGAGCTTCGCTTCTTTTATTTTATTACAATTACCTAAAGTTAAAGTAAATGTTAGTTATTTATTTATTTGACACAATTACAAGATACAAACTAAGACAAGAAATGCATATTTAAATAATGCAAATTTATTATTATGTGCAATAAGTGTTGTTTTTTAATTATTATGTTCAATGTTATAGACAGCTATGTTATGCTAAATCTGTTATACGAATTCATAATATGACAATTAATATTAGGAGTATTAAAGGGCACCCAATAGCGATACTAGCTTTGGTTGCCACATTCATTTCACGTGAGTGAGCTGTATGAAAAACTTTGCAATACTGGCGTGATAAATACTGAATACCTAGGCTTTCTTGTTCACTCCGATAATAAAATGAAATTTATCAGTATTTATGATAATGAGTGATCACAGTATTTACTGAGCGTCTAGGGGGCGCGCGCCTATGTATACGTTTCCTTAACTTTTTAATTCAATTTATCAAAAAATTAAACACACTTGCGTCAGTTTTCTTTCATAATTATTTTAATTTCGCCGCGAGAGGGCGCTGTATATCTCGGTAATGTTGCCATCAACATTTACTGCTAAAATGTGTTCAGAATGAGCCACTGAAAGGAAATAACCAGCTTTGTATGGTGTTTTAAAGTATTAAGGTTTTTTTTATGAATGTAAAGATTTTTGTTTCAGCCCTTTGCTTATAAGATGGTTTTATTAATTTTCTTTTATTTTATATTTTTAGTCTATACCAATTTATCCTGTTTCGATAATTTTGCGTACTGATGAAATATACATAATAATAATTTCTGTTAGATTGTTTTCATATGTTATTATCAGTTTCATTTGATTTTTAACACTAGGCTGATAAATATATGCCTAAATCTAACGACCTCCGTGGTAGAGTGGTACGTACACCGGTTTCAAGGTGTCGTGTACTCTGAGGTCTCGGGTTCGAATCCCCGTATAGGCAAATGTTTTGTATGCCGAATTTGTACCCGATTCAACGTCCATTGACGTTATTATATACTATATTTCTACACATAAATACTTATATATGTATAATTGTATGTATTTATTTATATCCGTTACCCGAGTATCCCATAACACAGTGCTGACTTTGGGGCCAGATTAATTGGTGTGAGCGTTAAAAGTAATGAAATATGTTTGGCGCAGGGGTACTAACCCCACCTTCTGCGCCAGAGGTCCCGGGTTCGATCCCCGGAGAAGACAAATATTTGTGTGCATGAACATGTCTATTTGTCTTGGTCTGGGTGTTTAATATGTATATTATGTACCTATGTATTTACAAAAAAAAAAGTATATAAGTATGTTTATCCGTTATCTAGTATCCATAACACAAGTTCTTCATGATACTTAACATGGGCTAGATAATTGGTGTGATTGTATGGAAATATTTATTTATTTATTTTTTATTTATCACGACTCGTTTGGCAAAGAATCTTTAACCTTACAGCATTGGGATAAATACATAAGGCTCTTCATTTGAATTTCCGTCGCACGTTTTCTGGAAAAAATAAAGACATCTATTTACGCCAAATTCTTTTCTCCGGTGTCATTCTCGCGTATAAGTTATGCCACTATCTCATCCCCAGTTATATCAAACGCAAGATTTGACTTGCAAACGCTGAATATGTTACGTATGGCGTTATTTTTTCTAGTTTTCTTTTATAAGTTCTACGTGGTTATTTAATAAATACACTCATAAGACGCAACTCATTGATATAATACATTTCATTACGGTTATGACTTTTCCATAAAACATTGATTGTTGACACAATGGAAGGATATTCCTAGCATTGATGTGACAACGCTGGCCTACAGGGTATTAAAAATATAAAAACTTTTTATAAAAAAAAAAATGAAAACCGACTTCAAAACACTAAAAAGCAAAAAATAAACCTTTTGGAGTCGGTGCAGGCCAAAGCATTCTACTTTGCGATCCTACTATTTTATTTTTCTTGCCTTGGCTTGCACCGACTCCAAAAGGTTTATTTTTTGCTTTTTAGTGTTTTGAAGTCGGTTTTTTTATAAAAAGTTTTATTTCACGGTTTTTAAAGGAAGATAATATCATGTCATCCAAGTAACAAATATGAAATGAAATATATAAAAATGCTCAAAACATAAAAAGTACTGGGTCAAACTAAACAAATTTTGTATATGACCAATTGGCAACTATTCGGCATCGAAAAAAAAAGAATCACGGAAATTGGTTCAAAAATCTCGGCGTAATCGGTGTACATACATAAAAAAAATAAAAAAAAAAATATACCAACCGAAGTGAGAACCTCCTCCTTTTTTGAAGTCGGTTAAAAAGTATTGGAGAATTTCGACGGTGGTCCGCAAGTCTCGGTAGCTCAGTGGTTAGGGCATTGGACCGGATTTCCAAAGGTCGTGGGATCGAGTCCCATCTGGGAATTCACTCGTGGCCGAGTTCATTTTTTCCAATATTTTTCTATTTAAAAGTTAGGTGTAATTAAAACCGAACCGTCATAGGTGTAAAAAAAGCAAAAATACAAAAATTAAAAAATCATAGGTTACTTTTCTTAGATAATAAAGTATTCAAGCATTCCCACTTTATTAAGGTATTTTCAACATATAATAATCCAATAGCATTCATTCATAATAAATAAATACCCAACCCTATTATTTCTCAACGAAATCCTAAACAAATTCTGAGCCAAGTAAAGTGTTGGAAACTATTACAAAAGACAAAGGCAACAACCCAATAACTATAACCGTAATGTTTAACTATAACCTCTTTTGTTAACTGCTGAAAAGCCAATTCGGATATTCGGAACTAACAGAAATCTCCAGATCAAGTGAAAAGAAACTTTATTTCCATCAAAGTAAGGTTTAAAGTCTTTTAGAGATAATATGAGTCGTACGGAAACCATTTTGGGGTCCGAGAAAATGATGTTTTACGGTTTCTGAGGAATATATTTGCGTAGGCATTTGTTTCATTATTAAAGATAGCCACGTACCCATTCCAATGTTTGTTTTAATTCGGAAGGTACCGCTTACTTAAATGTTAATAGAAAGTTGGGTAAATGTAGGTACTAAAACATTAAGATACTAGAAAATAATTATCGTGTAAGAGTTAACCCGGATCCGCATTTACATTGATCAGTAGCTAGCACAAGCGTTTACACAGTGCCTTCTCGGCAACTCAGCGATGATGGCATCAACTAAGTATCAGCTATAACTAGCCTCGTCAGCCATTATTTTAATGTCCCCACTGCTGGGACACTGGGCTCCCTTGGATGGATAAAGAGAATGGGCCATGAATTACCCACCAAGCAGGTCCAATGCGAATTGGACTTAGTTAAATGACTGCAAATGCAGCCGGGACCGGGACCAACGGCAGCGTGCCTTTGGAACCACGGAGGAGCTCGAGATAGTAAATTATTTGGTCACCCATCCGGTGACAGACCATTGCGAAAGTTGCTTAACGCGAACCATTCACCAAGCTCCTCACTACCTCGCTGGTAGTTCAGTCAGCAACATATATATAGACTCAGTCAATGTGCTCAAATATTCAGTAACATCCAAAGTGATCATTAATATCGTTACAACTTAAGTATTCAAATTGATGACAACGTCATAGAAGCTCTATACAGTTCTTATTTCTAAGAACACTATGGTTGTACCGATATATTTGATTACTTTGGATGTTCCTAATTATATGAGCACTATATATGATATATATGATTATATATATGATTATATATGATTTTAACCTTCCGCAGCATGTATTGGATTTTTACATTGTCTTTTTTATTTTTATTTTTTGAAGTTCGTAATTGCATGCCGTGGCTGTCTATAATTAGAAACTGTACTTAGACTAAGATTCTACATTTAATTTATTACATATTGTTAGTACATGTTTTTGTTGACTGCCCAAAAAAACAAATATATAAATAAATAAATATATATGATACCAACATAAATCCGGCTTTACGGCTCTTTTGACAGGCCCGATGGCCCTGTGATATCATACCTACTGTATCATGATCCCATGGCCATCAACGAGGTACTAAGTAAACATTTCTTCGCTAGAAAGGATTATAATGGTTGAAAAATAGAATCAATCCCCACCAAGATTAATATTTATTTACGTAGGTACATGTCATGTTTTGGCGTGCAATTTTCATTGAAATAAAACAATATTTACGGATTATAAGTGATAATTTATTTCTTCGCCCGTTTCAATCATTTTGAATGAATATTCACTTTGTACGTTGAATAAACCGATAAAAACACTTCGTTCACGTTGTTTCGTATTTCAACCAATCAGCGCGAAGCATGCTTCCGTTACACGGATACGTACAATGTAACGAATAAATACTGATTATTTATAAATTATCGAAATATCTTTCGTTTTATTGCAAATCTATTTGTCCATTTACAATAATTAGACGGTTAATAAATACCCTCGATTATTTACAAACAATCGGTTCTTGCAAAAAACGGTGAATTAATCTTTTAAATAAAATTCTCGTGTCACAGTTTTCGTTCCCATACTCCTCCGAAACGGCTTGACCGATTCTCATGAAATTTTGTGAGCGTATTGAGTAGGTCTGAGAATCGGCTACTATCTATTTTTTATTCCGAAATTCCACGGAAGCGAAGCCCCGGGGCACAGCTAGTATTCATATATAAATATAAAAGTTGCTATTGGTTCATCTCACAACGCATACTATGCATTGTCCGTAGTGGTCCGTAAATACCTACGACTGAGGTAACCATGTATAAGGAACATGTAGGGACTTTCAGTTTATTAACATAAATTATGTTCTTTTATTTAAGTTTTCTCGTAATGAGTTTACGAAGTCATTATAAGAAGTCAGTGTTTGTTTTTGTTTGAATTAAATTTATTATTATTATTTTAAATAATGCCATTGTTGTTTGGACCTAACTGTTTAAGATCTAAGTAGGTAAGTATTTTCTTATTTTTTTTTTAAGATTAGATAAATGATGTGACTTGCAACAAACGTAGCTTTAAGCATTATCTTTATAATAAGTAAACTCTTTGGTCTATAGTTAGATTTGGCTTAGACATGTTGTCGTCTCTGTAACGATAAAAGTCACAGTTTCATTTAAAAATTATTAAGAAAAACGGGATTTTTACAAAATTTGTATTTGTTTTCGAGTCCCCGATTTTTCGTCACAGACCATGAAAGCTTAAAGTGATAATATAACAGTTTCATTTTTAAACCAAACTTTACTTCAGACAACTTTTTGTAGTAACACCATGAATAAGATTTCAATCCTGCTATTCCTACTTTATTAAGAAAGCATGGTCACATTGATACAGCACTCAATGCGCCTATAGCTGTAGCTGGCTGCGAGATTGACTGCGCTCGCATTGTTTGTGAAGCTCGCAATCAGTCAAAAGTACTGCCTACTGGCTGTAGGGAAGTCCTGTCCATCTATAGTAGATTTGGTTACCCTACTAATATCATAAATTTGAAAGTTAGGATTTTTTAATGTTTGAATATCTGTTACTTAAAAACGCAAAAAGTTTTTCTGGTCAAGGTTCCCTAGATATTTTGATAATGTATTTTAACCACGCGTTTTGAAATCAAGAAGACTCCAAACGTCAAACTGCCTGACTAGTACCGTAACTTTTATTACAAAAGATACTTTGGGGGGAAAAAAGGGTAAAAACGAAATAATAGAGACAAGATAAATAAGACTACTAATTCAATACAGATGAATTTTATTTTAATAATAAGTAACTGTATTGTTAGCTGATATCTATGTTGCTTGCTATCTACCAATGGGCTTTCTCTTTATTTTGATGTAGACAATGTTTGGATCATAGGTAAGCCCATAGTCTCAGTCATCATCTAGTCATAGCCATTTGTCTCAAAGATGTAGGAACTTCATGTGAAAACTTCTCAAATAGGGAACCAAAGCTTTTCCACCTACTGGAGTACTATGAAATAATAAATATGTGGGCAACCCATATATTACACACAATAAATAATATAAACATTATAATTATTTTGTAGCTAAAATAATATTTCATGCAACAAACAAACAGACAACACACAAAATATTAATTTAATGTTTATATCATAGTTAAGTGTGTAATAAAGCAAGTTAATATTATAATATATTTATTTATTTATGTATATGTAAATACATATCTATTGTGTGTAATATATATGTGGGTTGCCCACATACAAAACACAATTTAAAATGAACAGTATTTCATATTAATCGACAGTATCCTCCCTCACAGCACTACCCCAAGGATAAAGCAAGGGTTGGTTATAAGAACTAAAAGCGCAGCCCAACCACAATAGATTCGCTACAATGCACAAAGGACGCTATGGAACTGTTTTCATGAAACACGGGTTGGACGAGGTCTGTAATACACTTGCATTGTACCTACATTGCAATATTTGAAAGTAGTCTTAAAATCTAATAGCACGAAGATATTAAATTCGTATAAAAAGTGAAGACTGTGTATTTCTACTATTTGAAATTGGATTTTGAGAATAACGGGTTGATAGTCTGGTGGTTTATTAACCCGTTATTAATTTAATTAATCTCCCTTGTTTGAATTTTTCTACCTATGCAAGACTTTTGAGCAAAAAAGGGGTAAAAGCTTGATTTTGTGACGACTTTTGACCAAAATTGGGGCGATTCCCGTTCCCTTGGTCATATTCCTAGGAGATCGACCCCAGTGTCTGCTGGTTAGTCTCGCGAAGGTGAAAAGATTGCGTAATGAAATTTTCGTAAAGGTACAGAAATTCAAATCCGACTATAATTATAACTCTACAGCAAAGTTTCCCCTCACTTCCCGTCCACTCTCCCCTCCCCCCGTTTGTTTTTTTTTTTGTTTTCACAGTATCTTATGCAGAAAGAAGTCCTTAGTATGCCGCTAAAATTTGGTTGAAATCTATCGATAAATAATGCTACAGCAAACTTCCGTCTTTTCCCCCCTATTTTATCCCCAATCATTATTTATTTTTTAATAAATCAAGGAACATGTGTGCCAAATTTCATGAAAATCGGTTGAAAAATGCAGCCTTTAGGCAAGAACAGACAGACAGCCAAAAATATTTTTGTCCAATCTCGAAACTGAGACGCTCCGCTCATTTCGTTCGCTTGGTCAATAATTTGTTTAACTCAGAAAATATTATGTAAAACAAAATCGCCTACATATTGATCTAAACAGCTATTATCATTTATAATTTTTTAATTTTTCAATTTTTCGATGCTATTTTTATACTTATGATAAATTTTAAATAGAAAAAAATATTGGAAAAAATTACCCCGACCTTTGGAAATCCGGTCCAATGCTCTAGGTAGAGCATTGGACCGGATTTCCAAAGGTCGTGGGTTCAATTCCCATCTGAGAATTCACTTGTGGCCGAGTTAATTTTTTCCAATATTTTTCTATTTAAAATGTATCATAACTATTGTCATTACAATTAATAAGGATTAAAATACATATTTTCATAAAAGAAGTGTTACGAATAACACAATCAACTTATGCTCATGCACTACGTGTATGAATATCGAACCTCTGACTTCTAAGCACAGTAGCATTACAACTCACTGCGCCGTCAGACCCATCAAGATGGATATAAGAAAATTTATTTAGCTGACTACATTTTTTTATAGTTATAAAATACTAGGGCCATCCAGAACATATCAGTAGGCGGTGAAACCGGCTCTTACACTATTTACCGATAACCGAACCAAAAAATGAGTAGGTTGGTATTATTACCCAGACAGTACCGAACCCAAACAAAAATGAAGTATAAAGCTGTCAATAGCAGTGCATGCGGTGTTTTAAATCAAAGCATGGCTCTGAAAGGGTCCAGACGACCCCTAATAGTCCATTTAGCTTTTAGGCAATTTTACACCAGCCGGGAATCGGGACATTCCGCACCGATTGTTCCAGAACAAAAGACGACGATTATAATAAATTGACAAAAATGCCATGCGATTAAGTAAAAAATGAGACATTTTTGAAAGCTTTTTATAGAAGATTCTTTTGACATTTCTTTAGACGTCGAAAGCAGCTGATTGCGCTTTAGAGATAAATAATATTTTGCAAGCATTGAGATTGTGACCTACAATTATTGGGATTGGAAGTTAGAATTGTAGCATTTTTTGCTGATTCTATTAGGTATGTACCTAGATAAATTGGTTCATCTATTTAAAATATGTCTGAAATGATTGGTTTAGCAGATTCACACCTAAAGTTTCATTCATGATCCCGTTGCCCCGGTGCACCGGTACCCGGTCCACCGCGGTGGTCCTATACCATTATAGGAGAGAAAGTTCCAAGAAACAACTGATTCATTTCGTTGCGTAATTTGTTTTGTTGCCACGCATTTTGTAGTCATCTTCTTTTCGTATTAAAAACATTTAATATTCTTCTGCTGAAGTTTCCCACTCGTTATGTACTTAAGTAATATTCGTAATTAAAACGAAAAAACCTCGTGGAGCGGTGACGATGGCCAACCGTTGAATTTATCACAGCCCCTGACTTGAGTGTCTTCAGGGAAATCCAGACGAAGTTGAGCTTTAAATATTTTAATAAACTCGTATTAAAGCCGTAAAAAACACTTTGCGCGCTCATTTTTCGCGACAATGTTGCTCACAGTAAAATTTGGAAAAGTAGAACCACATTGCCAGCATGGCTCATCAGCCATCTCAAATCGGCATCCTTATTCTAACTAATATTATAAATCTTTTATATATTTACATGTCTATACTAATATTATAAAGAGGAAAGATTTGAATGTTTGATTGAATTGATTAGGCTCCGAAACTACAGGACCGATTTGAAAAATTCTTTCCCCGAACGAACGAAAGTGTGTTTGTTTATTCTTTCTTCACGCCGTAACTAAGCAATTAATCGACTTAATTTTTGGCATAGAGTTAGTTGAAAAGTCGGAGAGTAACATAGGCTACCTTTTATCCCGATATTCCCACGGGAACGGGAACCACGCGGGTGAAACCGCGGGCGGAAGCTAATCTGAAATAAATTGAAAAGGCGTGATTCGAACTACGGCCAATTTTATTGTTTCAAACCATACTCATAAATAAAGTTGTAACTTTGGGGTTGAGTAAATGATACAGATTAACATGAATAACTATGTAGAAGTTAGTGGAAAGATGGTTGACAGCGACTATTATTTGCAAAAGAATAAGGAAAGAAAATTCTGGAGAAAACTCTAGGTGAAGATATTTCTGGGAAATTCTGGAAAATTTCCAAATCAAACAATAATGAACAACATGGAGAACAAAACATTTTGTTCACTTTGCAACTGCCTGACATTAACGTATATATTTAACTAATTGGTGACAATTGTTCAGAACATAATGATTATGATCTGCATGGTGGATCCCAGCGGTGGGAGTTCTAAAATGGAAACCGATGGGAATCAGTAAGGACCCTTCACCACTGCTAGACAGGTAGATTATTCGCTAACATGAACATTGACAAAGGAGAATGACCAATGAAGTATGGAGTTTTGTTTCAACTTGTATGACATTGTGCCCGAATGAAACCCATATAATTTTGTAGTGGTTTGAACTAAGATTCAGTTAGAAAAACACCAATACTCTAATTCGACGGATTCATGAGAAATATGCTTATGAAGTTCATGAATTTATAGATAATTTTATTGAAAACTGTCTACATGATTTGATTTGACTTCATCTTATAGTAGGCACAATTATTAGTTTATGTAGTAGATAAGTACTTATTTAAGGCATTCAGTCAAAATAAAAAACTTATTATTTGGAAATGATTTGATACTGATACAAAGCGAAACTATGTTAGACCTCTCCTTGGGTAACACAACATCCGTGTCATACTGGCGTTACTTCAATTATCAAAGCAGTGTCGTCCGCAAATTTCCTACCATTGAAGGGTAGAAGTTTCAGGGTGTTTCATTATTCATAGTCCCTTCGTGTTGCATCTGACAACACTGACCGAAGTGACGGGATTCATTTAGAGAAACAAGCTCGGACAATCTGACCACTGTTTTATTAATAAACTGCAGTGTCTGTGTTAATAGAATTAGGCGAAATTAGACATCAATTTGGCTTTTAGGTTATGTAAAATTTTACAGTAGAATCAGAATCACGTGCTGCTCCGGGTCGGGGTCACCTTAAGCTTGTTAAATGTACCTAATAAACAAGAAAAAATATATTATGTGTATTAAAAAAAGACGGTCGTCGGAGGGAAAGTAGGTACCCTAAATATTGGTGTAAGCTACTCAAAAAAAAACAGTAGGTACTTTAATTTCAAAGTAATCATTCACTTACCTGCACCGGGAATCGAATCTTGTATATAAGGCGTTACTTGGCGAAAATCCATATTTTAGTAGAAAACGCAGAATATGTAACTTAACTTTGACGACCTGTTTGGCGCAGGGTAAAAAAAAAAAAAAAGGGGTGCTAAGCCCACCTTCTGCGCCAGAAGTCCTGGGTTCGATCCCCGGATAAGATAATTATTTGTGTGCATGAACATGTCTATTTGTCTTGGTCTGGGTGTTTAATTTGTATATTATGTATGTATTTACAAAAAAGTATATAAGTATAATGTTTATCCGTTATCTAGTATCCATAACACAAGTTCTTAATGTAACTTAACATGGCCTAGATAGTTGGTGTGTTTGTATGCAATTATTTATTTATTTATGGATTAATTCCGCTAGAAAAAACACACGCAAGATGCACCGCCCACCCGCACGCAAATAAATGCAAATGCAAAACAGTGACACATTGCACAAAGGATTAGTTATTAAATTCCATTGAAATATTCTTTAAACATATAAAAAAATCCCAGGTAAATCGAGTATCCCGATAAATCAGGACCGTAAAACACCGGGATAACCACCGCTTACCCACGTGTGAAGGGGGAATATTATGCGTTTATGATAATCTGCGCTGCATAATGTGATGGCGTAGTTTCAACGGGTTCCTTTTGGGTTCCTTTGTAGAATAAAAGAATTAAATACCACATATTATTACCATACCAAATCTCATTTATATACATACAAGCGGCCGCCCGCGGTTTCACCCGCGTACATCCCGTTCCCGTGGGAATCTTGGGATCAAAAGTATGCTATGTTCATAACCAGGCTATCTATTATCTGTGTACCAAATTATATCCAAATCTGTTTAATAGTTTCGGAGCCTATTCAATGCAAACAAACAAACAATCAAATCTTTCCTTTTTATAATATTAGTATAGATATAATATTAGATTGGGAAAGGGAACTTTCCCGTGGGAGTATCGGAATAAAAGTTGTGTTCCGGCAGATGCGATAAAATAACCAGTTCCTCAGTGATGAGGATTCTGGGAGCGGCTCGCTATCATCAGGTATCATGAAGGCTAAGAGTCTCCCCGTCGTTCATAAAAAAAAAGTTTAGTACAAATTACATGAAAAATAGATCGGGTAGATAGGCACTAACTATGGGATAAGAGATAGGAGCTTAGAAATAGCTAATTAAAACACGCATTCAAACAGCAGGGCTATCGTGTAAAAATTATAGATATGGACTTTGGCTTCATTTGACAGTTAAATGACTATAATTATGGTAATTATATGAGCTTCAACTGTCAAATGAAGCCCTTATCCATATCCTGATTTTTTACGCGATAGCCCAGATCTCCTTGATACAAACACATCACATATTGTGTAGGTTAAGATAAAAATTAATTACTTATAGTTTAAACCAGCGGAACCTTTCAAACTTTTAATAGTAAAAGCTTTACCGGTATACGTGAAACCTGCGTAGTGAGGAAAACTTTATTATTCACGTAGAAAAAGAAATATTATAGCGTGAACAAGTAGGTATTGTAGGTAGCAAAAATACATAAATACAAATACAAACACAAACTTTTTTTATTTGGTACCAAGCACAGGATATTTTACAAATTAACATTATATTTTACTCCTAGGTATAACAAAGACATGCGGTACAAAAACATGAAACATTTAAATATATAAAAGTACAAGGAATTTAGTGTCCCACGTCAGTACCAAATGGGTGTCCAGTTCAGCATTGGGTCAGCGATAAGGCTGACGCTGTTTTTCAACTGGATCCCTAAAAAATTTGTTTTATTGACACATGGACGTCACTGCGATAGTTAAAAAAATATAAATAATAAAAATAAATCATAATCATATTTTCACTACAAAATTCGTTTACACGATAAAAAGCTAACAGATCACACTTTTTTTTACAACGGCCTACATCATATCTGACCATCCTAACTAATCCTAACTAACATCCTAACTAATATCCTAACTAATATCTATCTAATATCCTAACTAATATCCTAACTAATCCTTACTAATATCCTAACTAATATCCTAACTAATATCCTAACTAATATCCTAACTAATCCTTACTAATATCCTAACTAATATCCTAACTAATATCCTAACTAATATCCTAACTAATCCTTACTAATATCCTAACTATATTAGTTAGGACCTAACTAATATCCTAACTAATATCGTAACTAATATCCTAACTAATATCCTAACTAATATCCTAACTAATATCCTAACTAATATCCTAACTAATATCCTAACTAATATCCTAACTAATATCCTAACTACTATCCTAACTAATATCCTAACTAATATCCTAACTAATCCTTACTAATATCCTAACTAATATCCTAACTAATATCCTAACTAATATCCTAACTAATATCCTAACTAATATCCTAACTAATATCCTAACTAATATCCTAACTAATATCCTAACTAATATCCTAACTAATATCCTAACTAATATCCTAACTAATATCCTAACTAATATCCTAACTAATCCTTACTAATATCCTAACTAATCCTTACTCATATCCTAACTAATCCTTACTCATATCCTAACTTATACATAGTACATAGATATTACAAAAGCGAAAGTGTGTTTGTTTGTCCTTCCTTGACACCTTAACTAAACAACCAAGCGGCTTGATTTTTGGCATAGAGTTACTTGAAAGAACGGCGGGTAACATTTTTATCCCGATATTCCTAGGGGAACGGGAACCACGCGAGTGAAACCGCGGGCGGAAGCTAGTAAGTAAAATCTACAACCACTGAGGAAATCAGTAACTGTTTTTTTATACTTGCATACAATCACACCAATTATATAGCCCACGTTATGTTTTATGAGGAACATGTGTTATGGATACTAGATAACGGATAAACTTACTTACATACGTTTTTTTTTGTAAATACATACATAAAATACATATTAAACACCAAGACCAAGACAAGTAGACATGTTCATGCACACAAATATTCGTCTTGTCCAGGGATCGAACCTGGGACCTCTGGCGCTGAAGGTGGACTTAGTACCCCTACGCCAAAGAGGTCGTCACGATATCTCATAACCCTGCCGGAATGCAAAAATGCTGGAAAAATTGTTTCTGTCCCGACAGACTAAGATAAGATAGTGAAAGCTAAGACAGTAGTCAAAGTACCTCCACTGGAAATCCGGTACTGTATCAGGTGGTGCTACCACCATTGCATAGAATAGATGTCAAGAGAATTCATGAAACCAATCCTAACAGGTGCCAAACCAACCATAGCTTTTCAGTCACCAAACTGTTCCTACGCTTTGGTGACTCTAATTCAAGTTACAAAATTGCAATTAAGGAGATTTCAGTTATCACACGAACTCGCTACCTGCAATTTTCCAATGCAATTAGAAAATAATACAACCACCTTTGAAGTGGGGACATGGCAAATTGGGGTGACCAACTGCGTCCTGTATTTTACAGGATGTCCCGTTTCTCAACCTACCTATTTTGACCATGTCGTGTATTTTAATAATAAAAATACAGGACCATAGATGGTCAAAAAACCAATATAACAAGAATATTAACACGTCTCGTATTTTTTCCTTAAACCCTTAATTTTATCCCGCGGTTTCACCCACGTGGTTCTCGTTCGCGGGTAAATATCTGGGTATAACGTAGCATGGTACTCTCCCTCTTTCTGCTTACTCTATGCCAAAAATACTTAAAGAACATTTCTGCTCTAATTAAGTAGTTAAACTTAAATTGTTGTAACTGATATAAGGTATAATATAGTTTATTGTATTAAAAATAAACTAACTAACAACTAGTTATGTTTGTTTGCTTTATAAAGTTTTGTTTGTTGTATTTATGTATTCATGTAAAAAAACATAGCAACAACTGTTGTCCAAGAACACGTTGTTTGATAATTACATTTGGGCACTGTAGGTCTACTTGTATGGTTACTTTCTACAATATGACTGTTTGATAACAAAAAAAAAAACATGTCGTTTGGTTGCTAAGTTAGGGCGTAAAAGAAGTACAAACAAACACACTTTCGCATTTATAATATTACCGTTACGCAGTGACTATTCTGTGGTTCGGCGCCCACCTACCTTATCTGTTTTGGCTTCTTCCGTTTTCCACAGAAATTCCGCCAACGTCCCGTAGTGAAAGAGACACGGTTTATAGACAATTTGCCCGGTGAAAATAGGACGTTTTGAAGTTTCCACCTTGATTTTCTTTGTGGTACCTACGGACAAATACTTTATCTGTGTGTCGCTGTCTGACAACTGTCACTTTACAACTACGACTTTACAATATTTTACATAACTTCACTACAGGACACTTCATACAAAAATGTAAAATATATGGATTTATGAACGTAGTTTGTGCCAACATTAAATTACGAAAAAGTCCGACTAATGAAAAAGAAAGTTTAATCGCTTTGTCCTATCGTATTATAACGACGCGGTTATTTAGCCGCATTATACATCTCGTCGTGTTGGCCAGCATGTGACGCGCCGCCAACTTTAACTTTATCTGTCAGTGATAACGTAATATTTTGCTCAGATGTTTTTTATTTAATTCATTTAAATAATGTTATTAATTACAAAGAGACATACAGGGTGGCACATCTTTGCGAACGTGCGAAATTTGTTGTGTCCGTAGAGTGAGAAGGTTGAACAAGGTAGGTAATATTTTTGGCTAAATTCCCGCTTGAGCTGAACAGGTAATATAATCAATCGTTTTAATAAAAACATTGTATAAAGTCCATTTGAGTAAAAACAGTGTTAATAATAATAGTATTATCAGTAAATATTATGTATATAAGTAATAATTTTATTAAAATTACAATATCGTAGTGTTTCTAGTATATTGTCATAGTGCTGTGTTATTGTCATGTTATTAGTTATCGATATTGTTATATTTTAGATGTCCGTCATGGGACGAAGACTTCCATCGGTTGGATCCCGATTCCCGGGCGAAGAACATCCAGTCTGGAAGAAGAGCTCACCGCTGTTGTCTTTTGTATCAGTGGCTGCTTCATTCTCCTGTACTGGCTTCCAACATTCCTACAGATTTATCAGAATTACATAAATCATATGAAACCTAGTTTTATTTGTGCAATACTATACTAATAGGCAACTAATAACTTTTGAGTGGAATGTGAAAAATTATAACGGTGTAAGTATGTATTAGTATTTTTTATCGATATCGATACGTATATGTTTATGGGTGCATCCCTAATCCTTTCTCATTTTGACAACTGACACTGTTATGTTGGTACCTCTTAGAAAAATTCAGGTTGATAGAAACTACGTTCATAAATCAGTTTAATTGCTTGTATGGAAGTGCCGTAACTTAAAAACGTAGTGATTACTTGCTCAATGTACAGGACGTTGGCGGAATTTCTGTGGAAAACGGAAGAAACCAAAACTTAAAAAAAAAGAAAAAAAATATATGACATAGATTTATACATGATTACTTTTCCCTAAATTTAATTAGTATAACACAATAAATAGAGTGTTTGACACAGACGTCGTTTCCTTGTCTACGTACCTGTTATGACAAATACAAAAATTAGTTACAATTAGGAGTACTGTAAAATAAGCACACAGTTGTTGGACACCCTTATGGCAAATTGAAAAGATAATAATTGAATCGACCGACGAGCGTGCGGTCCTAATCCCTCTGTCTGAGTTTGTGAACGTTTTTAGGGCTTTGGGCAGGTTCCATTCATATTTCTGTTTAACAGTTCGTTGGAAGCGTCTGTTTGCTTCATTTTGTTCTATTTTTTGCGGGAATGAAGGTGTATTTATATTTACATGGCTAGATTTTCTAATAACTTTTATATAGCTTTATTAGCGGCCGCTCGCGATTTCACCTGCGTACATCCCGTTCCCGTGGGAATCTTGGGATAAAAGTATGCTATGTTCATAACCAGGCTATCTACTATCTGTATACCAAATTTCATCGAAATCCGTTCAATAGTTTCGGAGCCTATTCGATGCAAACAAACAAACAAACAATCAAATATTTCCTCTTTATAACATTACTATAGATATGTTTGGTCACTGCTGTGTTTTTGACTATATTTGAATCATTATTTCCCCGTTTGAAGTGCACCACTAATTCATTTGGTATTCGTAAAAGATGAGAAAGTATTAATAGTTCAACAGGGTTCAGTTTAAGTTCAAAGAATACCGTTAAAAAATTATCTGCATATAAAATAAAACTTCGATCTCTTGCTGCATTTTATGCTGCAATTTTTCATACTATTTCTTAATCTAAGACTGTGCTCGGTCAAACACTTAGGTACCTACTCAATAAGCCAGTTTTCTATATTAATATAAAAAAATCGAAAATTACCTTTTCAAAGTAAGTAAGTACATGCTATTTTTATTCTCTAGGATACATCAACTAAATGACAACATTAGTAATAGCACCTATTAGATATTTAGAAATTTGGTTTGTAAAAACTAAATACAAAATTTTAGTTCCTCAAATTCAACTTCCTCGCAAATAGAAAACCTCACGAACATTATTAAACGGAAACTCAAACGGTATAAAATGGGGGCCAGTCACAAATCTGTATAAGCCCTTGCTAATAAATAAGAATCAATACAATTACCCAGGTAGGCCGTACATTTGGAAGGGTTCCGTGTCAAAGGCGACTTGAGAGTCGAACCCGGGACTTGAGTAATTCGATTTGGACCGCCGCTGGTGCGCACTGGTCCCATAATCTTATTTTATGGAGTATAGCTTTGATTCTTGAGGAGAGATGGTCTTGATAGTTATATTTTTAGTATAAGTAGGATAACGTAATGCGCTGAGACGAGAAACATGTGGTTAGAAGAGCTCTAAGGTTAAAAGGACTACTATATAAGGAACAGTAGAAACCCTCATAGACTGGTACTGGCCATAAAACCGCGAACAGTGTGTTTTCAAAAAAATTGTTACTCAATGTGCATAAAAATCTACAACAAGATACCAGAGTCTATAACAGCGCTTCCATTTAACAAGTTCAGGACGGCTTTAAGGGGCCATACAAAGCCAAATACACATTTTTGATCAAGGATTTCACATAGTATTACTAGATTTATCGGCCCCAAAAAAATACTGTAGAAAGTAGACTATAGTACTCAGTTATGTGATTGACAGAATCATGATTGCTAAAACTTTTCTCGATAGAAAAAAATCGTAAAGTTACTTCCAATTTTGTAGTTTTTCAATGCTGTGCCAACCGCTATTAAACCTTTAGTCTTGAAACTATTATTAAAAAATACCTTAGCTAGTTCTCTAGTTTTGTGATTGACAGTTTTTCAAAATTTTAAATAGTTCATTAATAATAAATTAAAAACGATAATGTCGCTTACGTTGATGTTTTTAAAACAGACACCAGTGTTTGCATCTCTATCGCATGCGTTATTTCACCGTATTTCTGTCTGATTCGCTCCTCGCTCTTCAGTCGTGAGTGCTCTATTGAGACGTGTGGACTGCGCTTGCCTTACGCTCCGCGACGATTTCGCACGTAGATTATTTAAAAAGTCTATTTGTTAATCATAACCTAGGTATAGGTTATTATAGCAAACAGAGATAAAAAATAAGCTTTTGTAGAAATTTGTAGAAAGTAGACAAGTATTCGACGAGCAGCATATTAAGATACAAAACTGTCAAATATCTGTCAGAAATCAGTGCCAATTTAAATGTTTGAAATTGATTAAAGATATTATTTGACTGTACTTTTAAGATAAAAGTAGTAATTTATTATAAGTAAATACATAGTATACTTTTTTTAGTTTCAGGCACAAACAAAAGGGGGGGGGGGGACAATAGCCATTGCCCCCCTCCCCCCGGCACACAGTTTTACGCAAAGTTTTTAAGCAAATGTTTGCAATTATGATATAACCTCCCTGAACCAAATCCCCCCCCCCCCCCCCCCCCTCAAACAAATCCTGGATCCGCGCCTGTATTATATTCTATGTAAGTTCCGAACAAGACCAATTTGGTACCTCATTGGTCACATCGAGGAACCAAAATATTGCTTGGCACTTACTTATAGTAATGCAAAGTTTAGATGACGGAATTATTAAGACGGAATGATCAGAATTTCTTTTCTTTATTTTCTCGGGCTGTACCTGTTTCCGGTTTTTATTTCAGAGCCGAGTCTAGTAGTAACAGCATTGTAACAGGTAGCTCAATGTTCAATTCTGATATGACGGTGCAGGAAGCTACGAATGTCGAATGTATTAGTCCCAAAAGGTATCTTAAAATACCCAATACCTTAAAAGTGCTTTAGTGCATGACAAAACAAAACAGTTATAAAATGTATTATTTTTCGGTTTTTTAGAATCGTATTGGCAGATCTTACAAACTTAATTCCTGATGTTACTTCTACTTTCATTAATGATGAGCAGCAACAACATTTAGATAATGACAATGTGAGGGCTAAAATGTAAGTAAGTTTGCAGACAGTGGTACCAGTATCGAGCGTAATAAAAGACTTAGACTTAGACGGAAGGTAGATCTATTCGTGTGCCAATAACATCAACCCGCAACAATCAACAGTTCTTTCGTGACCATGGCGCATGCAACTGCGCTGAAATATCGGAGTCTCAAATATAAACAGGTACATGGTGTAAATCCAGTCCTAGTTTATTCTAGTAACTTCAATAACCATGGAAATTTAAAAGAAGATAAGCTTGTAAAATTAATAATACTTATATTGTCGAAGACATTATACAACCCTACATGTTTTTATTGTTAGACACAAATACATGTTATTGTCTCTTTTTCAGATCTGAGCATAGAAGTAGTTCAATGTCCAATTTTGATCTGACGTTGCAAGAAAAAAATACGGATGGCGAATGTTGTCATTACAAAAGGTTTTTAAAAATACCCTTATTGTTTTGTACTGTGTGTGTATGAAAATTTAGATAATTGAAAGAGACGACAAATTTTGGGAGACCTTTATGCTACCGAAACTAAAAGACTTTTATATGCAACATGTTTTGCCAGAATTAGTGAATCCTCGTCAGACTCGAAATATTAAGTTAAGGTGGTACGACTTCCATACAAACAAACATTGCACATTGATTAGTTCATCATACCTTAATAATTCATAAATACATGCGCAACTAACTCGTTTCAGTTATTTGTTTGCGTGAAATAATAAAAAAAAATGTACTTTCATACATAAATCACGAAAAACCTAACATCTTATAATTTCAATAATTCTATGTATGTGTGTGTGACTCATCGCATTAATATACCTCATGTATGAAAGTACATTTTTTTAATAATTTCGCGCTAACAAATAACTAAAACGTGTTAGTTGCACATGTATTTATGAATTATTAATGTATGATGAACCAATTATTGTGCAATGTTTGTTAGTATGGAAGTCGTACCACCTTAAGCAGTCCGCTAGTAAATGTAAGCAAAAATAAACGAAAAGGAGCAATATCAATGAGTATTGAAGCTAAACGTAAGAAAATGTAAATAAAAAATTGGTTGCTTGTTGAATAGTTTATTATTTTTCACGCTTCCATCTTACATGGGTTTTGGGTATATTATAATATTTTTTTTTGCATTTCTATACTAAAATCAAGAATTAATAAGAAAAGGATGTTTGTGTTGAGTGTATTAATTACTATAATTATAATTGAGAGACGTACTGAACCCCTGTCAGAACGTGTAAATTGCGTTTTTTTCATATAAATTTCACGTAAGCAAACAAAACTCACACTAGGCATACAGTATGTAAAACGTATATATATAAAAATAATGTATATGTAAAACGAATAATAATGCGGGAGGTTCACCAAACCACATTATAATACAAAATGTAATGTCGCACATTTTTTATATATTTATTACTTGTATGTTAATTATTAATCCTCAGGTTACCTAAGGATTACCATAATAAAAAGTACTCGTCTCCTGTTTTTAATCGCGCTACACTGTTGCCAATCTGAAACAGAAAAAACATTATAAATATTATTAAAAAACGTAATTTATAAAATAAACAATAAACAGTACTCACCAGGAATATCTATTTGAATGCATTAAGTATGTGTATATACATTCGACACTTGTCTCTGTTTTCTTCATTACACTGTGGACGTAAACTCAAGCGAACTTTGTTCTCGGCCTGCGATAACGACACGCGCGGAGCTAGTCGACAGCGGCATAGGGTGCGGGACGCGCGGGGGAAATCCTTATTTCTTCTAGCTTTGTATGGGCCCTTAAGGCAATGGTTGATACAAAATACTTTCTACTCAATCGATGAATATTTGAAATATAAAAAAATCTAGTACGTAGTGTTTTGTATTGTATGTAAAACGCCATCTTATAATTTTTATTTAATTTCTTATCAATTTTTTGTGTTGGAAAGGCAAAGGAACTTGCTACTGTGCAGCCAATATCGATTTCTATTTTTTTTAATTGTTTTAATAGTTTCATTTTAGTTTTTAATATTTTATTGCAGTGTTTAATTTTTGTTTGTTTGTCTTTATTTTTTTAATATTCCTGTTGTCACCAAATAGGCTCCTCCAGAATACCAGCGTCTCAGTGGCATGCTCCGTATGCCACTGTGACATTGCTGAGGACGGGGCCTAGTTGGCCGCGCACTTTTTATTTTTATTTTTTTATATTTATGTTATTATTATTTTGTGTGTGTCCAATAAATTGTTTTTCTTTCTTTCTTTTCTTATTTTAAATATATTTAATATTTGTGTGCCACATTTTTTGGCCTGAATGTGAGATTCTTTGCAATTTAAGTATACCATCTTTGTATGTACCATGTTTAACACAAATAAAGGATTGAATTGAATTGAATAAGTATACCAGAAAATCAAAGAGGTAGAGAATGCCGCCGCACCCCCTGGTGGACCAGCCAGCGTAGCATGCGCACCGCGAATCCCTGTCGACGCTTATCTCGCGAAGTCTGTCCCGCTCATATCAGTACGGTGTGAGCGGGACAGACAATACGCTCGCGCGAGAAAAGTGTCGAGAAAGCTTTGTCGAGGTGCTCATGCTACGCATGCTGCATGACGATTTTAAAAGCGGAGAAATTACGCGACCCGGTAACCCAAGACAGAATATCTTGGCGCCACAAAATTAGGAGAGCCGACCCCACAGACCTATATTAAGATAGACGGTAAAAGTGTATCTACCTTGCGTGTCAAAAGTTTGATCCACGGTAATATTTTTCCGACCTAAGTCATTCCGCTTGAGACCATTGCCATGAAAACACGCGTCACTCATACACGTACAGTGCTTTCTTAAAAGAGCTCGTCAATAATATTTCCACATCACTAAATCTCGCTCGAGACGTCATCGTAGGTACGCAAAGTTCGACACGCTAGGTTCTCATACAGTTTGAAGCGCTTTTATCATCTATCGCGTTAGAGGTCTGTGGCCGACCCCACTTAAAGTGGGAAATAGCAAGGAAGAAGAAGAAGAGAAGGAATATAACGTTTATTAAGCAACCAAATATATAAATAAAGTTTTAATAAACTATTCTTATACCCTGAAGCTTCAGTATAGGTAGGTACTTAATATTGAATAATATTGTTTGAAACCTTAGGTACACCCTATAAATAATGTAGACTTATACAGTCTTAGCGGCCGCTCGCGGTTTCACCCGCGTGGTTCCTATTTCCGTGGGAATATCGGGATTAAAAATATTCTATGTTCATAACCAGGCTATCCAATTTCTGTGTAGCAAATTTCATCCAAATCCGTTCAGTAGTTTCGGAGCCTATTCAAAGCAAACAAACAAACAATCAAATCTTTCCTCTTTATAATATTAGAATAGATCTAACTGAATAGTATTAGTAGGTACTTTTCCCTTTCTCCAATTAAAATAAAATGGTGTAAAAGTTAACGCAGTTCTTGGCTCCGTATCGATTTGAGGGAATTGCAGAGTACCATATTCATGTGATGATAAGTATTTAGCAATACTTATTCATGTGATGATAAGTATTTAACAGATTTTGCAAATACCTTATTTTTCCTTCGTCATATAATTCGGTCAGCATTTCTTCCAGATCTGAAGACAGCGTGTTAAGCAACTGAAACAATTAAATAAAATTTTTTAAATTGTGTAAGTAATATAAGATTTTAAACTTTCGCGTTCCATTATAATTGTAAACAAGATAATTGTCTGCTTGCGAATACGGCTGTAGCAACACAGCCAAAACGTCAAGCTGTAAGTACATATATACGTGTTACATAATAAATGTCGCGTTGAGCCCCGTTACTCTTATCTACAATTGCGTGAGTAACTACAAAAATAACCCTTATTTTACTGGAAAAAAAAATTGACTAGTCATTGAATAAAAACTTCCCAGCGATTGCGCAACGAAAATCGCTCTAATTTTGTAAAATGTTTTATGTTCAGTTATGGCATTCGATGGAGCCTTCTATGTTGAACAGAAAAGTCCGTAGATTTGATTATTGTGACTTATTTTTTAAATGTTAGGTATGCTCTACGTGTTGATGTTTCTTTTTAGTGTTCCGTAGTAAAAGCAACAAGGAACCCCTAGAGATTCGCCATGTCCGTGTTTGTCTGTCCCTATGCGGCTTAGCTCAGAGGTCCTACATCTAGAGAGCTGTTATTTGGCAAGAATATTACTAATTACGCCAAAAAAGTGCTAGAATAAAATTTTGAAAAAAAAAATTAAGTGCATCTCCCCTATAGAACATTTTTCCTTGTTCTGTGACCTCCCCTACCCTGTATCTTGGGGATGTTTTTTTTTTAATCTTATAATGTGGTGTGTCATTGGTTAGGTCTTTTTAAAAATATTAGGTTTAACAAGACCACTTTTCGATTTAGGAATCTGTTTTTAAAATAGTAAGCTTTAAAGTGCAAAAAACCATCCTTTATAATTTTTGCTGCGAAAAACAAACAAATACGAGTACCAGATTTTAATGCAGTTACTATGAACAATATAGCTATACAACGAGCTAGCAAAGAAAAATATATTGGCTTGTGGCTAGACTAGACTATAAACTAACGTGGTCACATAACTATAAATCTACAACCGTTACAAATAACACAAAATAAAATATTAAAAGTATTGCATGGCCATTTATCAAAGTAAGCACAACAGGGGTACTAACATAACTAAGGCTAAAGGTGGCAACGAGCTTCTCTACTGAGGAACTGGCTATCTTATTTCTAAACTATCGAAACACAAACATTCTGAAAATATTGTTGTTAACAGACATGTCGATAAGGTGGTATCTAACCTAGCGGAATCAGAGCAAGCTCTACCAACCATCATACTACATTCGGACCGTAAGTTTGTCTACCTACGTAAAGCCCAGTTGTAGCTGTCAACGCGAATTATAATATGATAATAAAAAAATAATGCATACAATCACACCAATTATCAATCCCACATTAAGTTTCATGAAGAACTTGTGTTATGGATAATAGATAACGGATAAAAATACTTATATACTTTTTTGTATAAACATACATAATATACATATTAAACACCCAGTCCAAGACAAATAGACATGTTCATGCACAAAAATAAGTATTTGTCGACCGGGGATCCGAACCCGGGGCCTCTGGCGTAGAAGGCAGGTTTAGTACCCCTGCGACAAACAGGTCATCGAAATTCCCGGTAATTTTGCGTAATCCACATTCAAACATTGGCGCCTACATATTGGGAATACAGCGGGAAATAAGTTAAACCATTTTCACGTTCGATGGTCCCAGTTATTTGCTTTATGTGATACACTGGCTTTGAGTTTAACAAATAGTTACGAGCTGTGGTGTGTTGTTGATATTATATTACTTAATTATCTTTAATAACCTGCATCCCAATTGTGTAAGTTTGAACATTTGTGGTAGTTGGTTTCAGTTCGACATGCGCTAATTATCCATTGATGGTTGTACAAATGACTGTGACTGCTGTCTTTGCAAGCTAGCGATGGTTGTACATTGATCAGTGTATTGAAAGGGATCGTGATAGATATTGAGTAACCCAATTAAAGCCCTGCCAGCGTAGCATCCGCACCGCGACTCGCTGTCGACGCTTATCTCGCGATGTCTGTCCCGCTCATATCAGTACGGTGTGAGTGGGGCAGACAATACGCTCGCGCGAGAAGTGTCGAGAAAGGTTTGTCGAGGTGCTCATGCTACGCATGCTGGTTGTAGTGAGTGTAAATAGTTGCTATCGATTTTAAGTTTTATTGCTTTATTATGAAAGGCTTGAAGTCTGATAATCAGTGATCGGAAAATCTTGGATCGGATGCATATTTACCTAAAGTTTAGGTGTGTACTTTTATATTGAAAAAAAAAACGTGTGGCACTAGACTGCCGCGGTAAAGCTATTGCAAAGCAAGCATTTTTTATCATAGATTTTGGTTGCTTAGTTACGATTGTGAATAACAAAATGGTCAATGATGAAAAAAACTGTATCAAAATTTGTGTAATTTCTTTTTAAAAAACCGAGTGGGGGGTGTTAGGTTTTTGCTTTACGTAATTTCTTGATTCGGTCGCCGCGCTCAAAGCCCGCGATAAAAGCTATGCAATAGCTTAAAAAATTCAGCTTTTGATCGGTTTTGGTCCAGCGGTTTAGCCGAATTTCCGAGTAAAATTAAATAAATATCTTTATTTCCCTCTTCACAAAGGTTAAAGAGGTTGTATCTTATTTCCTTATAGCATAAATGTAGGGATAGCTAAAATTACAAACTACAAAAGAAGCCAGAAAATTAAGTAAGTAGGTAAGTACTATAGAAACGCGAGTTGGAAAAAATGTGAAAACATTAATTTTTTATTTTTGGTCTTTTATTATGTCAATTAATTCTGAGAGAGGGGCCTATGGGTAACGTAGGGGGACGGAAAATATCTTATTTATGTGCCACGATGGACCACTTCCGAGATTTATCGAAAATTTCTCGGATCCTGGGATTCATTTAACAAAAATATATTTTAAGAAGCTGCTTTCATGATTTCCTAGCCAAAAACTAAGTTTTGGTAAATATTTATATACACTCAACATTTTCAAATAAGTTTTAGATTTTTTTTTTTTAATAAGAATTTCATAATGTTATAGAGCAGTAAAATAGCAAAGACAATTAAAATATATTGTTATAAAACAAACTGAACGAATTTCATTGAAATTGTGTAGTGATAACTTATCTAATATTTAGAATAATGATTGAAAGTGTAAAAAAAAAATATTTTTCACAAAAAGTGATTGAAAAGTTAACGCCTACTCAAACTTAACAGCAATGCTGGCAAACGCATAATTGCCGATGTCCCACCGCAGGAGTTTAGTTGTACGTTCTGCTCAGCGATGTGTGCGAAGATAGGTATTTGCTTAGTTCGCAGACGGGGTGGCAGCGAGAAAACCCAAATAAAAAATCTAAGGGCATCGCCGCACCGCAATCCACCGAGGCGTGACACCCTACGCTTTGCGCTGACTGCGCCTTTCTATTAGGGCTACGGCTTGCCACCTACTATTTAAGTATGTAAACACTGCAATTGACATTCTGAAAATGTCAAAGCAATAATAATAATCGTTGGGAACCGCAAACAGTGCCTACTTGATTATAAAAAAATAAAAAAAAAAAAAAAAAAAGTTAGTTTTGTAATCCAATTATTATTGTTTTGGTTTGCATAAGTTTCAAATAATTGTGCATGCTGTGTACGCTATTATTGGATTAAAGTCTTGGCTCATATATTTAGCATAGATTATAAGTTTTGTAATGACTTTAATCTGTAAGTGTACCTATAACAAATAAATAAATAAATACTGCTATCTTTTGTCTTAAAAGTTTTAAATATTTTCATCTGTAGTAACTTTACTTTCGTAAGCATGGATTCCTTATTCCTGTTTTGTAAATGTCTTTAATTCAATGCTAAGTTTGTGATGAGAAAATAAAAATATGACATGGATATTTTATAAATCTTTAGTTACAATTGCTTTAATAAAATTACTGCAATATACAACCAGTTTATTTTTCAAAGAGGCCCTTATAGACAGTCAATATCTTGGACGAATTAATTCGTCCAAGGTCAAAGCACCATTGTATTAAAGAATTTAATATGTAGTTTCCTATTGCATTACCCAAAAAAAACTACTTTAATAGTTTATGATAAATTTTAAATAGAAAAATATTGGAAAAAATTAACTCGGTCACAAGTGAATTCTCAGATGGGTATCGAACCAATGACCTTTGCAAATCCGGTCCAATGCGCAGCGGTTATAGCATTGGACCGGTTTAAAATTTATCATAAGTATAAAAATGGCATTGAAAAATGCAAAAATTAAAAAATCATAAAATACTGAAATAGCTTTTTTTTTCTTTGAAACACTGCAGGATAAGATTTCTGTTTTCTTAACTTCCCTTTCTTATCAAATGTACTTGCGTTAAAAAGCCCACCCATCTTTTCCTGTGACAGACGTGAAGGGCCCTCGTATGTAACATGAAAGCAGCTTGCAGTTTACGCACTGCATTCACCCGTGAGACACTCGGGATCTTGTCAAACGTATTCCTGATTTAAGTATTTTTACAAAGTTAGATGTACACTTCCAAGATATACCTATAGAACTGAAGAGAAATAGTTCCGACATTTTGCGAATCTTTAACATATTTTATTTGATTTTATCTATCGGATTTGGCAAACGTCGCAAAGAAATACTTTTCTAAGCAGGTAACGTACGAGTAAAGTATAGGTGTAATGTTGAACTGTATTTTATCAGAATTTGTTAGTAACCCGTGTTCAAATTGGAATCTGAAGGTTCGTGAGGAGCTGCCCCCTAATTGTCTAATTTTAAAATCTATCACAATCATTTTGAAAGATATTGTGATTGTGATAGTGATTTATGGAATTGTGTAACTTATAGTCGCAATCCCTTTCGGAATGAATGATGTTTTAAATTACACTTCATTTGACACTTCTCCATACATTTGAAAGATATTTTCGTGTGTCACTTTGCTTCGACAGTTCAATTACGTTCATTCAATACCTTTTAAAACGCGTCCCGATCACAATCCCTATCAAATGTCAAATAGTGGCGGCCTGGAGCTCTATTTTTGATTCACTCGTCTCGAGGATTCTACTGATTTTCGTGCGACGTTTGAGTTTCCGTATTCCGTAAAAGCGACCTTGAAGGTATATAAATAGCTTCGCTTTTCGCCTGTAGTACCGCCTCCCAACGTGGGCAAAGCGAAAAGCGTGCTATGTCTACGCATGCAAGGTCGCTAATCGCCTGATCGCCTCCTCGTTAGCCTCGCCACTCGCGCGACGAGTGATTCAAAAATAGAGGTCCTGAAGTATGTAAATATCTTTCAAATGACGATTTGAAAGGGATTGAGATAGATTTTAAAATTAGACAATTTCATCCATACGTAACTAACCAGGGGTCTACCCTGGTTAGTTACGTATGGATGAAATTTTTATAAACTACCTGCCTCATAGCAACGTCATTCACAATAAGGGCGATAATTGTAAAATACTTATTTAGTTTAGTCCGTATCAGATTAAAATAATGTTGGTATCTGCTTTGTGTATCAAATGCTTTCTACGAAAATAAAGTTTAATGGAACATGCATGGTTCAACGCCCCCACGATTTCCGTACACAAACCGTTGCTAAGCAACGCAAGTATAACGAAATGATGCACAGTATACAATTACACACAATACTAAGCCTTACAAATAACGAAATAGAAGCGAATTCAGTAGTCACAAGCGCAATGACCGGATTCATAGGTCAGTGTAATATAGGTCACAGATTACCCCATAAATAGTCATTACGTTGGATATTGATTTGAGTTCGATTTTGATTCGTTCCAAGAAAGCAAGTCACATGCATCTTACCGCTCCTTTGTGTCGTAATAGTCTTTAGCTCCTCTAAAAAGCCACAAGACTCGTAAAACATTGACATTTAATTGTAATAATATCTTGACATTATGTTTAATTTTTTTTATGAATCTATTCAATATCCTATTTGACATTAATAAATAATAATAAATAAATAAATTTCATACCACACCAATTATCTAGCCCACGTTAAGTTTCATGAAGAACTTATGTTATGGATACTAGATAACGGATAAACATACTTATATACTTTTTTTTTTGTAAATACGTACATAATATACTTGTATATTAAACACCCAGACCAAGACAAATAGACATGTTCATGCACACAAATATTTGTCTTGTCCGGGGATCGAACCCGGGACCTCTGGCGCAGAAGGCGGGCTTAGTACCCCTGCGCCACACAGGTCGTAATTAATATTTGTACATAGTTTATTTTAACGGTAGACATGTTAAGGAACAAAGTATTTAAGACTACCCAATGTTATACCTCATGTTGTTACAAATAAAGATTTTGATTGATTTATTGATTGAAAAAATACTAAAAAGCTAGGTAACACCAAAATTTATTAGGTACTTGAAGATCTTAAATAAAAACACGATACATCCATTAAAGTTGAATGAATCTGTCCTTTGTCTAAATAAATACTGATCAGAGCAAAATATGAGATATCCAAATTGGTTTCATTTTGCATACATAACTATAACAAGCCGTGAGGAGCCGTAGAGGAGCCCGTGGCGCAGTGGTTCGCGCGCTTGGCATGCGATTGTTGAGGTTAAGCAACTTTCGCAATGGTCGGGCACGGGATGGGTGACCAAAAATTTAGTATTTCGAACCTCTCCGTGCTTCGGAAGGCACGTTAAGCCGTTGGTCCCGGCTGCGTTTGCAGTCGTTAAAACCTATGCAGTGGTAGGTCATGGCCCGTTCTCCTTATCCATCCATAAGGAAGGCCAGGGACGGACTACAAACAAAACTGATAATTTCTCAAAAAAAAACAATATAAAGCATCATAACACAAAATGAAGAATAGTAGTACCTAAGCAGCTGTAACATAATAACAGCACAAAAAGATACAATCTTTAAAATTGCGACATCCACAAAATTCATGGCACGTCACAACATTGTATTGCACAAGGGAGTCTATTTAGTCGTTCTCACTTCATGAACTAAATGCTGGGACTCCGGACGGTCCTTCATAAAGCTAACGATGTCTGTCTAATTGTTTGGAAGTGTCCCTGAATTCCCGGGCTCAGGAAGGTTGACAAGCGCCTGTTATATCTTTTTTATTTCCTTCCACCATTTAATGTTATGAGATGATATTTCATCTTCCATAGTATATGGTTAAAATTGAGAATAAACAGTTGAGAGGTTTTTTTTGCATTCTGTACTGTAGATACCATTTTACACAGCATCATAAACATGATAAATCAACAATTTGATATTTTTGTCCGGATTAAAGAAGTGTTTCATGTTTAACCGCTGACATAAGCTTTTGACATAAAAAGCTATAGACAAGTTAAAATTTCTAACAGGTATAAATCAGTACTCGCTTCTCTGCGATGATAATTTTCAGAAGTTAAAATATTAAAGTCATATTGGTAAAGAAAATATGTATTTCGATATAAAAGTTCGTCATGTAAATAACACTGACTGATTTTCTCTAATTTTTAAAAGTTAAAAATATCATTATACTAGCTTCCACCCGCGGTTTCACCCGCGTAATTCCCGTTCCCGTAGGAATATCGGGATAGATAAAAAGAAGCACTGTTACTCTCCGTCCGTTCAACTAACTCTATAACAAAAATCAAGTCTATTTGTTGCTTAGTTAGGGCGCCAATAAAAGACAAGCAAACACACTTTTACATTAATTAGTTAGGATTATTATAGTTAGGACATTCATGATTATTACAATATGTCTGGTAATTTAAATGATCTATGAAAGAAATTTCTGAATCGTTAGCATATACTGAGGTATATGCAAATTCGGACATTAAACGGAGCGTCCCCGGGGTGTCGGCGCGACACCCTGTTTATGAATAATGTCTTTCGTTATATTTACAATAAACTCATTACTTTTCCTGAACTTGCTCGAGACTCTTATTAAAAACTTTTACGACTTCACGATTTAAGATGTTTACATTGGGCGCTACGGTAATCTTTCGAAATGGGTAAAAAGTTTTCTGTCAATAACTAAATTTTTTCCACCTATCGATTACCTATGTAGCATTCCATAGAATCTTTCGACAGCCACACAATCGACAAATTACTATTCCAAAAGAACATAAGTACCTTCGACAATATCTTAATAAATATATTACATGTTTCTAAGAAAGGACGCATTAATAAACAAAGCAAAGAATAATAAAAAAAGAATGATATCGAAGGATTACGGAAAAAAGGACATTTATCCGGGAATTCCAATAACAAGTTAAAAATATAAATGTACTTAACAAAAGAAGATAAAGAGAAACATCAATAATTGGAATGGATTGGACTTCCACGGTCCTTTGGATCGCTTCTTGATTAATTGAACGTTTCAATCTGATCCTTATTAGTCTATCTTGTTTCCATTAATGAAGTAACGAATTTAAGTATGATTTATATTTCAGAATGCTGGAGGTTTTACTTCGCATTTCTAATTAATTTGAACGGTAACAAACATTACAATTTACATGATTTAATTTTTAACAAGGTACCTTAAATCGAAAACCATTTCGAAATTTTTCAATTTCTAACACCGTACGTATTTTTTCGGATTGTTTATTCAATTATTTAACGAAATATTTGGAATAATAATGACATTCCTTTGTCTATAAAAGTTCTCTTATTAAAAATCAATATAAAAAAATCGCTGTAAATATAGTCAAAGAGTATGTAACAGTGCATTTCAATTAAATGAAAATAAAAAATAAACGATAAAATGTTTCAAAACGGATTGAAATATTTCAGTTTTGAGTGACAAATTTTATCACTCACAACTGAAATACCGGAATCTAAAATCTAAAAATAAAAAATCGGACTAGTTATGACTATTCGCAATTTTGCTGCGAAAATAAGCCTTGATAGGGTTCAATGCCAAATAAAACTGCAAAAATAAACACTCCAAACTAATATATTTCCAAAATGAAAATTCTAAATATTTCACTGAATTTTTTTTTTTCTTGAAATTTACCCATCCATATTAAACACTCCAAAGAGTAAGTTTCTACCACCCTAATAAATAAAATCGTACTACCAACATAAAGTGAAAAATCAAAAGAATAGTGAAGTATCTTAACAGCTTGAACATGATATCGATAAAAATATTAATAAATGACTCATTAATCTCAAATATATCGACGGGTTCCGGGCTATTTGTTTGAAGCGCCATTTTTTCAACTTTACAGGAGAGCGATTTTTCGGGAACAAAAAATCATAACTTGTAAATTATCAATATTTCAACAAAAAAGAAGCTTACACTAATTTTTGTATTAAAGTCCGCATAATTTAATAAAGTTTGTTTTTTTTTAAATGCTTTTATTACTAGAAATAAATGTCGCTTAATTCAAAATGGACTAAACTCAAAAACAGACTAAATGATTCAAGCGATCTTTATTGCAAATAATTGGTTCAGGAAAAACGATTTAAGTGAGCACAGGATTTTTTTCAATGTCAGGCTAAATGTATCAACCAGCGGTCTTATTGTAATAAAGAATCAGGCTCTTTAGCTCATGTGTCTGAAGTATCAAAAAGTAGCTGGAGATCAAAACGATTCATGTCGCAGATGTTCATAAAAGTGAGTTGTTTTAAATGACATTTAATTAGTTTGTTTACTAAAAATTGTCGGTTAAGGCATCATTATTTTATTGTGTTTTGAAATCTGTCATAATGAAATGTTTTGAATAGGGTGAAAAATAAAATAATTTAAAGTAGTTTTATTTTTTATATTATAAATTAAAGTAGTTTTATTTTTTATACCATTTATGTGTCAAATTAGCATAAGTTCACTTATGCACATAAAGTATAGTTTTTACTATGCTAAAACAGTATTTTATTTAACATTTAATAGTCTTAGTAGAAAACGAAAAATATGTCGCGTAATTCCGCAAGAAAAAATGCAGATGCAGCCCAGTGACAAACCTTGCACCTTCATCGACTACTCTACACGTGTTTCGCCCACACACGGAGCATCCTCAGGAGTTGTTAGACCGTGCCAATCTCAGCACCGAGTGAGTAAAATGGCCCCAAACAACCGTATTTAATGCTTCCCACTCCCCCCTCCCCGCCCCCAGTGTGACGCATCGCGACAGAGAAAGTGAGACAGAGTAATAATTATTGAAAATGTTATAATAAATGTAAATTAAATGTAAAAGTATGATTTATATATCGATGAAGGGTTTTTTTTTTTTTTTTTTTTTTTTTTTTTTTTTTTTTTTTTTTTTTTTTATTTTATTTATTTATGAATCCCTATCACTGTTTGTTTGTCTACAAATACGCAGAAGTGGGGAGGAAGAAACATTTATCTGATCGTTAAGTATGGCTCCATCAACATTATGTTTGATAATTTCTAATTGTTCCAACACGTTCAGTCGTAAACTTTTATTACAAGTATGTAAAACCTCGTAGGAATGCCCATCAGATAATTGGTGACCGGTATCTAATAAATGTTCCGCGAAATGAGATCGCTCTGGTCGGGCATTCCGATAGGCAGAAATATGTTCTTTATAACGTGTTTCAAAACAGCGCCCAGTTTGTCCCACGTATACGGAATTACACTCGTCACATGTTAACCTATATACACCTGACTTCCTGCCAACCTCTGTTTTTTCCTTACCATTGCATATGGCCCGTCGAACGGTGTTAGTGGTTCGAAATGCCACGTGAACGTCGTTGTTTCTTAAGATTTTTGATATTTTCTCTGAAATTTTCCCTACATAAATCATACTTGACCGATAAGTATGAACAACACGTTCACGCGGCACCGCATATAAAAGTTTAGCCATCTCTTTGTTAATTTTAGTCTTAACCAATTTATCTATCATCCGTCGATCATAACCATTTGCAAGGGCAATATTATAAATGGTATTTAATTCTTTGATATAAGATTCATTTGACAAAGGCACCGTCAATAGACGATTAATATAAGAATGAAAAGCAGCTAGTTTGTGTTGCCAAGGGTGACAGGAAGCCGCGGGTATTACTACATCAGTATGTGTAGGCTTTCTATATATTTGGAAATTGTGACGACAATGTTCCCGTGTAATGGTTAAATCTAAGAAATTTATAGAATTATCGACTTCAACTTCTAGTTTAAATTTAATCTTTGGATGTAAATTATTTACAAATGAATAGAAAGACTCTAATTCTTGTCTAGTACCGGTCCAGCATATGAGTATATCATCAACATAACGATAATAATAAAGAATGTTATTATTACCTGTGAAATACCTATTCTCAAAATTGTCCATGAAGATCTCCGCCATCAGAGGTGATAACGGAGAACCCATGGCCAACCCCTCCTTCTGTTTGTAATACCCACCATTAAATTTGAAATAGTTTTGTTGCATGCAAATATTGGTTAAATGCACAATTTCGTTTGCCTCCCCTGGATGAATACGCCTTCTCTCTAGAATTTTTGAGAGTATTTTGAGAGTTTCTTGATAGGGAACGTTAGTAAACAAACTGTCAACATCCAGAGAAAGCAAAATAGAATTAGGAGGTAAAATAACATCCCTTATTTTGGCAATTAAATCTGCTGTATTTTGAATACTATATTTAGGATAAAATGATGACTTTTCTTTAATAATATCATTTAACTTTTTTGCTAGCTCATATGCTGGACATCCTATATATGAAACCACAGGGCGCACGGGAACATTGTCTTTGTGTATTTTAGGTAAACCGTACAACACAGGGGCCTGTGGATTCATCGGGGTGATTAGCCGAGATGAATAATCGTTTGGAAAAAGAAATTTACAATGATTAATATTATTTTTGACCTCCGTGTTGTACCGTGTCGTCGGGTCCGAGCGCAAAGGAATGAAGTCGTCGCTATGAATTATGTCCTGAACTTTATTTATGTATTCATCTTTATTTAATATAACAATACTATTGCCCTTATCAGCCTTTGTCACTATTAAATCATTATTATCTATTTTTTGTTGCAACGACCTCACTGTTCGCAACTCGGGCCCCCCACAGTTAGTAGGTTGAATTTTATTTAATTCGTTGGTAACCACACCCTTCACCATATTATCCTTTTTATTAATAACAATAGCCACCTCTGAATCTACAGCTAATCCCTCCACCAAAGATGAAGTCAATTTTGGGGTTATGTTATATTTGAGACCTTTTTCCAAAAGCGACACCTCGCTTTGGGAAAATTGCACATTTGTTAAGTTTTCTACGCGGGGATAGAAGGAATGTCCATCACCAATCCTACCATTGTTATTTCTACTATGTCTACCCACATTACTTCCACCGTGTTGTGTAACCCTTAACCTTTGTAATTTGTGAGATTGATTAATAAACTTATAATGAATAGTCTGTGATGCGAGATCTCTAGCCTTTTGGTCTAAAAGGTCGAACTCAACGCTATGTAAATTGTGTGATAATTCTGTATGTAAAATTTTAATATGTAATTTAAGATTGTCTCTAATCGCGAACCAACGGCGAGATTCCGCATCTAACCAGACTTTTTGAGCTTTACGTATGGCCAAACCGGCCGCAGGACTGGTCGTGTTGGAATGGATATTAATATAATTTGGAATAACATTGAATCGCTTGCATTGTTGATTGAACCATACATTTTGAGACGCCACCCGATGGAGTTTAGTTAATTTGATGTAAAAACGTGCCTGTACAGCTACGCTTGCTGATTGTAAGTATTTGATAGAATCAGGCGTTACTTGGCGGAAATCCATATCTTAGTAGAAAACGAAAAATATGTCGCGTAATTCCGCAAGAAAAAATGCAGATGCAGCCCAGTGACAAACCTTGCACCTTCATCGACTACTCTACACGTGTTTCGCCCACACACGGAGCATCCTCAGGAGTTGTTAGACCGTGCCAATCTCAGCACCGAGTGAGTAAAATGGCCCCAAACAACCGTATTTAATGCTTCCCACTCCCCCCTCCCCGCCCCCAGTGTGACGCATCGCGACAGAGAAAGTGAGACAGAGTAATAATTATTGAAAATGTTATAATAAATGTAAATTAAATGTAAAAGTATGATTTATATATCGATGAAGGGTTTTTTTTTTTTTTTTTTTTTTTTTTTTTTTTTTTTTTTTTTTTTTTTTTTTTTTTTTTTTATTTATGAATCCCTATCACTGTTTGTTTGTCTACAAATACGCAGAAGTGGGGAGGAAGAAACATTTATCTGATCGTTAAGTATGGCTCCATCAACATTATGTTTGATAATTTCTAATTGTTCCAACACGTTCAGTCGTAAACTTTTATTACAAGTATGTAAAACCTCGTAGGAATGCCCATCAGATAATTGGTGACCGGTATCTAATAAATGTTCCGCGAAATGAGATCGCTCTGGTCGGGCATTCCGATAGGCAGAAATATGTTCTTTATAACGTGTTTCAAAACAGCGCCCAGTTTGTCCCACGTATACGGAATTACACTCGTCACATGTTAACCTATATACACCTGACTTCCTGCCAACCTCTGTTTTTTCCTTACCATTGCATATGGCCCGTCGAACGGTGTTAGTGGTTCGAAATGCCACGTGAACGTCGTTGTTTCTTAAGATTTTTGATATTTTCTCTGAAATTTTCCCTACATAAATCATACTTGACCGATAAGTATGAACAACACGTTCACGCGGCACCGCATATAAAAGTTTAGCCATCTCTTTGTTAATTTTAGTCTTAACCAATTTATCTATCATCCGTCGATCATAACCATTTGCAAGGGCAATATTATAAATGGTATTTAATTCTTTGATATAAGATTCATTTGACAAAGGCACCGTCAATAGACGATTAATATAAGAATGAAAAGCAGCTAGTTTGTGTTGCCAAGGGTGACAGGAAGCCGCGGGTATTACTACATCAGTATGTGTAGGCTTTCTATATATTTGGAAATTGTGACGACAATGTTCCCGTGTAATGGTTAAATCTAAGAAATTTATAGAATTATCGACTTCAACTTCTAGTTTAAATTTAATCTTTGGATGTAAATTATTTACAAATGAATAGAAAGACTCTAATTCTTGTCTAGTACCGGTCCAGCATATGAGTATATCATCAACATAACGATAATAATAAAGAATGTTATTATTACCTGTGAAATACCTATTCTCAAAATTGTCCATGAAGATCTCCGCCATCAGAGGTGATAACGGAGAACCCATGGCCAACCCCTCCTTCTGTTTGTAATACCCACCATTAAATTTGAAATAGTTTTGTTGCATGCAAATATTGGTTAAATGCACAATTTCGTTTGCCTCCCCTGGATGAATACGCCTTCTCTCTAGAATTTTTGAGAGTATTTTGAGAGTTTCTTGATAGGGAACGTTAGTAAACAAACTGTCAACATCCAGAGAAAGCAAAATAGAATTAGGAGGTAAAATAACATCCCTTATTTTGGCAATTAAATCTGCTGTATTTTGAATACTATATTTAGGATAAAATGATGACTTTTCTTTAATAATATCATTTAACTTTTTTGCTAGCTCATATGCTGGACATCCTATATATGAAACCACAGGGCGCACGGGAACATTGTCTTTGTGTATTTTAGGTAAACCGTACAACACAGGGGCCTGTGGATTCATCGGGGTGATTAGCCGAGATGAATAATCGTTTGGAAAAAGAAATTTACAATGATTAATATTATTTTTGACCTCCGTGTTGTACCGTGTCGTCGGGTCCGAGCGCAAAGGAATGAAGTCGTCGCTATGAATTATGTCCTGAACTTTATTTATGTATTCATCTTTATTTAATATAACAATACTATTGCCCTTATCAGCCTTTGTCACTATTAAATCATTATTATCTATTTTTTGTTGCAACGACCTCACTGTTCGCAACTCGGGCCCCCCACAGTTAGTAGGTTGAATTTTATTTAATTCGTTGGTAACCACACCCTTCACCATATTATCCTTTTTATTAATAACAATAGCCACCTCTGAATCTACAGCTAATCCCTCCACCAAAGATGAAGTCAATTTTGGGGTTATGTTATATTTGAGACCTTTTTCCAAAAGCGACACCTCGCTTTGGGAAAATTGCACATTTGTTAAGTTTTCTACGCGGGGATAGAAGGAATGTCCATCACCAATCCTACCATTGTTATTTCTACTATGTCTACCCACATTACTTCCACCGTGTTGTGTAACCCTTAACCTTTGTAATTTGTGAGATTGATTAATAAACTTATAATGAATAGTCTGTGATGCGAGATCTCTAGCCTTTTGGTCTAAAAGGTCGAACTCAACGCTATGTAAATTGTGTGATAATTCTGTATGTAAAATTTTAATATGTAATTTAAGATTGTCTCTAATCGCGAACCAACGGCGAGATTCCGCATCTAACCAGACTTTTTGAGCTTTACGTATGGCCAAACCGGCCGCAGGACTGGTCGTGTTGGAATGGATATTAATATAATTTGGAATAACATTGAATCGCTTGCATTGTTGATTGAACCATACATTTTGAGACGCCACCCGATGGAGTTTAGTTAATTTGATGTAAAAACGTGCCTGTACAGCTACGCTTGCTGATTGTAAGTATTTGATAGAATCAGGCGTTACTTGGCGGAAATCCATATCTTAGTAGAAAACGAAAAATATGTCGCGTAATTCCGCAAGAAAAAATGCAGATGCAGCCCAGTGACAAACCTTGCACCTTCATCGACTACTCTACACGTGTTTCGCCCACACACGGAGCATCCTCAGGAGTTGTTAGACCGTGCCAATCTCAGCACCGAGTGAGTAAAATGGCCCCAAACAACCGTATTTAATGCTTCCCACTCCCCCCGCCCCGCCCCCAGGGTGACGCCGCGCGACAGAGAAAGTGAGACAGAGTAATAATTATTGAAAATGTTATAATAAATGTAAATTAAATGTAAAAGTATGATTTATATATCGATGAAGGGTTTTTTTTTTTTTTTTTTTTTTTTTTTTTTTTTTTTTTTTTTTTTTTTTTTTTTTTTTTTTTTTTTTTTTTATTTATGAATCCCTATCACTGTTTGTTTGTCTACAAATACGCAGAAGTGGGGAGGAAGAAACATTTATCTGATCGTTAAGTATGGCTCCATCAACATTATGTTTGATAATTTCTAATTGTTCCAACACGTTCAGTCGTAAACTTTTATTACAAGTATGTAAAACCTCGTAGGAATGCCCATCAGATAATTGGTGACCGGTATCTAATAAATGTTCCGCGAAATGAGATCGCTCTGGTCGGGCATTCCGATAGGCAGAAATATGTTCTTTATAACGTGTTTCAAAACAGCGCCCAGTTTGTCCCACGTATACGGAATTACACTCGTCACATGTTAACCTATATACACCTGACTTCCTGCCAACCTCTGTTTTTTCCTTACCATTGCATATGGCCCGTCGAACGGTGTTAGTGGTTCGAAATGCCACGTGAACGTCGTTGTTTCTTAAGATTTTTGATATTTTCTCTGAAATTTTCCCTACATAAATCATACTTGACCGATAAGTATGAACAACACGTTCACGCGGCACCGCATATAAAAGTTTAGCCATCTCTTTGTTAATTTTAGTCTTAACCAATTTATCTATCATCCGTCGATCATAACCATTTGCAAGGGCAATATTATAAATGGTATTTAATTCTTTGATATAAGATTCATTTGACAAAGGCACCGTCAATAGACGATTAATATAAGAATGAAAAGCAGCTAGTTTGTGTTGCCAAGGGTGACAGGAAGCCGCGGGTATTACTACATCAGTATGTGTAGGCTTTCTATATATTTGGAAATTGTGACGACAATGTTCCCGTGTAATGGTTAAATCTAAGAAATTTATAGAATTATCGACTTCAACTTCTAGTTTAAATTTAATCTTTGGATGTAAATTATTTACAAATGAATAGAAAGACTCTAATTCTTGTCTAGTACCGGTCCAGCATATGAGTATATCATCAACATAACGATAATAATAAAGAATGTTATTATTACCTGTGAAATACCTATTCTCAAAATTGTCCATGAAGATCTCCGCCATCAGAGGTGATAACGGAGAACCCATGGCCAACCCCTCCTTCTGTTTGTAATACCCACCATTAAATTTGAAATAGTTTTGTTGCATGCAAATATTGGTTAAATGCACAATTTCGTTTGCCTCCCCTGGATGAATACGCCTTCTCTCTAGAATTTTTGAGAGTATTTTGAGAGTTTCTTGATAGGGAACGTTAGTAAACAAACTGTCAACATCCAGAGAAAGCAAAATAGAATTAGGAGGTAAAATAACATCCCTTATTTTGGCAATTAAATCTGCTGTATTTTGAATACTATATTTAGGATAAAATGATGACTTTTCTTTAATAATATCATTTAACTTTTTTGCTAGCTCATATGCTGGACATCCTATATATGAAACCACAGGGCGCACGGGAACATTGTCTTTGTGTATTTTAGGTAAACCGTACAACACAGGGGCCTGTGGATTCATCGGGGTGATTAGCCGAGATGAATAATCGTTTGGAAAAAGAAATTTACAATGATTAATATTATTTTTGACCTCCGTGTTGTACCGTGTCGTCGGGTCCGAGCGCAAAGGAATGAAGTCGTCGCTATGAATTATGTCCTGAACTTTATTTATGTATTCATCTTTATTTAATATAACAATACTATTGCCCTTATCAGCCTTTGTCACTATTAAATCATTATTATCTATTTTTTGTTGCAACGACCTCACTGTTCGCAACTCGGGCCCCCCACAGTTAGTAGGTTGAATTTTATTTAATTCGTTGGTAACCACACCCTTCACCATATTATCCTTTTTATTAATAACAATAGCCACCTCTGAATCTACAGCTAATCCCTCCACCAAAGATGAAGTCAATTTTGGGGTTATGTTATATTTGAGACCTATTTCCAAAAGCGACACCTCGCTTTGGGAAAATTGCACATTTGTTAAGTTTTCTACGCGGGGATAGAAGGAATGTCCATCACCAATCCTACCATTGTTATTTCTACTATGTCTACCCACATTACTTCCACCGTGTTGTGTAACCCTTAACCTTTGTAATTTGTGAGATTGATTAATAAACTTATAATGAATAGTCTGTGATGCGAGATCTCTAGCCTTTTGGTCTAAAAGGTCGAACTCAACGCTATGTAAATTGTGTGATAATTCTGTATGTAAAATTTTAATATGTAATTTAAGATTGTCTCTAATCGCGAACCAACGGCGAGATTCCGCATCTAACCAGACTTTTTGAGCTTTACGTATGGCCAAACCGGCCGCAGGACTGGTCGTGTTGGAATGGATATTAATATAATTTGGAATAACATTGAATCGCTTGCATTGTTGATTGAACCATACATTTTGAGACGCCACCCGATGGAGTTTAGTTAATTTGATGTAAAAACGTGCCTGTACAGCTACGCTTGCTGATTGTAAGTATTTGATAGAATCAGGCGTTACTTGGCGGAAATCCATATCTTAGTAGAAAACGAAAAATATGTCGCGTAATTCCGCAAGAAAAAATGCAGATGCAGCCCAGTGACAAACCTTGCACCTTCATCGACTACTCTACACGTGTTTCGCCCACACACGGAGCATCCTCAGGAGTTGTTAGACCGTGCCAATCTCAGCACCGAGTGAGTAAAATGGCCCCAAACAACCGTATTTAATGCTTCCCACTCCCCCCTCCCCGCCCCCAGTGTGACGCATCGCGACAGAGAAAGTGAGACAGAGTAATAATTATTGAAAATGTTATAATAAATGTAAATTAAATGTAAAAGTATGATTTATATATCGATGAAGGGTTTTTTTTTTTTTTTTTTTTTTTTTTTTTTTTTTTTTTTTTTTTTTTTTTTATTTATTTATGAATCCCTATCACTGTTTGTTTGTCTACAAATACGCAGAAGTGGGGAGGAAGAAACATTTATCTGATCGTTAAGTATGGCTCCATCAACATTATGTTTGATAATTTCTAATTGTTCCAACACGTTCAGTCGTAAACTTTTATTACAAGTATGTAAAACCTCGTAGGAATGCCCATCAGATAATTGGTGACCGGTATCTAATAAATGTTCCGCGAAATGAGATCGCTCTGGTCGGGCATTCCGATAGGCAGAAATATGTTCTTTATAACGTGTTTCAAAACAGCGCCCAGTTTGTCCCACGTATACGGAATTACACTCGTCACATGTTAACCTATATACACCTGACTTCCTGCCAACCTCTGTTTTTTCCTTACCATTGCATATGGCCCGTCGAACGGTGTTAGTGGTTCGAAATGCCACGTGAACGTCGTTGTTTCTTAAGATTTTTGATATTTTCTCTGAAATTTTCCCTACATAAATCATACTTGACCGATAAGTATGAACAACACGTTCACGCGGCACCGCATATAAAAGTTTAGCCATCTCTTTGTTAATTTTAGTCTTAACCAATTTATCTATCATCCGTCGATCATAACCATTTGCAAGGGCAATATTATAAATGGTATTTAATTCTTTGATATAAGATTCATTTGACAAAGGCACCGTCAATAGACGATTAATATAAGAATGAAAAGCAGCTAGTTTGTGTTGCCAAGGGTGACAGGAAGCCGCGGGTATTACTACATCAGTATGTGTAGGCTTTCTATATATTTGGAAATTGTGACGACAATGTTCCCGTGTAATGGTTAAATCTAAGAAATTTATAGAATTATCGACTTCAACTTCTAGTTTAAATTTAATCTTTGGATGTAAATTATTTACAAATGAATAGAAAGACTCTAATTCTTGTCTAGTACCGGTCCAGCATATGAGTATATCATCAACATAACGATAATAATAAAGAATGTTATTATTACCTGTGAAATACCTATTCTCAAAATTGTCCATGAAGATCTCCGCCATCAGAGGTGATAACGGAGAACCCATGGCCAACCCCTCCTTCTGTTTGTAATACCCACCATTAAATTTGAAATAGTTTTGTTGCATGCAAATATTGGTTAAATGCACAATTTCGTTTGCCTCCCCTGGATGAATACGCCTTCTCTCTAGAATTTTTGAGAGTATTTTGAGAGTTTCTTGATAGGGAACGTTAGTAAACAAACTGTCAACATCCAGAGAAAGCAAAATAGAATTAGGAGGTAAAATAACATCCCTTATTTTGGCAATTAAATCTGCTGTATTTTGAATACTATATTTAGGATAAAATGATGACTTTTCTTTAATAATATCATTTAACTTTTTTGCTAGCTCATATGCTGGACATCCTATATATGAAACCACAGGGCGCACGGGAACATTGTCTTTGTGTATTTTAGGTAAACCGTACAACACAGGGGCCTGTGGATTCATCGGGGTGATTAGCCGAGATGAATAATCGTTTGGAAAAAGAAATTTACAATGATTAATATTATTTTTGACCTCCGTGTTGTACCGTGTCGTCGGGTCCGAGCGCAAAGGAATGAAGTCGTCGCTATGAATTATGTCCTGAACTTTATTTATGTATTCATCTTTATTTAATATAACAATACTATTGCCCTTATCAGCCTTTGTCACTATTAAATCATTATTATCTATTTTTTGTTGCAACGACCTCACTGTTCGCAACTCGGGCCCCCCACAGTTAGTAGGTTGAATTTTATTTAATTCGTTGGTAACCACACCCTTCACCATATTATCCTTTTTATTAATAACAATAGCCACCTCTGAATCTACAGCTAATCCCTCCACCAAAGATGAAGTCAATTTTGGGGTTATGTTATATTTGAGACCTTTTTCCAAAAGCGACACCTCGCTTTGGGAAAATTGCACATTTGTTAAGTTTTCTACGCGGGGATAGAAGGAATGTCCATCACCAATCCTACCATTGTTATTTCTACTATGTCTACCCACATTACTTCCACCGTGTTGTGTAACCCTTAACCTTTGTAATTTGTGAGATTGATTAATAAACTTATAATGAATAGTCTGTGATGCGAGATCTCTAGCCTTTTGGTCTAAAAGGTCGAACTCAACGCTATGTAAATTGTGTGATAATTCTGTATGTAAAATTTTAATATGTAATTTAAGATTGTCTCTAATCGCGAACCAACGGCGAGATTCCGCATCTAACCAGACTTTTTGAGCTTTACGTATGGCCAAACCGGCCGCAGGACTGGTCGTGTTGGAATGGATATTAATATAATTTGGAATAACATTGAATCGCTTGCATTGTTGATTGAACCATACATTTTGAGACGCCACCCGATGGAGTTTAGTTAATTTGATGTAAAAACGTGCCTGTACAGCTACGCTTGCTGATTGTAAGTATTTGATAGAATCAGGCGTTACTTGGCGGAAATCCATATCTTAGTAGAAAACGAAAAATATGTCGCGTAATTCCGCAAGAAAAAATGCAGATGCAGCCCAGTGACAAACCTTGCACCTTCATCGACTACTCTACACGTGTTTCGCCCACACACGGAGCATCCTCAGGAGTTGTTAGACCGTGCCAATCTCAGCACCGAGTGAGTAAAATGGCCCCAAACAACCGTATTTAATGCTTCCCACTCCCCCCTCCCCGCCCCCAGTGTGACGCATCGCGACAGAGAAAGTGAGACAGAGTAATAATTATTGAAAATGTTATAATAAATGTAAATTAAATGTAAAAGTATGATTTATATATCGATGAAGGGTTTTTTTTTTTTTTTTTTTTTTTTTTTTTTTTTTTTTTTTTTTATTTATTTATGAATCCCTATCACTGTTTGTTTGTCTACAAATACGCAGAAGTGGGGAGGAAGAAACATTTATCTGATCGTTAAGTATGGCTCCATCAACATTATGTTTGATAATTTCTAATTGTTCCAACACGTTCAGTCGTAAACTTTTATTACAAGTATGTAAAACCTCGTAGGAATGCCCATCAGATAATTGGTGACCGGTATCTAATAAATGTTCCGCGAAATGAGATCGCTCTGGTCGGGCATTCCGATAGGCAGAAATATGTTCTTTATAACGTGTTTCAACATATGAGCTAGCAAAAAAGTTAAATGATATTATTAAAGAAAAGTCATCATTTTATCCTAAATATAGTATTCAAAATACAGCAGATTTAATTGCCAAAATAAGGGATGTTATTTTACCTCCTAATTCTATTTTGCTTTCTCTGGATGTTGACAGTTTGTTTACTAACGTTCCCTATCAAGAAACTCTCAAAATACTCTCAAAAATTCTAGAGAGAGGGCGTATTCATCCAGGGGAGGCAAACGAAATTGTGCATTTAACCAATATTTGCATGCAACAAAACTATTTCAAATTTAATGGTGGGTATTACAAACAGAAGGAGGGGTTGGCCATGGGTTCTCCGTTATCACCTCTGATGGCGGAGATCTTCATGGACAATTTTGAGAATAGGTATTTCACAGGTAATAATAACATTCTTTATTATTATCGTTATGTTGATGATATACTCATATGCTGGACCGGTACTAGACAAGAATTAGAGTCTTTCTATTCATTTGTAAATAATTTACATCCAAAGATTAAATTTAAACTAGAAGTTGAAGTCGATAATTCTATAAATTTCTTAGATTTAACCATTACACGGGAACATTGTCGTCACAATTTCCAAATATATAGAAAGCCTACACATACTGATGTAGTAATACCCGCGGCTTCCTGTCACCCTTGGCAACACAAACTAGCTGCTTTTCATTCTTATATTAATCGTCTATTGACGGTGCCTTTGTCAAATGAATCTTATATCAAAGAATTAAATACCATTTATAATATTGCCCTTGCAAATGGTTATGATCGACGGATGATAGATAAATTGGTTAAGACTAAAATTAACAAAGAGATGGCTAAACTTTTATATGCGGTGCCGCGTGAACGTGTTGTTCATACTTATCGGTCAAGTATGATTTATGTAGGGAAAATTTCAGAGAAAATATCAAAAATCTTAAGAAACAACGACGTTCACGTGGCATTTCGAACCACTAACACCGTTCGACGGGCCATATGCAATGGTAAGGAAAAAACAGAGGTTGGCAGGAAGTCAGGTGTATATAGGTTAACATGTGACGAGTGTAATTCCGTATACGTGGGACAAACTGGGCGCTGTTTTGAAACACGTTATAAAGAACATATTTCTGCCTATCGGAATGCCCGACCAGAGCGATCTCATTTCGCGGAACATTTATTAGATACCGGTCACCAATTATCTGATGGGCATTCCTACGAGGTTTTACATACTTGTAATAAAAGTTTACGACTGAACGTGTTGGAACAATTAGAAATTATCAAACATAATGTTGATGGAGCCATACTTAACGATCAGATAAATGTTTCTTCCTCCCCACTTCTGCGTATTTGTAGACAAACAAACAGTGATAGGGATTCATAAATAAATAAATTAAAAAAAAAAAAAAAAAAAAAAAAAAAAAAAAAAAAAAAAAAAAAAAAAAAACCCTTCATCGATATATAAATCATACTTTTACATTTAATTTACATTTATTATAACATTTTCAATAATTATTACTCTGTCTCACTTTCTCTGTCGCGATGCGTCACACTGGGGGCGGGGAGGGGGGAGTGGGAAGCATTAAATACGGTTGTTTGGGGCCATTTTACTCACTCGGTGCTGAGATTGGCACGGTCTAACAACTCCTGAGGATGCTCCGTGTGTGGGCGAAACACGTGTAGAGTAGTCGATGAAGGTGCAAGGTTTGTCACTGGGCTGCATCTGCATTTTTTCTTGCGGAATTACGCGACATATTTTTCGTTTTCTACTAAGATATGGATTTCCGCCAAGTAACGCCTGATTCTATCAAATATTTAATAGTCTATTAGGATTAGGAACTATTATTAACCCGGTGAGCGCACAGTTACGGTCTATGTGCTCGCATAATCAAATTTTTGTAATAAGTTTAAACCAACCACTTTTATTCCCTCTCCTCCACTTAATTTTTTTTTTCGTAATAACTGGGCAGGCATTTGACCACCATCGTGCTTAACAAACAGGATGTGGTCTAAGGTGTTGCATGCTTGCCCAGGAAATGCCTATTCACTCTCGCCTTGAAGAGGCCAAGGTTGTTGGAATCGGGGAACACATGAGCAGGCAGCGCATTCCATTCTTTAGCGGTTCGCATAAGAAATGTGTCAGCGAAGCACTTGGTACGGATCGCTGGAATGTCTACGATGTACGGGTGATAAGCTAACCTGCGTCTGGTACCCCGATGGTGGAAGGGGGCTGGAGGAACAAGGTCGTGCAGTTCCCTCGGACACTTTCCAAAGTGTATCCTATAAAAGACCGATAGACATGCAACTTTGCGACGGTGACTGAGGCTCTGAAGTTCTGCTGTGGCCAATGAGTTTCCTGGCACGGTTTTCAATCGATTCCAGAAGCTCTAGCTGATACTTAGCAAAACCATCCCACAGGTGACACCAATACTACATACACGGCCGAATCTGCGCTTTGTATAAAAGGAGCAGCTGATTCGGAGAGAAGTATCGCCTAGCCTTAGAGAGGACGCCCAGTTTCTTTGCAACACACTTCGCAATGGAGTCAATGTACTCTCCAAAGTTCAGGTTGGAAGACAGGTTCAGGCCAAGAAGTTGCAGATTTTCGGTTATCGGCAAGGATACACCCTGGAAAGTCGGAGTCAGTTGGAGGGGACTCCGTTTAGCAGTGAAGCCTGTGTTTTAGTGACAAGATTGGCGTTGCTCCAATCTGAGACGGCCTGAAGTGCCAGATTCGTATGCTCGACAAGGGACTCTCAACAAGACTGGATTTCATCACCGGTAGCCTTTGCAGTTGAGAAATATCTGCTGTTTAAAGTGGTGTTATCTGCATACCCAATGGTATCAGAGACCAGCCAGTCGTTAATGTGCAGAATGAACAGTGTCGCAAACAAGACAGATCCTTGGGGGACACCTGCATCAATTTCTTTAAGGTCGGATGTTTGACCATCCACGACAACTCGGATCGAGTGATTGCTAAGGAAGTCAGCAATCCAAGTGCAAAGGCCACCAGAGATACCGTATGAGGGAAGCTTAGCAATTAGGCTGTCATGCCAGACCCTGTCAAAGGCATTGGATATGTCAAGCGATACGGCTTCACTCCAAAGATGGGTGAACATACACGAGAAGATCTCCAGTCGAACGACCTCGACGAAAACCAAACTGGCGATCACTGAGGAGGTCGTTGCCTTCAAGGTATGCCAAAAGACGGATGTTAAGTACACGTTCCATAGTCTTGCAGAGTATGGACGTGACTGAAATTGGCCTGTAGTTAGAAGGGTCGGCACGACTGCCCTTTTTGGGCACAGGCTGCACATTTGCAAGCTCCCACGATTGCGGTACTTGTCCAGTCTTAAGTGAGGGTGATTCTTCATCTTCCACATCAGTGTCTATTAGTACAGACTTTCGGGATTACGTTTGCAGATTATTTAGCTGCAAACACAACTCGGGTGATCAGATCGCCTCTTAAACACGTGGTATATTTTTTCTGCGCACCGAACACGTCCTCACTCGGTCACGTTTTTGGATGACTGAAGGGCCCCCCGCGTGTGACGCAATATAGATATTGTCGCAGTTCAAAGGCGCCGGCCCCGAAAATGCGTTGTTTTAACTTACATACACCAAAATATTCATACAAAATTATGACTGTTTTAATAAACATAGCTCTCATAATTTCATAATGGGAAAAATGTTTCAACTTACACAAATCACAGACTTAATTTGTCGGATGCGACATAGTTTAAATAAATCAGATAAGAAAAAACAGTTTAACCGACATGCAAGACAATGTGGATTGAAGATTAAAATGTTTTAAACGCCTATCATTGTTGAAATCAGATGCAGCGTAATTGTTTTAAGCGACATCGACTATTGATTGCAAATGCAAGCTTAATGTTATAAGCGACATTCCTGTATGTTTTTGAGTTCAGGCGAAACGCTTTAACCATTGCCACGTATAAAATGTAAAGACAGGAAAAATGATTCAAATGTCTCATGTTGTCAAATACAATGAAAAGAAAAAAAGCTTAAATACAAATTTGTAAAAAAATTACTGTATGAAGTCCATTATGTTTGGAAATGAACAAAAATTATGTCGCATCAAACAAAGCAAATTCCAACTGGCCCCAAATTATTCATTGTATCAAGCGCCAAACAAGTGCTCAGATCGCCACGAAATCGAGCTCAAAAGACGCAGAAAAATCCGCTGATTCCGAATATGTATATAACTTAATATCGGCCAGGATGTCGCTTAATACAAATAGCCCGGAACCCGTCGATATTATACTTTGGAACTAAAACCAGGCCCAGGCCAATAAATCCCAACACACGTGCTAGCAAAAACAAATTTATTCGAAACAATTGTCTGATGAGGACGAGGTAAATGGATTATCGCTTATTTTTTTTAATTACGAAAACCATACAAGAAATACAAACGTAAACAAAACAAACAAACTTCATTTAAGTGTCATTTTGACTTGACAACGTCACAGTGTATTTTTTTAATTAATTTGCCAAGGTATGTCCGCCAGAAATCCGTACGACTGGACTTAAGCTCTTTTAGAATGAGCAATTTTTCAAATTAATTTTATGATGAGGTAAAGTAAAAAAATTGCAAAAGGAAAAAATAGTGTCTCTAATTTTTATATGTAATTTCTAAATAAAAAATAAAAACGTAGGACAAATTTTATGAAATGTTGTCAATTGATTTATTTTTAAAATGATAAGTAGAAGTGGAATTGTTCCCTAAATTATTAAACTTCTAGGGAAACTGCTAAAGCATGACTGAATTAAGTTTGTACATATTTATACATATTTAAGTCTTGTGCCGTATGGTGACGGCCTAAGAATACAAGTGTCACCACTCCCTTACACGCCTGGGATGTCGTAGGAGTCAACGAGGCTCGACGCATTGAAAACCTGTAAGAGAAGGAAACCTTGAAAAAAAACCCTCTACCAACCCGTCTGGCCAGCGTGGTAGCAGTAGGCTTATTAGCCTGCTATGAACACCACAATACGCTTTAGCTAGGAGAGGCCTATGTCCAGCAGTGGACGTCTTATAAAGGCGCTTAGAGATTACTAGAGTTTGCATTAATCAAAATAACGAAAGGCGTGTATTTTTGTTGTTGTTATTTTTTTTTTGCTTAAATTCGAGCCATTATCGTTACATCTATTGTTCAGTGTAATGAAGAAAGTTACATTTCGATGGCTGTCGCGGTGGAATTTCCAATGGAAACAAGGGGACTTTTAGGGTTCCTTGGTTCAGTTAAAAAATCCTACTAATTAAAAGATTCTTTCAGTTTTTAAACATAGTGCTTACGGCGGAATCCTTCAATACTTGTTTCTAAACTGCTCAGACAGCCTAAAACACGACTTTAGAGACTCTTACTATATCTGAAAAAATAGCATTGTGTTTTTATGTATTCATTTAGATTTACCAACGTTTGGTTGCATCACTTCTTACAATACAATCCACCAAAGTGCAATAGATAGATATATGTTTTTTGAATAATTATGGACTTTTACCACAGGTTATGTCAGCCCCAATCGCATTATGGTTAAAAATAGCATTGTACATCTATACTAATATTATAAAGCTGAAGAGTTTGTTTGTTTAAACGCGCTAATCTCAGGAACTACTGGACCGATTTAGAAAATTCTTAGACCATTAGAAAGCTACATTTCTCCCGAGTGACATAGGCTATATTTTATCCCGATATTTTCACAGGCGCGGGCACCACGCGGGTAAAACCGCGAGGATCCGCTTTTTTTAAATAATAAAATGATATACTTATGTAATTTTTTTCGGAACCTTGTGTACAGTAAATGTATTGCTGTTTGCCGATGTTTTTTTCTTATTAAGCCGAGGTACGTTCACGGCTGATTTGTGTTGGTGTTTGTTATTCTCCCGTCGGTATTGTTTCGATTCGGGGGAAAGTTTTAATTATTGCCGTTTGATGACAGTCTGCCTATTTATTCGCATTGGAAAATAATTGACTTGGGAACCTTATTGATCTAGACGAGCGTAGAATTGTACGATGTCCTTTTAAAAAACATCTCACTTCTTTACTCTTTGTGCTAAGATGTTTTTTTTTTCAAATATTACCGCCTCTGTGGTCTAGTGGTACAACCACCGGTATAAGACCCAGGGGTCCCGGGTTCGATTCCCAGCGGGGGTACATATTGTATTCGGTTTGGTTGGTGGTAGGACTTGTTGTTTGTCCGCCTGGCTAGCTACCACCACCTTATCTAAGTCTGACGCCATAATAACAATGTTTTCAGCATTGTTGTGTTCCGGCAGTTAGAGATAAGATAGCCAGTTCCTCAGTGATTGAGGATTCCGGGAGAGGCTCGCTTCCATCTTTAGCCTTATCAATACTTAACATCAGGTATGATGAAGGCTAAGAGCCTCCCCGTCGTTCTTAAAAAAAACAAAAAAAATAGGTTAATTTTCGTTTCTCACGTTCTTCGTTAACACAAAAGGTTTTCTAACTCAGTATTGTATTTTTTTGTATTACTAGCGGCCGCCCGCGGTTTCACCCGCGTTTCCCGTTCCCGTGGGAATATCGGGATAAAAAGTAGCCTACTTATGTGTCCACTACTTGAAGTCTCTACATATAGCAAATTTCATCCAAATCCGTTCAGTAGTTTTTGCGTGAAAGAGCAACAAACAAACAAACAAACTGACATACTTTCACATTTATAATATTAGTATTATTCATATTCACATTATGTTTGAGTTACGTTTTATGAGCACTAATTCCCAGTCAAGTCACTTATTATAAGTATTAAATGGTATCTTTATTTAATAATAATTATATTATGAATTACCATAAAATATTTCGTGTCTTTACCACCGTTTTTTTGAGTGAGGGGAATGCATTTACGCATACCAAACAGGCTCACCTGACGCCTCTCGGCCCTCCATCCGGTCTCAAAAGGCTCAATGGAAAGCCAGGAGGAGGGAATACCAGCTAAACCCCTCATTACTTGCTCTCTCATCGCCGTAGAGTCCTGGGGGACCGTGGTGTCAATCGCCCATTTGACCCGGCGACGGGCCCGTTTTCGGGGCCCTCTCGCTGAGAGATGGCCGAGCAAGTGTGGTCATCTCTCCAACCCACTATAATGGAATTAGGTGGGCAAACTGCCTCCTCTTTCTTCCCATCCGACTACGTCGGAGCCGATTCTCATGAGCCTCTTCGCGAATCCGCTCCGAGATGACAAATGGAGACTGCCGCCTCCCAGGATCCCTCAGTGGCCAACATGGCGCGTGCCATGCCGGGCAGCGAGAGATCACTCTCTATCGCAGCCACCAGAATAAATGGTGCAATGAATTAACATTATTGAGTCTTTCCAAAAATTATACAAACATTTCAGCATTCTTTAGTTTCGAAATGAAACTGCCGCCTCCTTCTTCCCATACGTCTGCGTCGGAGTCGATTCTCATGAGCCTCTTCTTCGCGAATCCGCTCCGATGTCGCTGCGAGATAACGTCCTCGCAAAAAGAGACTGCCGCCTCCCAGGACCCCTCAGTATCAGGCCAGCATGGTGCGTGCCATGCCGGGCAGCGAGAAATCGCTCCCTATCGCAGCCACCACTTGTTCCATTGTAAATGTTGTTGTTTCTGTTAAAGCTGATAAGTTTCTTCCGGCCGTTCTTCTTATCAGTTAAAAGATGTCCTGAATGGCTGGTAGGGAAAAAAATGTTGGACTATTCGAAAGTACTTATTTATAAGTCTATTTTAATAAAAATCTTTGACTTTGACTTTGACCAGAATAAATGGGACAATGAATTAACATTATTGAGTCTTTCCGAAAATTATACAAACATTTCAGTCGAATTCTTTATTTTCATTTCTAAAATCGACGAAGATGCGAGACGTTTAAATAGAAGGCAGTACAAAACAAATAACGATCGGCCCAGACTGAAAACAAATGAATACCTATCTACTCGTGTCGCCACGTGCGAGTGCGGCGCCGCTTTGCGGCTGTATCGGAAATTGAACGATGCTCCTAGTTCCCACTAACTTCGTTGCACAACTTTTGTTTGCAACCAGTGCCAGTGGCTAAATGAACCACGGACGCAGATCGAATATAAAAGTTTTTAATTCGATTTCAATTTGGAAACACTTATGAGCTTGTATTTAATAAAAAGAAAAAAGCATCTATGGCGATTAGCAATTTAGGAATTATCCTTAATATATTTTTACCACATTTAAAGCAAAATTGATTATTTATTGAAACAACTGAGTCGGACGATCAGAGTTTTCTATACTAATCTATACTTAATATTATAAAGAACAAAGGTTTGATTGTTTGTTTGTTTGCATTGAATAGGCTCCGAAACTACTGAACGGATTTGGATGAAATTTGGTGCACAGTTAGTAGATAGCCTGGTTATGAACATAGGATACTTTTTATCCCGATATTCCCACGGGAACGGGAACCACGAGGGTGTAACCGCGAGCGGCTGCTAGTATTTTATAATAATGATGTCTAAGTATTTACTTGTATTAAGTATCTTTGTTTTATTATTTAACTAGAGAAGTATTCATCATTAGATATATATAGATAGTAATGAATTGTTATTTCAAATATGTTTATTTTGGTCTATTTTGAATTTTTAATAATGAATTGTAAATTGAATAGCTTTTATGCATAATACATAATAGGTACTAAAAAACTAATTTTATATATTTTTAATCAAATCATGGTGATATTGTGTAAAAAAAAAATATCATTTTTATTCAAACCAATTATGGGTGCAAGCCTGAAATAAATGTTTTTTTTTATTTTTTTTATATATATATAAAATAAATATTATAGGTCTTTACCTATGAAATTGCCGATTTTTTTCTTCTATCTAGAGAACCTCACTACTTTTGCGATTAAAAGGTACATCTATTGCTTGATTTTATATTAAATTAATATATTATTTTTTTGGGCACGACGGTGAGACTCTTAGCCTTCATCATACCTGATGTTAAGCATTGATAAGGCTGAAGATGGAAGCGAGCCTCTCCTGGAATCCTCAGCCACTGAGGATCATAATGATTAAGAATAATTAATCTCATGGTTATTATTTTCGTTTCCTATACGATAAACAATACCTCGAAACCTTTTTTGTTAGCAAAATTTACTACTTCATTTAATATACCTAATTTATAAATTATTCATAATGTTTAAAATAAAAATATAAACAAACAATACTTCAAACAATACTTGTACATAAAAAATAGTGGCATTAGCACTTGCGGTAGTAACTATAACATGAATTGTTAGTATGGAAAACGACCTTTCTTTAAAAATCTTCATACAAATCGGCAATTTCATAGGTAAAGACATAATATTTAAATGAGTAAGTATGAGATTATCTGTGAAGCAAGTTAAAGAGACACCTAATAGTTTGGCGCCTTTTCGAAAATGGCTGCACTCCATTCACACCTTATTAAATGGATAGAGTATTTAAGTACGAACAATAGTTACTAAGTCAGCACATTTCGAAACCGTATCCATTCTGAGATAAATACACCCATTAAAAAAAAAAAAAATATTTCGTAACAATAGAACTACAGACTATAACAGATCCTCTTTAAAGTATTAAGAATACTTGTACTAGAAGATCTCGCTCCTCCTCAATGTTCTTACAATGCTTTTATGTTACAGAAATACTATTAAGTGCTATATTACTACAAAATGGGGGGGGGGGGGGGGTGTAACAGTGTGAGTTTTTGTGAGTGAGTTATTATATATATATATATTTTTTTTTTTGCATTAACGATTTTATTTTAATATATTTTCTTTTTCCTCATAGTCTTTACCCTTCAGCCACTCAAAGACAGCCATTTTACACTGTTTATTTGTATTAGGGTATATATTTAGATGTTTATTAAGAAAATTATATACATAAAAGGACTGCGAGGCCTGTTGGCGTTTAGCGAACACCGTTTTTACAGGAACTCTAGGAACTGCAGGTGCCTTCAGATTCAGGATTGTAGATGAGGGACTTTCATCATTCATCACTATAATTTTCAGGATTAAGGTTAAAAATTATTCAATTTGTGCAATTTTATCTGGAATGCAAGAATGGCCGATCATTTTTATGTATAATAATAAAATAATAATGATAATTATCATATTTTACTTTTCGGGGGGACGGTGGCATTACACTACCGTCCTAGAACCTAATGAGGTGATTATTAAATATATTATTAATATTGTATAAAATAGTATTATTTAAAATATTGTAAAGTAAATAATAATATTTCATTGGTATAAATTGATAAAATCTCAAAAAAAAAATATTTTTCAGCTTATATCTAAGAAATAATAGTTGTGAACAGGTGCGTTTAACTCAGAATGGATACGATTTAGAAATGTGCTGTCGCAATAACTATTGTTCGTACTTATTAGGGATACATTGGTGGCATAGTCCTTTCGAACGTCTTTTTCATTCTTCTTTATTACATTTACAATCTTGAATATACAGAGGATTGACCATTTATCACAAAGTTTAGAGTTGTGATAAATGGTCAATCCTCTGGTTCATTCGATGTATCCTCCGGTGTTCCCCAAGGATCCCATTTGGGACCCTTATTTTTTAACCTATTTATTAATGACGTGGCGCAATGTTTCAGACATAGTACATTTTACTTATATGCTGATGATTTGAAGATTGTCAAACAGATAAGAGAGCAATCCGATTGATTGCTTCTACAGGAAGACATTAATAGATTTGTTGTCTGGTGTAATGCCAATAGAATGTACCTATTTAAATATAAAAAAATGCAACTTCATTAGATTCACTAAAAAAAAAATCTCAGTTCCTCATAAATACAAAATAGAACAACACGATGTGCAAGAAGTTACTGAGATTCGCGATTTGGGCGTTCACTTCGATAAAAAAATTTATTTCAACATTCATTTAGATAAAATGATCAGTAAATGCTTTAAGATTCTTGGCTTCGTTATGAGAAACATAAAAAATTTTTAGCTTTCACATTCAAAAATTCTTGTCTTTAACTCATTGATACGATCTTCTCTAGAATATTGCAGTATAGTATGGTCTCCTCGTTATAATGTACATATCAAACGCATAGAATCTATCCAAAAACGCTTCTTGTGGCATTTGGCCTTCCAGCACAATTTGGTAAAACAACTGCCCTCCTATAATGAACGTTTATGTCACTTCAATATCCTTAGCTTACAAAAAAGAAGGCAGTTGTTAGATCAATTATTTTTGCATAAAGTCATCAGTGGCACTTTAGACTGTAATTATCTTTTACATAAAATAACATTTTCTGTACCCCGTAAACTTGTCAGATTATCACGTTTTAAATTACTTTCACCAAAGTCATTTAAGACTAATTTGGGTAATTTTTCTCCTATAGACAGAATGCAAAGTCAGTTCGGAACACTTTTTAAAAACTCTGATTTAGATATCAACTCCAGATTTTCCGAGTTCAAGAGAATGTTATTGGAAATTCTGTCCACTAAGTAACTTACACATATAATAAGTGTTTTTTTTTGTTTATATAACTTTTTTTTGTTTGTATAACTTGTTTATATAACTTTTTTTTGTTTATATAACTTGTTTAAATTACTTTTTTTTTTGTTTGTATAACTTGTTTATATAACTTTTTGATTTTCATGAACTGTTTCATATACTGCTTTTTGTGAACCTAACATGCCGTGGCAGTTTGTAACTAAGGCCACACTACGTGTCTTGTACCCGATCATGTTTTTCACTTTTGTATAAGTGTGAGTCTTGTAAACTGTCCTTTTCTTAAAAAATAAAAATAAAAAAATAAAATAAAAAATAAAATATATATACCCTGCATTAAGCCACATTATTTGTATTTTTTTCTTAATTATCAATAAACATAACAAAACTTATTCCATTCCAGTACCCTAACCTAATATTCTTAACGCTTGACTTCACCAATTTTCGACTGTTTGTTTAAAAGTTTTAAGGGACTCGAAGTCCCAATGGGCAATCTGTGCGATTGTTCTAAAGTTTTTAATGATCTATTTGTGAGGGGCCCAAAATTTGACGTCTAATTGCTTTTGAAAATTTCGTTAAGAAATTTTGTCCCGTTCAATTTTGAAAGATAGGTTGGCTAATGAGTATTTTATTAGGAACTAATTTGAATAATACAATAATGAGTCATATTACTTCAACATTTCCTTAATATTCACCCATTTCTCCTCTCCTTTTGATTTTGTTCAAATCTTACTTCAAAAGATGTCATGTCAATCAATACAAAGTCTAAATATTAAGTTGAGTTTCAATCAACAGAAAAATCCGTTGTAGCCAAATAGAGATTTGGCTACAACAATTTTTGAAAAAAATTAACACCAATACAGATGTATTGGTGGTAATTTTTTTTTAATCTGTAACCTAACCAATAAATTGTATATCAGAAAAACCCTAACTGTCAGCAAGTATGTATAAATACTTAGATATTTTGCTGATCATACTTAAATATTTATTCCTTCTATCAACCTAGGTTTAAGAAAGTAACAAATCTCTCCTAAGCCTAAGATTTAATAACCATTAACTGTCCATTACACTGCAGTAGTCACAACAAAAGGATACGTTAAAGTTAAACGGTTTTCAATTTTCGACCGAAACTTGGATGCAATTTCATTCACATTTCGATAACAAACGTGTGGTCAGCGACACCACAGTAAATTAATATGTTACAGAAACAGTATCTCTGCTACGAGATTTTTAAAAGAAGTGCTTATAAAATCGGTTTAATCTGTGCTTCTACGTTATAAGTTTTCTTACAAACTCATTCTTACATAGTATAACTACTTTACGCTGTTTCGTCTGCCGATGTTTCGTTATTTCCTACAGTCAGGAACCCTTGTCTAACGCCCGAAATTAATAACCTATCTGTAGATATATCTGAGATAGTTGCTTAGAATACTGGTTCCGTTGCCTAGCAACCGTCATTATTTTGTTCATATTAACAAAAATATCCTAGGCAACTATCTCAGATAAGTTATTAATTTCGAGCGTTAGGGGCCTTACCACGAGCTTTTAAGCAGTATTCTAACTGATACACAGAGAACAGGTGATCGATTTGTAGGTAGCTATGGGGCAAATAGTTTCAGTCTAATTAGGAAGAGGCTGAGTACCTCGTCTGCTTGTTAGTCATTATTAACCGACTTCCAAAAAGGAGGAGGTTCTCAATTCGGCCAGTCTGTTTTTTTGTATGTATGTACACCGATTACTGATCCGATTTATGTGATTTTTTTTTGTTCGATGCGGAATAGTTGCCATTTGGTTCCATACAAATTTGGTTCAGCTTGGCTTGGTAGTTTTAATTTTGTGAATTTTTTTGTTAACTCGGACGATGTAATTTTCACGATACTTTTGTTTATAATGCACATAAAACCTAATCTAATCTATAAAAAAACCTCTAGTTTACAAAACTATCAACTGCAGATACTAAAAGATATAAAAATCTGCATTAAAAAAACTGAAAAATAAAAGAATAAAAGCTTTTAGTTTTTGGAGTCGGATTCTTTTAACGCAGTTTTTTTTTGTTTATTTTATTGCTACGTTACTGCTTGAAATTTTATTATGTACTGTGCTGGGTAGGAAATAGGAATGTCCAGCACATATCTCGATGGAGTGGGTGGAGCTTTATATTCCACGTCATGAGGCTGGCGATATCGTCTGGTCTGTTATGAATTTTCATTTAACTCGTACATTTCCATATTGTTGTGTATTTGTATGGATAAGGTATTTCAATGTGGACCGGTTACAAATAAACAGGTAAAGCATCCAGTTCTGTAAAGATCTGATGCTTGCATTTCAATGTTACTTTCTAGCTTCAAAATATAGTGCTGACTCGAAATAGTTTTATGTTTTTGTTTATCAAAAAAAAGGGAGAAAAAATCTAAAAACATATTTTACGTTATGGCAAGAACTATTCATGTTGTATTCAAAAATAACAAAACCGGATTTGTCGGGTGGTTTTGGATTAATGAGTAAACTCGTCCAAATGTAACTCGTCTCACAAATTGAAGGATGCATTCTTGGTCACAGTTCTAATCTAATCGATGTAAATAATTTGATAAAATGCCATGTTCAACCCAAAAATGGCGACCGCACACGGGACGAAGGTTTGTGGGTAGGCCCCCGACAAGATGGACCGATGATCTGGTGCGCCGTCGCGGAAAGCCGCTGGATGCGGGCAGCGCCAAACCAATCGTCATCGATCGTCGTGGAAATTCTTGGAGGAGGCCTATAGCCAGCAATGGCTGTCACGTAGCTGAGCCGACGACAACGGCTGAAAGCTCAAAGTTTGGCGAAGACTTGGCATGCCACGCCCAGTACCAGCCACATTTTTTATGCCTTTACAGGACACTACATCAAACTGAAAACGCGAGTTGGATGTGCAATAACTAATAGACATTTATCGTTCTTTTAAATAGCTACAAAAAATATTTCTCATGACATGTCCCAGTTATTACAAATGAGAAAAAACCCCGTTCCGCCAGAAGTAGCGCCGTTAATCACGGGAAGGGAACCTGAGACCTTCGTTATGGCCGTCGTCACGCGATCAACAATATTTATACTCGGTCTTACTTGTTTTATCGCCTTTTTCTGTCCTTTCACATTAGTTAGTTGTCGTTTGCAAATGTTTTTTTTTCTAATATACTGGAGAAAAGGTGACTTTATTGCATTTAATATTTGACCTTTTCTTCGACTGCCTATTTCAATATTGATTTCAACTCACACTCTGAAAAGGAGGATTTGTGATTCAGAATTAATTATAATACTTCGTTTTGGTTTTATTATATTATTTTAGTTCATTGAATCTTAAAAAAAAACAATAAGATTAAACTATTTGTTATAAGAATTTTATATTAGGCTGGGTGAGATTTCACAACTTTTAATTGGATTTCAGACTGTGACATAAATCTTTATTTTTAAATTGTCTTTGACTTGTACCTCATGTCAGTGTCAACATTTACGGAATCGTTTTTATTCTTTTTAATAAGTAACAATATATTCCTACTTTAAATTATTTTGAATTAACTATAATACTCTCATTTTATTATTTTAGTTTTTTATTTCAATAAAACAGAGAGAATAAGGTATATTTAGATTAAACTTAATGTTTAAATATTTTTTTACCGGAAGTTGACCGCGGAAACAACCATAAAATGTTCCTCGCTGTTGTGTGAAAAGTTTTGAGCGTCTTGTATCCTTTTAACCTTCTTTGTTATTTTTATTATTTAAAAAAAATGCATTTTCAATGCTATTTTTATACTTATGATAAATTATTAATAGAAAAATATTGGAAAAGAACGACTCGGCCACAAGTCATTCTCAGACAGTACTCGACCTACCCAAAGGCCGCACTTTGGGTATCCGGACTGCTCTAACCAAAGCTACTAAATAGTACATTACTATCTTATCGAGTCCTTATTATTAAAAATTCATCACATATAGGTATTTTTTGTGCAATTATTGCACCAACTATCTAGCTTCTAGTCCAAGATACGAGTATATGAATTGGGTTTGACGATATGACGATGATACTTATATTGTATTTTTATTTATTTATATGCCTGAGGTAAGTTTCAGTAAAAACGCGTGCTTTGTAACTTCTAGGTCTTAACCCTCTGTTCCACTGAAGCGTTTTGTCGACCATAATGGGAAGACAAACAAAACTCTTACAAAGCTCGTTGGATCTGCCTTATGAAAGTTGGATACAGATCTAAAAAAAAAGTAATGTTTTGTATGTTAAGTAATAAAGTAGATAATTAAAATACGTACCTTAATATAAGAACCCCCATTTCTTTCGTCGCAGTGTCTTCGAATGTATCGTTGGCACACATTCGACATTTTATATCTGCAACAAAATAGTATTTTCTCAAACATGCTTGGAAATTTGAGCATTATTTTGACAACCTTCTTCGAGATTAGTGAATCTTAAATGCTGTATTGGCCAAATACATGCGCGCAGGGGCCGACAAAAGTTGTATGAAAATCCATATCTGTCGATCTGTCGTGTAATTTAAAATGGAACGAACTTTTACTAAGAAACATTGGCAACCAAGGAGGTAACTTATCAAGGGTTTTCTTTAAATTTCGCACTGGCTTGCTAGAAAGCTGATTATTAAAAAAAAAAACTTATCGTTGTTCGTCATTGAATTAGCTTGCAGAATTAGCTTCGAACTGGCTTGCAAATAGAAAGCTGTTTTAGTAAAAAAAGACAACAAATGAACACTTTAACGCGTGAAGAAATTATGTTGTTCGTTGTTTGTCTGATTTGGAAAAGTAGTTTTAATTTCCGCGCATTATTTGAGAAAGTACTATACAAGCCTTGGCCACAACTAGGAATTGATGGACTTAGGTATGTGTGCTCTCACAATGGCAGTAATGTACTATTTAATTATTAGTGTGTATTTAATTTCAGGTCCCGGGATATAACACAATAGATATTCCATAGTTTTCTGGACACGGCACCGGTTCCTAACAAATGACGAATTAAATAATAAATTATCTCAACTTTGTCTCAACTATACATTTACGGTCGGTTTCAATAACCTAACTGCTGTAAGAGATAGGTTTACTAGAGCTTTGTTGCCTAGATATTTTTGTTAATCAGCCCAAAATAACAGCGGTTGCTAAGTAACGTAACCAAGATAGCCCTATCTGTTGTAAGGGATAGATTATTGAAACCGGCCGTTACGCGAACTAAAAGGGTAGTAGTGCATTACTGCAGCGGCCAGCAAAAGAGGCACTGACGGACGATGTGCAAATATTATTTATTATTACACATACGTAAGTCCATCAATGCCTAGTTATGGCCAAGGTTTTTATAGTACTTTTCTCAAATAATGCGCGAAAATCAAAACTACTTTTCCAAATCAGACAAACAACGAACAACATAATTTCTTCACGCGTTAAAGTGTTCATTTGTTGTCTTTTTTTTCTAATACAGCTTTCTATTTGCAAGCCAGTTCGAAATTTAAATGAAATCTTTGATAACTTACCTCTTTGGTTATATTAGTATGAAACACCTAAATCGTTGTAGGTGTGCATATAGAATTTGGAGAGTTCCCTGGGTTTCTCCAGGATCCCATCATCAGATCCTATTTTGACGACAATGGGACCAACTTGCAAGTATACGCTTTCGAACAAAAATATAATTACGGATATCAAACACGCTATATTTCCACGAACTAAGTTGTAATTTGTCCGTATTTTTAGGTTTTTTAGGGGTTTTTTTGATTTTCCCGACGTTTCGGCACCTTTACAGCTGCCGTGAACAGTGCGCGCCAAAACATAAGATGTACGTATAAAAAAATAATTATTCAAATATGTTCATAAATGACCGAGTACTGAGGTAACAAACATAAAAAAAAATCATACGCACGAATTGATAACCTCCGACTTTTTTGAAGTCGGTTAAAAATGATTTCCCCGGTGAGTACATTTATGTTTGTTGAACTTCTGATGACGTTGGCAGGTGGGCATTGGATGTAGTGGCAGATGGCTGAAAATCAAATCCATTGCAGGAGCGTTGTAATGTTCCAAATTCAAAATGCTCCTGCAATGGATTTCATTTTCTTTGTCCGTATATTTGATACTTCGCGTGGTCTTTTTTCGAAGATAGTGACAATATTTTCATGCATGTTTGAGAAAATTGATTTTTATTGTTATGACTGCTATAGCAGTTGAGTGTCTGCGAAAGGGTAAATACTATGACAGGAACAACAATCCACTGGCTAAGTTTGGTTGGTGTTAGGACTTGTTGTAAGCCCACCTGGCTAGCTACCACCATCTTATCTAAGCCTGACGCCATAAAAATTGTTGCTGAAAACATTGTTGTGTTCCGGCAGCTAGTGATAAGATAGCCAGTTCCTCAGTGATTGAGAATTCCGGAAGAGGCTCGCTTCCATCTTTAGCCTTATCAATACTTCACATCAGGTATGATAAAGGCTAAGAGTCTCCCTGTCGTTCAGTAGTCAACAATTACAATAGGTACCTTATATAGCAAGTCCCATTTCTTTGATCTATTTCAAGTTCAATCCCTTTCATAATAAGGTTCAAATCAAATACAGGAAATAACTGTAAAGACTTTCTTGCTGCTGACTGTAAAAGACACAGCTTTCTCCTAGTTCTACGGAAGTCCTAATTTAGTCGGTTGTTTGTTTAACACCCGTAACATTTGAACCTCCATGAACTCTATATCTAATACTCGTGGTAGCTAATTCTACATTTAAATATAAACTTCATGTTTTAGTTTTAACGAAAATACCTGTACTTCAGCCATCTTAGGGAAATAATGTTTGTAAACAAACTTACTTAACCTCAAAAGTACTTTTTTATTATTATACTCTTTATTGCACTAGAAAATACATTTACAGAATTTATTTGAGACGTATGTTCAAAGGTGTACTTATCTCTAAAAAAGATCTCTTCCAGCCAACCTGAGACGTGTAAGAGATGTTTAATATTAAGCGGGTGACTCTAAATGCAAAACTTAAAAAGAAAATGGTAAAACTAAAATCTACCACGTCACTAATCTATTACACGTTTTAGAAATATGTGCACTTCATTAATAGCTTACTTGTGTTGTTCAAGTTTGATATATGTCATTCGATGTCTGAAATATAATGTATTTGTGGAATAATTACGAATAGTGTTCAAATATTTGATTACAAATTACAAACTCAATGAAAGAATTTCCTTAAGATGGCTGGAGTATGATACATATGCACAGTCGTGGCGGGCCAAACTGGAACAGAGGCCGAGGTGGAGCTGATGGGAGTGCCAACTGGCTCGTCTTTGGACCCGTGGGGTATAGTATGCTCGTGAATAGTGTAGTTAATGTTGTCGAGCTCTGTAAAGTTTATATGTATATGCGGATGACATGTGCCTGATTAACGCATCTAAGAACCACAAAGAACTGTCCGAAAATGTTGAATTTGACTTAGAAAACGTCACCAAATGGGCACATGACAATGGCATAATTACTAACTTAGCCAAAACAAAAACCATGCTCATTCATTCACGATACAATCAAGTAGCTATAACTTTAGATCAGGACTCATTAAGCATTATCGGGCATACATACGAGTGTTTACATAACAACAAAAACCTATGTAAATGTGAAAAAATTGAATTTGTAGAAAGTTTTAGATAAACACTTTAATTTTAAAACGCATATAGACCAGGTCTGCAATAAACTCAGGTATGTTGTTAGTAAATTCTTCCAATTGCGTATATTAGATAAAAAAAAACCCTGCTAATCGTATTCTATGCTCTTGCCGAATCACTAATAAACTATGGTTTAAGTGTCTATGGTCGAACTTACCATACATATTTACAAGAAATTAAAAAAATACAAATAAGGCTTTTGAAATTTTTTGTAGATTTAAGAGTTAATTTAATTAATTAATTTTATTTAAGAGTTAATAAATTTAATTAAGAGACAAAATTAAAATGTAAAGAGGACTACAATCAGATAATTAGTATTTGTAACATATTACCAGTAGACAAAAAAGTGGAGTATTTGATAGGTATAGAAAATTATGATAAACAGGAGAACAGATCCTTAATTGAAAACAAGTATAATACAAGAAGAGTAAGAGAAAGGAAATTAATTGTATCGAGAGCTAGAAACAGTTACGGGCAAAGAACAAATACATTTAAATTATAAGTTAAAAAAAACTTTATTTAACAAACTGTTATTCTTTGTTTAGGTAAAACCTATATTTTAATCTATAATAAATTGGATGTGCTCAGAAAAGACTGCAAAATCAGAAGAGAAATGTAAAAAAAAAAAGTTTAATTCAATTCAATTCAATTCAATTTTAATCCAATCCACAAATGGTAACAAGATGGTAACATAAAGAGGGTAAGTACATTGTGGACCCTGATAGGGCACAGCAAATAGGTTTTTTTTTATAGAGTTAAAGTGTGTATTGTTGGATGAAAAATAGTTTTTAGTTTATCATAACAGCTAAACATATTAAATTTATCTATACATAGGTTGTAATTTTAAGAAGTAAGTTTCTTCTTCATAGATGCACGTTAGCCGTCTATTTAAAGCCAATAGTGTTATTATAGTGTTGAAGGTAAAACATAGAATATACTTAACAAAAGAAATAGAAAAATGTCAACAAGCGCTGTCTTGCCAACAACCTGATGCTTACAGATTGGCAAGGTTTTAGACTAAGTATATTTATGTATATTTTTGTAATAATTAAATAAAAATAAAATAAAAAAATCTTCCAGATCCAAGTTCAGTAACTGTCGATAAAATACTTAATCCAGCCCTTAGCATGAACACCGTTATATCACGCGATATGATATATCGCATCATGCTGTCCTGCTTACTCCGCTACGATGGTACGTCACATGACGCCAGTCGATAAAAGCCGCTTATGCTTGACCAATTTTGTTTAAATTTCATAGAGACGACTGAATACAAAGACATTTAACTTAGCATTGGACCGGATTTCCAAAGGTCGTGGGTTCGAGTCCCATCTGAGAATTCACTTGTGGTTGTATTGTTTTTTTCCAATATTTTTCTATTTAAAATTTATCATAAGAATAAAGACATTTAAATCAATTATGATATATTTTTAAATAAAATATAATAAGAGCAGTGGACCGGATTTCCAAAGGCAGTTCGAGTCTTATCTGAGAAGTCACTTGTGGTTGAGTGGATGTTTTCCAATATTTTTCTATTTAAAATTTTATCATAAGTATAAAAATTGCGTTGATTAAAGCAAAAATTCCAAAATTATACATTTTAATTAGGTTTATCGTTAATTTGTTGATAAATGTAGACTTTAAGACATAATATTATACTGATTTGTCTGTAAAAAAATATCATTTTATATAAGTAAATCGTAGTTGCTGTTACGGTACATAAATGTTAATGTAATGATAGTAGGATTATACATACCTACCTACCCATCTTAGAATGCACAAACCTTGAAACATACTGAGTTGGTAGGCGGACATGCATATTTACGTTTGTAAGTCAACTTAATTATGCATGTCGGTCTAATGAAGGCTCTGACGAGAAAGTGGTTCACTATTTTCTTTAGGTACTTATATAATATTCCCGATAGTTACTTTGTTCTTAGGTAATCTCTTCTTATGTGAATTGCTTTCTTGGATTAGGGTCCAAACTATCAGGAATTTTTATATAGTTACTTAAAAAAAATAGGGAACTTCAGAGTCTTCATATTTTGTTGTATTTTTTTGTACATAACTAAATAAGTGAAAACATTTTTGCGGTTTTACTGTAACAACTCGGCGCGATTATATTATTAGAACTAGCGGATCCTCACGGTTTTACCCAAATGGTGCCCGTTCCCGTAGAAATATCGGGATAAAATATAGCCTTTGTCACTCGGGAGAAATGTAGCTTTCTAATGGTCTAAGAATTTTCTAAATCGGTCCAGTAGTTCCTGAGATTAGCGCGTTCAAACAAACAAACTCTTCAGCTTTATAATATTAGTATCTGGATAATAAAGTTGAACCTAACCAACATTACCAATAAATGAGTTTACTGCAATTATTTATAATATATAAATAAAAATTAAAATAAAATTAATGGTTTTCCACAGATAAATAGTCTGTTTTGATTTATGAAGATTACAATAATGTAATCTTTAAAAAAAAATCTCTTAGACAAAAAGCTATAACTGTCAAACTAAATGATAATATGTCAAAGAAAAATACGAATAGAAAATTACGCACCGCACGCATTGTCAGTCTTTGTGTCTAAAAAACGAAGGCCGGCATTGCCGGCTTACCGCTCGCTCCGGCATGTATCCGGTTTCGGTTTGCAGTCGCAATGAACAATATCGCGACGTCTCTTTCACACAGCCAGCTGCTATGCCGCACGTTTTTTAATCGATCAGAAACCGTACAAGGTCCATTCTCCGTGCGTCATTTGACCGAGTGCGCGTGTTCAAAATGGCGGACGAGTTATACATTGACAACCTATTGCTGATTTCACTAGTAGAACAAAGACCGGTTTTGTGGGATAAGTCTTTTGAATTGTATAAAAATCGTCCAGCGACTGTAGAGGCATGGCAAGAAATAACTTTGATATTAGATCCAGACCATGAAACACGAGATGAGACGTCAAGAAGCGCTTGTGGTATGTAGTTTTTGTTTATTAATAGTTTTAAAAGAACTCGTGGCAGTGGCAATGCGCGTTTGCCGTTTGATTTTCGACAGGGTTGATCATACTTTGAACGGTCTGATTGGCGAAGGGGTTTGGATACCTGCAGGCCTACCATCATCTATTAAAAACCACCATGTCATAAGAACGTTTTGTTTTTATTTAAGTTGTTACATTTTGACACACTTCACGCTTTGGAGACGATGATTAAGCGAAGATTTGTGATTTGTTTTGTGACAAACTGCCGTCAAAAAACAAGCTTACTTTAAGAAATTCGTAGTAGAATATAGCATGGTAAGATTGAAACAATACTGTGCTAAGAGTTGGTAGTAGGCACCCTGCTTTTTGCGCAGAATTCGTGGGTACACCAAAGAGTATGTAATCATAATCAAATCACTATGTTTCGTTGCGGTTGTGATTGTAATGGGTATGATTCCTGCACAAGACAAATATTGGCTAAGTATACTTAGGTAATACTTTATTCTATATTTCTACTATAAAGCTCAGCATTACTATAATGACATGTGTATCTATTCGTTAACCTAGTATCAACAATATGGCAAGTACTTAATTTATTTTAGGCTAGATAATTGGTGTGACTGTACGACATTTGTTAAGTAGAGATATTAAAATTAATTAAGAATTTCTAGGTGTTTTTATCTATGAGTATATACGATCAGCTGATATTGCCAAGCCGAGGGTGGTGAGCGCTCAATAGTTATTTTTACCCGACTACGGCAAAAAAAAAGGAGGGTTATGATTTTGACCGGTATGTATGTATGTATGTATGTACCCATATAACTTTTAAACTGCTGATTATATATTCACAATTGAGGTATCGTTGGTAGCGTCTCGATTGTCCGCTGGTTATAGGCTATGTCACGTCACATGAAATTTAATATGGCGCCCTCTAGACGACATAAAGCTGTGAACTAAAAAACTTTATTTTTTAAAGAATATCGTGTTTGGTGTCATATGAAAGCTCTTGGTAAGCACGTTTCAAAAACATATATTTTATTAGTTTTTGCTCACGGCTTTGCTTGCATATATCGAATTTTGGTTATAATTTCCATAAGATTACGTCTTAGAAGGGAGTTAAATTCAATTTCTCACGAAATTCAAAGCGGTACAATAAAATAAGACGCTTCTCATACTGCATACTTTACAACTCCAAAAGAATTTAAATAAAAAATATGTTCAAGAACTAAAACCCGACTACTGAAAAATTACGCTCTAAAAAGTTTGAAACAAGACAATATTTTTCAGTAGTCCGTTTTAGTTTTTTGTTATTATTATCATTATTTGAAGTTTGTTTTCATTTATTTTTATTGTTTAGATAGGTTTAGGACTTAATGAACAAATAAACACCGATAAAATAAAAATAAAAATTGTTATTTACATAGTTACAATATGTTTTTTTTTATTACGAACATAAATTTCGGCGCATAGAAAAAATACACAGTAGTTATATATTTTCGGTTTGTTAATAATATCATAGCTTTATATCCTTACACAGATGTGGTCCAACCCTTATAATATCCTGGTGTATGCTAGGTACTTTTTTTATATTTGACATTTCGACATTTAGCCCAACGGCCTACAAATCTACAATACTGACAAGTTTACTGCAAACGAACTAATAGGTACTCTATGGGCCGGTTTCAATAATCTATCCCTAACAAGAGGTAGGCCTATCTTGGTTACATTACTTAGCAACCGCTGCTATTTTGGGTTATTTTAGGCTGATTAACAAAAATAACTAGGCAACAAAGCTCTAGTAAGCTTATCTCTTACTGTGGATAGGTTATTGAAATCGACCATATATCTTTAACCAACCTTACTTTCTGTTCATTACAGGTAAAATGATCATACTAAGATGGACTCATATAAGAGATAATTATTTTCGCTCGCACAAAAAGATCCAAGACCAAAAGAGAGCAGGAATTAGAACTACGAAGCCTTACGTGTACAACCAACAGTTACGTTTTCTGAAGCCGTTGTTAAATTCATCACACAAGAAAAGAAATGTGACAACTGAGATCAGCAGCACAGACTCAGAAAATTCTAATGCAACCAACGATGCAGTACCAAAGAAGATTGCACCTAAACGCATACTGATTAAAAGACCTATTGTAAAGAGCGAAGTAAATGATCTGGATGCGAAGCTTATGAGACTTATAGATACTCGTATTAACAATCGGTCTAAACCAACAAATCGGCACCTTTATTTCTTTAACGGTATCCTACCATCGATAAATAGTTTTGACGACGACGAAGTTTTGGAGTTTCAATCGGGAGTATTGCAACTGATAAAGGATATAAGAAGCAACCGCCAATACGCCACGAGGACATCTTTGGATGGACCCTCAAGCCGCAGTTGAGTATTTGACGATGATGAAAATTTGGATTTTCCCACAGGCCTATATCTCGATAGACGAAAAGAACGTTTCAAACTGTATGAGAACCTAGCGTGTCGAATTTTTCGTACCTACGATGACGTCAAAAGTGAGATTTAGTGATGTGAAAATGTTATTGACGAGCTCTTGCAAGAAAGCACTGCACAATAAACCATTTTCGTTTCTGAGTGACGCGTATTTTCATGGCAATGGTCTCAAGCGGACTGACTTAGGTCGAAAAAAACTTTTTACACGCAAGGTACAATTTTACCGTCTATCTCGATGTGGGTATGTCTGTGGAATTTCCATTAGAAATCTTACAAATTGACTAAGAACAAAAGCCGTATTTGCCAAAATCTCCAAAATACGCTATGATTTATTGTCCGTTTAGGTGTCCCTAGTAAATATCAAATCATGATCTTATTTTTTAGTTTTTTTTTCCATGAGAAATATCTGTAATTGTTTTGATTTAGAAGATAAGGTTTTGTATTCGTAGTAGAAAACGAAAAATATGTCGCGTAATTCCGCAAGAAAAAATGCAGATGCAGCCCAGTGACACACCTTGCACCTTCATTGACTACTCTACACGTGTTTCGCCCACACACGGAGCATCCTCAGGAGTTGTTAGACCGTGCCAATCTCAGCACCGAGCCAATCTCGGTGCTGAGATTGGCACGGTCTAACAGATATGGATATGGATATGGATTCTACTAAGATATGGATTTCCGCCAAGTAACGCCTGATTCTATCAAATATTTTGTATTCGTGTTTTCATCCTATCTAGGTTGAATTCATCTGAAGGTGTTCAGAAGCCAAATTAAAAGGTGGTTCTGCACATAAAAAACCCAAATACTTCGGTAAGACGATTGTTTCTGTATATCATTACGTTAAGTTTGATGTCTCTATTTCTAATTAATTAGTTAAGACTATATAAATTAATACTTACATAATTACCTATTGTTTAATTTAAACGCCTGTCGGGTGTCGCACGTTTAGTTGACTTATGACGATTCTACTCATTTTCCTTCAGAGATAAATACGAAGCTATTCAGCTTTTAAAGTTTTCTTCAATAAAGTAGCTGCTGAAAGGGAATCTTAATTATCTTACTTAAATATAAAAAATATTTTTAATATTTAAATATATCAAACGCGCTATATTTCACGAATTAAGTTGTAATTGCCCGTAATTTTTTTTAGGTTTTTTAGGGGTTTTTTTTATTTTCCCGACGTTTCGGCACCTTTTCAGCTGCCGTGATCAATTACAACTTAGCTCGTGAAATATAGCGCGTTTGATATCCGTAAAAGTTGTTTTATTTCAATGAAAAGTGCGCGCCAAACATAAGATGTACGATAATATTGATTTTTTTGTTTCTATATTATTATTGTCTTGTGTAGCTCCAGTCTAATGTTTTCATTAGAGATGATATAACGTTTCACATTTTGTTAAAAAAAATAAGTAACTACAATTTTATAGCGATAGTTCACCAGATCTTTGTGCACAGGCATTTAAACGACCTTATGAATAGCATTTTGCTCTTGCGTGCCTCGACATGGCCGTTAAAGATTATATCCTACCAATAAAAAATGCTTTAGAAATATGGTATCGTTGCTGAGATACTTTTAAAACTTTTTTTATGAACAACGGGGAAACTCTTTGCCTTCATCATACCTGATGTTAAGTATTGATAAGGCTGAAGATGAAAGCGAGCCTCTCCCGGAATCGTCAATCACTGAGGAACTGGCTATCTTATCTCTAACTGCCGGAACACAACAATGCTGAAAACATTGTTATTATGGCGTCAGACTTAGATAAGATGGTGGTAGCTAGCCAGGCGGACTAACAACGAGTCCTTCCACCAACCAAACCGAAAACAATATTTACCCCCACTGGGAATCGAACCCGGGACCCCTGAGTCTGATACCGGTGGTTGTACCACTAGACCACAGAGGCGGTTAAAAATGGTGGTGGTACTTATAGGAACTGACGATCCTAACAAATTTTATAAATACGAAAATATGTTCGTTTGTTTGTCTTTCCTTAACGCCCTAACTAAGCAACTCATTGACTTGATTTTTGGCATAGAGTTAGTTGAAAATACGGAAAGTAACATAGGCTACTTGTTAGCCCGATAATCCCACGGGAATGGGAACCACGCGGGTGAAACCACGGACGGAAGCTAGTTAGCATATAAAATCTAGTACCTCATGATAATTACATTTAAACATGCAGAATCAACAATCACAACTTCGTCTGCCATAGTGCTGTCCCAAACTTGAACAAACCTTTGTTTCCTATTGTATTAGGTAACCAGTCTTTTCTGTGATCTAGTTTAATACTTCTACGTAGGTTTATCAAATACTTTTTAACAAAAAATATCCAATGGATATGTAACAATATAGTCTTTCAGACTGGCTTCTTATTTTAATTCCTTCTATATTTAAATAGTGACAAAAAATAATCATTAACGATAAAAAGAAATACTTGATCCTTGGACACTTTTGGCAAAGAATACTATTACTCGTACATTTGGTGTGTGTATATTAAGTTCACGAATGCATTGAGGTTTGCATTGCAGTTTCAGTCAAAATTATAAATGCGAAATAAATAAGTGCACCAAAAATCTCCAATATTTCAAATAGGTATGATAGCTTGAGACAAAGCAAATCAACATAATAAATTTTACATGTAGCTTCAAAAGAAATACCAATTTCAATTAAAATGTCGTTTCATCTGCGATATTAATATTTTAACTAGAGAAACCTCACAACGGGCTTATTTTTAAATGTCTTTGAAAAGAAACGTCCTTTTCCGGGTTCAATGAAGTGATTTTAGGGCTGTGAGGGTGGATTTTTTCAGAGCATTCGACCTTTGAAGCGTTTCGTTTCATCGCCCCTTCGAAAGTGTCTCTTAAAAAAGTCTATCGTACACTTACCCATACAGTCTTAATAAATTGTGAAAACAAACAAAAAACAGATGTGTCAATTTATCAAGTGCCGATTGAGCAGGGGCTGCTACAAAAAAAGAAAAAAGAAGTTTTAATTTATGTTTTTTTTTATTTTTGCATTTTTCTATGCTATTTTTATACTTATGATAAATTTTAAATAGAAATATATTGAAAAAAAAAACAACTCGGCCGTGTCCCATCTGAAACTCGTTGACCCGAGCAGCCCCTGCTCAATCGGCACTTGATAAATTAACACCTTATATAATGTTCCATTCAATTGTTAACTATGTGCACAATTTTAAGGATCATAGCGTAATCCCCCATGTTGGAATGGGAGGGAAAAAGAATATTCCGGCTGCTAGCATTCCAGTGCAGATAGCACAAAAAGCCTATCAATGGACATATATTCGAAAGCTAGTATAGGCGATGCCTGGTAGCCTGTCACTATTGTTTCCAACATCTGAGACACAACCAACCAACTAGACTAGTTGCTCACCGTGAAACCATACAATAGTTTAAAACTAAAGAAATAAAGATTTTCAAGCAGTGTAAGTTTTTATTAAAGTTAACAAATGTAACAAGAGAACACTGCACTGCACCTCTGATGCTCGCAAGTGACTAACGTAAATTTATGTATGTATAGCGTAAAAACCAACCTATAACCGTGTCAAAATGCAAAAATAATGCTTCGGATCCGACAATTCCTTACTTCTACATAAGTGCCTTCAAAACAAGTAAAATCGTAAGCTTTAGTAAATACTGAAGATTCTATTTACATTTATACCCTTCACACATTCTGCAGATTGTCTACATCTTTGGAAAAGAATAAAGTAATTTCAGTTTAAAATATTCCAAGTGTTTTAAACTAAATAGTATCAAGTTATCAACTTATGAAATCAAAGATCTTAGCCGTTGTTTGCGAATTTAGTTGAAAGATCTTTCCCTGCATGCAGCGAGTCATCCCAGTGAGCGATGTTCCTTAATCTTGGACCCAGCAATTTGTGTATACATATAGCTCCCAAATCTCAACTATAGCTTAGAGCTACCAAGTTGTTCATATGTTTCAGATCGCTCGTCGAAAATATATTTCTTTTCATTTGTGGAGGTGAGTCACTTCAGTAGTTTTTTCACTACCTAGTGTATGTCTAAGACAAACCGTTTAAAAACTAAACCACTTATTCTAAGTTTGACTCTTCGTTTCTTCTTGAAAAACGTTTTCTTCTCCTCGACTTAAGCCAACCAAGTGTTCCAACTCCGAAACTCCAATAGCCATAAAAACTATGAAGTCGTCTACATAAACGCGCTCATTGGCACCGTTTTAACAAATTGGCTCCGCTGTAACCGCTCCAGTCGTCCATTCGCAATCTCCGGGTGCCAAAAATGAGTGTCACTTCGTAAAGGGTGACAAGAATTATGGTGACCATGCTTTCCTTAAAAACTGATTCAAATGAAAGTAATTTCCTAATTTGCAAGAAACCTTCGACACACTTCAAGACTTGCATTAGAACGATTTACGAGCGATACGTAGACCTAAAATATAAATAAATATCAGTCTTCATAAAGATTTTACTATCACTTTAGAGTCTTTTCTAGAGTTTACTTTAATCGCCTAAGACTTTTTTTTAGTTGTGTGTTGTAGACTCGTGTAAACCAAGTTTTTTATTCGGGAAAAAAGGGAAAATTCACGTTGTGATTAAATTAATGAGTAGTGTTAGGGATTTATAGGTGTATTTGCCACCATATAAATATACCATGAAACACATTCGGACGTTTTTGTTGGGACGATATTTGGATTAGATATACTATACAATAGTATATCTAATCCAAATATCGTCGGAGGTTTTTCCATGTTTACCACACTTTATGGCTACCTTCTCCTCGGTAACATGAGTTATGTACCCGGTTGTAAATGTTGGCAATTTGCATAAGAGCGCCCGAGCTTTCGGGAGATGACTGTTTATGATAGGTAGGGGAGGGTGCCTATTGGCATAAATACGACTGATGGCTCCAATGCTATTGGTGCTGAGTCACCGAGCAATACGAGGAAAGCACTAGTACTTTTTATTCTTTAGTAAATTTGTAAAATAGCACGCTGGTTTAGTGCGTACCAGTAGCGATCTTGTCTAGACTACGCAAGTCTTAAATGATAGTTCTTGAGATAAACAATAATGTAACTAAAATTGTACGTTAAAGTAGAAAATGTTTGATTTAAGTAATTTACAAACCAGTCAACATATTTGTTGGTGAATGATGAATGGAAAGTCACAATTTTTTGAAGCACGTAGCAATTTAATGGACTTTAGTGGTGGTGTAATGAGGTATCCAAAAGGGATGGCAGGGGACGGAAATACTAAAATATGAACATAAAAGGTACTCCGCACATTCATATTCCGGTTTTAGGATAGTTGCTCAACCTACGTTCTTATTTAAATGCAACAATATATACAATACATCTGCGATGAAGAAAGTTTTATCATAATCACCACTGCCGGTCTAGCCCGACACTGATTAGGCTTAACAAAAATGATTATAAAGAATAACTCTACAAACATCCGCATTTGTATCTCAAAAAAGGGAAATAAAATGGCATTAACACATTTCACGCATCCCTTTCAGCTCCAAAGGGCTTTATCAACTCACCCAACGGAATATTTGAAAGCCACCTCACAAAACAGTAATCCATGATATTCGGGTATTAGCGGTGTGCATCCACAAAGCGAGCCCACCGATGGGCGGAACGTGCCCAGACCTGGATGATCCGCAATTTGTTTGCGATGAATCGGAGGATTATGTCACGTAATCATTATACAGGTATGACTATTAAGCTTATGTGCGTTTCAATAAAATCGCCAATCATAATTTGAGTCTTTTGTCTTACCTTTAACCGGAACATCATGATTATTTAAGGTAGTGGTTGCTTTTGAACTATTACAGTGCATCTTGTTTTTCAATGGTGTAACTAGCCTGGCGAGCTTACAAAGTCTACTGCCATCCACAACGAATGTGAATGAATGGTCCTGGGTATCAAACTAGGGATCTTGATTCTTGCATTCATTGTCGCATCATAGACTACATAACGATTGTTGCTATTGAGAGCAATAGCTTTATTAGCTATTTCTAAGCTTCCTTTTTATGCATCAAAGTCTTTAATTTTTTTTATGTAATGTGATTGCGTTACACCTGCTTGCGATAATACTCCAACACATATTGTAGGGTCAACAGTGGGTCAGGCTTTACATAAATAAAGTTTCTCCTATCGGCTTTGAACTTAAAGACGTAGCAATAGTTGCTGTTGACTGTACATGAAGTTAAATCCAACAGCTGCAACGCTTCACTAAAATTTACGTGACCAGTTCTATAATTAGCATCATATCAAAACAATGCACAGCATCCATTCCCAATATATTTAACCCTTCATTCGTCCCCACAATAACATCATCTTGGTCCGAAGCCACCAGGATTACGGGATTGAGCAGGCGTTATTCGGGACCCGATTTATTTGCCGCGGCTGGGATCACTGCATAAATTCCGAATTCCGATCCGTGCCAACGTCAAACGGATTAATAGTGCGTGAAACGGACACATTTCGACTGGTACAATATTTGTTTGTAGGCTGAAAAAGGTGGCAGTGTTAGTGATGTCATTGACAAAGTACAATAAAGGATATAAGATTTTAAACTTTCGCGTTCCATTATACTTACTAATGGTTTTAAGCAACGGGACCACGGCTGTAACAACACAGCCGAAATGTCAAGGTGTAAGTACATTATGTACTTTATAATAAATGTCGCGATTGAGTCCCGTTGCTCAAAACTATTAGTACAATCAAGGAGTTTCCCACTAGTCCACCCTACAAAATCCCTTCAGCGGCTATCGGTGCGGTCACCCACTGATAAGTACGGCCTATACGACTGTTCAAATCGAGCGCACGCGAATATCGCCTAAAGTGGTCGACTGAGAATTTCCGGGACTGTACATCCAGCCTAGTCAAAAGTTACATAATCTTTAGAGTTTCTAGCCTGTGACAGAGGATTAATAGGTTTGTGACCGGTTTCAGATAGAGAGAGGTTAGGAGCTAGTTTCAAATGAGTGGGTTGAGCTTTAATGTCACAGTTTAGTTGGGTAGGTACGAAGCTTGATTTAACGTCAACATCATTGTGTTTTAACTTTAAAAAAAAATTTCTCTGTTTCTCAACATCTTGTCGATTTTTACACAACTGAATTTCAAGCTTAATATGTTATAATTCTTCTGTACGACGTGTGTTTGTCTCCTAACCGGCCGGACCGATTTGATTGAAAATTTGTATGTATATTTCAATGGCTTGGCTTCCTAGATAGTTTCAAAACACAATTGGACCTGGTAGGTGGCACTGCTGTATAAGGCGGTACGAAGTTTGCCGGGTCAGCTAGGTATCATTATAATATCGCAAGATTGATCTCGCTAGAATACACTAACTATTCTAGAATTACCACCTTAAATTTTAGATGTTATTAATTCAATAATAGAAAATAATGATAACAGTTTCACTTCAAAAGCAGTACCTCAACTTACGATTTCAACCTCAAAAAAACACGAATACCCCAAAATCCCTAATCAATTAGGCCTAAAAAACCTTCATGTAAGCCCAACAAATCGTCAAGAATTCTTTCAAAATCGTCACAGCTCAGGTGATACCGCGTAGCTCATTAGCTGTTCCTAGTCCAGTCGTTTGTCACCCGTCCCCCCTCCACCCGGAATTACGTTTTTTTTTATTAACGCCAATTCCTCGTACGGTAACGAGGGCAATTTTTCTGGGACTTGGAGGGTCTACGACTTGAGAGGTTGTTGTCCTTTGTTTACTTTTGGAGAAACCTTCGTTGTGATTATCTAAATAAAAGATGAGATCTTCTGCCTTTGGTAATACTTTCATAAGGATAGGAATTTGACCTAGCTAGAGTATAAAGATGGTATCACCATCTATCAACCTCTACCTGTTATGTCCGATAATATCTAGGATAAAAATATTAATCTAGAACCATTATCCGAATTTAGAAAAGTTACTCATTAACATCATTTCAAACCATTCTCAAGCTTTTAGTGTCAATTTTGTGCAGTTTTTTGACAATGGTGGTATGGTCAACCATCTTTACAATGTCGTCCTTCTACTTCATTTGCGGTCTACCTAGAAGGTATTTCATCTAAAAACATCATTATAAAATTAAACGACAAGCAGCACGACAACAACGCATTTCTAAAGCAAAGCAACATAAAAAATGTAAAGCAAATTTTGCATGTTTTCGCAAATTGTTGCTTAGAATGTTTTGCGCCCTAAAAATGTGTGATGAATAAACATCAGTGACGTCACCTGGGCTTTCTATTTAAGGCTCCCATCCAGATGACACCGCGACTAATACCGCAGAATTATTTTCAGAGTGCCCAAGTCACCCTTCCGTTTGAACTTCCTACATTTACGCCCCCTTGCATATTCACACACGTTAATATCTGCAGGGCTCGATGTTGGAGATGAGAGACTTGAGGTTATCACCTTATCAGATATTAGGATCCTATTTCAACAGACACAGGCAAACAGAGAAAGTTGACTGAAGTTCTTCACCCTTCTTGCTTAGATATTTTTCAAAGTTTTATATGTATTTGGATGTGATAAATTTCAAATTGATTAATATTGGAAAAAAAACAACTCGGCCTCAAGTGAATTCACAGATGGAATTCACTTGTGGCCGAGTAGATTTTTAACCGACTTTTAAAAAAGAAAGAGGTATTACATTTTTTTTTATTTCACAATTTTTATAGTTAAAATAAGTCGCGCACTCCGGTTTGAGTCAAACCGCTTGACCGAAAAAACAACAGTTTTTTCAAGATTTCCTCAAAACTATTGAACCGATTTAAAAATGTCAATAAATGGGATCATCTTGGGAACATACCATTTGAATCATTTCGATCGGTTCAGGCGTTTTCGAGTTTTTTTTAATATACATATTTAAAAAAAAAAACAAAAAAATTGTGTAATAAAAAACTTTTTATAAAAAATAAAAACCTACTACCAAAAATCAAAAAGTAAAAAATATTTTTTTTCCAATATATTTCTAGTTTTATCATAAGTATAAAAATAACATTGAAATGTCCAAAAAAATTAAAAAAAGATTATTTGGATTTTCCTATTATTTCATATTTTCATCATTTTCTATGTAATTTCTCGGTATTACTATAACTTTTGAATAATTACTTATAAGCATCTTATTCACGCATAAAAATAATACTTCATAACAAACCGAAGAGAATGCACTTGTTTATTATAACGAATTAACGATACCCGATACCTAAATAACAGCATATTCGTTTTTACCAAATTCTGAAATAATCCTTCTCGATCGAAATTAAAAAAAATATTCGTTTTTTTTTCTCCTTTCCTCATATTTCCGCGGTACGTAAATCGAGGCGTGTGATTTATTTATCAGAGCTGAAGTGTAAAACGGCATTTTTCATGCGGCGTCACTCTCATATTGCTGATGGCAGAGTCTGGGGACGTCTCGTTGAGATATGGCCCATTTGATCAAAGGGGTCTCGCTGCTAACTTTACAACTGCATAGGTAGTTATATAAAAAATGGAATAAGTAGACATAAAATATCAAAATGTGAAAAATGTTTAAATATTTATCATAACAATGAAAAGTCATCACATTTCTATCAAAGTCATACTCTCCGTGATTGTCATAGAAAAATAGTACATTATTGCAAAGGCCGTGAAATAGGCAATTGCAGTCGAGTATGAGTTTAAATAATACGAGACAGGCAATTGCCATTTCCGCCGAGGCATATATAGTGCTATTCTCAAAAGAATGCAGGGAAATAAAACATACTTTTTATTTTATACATTTAATAATTACTAAAAGAAAAACAAATTCATTGCAGGAGCGTCTTTTTGAATTTGGAACATTACAGCGCTCCAGCAATGTTGTATGAAACGGTCGGCGTGCTGGAGTTGTTAAATACATAGGAGATTTTTAAAGTTTTTGGTTTATAATGAGTTAATTTTTCTATATTAGATCAATGATATTCCGAAATTCTGAGGCCGCTACAAACTGTACGACTATATAAGAAATGTCATTCTACTACTGACGGGCGACATGAGACTAGTTGCTTTTTTCTAGTATATTTTCTTGTTTAATATTTATCACATAAAAATAGCATTGTAAAATGCAAAATTAAAAAGTTATAATGTCATTCTATTTTTTTTTTCATTTGTTTAGAACAGTAGTTCAATCCAGGTAATTAAAAAAAGTGCCTTTGCGCATGTTATGAAAATCTTATTTTGCCATTTTGGGTTTAATTAAAAAGTTAACCAAAATTTACAGAAAGCGGCTACGAACTATGCCAATAGCTATTCTCCACTATTCAATAAAATAATCAAAATTCTTGATGTTTCTGAAATCAAGAACGCCAAAGTTGCACATTTTACGTGAACATCACAGTCGAGATGTAATATGGCTGTTAACAGCTGAAAAGGTTATTAACCTCTTAACGAATGTCGTGATCGCTGAAGCTGATTTAAAAACGATCGCGATTGCGTCTACGACTCCGACATAGGACTGATGTAGACAGTGATGGATGAATCTGGAAGGCGCCGTCATTCCAATTTCTACTTAAATACTTTCGATTACTTTTATACTTTTTACCTACATCTAAGTTAAAGGCTGTGAGCTGTGTAGTGTCGGCTTAGAATAGCACTACCCCCTCTCATCCCGTGGGTGTCGTAAAAGGCGACTAAGGGACTCAGCCTTCAGAAGACGGGCAGCAGCGTCTCCTACAAACTTGGCCATACTGCGATCGCCAACCCGCCTGCCAAGCGTGACGATTATGGCAACCCCCCCCCCCAACCCCCCCCCCCCCCCTTTTGGCCTATATCCAGCAGTGGGTGTTATGTGGCTGAGACGACGAAGTTAAAGGCACGACAAACATCAAAGATGTAATAAAAAACAATATCTTTTTTAATAGGTAATGCAAATGCAACTTATAAATTTGGTAAGTACGGTCTTATCTTACTTAAAAACTTTAACAAATAAATGACAGGTGAAACGAAATTGAATAAAATTCAAAGAGAAACAACAATAACAAAATATATAAATTAGTATTTACTACAAAATATATACTATTAGGTCTTTAACTATGAAATTGCCGATTTGTATGAAGATTTACAAAGAAAGTTCGTTTTCCATACTAACAATTTTTGTTATAGTTACTACCGCAAGTGCTAATGCCACAATTTTTTAATGTACATATAATCATTGCTTGAAGACTAAGCAATCTAATGCTATATTTTTATTTTAAAAATTATGAAAAATTTATAAATTATATTAAATAAAGTAGTAAATTTTGCTAACAAAAAAAGGAGAACCTTTCGAGGTATTTTTATCGTATAAGAAACGAAAATAATAACCATAAGATTAATTATTCTTAATCATTATGATATTAATTTAATATAAAATCAAGCAATAGATGTATCATTTAATCACAGAAGTAGTGAGGTTCTCTAGAAGTGTAAGAAAAATATCGGCAATTTCATACTTTAACCCCTATTATTATTACTTAAATAAAGAAAATTTTGTATATTGTACCACGAGTGACCAACTGTTACAAGTTACTGCGTGTGTGGTTCAGCAGACGCTCTGTGGCGCTGTGTAGTAGGAATAAGAACCGAATTCGCATGCAAAATGTCGGGTATTAGTGATTTGTTATATTTGTGTTGATTTGTGTTGATTTGTGTAGGTTTTTCTTTATTTGTTAATGTGAGCATCTCAGTAGATGAGTCCCAGTGTGCGGACAAACCAATACTGGTTTTTATCACACTGCTGTTAACGGATCATAATGCTAAGTTTCTTCGTAATTTTTCAATAAATAAATAAATATAAAATCCTTATTAAATTTCCATTATTTTACTGGAGCAATGTCTCGAAAGGATTTTCTATAGCACCATGCTTGATTATATGGACTTTGACTTCAAATGCATAGCTAAATGACAATAATTTGATTATTTCTATTTATTACTGTAGCTGCCTTGACTTAAATGAAGCAATAGATTAGATGGTGATTAAATATTAGTGGTTAATTTTGCATTTCTTATACAGTAGGTACATACCTTGCTTATAAGTATAAGAAACGCCTCTGTCATAATTTGTATCTCGATAAATCACCTCATCTAGCCTAGCATGAGCGACTTTTATCGACTCAATAGCTCGATAACGTATCACTGTCTCGCTTACATAGTAACGAGCTAAGCAAGACAGCATCATGCGCCATATCATATTGCGTGATATAGCGGTGTTCATGCTAGGGGGGCATATTTCTTTGCGGCAAACTTTTTGTACTTCTGCAATACAAATTATCTATTTAATTGACTTTTTTTATGAACGACGAGGAGACTTAGCATATGATGAAGGCTCCTGATGGCTGAAGATGGAAGCGAGCCTCTCCCGGAATTCTCAATCACTGAGGAACTGAAGATATCTCCAGAAAATTATTCGAAACAAAAAGAAATATAATTGACAAATGACTAACGATCACATTCCTTCGTTTGTTTCCAATTAAACACCAGCGATTGTGATGTAGAAAGCTGCTGAGTTATTGACGATAATGCTCTTTCAATCGTGAGAATGTTTGCTTTTTACTGAATGAATCTGTTTGCGGATGTGTGAACTATGGCATCATCAGTATTGCAGATGTTCCCATAGCAAGATTTCTAAAAACATCCCATTATTTATACGCATAGGCCTTAAGCAAAACTACTTTTGATATGGTATTTTTTTTTATATAGAAAAATAATGGAAAAAATTAACTCGTCCACTAGTTAATTCTCAGATGGGACTCGAACCCCGACCACGACCTTTGAAAATCCGGTCCAATGCTCTAACCACTGAGCTGCCGAGACTTGCGGACCGCGCCGTCGAAATTCTCCAATACTTTTATATTATTTTTATATTTTTAATACGCTATAGGCCAGCGTTGTCACATCGTTGCTAGGAATATCCATGCATTCGAAAGAAACAACTTTTCAGGTGTTTAACGATCGATCAATATGCAACAGCCAATAATGAACTGAGTTAATTTTTTCCAATATTGTTCTATTTAAAAAAATTATCATAGCATTAAAAAATGCAAAAATTAAAAAAACGTAAATTGAGATTAAGATGTTTCTTTCGAATGCAGGGATATTCCTAGCATTTACGTGACAACGCTGGCCTACAGCCTTGGACGAATTAACCGTTAATTAAATAACCGCTGTAGGCTTGGTTAATTCGTCCAAGCCTACAGCGCATTAAAAATATATTTAGGTATCATAGGTATAAAAATAACATTGAAAATGCAAAAATAAAAAAATCACAAAAAAATACTTTTAATATACCTAGTGCCATTCATCGTATATTCCCTTTTCCTTTTCCGCTATGTTGGCACCAATGTCGATTTTTGTCAAAACGTGAGTTTAAGTTAGGATAAGAGTTCGTCCCAATTTAAAAAAAACTTTTTCTGTGTTAAAAATTATGCTCATAACATTAGAACGCGGTGAAAGTAAAATGGTTTTGGAATTATATTTTTAACGCGTACGCACTTTCTTGACATACAGGGGTAACAACCTAACGGAAAAGGGAACAGGTTTCAAGAATCATTTCGATCGGTTCAGGCGCTCTTGAGTAATCAGCATAAATAATTGCATAAATATAATATTATAATACCATTTTCTAAGGAATAAATGATTCTGATTGTGATTTTGATTCTAACAAAAACACCAATTATCTAGCCCACGTTAAGTATAATTAAGAACTTGTGATAAGGATACTAGATAACGGATAAACATATTATATACTTTTTTTACGCATAACCAATACGTAATCTTAAAATATTAAAGGGTAGGATAGGTAAAGTTGGCGTCATTCTCAACTTTCTACTAAAAATATAAAATGATGGCCACGGAAATAGTTAATTTTAAAAGAACATTATTAAAAGACTCAAATCTCATTATGGACTATATACCAATAGTTAAACTATATCGGAACCGAGCTTTTAACGTTTATAGACTTACTTTTTTTTATGAACGACGGGGAGACTCTTAGCCTTCATCATACCTGATGTTAAGTATTGATAAGGCTGAAGATGGAAGCGAGCCTCTCCCGGAATCCTCAGCCACTGAGGAACTGGCTATCTTATCTCGATTTGCCGGATTACAACAATGTTGAAAACATTGTTGTTATGGCGTCAGACTTAGATAAGATGGTGGTAGCTAGCCAGGCGGACTTACAATAAGTCCTACCACCAACCAAACCGAATACAATATGTACCTCCGCTGGGAATCGAACCCGGGACACCTGGGTCTGATACCGGTGGTTGTACCACTAGACCACAGATGCTGTTAAAACATAACTCAGCTCCGATATTACATAAGGCAAAGTTGATCACACAGGCATAATATGTCTTGATTGTGATGATTAGTTGATAGTGACAGTAATAAAAAAATTAAATTGGCCGCTAAAAAAACTTATGCCTTTAGTCCATACAAAGTAATCCAAACCCCTTTACATAATCCGTACCCCTTCAAAATCAATAACATGAAAGCATTTAAAGGAGCAAGAAAAAGGTTTGCAACCTCAACCTTTTTCCTTGTACAAATTAAAAAGTACCCTACTAATTCATCGGTCATCGACCCCTCCCCTCCACATTCCCAATGCTCACAGCCGCTGAAAAAGTATCGGCACTTTTTTCACCTATGGCCCTTGTGAAGAATTTAAGATCGTAAAATAAAGGGGGATGCAACCTGCCCGGTGCTTAGAAAATGGGATAAAGTACAAAGATGTTTTGGAACTGGAAGAACTATCGGCTGTTAGACAACGGATTAAAAAATATATATATTAAGGGGGCCTACTCCATCTCTTAGCGCAGTGTTGTTTCAACATTACAATACTATTTCGTACTACGAATCTCATAAAGTAAACTTGTTGTGGCGGCACCTACCTAACGCCGCACATACTTCTACACACGGAACTTACCTACCGTGACAACAGATGGCGCTGACAGCAACTCAGTATGGGATACGAAGAACATGTATGGAAACCTACATCACGCAAGCAAAGTTTCACCGAGCCACTCACATATATACAACATCCGTCGAACCACGGTCCCCGGACTACCAACACCCAGTCCGGAGGAAAAGCTCGCTATTCGACCCTCCTACTAGTGGTTTACCATCTACCACCCTTTTCCATACTTTCACCATCACATCTCTACACTTGTTTTTTAACGAAAATTTTGTAATGTCTTTACTCAATCGTGTGAAGTGTGTCAATTTCAATAAATCCAGTCAAAATTCTTATAACATGATGGTTTCTAATAGATAATGGTAGGCCCGCTGATCTTGATATTAATATTATGCACCGAGATAAAAGTAGAAAAAAATGCTCGCGAAAACGTCGTTTTTGAAGAGTTTGCAGGTCAGATCCAGACCATTACAAAGATGAATGTATCTGTGATCTCTAACTAGTATCTAGCTACTAGAACTCATATTATTATTATCATTTCCTTCATCTATCTATCGATCTAAATACACTCATCGTCGTCGTCTCAGCCACATGACACCCACTGCTGGGTATAGGGCTCCCCCAAAGATCTCCACAACGATCGGTCCTGCGCAGTCCGCATCCAGCGGCTTCCCGCGACCTTCACCAGATCGTCGGTCCAACTTGTCTGGGGCCTACCCACGGAGCGTCGTCCTGTGCGCGGTCGCCATTCCAGAACCTTTCCGCCCCAACGGCCATCGGTTCTTCTCGCTATGTGTCCCGCCCACTGCCACTTAAGCTGAGCAATGTGTTGGAGCTCGAGGCTCTCGGGGTTTTAATCTATCTCATTTTTGACTTTACCGTCTGGACTGATCCAGGTCCACTTTCGGCTTTCCGGCTTTTGAAGAAGGAGTTCATCATGAAGAGGTTCTCCTTCTCCATAAAGTCGGCCAGCATCTGGCCTCTGTCATTCCGTTGCCCAATTCCAAATTGCCCCACTCTCAACTCGTCACCACAACGTTTCCCCAACTTAGCGTTAAAGTCCCCCATCACAACGGTGTAGTGGGTTTTGTGACTATGCATGGCTCTACAAATGTCCTCATACATAGCCTCCACTTCGTCATCTTGGTGTGTCGAGGTCGGAGGTTTATTTGGTCCTTCCATAATGGGGGGGTTTGCCATAATCGCCACGCTTGGCAAGCGGGTTGGCGATCGCAGTATGGCCAAGTTTGTAGGAGACGCTGCAGCCCGTCTCCTGAAGGCTGAATACACTCAAAGTAAAAAAAATAGCACCTTAAAAAAATCTTAAGCGTTATTAACACATTACAAATGCGTGTACGGTGTGTACCCCCACTAATATTGGCGTCATTTGAAACCCCAATACATAAACTTAATAAACAACTTTTCATTGCAGTAAAAAAAAGCTTAATCACAAAATAATAAAATTGCAATTTTGTTACTTATAAGAGCCTCGGGTTGAGGTATTAAAAGATCAATGCACGTTCAATAGGGGGTGATTCGTTATCTTACCGTAAAAAAATAAGTACGTAGTAAATTGTATGAAATAAGCATTAATTATGTTTTTTTTATTAACACAATTGACTAAATACTTATTTTTTTAGCGGTTAGACGAGTGTTATTGTAACTTTATCTTTAAATTTATCTTGAACTTTAAACTTTATCTTTTTTTTATTCTAATCCTATAAAAATAAAAAAGCTGAATTGTTTTGGATATTCTTTTTTGTTACCTTTCAAATGATATCCAACATTTCCCTCATAAATTTGTTCCAAATAAGGTTTAACTAAAAAACATCTTTTCAGCTGCCGTGGTCACGGGATGACTGATCATCCCGTGGCCACGGCAGCTGAAAAGGTGCTGAAACGTCGGGAAAATCAAAAAGCCTTACAAAACCAAAAAATACTTACAATTACGACTTAGTTCGTGAAGTATAGCGCCTTTGATATCCGTAAAAGTTGTTTTATTTCAATGAACAGTGCGCGCCAAAACATAAGATGTACGTTAGATTTAACTAAGTTTAAAAGTGGGTTTTTTAAAAGGTGCGATTTTTCTAATGGTGGGTGTATTACTATTTCTAACTCAATTTAAATTCTAAACATACTGGTTCATATAACCTGATTTCTTAGATTTTTTCCAGCAAATATCCGATTTCTTTAAAAAGCTAACTGTAGTTAAGCCACAGTTAGATATTTTTAACTGCGAAAGTACACACATCAAAAGTATCTAGTAGGGGGATCGAGTACGTTTTCGAGTATCGCTGCTATAGAGGATTATTATTTTAACTTTTTTGGATCGTTAATGATTAGATATTTTGGTTGGTGGTAGGACTTATTGTAAGTCCGCCTGGCTAACTACCACCACCGCCACCACCTTATCTAAGTCTGACGCCATAACAATAATGATTACAGCATTGTTGTGTTCCGACAGAGAGATAAGATAGCCAGTTCCTCAGCGATTGAGGCTAACTTATTAATACTTAACATCAGGTGTGATGAAGGCTAAGAGTCTGTCCGTCGTTCATAATATATATATATATATATATATATATATATATAGTATTATAAATAAAAAAAATAAAGTAAAACCCAGTCTTAAACATTTGGTAATATTAGTTGAATATTTGTTCATCGTAAAAAATTACTTGACCCGTAGACACTTTTGATGTGTATATTATTTATGTACTTGTCTAATCATAAATATGTTTTTTTTTTTAATTTACCTACTGTAAATAAATACGACAAGATTGTTCAAGACGCTTACACCCATATTCTAAGTCGTTCTTCCAAAACTTACTCGTCCTCGACTTAACGAAACCTCATTGAAAACCTATTCGAAATACTCCTCGAAATCGGTATTCTAAGTCAAACTCCGTAAGGACCTGGAGGTGCCAAAGATTACGTAGCCACTCCGTGTTAGGCCTAGCGCAAACTACCATTTTTACCCAGGACGAGGTTGAGTGGAGTGTAAAAAGTTTTGGAGGAACGACTTAGAATATTAGGGTTAGTCGCTTCTAGCACATCTAGTAATAACTCTATAGCCGTTAAGAATTTTATTGGCGGGCGTCTGATATATCGCGGTGCCAATCGTAAATCTGTTGCGGCGAAATAAATAATTTAAAACTAATAAAACGCACCAAGACCGTTGATTTGGTTGTAACTCGGCTATTCTTTACGAAGAACCTTTTACACAGACTACGGTTTCTAGTGAATAAAACGGCGAGCATTTGTAAGCAGTAAATTCAAGTTAATGGTAGAAAAGGAGATAGTAAAAGGTATTTTATTTAGGTACGTGGTACAATGTTTGTTCGTTGGTTATTGAAATTTTAGACACTTGAGTACTACTGAATATTTCTGTATTTTGTTTTACACAGTAACAGTTTTCAACGCCTCTGTGGTCTACTCTAGAGGTTACACCACCGGCGTCTGATATAGAGGTCCCAGGTTTGATTCGCAGAGGAGTACGTATTGTCGTATTATCATTGTTATTTAACAAATCACAAATGTATAATATGTATCGTTAAAATTAATAAATACGACGATAATAGTCTTGTCATAAAAATAATTACTTACCTACCTAAGACAGTTGTTGCTTGCATAAGTGCAAGCGTTCATAATCAGATGACAATCGGGTTATTTGACACAATTTATACTTTATAGGCGTGTTAATAAAGCTCATAATTCTTATAGCTTTCCTAATTGGTGACGCACATATAGAAACTGCATTACGCGGTACGGAAATGTTCGATGAAAAACTCTATATGTTCTTGGTATTGAGTTTGCTTTAGTGTTGTTCTAAGTGTTGCTGAAGTAAATAATATATAAAACAAATTGGTATGGGTATGTGTAAGCCTTCATTTTGGTCCTTATCCACTTACCTATTACCTCCCTTCTACTCATAGTTGCCTGGAAGAAATTGCTACTTTTTTTTTTTCAATTAACTGATTATACGTCTTGCTAAGTTATGTAATGTTAAGGGAAACCTGTAATTAGCCTTACTATAGATCTAAGAACTATTAAGATAATTTATTATTATAACGCTGTTGGTTTTCTAAATATATAAAAAAATAAAAAAAATAAAAAACGCCGCTTTTGTATTTTTCCTTCTACTGCAATTTATGTGTAATGTGTTCCTTTTATGTGAAATGAAGCGTTTATTATTATTTACTATTCGATACCTTGGGGCTCAAAGGGCGTAACCACCAAAACACGACTTTTCAGGAGAGCCAAAAAACTAAAATTTAAATTTTGTATTTATCACAACTTTGTTGTTATTGATCCTATAAATATGATTCTTACACCAAAAGTCGTTAATTTTTGATGTGCATAATGTTAAAACATAACATTTTAAGAAATATTTGTAATTTGAAAAGTTAGCTGGTGAATACGCCCCACAAAATCCAACATGAATGTCTTTTATGCCCCATAAAATGACTGCTGCGTTAGTAACGCTGTCTTTTATGCCCCATAAAATGAGTGCTGCGTTAGTAACGCAGAGTGTAACCACCAACTTTCAAAATGAAAACTGTAGTTTTTATCGATCTGTTATTAGTTATTCACCTTTTTGGGTTTATATTACAATACTTACAACAGTTTTTAGTAATATAGGTCAATTTGGCAACCCTTAGTCCATCAGAGGCTTGTATTCTATTCTGATATTTATAAGTAGGGAAGTTTTTTTTTTACTTTTGGAATGACAAAATAAATCTAGTATTTTATAGTTAGTTACTAGAAGGAAGATAAGAGTAAAAGGCTACTATTGCAAAACAATCTTGATTGTTGGCTAGTTCTGACGAAGGTAATAAATATCAAGACAAATTAATTGGAACTACAAATTATTTTTAATTATTATTTTTAACAATTTGCTACACAGCCAGTAAGGTTTAACTAACCTTAAGCTACAAAATTTGCAAAGCGTCACAGCTTTGTCAAATGTTAGGCACATTAAAGCAATGATTGTGGCTTTAAAATTAAACCTAGTTTTGGAGGGCGTTAACATGGGTTATAACTAAACTTTTTAAGAGGAATGTATAAACGGTCTCCATACAAACGGCGATAACGTTTCCACCCTCTAAACCATAACATACAAGAATAAATTATGATGAAATATATTAAATATATTCTTTTTGGCTTTAAGTCGTACAGATATACGCCCTACATTTTCATTTGAGATTGTCGTTTACGCCCAGTACTTTGATGATGCCTAATAATTATTGCTTTTACGTCCAAAAATACAAAAAAATCTGCATTACCAGCCTTGAAATTTGGGGTCGTATTCACCATTGTTTTCCGAATTTAAGAACTTTAAAAATACAGTTCGATAGCGCAGAAAAAACTGAATAAGATGGCATTTAAAACTCATTTTGACCAAAATGGTGGTTACGCCCTTTGAGCCCCAAGGTATCGTATTAGCTACGACCTAACCTCTTCAGCAAACTATTGCACGATCGTATTGACATATCGATGTGTCACATGCTGTTCAAGCTAGTTTTTGTTAAGCTTCCTAGTAGCAATTCATACAGCGATTCAAAAGGAATTGACACGTTTTTTTTACTTTTTATCGGAAACGATCTAATAAGGAATGTGACAGAGAAATTGATTGTCGGTGTCTGGAGAAATGCTATAAGACGAGATTGATGTCGATGAGATGTAGTACTTGCTTCCAGGGATTATGTACTGGCACAAAAAAGGCTTTTAACCTACTAATGTTAGAGGTTTAAATGTGAAAGTTTGGACGTTTATGTTTGTAACTGAATCACGCACACAGATGACAAAAGATGATTTCGTTTCGCAATTCCGAATTTTTATTAATATTCTTCATAAGCAATTTTTCTGACTAGTAAAAGTGACTTAAAATGCTAGATAGATCCACTTCCTTATTAATTTCTTATAAAGGAATTTGAATACAAAAGCTTTTATTCTCTCTTTAAAATAAGTCGTATACTTTTAGCAAAACAGAAATATTAGCTCCAACACGATTTATTAATTATTTTGTCAATAACTGATCTATCTCCCTGCAAATAAACACCAACTATTTACGGCCGAAATTAATAACCTATCTTAAGATATAGATTGGGCTATCTGAGATTGTTGCCTAGGATACTGGGTTCGTCGCCTAGCAACCGTCGTTATTTTGGTCATATTAACAAAAATATCCTAGGCAACTATCTCAGATAGGTTGTCAATTTCAGGTGTTATTCTCGCTCTTTTTTTATCGGCAGTTGCTGCCTTTATTTCAAAGTGACATTTCATTATTTCTAATGTCGTTAAGTGAAAAACTCCGAGAGCATGTAATATCTCGTTAACGATACGACGACGGATCCAGCGAATTCAGTAGCATAACACATTGCTACACCTCATACAATAGGCAGCAGTAAAGTACGGTCATAACTAGTTGCCACTAGGGCTGGTGCAATGTGTATCTTTTCATATAAATATATATATATGAAGTTGCATTATTTGTCAAGATTAATCATAAATATCATAAATGGTAACAAGAATGCTGTAACTATCGCATTAGGTTACATAGTGCCTGTAATGATAGTTATAAGTTTTGTGTGTAAATAAATAAATAAATAAATAATGCCTTTTCTACATTTGCAGAGCAAAAAACATCTAAGACCCATAAAAAGGGCCTTAGGAAACAAATTATGCGCACTTAAACATAAAACTGCACTCTTTAGCAATAGTTTCTTTGGCATGGCTACAAAAATATATAACATAGTCCCGAATGACATTAAAATCTTACCAGTAAATCGCCAAGAAAAGCATTTTAAAGCTGCCATGGACAAAGCATACCACACAATAGTAGACTTCCTCACTGACATTCCTTTAAAATAAATGGATATTGAACTATAATAATTGATTCTAATATATTCAATTCATTACCAACATATTATTATGGCACAATAAAAAAAACTATAATTATGTATACATAATTAATTCATAATCGTGACATTATAATTTTTTACATTAATAACTAAAATTCTATTAAAATTTGAAATTGTTGATTATTCATACCTACTGCATTAACGCACTTAAACATGACATTATGATTAATCAATTGTGAAATTTAACATTTTTGACATTATATACTTATTTAATTCTATATAATTTAAAAAATGTTCACTGTACTGCAATATTGTATACCTTGTTAAAGGTGGATATGTAGTGAGACTGATAACTAACCTAACAACTACATTTGTATACCTACATTTCACAATAAAGATATTTGTATGTTGTATTTGTGTTTGATTTACTACATACATAGCATCACGCCAATGTATCCCTTGCAGAGATGACAGTTAATCAAAGATGCAGCTTCAGAGTAAGGAATCTATAAGCATCATCAGTTTGAAAGCCGTACCTCTACGACACTGCCACGTCACAGCCACACAACACCCACTGCTGGGTATAGGCCCCCAAGGATCTCCACGACGGTCGGTCCTTCGCTGCCCGCATCCAGCGGCTTCCCGTGACCTTCGACAGATCGTCGGTCCACCTTGTCGGGGGCCTTCCCACGGAGCGTCGTCGTCCGGTGCGCGGTCGCCATTACAGAACCATTCCGCTCCAACGGCCATCGTTCTTCTCGCTATGTGTCCCGCCCACTGCCATATTTGGTATAAATTGGGTCTAAGATTTTATCTAGGTATAATGGTTACAGGTTGCTAGTCCATCGCCTACAATAGTTATTATCAAATACTCATTCTATCTTAAAAGCCTTTTTTTTGTAACATTGAGAAATGTCCTCACCTTTGTCTAAATATCCGTGTTTTCGAAATGTACCTGGGATTTTCGCAAAAATTATATTTATCTAATTGTTGTGTATACTGTTCTGATAGAAATCAATTCAAAGTTTTACTTTCCTCCATCAAACCAACCCTACCCACATGGACAATGCTCGTCGCATTACGCACAAAGTCAGTGAAACTACGCAACAGTCAACAGGCCATGACCATATCTTGGACCCATTGTTTTTGCACATGCCATCAAATTGTCTACCCCTCTTCTCTGTCCGATGTGGGGTTCCGTGGAGAAATACTTTAAGAAGCCCTTAGTTAGGGTAACATTATTCACAACAGAACATGTTAAACTTTCGCGCGTACTGTTCATTATAATAAAACAATGAATCGGTCATAGAGTGAGTACGGCTCCTGAAAAAGTGCCGAAACGTTGGGATATCCCAAAAAAACTTAAACAATACGCTGATTTGAGCTTTTTCTTTTTTTTTTTTAAGAAAAAATACGATCTCTGGAAATGTCATTCAGTTCCATCTGCCGTCTGGCATCATCACTACTTGAACATTGTAGTGGGTAGGATTGATTGTGAGCGATGGCCTAGATGACACAAGGTCGTCAGAACAAATCACTTATTACTGAGGCCTAGCACTATCGAATCCGATGAGATAATAATAAAATAATATGTGTAATACCGCACAATACAAAAAATATACAGAACCTTTCAAGGCTACTAACATTGCAAACTTGCCATTGTCTATTTTTTATAAACTCGGTCCAATCTCGTAAACAAGCAATGTGCATTTTGCTTCCATAGTGTGGTGATAGTCTCCAGATATGTGGTTGAAGAGGTTCAGATGTGACTATGTGTGGTCGATTCTCGTGGTCTTCATGTATAGGAAGGGAAACTGCAACGCTATTATTAATAGTCAATTCAACGCCAGCCTAAGAGATTATGCAGTACATGAAAACATTGAAGTAAGTACTTATATTAAATAGAAATAAAAGCGATAGAAATGGAACAACTTTTGGTCTTCAAATTCATCAAATCCGAACCGGACACCGGTATCCAGAGAAAAGTGGAAAATCTGTTGTGTAAATCTACTGTGTTGTGTCTCATAATCCGGTACCTGAAAGATTAATGTGCTTTTGCAATGACTTGACTAATAATAACGATTTAAATAACATTGTTTCTTGACTATCGTAATTTATAAATATTTAATTTTGCATTTTACAATGCTATTTTAATGTGATAAATATTAAACAACAAAATATACTACAAAAAAACAACTAGTCTCATGTCGCCAGGGCATTGATCCCGTCAGGGCGACATGAGACTAGTTGTTTTTTTCTAATATATTTTCTTGTTTAATATTTATCGTAATTTAATTCTAAGTTATCTACACAATTACCATTACATTAATTTGATACTGTTTACATAATAAATATAGCATTTTTGCATTGTTGTATCTGTAAGTGGAGATAATTAATTCATATGATTTGCAAGCGATATGTTACTATATGATATGATTCTCCTGAAAACGTCATTGATTCTATACAGTCTAACCCCCCGTTTTCACTGGCGAAACATTTACAAGAAAACATCTTGTGAACTTATAATGCGACCAATGAGAGAATACATCATTTGACAGCTTATATTGAGAGCCATTGGACATCCTCTCAGCGGCCGCACTACATATTATTTTACATGTTTTCTTGTTGTAATTTCCAGTGGTAACGGGAGGGTAATAAAGCGCATAATGATATCTTCGACATATCTTTAAAGGAGCTTGTGTTCCGCAACAATGAAGACTTTAAGTATTATTATCTCTTGTGATCCAGATAGTCACTTTTGTATAAGACAATTAACTTGCACTATCCTATAAATATTTAATTGAATAGATCATATTCTAACTAGTGTTAGATAATAATCGTTTTTTATGGGTATTGTAAAATCTAAATCCAATTTGCAGAATACAACTCAAGTTAACACGCTACAAAAAGAATATCAGCGAAATGTTCACTTTACCCCGATGGTCGTCCCTGTCAGATACAAGGTAAGTTATTAAAATAACAAAAAAAACTCGTAAATACACACATGAAAAGGGTCTAGAGATCAAGTACTTTTTTGACTAATATAAAAAAAATACAATGAATATTTATCAAATGTAGTCTTTCAGACTGGCTTCTTACTTTAATTCTTTCCATATTAAAGTACAAAATTTTACAAATAAGAATCATTACTGTATGATTTTTGAATTTTCGCATTTTTCAGTGCTATTTTTATACTTATGATAAATTTTAAATAGAAAAATATTGGAAAAAAATCAACTCGGCCACAAGTGAATTCTTAGATGGGACTCGAACCCACGACCTTTGAAATCCGGTCCAATGCTCTAACCACTGAGCTACTGAGACTACCGGATTTCCAAAGGCCGTGGGTTCGAGTCCCATCTGAGAATTCACTTGTGGCCCAGTTGATGTTTTCAAATATTTTCCTATTTAAAATTTATCATAAGAATCATTACTGATCAACGAAAGGTTAAAATAATAATACTTTATAGCGACGGTACTCTAAAAACTAACTTGAATCCTAGACACATTTGATGTGTGTAGATAAATGGAAGTGATCGTTCATTCATAACGTCAGTATGGATCTAACCCCAAAATGATGAAAAGCTTCTGTTTTATTTATAAAGTAATCGATCGCTTCCGGGAAATGCCAAGTATTTGTCATAGTTCCGATGACCATTTGTGTTCTTCGTCATCAGTTCCACTTTAACCAAATGGTACTTTCCGGAAGCATATGCATGAGTTACTATAGAAAACACTGAAATCGCTATAGGAGTGTCTATAATATTTGAAGAGTTCCCTGGGCTTCTCCAAGATCACATCATCAGATCCTGACATGATGACAATGAAACCTGATGGAAAGTATACCCTTTCGAGAAAAAAAAACTTAAATCGGTCCAGCCGTCGTCGAGTAATCAAGTAACGAACATAAAAAAAAAGATTCAGACGAATTGAGAACCTCCTCCTTTTTTGAAGTCGGTTAAAATCTGTATAGAATCTACTAAAATATGTACACACTAACTGCTTTGGGAGATATATATATATCTCTCTACAGTCACCTATATCAGTATTATTTTTTAAAAGTCGTAATGATCATACATTTTCAAATCACTTAAGTTTACGTTTTTTTAAACAAACAAACCTTTTTAACTAAGTTCCTCAACAGATCAGCGGTGACGGAAAAAAAATCTATACAGCGGTGACGATAAAAAATTTGGGGTTCAGATCACTGTCAAGGTATCTGTCGATGATTAGATTTTTAGATAATGATTAACATAATTTAAAGATACATCAATAATGTCAAATAAAAAGTTTTTTTAAATAGCTAGTTTACCAAACAAAGAACAATACAGTATTGCAGTTTGATAGCAAAAAAAATATCACAGTTGTGGTCCCGGTTGAGTCACGTCCGGCGCTAAAAGATAACAGCAGAAGGTCTTTATATATGTGTAATAGCTATTGTTGTTATTTTTTTATTAACATTTATTTTTCATACTTACAACAAATGACACTTTCAAGACTTATGAGGACACGCCGAAAGAAGATTATTCAGACTCCATACAATTGTGGGTCTTTTCTGTTTTATTACATTACAGTTTTATTTTAAAAATTACTATCAGAGGTAACAGACTGTATTAATTATTTTAAACATGGGGCTTATAAAATAATCATGGTCCCACCTAATAACAATATACGGCAGGTTTCTTTTCGTTTTTTCTTTCTACTAAATATATTATAAAATTATTATAGCTGACTTTAGAAAAGATATCAATCAATCACAATCACACCAATTATCTAGCCCACGTTAAGTTTCATGAAGAACTTGTGTTATGGATAAATAAACATACTTATATACTTTTTAATTGTAAATACATACATAATATACATATTAAACACCCAGACCAATGAAAATAGACATGTTCATGCACAAAAATATTTGTCTTGTCCGGGGATCGAAACCTCTGGCGTAGAAGGTGGGTTTAGTACCCCTGTGCCAAAGGTAAAACGACAAACTTGAATTGTTCAAACAGTTCTTAGTTTTTAAGTGAAATGTTTAGTATAATAGACAATACACCTGAGAACAAAATAATTAACCGTTAACAGCATGTTACAACCGCGATACAATCTAGCTACCATTGAATTCTCATGATTCTTTCTTAAACGGTAACATTATTGTAACAGCTCAACAATTTGCCTCCGACTCCATGCATTGATAACGCAAATTAGACTTAATTCCGAAAGCCATAAGAAAAACTTATACGTACCTACTTATACACGTAACAGTTCTCACCTGTATGGTCTTAGAATTTTATGCTTTAGTTGTTTAGAAATAAGGTTGGTAGTAAAGAGGTTAGTTATATTCTTGGATTCCTAAAAGTCTTTCCCGTGACGGCCTCGACCTTAGATGAGATCGGTTCGCGGTACAGTGAGTAACACTTCCGAACACGCGGGCCGAATGGGGAACCGTCGGTGTGACTCACCTGAGATGTAAGCTCCGAGCGTGAAAAGCTTTGAGGAAAATGTGGCGGCTAAAATACGAATGAAATTTCAATATAGTGTGTGTTGTATGCCTTTAGATAGAATCAGGCGTTACTTGGCGGAAATCTATATCTTGGTAGAAAACGAAAAATATGTAGCTTCATAATTCATTTATTTGCAAAGACATGGTAAATACATGGTTTTATAATATTGATTTTTGCGCAACATGGCCTGTTGAGTTTGTCGACGTGCAAATACTATAATCTTCATTCCGCAAGAAAAAAAATCTTGGTTAACTAAGCTACATATTTTTCGTTTTCTACTGTTGTATGCCTTTTGACGTAAAGCATTATTTCAATAAAAAGAGCAAAAAGTGTTTTGTATATTATTATGTACATGACAATATGTATGTGTTATACGGTCCCAAAACTTTTGGAAATCATAAACCACAATACCAACTTTAAAATTCCTGAATATACATACCTACTTACTTCCTTCTATAAACCATTTTTTTTCATAAAAAAACCTACAGTGATAAAGTAACATTATAGATAATTATTAATGTATAAATCTATACACCATTTATAAGTTTTCGCATATAACAGCTCATACTTGCTAAAACAAAACTTTTATAATAAACATGCTTGTACACACTAAACGATTAAAAATAACTAAAGGTATGTAAAATTAAACATTAAACATAGTAACAGCACAATCAGCAACCCGAACGGGCAGTCGGAGATACAGCTATAAATAAAGTTGTTATTTTTTATTATTTATTTAATAATAACACAAGGAGCTTACAATTTTCTTTTTACAATAGTCCCGCAAAACCGACTAGTCGGTTTGTCTGTGGGATCTTCAGTCTCTATTATATATAAGTAATATTACCTAAAATTAATAGATATAATTTAAATATAAAGTCACTCTATACAGCTGTAATGAAATAAAATGCAACTAAATAATATAGTTGTACTTACTTATTGATCTAGTTTAGTTAATTTTATTATTATTTATGAATATATTTTGCAGGTGCGTTTAAATTCAGAATCATAAATTAAAAAAATAATCCTCATCAGTATCGTAAAGTACGTAATGTCAAAATGCGTGGTTCCCGTTCCCGTGAGAATATCAAAGAATCCTATCTTACTGCTCGCTTATATCTTCAAGGAATCCTGTATGCAAAATTTCAGCTAAAGGCTCTATGCGACTGACGGGAGATAGTAATAAGAAAAAAACTCGCGCGGGAACGAAACCGATTTTGCAGGTTAGGCGAAAAAACGACCAAATCACTCCGTAGTAAATAACTTTAGCGATAAAAGAGAACATGATAAAAATTTTGGTGTCCACTTATTAAACCCATTTCCGATAGTATAGTACTGTGAAGGGGGCGTGCTGTGTTTATAATAAAAACGATGTATAACTCGATACTGTTTTTATATACAGTAGTTATATTACTATTTTAACAATATTTAATTTGACAAGGCGACCGTCCATATCTACGCACGACGACGGTCCTCTTTTTCTTAATTTTATACACAAAACCAGCCAGCAACGGCGGTGTAGCGGCCTCCTTGAAGTGCGGAGACATATACGATCTCCACAGTACCTATATGTTACCCCATTTGAGAGTCATCTTGAAATTTCTTGGTCTTATGGCTGGTATACACTTTGATTAGTGATTAGTGCGAGTGTCATGTTTAGTGATAAGTGTTTAGCAATAAACACGTTCGGACAGTTTCCGTTTAGTGTTAAGTGTATAGTGCTTAGCGAAGTACAGTATTTACAGCGCGTTCTATTTTTTCTGCGAGTAGCACCTCCCGCGCGTCCCGCCTTCGCCCCTCACTTGCTCTAAACACGAACTAAACACGTCTGGACGTGACTGTTAAGTGTTTAGTTTAAATCAACAAAGTCTCGTGTTCGTTTCTCCTGTTGTTGTGATTGATAAAAATATTTAAAAAAAATGTCTACTAGGTGGTTCGAATCCGTAACCCACAAATTTGTGGAGTTGTATGTTCAACATGCGTGTTTATATAATGTAAAATGTCCTGAATATAAAAATAAACATTTATTACTAATCAAAGTATACAGGCAAAATGTCGTCTAATTTTTTTTTTAAATGAACTAAACACCGCCTACTAAACAGTATAGGACATCACTAATCACTTAACACTAATCACTCTACACACTTAACACTAAACACTTGGCACTTGACTAATCAAAGTGTATACCAGCCATTAGGAAAGAAAAAGTGCGAGGCAAAATCATAAAATCTTGTATCTGAACCTTTACAAATCTAGATAAAGGTACGAAGAAATATATATGTTATTACCAGATTTGCAACATCTCTAACCATCCTATAGAATTATAACAAAAAGTGCGTACTTTTTCCCTATAAGTAGCGTCTTAATCAGTTCAGCCGTTTGGGCTGTGCGTTGTCTGTCAGTCACGGTATTTGGATTAGCGGGAATCTGCGAAATAGCTCGCATGGACATCTTCCAGACATCTGAAAAGTTTCAACAACTATTTACATTTCAAGGTCTTTATCAGTTTCTAATAGGTATGTTTTTCTCTATATAAATTACAACAAACTGGTACGCAATTTCTCGTAATGTTTCAAATCTGAGGTCGTTGTCCCCAAACCGGCCAGACCGCTCATGTAAATAAACTGAAAAAAAACTTGTTGCTCCTTTTTCGGAGCTACTGAGAAATTGATGTTGATTATGTTGTAAATTACTCGACACCATATTATGGTTTTACGTATCAGCATTAGATCCCAATACGTCATCGCCAACATTTTTTTACATATAGTGAAACTTGAAATTGATTTGTATTTGCTTTCGTATTTTAATTTCTTAGTTGTCGACGAGAATAACTCAAGAATAATAATAGGAAAAGCTCGAGATCAAAAACCACCGAGACAAACATAATTTCACGCCATACAATTTGGACATCATGTTTTTAAAACAAGACAGTGTAAAAATTTACCCTTACATTAAACAGGGCTGACGAAGTAAATAAATAATAAAATATAAGACAATAACTAAGTAGTACTTAGTTGTAAAAATTGATGTTGAGGAATTTTCTTACGTCAAAAATTCATAAATTTCAATAGCAGAGATTTGTTTGTAAACGTAGATTGTGGTAGCGTAAAAATCGACTAAAAATTAATTATGAGTCGGTATTTTATACCATTTTTGTTAATTTTACAATTCATTTTCAGCTCAATTAAAATGAGATTTTTTTAACAATACCTACACGAACAGGTACTTATATATTTCACTAAATATGAACAAGAATTTGATTTCAAATTCTGCAATCATATTGTATTTTCCTAAATGTTATAAGAGAAAAATAGGTTCTTGACAGATTTCGAAAAGCCCTCTTCTTCAAATACATTAAAATGTGCTGCCAACCCTGATTTAGATTTAGGGATACTTTAGCCACCGGCTGACTCAGTCGGGTAACTCCGGCTCTAACTGAACTTAATTATTTAATGCCAAGCAGCCCGCTATCGAGTATTAATTAGTTTTTTAAGCTTTAATTAATAAGGCAAATGGGATTAGGCAGTCTGCTTAGCTTTGAATAAATGACCATCAAATAGTAACTTTCTTGAATATAGGGTACCTACTCTATATTTAAATTAAGTTATTTGTAACAAAAAATTCTTACATCTTCTCAAATTGAGGATTTTGGGGGTGGATTGCACCATCTAACTTTAACGATAACTATAACTTTAACGGTAAATAATATATGGGATTTGACAGCTTGTACAATCACAAATCGGTTACAGTTAAGTCAATGAAGCTTTTATGTGCGAAGGAAAAAGCTAGGTAGATTTCTACTAGTTAAAGATTATATAGGTTAAAAGAATACATGGTTTGAAGCGTAAGAGTATTTGAAAGAAACCTAGTTTTTAGTACCTAACTCGGAGATAAAAACAGGTTATTTTTTCCAGGAAATTCCCGACAGTGCCTTAGCGCCGAGCCTTAGTCACAGCCGGGGCTTGGGGCATCACAACCATCCTGGTAAATTTGGTATGTACATTGATTTTGTCGTTGTTGTTTTCCGATGGCCAACTGTTGGAACACAACAATGCTGAAGAAAGCCAGTTCCTAAGTAGTTCAGGACTCCGGGATCCCGGGATTCCCGCTTCCACCTTCAGCCTTATTACCAATCATCAAGTATGATGGATGATGAAGGCTAAGCCTCTTCCCGTAGTTTATGAAAAAAACATGCGAATTAAAGACGAACGGCGATTAGCAGTTAATAAGAACCGATATTTTTAGACCAGTCTTTTAACTGGTCTAAAAATATCTACACAATAATAATTAATATTAGTGTCAACGTGACGGCCTAGGCATTTTTTTTTGTTAGTTTTACCTTAATCAAAACCATCAGCTATTGTAACTTGTTGATAGCACTCCTTACTTTTTATTTAGCTAAATTCCATTCTGTATTAACTAGTATTCCTTATTTTAAATGTTTAAGATACATAGGTAATAGTTCGCTTGGTTTTTTAAATTCTAACTCAATAAGTGAACATAACTTTTACTTTTCACTTTAAAGAACAAATAATACTCACGAAAATCTGAGGTGGTTTAAAAAGTTACATTATTGTTACTTATCTACATTTTACTTACTCAAACATGAATGTACTCGTAACTAAAAGTAAAGGCTTTAGCAGAATACATACGAGTACATATCGATTTGGGCTCAGTGACTCACTGATTTGTTACTTTATTGAGTTAGGTAAATACAACTAAATTGGAAAGTCTGAGCTGTTGAGTCATTCACTGTGGGATGCAGGTGCCGCTTTACCTACTAATGACGAAAGAGCAAAATATAACTGGTTTTTTCATTTTCCTTCTTATTTCAGACTATCATAAATCTAACATTCTTAGCATTCCCAACAACTCTAGGTACTTCGGGGATGAAGTAGATTTGTTGGGAGTGCTAAAAATCCCTAGATTGTGTAGAAATTGTCTTCAGTAAACGAAAAAATGCAAAATAAGAACATAAAATTAGGAAAAGGGATAAAATTCCCAGTATAACATCTTAGCTAGCATAGGATTTAAAAAAATACAGGTCAATGATTTCAGATTTTCGGGTAAGGAATTAAAAGATAGGTACTGGTCAAATAAATCTATTTTATTTTAGGATATGGTTTAGCAGACTATGAAGATGGTCCTCACAGTGGATACGGCTATGAGTATCATTTCCCAGACGACCATGATGGTCATCATGGTCCAGATCACCATCACCACGTTGAAAACCACGATCATCACAACCATCACTCCTATCACGACGATCACAAATTTGGCTATGGACATCATCATAAGCATTTTGATCACGTAAGTTTTAAACTCTGGATTGCATACATCAAAGTTCAGAGTACAAAATTATTTTTATGTGCCATTGTATGACCACGATGTGCGAAGCAGCGCTGCTTTGTGTCGTTAAACGATTTTTTATTATTCCTTCGGCTTTTGTTTTTCATAAGTATTATTTATTATTTAGGCGTAATAGTCAAGACTATCTTTTTCAAAGGAACATTTAAAATTTTCATGGTCATTAATGTGCTTTAATATCGAAATGCGGATTCTTGTTCTTCATCTCGTTTCAACTTACATTTTTTTTATTTGTAACGTTCTCAGATTTCAAATAAACCATTGCTGGTATAAACAAAATTACCTATTCCAATATTCACTACCTACTAAGTCAGAGGGTTTGGGCGTAATGTATGCCTTGTTGGACAGGATATTATTATAATTTATTTTAGTCAATGCTCTCATATCCTACGACGGCTCAAGATGATATCAACACAATTGCTTACGAACTATGATTGTATGTTATTAACTTCGACGATTTGATTAGAATTGTTTTCAAATAACAATGTTTGCATAACATTTTATTTCCACAACAGCTCTGTTATTACAGCTGCTATTATCGAACAGTTAACGAATCAGTTTCGCATCCGTTTGATATGCCTTATATATGTTTTGAATATTTTTGCAGTTGCATATTTAAAGAAATTAAACCATAATTATCATCTCATCTACATGGCACCCATGTTGGGTATAGACCTCCCCTAGGAATTTCCACGTAATAAAAACGGTCATAAAAGTTTTTAATCTATGAACTCTGAAAAGTCCTTAAGAAATTTGTAAAATTTTCAGGCACTTGCAGCAAAAACAGTTCTTTGGCCAATAGCTGGCATAGCTTTGCTTGGTGCCGCAGCTGCTTTAGTCAGTAATCCAGTTCTGCTACAACTTGGAGTTGTGTCCGGGAAACGAAAGAGGCGTGACACAGAAGAATATATGGATGAACTACCTAATATTACCAACAACGACTTCCGTAGGTTCCATGAAAAATATGCGATTGCAGCGATGAATAATTTCAACAATGTTTTTAAAAGAAAGGACTTGAGAGCAACAACATATAATATCAATGATGATGTCGTTAATACTACACCATACACCAGAGTTAAGAGTCACAAATTGAAGAAAATTACTTCGAACGTAAAGAAAGCTATTCCATTACCAGCTGACGATAGTTTTAAGTATTCCAAGGAATTTGAAGATAAACATTACATTCCAATACCCCTTCGACATAAAGATTGAATTGTTATTGTTCGTTTCTTTGTTCTTATTTTTGTAATTAATCTTAGACAAGCGATAATTAGAAACATTAAATTTTACATTGACAAGAATTGGAATTATTTCTATAAAACACATGGTTACTTACCGAAAACATGAAAACGATGCGAATGTCGAAAAACACAATCACAAAACTACACTCTCACTACACACATCACAATTAGCACTTTCAATATTCCTCACTACAATGACACAGTTAGTAGCCGAACAATCAATATTAAACAGTTAAATATTGACAAAACAAACTTAGATCGTCAATTGTTTGGGCAAACGTCATCGTAACCGAGAGACCGCACTGAAGTGAGTCGAACGCATTGCTCGAGTCGAGATACTATAGAATTCTTGAATGAAGTTGCAGCTTAGTCGTGTTCTGTCTATGTGTGTGTGAACTGCGCTCACGCAAGGGTGTAAAAAAACTTGCTCCGATTTCTTCCACGTGTGCGTGCATCAAAACGTCACTTGCCTTCTTTTAATTCTTATTACAGGGTGTTAAAGATGGTTTTGGAGTAAAACCTTAACTTTTTCTAGTAGTTCGTTTTTATGGGTTTTTAATTGAGCACTTATTTTTATGGCAGGAAAGTGGTTTTTAGATGGATGGATGGAGGCGTGTGTGTCCTTTCAAGTTGATGTATGTTATGATCAATAAACCCATTAAACACAGATGCAGTTCACAAAGGGGTGAATTTTTTGTGAATGAATATCAATCTTGAAAGCCCACATTGTCTATAAATAAACAAGGCAAAGTAATTATTGGTGAAACCTGGTTATGTATTCACCTGCTGGAGATTTTTTGTTTAAAACAACAGATGTTAAATGAAACAGGTGGTTTCTCGTAAAATAGTTAGAAACACTATCAATTTCATATTTGGATAACTTTTATGTTTAAAATTAACAAACATAATAATAATCTATTTGACAATTCGAATTAAAATAAATGAACGTAACAACATCACAGAGATTGATATAACTAATTAGCTTAAGCACACAATGTTAAGAATATCAGAACCAAGGAAAGTTTTACTTATCACCAGACACCGATACACAGGTGGGGAATCGAACCCACACAACCTCTAGCTTGCTTAGTAAGCATGATCAGGGCGGTTAAAAAGGATGCAAACGCAATATTGCTAGTGAATTCATTCAACAATTAATTTTTTTGTTTATTTCCTATGGAGTTTGCTTGTAGTAAGTTTTCTTGCCTTCAAAAAATCCAAGGCAAATTCTTCTACACTGGTACTGTTCACACAGTTCTAAAGTCCATAGAAGATAAAGAATTAAATGAATTGTTAGGGAATTCACTTAGCAATATTGCGTATGCGTTCTTTTTAGACTCTCAGAACTTCATCATTTCAGGGAACACATGGGGGGGGACACATTTTACCATCAGGTTAGTCAAAAAAAGATTTTCCTTATTTGATAAACTGATTTGTTAAAAAGATAAACGTTTTTGACCTACTTGTGTACTATATTCAGTACCTAACACAAATTATATAGGTAGTACAGATAGGAATCAAGCCTTATAACGACCCTTATTTAGTGAAGTGACAGGGCACCAAAATGATAATGACATTTAGTGTTGTCCAAACTATCGGCTCTAACCAAGAGTTATCGACATTACGAATTATCGATATTTGGTACTACCCTTTTCCTTTCCCTATGCTGGACGGAATGAGAATTAATTTGGACTCTTTAATTTAAATAAAACAAAGAAATAAACAGGAGGAAATGATTTTTAACCAACATACAAAAATTACTACACATTACTAATTTAAAAAACATTACCACTTATGTAAAGACTTTAAATTTTTTATAGTTTAACTTTCTTTTTAGATTATATGTTTACTTTTAATACAATACATTATAATTCAAGTTGTATTCAATTTCAAAGTATAGTCTGTTTTTAAAAGAGTTTGCAATATAAATATACACTCGGGGACTTAGGGGCACATCTAACTGGCCACCGTTATTTTCATACACACATGCTCACTTTGCGACTCTATACATAAAAGAGCAAACTCATTCTAATAAAAAAAAAATGTCAATACATTTTTGCAAAGATCTGGGAGGCGATTCTCGCGCCTTCGACATCTCGAATTCGACATTTTTATATCCTTAATTTCATTAACAAAAATGTAAGTAAAATCTCTACTACTGTCAAAAACCTTTAGTTTCAATTATCTTTGATAATCCTATATTGTCGAACATTGCTTTCAGTGAGCTTTTAATACATATTTTTGACGTAAAAAAATATCGAATTCGAGATGTCGAAGGTGCGAGAATTGGGGGCCTGTATGCTAGTTTCAGTTAAGCGTGACTGACCAATTAGCATTCTGAATGAGATAGGAAACCATTGCATTTGTTCATAGAGGCAGAACAATGCATGCTTCATCACATTCCATACAATATGATATGGCTACAAAGTAATGCTTTGCTTAAATGAATGGAATTGGAAATGCGAAGAGATTCTAATGGGTCAGTTGAACGCTTAACCTAAACATTAGCATACCGATCTTTGTAGAAATATATTGGCAAAGTGAGCATGTTTGTAAGGAAATAATGGGGTGGCCGGCTAGGTGTGCCCCTGAATATAAATGTACCATAACAACATGGCTGATTTCATGTGGTCGACTATTGGCTATGGCCTGACATATTCTATGGGTGATTCCAACGCCTGGTACCTAATTAGCACAGTCTAATAACTTCGGATATTTAGGATATAGGATTTGTTAAAAAAAACAGTAAACTCACGCCATCTATCGGTTCAGTACTAAACAGCAGACTGTCAAGACGCGCTAACTCGAAACAGTCGCACCAGCCTTTTGGTGTAACTACCGTTCCCTAGATGTCGCTAAATACTCGTGAAATTAAAATAAATACAAAAACAAAAGAGTTTATCAAACGAAATAAATGCATTGCTGTGTCTATTTAGATTTTTTTTTATATAAAAAAACATTGGTATGTGTAGTTCCATTCTTAGTAAAGTTTAAGAAAAAGAAAAAGCAGCAAATGAAATACAATTATTTTATTTTCATTGATCTATAATTTGTGGAGCATCACAGATTGTACCAAGTCGTCGTTGCCAGGGTTTATCCGGTTATCGGAGGCTGGGTGTATTCTGCTCACAACAATTTAAAACCATACTGAAATCAAATAAAATACAAGAGCTTATAGATTCATATTCAATATTGTCAGATACATATTCATATTTAGCTAAATCAGTCCTAAAAAGTTGTAAGTAAGTAAATCATTGTTAACATACGTACATCTTATGTTTTGGCGCGCACAGTTCATTGAAATAAAACAACTTTTACGGATATCAAACCCGCTATATTTCACGAACTAAGTTGTAATTGTCCGTATTTTTAGGATTTTTTCAGGGGTTTTTTGATTTTCCCGACGTTTCCGCACCTTTTCAGCTGCCGTGGCCACGGGATGACATGGGTGACCACGGCAGCTGAAACGGTGCCGAAACGTAAAATACGGACAATTACAACTTAGTTCGTGAAATAAAGCGCGTTTGATATCCGTAAAAGTTGTTTTATTTCAAATCATTGTTAAGCTTGAAAAAGGCTTTAATATTAAAACTGTGTAGTTGTAACATTATTTGGACATAATACTAGTGGCGAAAAGTCCATAACATGGCGATTTCCATCTGCTTCCCTTTACAAAATCCCACCTCACCGATCCACCATACAGTCGAGAATTTTTGAATTTTGTAATTTTTTGCATTTTTCAATGCTATTTTTATACTTATGGTAAATTTTAAATAGACTTTTGAAGTCTCGGTAGCTCAGCGGTTAGAGCATTGGACCGGATTTCCAAAGGTCGCGGGTTCGATTCCCGTCTGAGAATTCACTTGTGGCCGAGTTAATTTTTTCCAATATTTTTCTATTTAAAATTTACCATAAGAATTTTTGAACTTCGCCATATTTCGACCCTAGTAGTAAGTACCACTCTCCTAGTGGTACTTACTACACTGTAGAAGGTACATGTTCTATGTCCAACTAATCATAAAATCCATTTCTGAACGTATGAGTGTAAGCGGTGAATGAAATAGCAACTATTCCTAATAAATTCTAGTTCGTCATAATTTTGTAATAAAACCGAAGATTGAGGTAAAAAGGAAAATTCAAAAGAAATCTTAATAATTACCTTAGGCGCATTTGCAACGGTGCATTTGAAGAGAAGGACTGCTCTGTCACAGCCTTTTTCACCGTCGCTCACTTCACCTTCGTTTACCTCTGCAAATGGAAAGAAAAATGGAAATCTTAGCATCTCCTCAGATTAGCGAAAAATGGAATCACTTTTACGGATTAGAACACTTTTTTTTTAAACATCTCATTTCTTTCTGACTTTACAACGCCATAACATGAAAAATATTATAAAATGGAGAAAGTTGCCAAGAAGGCAAAGAAAGTAAACTACCGTCGATTCCCATCTGAGAATTCACTTGTGGCCGAGTTAACTTTTTCCAATATTTTTCTATTTAAAATTTATCATAAGTATAAAAATAGCATTGAAAAATGCAAAAATTCAAAAATCATAAAGTAAACTAGTTAATTTCGTCGCGATTTTTAAGATGAAACAACAAGAGCGAGAGAATTTATCGAAAAAATCCAATGACATGTGGACAAATTCAACTTTTTGTAGGCCCCTATTCTCTTCGGAGACAGAATCGCTTTAGGTATTTCATAAAAAAATAAAAAAAGCGATTCTGTTATTCTTTTTTATAAGTACAATGTTGTCAATTTTTTTTGCTTGACCTCTCCTGAAATTTAGAAACCAATTTAAGTAAAAGGTTTTTGAAGATATCAGGTTTATATATGTTTCTTCAATTAGTTTCGGCAAAAATAAAAAGGGGGCACACACAACCAAAGCTCTTCTTAAAATTTTAATTTGATTTTATTTATTTATTTTATTTAGGTAGTGGAAAAGGTATACAGTATGTGGAATTATTGTAGTGCCGTGTGGTGACGGAGTAAGAATACAATGTCACCACTCCCTTACATGCCTGGGATGTCGTAAGAGTCGACTAAGAGGCTCGACGCATTGAACACCTGTGCGAGAGAAGGAAAACTTGAAACAAACCCTCTACCAACCCGTCTGGCCAGCGTAGTAGCAGTAGGCTAATAGCCTCCTAGGAACGCCACAACAGGCGTAAGCTAGGAAAGGCCTATGTCCAGCAGTGGACGTCCACTGGCTGATGATGGAATGGATAATTTGATAGAAATCTAATTCTGCCTAATGCATGATATGCATAAATGGCATCCCATATGAGAGTTTGATTGCTATGCAAATGCAAACAGGTAATGATTACAGTCGCTATGTTTTTATGATTTTCAACCAATATTTTTTTTAATCTGTAAACCGGCGACCTCTGTGGTAGAGTGGTAAGTGCATCGGTTACTCTGAGGTCCTGGGTTCGAATCCCAGTAGGGACAAATGTTTGTAGGATGAATGCGAGCATTTGTACCTGAGTCATAGATGTTAATAATATTTTTCTACACATAAATAATTATATATGTATAATTATATGTATTTATATCCGTTACCCTAGTGTCCCATAACGCAAGCCTTACAGTGCTTACTTTGGGGTTAGGTTAATTGGTGTGAGTGTAAGAAGTATTTATTTATTTATTATTATTTATTTATACCTTTATTGCAAACGTCAGCTAATTTTTTCCCGTTCTCGAGTCTCTTCTCATCGCCGTTTTTCATTAATTCTGCTATTTTGTAACCGTGTTCTTTATTGTATAATCCATCCTGGGTCATCTGAAATTTAACGTTGTTATAAGATACCGCCTCTGTGGTCTAGTGGTACAACCACCGGTATCAGACCTAGGGGTCCTGGGTTCGATTTTAACTGTTTCATCTTTAACTGATTTTTCTGGAAGTCTCAAGGTGTTTCGCTAGGTTTTGGAAAAATGGGTCTCTCAATCCAGATGCACATCGTCTGGACATGCCTCCAGTTATACTACAATTTATCAATACATACAATCCCATCGAGTTTGTAGGCGCACGCCAACAGGCATTTGACTTCAGGCTTCTTCGGAGCGATGTACTGCTGCAGTGGGGCCAGCTCAGCCATATCCACCGGGTGTTCCTTCATGCACTTCATCACCAGCTTCGTGAATTCCATTTTGGCTTCTAGCTCTGTAAGGGACTGAAGGAAAACACTTTAAACTTCAGAAGTATTCATGTTATGACTAGGATGCTTTACCCACGTGGAGCTATTTTCAGGACTTTCAGGTAGACGACCCATAAATGAACTTTTAAAGGTAACAACTACACATACAGTACATACGTTTCCGCTATAGCAAGTTTCAGTTAAACCTCTGAATGGTTTACAAAGTATAGGTACTTACTGGAAGTAAGGATTCCTTTGTCCTTGTTTGGACTCCTTTCTAAGGATTTTTATCTCCATTCATTTTCATTTTTATCTCTATTATAAATGAAAATCTAACGGTCTGTCTGTTAAGTATATCTACCTTTCTATTACAATTTAATTTAACCGTCTGCCACTAATCTCGATAAACGCTAAACATGAGGACAATGTTTTAAATACGATTGTTTTGAATGTAATTAGGGGCAGTTGGTGAAGTTGGCTCTCCAGAAGATTTTTATTTATTGAGTATAGATTTGACTATGATAAAGGGCATGGGGTAGGGTGGAATCAGAAAGTATTTATGGGAATCGGGAATAAAGCTTTGACAAACGTCGTCGTGGGCACAGGTTAGTATATTAAAAAAATTGTTCTTACTTTGACTTCCTGGACATAATATACAGCAAACACTACAAACAATATTTTAAACATACTTATTTAGTTTATTGAACAAAGTTTGATACACGACTGGGAGTTTGGTCATTTTCATGCGAACATCATGTTTTTATACACTTTTCATAATTAATGAAATTATGTTATTCAGATACTTATCTTTGCCACATTATAATCAGCGAATCATAATAATAATAGTAAAATAAATTGGCTTATTATAAGATAGATTCACATGCAAAGGTCAATGTTATTATGTAAATATAAGTATGAAATTGACAATTATAAGTTCATGTGACATCATAAACTTAATATCAATAGCCATTTCACGTGAAATTGAGTTAATTTCTTCAGTTGTAAATAAGATATCCAAACTTTAGTACTGCTTCTGGGCCATTTTAAACTTTTTTGTAACAGAAAATTAAGAGCATATCTCCAAATCTGAGGGTTGATTCACAAACCATCGACACTGAATCGGATTCAAATTCTTTTTTTTTTGTTAAGTAAAGCGCTTTTCAGACTATGCTATAATATAATAGATATATATATCCATCATTAGCCCGTGGACGTCCACTGCTGGTCATAAGCCTCTCCTAGCTCACGCCTACTGTGGCGTTCATAGGAGGCTATTAGCCTACTGCTACCACGCTGGCCAGACGGGTTGGTTGAGGGTTGTTTCAAGTTTTCCTTCTCTCGTACAGGTGTTCAATGCGTCGAGCCTCTTAGTCGACTCTTACGACATCCTAGGAGGGCGATTCTCGCGCTGAAATATATCGAATTCGACATTTTTCTATCCTTAATTTCTTTATTAATAATGCAAGTAAAATCTCTACCACTGTCAAAATCCTTTAGTTTCAATGAGCTTTGACAATCCTATAATGTCAAAAGTTGTTTTCAGTGAGATTTTCAACTGATTTTTGACTCTTAAAAATGTCGAATTTAAGATGTCGAAGGCGTGAGAATCGGCCCGCAGGGCCCTTAGCCAAAGTAACAATTCAAAAACGATAACGAAGTTCGAAAAGAATTAAACGTATAGGATTGGCGGATTGGCTTAAGCCGCGCTTAATCACGTGGTCTAACCGCAAGTTAATTGGCGAATATAGACAATAACGAATCGAATTATCGTTTCGCTATATAACGATGTTACTTTGTATACGGGCCCAGGCATGTAAGGGAGTGGTGACGTACGCTATAATATAATAGCATAGTTTATAGCTCATAGCACAACGATATCGCTCACCATACATTTACTTAGAACACGTTAACACTAAGCTGTAATAGATATTATTGGCTTACTATAAGATATCTAAGTAAATGTATGGTGAGCGATATCGTTGCGCTATAAACTATATGCTATTATATTATAGCGTAGTCTGAAAAGCGCTTTAAGGCTTCGTCCGTTTTTTCACAGAAATTCCGCCAACGAGTCTATGCTTTATCTTTCTCTATTTTGAAGTGAGTGACAGTGACAAATACATAAATTCCGCTCTCGGGAACGTTTCGGAAGGTTTGTGAATAAGGGGGTTGTTCTTGTAAAAATATAGAAAAGAAAACAATAAAGAAATTAACTTCCTTGATATGAGGAATGCAAGAATTGTACCTATATAATCATTTAGATATCTAATTTTCATACAATTCGTTTTTTTTCGATCTTTTAGGATATTTTTGAAAAGAAAAGAGATTTATGTGAAAACGCAGATGAATTGGCAAGGGCTACCAAATTTTATGTAACTAGGGCCCAGTTATTTAATAAAATTTGGTAGCCCTATTGTATTGTAACTAGGTAGATACCTACTATTTATATTTACCTAATAATTTTTGACGACCTTTTTGGCGCAGGGGTACTAAGCCCGCCTACTGCGCCAGAGGTCCCGGGTTCGATCCCCGGACAAGACAAATATTTGTGTGCATGAACATGTATATTTGTCTTGGTCTGGGTCTTTAATATGTATATTAATATTATGTATGTATTTACAAAAAAAGAATAAGTATATAAGTATGTTTATCAACTGATAAACATACTTATATACTTTTTCTTTTTTTTGAGACTTTGTTATGGATGGAAGAACTTTTGTTATGGATTCTTCATGAAACTTAATGTGGGATAGATAATTGGCTTTAAAAAAAATTATTAAAAAATCATAATAATATTGGTTCACTTATATTGACCATTTAATTTGCTTATCAGACATTATAATGCTGATATTATACTTAATTGAGTACGCCCTATTATGATCACTATCTAAATTGTAAGTGACCCTGAAAATATAATTATTAATTCTGATATAGGTATATCGGACAATATGACATTCATCTGATTCCGAGATAAGTAGCTTGTTACGAAAACCGGAACCAAAAAAGTTACTTATTACAAAGATAATACGAGTAGTACAGTCAGCAACAAAAGTCCATGAACACATCCTAATTTTCAAAACACCTGCACACTATATAAGTTCATATGTAACTGAACAGGCTGTTGTACAAATCTCTATAGACATTTGGGAATACCAAAGGTCGATGAACATTATTTTTACAAAAGTAGCTGAACATGTTTAATTACAAAATTAGCCTGATCTGTAAAATATCAAAATTTGCTTAACAAGTCTGACTACATAAATCCACTGATATGTATAAATTTGTCGCCGGTCACCGGCATCCGGTGTTTGTTAATCCTATTTATTATAACGAAACTAAACGAAACGTTCTGAGAAACTGAAATTGGATGTCGAGTTGATGTTAATAAGTATTACTATATTTTTCTTAGTTGATAATTGACTGATAGGCGGACTAATATAAGAAAGCGTTTCCTGATGTTGGTATTACTGTACCCAACTTAATTATTTCTTGATACATATTTTCCAAATGTAAAAAAATTGCAATGTTTATATAATGGGTCATTGAACTCAATGAACATTTATCTTGAACTCAGTAATTTGACTTTAATTTCTACGTTGTAAATTTTAGGACCAAGTTCGAGTAAACGGCGGCGGTACCATCGACAAACTGGAACCCTGACCCATCATAGAACTCTGTCAGAACGTAAGAAGTGTCAAACAAATTGTTTCTTATTGTCATTGTGACACGGTTCTTTAGCGGGACAGGGTATATATATATTTTTTAAACATTAACTAAAACAAAAATCAACCATACAATAATGATCACTTTCGTGCGAACTATTACGACGCCAAAAAAATCAGAAGGCTTTTATCGGACCTTGTAAAAAGTAAAGGAGTGTGACTTATCCATTAAAGAAAATAATTGTAAAATCTATTCATAAATGTCGTAAAAACAATTGAATTGAAAACCTCCTTTTCTTGAAGTCAGTTAAAATCTAAAATAGTAAAAAAAATTAAGAAGCGAGAGGCTGGCATAAACAAATGACAAGTCAATGATGTCACGCACGACCAAAATGAAAGAGACAAATTTATTATATGACAGTGCTGTACTTTTTTCGGTGATTGTCATCAGTCTAAATTCGAAAATTGGTCCGGTCATGATCTAACAAATCACTTTTAGACGATACTACGTCCAGCAACTTTTGGAAGTCTACTATCCAGCCACTTTTGGAAATATACTGTCCAGCAACTTTGGATGTTTACTGTCCAGCCACTTTTGGAAGTCTACTGTCCAGCCACTTTCGAAAATATAATGTCCGGCCACTTTTGGAAATATACTATATAGCTACTTTTGGAAATTTATAATGTAAATGGAATTTTGTTTGTAACCATGTTCAGTAACTTATGTACAATTCATGTGTCTAGTGTCTTTTGTAACTTTATTTTGTTCGGCAAGATTCGTTGCTGACTGTACCATCATCTTACAAACTTTACTTCTTTATAACATAAGTAGAGACCAATCTACATAATAGCACCCAGACAGAACAATTTCATCGTATTGGAAAAAGTCTACTCGGCCACATGTGAATTCTAAGATGGGACTCTGTCCGTGGTTAGAGCATTGGACCGGATTTCCAAGGGTCACTTGTGGCCGAGTTGATTTTTTCCAATATTTTTCTATTAAATTTATCATAAGTATAAAAATAGCATTTAAAAATGCAAAAAATAAAAAATCATAAAATATCATCGTCAGTCATGACATGAATATTTTTCATGAATGGTAATCGAATCCACGATTCCAACGCTCAGTAGGAATCATTACTATACACTTTTGTGTTACTAAAATAAAGTAAACAAAACCTCATCATCATCAGCCTGTGGACGCCCACTGCTGGACAGAGGCCTCTCCTAGCTCACGCCTGTTGTGGCGTTCATAGGAGCTATTGGCCTACTGCTACTACACTGGCCAGGTGGGTTGGTACAGGGTTTGATTCAAGTTTTCCTTCTCTCGCACGGGTGTTCAATGCGTCGAGCCTCTTACGACATCCCAGGCATGTAAGGGAGTGGTGACACTTGTATTCTTAGGCCGTCACCACACGGCTCACACGGCAAACAAAACCTACTTCACACCAATCTCCACAGCTACTCGTACTACGAGTTGTTGCAAAGTTTTTCTTCTATTTTTATCATGAGATTAATGTAAATCCAATTTGTTTTAATGACTTAAAAAAATATATAAGTATGTTATATATTTTTTATATATATAAGTATGTTACCTGGCAGTTTTTTCAGTTAATTTGAAGGTTGTAATATGAATAATATGTCAAATATCTGTCAAATAAGCTATATTGAAAGTGTACTAATTGTAGGTGGTAAAACCGGCCCTTAAAATTTTATTTTATACAGTAATTTAATCGCTTTCATTGTAAATGTTTATTTTCAATCTTGTCTTGATAATGGTAGAAAAAAAACTAATAAGTTATTTATGATATTAATATATTTAGAAAAATCATGACTTTATATCTTTTTAAACATAAATCGCAGAATCCTTGCCTTCTTCGCCACTTTCGAATATCATTCGAAGTTGAACTGAAAAAAAAAGAAAATAAGGTAATCATAAATTAGTACCAAAATAACGACGGTTGCTAGGCAACTATCTCAGATAGCCCAATTTATATCTACAGATAGGTTATTGATTTCGGGCGTAAGTAATTTCCTAAGAATACTGTTTTGTCATTGATGTGACGGCACTTTTAATCTAGAAAATATTGGCACACTTTATAGCTTTGTCATTGAGCCGGTAAAGGCTGTCTTTCCACCAGAGATATGCACTGCAGCCATGCTGCGAGAATGTGTACGCTAAGTCACGTAACTGGGTAAATCTACTGGCGGTTTGAATGCCGTCATTGTCCTCAACATATTTTCATATTTTAAGAGTAATAAAATGCTGCCCTCGTGTCCAGTTACGAATATAGGTCCCAGACGAGTAGCATTTAGCCGCATACCTTATGCATGACACTTTATATGCGTTCAAACCGCCCGTAGATTTACCCAACTATGACCTTTTCCACTGATGCTATCTTTTCAAGCTTGTCAACCTAGAGTAATAAAATGCTGCCCTCGTGTCCAGTTACGAATATAGGTCCCAGACGAGTAGCGTTTAGCAGCATAACCTTTATTATTTTCGCACTTTTGCATGACACTTTATATGTCGAGGTCTTTATATGCGTTCAAACCACCCGTAGATTCACCCAACTATGACCTTTTCCACTGATGCTATCTTTTCAAGCTTGTCAACCTTTACCAATCAGTTTAAGGGCTCTCGCACGAATTGCGATGCGATGCAACGCCGCCAATGCGAATTGCTGCGATTGGTATTGGGAAGTTTTTGCATTGCAATGCGTACTACGAGCTCGCAGTGTGTGGAAGCCCTAATTCGAGACCACCTAAAATAAATGACAATCACAAACAAAGAGATATAAACCTTTGGAAGACAAGACATCATGAGTTAAACTTTTCTTATGTATACTTTTTTTTTTTTTAAAACGACGGAGAGACTTTTAGCTTTCATCATACCTGATGTTAAGTATTGATAAGGCTGAAGATGGAAGCGAGCCTCTCCCGGAATCCTCAACCACTGAGGAACTGGCTATTTTATCTTTAACTGCCGGAACACAACAACGCTGAAAACATTGTTGTTACGGCGTCAGACTTAGATAAGATGGTGGTAGCTAGCCAGGCGGACTTACAACAAGTCCTACCACCAACCAAAATACGTTGTCAGAGTAGGTAATAATTTAACTAAGCATTTTATAAAATCGGCCCCTAATTGTCTTAATATAAAATCTATCGCAACCCCTTTCAAAGGATTAGTGATTGTGATAGCGATTTATGGAATTGTATATTAATATATTATTGAATATTATGTCACTTAATTTGACACTTCTCTATATTATGTATTTGCAGATTTGAATGATTTTTCGTGTGTCACTTTGCTTAGATAGTTCTATTTCGTTCATTCAATACCTTTTAAAAGGCGTCCCGATCGCAATTCCTATCACACGTCAAATATGCCCGTATATTCCTTTCAAATGACAAATTGAAAAGAGTTGCGATAGATGATTTTAAAATTAGACAATTAGACCTCGGCTCCAAAATCATCAATCATTAAACGTTTACCACGGCTGCCTGTTCGATGCTGCACTGGAAGATCAGAGCGGCTCTATCGCAACCCCTGTCACCGTCGCTAACTTGTTGGTCATTTACTGGAAAAGAAACATATAAACATAGGTAACATTACATACAAGATACGCGGGAAAACATAACCATTTTTTTCTTTGCAGACGTGTAAAAACTTAAACAGTAAAGATTTATGCGTTAAAACACTAGTGATAGCGGTAAAAAATATCGAACCACTACATAACTGACTTATTTTCACAGACTCATTATTAAAAAAAGTTTCAACAGCATTGTTACCACAAAGTACTTACCACACTATTCATTAAAATAAAAAAAAAAAATGCTTTACATTATTATTTAAGACATTTGGATTTAAAAGCGTGTTATTTTATTACGGCACTTTTTCAAGGGCTCTGGTCATCTTTTTTTGTTTTAGCATTGAATTTCATTGCGATATATTTGGTCAAACTGTCCATGCTTACCATTTTTGCAGGCGTCCACAAACTTATAAGCGTTTTCCAGTTTTTCAGGATTGTCGGAGAGATATTGTTCACTTATTTGTTTCACCCCTTCCACCGACAGCATGCCTTGATCGTTCATCTAAAAGCCATATATTGTTTTCAGATAATTATTACAAAAAGTTACGACTAAGCATTAACAACAGAGAGCCTATTAAAGTTCTTTATTTTTGTTTTAAATGCTGAGTCATTACTTTCTGACAATTTTTCAGTTTCAGGAAAAATCTTCACAAGTAGTAAACAATATAAAATTTACCAAAGTTTATCATAAATATAAAGATAGCATTGAAAAATACAAAAAATATAAATTCATAAGATCGTTAAACATCTGAAAAGATGTTTTCTTTCTAATGCAAGGATGTTCCTATGATTGATGTGAAACGCTGGCCTACAGCGTATAAAAAAATATTATAGTATTGGAGAATTTCGACGGTGTGGTCCGCAAGTCTCGGTAGTTAGAGCATTGAACCTGATTTCCAATCCGGGTTCGAGTCCCATTTGAGAATTCGCTTGTGTCCGTTTCGACTGTTCGGAAACAGTGTCCCAGAAAAAAACGACTATGTCAACATTACGAAGGAATTTGTAGAAAACTATTAAAGAAAATCCCAAATTTGCAGAACCGATATTCAGAAAGTTGTAAGGGCTTAACCGTGGCCTCGCAGTCGAAACGTGGAGAACCGCTCGGCCACGTAGATCTCAGAAACGGGAGCTACATAGAGATCTCATTCTTTTGTAAATCACTTTTATGATTTCGCAGACATTGTAGAACGTCTTAATAGAGCCTCAAAGTGTGTACTTTACGACTTACCGTTACTAAACGGTGACAACCGCGCGAACACAGGGATCTCAGAAACGGAGCTTCTCAGAGGTCCCATTCTTTTTGCTAATCATAGATACGATTTCGAAGAATATATAGTTAGTTAAAGTAAAGCCCTAAAGTTTGTAGTTCACGACGTTTGAAGGTTGTAGTTCAAATTCCTTCGTAATGTTGACTTTTTTTTCTGGTACACTGTGGCCGAGCAGGCGACACGGACACAGTTGTTGTTCTGTTTTTTTTCTCGGTTTTGTGGCGTATTTTGTAGTTGTTAGGTTAGAATGTTGATCATGATCAGTTAAACAACTTTAACAGATCAACAATCTAAGACCTAAATTAACGAGAGTTTCAATTTGATACGCGTTCTTGGTAAAATTTATTTTATAAAACAACCAAACCACCAACCCGACAAGCACACAAAGAACATATTTTTTTAAAAATTGTGGCTAGGAACCCTAAAAGTATAGTAGCAAATTGCTAATTACGGTCTTATTTTATAGCAACCGACGACTGCCCATTTCGCAATCGCTCGAACCGTGAAATTACCTCAACCGGCCTTGAATCCGTGAATCACACGCTGCATATGATAGCTCGTATCATTTTGACGTTGTCACTTAATATCTATTTACATCCGGTGGGTAATTCGAAAGTTATTAACAATGTTTCTTTTTATAGGGGGTTCACCAGGAACCACACCGTCACGTCGGCACATTCTCATTGGTTTCTAGGTCCATAGACTTATGGTATTAGTTTTCAAATTAAAATATAAGAATAAATCTAAGAGTTACATACGGCCCGTGACTGTGGTCTAAATAAATAATAAATAAATATTTCCATACAATCACACTAATTGTCTAGTCCACGTTAAATATCATGAAGAACTTGTGTTATGGATACTAGATAACGGATAAACATACTTATATACTTTTTTTTGTAAATACATACATAAATATACATATTAAACATCCAGACCAAGACAAATAGACATGTTCATGCACACAAATATTTGTCTTGTCCGGGGATCGAACCCGGGACCCTTTGGCGCAGAAGGCGGGTTTAGTACCCCTGCGCCAAACAGGTCTATAGATTTCTTAAGTCCAGAAAAATTAACAGACAAACTAAATCATTCAGTGTCTTGTCTAGGACATTTAGAAATCAGCTATCATTATGCATGCTGTACATTTTTCTTCCTTTATTATTATCGGACTTGTCTATGTGATTTAGTTGAGCATACCAATCTGTATGTGTTAACTATAATATCTTTAATCCAGTTGTTCTACCTTTATACGATATCACATTTATTTTATATTTACGATGAACAAATATCCAATTATTATTATCAAATGATATTAATACTACATTTGTAAAGTTTTTTTTTGAACGGCGGACAGACTCTTACCCCCATATTCTAAGTCGTTCCTCCAAAACTTTTTACACTCCACTCAACCTCGTCGTGGGTAAAAATGGTAGTGTGCGCTAGGCCTAACACGGAGTGGCTACGTACTCTTTAGCTCCTCCAGGTCCTTACGGAGTTATGACTTAGAATACCGATTTCGAGGAGTATTTCGAAGAGGTTTTCAATGAGGTTTCGTTAAGTCGAGGACGTGTAAGTTTTGGAGGAACGACTTAGAATATGGGTGTTAGCCTTCATTATACCTGATGTTAAGTATTGATAAGGCTGAAGATGGAAGCGAGCCTCTCCCGGAATCCCCAATCACCGAGGAACTGGCTATCTTATCTTTAACTGCCGGAACACAACAATGTTGAAAACATTGTTGTTATGGCGTCAGACTTAGATAAGATGGTGGTAGCTAGCCAGGCGGACTTACAACAAGTCCTACCACCAACCAAACCGAATACAATATGTACCCCCGCTGGGAATCTAACCCTGGACCCCTGGGACTGATACCGGTGGTTTTACCACTAGACCACAGAGGCGGTTAAAACACATTATACAAAACTCCGTTAACATACGCAAGTAACAAGTTGGTTAATCATCTCACCATTCCCGAAGCCTTGTATGCGCATGCGAACATGCATTTGGCAGTCTCTGTGTCCGGCATCTTCCTGTCCTGCAGCTGTTGCAGGTCGGATGGAGTCAACTGGTACTTCTGGGTGCAGTTCAACAAGGTTGACGTGTACTGCTGCTTCAAAGCCTCCAAGCTGTCAGCCTTGATGCCCATACAAATAAAGATATTCGCATCATAATTATTAAATCTTTGCATTCGGCATTTTATAACGAATTTACATAGATAAATAGATAAATAATAAATAAATATTTGCATACAATCACACCAATTATCTAGCCCACGTTAGTTTCATGAAGAACTTGTGTTATAGATACTAGATAACGGATAAACATACTTATATACTATTTTTTGTAAATACATACTTAATATACATATTAAACATTCAGACCAAGACAAATAGACAATATGTTCATGCACACAAATATTTGTCTTTGAACCCGGGACCTCTGGCACAGAAGGCGGGGTTAGTACCCCTGCGCCAAACAGGTCGTCAAACAGGTATCAAATAGATAACAATAACACATTACAGAAAATACGATTACATAAATCTTAAGCTTACGATTAATAATGGCAGTCTCAGTAATGAGAGTAATCACTTCCAGGTAACTTTGAAACTTCTCATTGCTGAAGAAAGAGAGAACATGTCAGTGCGCCAGTTTGTGCGCAAAACTAATGATGAAGTGTTAAAAAAATCAGATTTCGACAAGAGGTAAACATGCAATTTCTTATGATAAATTTTAAATAGAAAATATTGGAAAAACAACTCGGTCACAAGTGAATTCTCAGATGGGACTCGAACCCACAACCTTTGAAAATCCGGTCCAATGCTCTAACCACTGAGCTACCGCGACTTCTCGAAGTACAAAAATAGCATTGAAAAATGCAAACATTAAAAAACCTTAAAATGCAAATTCTTTTTAAATGCCTTACCGCATTTAAAAAAAAAATTGCATTTTATGGATTCGGGGTGTCGCTCCTCAGACAGAAGGTTATTAACTGTGCATCGAATTGCAGTCAATGAGTATTTGTAGCAATCAGAGCTAGTCAAATTCATCAAACCCGAAACGGACACCGGTGTCCAGAAAACTATGGATTATCCATTATTTGTTTTACTCCTAAGAGCCCAATTTAATTGATTGCCTACAAAATAATAATAATAACAATACAATACAATAACTCTTTATAATAACACCATGTACATATTACATTTACAATAAAGTTTTATAAATTGAAGCGTTATAAGGGCGGTCTTAACGCTTAAAGCGATCTCTTCCAGACAACCCACAGTATGGAGAGATTGACAAGCAGGGTGTATAATAATGGACGGAAATAAACATACATATATACATCAAGTTATAAACTTGAATAAACATTAAATATTATACATCAATGTCTGCAAACCGATGTACAATAGGTATATTTTATAAGGAAAGGTAAAATTTCTTCACTTCATAAGACGCTCAGAGACTGAGCCCGTCTTATCTGAACATTCAATGAATCCCACAGATGGATGGCCTGAACAGTAAAGGAACTGCAATAAAAGGAGGTCTGATGGACGGGCATAAGGAGACTCAGATTTTTAGAACAATAATAATTTATTTATTTTCTCCAACAATCTTATGCTAATACAATAATGATGTATTAGCATAAAAACATAAAATTAGTATAACAAGATACATAGGTGATTAAAATTTTCAACTTTTTTGCGCAAAATTAAATAGGTTAGGGACACAAATATAAAATCGGTGGGGCAAGCAAATAATTTAAAGTAATGTTGAGGTAGGTAGTGCCCAAATTTTTTATGTTTTCGTGATCAAATCATGCTTAATTTATATTTTTACAACATTAGTACATACTTCTTAAATTAAATATATATACAAACCTTCGCAACAGATTTCACAATAACAGTAACGAGAAATATTTTAAGCACAAAACCCGCCATATTGTTCACAAATAAACAAACAAACTGTGAATGTGTGAAATCTAGTGACAATATCTTTTTATAGGACGAATGATTATTGCAATTATATATGGGGTAATATTAGAAAATAACCCAGGAAACTGCTTTTCGAATATCGTTTCTATTAATATAGGGTTATGGTTTAAATTATCACTTCCCATATGGATTGTTTATTTAAATAACGCCTAGTCAAACAGCGCTTATTGTTAAAAATTTCGCTCGTTAGGGTCGTCACAAAGTAACAAACGTATCAAATGTGTCCGCCATGTCATTTCTGCATTAATTGGGGTTTATTTATTGAAACACAGACCTATATCGAAATATACGGTAAAAGTGTACCGACCTTGCGTGTAAAAAGTTTGATCCACGGTCATAGTTTTCCGACCTAAGTAATAATAATAATAATAATAATAATCTTTATTTATTTCTTCACAAACAAACAATATGTATATGGAAAGTAACTACACAATAGCTTACTTAATGACACAAACATGTAGTATAATTTACTTAGTTAATTTAAGTAAGATTTAAACAATTTTTTTTGTATTTTTTATTTGTGAAGACTGGTGCTTGAAATAGGTTGTATGAAAACACCCCGTAATACAAGACACCAGGTCTCTACCTCTAGGACATTTGTACAATGTACTAATCTTAAAACTAACAAAATAGGTACTAAGTTAATAAGTCAGTAAATAAGTCAGTCCGCTTGAGACGATTGCCGTGAAAACACGCGTCACTCAGAAACGAAAATGGTTAATTGTGCAGTGCTTTCTTGCAAAGCTTGTCAATAACAATTACACATCACTGAATCTCGCTCGTGACGACGTCGTAGGTGCGAAAAATGCGACACCCTATATTCTCATACAGTTTGAAGCGCTCTTTTCGTCTATCTCGATATAGGTCTGTGTTATCTTAAAGGTATATTACGCATTCAGCTCCAATAAAAACAGAGTTATAGTGTTCGCAACTTAGGTTTTGATTAATAAGAATATATTTTTCATGTCTCATATTCTGAAAGTAACTCATAACTTGCCTAAAATGCGGGTTGAAAGTGATATGTGGCGGCCCTAGGGCTGTAATAAATTTGAAAAAAGAATAGGGGGTGTCATGTCAAATCGATATCTATAATCTCTTTGGACTTTTATTTACCAAAGGTATGTAGGCAAAGGCACAGAAACCTATACAGCTTATTTTGCTACATTATAAAATTATTTTGTAACATTTTTCTTATGAAATATTTTTTTAGAATATTCTGTTTGTTTTTACTTTCCTCATATTCAAAATGAATATATTTTACCAACAATGTATAACTTCACCGCACTTTGGCTTGCATTCCAAGTCATGGTCCTGCCTTCTTAACGGTCCTTATCCCATTGATGGGTTATTGATATCCATAGTTCCCCAACAATGGGGAAATTAAAACTTAAGGAAAAGGAAATTAAAATTAAGCCGAAGGATTTTCATGTATTTTCTACACTGATCCGTCCAGAAATCATGCTACCGTGAAAACCAGTGTGCACGACTCATGTCACATAAAAGTACTTGAGGCAACCCTGTAAATCTAAGTCATTGCATGAAAAATATTATCTAAATGCCCCATCGCACCATCGACATTGGTTCACACGTTTTCTATATGAATGGAATGTAATATGATTACCATTACGATTTGTATGGTACAACTTTTTTCCATATATATCTAATTGCTATTATGTTCTGAGCTAAACTAACAAAGCGCTAAGTTAATTCCCTAACATTTCATTTAATTGTTTTTTTTATGATTGATGTATAAATAGAAAAATGTTGGAAGAAATCAACTCGACCACAAGTGAGTTCTCAGATGGGACTCGAACCAACGACCTTTGGAAATCCGGTCCAATGCTCTAACCACTGAGCTACCGAGACTTGTGGACCACCGTCGAAATTCTCCAATACTTTTATATTTTTTTACGCTGTAGGCCAGCGTTGTCACATCAATGCTATTTCTATTTCTATTTTAAATGACAATGGGCAAAAATGTGTGGAGCCTGGTACCCGCTCCAATAGCCATAAATTATATATCATTGGAAAGGTCTTTTAACAAGAATTAATGATAACCGAGTCGGAATGGAGTTATTTCGTGTCAAGTTATTGGTATGGTGTTTAGAACTGTTTTTGCTGATTTACTGCTTTTTGAAGGCAACAAAATTTACGAAATATTGCGCCCATTTAGACCCTCCGTTTGTTAAATATTTATATAAATATTTAACAAACGGAGGGTCTAAATGGGCAATAAAAAAGGTAAGTAAACCTAATTCAGTGCAAGTTGTTCATACAATAGTTTATGCATTAGTAAGGTTTGAGACTTTCTCAACTTAAAATTCTCAATTCGTAAGAATCGTAGCGTGATGCCAAGTTAACTACAATGTTCTCAAGAGTTGCACCGCCGATTTTCTAAATACGACTACTTATCGTTTACGGTTTAATTTATTTATTCAACATTTACATTGTAACTCACAGCTATTCGCCAAGACTTTACAATAAAATAGAAAGTAGCGATAGGGGCGTACGGTGCTTTAATTTTGAAAAAATCATCTGTTTTAATATTTATTTTGTGTCTAGTCATTTTGCCAAACTTGTTTGTGAATTTGTTAATAACCCGTAATTTGCTACAAAATTATATACAATGCTATGACCCCTAGCTAATTCAAAGAATGTAATGACATATTTGGATGCCTTGTAATTTAATAAGCAGTATGGATCCGACTATAAATTCACGTGTCGTACCAAATTTTGTCAAAACCTGCTAGATGTTAGTTTGTGACACAAGACAGTAAATTAATAATCAAATTAAAATGGCTAGATCTTCGATTTTGTTGTGTTCGTTATACTTATTGGCTTTGACCCCGTATCTAACAAAGGTAAGTAACTAGCCAAATATTTTTAAAGCTTAAAAATAATAACAAAGTAATAAAACAATATAGATAACGATATGATAACTGAACTGAATATCAAATTAACAATGCTAATATAAATACACAAGTAAAATCGTAACTCATATTACTAAGGTTTTAAGAAATTGCTTCTTAGCGATAAGGCCGCCAACTGTATTTCTTTAAAAATACTTTTGTACATTATCATGGTGTACTATAAAGAATATTTTATCTTTATAGTTCCCGTTCCCGTGGGAATATCGGGATAAAAAGTATTCTATGTTCATAACCAGGATATCTGCTATCTGTGTAGGTACCAAATTACATCCAAATCCGTTCAGTAGTTTTTGAGTTTATTCGTTACAAACAAAAAATCAAATGTTTCCTCTTTATAATATTAATATAGTTATATCGCTAAACTATATCGGAATTGAAATTTCAGACGATTATTGACTTTGTAAATAAACAAAAAAAATCTCATATCTCAGCTCTGATATTACTTAAGGCTAAGTTTTTTTTTTTTTTTTTGTTATTCGGTTTATCTGCGATCAGTCTATTGACTACATGGCTTGCAGAAAGAGTACTCCACTGAGTATGCCTTCATTGTTTGCTTTCTATCATTCTACTCTGATAGCTCGATGATGTGTTGCCGTTTAAGTCTTTTAGGGTAACCAATACTGGTTAATTGTGCCGCAAGGCAGTTCGGATGCGTAATAAGGCGGTGCTTGTACTTAGCTGAGTATTGTCTTATCTCCTCTCTGATGGTGTTTACCTCGAGCTCATGGTGCAGCTCAGTAATCTTTATAAACCATGGAGCATTTGATAAATTCTTCAATATGCCATTTTGTGTCCTCTGTATAATCTCGATACTGGAGTTGCAGGCTGATCCCCACAGCTGTATACCGTATGTCCAGATCGGTTTTAACACAACCTTGTAAATTAGCAGTTTGTTGTCTACACTCAGGATAGAGTTTCTTCCCAGTAACCACTGTAGATTTTTATACTTAAGGTTGATTTCATCTCTCTTTTTCTGTAAGTGATTTTTCCATGTTAACCTTCGATCCAGATGCATTCCTAGATATTTGACTGTATCGCTGTGTGGCAGTGTTTTTCCATCCAGGGTGACAGGAGGACAGTCACCTTTGCGGAGAGTGAATGTGGCTTGAGTCGATTTTGAAGTACTGGCCCTGATTCTCCATTTCCTGAGCCACGTTCCTATTTTGTTGAGCCCTTGCTGGAGGAGTTGGGATGCCGCTTCTGGGTTCTTACTGCTAGCCAAGATGGCGGTATCGTCTGCAAAGGTAGCGGTTAACACCCCGGGTGTTTCTGGTAAGTCCGACGTGAACAATGAGTAGAGTACAGGACCAAGCACAGACCCCTGCGGTACTCCAGCAAGTATATTAAGGCTAAGTTAATTACTCAGATATATGTCTTGATTGTGATGTTTTAAAATACTAATAAAAATGTGTTGCCGCTGAAAAAAACTGACGCTACTTGTCCATACAAAGTTATCCAAACCCCTTTGTAATCCGTCCTTGTCTGTCAAACACAATTCTTCAAAGAGCTCCTTTTCAAATTCCCAGGCCATGACAGCAGATCAGAAGGCCAAGATAAAGGCCCACTTCGAGCAGCTCGGCATGGAGTGCATCAAGGACAACCCGATTACTGAAGACGACATCAACGACTTGAGGAGCAAGAAAATCCCATCGGGACCGGGCGCGCCTTGCTTCTTGGCCTGCATCATGAGGAAGATTGGAGTGGTAAGATAAGCCTTGCTATTCAGTTAAGTGCCGTGTGGTGACGGCCTAAGAATACAAGTGTCGCCACTCCCTTACATGACTGGGATGTCGTAAGAGTCGACTAAGAGGCTCGACGCATTGAACACCTGTGCGAGAGAAGGAAAACTTGAAACAAACCCTCTACCAACCCGTCTGGCCAGCGTGATAGCAGTAGGCTAATAGCCTCCTATGAACGCCACAATAGGCGGGAGCTAGGAGAGGCCTACGTCCAGCTGTGGACGTCCACAGGCTTATGATGGATGGATGATGATTCAGTTAAGTACGTTTGCAAAATCAGTTTCGAATTTGAATTTGAAATATCAATTTCGTCATACAAATATTCAAAATTCGAATGCTAATTCGAAAGTGATTTTGCAAAAGTAATTATCACAATTGTACGGAAGATATTCTATTACATTAAACAATGCTAAAGTTCATCTTCCATCGGACATCCAGACGCGGGCTGCAGGCTACCATCCTTTCTCGGTTGATATTTCTAAATGTCGCACAAAGCGCTACTCAACATCCTTGAAATTGCGCACAGCAAAGGAGTGGAACTCCCTCCATGCGTCTGTATTTCCGAGGACATATAACCATGCTCTGTGCTTATAACCGTCCATTTTCAAAGCAAGGGTGAATATGAATAGGCACCTTTAGGGTTAGCTCACTCTATCGTTGATTCCTTCTTAGCTTTTGGGCTTGATTGGGATCAAGAGAAAATATAAGGAAAAAAAGTATAAATGGTTACACCAATGGTAGATCGGGATTGTGATTTCCCGTGAAATTACAATCACCACCAAGAAACTTCGCGGCCGACAAGAAGAGCTTTTTTAGGGAGCATTGTTTCAGATCCAGCTGTTAGTGATAAGACAGCCAGGACTTCAGGAAAAGCGCGATAATGATGACGGTTAAAGGTTTCTCGGTTGTGAAAAAAACACGTACTCATAAATTGTACGTCCATAGAAAAGAAAGTTATATAAAATAATTAATCCTCAGATGGATGACGCCGGATTGCTGCAGAAAGAGAATGTGCTGGATCTCGCCAGGAAAGTGTTTGAAGACGAAGAAGAACTCAAAATTATTTCGGACTACCTTCATTCATGCTCAGACAGTAAGTTATATTTCCGCAGAAAAATTTAATAGTAAGGGGGCTGTCAACCGTCGCCACCCTTTTGCCAAACATTTTTAATAAAAAAACAACTATGCTACAACTAGCTATGGAGCTAATAGGTATTAGAGAGTTAGAGACTAATAGTTACAAGGCGTGGGTAGGTCAAGGCCGGAGAAAATAGCGAGTGCCAGTAACGGCACTCCTCTGGGACTATGCTTCTTATACACGGGCTGTAATGCAATCCGTAAATCCAATGAACTGTTTCCGTAGTAGGCTGTACGCAACTACGGAAACAGTTCCTTGGATGCAATTCCTCTTCTACGATTTTCAATCACTTCACTTTGTCATGATTGTAATGCTCTTTCTAATCTATATTTTATAGCCCTTATCGCGTTACTAATAAGAGTTGTGTAGTGTTTTAGAAAAGCACTACCCCCTCTCATCCCGTGGGTGTCGTAAAAGGCGACTAAGGGACTCAGCCTTCAGGAGACGGGCAGCAGCGTCTCCTACAAACTTGGCCATACTGCGATCGCCAACCCGCCTGCCAAGCGTGGCGATTATGGCAAACCCCCCTTTTGGGGGAGGCCTATACCCAGCAGTGGGTATTATGTGGCTGAGAAGACGAATAATATAATTTGAATTATGTATCACAGTAACATTTACCTAAGTGTAACTTTTTCGTGCTTATAATAGCTGAATAAAAATAATTCTGTAGTTATTCATAATAATGAATAACTACAGAATTCACGTGCATAATTTTATTTTCTTTTCATTTTGCAGTTTTCGTCAAACAATTATAAATTTAATATGGTACTTATAGATTTTACTGATGTATGTCTTTTAACATTACAGTCAACGACGCAGCAGTGAGTGATGGAGCAAAAGGATGCGAAAGAGCCATGTTGGCTCTCAAGTGTATGACGGAAAATGCGCCTAAGGTAATTTGTACAAAACTGAAAAATAGCTCGCTATTACCACCTCCAAAAGGAGCTCGGTAACGCAGTAGTTCGATGGGATTATGGCAGTTAAGCAAATTTGGTAACAGTCCGATGGGTGACCAAAAATGAATATCTCGAGCTCCTCCGTGCTTCGGATGGGATGCTAAGGCCGTTGGTCCCGGCTCTATTTGCAGTCGTTATAACCCACCAATCTGCATTGGGCTCGCGTGGTGGGTCATGGCCCACTCTCTGTACCATACCACCCATAAGGATGGCCAGAGCCCCAGCAGTCGGGACACAAAAAATAGCTGATGGTGATGATCTCCGAATACTTTCAAAAAGTATATAGAAAATATATACGTACTACCTAAAAATTAAGGCCTGAAAGATCTATCAATAAATTTCTTAGACTTTGGATCGTAAGAACTAAAATAAATTCTTACAAAAAATTGTAATGTACTAGCGGCCGTCTGCGGATTCACCCGCGTGGTTCCTGTTACTGAGGGAATATCGTGATAAAAAGTAGCCTATGTGTTAGTTCACTACTTGAAGTCTCTACACACCAAATTTCATCCAAATCAGTTCAGTAGTTTTTGCGTGAAAGAGTAACAAACAAACAACTAACATACTTTCAAATTTACAATATTAGGAGGATGCGCAGGAGTCGACTTAACGATTATATTAATTTTTCAGTTCGGTATTGAAATGTAGAGCTGCAAACATCTATCAATTTGAAGTCAGCATCAAAGGAAAAGAAGAACTACCAATTTGTTTAAGTTTTTGTTATACCTACGTGTTTAAATGCCAAACTTATATAAGTTGAATATATTTTTCTTGAGATTATAATTCTTGACATATTAATTAGTAAAATAACTACAGTAATTTTTACATAGAGTATTTTAATATTTTATATTGTATCAAGTTTTACTTTCCTAATGTCTCTCGAAAATTAAATTATGTATGTGTAAAATCATGTAAAAGAAGCGGAACTGAATTATATTGTGACTTTTTTTATAACATTTGATATACCTATATTTTCTGTAAAACGACAACGGCAATTGTAAAATGGCTACTCGATTAAATTGTTTTAAGTCCTGATGTGTGATACATAAGTAGTTATTAAAATTTTTGTTCCTTATTTAAGTGCACTTAATAAAAATCAAAAAATACCATGTCTGCTACTTATTACTATTCCACCATCGATTATTCAACTTGTTGATAAACAGGAGGGCTGATGACCTAATGAAACCTCGATTTAGTCTTTGGTTCAGTTTCAGTTTCATCACTGTTGTGGCTGTCATACAATATGAAAATGTGACAGTAATGACAGCGTGAAACTGGTTGCTAGGTGATTTTTTGTGAGATAATCTGCTTCTAAGTAATAGTTTATGCAGAAAAACAAACACAAAGGAGTCATATAATGCATGGCCTTTAAGTATCGCTTTTTTCATATGCAAGCAAGCTTTCATTATTAATGTGGTTATTCAAAATAGAACAGAATGCTGTTACCACTTGAGGAGCCCGTGGCGCAGTGGTTCGCGCACTCGGACTGCGATTGTTGAGGTTAAGCAACTTTCGCAATGGTCGGTCACGGGATGGGTGACCACATATTTACTATCTCGTGCTCCTCCGTGCTTCAGAAGGCACGTTAAGCCGTTGGTCCCGGCTGCATTTGCAATCGTTAAAACCCACCAATCCGCATTGGGCCCGCGTTGTGGGTCATGACCCGTTCTCCTTATCCATCCATAAGCAAGGCCAGTGCTCCAGCAGTGGGGACATTAAAAATGGCTGATGACGACTGTTACCACAACTTGTAGTAAAGCTAAATTAATACTTAAACTAGTTACTTTAATTTTGTATGTCCCATAAAATATGAATATTTTTGAAGTTAGTTTTGACGACCTGCATACGCAGCATGCGCACCTCGACAAAGCTTTCTCGACACTTCTCGCGCGAGCGCATTGTCTTTCCCGCTCACATCGTACTGATACGAGCGGGACAGACATAGCGAGACGAAGGCCTATAGCGAGTCGCGGTGCGCATGCTACCCGGGCTGTTTGGCGAAGAGTTATTAAGACTATATGCACCAGAGGTCCCGGGGTTCGATCCCCGGACAAGACAAATATTTGTGTGCATGAACATGTCTATTTGTCATAGGCTGGGTGTTTAATATGTACATTATGTATGTATTGTACAAAAATAGTATTTACCTAATTATGTTTATCCGTTAAGCAAGTTCCTACTGAAACTTAACGTGGGCTAGATTATTGGTGTGTTGGTATGCAATTATTATTATAATTAGTATTTGCAGAGTAAACAAAAAACTGATATAGTTACTTTACATCAGCTGTAGGGATCCATTTTGGTTCCAACAAACTATTCGACTCCCGCAGGCTGATTCCTAACGGAAACTCGGTTCAGTATCAGTTTCGGCACTGTTATGGCTGTCATACAATACGAAAATGTGACAGTAATGACAGCGACGAAACTCAAACTGAATTGAGTTCCCGTTAGATAATAATCAGCCCTCCGAGCTCGGCAAAGCCGACTTGCAACGTTACTGGCGACTTTTCGAATTTTGCATTTAAAAATGCTATTTATAAGATACTTTATTCTTATTATGAGTTTTAAGAATTTATTTATTATAAAAATACGAAGTTTACAGAAAACTAAAAAAACAATTTTACATTATCTTTCCTAATCTATACTAATATTATAAAGAGGTAAGATGTGATTAATTGTTTGTTTGCATTAAAAAGGCTCCGAAACTACTGAACGGATTTGGATGAAATTTGGTGCACAGTTAGTAGATAGCCTGGTTATGAACATAGGATACTTTTCATCCCGATATTCACACGAGAACGGGAATCGGGAGCGGCCGCTAGTTATATTATATTTGTTTACACCCACTCACGCAGGGTTCTTCTCGAGGCGAGGTTCAAGAACGATGTGTACCCACCTTAACAAACCCAAACAAATGAAAACCACATATTAGCTGATAAAAGGTACTAAGTAGATATTATGTAAAAAAACTTCGAGCATCTTGTCTCATTAAACCAATCAAGGCCAACAAAACCATGACAAGACCTTTTGTGTCTTCAAATAATCATCAGCACCTTGCATTGAAAAAGCATGTTAAATCCATTCAATTTCCTCCGTGACTAATCTCCCAGTTAGATTTCTTTGTTCCAGGATGTTAGCTTAAGGTGCCTTTGTATAAAAGGCAGGAGAGATCGCTAACAGGCAGTTGTTTCAATCAATCAATCATTATGAATAGATTTGGTGTGAGATTTGTGGTCGTAGCCTGCATTTTGGAGTTGGTTTTGGTAAGTGATTAAATTATTTTATTAAGGTTACAATTAGACCCATTTTCCCGGTTTTTTATAGCCAGAACACTGATCAGAGGTCTGACTTGATCATGGTTCCTTTTGGTGGATAAAAAAGCATTTTACTAATATTTTGGACTAATTGATTGAGGAGCCCGTGGCGCAGTGGTTCGCGCGCTCGGCCTGCGATTGTAGAGGTCAAGCAACTTTCGCAATGGTCGATCACGGGATGGGTGACCATAAATTTACTATCTCGAGCTCCTCCGTGTTTCGGAAGGCACGTTAAGCAGTTGATGCCGGCTGCATTTGCAGTCGTTAAAACCCACCGATCCGCATTGGGCCGCGTGGTGGGTCACGGCCCGTTCTCCTTATCCATCCATAAGGAAGGCCAGTGCCCCAGCAGTGAGGACATTAAAAATGGCTGATGACGACTTATTCTTAAGGATTTCTTCGAATCCTAATCCTAACTAAAATTATAAATGCGAAGGTGTGATTGTTTGTTCTTCCTTCACGCTCTAACTAACCAACCAATTGACTTGATTTTTGGCATAGAGAGTAACATAGACAGCTTTTATCCCGATATTTCCACGGGAATGGGAACCATGCAAGTGAAACCGAAGGCGGAAGCTAGTATAATATTATGTATAATGTGCATCATGTTGTCGTCCCCCGGTGGATAAGTTTCAGAATACCTGAGATGAACAAAATTTTTGCTTGAATATCCTGACGACATATGGCGCAGGGGTAGCCGGTTTCGAACTCCCAAGGTTGCGGGTTCGATTCGCACATAAATAATTGTGTATAATTTATGAACAGGTCTTTTTATCTTGATCTGGGTATTTTCTACGTATCCTATGTAGCAATGTACATAAAATTTATACATTTGTTTACCCTCCCTTGTCATATAATAACACAAATTCTTAACGAACATAAATACTCATACCTTCACTGATGTAATGTTGTTCTTTACTGTTAATGTAGATGATTCTCAAATACTCTTTACTTCTCCGTTTAATTTTCAGGCGCTGAACAACGAACAGATAGCAGAGATTCAATCCAAGTTCATTACTGTCGGAGAGGCCTGCATCAAGGACCACCCCTTGACCGAAGAAGACATCCAAGCTTTCAAGTACAGGAAGTTTCCCGAAGGAGAGAACGCTCCCTGCTTCAGCGCTTGTGTGCTCAAGAACATTGGCTTCGTAAGCATATTCATTTTTTTTCACTTAAAACGAATCGTATCTTATCAATAAATTTTTCTCCGAAAGTAAGTTTCGCCGTATTACGTTTTTTTTTAAAGTGAAAACTATTAAGCGACGTTGTGCACAGCAGAGTTTTAAATTTTTGGGATGGGTAAAAAATGTTAAAGTCGCGTCAGGACACGTGACCCTGATCGAAAATTCGTAAGACGAAGGGCGGCGCGGCGTAGGAGGGTTTTAAATATTAATCCAAATTAATATAATTCATATTAAACTATTCTATAACACGACAATCCATAGTTACCATTGTTTTTGTATGGGCATGAAGCTGAAGTTATCAATTATATTTTATTTACAGTTCGACGACAAAGGGAACCTTTCTAAAGAATCTGCGCTAGAACACGCTAAGACTATTTTCCAAGAGGGTGGCGAAATCAAAACGGTCGAAGATTTCATTGAGACCTGTTCTAAAGGTAAAAACGTGATAAATACTTACAAAATTCTAAGATGAAACAACGCATGCTAAATAATGTTGTAAAGATATTCTATTTTATTTCAAGAATTAAGACGATCACGCCTGAAAATGTATGGGGTTACTTATAAACATGGTGTAAAAATAGACTTGGTTTACTCGTAAAACTGAAGCTGGCACTTTTATCTATACTGATATTACGAGTATAAAGAGGAAAGAATTGATTGTTTGTTTTTTTGCAACGAATAAACCAAAAACTTCTAAACGGATTTAAATGAAATTTGGTACACATATAGAAGATAGCCTATTTATGAACATATGATACTTTTATCCTGATGTTCCCACGGGAACGGGAACCACGCGGGTAAAACCGCGAGCCGCCGCTAGTTCTCTAATAAAAAACTAAGAAATATTCAGGTTTAAACCAAGTGTAACTTTATACAACGTTTACAAACACCAGTGTTTTGGACGTGATCGAAAAAGTGGGTTCGAGTCCCATCTGAAAGTTCACTTGTGGCGGGATTGATTTTTTCCAATATTAATAAATTAAATAAATCTACCTTGATACAAGTTTGATTTGCTTTCGGTTTTAAAAGAAATCATGCTACTTGTTAAATCTACACTAATGCATATGTGAAAATTACTTAAAGTTTATATTTTAAAACTTTCAGTGAACGAGGAAGATGTTGCCGACGCTGAAAAAGGCTGTGACCGCGCAAAGGCGCTGTTCAGCTGCTTTGCTGAGAACTTGGACAAGGTAACCTCTACCACAATACATAAAAATTTAATTTCAATATCATTTATTCAGTATAGGCAGTTACAAGCACTTATGAACGTCAAAGAAGCTACGCCATCGGCTCACAAACCCTACGGCGGGAGACCTTGTAACGAGAAGAACCGGCAAGAAACTCGTCAAGGGCTATTTTTTTTCTCTATACGACGACCTTCTATATGACGACCTCCATGGTAGAGTGGTACGTACACCGGTTTCAAGGTGTCGCCTACTCTGAGGTCCAGGGTAATTATATGGTTTTATATCTCTTACCCTACTATGGGATAGTAAGGTAACACAAGCCTTACGATGCTTACTTTGAGGCTAGGTTAATTGGTGTGTTTGTAAGAAATATCTTATCTTATCTTATCTATCTTTATACACTTAGGATCCGTTGAGAGCAGATTGAGAGCCTATATTGGTTACTTTACAAAGCAACCATTCTTATTTTAAAATGGTTAAGGAAAATATCTAGACAAGGAAGTACGTAGGCTTATTTTTTGCTGAGGATACGATATTGAAAATGATCGTACTGCTATCTTTACCCTGTCAAATTAAGATTAGTTAAAATGAATCTCCGAAAATTATAATTTTATGGGCGAAGACTTTAAATAAATAAAAACTTGGACAATCAATTTAATAGCCTCTCCATAGATGTAGTAAGAACATATGCAAAGATCTTTTTCCTTTATGATTTTATCTCTTTGCTTCGTTTTTACAGCAAATTTTTGAGGATAAAATAAAAAAAATCAAAGACTTTAATAAATTTAGCAATCAATAACGGTGTAAATGATACCTACATAATACGTTAATGAATGATTTTTTTTATAATTTAAGAGTCAATTTTCACATGTTGATCGTACCTTCATACCAGGGCCCTTATTCACTATGACCACTTACCGATCCTTACTCAAACCACGCCAATGTCGTACTTGGTTTTGACATTTTCAAAAGTCGTTTTCTCCATGATACTTCAAAATTATAGAGTTATTAGTCACAAGTTGAATAATTAATAAACAAGTAAAATAACTTTAAACATTTTAAGTGTCATAGAGAAAAATAATTTTGAAAATGTCGAAACCAAATACGACATTGGCGTGGTTTGAGCAAGGAATCGGTAAGTGGTCATAGTGAATACGGGCCCAGGGCCCTTATTCGCTATGACCACTTGGCGATTCCTTGCTCAAACCACGCCATTTACATTTCCAAAATTCGTTTTCTCCATGATGTATTCCATTCTGCACTTGTACAATAACTCTATAATTTGTAAGTATCAACTTACAAATTATAGTGTTATTGTACAAGTACATGACAGTCACAAATTGTATAGTTATTAAACAAGTAAAATAACTTAAAAATTTGGAAGTGTCATAGAGAAAACGCATTATGAAAATGTCGAAACCAAATACGATATTGGCGTGGTTTGAGCAAGGAATCAGTAAGTGGTCATAGTGAATACGGGACCTGAAATTAAGAAACCCTATTTTTAATGACCATATAAATACAAAGGATAAGAAATGGTTTTTGCTATTTCTTTTTGTACCACAAGTAATGAACAATTCGCTAACTTGCTACCTATGAAACTATGCCAGTAGCGTCGTGGCTGATATGATAATGACGATGAGTTCTTTCAATCCACTGGAATTTCCAAGTAGTACCTACTTAGCAGATATTAATAACTAGTATTTTAATTACCCAAAGACATAAAACAATGTAGCATTGAGTCATATCTAAAATTTAAAACTAATCAACTTACAATAGAGTGGCAAATCCCATGACTGTAGTATGACAAAAAATAACTAAATCAATGAAGGCGGGAGAGTCATCCATCATTAGCTTGTGGACGTTCACTGCTGGACATACTCTCTCCTAGCTCACGCCTATTGTGGCGTTCATGGAGGCTATTAGCCTACTGCTACCCGTAGTGGCCAGACGGGTTGGTAGGGGGTTTGTTTCAAGTTTTCCTTCTCTTGCACAGGTTTTCAATGCGTCGAGCCTCTTAGTCGACTCTTACGACATCCCAGGCATGTAAGGGAGTGGTGGCATTTGTATTATTAGGCCGTCACCACACGGCACTATATAACTGGCGGGAGAATACTACGTTTGATTTAATTATATATGTTTTCGTTTATTTCAGTTCGACTTCTAAGAAGCGACAAGGAGGGATAAAGATTCAAATGGATCAATGAACACATCTTAGTTTTAACACAGCATCGTTGAATTGTGGACATATTAGCTTTACTTACACTATTCATATTATTAAATAATAGTTAACTTGCAAAATGTTGTTGTTACTTATACTGTTAAGCTACTTATAGCTTTGGGCCACAGACCTATATTGGGATAGACGAAAAGAGCGCTTAAAACTGTAAAGTCTGTTTTTCTTACTTGTCTTAAAATGTAAACAATCTTTACATCATACTGCTCGGTAACTAGGATTTACTAGATATGGTAAGAGGCTGTGTAAGTTGGCATGTGCAACACAGTGCATTGTTTAGATAGAACGTTCCATTTTCAAATCACTTTACAAATCAAGCATAGGGTGAATGCTTGAATTGTAAAGTACACTTTACCATATAAGCATGTAAAACTCCTTGGTGAACCAATCTCTTTTCTTATAAAATGACGAAACTTTTTACTGAAAAAAAAATGAAAATGGTGGCATTTTATTGCAGTTCAAGCTATGCAAAACTCTTAAGTAATTTTATTTTTTTTATAAAATGATATGAAAACTTTTTACTGTAACCAAACAATTAAAATGGCGGCAATTCATTTGAATTAAATGCTTGTTCACTTGCGACGACTGTATTAAAATTTAAAATAAGTATATAATTATAAGTTTTTGCTAGTTAAAAGTGTTAGTTCATCATGTCAAGTACTTCATCCGATGAAGAACTGGTCGGGACGCCTGATTTCTGTCATCTTGAAGCCGAAGATATCGTACAAATGTTTTATTTACCTCGCATGAATGATGTAAATTGAAAATTATCTAGGTACTCAATAGTTTGTTTTGTCATGAGAGGTATAGATTGACATTGACATGTAATTTTTTTCGTTACAATTCAATAATAAGTCTTGTCAAGATTGTTTACATTTTAAGACAAATAAGAAAAAACCAAAATTGAGAACCTAGCCTAGATAGTAGTGTCGAACTTTTGGTAACTACGATGACGTCAGGAGCGAGATTTAAGTGATGGGACATGTTATTGACGAGATCTTGCAAGAAACCATTGAACAATTAACCATTTTCGTTTCTGAGTGACGCGAGTTTTCATAGTAATGGTCTCAAGCGGACTGACTTAGGTCGGAAAACTGTGGATCAAACTTTTTACACGCAAGGTTTTACACTTTTACCGTCTGGGCTTTGGGCCCTATTTAATTTTTTAAGAAATTCTAAAATTCTGGTGATTTTATCAATAAGTAGTTACCACCTTTACGCCATAAATCCCTTGAAGGTTGATAGAGCATCAAAGAAACAACTTGACAATGAAATGAATAAACATCAGTCTCACAGCTACACCTCAACCAACGGTCAGAAAAATAGTGACATGTAGTTTGCCAGCCAGATTGGTTCTCTAAGGCGCTGGTTTCTTTGGCCGCCCGCCACCGGCGGCGGACGACGGACGCGTGTCCGCGGCCGACAACGTCCGAATGCTATGTATGGTAATGCTCGGCGCTGGGTTCTCTGAAACAATGAAAATTCCAGGTACTTAAGTGTTTATTTTAAAATTTTATAACCTGAAAATTATAACCATCATTGTATCAATGCGAAGTTACACAAGATCTGACTGCCAAGTCACTCTTCCTTGAGGTGAACATAAATGCAGACGCGTCTCCGCCAGACAACCCATACGCCCGCGACCGACGGCGTGCAGACGCGTCTCCAGACGTCGTCGGTCGCGTGCGGCGGGCCAGAAAAATAGCGCCTAAGCCAACATCCATAAATATTTCCCAATTTTCAATACTATTTGATAGCTTATGTGACATTCAGTGATGACAACAGGAAGGCAATTCTGTGGAATTCCACATTTTTCAAACCATAACTCTTTATTAAAAATGTAAGTACAATCTTTACTATGGTCAAAATTCTTCAGTTTCAATGATCTTTGACAATTCTATAATGTTGAAGATTGTTTTCAGTGAGTTTTAAATATAGATTTATGGCTCTAGAAAATGTCGAATTCGAGATGTCGAAAGCGCGAGAGTTGCCCCCAGCGTCGATATTTGCTTAGAGAATAACCCCCCAGCTACCTACAATGGCTAGTTTCTGAATATGCCCATAGGAAAGTAATAAAAGAGGTTGTAACATTCCTCCCGGGCGGAAGGAATATTTACATCATTTCGATGAGACGATGAGGCGGGAAAGGGGCCTACCATCAACTGTATTGCGATTCATTTTAGGTAGTTAGAGTGAGACGCCGTTATACGCGCCGTATAACGCGATCTCAACCTAAAAATTACTTAAAATGAATCGCATTACAGCTGTTGTAAGGCCCCTGGGGCCCAATTCTGCTAATGCTTAGTCACAATCGTTTTCCAATGGTGTTTCAATGGCAGTCCCGTTTTACACAGTTTTTGTTGCAATAGTGTAAATAAACACTACTATTGAAACACCATTGAGAGACGATTTTGACAAAAATTTTGCAGAATTGACCCCCTGTTCGTTGATAGGATTTAACCATTTAAACTAAGGACCGGTTACGCTGGAACATTTGTCTTTTTCTTTACATGTACAGAGTAAACAACTTTTACGGACATCAAACGCGCTATATTTCATATTATCATTAAATATTTATTATTAACAAAATAGAAAACACATGACTTTACTGGCAGTTCACAAATGTGTTGTCTCTTTTGTTATTAATAAATATATATTTAAAATAATATTTAAATCAAAATATCAATAATAATTGTTGCCATAGTAAAAGTCTAACCGTATCCGAACGAAAAAATAATTTAACTTTTCAAGGATAGACTTATAAGTAGCCAGTCATCCCGTGACACAGCAGCTGAAAAGGTGCCGAAACGTCGGGAAAATCAAAAAACTCTTAAAAAACCAAAAAATACGGACAGTTACAACTTAGTTCGTGAAATATAGCGCGTTTGATAACCGTAAAAGTTGTTTTATTTCAATGAACAGTGAGCGCCAAAACATAAGATGTACGATTTATGATGTTTTTCGTTGTTATTTCCATCATCAACATTAGGTAGCATTATCACGATTATCCTTCTTGAAAAAGTAATGGAAGCAACTTCAGTGTATTTTGATATACTTACAGAGAATTCAATACGTCGTCGTCTTCAGCAATTTTTATTTTCCCGCTGCTGGGGCGCACCTTCCTTATAGATTGATAAAGAGAATGGGCCATGACCCACTACGCGCCCATTACGGTGGGTTTTAAGGACTACAAATGCAGCCGGGACCAACGGTTTAACGTGCCTTCCGAAGCACGGATGAGCTCGAGATTGTAAATTTCTGGTCACCCATCCCGTGACCGACCATTGTAAAAGTTGATTACCACAACCATCGCAAGCTAAGCGCGCGAACCACTGTGCCACGAGCTCCAAATCTTTTTGACGTAAAAAAGGCGGAATTGTATTTCGATACGAATCCGCAGAACTTAAGAAAACGCTTTTAGTGATTTTCTAATAATTTTTTACAACCCTCTATGAGTATCCATGTTTATACACACTTTAATATTTGTAGCATCAACAGAAACCCTTTAGCTTGTCATATATATTTGTAGCCACAACTTTATTTGTTTTCTTATGATTTACCCTTAAATTAGTTTATTCAATTGAGTGCTTGTACCACTAATGAAGGTCAAAGAAGCTGTGATATTTTTTTTATATCGTAGCCATTTGAAGTTTAGAAACGCAGTCAGATTAATCTGTATTGCTAAAGCAATGATTTGATTTGAATGGACATGATCAAATCGAAAGCAATTGCTTCAATGCCAGGGTGGATCGCCATTGTATGGTTTTTATTTTTATTTTAATAAAGCAGAATTCGCGGGGTGCGGAATAAATGCTCTAGGCACATACAATTAAGCACACAAAATAATTAAAAATTTTGATAACAGGTACTGCCCCAAAACAGTTGAAATATTTAAAATGTGATATTATAAAATTGTCTCTTTATAAAACTATAACTATAGACATTATCAACAGTCTGTCGCTAAGCAACCGAGACCATAGTCAACCTGTCACCTCAACATTCTCCATCCGTCCTACGCTTTTTCGATCAGGTCACGTGTCCTGACGCGAGTTTAAGATTTTATACCCATTACAGAAAAAGTGCTCAACGCCGCTAAAGAAGTTTTCACTTCAAAAACAAAATTACCTTCTAATTTAAAAAGTTTATTATGAACCAGGGGGCTAATTGTCTAATTTTAAATCTATCGCAATCCCTTTCAATTCGTAATTTGAAAGTTATTCAGGCCGTCACTGTTTGACATTTGAAAGGGATTGTGATCGGGGCGCGTTTTAAAAGGTATGGAATAAACGAAATTGAACTGTCTAAGCAATATACCAGACGAAAATATCACAAGCACAATAACTCTGAAAGGGATTGTGATCGATTTTAAATTAGACAATTAGGGGGCAGGTTCTTTAAAAAAGACTGATATGTTCTTCTTTTAGAACTTTTCTGAGTCCATTTAATGTTTTTTGTTAAATATTATCACATATCATTACTTTATTTAAGACGCGGCTATTTTCATTCATTATGAACTGTAAAAGTATAAATTAAACTAATGGTGTTCACACATATACTTTTATACTGATAAAGCAATTGGTGCAAAATTATTCCCTAACCATTCCAAAATATCAAACATGCTCAACGTTAATAATCAAGTTTTCACTTCTGCCGGCACTCCCGGAGTGCAACCCGTCTTTTTTTTTAAATTAAAATAATGGTAGATCTCGTAATTCAACGCAATGTGTATTTTGGCCACAAATATTATCAGTAGGTATGCTAAACGACGAATGAAGACACATTAGAGACTTTGAGAATTATTGACTCTGAGAATGATTTTAAGTATCCGAGAACGTACGTCAGGGTTCTCTCTAAAAAGAGTAGGTATTAGCTAGAAGGTATAGCTTTACTTTAATTTAGAATAGAATAGAATAGAATAGAAAGCGTTTATTTGGTACAGGTAAAACATACACAAAAACATATTTATAAAAAATTACAAAAATAATATTAACCTATGTACCAAATAGGCCTCTGCTCAGTATAAGCCATGATAACGTTACTGTCACCACGGCACTGGCACAATTTCAAGGCAGCAGACAGATCTTGACTTCTTCAACTAGGAACAAACATCAGAACTACTCCTTACAAAACTGATATCTAGCAAGACAATAATTGATGCCATCGCAGACTAGGAAATTCTCGAACCAACATTTTCTCTAAGTTCCGATTGATACTCTGTGACAAGCAAGCAACGGAAAAAGATGCGTCAAAATGGTAACGGCATCAGGCTTTATGCTGTTTAAGCAGTTGAATTTTTCACATTTTAACTACTTTTAATGAGGACTGATTAAACATTAGATTTTTATATTTTTTAAAATTTAAATCGTCATGTGGCAGTACTTGCACCCGAAAAATCTTAATGCTGTCATAATGACTTTTAAAAGTATCCCCATAGAGCAATCATTCCACACCCCGCTGCTAAGAAAAACAAAAAAATAAACGTTATCGAAAATTTTCTGATGCTCTGCTAATATCGGTAAAGCTCTACTAATAAGCTTCCGTGCTTCGGAGGTCACGTTAAGCCGTCGGTCCCGGCTGTTTTCAGTCGTTAAGCCAAGTCAGAGGCCTGGTAAACTCTGACACTAGAGGTGGCCACTAATCCTCATACGATAAAATAATACAAAGAAGGTAAAGCAGTCTAAGGATATAAAAGAGACAAAGCGATAGTCTACTATATAAAAATAAGTCGGGTTTTCCTTCCTGACGCTATAACTCCAGAACGCACGAACCGATTTCCATGGTTTTGCATTCGTTGGAAAGGTCTCGGGCTCCGTGAGATTTATAGCAAAGAAAATTCAGGAAAAATTTCAACAGAAAAGCGGGAAAATCTTTTTTCACATACAGAATCTTTTTTCACATACAGCGCCATCTCTGATACACAGCATGTACTACAAACCAATATTTTAAGTAGATGGCGCCGGTGCGTGATACATTGTTTGAAAGCTACTAATTGTTCTCTGCTCAGTTAATATCATGTGACAAACCGGTATTGTGTTCACTGTGAAAATTGTGAAAAAAAAGTAAAAAAATAATAATAACATTTCAATTGGAAACCATCAAATCAATCACGTGTATTGTGCAAATTTTTATTTCCTGATATCCAAATAACCGATAAAATCTACAATGAACCTACTACAACATACAAATCCGTTGATTCCATAACAAATCCCGATGATGTAGTAAATTATCCAACGGAGTTTTTGAACTCTCTGGAGTTACCAGGATTTCCACCACATAACTTGCAACTCAAAGTTGGTACAGTTATTATGATATTGCGTAATTTGAATCCACCGCGACTTTGCAACGGTACTCGACTTGGGAAACCATCCGCTTTGTTTGTGTTTAATGTCAGACCAAAAAACAAAAAATGTGGTTTACCAAAGACCACTTCAATGAAACGGATAATTTGCGGACACGTATAACGCTTCAATTCTGTATTTACTTTGGATTCAATTTCATTTACTTAGAGAAGTTCAACCAAATAACACTTAATTTTTGTAATCAAAATGAATTCATTACTGTTGTGAAATGAAATAATTTTTTTCCTTTTCAAATATAAAACAAAAAAAAATTCTTCATCTTTTAATCACCAAACGAAATGTTACATAATACGAAGCCATCTGGTGGCGAAACGGAGTTCGCCGGGTATGACTTTTATAATGTGCTATTAAAAATACATTCAACCCTAAACTTTCACCCTTCTATCACCAACCCCTTATTTTTTTTTACACTAAAAATTCCCTAGAAATAATATATATGGCAAAACAACGTTTGCCGGGTCAGCTAGTTAAGGATAACGAAGATTTGCTAAACTCGTACGAAGGCTACAGGAGCTACAGTCAAATGAATTTAGACTTTATAGAATAAGAATAAAACCAATATTTCAACCAAACATTTATTATTAGTTGTACTGTAATCCGCAGCGATGTGCTTAACCATACTTAACAAAACTTCATAAAAACCTATCCCTTTTTTAAACAGTAGTCTTCCGGAGCCAGCAGCTGATGATTGCATTGGAATACAACCTCGTCTTACGAAAAGTCGAAGTCGAATCCAAACTGAAAATTAAAGAATAACCTTAACTTTACTAACGCATTTGATAAATTTTGATAGAAAATATCGACTCATCTCACAAGTTGCTATCAGACGGGATTCGAACCCGTAACCATTATCCAGTCTTTTTCTACCGAGCCTTAGCGAGCCGCTTTTTTCTAAGCTTTATGTGACCACGTGCGGTATATGGAAGTATGTTTTATAATAACTAACTTTAAGTTTGTGCCTTTGATAAATTTGATTGAAAGTTTTGTCATAAACTTACTCTTGCAGCATTTTTCGTTAAGCAATTAAAGGCCAGTTTCGCTCGTTCACATCCTTTATCACCATCAGACGTCATTTGCTCGTTAACTAAAGAGAAACAAATAGGTGATTAGTTTGGGCTAAATATTGTGTTAAAATACCTCAAAAAAAAAATTATTTACTTATGAAATTACAGGAGGCAGTAAAAGAAAGAAGGAGAAGAATATAGACCAAAAGCATGCTTTTGCGTTGAGCGTAGATATCCACCGAATAAAAGTCGTCAACCTTTGTGTTGATTTGCCAACAATTTCAGTGTACGAGTATATGTGTATCCACTGAACAAAAGTTGACAACTTTTGTATTGCCGGTCGTTTAAGTGTCGATGACAAAAGTTGCAAACAAACGGTGGATATGCTCTTTTATGCATTACTTTGACCTGTCCAGACGAGTCGTGTCGCGGTTTCTATTCATCGTTGCAGGTTCGAATAACTTCATCACCCTCCCTATAGTCCAGCCCCCATTGACAGACCTGCCTGAAAAAAAATTGACGCCGACGAAGTGGTGAAGTCGGCAATTTTAACACGTGGGTAAATCTTTTTATCGACGGTAGTAACAATGTCAGTGATCTGCCCCCTGATTTGGTAACTTGTTGCTATAAACTTTTGATTGAAACTGCAGTCACATTGCTGCTTTAGTAAAAATCAATGTGACAACTATCTTCCTCAAGCAGCAATGCAACTGCAAGATATGTGAATTTCAATCAATATCTGTTAACAACAGAGTAAGATAATCAACTAGCTGATGAATGTTGCATTAAGGTTAATAGGGGTTAATAAAATGAATAAAAAATATTCAATTTCTAACTACATACCTCCCATTTCGCGATCTTATGACCTCCCTTCGTAGCTTAAAGGGCCCTATTTCACGAAAGTTATTAGACTAATAATATTAGTCCATGGACTAATATTTTCTATAAAGTAAAGATATTCGTAGTTTCATACTAACCCTTCGAGCATACGGTGACTATTTGGTCCGCTTTCTTCAAATGCTCTTCACTGTTCTTAAATACATTCTTTGCGCTTTCTCGCGCCGTAGACGGATTTAGTTTTCCCATATCATCCATCTGATGACAATAAACTTACTGTGATAAAAATTAAATAAAGATATTATGAAACAAAATTTCCTTTTTGATCCGGCTCGAAGGACCAACAGAAAAATCAGTTAAGTCATCTGAATAACTGAACTATGTTAATAAGAAATAATAATTTATTTATCACCAGAAAAATACAATACAATATGTTTGGCAAGTTGCATAATAACTTACAACTATAAACATATCTTAGATCTTAATTGTATTAAACCTTATTTAGAACAGGACAATAGTAAACACCTGCACCCGAACTAGGAGACCTCTATCTCAAGTACAGTGCTCTTTCTCTCACTGTGAACAAGAGAAGGCTTAACGAGAGAGAGAGAGGCAACAAAATGATATAAACTAAAACTAACAAAAAATATACCAGAATCAGTACAAAACCTTAAACTAGATTACATTTTGTGAAATACATGTAGTGAACCTCTAACGGTGAGTAAAATAAGTGTGAGTGAACGTGTGTGGAGAGGGTGTGTATTGTTGAATCATAATCAAATGGAATTATTGAAAATCAACAGAATCATATTATTTTAGTTTAAAAAATTAAAATTATTATGTATTTTAAAAATTTATTCAGTTTCGTATATCATAAGGATTTCAAATTTGGTCACAAACACAATGTTGGAGTTGATAAAAGTTTATGTTATATATATTATTAATTTTGTTGATTTTATTGTATAAAACCAAACATAGAAAGTTAAAGAACTTTTGAGGAAAGCAATGTTTAATAAAGGAACATTATAATTTCTATGTTTTGAAGTTAATAATTTTTTGTCATACTTTAGAAGGGAGTGTTGCTTGAGAGTTGTCTGCAATATAAAATTTGCCTAACAGTTAGGATTTGGCAGTCCTTGTATAGAAATGTAGTAGGGGTCGAAACGAACAAATCTTCAAAACATACCGTTGCGCTATTTCCAAAGTTCAAATCGTCGACTTAGCAACACCATCCCAGGCAATTATACGATAGGGCTGATTGATAAGTTTCCGAAACAACAATGAAAATATTTAATAATCTATTTAAAATTTTATTTCTCAACGTAGTTTCCTTCTAACTACCTCGAGGCATTTACTTAGTTCAGCGCATCTCCAACGCTGTTATACCAGTTTGATAAAATGATTTATCAAACTCCTCATAATACTCATCTACGGCAACAATGACTTCATCATTTGTTGAAAATCTCTGGCCACCTAACGATTTCTTCAGGTTTGGGAATAAGTGGAAATTACACGGGGCCAGATCTGGGGAATAGGGTGGATGCGGTAGCAATTCATGGTGTTTGGCGACTCTGTAAAAATCGTCCATTCTACGTTGGTTTTGGTCAAAAGTGAGCAAAAGCGGCACCCATCACGCGCAATGCTTCTTCATACTCAAATGTTGGTAAAAAAATTAAAACGCGTTCAGATAAAATGCTCACCATCTCTGCTATCTCTAGCAATTTTAAGCGCCGATCGTTAAGAACAATTCTGGATGTTTTTTTTTACAAAACGAATCTGGCCCGAAATCATGACTCCATATGGTTGGCCAGACCTGTGGGCGTCTTGGCAGCTCTATCTTCCACGTTTAAAATCAGTTACCCAGATGTGAATTGTACTCAATGTAGGAGCAGAATTACCTAAAACACTGTCTAGGTTTATTTTAATCTGGGTTGCTGTTTTCCCTTTTAAAACTTAAAACTTTATCACTGCACGTATTTTGTTTATTTCCCTTGTTAAGAAAATTCACGACAAAGAAAGTTCTAGGTCCTGTCATACAAATTCCAGCAGATCGATTAAATTCAAATTTGGCGTTCTATTTTCGAAAAGATGCCAGAATATAATTATCTTTTTTTTAAGTTCGTCGTTTCGGATACTTGTCAATCAGCCTTCGTAGCATAGCTTATGATTGTCAATGTGACAGATAAACTTCTTTAAGAAGAGAAGTATCAGCAACGAACCTTAGGTTCTTAAAGACATACACAAGTTTACGTACTCTCTTAGCTAAGGCTATATGATCCCTATAGAACCGTGAAGAATCAAGCAGAAGGACAAAGTACTTAACGCTAGTGGTACTCTGAAGGGTTGGACATACACAAGATTGGAAACCAGAGTAATCACAGCGATGCACCTTTATGCAATATGCTGGCGAAGGTAGACTAACTGATTTTTTAGAGCCACCATAATGTTCTAGCTTCTTTAAAAGTGTAACGTGATCAACGCAATTGAAAGCTTTAGACAGGTCACAGAATATACCAATTACGTCTTGCTTGCCCTCCCAAGCCTCAAAAATATGTTTGAGGAGTGCAATTCCAGCATCTGTAGTATTTTTACCTTTGGAAAAGCCGAACTGATTATTATGAAGGATTTGATTTACTGTTAAGTAGGTACTTACAATTCCAATTTTCTTGAACAAACATGCAGCAAAGCATTTTGCATCTTCGTTATTTGGCATCCTCTTATCCTTAAAAGCCCGTATGTCGGAGAGAGACAGAGGATGGTCTTTTAGACATTCTAGACCAGAAGATATGAGCGTCGACTGGATCACAGATTGCAGTTCTTTGGTCACCGCCTGTTTTGAAATGATATTCACATAATAATATCGAAATATGAGTATGTTTTCGTCTTTTTTTGGTTTGGTTTATTTCAAAAGATATCTTGTATGCAAATCAAATAGCTGTAAGCAAAAGTAGAAACTTCAAAAATTAAATGTTAAGCCTTTAAGCAGCACTAGTATCGAAAATTAAAAAAGAATACGACCTTTAATTTTACAATGTTTTGGATAGGGTCATTTTGGTCATACATTATTAATGTCAGAGCATACTTAATATTTGCAGTAAAATAGTGAAAGTTAGTAGGTACCTACAAGAGTATAAGTGCATAATTATGTTTGACACTCAATAAATAAATAATTATAAATCGTCACACTCTTTCAAAATCCGTGTTCTCAGTAATGCAGGAAGCAAAACTTTTCACTTCAAAATAAACACTTCAATGTAAAGAAATGTAATAAGTATACGGAACTTTTCACTTACATCAGCATATCTTGCACACACCACTGCAATAAAACATATCACTCCTAACTTATACATATTCAATCCAACGTTCCTTTATCAAGTGATGGATAAACAGTAAGTTGACAGTCGAAAACAAACTATTTTATACTAAATAGTCCAAGCCATGACGTGTCAAAATATCGTGTTCACAATTTGGACAGCCCTGGCCTTCGATTACATGGGAAGCACGCTTTAGGCTGGACAAAGTAAAACCCTACAACACAGTTGTATTGAAAGCGATAAGGCAGTAGTAGAACCGTGTCAGCTTAAGTGAGCAGGGAAGTAGACATTAGCTGCTGCTGCTACACGACACATGTTTTCATTGCTTTAACGAGAAAAATTGCACGCGAAATCGTGTCATTGTTTTTATCCAAAGTAAATCGTGCGTGAAGTACTTGTACGGATAGCAGAAGCATGAATGGGCTGCGTGAGCGTTTATTCTTCTTTTTCTTTTTTCTTCACATGTACGTTCTTTCCCGCATGAAAGCTTATTCACGCGTATACGCGTATACGATACTTTTCAACATGCTGCCGTGAAGCATACGGTCTCTGTTTGTTTAGATGTTTACAAAACGAGTGAACAAACAGTATCGTATTAACATACTCGTCCTGTCAAATTGACACCTTGCCTAGTTCACTTAGGCTGAATTAGTGTAAGTATAAACAAATAGAAATGACATAATATTAGATGAAACAAAGTAGTTTCATTATTATTATTATAAAATGTTCCGCTGTTGGCTATTGAACAGTGTACAACCCTTTCGAAGTATTGGTGCTTTGACATAATTATTTTAACACTTACACCCTTAACGACCGTTAGTACCTAACAAAAAACTTACAAACTTTTTCATCTACTTTTAGTATTTTGTGGTGGTTAAGTAATTTTTATTTCTAAAATAAAATGATAACCTGATATTATAGAAATAATTATAACCAGCGTTGAACGGCTGTTTTAGGGAGAAAACGAGATAAGTGAGCGCTGCTGACCGCGAACCTTCAGCAGTGGAGAGGCGGAATAAAATTATGCAGTTTGTATCTTAATTTTTATTTTTTTAATGATAAATCATAAGTCGTTGCTTAATTCAAAACAAACTCAATATGATATTGTGATTTCTAAACCTAAATTGTAAGATCAAACTACTTATTGCGATTGCTATACTGCCTACCTCTTCACTATAACAAACAATCAGTGCGTTTGTCACCGTTAGTCACGGCTGTGGAACGAATCATAGACAATGATGGCAACACTTCCCAGAGACACACGTGGTAACGGATTACCTACTAAGCGGAAGTCTAGTACACAACCAAAACTAGTTAAGTTTGCTTGAAGGTACTCTTCCAAAATTAAGTCACGGATTGAATTGAAAAGCTGTTTTTTTTACAGGGAAAACTTTTTTCGTCATACCGTAGCCCTAGCATAAGCGGCTTTTATCAACTATCGTAGCTCGATAACGTATCGCTGTCCCTCTCACATGTTATTGGGGTAAGCAAGACAGCATCATGCACATAATCATATCGCGTGATATAGCGATGTTTATGGTAGGGGGCTGAGGCTGAATTCTTGTGCAATCTAAAAAGTTCACATCCGTAAAACAAATCAATTTAGAAGAAAACTTTTTACGAATGCGATTTTTTTTCGTTATGTGAATTGGAGACATATTTTAAATCATTCGAAATTCTCATGCGAATTCTATTCGTATTTGAATTGAAATTCACCGGCTTTCATTTTGTCGCATTTTTTAATCACTCGAATACGGTGTTGCCGTTTTCTTAAACTCCCTTGACATTATTTCATTTTACGCAGCATTTTTATAAACCGGGAACTAACTCTTCATAAATTTTTAAAAACTTGAATCACGTGAAACGAAACGTTTTTAAGTCGTCAAACTATCCTTCATTTCACTGTAAATTTGAAATGACATTAAGTGGTAAACGTCAATCTTACGATCGCTCGATTCAAAAAAGAATGGTCGAGACCACTTGTTGCAGATTCGAATGGAATTTAAAAAATACGGTTTCTAGCATTCGCATGCGAATCTTTCAAATCCGTATGCGAATAGTAATTTGAATTATTCAAAAATACGACTCCTGGCGTTAACTCTTTCACTGTAAAAGGCTACAGCCGTTAAAGCAATAAAAAATCTATTGTAGACACAATAGAATTTCCCTCTCAGCCAAAGTGTTAAGTAATGCTGAAAACAGAGGTGGAATCGCGCTTCTTTCGTTTTCTCAACCACTGAAGAACTGGCTGGTTTGTTTTGAACTGAAACCATTTTCCAAAGCTAATACCTATTACAAAAAAATATATAAACCGCCCGCACCTACTAAACATTAAATTAAAACACGTTTACGATATTTAGCACACCCATATTGCTAAAGCCTGCCTTCTGCGCCAGAGGTCCCGGGTTCGATCCCCGGACAAGACAAATATTTGTGTACATGAACATGTCTATTGTGAACAGCTGTGTAGTGTCGGCTTAGAATAGCACTACCCCCTCTCATCCCGTGGGTGTCGTAAAAGGCGACTAAGGGACTCAGCCTTCAGGAGATTGGCAGCAGCGTCTCCTACAAACTTGGCCATACTGCGATCGCCAACCCGCTTGCCAAGCGTGGCGATTATGGCAAACCCCCCCCCCCCCCCCCTCCAATATGAAAGGACCCAATAAAAATCGGCCCCCAGTTCCCGGCAGCCCTGCTATTCCTGGCTACGACAGCGGCCATGGTAACGGCAGGGCAGGGGGTGCGAAGAATCCCTGGGCTACGTTAAGCTGTCACAAACAACGGACACTGCACCTGGCAACGTATAACACGCGCACACTGCGAACTGACGCGAAGTTCACAGAGCTGGAAGAAAGTATTAGCAGGTTACACTGGGACATCATAGGGTTGTCTGAAGTCCGAAGAGAGGGAGAGGACTCGATAATTCTCAATTCCGGTAACCTGCTATACTACCGGGAGCGCGACCAACAGTCCGTAGGTGGTATCGGTTTCATCGTCCACAGGTCCTTGTTAACAACGTGATTTCCATCGGAAGTGTATCACCAGGGTAGCGTACCTGATACTCAGAATATCCGAACGGTATTCGCTGAATATTATACAGGTATACGCTCCGACCTCGACACACCAAGATGACGAAGTGGAGGCTATGTATGAGGACATTTGTAGAGCCATGCATAGTCACAAAACCCACTACACCGTTGTGATGGGGGACTTTAATGCTAAGTTGGGGAAACGTTGCGGTGACGAGTTGAGAGTGGGGCAATTTGGAGTTGGGCAACGAAATGACAGAGGCCAGATGCTGGCCGACTTTATGGAGAAGGAGAATCTCTTCATGATGTACTCCTTCTTCAAAAAGCCGGAAAGTCGAAAGTGGACCTGGATCAGTCCAGACGGTAAAGTAAAAAATGAGATAGATTTTATCATGTCGACGAAAAAGCTAATTTTCAATGATGTCACTGTGATTAACACCGTCAAGACGGGGAGCGATCACCGAATGGTACGTGGCACGTTGAATATCAACGTTAAGCTGGAAAGATCGCGGCTGTTAAAGTCTACGCTCCGACTATTACCGGCCTATATCCAAAACCCCGAGAGCTTTCAACTCCAAAACCGCTTCGAAGCCCTTGAGAACAGCATAGATGTGGACGATTTTCACAACACGGTGGTGGATACTGTCCGTACGGTAGGGTCCAAGTACTTTAAGACCCGCCGTCCCAAATTAAAGAAACTCTCCGACCACACACTCTCCTACTCATGGATCAGAGACGTGAAATGAGGCTTCAGAACTCAGCGGATGCTTATCGTTATCGGCAGCTAAATAGACAGATCTCCAAGCTTTGACAAGTGACCTTCGCCAATTTAATACGAACCGTATTAAAGATGCTATCGAGCGGAATAAAGGCTCCAAAGTGTTCGCGAGAGATCTGTCTATTCTGTCGCATCCTTTCTACGAAACCTGAAATCCTGAGGGAGATCGAGAGTTTCTATGGACAGTTATATTCCACACAGACACCTGTTGAAAGCAAGGCTAAAGACCCTAGAGCCAAGCTTACCCGACACTTCACCGAAGATATCCCGGACGGCAGCCTGTACGAGATTAGTATGGCTCTCAAACAGCTCAAAAACAACAAGGCGGCGGGTGATGACGGAATCACTACAGAACTTCTGAGAGCGGGCGGTAAGCCGATACTCAAAGTCCTCCAGAAACTTTTCAATTCCGTCATCGTCGAGGGCAAAACGCCGAGGGCATGGAATATAAGTGAGGTGATTTTGTTCTTCAAAAAGGGAGATAACACCCGTTTGAAGAACTTTAGACCCATCTCACTTCTAAGCCATGTCTATAAGTTGTTTTCGAGAGTCATTACGTCGTCGACTCGTCTCGCTCGCAGATTCGACCACTTCCAGCCTACCGAACAAGCCGGGTTCCGAATAGGCTTTAGCACCATAGACCACATCCATACGCTGCGGCAGGTTATACAGAAGACCGAGGAGTATAATCTGCCACTTTGCTTGGCGTTTGTGGACTATGAGAAATCCTTCGATTCGATAGAGACCTGGGCGGCGCTGCAGTCTCTCCAGGGCCCTTAGACAAAGTAACATCGTTATATAGCGAAACGAAAATTCGATTCGTTATTGTCTATATTCGCCAATTAACTTGCGGTTAGACCACGTGATTTAGCGCGGCTTAAGCCAAACCGCCAATCCCATACGTTTAATTCTTTTCGAACTTCGTTATCCTTTTTGAATTGTTACTTTGGCTAAGGGCCCAGAGGTGCCAAGTGGACTATAGGTATATCGAGGTGTTAAGGTACTTATATGAACATGTCACCATGTCGGTCCGATTACAGAACCAGAGCACAAGTCCCATCCAACTGCAGCGAGGTGTGAGACAGGGAGACGTCATTTCTCCGAAACTGATCACAGCTGCGTTGGAGGACATCTTTAAGCTCTTGGACTGGAAAGGACTCAGCGTCAACATTAATGGCCAGTATCTGACACACCTTCATTTTGCCGATGATATAGTCCTTATGGCTTAGACCCTGGAGGACCTGAACACAATGCTCGAAGATCTCCGTAGTGCTTCCCAAAGAGTGGGTCTTAGGATGAACATGGATAAGACAAAAATCATGTCGAATTCCCATGTCATACCCACTACAGTTCACTTTGGGAACACTACACTCGAAGTTGTTGACCACTACGCTTACCTTGGACAGACAATCCAGTTAGGTAAGTCCAACTTCGAGAAAGAGATCTCCCGTCGAATCCAACTCGGTTGGGCAGCATTCGGGAAGCTCCGTAAAATCTTCGCGTCCAGCTTACCGCAATGTCTCAAGACGAAAATCTATGACCAGTGTGTGTTGCCAGTGATGACTTACTGTAGTGAAACATGGTCGCTAACTATGGGTCTGATAAGAAAGCTCAAGGTCACCCAGCGTGCAATGGAGAGGGCTATGCTCGGCGTTTCCTTACGTGATCGAATCAGAAATGAGGAGATCCGTAGGAGAACTAAAGTAACAGTGGGCGGGACACATAGCGAGAAGAACCGATGGCCGTTGGGGCGGAAAGGTTCTGGAATGGCGACCGCGCACAGGACGACGCTCCGTGGGTAGGCCCCCGACAAGGTGGACCGATGATCTGGTGAAGGTCGAGGGAAGCCGCTGGATGCGGACTGCGCAGGACCGATTGTTGTGGAGATCCTTGGGGGAGGCCTATACCCAGCAGTGGGTGTCATGTGGCTGAGACGACGACATGTCTATTTGTCTTGGTCTGGGTGTTTATTATGTATGTATTTACAAAAAAAAAGGGTATACAAGTATGTTTATCCATTATCTAGTATCCAGAACACAAGTTCTTGATGAAACTTAAACGTGGGCTAGATAATTGGTGTGTTGTATGCAATTATTTATTTATTAATTTGTTATTTTCACTAATCGTAAGTAGGAGAATTGCTCTCTTATCGAATTAAGTGTTTTAAGAAATAAACATGTTGGTCTTTCATGGATGAGACGTCTGGTACCCTGGTTTCGGGATGAATGACCTAAGTCTTCGATAATTTTTAATAAGAGTGTTCCGGCGACTGGGCCCGCTTCAAACTCGGCTCGCGGGCTCACTCGCCGGATCGATTTGTTTTAATATTATAAAGCAGTTTTCTACTTTTGTGACCGACTCTTTAAACCTCTCATACCTCGGGTTATGAAACACAATTGATATTCTATTGTTCTCTGGGTCTCGACACCGGTGTTCTGCTAACAAATGACGAATTAAAGGCCTTCATATCGTATGAGGATTAGTGGCCACCTCTAGTGTCAGAGTTAATCAGGCCGCCTTTAAGGCCTCTGACTTAGCTTAACGACTGATATCAGATGACAACAGCCGGGACCAACGGTTTAACGTGCCATCCGAAGCACGGAAACGCTCAGTTGTAATGCCACTTTAGGGTCACACATCCGACACCTGACCGGACCGAACATTGCTTAACAAACGTGATCGAATACGATCAGTCTGTTAAGCGCGGCCATCAGCGCATCACGAATTAAAATGATAAAAGAGGGTATTTTAGAAAAGAGGATTATTATTAGAGGTATTTTTAAATAATAATCAGTTTTAATAATGAAATCATGTAATAAACAATTCAAAATAAGCAATTATTTAATTATATCCTAGTCTTCATATTGTCGCATTAGTGGGGTGTATCACAGATTTTTGATATCTTAACGGCGGGAGGTCAGAAACTGTGGACAAAGTTAAATTCATAATATTAATCGCACATAAAAACCATGATGAAGAAACTGAAAACATCACTAATAATATAACTTGTATAGTAAGATCATCATAAATTAATTATTGTCACTATCGCCCTGTGCCTGTGTGATCCCAACTTAAATGCAGATTGGGCAACTACGGCATATGCAATATGTCAAATTTTTCAGACAATTCCGAATTCAATGGCGTACGTCTCAAGGGTGATGTCCAAAAATTTATGAAGTCTGTCGAACACACAGTAGAATACAATGACAATTTGTTTTTAACGTCGAGTCCACATTATCATTCATTTTATAAAATTAGTTGTATTTTTCTCAGAATCAGTATTTCTTTTTTTCATTATCTTTGGGGGTGCAATTTTTTTTTTCTTTTTTTATTAACGACGGGGAGACTCTTAGCCTTCATCATACCTGATGTTAAGTATTAATCTAATAGGTACTATTCACAAACCTAAGTGGTTTACATAGTGCTTTTTTGTAAAATATTTATTGTATTTCTGTGTGTGGTAAAAATAATAAATAAATTAAAATAATAAGGCTGAAGATAGAAGCGAGCCTCTCCCGGAATCCTCAGCCACTGAGGAACTGGCTATCTTATCTCGTACTACCGGAACACAACAATGCTGAAAACATTGTTGTTATGGCGTCAGGCTTAGATAAGATGGTGGTAGCTAGCCAGGCGGACTTACAACAAGCCCTACCACCAAACAAAACGAATACAATATGTATCCCCACTGGGAATCGAACCCGGTACCCCTGGGTCTGATACCGGTGGTTGTACCACTAGACCACAGAGGCGGTTGAAAATATCTGATGGCATAGACGTGGCCCAAATTGGGGCATGTCCTTTTAAATTCGATTGGAGAAATTTTGACAGTTTTGTAATGTCTGACTTGTCGCTGACCGTACATTTGTTGCCACGTGAGTTTAAATATTTTTTTAAATAAAAGTATACCACACAACAGATGACACATCTTAGAGTGACCAAGAAAACGTAATAGGATCGCTAGCTTTAATCATAAGCCATTGCTGTACTTAACAATGTCAATAATTTTAATTGATTCTCTTGTTGCCTCTTTTTTGTGTAAGTATAAGTAGTATATATGTAATATAGAAGCATTATTAATTTGATTGTCATTTCAAGTTAACTGGCGTCTATGAGAAATTCAGTACCTATTTGGCGCAGGGGTACTAACGCCGCCTTCTGTGCCAGAGGTCCCGGGTTCGATCCCCGGACAAGACAAATATTTGTGTGCATGAACATGTCTATTTGTCTTGTTCTGGGTGTTTAATATGTATATTATATATGTATTTACAAAAAAAAAAAAGTATATAAGTATGTTTATCCGTTATCTAGTATCCATAACACAAGTTCTTCGTGATACTTAATGTGGGCTAGATAATTGGTGTGATTGTATGGTAATTAAAAAAAAAAAAGTAGTCTTCTAAAGTAAGGGAGAAAGTATTTGTTGATCACACTTTTTTGTCATTTTATTCGCTTAGAAGATATAAATATTTAACAAATTTGACTTACTTCATCCTTGTGTTTGCCGAAGCAGATAGCGGCCAGCTTTGATCTCTCACAGCCATCCTCACCATCGGGAACTTTCTCATCGTTAACTAGAAAAAAAAACCAGCATACCGATTATTGAAAAAAAAAACCTTTTATTTTTAAATCGAATTAACCACTAAGTATAAGAAACAAGAAATTAGCTAAATGTTACTAAAATTCTATCGGAAATGTATAACAATTGACTAAATTTTACCCCTGACTCTAACAGCAAGAAGTACACAGGTTTGATGTCCAAAAATATCTCAAAAACCATTGTGCTAAAATGTTACTTTTTCTTTAAGTCGTCTCATGTGATGACAAGTATTAAAATGATTATGTATGTGGTAGGTGAAAGCTTGGTATAGTAATTCAGTATTCAACCAACGTACCTTTAGCACAGTCGTTGACGACGTCAGCGAACTTGGCCTGGTCTTCACTACTCTTCAAGTACTTTTTGCTCAGCTCCAAAACTTTGTCGGTATCAAACAAACCTTTCTCATTTATCTGTTGAGAATAAAATAATTTAAAATCATTTTAAATACACATCGAAAGTGATCAAGTACGTTTTGAGTATCGCCGCCATAGAGGATCATTATTTTTACTTGTTCCTTTCATTTTGACTCTTTTTAGAAAAGTTAACTAATAGATTAAAGAAACAATTAAAGTAAGAAGCCCGGATGGAAGACTAGATTTCGTAAATATAATTGAAATAATTTTTATAGTTAAAAATGCAATGTACGTGGCCCCTAGATACTTTTGATGACTAATATCATATATTTTTTTCCAAATTCCGAATTTCCAAAGGTCGTGGGTTCGATTCCCATCTGAGAATTCACTTGTGGCCGAGTAAATTTTTTCCAATATTTTTCTATTTAAAATTTATCATAATATCTTATAATTATAACTTTTTAATTTTGCATTTTACAATGGTATTTTATGTTATAAATATTAAACAAGAAAATATTGGAGAGGCCTATGTCCAGCATTGGACTGCGACAGGCTGATGATGATGATGATGATGAAGAAAATATACTAGAAAAAAGCAACTAGTCTCATATCTTGCTTTTGTCAGATCATAACATCGTGGCGGTGACGGAAACATTCCTGGACAATTCGGTCGAAAACTCAGAACTTGTAGTTGGTGATTGGAATGTGTTTCGACGCGATAGAGTTACACCCTGTGGTGGTGTTGCATTGCTAGCTCGAGCGCCCATTGTTTTACGCCGTCGCCGTGATCTAGAAACTACAGCTGGCGAGGATTTGTGGTGCAGTTTTGAGTGGCATGGGAGGCAAATTTATATATGTGTTGTTTATATAAAACCAACCGCTAGTGATAGTGATTATATGCAATGGTTTAATACCGTTGAACAGTATGCAAATGAGCTAAAAGGACAAGTTTTAATAATTGGTGACATCAATCTTAATAGCGCGTCTTTAAATGTTTGTAATTATTATTGTTATTTTTTATCATATTGTAACATGTCGGAAAATAATAAGGTTATCAATTCTCATCAAGGAATATTAGATGTAGTGTTAGTCAGGGAGAACAATGATGTGTGTGAGGTGAATGTCACTGCTACGGATGGGCTGGTATCACCTGACAAATATCACCCTCCATTAGATGTGGAAATTAAAATTAACGTAGGTCACCGTTCAAATAGCTTAAAGCAATCTAATATTGATCCTTCTAAAGACTGGAATTTTAACAAGTGCAACTATGAGAAACTGTCTGAGCTGCTTTCCGGTTGTTCCTGGGAATCTGTTCTCAATAAAAATGATGCTCACGATGCCACCAATAGTTTTTATGAAATTTTGTATAGCTTCTTTGATGAGTGTGCACCTAAAAAAACTCGCACATCTACTGGAAAGCGTTATCCCGTCTGGTTTTCCAGTGATATTATCAAGGACATTAAGCGAAAATCCAAATTACACGCCGCATGGAAACAAAATAAGTGTGCGGATACGTACAGGTTGTTTTCTCAGCTTAGGGCAGATCTTAAATGTCGTTCCGCAGCCGCTTACAGTCGCTATATGAAACGCATTGAGAGCAATATAAAATCCAACCCACGTGAGTTTTGGCAACACATTGCTAGACTGCGTTCAAAGGGTGGGTTTGAGCCCAATGTGACGTATGATGGTAAATGTTTCTCAGGCACAGATGCGGCGCAGGCATTCGCAAATTTCTTTGCGAGTGTCTTTTTGCCTGAGATTCCAAATTTGAATTCGGTTGACGTATTAAGCTCTGACAAGAACTGCAACAGTAATTATGTTAACATTTTTCAAATTACTCCAAGTGAAGTCATTGAGGGAATCAAAAAATTGAGGCCAAATAGCTCTGTGGGACCCGATTCTGTGCCCCCAGTTTTGCTCAAGCACGCAAATCAATCGTTTTGTATACCATTGTGCCATATTTTTAACGTTGCTCTAGAGACTGGGAAATATCCGCCTCAATGGAAACTATCTAGAGTGAGCCCGATTCCTAAAAGCTCAGATAAGTCGAAAGTCGAAGAACAAAGGCCAATTGCAGTGCTTTCTTCTCCAGCAAAGGTATTTGAGAGCATACTACACAAACACATATATTCACAGGTGGACAAATACCTTTGCAGCGAGCAGCATGGATTTAGAGCCAAAAGATCAGTTGAGACTAATTTATTGGCCTTAGTTGAGTACATTTCTGCCAAATTAGACAGTTGTTCTCAAGTCGATGTGCTCTATTTTGATTTCCGGAAGGCATTTGACCGGGTAAGCAATGACGTGTTGCTCGTGAAACTGTGTGCTATAGGATTCACACCGAGACTTCTTCATTTAATTGCTGACTATCTTCGAGACCGTCAACAGTTCGTCAGACTTGGCATATATGAGTCAGATCCGTATCACACCCGTTCAGGAGTAAGTCAGGGCTCTATATTAGGACCCCTTCTATTTTTACTTATGATTAATGATCTCCCAGGGGTACTTAGTAACTCACGATGTCTGTTGTATGCGGACGATCTTAAGCTTTTCATGGAGGTAAAATCAGATGCGGACTGCAGTGATTTACAGAGCGATGTTAATGCAGTTTGCCTCTGGGCTAGACAGAATGGGTTGGAGTTCAACACTGCCAAATGCTCTGCAATGACGTTTACCCGACAGCGGCAGGATATAGCATACAACTATAAGCTGAACGGTCAGTTGTTACCGCGGACGGATGGTGTGCGTGACTTGGGTGTCATGTTTGATCGACACCTGACGTTTCATGACCATGTAGTCGCACTGGCCAAAGAGTGCTTTAAGCGATTGGGTTTCATCTTAAGAAACTCTCGTGACTTTCAAAATCACAGCATAATGCGGCTTATATTTGCTGCGCTGGTGCGATCAAAGCTGGAAAGCGCAATGTGTGTATGGAATCCCCGGGAGAGCAAATATATACTTTTGCTTGAAAAGGTACAAAAGGCCTTCCTTAGGGTTCTATACAAGCGAATCAACGGATACTATCCGTACATGTACCCTACTAAGTTTCTGCTGGGCTGCCTCGGATACAACTCGTTGGAGATCAGACGGGCTAAGCACCAAATGATAATTATGTGCAAAATACTACGCGGCAAAATTGATTCACCGGATCTACACACTGACTTGTCCCGCTTTTTTGTGCCCAATAACTACAACCGTAGTAGAGGACATAAGTTGTTTGCAGTGCCCTCGTGTCGCACGGCGGCCCGCGCTCAGTCGCCCATACCGCGCAGCCTTACATCACTCAATGCTCTCCTTGCCCACAATCCCGAATGTGACCTGTTTGCCGATTCTTGGCCGACAATAATGTCAAAGTGCTTGCGGTTTTGTGAAGGGGAATTATGATTTTTGCTGTTAGAAAATGACCTTTTAAACTATTGTTTTTACGTTTGGCATAAGTATCTGAATTGTTTAAATTATATTGTTCCTAATTATTTTATTGAGATGTAATATTAAGTAATTAATTTTTATCTTTAATCAATGTAATTGGTGTTTTGCATAATACCGTTTTAAATTAAAGTAAATAAATAAAAAAAAATAAAAAAAAAAAAAAAAAAAAAAATCCCGTCAGGGCGATATGAGACTAGTTGCTTTTTTCTAGTAAGTATATTTTCTTGTTTAATATTTACCATTCATATAAGTTTGGCATTGACGACGTAGCATTTGTTTCTTGTGTAAAAATGTGACACAATCACGATTATCTTTTCGGCACTATTACTAAATACTGTAGTTACCTGAAGATAATTCAACTTACTCCAAAATATTTATGAGGAGATTTCTGATTTTGCTTGGCTTGTTTTCTTATTACTGATTACAATTTAATGGGCTCTTAATTGACTGTACATATCTTCCAATAAACATATAAAATGTACGTACATCTTATGTTTTGGCGCGCACTGTTCATTGAAATAAAACAACTTTTATGGATATCAAACGCGCTATATTTCCACGAACTAAGTTGTAATTGTCCGTATTTGCCGTGGTCACGGCAGCTGTAAAGGTGCCGAAACGTCGGGAAAATCAAAAAACCCCTAAAAACCTAAAAATACGGACAATTACAACTTAGTTCGTGGAAATATAGCGCGTTTGATATCCGTAAAAGTTGTTTTATTTCATATAAAATGTACTTACTACTCCTGATTTCTTGAAAACACACCCTATCAGACAAGCGTCGATCTTGTCCAAGTTCTTCTCTTCTTTAGCTTCTTTCAACACGTCTTCGGTGACACCAAACTCCTTGTTGCATTCCGTGAAGTGTATCATCATGGCCGCTTTTATTTCTTCCATATCTTCTTTGGTCAATGCCTGGAATAATTAAATAGTACAAGTCTATCAACGGACAGGAACACCCAACTTGTCGATATTGTTTCCGGGCAACATCTTTCCCCTCGTTTCCACTGGCAAACATTTACAAGAAAACACGATGTAAATAAAAATATTTTATAAAAAAAATTCAAACCGACTTCAAAAAGTAAAAAATAAAACTTTTGGAGTCGGTGCCAGCCAGGGCATTCTACATTGCACTTCTTTTAACTATATATTTTTTTGGCCTTAGCTAGCTAGCACCGACTATTTTTATTTTTTTAAATGTTTTTATTTCAGATTTTTTAGTTACATCATGTGCCGTTACTTACATAAAAAATCAGCCCATACACAACAATGTCATCTAGGTAAACGACAACTTGCCAAAAGGTGATTGATATTTTTCAAGATTATGAAAAATCTACTAGCCAGATATTCGTAAAAATTATATGGGACCACACATAAACTATTTTCTTTCAGATAAAAAAAGAATTATAAAAATCTGTTAACAACTGGCGAAGTTATGGTAGAACATACATAAAAAAAAAAAAAAACAGTCGAATTGAGAACCTCCTCCTTTTTTGAAGTCGGTTAAAAATAGTGCGGCCGCTGAGAGGATAGTCTAGCAAAAACAACAGGTAGTTACGAACATATTCAAACAAGCCGTACATGACTATAAAGAAAACAGTAATTTAAAAACTATCGATTAAGTTACAACATTTTGTATTTTTTAGGCTTAGTGCAGAAAATGTCGATGTGACAATACTTCAAATTGTATAATATCATGGATCTTAGTATAAAACGATTACTGGCATGGGTTTGTACGAGAATTGGACATAGAAAATGTTGGTACTGATACTGGAGCTGAAATTTGGCCATAGTAACCCCGCAATAAAACGACAAAACCCTATCGAGTTTAGTATCGTTTGATTCGTCTTGATGACTACTTAGTAAATCCCGCATTATAAATACTAAAAAGTAAAAAATAAAAAATGAAAATAAATATAAAAATAACCTTAAAAAACAAGCTTATAAGAGAGTCTTACATTTGATGGCAGGAGAAATAAAGAACAATATGTAACACACTTTTAGAAGCTTATTTTTTTAACAATTTTTTTCGCAATAACCTATATACATTGTGTTGTCATTATCATCCAATGATAATATTTCACTATACAGGGTGTAAAAACCTTAAATCCCTTAGTTACATTCCTTTATTAAAAAAAAAAACAAATATAGATTCAAAAATTTTTGTAAATTTTTCAGAAAGCCTTGAAATAAAGTGCTTCATCCGTCCCATTGAGTTTAGAAGTTGAGTTTTCATGTGTTTCCTTTAATTTAATTAACTATTTCACATACGTACAACTTATGTTTTGGCGCGCACTGTTCATTTAAAATAAAACAACTTTTACGGATATCAAACGCGCTATATTTCCACGAACTAAGTTGTAATTGTCCGTATTTTTAGTGGTCACGAGATGACGTCATCCCGTGACCACGGCAGCTGTAAAGGTGCCGGAACGTCGGGAAAATCAAAAAACCCCTAAAACCTAAAAATACGGACAATTACAACTTAGTTCGTGGAAATATAGCGCGTTTGATATCCGTAAAAGTTGTTTTATTTCAATTAATTAACTATGTTTCTTAGATAGTCGATCCTTTTGATTGACCCTATCGATTGATGGTATAAAAGTACAGGATGTTGTTTTTTACAGATTTTATCTGGTTCGATCCCTGGGTGTGGGAAGCGTATTTTTTTAAATGTTTCAATGCAGTTGCGTTTAATATCATTGTAATCGACCATTATCACAACTATAATTACAGTAGTACACAATGTAATAACAGATATTTATACCAAGTTTTTCTGTATGAAGGTTACTGCAACCATTTTTACAGTCGTATTTCCTGTATTACGTGTACAAAAGTAAGGAATAATAAAAGTAGGTGCATTATTTTTTGTTATAACAATGAAGACCTTTATCACTAGCAACTAGTAGAAACAATGTTTTTTTTTAATATTATTATTATTTTAATTTACGACAGGGGAGACTCTTAACCTTCATCATACCTGACGTTAAGTATTGATAAGGCTGAAGATAGAAGCGAGCCTCTTCAGGAATCCTCAGCCACTAATGAACTGGTTATCTTATATCAAACTGTCGGAACACAACAATGCTGAAAACATTGTTGTTATTGCGTCCGGCTTAGATAAGATGGTGGTAGCTAGCCAGGCGGAATAACAACAAGTCCTACCACCACCTAAACCGAATACAATATGTACCCTCGCTGGGAATCAAACCCGGGATCCCTGGGTCTGATACCGGTGGTTGTACCACTAGACCGCGGTTAATTTCATAGTTGTTGTTGTTTCTATTTCAAAACTACCACCAATATTTAATTTTATGACATTTTACTAATTTATCAAAACCCTATATCGCTTATAAATATGAGATGCCAAAATCCAGCCTAAAACATGAGTAAAGAACTGACCTAACCCAAGATAAAACTGACGATCTGTTTGGCGCAGGGGTACTAAACCTGCCTTCTGCCCAGAGGTCCCGGGTTCGATCCCCGGACAAGACAAATATTTGTGTGCATGAATAAGTCTATTTGTCTGGTCGGTGCTTAATATGTGTATTATGTATGTGTATAAAAAAAAAATTACATATAAGTATGTTTAAATATACGTTAATGTAGTATCCATAATACAAGTTCTTTCGTGAAACTTAACATGGCGTGATAATTGGTGTGAATATATGCAATTATTTCTTTAGGAAAAAGAAAGAAATATTTCTTACACTCACACAAATTAACCTAGCCCTAAAAAAGCACTGTAAGGCTTTTGTTATGGAATACTAGGGTAACGGATATAAATGCATATAATTATACAAATATAACTAATTATGTATAGAAATATATATAAACGTCCATGACTCAGGTACAAATGCTCGTATTCGTCATACAAATATTTGCCCCTACCGGGATTCGAACAAGGGAAATTCAGACTAAACGACACCTTTAGACCGATGTACGTACCACTTTACCACGGAGGATTTATTTATTATTAAAAAAGACGGCGTTAATACATTACCTTAACATTTAAAGCCGCAGCTAACACTACTAAACACAAAATACTGAACTTTGCCATTATTATTATTTTAATAATTATTTACTATGAAAATATATAATAATAACCGTCGCGATCAACACCAGAGAGATAACAACTTGTATGTCTGATGATTTCCACACTATTTATACAAAGACTTAGAGCAATTTTCATTACTATAATTACCTTGATCATCTCATGCGCATGAAAATCACCGACAAAAAGCGTCAACGCGGAAAAAACTGCAAAAGCCAATTTGGTTGTTGATTTTGTCAAATTTGATGGCAATTTGTAGTACTTGTGAATGTGAGGTCGTTGGTACGTAATTAATAAAAACGCCAAACGTATAACATAATATGGGAATAACCAAACATAGTTATTGTCAATGGTAAAATGAAAAGTTTGTCATAATAAATAATATGTTTTTTTACTGTTAACAACAAAGCTATTATAGCATTACTCTGGGGTTCCCCTATTTTTGATTTAAAAAAGTGAAATAAACTTGTAATTAAGTAACTTTTTAATTTTTGCATTCAATGCACTGTGCATTGGGCCGGATTCCCAAGGATGCGGGTTCGAATCCCGTCAGGGTGACATTAGACAAGTTGCTTTTTTCTAGTATATTTTCTTGTTTAATATTTATAAAATAGAAATAGTTTTTATTTTGCAAATATACAAGAATATATAAGCACATCTTAAGTTTCTTCGCGCACTCATAATTGAAATAAAACAACTTTTGCGGAGGAATTATTTACCCGAAATGTATATTTGGTACTTTTTCGGTTTATTTGCGTTTGTTTTTGGTCTCCTGACGTTTCGGCACCTTTTCAGTTGCCGTGGTCACGGGTACGGCTACTTATAAGTCTACCATCACAAAGTTGATTTATTATTGCGTTCGGATACGGTTAGATAATTACTAATTCAAAGTTAATAATTTTTACTATGGCAGCAATGATTGAGTTCAATATTTTGTTTCGTTGGCTATTTAAATTATTTATTATTAACAAGAGAAAGAAAAACACAAGAATATACAGGAATTTGAGGTGAGATAAACCCTGGATAAAACCAACTAAGGAACTGGCTCTCACTTCTCTTAAATGCTATTATAACAACAATGCTGAAAACTTGTCGGAGTTGTCAGGTTGTAGTAATTGTTAATCAAATCAAATCTATGGGGTTGCTAGCCAGGTGGATTTAGAGCCGAGTTCACAAAAAGTCGATTAGATAATCGTGTTTAAGCAAATTTCTATGCCTTTAAGAATTGTAGAGGTATGGAAAAGACTGTTAATGGTAAGCCACTTGCAGGAAGGTGCACTGGGTGATGGTAGTCCGGGGACCGCGGTCCGACAGATGGGCGTCGGACTTGGTAAAGCTGCTGGTGAAACTCTGTAAGCGCGATGTAGTAGGTAGGTAAGTCCATACGTGTTGTACAATCCCATACTGAGTTGTTGTCAGCGCCATCTATTGACCCCGTGGGTAGGTTCTATTTCTTGCGACGTATGTTGTTGTATGCGCGGCGTCAGATAGGTGCCGCCAGAGACTTACGGCCGGTTTCAATAATCTATCCCTGACAAGAGGTAGGCCTACCTTGGTTACGTTGCTTAGCAACCGCTGTTATTTTGGATTATTTTAGGCTGATTATCAAAAATATCTAGGCAACAAAGCTCTAGTAAGCCTATCTCTTACCGTAGACAAGTTATTGAAACCGACCGTTAAACGACTGTAATGCAATGGCGGTAATATGCAAGATTTACCCGTGGTCCCACCAGTTTGTCCCACGGGTATTTATTCCCCATAGTCCCACGTCCTACTGCGCTACAGTTTTGACGTCCAGTGGGAGTGAGTCCACGGATAATTCAAGTATTCAACAGATAATTTTCGTCCCCGTAGACAAACTGTACAAGAAATGATCTACTAGACCGTTCGAATACTTATCCCATCCGATATCAGATATCGGAGCCGAAACCGTTATCGACGGCGACATCGGAGTATCGGACGATAATGTTTGCCGTAGTTTTTGTTTTCCTATTTTAACACTGTAAGTGCAAGGATAAGATTAAGGGGTGCTCTCCATACATGGAATAGAAACTGAAAAAAATAATTTGACATTAAGGTTCCTAAAACGAAAATGTCTCGCCCCCCACCCCCTCACTCTAACTTTTAAAATAAGAAAGTGAAAAATCTAAAGAAAATATATGATGTAGATCTTAATAAGAACTTTCAACGAAAAATGGTTTGAACGAAATATAGTTAGTTGTTGTATAGACATAGCACATTTTCCGTAACCGCATATATAACTTTGTCATTTATACGGACACTATGAAAAACAAAGTTCTTTTTGCAGAAAAAAAATGTTACTGCTATTTTGACTAAGGAACCCTATACAGCCAGTATACAGCGCTTGGCCCTTAGCCGATTAAAAAAAATACACGCACAAAATCGCAAATCGAGACACTGAGATGAGAGATTATCGGCCGATAAATCGGCACCGATATCAGACCAGTAGGCTTATTACGAGTTTGTCAAACTCGACGTTACAGTAAACGTTAATGTAAAATGTAGCTCTGTCTCTTTCATATTTAGCGACTGTTTTACCGACATGAGCAGCGTATCCGATAGTCTACGCTCACGAGTCCAGTACCCCTATTACGAGTTTGCTTAACATGACATTTACAGGACTCGTGAGCGTAGACTATCGGATACACTGCTCATGTCGGTAAAACAGTCGCTAAATATGAAAGAGACGGACTTTACATTTTACATTAACGTTTACTGTAACGTCGAGTTTGCCAAACTCGTAATAAGCCTACAGATAACTAGAAAACCGCTCTTACGGAAATTTAAATCGAAAGAAAAACTGTTCATGAAGAATTAAAAACCGACCACAAAAAGTAAAAAATAAAAGCTTTGGGAAGGCGGTGCCAGCAAAGGTAAGAAAAATAAAATAGAAGTGCAATAGAAGAAGAACCATCGAATAGAAGAAACCATCATTAACAGCTTGACACTGAAATGTATTATATAACTTTTTATGATTTTAGAATTTTTCAATGCTATTTTTATACAAAAATATTTGAAAAATTCATGAGGCCACAAGTGAATTCTCAAGTGATTTCTCTCTTTCGAATGCGAGGATATTCCTAACATTGATGTAACGAAGCTGGCCTACAGCGTATTACAAAAATAACATTATTGGGGAATTTCGACGGTGGTCCGTAAGTCTCGGTAGCTCAGTGGTTAGAGCATTGCACCGAATTTCCAAAGGGTTCGCTTCCCATCTGAGAATTCACTTGTAGTCGAGTGGATTTTTTCTAGTATTTTTCTATTTAAAATTTATCATAAATAATATATCACTACTATAGCCACAGACACCTCAACGACGACGATGAGACGCCACGTTTGGCATTGTTAGGATCTAAGATGTTTTTCGGGAGCAGTACAACAATATTGGCATAGATTACCTTTGTAACTGTCTGCATTGGACAACTCGCAGCTGACATAAATAGCACGACCGACCAAATTTGGACTGGAGTTTTTGAGAAAAGTGCATTGTCCAAAACTTGGGCAGACTGTTTTCGATTATTTCGTCGATTCCCAACAGTAATGCGTTTGTGAAAGTTTTTTTCATGAGTGTTGAACTTAAACAAATCAATGAAACCGCCTGTGCATGATATGGTTGAGCTGAACTCCAAACAAGACTATGGCTATAGTTATTCTTGCACAGAAGAATGCTTAGGAGACCCGATGACCAAAACGTTATAGAAGCACAACCAGAATGAAATAACGGTACCTACTGTATACTTTTAAATATTTTTTGAGTCTGCAAATCTGGCAACCCTAATCCCAGTCCAGCATGGGAGAGACAAATTTTGTTGAAAACAAAACTAAACTTCTTTGAAGTGTATGAAATAAGGAAAAAAGACAAGGTTACAGTTGACAATTCGAACGACAGTATCCGATTGATTCCGATCATAATAATCGATTGTTACCTTCATAGAGTAATAGATCAAACATATACTTAATAGGACAATTAGATTGCAAATTGCCGTTACGAGATTACACTGGTCTCTGACGTAGATTGAAACCTTAGGTACTGTATTGGATTCGATAATCAATGGAGCGATACGGAGGTGTCATGTCGTGGTCTATTATAAACACAGTACCTTAATAATGAAGTACTTTACGTACAGTCAACAGCTCGTGAGGCTTTACTGTTTGAACTAATGTAATCCTTCGTCTTATTCTTCTTATCGTTTGGGGATTAGCGGCCACCTCTGGTGTCAGAATATGCCTTAGCCTTTGAGGCATCTAAATTGGCTTAACGACTGACAACAGCCGGGACCGACGGTTTAACGTGCCCTCCGAAGCACAGAACAAGTCAATTAATGCCAGTTTATCCACCCATGCCACCCATCCAACACCTGACCGGGCCGGACGTTGCTTAACGAACGTGATCGAATACGATCAGTCTGTCAACCGCGGCCATGAGCGCTACACTTGGATCGTCCACGGCGCTACATCATCCTTCGTAATAGTTCTTCGATGTGTCGATTTTACAATGAGATTGTCCACTATATAGTGATTCTTAAATTGACATCTCCAACCCAAAGTTTAAATAAGCATTTAAATCACCAACTCAAACACGTTTGAACATGTAGAACAATGATAAGTCTTCATCGTATCCCTTTTCTTCTATATCCGCTAAATACTTCGTCGTCTCAGCCATATTACACCCACTGCTGGGTATAGGCCTCCCCCAAAAGGGGGGGTTTGCCATAATCGCCACGCTTGGCAGGCGGGTTGGCGATCGCAGTATGGCCAAGTATGTAGGAGACGCTGCTGCCCGTCTCCTGAAGGCTGAGTCCTTTAGTCGCCTTTTACGACACCCACAGGATGAGAGGGGGTAGTGCTATTCTAAGCCGACACTACGCAGCTTAATAAGTACTTAATAAGTAGTTATTCGTTGGGAAAAATATAAATAATTTTATAGCTAGTAAAATAGAATCTTTAAGCAGTAAGTCTTAACTGTAAAATTACCTATAGTGATGTGTCAGCATAAGTGGGATTTCAATCTAGTACAGAGCTCTAGAATTAAGTTTATGTTGTGATATTGATTGTAATTTGTTTTGTTGACCAAATAAATAAATTATAGTTTTATTGTAAGCCCTTACTATCCGACCACAATTAGGCGCATGACAGCTGAGAAAAACTTACTTAAGTAAACTAACTAAAAAAACAAAATTTCAAGAAGCGGTAATCAACCAGTTAATCAATGTAGCGCGTAGCGTGTAATTAATAAGATAATAGGAGAATTGCGGTGATAAGAGTGGGTTGTAGGTGCCAAAAGTGCAAAACCGCATTCCTGTCATGCGGATTGGACGTCCGAGTCGAAAACAACGCTCCCCGTTTACGGTTTTATTGTCGGATCCAATTGTCTGAAGGCGCTGTATCACAGATTACTAAAAGTTACTACGTAACAGATACTTCACTCGGTAGAAAATTTCCAATACCTACTGCTATAATAGCCTACTCCGTCGCGTCACCAACCGCTGCATGCTAAAATGTGCATAAATGCTCAAGGGTACTGTTGAGATTGCTTCGCACCGCGCAATCGCAGGGCTGCCTCTTCAACGAAATTAAATTAACATAAATTTTTGTGTCTATGATAATGAGAACTGTGAATATATTCTGACTAAAGATGGTAGTTTAAAATTGTATCGTTTATAAAATATTGTTTTTATAAATTTGTGCTGACTGTGCAATACCTACATCTAGATAAAACATAATTATAGAGGTCAGTGTGTAGGTAAAATAAAAAAAGCTTTAAAGTTACGTGTTTTATTTTTATAAATTTCTTACCCTTTCTAAATTCTCGGTTATTAAATTTTAGTGTAGAAAAACTCCTAAATCTAATAAAAAGTTTTATTAGATATTGTTTTGGAAAACAAGGGCAGGGAGAATTAAATGTACGAGGGCGGGTCAATAAGTCCGTGACTTTTGGAATACAACACAGATTTTTTGATAAATAAATCATTTTATTTTTCAACGTAGTCTCCTTTGAGCTCTATACACTTTGTTCAACGCTTCTCCATTTTTTTAACCCTTCCAAAAAATATGATTTGTCGAGGTCCTCAAAATAGGCCTTTGTTTGCGAGATGACTTCATCATTGGAGTCAAACTTTTTCCACCAAGCCATTTCTTTAGGTTTGGGAACAAGAAGTAGGCACTCGGAGCCAACTCATGGATTTTTGCCATGGCAACTGCACATGTGTGCACCCTTGCATTGTCTTGGTGGAAAAGAACTTTTTTCTTGGCCAAATGAGGTCGGTTTTTTTTCAAATCGTCATTGAAGCGGTCCAATAAGTTGGCATAATATTCCCCATTGATTGTTCTTCCCTTTTGAAGGTAGTCAATGTGGATTATCCCACGTGCATCCCAAAAAACAGTCGCCATAACTTTATTGGCAGACAAACCCACCTTGGCCTTCTTTGGCGCCGATTCACCCTTAGAAACCCACTGTTTTGACTGTTGTTTGATCTCTGGTGTGTTGTGATGGATCCATGTTTTGTCCACGGTTACAAAACGGCGCAAAAACTCCTCCATATTGCGATTAAACAACGCCAAACCTCATTTATTAATTTTTTTCTCAAATTACTGGGTAGTCTGATAAAGATAGCTGTCAATCACAAACTAACTGACACACCAAGTTCAAATTTTGTTAGGAGTCAACTGACAGATGCCTGTTGACAGGAGTAGTGTTGCTTTTTCAGTAAAGAGGTCAGAAATTCAAAAAGTCACGGACTTATTGACCCGCCCTCGTATGTTATTTAAAATTTCATAAAGAGTACCCCCGTTTCATATTTTTTTCAAAATTATTAAGAAATATAGTCTCAAGTTCTCTTACATAATTATGAAACGCATCTGTTGGCACTTTTAACTTTCCGTAAAAAGACTATGTTTTATTGAATGCTTTAAAATGGATAAACAATCTATTCGTAGATTCATTTAAATCAGGAATGTTCTGTACGAATGTAACGATTAAAAAACAACGTGCTTTCGCTTCGCTTGCGAAAACCGCACTGAATTAGGTCCGCAAACGGCCCGAGAACGCTCGGCCGGGCGGTAGTTAATTAGCGCGCAAGTACATGGAGTGACGGAGCCCTGGCTGTATGCATAGGTACTTCTGTACAGAGACGAAATAGGCGTCCGATTCTTATTCCGATTTGCCAGTTGACTCTCTAGCTCTTTGGACTCAGTTTAGAAAAAATCTGACGCAATAATAGGACGTGTATCAAGTGAATCCGATTAGATAGTCTAATCAGACAATCGGAAGCAAATCGGACCTTTAGCCCACCTTTACAACAATTTTTCACAACTAGGTAAGAATAAACACTTATTACTCCATAATTGATAACTAGTTATTAAAACAAATAAATACATACATTATGAAATCTCAAGCTGCTCCTTTGAAGCTTCGTCCGAGGAACTTTTATTGCAATTAAAAAAACGAAATTGGTAAATTCTATATATATAATGTCGAATGATCTGTCATATAAGGTCTGCATAGCTTATATATATATCAGTAGGCTTATTACGAGTTTGGCAAACTCGACGTTACAGTAAACGTTAATGTAAAAGGTAGCTCTGTGTCTTTCATAATTAGCGACTGTTTTACCGACATGAGCAGTGTATCCGATAGTCTACGCTCACGAGTCCTGTAAATGTCATGTTAAGCAAACTCCTTGCAAACTCGTAATAGGGGTACAGATCATTCGACAGTTGAAATATGAAATATATATCAAACTAGCGGCCGTTCGCGGTTTCACCCGCGTGAGTCCCGTTCCCGTGAGAATATCGGGATAAAAAGCATCCTATGTTCATAACCAGGCTAACTAGTATGATATATATCTCAATCTGTTCAGAAGTTTCGGAGCCTATTCAATGCAAACAAACAAACAAACACCCAAATCTTTCCACTTTATAATATTAGTATAGATTAGAATACAATAGAAAATGATTTATTTCACTCACTGTAACACATTACAATCGAAAACACAAGCAGGTTAAAGATACATTGAACAACATAAAAAACACACACACATTAACTAGAAACATACAGAGCACATTTCTATATAAGGAGCAAGCCACAGGCGTTGAAAAAGTGCGTCTCAGCTCAGCATAATGGCAGAGCGAAAACGAATGTTCGCTATGACGCTGTTTTTCAGACGGAGGCTAGCGGTACGAGTATGTATACACATATAATTACAGGAATCAGATGTGTACACATACATCATACGTCTTCGAGTCACACTTTCTCGTCAGAGTATGTACTGCAATGCAATAGATATAACTGTTAACAAGAATAGAAATAAAATAATGTCAAAGATTAATCTATACTTATAATAAGAATCAAAGTCACTCTATACATTGCTTGGATTTGCAAAAAAAAATAGGAAGGGGGACTCAGAATAAGCAGGAGAACCAATTTCTAACATTTTTAGAATTAATGTCTGTCCTTCTGTCTGTGTGTTTGAATGAGCATCACACCAAAACCACTGGTCTAAGTCCACAGAATTGTTTATATGTTTAAAGCCCTTATCTCAACTTACCGTATAGGCTAAATTTTATCAAAATCGGTCATCTCTATCAAAAGTAATTACATTTAAAAGGGAGGACGGACGGAGAAATTTGTATTGTAACGCGCGTCTGCAGAAGGCAGAGTTGCTTTTGTTGGTTGCTTAGCAACAGTTGCTGATTTCAATTCTTGAAAAATATATTTTTACATATCTAACTATGTATATCCTTTTTGTTGCTTTTTGCTGCTTTTTTATAAACAAGTATAAAAATAATCAATTCATTTGTCATACTATACTTACACATTACAGTCAGAGGAAAAATGTATAGATACAAGCAAATTTTAACCGAATTTTATTCAAAAGTGACTGATGTCCATTAATTCTTTATGTTTGACATTTTACTATTGGTAATGGCCTCTGATAGTTATTTCATTTTAATAAAAACTAGCATCCTTTATTGTACATGTGATTTTACTTACTCTTCTCTCTTCCCTATATTTCTTTCCTACTTCATACCTTTAAGTATGTTGCATAAAATGCAGTACCTACTTTGTAACAACTGCAAATTACCCCTCAGCTTCCAAGTATTCATTAGACTTAATAACGCAAATCATGGCATTGATATAATCTTACTAGAACTATGTTCGAAGTCCACAAACTCACATTTTATGTAGCATTTCCGTAGTGACTAAGTATCATTGCAGGTATGAGTAAAAAAATCTGTCTGACATGACAATGAAAGACAGTTTTTTTTCGAAGGTTTATCTTTAACTGCCGGAACACAATAATGCTGAAAATATTGTTGTTATGACGTCAGACTAAGATAAGATGGTGGTAGCCAGTCGGACTTACAACAAGTCTTACCACCAACCAAACCGAATACAATACCTATGTACCCCCCTGCGAATCGAACCCGGGACCCCTGGGTTTGATATCGGTGGTGTTACCGCCAGACTTTCCTTTTCTTCCTTCTTTTCCATCTTTCAACCTCTGCGCCGACAAGTCAAGGCTCATTCGTAATGGTTCTTTTTTTTATCTGCGGAACCATGAAAGTAATATATTCGAGTTCAAGGAATGTAATTAGTGCCTTCGGTCATTGTGCTTACCAAGATTTTAGCAAATTACCTAAGATGTAAGGTTGTTTTAAAATAATAAAACAGATGAGACATCTTGCATAAGTATTACAGTTATACTAATACGGAATACTTTTTACAACCTTATAATGTTTCAGCCTAACGACCGTGTTTTTTATGAGTCATTTATATAGGTAATTTGGTCAAATGCAGGAACTTCCAAAGATAAAACAACTAATAGGCTCCACAGTCTGTATTCCGGTAGAGGTTTTATCTTAAGGCCCTGTCACCATCGCAATATTAAAGTAATATTGATAAAAGGTTATAAATATACGCTGCGTGTCTCGTATTTTAATAACTGTAGTAACATTTATTTGATGCCGAATTTCTGTTGGCTACTTTTTAGTTTCCAAAACGTGTTGACATTGTCAAGTTTTGTTCGGTGGTTACTCATATCCACTGAACCAACTGAAATTGTTGACTACTTTTGTCACAAAAATATTATCAACTTTTGTGTTTCTAACATTCGGTGGAGACGCGGGTTAACAAGAAAAAATTACGTGGTTAAATTTCAAAAAGCTACACTCTTGTAAAAGTAAAACGCACAACTTAAGAAAAAGTTTATTTTGCGTTAAGCGAACACAAAGTCTTTAGGGTTATCTTCGTACATGCATTTGGCTGTCCAGTATGAAGCCTCGCAAATGTCCTTGTATTTATCACCTGAAACAAATAATTTAAGACACTACTGAGTAAAGCCTCTTGCAAACAAGGAATTTATCATAATATTAATATTCATGGTAAAAAAAAATACATATGTAAAAAAGAAACTACTACCGAGGCGAAAATTAAACCAACTTTCTTCGCAATCTCTAGATTAGATCGCTCTAGACGAGACTGCGTCTCCAATCTCGATACAGTACAGCAAAAGCTGAATACTACTTATTTAATTAAAATTTAACATTAACTGAACTATGGCAAAAATATATCATTCATTGAAATGTCCCCGTGCTGCTAGCTAAAGTAACAATTCGAAAAGGATAACGAGTTCGAAAAGAACTAAATGTATGTGATTGGCGGATTGGCATAGGCCGCGCTAAATCACGTGGTCTTGTCGCAAGTATATTGGCGAATATAGACAATAACGAATCGAATTATCGTTTCTCTACATAACGATGTTACTTTGTCTACGGGCTCTGTCTTGCTATTCTGAAAAGTACGTTTGCAAAATCACTTTCGAATTCGCACGTGAAATGTCAAAATTCAAAATTTGAATGCGATTTCGAATGTGATTTTGCAAATGTCACTAACTATCAGAAAGTCACTATCTATCAGAAAACCTATCAGAATAGCAAGGCAGTCTTTGATTATGTAACGTCTGGCTTTACAACAAGAAAGTAAAGAAAGAATATAGAAACAAATTTAATTTGAGAACGTTCTAGCCGAATTATCACAAGGTAGAAAGGCTTGAGTTTAAATCCCGTATGAGCAAACTGCCGTGTAGTGACGGCCTAAGAATACTAGTGTCACCACTCCCTTATATGCCTAGGATGTTGTAAGAGTTGACTAAGAGGCTCGACGCATTTAACACCTGTGCGAGAGAAGGAAAACTTGAAACAAACCCTCTACCAAACCGTCTGGCCAGCGTGGTAGCAGTAGGCTAATAGCCTCCTATGAACGCCACAATAGGCGTGAGCTAGGAGAGGTCTATGTCCAGCAGTGGAAGTCCACAGGCTGACTATGGATGAGCAAATTGAGGATTAGTTTTTGGTCTATGTTTTGATGATATTTATTTATTTACTTACTAAGGTGCTTGCAGTTTTCAATAGATTTCTTCGTAGACTCTTTTAGCTCTGGAGGGTACATGATGTCTACCTGCTTTATGGAAGCCTCGTAATTTAATTTATTATTCTTTATCTGGAAGTATACATAAATAAATAGTATTATATATCATTTAAACTATTACGTAAGACACAACAATTACCTACGTTAGATTTATTCTCAAAATGCTACGCGACTTTTAAATAATTAAAATCGCCAATTTTTATAAGAAACATGGGGAGAGAGGGAAGATGGATATAAGACGAAGATGAAGTCTCGGCCCAAATCATCTTCCAACATCTTTCCCTCCCACTTTTTGTAACTACCACACAGGAGAAAAGAAGAAAGAGTTGTTGGTGCATCCACACCGCAGTTACTTTTAGTGGAGCAATATTTTGCGTGCATTTTAGTTTTTAACCCACTTACAACTTGTGTCATCTGATAGATGCAAGCAATGTAACACATCACATTTTTGTCTTCAATAAATTTGCCTTTTTCAATACCACCAACTTGATCTGAAAATAACTAAGCTAGTTTAAAAACATCTTTTAATGTTGATATATACTAAACAAGAAAATATACTAGAAAAAAGCAACTAGTCTCATGTCGCCCTGACGGGATCCGCATCCTTGGGAGTCCGGCCCAATGCACTAACCAATTATGCTACAGAGACCTATGAGTACAAGTCGAATTTTTCCAGTATATTCACCGTTCTACGGTGTTGGCCACCGTCGCTTCATCAATGAGAGAAATATCCTCGCATTCGAAAGAAACATCTTTACAGATGTTTGACTATCGATTAAGATGAAACAGCCATCTAATTATAACTTTTTAATTTTGCATTTTACAATGCTATTTTTATGTGATATATATTAAACAAGAAAATATACTAGAAAAAAGCAACTAGTCTCATGTCGCCCTTCATAAAAATAGCATTAGAAAATGCAAAATTAAAAAGTTATAATCTTTTAATGTTTTATTCTTATCTTTTAATATATCTTTCCGATGCACATTTTTGTCATTATTGTTTCGTATAATTTACCTTCTGTCACTTGATTTTTCCCCATACAAGTTTTCTTTAACATTTTGCCAGAATTTTTCAGTTGAGCTCTAGACATCTGAAAATGCACGTAGCGAATAGTTTTATTTAAAATCTGCATTAGCCAGAAAATTTTATCCTGCGGTGATTTTTATAGTTCCTAATGTTCTTTAGGTATATGGACATTGGGTCTTTGCTCAAGTACTCGTAACTAAGTAGCAGTGAACTACACTCCAAGAGGCAACAATAGGAAGATATTTTAACACGAATTCTGATGAATTTATATAGAGTTATATTTATCATTATTAATCATAGATCAGGGGGCTAATTGTCTAATTTAAAATCTATAGCGATTCCTTTAAATTCGTAATTTGAAAGATATTCAGGCCGTCACTATTTGACATTTGAAAGGGATTGTGATCGGGACGCGGTTGGAAAGGAATGGAATAAACGAAATTGAACTGTTTAAGCAATATGAGAGACGAAAATATCACAATCACAATACCTCTGAAAGGGATTGCAGATTAAGTTGAAATTAAAGTATTGTATAATCAAAAACTTTAAATTATGCAGTCCGACTCACAAAAACGAAATCACAGGCGATACGCATGAAATCGCGGGCGGCAAAATATACTCAAAAAAGTTAGGATAAAAACTCACAGCATACGTGACCCCACCAAAGAAAATCACAAACAAGAAGAACTTGAAATACATTCTCATCATACAAAGACCATAAATGGAACGACACTGAACTTTTTTCCTTGTGGAATCGATATAAAGCAAACATGTGTGTGCACTTAATTATATGACTTTCCACAGCAACTCTCGCTACGCGATTGTTAAAGGTTGCTAAATGTCAAATAAACTGTCATTTACTGAGGTGCATTGTGTATTTATTCAAGTTAAAATGCTGGTTGTCATATGTCGAGTTGATAATTGAGGCTAAGTTACTCAGACCTTTTATTTAAAAACATAGTAAGACACGTTAAGAGTAGGTACCTATATTTGTATGTAGTGCAAGACTTTTGAATGGCTCGAATCATCATAAAATTGCAGATCCATTTGTTATTTCTATACTGTTGTTGAAGATTCTGATTCAGTTTGTTTGTTATTCATACAAAATATTTATACCATTGTAATGAAATTTTGACTATCGATAGTTATTGCACAGTTCAACATTTGGGATGCTTTTTATTCCCATAGTAAACTAGAAACCCATTAAAAATAAAATATTGAAAAAAAACTTCACACATACGAATTTGCGGGGTCTGCTTATGATAAGCAAGATTAGCACATCTTAAGTTTCTTCGAGCACTCATTATTGAAATAAAACAACTTTTGCGGACTAATTAGTGTGATTTATTTACCCGAAATATATATTTGGTACGTTTCGGCACCTTATCAGTTGCCGTGGTCACGGGTTGACTAAAAAGGTGCCGAAACGTCAGGAAACCAATAAATGTGCTAATCGATTTTATGAGGTAATATTGATATTTTATAATTAATATTCTGCTTTGACATTTTCTAATTTAATCTAATAATGTATGATTTTTATTTTTATTAATGTGACATACTACTACTAATGAAATGAAAATGTAATGATTTAAAAATTGTAATTTAATTTGCATACTCTTCTGAGAGTGGGACATATTGTACCTACTTTATAATTTTATATCATCTTATTATACTATGTTCTCTGCAAATAAATTTATTTATTTATTTATTTATTAAACCCCAAATAAACGCAAAAATTATAGTAGGTACCAAATATTAACCAATCAAACAACCAATAAATGCTTTATTTCAATAAGCAAGATTGCCAAAAATCTGACTACTTCTCGAATTTTAGCGATTGACTTTAGAAGGCTAAGAGGGAGTTAAAAAATGTGCTCACGTAACTATCCGCCTGCGTTTTGGTTTTGACAGATAGATCTAATAGTAATGGTATGGTAAAAGAAGATCAACAAACGCAAACGCAAAAGTTAAGTAACTACATTCACACACATCAAACTAAGTGAAAGCATAACCTATCGTCAACTTTGAATTTCAATAAAACATTTTTCTTAAACATGCATGGAAATGTTGTTATTATTTTCGAAAAGGGAACACGCGAAGTATCGAATTTACGGACAAAGAAAATCAAATCCATTACAGGAGCGTTTTTTGAATTTGGAACATTACAAAGAGTATATAACAACTCCAGCACGCCGTTTCATACAACATTGCCGGAGCACTGTAAGCTGTAATGTTCCAAATTCAAAAAGACGCTCCTGCAATGAATTTGATTTTCTTTTAGTAAATATTAAATGTATAATATAAAAAGTATGTTTTATTTCCCTGCATTATTTTGAGAAAAGCACTATATATGCCTCGGCGGAAATGGCAATTGCCTGTCTCGTATTAGTGAAGTCCTCGCCTACGGCTCGGCTTTCAAACTCATACTCGACCTGCAATTGCCTATTTCACGGCCTTTGCAATAATGTACTATTAAAAAAAGTTGTTAATTCATCAAAGAAATTAATTTATTAATGAATATTCATATTTCATATATTTTCCATACTAAGCAAATAAGAAGTTGCTCGGATCCGCCTCATATATGCACTTAGCTGACCAGAAGGCTGCTTCACATATGTCGTTATACTTCTTCCCTGTAAATATTTATTTTATTAGTAAAACAAGTAGAAACTATTCGAACAAAAGTGAACTCCCATCAGTGACAAAAGTGTCTTATCTGAGAGTTCACTTGTGGCCGAGTTGATTTTTCCAAGATCTTTCTATTTAAAAAAAATATCACAAGAATAAAAATAGCATTGAAAAATGAAAAAAATCATAAAGTAGAAAGTATGTCATGGTATGTTTTAACTATTACATCTTAAAGCAACATTTTCAATTTCATGTATTAGTTAAATTAATTATTTGTTTTCGCTATTTTAACATTAAGGTTTAAAATTAATTCACATTATATAGACAATCAATCAGAAAAGAAAATGGCAGGCCAGTTTCCCAGTTGGGAGAATAAGACCCAAGTGACTTTATTTCAGTCTTCGGCAATGTGCTTTATTTATAAAAAATGCATTGTTAATGCAATATCCTAAACTTATATATTTTTTTATTAACTGCAGGGAGACTTAGTCTTCATCACACTTGATTTTAGGTATTGGTAAGGCTGAAGAGGGAAGCGAGCTTCTCCCGGAATCCTCAATCACAGAGAACTGGCTATCTTATCTCTAACTGCCGGAACACAACAAAGCTGACAACGTTGTTATGGAGACTTAGATAAGATGGTGGCAGCTAGCCAGCGGACTTACAACAAGTCCTACCACCAACCAATATAATAATTACGTCATTACCGACTCCTCTACACTGTTCTATAGAAGACTTGACTGCTTCCTTAATTTCGGAGGGAAACATCGTGTCCACCTGTTTTATCATGGCGTCATATTGAATCTTATCGTTTTTTACCTGCAAGATAAAATAAAGGTCCAGCCAGCGTAGCATGCGCACCGCGACTCGCGATGTCTGTCCCGCTCATATCAGTACAGTGTGAACGGGACAGACAATACGCTCGCGGGAGAAAAGTGTCGAGAAAGCTTTGTCGAGGTGCTCATGCTACGCATGCAGGTAATCTTTTGATATTAATCCTACTTCACATCCTAGTCCAACTTATCTTACTAATCCGACTAATATTGTAAACGTGTGATGAAATTTGCAATGTAGAAACTTCAAGTAATAGACTAACATATACTTTTTATCCCGATATTCCCACGGGAATGTGAAACATGCGGGTGAAATTGCGGGCGACCGCTAGAATAATAAATATTCAAGTTTGGGTGTTTAGAAACTTGTTATTCAATTACGCAAAAACGGCTGAGCAGATTTCGATGATTACCATAGGAACGGGAACCACGCGGGTGAAACCACAGACGGTCATTACTTACTATGGACTAAATCGAATCAAAATATTATGAAAATAATAATTTCTTCTGTTGAGTGGATTTTAACATCGTCAGCCAGCCTGTACTTCTTCCAATTCCTTGCACAAACTTTTAATTTTCTACCCTCTTTTTTCATATTTTCTTGGCAAAATAGATGATTAATAGACAGCTATTTTTTTTTTAACTTACCGCTTGACTCATTTTATAAACACATTCAATGTAACACATGACGTTTCTGTCTTCGATAAACTTTCCTTTGTCGATGTCGCCGACTTGATCTTAAATAAAAACTAAGGTAAGTTTTTTTTTAATAATAAATCAGTCTCGCAAGATGTTATGGCAGACGGTATTTGGGCAGGGTAAGTAACTTCTGTTACCTTCCATTCATTCTTATGATCCAATATTTTTTAATTTTCCAGTAATAAAACCAACTTTCATGGTCACTATATCACTATCATCATTACGCAACTGCCGTGCGATTTTGTAACAAAAGCCGCGATCACAACGTCCATTGCGCTTGAATTGAGCGTTGAAACGCTCATGGCCGCGCTTCGCTTGAGAGACTGGTGGTATTCGCTCACGTTTGTTAAGCAAAGTTCGGCCCGGTCAGGTGTCGGATGGGTGACCGTAAAGTGGCATTATAACTGAGCACTTCCGTGCTTCGGAGGGCACGTTAAACCGTCGGTCCCGGCTGCTGTCATTTGATTACAGTCGTTAAGCCAAGTCAGAGGCCTTATAGGCGACTTGATAAACTCTGACACCAGAGGTGGCCAATAATCCTCACACGATAAGAAGAAGAAGACAACGTCCGAACTCACTCAAGACGTGCATATAACAATCGAATATTGTACAGTAAAGGCGAATTCGTTTGCATGCTAGGAGTGAGTTCGAAGTGATCGCGGATTATGTTACAGAATCGCACGGCTGCACCGAAATGTCAACCAAAAATAACAACCAAAATTCTACTTTTAAAGCCCTTGCCCTTAAAAAAACATACCTTCTGTGACATTATTCTTCGGCATACAGGATTTCTTCAAAATTTTCCCCGAATTTTTTATCTGTTGTCTTGTCATCTAAAGAACAAAACATCTTACGTGTTTATGAATACAAAAAATATTGACACGCATCTATTGAGCATAGATTTTAAACTTGTAAACCAAATTCTACAAGGTATTGTATCAATTTACTAAAAAATACGAAACAGATAAACTATTGTAAAAGAAACAGAAAAAAAAAATTTAAGTTAACTTACCGTACAAACCAAACTGGCCAAAAGCATAAAACCCACAAAATTAGTCAATGCAAATCTACATAAAAACATTTTCTCTTAGGTCCAACCTACAACTCCAACTGTATTCGCTTGTTAATCCTAATAAATGATATGAAAAACATTTTCACGCCTATAAATAGCAATTTTGACTACCTTTTAAGATTGTCATAAAGGTGTTATTGCAAACTAGACATAAAGGCAGGAATTCACTGTCACAGTGTGACATTACTTCTAGCACAATAAAAATCTTGACGTAACTAGAAGTGTGAACGTAGTTGTGGTCGTTTTTTTATGAACAACGGGGAGCGTCTTAGCCTTCATCATACCTGATTTTAACTATTGATAAGGCTGAAGATGGAAGCGAGCTTCTCCCGGAATCCTCGTCACTGAGGAACTGGCTATCTTATCTCTAACTGCCGGAACACAACAATGAGTTCATTTTTTATTAGGCTGAAGATGGAAGCGAGCTTCTCCCGGAATCCTCAACACTGAGAAACTGGCTATCTTATCTCTAACTGCCGGAACACAACAATGATAAAAACATTGTTGTTATGGCGTCGGGCATAGACAAGATGGTGGTAACTAGTCAGGTGGACTTACAACAAGTCCTACCACCAACCAAACCCAATTCAATATGTTTCACCGCTGGGAATCGAACCCGAGACCCCTGGGTTTGATACACTAGACCACAAAGGCGGTCAGAGGGGCGGTCGTTTCTGAATTGAGAATTTCAATCATGCATGATATTGTTAGAACATTTTGGTTTGAGTTGTATTTGAGACAATTCGCAGTTCAGAAACCAACCATCAGCGTTGCATTGATGTAAACGTCGAATCAGAATCGTAAAAAATATACCTAATAAAATAAATAAATAATAAATAAATAAATATTCGCATACAATCACACCAATTATCTAGTCCCACGTTAAGTTTCATGAAGAACTTGTGTTATGGATACTAGATAACGGATAAACCTACATATATATATATATGTTTAATATGTATTTTAAGTATGTATTTACAAATATATATATATATATATATATATATATATATATTTGTGAATACATACTTAAAATACATATTAAACACCCAGACCAAGACAAATAGACATGTTCATGCACACAAATATTTGTCTTGTCCGGGAATCGAACCAGGAACCGGGATATTTTCAGATATATATGGGGTGGAAAATTAAAACGGGACAGTAAGGGCAGATATTAAACCGTTGTAGCTAGGTACATTGACGGAATTTATTTTCATAGCTAATATGTGGAAATACTTTTTCGCGATTTCTGGCTTTCAAGAAGCTCTTTCTGGCTTTGCCTCAAAAGAATGCAGGGAAATAAAACATACTTTTTATATTATACATTTAATATTTACTAAAAGAAAATCAAATTCATTGCAGGAGCGTCTTTTTGAATTTGGAACATTACAGCTTACAGCGCTCCGGCAATGTTGTATGAAACGGCGTGCTGGAGTTGTTAAATACTCTTTGTAATGTTCCAAATTAAAAAAACGCTCCTATAATGGATTTGATTTTCTTTGTCCGTAAAAACGGTCTAAGTCACCAACTGAGGTATGAGTACTAGACTCATACCTCAGTTGGTGACTTAGACCGTTTTGATCCTTATAAGGAACAGGATCGATTAACATCAAAAAGGTTTTAAAAAACTAGTTTTAATTTTTTTCAAAATCTGTGAATGTGATTTCCAAAAAAAAATAAGGTTAGTTTCCTAAGAACGTTTTCATGTACCTACAACGGTTATGGTACCTGCCCTTCGTGCCCGTTTTAAATATCCATCCTGTATATGTAGGTATTGTATAGTTTCATTATGTGTAGCACCAGCCTATTCAGAACTGAATATTAAGTAATTTATTCGTTTACCTTTGCGTCAAAGTTGCAATAACCAGTAATTTACAGTAATACCCAACGTTCTATCTCTAGATCATATTTTTAAGCAGGCTGTAACAATCGATTAAGTTCATGAAACCGCAAAATGTAGTTGGGGAAAAGACTTTTCGCCTAAAGTGTGTATAAAATTGTAATAAAATCTCTTTAGCACTATTTGTATCTAGCTGGTTTTGGTATCATGAAAAGATTAAATTTTAAAGAAAATGTTACATTTCTCATTTGTTTTAAAACATTTTCAAATTTTACTACAAAAAAGGTAAAATGCAACGCAAGCCTCGAAAAAATTTTGCGATGTTTATGGACCTAGTGCAGTGTCTGTGAGAGTAGCACAAATTTGGTTTAAGCGTTTTCAATCCGGAAATTTTGATGTATGATGCATTTCGCTCTGGTCGCCCTGGTCTGGTCTGGTCGCATCTGGTATTACGGATAAAATGGCATTTTTTTAAAAAGTGGAGCAAAATCGACATGTCAGTAGTTAAGACGTAGAACTGGGAATTGACTACAAAACAGTTTCGGCGCATTTGAAAAAAACTGGGTACACAAAAAAGCTCGATATTTGGGTACCTCACGAACTCACTGAAAAAAAAACCTAATGAACCGTGTACTCATTTGTGATTTTTTATTACGACGTAATGAAACCGAACCATTTTTGAAGAAGCTGATAACTGGTGATGAAAAATGGATCACTTTCGACAAGAACGTGCGTCAAAGTCCGGTCAGGCTTCACAGACTGTGGCGTAACCCGGGTTAACTCGCAACAAGGTGATGCTGTGTGTGTGGTGGGATTGGAGGGGCATTATTCATTATGAGCTGTTACCACCAGGCAGGACCATCGATTCTGATCTTTACTACAAATTCTGGCTGGGAGGTGAAGGAAAATGAAATGCATCGGCCGTATAGTCCTGACCTTGCACCTTCAGATTTCCACCTCTCGGTTTCGGTCGCTTTAGAATTTTTTAGGCAGTGTCAGGTTAAAATCACGAGAGGACTGCCAAAACCACTTGTCGCGGTATTTTGATCAGAAGCCCCAAAAATTCTATAGCAATGGGATCATGTCCCTACCTACAAGATGGCAAAAAGTTATCAAACAAAATGGCACCTACATACTTTAGTTAAATGTAAATAAACCATACTAAAAATTATTAGAATTATCTTAAAAAATGCGACGAAACTTTTTCTCCAACCTATTAGCAATGTCATCACGCTTTCTGTGTCACGTTGCCTTTACTAATAAAATGGCGACAGTTTTATTAATGCAGTAATTTATTTTTCGCTTATACATATATTTTTAGTGAAAAATACAATTCAATGTTTTAAGGGAACACAAAGTTTGGGGGATCAGTTTCATACAAGCACTTAACGGCGTGGAATACGGCCTCGCACAACTCATTGTAGCTGTCCTCTGAAACAAGTTGAAGAAAAACTGTGAAAAATGTATATTTCGAATAGGTAAACAGCAGCAGTAGTAGTCAACAGCAGCTACGACTTTACACTTTGACCTTGAGAGCGCCCTAACATCGCACGTAATAACGGCGGTTTTCGTAGTGCAAATATAAAAACGTAGCTGCTGTTGACCTACATGTAATTTTATTGTTTAAATTGTTCCTACAATACGTAAAAGTCATTGACGCAACATTAAAACCAGCGAATTATGATCTGATCACCCTTTTTACACCTCTACATCACCTTCTCCTCTCCTTTAGATCACAAACGCATTTATGTATCATAGACAGATCATAGACAACCTGTCTGGCGTAGAGGTACGTAGCCTGCCTATTAACTGGTTCAATCCCCGGACAAGACAAATATTTGTGTGTATGAACATATCTATTTGTCTTGATGTTATATGTACATTATGTATCTATACTAATACTAATAATAATATTATAAAACTGCAGAGTTTGTTTGTTTTTTTGAACGCGCTAATCTCTGGAACTACTGGTCCGATTTGAATGATTCTTTCAGTGTTGGGTAGTCCATTTATCGAGGAAGGCTATAGGCAATATTTTTTTTTTCAAAATTAGGGATCAGTAATAAAATTGCTATTTTGTAACACAAGGTGTAAAATCGAAAACCTATTTTTGCGTGCGCTGCAAAAACTATTGACAATAGAACAAAATGATGTACTACGGGTTTGTAGATCCCATTAAGACCTACAAAAAAGTCCGCGAGAACATATATCTAGCTATCATAGTTTAATCACAATAACCGATTTTGTGTTCAAAATAATTATTAAATCGTCTGAAGAAAAAAAAACTACGTTAAATATGTATCGTAATATTAATCTTTATCGAAATTAAGCATTATGTTATCAAGAGTATTTATGTAGAAGTAAAATACTTTTTGTTTCATCTCAATCGGATATTTCGTTTAAAAGTTATCACGTGTGTAAGATGCTAAGAGTTGGTACCTATTAATGAGTTATGGGCCATAGTTTTTTATTTTATCAACATAAAATCCTGTAATAATCTTTTTTGAAATATATTTGTTAATGATTGTAAGTATAAGATCTTTGAAGAGTATAATAAATACATTTCTATCGTAATTCTTATGTGTCTGGCTGAATGTCGAACAGATAGAAAGCTATTGCCTGCGACTTATACAATTTAACTTAATCTATATTTTTCTTAATATTATAAAGCTGAAAAGTTTGGTTGTTTGTTATGAACGCGGTAATCTCGGGAAATACTGATCTGATATGAAAACTGTTTAAATATTCAATAGTCCATTTATTGAGGGAGGCTATAATATAGGCAATATTTTATCTCGGTATTTCCACGGAAACGAGAAAAACGCGGGTGAAACCGCGGGGCACGGCTACTAATATTATAAAGCTGAATAGTTTGTTTGTTTAAACGCGCTAATCTCAGGAACGACTGGACCGATTTAGAAAATTCTTAGACCATTAAAAAGCTACATTGCTCCCGAGTGACATAGGCTATATTTTATCCCGATATTCCCACGGGAACGGGCACCACGCGGGTAAAACCGCGAGGATCCGCTAGTGTATTTATAAAAAAGTATATAAGTATGTTTATCCGTTCTCTAGTATCCATAACACAAGTTCTTATGAAACTTACCTTGGGCTAGATAATTGATGTGGTTGTATGAAATTCATTTATTAATTTATTACTAGGGCGGTTACAACCCGATACTCGGGTTCGTCAATCGACAAAAAATTCCAAATTATGCGAAAATCTTTAATTGCAGTTTGTGATCATCACGTTTAACATTTTGTATATTTTATAGTTTTCGGAACAAATAGACTCGAGTACCTTTAATTTGATACCTTACTCGGCCGCGTACTACGCGCCAAAGTCCCTATCGAGTCGTCACAAATTTTGCGAACCTGAATTAAGTATATATATAGATAATAGATAATGATAAACCATCAAAGAATACTCACGAATATGAAAGCACTTGTCGACCGCCTTCTTGACTGCGTCCTTCATATCATTCGGGTACAAGACATCCACTTGTTTCCCTATCAGCTCTCGGTCTAGACGTTCATTTCTTATCTGTAAAAACAAAACAAATTCAATCTTAAGCCTAATCCTAACTAATATTATAAATATTTGATAGAATCAGGCGTTACTTGGCGGAAATCCATATCTTAGTAGAAAACGAAAAATATGTCGCGTAATTAAAATAGGCTCTCGGTAAAGGTACCGAGGGACTCGGTGCTGAGATTGGCACGGTCTAACAACTCCTGAGGATGCTCCGTGTGTGGGCGAAACACGTGTAGAGTAGTCGGTGAAGGTGCAAGGTGTGTCACTGGGCTGCATCTGCATTTTTTCTTGCGGAATTACGCGACATATTTTTCGTTTTCTACTAATAATATTATAAATGCGAAAGTGTGTTTGTTTGTCCTTCCGTCACGCCCTAACTAAGCAACCAATTGATTTTTGGCATAGAATTAGTTGAAAGGACGGAGAGTAACAACCTACTTTTTATTGGGATAAAAAGTTCCCGTTCCCGTGGTAATATTGGGACATTCCCACGGGAACCACGCTGGTGAAACCGCGGGCGGAAGCTAGTATTTAAAATAGGACCACTTTGCGTAGGTATTAAAACGCGCCTTTTGTTGGCTCACACATTTGGATTTTAGGTACGTTTTTCGTTACGCAGTTAAATATGCTGAAAATAGAGACTGTTAACAAATTCGACTGCCTTGTCAGTTTTTCCTAAGTTCACAAGAAATCCATCTTTATGATTTTGAATTTTTGCATTTTTCAATGCGATTTTTATACGTATGATAAATTTTAAATAGAAAAATATTGGAAAAAAACAACTAGGCCACACAAGTGAATTCTCTGATGGGACGCCAACCCACGACCTTTGGAAATCCGGTCCAATGCTCTCCAATGCTCGAGTCCCATCTGAGAATTCACTTATGGCCGAGTCGCTTTTTTCCAATATTATTCTATTAAAATTTATCATACGTATAAATCCATCTTTGTTTTATCTTTGGTTTTTGGGACCAGCCCCTTGATTATGTAACTTGTTTCTATCAACATTTAATTGAATGTGCAGTCACATTGCTGCTTTAGTAAAAAGTACGTAATTTTTGTTGTGTAGTGTCGGCTTAAAATAGCACTACCCCCTCTAATCCCGTGGGTGTCGTAAAAGGCGACTAAGGGACTCAGCAGTCAGGTCAGGAGACGGGCAGCAGCGTCTCCTGCAAACTTGGCCATACTGTTATCGCCAACCCGAGTGCCAAGCGTGGCGATTATTGCAAACCCCGCCTTAGGGGGAGGCCTATACCCAGCTGCAGTGGGCGTTATGTGGCTGAGACGACGACGACGACGTATTTTTTTTAAAAACCATACAAGATATTTAAATAAATCAGTGACTTATTTTATATCTTTCTTATCTTTAGTACTCAATTTTAAAAGATGTTTATCACTTTTTGAAATAAAAATGGTTTTAAATTAATCTTCATTCATAGTTGTAAGAATTGTAATCATATTTACTTACCACTTGTAGTGATTTATACACGCAAGTTATATAACACATCACTTTTCGATCATCTATAAATACCCCTTCTTCAATTTTGTTTATTTTATCTGAAACACATCATGAAACACAAAGTAAGTAGGATAAAACTCGTCATAAACCTTTCACTGGCAATGAACGAGACACAATATAACTTTTATTGATAAACATTATAAATATGTCTACTTGCCAGTGCAGGGTTTTAGGGTATTTAAAATGAAATAACTTTTAATTTAAAAATATAAAAACTTTTTTTAAGTCTTTGCGTAACTAATAAAATAGTTATAACTTCGAGTTATAGAATAAGTATCATTATAAAACTGAAATAGTTCTAATTATTAAACAGATACATTTATTCGCAATTTTTGACGTTAATTTCAAGCGCTTTTCAGACTACGCTAAAATATAATAGCTTATAGCTCATAGCACAACGACATCGCTCACCATACATTTACTTAGAACACGTTCACACTTACCTATAATATATTTATGTTATTGGCTTACTATACGCTACTTAAGCTATATGCTAATAGATAATAGCGTAGTCTGAAAAGCGCTTTGATTGTAAACATATTTTGTGTTGTACTTGGCAGATTAGTAGTTAGATTTTTTACCTTCTGAGACTCCAATTTTCGGAACACATTGTTTTTTCACAACTGTCATTGTCTTTTTAAGTTGTGCTCTTGTCATCTGCAGAAATTGTTTTTCCTATTTTACTAACATTCTCATAAAGAAATCAATACATTATTTAATTTACGTTAAAGTGATTTATTTCAATTAATTTGTCTCTGGGAAACTAATGTACTTTGCAGATAAAATTGTAAAATTGACGTAACGATCACGAATTTTTTTATTCTTTATTTTTGGCGTAAGATAAAACTGGATTTGTAATAATATTAAAAATACTTACCCCATGGCAATATCCTAAACAGCTAATTGTTAAAATAAATAGAAAATGGAGGCGCATTTTTTATATTATTAATTTTAAAGAATTTTCAAATTAAAACCACACTTAATTTTGTCTGATTCAAGTCAAAACGAAGCTCAAAATGGCAAAAATTCTAAATTAAAAGCCTTTTAACGATTTGGTTTGAAAGTACTTATTTTAGTACATAACCACATGTTGCCAAAACGAATAATTGACTGTGATTAAGTTATTTGTAAACCAAAACGACAAATTACCTAATATGTACGTTGGCATAAGTATGAGTATGTCGTTATATTTTTAAACGGTTTACTTTTTTACTTACGTGTTAGATACTGTATAATTTATATTGTTTTATACTTCACATCCCCAAACTACACGATTTCGATTACGTTAATATTTGCCTTTTACTTAAAATTTTATACGGTGAGCATACTACGTACTTATTATTTATTATTATATAATAGTTATCAATTATCAATTATCATCTTAATTATTATCTTTATTATTATTTTTTATTTTTGTCACAATGTTTTTTTATGTAAGTAAGTAAATTACTTTTAATGAATTTGATTTGATTTTAGTTTTTTATATAATATATTACATTTTTGTCGGCAATGATGTATACACGTCCGCTGTTGTTGCTCGTAGTATAGCGCCCTTTATTTTTACGGGCAATGGCTGAAAACCAGCGTTTTGCTCTAATTTAGGGCAAATAATGTCGCTGAGCTTTTGCCTTTTTGCATCACTGTGACACACATGTTAGTTTAATTTGTAAGTTTTTATTGTACAAATTGTATTAAATTGTTTGTTTTTAGGTTTCCATTCTTTTTATGTAATTGTTTATTTATTTAATGCATGTGTGTTTAAGATGCAAATAATTTTTTTATCTATCTATCTACTCAAGACAGCATTTTATTGCAGTTAATTTGAAAATATCAACGTACAACGTACTTGTTCGACGTCTCAGCCACATAACACCCACTGCTGGGTGCCTCCCCCAAGGATCTCCACAACGATCGGTCCTGCGCTGTCCAGCGGCTTCCCGCGACCTTCACCAGATCGTCGGTCCACCTTGTCGGGGGCCTACCCACGGAGCGTCGTACGGTGCGCGGTCGCCATTCCAGAACCTTTCCGCCCCAACGGCCATCGGTTCTTCTCGCTATGTGTCCCGCCCACTACCACTTCAGCTGAGCAATCCTTCGAGCGATGTCAGTAACTTAAGTTTTCTTAATAATGCACTCTTTACTTACTATTTATAAAGAAAAACTACATTTACCAATATCTATCTATTTAATTCGAAACACATTTTTAAGGGAAAACAAAATTCTTTGGATCATATTCGTACATACATTTCGCAGTCCAATAAGATGCCTCGCATATATCTTTATAGGTTTTACCTGAAAAAAAGAGAATACTAATATACAACTTAAGTATATTTTTTATACTTTTGTCATTTTAGGTTCTGATTCAATCACTGAACTATCTTCGGCTGGACTGGGAGACCAATCAATGGACAAAGCTCGAGTTACAAGAGGCCAGTTTTTCTAGCTAAAATAGTAAGCAAGTGATAGTAAGCCAGCAAGCTATAGTCATTCTGGCTTTGTGTGAAGGGTATAAAGTACATTGTTGTTTGTAATGATTATTATTATGAGCCTCAATGGTCAAAATATTCTCGTCTACGCATACAAGCTCACTATGAGGAGCCCGCGGCGCAGTGGTTGGCGCGCTCGACCTGCGATTGTTGAGGTTAACCAGCTTTCGGAATGGTCGGTCACGGGATGGGTGACCAAAACTTACTATCTCGATCTCCTCCTTCCTTCGGAAGGCACGTGTAGTCGTTGGACCTGGCTGCACTTGCAGTCGTTAAAAACCAATCCGCATTGGGCCGCGTGGTGGGTCATGGCCCATTCTCCTTATCCATTCGTAAGGAAGGCGCAGTGCCCTAGCAGTAGGGACATTAAAAATGGCTGATGACAATACAAGCTCACGAAGGGTGTACAAGGTTTCATAATAGGATATAGGACTCTTCGTACGTCGCTGGTAATAGCGACGGTTTTCGTATTGCAAATGTAAAGCTGTACGTGCTGTTGACTGTACATAATTTTACATAGAAGATGAGTTGATTTGATTAAACGCGCAAATCTTTGGAACTACCAAATAGTCGGTTCCCGATAAATCTATACTTATACTTATCTATACTTAATAATATATATAAAGCTGAAGAGTTTGTTTGTTTGAACGCGCTAATCTCAGGAACTACTGGACCGATTTAGAAAATTCTTAGACCATTAGAAAGCTACATTTCTCCCGAGTGACATAGGCAATATTTTATCCCGATATTCCCACGGGAACTGGTACCACGCGGGTAAAACCGCGAGAATCCGCTAGTATGTAATAAAATTTTATGCTAAATCTAAAAATGGTTGAAATGTGGTTGAAACAGGGGATGCAAATAAGAGGAAGCACAAGGAAATTCCTATGTCCCCTGTGTTTTTGATTCAAAACTGGAAAAATCTAAATACATCTTTAATGAAAAACTAAAGAAAAACTTTAATATGCTTCCATGTATCTTTCTGTTTGTAAATTTTGCATCTGGACATCTGAACTCAGGAAAAATCTGGTAAATTTTATAGTTTTTCATAAGTTCAAAAGTCTTTTTTTTTATTAACTTGTGCAAAAAAGAACGGTGCGAGGTTTCAGGCACGAATAGCATGCCGGAACTCTTATGGTGTCAACCAAGCATAGGGACACAGTCAAAAACTTTTTAAGTTTTTTATAAAGGAAGTAGGTAATTAAATTTCCAGTTTTGGTGGAGAAAACTGGGGATGGGACTACGACAGTGATGATTGTTTTTTTTTTTTCAACTATCTCATCTTTCGTGTTTCTTCTTTATGAGTATCTGGAAAAAATATCCTCGCGTACAAAGTCAGATAACTCACCAATATCTTTACAATGCGCGGCCGCAGCTTTGACAGCATCCTTCATGTCCGCCGGGAACATCATGTCGACTTGTTTCAACACGGCTTCGTAACTCAATTTATTGTTCTTCACCTGTTTTGACAAAAAGGCAGGAAAAACAAATGACTGTAATTGTTTTATGAACGACGGGGAGGCTATTAGCCTTCATCATACCTGATGTTAAGTATTGATAAGGCTGAAGATGGAAGCGAGCCTCTCCCGGAATCCTCAACCAATGAGGAACTGGCTATCTTATCTCCAACTGCCGGAGCACAACAATGCTGTAAACATTGTTGTTATGGCGTCTGACTTAGATAAGATGGTGGTAGCTAGCCAGGCGGACTTACAACAAGCCCTACCACCAACCTAAATTGGCTAATGGTCCTAGGATTTTGAATACCAACGTGATAGTGTACGTGACGTGACCACACGTGACGTGATGTACAGCCACGTGCAATGACATAGAAGCACTAATCGACCTGACCTGATTTGGCGCAGGGTACTAACCCCACCTTCTGCGCCAGTTGTCCCAGGTTCGATCCCCGGACAAGACAAATATTTGTGTGCATGAACATGTCTATTTGTCTTGGTATGGGTGTTTAAAATGTATATTATGTATGTATTTACAAAAAAAAGTATATAAGTATGTTTATCCGTTATCTAGTATCCATAACACAAGTTCTTCATGATACTTAACGTGGGCTAGATAATTGGTGTGATTGTATGGAAATATTTGTATGGAAATATTTACTAATCAACCTTGAATCTTGACATTTGTGGACAGAGAGAGCTGTGTTTCCGTGTGCGTCAATGCGATAAGTCTGTAAAGTGTATACTGGCATTGCTCGTGACTGTACACTTGGTTATCAAGCTTTCGCCATTCGCCTACTCTGAGATCCTGAGTTCGACTCTCGGTAGGGGCAAATGTTTGTAAGATGAATACGAGCATTTGTACCTGAGTCATCGCTGTTTATATACACTCAACGGCACATCAAATGCGTACCCGGTTATTTTCATACAAATATGCTCACTTGGCGACGTAAGCATTAGCATATAGATTTTCGCAGAAATATATTGTAATTTTTATTAGAATGTGCCGGTGAGTATATATAAATACGATTTATAAGAAATATACCTAAGCTACTTAATTCGGAATTGGATCACTGTACTTTTGTGAAGTGGTCTGTAATTTGTTAATTAAAATCAAAATTTTGTAAAATACTTACGACTTGCGTCATCTGGTATATACAGGCAACATAACACATCACGTTTTTTTCCTCCAAAAATTGGCCTTGCTCTATTTGACCGATTTGATCTAAAATGTTAAGTACTTTAATTATATTGAAGTTACTTTCGTGAAAAGAAAGTAGTAGAATGAATTTTCAGTAAGTATACCTCTCTTCCTAGACGACGGTATGACTAAATATTTATTATGTCTTTGGACAAAAGAATATTATTTTAAAATAAATCAACTTTTGCGGATTTTAACACCCATATTCTAAGTCGTTCCTCCAAAACTTGCTCGTCCTCGACTTAACGAAACCTCATTGAAAACCTCTTCGAAATACTCCTCGAAATCGGTATTCTAAGTCATAACTCCGTAAGGACCTGGAGGAGCCAAAGAGTACGTAGCCACTCCGTGTTAGGCCTAGCGCACACTACCATTTTTACCCACGACGAGGTTGAGTGGAGTGTAAAAAGTTTTGGAGGAACGATTTAGAATATAAGGGTAAGTGTGCACTATATTAACCCGAAATACCACATCAACCCGTGTCCACGGCAACTGAAAAGAGACCAAAGGTCGTCGGGAAACCAAAAACCCTAAATAACCCAAAAATATAGTACCAAATATACGTTTCGGATGAATATAGTGCACTTAAAATGCACAAAAGTTGTTTTATTTCAATTATGAGTGCGCGAAGATACTAAAGATTTGCTTATGAGTACTATTTGAATTTGCCGGTTTAAATATAATAATAACAGAAGCAAGCCAAATAAATTACCTTCAGTAACATCATTTTTAGGCATACAGGACTTTTTCATAATTTTCCCGGAGTTTTTCAATTGTTGTCTCGTCATCTAGAAATCATTTAGCTACATTATTTTTATGTTATTGATTCTGCTTTATTAAAGTAAAAAAAAATAACTAAGATGAACGTAATTATAATAAGTTCATTAATATCCGTTAGATTTTTTTATCCGAATCACTCACCCCAGAACTAAAGCCTAATAAAAAACACAACACCACATATTGCAAAAACATAACAATATCTTTGTTTCTGTTCATTGCTATGAGATTTAGTGCTTGTTTTAAAAGAACCAAGCATTTATATAAACAAGTTGCATTTTTATGTGATGGATTGATTATACAACATTCTAACAGATTTGACATTAAGTAGTCACAAACCATCTCATTAACATAGATGGCCTTCTCATAACAAACTAGATTGTAATGTAGGCTCGGAACTCGTCTCTAGCACCTAGTGACGAGGCCCTAGACTAGGGTATCTGAGATTTTAGGATATATTTTTATGAGAGGGATTTTTTATACGTACATCTTAAGTTTTGGCGCGCACTGTTCATTGAAATAAAACAACTTTTACGGATATCAAACGCGCTATATTTCACGAACTAAGTTGTAATTGTCTGTATTTTTAGGTTTTTAGGGGTTTTTTGATTTTCTTGACGTTTCGGCAACTTTTCAGCTGCCGTGGTCACGGGATGACAATCACAACTTAGTTCGTGAAATATAGCGCGTTTGATATCCGTAAAAGTTGTTTTATTACAGGGAATTTTAAGTCACCTTTTCCCTAAGACAGTCTAGAGGTGGGTCCCGCCCAACTTTGGAAACTTGCATTAGATGGGTTGTAGCCCAGACAACTTTTTGTAACCTCCGGTCCAGACGTTACTATCGTGTTTGCGTTATGATGGTAATTCTCAACCTTATTCTTGTTGCATTAAGGTCGATCTGTCAAAATTTCAGTCTTCGCGATAAACTTGTACTATCTAGTATTCTGTGGCGATAGTAACGTTATGACATTAATTTGCAAACTGACACTATACCTCTGAACAGTTAATATCAGTGAAAACCAGTCATCATATTTCTTACTTCATCAGTCTTGTAATCTGGAAGGTAAATTATACCTTTTGATTGGTAATTAGAAACGTATAATTTTTATAAACTGTTAAATAGGGTGACCATTTATTCGCACAGTCAGGGACTGGAACTCTCTGAATAATTGCAAGGTATATTCTATAGCTCGAGTGAAATACTTTTTCTAGACAATTTCTCTCCATCATCTTATCTTAATTTAATGATTCAGAATGAGGAAATTCCTTTTAATATGTAAAAAAAATCTTAAGAGATAAGAGACACTTCTATCTTTTGATGTTCTTTCAGGTGAACATTGTAAAGTAAACGGCGACAAACAAAGCAGACCGAGCAAATGAGAAGATACATATCAGCAATCAATTGTAAGTTCCACGTTAAAAAAAATTTCGAGTGTTGGGTCGCACGACGCCAAAATGCACTAAACCAAATTACTATTAACTCTCTCCGGATTTTAAATGGTGTTTCCATTATCTACTCTTTCTGTAGTCTGTTAAATAAGTGTAGGTAATGTTAGTTAAATTCAAGAATCAAAGATTCGAAAATCGATAAAAAGACCAGCGGTTGCAAGTTATGGTACAGTCAATGGTTTTTGTATAAAACAACTTGGTTTTATACAAAATGTCAAATTTCTTCAGACAATTCCGAACTCATTGAAAAATTTGACAGATTTATGAAGCCTGAGCTGCTGTTGACCGTACAATTTGTGACGTACCTAAAGGTTTTCTATAAATCTATAACTTTTTAATATAACGCTCTCCAAACACGCTTTACTGGCCTATCTGGAAGTTCCCCGACTGTATCTGTAGTCGGGTCTTGTAGATATATTCCTGGAACGAAGGTCCAATTAGTTTTATCGAGACTTTCAGTTATAATTCTTGGCCACCCTACACCTAGTGTGAAACCTATTAGGCATTATGTTCAGGTGTCACATGTCAATCAAACTGATATATAGCCCCAAAGAAAGACCCAAGTTTCCAACTGCCTCTGGTCATGAATGGCGAAGGTCGTCACATACAATGTTACTTGTAATTTTGGCAAAGTTTCTCGTGTTAGTTGCCATTTGTCAAGCGGTGAGTCAGGAATTTTAGACTTATAATATTACTGCCAAATCTACACTCGTATATCTGTGACCTTTCGATTTGTCATATTGTGCCATATTCGGAACAGTTATAAAATTCTCCCGTAAATCATTAATTACGGAATATTATCACGTAAATTGCTATAATTTCTATAATATAAAGGTTATATTTATATTTTAAGAATGCACCAGAGTTATTTGCGCTACTCAGTCCTATCGTATTGCCGTTACAACAGTATTGCTTGCATAATTTTATGAACTCAAGAGGTTTTTATACTTTGGCACTGAATTTCAGTAGTTTTTCTTACAAATAAAAATAATTTTATTTGTAAGAAGTAGTAGCATTTAATTGATAGCCAAATTTGGAACGTAATGCAGTATGGTTATTTAACTTATCTGATCATTATAACTTTTTAATTTTGCATTTTACAATGCAATTTTTATGTGATAAATATTAAACAAGAAAATATACTAGAAAAAAGGAACTAGTCTCATGTCGCCCTAACGGGATTCGAACCCGCATCCTTGGGAATCCGGCCGAATGCACTAACCAATTATGCTACAGAGACCTATGAGGACACGTAGATTTTTTCTAGTATAAGAAACATCTTAGAATCATCATCATCGAACAAAGATGCGGGTTCGAGTCCCGTCAGAGCGACATGAGACTAGTTGCTTATTCATCACATAAAAATAGCATTGTAAAATGCAACATTAAAAAGTTATAATTAGATGGCTGTTTCATCTTAATCGATAGTCAAACATTTGTAAAGGTGTTTCTTTCGAATGCGAGGATATTTCTCTCATTGATGAAGTAGTTTCATTCGGTGGCCAACACCGTAGAAAGGTGAATATAGATACAACGTGGCTTGATACTGCTGTTGTCGCAAAATATCATATTAGACCAATTTGAACACGATTTTCTGACCCATCATGAATGCCACTTTAGTGAAGATAGTTCTGATGATGAATACAGTCCCAAAGCCCGAACCAGTTTTAAGATAAAGAACGTTTTAGCTGAATTTAATTAATATATTCATGGATAAATACAAAAAGAAATATACTGCTTGTATATATTTTTTTTAAATATTGTTACTTCTTTTTATGATTTAGATAGTTCTCGATACATAATATTCCATAAATGGAACACTTTAACTTTTAGTAAAGGGGGCATAGCGTTCTAAATATGGAACAATTTGTTTTTTCTCAATAAAACTTTCAAAATCAATTTTATATTATTTTTCTAAAATTTTTATATATTACAATTAGTGTCTAATGTCGTGTATTTTTTTCTCGCGATTTAAAAGTTCCACGCGTTAAGGCGGTACCCTGACCGAAAGTGGCGCCGCGTTGAATTTTATTTAATATCGTAATTCTAATTCACAATTTTAATAAAACTTTACGTGGAATTTTTAGAACCCATAGTCTAGTATTTTTAGACGGTATCATTACATTCCCTCGTAGTCACTGCTAGAAGTAGATAGCAAAACTGCTAAATGTGGCCGTTTTTGACACATTTGCTATCTACTTCTACGAAAGACTATGACGAGATGTAGCGATACCTTCTAAAAATACAAGACAATGGGCTCTAAAAATTCCACGTAAAGTTTTATTAAAATTGTGAATTAGAATTACGATATTAAATAAAATTCAACGCGGCGCCACTTTCGGTCAGGGTACCGCCTTAAAGGGTTAACCCTAATTTATAATCGACCTAGTTTACGTACCTACCTATACCATTTGATTCATACTAGTACTTAACTGTGTCTAACCTTTTCACAACAGAAACCAATTTTGATTGATTATTAGAAACCAAAATTGTTTAATTTAAAGAATTTTGTCCTAAACATAAGTAAGATCTTAGAGAAGGACGAGTAAGTAAGTGATCCCCAAAAAACACCGATATTACCGTGACCACATAACGTTGGTTTATTATAATAATTTTTTTTCCTGATGTTTTTTTCAAAAAGTATATGCGAAGATATAATGACAGTACTTAGGTTATAGTTTTTACCACGGAGACGACAAAGTTAAAAGACAAAATTATTCGTATTGTTTCAGATGACAATGAAACAAATTAAAAACACAGGAAAAATGTTGAGGAAAACCTGCCAGCCCAAAAACAATGCAACAGACGGTGAGACTAATAACGGTTATTAGATAAACATAATAGTTGCATGTCCGTGATTTTATGAAGGAAATCAAATGATGACAAATCGTAATGCTTATGCATTATTGTTGCGACGAAAAAGTTTTATCTCGTAATCTGACAACCATTTGAAACTTAGAATAGACCTTTAGAAGTGTATATGTCGTAGGATAATTAGATAAACTGAATTTACGCGAAAATCCTAGGGATAGTGAAATAACACGGATAATTAGACAAAGTTACATTTCTCTCAATCTTACTAAAAAAAAGATAGGGACAACGAATGTTGATTGGTTCCTAGATTTACTCCGAAGAATTGAGGTATTACCTATAGCATAGACATATAAACCAATCAGAATAAGTGTTGGTCAGCTAGCACAAATCAAGCCAATCAGAGTGAAGTATACTTATTCCATGTCACTGACGCAATACGTATTTTCGCAAAAACCCTATTTTCAGTAAGATTCAGAAATGTCGCCTTTGTCTCATTATCCATGTTGTCACAATATCCCTAGTATTTTTGCGAAACATCGATTTATCTAATTATCCTGCGACAAAGAGCAACGCAGCTTCCTTCTCTTTGCCAATAGCATTGTTTCCGAACCTGGGGGTAATTACCCCCGCGTGGGTAAATCTGCTATTTTATGGGGGTAACAAAGGTGTGATCAATAGACAGAAAAAAATATTTTATGGATAAAATATCAATAGGGACGCGGCATGGCGCTCTTTCGCGTTCAGACTAACATTATCTTTAAGATATTTGTATGCTTGTATTGTTTGCTTGAGATAATTTTGAATTAAAATAACAGGCCTTAAGGGTAACAGTTCTGAAAAGGTTAGAAACTACTGGCCTATAGGAAGAACTGAAAGCAGTGCTGCAAAAGTCAATATGCGAATATTTTTGCGAATTTACAAGGAACGACAAAAAAGAGAAACTTGTAAAATGCAAAATTAAAAAGTTATAAAAAGAGAAACTACTTTTTTGTCCGACTTTTATGTAGGTACTTATTTAAAATGGCACTGTAAAAAAAACTTGAATTGTCGGGCTTCCGGTTTCTTTATAAATAGCTGGAGATAACTAACAACTTACGTTATTTTCAATTATTTATTTTCAATTACAGAACAATTAGATCCATTAAATGACGGTGTCTTCATAGACGAGAAAGAAGTCAAATGTTACATGGCCTGTATAATGAAAATGGCTAATACGGTAAGTAGGTAACTTAATAATGCAATCATTTGTAACATAAATAGTTATCGTATACCTGACCCTGCTAAAAACAAAAAAAAACAAAGGGTTGCACTCCGGGAGTGCCGGCAGAAATGAAAACCGCTTAAACCAAACAGCAGGAGTAGGCATACCTACATTTTCACCGCGGAAGAAAGAGAGGGGGATATTACTTCCACTACTACGCCGCGCCGGCGCTCTACTCTACCTCCGTCTTACGAATTTTCGATCACGGTCACGTGTCATGACGCGACTTTAACATTTTTAAACATCCCAAAAAATTTAAACTCTGATGTGCACAACGCCGCTAAAAAAAAATATCACTTAAAAAAAACAGAAAATAATACTATATAATCTTAATAATATAACCATTATAAAGGTAAAAGAAGTATTAAAGGATATTTGCTACACGATCACGCAAGAGCGACTAAACGGGTTTAGATTTAAAGAGAGCTTTATTTAAAAAAGTAATAGACATTTAGAAAACGTTTATATCACAAATAATACATTAACAAGTATATCGTTTGAATAATAAATTATTTCCTTAACCTTATTACTTCCGTGAAAACGTTTCCTAAACAAAATACATGTGGCACTCGGAGACTGCCGCGGTAAAGCTATTGTATAGCATTTTTTATCATTGATTTTGGTTGCTTAGTTACGATTGTGAATAACAAAATTGTCAATGATTAAAAAAAACTGTATGAAAATTTGTGTGAAAATATAATTTCTTTTTAAAATCTGATACCGCATTTGTTCCAGTTGTCGCGGAAAATATGCGGTAATTACCAGATTTTAAAAAGAAATTATATTTTCACACAAATTTTCATACAGTTTTATTCATCATTGACCATTTTGTTATTCACAGTCGTAACTAAGCAACCAAAATCTATGACACGGAGTGTTGGGGGTGTTAGGTTTTATTTTCGTTGCGGAATTTCTTGATTCGGTCGCCGCGCTCAAAGCCCGCGATAAAAGATATGCAATAGCTTAAAAACTCTACTGGTTAATTAGGAAGCTCCCCGATTTTACCTATACACTGACCCTTCATTCGACGGATTTTTATTTAAATAAAATTTGTAAAATTGTTATAGATTTCGATTCTTAGCTTGTAGAGAGCCCGCGAAAAAATAGCTGAAAAAATCTACCCATTTCAGGTTCCTGAAAAACATACGTCCACTATACTGGACATTATCAAGTTTATAAGAAACTAATGCACTCCAACCGCGTGCAGTATACTTCCCATTGTCAAAGAGAAAGAATAAAAGAAACAAGTGATTCCGTAGAAAAATAGTAATTATATTAAAGCAAATCAGTCTCATAGTCACATTTCTTATGCTTAAAACACTAGTACAAACTCCAAAAACTTATAAGTACGAAAAACTCACTTATGTTTTGAACATAATAATTAAGTACTTATAAAATCTTCATAATAATCACCATTTTTCTTTATTCAAAAATAATTAGCCTTCCGGTTTTTTAAAAATATCAATATAGCTTAATCTATATAAGCACATAATACTTAAGAGTAGAATCAATATAAGTACCAACTGTCACTTATTTTTTTATTGTCCTCCTACCCTACTTACTTATTGTGGAAATAAGAAAAACAATTCCTTTTGGCCACTAAGCACTACCTCTGCTTGCATTTGGAACAATGTACGTACGTTCGTTTTATTGTTCTTGCGGAATTTGCAAAATCCATAATGTCGTATAATCGTATACGATACGTAATAATGTCACATGTCGACAACTTGGCTAGTTGAATCTCTGCCTCATTTCTTTAGATTTTTGTCACATAGTTCCTTGCAATCTTTCAGTCTGTTTTGCCTTATTATTCCGAAGCCAAACTTGGTAAAGCCTTCACCAGACGGTGTGGTAACAATAATAGAAGTGAACGGTTTATGGATCAAGTTGTCTTCGGCTTCTTAAGCAGGGTTGCTGTCTTTTTTAACGGGAATACTCTAAGCCTTCATTATATCTGATGTAAAGTATTGATAAGGCTGAAGAACCGAAGATCTGAGACCTCTCCCGGAATCCTTAACCTCTGAGGAACCGGCTGTCTTGTCTCTAACTGCTGGAACACAACAATGCTGAAAACATTGTAGTTACTTATAGCGGTAGACTTAGATAAGATGGTGTTAGCTAGATAGCTAGCCAGACGGACTTACAAACATAAGTTCGATCACCAACTAAACCGAATACAAAAATATGTACCTCACTTTGAATCGAACCCGGGACCTCTGGGTCTGGCACCAGTGCTTGTTAACACTAAGCCACAGAGGTTTCTCGCTCCCACTGATGCTGGAACAGTCCTCTGTTTGAAGATTTTCGTTTACTGTCTCGATGAAAGTATCAGTACCAACGTTATCTTGATCAGTGTCAATAGAAATATTGTCTTGTGTATAGTTTTCAGACCTGTCTAAAATGTTAATGTTCTGTATGTATGAATCGATGGAAGGGCAGGGTGAGGACGACAACTCCTCAGTTTTATCAGCAATTTCCTCTTAATTTTCAGGTTCAGAACCACTATCTATATATGAAAGAGCGTTTTCAGGCGGCACCAACTCTACCAAGTGGTGCCCTCTCGATTTCTAGATCTAAAAAAGAAAAATAAAAAGATATAAAACGTTTTATCTACGGATCCCTAAAAATATTAATACGCGAAACAACGAAAGTTAATATACTAGTAATACGGCAACGGGAAGAATACTGGACATAGTATTTAGCAGTTACTTTACTAGTGATTCGACGACGTATACTACACGTCGTACACTGGACATACAAGTTGTGGGCGTCGTTAAAACTAAATAAAACTCAGTAATACAATCAAAACAATACGAGAAGCTTTCCGGGAATGTTATCTGTAGTTTTTAATAACATTGCTAAGAAATAAGCCATAACACAATTAATAAAATGCAATTTACCGAAAGCCCACGCAGCGTGTTATTCCTTTCCGCCATCTCGCTGGTGACTGCTCGCGTCCCGTCGATGCACACGCTTTGCTAATTTTTGACAACGTAGTTAAATAGGTTCAGATGCAATTATAGCATCTAAAACTAAGAAATAATGGTCTATTATTTATGTATATTTTTTTTCATTCAATGGGAAGTATACTGTACGGCGTCGAATTAAGGGTTAAAACAGAAAAGTTTTTATCCGTGTTAAATGTTCACTGGGAATTTTTTAATGGCCACGGGCGAAAACTAGTTACACGTAGGTATATGTAATTTAACAGTAATTAAGCCTAAGCAGTTCAAGATTATTTTTAGATAAAAAACGGCAAAATAAACTACGAGGCTGCGATGAAACAAGCAGACATGTTACTACCTGAAGAGATCAAAGAACCAGCGAAAGCAGCTTTGACGGCCTGCAAGAAAGTTCGTAAGTTTCCTTAGAATCTAGTACAGCTTTCGATCTCTTTCGATAAATAGTGACATTAGATTATATAACAAACATTTAACCGTCAGCAAAATAAGATGGTTCGTAGGGTCGAATATCGTTGCGGTTGCATGTATAATATATTAATATATAAGATGTTAATTTAGTAAGTCCCGATCGAGCAGGGGCTGCCTCAGGTCAACGATATAAAACACGACACAATTAACACATTTTTTTTTTTTTAGTTTCCTTTTAGAATTTATTTTAACTTTCATATTTTAAGCATTAGATATCTATTGAATATTAAGCATAAGCAAAACCAAACGTAAAACCAATTTTGTTTTAAGTAAGTAACCAAGGAAATGGGTGATTTAGCTATTTGAGTCGGGCGGTCGAAATCAGAAAAATTAATTTAAAAAAAATTGTGTTCTATATCCTGGGCAGCCCCTGCTCGATCGGCACTTACTAAATTAACACCTTATATACTATAGTATAGTATGAGGTTCTAAATCTTTACCAATTTAAAAAAAATGGAAGAGCACAATTAATAAGTCAAATTGCTGGCTCTAATATTTTTTTTGGATTTTTACTATCGTACTAAGTACCTACTTACATTATACATTTCTATAGAATAGATCTCGTAATAACCTATAAACTCGATTAAAATTATGCCCTAATGAAGAATTAAACAGGGAAGTAAATTGGGACATATATTTAATAAAAATTAAATGTATGACAAAAAAAATGTTAATACTTAATTTGATTTCAGCGGATGCGTACAAAGACATCTGCGACGCTGCGTTTCACGTCACGAAGTGCATTCATCATAATAATCCTGATATATTCTTCTTTCCGTAAATAATTAAATAATATATTAAGCAAATGTTTTGTTTTATTTATTTTATCACCCTATAAGATCTTTGTCATCCTGAATTTCTGATGATCAACTTAACTTGACGACCTGTTTGGCGCAGGGATACTAACCCCGCCTTCTGCGCCAGAGGTCCCGGGTTCGATCCCCGGACAAGACAAATATTTGTGTGCATGAACATGTCTATTTGTCTTGGTCTGGGTGTTTAATATGTATATTATGTATGTATTTACAAAAAAAAAGTATATAAGTATGTTTATCCGTTATCTAGTATCCATAACACAAGTTCTTCATGATACTTAACGTGGGCTAGAGAATTGGTGTGATTGTATGGAAATATTTATTTATTTATTTATAGTAAGAAAGTGTAAGACTAAGTTACACCTATGCAATCAGGAAACAAGCCTTTGCCATGCATTAGGCGCAAATAAAAAGGACCAAAAAAAAGGCAGGTACTTAAGTACTTTCTGCTAAAGATGAGATACATAGTACATTTAAAATAGTCTATAAATGACGACTTAGAACAAAACAACCATTGAGCAGGCTTCCGCCCAGCGCTAAATACCTGTATTTACCTTAATATCACATTAACACGCGTTTTTTTTTCAACGTGACGGCATTTGCGGTGGCGCACCGCAACATACAATTATCATCAATCTTGTATGAAAATTGTAACTTAGGGGGACGCGTGTTCTGTGAAAATAGTTTTAGAATAAACCTTTTGAAATTCACGTTTTGGCCTCTCGACCTGCGAGTGACTTGTGTGTGCATATCATTATGTTGTATGTACTACATAGGTGATCGTGAACACTGAAAATTTATCGTTTTAGTAACGAAAAATACTTTCATCCAAAATGTGGTTGAAGCTTCCTGGAGTAGCGCTATTCCACCTGCAGACTTAGCATTAGGCACTTAAGGTGGTACGACTTCCATACAAACAAACACTGCACATTAATTGGTTCATCATACATTAATAATTCATAAATACATGTGCAACTAACTCGTTTCAGTTATTTATTTGCGCGAAATTATAAAAAAAATTACTTTCATACATGAACTATATAAATGCGATGAATCACACACACATACGTAGAATTATTGAAATTATAAAATATTAGTATATTCGTGTTTTATGTATGAATGTACAATTTTTTTATTATTTCACGCAAACAAATAACTGAAACGAGTTAGTTGCGCATGTATTTATGAATTATTAAGGTATGATGAACCAATAATTGTGTAATTTTTGTTTGTATAGAAGTCGTACCACCTTAACAAAAGTTATTATGAAGATCTATTTTCATTTAGGGAAAACTCCAGTTTTCCCGTTGTAAATGTGGATCTTCGACGGGGTTTCCAGAGAGCCGATTGACGAGTTGTCGAAAACGTTGACAGTGAATGTCAACTCAAATTACGAGTTGAGATTTAGGTACTGTCAACGTTTCGATAGCTATCGGATGCTCTACACATGTCGATAAAACAGTCTATGGATATGAAAGGGACTAAGCTTTAGTTTGCCAAACTCAAACAAAACAAATTATAAATAAAAGAAAACTTTTAGAATTATCTATGTTACACAAAGCCCTGCCAGCTCCGTTCTACCACCGGGAGTCCTGACGTACTGTGGGCTATCACCCCTATCGGTTAATATTCCTCGACTACGTACAAAGCGCTTCTCTTCATCTTTTATACGCACAGCCAGGGAGTGGAAATCCCTGCCTGCGTCTGTATTCCCGGGAGCCTATAACCCTGGGGTATATTTAAAGTTCGAGTGAATGGGCTATTTTAGTCAACTCTCGCTCAAATATAAGGTTTCAGAATGAGGCCAAGAACATATAAATAAATATATAAATTTCATACAATCACACCAATTATCTAGCCCACGTTGAAACTATGAAGAACTTGTGTTATGGATTCTAGATAACGGATAAACATACTTATATACTTTTTTTTGTAAATACATACAAAATATACAAATTAACCACCCAGACCAAGACAAATAGACATGTTCATGCACACAAATATTTGCCTTGACCGGGGATCGAACCCGGGACCTCTGACGTAGAAGGCGGGTTTAGTAACCCTGCGCCAAACAGGTCGTCATTCCAACAAGCAAAAAAAAAGTTATCACACCTTTTTCATTGTACTAGGTGCTAACAATAGAAATAGGTAAGTAATTTATTAATAATGGCAAAGAAGGAATGCTGAGATCGCACCAAATAAGCGATCTCAGAATGATAAAATGCACGTAGACGTAGACAAATTTCTATACTACGGCTACTCCAGATTTCCATCTCCCTAAAAGAAGATGTTAGAATAACACAAAACTGCTTCATCTGTTCTTAAATTTATATGGACAGTAATGCAGCCGCTAAATTGTCGGCCTTCGTTGGAAACCACCGAATCGTGACTAATGACCATAGGAAGTGTAGGCGTATTTAAGGCTATGTTTATTATTGTCGTGTCAGTGAATACCTCGATATATAAAAAATACTGTACGGATTAATCGAGGGTCTGTTTTGTTTTATGAACACATGCTTGTACTTCTCTACCAACCCGTCTGGCCAGCGTGGTAGCAGTAGGCTAATAGCCTCCTATGTACGCCACAATAGGCGTGAGCTAGGAGAGGCCCATGTCCAGCAGTGGACGTCCACAGGCTGAGGATGGACGCTTGTACTTATATATTTCTATGGATGGATACTTCAACATAGAGAAGTAACGATTATTTAGTACAATAAGTACAACAACACACGATCAAGTCCGACCGTGGACGCGATATTTTTAAGTCCTATGAACTAATTAATTTAGGTCTGGGAACACAGATTTCGATTTAAGTAATCTCTGTTGCTAGCAACAGTTGTCCTAGGACAATAGACAATAAAGTGATTAGCCACAGAACAAGGAAAACCTCTTTTAATGTTCTGTGGGTTAAGCAGAGTTAACTGCTCTTTTTATTTTCGGGACATTAAACACTCGTACACCATCTAATGTAGCCCCTCTGCTTTCAATACAAAGCTTGTAATGTACAATGGTTGTTGTAATTTTTTTTTTTCTCTTTATTTATTTAGGGGCTTTTACCTATATTCAGGTATGTCAGCCCCATCATAACCTTAGCCTACAATGACTTACACAATAGTTAATAACAGGGAAGGAAAACGTCAATGATGCAAGTACATGGTAATTACTTCTTGAAACACATCAGGGGCCCAATTCTGCTAATGCTTAGTCACAGTCGTATTCCAGTGGTGTTTCAATGGTAGTGCTGTTTTACACAGTTTTTGTTACAACAGTGTAAATAAACACAACTATTGAAACACAACTGAGAGACGATTATGACAAAAATTTAGCAGAATTGGCCCCCTGATCGTGTGTCTGCTAGTATGGTCAAGAATACCCCTACATCCAGCTGATTTATTTTATATTTTTGCATCAATGACTCTCTCGCTCCTCTATATTTTACACACTCCAACAATATGTGTTGAACGTCATCAGTTGTTGTACTTACCAGTGGTGAAGGGTTCATACACACCGATTCCCATAGGCTTCCCTTTTAGAAATCCCACCCCAAGCCACCCCACCGATCCAATATACAATTAAGAGATTTTTTGAGAAATTTTTGGTCTGGCTTAGTTACCTTGTCAATATTTTGACCCTCGCCAATGGTACCAACATACAATTTATTGTTCTTAATATTTATAATTCATAAGGATGAAGTCGGGCACCAGATGCTAGTCTTATTAGGTATATTTACTGACTTAATACGAAAATAATGTGTGTTGAATCAACATAATTTCTATGAATATCAGCACTGCTGATATTGATCTAAAAATGTGATCAATTATGTATTTACATGCCCAATTTAACGCCATTTTTTGTAGTATATATAACGACTGAAATCAATATTTTGTAGGTACACCATTGAAACCATGATTTACTTAGTGTTTTCAGTGCTTTTCTCTATTATAGTTATTGCAGTAAGTCTTTATCTTTCTTTTTATCAAGAATATTTAGTATTGTAGCTTCCTACTAAAACTTTAAACCTTATTGTTTTTAATTCTGCTAAACGTATTATTTTTAAATGTGAATTTGGAATTTTGATGTTTGGATAGTTGGTAGTTTGGATACTCAATCACGCAAAAGCTACTGAACGGATTTGAATTTAATTTGGCATACAGTTATTCAGTACCAGTTTTTATTACGATCAAACGAACCCTAGGAATTTTCTGAATATCTACGCGGACGAAGTGGCGTTGGTGTAATGGTGTAACCATCTTACCTTAATGGGTATAAATAGCTTATTTATAGTTAAGATCAGCACGATTGAACCTCTCACTGTTTTGCCAAAGTTCATCATCATCATTAATTTTAATGTCTCCACTTCTGGGTCCTGGCCTTCCTTGTGGATGAATAAGAAGACTTAAATAATTGGACAGAGATAGATAGTCAATGTTTTTCCTTATAGGAATCACGATCAGTGGCGGAGATCAAACAATGGATGATGACCGAAGCGCTGAGCTGCAGCTCCGAGGTTCCTGTGAGCAGCGAGGAGATGCGAATGATGCTGGCCCACAATATACCTAATAGTAAGAGTGCTAAGTGCTTCACAGCCTGCGTCTTTAAGAAGGTTGGCTGGGTAAGTTGGCTGGGTTGGGTGGATAACTTGAATATTGTAAATTCCTTTTTTTATTAGATTTTTCTGTCAGTCCAAGTAAAGAGACGGTGCGATTTTTTTCTAGTAAAAAGGAGACGGGGTAAATATGGTCTATGAACCAATAGCGATACATACTGTTGTGGTATTTGTGTGGGGATACCTCAAATACACCAAATCAAAAGAGAATCAAATATGACACAGGAGTTTTAAGAAAAACAGTAGTTAAGCAATAATAGGATTTGGTACATAGGTATTTTGTGTTTATGAACCCAAAGTGATACTGTTGTGGTATTTGTGTGGGTACCTACACCTCAACTAGCTACTTTTTAGGGTTCCTTACCTCAAAAGGAAAAAACGGAACCCTTATAGGATCACTTCGTTGTCCGTCCGTCCGTCCGTCCGGCTGTCAAGACCGTTTTGCTCAGGAAGGCGTGGAGGTATCAAACTGAAATTTATATCTAATACTCAGGTCTACTGTCCCTTGGAGCGGTGAAAAAATCAAACTTCTAAGCCAAAGCAATCAAAAGATACAGCCGTTTATGCCGCAAATTTCCGCAAATTTTCGAAACTAGCACGGGTATCAAAATCAACAGGGTACTTCCCGTGCACTTAGAATCTTGAAATTTGGTACGAAGTAACGTCTTATAGTACAGATAAAGGAAAAATTGCGAAAACTTTTAGTATATTTTTAGTTACATCATTATAATAAAAAATATTTAATGGAACCCTCGGTGCGCGAGTCCGACTCGCACGTACTACTTAGGTACTTACTTTCTTTAGAAATACTAGGCATCTAGGATTTTGCTACAAAACTAAACCAATGTAGGTATTTCAGGGTTCTCTAATAAATGTTATTTTCACTGCAACCTCGCAGGCCAGTGGCACACTAGCTAAAATAGGTACTTGATTACAGTTCTTAATCTGAAACATTTCTTTTTTCTATTTAAGATGGACGACAAAGGCATGTATGACGAAGCAAAAGTGCAGCAATTTGCAGCAGAAGAATACCAAAAAGATGCCACCCAACTAGAGGCCGCTAAGAAAGTCTACAGCATTTGCAAGACTGGTAAAATTAGATAAGATTCTTCTCCTTGCATCTTTCCTTACGAATACCTACCTACCTACACTCAGAAAGCTAAAGTAGGCACCTAGGTGTACATCTGGAAAATAAGATCCTTCGTCAATGAGTAGGTAGGTAATCCATAATGGCCTGTTCATTTATTTCAGTGGCAATTCAAGTACAATTTATCTAATGCATACTACAATTATTTTTAATGCACTAAGTATAAGTAGGTATATATTATATATTTTACTAGTAAGAGCCGTATCTATGCAAGCAACTAATACCTACCTATAGTCAAGTAAGTGCTACTGGAATTTGAATACCATTAGGTAGAGCGGAGGTGGTATGGTGGTAGTATGGTGGATGGTGGTTGGTGGTAGGACTTGTTCTAAGTCCGTCTGGCTAGCTACCACCATCTTATCTAAGTCTGACGCCATAACAATAATGTTTTCAGCATTGTTGTGTTCCGGCAGTTAGAGATAGGTAAGATAGCCAGTTTTTCAGTGATTGGGGATTCCGGGAGAGGCTCGCTTCCATCTTCAGCCTTATCAATACTTAACATCGGGTATGATGAAGGCTTAGAGTCTCGTCGGCGTTCATATAAAAAAAACAAAAAAAACCCTAAATAAAAAGTTAACAATTGTTATTCAAGACATGAAACTTACTCCGATGGCTCAGCAACTCGAAGCGTGTCCTGAGCCCGTAGAACCCCTAGAATAGAACGTAACTCAAGCAGTTGAGTACATTTAGGAGGTATTCCTTGAAGCGCACCTATTTTCAAGCGCACCCAACGCAGCGTAGGTACTTAAATCATTCCTCGAAGCGCATCTAAGCCCTTGGAAGAATCAATTAAAAATATTACAATTTTATTCAACGAAGATCACCCATAGGAACGAGCATAAAGGAAACGTGATATATTATGATATCGACAGAAGTTTTAATACTCATTTGTGCTAATTGCTATTTTTGGGGTTAAGGCATGTTTTTATTTAGTTATAGTCAGCAGCTTTTCAAGTATAATAAGTATAATAACTCCTGGTTGGTTAAGTTGCCCTGGAACTTTTTGTTCAATATTTTGATATATAAAAGTCGGAAGGCACTACAGCTTATCTATTATTTGGGCGGGATCAAGTCACCTCTTACGACATCCTAAAGACTGGTTGGGGTAGTGCAAAACCTATGCAAAGTCGACAACAACATGATATTAAACAAAACCCATGCAGAACTTCAATAAATTCTAAGCTCAAAATCTAACAATTGAAGTTTTAAGTCGATTGGAGAATTTATTATTTGTGTAAAGCTTATTAATCAAAAAAATTTTTTTTTCAGTCAACGACTTGACTGACGGCCCTGAAGGCTGCGAAAGGGCTTACAGTTTATCCAAATGTTTTCTAGAAAATGCGCCCAAGGTGAGAAAGAACACAAAAGAAAACATTATCTTAAATTGAAAAAATAATAATTAGACCTGGTTTGTACATGCTACCATTTTTATTCAGAAGCATTTTCAAACGTTAGCGCCTGTTAATTTAGTCTTAGCAAAGAGACAAAATAATGTGATGTGACAGCAGAATTGTTGCACAGTTGGATGTGTCTTATTATTGTGCCTTGTTTGATTATGGATACGAGTATAGTTCCAAAATATGCCGAGCTGTTACTCGAATGAATGTTTATATAAATTCGTGTTCTTTGGGAATCGAACCCATGACGACACGACCGCCAGTTCAGTCATCACTTCACAAAAGTTTGACTTTAAGTAAATACCAACTTAAAAAATGTATAGGATTTAACAGCTTTAACAATCATTAAGAACCCTATCACAAATCTGCACTCTGCGTTCAGACGGCCGGTGCGTCGCATTTTGTAGTAATTTTGCAGTAATATTTATCGTTTTTATTGAAATAGGATAATAAATTCATGCTTAAAAATTATGAAATCTTTATTCCTCATGATGTAACAATTATTCTGGTACAAATTTTACTCAATAATATTATCGTAGACAGGAGAAATTCAAGTAAACTTAAAGCGATTTTAGAAGTTTTTTGGTTTCGAATAAGATTTTTTTCTATTTTAAATCAATGATATTTCAAAACTTCGAGGCCTCTATGAACTATACGACTATATAAGAGATATCATTCAATTCTTTTTATTTTATTTGTTTAGAACAGTAGGTTTAACAAGCCAGGTGCTCAAAAATGCGCTTTCGCGCATTATGAAAATCTTTCCCTGGGTTTAATTAAAAAGTTAACCCAAATTTACAGAATGCGGCTACGAACTATGCCTATAACTATTCTGCACTATTCAATAAGTAAAAATTGTTAATGTCGTTTTGTTTTTGAGATCAAGAACGCCAAAATTGGAAACGCGAAAATCACAGTCGACATGTAATATGGCTCTTAATCTGAACTATAAAACTGCGAACTCCAGGATCTAATGATAATATTAGCGACTCCCTAGATAAGAATGCATTTCCCTATTAGAGTCGTAAATGTAGAAAAAAATATCGACCCTAGTTTGTTGATACAAGTACAAAGACGTTTCTTTTTTAGCAGATAATTGAGTACCTATACATTATTATGTAAAGTATACTTTTTTACATTTTTCAGGTTGGCTTCCAAATGGATTTCTAATGAAGACATCAATAAAACATTATTTTGAGCAATTTTTGTTTATTTACCTCATACAAAACAAACAATATTATTTCAAAACAACATACAAAATCTCTAGTATTTATTAATTTAAATAATGGAGAGCTAATAAAAGTTACCCAAACAATTAAGATCTATTCAATAAATATACCAGTGCAACATATTTTATAGTTAATTTTCATGTTTTCACGAAAATATACAGGATGTTTTTTTAAGGCCCAAAATTAAGGGAGAGGTTGTGTTATATGTTTAAAACCAAACGAGAAAAATATTTTTTATTTTATTTATCGTAGCACCGCGATCAGCTGATGTCGCCGAGCCGAGCTTGGTGCACGCTCAATAGTTATTGTTACTATTATTATTATTAATACTATTTCATGTTTGTTTTCTTTGATTTTCATTGCTTACGTAGGATTAATATCTAATTAAATGACGCTAACACTTGATACAATTTAAATAATAAAAAAAACATTTTTTCGTAATAATATTCTAAACATTAACACAACCTGCCCCTTAACTTAGGGCACAAAGCAAAAAAGGAACTATGCGATCGTTCAACTCTTTAAATATATTTTTGTAAAAGATACAGCATACTGCATATAGTAAGATATTAGATTTAAAATAAAATACATTGCCAGCTAAACTTTTAAGTTAAAAAAATACATTGGTCAAAACGTTATCTTAATGATAAGTAGGTATATTTCCCATTATAAATTAAATATTCGAATATTATATAGAAAAATACATCAATATAGATACACAGACACAAACTATGCCTTTACAATGATCACATAAAATGTTCATATTCACATAACATATAGTCATATAGCTCAATTTTACACTTTTAAATATAGACACTTTATTTTTTAAGAGTTTTCGTACACATTGCAATAACATAAAAAATTATTAACAAAGGAAAGTGTCGAAGAATTTTTGAAAATTGCACTTTAAGCCTATGCCATAACGTTCATAATCCAATACGTTACTTAAGAATGAAAGAATCGGTAATCTATCTCGTTGCATTTTTGCCCTAATTATAAGAAACACAAGGTTCAATGTCCTTCACCAATTACAAGATGAACTCAAAAGTATTTGGTAATAATTAACTCACTTGAACAAATACTTATATTTCGACGACTCCTACAAACGTAATGTTTGGACAGATGGAAATCAATTACTTTAGTTTGAAAGGAAATTTACGACCAGCGGGCCTACCATCATCTATTAGAAACCATCATGTCTTAAGAACGTTTTGTTTTTATTGAAGTTGTCACATTTTGATAACCTTCACTCTTTGAAGGCGATTATTAAGTGATGACGTCAAAAACTTACGACAAAAAACAAGCTTACTTTAAGAGATTCATAATATTCGTAGATTAGTCGTACAAAATAGCATGGTAAGATTGAAACAATACTGCTCTAAGAGATGGCGGTAGGCCCCCTGTACCACAATTAGTGTCAAAAGATTGATATTATTATATTGCTAAAATATACTTAAATATCATAGCTGTAAGGTAGCTTTCAGCGGAATAACATAAATCTGCCCCATGATCATGTAACTTGTTTCTATCAACGTTTGATTGAAAGTGCTGTCACATTGCTGCTTTACTAAAAAGCAATGTGACAAATATCTTACTAAAGCAGCAATGTAACTGCACTTCAATCAATTTATATCAAAATCTGTTAGCAACAGAGTTAGATAATCAACTAGCTGATATAATTTTTTAGGATAACTGTTACAATATTTCAATAATTAATTTAGTAAGGAATACTGCTACTAATTTGTAGCATAAAGCAACTTTCCCAGGTCTTTTATGACTTCTTCTCCAAGTTAGTTTCCTAAATTGCTATAATGCAATCCCTTTCACTATGTATAATGAGTAAAAGAGATGCAAGATAGCAATTAAAAAACTGCCTGATCACGAATGGCGTCCACACCGTAATATGGACAAGTACAACAACCTATAAAAATCGTATCTTTTCAAGAAAATAATCAAAGGAAAGAAGTGGGACAGACCTATTGAACACTTAGAATAAAGTATAGGGTATAATATATATATAAGTTCTCTCCTTCTTTATTGCTCGGATTATTTTGGGACCGTTCGGAGTACTTTCGGATTACTTTATAAAATTTTAATTTAGTAATATGTAATTCTTGTACATCAGGTGTGTGGCGCATTGCTTCAGATACAAAATTTAAAGCTTATTTATAATAACAGAGTTAAAGAACGATCCGAAAATTGTCCGAAGCATCCAAACGCAATCGGACAACAGGAGTAGTCAGGGCAACCACTTTTAATGCAATAAACTGGCCATGATACCAACTGCCAAAACAGAAACAACCACATTACAAATAATACTAAAATCCAAATTACAGTTCTTGAAATAATTTCAACTACAAGATTACAATAATGAACTCTTACAAAAACATTCAAAGGTGAAAATAACAAAAACGCCTGAAGTGACTAGTGCTAAAAACCTACCAGGACTCCAGCATCAGCTGTTAGAAAAAGAAACACTGATAAAAACAATAAAGAAATCAGGGTGCTAAGTGTCTAATTTTAAAGTCTATCGCAATCCCTTTCAATTCGTCACCTGAAAGACATTTACATACTTCAAACCGTCACTATTTGACATTTGATAGTGATTGTGATCGGGACGCGTATTGAATGAAAGAAATTGAACTGTATAAGCAATGTAACACTCGAAAATATCTTTCAAATGCATGGAGAAGTGTCAAATGAAGTGACATTTAAAACATTAGTTCCGAAACGGATTGCGACTATAAGTTACACAATTCCATTAAATCACTATCACAATCACAATACATTTGAAAGGAATTGTAATAGATTTTAAAATTAGACAACCAGGGGGGAGATTGAGAGAATTATCAGTCTAAACAGTCTCAGCAGAAAAGACGCACTCACACAGATACGCGCCGCTGCACGCGCGCTCGCTACTGTTTACCAGTGAAAACCAATGAGATCGAGGGGCCGGCCATGTAGCGATAGCGAGCGGCGCGTGTGTGATATCGGCCTAGTGCAACGACTGTTGTTAGACTGTGGAATTATACTAACTGGTTTTATAAAGAGCTGATGCTAGAACCATAATATCGAGTTTCACACAAAAAAAAACTAAGTACTAATAATTGTGCTGGCAAGACAATTGGTGCATTCACTTCGAATATCATACTTGAGTTGTGCCTAAAATAATTTATTATAATAAAAATCGTATTCAAATCTAGTATTTAAGATCTGATCGTATATATGATCTAAAATACTCTATTTTAAGCTGTTACCCCCTCTTTCCACTGGCGAAACTTTACAAGAAAACATGTTGTATACGTATAATGCGGCCACTGAGAGAATGAATTATTTGACAGCTCCTATCGGGAGCCATTAGTCATCCTCTCAGCGGCCGCATTATAATTTCAACATGTTTCCTTGTAAATGTTTTGCCAGTAAAAACGGGGGGTAAGGTGAAGATCATTGAATAACAAAATTCCAATTCTTAGTATTAAAATTTCAAAAATACTATTGTTGGTCCAAAATCTTGACGATTAACTTGTATGCCAGATATGTTTTCATAAATGTTTATAAAAAAAACTTGAATAAGATAGTGCAATAGATTGTAATAAGTAATGGAAAATAGACCACGATATACTTAAAAGACTACAGTAAATATTAAAAAATATTTTTTTCAGTACCATAAATAGTGTTTGATAACAATGTTAACAAACAGAAAATTAAAGTTTTACTGGATATATTCATATAAAGTCTTAGTCTTTTGAGTTTTATAATGTCTTTTCTATATTTATTATTTATCACCAAGTACCTATTTTTACATTATACTTGTTGATTACCAAATTTTTACACAAAAAAAACTCAATAAAACAATACAAAAAGACCATAATTTGAAAGATAGACTTTTATCTTTTTTTTATTTCTACTTAGCACTGTTCATGCAATATGTAGAACCATAACTAATTATTTTAATAAAGAAGTTTTTAGGAAATAATAAATGTCTGTATTGCTATTTTAAATATAATATTATAATACTTAAAGATGAATATATAAAAGTTGAAAACCTAAATGAAATAAGTAGTATCAGAAGTAAACGATATAATAAACTGTAAAACATTTTGTTCTTGTAATTATTGTAGCTACATATTATTATATATATTTTTAATTGAAGTTAGGCTATAAAGACAAAAACTTTTTTGCAAATATAGTCCCTATTACAACGTAACTAAAGATTCATACATAACATTTGGTATATTGCGTACAAGTACTTGTACTATTTAGTATTCAGTGGTACACGTAACATTATTGGGCTAACTTGAAAGTGACTGAAAAGTACTTTATAACATAATACTAAAAATTTTTACTATTATGTTATGTTTCGATATATACAGTTTACAGTACGTCAAGTTTTACACTTGCACTTCGCAAACCGCCGCTATTACGAGCGACATACATATAGGCGGTTTCCCAAGGCGTCTCAGAATGGTTTGTCGAAACACCATTCGCCGATAGAACGTTTCGCCGAAATTACTCCATAGTCGGATTTTTAATTCAGTAGAGTAAATTAGAGTGCCAATGTCAGTTTGTTAAAATGATCCGCCTATAAACTTTTTTCGTAATGGTTTACTCAGATCCAGTTCCAGTTTAGTAAGTATTGATACCAATCATGTACACAAATTCAATATTATCATTATAGCTACATATTAAGGTGGAACGATTATGTTACAAAAAGCTGAACGGTCGTTAGATGGCGCTACTTTCGCTATTTAGTAGTTTTTATTTATTTGTTAATTTTTCTTTGTATCTTTTTAACTCAAAATACTATTAGCGCATTCTATAAATAAATATTGAATTTTCGAAACCAACATTTATCTTTTTGTAGTACATAAATCATCCAAATATCTCGAGAGAGTGTTTCTGTCTCCCAATTTTACTAATCACTCACACATGCATACCTTATTTCTGAGTTTCTTGTAGTAGAATATTTCGACAAAGCTGAAAATGATAAAGTAGCCCAGCGGTCTACGTACTCGGCTTAGATATCAAAGAGTTAGGGTTCGAGACTTCTCTTGATAGATTTTTTTTTATTATTTTTTTATTATTTATTTTATATTATTGTTTATTTAAATAACATCACAATATTAATTTTGATGTATAAATTGCAACAAATGCAATTGCAACTTTTTTAAATTGCACAAGTGACAAGAATGTAATTTGATACTCTAAATTTTAAGATTTCTTAGTGTGTTTGCCCATTATAATATCTTTTTTTTAAACCACTGCTGAACAGATTTTGATTAAAATTGCAGTGTTTCCTCAATCAAAAAAAAAGTGGTGGTGGTTGTTGGATCATCATGTTACTGTTTTCTATACTTCTATACTATATAATATTACTAGCTTCCCGCCCGCGGCTTCGCCCGCGTGGACTACACGACTTATGCTATTGTGGGTTATCCATAAGAGATAAACATAAACCACCGCGGAGTTTTCTGTAGACATTTTCAAGGTGTACAAATACTTATTGATAAATCTCGTAGGGTTCAGCCTGCGTTTGCAATGTAAGCGGAAAAAATGTAATCATTTACGACATCACATTAGAAACCTTAAAAATTACAGTATTTCTCTACTATATATTGAAGGTTATTTTACCTTCCTCTTGAATCACTCTATCTATTTAAAAAAACCGCATCAAAATCCGTTGCGTAGTTTTAAAGATCTAAGCATACATTGGGACAGACAGCGGGAAGCGACTTTGCTTTATACTATGTAGTGATAAAGAGGAAAGATGTGTATGTATGTATGTAATGAATAAACTCAAAAACTACTGGACTGATTTCAAAAATTCTTTTAGGATGCTACACTATCCCTGATTAACATAGGCTATATTTTATCCCGATATTCCCACGGGAACAGGTACCACGCGTGTAAAACCGCGAGGATCCGCTAGTACAATACTACAATACTATTATATTAGTTTTATTTAAAATCAATACATTTAGCTCCTTTCGGTATATTGGCGCGTATATAAATTTGCGCAAATGATCATATTTTGTCTACTTGTTTGTTAGTTACAATCTCCATTTTATATTATAATAGTTTTGGAATCAAGCTCGAGACGCCATTTTTATACTTACTCTTTTTGTTTACTTATGTGGTGAAATTTTACATCTTGTAAATCTTGTTAAATTCTACCTTTAAAGCTTTAATTTACTGCGATAATTTATTATGGTGATGTAAAAACTTAGAAGCTTGATTTTTACAGTTCGGGGGAACCATAGACTTTAATCTTTATTAATATCAATTTGATACTTCACGTGTTTCTGAGGATTGAGTCTTTAAAGGCACTTATGTGCATATAACTAATTTCGTGTTTTAATTTATAAAGATACTGATATAATAAAATATTAATACATAAAACATGTAAGTAAGCATAAATGCCCCAAAAAAAATTACTATTAAGTACTTACCTCAAAATGAAATTGTATTATTCAACAAATACTTAATTCGTAAGCAGCGCAGCGAACACCGGGGTTGGAAACAATTAAATATCTATTGTGTTTCGTTTTCCGATGCCTGAGAGGTTATAAAATAAAAAGTGCTAACCTCTTGTGTATCTTAAATATGTATTATGTAATGTTAAGTACAATCTAGAAAAAAAAGTGCTGAGATAGCGCTAACATTCATTCATGCGCTGTACGGTGAAAATGTTTTTGAAGGCTAACTGACCAATAATTGAGGCAAATTTAATTACATTTGTGCACTATTCGCGCAAATGTTTATTCGAGCAAACGGCTTTTCGTGTAAGAGTCTTTCGCGTTATTAGCTTTTCGCGCAAATGTCCTGATTCATAGTCGAAACAACAATAGTCAAGTGATATGTGACGTCAAATTGACGACCTGTTTGGCGCAGGGGTACGAACCCCACCTTCTGCGCCAGAGGTCCCGGGTTCGATTCCCGGACAAGACAAATATTTGTGTGCATGAACATGTCTATTTGTCTTGGTCTGGGTGTTTAATATGTATATTATGTATGTATTTACAAAAAAAAGTATATAAGTATGTTTATCCGTTATCTAGTATCCATAACACAAGTTCTTCATGATACTTAACGTGGGCTAGATAATTGGTGTGATTGTATGGAAATATTTATTTATTTATTTAAATTCATGTTTTGTATTTGGCTTAGTCTATGTTTATCTCTATGCTATCATCATTCTTATGATGTTTTGAATAGCTAAGTGAACATTTAATACGTTAAAATTGTAAAATTAAAAATAAAATAAATCATTAAGATCGTTAAATCATTAAGATTTACGTAAAATAAATCATTTCTAGTCAGAAAATAAATTTCACTCAAAACTGAAATATTTCCACCCGTTTTGAAAGATTTCATAAATTTCGTTTATATTTAATTTTCATTTCAGTGAAATTTTGACTGGACCCATTCCCTAGTCACAATGAAAAAACACTACAAACAAATGACAAATACGGAACGGTGTTGTCAGTACGTAGATGTGATTGCGGACAATTTAATATTTGAAAAGGGACCACATGACATTTGTCTAATTAAAAAAAATAATTAAATATTAAATAAACAAGTACGTTACATAATACAAGTAAATTTTATTTGCACGAAGCAGATACAATTTTCGTTTCTTGTTTTTCCTTTATAAAATCTTATTTTCTATTTTTTTACAGTGATGGGAGAAAAAAAATTTACGCATAAAAACAAAATGTAAAATCGTGTTTAGCATTTTTAAAAATCGGGGTCAAGATATATCCTACAAATCACAACTTTATATCATGATCCCAAAGTAAATTATTACTGACGAAACTCATCTCTTTTGGGACACAACGGCAACACAGCTGAAAAATCTAGTAAAAGAAATTTAAACAATTATTAAATCGAGACAAACGTAAGAGCGGCAACTTCGCGCGTTGCGCGTCTTAGCCGCATGGAATGGCAACGTCGCGATTTTTGTATACGTACACGACATTTGTCACATACACAGTCGTAATATTTGCAAAAATTTAGTGTTCATTTATAGGTGATTTCTGAATGAAACAATGTTTGTTTATTAATTAAGCGCAAATGAATACCCGAGAATAAATAGTTGCACATATATTTAAGTATTAATTCTGTTAATCTACCAAGATTATCTCGACTGTTTTTTGTATGAAAATCGTTCCACCTTAAGTCAGCAATATTTTTGCATAATGACATTGGCACCTGCGAAATTACTGTACTGAATTAAAAATGGAATATTATAAACCGATCGACTAAAATTACTAAATAGAGCGACTAAAAATATAGGTTAAGTTGAGGAAAAAAATTGTTTTTTTTAACCAATTATCTAGCCCACGTTAAGTTTCTTGAAGAACTTGTATTATGGATACTAGATAACGGATAAACATACTTATATACTTTTTTTTGTAAATACATACATAATATACATATTAAACACCCAGACCAAGACAAATAAACATGTTCATGTACACAAATATTTGTCTTGTCCGGGGATTGAACCCGGGACCTCTGGCGCAGAAGGCGGGCTAAGTACCCCTGCGCCAAACAGGTCGTCAAGGTTTAGGTAAGGTTAGATTAGCAAAGAAGTCGCTCACCAAGTATTTTGCCGCTCAAATTTTTTTTTGTCGATGGGTTGATTACTACTACTCATTAAAATTCCGACTGTAGTCTTAGGGCCTGTTTCACAATGTGTAAGTAAGTTCTGATTAGCTGTTACTTGACACATTGTCCATACAAAACTGTCCATTAAACTGGAAAGTATCTCCTAATCGGACATTGTGAAACAGGCACTTACGGTTAACTTAGGTTAGAACTGCGACTACGTTATGTTAAAACTGTACCCAAAACAAAACCAACAACAATATCCCACAACTTCGGCGAAACGTTCTATCGGCGAAGGGTCTTTCTAACTAGGGATTTCGGCCAAAAGTTCTATCAGTAAACGGTGGTTACATATATTAAGCTTATTTACTTACAGATATGTGCCATTTAGCTCTTTTTTTTACAGCTTTTAGGTATTGCGTTAGAAGCACTTTCGTCTCTTTTCTATTACACATTACTATCACATATTATATGTACGTGAATAAAGTATTAGTATTATTATGATATACATCAAACATCACACATGATAAAGCTTTCGTTTATAACAGTGAAAGCTGATATATTTCTTATTTATGTAAGAATCGTTTCAATCATATAAATATGGCTATGCATATGTATATGCATAATAAGCATAAAAAAAACAAAGTGATTCTGATCAAAAGTGCTCAGAATCACTTTGTTTTTTTTTATCCCGATATTTTTATGGTCGACCGATTGAAATAATGAGTTATTTCTTTAAGAGACTCAATTATACAGATAGTTTAATCGCTTTTTTTATACATCACTATTGAAATTCAAACTTTTTCGATACACCGATAAATAGAAGCAGGCGTACGTACAATATCTAGTCTTTGTCGTTTACATTAAATATACAGCCTTCACAAGACACTAAAAAATTGTTTAATTATTAAAATTCTGAGTTGTCGACCTTTTACATAATAACATCCCTTTGTTTGATATGTAGACAGATGTATTAAAACATACTTCCGTTACATTTATTTTCAAGATAAGTATCTGTAAGACCCAATTTAGTAAATATAATTATGACTGGCGACTTTTTGGCGGCGCTATGCGCTTAATGAATGCAGGGTTACGAAGTAACTATTTAGTCATCTGTGGCAGGACTTTAGGGTCAGTTCAAAAACAGAAAACAAAAACCAGGACATTGTCTGAATATCGAAGCGCCGCCGCCGCCGTGCGACAGTGTCGCGCGCGGTCTCGAGGCCACGCGAGCTGAACCGAACAATACCTTTAAGCCAATGTTAGTAAAGTATAGAAATCGAAATCTTTATTGCAAGACTACTTACAAGTATATTTTCGAGTGTCATATAAAAATTGTTCGAGCCTTTTGCCTCTTGGTTAGAACTGACCCTTATGGTGAAGGCTGTTTATTAGATAATACGACCAAATTGAGGAGTAGGCATAGTCTAACAGCAGCAAGTGACCCGGCGTTTCCGGCGGGTGTTGGTGTTATATGCTGTCGTTGCTGTTACTATGTGTTCGCGCAGCAAAACCTTTACAAGACAATATGTTGTAAACGTATAATGCGACCGCTGAGAGAATGCATTATTTGACAGGTCCTATCGAGGTTGTAGTGAAGACTGTTTATTGAGAACACGACCAAATTGAGGAGTACGCCTAGTCTAACAGCAGCAACTGACCTGACGTGTCCGGCGGGTGTTGGTGTTATATGCTGTCGTAGCTGTTGGGGTCGGGCGCGCCGTCTGGGTTTAGACCGCGGGACGGCAGTTTGAACCCGTTCATTGCGAACGCCCACCCATCCTGACGATACACATTTATAAAACGTTAGGTAATAACTACGAGGATTGAATACCTAAATAAATATCAGATAACAACACAAACATTAATTTGATTTCGAAATAAGTAGCTTAACCTCTTGACTATTCAATATATTTTATTCTGAATTTCAACAACTTGATGTGATGTTAATGAAAAACCTGGTATATGATAAATAAAACACTAGGCAAGGCAGTTTTAATTTGTTCAATTAAAAAACGATATTTTTAAATAGATGGGCCAATCCGCGGTAATCGATACCAGAAGGTTCAAAACTTTGAAATAAATATAGTTAATGATATGAAGAAGTATCTAAAAAGTATGAAAATCCGAATTTTTTTGGGAAAATTTCGACATATTTTGTCATAAACCTGTGAATACGATAATCCAATATAGAGGCAAAATAATACACAAAAATGGCAATGTATTTTTTTTAATGTTCATCTGTAGAAAAGCACGCCGTTTTTTTAATGTTTATATGTCATCAGATGCAACAGTTATTGTTAATTTCCTGTACGAAAAGTGAATTTCATCAGTTAAGTAGGGATAATTTATATTCAGAGATATGTAAGCATAGGTATCGTTGTCACGCTCGTCACGTTTTTCATAGAAAAGTTAATATTTCACGAGATTTACCGCGTTTTTGGATATACATACTTCCTTTTCAAAAGTAATGCCATGATTTGAAACTATCCATGGGAAACATTTTTGCGCTAAAATTAAATTTCTTTGCGTACGCGTTGATTTACGTTGGTCACACCCGTCACATGGCATACCCGAGACCAAATTACATGTATATTTTATATAAAAAATCTCTACAAATACAGCGTTTTAGCATGTTTTATTATGCAAATGGTAATAGGAGCTTGCTAGGCTACAATATCCGGTTTTTCTTGCCAGTATGGATGCAACTGCATGAATGAGGAAGGGTCAGAAAAAAATAACAGTTGGTTACAATATTTACTACAAATTTGATGAAAAAGTAGATGTTTTTTAGAAAATAAGTTGATAGATACTTGAATATTTGTTATTATAATAATAAACATCAATATAAGTTGATTACACACACTATTCTGTATCTTATGCATCCTCTAAGTCAACTCGTCACATCCGTCACAATTTCCGGTCACACCTGTCACAGTTATTATGGCTGATAAAAGATTAAATAAACTTAAGTATTTAAACTTACCTTGACTAGATTAGGTAGATCAGTCCAGAAAGCCAAGTTGGGTATGACCTCTATACCCGTGGCTCCCATGAGGAACTTCTTCGTGCAAACTCCCAATACGAGGTAGAATACGACAAAGGAGAAAAATATAATGAGTAGCGTAGACCCGAACGATCGTCCAGAGTATGGTGGTTCTATTTGCTTCAAACAAGCATGGCTCGAGTAGAATGTGAGTAACTGAAATATGCAAAGAAAGAAGTGGTTTAGATATGTTGTTCAAAGGGCATCGAACCTCGTTGGCAAACCCGGCTACCCGCCATTTTGAAAGAAAACGTGTGTTGTCGGCCAGTGATGAAAAGCATGTCAATTGACAGAGTAAGAAATTACAAACAAAAAGTCTTCAGTGATCAAATCTCTAACTGTTAAGGTTTTTGAGATTTTTAAGTTTAAAAACAAAAAAATATGTAAAAAACATGTTCCTGAATTATGTGTGCTGCATGTTTACTTGATTCACTATTTTTTTTGTGCTTAAAAATCAGAAACTGTATCATTTAGAGATTTGATCACTGAATTTTTTTGTTTGTAATCACTTACTCTGTCGATTGACATGCATTTCATCGCTGGCCGCCGAAACACGTATGTGCCAGGTTACATACAAAAATGTTCGAACCCTTTCTACAGATCTGTCTAATGCGACCCTTTGAACCCTAGTCCACAGTTTCTCGCGCAGTTGCAAAAGCCATTTCTTCAGCATTTTTGGCGTCAAGGACTTACGAACTACGCGCGCATATATTGAAGTACGCAAGTGTTCCTAATTCTTACATATATACTTGTATATTTTTCCTTTTCACATCCATAGTATTATACTTTCATTCTCTTATTTATATTATGTACATATTATGAATTATCCTTCCCATAATTGCACTCACTCTATCCTCTTTTTTTTTATTTCTCTTAAGGCTAAGGCCGCATTTTTGTATGCTTTCTGTCAATTCTTTTGTTATTTTCTTTATTTGTTTGTCTTTGTGTGTAATAAAGTGTTTTATTTTTATTATTGTTCCATAACTGTGCGTAAGCGGCACTTTCGATAGATATGTATGCGCGCATTCTTAGAAACGAATTACCACATAAGTCATTTTAATGTCCTTACTGCTGGGGCATAGACCTTCGTTAAGGATGGACAAGAATGATATGACCTAAAATCGGAGCCTAGTAAAGCATTTCTCCTTGTATAAAAAAAAAGGTATGATAGAGGCTTGTAGATAAAACAAAAAAAAAAGCCAGTACTTGTAATATATAAATTAACTTACAATAACTTGAGGATCTGCCAATGATGTCACCGACAGTTGATTGTCTCCTGTGATATCACCATTAACACAGCTCAAAAGCACTTTAGATTTTCTGAAAATAAATGGGAAACGTTAAAACCTAGGTATGTCGGACAGTACTGTTTTTTATTCAAAATTACTTGAACTTAATGTACGAGATGGATAAGTATCCAAAACGACGAACTTAAAAAAAATATACACATGCCATGTTTCGTATAGAACGCCAAATTTGGATCTGATCGAACTTATGGAATTTCTAAGTCAGGACCTAGAACTTTATGTGTCGTAAATTTTCTTAACAATGGAAAGAATGCGCCTGTACACTGTCAATGATTGCAGTCACCAAACTCTTGAATGATTTGCAGTTCGAATTGCTACCGCATCCACCCCAGATCTAGTCCCATGATGCGACTTCCAGTTCCCAAACCTGAAGAACGGGTTAGGTGGTCACAAATTTTCAACAATTAATGATGATGTCATTGTTGTCGTAGATGAGTATGTTTAGGGGTTGGAGAAAACATTTTATCAAACTGGTGTAACGGCATTCAGGTAGAAAGAAACTAATAAAGGAAATAAATTTATTTTAAATGGATTATTAAAGATTTTCTTTGTTGTTTCGAAACTTATCATTCAGCCCTTTGTATGTATGAATCAATGTTTAAGAAAACAATTGCAATAACTGCTAGATTTATTATTCCTAATAAAATAAAATAAAATAATGAAATATTTTTCCTTACCTTGTGTAACTTACTTTACATTTCGTTTTAATTAGTTTGTTAGTAGATTTGTATTTACCTTATGCTAGTGTTAGTATTTGTTAGTTTGTAGACATGGATCCCATTTGGGTAAAAGCTTCCTCCGTGGGCTTCCACGTTTTTCGATCTTTCCCCACTTCCAAACAGTTTCTGCCTGCTATGGATAAAATATAGTCAGACCAACGCTTTTTTTGTCTCCCGACTTTCCTCTTATTTATATTATTCCCAATACCTAGCTCCGATATCAATAATCAATGTTATATGTAAAACTGGTGACCTAACAAAGACCTAATCATTCTGTACACTCGTCAAGAAGAGCAGTGTTAGTTACCAAATTCCATTCTATTTGAAAACATAAAGTTGTGTATGGGGACTGGCCCTACCTATATAAATGAACAGGGGACACAAAGAGGAACAAAAAATGTTATAATATGTAATGCCCTAAATTGCTACGTTGTCGCCTTTGTATTTTTATCTCACTAAACTATCACTTTAGGGCAGTTTAGGGCATTATATTTTTAACAAACAATTTCTTTGTTCTTTTTTTTTTTATTTATTAACCAAAAGTATTAAAAAATACATTATATTTCATTTACTCACCGCTAGAAAAGTCGTTTCGGTTCTGTTCATCTTTTCCCTATTCATTTATATAGGTATTATTGCGCAAGGTCATTTTGAAAAAAAAAAGAAAATGGAGGAAAGGGGTCAAGGCCAAAAGGTTCAACCCCCTTTAGGATTAAATACAATAACTTGCTGCTTTCTATGAATATGAAAACTGAATCAGTGTCTCCAAAAGTAATTAAAAACACTCCAACCTTATAAAAATAAAGGGTGATGCTACTGGAGTTTCACCGGAGTTCTTTTCGCAACAACACATGTGGTGAGACTCCATTTTAACTCAATCTACTATACAATTTCTATAATTTTAATTTATAAAATCTGGATACCGGCGAAATCCAAAAGGGCACCACCATTAAATAAAAAGAAGAAGAAGACGGTGCTACTCTTAAAACATGAATATTATCACTTCAGACCTTACATATAAACATACTTACGATGGGCCATTTTTGTAGGTAATACTTCTACTATCATTAGCAAAAATTATGTCTTCAGATTTGCCCAAGTAATTACATATTGTTCCATTATTTATGAAATTTTTATTTGTATCCTCTTGCATTGTTGTAACTACTCGATACAACTGGAAAAGAAAGCATAGTCTTTTACCCTTGAAAAAAAGAATTTGGGCTCATATTTACTTTAGTTCATTCTGAATTTAGGGGAATATGTGTGAGGGGATGTGGGGGGGATGGAGGGGGTGTCCCTCCATCCCCCCAAAAAAGTATTTAATGCGAAGACACATTTTTTTTATACATTTTTAGTTAGGCCAAAACGCGCGCGAGCAGAGCGAATGTTGCGAGCGTGCCGTGACAGCGGCCGGCGAAGCACAAGAAAAATTTTTTTTTGTAAATATTAAAATTTACATGTAAAATTTACTTAAATACCATACTTTTTCCCATACAATTTTAGAAACCTTAAATTTTATTTTTTTTATCTATGCGTTATCGTGTTAAATGCTTTGGTGGGGCGGATGGGGGGGCGAATGCTCCTACCCCTCGCCCCCAGTTCCTTAAATTCAGACTTAACTTAAGTAAATTAGAACCAGAATTTATTTAAGTAAACAACCAAGAAAAACATGATACTCAGTTTAGTTATTAGAAATCACAATCCCAAGGCTATTAAGGTTTCACGAAGCATAATTAATAAGTCGATTAGCTTCCCACTTTGCATCAATTTAGCTTATCTTTTTTTAAATAAGGTACTGATACTGATACATTCTTAATACATTTAGCTCATTAAGGCTATTGATATACATATTTCGTGTGCTCCACCAACCGGAACATGTGCTACGAACAACCTGTTCTGGAAGATTTGGTTTTAATCGATCTCATGAATGAATAGAGCATTTTACTTACGGACAATGGTACATTACAAGTGTCACCAGCTGTTGTAGTCTGGTTCATGGACAGCAAATCCGAACAAGGATGATAGTAATACGTCATTAATTGCAGCACTTTACTACTCTCGTGTACGTTAACTGGCGCTGAATAAAAAGTCACACCAGCGGATGGTGTAAGATCTATACCGGTACCATTTGGAAAAACGCACATACAGGGAGTTCTTTGAACGCACTGGTCCTCCGAACACACAGAAGATAAAACAAACAATAAATACACAATCTTAAGAGCACTAAGATTACTTATAAGGGCCATGGTTTATAATGGTAATTTTGGAAACGTGAATCGTCTCTTTTGCGTTTCGCAGTCGAAGTCGTCGATTATTTCGCTTTCTTTTCTTTGTTGCCTGTGCTGTGCCTGTTTGTCAACGTCATTGTCATTCTCAATGTTTTAATTATTGAAATACCAGCCCTAGCTTCATGAGCTTTCAGCCGGAAATGGTTAATTAAAACAGTCACATTTATTTAATTCGTATATTTACTCACTCAATCACTAATTACAAAATAGGTAACGAAAATTCACAATAAATGAAAATCACACCTTTTTTTAACGTGTGAAGAAGGTCGGTATACTCTCTTTTTTTATTTTTTATTGTAGCCCCCTTCATGATGATAATATAATGCCTGTTATATTACATTGTACCTACTACGGACGGCTGCCGCGACCGCGAGGTGTTCCTTTTCGTCGTTTTCACTCCTCCGCCCGCCGCGGAACGCGGAAGCGGAGCGGTAAAAGAACTGCTCTCGCTCTAACTTTAGCTGCTTGAATAAGGTTATCCTATCGTTTCGCAGTTCCGCTCCTGGTCTCGCGTTCCACAGCAGTGGAGGTGTGAGTGAAAACAGCGTAAAATATTAGAGAAAGATAGCAATTGAACTAAAGACTAAGCAGTATGGTTTATGAGTCTTTTCCGGAGCGAAAAAAAGAAGTCAGTGTGACAGTGACACTCTCAAGGTGAAGGTGACAGACGTGACACGACACGTGACAGACATTCGACATTGACATAATGAAACATGACATTGAGCTAATGAAAAAAAATGTGTTCGTTCAGTTTCAGTTGATTGAATTCAATTCGCATATTCACTCTAAAATCCAATAATTATCCTTCCTCTATCATAATATATAAAAATACAAGTAAAATAATATAAATTCCAAAACGGTACTAAAAATTATACCTAGGTATGTACAATGGCAGATAAAAAGAAGAAAGTATTCACACCAAAGGTAAACACTAGGTACTACTTTAGGTAGTAGTTTAGCTGATAATATTTATTAGTTTTTAGTAAAAATTAGGAAGTTATTATATATTTTTGAGAACAGCAATGGATGTTCTTTCATAAATTGTCTGTTTCTTACAATTACTTTTTGGGAAAAAAAATGTGATTGTCAAAAAACATTTTCACTTTGTTTTTATTTGCAAATATTTTATACTTAAAAACTGTTGTAAGATTATTAAAAACGGTTGAACTTGAAATAAGTATAATCTGAGAAAAACAAGACATGTTAACAATTCTTCAGTTTCTATTACTTTGATAATTCCAAATTTATAATTTTTCCTACCAACTTCTAGGAAACAATAGCACCTAGAAGACCTACTATCCTGAAATCTGAACGTGATGTTTCTAAAGACCAAACAAAAGAGAAACAAGATAAGGAAAAGCCTCCAACTATAATACTGAAGACTCGGGAACAGAGTGCACCTAAAGAAGACAGGCCTACTAGTCCGAAGACACTGAAAACAACACCATTAGACAGTGACGGAACACACCATCCGTCTAGAATTGCTCAGAATGAAAGCAAAGAAAAGAAAGGTACTTAAAAATCTTAAATTCATTTAATTCATCAAACCCGAACCAGACACCAGTGTCAGAAAACAATATAATATCCTATTGTGTCCTGAAAAGTTAAGAATATGTTGTTTTTATTTATAACTTATTAATTTTGCATTTTACAATGCTATTTTTATGTGATAAATATTTAAAGTTTAATATTTATCATATGATGTTTTCTATGAATTTTTATTTTTATGATATCAATTTAACTTTTGCAGTTAATTACTGCTAAGATGGTTCTCAATAAACTTAATCATCCTCTTATATTGATCTAAGGTTGGTATTCCACATAACCAATGTCTTGGAAGAAAAATTGGATGAATTCATCAAATGTATTGAATGGAGTTCTATTGTGTATTTGCCATTTATTAAATTGGACCAAGATATTGGATAAGTGGAATAGCACTTAATACTTTTACTGTGAAGTTGTGATCAATGTTTTATTTAAGATTGTGTTAACTCAAAGTTCTATTTCTCAATGTGCAGAAAACAAACAAAGTCCCCCATTGAAGCTGATGGTGGAGCCCGTCAAGTTGTTGGATGAGAATTTGGAGTTCAATAATGCTGCTCTGGAATTCCTGGATGACTCCAGCACTAATTATCTTGTTGTTGGTGTGATAGGTATGTTAACTACACTTGCGGACAAATAAAGTGAGCCACTGCATAATTTACATAAACATGCTTACTTCACAGTGTAATAACTTGCCTACTGAATTTCCGGTGCCTTTTATCTGTCAACGGGAATGTGTGAAAAGTTACTAATTGCCACTAAAATCAATGTAAATAAAATAATGTTTCAGGAACACAAGGTGTTGGAAAATCAATGATCATGAATCTGATAGCACAAAATCAACACAAACAAAACCTTTGCAGCCATATTTTACATTCTCATGAGGTAAATGCAGAGAGTACATATGAACTGGGTGATGTAGCCCCTTTGGAAAATCAAATTGAGGCACTGGATTTATTGGAAACAGATGAAAAAAGCTGTGAAAAATCTGATATTGAATTCAAATTCAAAATGCAAGATATTGAACAAATTGAAAGAGGAGTGCATTGCACAAAAGGTAAAAATAGCTTTTACTCTTTATTTGTAAACAGAGACACATACATGTATGTACTCACGCCACAAATCTTGGCAAAGCATCTTAAGTACAGCTGGTAATAATATCCACTCAGCCACACCTTACAGGCTGTCCATTGATGCGGATCGAAAAAATAAGGAAATTTTAACCAATATGTATTAAATTCATTTGTGGGATGCAATCCTATTGGTTATTATTTCCTCGTTTCTCTGTTCTGCTAGCTTGCTCCGTGTCAATGGACAGGCAGCCTAACAATAACGAAGACATATTGGGCATTGTTGGGTAAGATGATACCAAACCCACAACAGATTCATGACTTGTGTTTATGTAAGCATGTATGTACGATGTTATCTTCATAGTTTCTCCTCATTTCAGGCATAGACATGTATGTGACTACAGACCGAGTGATCCTCCTGGATTGCCAAGCATTATTCTCTCCTTCCTTGATCGAAGAATCTAATAGTAATCCAGTGACAGCAAGGAGTTCTAATGTGGTGACTGTGGATTGCCTCCAAGTGGCATCGTTTCTTATGGCCATCTGCCATCTGCTGATAGCTGTGCAAGACTGGTTCACAGATTATAACTTTTTGAGGTACATAATTATTTTACTGCATAGTATGTCAAATATGTGTTTGTTTAGGTATATTTCACTTATCCCACAGAATTTCCGTTACAAATTCTGTTATGTAATTAAAAAAACCGGTCAAAATCAAGTCGGGGCTCGCGCACCGAGGATTCCGTGCCATCATATATTGTCCCCAATCCCCATACATCGACATAGGTCGAGTTCAGTTTACCAAAAGCAAATAAGTATAAAATCACTTTTTTTAAGATTTCTGAAAAAGTATGCTATTTAGAAACATTGTTCTATTTTTCTGTAATTTTTACATAAACTTCTATCACACAGAATAATTTTAGATTTTTCTTCGGAGATAGGGGGTCGGGGGGGGGGGGGGGGGGGGTATTTTTTTATAACACGCTATATAGGATATTTTCATCAAAAGTTGAAAACTACGGAAAATAAATTTTTTTACAACAGGGTCTGACAGGGTGTCTTAAAGTTTTCACTTTCTCAATCATTTTTTCTTTTGTTTTTAGGCCGCATAGTTTTCGACTTTTGATGAAAATTGGAGAAAAAAATGTGAAGAATATAACAATATCTCTAAATAACATACTTTTTAGAAATCTTAAAAAAGTTATTTTCTACTTATTTACTTTTGGTTTGGTATGTCGATGTATGGGGACAATATATTAAAATGGTACGGAACCGGGACGAGCCCGACTCGCTCTTGACCGGTTCTTTATACATAGGTTCGCACCGCAAACTATCGGGTTAAGCATACTCTGAGCCCGCCAGCAGCTCACCCGACTGTCGTTGTAGTCTGCGTATTATACTCTCATCGGCATCATCTCAGCCTTACGACACCCACTGCTGGCTATAGGCACAGTCTAATAATAAGCAGTCGTTGCAGTCGGCCGATATGACTAGCGATGTGCCGCTGGGAATATTCCCATTTCCAAGTAATTTACTCGTTGTAAACTTACGGGAATATTCCCAATATTCCCGGAAACTTTCCCAAAGTTTCCAAAATAATATATTTTCAAGTATGGTAAAAATTCTGTGCTATTTATATTTTCTTCTTAATCCCACGGTTACGCAACAACAAGTATGTGCATGCGCTTGCTTGAGCCGCGAGGGGAGGGTCCCGCCGCGCTGCGCCGCCCCCTCCCCTTTCCTCTAGTTTAAAACAAAAGAAACATTTACCCCAGTGTCGCTTTGATTGTCGAGTGTGCTGTGCTAGCTGTGTTAGTAATAAAAAGACTTTGGTCTTTTTATTACTAACACAGCTAGCATAAATTATAAAAATAACTACTAGCTTTGCCCGCGACTTCGTCCGCGTGGAATAGTGATTTTCGGCAGGGGCGGAACTTTTCGCATAATGTCGATTGTCCTAAAGTCGTTTGTCATACATCAATTGGCATAATCATCAAATAGCATAACATTAATGTCACATATTTTTTCCTTCGCATAAATTTTAAGTAGCATAACTGTCTAAAGGCATATTATTATGAAGCATAATAAATGAAATCCCTAATTTCATTTGGCCTAATATTACGCAGTCCTAAAATCCCTTAGCATAATTTTATTTGCCATAACTATAGGAAAAACCCAATTTTATTTGGCATATTATAGGTAGTCATAAAAAAAATATGGTAAAAAAATTATACATAACAATTTCTATTATACTTTTGGGTTAGGGTGTCGCAAAGGGGGTGCAGGACTTAAAAAAAAAGATTTTGTATGGATCAGGGACTTGTAAAATTATCAAGAATTAATTTTATAAAAATGCGAATATCTCGAAAACGGTGCGTCGTAGCTAAAATCTAACAAAATTTTCGACCGCCCTTAGACACTCCCGGGGATACTAAGGAGGAATCCGACGGATATATATTTATTTTCACTCAATTTTTTTGGAAAAAAACAGAGAAGGGGGACGGGGGGGGGGGGGGCTGCAGCAACAAACTGTAACAGACGTTTCAGGTTAGGTTAGGTTAGAACTGTGACCAAACTGTGTCAGCGGCCGGCGAAGCGCCAGAAAAAATAGTTTTTATTTATTAAAAAAAACACTTTTTTAATTTATTTGCATACTAGTCAGTGACAGACACGAATCGCCTAAAAACCGACTCCACGCAGTCTTGTATACCCCTAGAGTGTAATTTAAGCCCACGTAGGCGCGGAGGGGCGAGGCGGCCCGCGATCTGAGGAGCAGGTGGTGACTGAAAACCATCTGCGACGATAAGCTCGCGTGGGACCGCCAGAGCCCCGCAGCGCGGAGCCGCACAGAAATCATGCATGCTGCATGCCTGCTTGCCTGCTTGCATACTGCATGCCTGCTTGCATGCTGCACGCCTGCCTGCATACAGCAATTATGCATTAAAAAAAAACGTAATTCTATTATTTCTTGTGATTATTATGCTATAAATTTATTATGCTTTAAACAAAATATGCGTTAAGATATTCGTTGTGATCATTATGCTTTACATTAGTTATGCTTTTAAAAATTATGCTTAAAGCTATTCTGCGTTTCAAAATTTATGCCTTTTCATACTTATGACAAACAATTTTAGCCTACACTATATTAGGACTATTAAAATTATGCGTCGCGATAATATGCAACATGATGATTATTGGTATTAAAATTATGGAACATGATATTATGACAATAAACGTTATGCTTAAAATTACGGAGCCATTTTCGGCAGCATTTTTAATTTTTTAGGCTAATAATCTTTTGTTTCTTTTTTATTTATATATTAGTACAGCGCTATGAATGCATATTAACACATTAAAAAATTATATCACATAGCCTACCGCCCGCGGTTTCGCCCGAGGGAAAGTGATATTTTAAATTAGCCTATGTCACTCTCTAGCTCCTAAACTACCCACATACTACAAAACACGTCAATCCGTTGCTCCGTTTTCACGTGAAAGACGGACATACAAACAAACACACTTTCACATTTATAATATTAGTATAGATTGTATGTCAAAAGAAAATACATATTTCGCTGAACAATGTCTTTTAAGATGCTATATTTGTATCTCTTATAGATTAGCTGGGCTGCTAGGGTTCAACATCAGGTGTACCAGACCTTCGATATTTTTCCGTCAATAGAAAATGTTCATTACGTTAAACAACTTTTCTTAAGACGCTATGTTTGTATCTCATATAGTTTAACTTGGCTGCTAGGGTTCCACATAAGGTGTACCAGATCTTCAAACTTTGTACATCAATAGAAAATGCTCACCACGCTTAACAATTTTCCTTAATACCGTATTTGTATATCTCTCATAGTTTGACTGGACTGCTATGGTTCCACATCAGATATTGCGATCTTCAAAATAAATTATAGCCTATTGTTGGCGACGACCAATAGCTGTATAACAAAAAAAGTTTCATTTCAATCCGTTCGGTAGTTTTTGTGTGAAACGTGGACAACAGACAGACAGACAGACAAAAAAATCAAAAACTATATTTTTGGTATCTGTTTCGTTTAAGAAGACCCCTGGAGGGAGGTATTTTTTTCTATTAATTCTTTTTAATGTATAGAATTGGATTGCTTACAGTTTTACTATAATTAACTATATGGGTATTGGAAATATTCCCGGAAACATTGGAAATTTACGGGGAATATTCCCAGGAACATTGGAAATTTTCGCCATAAGGGATAATTAACCTTTGGCATATTCATTAAGCCTTGTAATATTGCCAATAGAATGGTTAGCATACAACAAAAAAATACTGTAATACAACACAAGCAATTTTCCCCTAAATTTCCGCTTTTGGGAATATTGCCGGGAACGCTTCTGGGAATATTCCCAATGTTTCCAATATTCCCGGGAACGGCACATCACTAGATATGACGCGCTCACACACACATTCGCCGCTCGCTATCGCTACACGGATCTCGCTGGTTTTCGCTGTAGTCCGAACCTAAAACAGTAAGCAAGAGCGCTTGTAGCGGCGCATATCTGTGTGAGTGCGTCATTTCGGCCGTTTTAAGGCAGAGCAAAGACTGTTTGGACTGTGGTATAGGCTTCCCTCGAGGATCTCCACGACGATCCTGCTGCGTTGCCTGCGTACAGCCCAGCGGTTTATTTCGACCTTCACCACATCCAGAGTTGATAAAAATCACGATAAAAATAATGGATTTATTTGTTTTATCTAATTTAATTGATTTTTTTATATTCTGATTGATTTATTTTAGAAGTCCGTTATTAATAAAAAAATCATTTTTTTTATTTTTATTTCAATGATTAATAAAATTACTTAACAAAAACATTTTTATCAAACAAAACTGTTCCACGTTTAAATAGCGAATTAATACCTACTTAAGTAACAAAAAATATTATAAAATTATCAAAAATATAAAAGTTCTTCTAAAATCAAATCACTTTTTAAGAAACACACTGTCATTTTAATGAATACGGAAAATAATTTTAGTTTAGTTGTTTCAAAAGGAAGAATAATTTGGCTGCCTTCTCGGTGCCTAATCTATTTCTTATTTTGCTTCTGTAAAATTAATGAGTTAATGCCAAATTCTTAATTAGTCGTTTAGCGTTATCGCTAAGGCGACAACGATGCGCGCCGTAGTTTATGTCGGGGGAAGTCCCTTGACACATTTTAGCTGATTTGTCCGCAGTAAAAAAGTATTGATTTAATTAAATCATTGATTTTTATAAAAAAATCATACCAACCACATTGTTGGTCCACTTTGTTGGAGCGTTCGTCCGGTGCGTGCTCGCCATTCCAGAATCATTCCGCCCCAACTTCGGGTCGGCGTTTTATTTTGTGACGTCACTGTATAACACTTTGTATGCAGTTTGCGGCTCATACTTGACCATGTTGGTCAGAGACGAGACAATGACGTAGACAACATGGTGTTATGCAGGCCATTATAAAGCCTGAATCTACTAACTGTCCCCTTGTTTATACATTCTAGAATATGTATTTTTGTTAAAAGTCACCCTGACTTATTCAAAAGAAATTACGAATTTATCAGAAAATTTCCTACAAGGTATCCAAATAAACTGAGATTACCAAAAATGAGAACGGAACTCAGGTCAAGGAGTTGTTTTCCTATGGCTATTAAAAAAATATATTTGTATTCCGAACGACATTAAAGATCTGCCTCTAAGTCAATTTAAAACCAAATTAAAGTCATGGCTAGTGAAAAACTGTTTTTATAATCATAATGTTTCTTTTTTAATTTTAAATGTATACCTAATAATTTAAATATTTAATGTTTTGGTATATGAAATGTATTTATTATAAATATCAATTTCATGTAAATATCAATTATATTAGATTCTTGACTTGACGTGTTGACATACTACGTAATTATTATGTTCTCCTTAATGTTTTGCATGCCAGCTCCTGGTGAATGTGATGTGACTTCCATAATTTAAGGTCTTTTATCTACCGCGTTCTAGCAAATAAATTCTTGATTCTTGAATGACGTCACGCAAAGAGCGCGCGAATCTTGAAGTTTAAAAATTTGTCAATCCGAAACTACCTAATTATCGTATTTCAATAAAACAAATGTTCATTTATTATGTATATGTCGCAGGATAATTAGATACATCGTTTTTTTTTTGCGAAAATCCTAGGTATATTGCGAAAACACGGATAATTAGACAATGGGTGTGGTAATTTCTCAATACTAATGAAAAAAGATAGGATTTTTGCGAAAAAACTGGTTGCAATTAGTAAGATTACGGAAAGAATCCCTGGCTATTATGAAATAAGAACACTGATTGGCTACTCGGACCGTCCAAAACACCATCTTCACTGATTGGTTGACGACGTGACATTTCAATCTATTCAAACTTTCTATGAACCAATCAGAATAAGAGTTAGAGAGCAACCAAAAATTAAGCCAATCAGAGTAAAGAATATACAATGTTACTAAAGCAACCAGTATTTTTGCAAAAACCCTATCTTTTTTCAGTAAGATTGAGAAATGTCAACACCATTGTCTAATTATTCGTGTTTTTGCAATATCTCTAGAATTTTTGCGAAAACTCTATTTATCAAATCCTTCTACGCTACGACATATACATTTTCAAGCGATTTAATGAATCTGTTGTTAATTCTCATCAAACATGATTCACGCTACACCGGGCCGTGCGGTCAAATATCTATAGTATACTTTTTAAGCATTCATGGTTGACCAAGCCCCGTGCATCAGGCGGGATATAGATGTTTGTCTGCAAGGCCAGTCCCGTACCGTGCCCGGCTTGGACCTCTATTTTTGAATTGATTGAAACTTAAATGTCGCATGTAAATCAGTAGAAACCTCGAGACGAGTGAATCAAAAATAGAGCTCCTGTGGGCCTACCATGAGTTTTTCTTTCACTGTACTGTAAACGGGAGACATTTTGTATGAGAATCTGTAGTTCTGCTACTGCCTACTAGAGGCGCTGTTCAGATTCGTATACAAAACGGAAAATTCATGGTAGGCCCACTGGTGTAGCCTGAATCGTACTTTATACTCTCGATTGTTCTCCAATACAGCTCATTTGTACACTCTCTAATTGTACTCTCGATTGGCGAAATGCCCATATATATTGATTCCCATCGGTTTCTCTTATAGAAATCCCCCCTAGAGATCCACTATGCAAATCATAATAATTATGTCATTAATTATTGTCATCAATTAGTTGAATATGTGAGGATGCTAGGCAGTTGCAAAGTCAACAAAAAAGTTTTAATTTCCATGTATAATTTTGTCTGATTAGTCGATTTTTCTCGGTCCAGCTTACCTTTGTCACATATCGTCCTGCGTCCACTACCATGAGTTTTTCCTTCCGTTTACTGTACAGTAAACGGGAGACATTTTGTATGCGAATCTGTACAGCGCCTCTAGTGGGCAGTAGCAGATACAAAATGTCTCCCATTTACTGTACAGTAAACGGGAAGGAAAAGTCATGGTAGGCCCACTGAACTCGTGTAGTAAGTAACGGTTAAACTTCCCCAGATACGTGCTAGCGGCAGAAATGCTTCGACCGGCGCTGTGGGGAGCCGACGCGCCCGCGCCCGACCCGCAGCCGCACCTGCTGCTGCTGCACAACAGGTGATGTATGGGTGTTGTGTGGGCGATGTATGGGCGTGTGTGATAGCGTTACAATAACCATCAAATGTGATAACCACTGACTTGTTTGCAGCTACTATGGTTGCGTATTTCAAAAACGTCAAACTGCTTCAAGCAACTGTAGTTGCGAGGGTCTTGTTTGCACAAAACGATAAGAAACTGTGTGTACAAGGGCATAAGGTTTATTTTAAATGACTTCAGACCATAGAGTATATATTTATTTAATGTGAGAATGCTGTCTGGCCAACATTGCGGAACAAATTTTATAGAAAAATTAATTTTGAAACAAACGCCATTGTGTTATTTGGTATTTGACGAAAGTGCGTGTTAGTACTTTTGTATTTTTTACTACTTTTTTCTACTTCGATATTAATGTTTTTTTGTAGAAAAGACGGAATAACTATTCTACTTCCACAATTACTACAAAAACAGGTACTTTTACTGCTTTATTTATTATTTAAGTCATGACTTTCGAACAAAACCGGTCAAATGTACCATATTCAACTTTGAACCTAAACATAAAATTCTATCGCTACATTTGTTAAAATAACATGAACTGTTTTGATCTCCATGTTTTTCCCTACAGAGAACAGTCTTTGTTTTATATCTAAGACTCAAGAATCGACCGTAATTAACAGTTATTTACGGCCGGGCACTTCAAGTGTACACTAAAGCATACGGGGACATTTTTTTGAAACGTCAAACAGATGAGTGGATAATAAGTATTTTCTTTTTGTGATGGAAATTGACCTTACTGATATGTTAAGGTCACTTTTTAATTTGACGACTCTGTATGAAATAAAACGAAAAAAACAGCCCTTGACGAGTTTCTTGCCGGTTCTTCGGTTCTTCTCGTTACAAGGTCTCCCGCCGTAGCGTTTGTGAGCCGATGGCGTAGCTTCTTTGACGTTCATAAGTGCTTGTAACAGCCTAGACTGAATAAATGATATTGAATTTTATAAGCCGCAGAACCAATGACCGCGGGCGCGGGGTAAAGAAGTTCTTGGGTGAAGAATGTATATCGGCAAACGTAGTGTAGGACGCCCTCAGATTAGGTGGAGCAACGATATGTACAAGGTGAACTCGGTGGACTCGGCTCGGTGGCACTTGGAGAGTACTATGTCCGGCAGTGGAAGATGACGAAACTGATGACGACATATTATACAGCATGAGAATATTACAAAAAATCTCAGTGCTTGTTTAAGGTTGTGATTTTATGATACTTACAATTTAGTTACTTTGCTACCAAATGAAATTACCAAAAGTTTTTACTAATTACATTGCTTACAAGATGTATATTTTTTCTTTTTAGGGTTCCGTACCTCAAAAGGAAAAAACGGAACCCTTATAGGATCACTTCGTTGTCCGTCTGTCTGTCAAGACTGTTTTTCTCAGGAACGCGTGGAGGTATCAAACTGAAAATTATATCTAATACTCAGGTCTACTGTCCCTTGGAGCTGTGAAAAAAATTAACTTCTAAGCCAAAGCAATCGAAAGATACACAAATTTCCGCAAATTTTCGAAACTTGCACGGGAATCAAAACCTACAGGGTATTTCCCGTGAACTTAGAATCTTGAAATTTTGTACGAAGTAACGTCTTATAGTACAGATAAAGGAAAAATTGGGAAAACCGTAAATTGTTAATTTACATCATATAGTAAAAAATATTTTACGGAACCCTCGGTGCGCGAGTCCGACTCGCACTTGGCCGGTTTTTTATTAATTTATTAAACATATTTAAACGGGATAAACCCAATTACTTACATAATCATGTAAGACTATTGGAGATGGACTTCGCACTATCAGCGAATATGTCCAACTCCGGGAGCGTGAGCAGGGCTCTTAGCCAAAGTAACAATTCATAAGGGTGCTTGTACACGGTGCAAGTAGCTTGCGCATGTTGAGGCACTTGCGCGGGTTATATGCATCGTAAACATACATCGTAAAAAACATGTGCGGGTCTAGTGACTCGAGCATGTACCAAAGCGAGCCACCCGCGCAACTAATCCGCGTGCTCTGCGACGCGCGCGGGTCACTCGCGCATGTCACTTGAGCAGGTTCAGACGTGCGCAAGCGCGACGCTACAGACCGATAGGAAGCGTTTTAATTTAATTGTTTTTCTATTACGTGATTTTTTTCATCTATAATTGTTTAGTTTTGTTTTAATGTGACCAATAATTAGTAAATTAGATAAGTGGAACGACGAAACGACTGTCGTTTCGTACTTTGTACAAATCCTACGATTGTCTGTGGAATATGGAATCGTCAGACTACAAAAATAAACAATCAAGAGAGAACGCTTTAGAAGCAATCGAGAAATAGATGGGCATTGACGGTTTCGGAAAAAATGAAATAAAAAATAAAATACGAAGTCTTCGATCTACGTACAATTTAGAAAAGTTGAAAATCGCGAAATCTCAAAAATCTGGCTATCCAGTTACGCATCCATAACTTTTTGCTTCGTAATTGTATTCGTCTTCTAGCATATTTAATAATTCTGGTAATATTACATTTTTAACAAATGATTTTAAAAGAATTTTCGTTCGTCGAGACATTTTGACGCGATTCAACTCATAAAGCTACCGTGCGAATAGCATTCACATGTCGCTCTTGACCACGACTACTTGCGCAAGTAGCCTGTGTCTTTACTTGTTCCAGCTACATGCACCGTGTACAAGCACCCTAAACGATAACGAAGTTCGAGAAATATCAAATGTATGTGATTGGCGGATTGGCATAGGCCGCGCTAAATCACGTGGTCTTACCGCAAGTTAATTGGCGAATATAGACAATAACGAATCGAATTATCGTTTCGCTACGTAACGATGTCACTTTGTCTACGGGCCCTGGAGCGCGTTCAGTGCCTGGACCTCTATTTTTGAATCACTAGTCGCGCGAGTGGCGAGGCGAACGAGGAGGCGATCAGGCGATTAGCGACCTTGCATGCGTGGACATAGCACGCTTTTTGCTTTGCCCCTCGCGCGCTCTCGTTGGTAGGCGGTAACTACAGGCGAAAAGCGAAGCTATGTATATACTGGCAAGGTCACTTTTACGGAATACGGAAATTCAAACGTCGCACGAAAATTAGTAGAATTCTCGAGACGAGTGAATCAAAAATAGAGCTCCTGCACAGCGGCGACTGCGCGGCGCCACCGTGCGGCGCGGGGCGGGCGGGGCCACGAACAGTCGGTGTCTGCGACCGGAACTTATCCGCAACTAGTTCTCAGGGACATAAAGTCTTGACAATTGCTCTACACATTTATGCGAATCCATGACACCCCGCAAAAGTGCTATAGCGGTAGCAACCTCCATACGAACTCTTCTGAGTTCCAAAGAATTCATCCCTAACATACCCAGTAAGAATTTAGTTGGATACACAAACAGATAAATTCTATCGTGAAGTGGCTCGAGTCTAATAATCTTAAAGCTAACTTGGAAAAAACTAAAATAATTATTTTTAAACAACGTAATGTCAATGGTATGAATGAGACGCAGTTAAATATAACATACTCAGATAAAATAATAAGTGACACAAAAACAACCAAATTTTAGGTTTACATATTGATAATGATCTGAAATGGAATTCGCATAGATCACGTTTGTAATAAGTTGAGCCAGTACTCCTATGCTCTTTATCATTTGCGTAAAATTGTCAATGAGAACGCTCTACTGACTGCGTATCATGGTTATGTTTCCTCTACACTTAGATATGCTATTATATTTTGGGGAAATGCAACAAACAAAGAAAGGGTATTCAAATCACAAAAACGCTGCATTAGAGCAATGTACCGTTTGAAACAAAGGGACTCTTGTAAACCTTATTTTAAAATACTAGAACTTCTTACTTTTCCATGTCTCTACATATTTGAATGTGCAGTCTTTACTAAAGCAAATATAGAAATGTTTGATTTAAATAGAAAAATATTGGAAACAATTAACTCGGCCACAAGTGAATTCTCAGACGGGAATCGAACCCGCGACCTTTGGAAATCCGGTCCAATGATTTCCAAAGGTCGCGGGTTCGATTCCCGTCTGAGAATTCACTTGTGGCCGAGTTAATTTTTTCCAATGTTTTTCTATTTAAATTTTACCATAAGTATAAAAATAGCATTGAAAAATGCAAAAATTACAAAATCATAAAAAAAAAAGAAAATAAATACGTACATCTTATGTTTTGGCGCGCACTGTTCATTGAAATAAAACAACTTTTATAGTGGGTGGGTCCCTCAAAAGCATGTTCATTGAACATGCTTTTGAGGGACCCACCCACTACATCAGGTTTGATAAGCCACAGATCCTCGCCAGGGAACAAAAATTTATCCCCAGAATGCTGCGTGAGGCTATTGAAATTACCAAATACCCAAACTTCAATAGAGATGATGGGTGGAAGATTCCACCAGCTTGGGACCCTATTATCCATAAATTAAAGTCTCAACCCAAATCACACACTGCAAGACCCAAAGATACGGTTAGCTCTTTTTGTAGATAAATAAATATAAAAAAGTAAAGGTGGAGACAACATATCCTAATTTTTTAATATTTTTTTATAAAGATGGAGGTCGGCCCGCTTTCGAAGTTTTCTTGGCAGTTTTCTTTCTTCGAAGGTCCTCCCAATTTGTGAACTGCCAGTAGAGTCTTTAGTTTTCTCTTTTCTTAATAATAAAGAATTAAAATAACAATTAAATCAAAATATCAAATCAATAATAATTTGTGCCATAGTAAATGTCTAACCGTATCCGAACGAAAATAAATTAACTTTTCGAGGGTAGACTTATAAGTAGCCAGTCATCCCGTGACCACGGCAGCTGTAAAGGTGCCGAAACGTCGGGAAAATCAAAAAACCCCTAAAAAACCTAAAAATACGGACAATTACAACTTAGTTCGTGGAAATATAGCGCGTTTGATATCCGTAAAAGTTGTTTTATTTCAATGAACAGTGCGCGCCAAAACATAAGATGTACGTATGTGAACCAGTACGGACTGGAAACCGCAAACAAAATTCGTCAGTTGGAAGATCTAGTAACCAAGCGCGCAAGAAGAAAACAATCCATTATCTTCTTGAAGAAATGTCGTGATCAAGATCTCATCCCGTGCTGTGTCCGTATTTCTCCAAAAAATGACATACGAGGGAGCGCCAAGATCTTACAACAGGCAAGCAAAAAGCTACTTATAAGTCTAATCAGAGAATATCATTCCGATTTACAAGTTATTAGTAATGAGATAGATGGTTTGTCCGAAGAATTAAAAATACAACTCAACACGGAGGACTTCGAGAATTGCATTCAAATAATTAAAAAACGGGAAACATCCGAATTTGATAAATGCAAGCGTAGACAAATTTCAAAATATCAGAAATTATACTATAAACAAAACGCGAAACGGAACACAGCCAAAGAAAAAACCACAGACCAAAGATCAAATGAAACCCGTGCAGTTGTCAATCTATCAAAACAAACTTTGGACGAACCTACTTTAAAAGTTTTAAATAAAGGTTTAAACTTTGCGGTGGCACCGAAGAGGATACCGTTTGAGGATATTATCTGCAACGTTGAGGATTGCTTAGTAAAAAACAACATGAAAAAGGAGGATAGCGAAGCTATACGTCAGGACATTTCATCCGTCTTACGGCATAGCCACCTACCGAAAGCAAACCTCCCTCGTGACGAATATCTCGCATTGAAGAACCTGCGAACTAAGACAGAATTGACTATTCTCCGTGCAGATAAAGGTAACGCAACGGTTGTAATGGACACGTCAGATTACAACGAGAAAATACAACTCTTATTATCAGATGAGAAAACATACAAACACGTCAAAAGCGATCAGACCACCAAGATCCTTAAAAAGACTAGTGACCTCATCAAGGAACATTCAGAATCGTTGAATCTTGACGTCAATTTACTTATTCCTTCTTGCCCAAAGCCGCCAAAACTGTATGGATTGCCGAAGATACACAAACCTGATGCTCCACTGCGTCCTATAGTCAGCCAAATTGACTCACCAACTTACAAATTGGCTCGCCACGTAGCGACAACCCTCTCACCACTAAGAGGCACCACAACAGCATTTGTGAAGGATTCTTACTACTTCATCGGTGCGATACAACACCTAAATCTCGCCGATGATGAAATCATGGTCAGCTTTGATGTACAGTCCTTATTCACATGTCTACCAGTACAGGACTGCATCAATATTACTAGGAAGAGACTTGAAAACAACAATATGCCTGTGGAATATGCAGACCTACTTGAACACTGCCTAACATCAGGCTATCTCATGTGGAATGATGAATTCTATGTACAAGTTGATGGAGTAGCAATGGGTTCTCCTGTATCCCCCATAGTCGCCGACATATTTATGGAGGATTTCGAGGAGAAGGTGCTGGCTTCAGCACCAGTGTATCCCCGGTTCTACAAACGGTACGTAGATGACACTTTCACTGTACTACCTAGAGATAGTGTTTCTGCTTTCCTTATCCATCTTAACTCTATTCATCCAAACATCCAATTCACTATGGAGTTAGAGGCAAACAATAAACTAGCCTTCCTAGATGTACTTGTTATTAGGAATCCTGATCAAACTTTGAGCCACACAGTGTATCGGAAAGCAACACATACAGACAGATACCTAAATGGTGATTCACACCATCATCCTTCACAGTTAGCTACCGTAGGGAAATCTTTGTTTCAGAGAGCACGCGGCATCTGTGACGAGCAACACCTGACTGCGGAGCTTCGACATGTCGAGCAAGTACTGAGAAACAACAAGTTGCAAGTACCACGCAGACGTCACAGAAGCCGCGCCAAACCAGTCACAGTAGAACGTCAACCTGCCATTTTACCATTTGTGAAAGGTGTCACAGACAAGATTGGGAGAATTCTAAAGCGTGCTTCTATTAATACTTACTTCAAGCCGCCCAAGAAGATTAACCAATTCCTACCACCAGTCAAGTGCAACATACCCTTTCAAGTCGCAGGTGTCTACAAACTGGATTGTGACTGTGGGCTCTCCTACATCGGGCAGACAAAGAGAAGCATAGGGACCCGTGTTAGAGAACATGTAGCTGACGTGAAAAATAGGCGCGATAACAAGTCTGCAGTGTGTGAACATGCTTTTGAGGGACCCACCCACTACATCAGGTTTGATAAGCCACAGATCCTCGCCAGGGAACAAAAATTTATCCCCAGAATGCTGCGTGAGGCTATTGAAATTACCAAATACCCAAACTTCAATAGAGATGATGGGTGGAAGATTCCACCAGCTTGGGACCCTATTATCCATAAATTAAAGTCTCAACCCAAATCACACACTGCAAGACCCAAAGATACGGTTAGCTCTTTTTGTAGATAAATAAATATAAAAAAGTAAAGGTGGAGACAACATATCCTAATTTTTTAATATTTTTTTATAAAGATGGAGGTCGGCCCGCTTTCGAAGTTTTCTTGGCAGTTTTCTTTCTTCGAAGGTCCTCCCAATTTGTGAACTGCCAGTAGAGTCTTTAGTTTTCTCTTTTCTTAATAATAAAGAATTAAAATAACAATTAAATCAAAATATCAAATCAATAATAATTTGTGCCATAGTAAATGTCTAACCGTATCCGAACGAAAATAAATTAACTTTTCGAGGGTAGACTTATAAGTAGCCAGTCATCCCGTGACCACGGCAGCTGTAAAGTGCCGAAACGTCGGGAAAATCAAAAAACCCCTAAAAAACCTAAAAATACGGACAATTACAACTTAGTTCGTGGAAATATAGCGCGTTTGATATCCGTAAAAGTTGTTTTATTTCAAAGAAAAGAAATGTTTGAATTCTTTTCCGGGGCGCTAAATAAAGATAAACTTTGAATGATTCCAAATAAATCAAAATTGCTGAGTGATAGCGTGTTCTGTAATGCATCGCGTATATATAACAAAATACCGGTATCAATACGAAATTGTAATGATGACATAAATTTATTTAGGCATAAGCTGAAGGCATTTCTGATTGACAAAATGTTATTACTCCCTTAATGAATTTTTGATTGACCGTAATATATAATTTTAATTTATTTATTTATATTTTAGGCTATTATTACGACCTCCGTGGTAGAGTGGTACGTACACCGGTTTCAAGGTGTCGCCTACTCTGAGGTCCCGGGTTCGAATCCCGGTAGGGGCAAATGTTTGTATGATGAGTACGAACATTTGTACCTGAGTCATGGACGTTTATATGTATTTCTACACATAAATACTTATGTATGTATAATTATTTGTATTTATATCCGTTACTCTAGTATCCCATAACACAAGCCTTACAGTGCTTACATTGGGGCTAGATTAATTGGTGTGAGTGTAAGAAATATTTATTATTATTTATTTATTATATTTTAGGCTATTATTATGTAGTAAATTCAATTTAATTTAATGTTGATAATGTTAAATATGAAATTAATTTAATTGATATGTTTAATGAGTAATGTTTAATCTATAAATAATGGACTTTTTAAAACTTTGGCATTGTATTTGAATTTAAATGTTATATATTTTTTAACAACCATCTAATGTACCTACCTGTTTCACAATAAATAATTTTGACTTTGACTTTGATAATATATTTTATATGACTGTCTACCGTAAATAAATGATTATTATTGATGGTTTTACGTTATATTTAAATGTTTTAAATTCTTATCCGAATCCGAATTATCCGGATAAATCCGGATAATATTATACGAGTATCCGAATAGTAAAATGAGCGGATAATTCCATGCCCTACATATGACATATTGTCCTAAAGCGTCAGGTTTAGGAGATAATTACAATTAAAATTACTTATTTTTTAAATAGCTTTTCTCAACAACCTTATAAACCATAATGTCTATACTAACTTTCAATCGCATATTGCGGCATGATCGAATCCCAAAATTCTGCAATACAGGATTTAGAACGTCATTAATGATAATCATCGATCCATTAATGTCCCGTATTATTCAAAACCAAACGTATTGACACTACGCGAATAGTCGTATTTACTTGGCGACATAACGAGTTAATTTTATTGAAATTGTCAGGTAATGGGGGTAGTAGAAAACTATAATGAGGGTGTGCTTCACATGAATTAATAAAATCAGTCTTAGCTCGACCACCGTCTTTGATTGCCGTCACCGGCGTCCGTCCCGAACATGACAGAAATAAAACAACTTTTACGGATATCAAACGCGCTATATTTCCACGAACTAAGTTGTAATTGTCCGAATTTTTAGGTTTTTAGGGGTTTTTTTATTTTCTTGACGTTTCGGCACCTTTACAGCTGCCGTGGTCACGGGATGTCATCCCGTGACCACGTGGAAATATAGCGCGTTTGATATCCGTAAAAGTTGTTTTATTTCAATGAACAGTGCGCGCCAAAACATAAGATGTACGTGAGTTTAGATTAAAGTTATGGAAAAATCGTAAAATACAGATAAGTAAGACACAGTTTTTTTTCTGTTAAATTAGTTTTAATGACAGTCAAAGTTTAAGTATTTTATAAGTAGGATACGTTACTCAATTGCACTACCATTGAGTAACTGTGGTAATTTAAAACGCGATATCCTATTTGACGGAGAAAAGTATATCAGTGTGCGCACTCAATTCGTACGAATCAGGATCAATCAATACGTATACATACGAACAAATTCGTGTTCAAAGTGAGCGCGACCTTATGCTCTTACATTCATTATTTAACTTCATATATATTATTATTTTTTACCACAGTTTAACAATCCATACCGTTGTGGACACATCAATCAGAGCCGAAGTTATGCTCGGCCTCTTTCTAAGTCCCGGTTGTAATGTAGGGAAATGATTTTTTTTTTTCTAAAAAAGTCTGTCAGCTGGTCGCAGACAATTCTATTCTCAAGACCGTTGAGAGACAAGGAAGTATGCTGATTGATCATAAAATGTACCCTATTCGTGTGCAAAATAAATATATTTCACTTCATTTTTCATTTCATTGTTCCAGATGTCAATTAGAAGATTTCACCCCAGAGGCTGTGAAAACCATTCAAGATTTATACAGGTAGGATATGCAGTGAATGAAATAATTATGACAAGGTTACGCACACAAACTAGAGAATAGGTATCTGTTTACCAGTGGGCTTTACTCGGACGAAACTTAAATTGAAAATTTGATTTTCTAGTAAAGTGTACTTTATAATAATCGTAGCATTGTAAATTTAAAAAAAATATTACCATACTACCTTCCGCCCGCGGTTTCACCCGCGCGGTTCCCGTTCCCGTGGGAATATCAGGATAAAAAGCGGTTCCCGTTCCCGTGGGAATATCAGGATAAAAAGCCTATGTTTCTCTCCGTCCCTTCAACGAACTCTATGCCAAACATCAAGTCGATTGTTTAGGGCGTCTAGAAAGGACAAACAAACACACTTTCGCATTTATAATATTATTAGCTATATACCACCTAGTGCAGTGAGGGGGTCTTTGTGTGGGCTTCGTGGCATTTTTTAAAAAAGTAAACAACTTGTATAATCGCTTCTCAATCGCACAAACACAAACGCACAAACGCAAGACACAAACTTTAAAAGTGATGCAACTTTTACGCGCAATTGGTTGTCAAAAGTTTTCATATTTTTTTTCTAAAACGTCCCGTTTCCGTGCCTTGAGAGTGGCGAAGAAGTGGCCTTTCATTTGTTTATTTATAGGGTTATATTATTATATGTTGTATATTAATATCTAATGTATATTATTTATATTTTTTTAATTTTGTGTATGTATATGTAGTTATTTATCATATATTTTTTTTCTCTCTATTTTTATACGTCAGTCGTAGCATCCTGGCAGAATAACAGCGCTTCTGTGTTTTCATTCCTCCCATCTGAGAATGGCACAGAAGCAAAATGCTGAGCCAGGATATTTATTGGCCCCCATAATTTAATAATTTAATTTTAGTTAATTAGTTATAGTTAGAAGTTAGGATTAACATATTTTTGATGACAGCCCTCCTCTTTGTATAATGAGTAAAAGACTGATAGCAGTTAGTCTGTATTTATCGATAATTTCAATCCGCAGGAAAGCGTTCCAGAAGTCGAACCTCCAGATGAACTCTGGAATGTACATGTACAGCGATTCTAACAAGAACGGCCTGAACGTGGACAGCGTGTGCAAGGGGCATAACGTTGACAGCTGTGGGGCGCCGCTCAACTTGTTCCTGTTACCGGAGATATACCCAGATTTTGGTGAGCTTATATACATTCTATTTATAATCAAAGCACGTTTTTTTCTGATAGTAGCAGAAACATGTACCCGGATTTTGATGAGCATACATCATCATCACCTCAGCCACATGACACCCACTGCTGGATATAGGCCTACCCCAAAGATTTCCACCGACCATTTCACCAGATCGTCGGTACCTTGTAGGGACCCCCACGGAGCTATGTCCAATGCGCGGACACGATTCCAGAACCGCCCCGCCCCACGGTAACGGATTTGAAAAAAAAACATTCATCTTAAGTTTTGGCGCGCACTGTTCATTGAAATAAAACAACTTTTACGGATATAAAAACGCGCTATATTTGCCTGATCTAACTGACCTAACTGCCGTGACCACGGCAGCTGAAAAGGTGCCGAAACGTCGGGAAAGTCAAAAAACCCCTATGTTCGGGGATGCAGCTTGCGTGGGGCTTTGTAGTGTGATAAAAGAAATTTTATTCACTGGATAAATGTTCACTTATAACAAGAATAGTCCAAAATATACTAACTTCAAGAAAGTAAATAAAATATAGAAAATATGTTAAAGTAAATATTTAATGTAAATGTAGAATGTTAGGAAAATGTTGCATGTTGATAAGCACAACTGATATATTTTATTTATTAATTTACAATAAAATATAATTACACTGAAGTGTCATAGTGCACAGCGGCCGTTGACCTAATAACCATAATGTATGTCGCTGTAGGTATGGCGAAATACCTGTGTTCGGTAGTAAACGTTCCCGGGCGGGAAAAAAACCATAAAAAATAATACACAAAGTCACAAATCAATGAGAAAATACTGAAATTACAGTATGACCTGATCGATTGTACTTAGATTTTTGGGTGAATTATGGACCGTCTCCTTTTTGGTATAAAATTTTCCGATATAGAGAGCTTATTTACCGAGAAATGGCACATAGCGTTTTTGCAAAATGTCTGAATTGAGGGCTCCACATATCGGGTTCTAACTTCTTTCCTTTATGAGTGTCAATTTTTTTAATTTGTGTTATGAATTTAGACATTTTGTGACAAAATTTTGATGAAATTTTTTACCAAAAAGAGAAAAAGGATCCTTCAAACAGAACAAATTAGCGTGAAAGTTTGCAATTTCATTACTAAATAAAAATAATTCCTAATTTCATTACTCAGGAATATATTTATAATCGCTTCATTGTAACATTTTTAAACGAAGAAACTTCATCATTCAAACGAAATTACATATTCCATTATTTTGCAGATAACCGGGAAATATATCGCGGTCATCCCCCATTCGAGCAGCTGGCCAAACGCCTCCGCTGGATGATTCTGGGCGTCAACCGGCACCAGATCACGAACGTCCCAAATCTGTCAGAAAAGGGATGGTTCCAGTACAGCATCAAAGCCTGGGAGACCATACGCAAATGCACCTTCTTCATGGAGTACGAGAGATTCTTACCTTGAGCAAGTCGCAACTAAGAAGAGGATTTGTCACCGATAACAACGCAGGTGTCTAATACCTGCCTGTTATCGCAATGATTAGGAAAGATTACGAAGAAAGAATTTATTTAAAACTGTACAATTTGGTGTTCCAATAAAATCATACAAGGAATAACATTATTTGATTATAAATTTAAATTTTGATCAAAATCTACTTTTAGACTTTTAATAAAAATAGAATTGAAGCATTATAATTATATCACAAAATGGCATCTATTGGTAGACGCTTTCTATGAGAGGTTTCCGTCGTTGCTCGGGCGGTTTATACGCATGTTGGTACACACTCGCCAGCCGCCAATGTTCGGGGTAGCCACTCGCGTTGGCGTCGCGCCAAATACTAAATGGTGGCGCTAATGTAGGTATAGTGTAAGACTTTTTCGTGTATGGATGTCTCATCTTCGGAATTTTAACTCCTTTCGAATCTGTTGAACTTACACTGTGGACGGCGTTAGGGTTCCCGGCTTTGAAGGCGAATTTGTAATCTTCTTTCGATTTCTTCTCCTGCGGGAGTTTCTCATTGCAAGGCAAACAAGTTTTGTGGCGGTGCCCCGAAGAAGCCCTTTCTTTCGGCGACCTTTCTGTTATCTGTGATTCGTTTGGCGAGCTCTGATGCAGCTTCCCCTGAGCTAGCGGAGTCTTTTCATATGATTCCAGACTATGTCGATTTCTGTTAATGTCGTATTTGTCGGCCTTACTTGATTTTGTATTCCAAGCATCTTTGACAGGTTCCAGTTTATCAGGCCTGTCACGACTAGACTTTCGGCTTGTATCGCTCGGTGTTCCACAGCCGTGTATACCGTCGCATTCAGGTTTCTTTATGGATTGTGCAGAACTCTTTCTACTAGAAGCCTTGGAACCTTTCTCACTAGGACTGCTGTGTTGAGGACAATATTGCACGTCGCAAGAATTTCTACGCTTATCTTTTGTCATATCTTTTTCAAAATACGGCACGGGATGACGACCCATGTCTTCCACTACTCTATTTTGGCTAAATATTGGATTTGAGTGTCTAGTTGTCTCTTCTGCTGGTTCTTCTTTCGGAGTGTGCACCATAGTGAACACAGCTGGAGCCTTTGAGCCGTTTGAGCCGTCTATATGTTTAGGAGGCCTCGGTTCTTGCTTCGGGTCGTCGGGTCTGAAGTCCCAGCAGATGGCAAGATCCATTAACGACAAAGCTTTCTTATTTTGACCGCCTAAGTTAGGTCCAGATGTCGATGGCCTTTTGTTGTCATCCTTTTCGCCATCTCCTTTTTTAGTATCGCACGTCTTTGGTCTGTGTACACGCATTTTAGTGCAGCACGTCGGTCCAGAAGCACCGTAACCTTTCCATCCAATAGCGTATGGCTTGACTATTATATCTGAATCTCTGTGTTCAGCAATTTTTGTCAAATTTCTGTACCCTAAAGTGTCTGGCAGTGGCTGGTGCTCTAAGTTCCCTACGTGCATTTTCTTTGCAAATGAAAAGTTTTGTGAGACGTTGACGTATGGAAGTTTTGGAGTGTTACTTTTCTTGTATCTCATGTTATCTTGATCGTTTTCATTGTTCCTTGCGTGTTCTGCGACTTTCCTCCAGAACTTGTCGGCGTCGTTTTCTTGAGGCCCGTGTATTTGTTCGACGGCTTCTTTGACGAGTAGGTCGTGGCTATCGTGTCTTTTATCTGGTTCCGTTAATGATCCAGGTACGTACGGTCCGTGACCGTCATCATCTACTGGCTCTTTCTTAGGCTCTATGGCTAGAGGATTATCTTCATTTCTAACATTTAAATCACTTGGTCGATCTTCGCATTCTTTTTGCTTAGTATCTTTAGTATCTGCGTTATATCGATTTGAATCTAGATCCTTAATGTTCAGGCATGAAAAGAGTTGAAATTGAACTTAATGTTATTCTCATAAATTTTCTAATGTCTAATATAATAAGTTTTAACGTGTCTTCTAAACTACAGTGCAGTATTGATACTATAGTCTTCACTTGTGCTTGTGCTTATGCTTTTTGTGGTATGGACATTGGTTTGGCTGAAATAAAGAAAACGATAATGAGAAAAAGCAAAATAATTTAATTTTAAATAAAATTAAAGTAAAATATAGGCTTACAACAACATCAAAACGTAGGAACTTAAATTTAATCGATAAGTGCCGATTGACCAGTGTGCTGATAAAATTATTCCTCTAAAATCGCATTATGCTGCCAAATTAAAAATTGTCATTCATTTATTTTAGTTGATTATGACTGACTGATAACTTTATCCGACGATTGAGGAATCAGCCCTTAGTGCAATTAAATCCTTTATCTCACGAAAGCACGTGAATAAAACGACTTTCAACTTAGTTGCGTAGCTTTATGAACTTTGGCGAAAGTCTTCATGAGATTAAAGTAATTTAATACCAAAGCAACTGTGTCCGAGAGCTGAACCTTAACTAAATATGAAGAATACAACTTCATTATTTCCTCGTGTATGTAAAGCCAACACGTCAGGCAACATTTTGACTGAGAGCGCCCTTATGTCGTCATAATAGAGGCGTTATCATATAGCAACTACTAATAAAGCCGGACGTGCTATTGACTAGAACATAATACAGCAACTACATGACTTATGAGATAAATGTAAACAAACACATATTTGTAGGGTAAGCAAAGTATATAAGGTAAGATAGAGACGGTAAACCTAACTTTATTAAGTTGATACCATGCAAATGTAGCGTGATTTCAGCACACGCAGGGACAAACTGTGTCCATCTCGAATTAGACTATCGATTTCGTACTTGCCTACTTTTTCGCTCAGTAAAGTTTGCATATAATCATCAGGTTGTAACTTTGTACCATAGGTAGAACAGCATATTGAGCTTTATATGGGATGATTTGAGCGCGCTCGTTTCGGGTACAATATAAGAGCTAATTTCGTACTTTCGTACTTGATGTCCGAGTACGACTGTAACTATCAGAGTATGTACCTAACTTTATAGATTATGAAAGCAAAATAAATTAGTCTATAGTTTTGGATGAGTAAACAAAACTACGATGTAAAACATGCACTTATCTCAGTAATAGGACCCGATAACTTTAACCTTAAAGGCCCCGGATTATGAGACACAGATTTTCCATTGTTCTCTGTACACCGGGGTGTTCGGTTCGAGTTTGATAAATTTAAATTAAATAAATGCCACGATTGCTTAGGAACCCCGGGGACCAGACTCTCAAAGGTTACGGGTTCGAGTCCCGTCTGAGTAATTTGGAGACTAGTTGATTTTGTCTAGTATAACATTTACCACAATAAAATAGCATTGTAAATGCAAGCATTAAAAATCCTAATAAAAACGTATACACTTTTATTATATCTTGCTATCATGTTGCGTTAAAATGAACTATCAACTAAGTTATGAAACTGAAACAAGCACAATCGAAAATGACATGCAATTACCTACATTACATAGTTCAAAAAGTAGGTGAATCACATGAGTGCGAGCAACACTAACTAACCTCATTCCACAATGGCAGACATAACTTCCCGCCAAATTAAATAACACAGAACAACCAATAAACACGAATGGTTAGAGCGTAGACAAAATAAATTGTCAGCTATGCGAACAACTTGTTCTACTTAAAAATAAACTTTACTCGCGTTGTTTAGGTTGGCGAGGCAAAGGTCTACGAGCGTAAGGTCTCGCTTACTCTGAACGTCTGCTCGTCCTGTGTCGCCGTGGCGTCTCCTTTCTTGGGTTTGCCGCGTTTGGCAGTACGCGTGCGCGCGGCTGCCGCGGCCTTGGGCCTCTGCACGCGGAGGTTCAGCCAATCGGGAAATCTGTGGTCAGGCGGCTCCTTGGCTAGCTCTTCAGCTGTAAATAATAAAAAATCTTATTTGAATAAAAGTTTTTAAGCTTCGTCTGAAAAGAGTTTGGTTGTTGTTAATTTGTCACGATCACGGGATTCAGGACAGTAGTAATTTGATTAACATATAAGTAATATTATTACCTATACAACGTTATTTTATGTTTACCCAAAACCTCAAAACCATTTAAAGAACTCATCAATACGAACAATTTTTTGTATGAACGCAACCATAGCGAATAAAAAAACCAACTTTTTCCTACAGGTTTCATATATTTTAGCAGAGTTCAAATCAAATTTTCTATGAAACAACAGGTTGCTTCCATACAAAAAGCTGTTCGTAATTATGAGTTCTACAAATGGTTTTGAGGTTTTGGGTAAACGTAAAATAACGTTGTATAAAAGATCATGGTAGAGATTCAACTAAATTATAAGCAAAGAAAACCTGCTAGTTATTGACAGTATACTCAACACCTATACTTACTCATTTAAACTATAAACACAAACAAAATTAATATTTATACGGTATACTGTTAAATTAGGCGATATTTGTAATACAAATCTCGCGACCAACATTTTATTTAATGATAAATATCCACGTTCCGTTTACCGTCAGATTTTATTGCCGATTGTTAAATAGCCATCAATCTTAAGCCAGATATTGCGGATATCTACGCGAATACATCGCAAATTCGCAAAGGTCGAATTTTCCAGGGTCCAACAAATTACTTCGTGGCACGAAGGAGGCATAACAGGAAGTGTTTGTGCGTGTATCTTCACAAATAAATGACGTTTTTTATGATGCCGCCAAGGTTATGTCAACAATGCCAATTTCGGTTCTAAACGCTTGAGACGAGAATATCAATACCAGAAGTTAAAAGAATAGATTTCGAGAATTGTAGGTCCGTATTAACACACACGAGCGCGAGAACCTGTAGAATCAAGAGTGATACTTAATGTAGGTAATTAATTATATATAGGTACCTAGATAATAAGATATTAGAAAACATGTTATACTTAAGTATAAAAAATGACTGATATTGATACGCGAGAGCGATCTCTCCTGGCACAAGTGTTTTCACACTTAAAAGGAGGAATCAACCTCAATTTATTGGTTAAACCTTTATGTCTCATAATAAATCATTTTTCATTTTTCTTTAGCTCCATAAACCTTGTCTGGTCAAAGATAATAATCTTACGGAAACTTTTGTAGGTTACGTTTGCTAGGAATTTAAACAACCATCTTGAGTCTTGTTAAATTTAACCATTCTGATTTCTGACCTCCTCCGTCGTAAAATCGCTAATCGACGAATATTATGAACACCTTTGTTAGCTTGAAATCAGGATACTTATCTTGGGGTCTCCAGCAACACAAATTAACAAAAAATAAAACACTGTCAACTTACCAGCTTTCCTGGTGATCTTTCTCGGCAGCTCCCAAGTGCCGGTAAAGTGGCCGAAGCACCGAGAAGTGCCCCTAGGGGCCCCAGGGAGGAAGTGCCCGTTGTTGTCGCAGATGGGCTTAGGGTCGGGGCGCATCTCAACGGGGCGAGCCCTCGTTGGCGCCCAACGTGGGACCTGCCAGTTCCCCAACCGTTTTGGTGTCGATTCTTTGTTAAACTGTAAAATAACGGGTACTGAATATTATTTAAAAGCTAAGTGGACGTATTATGGTAGAATTTTATATCGAATATTAAGACAGACTTTATATAGTCCGTGAGCACACTCCAAAATTATCTATGTAAGTATATGATATCACGATAAAATACATAGCGCACGGTCAAAAAGTTGTTTGACCTGAAATTAAGGATTTTCTCAAACTTCCGGCCAATTTTAGGCGCGATTATATTATGATCCTTACTCAGCACAACTCTTCCGATCGTGTTCCTTATTTTATCGTGATATCATAACATATGTCGTAGGTTTACGTAATTAACATTAATACATTAAAAAGGTGTAATAAAAATGTGCCTGATATTACACAGCCGGCTAGAAGTTTTTACAATTAGTTTGAACCTAAAATTAATCTCATTTAATGAAACCGCTAAATATGATATTCAGCCAAGTCGTTAAATGTTTCATTCAACGACTTAGCTCGTTGTCCCTTGGCCGTTTCATTGAATGGCCGGCGTTTAATTAATGGGCTAGCCCTCCAATTTAACGGCTGATTTAACCAGTTGGCTGCGCCTTATACATGACCAACATGCTCTTTTCGTATACACGTGCTACTTGCTAGTAAGTAATAGATGCTCGAAACTAGCATGCTTATGTGCTACTACGTAGCATGTGAATTCCGCGCTTTATTTATCAAGAATGGTACGCATATGAGAAGGGCCTACGCATTGATAAGTAAGTCGTAAGTATGCTTCGCATAAAATTATTTGCGTTTGTTATTCATTGTTATGAGGGTTGTAAACTAGAGAGACATTACTTATAATTTGTATTTGTAACATCAAAAATTCATGAACCCTTCACCACTCTTCTTGATTACAATGCGGTCACGTGTCGCGGTCTGCGGCTTGATTACTGAGGCGACATTTAAAGAACCCATTTGTTTTTTTTTATCAGTCATCACATCACTAACTTGCCGTCAAGCGTTGCCTAAATTGAACCCTCGTTTCCTAAGTCGGGAGAGGAATAATATGTTTGGTATCATAAAGGATGCATTTTTTGATGTTGCGTTATACGGATTTTTCAGTGAAATGAACGTCATCTCGTGACTCGTGTCACATAAACGCTAATATTTGCAGAATAGCCCAGAACTTTAAAAAGGTAACCTTGTCTCGAAGTAATGTAAGACAAAATTTTTAAATTCTAATTATTTAATTCTAAAACAAAATTAATAAACAAATGCAATATATATTACTTAAATAACTAACTAAATCACCAACAAAGGGGCACTATTTAGTTTACATTTAGCAGGTGTCAAATCTCGCTTCGAAGGCGTCATAACACAATGCAGCTACAAAAGGGTTGCAATTGCAAATCATTATTTACCCCATACGTCACGTGCCCTACTCGACGTGCCCACAATTTAGAATTATCTTGTCAGAAGTAGATTGAAATAATGTTAGTTTGCTTTGAGATTATTTTTGTAACAATTGTTTTGTTCGACTTTAAAAATTAATGTCGTTGATGTCTTTTAACCGACAACTGGAAAATTTTCATTGTTTATAAAAACAAACGTTTTTATAACTTTTTAATTTTGAATTTTACAATGCTATTTTTATGTGATAAATATAAAACAAGAAAATATACTAGAAAAAAAGCAACTTGTCTCATATCGCCCTGACGGGATTCGAACCCGCGTCCTTGGGAATCCGGCCCAATGCACTTGGGAATCCCGTCAGGGCGACATGAGACAAGTTGTTTTTTTTTAGTATATTTTTTGTTTAATATTTAACACATGTTGTTTTGTTAGGTACGTTTGAATTGTATTATCAGCTTCACTTTTGGGAAATTACTATCAGAGAAGTTTACATCTACAAAGCTTAAGTCAAAAATATATATATATGCATGTAACTTAAAACATCTATTAAACAACTGATTTATAAGTAGAACACATAATAATGATTTAGAAAATACATAGTGTGTAAAACAAGAAGATGAAATTCGCTTTTAAAGACTTTAATTTGTTTCAACAGTTTTAACAGCAGAGTCAAGACTTTTACCTCTTAATTTTATGGGCATAGAATATAACTATGTATTAGTACCATAAAAGGATCGTGATTCACTTTTACATTTTGCCCCTAATTCAGTTACCAGACCTTTGTTACACTATAAATAAAAGGACAATCTGCCAAAGTGTAATAAATCTTACCTACGTAGTATACAAACTTAACTCAAACTGACAACGTCACCAGTTTATATGTGAGCACGGCTAAAAATACTCATTGGCAAGGCAATAGTCAACCGAGACTATGACTACGGTATAGGGTTTGTTTTTAACCATTGAGTCATTTACAGTAATAAAATCGATTATCGTATCTGTATTGAGAATTCAATTCATATCTTCATCAGATATTTTTATGTCCCCACTGCCGAGCAGAGACCTTCCATATGGTTGGATAATGGATAATAAATATCGTATTCCATAAACCAGTGGGAATCAACGATTCGAGATGGAATTTTAAGTTGCAATTAAATTCGATGGTCTTAACAAAAGACAATTATTAGTAACAAGATTGCCTATGTCGACAAAGACCTCTCTTCTGTGTGGAGTCTGCCTGTGACGTCTCTCAAAAAATAGTCCTATGATTGACCTACCCAGACCTGAAACCCTGAACACCACACGTAGTCACTAAGGTCATTCCTAGTCACCCGTAGTAAAAACACTATAGTACTTCAGAAAGTCATCATGTCAACCGTACACCGTCCACAGCTGGGCATAGGCCTCCCTCAAGACATCAGACTTCTTCAGTCAGTCCAGTCAGTCAAGGATCTGTCCGACAACCAGTCTTGACATAGGTATCTACAGAAACACAACAATGCATTACCTATACCTAAGTACCTAAGTAAGTATATGGTAATGATTGCGTGTAAAGGTAAGTAAGATTACGTAAGGGATGAGGTCTAAGGGCGCCTTCAAATTAGACGCATGAAGAAGCGCTGCCGTGCCGCTCCACTACTAGTTATGTCTATGGAACTTATGCATTAGGGCCTGCGCAGACGACGGACATTGGAGGACTTTTTGTCCGCCACACGACCTTATTACTAAGAACATAAAGTTGAAATATAACGAAGACTATCGCGTACTTTTCATGGATATACGCGATCTAAATTCAATCTTATTTTTTTAACAATAAAGACGTGTCGCGGACAAAAAGTCCTCCGTGATCCGTCGTCTGCGCTAGCCATTACTGGTTTTTACGATCAGCATGCATGTGAAATATAATTTTTTGTATTTGATAGAATCAGGCGTTACTTGGCGGAAATCCATATCTTAGTAGAAAACGAAAAATATGTCGCGTAATTCCGCAAGAAAAAATGCAGATGCAGCCCAGTGACACACCTTGCACCTTCACCGACTACTCTACACGTGTTTCGCCCACACACGGAGCATCCTCAGGAGTTGTTAGACCGTGCCAATCTCAGCACCGAGTCACTCGGTGCCGAGTCACGAGGTGCAAGGTGTGTCACTGGGCTGCATCTGCATTTTTTCTTGCGGAATTACGCGACATATTTTTCGTTTTCTACTAATAATTTTTTGTGTTCTGAAAGAATAATTAAATAAATGACAGGGCTTGACAACCCTGCAGGGCTACCCCTGACCTAGAACGCCAACATTACGTTAACTGCAGTGGCCACATATTGTTAAGTTACCCAGTTCCAAAAGTTACTTGTCATTCCGGAAGATCGAATCGCATGACGTTAGTTACCATGTCACCCAACTTGCGGACAATTTTAGCAAACGTGGTAGGTACGTTGTGCGAAAATAGAACGGCATTGGTTTACTGTTTTCTAATATATAAAATTCTCGTGTCACAGTTTTCGTTCCCATACTCCTCCGAAACGGCTTGACCGATTCTCATGAAATTTTGTGAGCGTATTGAGTAGGTCTGAAAATCGGCTACTATCTATTTTTTATCCCGAAATTCCACGGGAGCGAAGCCCCGGGGCACAGCTAGTCTATGTATAAATTCTACTACTTAATGTGGTATATTAATTGTTTTCAATTTCCAAACATTCAACTATACAATTTAAGAGAGCGCAACCCATTTGTTCTAAGCGTTTTAGTGATTTTTCGGAGACCGTGATTGTTACTCTATTTAATGTAATTTTGTATAAAAATTACTGATTTAGAAGCACAGTATCCTAATGAAGTGCACGTAGGACGTAGGACGTAGAATTTCAATTTTATTCATATTTTTTGAAATATAAGTAAAACTTTACATGACATTTTACAAAAATACGCATCAGAATAACGTTTCAAGTTAGCAAAAACGGATTGTTTCAAAGTTATTTGACTAGAATTAGGACGCCGAATTTAGAAAAATAATTGTATTTCATACGAAAAGACACTTATGAAAATCACGAAAATTTGTCATATTAGACTAGGTATATATTTCTCGATAAACAGATGAGATCTTCTGATTTAATAATTATTTACTGAATAAACAAGTCTTGAATATTTTAAGATATGTTTCATAAATAAATATTCTCAGAGTAACAAATACTACGTTTAAAAAAAAGAGCGTTAAAAAAACCGACTTCAAAAATTAAAAAGCAAAAAATAACCCTTAATTTTGTTTGATTTTTTATTAGTTTTAACCAGTCAGTGAAAACTACTTGTCGTTTTTTAAAAACGTTCATGCAAATTAGAGGTATGCTATACTATGGCTTCGTCATTATAAGTATATGTCTATCGATAAATAATAATAATAATTGATAGAACCGATTTATCATGTACCGTTATCTTATCAAATGACTAAGTAAAGCAAAGTTTTTATGATCAATATAATATAATTAGTATGGCATGAGAAGCCGAACCTATTCATTTTTAATCATTGCAAAAATGTAGGTACCTGTTTATACAACAATATAAATGACGATAACGTTAGAAAGGACGCCACGGAAAAAATGTATTTGTATCAGTAAATTCACTAAGTAGTAGATTAACTTTAAAGAACCTTTAAGATCAACGGTAGAGACCCTTACCCTTCATCATACCTGATGTTCAGTATTGATAAGGCTGAAGATGGAAGCGAGCCTCCCCTGGAATTATCAACCACTGAGTTTGTTAAGTGAGGGTCGGGTTATTGAGAAAAATTAAGAAATGTGAAGATTTTTTTTAAGATTCCACATATTTTACGCATGCATAACCAAACTGACGTATTTGTTTGACTTTATTTCTAGTGTAGTAGAACAGTTTCAGTACTAAACTAGGCCTTCAGCTATAGCAACCTCCAATTCGTTCGTATAGTTACATACAGACAGTTTGATGAGCAATTTACATGTCAAACAACTTTACGAGGCAAAACGCACACGCACACTAAAAATCAACATCATTTATTCAAAGAATACCTGTCTACGAGAAAGTTGAGACATTGGGCATATACCTACTTCATAACAACGCCAAAAAATCGTCTACACGGGGTAGCGTTTAGTCTTCATCTTCATCATACCTGATGATTAAAGTAATGATAAGCTGAAGGTGGAATTGCACTTCTTCCAGAATCCTCCTCCACTGAGGAACTGACTAATTAAGTATCTTCTCTTTGCAATTAACTGCCAGAGCAACACAACGCTGAAAACTTTGTTGGAAACAACAATTATTCAGTATCCATAAAAATCAGAATTATAGAAGAATTCGTATTGATGAATAGTACCTAAGTACTACAAACCCCTCTTAAGTTTTTCTAATAAACATTCATCATCATAAGTATAAAAATAGCATTGAAAAAAGCAAAATTTTGCTGTTGCATCTTAATCGATAGTTAAACATCTGAAAAGATGTTTCTTTCGAATGCAAGGATATTCCTAGCATTGATGTGACGACGCTGGCCTACAGCGTATTAAAAATATATAAGTATTGGGGAATTTCGACGGTGGTCCACAAGACTCGGTAGCTCAGTGTTTAGAGCAATCACTATTATACACGTACATGTTTTGTTACATTGTTGTACCTAGTATAAGTAAAAATATAATTACATTAGTTTTCAGTTTGTAACATGACAACTATTTTGTTTTTTCCTTTCCTTTTCCTTTAGAAGGGGAGGGTGAACAGGACATTTTCCGGGGAGTTGTAGTATGTGCATACGAATGTACCTAACGGAAATGTAATTAGGTCATGTCACACATGACGTATGTAAAGTTAGCACTTTAATTTATTTTAAAACATTCCATAAATGGCCTTCGACTCGTCACGGTGGTTTAATCTATTGCATCTACCGCTAATTTGTTTGGTTTGGATGATACCCCCTATGCAGTATTTATTATTTATAATTTGAAAGACTTTTCTTTTGCGCCCAGGCCTGAAATTTTCTTTAAGCATTGTCCTTTAATGTAGCGGTAATTTACCGGTTAATGTAGCTCTCAGCCCCACCAAAACGGTACCGACGGAAGACCAGCACTGGTCAAACGCCAAGCATCATGCTGAGTCAGGGCCGTTTTGGGACAAACTTCTCTATTACTAGTTTTTATTTTGTTTTTTTCGCTCAAATCCCAAAAAAACGTTCTTTTCTTTCTTTCTTTCTTTCTAAAAGTAAATAGGTAAGTAAGCCAAAAACTTTTTCCTTTTTTTTAAATTCCCAAAATCAAAAGCTACTAAAAACTTCCCAAAACGAATTTTGTCGAAATCCAAAGCCAATGTTTCCAAAAAAACACATTACTATCAGCTTATTATACTTTTTTAACAATAATAGAAAACAATTCAGAGGAATCCCATGAGCTATTAGTTGCACACCAGTAAAGCTAGTGTCAAACACGGATTAACACTGCACACAATGGCGTAAAAAATTGTATTTGCACCATACGACGCACCCCATGAAATCGTCCCATGTCATAAAAATAATAAAAAACAAGCAAAAACGAACCTTGGGTTACATATACTCATAGTTTAAATGTAAAAACAAGTAAAATATTTAAGGATGTTTACGATATAATTGGATGTAAGTAAGTTGGATTAAAGGACTTACAATTTGTATGTAAGTAAAAAACTTAGGGGACAGTAATGGGCTGTGCAGGTGCGGTGATTCCGAAGATGTATGGTGTCAGGATTAGATTGGGTGGACAAGGGCAATTTTTTTATCCCCTCGTTACATAGGAAGTTTTCCTAAAAAGCTTAGAAGCTTTTTAGTCTTAAAATTTGTTTTTGAGCAATTTCAATAGTTTTCAATTGGTTAACTTCAATATCAGTTATCGGTTGGTATAAAAAATGTGATATTCGTGGATTTGAATAATCATTATAGAAACATAATAAATTGACTAGGTACTTATTTTGTAAGATAAATGTTTTGAGTATTTATTAGATTGCTCTTCAAAGTAAACAAGGTGATCCAACAAGAAAATTCCTAACTAGTTCCTAGTTTTAACTAATTTCATGTAATATAGAGAGCCCTGTTTTTTTATTTAACTTTTAAATTTTACTGTTGCTAAGAACTTTACAACTTAATATTTGATTAGTATACAATGTAATACAACATAAAGTACGAGAATGTACCATTCCTATCGAAAAATTCCCGAAATAAGGACTCTCGACAGAGAAAGAGAACGAAATTTCCTAAAACTTCTCTCGAAACGAAACTCCATGAAAAAACTTGTAAGAACAGCTTATATTGTGGCCAAGTTGTAGCCGAAAATGAGCACGCACATAACAAATTTTAGATAGAAAATATTGGAAAAAAATCAACTCGGCCACAAGTGAATTTTCAGATGGGACTCGGCCCTCGGCACTCGGACCTACGGTCTTTGGGAATCCGGCCCACTGCACCAGCCACTGAGCTACCGAGATTTTTTCCTATATTTTCCTACTTAAAAATCATAAGTATAAAAATAGCATTAAAAATGCAAAAATTAAAAAATCATATAAATGAGAACATAACTTTTATTGAAATAAAACAACTTTTACGGATATCAAACGCGCTATATTCCCACGAACTCGTATTCGATTTTCCCGACGTTTCGGCAGCTGTAAAAGTGCCGAAACGTCGGGAAAATCAAAAAACCCCTAAACAACCTAAAAATACGGACAATTACAACTTAGTTCGTGGAAATATAGCGCGTTTGATATTCGTAAAAGTTGTTTATTTCAATGAACAGTGCGCGTCAAAACATAAGATGTACGTACATAACTTTTAATTAAAATAACAACAAGTATAATATACGAGGTAGTTAAGGACCTAGATTTGCTTTACTTCTAACACATACTAATCACATTATCTACCCGATTTTAATGGAGATATATGAACCTACTATTATTTTAAAGCGGAGATGATAAGGAATTAGAAGCAAATCACCATGACCGAAATTCGTCGACGAGAAACAGCAGGAGTTTGGCTAGTTACAATCGGGGAACTCCCCGGTAGGCCAGTAGAGTTTTTTATGGGGCCTTATTTTTAACCGACTTTAAAAAATGAGGTTCTCAAATCGCCGGGATTTTTTTTTTCTGTGTTACTCGATTACTCGAAGAGGGCTAGACCGATTTGAGTAATTCTATTTTTGTTCGAAAGGGTATACTTTCCATGTGGTCCCATTGTTACTATGTAAGGATCTGATGATAGGATCCTGGAGAAATCCAAGGAACTCTTCAAATATTATAGGCATTCCTATAGCGATTTCGGTGTTTTCTGTAGTAACTCATGCATATGCTTCCCGTTAAGCACCACTTGGTGAAGTGGTACTGATGATGAAGACCACAGATGGTCATCGGAACTTTTAAACACTTAGCAATTCAGGGCAGCGATACGATTACTTTAATGTGGTTCATAAGCAATTTATGCTCGACTGATGATGAATAACCGGTAGAACTCCTCAATAAATAACGTCCCTGCACCGGGAAAAGCAGCATTTTGTAAAAGGTGATGAGCAGTTGACATACGGTTATTAGAGTAGGCACGGGACCTCTTCTACCATTAAAAATTGTGAAGTAAAAAACTTTAAAAAAATTAAAACTGACTTCAATAACTGCATTCTACTTTCAGTCCCACTGTTTTATTTTTCTTGCCTTGGCTGGCACCGACTCCAAAAGGCTTTTTTTTTTGCTTTATAGTTTTTTGAAGTCGGTTTTTTTAAGTAATAGATTGTAGGGACCCCATGCTACGAGTCGTAACGGTCACTACAGCAACAGCTAGTTTATTACTCGTAGCATTTGTGTCCCTACACAAGATAGGAAACGTTTATATCACAAATAATAGATTCCAAAAAAACTCTACTGGTCGACCGGAAAGACTGCACATCTAAAGAAAAACAGAATTTATACAAACTTGTCCACTATCGAAGTTGAACGCCATTGCACCAAAACTATTAAAATTACAAAATCACAGAAAAATTACAACCAACGCAAAAAAGTCACACTTCAAAACGTCAAATCGCACTTTTAAAACGTCACATTTTGAAAGTCAAACGGAAAATCGAATAGTCCGTATACCATACGTCTTGTTTATGGTGACTAGCCGGCCGGCAAGTGTGTGAAAACGGTGAAAACTCGTGAAAACGCGACAGTATATCGGCCCAACTAAATAGTCGTCGTGGCAACGCCTTCCCGAGTCCCGTAAATTTTCCTATTTTCTACGTTGCGCAGCCGGGAAGGTAGGGTCATTGACATTTCAATTGTACGGGATTAACAAAGGCATCGATTATTCGGTTTACGCGTCACGTAAATTAGTCTGTAAAGAGTTAGAGCTTCAAAATTCTACATAATAACCAATATGAATAAAAAATATAGGAAAATACTAGAAAAAATCGACTCCTCACAAGCTGTTTACAGACTTACGATAGTAGCATTAAAAATGCAAAATTTATAATTTGCATTTGCACCTGAAATTATGTCTTATTAAAAAGCAGTGTAATAAACACGTTATTACAATTCTTACATACACTGCAGGCTTATTCGCTTTCATGCTAAAGTGCTGTTAAAAAAGGTACAATAGTTAGAGTTAAGATTACCTACAATTACTTTTGATCACAGCAATGTACAGAAACTATAATAATTTCCCTAAATCCAAAATACTTTTACATCTTAATTTTATCGCCACAAAGTATTTTACTAAACAGCCTAATCAATGATAATAAATCCTCAGGTGCACTATCAAATGATAAGACTTGCTTAATTTTATCAGTAATTATTATGTTGCTGATGATACAATTCAGCGTTTTATGAGGTAGAGATATAAAATAATCACAGTTTTTTTGTTTATGCATCTACTTTAGGACTTGATTTTTCTTACTTCATTTTAAAATTTTCAGGTTATCAAATATTTTCCTATAAACACCTACAAGATATTTAAGGAAAAGTTTGTTTTTCCATTATAAAACTATCAAATTTTACCCAACGTATTGTGCTCCAAGATGATATTAAACTTTTCTAGACCTCAAATAATTTTACGGATGTAAGTGCCACTTGTATAACTATATCACCGTTAACATATTCATGATATTTTTTTAACAGAAAATATTTGAAGCGCTCGTGGCCGCTTCAATTACACTTGTTAAGCAACGGTTCGGTGCGGTCAGGTGTCGGATGGGTGACCGTAAAGTGGCATTACAACTGAGCGCTTCCGTGCTTCGGAGGGTACGTTAAACCGTCGGTCCCGGCTGTTGTCATCTGATAACAGTCGTTAAGCCAAGTCAGAGACCTTTATACGGCTTGATAAACTCTGACACCAGAGGTGGCCACTAATCCTCATACGATAAGAAGAAGAAGAAGAATAATAGAAAAATGTTGGAAGATATTGACTTAGCCATAAGTTATTCTCAGACAAGACTCCTGCGACCTTTGGGTATCCTATCCGGCCCACTGTTCTAGCTACCGTGCCGTTAACACATTTTGGATTTAGTGTTTAAAATAACACTTCTGGAAAGGATCTAAAAAAACACTAATAACACCAAATACGAATGTTTTAATTAACTTAATAAGATGTGCTTATTTCAAATCTAAAACTTTCATCCTTAGTTTTCTTTTTTGTACCTACCTATTTTTTATTCGTACATAGTAGGTGATGTCGCAATAACTAATTATGTATTTAGGTACAGCCAGGGAACTTCCCGGTAGACCAGTAGGTTTTTAGGGAGCTTTATTTAAGAAAGTTATAGATATACAGAAAACTTTGATATCACAACTAATAGTATATTATTAATATATGTAATTTATACAGATTTATCAAAAGCTTTTGATAAAGTTTCTCATTCCATCTTACTCCAAAAACTATCGAAGTTCGGTTTTGCTGGCGCCTTCCTAAAATGGTGCTCGTCTTACTTACGTGATCGCACATCAAAAGTTGTAGTAAGTGGGTTCGAATCTGATCCTTTTCCCAATGTATCTGGCGTCCCACAGGGCTCGCATTTAGGACCTATATTTTTCAATATCATCATGACTGACGTCGTCTCATGCTTCAGAAACAGCAAACCATTTATTTACGCGGATGATCTAAAGTTGATGAGACCAATCAGGCACAGTCAAGACGTATTGTTGTTGCAAGACGATCTAAACAGATTAGCTAGCTGGTGTGAAGATAACAAAATGGTTTTGAATTTAGACAAGTGTTGCTATATTCGCTTTACCCGTAACAACAGTGAACTTTCGGAATCATATACAATATCTGGCCAACGTATTCAAGAAGTTGATTGTGTTCGTGACCTTGGTGTCATTCTCGACAAAAAACTAAATTTTAAGGATCATTATGACCATATTGTTTCCAAAGCACTAAAATGTCTCGGTTTTATAATAAGAAACACCAAGAATTTTAGAAATAAAACTACTATTATAAGGTTGTACGAGAGTTTAGTCTGATCTCTTCTTGAATATTGTTGCGTGGTTTGGAATCCGCATTACGAAGTCCATTCTAATATAATAATATTGAACGCGTTCAAAAAAGATTCATGTACCACCTGTCTTATAAATTTAATTTGGCTAACAAGTTTAATAGTTATGCCGACCGTTTAACTCATTTCAATTTGGTTTCACTTAAGAATCGCCGTAAAATTTTAAACCAGTCATTCCTCCATAAATTAGTCAATTGTCCGCGACTGCTTCAAAAACTAAATATCAGAATCACTCATAATCTTCCACGGCTTTCTAGATACTCTTTGTTTACAACAAAACGCTCCAAAACTAACCTAGGATTATTCTCTCCTATAAATAGACTCCAAACTGATTATAATTCTGTTAGTAAAAATAAGGAAATTGATATTTTTAGACTAAGTTTACCTATATTTAAAAAGAAATTGTCCTCATTAAGCTAAGTATAAGTATTTTAATTTATAGTCTGCCTGGCTGAACAAGGCACAGCTTCCTTTATAATTCTACTTAATTTTTTATCTTGGCATTTTCTTGTATTTACTAGCTTTAGTAAGATAATATTGTATTGTTTTTTTTAAGTTAAGGGACGCCTTACGCTCCCAACTGTTCTTTTAACAAGTTTGCTTTCCGTGGCAACCTTTAATAAAGACAGCACCAATTCATGTAACCACTAGCTGTAACTCCTAGCATTTAAGGTGTATGATCTTGTTGGTGATCCAAATAAATATAAAAAAATAATATTAAAAGGTATTTCATTTATATACTAAATTATTTCTTTAACTTTAGTACTTTCCGAGAAAACTTTTCCCAAAAACAACTCTACTGGTCTACCCGATTGTACCAAAATAAATATAACAACAAATTATTTAAAAAAATACTTCAGTTTTTGGTGCTTTTGTTGAAAAACACAAAGAGTTCTTAATAACACGTTAAGTTACGTTTTCACCTCACACGCTCGTAAAAAGATGTTTTGTCATTCGATTTCTGCGTGGAAAAACGCATTTAGCGGCCTAGTCAATTTACTATGTACTAATGCGCTAAACGCGGTAAAGTACTTTTTTAATTACCTAAAAATATGTCTTAATGCGTTCCGAATCGCACTATTGACATTTTATGTTAAGTTTTATTCTTATTTTAAATAACTTTGAATTAATTATAATACTCCGTTTTGGTTTTATTACATTATTCTAGTCTAGTTCCTTTGAATCATAAAAACAATAACAATAAGATTAAACAATTTGTTATATGAATTTTATATTTAAGCTGGGTGAGGTTAATTGGATGATCGGATTTCGGAACGTGACCTAAACCTTTACTTTTAAATTGTCTGTGTCTTGTACCTCATGTCAATATCAACATTTACCCAATCGTTTTTATTGTTATTTTTATTTTTACAATTTATTCCTTTTTATTTTTTTTGTGTTTTTTATATCATTAAAACAATAAGAACAAGGTATATGTAGATTTATATTAAACATGATGTTTAATATTTATCACATAAAAAAACATCAAAAAGTTTTAGATTAAACTTTTTGTTAAAAGATTTTTTTACAACCTACAAATTTTCCTCCCTGTAGTGAGTGAGAAATTGTGTTGCGCTCAGCAGCAAAGTTTTTCGCGTCTCGAACCTTTGAATTCAATTGAGGTAACTCGCCGATAAAATCTAACTTTTCAGCCTTGCATAACAAATAACTATTTTAGTTAACTTAAAACTTAATTTCATGTAAAATATAAAAAAAAAACGTTATAATCCTACCTACGTGATTTATTTCAATGAAAAAATTAAAGAAAAGTAAGATAGTTACGACGTAGGCAGTTCGTTATTTAATGCAGAACTGTAATTTTTCTGCAGGCAGCATTAATGGCAGTAGTAACGGGGAGCCTTTATCTGTCACGTGGCGTGTCCGCTTGCGATGTCGCAGCGGATGGAGCGCGTGCCCAGAGATGGCTCACGGATACTAAAAATAAAGAAAGTTATGTAAAAATCTAAAATCTAGGAAAATTTAACATACCTTCACAAATAGGGCTGCAATGTGTAGTTTGAGACTAAAAATATCTACTAATGTATCTTATTATTATCACACTTCAACGACACCACTCTGCATTAGAGATGCGCAAAATACTTCACTGAAGTGTGAAGAATGATAAAGTCCAACTGGACTAGATGCAGTATATCACTCAACTAGTTCATTTAGTTCATCTAGTTGTTCACATGGCTTAGTATTTCAGTAGTCCATTTGACTCACCTTGTCGTTAAGTTCAATCGCGTCATTTCATTTGTGTCAAATATTCAAGTAAAACTTAGCCTCATGTTTGCGCAATAGGGGTTGTTTTTAGCTTGAACATATTTTCAAATTGTAAGACGTCACAGAGTGCGGGCCGTGCAACTATCTCGTACTGAAATAGAACCTCATTTAGTTCATACTTCAGAACTCCACTCCACTCCAGTATATCTCCTTCATTAGTTCATTCGGTACTTCGTAGTGCCAAATGAACTAATAAAGGAGATATACTTGCAAAGTTGACTAGTTCAATTGAAGGATTCACATTCACAAACGACTCAACACTACTCTGCATTGTAGATGTTGCCGAGAAACAATTGCGATTAGATTGTCAGCGTGTCGCCTCCAATCGTCTTCGAATAAAACCCTGTATATCGGGCTTTTACTATCTGTATAGCAGCTGGCGCATTCTGGTTTTCTTTCGCTCCCAGTCCAGCATGGGAAAGACATTGTAAAATATAAAATATATTTATATTTTACTTAGAATGGGTTTGCTCTTGATACCAAGCCCAGCACCCCGACCGCCTAACATTATAGCTTGTGCTATCGCTATAGCTATCAAACTTCAAACTATCATAAAACCCTTCAACAATAGGGTTTTTATCTAATTCCTACATATTTCTATTCATCTATTGGATTCACTATTGCATTTTTAGTATGAAAGTGATAGCGTCATCGAGAGCCCTTGTAGGGGCTTTGAAAAATCGATAGCTATAGCGATAGCACAAGCTATACCGGTAGGCGGTCGGGGTCCAGGGGCTAAGACGGGATCCACGATGGAGCGAGCCAAAGGTGCCTATTCACCCTTGCTTTGAAGATAGACGGGTTATAAGTACTCGGAAATACATACGCAGGGAGGGAGTTCCACTCCTTTGCTGTGCGCAATATAAAAAAATAAAAAATAATAAAATAATATTTCTCACACTCAGACCAATTAACCTTGCCCCAAAGTAAGCACTGTAAGGCTTGTGTTATGGGATACTAGGGTAACGGATATAAATACATAATATAATTATACATATATATAAGTATTTATGTGTAGAAATATATATAACGTCCATGACTCAGGTACAAATGCTCGTATTCATCATACAAACATTTGCCCCTACCGGGATTCGAACCCGGGACCCCAGAGTAGGCGACACCTTGAAACCGGTGTACGAACCACTCGACCACGGAAGTCGTCAAAATAAAGGTTGTTGAGTAGCGCTTTGTGCCCGCAGTACGTGTCTGCCCAATGGAGGAAAAGGGATGGCGGTATGAGCTCATGCAACTCCTGAGCACACTCTCCGAAGTACAGTCTGCATACACCGCCGCATGATGATGCACCGCCAAATAAATGTACACAGCAGCACAAAGCGCGTGGTTTCACGGTTTAACAACTCTTGAGGATCATTCGTAATTTCATTGAGTGCAGTCGGTTAAAAGTGTTAGTATGTATTATTGTTTTGCATTCCCTTTTTATCTTAATTTTTTATATAAATATTAATAATAAATAAATAAATAATTAACACACCAATTATCCAGCTCATGTTAAGTTTCATGAAGAACTTATGTTATGGATACCAGACAAAAAAGTATATTAGTATGTTTATACTAATATACTTTTTTTTGTAAATACATACATGATATACATTTTAAACACCCAGACCAAGACAAAGACACATGTTCATGCACTCAAATATTTGTCTTGTCCTGGGATCGAACCCGGGACCTCTGGCGCAGAAGGCGGGTTTAGTACCCCTGCGCCAAGCAGGTCGTCATTATTTTCAATGTTCTTTTGCTAAAAGAAGAAGTAAACAGCTATTGGTCCTTAAGTTGTTTTGGTTTAAACGACCCACCGATAATCGACAGTATTTTAATCTCAGTTAACTCTATCAAATCATAAATTTTTCTAGCAAACTCTCGTCGCCTGCCTTCGGCCCTGCACGACAAAATTAGCGTTTTGCCGTGACCTTCATAGTATCATGCCATTGTATTTGTTCATAACTGCTTATTACATTAATATCGGATTGCAAATCGTTGTATAATGTCGTTTTCAGAGCTAGTCGCGGACCGGTACATGGATCTTAGCATAAATTAATGTGAACCAAACATGGCGGAGCACAAAATTGATTTAAATTCTTGAGACGAGCTCAATTTATAGGTTTTGAAGATTGTACTGTGCAGTCAGGCAATGGAAGTAAAACGGACGTTTAATTTTAGTATTAGTCTTCTGAGGATTATAAATTAGGTACTTACTATTATCGTGGAAGCAAAATTTTAATGTATTCAATTTTATTTACGAGTAATAGCAGGACGATTCTATTCTTAAGTTAGGAAAATATCAAGAGCCTGTTCGTTTTAGTTTAGTTTTAGTACTCGGTGTACTCTAATGATTTCTATACTTACAATTCCGCGATCAACCTGGTACATTTTACATATTATTGCCCCAACATCCTACTCATATTATCAATGCGAAAGTATGTCTGTTTGTTTGTTTGTTACTTTTTCACGCAAAAACTACTGAACCAATTGGTATAAAATTTGGCAAACATATAGAAGATAGCCTGGATTAAAATATAGGCTACTTCTTCTCCCGATATTCCCACGGGAACGGGAACAACGCTGGTGAAACCGCGGGTGGCAGCTAGTGTTTTATCATTTTGAAAATTAACCGCAATTCAGATATGGAAGATACCTAAAAAACCTATTTAAATAGATATAGGTAAGTATAAAGTCAATATGTCCATTTTCCAAATTCCTGTTACAATAAAAGTCCCCAGTACCCTCGTAAACCTGGTTCAGGTGTCCCCGCGATGGGTCCCGGGAAGAGGCCCCAATTACGGGGCACACCTGATCCCGGGGGCGGATCCTGAATGGGCGGAGTTTGTAGGCGGGTCGCATGATACAGGAGATGAGATGAATTTTATTCTGGAGGCTTAGCAAGAAACTACGAAAAGTGGAACGAAAAAATAGGTAACGAAAATTATTTATCGTCAAAGCTATCGTCACATCAACAAATGTATAGGGTCCTGAGTAGCGTTCCTACCGGACATAAGCGAAACAAATTTTCCTAAATTTTTGACAAACCTAATACTTTTTGCAAGTTTTTCGTGCTAGCGCCACTGAACAAAATAACACTTTGAACTTTCATATTCAGTATCACCATCATTATTAGGAAAAATGGGACTCTTACCTTGTTAAATATTTCTGCCATCAGATACTCCGTAATCATGGCGCATGCAACTGCACCGGATTATCGGAGATACAAAAGAAAATACGGTTTTTCCTAATAATGACAAGAACTTAGTGTTTTGATGTTTAAAAAAACTGTAGATTGTTGTAGAGGGTATTTCTCACGATGATGGAATACACGCTAAAACAGATTAGGTAGGTTTAGTTAGAGCAACGGGACTCAAACGCGACATTTATTATGAAGTACATAACGTGCTTACAGCTTGACGTTTCGGCTGTGTTGCTACAGCCGTGGTCATAAGCAGACTGTTACGTTTTTGATTGATTGTTTTGATTTTTGACTGTTTGAGTCCCGTTGCTCTAAACTATTAGTATAATAGAGAGAATGATAATAGGTAATTAAATAAATAAATAAATAAAAATGCATTTATTTCAGTAATCATGTTACAGTACATTGCTGAGACTTCCCTGTAAGTTATCAAAAGATACTTGTATTGGGAATGACCCGCTTCTTCCCTAGTGGATGACAGTAGATTACAAAGATGTACTTTATTGTTACATAACATACAAAAGATAAAAAGTTAAGAAACTAAAAATACGAAGAATATAATATTAGGTAGTAGTATTATTGTATATTTTTGCCTTTTACGTTTCATTTCTATTGTTTTTAAACTTTCGTTTTCTACCAATGAGTCACAAGTAAACTATAATAAAATAATGACAATATGGCTGATCAGTAACGGAAATTACTTATCTTTTAGATAAACACCTGCAAGCTAGACGTACAAAGCCATTGCTCTGGACTTTATCGTCTTCGCAACAAAGTTATTATACTTTTACAATTGTCAAAGTTAATCGCATGACCGTGTCTATGTCAATGTCAGCTTTGAGCTTACAGTACCTCGGTACGAAAATTGTCAAAATTCATAAGGTCACCTATGTGGATTTTTCCCAACTGACTTTTGTAGTATAGTACCCCATATCTGTGCTATGTCTGCTGATTTAAGATCAATCAAAGTCATCAAAATATTATATCTCGCCATTGTACGTAGTCACCTTGAATATGCAAGTGAAGTCTGGAATCCCCAATATCAAGTATATATTACACGCTTAGAAAACATACAAAAAAGGTTCCTGCGTTTTCTAGATTTCAAAGCAAAACAATATTCTGTTTTTTATGAACATCGCTGCAGAAGGTATCATTTCCTGCCACTTGAATTACGTCGAAATATTGGTGATGTATGCTACGTATCCAAAATCGCCAATGGGTTGATAGATTCCCGCCATCAAAAACAAATTATAGGTCTAATTCGTTTCGCATTCGTGGTTGTAAATTATTTACTAAGTTTAGCACTGAGCACAACTTTGATTTATTTTCTACAAGTATAGCATCCATCAAACAAACCATCGCAAGAGGATTCCTTTCTTGTTAACTAATCTTTTTTTTTTTTTTTTGTTCTTTTTAAATCATGCATGCTTGATTTATTGTTCTCTTGTTTTTCTTTTTGTTTAAGTAATTTTTATGAGTATAACAGTAATGTTTAACTATTTGTGAGAGCTTGTAATTAACTTTCTATAATAGAAATAGGTATAAATTAAATATATACCTATAAATATGTGTTATGTTATGGCTTTAAATATGTTTTATATATTTAAAGTGACATTGTGTCCTAAATGTGTTTAGTGAGGTTCGTTAAAGTCGCCCTAAATATCTTTAGGGCTGTGTTTATTGACAGGTGGTGATAAAAAATTAAAAGTGAAATAAATTATTTAATTGTTGGTTACGCTTACAACTAGGTTAAGTGTAAACATTATTATGATAAACAAATGACATCTTAAATATAAAAGTCAGTAGTTCATTAAAATCTTTTTATAACACACCACTTAGGGCCGGTTGAAACCGGTAAGTGATGATTGATGATGATGAATCACTTACTGATAATTCTGGATAGACTATTCTGCAGATAATTTGACATGTTTTTCATATTACAACTGCCAAATCATCTGCCAAATAGGCTTTCCAGAACTCATCAGTAGGTGGTGAAACCGACCGTTAGCATAAGTTATATATAAGTTTTTATTTTATTCTATATTTAGTTTTTTTCTTATAGTTCCAAATAAACAGTATTTTATTTCAGTTCGTCTACACCCTGTATAATTTTACAGCATATGTCAAAATAAGCACCGCCCCAAATAGAGGGATGGACCAACCCTCCGAGAGGAAATGTACGAGAGAGGGATGCTGGCACTCAGTATTGTACGGAGGCTGGAATGAACAGTATCAACGGTTACAGATAATCTTATGATACTTGACAATTTGTTATAATTAATTTCGTTTAATTATCGTGAGATGTGAAGTGCATATTAACTTTGTTAAAGAAAACTTTTTGAAAGGTGAGTACAATTTTGATGGAAAATTAAAATTTTGTTTTATTTATTTTAGACTGTTAGAACTTCGATCACTAAAATCGTTTTAATGATTAAAGCGGTAGAGCGAGGCCACAACACCTGCGTTGCGGCGCGCGCACCGCAGAACTATACAGTATTTTAACTGACTTAAAAAAAGAAGGTTTTCAGTTTGACCTGTATGTGTGTTTGTCCGCGATTATCTCGCGTTTGACTGAACCGATTTTGATGCAGTTTCCAGAAAAGTATTTGTTGCATTTAGGAGAAGGTTTTAGTATGTTAATTACGAAGATCTGGATGGTAGTTTTTTCATAGTCGTAAAAAATATAAATTACGTTTTAGCAAACAGTCATTTACCTAGGTGATACTGTTGTGACTGATATTAACGGACTTCAAAAGAAAGGAGGTTCTCAGTTTGACCTGTGTGTATGTTTGTATGTATGTTTGTTTGTACCTTTAAAATAGTGAAATTAAAAAACATTTATTTTGCACAAACAAACAAGGCATTCTACTTTGTATTTTGCTTGCCTTGGCTGGCACCGACTCTTAAAAGCTTATTTTTTTGTTTAATGGTTTTTGAAGTCGGTTTTCATTTTATATAAAAAAAAATCTTACAGTGACAGTATTACTAATACCGTAAGTGCTTCTAATACTGTATTAGAAGCACTTACGAACGTCAAAGAAGCTACAAACCTTACGGCGGGAAGCCTTTTAAGAAGAAGAAGCGGCAAGAAACTTGGGCCGTTTTATTTCTCCCGAATCCGATTCGTTTTCTGCTGGCATTTTTTTATCGTTCTACTGTTAAATCGCTGTATTATTAATTCACTAGATATTTGGTTAATTATTATTTTATTATTAACATGACATGTTGTAATGATTAGAAGTTGGATCCAATCGTCAATAACTTGACTACACAAGTTGGTGTTGATTTAACAAACTGGTAATAATTTTAAATATGTTTTAATATTTTGTGTCGTTATGTAATTACTTTGACTGTATGTATGTCTTCCTCAAAGTAACTCTAAAAGCCCCCCTACTCAGTTAGCAAATTTTCTATTCGATTGAACGCCAACTTAAAGTTAAAAGCTGAAAATAAACTAGAAATTAATATTTGCAAAAATAAGCAATAATGCGTTCAAACGAACAGAGGAATTCGCCAATAGAGTAGGTAAGGGAAGACCCGACCAACTATTAGAAAAACTGTAAATTACAACGGGCATAGGTACTGTAAATTCAAAAGCTTATTTTCATTCTAATACAAGTTTCTGAAAAGAACTTTGATCGAAAAACTCCCAAATTGCTATGCAACTCACATCACATCAAAGGCTAGCACTTGGCAAGAACAAACAAGAGTCCAACCTCCTTGTTTTGATTCCGCAAATCTAATATAGTGCCCACAAAGTAAAGGGTGTATAATATTAATAATACAACACGCGTTCACACCTCTAAGCGAAGTCTTTAGGGGATAATAAATCCGTATTTATTCTTTTTATATCGCCCGGCGACCCCTCTAATCGAATCACACGGGGTAACCGTATCGAATTCTATTCGATAGTTCGCTATCTACTCCTAGTTGCAGCGCAATTTTGTTGACATCACTTTTCGTATCATTAATTTTACTATACGACCGTTTTTATAATATCCCGTGATGTTAATTTGTCTTCTTAGTTCAACCTATAATTATTCATAATTTGAAAGAAGCTGACAACAGTAGTAACTTTAGCTTTCTTTAGGCGTTCAATTATTTGTATTAACTATAAGCTCATTGCTTTACCCATACCGACCGTATCTTTCCGTTATTTAGATTTCTATGTCCATCTCCAGGGTTCAAGTTATCTCCATATAGTAAAATCGGTTCAGCGCGTGAAACAATAACGGACAGACAAACAGACTTTCGAACTTAATATGATAAGTAATGAAATGAGTATAGATGATTGGTGTGATGTGATTATTTGAAAATTATTTACTATGTATGTAATATAACAGCCTCGGCGTTATATTCGTTTGTAGAAACATCATGAAGAGTTGGCTCGAAGCAGGAGGCATGGACGAGAGTATGCAGTGCATGCTGGCGGAGCCACGGGAGGCGCTGCTGCCCATCACCGGCAGGGAAAACCTGGCGCCGAGAAAAAGGTGGGTTAACCACATCATGAGGAGTTAGATGGAAGCAGGTAGCATGGACGAGAGCTTGCAGTGCATGCTGGCGGAGCCACGGGAGGCGCTGTTGCCGATCATGGGAAGGAAAAACCTTGCGCCGATGAAAAGGTGTGTTAACCACGTCATGAGGAGTTGGCTCGAAGCAGGAAGCATGGACGGCAGCTTGCAGTGCATGCTGGCGCAGCCACGGGAGGCACTGCTACCGATCACGGGAAGGGAAAACCTGGCGCCGAGGAAAAGGTGACGACAAAAATGCGTGACAATTTCATACATAATATTCACAATCCACTTGCTAAGGTCGTCAAAATGTTAATCTTGTTTCCTAAAAGCAGACTCCTCTTTTATAACTCTTCATACAAGTTCGCCGATTTTGGGTTTTGAAACCGAACCAAGCAAAGAAACCTAAATCTAACCTGTAGCCTTAAATATAGGGACAGATCTTTTTTGTGATAATTTCAGTGTGTTTTCGGAATGCAATAAGTATTTTTGTAGGTTAGATTTGGTTTAATCTCCTTATCTCTTTATCCTTTTGTCCAACAGAGACCGCACCTTAGAATCCTGCGCGCTATCAGAAGAAGCGTACCTCTCCAGCGGTGCAGGATCACCGTGTGCAGGTCTTTCCAGAGAGGAGCGCAGGCGCCGCCGACGAGCGACCCTTAAGTATCGTACTGCTCACGCCACTAGAGAACGAATCAGAGTTGAAGCTTTTAATGCCGCATTTGCAGCATTAAGGAGGCTCCTACCAACGCTTCCACCAGACAAGAAACTGTCTAAAATAGAAATCCTCAGGCTGGCGATATGCTATATCGCTTACTTAAACCATGTGCTGGATGCTTAGTCATCCAACGGGAACTGTTTTCTTAAGAGTTTCGACATTCTGTGTAAATTTTATGGACCTTAATCACAAAAAGAAGCCTATGTTTTAAGAGGTGCCAGCAAGCGGCGAGCGACATAGTAAATGTTTGGTCAGCCATCCCGTGACAGACCATAGCGAAAGTTGCTTAACCTCAACAATCGCAGGCCGAGCGCGCGAACCACTGCGCCACGGGCTCCTCACTCGTTGTTCACGTTGATTGCTTAAAATTTATATTTATATTTATTTATTTATTTCCACTCTTACAACTATCTTTACAGGTTCTCAACCTAATACAATAGTGTAACTGTTTCAAATACCAAAAATACTTAATCTACTTATGTATTGTAGCATAATACGAATAATGCTACCTTTGTGAATTCGTTCAGAGAACCGTGAAACAAATCAATTTTATCTGCAATCCGGTTCAGAGTGGTTATGGCCTGTGTCAACGGCGCCTTGCCGAGTAGGTCGGTGCGGCCGCGCGGCGCAGCCAGCAGCGGCGGCCTACGGCGACGCCACACGTATCTATCCGGCACTCGCAAATTTAATATTTTTAACAAGTCACCGTTGTATACTTTGCCCCTCAGTATTTTAAACACGTAACTTACAAGGCTCAGTCTTCTCCGCACCCCAAGTTCGTTATATCCTACCATTCCTAGGACAAATAAATTCGGGTACATAAGAGGATAAAAAGGGTATACCCCGTAATATTTAAAATATAGGTACCTAATAAATTTATTTTGGATGCGCTCTAACATGAGCTCATATTTGGTTTCGTGCGGGGCCCAAACGGCCGCGTTGCATTCCAAGTTACTTCTGACCAGTGCATTATATAAGGTGGTTATCGCTCCCATACTCGAAAAATTCCTGCACTGACGGAGTATAAAACCTAAGTTCCTGTATGCTTTTTTACACACTTTGGTAATATGATCACGAAAATTTAGGTCCACTGTGAATTTTACACCTAGATCTATTACCTCTGAAACTCTATTTAATGCGATCTGGTCAATCCGGTAATCATAGTGAATGGGATAGTGCAGTCGGGTAAAGGTAATAGTGACGCATTTATTCGCATTAAAATATAATTTATTATCCTTACTCCACGAAACCAAACTGTCCATATCGGATTGAAACTTTTTACAGTCATCGATGCTTTTCACCGACAAGAATATTTTCAGGTCATCCGCAAACAATAAGCAACCTGAATGTTTGACAACCTCTGGTAGATCATTTACCATGATGAGGAATGCGAGAGGCCCAAGATTGCTTCCTTGACTTACCCCTGACCTGACGAGATATGGTTCTGATGTGCAGCCTGCATAGTCTACGAACTGGCTCCTGTCGTTCATATAACTTGCGATAAACCTCAGCAGGTGGGGGGTACAGCCAACGCCAGCTAATTTTCTCAGGAGAATGTCGTTATCCACGACATCAAATGCCTTTCGAAAATCAAAATAAGCGGCGTCTACCTGACCCCCCTCATCCACTGCCGGTACAATCTGTGACATATAACTCAGTAAATTACTAGTAGTACTGCGACCCGGCCGGAAACCATGTTGTGCATCTGACAGCTGCTCTCGTATTTGATCGTACAGTATTTTTTGAATTGCGGATTCAAATACCTTCGCCGGGGTAAATTGTTGATACCCACCAATAAAAAAGTTCCATGTCAACCTGTCGCGAACAGTAACTAGATTTCCGCAGGCTGATTATCTAACGGAAACTCGGTTCAGTGTCAGTTTCGTCGCTGTCATTACTGTCATTTTCATACTGTACGACAGCCACAACAGTGACGAAACTGAAATTGAGCCGAGTTTCCGTTAACTACTCAAAACTCATAGTTGTTGTTATTGTATATTTAAGTATAAATTATTAGTAATTTAGGTAGTTGTCTAGTCATAATAAAATCTAGTCATTTTAACTTCATGCCAAACTATGTAAGTAGACTATTCTAGGCAAAATCTTAGATATTCAAAATGTAAAAAAAAGCTAAGATCTGTTTTTGCACAATAAAAAAAAATTTTGGTCTTAATAAAAATTACTTAAAATAATTAATGTATTGACCTTGTATTACGTACTACATTCTTTTTTTTTTTTTTATTCACTGCTTGACTCTGATATTTTATATTTTTGAAATATTTTCTATTCATGAAATTTGTGTAATAATTGTAGGTTACTTCTGATATAAGTATTTTTATACATACTCTAATGTCTTCCTACGTTCATCATTTGCGTTGTAAATAAATAACTTAGTACATTATTGGTTTTCACCTGCTACTCCAGAGTTTAAAATTTAACATTATTAAAACGACATTTCTTAAGATGATAAAAACAACATAAGTATGTATTTGTAAAATGTTTATCTTTATTCACAAGAGTAGCTTAGTTAAAACAATGTTTGTATGATTATTAACTATGAACTCATTTAATTTTCCAGTGAGTTTATTATATTCCTTAGTTAAAACATCATGCAAATGTTAACACATATCAACAAAACACTTACACACTTAAAAATATCCCCGTAATAAGATCTGTTATTTGAATTATATATATATATATATATATATATATATAGATATATATATACATATATATTAAAATATGTACATGTATATACCTATCACTTTTATTTCAAAAATATGTTATTTAAATAACTTAACAACACTGGGAAGAACACCATGCCATGCAAGAAGGCTAGGATGACCAAGCTGAAAAACATTCTGAAGAAAAAGACTTCGATAATCTCAGTGTACGAGAAATACAACACTATAATAGGGATATTAGTTAACGTTATACCAGTAATGACTGTAGCACCAATCTTTTTCAAAGCATCCTTCACTCTTTCCTTAGGAGGCTCTTTACTTACAGCAGAAGCATACGCTAAATGACTGCAGAACTCTACCGATATACCTATAGACACGATTAAGTTGACGCAAGACACAGCGTTGAGAGGAATGTTCCAGATGTACATGACACCCATCATGTTCAAAACAACCATTATAGCAGTAAATATAACGGCAAATGTGGTCAAGAAATTGAACCCGGATGCTAACAAATTGATGACAAAGGCACCGATCAGACAATACCCTAGGGACGAGAAAGTATCGTACCACATCGTCAAATATTGTTCGAAGAAGACATAGAATACGGAATAGGGGAACACTTCTACGTCTGTACCGGTAATAGCTTGAATGGACCTTGTGATGTTGTCAGCTATCTCGTAGCCATTTCTGAGAGCTGTTATGTAATCTTTGGATGATCCTAACGAGGTGTGGTAGGCCATAAAGTTTGTGTCATGGACGGTTGCACGTCCTTCTGAATCGACAACATAGTTCACACTACTGAAATAACTAGCTAAGCCTCCTCTATTGCATAAATCCGTGGGAGTATCTCTAATGAAAAATGGTATGTATCTTTCGAATGCTTCAGTAGAAGGTCGCAATCCGTCTGCCCATTCGTTTCTGTCAATAGAACAAAATTCACATATGGGGTCGGTGCTAGCACTCGGACAGAAGCTGCCATCGGTTGTATTGTACTTACAACAGGCGCCAGGCAAACTAGTCCAATCGATAAAGTCATCAATCCACGAATTGGAACTTCGAGCCATGTATGTAATATCACTATGTTGAGCAGCTAAAAATACTTGAACAGCGAGAGATGTCTCGTTACACAATCTACCACCACAAATTACATTTTGATGATCGATGTTCGTGAAATTTAAACCAGTTTTTAAGACAAAATAAACTGGTGGCCCAATTCGCATGAGGTTATTGACAGCCTGTAAGTACCTATATACATACGAGTCTGTGGGTAGCGCCATTTCTTGATCTAACCCAATTTCTAGTTGCGGAATCAGCATGACACTTATGGAAGTCATCGCCACAAATAAAATGACAACAATGATTTTTGTGCGCCAGTTCAAAAGAAATTTAGAATAAGGTTTCATCAGCCGTTTAGTGATTCCTATGCGAGGAGTTTCAGAATGAAGGGGGTCGGTGTCGTCTAATATTTTTTTCTGTACACAGCATAGAACATCTAATCGCTTTTGTGAAACTCTTAAATAGTCCAGAGAAATTAAAGCAGTTACGGCGGTGATTTGGAAGACAAACAAAAAACCTAAAGCTATACTAGCGAAAATACAAAAAGTTACCACTGCTGGGAAATTAGCTAAGGTGCCGATGCCAAAGCATGTTACCTGTGTCACAGAAGACACAAACATAGATGGCCCAACTCTACCCATCATTTTTGAAAACACAAACCGTCTTTTCTTTTCAAAACTAAAATTTTCGTTGTAATCGTCGAATTCTTTTAAATTTGTATCAATATCGTGTAGTGTATTAATCATAAGAAACACATTATCAATACCTACAGCCAAAACAAAGAACGGTATAACGTTTATAGCTAAAAGTGTCAACGAGATTTGGGCGTATCCCATCACACCCATTGAACAGAATATGGAAACTGCTTCAACCAAAATACTACCTACTGCTACCATTACTTTACTGTCAACTAGCCAAGTTCGACAAGATCTTATATTACCAAGAGCTAAAGTGGCGTATAGGAACATTAAAACATAACTGATTGCTATAGGGATTGTTTCTGCTACTGATACACGAATTATCTCATCTTCGATCGACCTCTCCGCTCCAAAAGCCACTTCGATAAAATCGGACTTATTGTTTGCTGCATAATCATGCATCAGATCTAAGAAACGACCCTCCCATTCTACAACAGGTTCCAAATCTACTGGTGAAAGAAAGTTATTAATCGGGAAGTTTATTAGCAAAGTATTAGCACTCAATATGTTATCGCCTTCATATCCACCGAATGTAATTTCTGGTTCAGCACCACCGCCCCACGAAGCCAAACAGTTTAAAGCAAAATGATTATTAAGACAATTTTGAATCCTAATCAAGTACGTGTCAGGATTAATATCATTTCTGTCTTCTCCTAAATAAGTGGATACGGACATAGATACACATTGGTCTAGCCTTTGTTCTCCACCAGGGAGTCGAAGAGGAGCATAGCACACTTGCTCTAAAGTAACGCTATCATCATCTCCGCCTATATTAATTATAGCATTTTCCAATTGTATTAACTCTTGTATTGCTTCTAATCTAAAAGCAGGACCAAAAGTAGTGTTACCAACTTGAAAAGGCTCGGATTTCACAGTTAAGAATACTTGAGCAGCTCTGTAAAATGGCCCGAACCTAGTATTGAAATAGTCTAATTCTTGACGACTACGCGATTCTGGAGCGGACCACAGCTCTATTGGATTTGAAGTTATGTTTAGTCTTAAAAACCCAAAGAACATAGCGAAGACTATCCACGAAGTTAACATCAACATAATAACCGGATAACGAGATGATATTTCACCGATTTTAGAAAAGGTTGATTCGAAAAATCGCTCTAGACAATTGGCAGTAGGCGCTTTAGATGTAGGTTGTTCTCGCCTTGACCTTCTGTATTCAAGTAACGTTAATATTATGAAAATTGTGACTACAATAACAAAAAAAACTAAACCTACGGAGAAACTTATACAATGTATGCTATCAAATACGACACAAGGATCCAAAACAACTGGTTCATTTCCTGTCGGACATAGAGTCACGCAATCCATGCAGCTGCATGGGAAATCTCCTTCCAAAGTTTCATTGCACAACGGTGCATAAGCATTCATTGAGTCCTCTTCTGTAGGCCACCTCAAGAAGTTTACTTGCACGGGTACTAGTGGATTTGTTGCGGCATCTCCCGTAGCTCCAAACCAGGATTCAGCATCGCAAACTTCTGCGTTACCACACATGAGGTTGATTGCTGGCAAACCAGTTTGTGGGACCACCACTCCTGCACACGATTTATGCGCTCTTAACATAAAGTCCTCGTGAACTCTATAGAATATTTCGTTGACGAAACTTATGTTGTTCGATCCAATGTCTTCGCGCACTTCCACAAAACGTGATTGATCCGGACTGCAATTCATTTCACAGATTTGTCTCATGAAATTTCTCGCACAAACCGGGCATCTTCCAAGAACACTGTCAGATAGCATCATGCTCTCCGACATTTTTATGATCTGTACAGCATCGCAGCACACAGCAATCTCTTCATCTGGCAAATCGTTTCCATCTTCGTCTACTGTCAGCTCGGGGCATCTTCGTCTGAGAATAGCCAAAACCTCATCAGCTTCATCAAGGTCAGTGTCATCTAGAAGAGGAGGTGCGTCGATATAGTCCACCGGGCATGGTTTATCAGAACCGCCAATATTGTAACATTCCCCCCTCATAACACATTTTGCAGTTGTTCCCCAACACAAGCATAACAAAGTCAAGATCACTAATTGGAACTTCATTTTCACTATTTCGATTATCACTTTTTCCACATTATTGGGGAACGAGGTGTTAGCGTCGATATGTAACACGAAATGGCTAAATATTGAGATAGCATCAAATTAATTACTATGAATTTTATATCTTATCGGAGCATTAAGCTGATAAAAATGTTAATAATGTGGTTGGTAATAGCGAGCTTATCTTGCCAGCTGAGGTCGTGGTGAAGAAATGGTGATAACATTGATCCGTTGTTGGACACAGCTGCTCGGCGACTTCCCGAGGGAGCACTCGCGGCCCTCCCTGTAGCTCCTTCCCGACGACTCTCCGCCTCTGTATACATATTTTATTAACGAATAATCTTCGAATACGCCAAATGCCTCAAACATAAGATTTGCATGCTGTAGGTTTGATCGGGTGTATAGTTTTACTTAGTTTTAAATACTTAAGTACTTGTCGTCACTTTGCCTACTTGCAAAGAACACTTACAAAGCTCGTGAAGAAAAAGTCTTTGTGTTACAGAACCGGACTCTTTATCTTGTTCTCGAGCACAGGGTCGTGAACATTTAAGTAGAAATAGAGCATCGAACATCTAAATTGTCTTTTGTTTAATTTTCGTTTCATTAAATCTGATTCAATGCAATACAAATATAATGGTTCAAAGGAACTTCTTACACTGCTTACGAAAGTCGGGAAACGTTTGTTTAAAATAAAATTATTGAAAACTAGTGGCCGCCCATGGTTTCACTCGCGGGGTTCCCGTTCCCGTGGGAACATTAGGATAAAAAGTAGCCTATGTTTTAATCCAGGCTATCATCTATCTGTGTGCGAAATTTTATCTAAATCGGTTCATCATCGGTTAAAATGGCCGTTATTTTGGTATCGAAATTGTATCATATTCTTTAGCAAAATCAGAGAGCGATTTGAAAGTTTCTCAAAAAATAATCGTACTTCAACATATTTTCAAAATGAAGTCTAGTCATAGCAGAGAAAATTACCTTTTGTAATATGGTTTCAAATTGGCCTACTGTTATGAATCAAGAAATGATAAAATCATAAAACTTTTATTTGTATCGTTAATTTAATTTGCCGATTGATGTACACCTGCTATGGATTAACTTTATCGTCATTGCAACACAAAAGCCTTGACTAAACCTTAAAAATGTCGCATTAGTGACTATTTTCTATCTATTATATTATCAATACCACAGAATACCAAATGACTCCTCAATATTCTTTTCATTTCAGTAATACGCTAACTAACGTTTTTTTGGTTTTATTTATGCCGTTTTATTTAAGTTCGTTTTTATACAAAAATCTGAATCCGACAGACGTGTAAAAATAATGAATACTTGGTTCCAAGCCGTTTATTAGATTTTTACCATTAATTTCAAAATGTTGTTATGGACAATAGCAGTTCTTTTCTAGTATTAATGTCTTAACTTCTTTAACAGCACGCAAGTAGAAAAGTATATTTACAGTTGTAAAAAGATTAAAATGTTCAATGTATATAATGTATCTACATACAATGTATGTATGTAGATTATGTTAGGAACAATGAAACACCTTAAGTAGGCAATGCATTAAAAAACTGGTTTAGCAACAAACAAAACGCTGGCCCCGGGCAATAAAGCGGTAGGTAACCGCTGGTTACCGCCTTTTAATTGTTATTTGATTTTGGCTTCTCCGAGTATCAATCTATTCACTTGTGGCCGAGTTAATTTTTTCCAATATTTTCTATTTAAAATTTATCATAAGTATCAATCTATAGCTTTTTTATTAATAAATTAAGTTCAAATAAATGACATTAACAGCTTTCTTACACGTAAACTATCTTACGACTAAGTTATGTATTCATGGATTACTTTAAAAAACTAAACACAACAAAACCGGTGAGCATCTTTACTCTAATCAACTTAACAAAGAGAAACAGTAATACATTAAACCACGTTTTTGATGGTAAACTTAATATACCAACAAACTGTTTACAGTTTGTTGGTATATTAAGTTTTATAAGAATAAAAAGATTTTATTCTGTAACAACAAGCTATTACGCCTTTGTTCCCGTAAATTTATTGGAGCCCTTGTCACCGCACCGTCATGTTACGCCGAACGTCATCCCTTTCAAACTCTTCTTAGAATCGTCTTTGAACTATAAGACATAAGCCGTTGAGTTTGCAATTTGTCTGAAGAAGATTGACTTACTGTTATTATTTAAACTGTAGTTACCGTTGGTGAGTGAATTAAAACTATTGCTTACTAATTAAAATATTTCAAAATTGTTGTGCCCCAACGGGATTTCATATTTGTACTTTCATATTTTGTATTATGTAAGTAAACCATGAAAACAATAAAGGATTGAATAAAACACTTTCAAAAAGTTGATGTAAGGGTTAAATAAATAGTTAATAAATTAAATATTTAATAAATTTTACGGATTTATCCATAGGTACATTTCGTCCATAGTCTTGTGATTTTTGAAGTGAAATAAGTTAGGATTAGTAAACCAATTTTTTTATAAGTAAATAATTTTTAAAAAATTGGGATGAGAGGTCATGAGATGTATATATGGAACAACTCCCAAAAAGACGACAGTGACTGTTGTTTGAGGAGACGAATAAAAAAATCAACTATCTGTGTGCTAAATTTCATCCAATCCGTTTAGTAGTTTCTGCGTGAAAAAGTAAGAAACAAACAAACTGACATGCTTTCGCATTTATAATATTATAAGTAAGATACTTACAGATGTAGTACTTGATTGAACAAAAAAAAATTGGTAGTAGCATGGGTACCTAGTATAAAATAAATAAAAATATAAATTTCTCAAAATACTGTCTAAACTAGTAAAATAGTTTGAAAAATAAATAAATTACAATATTTAAGGTCAATCACTCAATCAGTTACAATGGTTACATAAAAATATAATTTACATTGATAGGATTCCATAAGAGCCATTGGTGGATGATACAGCCAAGCTTTGGTTATAAAATTTCCTGGAACAAGGGGTAATCGTCTGATACGCTTGAGAACTACATCTTAATAAATACTTACATTTCTGAATATCAGGTCGGTGTGCTTATAAAGCCGTTAATGATCATGCAATTGAAAGGTCTGTAATTTGTATTATACATTTTGTTAATTTTTTCATTAAATATTTTAACAATAAGTATAAAATATTTTAAAGGGGTTAAATGGGAAAAAAATAGCTTTCGTTTGACATATTGAAAGCCTTTTTTGGATTACTGCACGATGAACTATAAACAAGTTAGCTTCTTAAAAGTTAGGTCTTTAACTATGAAATTACCGATTTGTATGAAGATTTTCAAAGAAAGTTTTTTGTTATAGTTACTACCGCAAGTGCTAATGCCACAATTTTTTTATGTACAATCATTGTTTCAAGACTAAGCTATCTAATGCTATATTTTTATTATAAAAATTATAAATTATAATAAATAAAGTAGTACATTTTGCTAACAAAGAAGGAGAACCTTTCGAGGTATTTTTTATCGTTTATGAAACGAAAATAATAACCATGAGATTAATTATTCTTGATCATTTTGGCTGTTGGTCTTAAAAAAAAATGCTGCATACTTAACTTAATCATTCAACTATTATTGTACTGACGTGTAATATAGCTCAATGTGTATCATTGGCATAGTATTACTTATAGCAAGTGGTGTAATCCCATCAGTTGGTCAAGGGGCCTGTAATGGATTCCTAACTGGATTCCCGGGATCCCAGTTGTGGGAGTGGGCTCGCACGTGCTGCGCGGCGACGGGGAACCGACTAATTTCATTTGTCGGATAGCTTTTTACCGCTTGAGTGATGGGATGATTACAGTTTTATTGGAAGAACAAGTAAGTTAAAACTAAAACGAAACGTTGTCAGTTCAATATTTTATTTGTCCTAAATTTTTCGTGAAAATTGCAGGATTCTCCATTTAAAGCATATCTTAAACTTTCGCGCATTAAATAAATAAATAAATATTTCCATACAATCACACCAATTATCTAGCCCATGTTAAGTATCATGAAGAACTTGTGTTATGGATACTAGATAACGGATAAACATACTTATATACTTTTTTTTTGTAAATACATACATAATATACATATTAAACACCCAGACCAAGACAAATAGACATGTTCATGCACACAAATATTTGTCTTGTCCGGGGATCGAAACCGGGACCTCTGGCGCAGAAGGTGGGGTAAGTACCCCTGCGCCAAACAGGTCGTCAAATTCATCAGGCATTGAATCCTAACTACCTTGTCATGTCCTTCCTTCACGCCTTCTACTTAATAGTATACAAGTACCCTAACTAAGTAATCAATTGACTTGATTTTTGGCACGGTGTTAGTTGAAAGGACAGAGAGTTATTTTTATCCCGATCTTCCTACGGGAACGGGAGCCACGCGGATGAAACCGAGAGCGGAAGCTAGTTGATTAAAATAAAACACCGGATCTAATCGCGCCTTTATGGCTAGCGCAGACGACGGATCACGGAGGACTTTTTGTCCGCGACACGTCTTTATTGTTAACCAAATAAGATTGAATTTAGATCGCGTATATCCATGAAAAGTACGCGATAGTCTTCGTTATATTTCAACTTTATGTTCTTAGTAATAAGGGCCCGCAAACAAAGTAACATCGTTATGTAGCGAAACGATAATTCGATTCGTTATTGTCTATATGCGCCAATTGACTGGCGGTACCACGTGATTTAGCGCGGCGTATGCCAATCCGCCAATCACATACATTTAATTCTTTTCGAACTTCGTTATCGTTTTAGAATTGTTACTTTTTGCCACTTTGGAAGTGTACATCTTTCAAACGGTTGACTTTGAAAAAAAATAGTTTTCACTTTGGGAAATGTGCTATATTTCAGTTTCAGTTCCATGTATGGGGAGTCTCCCCTTTTATTTTTGTATAAAAATCGTAAAGCGGTTTACAGAATACACCTACCTACCAAGTTTCAACAGTGTAATCCTCATAGTTTTGGAATAAAGTGGCTTTGACATACATCGGACATGACGAATCTATAAGGGTTTCGTTTTTGCCATTAGGCTACGAAACCCTAAAAAGTTATCTCTGTGAAAGTTCCGTATTGCTTGTATAAAACTTATTGAAACATTAAATCATAATTATGGTAATAAGTTGTAAGCAGAATGCAAGCTAATCAGCCAAAAATATGGGCTGACAAGCCACGCTTCACGGATAGATCACTGGCCCCTAGGGTAATCGCACGCATCGCATAATTAATTATACTAGTGGACGCGATGATTTCTTTAATGAAGGTAATGTTACAGATATTTGAAGATTTTGGTTTAAAAGTATTTAAGTATTGACTTTTCACGTGTACTTTTTAATTTCTATTACGTTAAAACATTTTCTTTTAAGCTATTATACAATGATTATGATTTATGATTTTTGAAGTAAGCAATTTCAATGTAATCTTAAATGATAAATTAGAATAAAAATAGAAAAAAATCTATTGCTTAGGATTTTTTTATTTAAGTAAAATGCTATTTTTGTGTGATTTAAGTAAATAAGATATACGTATTAAAAAATATACCAAATAGAAAAAATCAACTAGTCTAAAATTATAGCTGATTTTCTAGTAAGTAGGTAAGTATATTTATTTGCATTGCTTTTTTTATACAGGTCTTGCTTCGCTTGCAATAATAACTTTGTTTTTTATAGTGTTTGTGTGAATGACACAGTTATATTTGCGGATTTTGGAAAATGTGCTATAGCTCTGAAACTACTAAATATATTTCGTTCAAACCAATTTTCGTTGAAAATTTTTATAAAGATCTACATCATATTTTTTATTCTTATTTTTCACTTTCTTGTTTTAAAAGTTAGAGGGTACACACATACACACATTTTTCAGGGGGGGGACACACATTTTTCCACTTTGGAAGTGTATATTTTTCAAACGGTCGATTTTGAGAAAAAACTGTAATAGGAACTACAATGTAATTTTTAAAGACCTATCTATAGATATGCCTCGAGTATAGGTTTGATAAAAAAAATTATGTTTCAAATCCCTTCGGGAAAAATGCTATATTTCTAAAACTGACAACCATATTTCGTTCAAACCAATTTTCGTTGAAAGTTTTTATTAAGATCTACGAAATTTTTATTTTTTTATTTTTCACTCTCTTATTTCAAAAGTTAGAGGAGGGGACACACATTTTGCCACTTTGGAAGTGTACATCTTTGTTGACTTTGAGAAAAAATCGTTTTAGAAACCTCAATGCAATTTTTAAAGATCTATAGATACCCCACCCCAAACGTATAGGTTTGATGAAAAAAAAAATGTCAGTGTCAAAGTCATAGTCGAAGATTTTTATTCAAATAGACTTATAGATAAGTGCTTTCGAATTGTCCAATTTTTTTTCTACCAGCCATTCAGGACATCTTTTAACTGTCAGTTCCATGTATGGGGAGTATTATATTCCTTAATTCATATTATATTTTATTTATAACTTTTTAATTTTGCATTTTTACAATGCTATTTCTATGTGATAAATATTAAACAAGAAAATATACTAGAAAAAACCTTTTTCTTTCTAGTATATTTTCTTGTTTAATATAAAAAATATGTGATAAATCACATATATTTTTTATTTTTGTGTAAAAACCGTAAAGCGGTTTACAGAATACATCTACCTACCAAGTTTCAACTGTGTAATACTCATAGTTTTGGAATAAAGTGGCTGTGACATACATCGGATTGGCTGAATCTATAAGGTTCTAATTCGTTTTTTGCCTTTAGGCCACGAAACCCTAAAAATGCAGCTTTACAATTATATAATTAAAATCGCTTTTAGTGATAATGCCGCCAATTGTGTGTTTCTCTTTGTTTGTTTATTTCATCAATCTAAGTTCTTTGTGTACAATAAAGTAAAAATAAATAAAATATATAGCTACTAAGAAAATTATTATAGGTAATTAATACTTGTTTTCTCATTTTAAGTAAACTTTGTATTTTTATGAGAATAAATTCTATAAACCTATAAATAATAATACATTTATTTTACATTACGTTTACCTGTAAAATTTTCATATAAATAGCAAAAAGCCAACATCACGCGGTGTTCCCAGGCGGTCACCCATCCAAGTACTGACCGCGCCCGACGTTGCTTAACTTCGGTGATCGGACGAGAACCGGTGTATTCAACGTGGTATGGACGTTGGCAATTATGTTTTTAAATTTAACAATCTTATATTGTCTTAAAGACATTCATACATATTTGTATTATTTATAAATAAATAAAAATTTCTTTCACTCGCACCAATTAACCTAGCCCCCAAAACACAGAATACTAAATAGTACAACCTAAAGCAAGCACTGTACACTGTAAGGCTTATGTTATGGGATACTAGTGTAACGAATATGAATTTATAATTAGAAAACGGTGTGAGTATTTTTGGAAAATTACAGAAATAAATAACCCGTAAAAAAGTTTTAAATAAATAAAAAAAAACATTAAGTATATATTTATTTAAAAAATTTATACTCAGATTATTTATTTCAAAGTTTTTATTTTATAAATAATTTCCAATCACATCAACCTGAACCAGTGAATTTAGTTTCTCATTAGTATTTTTTGTTTTAATTTTATTCAATATCACTTAATTTTTTTTTTTATCAAGATTTAATGAATCAAAGTCCATTATGTAATCCGGCACTATTATGCCAACTCTGGGCTAACTCAAAATCGTGACAAATATGTAATTTTTATTATTTTTAAACAACAGGTGAGCGCCACCTATAAATTTTGTAAAAAAACTTCCAAGCAGCAGTATTCAATGCTTTTAGCAGTGCCCTCTAGCGACAAGTAGAATTACTTTATAAATAGCTTTTGCTTTGCACCGCTAGATGGCCAGCACGATTCTACATTGAAGGTTTTCTCCAACAATACTAAAATTAGCATTAATATTCTTCTATTTACGTTAAATTACAGTACGCAATAATGAATGTTTTGGCAATGTACTTGGAAACGCAACAGATGTAAATGGTTTCAAACACTCAGTTAGAAGGCATGCACTGTATCGCTCATTCCATGCTCATTGAATAACGATAACAAGAAGGTATTTCATCTACCTACTATAGCTATACAGTCTAAGAAAATGTGTAGGCTTTTGTGATACGCCTGGGACTCAAAGATCTTGTATTGAGGTTAATTCTTGTATGACTCTTTAATACAAAAACTGTCTAAAATTGTAGAGCAGTAACAGTTGGTAGGTTAATTTATTGCAAAAGCACAAGAAATTCCGTAGCAGCTAAATAATTCAAAAATATTTTTTAACATTTACTTAATAGTAGTCAGTTTAACTATAGTTAAACTAATATTTTCAAAATAACTTTATGCGTTTCAAGCCGATAATCCAAACGTGGCTCTACATTTTTAACCGAACGAAGGAAGCGTCCGACTTGCTTATCATTATCAATCTTGTTCATGTTTTTTATCATATTCACGTTCATCTCTGTAAAACTGATATCTTCCATTTTATTGATGTTTAAATAAATAGCAGATTATCTTATTTGATAACTTTTTTCTTAAAATTGCGCTACTTACTTAATCCATACTTAATTAATATTTGCCGAGAGAACAAAACATTTTTGAAATTAGGCACATAAATATAATTTAAAAATCTTAATCTACAAATTACTTTCAAATAAAACAATTTAATGGATTCTAAATAGCGTTTAGAAACGCGGTGGTATCCAAAAAATGATTTATTTTATCTCATTAAAATTCAGATTTTCTTTGACTCGAAAATCTAACACTTGCACTAAACTTAAGAATCGCCTGAAGCTATTCTCATCTATCTTAATCTTAATAAAAATTGCTTTGCACTAAACTTTTAAGATGTTCTTTAAATCCACTAAAGCTAGTTTTAACTTAAATATAAATTTCTCAAAACTAGATAAGTTAAATTTAGTGCAAATGGGTGTAAGTTTCATTATATCTTTCATGAGCTTTCATTGAGCTACCCTTTATGCTGAATAAAACATAAAAATTGTATAAGAAATTTTGTATTCAAGCAAGCTTTTACGCTCCGGGGGCGTGGCTCCTGAAAACTGAAACGCTGAAGTTGTGGGGCTTGTGTGCCAGAGGGCACGTACGCATTACAGCTTTTTCTTTACTACGACGCGTAGTATATAGAGGTTAAATCGCACAAATGTTATTGGAACGAGACGTAGAACCAAAATTATTACGGAAAAATACCTACGTGTTTTTACAACTTTCAAGAAAAAAGATACTTAGATAATTTGGGCTCTCTGCTTATTAACAACCACGGGTGATTTAAAATCGTTGTACTTTTTTTTTTTGCCGATTGATATACATTTTGTATTTTATTCTACCCTAGATCGTTATATCAGATATTTAAATTGATATTACTACATCGAAATTTCCAAGTTGCTGCTTTGGTGGATAAGAATCCTTTCAAGGATTTAACGTTATAGTAGCCTAAGATAATACTTTTCATAATGTAGTTACATAATTTTTACACATGACATAACAATGATTGTTTACCAAAAATAATCGCCAATTAAGGTAACAGAATCCCTGCCCAGATCCGCTCGCGCCGGACAATCGGGGGCGGGTGCCAAAGCGCGTCACGCCGTGTTTACAGACGGTACACGGGCCCACGGGACCACGGGACCGGGCTGGATCACAGGATGAGACGGTACGGCAATTGTGTGCAAATGGAATAGCTACGGACTAAGTACTTAAAGCTACCCAGACTTTAAAAGTAAAAATACTGAAATCTTTATTTGTCTTTAGAAACATTACCTTGGTACCAAATTACGCACTTTACGCGATATAATTTTTCTCACTGATAGACAACGCTGGCCTACAGCTTCAGCTTATAAACGTACAAGAAAATTGCGATGTGTCCCCATAAAGTCTCGTTAGAAAGTTTTACACACAAGAATACAACCACGCTTTTCTCTCAGAGGGAAAGGTTTCTTTCCAGTTTTCCACTTGCTACGATTTTTTAATATTACCTTTACATACTTCCCCTTCCCTCATCACATTCTCAGTTTTAATCTATTTTGTTTCAACGTGTACTTGCATTTAAACGAAAAATTCGGCAATTACGCTGATGTAGGTGATAGATATTTTTGACATTGTGAATTACTAATTATTAAATTGATATTTTAATTAACAAATAATTTAGACTTAGTTTATAAGTGACATGGCTTGCGTCATCTTGTGATTATATTTGTATACCTAGATTAAGGTGGAAATGTAGTGATACTAACAAACACAAGTTCTTCCATTATTGTAAAACTAACCTACATTTCACAAATAAATTATTCTGATTCTGATTCTGATTCTGATTCAAGTGTAAACATTAATTGTCTTCGAATAATCGTCATTTCATAATGTTTTTCTATTAAAGAAAAATTGTTAAAGCTCGCCCATCCAAATGACGTATGTGTCATGTGACATGGGGCATAGGTACGCCTCATATTCCAAGGGTGGAACGTTAGTTCACGTGAATTCCGTCATTTGAATCTTACTTTCCTCCCAATTCACCCGCGTGTTCCCTTTGTCATGGGAATATGGGGATAAAAAGTTGCCTATGTTTTAATGTTAATTAACAAATTAACAAACAAACAAAAAATTATATAACTACAAGGATATGACGCGTCTATCCACTTGACCAGCCAGCAATGACGCTTTGTTTTCATACATTTTAGCAGGCCCGGGGCTGGTGCAGCTGCCTTCTCGCCGTGCCGGCGAGTGGAAAAACGCCCATGGAAACGTTTCGGCGTACGATCCGGCGTGTAAATATAAAGTGGCGACGCGGCGTCGCCTGTGACGTTCAATGTCAAGCGTATTTTCGGTGGAATCCGCAATCCGGCGCTCGTGGTCGGCAATAAAGTAAATAATAACGAAGGAAGCGCGCCGGTCAACGCCTAAATATTTCGCGAATTTCTCTTTTATAAATAAATTGGAAAAGCTATTTGCAGATGCTAACTCTTTGAAAGCGTGATATTTAACTCGTTCATTTGTTTATCTTCACTGTAGACTAATGAGCATTTAACAAACCTTTCAAAGTGATAGGTAATTTACGATTTTTCACGTGACTGTGAATCAGAGCAGTGCAAGTACAGTTAAAAGCACGTACGGCTTTACATTTGCACTATGAAAACCGCCGCTACTACGAGCAACGTAAGGGCGCTCTCAAGGTCAAAGTGTAAGGCTGTACCTGCTATTGACTGTACATTTTTATTATTATTATTTTTGGAGAGGGGACACCAGCAAGGCTGATCAGTCTCCCTAGTCGGAACCTGAAAAAGTCCCCTGAAAGCAGGGGGAGGCGGGTTATCGTTCACCCCACCGGCGTCGGACCCTCGAACCTTCCTGTGCGCTTACAGTAACTGTTGACTTTACTTATCGTCAACTGCTTTAGATCCTCTTCTTTTAGCTTGTGCGCTTCAAAGAGCTCCCAGCGCAGCGATGCATACATTGGTCATTGTGCCATGAAGTGGTAGCTTGTTTCTTCCTTTTCTTTACATTTTGGACAGATGGGGTCTTCTGTCCTTTTGATAACTGACAGGTGCCTTTTTTTATGATTTTTTAATTTTTGCATTTTGCAATGCTCCCATCCCATCAAATTTTATACTCCCATGAACCCATGACCTTTGGAAATCGAAGAATTCACTTGTGGCCGAGTTAATTTTTTCCAATATTTTTCTATTTAAAATTTATCATAAGTATAAAAATAGCATTGCATAATGCAAAAATTAAAAAATCATAAATTAGTGGATGTTGCATCTTAATCGATCGTTAAACACCTGGGGGTCAATTCTGCTAAATTTTTGTCAAAATCGTCTCTCAGTGGTGTTTCAATAGTAGTGTTTATTTACACTGTTGTAACAAGAACTGTGTAAAACAGGACTACCATTGAAACACCATTGGAATACGATTGCGACTAAGCATTAGCAGAATTGGGCCCCTGAAAAGATGTTTCTTTCGAGTGCAAGGATATTCCTAGCATTGATGTGACAACGCTGGCCTACAGCGTATTGAAAATAAAAAAGTATTGGAGAATTTCGACGGTGGTTCGCAAGTCTCGGTAGCTCAGCGGTTAGAAGAGCATTGGACCGGATGACAGGTGCCTGTCAGTACTCCTACATTGTCATTCAGTCAGTCAGTCATTGGTGAGATACAGCCAGATCTCTGTGTAAAAGTCATGAAAAATTTCACGAAAAGAGTAATGGCCTGTCATTAGAGCCGTGGGGGCCATTTGCCGGTTATTTTATTCCATACTTAATCGGAACATGTCTTCTTTACAATCCAATGATAATATCACAACTCTCTCATAAAATACGTGTTTTTATTTTAAAATTAAAAAAGTGCACTCTTACTGAGACACCCTATATTATTTTATTCGACGACTTGTTTAGCGCAAGAGTACTATCGCCTTCTGCTCCAGAGGTCTCGGGTTCAATCGATCCCCGGACAAGACAAATATTTGTGTGCATGAACATGTCTATTTGTCTTGGTCTGGGTGTTTAATATGAATATTATGTATGCCGTGAGTCAATCGTTGAATTGGGCCGGTCGAGATCTGCCTAGGCGCATCACGATGTGCTGGCATATCGTGATTTGGTCAATTATTTCATGATGTGCCCAATATAAAGTTGGGCAGATCAATGAGAGCAACCTATTTGTCGATTTGTCCTACTAGTCACTTCGCCACATCGTGATATGGCTGGGCGTCTTGTTATGTAGATCCAATATGGCGCCGGTTCAGCTGATAGCGAGAGAGATGGCGGCGTCATAACAGCTGTTAAATTTTCATGCTACTTACTAAGATTGTATTGTGTTTTATTTCGATTTTTATTACAAATTTACGTTAGCAATGTTTTAGATTTTAAGATTTGTAAAAGAATTCTTATTCATTAGTGTGCTTATTCATTTTATTTGCTTATTTATCTGCTTATAATTTGGTCAACGACGGGAATCGATCTGCCCAAACGTGGCAGAGCGGATCATCAAACGTTATGCTTTGAACAATATCGGTTTTATGACCGGCAAATCAAGAAATGCCCGGCGTATTGTGATGTGCCCAGGCAGATCTCTTGGCAAGGTTAATCAAACGTTAACCTTTTACTTTTCGAAAACACGTTAGAATCGAAAAAACTTCACATTCATAAAAAAACAGATAATCCTTTTAAAAAAAAACAAAATAGGAAAATTCAAATTTGTGACTTTTTGGCGATTGTGAACTTGAGATTTCAAGAGATTTCCTGAGATTGCATGAGAATTGGGCCACAAAACTCTACTGGTAGACCGGGAAGTATTGCTTCAAAAAATTCACCAAAGCTCCATCTCACGCGTAGATTCCCCGAAGTTATTGATACAATTTAAAATGTCCATTAAAGATGGCCATGAAAGCCATTACGAATGTATGAAAACAATCGTTGAAGTTGTTTGTCATCAGTTTCGAGACTTTGCTCTCGCTGATTCATTTAACCGTGTAAATTCTAGGTTGGGCGGAACAAAATATTATATCTATTTATTCCGGAACAATCTTTTGCCGCGACGAAATTCATTCAAGGTTTACCTAGTTCTGGAGATGTGGAACTAAAAATATTTTTTTTTTGTTTTCTTTTATTAAGTTGCCATGTAGATTTAAATAATAATTATTTTAAAAAGATTCTTATTTTCCTTATTGATCTGTACAGCTACGGACCTTACTGACTAGGTTATCAAAGTATAAAAAGAAGCGGAACGAAAAGAATCATAATCATAGGTTATTAGCACTATTAGAAAGTATTGTAATAATTTATAATAATATTCTGTCATACAAATCAGAAACTTAAAATACAATTAGCGCTAAACATAATATATAAAATCTCGGCGTAATCGGTGTACATACATAAAAAAAAACATACCAACCGAATCGATAACCTCCTCCTCTTTGGAAGTCGATTAAAAATGCCATTGCATTTCAGTCATTTGTTTCAAACAAATTACTGAAATGGATAACAGGGCCAAATTCTCAAGCAATCGAAAAAGTTTACATTCGTAAAAAAAAATAGGTTTGAATTTTCTTTTGACTAATTTTCTAATTAACCATGAACTTTTTTTATTGCATATTGCATGATAATTGGGCTTCTGAAAGATGTTTGGAATACCGATGTTTAAGCCTTAAAAGTTAACTTTTTTTATTATATTTATAAATTTTTATGTGATAATTGTTAACAAGAAAATATACAAGAAAAAAGCAACATGTCCCGTCATCAGAGCGACATGAGACAAGTTGCTTTTTTCTAGTTTACTTTCTTGTTTGATAAGATGGAAGTTGGTAAAATTTTTTTTTAAAGAATTTTATGGTATTCTATACTGTTTTAAAGGCTCGGATGAAGTTTTCTTTCCTTACCAAATGAACAAATACATCATGATTCTTGTAAAACGGCTTTTGCATCTTTTGTAAAAAAAACTCTTTCGAATGGAAGGGATATTCCTTGCATTCATTAAAGACGTTGGACAACACAGCAGCGTATTAAAAATGTAAAAGTATTGGAATATTTCAACGGTCGGTCGCAAAGCTCAGTGGTTAGAGCAGTGGGCCGGATACCCAAAGGTCGCAGGTTCGAGTCCTGTCTGGGAATAACTTGTGGCCGAGACAAATTTTCCAATATTTTTCTACAAAAAAAAATTCACAAGTACATCGTATGGGTTTGTAAGCTAGCATTCTAAGGCAGGCCAGCAGCGCAGCGTGGATGGCGTGTTTATAAACACCAACCCAACTGTTGACGAGAACCAGCTCTCTCCCACTTGCTTCCACTTCGCATTCGCATCGAGGAAAACTATTTTGCGAAAAATCTTCCGTTAAATTGCGAATTTGGTTTATGTTTTTTTTTTCTTTATTTATGATAGGTGCTGGTGGTTGCAGTCGTTTTTTTCATGGAAGATCAATACAAGATATAGTTATGGTCTTTACTAAGCTTCTAGTTTCGAAGTTTGACTGGTTGTTTGTTTGGGTACAAATAAACTTTTATTTTGTTCACTAATGACCATAACAATCTATCCTCAGTGAGAGATCCTACTATGGTAAATTTTAAATCGAAAAATATTGGAAAAAATTAAATTAACAAGTCGGCCACAAGTCGGCGTTTTTCTATTTAAAATTTACCATAAGTATAAAAAATAGCATTGAAAAATGCAAAAATTACAAAATCATAAAAAAAAATAGATCCTACTATGTTTTCTTTACTAGGCAATTTTTGTTATTTCCCGTCGTTTAACAGAAATAACTAAGCAACAAATCTATGGTAGCCCTATCTGTTACTATGGATAGGTTATTAATAACGACTGGCATTACTATAGATGTTGACCAGTAGAGTTTTTTTAGGAAGCTTTATTTAAAAAAGTAAAAGATTTATAGAAACATTTTTATCACAAATAATAGAACATTAACAGGTATTTTATTTGAATAATAAATTATTTCTTAATTTTTATTTTATTTATCATAACAAAGTATTTTCCGAGAAATCGTTTCCCAAAAAACTACTGGACAACCGGGAAGTTACCCGATTGTACCAACATGAGGAATGATGACTAACCTACCAAATTGTTTTAATAAGTAGACCTAAATTATTTCATGCTTTTTCTTCAATATTTACTCAGGAAGTACTAAATTCGACTTTAGCTTAGCATATTTATATTGCATTTTTTTATATTTACTTTGAGTAACCAACCAGTCAGTTTACAGTATTTTTTGTTTTTTTTTATTTTTGCATTTTTCTATGCTATTTTTATACTTATGATAAATTTTTAAAAGAAAAATATTGGGAAAAAAACAACTCCGCCACAAGTGAATTCTCAGGTGGGACTCGAACCCATGACCTTTGGATATGCGGTCCAATGCTCTAACCACTGAGCTACCGAGACTTGATTCACTTGTGGCCGAGTTGTTTTTTCCAATATTTTTCTATTTAAAATTTAGTTTACAGTAATATTATTTAAAAATACTTAAATTACAAGCTATGTAAATTACATTTCGAATTGTTACATTCACCGTATTACTTACATTCCATAATGAGTAATCCTAATCAAAGTTTGTGCAATAAAATACAATTTTTCCTAAGTAATGTTTGATTAAATTTCATCATAGCATTGCATGCGTCGCGCATCCAAACGACAATAGCTAAAATGTGACAGTGTAATGAAAACATTAATGATCACGATCTTATTAAATGAAGATTTAATAGAAAAATACTTTTAAGTCAACCAAATAAAAAAAAATGCGTTATAATTAGAAACAGCTGTTCAATGACCATGCCACCGTCTTTTATTGTTTATTTATTTATAATGTTATCTGCATTTATCAGTCATTCACCTTCAGAGCACGTGGCAATCGTAGTCTCCATAGTATTTTGTTGGATTTGAAGCTGTAGCTCTGACACAGCAAACAAAATTTACTCCATTCAAGCTCTAGAAAAAGACAGGTAACGATATTCATTTGGCCGACGACCGAGAAGTATACATAGCACAGAGCTATTCGTAAAATAGAACGATAACTTGTTTCCAGCGAGAGAGACAGACGTATACGGAGGGATATAAGTGCGAGCAGTCTGGAAAGGTTAGGTCAGAGCGTCTGCGTCGATTCGGAGAAAACGAGAAGGGGATACGTTAAGTTGCACGCGTTAGAAGAGCGCGACCGAAGGTTGCGTGTTTTATCGTGGAAATTTCCACTGCAGACAATGAAACTTGAACGCATGGGAGAGCTTAGTGATGAGGTAAAGAGCATGTCGATAACTTTAATGTTTGGTTGACGAAGTTTTATTTTTAACGTTGGACATCGGCCAGCATTCCCGTGTCGTAAGAAATAAATCGTGAACGTGGATTGTTATTGTCGAACGCTGGTCTAAATTAGCCATAGACGATTAGTGAATACCATTATATTTAGATTGAATTGATTATCACTTAATTAAACTAATGATATTACATGTGAATACTTGATTTTGAAGCGACCTGGCATGATTGGTTTACAATGAATTCTAAAATAAGGCTTCAAGTACGACCAAATTAATATTGTCACCAAAATAAAGACGTCTAAGCGATGCTGTTAAAACAAGAATATTTTAGTATACCTATTCGTGCATGTTCATCTCAACCTTTTTAAATTGATCTGTGGTTAACGATGTTGGTTTCACAATTAGTAAGTAGTTAAAGATTTTTTGTTTTAAAATTTGTATTGTGTTACTGTTTGTTTGACCCAAATAAACTAAAAAAAATAAAAATATAAATAAATCACATATTAAAAACGAAATTATTTAAAGTTTATGATAAAAGAAATATGCTGGAAAAAAAAATTACCCGGCCCTAGGTGAATTCTCAGATGGGTCTTTGGAAACCCACGACCTTTGGAAATCCGGCCCAACATTTTTCTATTCAAAATTTATCATAAGTATAAAAATAACATAGAAAAATGCAAAAAATCATAAATATTTTAAATTTGTTTGGTAAATTAAAACAAACTCTCAATCAACCTCAATTACTCACTCAGTCATCATGTCTCATAATACTTTTTAATTTTAGAGGAACTGAGCAAATCGTTAGTCATTCACACTTCTTATTCATAACTTTTAACGATTATATTTAGAAGCAAAACAATTAGGTACCGCAGTCGTTGTACGGCAGAAATGGATATTAATCACTTTGTGTAGGAGGGTAGAGACAAAAATAAATTAACTAAAAGAAGTTAAGAATTTAAGAGTAAACATAAACTGAACTAGAGACGACTATTATACATTCGTACAGTCAACAGCAGGTACGGCTTTACTTTGACCTTAAGAGCGCCCTTACGTCGCTCGTAATAGGGGTGGTTTTCGGGGTGCAAATGTAAAGTGATAATACGTGCTGTTGACTGTACATATATATTTGGTTGGTGGTAGAACATGTTGTAAATCCGCCTGGCTAGCTACCACCATCTTATCTAAGTCTGACGCCATAACAACAATGTTTTCAGCATTGTTGTTTCCGGCAGTTAGAGATAAGATAGCCAGTTACTCAGTGTTTTAAGATTCCGGGAAAGGCTCTCGCTTCCATCTTCAGCTTTATCAATACTTAACATCAGGTATAATGAAGGCTAAGAGTCTCTCCGTTATTCGTTAAAAAAAAATGGAAGAAGTCAAGAATTTAAGTGTAAACATAAATAAAAGACACGAATATGATACAGTCACAATGAAAGTTATCGCAATTCATCATGTGCCTATTTTCTATTTCGGTTTTATGTTTCGAAGACAATAATAGGTACCTGGGGCCCTACCGCGTAAAAAATATGGATATGGACATGGGCTTCATTTGACAGTTAAATGACCATATAAGGTAATTTTATGAGCTTCAACTGTCAAATGAAGCCCATATCCATATCCATATTTTTTACGCCATAGTGGGGCTGATGACTAAAAAGTTAGTTTGAATCATGTTAAATTGGTAATTGGTGAAAAACAAAGCACAATAACTGAAACACGATTGAAATAAGATTACTAAGCCTGGTTTGTTCGCAAGTTTGTTAGCCTCATGTTTTTGGAAGTCGGCTATGTAGTATTGAGGAAATCTTGATCATTACGCTATGGGGGCTTTCAATAAATCGCGTATATTTTTGTAGTAGGGTAAGTAAGTACTAACTCAAACATAAAAAAACCCGATCAAGTGCGAGTCAGACTCACCCAACGAGGGTTCCGCATATATTTGTAAGTACATAATAATACATAATACAGAAAAACAGTTTCCAAAACCTAAGACAATTTTTTCATGATTTAATAACAAATGTCCAGTTTTCCGATTTTTTCCTGTACTTGTAGTAAAAGACGATATTACTTGCCAAATTTCATAGTTCTAGGTCAACGGAAAGTACCCTATGAATTTTGATTCCTATGAGAGTGTCGAAGTATTCGTTTTTGCGGCATAAATGGCCTTACATATTTTAACGTAAATTTTGAAGTTTTATTTTTTCACAGATTCAATAATTGTTAACGTGAATATATAATTTTAATTTCAACTCTTTACCTCCACACTTTTCCGAGTTTTTCTCGAAATTCAGTTTCTGAAACTTAAGACTATATTTTTGTGATTTAATTACAAATGCATAGTATTTAGGTTTTTTCCTGTATTCATAGTAAATGATGATATTACTTGCCAAATTTCATAGTTCTAGGTCAACGGGAAGTACCCTGTGACTTTTGATTCCCTTGAGAGTGTCGAAGTTTACGTTTTTGCGGCATAAATGGCCTTACTTTCTTTAACGTTAATTTTGAAGATTGGTTTTTCATAGCTTCAAGAGATTGTTAACGTGAATATATGGTTTAAATTTCAACTCAATACCTCCATGCGTTCTCGAGATAAACTCGGTCGGTCGGACGGACACACGGATAACAAAGTGATCCTATAAGGGTTTCTTCTTTTTCTTTAGAGGTTCGGTACCCTAAAAATTGTGAAATAAGAAAATCCTACAAAAAGTAAAAAAAACTGATCCGAAAAAGCAAGAAATAAGCCTTTAAGAGCCGGTACTAGCCAAGATTTCGCATTATGCAATCGTGTTACACTGTTTAATATAATTATGTTCATATTCATATTCATGTTCATTTATTCCACATAAATTTGTAATAAAGTAGTGCACATTTTATGTTTTAATAGGTAATTAACCTAGGTGTTAAGAGTTACAAATTTACCTTTTCAAGGTATTGTGGTTTTAACCATCATTATTTTAAGTTTTAAATATAAAAAGAAAAACGTTAAACTATAATTTACTTTCAAGTCTTAACAAATCTAAGGAATATAAACAATGTTTTGTACAATAGCTCTCTAACTCTACCATTACTTACATAATTTCTTTAATTTTTCCCATTCAGGTGTCATTTACTCATGTCACTGTAAATTATTATTGATTTGCAGGAAGAAGAAAGACCCAATTTTTTTCTGTCAAAAGAAAAAATATTTTTATTTTTTTTCCAATAAAACATAATCAAATTTATCGACATCTAGTCGCGATGACCTCGAATCGCACATGCCTACTGCCGAACCGTCGACCGTCTTGCAGCCGGTGACGGCTGCTTGCATAATTATAATTGTTAACTAAGGACCTCTAAAGTCTAGCCAAAGAGGTGGACTAATGCACTTTTTAGGCTACTCATTGAACACTATCTTTTATTTTATTTTTTAACAGGCAAAAACAAACGAAAGTTATGCCTGTGCGGCCTCTGGGGCCCAGTTTTCATGCAATCGAAAATGTTTACATTCGTAAAAATCTCTCAAATAATGTTTATTTTAAGGAAAATTGAAATTTGGAATTGGTGCCTGAATTATAAGCCTCTCAGTAAAAGCAAAACGTTTTGGTTAATGTAAAGTTAAAGATACGGCAAAATCTTTGTTAACTTTTATTTAGTTAATGGTACATTAGGTAAATTGCCATTATTTAATGGGTTATAGGTATAACCCATTAAATATTATTTTGGCTATATATTACATATTTTTAGCTTTATGAAACTTGGTCATGAAAGATATTTAATTTCTGTAGTTATTTCTAAGTTAAATATACAGGGTAGAGCTACAAGTCAAAGATCGAATAGAAGATTTAAAAAGTAAAATTATTATTATTGGTAAGTAGTACATTTTAGCTAAAACTGACTTTTCATACAAGCAATCGATCTCTATATTATATTACTTCTTGGAATACGCCAATAGATGTCGCTCGTATCAAGTTTAAAGTAAAAGTGAGGTCCATAATGTTTTAAATCTATGTAGTTGTATTTTTTGTTATATTCGTAGAGGCTACATCTAGATTTAATAAAATCTAAATTATGTATTTTTTCTGCATTGTGGTCCCTAAAAAGGCCCAAATTTTTTAGTCTAGATTTATAATTCTTATCCGTGCGTAAGGACTAAAAGCTGTAAATCTTTAAATACAACTACGTATTTTAAATTTAATATAAAAAAAACTACAGTTCATATAAGAAAGATAAACGTGAAATTACATAATGTAAGTTGACACTTAGATATACAGGGTGGAAAAAATCAATGGGCCGTGGAGAACTACCTAAAATCCTTTAGTTATCCCATTTTACAGAAAGGAAACATTCCTTTATATTTTAAAAGAAACAAAACTGCATTCAAAGATTTTTGTAAATTTTTCAAAAGAGCCTTGAATAAAAGTGCTTTATCTAAGTTAAGTTTTCATGTGTTTCCTTTTATTTAATTTACTATGTTTGTTAGAGAGAGTTGATCTTTTTGATTGACCCTATCGATATTTATAAATTTTTAAAACTTTTCTATCAATATTGGTATGTAAATAAATTGTCAAGTCAAAAAGTCTAATTTAATTTTTAAAAGAATACGTTAAAATTTTGAGAATAGCTACAGTTTTAGGTGTTTTTAATGTCCATTTTTTTTAATAGATTTTAGATTCGTATAAAATTAGACCAATAGAAAAACCTTTTTATGGTTTGTTTACCTTTTGTCTCAGAGAAGGTTGAATAGCTTGCAGTTGGCACAATCTATCTGAACATACAAAAGGAGGTTCTCCATACTCACTCAATTTCCACTTTTAAATTGTTATTGTAAAAGGCACAGCAAGTCAGTATTGTCAAATATTTCAGTTCGTAGAGATGACTGGGCTCGCGGACGAAGAGCACTCTTGTCTGAGATACAGGATTCTTTGTAATCATAGTTCAGACACAGAAGACTTTAGTTGATTAATAGTAAACATGCTGTTACTTATTTATATTTTGTGCAACTTTGTAATGTTACCTATATGTGTGAAAATAAATAAATTGATATTATTATAAAATAAGCTTTCTGTCCAGCATGGGCCGAACTTTATCAAGCTCTGATATTTATCATTAGGTAAGATACCTAAGTGAAACTGAAATAGTAAAGGTAAACACAAGAAACCTCTTTACATATGTTTTGTGGATTTATCGTAAAAAAGTAGCACTCCTATAATACGAAAGTAGAAATTAAAAAAAACTTTTTTTTTTCTAAGAGTGTTTAAGTAAGGCTTAAGTTTATGATTTTAGAGATTTTGCATTTTTAATAAGTACTATTTTTATACTTATGATAAATCCTGTCTGAGAAATACTTGTGGCCAAGTCGATTTTTTCCAATAAATTTCTATAAAAAAATTATCATAGTGTTTAAATAGTAATCAAATGTTTTTAATATTAGTTATAAGAATTAAGAACAAACGGCCTTGTAACCACTATTTTCCTGATTCTCAACGAATTTCAGTGCCATGACTCATGTACAGTCCGCAGCAAATTAAACTTAACATGATGAGTTCGAAAATAACTGAACTTGGATATTGTGTCTACAGTACTCTGCCTTTCCATTTTTTTTACATTTACTAGGTACCTAACTATTTTATTATATCTAATACTAGATCTTCTTTCTAGATCAAATGAGTGTAAATGTTTTATAAAAAGAAAAGGAATGTATTTTCATTATGTAATTGACGCAAGTCAGTGCAATGTTGTGATGTTTAACTGATGCAAAGTTTCGCGAGTCCTTATCATAAATCCATTATTCAAATCTTTTTGCAGCTGAACTTGTTATTTATCAAAATAAGGTCAACGACCATAATTTCGTGCGAGTACGTTATTTCGTTAGTTTTGTTTCTGTCGCTACTTTAATAAGGAAATTAAATCAAAATTATACATTACTACATTTTTTTTTATTATTTCTACTGTCTGTACTTACCAACATTTTGGCGACTAAACTAAAAGCAATACGACGTTCGAAACTTTCAGTTAGTCACAAAGTGTTATGAGGCTTGCGTATCTTCCTTGCTACCGTAATGTTAGCGCTCGAAGTTATTAAGGCGGTACCCTGACCGAAAGTGGCGCCGCGTTGAATTTTATTTAATATCGTAATTCTAATTCACAATTTTAATAAAACTTTACGTGGAATTTTTAGAGCCCATAGTCTAGTATTTTTAGACGGTATCATTACATTCCCTCGTAGTCACTGCTAGAAGTAGATAACAAAACTGCTAAAAGTGGCCGTTTTTGACACATTTGCTATCTACTTCTACGAATGACTATGACGAGATGTAGCGATACCTTCTAAAAATACAAGACAATAGGCTCTAAAAATTCCACGTAAAGTTTTATTAAAATTGTGAATTAGAATTACGATATTAAATAAAATTCAACGCGGCGCCACTTTCGGTCAGGGTACCGCCTTAAGCTTACGGAAAGTCAAATATAATTCCATTAAAAAAAGTAACAGTGCGTTTTTGCGTTTCTTAATAATTGATTTGGTATAAAAATAATATATATTAAAAGTAAAGAAAATAATTTAAGTAAAGTAAAGAATTCCTTTAAATCAACAGTTGCATTAAATCGACTCACGAAATAGTGGTCGAATTATTTTTCGTGTGTCTCCTAGTTCGTGTTACTACCGAATCAGGGATATTCTAGATAATTATTGTTGCTTTATTATTTATATAATATTTACAATATTTTTATGTAACTGAAAACGAAATCTAAATTCGGTAAGTACCTATATGTTTTATTTACTAGAATTATTATATGAGTTTGAAGTTGACCTAAATTTACACTTTCAAGGTAAATTCGCATAGATACTAGCAAGCACTACCAGCATAATTTGGATTTTTATCCAAAGTTGTAAGCAAAAGAGACATTGATTTTGTTTTTAACTTTTAAGTATTAAGAGCATTTTAAATTGGGTTTTTTTGCACATACAAGTTTTTTTCTTATTTAAAATTTATCAGCTTTGTTTATTGGCATTAAGCTGTATGTTATCATAATCTCACATCTTTCTTAATTATTAAACCCTTGAAATATTTGCTATTTATTAATAAATTCTCATAATTCACTGTGTAATATATTATCCCGAAACAGGGGCCATGAGTTCACGAACTTAGATTAGAGCCAGAACTAAATTCTTTCAAGTCATATTCAATCAAGAAACACATATTATTATATCAATAGGGTTCAAACAAGAGAAAACAAATAAATTCATATAAAAAACAAAACTAACTTAAACTACATAATTAGTGTATTAAATTCCTGTTAAATTACCAATATTCATTACACAAAAGCATTCAAACTGATATCATGTTTAGTAATTATTTTAAAAAATCTTAAAATGGAAAGCCTTAATATACCGAAGCTATTTTTGGTAAATGGGATTTTTACATCAATCTTGAATAAATGATATCTAACTGAAGCAGGTAGTTTTAATGATTTGCATAATATTATGGCTCATGTGAGGAAGCAAAGTTATGACTTTGACGTTTCATTCAAAATCATTTGGGCGAACGAGTGACTTTCTTGCTACAACTGTGTAATCAATTTACTTCTACGTAAGAAATATGATGACGATATGACGTCAACTCCATATTATAATAATTTTTTATCACTACACTTCCGGGTTTCCCCAGATTTATCAAACTGTAAAGGTCATCCGAGGAACGTGCGGGCACCGCTTGGAATGGTGTCCGGATGAAAACTATTGGCGTCTGGCTGGAGAAAATTAGACGCGGCACGCAATGACACACATGGGATTAGGACATGGGTAGTAAGCAGACGATATACAGGGTGGAAAGAAAGATAGGGCAGTCAGGGCAAGTACCATACCTGTTGTTGCTACATAAAAAACGTGCTTAATGAACCATCCTTTATTATTTGAGAAATTTTTAACTGCTTTTACAGATTAAAAAAAAAATACATTATTGCATATTTTTCTGCTGACTGTATTTTTCAAAATCCGTGAATGCAGTTCAAAATTTCTCAAAAAGTTAAGGATGGTTTCCTAAAAACGTTTTCATGTAGCTACAACCATTAAGGCACCTGCCTTTCATGCCACGTCTTATCTTTCCACCCTGTAGACCTTTTTTAGTGTCAGGGGTAAGATTCTCTAATGAAATTCTGGTCTTGGGGTCGTCGATTTAGAATTTGGGTTAAACGGGTCATTATTGAGGGGCGAGTCACGGAACACAAGAAACAGGTTAGGAGGCCGCAAAGATTTATCATTGGTCTTCGCGATGCTACAACTAGATACCGCGCTTCATACAAACAACGGATGATAAAATGTGAACACAAAGGACACTCGTCACGGCCCATACAAAATTTACCATGCTCCGACGGAAACGAAAGTAGTCTCAAAATTTATAATTTAATAGGCAAATAAATTATTGATATTCGCCATTATCAAAAATCGTGGCTAACATATAAAGATGACCTTCCAAAGATACGAATTTAAGGGGAATGTTAAATTAGAGATTTACGTATATTTTCATTATTAAGTAACCAAGAAGTCAAAATATTAGACATAAAACAATATCTAATGTTTTACTTCAAAAATTAATTAAAATATTTTTCTTCCTTTTTTTTTGTTTTATTCATATATTATTTATAGGAACATTTGAAGCCATTACGACACTTAGAAAAAAAATAATTACATATTTTACGCATATGGTTTAGTTCAATATTTTGCATGATAGCCATTGAAATGAAATAAACAAACTATATACATTTATTCTCCACATTATAGTGAAAAATATCGCATACTTTTTTTGCGCCAGAGAGAGCTTGGCAATTTTATTACAGATCAAATATACAATTAGATAAAAAAGGCATTTTTCATGGTTTTTGGCATTTTGTTATTTTTTTTTCTCAGAAAGAGGTTCAAATTTTGTTTAGAAAATTTATGTAAAATAGACAGCGACTTTGATCGTGATAGCTTTGAATTTTTTTTACAATACTTCTTTTCGACATGAAATTCTTTCCATTCACAGTAATCCATGCTAAAATATATGTATATAAAATTTTAAGTCCTGACTAACTGACTTATGTATCAACGCACAGCCCAAACCGCTGGGTCTAGAGACTCCAAATTTGGCACAAAGCTTCTTTATGAGATCTAGGGGTCAATAAGAAAAGATTTTTTGAGATTCTACCCCCAAGGGGGTGAAATAGGGATGAAAGTTTGTATGAAGATATAGGATCTTCAAATTTAGTAAAAAAAGAGGTTAAAATTAGAATAGAAAAATTATGTAAAGTAGACATAGTGATTTTCAAATATTGTTAACAATACTTCGTTTAGACATGAAAAACTTTTTCCATTCACACTAATCCATGCTAATAATTTTGTGGATGCGAAAAAGACTGTATGTATATCTGTCTGGCTGTTCCTTTTCATGCGTAGATAACTAAATTGATTTTAGTGACATTTATTATTGACATAACTTGAACTGTGGAGATGGACATAAAATACTTTTTACTCTGCTAAATTACACCACCACACGACATCCTAAGTCCACGCGATAACTTCCTCGCGGACGAAGTCGCGGGCGGAAGGCTAGTCGTTGTATACAAATACATATTGGCAGAACGTCACTGTCATAGCAACGACGACATTTGGCATTCGGCAGGTGGCCGGCCCATGGCATACTATGCCCTGTCTATTGATAGGAGAAGAGAAAGAAAGAAGAAGAAAGAGAAAATGATTTAATGCTTACATAGCGGCAATGGGAATATACGATGAAACGCACTTTACAGATAGAAGTATCGCATCGAAAAAAGTGCCTTGCCATGACGGCGTGAAGAAGATTCAAAAGTAGGTTCATTGACTCTTAGAAAACAAACAACAAAATTGGTCATCTCTAGAACTGTCAAACTTGAAACATCACAGGAATTTTCCTAGTTGAAAAAGAGTATAAACTACTGAAGTCAAAGTCATAGTTATTTTTTTTCACCATGTTACTAACAATGGCATCTAATTCCTAGTCTAATTTCTAGTTTATTAGCTAATTTAGGTAATTTTCTCACAAATATAATAAGGTTGACATTTCCGGATAAATATTACCCACTACAACAATCTTGACAGATACACCTCCTGAAAAAGTTATCAAAATGAAAATTTATATCTCCGCCTGCAAATGTTTATTTCAGGAAATATGAACCTTATGTAATCCGAATCATCGCATAATCGATTTCAGCTTGAAGTGTACATAATCATTGCAGTACTGTTTTATCACTGTACTGTACTGTTCAATATCTGTTATTTCTATATTTAAACGGTTTGGGATAGGTCAGTTAGCCGCCAACGCGGTGTTACGATAAAATTATGGTACACAGGCAACTAGGGATATGATTCTACGAAAATCTTGAGTTTAGGATTTTGAGTTGTTTAGACTTCTTATTTATTAGTATATACCTAGATTATTATTTCATTTTAAACAATTTAAGCTAAAAGAGGAAACCAAATCTCTATTTATTTAAAAACCAATGTTCAGTTAATATAAACAGATCTTAAATTGTGAATTTAATCAATAAATGTTAAAATAACAAAAAAGTGTTATTTTTTTTTACCTTTTTCAATATTTCGGACTTATTTTTATTTTGGAATTTGCTATTTTCTTCACCAATATTAGCAAATATACATTGATTTTTATATTACAATGTTATTTTAGAGCTATCTAACTTTTAGACTTCTTGACCTAAAATCTCCGAAAGGAAACGAACGTAGGTCCGGCTTCATTTTCGTGCTGATTTTGCCCTCGCCTCGGTCTAACAATGCCTTCTTAAATCATAAACCATGGCAGTGAAATTGATGCAATTTGTTTCAAGCGTTGCCTAGCATAACAGTCTTGTTTAGATCTATAATATGATGTTAGTGCTCTTTCATACGAGGACAATTCGTGTTAGACGATGTTTTAACGTACCTATCTCCTTTTTTATGTTTTTCTTTTTTATTTTTGCATTTTTCAATGCTATGTTTATACTTATGATAAATTTGAAATAGAAAAATATTGGAAAAAATCAACCGAGACTTAAAAGTTTGAAGACTCGGTAGCTCAGTGGTTAAAGCATTGGACTGGATTTCCAAAGGTCGTATGTTCGAGTCCCATCTGAGAATTCACTTGAAGCCGAGTTGAATTTTTCCAATATTTTTCTATTTAAAATTTATCTTTTAAATAGAATTTTGCACGATTCGTTGTACTTTTTACGGCGGCAATGCGTTATTGATTCCCGTCTACATACGCATCAGGAATCGTGAAAAAATACGGAAAGGTAAAAAAAAAAAAATCATGATCTTCAAAAACTTTTTTTACGAATCCTAAAAAATCACGATTCCTTGTGCAATCGTCCTTCCGACATAATCATAATGTATCGTGTTCATTGTGGAATCGTCATTGACGCATCTCGTGTGAATGAGCACTTAGTTGGTGTTGTCGTCAAATACTAAATCGGGCAGTACAGTGACGGTATAGCGAGCTCAATTGAGATGTCGTCTTAAATTGGACTTTTATGTACGCAACAGAGCTAAAAATAAGAGAATTGCTGAATTTATTGACGTTAGCATCATTTATGCTGCGGCGCAGAAAGTCCCAGAATCACTTTATGAGGATTCTTCAATAGATTGATTAGTGGTTGGAACTAGACTAGATCTGGTAATTTATCTAAGACATTCCTAGTTAGTTATTAATAAAATTGTACACCCCAAGGAAAAGGACTTGAAAATTGAAATATTTTAATAACACAAAACTATACGGAATTATTTTAGGGGTGTTGGTATTGCTGTCTTTAAAAAAATATTTGATACTATTACGGGCGGTTCTAATAGAACATTAAAGTCTATATAATTTCTTTATAGAAAATGATAATATTAGTTTACGAAAAACACTTGCAAAAAGGTATTTGTTGAGGTCAATTTTCGGCAGATAAACATGTCCCATTTCTCATTCGAATAACTCCTAAAACGGTTACATAATTGTAACAGTAGCAACATATTTTCGATTCGAAGAGATTGAATTAAAGCATACAAAGGCCCGTTACGGGCTTCGTGTGACCCGCCCAGTGAGAATAATGGGTATTGTTCTGGAAGGTCGGACCTTGCATTGGTTTATCAGTGAATGGGGATGATCGATTTCGTCTTTATTGTTCTGTAGAATGGTTACTCTGGCTGGTTTTGTTTATGATATAAAATTAAAAAATAAGAGGCCCATTGTGCATAGATATGGACGGTCGCTTTGTCAGTAAAATAAATTGTAAAATTGTGAACAATATAATTACTGAATTTGGGATTTTTTTAATTTTTGCATTTTTCAATGCTATCTATAAACTTATGATAAAATTTTAATAGAAAAATATTGGCCAGCGGAAATGGGTCTACTTCAGTCTGCTTATCTTAATGTTGTTCTTAAAGGTTAAATATTTTTTTTCTAAAATAAATTGATACTGACCTGTATGTTCCTCACAACAGGTGAGAATGTTGTAATGTATGACAGATAGTCTTTCTTTGCCAGTTGAAAATTGTTTACGGTTACAATAACCATAAAATGTAATATTATAATTAGTATCTTTTTTGTGAAGGAAATTGACCTTACTGATATGTTAAGGTCACTTTTCAATTTGACGACTCTGTATGAAATAAAACGGAGAAAAAAACAGCCCTTGACGAGTTTCTTGCCGGTTCTTCTCTTTAGAAGGTTTCCCGCCGTAGGATTTGTGAACCGATGGCATAGCTTCTTTGACGTTCATAAGTGCTTGTAACAGCCTAGACTGAATAAATGATATCGACTTTGACTTTGACTTAGAACCCATGAGAAAAAAAGCTGTATAAATATCAAACTTGTACATTAAAGTAAAAAAATAGACCATGCCGCAAAGACGTATATTTCGACACTCTCAAGGGAATCAAAACTCAAAGGGTACTTGTTGACTCCAGTTGACCTAGAATTATGCAATTTGGCAAGTAATATCATCTTATACTGCTAAATACTGGAAAAAATCTAAAACTATACATTTGTAATCTATCTATGTAGAGGATGGAAAAAAATTATGGGCTCTGGAGGGTAACTACCTTTCCACCCTGATAAAATTCTAAATTGATTGATCGTTGACATGAGATTAGAGCCCATACGGCTGAAAGTAGAGACACCATTTTTGCAGGGTAGATTTAGACCTTTTATGGTGTAGATGAGCACTAAGAAGGGATTTTACAAAATTAATTCCCTAGGGGTTAAAATAGGGAATCAAAGTTTGTATTAAAATCCGCTCAATTTCAAAGTTAGGATCTTCAAATTTTGTGTATAGGGTGTCGGTTTAACATTAACATTTATGAGTCTCAGAGTACTTAACAATTCCACCCCCGAAGGGAGAAAAGGGGGTTGAAGTTGTGTATAAAAAACCCCTAAATTGATTCATTGATTGATTCTTGTCATGTTCGTGTAGGCTAAACGGCTGAAAGTGGAGATACCATTTTTGGAGGGTAGACATCTTTTATGGTGTAGATGAGCACTAAGAAAGGAGAAAGGGGTGAAAGTTTGTATAAAAGTCCGTCAGTTCCGAAGTTAGGATCTTCAAACTTTGTGTTTTGGCTTTCGATTAAACATAAAAATTTATGTCTCAGCGTAATTGACAATTCCATCCCCGAAGGGGTGAAAAGAGGGTGCACTACACGTACCTATTGATTGCTCAAACGGCTGACTGTAATATTAAACTTGGAGGCTTGGTTATTACTTGGATATCCAAATACTATCCATCGAACCAATCTTCGAGGTACATTATTATAAATAGAGTTTGTGCACACGATGCATCTGATTTGCGCAAATAAGTAAACGTCAAATTCTTTCTTTCTTATCGTGTGAGGATTAGTGGCCACCTCTGGTGTCAGAGTTTATCAGGCGCCTTAAGTAACGAGTGTTATTAAATGACAACAGCCGGGCCGGGACCGACGGAAAACGTGCCTTCCAAAGAACGGAATATTTGTTATTGATCATAAAAAATATTGTCTATAGATTTGGAAACTGAATTTCGGGAAAAAAATCGGGAAAAAAACTGCTAAAAATCGAGTGATTTGTAATATTATCATAATCATAAATCTTTATTTGCTCAAAACTTATGTAGGTACCTACAAATTTGTGCGGAACCCTCGGTGGGCACTCGCACTTGTCCTGATATTTGTCCTTCCTTACCGCCTTATCTAAGCAACCGATCGACTTGATTTTTAGCATAGAGTTAGTCGAAAGGACGTCGAGTACTTTTTACTCCGATATTCCCACGGAAACGGGAATCACGTGGGTGTATCCGCGGGAGACAACTAGTAGATAGATAGGATTCCTTTTTCTAACTATTACAGACGGCGCTAAAATGAAAAGTTACAAAATCTTGTAAGTACCTACGGTCACAGCACAGCGTAAATCTCAAATGTTTGCGCCTGCGCAGGGTCATCGACCTGCTGCTTGCTTTCTATTTCGTGTGCGTTCACGTTACAACCGTTAGCGAATCGCGGATTTGCACTTCTATTTAGAAAATAAATAGCGACCGCCAGCGGTTTCATCCGACTGGTTCTACTATCTTTGTGCCCCCTAATCCGTTCAGTATTAGTTTTTGCGTGAAAGAGTGACAAACAAACTAACATACTATCGAATTTATAATATTAGTAAGATAAGATGTAAGATATTTATGTTGAAACGTCATATCCTTGTGAATTCAAAGAACTAGCGCAAGACACGTGCCTTGTAGAAGAAAAGATACTACTCTACTATACAGTGGGATCCTAAAATGAGAGTAGGTACAACAAAGAGGGCATCATATACCAACGATTCAAAGAGTTTTGCTATTGAGCTGAGTATAGACCTATACTCAGCTCAATAGCAAGTACTTATGGGACGGTAATTGGTGCAATCAGATTTATCGCCGGATTTAAATAAGGGAACTATGAATGCCTGCTTCCACACCTGGGGAAGTGGCTGTCTGAAAATATTTATTAAACAATATACAGAGAGGCACACAAAGCTCATCCGCATAAGATCGATGAAACTTGCTGGGATCTTATCGGGGCCCGCGCCCTTGGAAGCATCCAGATTTTTCAGTTTTTGCAATACTTCATCAGTTGTAAAATTCAGTTTGGCCAAAAAAGAAATAAACAATCTTTAAAAAAATTATTGACAGCCATCAGTGTTCGAATCATCGTAAACGGGACCAAAGAATCTGGCATACTGCTCGCAGATACCTAAAAATGTCTTCCCAGAATCTCATATAGTCTGAGGGATCATAGTATTGCTACGAAGGTCCAGAATGACTTCAAATCGTGTTATATTGAGTCTTCAACTGACCTGAGTAAATTGAATGTGTCGTAGTCTCTGGGATTTCCATACTTTTTATAATATCTCTTGTGATAACTACTTGATTTTTTATTGCAAACGTTGCCTAAGACTGCCATTAAACCAAATTGGATATTCGTTTGAATTTTTCTTCGTTTGTGGCGTATAACAGTATCAGCCCCTCTAGCATGAACACTGCTATATCACGCGATATGATATAGCCATCATGCTGTCTTGCTTACTCCGCTGCGATGTGAGCGGGACAGCGACACGTTATCGAGTTATCGAGTCGATAAAAGCCGCTCATGCTAGCTAGTCTGGTCTAAGTTATCTAAAAAAATACTTACCTTGTGATTGTATAGATTGTATCCTATTTTGTTTTGTGATTGTAGCCAAATAAAAAATATTACTTACAATTATCATTAAAAACTTCACATCATCAACATTATCCGCACCTTTTCTCAATTCTGTTGGTATGGTCTTTTTTATGTATGTTCACCGATTACGCCGAGATTTCTGATCCGATATACGTGATTTTTTTTTGTTTAATGGAATAGTTGCCATTTTGCCAGTAGTGACTGTTTTTATGACCATTTTTGTTAACTTGGACGATCAAATTTTCAGGATACTTTTGTTTGTATGTAATGTACATGAAACCTAATCTAATCTAGAAAAAGCCTTCTGTAGTTTACAAAACAACTCATTACAGGCACTAAAAAGTAAAAATAAAAAAACTATGTTAAACCCGACTTCAAAACTAAAAAGCGAAAAATAAGCTAAGGCAAGAAAAAATAAAGAATAGGAGCTCAAAAAAGAATGTCTGAGTTTTTCTAACTCTATTTGGCGTCGGTGCAGTACGTCCGTCCCTCTCCTCCACTCCACTATCACCCATCATCTCTTCATTCACTCCATTCTCTTTCACATAAATGCAACTTCATATACCTTCAACTAACATATGTAGGTAGTTGCATTTGAATAAACATGTGCGCCTGCAAGAGGCAAATAAAAGCTTTGTAATCTTCACAAATGAGACAACCACGGCACTCAAAAGCAAATATCTGAACAAATTATTTACAGAAGCGAAACAGCAAGTTCTACGGAATGTAAAGTACCCTTTAGCAATCGAGTTACGTCGCATGACACAAATCTTACGAACATCCTTGGAGTGGGCCTTCACTGTCAAGGCCGTCGCCGTACATGATCATGTAACGGGAAACCACACAAGGTTAAGGTTTTTAAGAAGAGTTAAGTTACAAGATAAAGAACGTTAGTCGATCCTCAATAGTCATCTGTTGGGTGTGTAACTTTGCGATGAGTGCAATCAAATCCTCTAGAAACTTGATAATTGCTCTGCTCTTGACGTTTTCATTAATTTTTTCGAATGTCACTTTTTTGAGCAAGTGGTACGAAAAGAAATTATACATTATAAAACCAATAAGTGAAAACAATTTGCGAATAAAAATGTCGAAAGGATCGAAAATCACCGACTTTTTCTTTAGAAATTTAGTTCCGTAGGCAATGCAATGATAATTTCTATTATCTCTGTGTGACCTTGTACTATTAAGTATTCTGTGCTGTGACTGTGACCTAGAGTCTAGACTACACACATTCACAATTTGATGATTTGCCATGTTACTGATAAGTAAGACAAAAGACGCGAAAAAGCACGGAATAAGAATTTTCTTTAAAAACTTCAAAGAAAAAGAAATCTCTTTATCAATAATCTCCAAAACGTTAGTCGATCCTCAATAGTCATCTGTTGGGTGTGTAACTTTGCGATGAGTGCAATCAAATCCTCTAGAAACTTGATAATTGCTCTGCTCTTGACGTTTTCATTAATTTTTTCGAATGTCACTTTTTTGAGCAAGTGGTACGAAAAGAAATTATACATTATAAAACCAATAAGTGAAAACAATTTGCGAATAAAAATGTCGAAAGGATCGAAAATCACCGACTTTTTCTTTAGAAATTTAGTTCCGTAGGCAATGCAATGATAATTTCTATTATCTCTGTGTGACCTTGTACTATTAAGTATTCTGTGCTGTGACTGTGACCTAGAGTCTAGACTACACACATTCACAATTTGATGATTTGCCATGTTACTGATAAGTAAGACAAAAGACGCGAAAAAGCACGGAAATGAAAGAGAAAGCTATAATATTACATTATATTTGAATGTGGCACAATATCACATAATTCATTTCACATAGATAATTTTCGTGTTTTTTCGTGTCTTTTGTCTTACTTATCAGTAAAACATGGCAAATCATCAAATTGTGAATGTGTGTAGTCTAGACTCTAGGTCACAGTCACACCACAGAATACTTAATAGTACAAGGTCACACAGAGATAATAGAAATTATCATTGCATTGCCTACGGAACTAAATTTCTAAAGAAAAAATCGGTGATTTTCGATCCTTTCGACATTTTTATTCGCAAATTGTTTTCACTTATTGGTTTTATAATGTATAATTTATTTTCGTACCACTTGCTCAAAAAAGTGACATTCTATGCCACAAAAAGCGAACATAACAATAGGCATTTTTAATCTGTTAAAAACATGGAAAGAAAATTGTACTGAATTTCATTCATCTTCTAGGGGGAGAATGAGATTTAAATTTGGAATACTTACCGAAATTTATACTGAACTACATCTGTGTTTACACCATTGAGTTTGTATATAAAGCATTACGCATCTTTTTGAAAATGGAATACGCATTTATTATGCAGTTATGATTATTAAATAAAATTACGAAAACCGACGAGGCCGTATGAGCTTGATGCCTTTGCTTTTCCGACAAAAAAATATTAGTCTAGGAATCTGCCGCGCTTTTGTTTTCTTCAAATACATCTCATATTGATATTGTGTTAATTTTTTCGCACATGGTACGAAAAGTAGAGAATTTTCCTAAGTGATAAAGCTGTCTTAGTCTTGGGTGAACTTAAATCCCTCGCTACACTCAGGACTCGTCTTAAATCCCTCGCTTCGCTCGTGATTTAAGTTTTTAACACCCTCGCTACGCTCGGGAGTAAACCTCGAGTCCTTCGTTACGCTCGCGATTTAAATCGTCACCCGCGACAGAAGACACTGCTTTATCCCCTTGGTTAATAATCTACTATTTTTATTTAACGTCACAGTAGGCACAGTAAGTGTATAAAGTAGAGTATGCTCCTCGGGGATAAAAGTGTCTTAGCGTTGGGCAGACTAGAATCCTTCGCTTCATTCAGGATTCTTTATTTTTTGAAAAATATTAAACTGCATTCACTGATTTTGAATAAAAATACAATCAGCAGGAACATGAGCAGTTAAATGGGATATTTCTCTCATTGATGAAACGACGGTCACCAACACCGTAGAAAGTTGAATATTGATTATTTTTTCTATTTAAAATTTATCATAAGTATAAAAATAGCCTTGAAAAATGCAAAAATTCAAAAATCATAAATTATTGTCTGTTACATCTTAATCGATCGTTAAACACCTGAAAAGATGTTTCTTTCGAATGCAAGGATATTCCTAGCATTGATGTGACAAGTCCTAGCATTGGACTGGATTTCCAAAGGTCGTGGGTTCGATTCCCATCTGAGAATTCACTTGTGGCCGAGTTAAATTTTTCCAATATTTTTCTATTTAAAATTTATCATAAGTATAAAAAAGGCATTGAAAAATGCAAAAATTCAAAAATCTTAAGAAAGTTGAATATAGTAGAAAAATTCGACGAGTCCTCATAGGTCTCTGTAGCATAATTGGTTAGTGCATTGGGCCGGATTCCCAAGGATGCGGGTTAAAATCCGGTCAGAGCGACATGAGACAAGTTGCTTTTTTCTAGTAAGCATAGTTTCTTGTTTAATATTTATCACATAATATAAGCATTGTAAAATGCAAAATTATAAAGTTATAATTAGATGGCTGTTTTATCGTAATCGACAGTCAAACCTTTGTAAAAAAAATCGAATGCGAGGATATTTCTCTCATTGATGAAACGAGGGTGGCCTACGGTGAATATAGGTACTAAAAATTCGACGTGTCCTCATAGGTCTCTGTAGCATAATTAGTTAGTGCATCGGACCGGATTTAAAAGGATGCCGGTTCAAATCCCGTCAGAGCCACATGAGACAAGTTGCTTTTTTCTAGTATATTTTCTTGTTTAATATTTACGATTTAGTTCATATTATATACTTAAATGCATACACATAAATTCACTGTTTTAGGGTTCCGAACCTCTAAAGAAAAAAAAGGAACCCTCATAGGATCACTTTGTTTTCCGTCTGTCCGTCCATCCGTCTGTCGTCGTTTATCTGAGTAGAAATTAAAACCATATATTCAGGTCAACAGTCTGTTGAAGGGGTAGAAAAATGAAACTTGTAAATTAACGTAAAAAAAGATAGGACCGTTTTTTGTAGCAAAAAAACGTAGATTTCGACACTCAAGGGAATCAAAATTCATAGGATACTTTTCGTTGACCTAGAACTATGATATGCAAGTAGTGTAGTCTTTTACTACAAAAAAATAGTCTTAAGTTTTAGAAACTGAGTTTCGGGAAACTTCTGAAAAAACTGCGTGACTCAATTCCTGAACTATTTATAATATTATGGAGGAGAGGCGAGGCGAGGAGTCAAAATATGGTGAAGGTAAGCCGGACCCGAAATTTCTTCAAAAATTCTCTCAACTTTATTAGTGGGATAGGATTTCTTAAAGGGAAGCCGATGGGATTCGGTATGTATGGACCCTTCGCCACTGCTAGGTAGGTACCTACAAACAACGATGACCACTTCCCATACAAGCGCTGACCTGTCAAATGGAGTTTCTTAAAGTGGATGAATATTGATAATTAAATTATATTTTCTCAAACATGCTTGAAAATATGAGCATTATTTTGACAACCTTCTTCGAGATAAATCGATATTGCAGTACTGTCAAGTGGAATAAAGGCGACTCAATAGTCTCTTCCTTTTTTGAAGTAGGTTAAAAAGACCGCATTACCAACAATTTAGTCGGGAAGGATTGCAAACGATATTCCGGTTCTCACGCAATCGAAGTTGCGGGCAACAGCTAGTTTATATAATATTCATCCAAACGAAAACCATCTGCGACGCGAAGCTCGCAGGGACCGCCGGAGCCTCGCAGCTCCGGAGCCGTGATAGAAACCATGCGTTCTGCATGCTTGCACGCTGCATTACTGCTTGCATGCTGCATGTCGGTCGGTGCAGGGGGCGATCCCCGCTATAAAAATATTAGTGTATAAAGCGACGGGTATTGGGTAGATATGTTTAAAAAAAAGGAAAATTAACATTATTTTAATTTGCTCTTAACTGTAAGCAAAGTACAATAATGAACATTTTGACTGACATTCAGTATACTCATCTATCTTATCTAAAATTTAATTTTTTGGTTAATTTTTCGGTGTGATATAAACAGGTGTAATAAAAAAAAAATTTGTAATATCGTCTGACTATTATATGAATAATGTTTTATATTATTATACTGTGATACCAAATATTTATTATAACAAATCAACGTTAAATCAAATGTAGTTATAGAATCTAAAATTTTACTACTTAAATGTTTATTAGGCCAAGCAAGTTATTCATTATATGAAATGAAAATATGTCAAATGTAATTATATAATTATATAATCAGTATTTATATCAAACATTACACACCCAACGCTGATAGACCGTTCGCTGTATCATCTTACTCTGGGTAGTGTAAGCTTATCACATAAAGTACTTAAAGGCGTCCGCCAAAATCTTCCCGCGACTTTCACCAGAGAACTAGTATCGATACATCGTAAAATGTCTTGTCATATGGTTACTATACTACTATGCTGAACGTGACAGGGGGTTCGACCCTGACCCAAAATGTGCGTAAGAGTCACGGCCGCCAAAAGTGGGTCAATGACGTCACGGGCACAACAAGGGGAGAGCAAGGAGGGTCTACTGTTATGTTAGGGTGTAGAACGAATACATTCAACGCAAAAACAACGTCCTCAGATTAGTTTAACAATTAATTAATCAGAGTACGAAAAAAATTAATTTACCGCGATTTTCATGCATTTTGAGGTAAGGAATAGTAAAATTTTAAAATTATGTGTAATGAAATGAGAGTAGATCTTTCATTATTATTTAAATAAATGCGTGTTACATTTTGATGGCTGGAGAAATAGAGAACAATATGTAACACGCATTTATCAATAATTGAGGAATAATTAAATTAATCGAATAAATTAATTATTTTAGCTTTTTCGTTCGTTTTGTATAAAAGTAATAATAAAAAAAATACGTGTGGCTCTCGGGGACTGCCGCGGTAAAGCTATTGCATAGCATTTTTTTTATCATATTTGTCAATGATGAAAAAAAACTGTATGAAAATTTGTGTAAAAATATAATTTCTTTTTAAAATATGGTAATGCATTTTTCCCGCGACAACTGGAAAAAATGCGGTACCAGATCTATGACACGGAGTGGGGGGTGTTAGGTTTTATTTTCGTTACGGAATTTCTTGATTTGGTCGCCGCGCTCAAAGCTCGCGATAAAAGATAGCTTAAAAACTTGTTTTAACAAATATGACAACGTTTACATATTAAAGCACGTGACTGTATCTATACCAGTTCATTGTATCACGCGAGGTCGCAGTGACAAGCTGTATCAAATCTAAATACAGGCTGACTGGAGTAAAACCGAATGGCGGTTTATCCAGTCCCCAGCTTACTACACCAATAATCTTATTTTGAAAGTAAATTAGTCCCCCTGAATCACCGTTCGCAGAACTGGCTTCTCGGTTAGAACACTCTGGAGCAACACACATGGATGGGAACATGTGTACAAGTTTCAACTTATGATGACAATGAAGGACTACCCCTCCTCCTACTTGCAACGTCGTCTCAAGACGACTTTTTTTGACCCAGTCTGTATAGTCTTCTTGAGAAAATGGTAAGGAAGTTAACCCAAATCCTGCATATTTTACTTCTAGTCCAACCAACGATTTATAATTTAGAGCAGATATTTTTGCCATCGTCCATTCTTTTATTTCTCGTATCAATATCAGACCAATGTCATTGCTAAAAGAGCAATTTTTCCTGGTAGTTCTCCATCTTTGTAGCTAGGATGTGAAATCATTTTAAGAATTGATCGTAATGTGTTGTTTTTCAATGGTTCGGTAATGTCTCTAAATTTAACACGTTTCACACTGAAATAAAACAACTTTTACGGATATCAAACGCGCTATATTTCCACGAACTAAGTTGTAATTGTCCGTATTTTTAGGTTTTTAGGGGTTTTTTGATTTTCCCGACGTTTCGGCACCTTTACAGCTGCCGTGGTCACGGGATGACTAGTGATTGATGATTATTTCAATGAACAGTGCGCGCCAAAACATAAGATGTACGTACGTTTCACACTGTTGATAAAGCAGTGAGCTGCAGCACAGAATACTTAATAGTGCAGTAAGTATCCATTGCTTATCTACGAGGGATCCAGTGCAAGATTGCCTCTCAATGTCACCTATCCTCGCCATTAAGCGTACCACAAACGGAAATTCATTATCTGTAGCAGGTTTTCCATGTAGGACCCGAAGCCCGCGCTTCGGGATGTTTGCCAGATTGAAGTTTAGTAACTGGATTATAGACACAACAATTAATAATATATTTAATATTTCCATACAATCACACCAATTATCTAGCCCACGTTAAGTATCATGAAGAACTTGTGTTATGGATACTAGATAACGGATAAAAATACTTATATACTTTTTGTTTGTAAATACATACATAATATACATATTAAACATCCAGACCAAGACAAATAGACATGTTCATGCACACAAATATTTGTCTTGTCCGGGGATCGAACCCGGGACCTCTGGCGCAGAAGGTGGGGTTAGTACTCTGCGCCAAACAGGTCAATTACTGGGCAATTACTGGGAAGACAATCATATTATTTTGTATTATCCCTCACGGCAGACAAAAGTATATCTCACTTCGTAAATTATGATAAAACTGAGTCTCTAACAATTTTCTCTACGCGAAATTCCACAATTTTTTCGTTGCGCTATATCAATTCATAACAACGGATTCTTATAAAGAAGAAATGATTTGGTTTATATAAGCGCATAAAAACTTACCAATCAAAACGGAACATAAAGATAAAAGATTTATATATCAATAAGAAATAAAAGAACGTATTTGTACTTTTGTAACAGTACTTGTGCGCCCGCACAGAACCTCAGGGCATGTTTTAAGTTTTAATGCCTTGGCTAGCACCAAACCAAAATGTAATTTATTTTATTTATTGAGGACCGTTTCTATTCATAATAATTTGGTCCCAATCAATAAGTACTTTGATCAATATCATCAATCAATAAGTACGGTCTTCAATAAATAAAATAACTTACATTTTGGTTGGCGACGTGTTTTATTAGTAAACAGGTCTTTAGGTTTTTAATGAAACCATGTTATAGATACAAGAATGACTTTACGCATTATATTTTTAAGCAAAATTATTGTTTAGCAGAATAATCACAACCAATAATATTGTGACTGCATGCAAGCAGGCATGCAGACAAACATGACTTCTGTCACGGCTCCGGCGGCGCTGCGGGGGTACGTTGGGCCCACGCGTGCTTATCGTCGCAGATGATTTTAAGGCTTACCACCACGGTTCAGCCAGCCAGCTTCAGCACGCGGGCCACCTCGCCAATCCGCACCTTCGCGGCTCTAAATTACACTCTAGGGGTAGGACTTACAAGACTAGTACGTGGTATCGGTTTAATTAAATTATGTACCTAAGTACAAAATTGTTGATTAAAGATACTAGAGAATTTTATGACAAGAGATAATGATCTTTTGTCGTATGGATTTCAATACGTATTCTAAAGAATTATAGGGCCACCGATAGTTATGCCAAAAGAAATAAGGGATTTAATAATTTATGCTTATTAAAATAATGACTTTAGATAACTATGCCTAATGAAGTTTATGCCAAAAGAAATACATGCTTTTGGATGAATATGCCTAGTGAGTGTATGCCAAACGATTTTATGACAAACAATATTATGCGAAAAGAAAGGACCCACGTTATCACGACTTTTGTAACCGACTACAAATTTCTTTATAGCTCAAATATTATGGCGCTTAAGACGCTATACGGAAAAAAAATACGTGTAATTTTTGTTATGAAACTGTAGGACGGTTAGAGATATTACAAATCTGGTAATAAGAAATATATATATATATATATTTCTTTACACCTTTATCTATGTAGATTTGTAAAGTTACAGAATCACGATTTTTTTATTTTACCTCGACACTTTTTCTTTCCGAAAAGACTCCTTAAAAATATACGAAAATTCAAGATTATTCTCAAATAGGGTTACAAACACTTTTGGAAATTGGTTAAATGTAAACACCAATAATATTTAGCACCTTATAGTTTTATTTCTCTTTAATCGCTATAGTTAGTTACTACAAAATTGTTTCCCCCGTTTCCCCGTGGTACAACCGTTGTTCTAACTAGTAGTAATGTACCACGGGATTATTTTTTACCGACGGACTAACTCTCCCGTAGCACGACTAAAATCATTCTCCGTGGTACTGTTATTTTAAAATCCATACTCAATACTTCCATTAAATCCATTACGGAATAGTGTCGATGTGTCGCTGGTGTGGAAAACGATTTAGTACGTCACTAAAGTACCAGACTCACATAAATATGTAGAAGGTTTACATCTACATTTTCAATCACTTTTAATTATTGAACATTCTTCGTAATAAAATTGAACAAAACGCGTATTTAAATTTAAGCGAATCTGGCATAATGAGTTGAGAGGGATGAAACTTACTACATATGTAAAAATGAAAAGAAACTTAAGTTATATTTGTTTTTTTTATCCAGATTATAAAAAAATCACTTACTTGACTTAAAAAAAACATTTCGAGAGCTTCTTGGAAAAATCGAGGTCGGACCCGTGCTTCACCTAGGTTCTCCACCTGGGTGAAGCACGGGTACTTGTACCTATATGGTCCCGTGCTCCAACTGATGACGTTATTGTATAGTCATGGAGAAAATTGTTTTCCTTATATGAGAGTATGTGATTATAAAAGATCGAAATTTAAACAAAAAGTACAAGGGCAGCATAAACAACTTGGAGTTATTATACCTTATTAAAAAGCTGCTGCCTTTAAAAAGCTCGAAACATGTAATAAAAAAACTCCTGGTTAGCTATGCGATCCTGGTACTTTCTGACAAAATTTTAATTTAAAAATTGAATTGATTGATATTCAATTTTGTATTTTTCTTAATTACTTAATTGTACTGATCATCAGGACCATATTGGTACCCATGCTTCACCCAGGTTAGGTGAACCACGGGTCCGCACTCGAAAAAAGTACAATTTTTTTACATTAAATAGGCTTACTCTTGGCCTAATTCTGAATCGTTAGATTGAGAAGAGGCCTAAGATGGAGCGAGCTTGCCTAGAAAAAGCATTCATAAGCTTCCATAATAAGGCTTCCATATGTTGTACCACAGACAATGATTTTAATTGTACCACAGAAGAGTTAGTCCATTGGGAAAAAACCCCATGGTACTACCAGTTAGACCAACGCACAGTAAAACACAGTATCTACTAAAAGGATTCCTGAAATATTATGATTTTTAAAACTACTTATACATATTATTTTTAATAGAAAAAGATAAGAAAAAAATACTCACAAGTTATCTGTAAGTGTTTCTTTGGCCCAGTCGACTTCCTATAATGTCCGCTTTTTAAAAGGACTCATTCCGAAACTAGCTAAAAATCTGGGAAACCCGTAAAGAAAAAAAAACTATAAACTATCAGTGCAAAGGTTGTACCACGGGGAACAAGGGGTTGTTTCGTGGTTTTTCGCCTATATGTAAAATCGGTCTGCGTCGTTTTCTCGTTGTTATCTTGCTTCTGTCGTATAGCACATTAAATTCTAAACGTAGCTATGATCCTTTAGTAACCCCAATTCACATTCAACCAGAATGATATTTCTTATTTGCATATGCTATTCTACGCTTCATCCCAAATAAATTAGGAGGTGTAATTGCACTAGTAATATCAATTTTAATTTTAATTATTTTACCTTTTACTTTTAATAAAAAAATGTAGCAGAATCGTGGTAAAAGCAGTTTGTAAAGAAATGTGGGTTACTTAACCAATACTTATTCAAATACTACTGTGCCTAAAAATGTGTATTGAATTTTTATGACGTCGTAAAACGGAACGTGCTCAGAAATTATTACGTACAAACACATTATGAGTAAATTCTGTAAGTAATACTGGTCTTATCAGTAATAGCCAATTTGAGTGAGGCCTACTCCTAATGTCCGTCAGCATATTTCAAAAATATTGTAAATCATAAATCATTTATTTGCTTGAATATGGTACAGTATAGATTATAAGTACATAGTTTCCACATATTCTACCGAATGTTTCGATGTGCAAATACAATAAATGTCAAATGTTCATTGTAAAATCATTAGATCTGACCAAAATATAATTAAGTAAAAAAAATTGAATCAAAATAAAATTACAATGTCATATCAATTATTAAAAAAAATATATCAAAAACATTCAATGGTCAAAATTCTCTAAACAGCTCAAATGTACAAGTCAAATTTAAATATTATTAATGTCAAATCGGTAATTACGGTAATTAATTTATTTCATTTTAATGTTTTGTCATTTAGATATTCGTAAATGCGAAAGTATGTCAGTTTGTTTATTTGTTTGTTACTCGTTCACGCAACAACTACTGAACCGATTTGGATGAAATTTGGCACAACGATAGAAGATATCTTGTATCTTCTTGTATCTTCTTCTATCTTCTTCTATCTTCTTCTATCTTCTTCTATCTTCTTCTATCTTCTTCTATCTTCGTCTATCTTCTTATATCTTCTTATATCTTCTTCTATCTTCTTCTATCTTCTTCTATCTTCTTCTATCTTCTTCTATCTTCTTCTATCTTCTTCTATCTTCTTCTATCTTCTTCTATCTTCTTATATCTTCTATCGGTGTGCCAAATTTCTATATGGCTATCTTCTATCGGATTAACAATACATAGGATACTTTTTTTTCTCCCGATATTCCCACGTGAACGGGAACTAGGCAGGTGAAACCCCTGGCGGCTGTTAGTATTCCAAAATTTAATTTTAATGTATTTGGAATCAATTACCTATTATTAATAACGACGACCTGTTTGGCGCAGGGGTACTATACCCGCCTTCTGCGCCAGAGATCCCGGGTTCGATCCCCGGACAAGACAAATATTTGTGTGCATGAAAATTTGTCTTGGTCTGGTTGTTTAACATATATATTATGTGTGTATTTACAAAAAAGTATATAAGTATGTTTATCCGTTATCTAGTATCCATAACACAAGTTCTTCATGAAACTTAACATGGGCTAGATAATTGGTGTGAAAAAAATACATAAAATAATGTTGTTAATCTTTTAACACTCTTACTAGCGCTTAACTAAACAGCTTTTTACAAATATTCATCCCCTATTTCATTATTTAAATAGGGGGGATTCAATGAGGATGACTAACAACAATACCATTAGGATAATCCAATCTTTCTCAATAGGCATGTACAGTCGGGGAATTTCCCGGTAGTCCAGTAGAGATTTATCGGGAAACGTTTTTTCGAAAGTAATAAAGATAAAGAAATAATTTAAGATTCGAATTAAATACCTAATCATGTCCTTTTATTTGTGATATAAACGGTTTCTCTAGGTGTATCACTTTTTTAAATAATGCTTTCTAAAAAAACTACTACTCTCTCTACTACTCACTTTATTTAAATAATAAATCATTTCTTTATCTTTATTACCTTTCAAATAAACGTTTCCCGAAAAAACTACGGGTCAACCGGGGAGTTCCCCCGATTGTATCTGCCAGAAATACGAATCTACAGCTATTTACAGTGTTAGCATATTTACTTTTATTTTCTTACAAACAAGCATAAACTCACTGTGTACTACATAAACTAGCTGTGTAGTGTCGGCTTAGAATAACACGCTCATCCCGTGGGTGTCATAAAAGGCGACTAACAGACTTAGCCTTCAGGAGACGGGCAGTAGCGTCTCCTACAAAACTTGGCCATCTGCGATCGCCAACCCGCCTGCCAAGTGTGGCGATTATGGCAAATCCCTTCCCCCCTTTGGGGGAGGACTATACCCAGCAGTGGGTGTTTTGTGGCTGAGACGACGAAGCATAAACTCACGGTCATGTATTATGTACCCTGTCCATAGATCAGTCATTGAATCAGTCAGTCACATCAGTCGTAGAACCGACGAGCGTTGTAGCAGACGAGTTCTTGAATGGATACCACTTCTCGGCAAACGTAGTGTAGGACGCCCCCTGCTAGATGATCGGTGACTAGGAGCTCTATTTTTGATTCACTTGTCTCGAGGATTCTGCTGATTTTTGTGCGACGATCAGGCGATTAGCGACCTTGCAACCGTAGACATAGAACGCTTTTCGCTTTGCCCCTTACGCGCTCGCGTTGGAAGGTGGTAAGACAGGCGAAAAACGAAGTTAAGTATATATTTGCAAGGTCGCTTTTACGGAATACGGAAACTCAAACGTCGCACGAAAATCAGTAGAATCCTCGAGACGAGTGAATCAAAACTAGAGCTAAAGGTGGCGGGTTGTGGTTGTGGCTGGATGAAAAAGCCGGGAGATCATGTCTGGTGGCACACCTTGGGGGAGGCTTACGTCCAGCAGTGGACTGCAATAGGCTGAATGATGATGAATCCCTGTCCATAGATAGGATATGTGTACTAGCAGTAGCAGCTATATCACATTCTGTGTTTTTCTACTTGTTTAGATAGAGTGATGGATGATAGATAAGAGAAACCTTCTATTTTATACGTGTGTGATATATATCTTTATAGATTGCAAATCACTTATCATGTTTACAAAAGGAGTTCGCATTCAAAATGCATACCTATTCTAGAATGTATCTGTCGTAGGAGGATTTGATAAATAGAATTTTCGCAAAAATCCTAGAGATATTGCAAAAACACGGATAATTAGACATTAGTGTTGACATTTCTCAATCTGACTGAAAAAAGATAGGGCTTTTTCAAAAATACGGATTGCTTTAGTAACATTGGATATTCTTAACTCTGATTGGCTTAATTTTTGGTTGCTTGCTAACTCTTATTCTGATTGGTTAATAGAAAGTTTTTTTTTTTTTTTTTTTTTTTAAGTTTGGCTTCTTCCGTTTTCCACAGAAATTCCGCCAACGTCCCGTAGTGAAAGAGACACGGTTTATAGAGAATTTGCCCGGTGAAAAAAGCACGTTTTCAAAGTTTATACCTTGATTTTCTTTGTGGAACCTACGGACAAACACAAAACGATACTCACAACACAATAATAGAACATATTATGTACAATAATAACACAAAGAGGATTACACAAATATCTACATTATATTTTTAAATACATATCTTCATTTTTATTTTTATAAATTAATATTATATTTTTTTAAAAATTTACAGAGGAGGATGAAGCCATGCCCATCTGACAGTGACAGGAGGTAATTACTGTTGACAGGACGGGGAATAGGGGATGGGAGAATGTCGTACAATGACGGATATTTCGCGCAATTAAACAAAATATGGTCAGCAGAACCTTCATCAAGACCACATTCACATAGTGAACTATCTCGGATATGGATTTTGTTGAGAAATAAATAGAAAGTTTACTACACGTGAGAGAATAGATTGACATTTGAAACGTCAAGTCGTCAACCAATCGGATAAGATGTTGTTTTGGACGGTCCGGCCAGCCAATCAGTGTTCTTACTTCATAAAAGCCAGGGATTCTTTTCGTAATCTTACTAAGGCAACCAGTTTTTTCGCAAAAATCCTACTTTTTTTCAGTAAGATTGAGAAATGACAACACCATTGTCTAATTATTCATGTTTTCGCAATATCCCTAGGATTTCGCAAAAAAACGATTTATCTAATTATCCTGCGACATATCAATATAATTCTCAATGCGTGCCGAATGTGCCAAAGAATTTAAATCAAGATGATAAATGCATAACGTAGTCGTATCGTCACTGTATCGTTGATGCTACGGCCAGACTATCTTGTTTATCACGAACTTTTGCTACTTCCACGATAAGTGTGACCAAACAATAATCAACTTTCTCTCCATGTTCTAAAATGTAACTTATTACACCCACACCTATTAACCTAACCCCAAAGTAAGCACTGTAAGGCTTATAGGACACTAGGGTAACGGATGTAAATACATATAATCATACATATTATTAAGTATTTATGTGAAGCAATATATATAAACGTCTATGACTCAGGTACAAATGCTCGTATTCATCATACAAACAATTGCCCCTACCGGTATTCGAACCCAGGACCTCAGAGTAGGCAACATCTCGAAACCGGTGTACGCTCCACGGAGGTCGTCAAACTATTGCCTAGCCTTGCCTCGCGATAAACACTATAGTGTGGCCGTAGCATAAGAAAAAGGCACTGACCACGCGCTCTGCACGTGGCCACAAGGTCGATGTTTTGCCCTACTTCGGCCTTCAAACGTCGACCACATAGTTTGCTGCATGTTCCGAAAAGGCAAAGGAATATCACTCTTACGGCCGCTATTGAAAAAGATACGAATTTCCAACGATAACTAAAATGTTAATTCAATAAGAGAAAATGAATTGTATTTCAACTGCTAAAAGGTTCAAAATCGAATTTGTGTTAGCATCGAATTCAGTTTTGGCTTTGGCGTGCTGATATTATTACGCAATACAGTCTGCTGTCTGTCTGAATGTAATGTAAGTATATTTGCGCTTTGATTATATTAGCAGAATTAACAAATATATATATAATAACACGTTTTGAATGTAACATATTTTTATATAAGTAGAGAAATTTTCTCTCCTTAAATAAGAAAGAAACTTTTCATCTGTAAAACCAATCTTTTAAAAGTATTGTTTACGTAGATTAAAAGATACTTAACCCAAATTCTGAATTTAATTACCTACCTTGAAGAAACGTGGTAGGTATGAAGAAATAGATAGTGGCGTTTTTTTTTCTAAGAAAAATTTAGAAAAAAATTAGTGAATCACTTTGAACGTCATTTCAATCATATAACTTTTTCATTTATATTATAAAAAGGTAGTACAGGGTAGTTAAAATGTAAATACACTACAAAATTTTCGAGAGGACGACTATGAGTTTATACTATATTGGAGTAAATAAATCAATTTAGTTATCTTCTAGAAATTCCAGTATAGTATAAGAATTAATTTAAAAAATGCTTAACACTATCATCATTTTTCTTTAAAGTGTCTATTAAATAAAACAAACTGAGCCGATTTGGGTGAAATTTTGCACACAAATAGTTTATAGCCCGCATTGAAATATAGGACACATTTTATCTTAATATTCTCTCGGGAACCACGTGGGCGAAACCGCGGGCGGCTACTAGTATATAATTAAATGTGAGCTCCCGGTCACCCAAAAGCGACCTTGTCTGGTATAATGGACTAAACTAAAATAATAGTATCGACCTAATTTTAGCGACAAAACTTTAAATCCCTAATTCTTCCCACGCATTGATCCACTCACAAAAGCTCTGAAAGACAGTGCCAATTTTATTTTAAATTGTAATAAACGATCTTGTGGAGTTTTAAAGATAACATTTAATACCTAACGAGTGTGAAAACTATTTTATATCACTTCTCGATTGATTCGCGAATACAAGTTTCCTTTTTTGTTTTCGCATTTTACAATGCTATTTTTATGTCATATAAATAAACAAGAAAATAGATTAGAAAAATCTACCGATTTTCGGTCCAATGCACTTTTTTGTTTAAAAATGTATCGCGTACTTATACAATTCATTAGTTTGTATTTTAACAATATCTATACAAATAGGTAAATAAAATGTCTAATGTCATAATAACAGCTTTTATTACTTAGGTACTTTTCTTTTTGCGTTTCTCTACTAATATAAGTGTTAAGATTAATGAATTTAGAAATCCCAACAACAACTCTTCAACCCTTGTCGATCTCGACGATAAAAAAATAAAAACGAAAATTAAAATTTTTGTAGTCAATTTAATTTGTGTTATAAAAAGTTTTTTATTTCACAATTTTTAAGATAGAAGAGGTCCAGTGCTTCCGCTCATAATGTTAATTGCTCATCACCTTTAACAAAATGCTGCTTTTCCCAGTGCAGGGACGTTACTTATTGAGGAGTTCTCCCGGTACTTCATCATCAGCTCAACTTCATCACATGCATTGAGTCGAGCATACATTCCTTATGAACCACATTAAAGTAATCGTATCGCTTCCGTGAAATGCTAAGTATTTAATAGTTCCGATGACCATTTGTGGTTTTCATAATCAGTTCCACTTCACCAAATAGTGCTTTCCGGAAGCATATGCATAAGTTACTATAGAAACTGAAATCGCTATAGGAGTGCATATAATATTTGAAGAGTTCCCTGGATTTTTCAAGAATACCATCATCAGATCCTGACATGATGACAATGCGACCACATGGGAAGTATACCCTTTCGAACAAAAAAATAATAACTCAAATCGTTCCAGCCGTCTTCGAGTAATCGAGTAATATAACTAACATACATAAAAAAAGATTCCGACGAATTGAGAACCTCCTTTTTTTGAAGTCGGTTAAAAAGGAGTTATTCCTAATACCAAAACTGCGCCGCAGATCTACCCAAAATCATTTATATTAGCATCCATTATTACAAGAACCGCTGCTGGTCCCCTTCCATGTTTATTAATGAAGAGGTTTAAAGACGAGAGTTTGTTCCAAGGGTCTTGTTACTTGGTTGCATCGCTGATACGATGTTTTAATGAATTCAAGTAGAAAAGATCCAGAATGTTCCAGACTAAAGCTTATTAGGAGCATATTACTCGGCTATAAATGCAAATGAAATATGTGGTAGCCATCTGTGGCCCGAATCTCAGTTCAGGAGTCGTATTTATGAATCGTTAGAAATTTTTTTGCGAAATAAACTTCACTGAGTTCCATTTTTAACCGAATTCCAAAAAGGAAGAGGTTCTCAATTCTGTTAGTATGTTTTTTTTATGAATGTACACCGTTTACGCCTAGACTTCTGGTCCGATTTACGTGATTCTTTATTGTTCGATGGGGTATAGTTGCCAGTAGGTTCCATAAAAATTTGGTTCAGTATGGCCCAGTAGTTTTTATTTTATGAGCATTTTTGCTAACTATTATGATGTCATTTTCACGATACTTTGTTTAGAATGTCCATGAAACCTAATCTAATCTATAAAAATCCTACTGTAGTTTACAAAACAACCTATTACAGACACTAAAAAGTTAAAAATAAAAATTACCTACGTTTAAAAGAACCAGACTTCAATCAGGTTATTTCTTGCTTTTTAGTTTAAAAAGAAAAAATATAAGGGTTTAGTTTTTTGCCATTGGGGCTACGAAATCCTAAAAAGGTTCACATTTATAAAAAAGTTCCAAAGTCATTCTACTTTGAGCTCCTATTCTTATATTTTTCTTGCCTCGGCTGGCACCGACTCCGTAACCAGCCGAGGCAAGAAAAATATAAGAATAGGAGCTCAAAGTAGAATGACTTTGGAACTTTTTTATAAATGTGAACCTTTTTAGGATTTCGTAGCCCCAATGGCAAAAAACTAAACCCTTAATAGATTCGTCATGTCCGATGTATGTCACAACCACTTTATTCCACAACTATGAGGATTACACAGTTGAAACTTGGGAGGTAGATGTATTCTGTAAGCCGCTTTACGGTTTTTACACAAAAATAAAAATATATATATATTAAGGGGGGCTCCCCATACTTGGAACTGAAGCTGAAAAAAATTTCTTCATCAAACCTATACGTGCGGGGTATCTATAGATAGGTCTTAAAAATTACATTGAGGTTTCTAAAACTATTTCTTTTTTCAAAATCAACCGTTTGAAAGATGTACTTACACTTCCAAAGTGGCAAAATTTGTGTCCCCCCTCCTCTAACTTTTGAAATAAGAGAGTAAAAAAATAAAAAAAAATATAGGTATGCTGTACATCTTAATAAAAACTTTCGACGAAAATTGGTTTGAACGAAATATAGTTGGCAGTTTTAGAAATATAGCACATTTCCCAAAGTGAAACGAAAAATACATTTTTTTTTTATCAAACCTATACGTGTGGGGTATCTATAGATAGGTCTTTCAAAATTACATTGAGGTTCTTAAATCAGTTTTTCTCAAAGTCAACTGTTTGAAAGATATACACTTCCAAAGTGGTAAAATGTTACAGCCACTTTATTCCAAAACTATGAGGATTACACAGTTGAAACTTGGTAGGTAGATGTATTCTGTAATCCGGTTTACGGTTTGCAAACAAAAATAAAAATATATATATATTAAGGGCTCCCCATACATGGAACTGAAACTGTCTTTAGATAGGTATTTAAAAATTACATTGAGGTTCCTAAAACAGTTTTTTCTCAAAGTCAACCGTTTAAATGATATACACTTTCAAAGTGAATAAATGTGTGTCCCCCTCTTCTAACTTTTAAAATAAGAAATTGAAATCTAAAAAAAATATAAGCTGTAGACCTTTATAAAAACTTTCAACGAAAATTAGTTTGAACGAAATATATTATGCTGTTTCAGAGCTATAGCACATTTGCCAAAACCGCAAATATATTTTTTTGTCATTCATACAGACACTATGAAAAACAAAGTTATTTTTGCAGGCAAAAAAATATAGTGGTATTTTGGGTAGGTGTATTTAATATAATAATATAAACTTTATTGCACACGATACAAAAACAAACACATACAGAGAGACAAAAAAGAGGAACACACCATAGGCGGTCTTATTGCTACATAGCAATCTCTTCCAGGCAACCTTGGGTGAGAGACGAAACCCTTCATGTGCGAGTTCGGCTTGCACTTGGCGGATTTTTTTTATTGTATGAGAATTGAGCCCTAGTTCACAAAGTCATGTCCAAATTGTGTAGTTATGTGCAGCAGACTTAAAAAAATATTAGGGTTTAGTCTGTGATACTTCACAAGAAATAATAATGACTCGTTTTGTGTTCTTGCCAGAATGTCAGACTCGAGATAAACATTTAATTTTCCTATTTTTCTGCTGCACAAAAATATGCAATTCGGACTTGAGTTTTGAAGTTGAAAAGGAAATTATTTCGAGTGACCTCAGAATCGGACTTCTGCATTCGAAGAAATAAAGCTATTAAAATGTATATATTATGTCTAATACCTCATTAATCTTTAGATAATACGGTAATGAAAGTATTTAATCTTTCGCGTTATCAGAAAAATGTATCTAATAAAAAACTGTTTTGCACTAAATATATAGAACACAAAATATGCACTGGTCAAATTATTAAGTTGTTTTGTATACTTACCTATTGCTAACTTGCTTTTCTCATCACGTTCTGTAAGATCTTTGAAATAACATAATGCAAGCATTTTGAAGTCGGTTTTTAACGCAGTTTTTTTTTAATACTTTTTAGTGGATTTAGGAGTTTTCTAGATTAGATCAAGTAGACTATAGTAGTAGTAAATAAAAACTGCTGGGTCTAACTTATAGTTATTTGTTATTGAACGTGGTTATTAGCGGCGAGTTACCTCTATTGAATTACAATTACATTTTCAAAGGTACAAGACGCAAAAAGCTTTTCTGCCGAGCGCAACACACAATTTTTCACCTCACAACAGCGAGGAACATTTTATGATTATTTCCGCGGTCAACTTCCGGTCAAAATTCTTTTAACAAAAAGTTTAATCAAAATATACCTTATTTTTGTTGTTTTAATTATATAAAAAACTAAAATAATAAATATGGGAGTATTATAAGTAGTTAAAATTTATTGAAAATAGCAATATTGTTACTTATTATAACAATAAAACGATTCGGTAAATGTTGCCATTGACATGAGGTACAAGACAAAGACAATTAAAAAATAAAGGTTTAGGTCACGTTCCGAAATCCAATCATAGGTTGTGAAATCTCAACCACCACCCTAATATAAAATTCTCATAACAAATAGTTTAATCTTATTTTTATTGTTTTTATGATTCAGTGAACTAAAATAATATATTTAAATCAAAACTATTTGATATAAGAATTTTATATTAGGCTGGGTGAGATTTCACAACCTATAATCGGATTTCGGACTGTGACATAAATCTTTATTTTTAAATTGTCTTTGTCTTGTACCTCATGTCAGTGTCAACCTTTACGGAAATCGTTTTTATTCTTATTAACAAGTAACAATATATTCATACTTTAAATAACTTTGAATTACCAATAATACTCCCTTTTTATTATTTTAGTTTTTTATATCATAAAAACAACGAGAATAAGGTATTTTTAGATTAAACTTAATATTTTATGTTTAAAGAATTTTTTACCGGAAGTTGACCGCGGAAACAACCATAATGTTCCTCGCTGTTGTGAGGTGAAAAATTGTATGTTGCGCTCGGCAGAAAAGTTTTTAGCGTCTTGTACCTTTGAAATCCTCGCTTCGCTCTCAAATAGAGGCAACTCGCCGCTAAATAACCAACTTTCCAGCCTTGCATAACAAATAACTACTATTACACACATACTCGTACTTCGTTGTCTCTCATCTGACAATAAAATTGTGGAAATAAAAATAAACAAGAACATTGTATTATTTCCTATATGCTCCATTAGGTATACTCCATTACTTATATTATTATAAAGCTGAAGAGTTTGTTTGTTTGAACGCGCTAATCTCAGGAATCGATGGACGGATCATGGACCGATTTAGAAAATTCTTAGTCCATTAGAAAGCTACATTTCTCCAGAGTGACATAGGCTATATTTTATTCCGATATTCCCACGGGAACGGGCACCACGCGAGTAAAACCGCGAGGATCCGCTAGTATTACATATCACAGTAGAATTGGTTTTCATTAAAGTTTTTAGCAAAATTACGACTCTGCGGTGATTTCAAATGATGTCAAACTTACAGTTTCTTTTCAGTTCATGTATGGTTATGAGGGCAGCCTTATGCTCTTATTCGATCGACCATTTTAAATGAAACCACATATTTACTGATGATAGGTACTTTACTATGTAATGTTTGACAATGACAATGCAATATCAACATTCTCGTAAACTACTTTCGCATATCGCCATGTGACACGCAAAAAAACAATGAAACCGACTTTATTATCAGTATTGATAGCGATAACGATAGCGATGCCCCGATACGCAATAAACGAGATACCTACCTATCAAGGAACACATGAATATTCTATTATTTATTTATTTATTGAACACTTTTAGACAAATATCTTTTTTTTTATGATTTTTTAATTTTTGTATTTTTCAATGCTATTTTTATACTTATGAGCGCAGAGCATTGGACCGGATTTCCAAAGGTCATGTGTTCGATTCCCATCTGAGAATTCACTTGTGGCCGAGTTATTTTTTTCCAATATTTTTATTTTTAAAATTTATCATAAATATCATTTTATTACCTACAATGTGATAAGTACAGTTAGATTTCATTGTTAATCAAAATCACTCCTCAATTTACTGTATTGAATTGACAATTTACTGCCCCTCTAGCATGACCACCGCTTTATCATGCGATATGATATAGCGCATCATGCTGTCTTGCTTACTCCGCTACGATGTGAGCGGAACAGTGACACGTTATCGAGTTATAGAGTCGATAAAAGTCTCTCATGCTAGGCCTACTGGACTGAGCTCCTGAATAGGTACTTGAAAATACTTATAAGTATAAGCTACTTTTCTAACTTATCATTTTATCGTTACTATTTCATAATACATTTAAGGTATATAGGTGCCGAAATATCAAAATTGTTAATAATTAAAATAACTACCTAAAGTGTTAATGTTCGATACCGCAAGACTATCTGATGTATGTTGGTAGTAATCAATAGTGTAATTACCTTACCTGAAATATGAATAAGTTATGCAATCGCATTTAGGTAACTGGAACAAGGGTCAATGCAAAATCGATAAAGAGCCTACCTCATTTTGTACTGACAATGTCGTCTTCATTTCACATTCTTTTATTTTTAACGACCCCTACAAGGAGAAGAAATGAACAACAAAATCACACAGGCATCAAATCAATATGACGAGTTGTTAGGTGGGTGTCATGTTCGGCTTTAGTCATATTCCTTACTGGTCACGTTCCGCTTTGGTCATGTTCTGCCCTAGTCATTTTCTATCCTACACTGTTGTCATGAATCAAACGCGTTTTAAGGTCTGAAAAGGAGCAAACGCTATTGTAAGTGTCATAGAGAAAACGTATTTTGAAAATGTCCAACCCAAGTGCGAGATTGGCGTGGTTTGAGCAAGGAATCGCTAAGTAGTCATAGTGAATAAGAGCTGCATAGCCCTGCATAGCTTATCAAATCAAATCGTTCATTTTGCAAACTAAGCGAAACATAAGTGTTACATACATGTAAAGTACGGCTAAGGTGTAACAAAAATTATGACAGAACAGCTTATTATCTACGGACACTTAACTTAAATTACAAAAAGCTAACGTTCGGACACTTAACTTAAATTACAAAAGCTAACGTTCGGACACTTAACTTAAATTACAAAAAGCTAACGTTTTTTTGCTAAGGGATTACAGATTCCAGTATATTAACATATTTCATGTATTTAGGTATTCAATTACGGAGTAGTAACATTTTGTATGAGGTAGATTTCAATGACTTAGAAAATAATTTGAGGTTTGGTTAAATTCTTTATGGAAGTTGGTATTTTATTGAAGACTTCAACTGACATGTAATAAGGGCTAGTATTTAGCATTTTAATTCTGGATTAAAACTGGCTTTTCTGGCTACTGTCTAATGTGCCTTGTCTCCATCCATCCGTACCACAGAAGAAGGAATGTTAAGGCGGTACCCCCACCGAAAGTGGCGCCGCGTTGAATTTTATTTAATATCGTAATTCTAATTTACAATTTTAATAAAACTAAACGTGGAATTTTTAGAGCCCATAGTCTAGTATTTTTATACGGTATCATTACATTCCCTCGTAGTCACTGCTAGAAGTAGATAGCAAAACTGCTAAAAGTGGCCGTTTTTGACACATTTGCTATCTACTTCTACGAATGACTATGACGAGATGTAGCGATACCTTCTAAAAATACAAGACAATGGGCTCCAAAAATTCCACGTTTGGTTTTATTAAAATTGTGAATTAGAATTACGATATTAAATAAAATTCAACGCGGCGCCACTTTCGGTGGGGGTACCGCCTTAAACATAACGTGCCCTTCGATGCAAGGAAGCGCTCAGTTGTAAAGCCACTTTACGTTCAACCTGACCCTGACACCAGGAGTTCTACTCTCTAAGCACGAAACCCGTAGTTCGGCCTAAGTTACGAACGTTTCCTTCTCCATATCACCTACGGACAGCTTATTAGTTCGGAAACCGGAACTAAGTATGAATGTGAATACGTTTTGACATTTTCCCTACTGCCGATGTGTTTGTACCGTTTGTCCAAAACTAGTACATCCGAAATCAATAGAGAGTAGGCTCCATCCGTAGTATCGAGAAACTTACGGACGGGGCCCCGTATCTTAGTTGACGGGCTTAGAGAGTAGGCCTCCTGACCGGATCGAATAACGTATGATACTAATGATAACAATACAACCGAACCGAACCGAACTACTAATGATACTAATCATAATGATGACAATACTAATGATAGCATACAGCCAAGCAACAACCTTTTAAAAGCTGTGAAACTTTCCATTTCCGAATTAATTTAAAGTTGGCAACATTTCCGGTTCCGTTTATGGCGTCATTAGAAGTTTATGGTTGACCCAACATTAGTCTGATTGGCACATTGCAGGTCTGCATACTTTGTGTGATTAGAAAAGTCGGTCATTGACCTCTCCATTACAGATTACCGTTTGTTTTTGTTTAACAAAGTAGTTAGATTAGATTATTTATTTATCTGGCGACAAACCCTGTACTTACACTTCCACTTCACACGCTATAAAAAGTAACTAAATTTGTACTTAATTAAAAAAAAAACAACTATTTGCTTTCAATTTTAAAAAACCTCCAAAAATTATTGGCTGTTGCATCTTAATCGATCGTTAAACATCTGAAAAGATGTTTCTTTCGAATGCAAGGATATTCCTAGCACCGATGTGACAACGCTGGCCTACAGCGTATTAAAAATAATAGCAAGTCTCGGTAGCTCAGTGGTTAGAGCATTGGACCGAAGGTCGTGGATTCTAGTCCCATCTGAGAATTCACTTGTGGCCGAGTTGATTTTTACCAATATTTTTCTATTTAAAATTTATCATAAACCATTGAGACTTGGAGCTAAGTATACAATAACATACAGTGGAAACCGAAATTTACAAGCAGTGTAAGTAAGAGTAACAAGCAGATGCTAGTTTTACTATAAAAAATATCAAAGATCTTTTATGAGGTACGGGGAGACTCTTAGCCTTCATCATACCTGATATTCAGTATTGATAAGGCTGAAGATGGAAGCGAGCCTCTCCCGGAATCCCCAATTACTAAGGAACTGGCTATCTTATTTTTTTTTTTATGATATTGTATTTTTTGCATTTTTCAATGCTATTTTTATACTTATGGTAAATTTTAAATAGAAAAATATTTGAAAAAATTGACTCGGCCACAAGTGTCAGCCACAAAGGTCGCGGGTTCGATTCCCGTCTGAGAATTCACTTGTGGCCGAGTCAATTTTTTTTCCAATATTTTTCTATTTAAAATTTACCATAAGTATAAAAATAGCATTGAAAAATGCAAAAAATACAAAATCATAAATTATTGGCAGTTGCATCTTAATCGATCGTTAAACACCTGAAAAGATGTTTCTTTCGAATGCAAGGATATTCCTAGCATTGATGTAACAACGCTGGCCTACAGCGTATTAAAAATATAAAAGTATTGGAGAATTTCGACAGTGGTTCGCAAGTCTCGGTAGCTCAGCGGTCAGAGCATTGGACCGGATTTCCAAAGGTCGCGGGTTCGATTCCCGTCTGAGAATTCACTTGTGGCCGAGTCAATTTTTTCCAATATTTTTCTATTTAAAATTTACCATGGCTATCTTATCTTTAACTGCCGGAACACAACAATGCTGAAAACATTGTTGTTATGGCGTCAGACTTAGATAAGATGGTGGTAGCTAGCCAGGCGTATTTACAACAAGTCCTACCACCAACCAAACCGAATAGAATATGTACCCCCGCCGGGAATCAAACCCGGGACCCCTGGGTCTGATACCGGTGGTTGTACCACTAGACCACCGAGGCGGTTAAAAAGTTGTAGGATAGTCTAGTAGTAGTAATCACCTCTCAGGTCCTGGGTTATAAGACCCGACAGATAAAACTCACTGGTCTCTGTACACCGGTGTCCTGCTAGCAAATAGACGAATGAAAGATAATTTTCCTACTTTTGTCTTCACAGAAAAGTAGTAAGAAGTATCGTAACTTTTCACGGCTTCTCATTCTCGTCAACTTTCTTGTTAGTGTATAATCATGATTGTCGATAGAAGACGACTATTCCAATTAAGGACCTTTAACAAACGAAGTTAAACCAATTAACCAAGTGTAAATGTCAAAGCCAGTAAATGTCAAACTCTCATTTTCAGCTTTGGCTTTACGAACTGAGTTCAAGACATTTAAATTAGTATGTCGCTAAGAAAAGTCGTGACATTTCCAAGTAAATTTTCCACGAGGTTTCACTCGACTCGTGAATTCAATTGAATGAAATATGAATTGATACTTTGTTCTTTTTTTTGTTAACATAATTTCTTATATATATAGACTTCAGCTCATGACAAGTCAGTATTCAGTTTATCGCAAGGCATCCCAAAAGCCATTACGGGGCGGCACGCGGCGTTTCTGTTTATGTTTAAAATTTTCTGTGTCAGTGCCAAATTTAAAAACATAACCATTTAACCCAGACCTCGCTATTTCTTCTAACAAATACTATTTTTACTCAATCTTGTTCGGACCATGGGAGAGAAGAAAGCTCTTTGAAAATTGGTGTAAATTAATGTTTGTATACACTCGATGAACACACGTCATGAAAGATTATTTTTAATCTGAGGCTCCGGCGTTAGATAGGAAGTGTTCGCATTGTTTTTTCAACGTCTGTTTCCAAAGACTTTGTTAATATCATCATACTAAAAGTTTCACCGTACGTTATTTTGCCCTCTCCGCTGGAGTTTATCTGACATGGATTGGTAACGAGAATGGATTACTGCTACGCGGGCCCATTTTGAATTTCTGGGTGTTAATAACTCTAAGGGCTTGTTTCACAACCTAAAAGTAAATTCTGAGTAGCTAAGTTGGCAGATAATTTGACATATTTATCATACCTCAGCTGTCAAATCATCTATCAAGTGCATTGGTTTTCCAGCGTGGTAGGCACTGTAGATCTAACTAGTAACTTTGCACTTACCCTATCCTGCTACCGAATATTATAAGTGTGATAGCTTGTGATGATATTTGGATGGCTGAATGTTTGTTAATCTTTCACGCAAAAACGACTGAATTGATTAAGATGAAACTTTACAGCAATGTAGCTTATACATCAGAAAACTACATAGCCTGGAAATTATCCTGATATTCCAACTGTAACGGCAACCACGCGGCGAGTGAAGCCGAGTGCGGTCGCTAGTTATAAATGATAATATTCGTAATATTTAGTAGAAATATTAAAATGGTTAAGAGTTTGATTGTTTCAGCACGCTAATCTCCGGTACTACTAGTTCGAGTTGAATTTTTTTTTTGTGCTGGATAGTCCATTTATCTCGGAAGGTTATAATAGATATTTAATATCACGCTACGATTAATAGGATATGATATTATGTTTTTGTTTATTGTTCTTATGCATAGCGCCTCCTTACTGCTATTAAGATTGTCAATTTCAGACCTGTGGCCTTACCATCAACTGTAATGCGATTCATTTTAGGTTATTTTTAGGTTGAGAGCGCGGGATGCTGTCATACGGCGCGTATAGCGGCGTCTTACTCTTACTACCTAAAATGAATCGCAATACAGTTGATGGTAGGACCCCTGTTATTGTTTGTGAACAAATAGTGCCAAATAAAGTGTAATGGTAAACGCTTCTACTTCCACAGGACAGGCCCAGCCTAGTGTGGAGGCTAGGTAAATGTAATATGCCTTGCATTTTGTTTTTTTGGAAATAAAATAAAAACAAAAATTCACTAACACATAAAGGATCTACTTCCACAACTTAAAACTTTTTGGACACCCATTTAATAAGCAAACATAAAAAAGATTGGTTAACTACCACAATCGCCGACCGAGCACGCTATCTGGGACTTCAAACTCCTCAATCACTATTACTAAGTAATGGATGAAAATTCCACCCTCGTAACCTATATATTCTTTGGCCATTTGGGAATTGGGACCCGTGTATTTTCGGCTACACAATTTTATCCGCAAAGGAGGTTTAATTGACCTGAATTGAGCAGGAAAAGTTCCAGCCAGGTGAGCTATTTTGGTAATAGAAGAAGTAATAAACTATTGATTGGTTGGTGGTAGGACTTGTTGTAAGTCCGCCTGGCTACCACCGTTTTATTTAAGTCTGACGCCATAACAACAATATTTTCAGCATTGTTGTGTTCCGGCAGACAAAGATAAGAAAGCCAGTTCCTGAGTGATTGAAGATTCCGGGAGAGGCTCGTTTCCATCTTCGGCCTCATCACTTCCTGTTTACTCAATCCATTGAATGCATAATCCATAAAGTTAAAATAAACTTTTAATGAAACCAAGCAGGGGCAAGGTCGGCCACTAAATACTTATCTATTCTACATTTTTTTTAATATCGAACTTAAAAAAAAAAATCTATATGTTTCTATTCAAATTCCTTTAAAAAATTAAAATCTTTGGAGGTGGATTTCGTATTCTAGTGTTCGAAACCCATCAAATTGGTGATTAGGCAAACTGAGGCAAGTTTAATTTCCATTTTCAGCCGTGTTAATCGTTAACGTTTTGACTTTTCATACACTACAATATTTTTTGTTTTTTTTTTATGAACGACGGTGATACTCATAGCCTTCATCATACCTGATGTTAAGTATTGATAAGGCTGAAGATGGAAGCGAGCCTCTGAGTTCCCTAATTTAGTAAACTTATGATAAATGAATAGAAAAATATTGGATAAAATCAACTCGGCCACAAGTGAATTCTCAGATGGGACACGAACCCACGACCTTTGAGAATCCGGCCCACTACTCTAACCACTGAGCTACCGACACTTGTAGACCACCGTCGAAATTCTAAAATACTTCTATATTTTTAATACGCTGTAGGCCAGCGTTGTCACATCAATGAGAGGAAATATCCTTGCATTCGAAAGAAACATTTTTTCAAATGTTTAAAAATCGATTAATAAACAGCCAATAATATATTATTTTTAATTTTTGGAAAAATCAATGGTCAAAATCGATGGTCACATCTGAGAATTCACTTATGCCCGAGTTGATTTTTTCAATATTTTTGAATTAAAAATTTGTCGTAAGTATAAAAATAGCATTGAAAAATGCAAAATATCTAAAATCATGGAAAAAAAGAGTGGGAATCTTCTGTACTTATACAAAAAAACGAAAGGCCACTATTTTTAGTTACGGCGATTGACTCCAGATGCATTTTCCCAGCCCTTGGCCCATTAACCGATATCTCGAAGGACGCGCATTCAATTTCCGGTGTAATAATACTGTGAAGGTCGACTGTCGTTGCTGGATTATTTAATACGTCATTCGAATTGTTAATAGTTAGCCGTTGCTATGCTGGTAGCAGGATGAAAAATAAAATTTTTAGTTATGCAAGAAAATAAAATTGCTATTTTTATGCCTAATTATGCGGAGACTTTACATTTTTATTTTTTATCAGAAGATTTTTATAATACGTACTGATTTCTTATTTTCTATAAGTACCAAATAAGTAATCTTTTTTCCATCATTATGTCGTACTTAATTTTTTATAGGTAAAGGGTAAAAGTCCATAAGTCCTTCAAAATCTTATCAAATTATACGAAAAACAATTTTTAAACTAATTTACTAATACAGTATTAAATCGACATGGATTCTATCAATTCTTTCAATCAAAAATTTCAATAAATTTTTAAATAGAAAAATATTGGAAAAAGTCAACTCGGCCACAAGTGAAAAAAAAAAATCTTTCAATCAAGTTTATAGCCATCGAAGTTTGGACCGACAAGGTTTTTTTATACTTAGTCTATTGGAAAACGCGTTGATGATGAAACACGATTCTTAACTCTTCCGCGTACTTCTAGTAGGTACTTAAAGTATGCAAGGTCATACAAATTCGAGTATTAGGTACCTACCTATTACCTATTCTATAAATCAGATTACAGATTTAAGTTATTTGATTACATTTATTAGGTAAGTAGTTCGCAACCCAGTTTCAAACAAAAAGACATTGCAAAATCCGGTAAAAACTGATCTTGGCCTTGAATCGAGCATTCAGTTGTAACATCTATATCGAATGACATAACACGATGTATCGAATGACGAGACTCGATACGAGCTTTCCTCGAACACAGTATTTTGTTTCCAAGATGGCCGCGTGTTTTTCCGCTCGAGCTGACAAAATGCGCAGGTCTTGGGGGTCTTTGACCCGCAATCGACCCCTCGTGCGTCACGTGACCTACTGTTGTGGTAGGCTGGGCGTGCCGTTAATACAATTTCACTATCTTAACGCATTAGCATTAAGGTCGCTTTTGATTATAGAGTATCTTAATCCTATTTAATAGATAGTTGACAAATAAGTCAGAATAATTATCTTCTCTTTATTTTTAACCGACTTCGAAAAAGGAAGTTCTTGGAATATTTTAACTTGGAAAAACTGCACAAGTACGTAGGTATTCAATAAGATTAGATTAAAAGTTTCCTTGAAATATATAGAGTCACAACAAGAAGGCTTCTTATTATCATAATCAAGATTTCAACGGTGACTCAAGTAATTTATCTTTGTTCCACATTTACTATGCATATTTGCAAAGGAAATTCCAATACAAACATACTAACATTTGTAGAAGTATTACACACTAAAGTGAGTCAACAGAATAACATTTGTTTAAACAATAAACGCAATGTAAACCAAGGAGAAAGCCCAATACGAATGAAATTATAATGTATTGTTTATATTTATTTTTAACTAAAATGAACGTTTTCAAATATGAGAGATCAATATATGAATATAACATAAAAAATATAGTCGCATCTTACTATAGGTTACTATAAGTCAACATAATATTCATTGATCTAGGACCCGACTTTGATTCACTCGTCTCGGATCGAGCGCTTATCCTACTGATTTTCAACATTTGAATTCCCATTTTTTTTTTATAGCTCGACTGACATACGAGCGATTCAAAAATAGGGCTAGGGATAAAAAGCTCTAGGTAGCTAAGCACTTATAGGTACGGATATCAGACTCAAATAAAATGCCCCAGATAAGAATCGAATCCACCATCACCGCCGAAACACGGCTAAAATCATCAGCAGTGTTGTATCCAATCGCACCGTGTCCCCTCCTTGCTCTCTGCCACAGCCGGTTTAAGACCAGAAAAGTCCAAAATACTTCCCTCCTTTCCCGCCCTTCCTGAAAATCATAAATTTAAAAAACCGTCATCAGTAAAGTCCCTTTCAATTCCTCATTTGAAAGATATTTACATACTTCAGGCTGTCACTATTTGACATTTGATAGGGATTGCGATCGGGACGCATTTTGAAAGGTATTGAATGAACGAAATTGAACTGTGTAAGCAAAGTGACATACGAAAATATCTTTCAAATGTATGGAGAAGTGTCAAATGAAGCGTCATTTAAAACATCATTCGTTCCGAAAGGGATTGCGACTATGAGCTACACAATTCCATATATCACTATCAGAATCACAATACAAAGGGATTGTGATAGATTTTGAAATTAGACAATTAGGGGGCTGGATACCCAGACTCGGAACGAATGTTATTCATTAAATGAATATTTATCACAGGTGGAGGTCGAAGCTACGACCTCTGGAACAGTAGGTAGGTAGGATTAGCACGCCACGTAGTATAGGTAAAAGAGTTATTACGACGACAAAATGTCCAAAATTATTTTGTCAAAATCGTCAGTAACTTGAGGAAAAGGATAGCTTGATATTTGGCATCTCATTCGCAAGTTTTTTTTTTATTAACGACGGGGACACTCTTAGCCTTCATTATACCCGATGATAAGTATTGATAAGGCTGAAGATGGAAGCGAGCCTCTCCCGGAATCCTCAACCACTGAGGAACTGGCTATCTTATCTCTAACTGCCGGAACACAACAATGCTGAAACCATTGTTATTATGGCGTCAGACTTAGATAAGATGGTGGTAGCTAGCCAGGCGGACTCACAACAAGTCCTACCACCAACCAAACCGAATATAAATTGTACCCCCGCTGGAAATCGAACCCGGGACCCCTGGGTCTGATACCGGTGGTTGTTACCACTAGACCACAGAGGCGGTTTAAAGTCGACGTAATATCACATCGAATACAAGTATTATTCCGATGCTCCATCATTGTCACCTTACACAGTACTAAGGTTACGCTAAAACAACTCGGCGGAAAAAAACCTGCACGAACAATGAACCATGTTTGTTATGCTCATGACGAAGAAAATATTTTATGACTGAGCGTTAAGAGGTATGACATTTTTATCGTTATAAAATTTTCCTCCGATTGCCGTTTAGGTTTAAATTATACTTGACGTAGGAAAACACTACTACAAAATCTTAAATTTTTCAATTTTTATTTATTGTAAGGTTTTTTTTATGAACGACGGTGATTTTCATAGCCTTCATCATACCTGATGTTAAGTATTGATAAAGCTGAAGATGGAAACGAACCTCTCCCGGAATCCTCAGCCACTGAGGAACTTGCTATCTTATCTCAAACTTCCGGAACACAACAATGCTGAAAACATTGTTGTTATGGCGTCAGGCCTAGATAAGATGGTGGTAGCTTGCCAGGCAGACTTACAACAAGTCCTACCACCAACAAAACCGAATACAATATGTACCCCCGCTGGGTCTGATACCGGTGATTGTAGCACTAGATCACAGAGGCGGTTAAAATTGAAAAAAAATCTATTTTAACGTAACTAACTACATCCATTTTGCTGCTTTTTATTACTTTAGCGGTATGACGTGCATGAAAGATGGCGTTGCAATGTATAGTTTGTCGTTATTTCTAAAAGTTTTTGTTCATTTATAAATTTTTAAGACACTTCAAAAAAAGGAGGAGTTTATCAATGTTTCGCGAATACAAGTGGTATTTTTTTGTGCTTGAGATAACCCTTTACCTATGTCGTTCATTTTTGATGCGGTTTTCGTAATAACCTGTTTGGCGCAGGGGTACTAACCCCACCTTCTGCGCCAGAGGTCCCGGGTTCGATCCCCGGACAAGACAAATATTTGTTTGCATGAACATGTCTATTTGTCTTGGTCTGGGTGTTTAATATGTATATTATGTATGTATTTACAAAAAAATAGTATATAAGTATGTTTATCCGTTATCTAGTATCCATAACACAAGTTCTTCGTGACACTTAACGTGGGCTAGATAATTGGTGTGATTGTATGGAAATATTTATTTATTTATTTATTTAAGTTCTAACGTTATTACACAAGTTTGATGTTTCAGTACCTATGAACAGATTGAACAGTCGTCTTTAACTATTTTTTATGTCCTCACTGCCGGGGCAGTGGCCTTCCTTATGGAAGGATAAGTCATAAGATAAGGAGAATGGGCCATGATCCGCCACGCGGGCCAATGCGGATTGGTGGGTTTTCATGACCCCAAATACAGCCGGGACCAGCGGTTTAACGTGCCTTCCGAGGCACGGAAGAGATAGTAAATTATTGGTCACCTATCCCGTGACCGATCATTGCGAAACTAAATCGTAGTCCGAGCGCGCGAACTACTGTGCCTCCTCATACCGTGCCTACAGTAGTTTTCAGAAAATCTTGAAAATGCTGTCGATATCGCTGCCTTTAAAATTATATGAACTTATTAATTATTGACCTTAACTTTAACTACTTAGGTACGTTAGTAGCACACTGGCACCGACTCTGGTGTATTTTTTGTAGATGGATTTTTTACATGGCCGTCATGACCTTTTTGTTCTTACTAAGTCAGGTCTCAGCACTTTAAATGGCTAATAACGAATCGAAATGTAGGTAATTACATTAAGGTGGTACGACTTCCATACAAACGAACATTGCACAATTATTGGTTCATCATACCTTAATAATTCAGATATACATGTGCAACTAACTCGTTTCAGTTATTTGTTTGCGCGAAATAATAAAAAAATTGTACTTTCATACATAAATCACGAATAAACTAATATCTTATAATTTCAATAATTCTACGTATGTGTGTGTGACTCGTCGCATTTATATTTTTTTATAATTTTTTAACAAATAACTGAAACGAGTTAGTTGCAAATGTATTTATGAATTATTAATGTATGATGAACCAATTAATGTGCAATGTTTGTTTCTATGGAAGTCGTACCACCTTAAGAGTCGGTTTCACCAACTACTGATAAGTTATGGATAGCGTGATTTTTTTTCATATAAGTAACTGTTGTATATACTAAAAGGACACAGCTAGTCATAAAATAAATAATAGACAGTCAAGAAAGAAAGAAACACTTAAGAAAACAAATATTATACTTACTATTAGTTTCCTTACTACACAGATACATTTCAATTGATTTCATTGTAAAAGGGCTGGATACAAAAAAGTTGTAGGTCGATTTACATTCTTAGAAAAAAAAAGTTTATTCAAATGGAGAGCAATCTATTTCCCTGCTTTTTACAACACTATAGTAGATGTTAGACGTAGAAACTTAATTAGTTTCCTGTTGTAAGCTTAAGGAAATAAGAGGTAAAAAGAATAAGTACAAGTAAAGTAATGATGTAGAAAGACGTGTCGATGTGTTTGATGTTGTACAGTCAGTAATGGCAGCTACAGTTTTACACTTTGACCTTGAAAGCGCCCTACGAAAGTGTTTATGTCGCAGGATAATTAGATAAATCGATGTTTTGCGAAAATTCTAGGGATAATTAGACAATGGTGTTGTAATTTCTCAGTCCTACTAAAAAAAGATAGGATTTTTGCGAAAAAACTGGTTGCCTTAGTAAGATTGCGAAAAGAATCGCTGGCTATTATGAAATATGAACACTGATTGGCTGGTCGGATCGTCCAAAACAACATGTTCTCTGATTGGTTGACGACTTGACGTTTCAAATGTCAATCCATTCTCTCACGTGTAGTAAACTTTCAATGAACCAATCAGAATAAGAGTTAGGAAGCAAGCAAAAATTAAGCCAATCAGAAAAAGAATATCCAATGTTACTAAATCAACCCGTATTTTTGCAAAAACCCTATCTTTTTTCAGTACGATTAATAAATGACAATACTATTGTCTAATTGTCCGTGTTTTTGCAATATCCCTAGGATTTATGCGAAAATTATATTTATCTAATTATCCTACGACATATTATTCTTTGCCCTTACACCCCTGCCCAGTTACTCTGCCTATAAGTTTTAGTTTATTTATAATCATAAATAATGTAAATATAATTAAAAAACCATTAAGTGTATCCGTTTATAATGGCTTAGTAACAATTTTTTACTAAAAATATATTCTGAAACTAGAAAGTTTATGCCTGGTCATCCTGCACTTAACAAAAAAGTGTTTATTACTTAAAAACCTATGAGATTTTCTGACCCATGTCACTTATCTAATCTAAAGCATCGCAATACACAGTAAACAGAGTGATAACAATTGAAATTGCACCAATTGATAAAAGTTATTGGAACGACCATTGTCGTCAAATCCGTGACGTCAAGCACTTACTGATTACAAGTCATAACCGTTTGATTACACATTGCTGTAGCAAAATCTTTATAGGTTTATTGCGCGTAGAACTAAAGCTATGTGCACATTATTTAATCATAAATATGTGTCATAGACGGACGTCAAGACGTTATGATTATGACCAAGACAACAGAAGGTATAATTAATACTTCACATTTACAAATTCCTCTATTAGAGTACCTATGCTTATTATTAACTAGCGGCCGCCCGCAGTTTCACCCGCATGGTTCCCGTTCCCGTGGGAATATTGGGATAAAAAGTACCCTATGTGTTAGTCCACTTCTTGAAGTCCCTACATACCAAATTCCATCCAAATCCGTTCAGTAGTTTTTGCGTGAAAGAGGAACAAACAAACAAAATGACATACTCTCGCATTCTGTAGCGAAGCCGGAAGGGTGATCAGTCTCCATAGCCGGAACCATTTCACCCTAGAGTATTCATTAAGTATACCTACGAAAACTGTGTTCGTAGATGCATTAAGAAGTCTATCCTGGTGGTCATAGGATAGCCGACTTCATATAAATATATCTCGGAGTAAAAAACCACTTATAAGAGCACAAAGTCCTCAAAAGTGTCGTCTCAAAAATGTTTTCTTTGTTTAGGCAGTATTTGCCGCAAATTATAGTCATTATTCCTTCAATTTACAATATTTTCACGGAACAAACAAATCATTGAATATTAGTGAGCTAACAAAATCAAAATAATGACTTGTAAGATGGGCCTCCACATACCAATTTATAATACTGTAGGCTGTATTGTAAATCACTAAGGAGTGGCTTTTTTTTACATGTGATGTGAGGGATTACGATTTATGCCATGTGTAGTAAAACGTGACTTCAGTATTTTCAGACAGAGTACGTTCAGATTGGAATAATGCCATGGGCAAAACGACACAAAACTATAAACATATGAGTTTTTTTTTTGTTGTCTTGTTTATGTTAAAACCGGCGCGGCGTTTTCTTTAGCTATGCTATGCCTATTATCTGTTCAAATCTGGCTAGTTCCAGTGGTTAGCACATTCAGGCAAACATTGTTTTATTAGTGTCATAAAAGTCGCTGTCGGACTTTAGTTTGATAAAAAAATTACAACTACGAGTAGTTCGGGAGCCCGCAAGTAGCATCAGCATCAAACTCGGCTTAATTTGACAGATGGATGTGACATATTGCTGCTTCTTTTTGACACAAATGAAAACTTACCAAAGACTAAGAGCAGTATGTCACATCCATCTGTCAAATGAAGTGGATGTCGATGCCGACGACACTTGCGGTAGGGGCCGGTAGGGGCCCAGAGGCCCTACCGCACTTACTTTGTTAGTGGCAACAGCTTTTTAATTATAATAACTCCTGGTTGGTGGTTATGCTACCCTGGTACTTTTAATTCATTAATTTGAATAATTTCGTTTGTGGGTTGAAAACGGTATTTTAAAAACTAGTAAATACTTTTCTATATCCCAAGTATTGGCTTGATTTATTTGTTGGCAGTACTTTTCTACTTAACATTGATGTGGGGCGAATCGGGGCAACTTTGGAATGTGAAGCGAACCTTTGGGGCGAATGGGGAATAAATCATTTAAGAAAAACCGAAGGCCAAAAGTGATAGGCATAAACATAATAATTAAATTAAAAATGCACTTAACCCCCCAGACGATAAAGATTAAACAGTTAATCCTCAATAAAACAATATATCCACGTAATCGATTGCTACAAACGATAAGATTATCCATCAAGGCTTTACTCAATTTCGGTTTCCTACTAATTTGTTATCACAAATGATAAAAGGCGCATTCTTCTTTGAAAAAATAAATGCTTCATTTACCTATCAAAAAATATTCAGGCAACGATATAAAATACGTAATTGATAAGGAACTACGAAAAAAGAACTATACAGTTGATTACATATTACTAATTAATGCAGCTAAAATATCGATTTTTGTATAAATTCTCATTTACTATTATCATTTACAGTCTACGCTAAGTAAATGTCTAGTAGTCTGTTTCTGAATTGAGAATGTCTAACTTGAAAACGTCTTAAACTCAACTCAATCTAAAATTGTCGAGTAAGAGGTCTTGGTCTTAATCCAAAAACCAGGCCGTCTCCTTGTAACAAGAAAATCGTTAAGAAACTTGTCAAGGGTTTGGTATTTTTCGGTGATAGGATAGTGGTATGACATGACATCAATTAACATTAAGTTTTACAACGTTTAACTTGTATCTTTTCAAATAGTTAATGTACATTTATTGGAATTCTGTCTTTGTTGAACAGTTTTCAAATATTTCCACTGTAATGTGTTTGTTTACGTTATTTGTTAAAGTTAGCTTGATAATCTCGTTATTCTAATTAACATCACGAGACGTCAAATGTTACAACTTGTTACTGCAAATTGTCATCTAATACCTATATAGTATAATATCATTGCCACAAATAATATAATACATAGGTATATAATATATGCATACAATGGTAGTCACGTAGGTCATCGGACCTACATGACTACCATTTTGATAAAAAATAAATAAATACTAGTAATAAAAAGGTAAATTAGACGGTAGCACCAAGCAAAATTGATTTATAGATTTCCTTTAAATATATTCGTCATCAGCCATTTTTAATGTCCCCACTGCTGAGACACTGGCCTTCCTTATGGATGGATAACGAGAACGGGCCATGACCCACCACGCGGGCCCAATGCGGATTGGTGGGTTTTAACGACTGCAAATGCAGCCGGGACCAACGGCTTAACGTGCCTTACGTAGCACGGAGGAGCTCGAAATAGTAAATTAACGGTCCCCATCCCGTGATCGACCATTGCGAAAGTTGCTTGACCTCAACAATCGCAGTCCGAGCGCGCGAACCACTGCGCCACGGGCTCCTCCTTTAAATATATATATTATGGAAATAAACTTAATTAGACCCAAATATTTTTCTGATGTTGTCTTAAATATATTCATTTATTTGTTAATCTCACAGGCCCCGATTATTGTTCTCTTGACACCGGTGTCCTGCTAGCAAGTGTCAAGTCGAATTTATAAAAAATGTATACTTTTGGTACCTAAAGCTAATGATACGTGGGATTTTTTATTTTGCTTTTATAATGATATTTTTTAACTAGAAAAATACCTACTATAAATAATCGTCTCATCTCACAAGTTTTATCCCGTAGCTAGCAACTTGTGAGACGAGTCGATATTTTCTGGTAAAAAATAACAAAAAAAATGTTGTGAATACTCCGGAAATACTTTGGTGGAGTTAAGTCAAAAAGTGACTAAGTCGCCACACGGGGACAGGTGATATGATCCCATGTCACGTTGCTGGCACGTTCGCCTACAAATAGCCGGTGTAACCCGAGCCGGCCTATGTCTAGGTGGCTGCGAAGGCGCGTACCGTACGCTGTGACGTCACATACCTGGCCTTCAAAGTTCGAGGTGGCCGGGCGCAGGTTGGCGCAGGCGCCGCCCGCGCCGGCACACTGTGTCGTCATACGCCATTGATAGTCAAGCACGTGGACGACAGCAACAAACCTCCTGCCTGATAGAATGCTTTTCTGACAGGTTACTGACATTTCGTAGTCTACTATACAAAGACAAATAAATCAATCCAAATGTGGATAAGTAAGATAAGTCGCTTCCATTCCGAAAAGTTTTTTAAAATAAGTACAATTACTAGCATTCCAGTCCATTTATTCAAAGGCTTGCAGCGTTATAAACCCATTTTCAGTTAAAGGATAATTAAAAACATTGATGATGTGAGGATGTATTCAATAAATGGGCGCATATAAACTTTTTTTTTTCTTGATCCTGAGTTTTAATACACATCCTTTTTAGATCAAAACAAACTTACTTACTCATAGATTTTAGACAATAGCACAGCAATGCCACGTGTTACATAATAACCGACGACCGACGTGCCGACCGCCGCGTTTATTCGGCGCGGCTGCGCGGGAAACGGTCGGCGGTCGGTTCCAGTTCAATCGTTCGAACAATAACTAGTTACCGGTTACCACCGGTTCTGAAAACAGATACCAGATTGTATAGATTAGTTTGTATTGTCTAGCGACGTTATGCTCTATTGGTTAGGCAGAAGTGTACTTATGTAGTTTAAAGGAGTGGGTTGGGTTCTTTTGTGAGTTGTTAGATGCAACGATTCAGTTTTGATTGTAGATAAGTTCTGGGATTACGAATATTTTTTGTTTCAAGTTAGTCTTCGTTTTTTTTATGATTTTGTAATTTTTGCATTTTTCAATGCTATTTTATACTTATGGTAAATTTTAAATAGAAAAATATTGATAAGAATTAACTCGGCCACAAGTGAATTCTCAGACGGGAATCGAACCCGCGACCTTTGGAAATCCGGTCCAATGCTCGATTCCCGTCTGAGAATTCACTTGTGGCCGAGTTAATTTTTTCCAATATTTTTCTATTTAAAATTTACCATTAGTCTTCGATGTTATGTTTAGACTATCGATGTAAGACTTATCAATGTTACGTGGACTAAGATTAGCTAAAGACAATTAGCTGTATTTAAACAAGTTGTAAAAAAAAAGAGAGCTTTTGTATCATTTAACGACCTGTGGCGGGTTAGATCCCCAGACAAGACACATATCTGTGTGCATGAACATGTGTATTTGTCTTGGTCTGGGTGTTTTTAATATGTATATTAGGTGTTATTTACAAAAAAAAATTGTTATCTAGTATCCATAACAAAAGTTCTTCATGAAACTTACCTTGAGCTACTAGAATTGGTGTGAATCTATGAAATTATTTATTTATTAACTAGCTTTAGCCCGCGGTTTCACCCGCGTGGTTCCTGTTCCCGTGGGAATATCAGGATAAAAAGTAGTCTATGTTACTCTACGTCCTTTCAACTAACTCTATGCCAAAAATCAAGCCGATTGGTTGCTTAGTTGCTTAGAAGGAAGGACAAACAAACACACACACACTTTTGCATTTATAATATTAGTTATATAATTATAGTTAGGATTAGATTAAAGGTTCTCACGGTTGGTGGACTGGAACCCTGCAATGGATAAATGACCATAATGCTTCATTGGCTCGTCATTATTATATGTTTACCCATCAGTGGACTTTATACCACAACTTTTCATCATTGTTGTATAAAAAATATGAAAATCGAAAATCGACAGAAGATCCTATAAGAAACAATTTATTTTTTGCCATAGATATAATGACTAACAAACCTATTTTATTATTCAATCAGATGTTAAGTGACCTACGGACCCTACTCGTATGCAATTCTGTATTTAATATCGACGAAGTATCTATCTATGTGCATCACATACGCATAGTTATCATTACATACAATTTCCATACGTGAGCGACTAGTACATCGAGAATAGATCGCTATTCTAAATATAGTAATTTGCCTTATTATTGCTTGTCGTTTATGATAATATTATGCGAAGAACCCTTCCTTCCTTAACTTTAAGGTTGTCACTCTGTCCATGTTATTGTAGGTTAGGTTATGTGACGTACACCATTTACAAAATTCGTTTCCTATTGTAATTTTGTTTTTTTTAATTTATTTATTTATTTATTTATTGATAATAATTAAACGGGAGACCCAGTTACATAATTATTAGGTATGTAAAAATTAACAGATATTTTCCAAGTGTTCCAAACATGTGATTATTACCAATTTCCATTAATGAAAAAAAATATCTAGTTCAGGAAAGGTGACTAAGGGCCGGTATTTCAATATCGACTTATCTTGAATTGATCCAGGATTGAAGATATGTTCCACTTATGTGTATTTCAATAAACGATTAAAGTTAAGTGACGCTTAAAGTCCATCCTAACTAGCCAATATTTAAGCTAAGGAATTCAGAGACTTATGTGCCGATCCGGGATTCGTTGCTATGGTAACATATTTTTGACTGGCAAAAAGATATGTTAGTTTTACATTTAGGTATTTATTATCAGTAAATAAAAGGCAGTTGTAGCATAAAAAATATTATAGTGTAGAAATAATGGCAAATTACAAGAATATTATGCGAAATTTTAAAGATGATACGTAATGTAATGTAAAAATTTCGAAGCGAGAAGAAATTCTAAAGTGATAAATTTTTTGGCGCTGTTTTTCATTGTGAAGCCTCCACAACGATTCTCATTGGTCGCCGAGCGCACACGCGCAGCCAATGAGCGCTCGATGTCACCAAATGACATAAAAATTCATAGACAATTATCATATTTTGTTTGTTATGTTGCAATATTGCGATGAATCCTAGATTAGCTAAGGCGAGGAATATCCGAATTGAAATACGCTATTGTCTTTTACAAGTGATACTTAGCTCAAATGTTGGACTTAACTTAAGTCATAAGATAAGGTGACAATGAAATACCGGCCCTAATACAGTTCATTGCAGTTTTAAGTGTAGATCCTCTAATAAATAATATGTTTAACTAATTTATTTATCTATTTATTTTCAAAAGAAACTATTTTTCTTTTGTTATGGAGATTGCATAAAAAAGTCAAAATACACATGAGTATAATAAATTAAATAAATTTTCATTATAGCTTTGGTCATTTGTATTACGAGACAACCCTATTTGTTTCTGTGAGTCAGCCCTTGTTACACTTAGAGCGAACTTGTTCCATGGCTCTGCATGCATATGCACAGTCACTTTGACTCAGATTTTTAATCGGTTTACAATCTTATGTCATGTTCTTTAATATGGAAATTGTTCTCATTCACACACCGGAAAAATTTGCTTGGATATTTATAGACACGTACTAGATAATAGACAACTAACCTACCGTAAGAGTATGGTCTATGGAATTATTATTATTTGAATAAACTAATGTCAGCCCGCAGTTTCACTCGCGTGGTTCCGTGCGTCTCCTATCCTATATTTCAATTTTCAATCTTTGCCCATTCAAATTCCCGTGCCTGAATGAGAAACATCCAATCTTTCTCATTTATAAGTTTTATAACATTAGTAGGATATAGTTGGAATGACATCAGACAACATCACTTTATTATATTGATCTGCTTCCTAAGCAACCTATCACCTTGATTTTTGGCATAGAGTTGTTGAATGGACGGAGGGTAACATAGGGTAATGTTATCTTGGTATTCCCACGGGAACGGGAACCAGTAGTAACATATATAAGTATATTAAGTAACAAACAGTACACAAAATAATGTTTTATCACATGAATGATGGGGATTATTGTACACTCGCCGCCAAAGTTAATTCGTCATCAGAAGAACGGCAATAAATTATGTGTACTCGCTACTACTAGCATTTAAAAAAAACTTCCATTTTGACCTGTGACGAATTTACACAAATTCTATAGTAGTGGCGAATTTACTTTCAATGTATGGCACTTTTCATAAGGTGACGAGTTTACATAGGTGGCGAGTTTACGATAACCCAATGTTGTTATGTGGCGATCAAACCTAGCACCCCTGGGTCCTGGGTCCAGCCTGGGTCAGATTGATAGTTTGAAACTAGTATAAATAAAATAAATAAATTTATTTGCAAGAATATGGATACAAGGGTTGTTACATAAAATAATGACCGACATATTCTGCTGATACGTCAGCGTGAAAGGTATAAACCTAATAGACGGCTTAAAATAGTCTCAGTGTTAAGTAACTGGTAATTTTAGGTAAACAAATTAGTAAGAAAGAGATTGTACCTACTTAGCTAGAGGTAATAATAGTTAGTCGATTAATTTTTAGATTTCAATTAAAGTTTGCTCAAGTTGCAAGAAGAAAAACCTATTTACTACAAAATCAGATTAGTTTTTCTACGTCGTGATATTTTATTAAACACCTATTTTATACATAACCACAGGCAGGAAATGACCCCAATTTATACCACCGCTGTTTAAGTTGTTATTACTAACAACAAGAGGAGAAAATCATAAAGGGATAACGCTAGAAATTAACACGATTCAGTCTTATTTTGAGTCAGTCTTGTTATATTAAGAAACGTAGCTTTTTGGCCTGCGCAGACGACGGACATTGAAGGACTAAGAACATAAAGTTGAATAAATATCGAGGACTATCGCGTACTTTTCGCGGATATACGCGGTCTAAGTTGAATCTTATTTGGTTAACAATAAAGACGTGTCGCGGACAAAAAGGTCTCCGTTATCCGTCGTCTGCGCTAGCTCTTAGTATTGTATATATTCAAGTTGTTGAGAGGAAAAATATTTAATGCGGATTTACTGAAGCATATTAGTTTCAATGCGCCAAATAATTATGTGGAGCGCCGAAGGCGGCTGCCGCTGCTGGCGGGCCCGCGCGCCCGCAACCTGCTCTAGGTTTTTGTAACTGTTTTAAAGTATTTTGTAACTGTTTAAAAAGGCACTACTTAAACACAATGTAATTGTATAACTGTTTAATACTTATTTGATAAGTACTTATAACAGATTTTTGCTTAAATTTCAAACTCGCAGTCAAACCTCTTGTTAGGTTTTGCGAGATTATGTAACCATTTTATTTATGAACTGCTATGTTATATATCTGCAATGAGCATTGAACCGGATTTCCAAAGGTCGCGGGTTCGATTCCCGTCTGAGAATTCACTTGTGGCCGAGTTAATTTTTTTCCAATATTTTTCTATTAAAAATTTACCATAAGTATAAAAAGAGCATTGAAAAATGCAAAAATTACAAAATCATAAACCATTTTATTGTTTGTAACTTTATAAAATAAATAAATAATAAAAAGGAGGCACCGCTCACGCACACCATCGCGATCCTAAACTTATTTTTTAAAGAAATATACCTTTTTGCGTGTTCTCAGAGTGAATTCACAAGGGTTTCGTTATTTATTTGTAGTTATAAGTTAAATTATTCTTAAGTTGTAAATCTTCACAAGTCACTTCGCATTGGTGAAAACTGTAATGGTAGTTGTAAATTTGGTTGTAATAAATAAATAAAATTATAAATGCGAAAGTTCATCTTTCGGAAATGGCTAACCGTGGGAAACATAGGAATATTTTTAATGCCAAATGTTCCCTAGAATTCTCCAAATGTCATAGTAGACGAAGTTGCGGCTGGAAGCTAGCTAGTAGTATTATTCTAATTGTTGAGTAGTGCCTTGATGCTGCCACTCAACAGACTTGCTGGATCTTGATAGTCTTGATAAATAATAAATCCTTGCCGATTTATAAATGTTTATTGTCTTGTTACAAACGAGTTCACAATTGATGTGATATGATGTGACTAAATAAATTACAATAATTATATTTAAAGAAATGTATGAAATATGAAAATGCTGACGCGGTGACATACTTTATGCGGTGCAAACTGTACACTAATAGATCAATAAAAAAAGTTTATCTTACCCTGAGGTTCCGAATTCGATCTGAGCGTGATAATTTTTAAACTTAACTTAATTAATTTTTTTTCAATGACTGTTTCCAATGACGTTTTCTTACTTTTATAGTTATTTTAAGACGAAGGTTGAATGATAGAAGTAACCGGCTTGGTTTTTTCCAACAAGGTAATAATTTATTCGATTAGCATCATGGGTGGCCTACACAGAAGCCTTAGAAAATTGCCACTCTACCTTTCTTAATAATATATCTACTTATGCATTTTAAATAAAATGAAACGCAATAACTTAGGTATGCTCAGTTGTTATAGTTTTGAATCAGCGGCGATGCTTCTACATATAAATACCGAAAAACAGAATTCGACAACTCGACAATTACACGTAGGGTAGATTACCCGGTAGTGGAAGGAAAATGGTGTTCTCTGATTGATTATAAAAAAAAGGTTAAAAGTTAACTTAAAAGTAACTCAAGCCTTCTAATAATATCTTTACTGGACTTAGTTCAAAGTCAAACTTTTTGACTGACAAAAAGAAGCAAGTAAACTAAAGCTTTCAGAGTCAATTTAACCATAGTCTCTAATTGTAACTCTAATCATGACTACTTCTAATCACGATTAACTCGATTCTCGATAAACTCTAATCGTGATTAAATCATCACTTTTAATTTTTAAATTAAAGCCCTTTAAATTTCAAACAATTTACTGCGATAACATCTTAATCATGATTAGCGATACTAACGATTTTTTTTGCTTGCTTTCAAAATTAACATAATTTGACCTATCGGTAAATTGTTTAAACTAAATGCATGTTAGTTATTTGTTTTACTAAAGTTTCCTGGTAAAGCTTCGCAGTAGAATTTAAAAATAGGTATTCAAATTGCATTCTCGTGTATATTTAGGGTTCCGTAGCGCAAAACGACAAAATGGAACCCTTAAAGGATCACTTTGTTGTCCACCTGTCTTTATCTCGAGAACGCGTGGAGGTATGGAGTTGAAATTTAAACCATATACTTACTCGTCTGCAGTCCCTTGAAGTTGTGCAAAGATCAAAGATACGGCTGTTTATGCCGTAAAAAACGTATATTTCGACATCTCAATGGAATCAAAGTGTCTATGAGTAAGTAAGTAACTACCTACCGTTGGACCTAGAGTCATAGAAATATGAAATTTTGCAAATAGGTAATTAACACTACAAGAGGTACAGGAAAAGGCTCAAAACTATACATTTGTAATTAAATCATAATAAAACGTAGTCTTTATTTAAGGCGGTACACCCACCGAAAGTGGCGCCGCGTTGAATTTTATTTAATATCGTAATTCTAATTCACAATTTTAATAAAACTAAACGTGGAATTTTTAAAGCCTATTGTCTTGTATTTTTAGAAGGTATCGCTACATCTCGTCATAGTCATTCGTAGAAGTAGATAGCAAATGTGTCAAAAACGGCCACTTTTAGCAGTTTTGCTATCTGCTTCTAGCAGTGACTACGAGGGAATCTAATGATACCGTCTAAAAATACTAGACTATGGGCTCTTAAAATTCCACGTTTAGTTTTATTAAAATTGTGAATTAGAATTACGATATTAAATAAAAATCAACGCGGCGCCACTTTCGGTGGGGGTACCGCCTTAAAGCACGTTTACTTTGTACGGAACCCTAGGTGGGCGACTCTGGCTCGCACTTGTACGGTTTTTTTTACATTAGCAAACAAGCCGAACACCTTTGTATATCAAATACCATCGGACGAGCTTTTTATGATCGGAAATTTCCTACCTCGGAAATTTCCTAGTGCTTATCGATGCATTTGGGTTACATTGTTGAGAATCACAGTTGGCTTTTGACGAGTAACTTTAGTTTATGATTTTGGAATAATTTGCTTGGATTGCATTTTCAATGATATTTTTAGACTTATGGTATTTTGTTTAATATAATAATTTGGAAAAAATCGTCTCGGCCACGAGTTATTCTCAGACAGAGCTCGATAGCTCAGTGGCTAGAGCAGTGGGCCGGATACCCAAAGGTCGCAGGTTCGAGTCCTGACTGAGAATAACTTGTGGCCAAGACGATTTTTTCCAATTTTTCTATTAAAAAAAATATAATGATTAACTTAAGTTTAATTTGGATAGTTATGGTATTTTACATTCATATGACAATAATTTTGGAATGTGAGCTTAAACTTTTTTGCCCCGTGATCCGGAAACATATCGAAACGTCGGGAACTCGGGAAACACAAAAACCATAAAATAACACGAAATCTAATAAATCAGCAATCAAATAAGATCAATAAGTAAGCGCGTTCCCAATCAGTTAATGTTTTTATTTTTTGTCAGGGGAAATATTTTTTTTTATTTATTTGTTCAAAGATAAACTTTATACTCACTATTAGAAAGGCAACTCGCCACAATCTTTTAAGGGTCTAAGAAAAATATACTTTCCACTGTATCTCTATAGTTTGTTATTATGCTTTAGTTTCTCTTACAACATTATGTACGTTAAATATAAAAATCCTCTAGTATATTTTTAATAAAAAAACACTTATACCATTATGAGAATTTGAACGATGTTTAAAATCATTTAGGCAGAACATCGATTCTATGCGATTGAATATACCTTTTCATTAACTCATTTTATAATTTTATCAGTCTTTAAGTTTAATTACAAAATTCTTTTGTTATGAAAAACCACGCAACTGAAATCCCACACTGCTTATTTTTTTGTTAATTTATGACTTTGCAATAAAACCACTTTTACGGATTGACAATCGTCTAATTATGTTTCACCGTTAGCAAATTACTTTTAGGTTTCATGTTATTATATTGTTTATTTTTTGGTTTCCATTTTATGGATTTCTTAGTGAAAAAATGAAAAAAAATTATTGCAACAAATATCCTAGTATTACAAATACGTTAAAACCCTGACTTCTAAGGTAAGTAAACTTGTGTTTTAGAAGTCAGTACCTTCCCAAGTTGAGACAGTAAATTAGATATTGTTGAAATATACAAGTTCTAAAATGAAAAAAAAAGTTATAATCACTGAAAAAGACTCTCTTACTCTCTTGTGTCGTCTTAGTACTAGTTAATTTCATTCATACTACTGAACAACTATACACTGTGTACAATGATCACCACGTGTGGTTATGACAGAAAGATACCGACCCGTATCATATCTTATCACATCGTTGAAAAAAATTACAATACCGACAAATAATTAATATTGACGCCGCTATTACACAAATAGGTATCTAAATACTTATTTAACAACTTCTATCCTGTGTTATCGGCTGTTCAAAGAATGGAATTAATTTTATATTGATCGCTTTACGTGCTTTTCTTAGTACAAATTCTTTTGTAGTTACTAAGTTTTAAGTTTTTCCACATTTGCAGTGCAAAACACATCTAAGACCCATAGAAAGGGCCTAGGAAACAAATTATGCGCACTTAAACATAAAACTGCACTCTTTAGCAATAGTTTCTTTGGCATGACTACAAAAATATATAACAAAATTCCAAATGACATTAAAATCTTACCTGTAAATCGCTTCAAGCTTCAAAAAGCCTTATGAAGCTGCTAATTGACAAAGCATACTACACAATAGTAGATTTTCTCACTGACATTTCCTTGAAATAAATGGATATATAATTATAATAATTGTTTTTTTTTATTTATTTTTTTTATTTAAGGACAACCAACATAACAAACGATATTCACATTTACAATAATGCACATTCTATAAGCATTTCAAATCGTTGTCATACTTAAAGGGTGCCACAACATGCGCCAATTTTTACTATTAGAAAGCAAAAAAAAAACAACTTAATTTAAACACTTTCCTATTTTAAATTATCAAAAAGAAAAAAATATATACAAGAGATGCGTTCATACCTACGATTCCTACACAACGACCTACGATTTCGGCACAATTATATCTAACAACAATGATTAATTATATTTACCAACATTATTATGGCACAATAAAAATAAATAAAAAACTTACGTATTCATAATTTAATCATAATCGTGACATTATAATTTTTGACATTTAATATTTTGACATTGATAACTAAAATTCTATTAGATCTGAAATTTTATTGTTGATTATTTATATACCTACTGCATAATGTACTTAAACATGACATTATGATTAATCAATTGTGATATTAAATTTTTGACACTTTATACTTATTTAATTTTATATAAATTGTAAAATGTTCACTGTACTGCAATATTGTATATCTTGTAAAAGGTGGAAATGTAGTGAGACACTGATAAACTAACCTAACAACTACATTTGTATACCTGCATTTCACAAAAAAGATATTTGTATTTGTATTTAAGAAAAGCTGGTTATAAAGCTAAATTATTCCAGAGTGAAATGGTTATGTTATATTAAGAATTGTTATATTAAATATGTTAAGAATTTCATTTAAAACAGCGATGTATGAAAATTACAAGGTTGTAACTTTTCATACAACATGTTCATCGTATTTTATTGACCACCAGACGGCGCCGTCATATCTTAAAATCTCAATCCCCCCTTATCTCTGATTAATGCCAGTAATTCCCGAACAAGTGCTTATTAAAAAACTGCAATATTTTTCCATGATAAGATTAATTACTCGTGTAGTGATGACTGACTAATTTCACAGTAATAAAGTCAACAGCAAGTCAGGCTTTATGGTAAGAATCCCAGAGGTGTTTATAATGTACCACTTTAAGTAAATTTTTTGTTTCCAAAATTCGCTTCTATTTCATTCCGCTGCAATGTAAATTGACCCTAAAGTCTCACTTGCCACCGTGTGTACTTGCAGTATGCGTAGCGTAGGCTCCAAATCTAGTGGAAACATACCAAAGCGCGATTTGCGTCATAGAGGTAATAAGTAGAACTCTGCAAATTACCTTACTTCAAGAAACACGTGATATTTCCTTACTAATAATTACGGTATGGAAGCAAAAATCACATGATGTCGGTTTACGCTGACGTGTAAGGGTATTACTAGTTAAATTTTACGTATTTGCTGACAAATATACCTACTCAAATGGCAGCTGAGATAGTGGTATCTAGGTTCAATCGTTTTATTCGTTTACAAACATGAAAATTCAACCTATCCCAATGTAAAACGTAACCTACACTTTATTTAGCACTCACCTTCAAAACGTTGTACTAAACTTATTATACTTATTGCAATAACTTGTGTAATAAAGTGCACAATGGTATAATAAAATATAGCTTTAAAGAAAGTTGATAAGCTTTATATTTATTTTCAAACATGCTTGGAAATATGAGCATTATTTTGACAACCTTCTTTGAGATAAATCGATATTGCTGTACTGGCCACATATATGCGAGCAGCGGCCGGCAAAAGTTGTATGAAAATTCTTATCTGTCGTGTTTAGCGACCAAATAAATTACATAGTAAACTCATATCTGTCGTGTAATTGAAAAATCTTTTACTCCGAAATATAGCCACCAAATAAAGGTAAATTAACAAATGTTTTATTTCGAACTGGCTTGCAAATATAAAGCTGTTTTAAAAAAAACAACAAATGAACTCTTTATCGTGGGAATTATTTTAAAACCTTTGATTTCCCAAAGTTTCTAAAATTTAATAAAAGCTGACCCTAAGTATTTTTCTAAACTTTCATTATGGCAACAATTTCACACTTTAAAAATCAATGTCACGTGGTGACAGGGACTTTTTTTGCATTTTTAATAGCATATTCATATTTCTTAAATTTCTCATCTTTTTTCAGGTTCAGCTTTCATTAGCCGGACTCTACAATTATTTGAATTCTAAAACGGTTGAAATAAAACCACTTTTACGGATTTCAGTGCACACTGTTTATTACCCGATATTTAGTGGTATATTATATGTGTTTTGTAAGGTTTTTTGGTTTTTCCCGACCTTTTTTTGTAATCCGTAAAAGTTGTTTTATTTCAATGATGAGGGCGCGAAAAAACCTAAGATGTGCTTCCTACAATAGTGTTTACTTCATAAATTCAAAACTTATCAGTAACTACGCATTTTACCATTGTGTTTTTCATTTTCATTGACATTGCTTAACAGCCCAAAGTCATTAGGTATTGCATCAGGACTGCAGGAACTTTCCAGAGCGTGGAAGGGATCGATACAATGCGGGGGGGTGGGAATCAAGGCATTTCGTCACCGGGACAAAAATAGAATTATTATGTTAACCTGGCTAGGAGAGGTAACTTGTGATTAGGCTTCTAATTTGTGATTTTTATAGTTTGCCTTTTGCAATGTTACAATCGGGAAAATTCCCCAGACTTATAGATTGACCAGGGGCCCAATTCTGCTAATGCTTAGTCACAATCGTATTCCAGTGGTGTTTCAATGGTAGTGCTGTTTTACACAGTTCTTACAACAGTGTAAATAAACACTACTATTGAAACACCACTGAGAGACGATTATGACAAAAAATTAGCAGAATTGTTTGAAATGTTTTCTCGGATAGTACTAAGGTTAAAGAAATTATTTATTTTATTATTCAAATGAAATACTTGTTAATGTATATTATTTATGATATAAACGTTTAGAATATATCTTTTACTTTTTTAAATAAAGCTTCTATTATATATATACGTATATTTTTTATTACTTGAGAGGTCTTTGCCCTTCATTAGACATTATCATTATTAATGACATCTTTATTGTTTTATAGTAGGGTGTAGATAAATGAATGATAAAATTGATACTTACATTCAGTCGGGAAAACAACATCAAATCATATGAATAACTAACTCTTTGTCGTATTTTTTTATAACAATTGTATTGATATTTATTGATGTTTTGAATTTTTGCATTTATATTATTATGCAAAAATATTACAAAAAAACGGTAGCTCAGTAGTTAGAGCATTGGACCGGATTTCCAAAGGTCGTGGGTTCGAGTCGTCGAGTCCCACCTGAAAATTCACGTGTGGCAAATTGATTTTTTTCAATAACCGCCTCTGTGGTCTAGTGGTACAACCACCGGTATTAGACCCAGGGGTCCCGGGTTCGATTCCCAGCGGGGGTACATATTGTATTGGGTTTGGTTGGTGGTAGGACTTGTTGTAAGTCCGCCTGGCTAGCCACCACCATCTTATCTAAGCCTGACAGCATAACAACAATGTTTTCAGTATTGTTGTGTTCCGGCAGTTCGAGATAAGATAGCCAGTTCCTCAGTGGCTGAGGATTCTGGGAGAGGCTCGCTTCCATCTTTCAGCCTTATCAATGCCATCAGGTATGATGAAGGCGAAGAGTCTCACCGTCACTCATAAAAAATCATAATTGTTAATTGTTTTTCAGTTGTCGATGTCGATTGCATGTTGTTATGCAAGATGGGATCAATTATACCACTGGCTCCTCGTAGATATTGCTAACAATATAGGTAATATTGTGTAATAGCTATACCTGCGAGCCTGCCATCATCTATTACAAATCATCGTTGTCACAAGAACGCTTTATTTGCGTTTTGTTTTTATTGAAGTTGTCACATTTTGACACACTTCACACTTTGGAGGCGATGATTAAGTGAAGACGTCACAAAACATGCTTACTTACAGAGAGTACGAAATATCATGGTAAGATTGAAACAATACTGTGCTAAGAAATATGGCGGTAGGCCCCCGGTATCTAAAGATAGAAAATATTGTAAAACAAATTACTGCAGAGGTTTCAGTCAGTTTTGTTGAAATATACTTTACAAGTTATTAGTTAATATACCTTACCTACTCTCTTTCTTTTTTACCGAATTCATTTTTAACTAAATTCGCATGTTTTGTAAAAAACAACTTTCGGCTAGAGAAAATTATTAGCACTTTATAGTGATGCTATTAATCATATGCATCAGAGTGCTTAGTGTTAATTTTTTCACCTTACTCGCTTACGCCGCAGTTTGCGAATATAGTTTAATTCTCATCCTTATTCCCATTGCATTAAGGCTATCTGTCAAATTTTTACTCTCGTGCGATGGTAACGATTGGACATTTGTAAACTCACACTAAGCCCTCAGAAATCTCTTTATCGAACTTATGAAAAAGTCCTTTCAAAAAATAGTAATTCTAATTCACAATTTTAATAAACCTAAACGTGGAATTTTTAGAGCCCATTGTCTTGTATTTTTAGAAGGTATCGCTACATCTTGTCATAGTCATTCGTAGAAGTAGATAGCAAATGTGTCAAAAACGGCCACTTTTAGCAGTTTTGCTATCTACTTCTAGCAGTGACTACGAGGGAATGTAATGATACCGTCTAAAAATACTAGACTATGGGCTCTAAAAATTCCACGTTTAGTTTTATTAAAATTGTGTATAAGAATTACAATATTAAATAAAATTCAACGCGGCGCCACTTTCGGTGGGGGTACCGCCATCTTATGACTACGTGACCTAATAAATAATTGTTTTATTATCCGTTTTATTTCTGATAAAATTTTGGTCAAAATAAACAACAACTTCCGCAAACGAAAGCGTTACAAATATTTTGCCGCCGATTTGAATGCAAGCCAACACATAACCCGTAATGTTTCACCTAGTACAAGAGACTGTATATTTTTCTAAAAAAATAGAGAATAATCAGAAAGCGTTAGTGAAAAAAAAACATATTATCACAGTTTATTAGTAAGAAACATAAGGCGTTGCGATATTGATGATAATGAGAAGGAATAAAAATAAAAGATGTAAATTCAGAATAAGTTTGCATTTTATTTTTTTCCATCATAGATATGTAGCTACATATAAAATCAGATCAGACACTGCGTTTGAAATACATACATGCAACAGTAAAAAGTGAAAAAGTCAAGTTTATTGCAAACATCAAAATCTCAGTGTTTGTTTAATGTGGATGAATATATTATTATGAACATTGAACATTACAAAATACCTACAACAGTACAAAGTCACATCTTATACTCATAATCGTAACTCACAAAAGGAACTTCAAGGCAAAAGAATACTATGAATTATAATATAAGTAACATTTGGTCAAATCTCACCGAGATATGCCTAGATTTAGAATAAACGACGCCAAAAACGTCAAGCATCACTAGAATCGTTAATTTTGGTTCAGTTTTACTGACCTAATACTAGTATAATACTATAATATACTTAATAAAGCTGGTCCTTAAACACAGTCAAAACCGCGTTAACATTATATAATAGAAACATGCAAAATCTATAACATTTGTCCCATTAAACCATACACCCTATCGTTAATAAAATTGTACATTTATACTAGCATGGCCTAATCTTCAAATTCCCACCCTTACCATCTTTCCCATCCAAAGCTTCACAATGTAATCGAAATGTAGACAAAACTGAATCGATTTTAAGATGTTACTTAATGCGCAGCAAACAAATGATCGCGATCAAACATAGAAACACAATAAATTATATCTCAAAAATAAATAAAACCGTCACTTACAAATAACGAATCACAGATACCATTCGCAAACCCTATGCTAGGGGCCACCCGCCTAAGCGAGCCAGCCCCGACTTAAACTAAACGCAGTCTTGACAAACATACAACCTAAAGGCCGCTTACATGCATCAACGGGCCGGGTTAGTCTGCACTCGAGTACTCATCTCGTTCACTATCGGATAGATATCACAGATGGTGTGTCGGCGCGGGTGGGCCCCGCTACAAGTAGGGCACGCAGCCGGCGCAGCGCGAGCGCCCCGGGGAGGCTGCCCGGGCCCTGGACACAAGCAGGACTTAGCGTTAGCTCATGAGCTGCGTTCCTCCCGCCGCGATTCCGAGCGGCCGAGCGCCCGTTTCAACTTCTCAACCAACCTGTTGTGGAACTTCTCCGGCTGCTGCGTGGGGCTACCCGAGACCTTGGGGCTGTCGGCGGCGCGCAGCGAAGCCCGAGACGGCGGCGCGCGGCAGTACGACAGCGACCGCATGGCCGGCGCGCTGCGATGGGGACTTAGCGCCAGCCGCCCGGGCCCTAACGAAGGCCCCTCCGAACGAGACTCCGACACCTTCCGCACTCGCCCCACCTTCTCCACGGACTCGGAGGGCCGCCGAGACCGCTGCGAGTTGTAGATGTCCCAATCGTTCTTCACCACTGGCATCATGAACGCCATCTCGACGACGGTAACGGTTACTCCTGCGTCTGAACGTTTTCGTGTTTGACTCTCGCGCGACGGAGCAAGCGAAGATTGCACGCCGATCGATAGATGCTATCGCAGTCGTTAAGGTTGTCTGTGTTTTTTCCACTTTTTTTTTGTTTTATTTCTTGTTTACAATCTCGATTGAGTATTTCAGGAACTAAGTTCACGGATGTGTATTCCGGCTTTCACTTCAATGTCACTGGCACTGAACCGATTTAGATAGGATGTTCACCCTAGGACGAATTGCGGTAGAATGAAGTATTCGTGGAAACACACCCTGATTATAAGGAAAATATTGGCGCCACCGTCGCTGCGGCCGTTATTGGAAACCCTTATCTAGTACTCTACATTGGTCATTTTCAGTTATTATCATGCATTACCGTAAATTGACGCAAATAAATATATCATGCAACCGTCTGACACTTTAATTTATTATATTAGCACCATACATGTACTTAGTTCTGTATTTATTGGAAACAAACGACAGACACTACCATCTATGGGAATAAAGCAAATACCAATAGTATTGCTACTCGCCGAGAGAGGGCGCTGTATACTATTAGAAAAAGAAAGCATGAGCCAGACTTCTAGATGCTTCGATAGTTCCTATTAACTATAGAGATGTCGATGTCGTTAACGACTGGTCTTTTTTCTTTCATTGGGAATTCCCTAGTTGCAGTTCTTGTGTTTGGTATCTATTGTCGACTGACACTTTTATTTTATTCCAAGGATTTATTTCTAATTTCCAGTTATAGATCAATACTAGCAAAATTGGTTGCTGATGATGTGTTATTATTACTTACTATTGCACTTTGTTACTACAAACATATTAAAAATCTTGTTATGGAGATTCATATAATTTTATACTAGCAAAATCATTCAGTTTAAATCTATTTTAAAATATAATATAGGTCTTTCAGTAAAAAAAAAAATCCGTGAAATTCCGTAAGAATGGCATTATTTTTTACTTCAGTAAAGCTGCTTTTTTGTTGCCATTTACACACTTCACACACTTGTACAAAACTAAACTTCAATTATACCAAATCTAAGTGAGAGACCTAAACTAGGTCATATAAGACTTATTGGTACATATTGGTACATAATCATAATTAATATGACTAACATACCAACATTAGTCTGTCTCTCTTTAAGTATGTATACAAGTATTATCTCTCAAATCAAGGTTGCCTTTCAGATAATTATCTCGATAAGAATCGATAGCATTTTATCGATACAAAAATCTAATCTAATCAAATCGAATAAAAATGCAATATTTTATAGAATATATTTATTCACTGGTTTAATAAGCATATCCAACAGAAATTAATACATGAAACGTAAGGTAAAAACTAAAATATTAAATATTAATTAATAAAAACATTATTACAAGTAAAAAATGAGTATTATCAACATTGTGGATCTTAAACTCGCATTAATTAACAAGCTTGTATAATTAATATCATACTTAACAGTTTTAACGAGAGCTTGGAAAAAATATGTACAATAAAAACTAACATTATCCTAATTTAAAATACAGTAAATTAATAAAATAACTTATGATTAAACGTAATTGGTGGGGAGAGTTAATATCACAATTCAAAGTTATTAGTAGCAAATTATATTAGCCGTTAGTAATAGTTACTATAACTAACTATTAATTAACGAATATTCAACATTTGTTTTAATTCCAGATTATCAGAGTTATTAAAAACAATTTTCAACTTAGATATTCAAATTTTTTTAAGTTTCGCGTTCCAGAATATTTCAGAGCAACGGGACTCAAATTATGAAGAGTGTGCTTGTGATTATGAGCACGGCTGCAGCAACACAACCGAAAAGTCAAGCTGTAAGTACATAATACATATGTACTTCATATTATATGTCCTGTTTGAGTCCTGTTGCTCTGAACTATTAATACTTATAAATATACTAATAGTTCAGAGTATTAGTATTCAGAGTATATTATAAATTGTAAAATCATTGGTAAACATATTTACAACAATAGTTTTTTTTAATCATTTAACTTCGAACAATAATATCACGGATTGCGATTAAAAAACAACAACTTATGTGAAGCTATCATAATTGTTTTACATGTCATCAAACATTTTTGATGACCCCACTGCTGGGGCACTAGCCTTCCTTATGGATGGATACCCACTACGCGGGCCCAACGGGAATTGGTTTTAACGACTGCTAATGCAGCTTAACGTGCCTTCCGAAGCATGAAGGAGCTCTAGATAGTAAATTTTTGGTCACCCATCCCGTGACCGACCATTACAAAAGTTGCTTATACTCAACAATCGCGGACCGAACGTGCAAACCACTGCGCCACGGGCTCCTCAAAGAACACAAAGACAAAGAAACTCAAATAGTTCACATATTCACTTCACCTCTCACAACCACTTATGCTAAAAGTCAGTGAAGTCCTTTCTATCAAAATCTAAATTAACTTGATAAAATGTCTTTTTCAGAGGAATCTATACTAAAGACATTATTAAATATTTGGCTACGATATGGCTCCATAACTTAATTTGTCTATTATTTTCTTATAGATTACTATTAACACAAGCAAACAAATGGAATCGCAATTTTCTAGAAAAAAATCCTCCATTCACTCCCTGCATGGCCATTATCAGATCACAGTTCGGTCAATCCGTGGCAGAGAACCAAGACTCCAAAGTTACCTCGATTGTATGAAAATCTGCTAGTGTCGTTAGTTATGTGACCACCACTTTACATAGATTCACTTTTCGCCTGAATACCGCCTCCCAACGGGAGCTTGGCGGGGCAAAGCGAAAAAGAGAGCTTATGTCTACACACGCAAGGTCGCTATTCGCCTGATCGCCTCTCTACTCGCGAGACGAGTAAATGAAAAATAGAACTCCAGGCCGCTAGAAAAATACTTTAGCTAGGCACTATATTTTGCACAAATGTCATTCAAACCATCTGCAAAGTTACGTTAACCGAATAGTACTAACAGACAAATAAACTTATATAAAACCAATTATCTATGTCGTAGAAAGATTTGATAAATAGAATTTTCGCAAAAATCCTAGAGATATTGCAAAACCACGGATAATTACACAATGGTGTTGACATTTCTCAATCTTACTGAAAAAAGGGATTTTTGCAAAAATACGGGTTGCTTTAGTAACATTGGATATTCTTTACTCTGATTGGCTTAATTTTTGCTTGCTTGCTAACTCTTCTTTTTCTGATAGGTTCACAGAAAGTTTAATACACGTAAGACATTCTCTTACTGACATTTGAAACGTCAAGTCGTCAACTAATCCGAGAAGATGTCGTTTTGGACGGTCCGACCAGCCAATCAGTGTTCTTATTTCATAATAGACAGGGATTCTTTTCGTAATCTTACTAAGGCAACTAGATGTTTCGCAAAAATCCTTTCATTATTCAGTAGGATTAAGAAATGACAACACCATTGTCTAATTATCCGCGTTTTCGCAATATCCCTAGGATTTACGCAAAATATCGATTTATCTTATTATCCTGCGACATCTACATTCAAGTAGTAGATAAAGCACTAACATTATGATCCTCTTTGGATTTCTCTGGTTCGTAATATCCGTTGAGATTCACCATAGCGAGTAACTCCACTAGATGGCGCTGGTAGCCGCACTCCATGAGTTTCGTCACCACTTTGTGCAAGTATTTTGCCAGTTTCTCGAATAAGTGGAATAGTTCTTCTAGTTGGCTGAAACTTGTGTGGGTGAAGTAGCCATTTGGGTCTAACTGGTGCCATTCACTGGAATAAGAATAATATAATTATTATTAAGTGAATAGTGAGAAAAGAATTTTAGATTTCCTGGCAGTTCGTTTAGCTAAGCTAAGCTAAAACGCTAAACGACATTTTAAATAAGCACATCTTAAGTTTCTTCACGCCCTTGAAATAACGATAAAACAACTTTTGCTGAATTTTTAGTGCACTACATTTTTTGTATAAAATATAGTAGAAAATCCGCAAAAATGTGAACCAGCACGGACTGGAATTGACTGGATATTATCGCCAACAAAATACGCCAGTTAGAAGGTCTTGTAATCAAGCGCGCAAGAAGAAAAACATCAATAATCTTCTTGAAGAGATGTCGTGATCAAGATCTCATCCCGCCTTGTGTCCGCATTTCTCCAAAATATGACATTCGCGTGAGCGCTAAGATCTTACAACAGACGAGCAAACAGCTACTTAAAAGTCTAATCAGAGAATGTCATTTTAAATATTTCGTCATCAGCCATTTTTAATGTCCCCACTGCTGGGGCACTGGCCTTCCTTATGGATGGATAAGGAGAACGGGCCATGACCCACCACGCGGGCCCAATGCGGATTGTAAATATAGTGAACTTAAAATCCGTAAAAGTTGTTTTATGGCATTTTATATGTCATTGCATTTTCAGTCGTTTGTTTGAATTTTAATAGCACAGAGGCATCATCTAATCGACAATTCGTGAACTCTACTCTAAGCCTACTAAATAAAATTCATTTTCGATAATTCGGAAAAGTAAGATTTCCGAAAGAAAGGTTTATTTACATGATACTAGCGGCCGCTTGCGGTTTCACCTGCGTGATTCCCGTTCCCGTGGGAATATCGAGATAAAAAGTATTATATGTCCTTAACTAGGCTATCTACCATCTGTGTACAAATTTCATCCAAATCCGTTCAGTAGTTTTTGAGTTTTTTCGTTAGAAACAAACAAACAAACAATCAAAACTTTCCTCTTATTAGTATAGATAGCGAACTGACACGAGCTGTCAAGGACTCGTTCCCTCAGCGGCTAGAGTTAAAATATACACATTAACATGGTCAGCAATGCTGATTATAATAATAAAAGACGCTTTGTACGACGACGTTAGACGTATTAGTTTTTTTGATATAAATATAACGAAATAAATGTGTTTTCAACTCACCCAGCCTTCAAAACTCGGCTAAACTTCAATATAACAGTGAACATATCATTCAACAACTTCATAACAGGCGTGGATCTGTTGTTCAACAGACATCTGAACAGGACCTTCTTGATGTAAACCACATGGCAATCGTAAAGGTCGTCTAAAGTTCTAGCCTTTTTCAAATCTGTTTCGAACTCATTCCAAGATGTAAGTATGCAAGTTGTGACGATATAGTTGTCCAAAGCGCGGATCATGGACGCCATTATGTGACGGTAGATTTGTATTGATATGTATTGTGGCGACCGTAGAAGCTTTCTGGAATGCTGTCTTGAAAGTTTCACTGATAACTTTAAAGCCTGGAATAAAAAGTAATGTTAAGTTAAAATATTAATTTTATTGTAGGTTAAATAAAATTGACAGTTAAGTTAATAAGTTAAGTAATTAGTAACGTAACAGAATGAGAAAAAATAAATAACCATGTAAATATGAAGCTATTCTCTCATAAATATGAGGTAATTATTCTGAAATTCAAGCGATGACGTAGAGCTGACGTAGATTATAAAATGACATTTCATCATGATTACCTCGAAATCTTCACTTAGCACCCAGAAGATCCTTCTCATCTTCAACAAGAATTGGAAGACCCTTGCATACCTGTGTGGAATATAAACATAAGTAAGATATTATGCAAGGATGACAGAGACCGATAATGCTTTCATAATACAAACTCTTCTTGAAAAAGTGGCTTGAAGAGTTTGAGTGATAAACACAGAGTTTTGAGTGACAAATATAGAGTTTAAGTGACCAATACACAGTTTTGAATGACCAACATAGAGTTTGTGACTAATATACAGTTTTGAGTGACCAACATAAAGTTTGTGACCAATACACAATTTCGAATGACCAACATAAAGTTTGTGACCAATACAGTTTTGAGTGACCAACACAGAGTTTAAGTGACCAATACGCAGTTTCGAGCGACCAACATAGAGTTTGTGACCAATACACAGTTTTGAGTGACCAACACACAGTTTTAAGTTACCAACACTGAGTTTTGAGTGAAAAGTGTCAAGTTTTCATTATTATTTTTCTATTGTTAGTTAATAGTCACCTGTGTAGAGCCTCCTGTGACAGTATGATGTTTAGCGGCCACCGCACCTGGTACGACAGCGCCACGCACTGCAGCGCGTCCGGGGAGCTGTGCTGGACGCTTAAAGGCGTCTCTGATAGGCTGAACGATAAGTTCTCAGAGAACTTATGCACGTCTGCAGAACGGAAAAAAACAACTATCAGTTAACTTTCTGGTTGTATTTCTTAAGGAGAATAAAATAACCTTTTCTAAGTAAGGGATAGATAACTGAGATTAGTTGCCTAGATATTATTGTTAGTACAACCAAAATAACGCAGATTGCTAGTTCACGAAACCAAGATAAGTCTAATCGTTTTACTAGAGATAGGTTATTAAAACGGACGACAGTCCAATAAAAGGAGTACAATATCTAAGAAGTTAGTCTTTGAAAACAATATCAAAGAACGGATGCATTTTTCCTAAAATATCTATTAAAATGAAATAGGTACATAATAAGTCACACAATGACTGTAACGTATGTTATTTTTCTAGTTATAATAATTTGGCTGTTCAAAACTACAAACTTGAACATAAATATCGCTGAGGTCTCCCCGTGATGACTACTGTCAAAAATGGAAGTAAGGCAAGGCAACATAGGTTTTGATATGTAATATAGGATGCCTCAAAAAAAAATATTGTTACTTACTGTTAATCTTTAGATAACATTTGATAAATTTACTTACGTGATATAGAAGATCCGAGCGCTTTATCCAAAATATTGTGCAACGTTGCGAAATTCAACAATTCTTGCGGATTCACTATTTTCTCTAATTTCGTGAATAAATTGTGACATATGCTTCTCGAAAACTCCCCGTCCATCAGAAAGAAGTAATCTTTCAAACTCCTCAAATGTTCATACATATCTAGATTCACCAGAAAATGTGTGAGAATAGAATTGTTCACAACTTCCAATTGATATGTTAAAGGCAGCATCACTGATCTTTGCAAGCAAGCCGTCAACGTTGCGATATTATCACAATTTATTTTAGTTTCTTTACCCTCTTCTGTACCAAAATGAGTCGCAAATATATTGGCATAAGGTTTCTTTTTGACCTCATCCATAGTTACAGCGGGATGCGTATAACAAGACGAGATTTCTAGATCCATTCGATTAGTGAAAAAATCTTTGGAATAATTTTTTAACTCTTTAACGCCAAAAGGATCAAATTCTTTTAAGTTATAGGATCCATCTAGGAGGTCAAAGAAAGAATAGTGTCTTCTAAATGGGGTGATATCATGTCTGCTTTTCGAAGGAGAATTTCCAGGGCTACCCTCTGTTTGCACTTCGCTTATAGTATCTGCTCCAACATCGTCGTTTTCGTCAACCATTACGGGAAAATTGAAGCCGTCTGAGGAGACAAATTCTTTGTCTATTTTGTTGGATGATTCGATATCTTTACTGAAGTCGCTTCGTGGTGTAAATGCTTCTCCGGCCATGGCGGCTTCTAGAGGCACGTCTGCTGTTGTCGGAGTTTCTAAATCAAGCTGGAAGAATAATGTTTTTTTTTTTATGAACGACGCGTCGTTCATAAACATTCTCGCGACGGGGAGACTTTGCCTTTATCATACCTGATGTTAAGTATTGATAAGGCTGAAGATGAAAGCGAGTCTCTCCCGGAATCCTAAATTATTATTACGTTGCGAAATGCATACTAATCCTATTATACTATAATGCAACTCTTATCGGTCCTTTTATGTCTGAACCTTTATAAGTTTCATACAATCACACCAATTATCTAGCCCACGTTAAGTTTCATGAAGAACTTGTGTTATGGATACTAGATAACGGATAAACATACTTATATACTTTTTTTTTGTAAATACATACATAATATACATATAAAACACCCAGCCAAGACAAATAGACATGTTCATGCACACAAATATTTGTCTTGTCCGGGGATCGAACCCGGGACCTCTGGCGTAGAAGGCGGGTTTAGTACCCCTGCGCCAAACAGGTCGACCTTTAAATCAATAATGTTAAAGTTTATAAATAAAAGATCTTTTAAGTGTTTAAATAAAATCTAAATTGTCTATGCGAACATGGATAATACTTATATTAGGTTAATGAACTGTCTGCGTTCTAGTTATAATTTACTAGCTCCCACCCGCGGTTTTACCCGCGTGGTTCCCGTTTCCATGGGAATATCGGGATAAAAAGTATGTTACTTTCCGTCGTTTCAACTAACTCTATGCCAAAAATCAAGTTGATTGGTTGCTTAGTTCGGGAATGAAGAAAGTACAAACAAACACACTTTCGAATTTATAATATTAGTTGGGATTAGGAAGCTAGGATTAGGGTAATATTAATGTTACGCCCGAAATAAATGACCTGTCTGTATACTTCAGCCATCTTACGGAAAGAATGTTTGTAAACAATCCGCCCATACTTAACCTCAAAAGTACTTTTTTATTACTTGTTCTAGAAATATGTGCAGTTCATCAATAGCTTACTTATGTTGTCCAAGTTTAATAAATGACATTAGTTATCTGAAATATAACGTTTCTGTGGAATAATTACGAAAAATGCTCAAATCTTTGTTTATAAACATTCTTTCCCTAAAATGGCTGGAGTGTAGATATGAATTGGGCTTTCTGAGATTGTTGCCTAGGATACTGGGTTCGTTGCCTAGCAACCGTCGTTATTTTAACGTATTAAAAAATATCCTAGGCAACTATCTCAGATAGCCCTATCCATATCTACAGATAGGTTATTGATTTCGAGGTAAGTGGGCAAAGAAGGTCATTCACCTCTTAGCGGTTAGCTATTTTTATAATTCATAAAAAAGGTTGCTTTTGTATTTTTGTTTGATTCAAAGGAATCTTGTACCACGGTTCTTTTTTATTTACTTGTGTTCAGCGATACGCTTTATAGATTTCTCTTGATCGTTTTTGAGTTAATAGATTACATTGGTACAAAACAACATTACATTACATTGGTACAAGAGTGCAATAATCTTCTTTGCACACTGATCTGGCACGAACTATAATACAAGTAGACAAATGAACTTACCCTAGGAAATAATTCTCCCGGCGTGATCGCTCCAGTGTTAGGAGTGATACCAAGATTAGATCCGGAAGATTCGCTGTATGGTTTCAAGTTTAACACCAAACCTGATCTTTTAGCAGGCTCGCGTTTCGGTATTTCCTCCTTATGGTCGTAATCCGAACCTAATATTTTGATTTTATTCCTCAACGCTTCTTCTTGTGCGACGTTTGCAGGTTCATTCCTGATCGTTTGTCCTAAAGGGAGATTGTATTCAACGCCTAGAATTTTCTGTCTGTTTATCACAGCCTCCTTTTGAGCGTCCGTTTTTGGTTCTGTTAATAATTTTGGTTCTGGTTTCAAGCCAAATTTGTCCCCAAGGACTTTAAGTTTGTTTATTAAAGCTTCTTTCTGAGCATCCGTTTTAGGTTCTGATGCCATCTTTACTTCAGTGCTTAAACCAAAATCATCGCCAAGGACTTTGAGTTTATTTACTAATGCTTCTTTTTGAGCTTCTGTTTTAGGTTCTGCTATCATCCTTACTTCAGGTTTTAAACCAAATTCATCACCAAGTACTTTAAGTTTGTTTACCAATGCTTCTTTTTGAGCATCCGTTTTAGGTTCTGCTATTGTTCTTGCTTCAGGTTTTAAGTTGAACTCATCCCCAAGCACTTTCAGTTTATTTCGCCTAGCCTCCGCAAATGTGGACCACTCCGCATTATTTTCTTCGTCAACGTTAACTGGGTATTTCATACGATTATTTTCGTTATCGACACCAAACTCGTGCGACATAACTTTTTTCTTATTCGATAAAGCTTCTTGTCTCATCTTTAAAAATTGTAAATTATCATAGTTTTCGTTCAGTTTATTGCCGATTTCGCAACTAGACGTGACAGTTTCATTTACGTTTGAATTAACTTCTGTGTCACCACAAACTATATTTCCTTGGGCGTCTAAATTCTTTTTGTTGTCACAGTTTTTATCATCATCAGTTTTCTTTATACTAAATATACTTTTGGCTGCGTTACAAATAACACTCAAAACATCATTAGATGGTTTAGAACTCTCTCCCATATCTTCTACCACCGTAGGCCCTTCTGCTTTTAAGCGATTATCAGCTTTATCAACTTCTACAGAAGACTCAATATTAGTATTATAATCTAGGCTTATAGACATTGCCATTTCACCATTTCTTTGGTGTTCGAGTTCAAGTTTTTCTCTCTTCAAATTCCTTTCCTCTGTGGAGAGTAATTGTATTCTGCTTTGATCTAGTTGTAATCGTTTGATCTTCCATTCTGTATGTATTTTACTTTTTTCAACTTCCATGTTTAGTTTTGAATAATATTCCATTATTTTGTTTCTGTGAGTAAAATATATAAGCATGAGATTCAATGTATTTCATAAATAATTATCATACCTATCATAGAGAAATCAAAATAGTTTAATGAAAAAATTTGATATTATAAAATAACTAGAAGTTAATCATGGCTTTGCAATTAAACTAATCAATTATATTGGTTTGGTTTAAAACTAACCGTCTGCCAGTTGCACCAAAAATTTATTTTTGTGAATATAGTTACGTTTATAGTAACTTCAATTTGCTTATCAAATCTGTCAAACCGCATACATTTTTAAACCGCTGTAAAAGTAAAAGTATAACGAAAAAAAACAAGGTGCAACCGGCGCGCGGTGCGTGTTATTTAAATGCAAATAAAAAGCAAAACTTTTTACTTTTCGATGTTTCGTCATTTTTCTAAAGCCGTGGTCACGGGATGGCATCAAATGGTTTAGTTATTAATTTCTTTCAAATATTATTCATAAACTATCACCATCATCATAATTCCCTTACCTCTCATCATCTCTAAGCTTAGCGTCGACTTCTTCCGTAGCCTTCTCAGCTTCTTTCTCCAATTGGAACCGGCGTCGTTCCCTCTGCCTCGACTTAAGTTTAGCTGCTTTGGCTTCCGCCATTGCCGCTTCTAATACTCTTAGGGAGTGCTGTTTCTCTGCTATTATCAACTGGGCAAGCCTTTTGCGTTCAGCTGGATGAAAAATATGGAAACATAAACTGTAGGAGTAATCGTAAGGAGTATTAATGTAGAACTAGTAGTATAGGTCTTGTAAGTATTTTTAATCACACACCTATCTAATGTATGACCAGCCCCCTGATTATGTAACTTGTTTCTATCAACGTTTGATTGAAAGTGCAGTCACATTGCTGCTTTAGTAAAAATCAATGTGACAGCCATCTTACTAAAGCAGCAATGTAACTGCACTTTCAATAAATTTCAATCAAAATCTGTTAGCAACAGAGTTAGATAATCAACTAGCAGAAATAATGCATATATACAGTCAGCGTCAAAATGATCGGAGCATTCAAACTTACCAAAATACCGATTTGATCTTAGACACCTTAATGTCATAAATAAGATAAGGTTGATTTTTGTCAAATGTTTCGGTATTTTGGTTGGTTTGAATGCTCCGATCTTTTTGACGCTGACTGTACTAAGGAAGTTACGAAGCCAACTGTCTGCCAGTCGGTCAGTTACGTTTTCACACTCGGACCACTAACCGGTTTTAATAGATTTTGTCAAACAGAAAGATGGAACCTTAAAAAGCTGAAAAAGCGGTAATAATACCCGATCTAACAGGATCTATGCCTCTGCCTGCGACTTAGTCCGCATGAATTTAGTCAAGTTCCTCTAAATAAATTCATGCGGACGAAGTCAAGGTTGCCGCTGTTGTTTTCTTTGATATGGTGATAATTAAATTCCTATAGTTAATGTATGAATGGTGAGAAAATGGTGTTTTTTTTTTACATTTTTACTGTATTTACCATCATCATCATTTCAGCCATGATAATAACTGCTGCGTTAGGTCTCACCCAAGCCTCACCGCTCATAAACAGGCACCTTATATGGCGGTGATAGTTATGAGCCAAATATAATATTCCTATTGAGACCTATGCCCAAACACTTACATATTATATCATTCGGTGCTGGTATTGCACGGTCTAACAACTCCTGAGGATGCTCCGTGTGTGGCGAAACACGTGTAGAGTAGTCGGTGAAGATGAAAGGTGTTTCACTTTTGTGTGTTTTGCATTTGAATTTATTTAAATTCAGGATTAAGCTATGTTTAAATTACTCACCGACAATCTTCTCCAAAGTTTCAGCCTGCTTGACCGAGGCCATTTCAGTGAAGGCCTTCCTTTCAGCCTCTCTCTTCAGCAAGATCTGGTCAAAGGTAGCCGGATCTCCGCTCACGAACAAACACCTGGTGCGGTACACGTCAAGAAGCTGTTGCTGGTGGGACAACTCCTCGAATGAGGAGCAGCACTTTATGGACGGGTGGTCCGAAGATATTAGGAGGACGAGGGGGTCCTGTGGACAACTATATTTGTTTTACAAACGCAACAATTTTCCAGGTCAGCCCTCCCAGCAAGAACACCACTATATCACACGACATTAAAAGGATTGTGTAGTTGGAAAAGAGAAAACAGTACAGCCCTGGATTACGGTGTACTGAATCGAATGACACCAAAATTGCCTCATTTCATAAAGGTGGAACCGTTATCGCCCGAAACAATATTTCAGTAGGAAAAAGTAGCCAATCGCCTCTTGGACTCGCGACGCGTACCGGTACTACACGATTCTCTTAATAAATAAATAAATTTCATACAATCACACCAATTATCTAGCCGTGTTAAGTTTCATGAAGAACTTGTGTTATGGATACTAGATAACGAATAAACATACTTATATATTTTTTTGCAAAATACATACATAATATACATATTAAACACCCAGACCAAAACAAATAGACATGTTCATGCACACAAATATTTGTCTTGTCCGGGGATCAAACCCGGGACCTCTGGCCCCCTGCGCCAAACAGATCGTCAAATGGCGCCCGATGCTGCCTTGCGTATCCTGCTAAGACGTGTGCGGGGCAAAAGAGGGGATATGATCGAAACCTTCAAATACTGTCCGGTCATTATGACTTACAAAACCTTGACAAAATGCTTGCACGTAATAAAAACTCACACCAACGAGGGCACAGCCTTAAGCTTACAAAAACAAGATCAAGCAACAAGCATTTTTCAGCAACAGAGTAGTGGAACCGCGGAATAGGTTACCAGAGCAAATAGCGGCAGCCAAAAATACTAACCAATTCAAGAATAGACTTGATGCTCAAATTAAACGTCAGACATAGAAATTTCGAACAAATGGATCATTGGATACAGGCAACTATCAGTTGTTTCAACTGCCTGCCTGAATGAAATAATAATCATAATAATAAGATTGCACAGTTTCAGCCTTAACGACTTTAACGACACAGCAGCATGAATATTGCCAGCGGTCTCAAGAAGTCTGTTACTGCTACGGACTGAGTTATATAGAAACCTTTGTATAATAGTGTAGAAATAACTAATTATCAACCTCACATTAGGATTGCATAGTTTCAGCAGCCTTAACGACTTTCCACACAGCAGTATAAACTTGGCTAGCGGTCTCAAGAAGTCTGGCACCACTACGGACTAAGTTATATGTAACTTTTTGTATAATAGTGTAGTAAATCAAACTCACATTAGGATTGCACAGTTTCAGTAGCCTTAACGACCTTCCACACAGCAGTATGAACTTGGCTAGCGGTCTCAAGAAGTCTGGCACCGCTACGGACTACGTTATATGTAGCTTTTTGTATAATAGTGTAGTAAATCAAACTCACATTAGGATTGCACCGTTTCACCAGCCTTAACGACTTTCCACACAGCAGTATAAACTTGGCTAGCGGTCTCAAGAAGTCTGGCACCACTACGGACTAAGTTATATGTAACTTTTTGTATAATAGTGTAGTAAATCAAACTCACATTAGGATTGCACCGTTTCACCAGCCTTAACGACTTTCCACACAGCAGTATAAACTTGGCTAGCGATCTCAAGAAGTCTGGCACCACTACGGACTAAGTTATATGTAACTTTTTGTATAATAGTGTAGTAAATCAAACTCACATTAGGATTGCACCGTTTCACTAGCCTTAACGACTTTCCACACAGCAGTATAAACTTGGCTAGCGGTCTCAAGAAGTCTGGCACCACTACGGACTAAGTTATATGTAACTTTTTGTATAATAGTGTAGTAAATCAAACTCACATTAGGATTGCACAGTTTCAGCAGCCTTAACGACTTTCCACACAGCAGTATAAACTTGGCTAGCGGTCTCAAGAAGTCTGGCACCACTACGGACTAAGTTATATGTAACTTTTTGTATGATAGTGTAGTAAATCAAACTCACATTAGGATTGCACAGTTTCAGCAGCCTTAACGACTTTCCACACAGCAGTATAAACTTGGCTAGCGGTCTCAAGAAGTCTGGCACCACTACGGACAAAGTTATATGTAACTTTTTGTATAATAGTGTAGTAAATCAAACTCACATTAGGATTGCACCGTTTCACCAGCCTTAACGACTTTCCACACAGCAGTATGAACTTGGCTAGCGGTCTCAAGAAGTCTGGCACCGCTACGGACTGAGTTATATGCAACCTTTTGTATAACCTATTATACAAAATGTTGCAGTAGTAAATCAAGTAAATCAAACTCACATTAGGATTGCATAGCTTCAGCAGCCTCAACGACTTTCCACACAGCAGTATGAATTTCGCCAACGGTCTCAAGAAGTCTGGTACCGCTACCGACTGCGTTATATGGAATCCTTTGTCCCAATATCGTTTGGACCGACAGTTGATGTACTGCGAGTCTTTGCGAATGAAGAACTCGTTGAATCTGTCGTCGAGCTCGCCTTCGAATATGAAGCGTTCTATGAACCTGGAATTGAAGTTTAGTTAGTTATTTTGTTTGTATTTCATTTCAAAATTATAGCTTTGACATCGTATCGTCATCAGCCTTTTTAATTTCCCCACAGCTGGGGCACTGGCCTTCCTTATGGATGGATTAGAAGGACGGGCCATGACCCGCCACGCGGGCCCAATTGGTGGGTTTTAACGTCTGCAAATGCAGCCGGAACCAACGGCTTAATGTGCCTTCTGAAGCACGTGGGACCTCGAGATAGTAAATTTTTGATCACCCATCCCGTGACCGACCATTGCGAAAATTGCTTAACCTCAGCAATCGCAGGCCGAGCGCGAGAACCACTGCGCTACGGGCTCCTCATTATTTAATAAAGTACAATAAAAAATTACCTAAAAATTAGCCATTATCGCCATTGGCGCCCTTCACTATCGTAGCGAAGGCATCAGACGACTTCTAAACCACTTGACCCTAATGTTCGAAACTCAGTATTTAAACTTTTCTCATTGACATATATAGGTGTACCAAAAATGGTGTCTTTAGCTACTGTAGTTCCTGAGATTGAAACATGCGCACAGACACACAGAGCCAGCACATAAGACTTCTACTATCGTATGCAAAGCATAGTTTAGAAGTCTAAAATGGTATTACGTATGTGATTGCTGGGTAATCGTTCGCTGATGGTTCGTATAGCATCTCTCACTCTCTCGCGCTTCTACCTTGATGCAAGAGTGAGACGCCGCGCGTTGCTATGACGCCAGCGCCAATTCAATTTGGTAGCAATAACAGGAACTAAATGAATGCAAATTGTAGTTCATCGTTTGTTCGGTAAAGACCGCATTGTTGATACATGATGTAAAGCAATTAACGCGCAATTGCTGCTGTCGCGTTGTTTACACTTACACTACGAAAAGCGTCATAAGGGCGCTCTCAAAGTGTAAAGAACAAGTGCTGTTGACTGAACTTAAATTATTAGATACCACATAATTGTTCAGACACTTAAAAACAGGTTTTGCAGAATGTTTATTTTGTAAATTTAAAATAAAAAATAAAATTAAAAAAAAAGCTTTTTAGACTTTGTTTTCGTAATCCAGTGAATCAACCTAAAAACTCCAAATCAGGGGGAGCGAATTTGTTTATTCACATAAAATTTCAAACAGAAATAAAAGACAATTAGAACTTACTTGAAGTATACTTTACATATGGAGAAGAGTGACGTAAACATAGTATGCGCGGTGTTCCGGTGCGACACGAGGGATATCTCGTTGAATAAGTACGACATGAGCTCTGCGCCGCGCGGCAAAGATGGCTGTGTTTCTACAAATATAATTAATATTTAAAAACGATTTTTTTACTGCAAAAGCATAAAGTCAAAGTCAAAGTCAAAGATTTTTATTCAAATAGACTTATAGATAAGTGCTTTCGAATCTTCAATTTTTTTTCTCCTACCAGCCATTCACGACATCTTTTAACTGATAAGAAGAACGGCCGCAAGAAACTTGTTATAAAAATATTGTACTCGCTCATGACTGCACCTGCGTTTTACAGATACCCGTTAAACTTAGTAAAGATATCATTTCCTCGCAAAGCAAGTAGTAGTTGTACGGTCGGCTTCAATAACCTATCCTCAGTAAGAGATAGGCTTACTACAGCTTTATTGCCTGGATATTATTCTAAATTAATCCAAAACTAGCGGCCGCCCGCGGTTTTACCCGCGTGGTTCCCGTTCCCGTGAGAATATCGGGATAAAAATATGTTCATGACCAAATTTCATCCAAATTCGTTCAGTAGTTTTTGAGTTTATTCGTTGCAAACAAATCTTTCCTCTGTATAATATTAGTATAGATAACAGCGGTTTCTAAGTAACGTATCCAAGATAGGCCTATCTGTTACTAGGGATAGATTATTGAAACTGGCTGTTAATGAATAGCATAGCATGTTGTTCAAAGAAAAACTCTTTAGCTTTCCACTACAATAAAATTATTATTTAACATATTATTTTGGAATAGAATATTCTTTCACAGTCTGAAAATAAACTACTAGAAAACTAGTAATAATTTTTTTATAGAAAAATATTGGATAAAATCGACTCGGCTACAAGTTATTCTCAGACAGGACTCGAACCTGTGACCTCTGGGTATCCCGGCCTCTGCACTAACCACTGAGCTACCGAGCCTTGCGACCGACCAGTGTATTAAAAATCTAAAAACTATTGGAAAAAGATTCTAATACTTTTTACATTTTAACAAGCTGTAGGCCAGCGTTGTAACATCAATGCGAGCTATATCCTTGCATTCGAAAGAAACATATTTATAAATGCTTAATGACCGATTAAGATGCAACAGCATTTTAATAATATATATATATTCACTCATTCAAGTCCAAAGTCAAGTCGCACTTTCTATTGCAATTATCTGAGTCTGAATCATGAGTCATTTACTTTACCCCATCTCTTTTATGTATTTATTTGTATGTATGTATATTTTATATTTATGAGTATGTGTGTATATTTATGTATAGGATAGGTAAATTATGTATTATATCTATTTATGTGTATATGATGTAGATTTTAGTTTCACCATTTTCTTATTAAGTTTTGCATTTAGAGTCACCCGCTTAATATTAAACATCTCTTACACGTCTCAGGTTGGCTGGAAGAGATCTCTTTTAGAGATAAGTCCACCTTTGTACATATGTCTCAAATTAATTCTGTAAATGTATTTTCTAGTGCAATAAAGAGTATAATATATTTTTTATTTTTTGTAGAAAACTCGTTAACATACCTGGTTCATTAGTTTTATATATAGCAGCAACAGTTTCAATGTCGTATTTAAGTGGCTCCATATGGTGCAATATCTGAAGCAGTGTGGGCATACAGTTCAAGTCTTCTGAGCTCCTTTTAATGCATTCTTCGTAGATTTCTGTGGCCACTAGGCGGAAATCTAATAAATATTGTCTTACTACTTCTCGGGCTGCCTGGAAGAAGTAAATTAGTTAAAGAAATCAATAAGTATAGTCCCGAGCAATGAAATGTATACGCTTTACAACCTTATCGCATTGACGCAAACGGAAACAAAGCTCTCTCTGTTCACAAATGTCATTCAATATTGTAATGTGACAAAGTTGCATGTTTCTACTATCAATGCACGTGACTGTACATACGTACGAAAGGCGGCGGTCTGCAAGCAGAGAGACAACTCCGAACAAAGGGCCATTTCCCGCACGCGCTATTTTACGGTACGTTTGCTAGTATTCTCACGCATTTTCAAGCAGAATTGATTAGAAATTAATACGCGGTATTATTAACATTATTTGACAATCAGAACGATATTGTTACTTATAATTTTAAGCAACTAGCAAAGTGTTCCAACGTGTTAATAAAATATTAATATGTCATAAATAAAAGCGAGCCAATACAGTATCAACCCAAAAGATCAGGCAAATTTATCGAGTATTTAAGCGAAATGGCGCTATACGCATTATATAGCTTTCTCCTTTAACACAATTAGTACAATGAAAAATTTAAAACTAAAATATTCTTTATTCAATTGAGCATATTACATGCATTTTTGAATTGTCAGTTTTCCCCTACCACCGTTTCAGACTCTTTTAGCTGGCTGACAAGAAAAAACAAGCGCAAAAAAAATTACCCGCTTTATCAAATATGACTAATGGTATTTACAAACAATATACCATTACTAAATACAAATCTATAAAGTATTATTTGATTTGACTGATGAGTAACAAAGTAGACATTATGTTAATTATCAGTTCCATGCATTACAGTAGTTTAGATAATCTTGTACCTTGTACCTTTGCTCATGAGCGTCTTCGTAACATGTTTTTTGAATTTATGCAAAGGCAATTCAATCACATCTTTTGGAACTTTACTAAAGAATGCTATGCTTTTCCCAAAAAACAAGCCTCGTCTTTTTTCAAGTCTAAATTTTGGAATGGCAATAGCGCGAATTCCGGTACCCCACTTGCCGCGCAAAATTCCTAGAACGCCCTATCGGTGGGTGGCATTGTAAGCCTCTACAAATCGAGGGCACGCAAAGGCTTTAAGCTAGAAATGTATGGAGGATTGGAGTCTTTTCGAAAATCCCTGCAAACCATTCACACCATGTTCAATAGATAGAGTATATAAGTACAAACAATAGTTACCGACCTAACATATTTCTAAACCGTATCCATTTCGAGATAAATACACTATTGATTACTTCAATAGTTCGATGTCAGTTGATGTCATGGCCTTAGTACGCCCAGACAACTGAGGCGCAGTAGTTTTTGACGAGTCAACTCGCCCAGAAGAAGCTAAGTATTTTTTTCTTTCATCATACACTAAACGTTGGCTCTAGAAGTGGTCTTCAAGCGACTGATAGAAGCTCTTGTAGTAAGTACCGGTAAGAAGCAAGTCAGATACGTAGCTTTTAAATCGCTGCCTGGACACGCCTTCTAGTGCTAGATCTTCCTTAATTCATGTAAAAACAATTTGATAATCTTTCTCTCTCTCTCACAGAAGCACACACACACAATCACACACGCACTCTCTCTCTCTCTCTCTCACACACACACACACACACACACACACACAGACCCTCTTTCTCATTACGTTCTTCAATTGCGAAGAAAGTTGATGGTAGGATCTCAATACGCCTAATAATCTAATACACAACAGTAGTATTAATAGTAGAGTACGAGTCGACAGTGCAAAAAGAAGAAGTATTTTCTTACCTCATACACTAAACCTTGGCTTTGGAATTGGTCATCAAGCGACTGATTGAACGCGAACCGATACAAGCTCTTATAGTAAGTACCGGTAAGAAGCAAGTCCGCTACGTAGCTTTTAAGCCGCTGCGGGGACACGCCTTCTAGTGCTAGGTCTTCCTTCATATAGAAACAATTCGATTCCTCACTGTATGGAAAGGAACTTGTTTCTATGCCAACTGAAAATGTAATGTAAAATTTAGGAACTATTTAATTCATAATTAATTAGGACGAGTTTCACCAACGGTTACTTATCACGTTAAATCTTGGACGAATTAACCGTTAAATGCAAAACGTGAAAGTCATTTGTTTGAATTTGAAGTTAGGAGAGGGACAGAACGATGTTTGAACATGTTGTTTAGTGCTAATCGTGATTAGTAGCACTTGGTGAAAGTCTTCTTAGTGGCCGGATTTTTAATCTATCTATCTATCTATATATATAAAAAAGAATCACTATTTCCCTTGGTCATCGCATCACGCGCGAACTGATGGAACAATTTCGCTAATTCTATATTTGTTGTGTTTATTATTGTTAGAAGGTTCTTATGAAAGAAAGAATTGAAGATCGAAATACCTGATGTGGAACCATAGCAGTCTAGCCAAACTATGAGAGATATGAAAATAGCAACCTAGGAAAAGTTGTTGAGCGTAATCAGGGACTGATTTACCCACAGGCTAATAAGGCTAGAGCCTAGGGCGCTAGGACCAAGGGGGCGGCGGGCATCCCGTAGACGTCCACTGCTGGACATAGGGCTTTCCTAGCTCACGCCACTGAGCCAGGACCTCTATTTTTGAATCACTCGTCGGGCGAGTAGCGAGGCGAACGAGGAGGCGATCAGGCGATTAGCGACCTTGCAAGCGTGGACATACGACGCTTTTCGCTTTGCCCCTCGCGCGCTCGCGTTAGTAGGCGGTACTACAGACGAAGAGCGAAGCTATGTATATACGGGTAAGGTCGCTTTTACGGAATACGGAAACTGAAACGTCGCACGAAGATCAATAGAATCCTCGAGACGAGTGAATCAAATATAGAGCTCCTGGTCCTCAGCTCTTTGCATCCAGTTCGTAGCGACCTTTCGTAGGTCGTCACTCCACCTGGTTGCAGGGAGCCCTACGCTGCGCTTGCCTAAACGCGGTCTCCACTCGAGAACTCGTTTGCCCCAACGGCTGTCGGTTCTTCGTGCGATGTGACCAGCATTGCCACTTTAGCCTGCATATCTTTTGAGCTATGTTGGTCACCTTGGTTCTCTATCGGATAACTTAATTTCTGACTTTATCTTTCAGAGAAACTCCGAGCATAGATCTCTCCATAGCTTGTTGAGCGATTATAAATTTGTGGACAAGTCCCGCCGTGAGTATCCATGTCTCGGCTCCGTACGTCGTTGCGTGAAGGACACATTGGTTAAAGATTTTCGTCTTTAGGCTTCGTGGAGTCGACGATGAGAAGACACGACGGAGTTTGTCGAATGCAGCCCATTCAAGCTGAATTCTTTGTTTATTTCCCTCTCAAAGTTGTTCTTGGGTCTATAAGCCTGTTATACATGATTTCGTCTTGTCAACAATTAAAGACCTGGTACCTGACGTGACCTGCTATACCTGACGTGGAAACCAGGTGGTACAACATTTAATATTTTTGAGGCGGTACGAAGTTCGCCGGGTCCGCAAGTTTAATATAACAATTACAGTAGCCATAGATAATATTCTTTGACAGTAGTTAAAGAAATGTCACAAAACATTTTTTGAATAACTCACTGATTAGGTGTCTAATGAACTCCTTTTTTTAGCAACAACTTTGAGGTCGGCCAGTTTATCAGCCTGTAGCACCGCCACGGAACCACCTCTCACGACGAGCTTGCTATCAGCTGTCATTGTGAATCCTACCTGACATGATGAAAGTGAAATTTTTGATGTTTTAATATGTGTGTACTCACTGATTAGATACATGAGGTGTCTAATGAACTGCTTCTCGGCTACAACTTTGAGGTCGGCCAGATTATCGGCATGCAAGCGCCGCCACAGCGCCACCTCTCGCGACGAGCTCGCTATCAGTTGGCGTTCGATTATGGGTGGCAACTTGGCTGGAGGAATAATTAATTAATAAGAAATAATATAATATATGAGGAGCCCGTGGCGCAGTGGTTGGCGCGCTCGGTCGCTGGTCGGTCGGTGGTCGGTCACGGGATGGGTGACCAAAAATTTACTATCTCGAGCTCCTCCGTGCTTCGGAAGGCACGTTAAGCCTTTGGTCCCGGCTGCGTTTGCAGTCGTTAAAACCTACCATACCCATCCATAAGGAAGGCCGGTGCCCCTGCAGTAAGGACATTAAAAATGGCTGATGAAGACGAATATAATAAATAATTTTCGGACAATCTCGAAATTTCTAGGTAGCGTAAGTTCAATTAAGGAGTTGCAAATGCTTATCCGAACTTTAGTTCTTAATCCCTTTAGGGAAGCAATAGAGAATCTGTAATTTAACAACTGCCACCAGAAACAAGAGTTGAAATATGCAAAAAACATTTGACCATTCATACAAATCAGTGATGAATTTAGTTGGGTAGTTTCTAAATTTTATGTTGTATTAGTACCCTGGGGTGCGATTGCGTAAGGTAATGGTACTCATTTGACAGTTCATATTGTATTTTGCTGCATATTGGCTGCAATTTGTATAGAATGACATTTATTATGATGATACAATATGAACTGTCAAATTAATACAATTGACTGTACGCAATCGCCTAGCTGACTTCAAATGAAAATCAGTTGAAACTGAGGTTAATTAAATTTTTGTACTGTAATGAAATTAGCTTGTTTGCTTCACAAGCCTCTTCTACTTACAGACTACCTCCCATATATCATCAGGTACATCCTTATCCACTTGTGTTGCCAGTTCCCAAATATCTAGGGAATCTTCATCTGTATTGGCCCTGAATAAGTCTCTAACATCAGACTTGGCACTGGTGCTTGTAAATGAGATCTGAAACATCGGAATCTCGGAATAAAAATACTATTAATCTATGTTCATAACCAGGCTATCTACTATCCGTGTACCAAATTTCATCCAAAACCATTCAGTAGTTGCGGAGCCTATTCAATGCAAACAAACAAACAATCAAATCTTTCCTCTTTATAATATTAGTATAGAAGTATAGATAATTATAAATAAATTTTTAATATAAAATGTTTAATTGGTTAAATATTTATTACATTTAAGTGGATTAAATATTATTTAATTGAATGTTGTTTAATTTTGTGACATGAATTAAGTTATTTTGTGATATTTTATATGGAATTATTGATTTGTAGACATTTTAATTTTTAATACACATAATAATGTGATCTATCTTATATGTTTCACTCTCAAGTTACACTTTTGATGCTCTCCAAAGGATTGATGGTGTGAGTGTATGTATCAATACTTCCAAGGAAATATGCAAATAATATTAGGATAACCATAAAATGTACTTCTAGTTTAGTTTTTTTTTTGTGATGAAAATTTATCTAACTCATTGATTGTCACTTTTCAATTTGATGACTCTGTATAAAATAAAACAGGGAGAAAAAAATAGCCCTGACAAGTTTCTAGGGTTTGTGAACAGATGGGGTAGCTTCTTTTACATTCATAAGTGCTTGTAACAGCCTAGACTAAATAAATGATATTATGGAAATTTGTTTTTTTATTTTTATTTTGAATATTCAATGCAGCAGTTTGCATGATTTTTATACAAAATTAGGGTCAAGTTTTTACTAACTTAAGTTCGTTATTAGTAATAAATATGCATGAAAATTGGTTGTTGACATAGAATCTCAGTAAAAGAACTTTTTGACTAAACTTATACACAATAGTCTGCATGATTAGTCCATCAAAATGAAATAATTTTATCAAATGTTTCAAAATAAATCAAATATATTTTTTAAAGAATTCAAAATGAAAATTGTTAGAATTCAAGTACAAACACTACCTTTATATTAGATTTATCAATTAAAGATGGTATCTGCAAATCTCGAGGAGCAGTCAATCGAGGGTACTTGAAAACACCACTCTCAGAGTACGGAGAAAGATGTGTTGACGTCATAGAGGCTAATGACATTGGGCTGAGGAAAGTCTTCACATCCGAAGAACGCTGCAATTGTGATACTGTATCACCCACATCTGTATTTGATAAATTAATTTACAAAATTGTCTTCATTGAATCTGGTATTAACTTTAAAAGCGAAATAAATTGCAAGCAACTACTCACATGATCGAGAATCAAAACTCTCAACTGTATATTCTGTATATGTTTGTGATTTATGACCATCTAGGGTCCGTCCTTGACGTGTCAAGGAAAATGGCAACTCAAACACATGGGATGGAAAGTATGAATAAGGCTGAGGGGAGCCAAAAACTTCCCTAGGTGGTTTTGGAAGCATCTCTTCGAACAATCCAAATGAAAATGGTTTCTGGAATAAGTTCAATAAAGTACCAGTCATGCAAAGAGATTATAGTGACTTAATAGGGTTGTATCATTGTAAGCTAAAATATGTACCTGGTACATTTCTGGTGATAAATCTTCTTGAACTGAATTACTTAAACTAACTAAAAATTTTAGTACACTGTGAACATTATCCTTAATCTCCCCAAAATCTCTATGACGAAGTGTGCTAATAACTTTCTTCAGCTCCACACATCTTCTGTACTCTGCCACATTCTTAGTACTTTGCTGAGACACTAGATAATAAGACAATAAATCAACAATTGGGTCTCTATTAGTGCATGGAATTTCTGTGGTAGTTTTCTTCAATATTATCTCATAGGCATGAGTTCGCATTTTACTAGTTATGAGCTTTTGTGATATTCTCTTCTGAGAACTGTATTTTTTCGCAACATTGGCGCATAACTCTGTTAAAAGTTGAAAGACTCCGTCGTCTTTCGAAGCACTTTCGCTCGAAGCCATTTTAGGTATGATCTAGAAAATATCTAGAAAATTTACTACGTTTGGGACATAATATATTATAATTATTTATGCATCAGCACAACATTTTCAATCTAGCTAGCTTGGACACCGGAAAACAAATTAAAATACAAAACAAACAAGCAATATCATTTCTGTCTGACAAATTGCTGACATGATGACAGACATGACATTTAATTAATGATAGACAAGTCAACATTTTTTTTCTTGGCTCTTCATCTTCTTTATGAATGGATGGCTTGCTCTATGTTCTAAACATAATTCCGCCAATGTCACTTTTGCTTGGCTCGTACTCATTAAAACAATGACATGTACAGATGAAGATGGACGATTGGTATGGACGTCATTGGACAATGAAAATTGAATTGTAACGACAAACTGAGACACATCGATCATCGACACCGACTGACTGATATTCCGTTGCGTTGGACAATGTTGAATTGGATTTACACTTGTTGTTGTGGTGTGGCAACCAGGTGAATGAATAGCACTTATAGTTCTACAAAATGAAAGGTCGCTATCGCTATTCGCCTGGGGGGCTATCGCTATTCGCCTGGGGGGCTATCGCTTAAAAAAGATGGGTATGGATATGGGCTTCATTTGACAGTTGAAGCTCATAAAATTACCATATATGGTCATTTAACTGTCAAATGAAGCCCCATGTCCATATCCATATTTTTGATATATGCCATATTTCTGATCGATCGCCACTCGAACAAGTGTGTAAGTAAAGAAAGCTGCTTTTCCATTCTCTCGCGTTGAGGCGAAGCGACCGATGCCAAACCCCGTTTTTTTGTTAATCTCTGAGACTTGACAATTTGACATTGACACTTGACAGTTGACACTAATAAAACGTCAATTTATAGACGCAAAAAATAAATAACCTCAAATTAATTATCTAAATACATTTCACAAAATTTCAATTACTTACCTGTTTATCTATCTTCAATCACTACCTTTCACGTAAGACAACAATGAATCAAGCTGAAGTGTCTAAGTTAGTTACTAAGCTTCGCTTCAAAATCCCTGCGGACCCTAAGAAGTTAAGAAATAATAAAGGTCCTGAAGGCAGGTTAGATAAATTACGTAAAACCGTAACAGGATTAATAAAATACGAAAGAATAGAACTTAATTACAATAGAGGTCATGAAGCTCGTCAATATGCTGAAAGGGTTAGTATCGTGCAAACAATTCTCAAGGGTTAATTGATTGCTTGTATTATTTGCTGCCTGGAAGAAATTGCTACTTAACATACGGCCGCCTTTTGTGTGTTTTCATCTGTTATCTTTAATGTGTTCCTTTTATGAGCAATAAAGTGTTTTATTATTATTTTTTACAGTTGATATCTGAAGCTATCCGCCATGGGGACTGTCATAAACCAACAATGGAAGCAGCAGATTATTGGCTTTTGGAAAAGGAACTAATACATAAGCTGTTTAAAGTGTTGGTGCCAAGATTTGAGGACTGCAACACAGCTTATACAAGGATTATAAATGCACCTAAAGTGATGAACACAAGGAGCACAGATAAAGTTGTTTTAGAGTTGAGAGAAAACCCATACCCTTCACTAGGCAAGAAACAAATGAATAACAGATTGCTTTTACAGAATGTCCTCTTAGATGCTGCTAAATATGACTATCGCCAGGCCAAATATGCTGAAATGGCAGAAAAAATAGGTAAAGCAGAAGAGGAGAAACATACTGAAATACAATCTGTTAAAAAAGATAATGTCATGGATGATAAAACACCTGAGACCTAAAATAACTCTAGTATGATATTTGTTAGAATTACTTACGGTCGGTTGCAATAACCTAGCCACAGTAAGCGATAGGCTTACTAAAGCTTTGTTGCCTAGATATTTTTGTTAATCGAACCAAAATAACAGTGGTTGCTAGGTAACGTAACCAAGATAGGCCTATCTCTTGTTAAGGATAGATTATTGAAACCGGCTGTTATAAGTTTAGGATTCTTGTATTTTTGGGTTAAAGCACATTATAGTAAGATATTGTAATATTATAATTAACATAATTTCAATGCTGTTTTGTTATTTTTAACTATTCCATCACATCAAGCCATTGTTAACTTTCACATCACATCAAATGACTGAAAATTAATAACCTTTTATATTTTCGATCTGACAAAAAATATTAAGCCAAGGGCCAATGACCATAAAATTTTGCAAGTACCTACTACCTAGTGTTTATAGTCCAAGGGCCATATCTGATGTTATCAAACAGCAATGAGTCAGGTCATACAGTAACTTCAGGTAAAAACCATATTACGATTCGAAGGACCAATGAATGATATTCATTTATTTGTACCTACTACTGTACAAACATTGAAAATGCTGTGACAATTGTTAAGTTTGCACTTTCGCAGGTGACAAAAGGTACTAAAAAACACTCTAACATATAACATCACTGTTAAGTGTTGCTGACTAGCTGATAGATTAAAAAATGGAGAATAAGTTGTAAATATACCATTTTTTCTAATAGGTAGAAATCTCACGCATTGTTCATAAAAGTTAAATTGGTTTCATTCATTCATATAATTTCATTTAACAAATCAAAGTAGGGTAATCTGTACTAATCTTGCCACCTCACCAATCATTGGCACTCTGACATTTAAACGCAAATGAGGAATTTTCCAAGGTACGTTCTTTTAAAATCTCATAGATGGCGCTGTCCATCTCCTGTAACTTGAACTAAATTATTTACTTATGGGCTGCATGTGCATAGCCCTTTGTTCTGTTCTGACAGAAAAAAAAGAGAAGAGCTACCTACAACATTGCTTCTTTTCTTGTTTGTTGTGATTTTAGGATTGTAGTTGTGACAGTTGTTTGTCTTGATAAAATAAGTAATATTAACTTTATGTGTTAAACCTAGTAATTACTTTGTGTGTTTTAGATTTTTAGTTTCGTAGTGATTACATTCTCTCAAGAGATCACAAATTATCTAAACTTACTTATTTGATCACAATAGATTTTTTTGTATTTGATAATGGTTGGAAGATGTGTTGTGCCTGGGTGCAATAATTTAGGACATCATTTATTACCAAAAGAAATTAATCGAAGAACTCTTTGGATAAAAGCCATGAAGCTAGATGACCGTAACTTGAAAATTAAACGTCCTTTAGTGTGTTCGCTACATTTCAAGGAAACTGACTACATTGATGCGGATATAGAACCTCTGCGTAAGTACTTAGTTTAAGATGGTGCTTTGTTACACAATATAAAGTTCGAAGTTAAATATTTTGAGTTATTACTTACAGATATGAAAAGGAGAAATTTAAAGAGACATGCAGTACCTTCAATTTTTCAATGGAATGAAGAACCACAATCCAAACAATGTAAATTTATCTCTCAAGAAGAGGAAATGAGCCATAGCTTATCAGACTCAGAACCTGAAATGGAAAACACAGTACTCAGAGATCCCCTGTCGAAATCTACCGATGAAGAAAGTAGTACTATAATAAAACAATCGTCTGAAATATCAGCATCATCTTCTGATATCGAAAATGAATATAAAAAGGAATTTCCATTTAATGTTTCTGGAGTCAAAAAATCATATACTTTACAAAGTATGTAATAGTTGATAACTGTATTTATTACATAGGTTCTAATATTTTAGAAAAATACTACAATGCACTATTATAAAATTAATAGTTATGCATGTGGCCTCTGATGTGTTTTAATGATAAGTGTTATTCACTTTAGCTGAGATCAGTGGCTCAACATGTCTTCTGAAGCACAGAATCACTTTAGTTTGAATGTCACTAGGGCACAGAATAATAAATAGTAAGTACTACCTAAGTACTGCAGCCACCCATCCATTAAAGTAGCCAATGCTTATCTATTGTAACCCAACCACCACTAAACTACAAGCTACATTCTGTACAGGAAATAAGTACTTTCATGGATTTTTTTTATTTTCTCTCTTTATCATGTGAAGAGAGTTTTTTTTAATTTGAATCTAGGGATTAAGCTCAACTTATTGCATATTTTTTGACATTTTAATTTGTATTTCTGTTACAGATATGCCGGTACAATTTATTCCAGAACTACGTGGCCTTTGGACAGACACTACAGATGTTTCTATTGAAGATCCACTCATCCATCCATCTTTACAAGAAAGTGAAGGACGAGACAGTTTTGATGCAAACAACTATTTTTCTGAGTTTGATATTGATATAGCAAATAGTGTTGAAATTACAGAAACTATTGATGTAGAAAGTAGTACTGAAATTATGGAATTCAAGCAAGAGCAAAATAGTTCAGATGATATAGAAAATTCAACGACTTTAAGAAACACTTGTCCGTCTTGTGAACAGCTACTGTTTTATAGTGTTCATAGTTATAAAAAATGGCCCAATGGTGTTCATTTTTATACGGGGCTTGAAAGTTTTGACAAATTAATGTTTGTATTTCACAGCTTAGGGAATGGTTCGAACAATTTAAATTATTTTTATGGACAACCTCCCAGTCACCTTGATCCATTAGAACAGTTTTGCATGACAATGTTAATACTCAGGAGGCACAGAGAATTTGAGGATTTATCGATGATGTATAAAACATCGATTAAACAAGTTATAAACATTTTTATTACATGGATTCGCTTTATGGCTTTGCAATGGCGTACCATTGATTTGTGGATTGATAGAGAAGCTGTTTCATATTATATGCAATTAGATTTTAATGACAAATATCCCTGTACAAGAGTAATAATAGATGAAACCGAGTGTCCTATTAAAAAACCTCACCTACCAACGACTCAGCAGGTAACATTTTCAACGTATAAAAATACAAATACGGTAAAATTACTGATAGGCATTGCACCAAGTGGACTTATATCCTACGTTTCACCTTGCTATGGTGGATCTGCTTCAGATAGGCAGATTATTGAGAGAAGCTCGATTCTAAATAAGTTCGATTTTAATGACGAAATAATGGTGGATAAAGGATTGAACGTACAGGATATTTTTTTATCTCATGGGGTCAAAGTAAATATGACTACTTTCTTCAAGAAAGGTAACCAAATCAGCTCAGAAACTCTTACAAGAGATAGAAAGATAGCCAACAAAAGAGTACATGTTGAAAGAGTGATTGGAATGTTAAAGACATATAAAATCTTGAAACAACCAATGAATCAAACTGAGACTGCACTTTCTAGTGATATCACTTTTATTGTAGCTATGTTGGTCAATTTCAGATCAAATATTATAAATAAAAATGCGTAGAAAACAATACAAATTGTTGTTTTATTTATAATTTCTATATTTTTAAATTATATAAAAGTCGACACAAAAATAGGTCTTTATATATTTTTTCATAAAATTCGTTTAATTTTTCTGTCATTTCTCTCTTCATCTCTTTCTACCTTTATTATGCAGAAGTCCTTTAACGTATAGATGCAAAAATAGCAAAAAGCTCTTTTTGTGCACAATAACTGCCCTTGCACCTGATAATAATAATCATGCGTTTTTTCTAATTTCCACTTACCATTTTTTTCACATAATATTGTTGAACTGGCCATCAGACAATGTTTTTTATATGACATGTGTTTGAATATATATTTGATAGACTTCAATAAAAATAGGCTATGGAAGATTGGTTTTATTAGGTTATGGGCATTATTTACAAATAATTGTTTTTTTAAACAGTGCTTTAATTTATATTTTCTGAGATTTTTTGATTGGCCGCTGTAAACGGGCATTTTACTTCTATAACACCATCATCTCCAATAAGGCCATCAGGAGTTGATGCTAAAAATTGCAAATCACTATGCATTATTATGCCACATTCTTTCACTTCAAGTCCTGTCTTCTGGGTGAATTTCATAAGTGTTTTTTTTTCATATTTTCTGCCGTGTTGTATATAGCAGGAGCGATAACATCAACATTTTTCAATAATGTCTTTGCGATTTTTTCTTTTGATTTTCTTTTGCTTTACAAATTTTTCCAAAGTTTGAGCTTTGCAGTCTTTTTTGTCTCTCCTTTTTCCATTTTTTTATTGTTTTGCCTCGTTGTTAGTTCAAGATTTGCTTGTTCATCCGGTGTCAATAATAAATCATCCAAAAAAAAATCTTCTTGTGTTTTCTCAAAATAATCATGGTCAGCATAGAGAGCTCTTTTATTGCCTGGTGCAGTTATTTGCAATATGGGTGTAGGACGTTTTTGAAGTGCAGAAAAGTTGATGCAGTGGTTTTTAAAAAATTCTACATATTTTTCATCACTAGCCCTTACACACCTGGGATCAAATTGTACAATTTCTTTGTAGTTGGCATCAACCTTTTTCAATTTTAAATCTTCTGCTTTAACAGGGCCGCCTTTATATATTTTTTTTGGGTGATGAAAAGTTTGTAACGCGGATGTAGGTACAGCTTGGCCGTAAATTGACGTTTTTATTATAAACAAAATCCAGTAACCCATACAGCACAGTCAAAACATGTTTACACTGGGCATGTGGCCCCACATCAGCTGCACACTCGCACTGCACCTCGATTATTACATGTTCTTCATATTTTATGATGACGTTGTATATAATATTCTTCCTCATCTCAGATGCACTTTTTGACATAATAAAGTGGTAAGGTCTTTAGCAGCTACTCGAAAAGTTAACAAATAATTTTCTTCATACATGTTTTTGCTTGAATTTTATTTTCGTAGGACGCTAATATCCAATGCTGGCAACAATATATCTGTATTGATGTCTTGGAATAATCTTGCATCAGGGGCATGAATTTTGTATGTAGTATCTGGATTGTTTATAACATCTCCAAACAAAATGTCGTAGTCTTGAAGCCTGAAGAGAGAACAAGGTGTTGTAATTAAATAGGGTTATCAACAGTATACAAAGTAAATAAATACTACTTACCTTTGAACGAGTACGGCTTTTTTTCCAGTTCGCTTAGCATTGCGCTTTGCCAACTCTGCTTTAAGGTCTGATAGGGACCAGGAACCATAATCTTGATTGCTCATGTTTATAAAGCGATGTTAATTATTCAGTATCCAGAATGGCTTGTCTCAGAGTCCAAATCCAAAAAGTCGTCGCTAGGTCTAAACGCGCAGTCCAATCGGTATCCATTTAACGCAGCCAAGTCTTCAATGAGCAGTCGAATCAGTATCTCAGTGTCCAAAAATCGTAGCCGGGTCTTCGAAAGCAAGATATCAAAAAATTGTTACGACACAAAAGGATCAACCAACGCACCATAATATATATAAATTTCATATAGACTAGTAATTTATACTACTCTTTGCTAGTAATGTCATGTTCAATGTCATTACTCTATCGCATGGTCATTTCGCTGAATTCGTTAATATTTTTTTCGGTGCGTTGGGTAATCCTTTTGTATATTTAAAAAAGTAAAAAATAAGCATGTCATGCACAAAATATGTGCAATGTGCATGACATGCTTATTTTTACTTTTGATTGTTTTTGTCTTAGCAAATAGCAAAGGTCAAAGGAGATGGACAGCGCCATCTATGAGATTTTTAAAGAACGTACCTTGGAAAATTCCTCATTGTTAAGGAATTTCCATGGAAATACTACTTTAATTCAAACACTCTAAAAAAATCATACAATATTTTTTTACCAGATTAATATGGCAACACAGTATTTAAAAAAAGAGCACGCGGAATTCTTTGTTGACTTTTCATGCAAATTTTAACAGATTGATAAGAAAGAGGTATACAAGAATTATTGTTATTACACTACTAGCGGATCCTCGCGGTTTTACCCACGTGGTGCCCGTTCCCGTGGGAATATCGGGATAAATTAATATAGCCTATGTCACTCGGGGAGAAATGTAGCTTTCTAATAGTCTAAGAATTTTCTAAATCGGTCCAGTAGTTCCTGAGATTAGCGCGTTCAAACAAACAAACTCTTCAGCTTTATAATATTAGTATAGATTTACTATTATAAACAGTAATAATTATTTTTTGTTGGTATGTTCAATCAGCTCCCAGTACACCAAAATCGTATGTGTGCCCCAATACGTCGCACCCTATCATGTGTACCGTTCAGCCTGTAGTGCGCCCCGTAAATGTTCCCTTTAGGCGCCGTTTCAACTACTCTAAGGCAGATTGGGAACAGTTCTCGCAGAAAATAGACGAAGCCCTGCCGAATGTCCCGCCAGACCCCCAAAATTACGATCAGTTCGTTGACATTGTATCAATGATATCACGAAAATATATCCCAAGGGGCTGCCAGACTTCCTACAGACCTGGGTTGTCACGAGATTCTGCAGAGCTACTAAAGGAGTACGAATTCTTTTACAGCCGGGACCCTTTCACCGAGGATACCCCACAAGCCGAAAACAGGCAGGAGTAATGGATCAACACTGTCACTAACATAGACATGACACACAATAGCAAGAAGGCATGGAACACAATTGATGACTGATCCCTCCCCAGCTTCCGTTCCAAGTCAAGTTAACGCTAATCAGATAGCCCATCAACTTCTTTTAAGCAGCAATTCAAAACCAGATAGCTCTTTGAGCACACGCGACCATATAAGCAAGCCATTTGAGCTAAATGACGTTGTCACTGCCGTCAAACAGTTCAAGCCCGGTAAAGCCTCAGGAGTAGACAATTTCTCTGTTGAGCAAATTAAACACCTCGGCCCCGTTGCTGTGTCATAGTTGGTGCACATGTTCAACAATTGTCTGGAATCCGCTTCGATCCCCCGTCTCTGGAGAAAATCTAAGGTCGTAGCTATCGCAAAACCAGGGAAACCAACAGACAGTCCTAAAAATTTCAGGCCTATATCACTGTTGTGCCACTCATATAAATTATTTGAGAGACTTCTGTTGTCCCGCCTAGCGAGCGTTATTGACCCGAAGCTTATTCCAGAGCAAGCGGGCTTCAGACCGATAAACTCATGCATCAACCAGATACTGAAACTGACGCATTACATAGAGGATGGTTTTGAGCTGAAGAAGATAACTGGCGTTGTATGCGTGGATCTGTCCGCAGCCTACGATACAGTGAACCTCAGGCGACAGTTGTGGAAAGTGGAAACCATGACTGATGACTACAAATTTGTCACAATTCTCCAGGAACTTCTCTCCGCAACCGCCGCTTTCAGGTTCATCTTCTTCAAGACAAAAGTCGTTGGAGGTCACAATAAAATGGTCTGCCTCAGGGCAGCGTCGTAGCGTATCTACACCAACGACCAACCACACAGCTCAAACACTAGCCGCTTTCTATATGCAGATGATCTTGCGCTGACCACTCAGGCGACTAGTTTTGAAGAGGTTGAGGCGATTTTATCAGAGCCACTAAATAACCTGAGTGCCTACTATGAGGAAAATTCGCTCAAGCCCAACCCATCTAAAACAGAAGCTTGCGCTCTCCACCTGCGCAATAGCCAAGCGACTCGCAAGATGTATATTGAGTGGCAAGGTGTGGCTGTAGCTCACAATAGCTCACCGAGGTACCTTGGCGTAATTTTGGACAGGTCACTCACATTCACCCACCAGCCTAGGGTGGATACAGCGCTAAATGAGACCTGCCGGATCATTACGGGCTGCCTTAAGCCGACCCCGGTAAGTCTGCTGTACCCACTAGCTGGTATGGCACCTCCAGATGTCCGCAGGGCTGTATCTAGCTCCTCTGAAAGAGCTAAGATGGACAGCGCTTCACGACACCCTTTGTACGGTCACATTGCGGCGCGCCCGAGGCTGAAAAGCCGACACAGCTTCGTAAGGTGCATCGAACCGTTGTACATCGAACCCAAACATGCGAGGTGCAACCTATGGCGTGAAAAAGTGACCTTACCTACTCCTTACGTCCCCATTACTGAAAGCCTCCCACCTGGCCATGATTAACCATGGCCGAGTCTTTAAATAGGCTTCGAACTCAGACCAGCCGCAGCAAAGAAAACATGGTCAGGTAGGGCTTTTCGGCTGGTTCCGCGGAATGCCTTAGCGGTGTACTCCAAACGATGGACCACCTAACATCGTGCCCCGCGTGTCCTGACACCTGCACGCAGGAGGACCTCATGACAGCATCTGACAAGCCAGGGCCTCAATACTTTAGTATCTGCCATCGACACGCTAAGAAGAAGTTGATATGTTTAGTGATATTACACTTTTTATTTATATTTATATTTATTTTGTATTAATTAGTGAGCCAACTATTACTAAAAAGCAATGGAAGTGCAATGATTGGCACCTATGCCAACCATAGTAAATAAATAAATAAATAAATTTCATACAATCACACCAATTATCTAGCCCACGTTAAGTTTCATGAAGAACTTGTGTTATGGATACTAGATAACGGATAAACCTATGTTTACCTATGTTTATGTTAAGTACCTATGTACTTATATACTTTTTTTTTTGTAAATACATATTAAACACCCAGACCAAGACAAATAGACATGTTCATGCACACAAATATTTGTCTTGTCCGGGGATCGAAGGGATCGAAGGCGGGTTTAGTACCCCTGCGCCAAGCAGGTCGTCTAATATATATATATTATTGTGTATCTTTTATGTTGCCATGTCGCCCAATTGTGGTGTCTGCCCAATTGTGGCCGCTGATAACCATGTCGCCACTCACCTGATAGTGATCAATTGTGACCACTAATCTGATCTAATTGTGGCCACTGATCCAAATTTGATCACTAACCCAAATGTGGCCAGCGACCCACATGTTCCAAATGTGACCACTGATTCAAATGTGGCCACTGAGTCAATTGGAGTCACTGATCCAAATGTAGCTTTCAAATGTGGCCACTGATCCAAATGTGTCCACAGAGCCAAATGGGGTCATAGATCCAAATATAACTTTAACCCAAATGTGGTCACTTATCCAAATGTGGCTACTATGTGGTGTGTAGGTATACTAATTTAAAAAGGGTAACTGATCCAGATGTGGCCATTGATCCAAATGTGGCTCGTATAGAGATGGGTCGAGGGCAATAAACAAATATGGACAAAATGGGCATAAACTTGGCATATTGGGTATAAATGAGTTTACGCCCAAATAAATGCCCGATTACTGGGCTCAAAAACGAATAATTATAAGTTCTAAGACATTATGGAGGAACTTAACTTAAAATGATACTCAATGTCTTTTATTTATTTTATTATAAAATTATTTTAATTTAATAATCAGTCTTGTTATAAAATCACAGTTGAAAATTCGAATTATTTAGGTACATAATTATAGAAAAATAATTTTAACCCTCGTTAATTACATAAATCTCAATTTTTACAATCATCGTGGTCTTAATTAGTATTTTGACTTGATTTTAATGTTTATTACGTAAAAATTAGGTAATTGAATCAAGCTTCAATCATCATCATCATCACTAAGGTTGATATTAGATGAGACATCAACAAATTCTAGTTCTTGGTTTGTTAAAGTGGATGTTGATGGGAGGGACTCAAAATCATCAGGCGTATTGATTTGAATCAAGTTAGATTCATAATCATCATTATCACCACTTAAATAATCATCGATTTCTAAATCAAAATCGTTAACATTGGATAATTGCATATTTTTAGATGGATCATTATTTTCCTTTAAATTCCAATTGTATGCCAAAGATTTGATTCGAGCTGCTCTTTCTGTAGTAAGGCGATTTCGTTTTGCACTGTGTATGAAACCATGCTCCTCAAACAGCTCAAAAACAACAAGGCGGCGGGTGATGACGGAATCACTACAGAACTTCTGAGAGCGGGTGGCAAGCCGATCCGATACTCAAAGTCCTCCAGAAACTTTTCGTTCGAACTCATAGTCGAGGGCATAAGTGAGGTGATTTTATTCTTCAAAAAGGGAGATAACACCCGTTTGAAGAACATCAGACCCATCTCACTTCTAAGCCATGTCTATAAGTTGTTTTCGAGATTACGAATCGTCTCGCTCGCAGGTTCGACGACTTCCAGCCTCCCGAACTAGCCAGGTTCCGAAAATTCTTTAGCACCATAGACCACATCCATACGCTGCGGCAGGTTATACAGAAGACCGAGGAGTATAATCTGCCACTTTGCTTGGCGTTTGTGGACTATGAGAAAGCCTTCGATTTGATAGAGACCTGGGCGGTGCTGCAGTCTCTCCAGAGGTGCCAAGTGGACTATAGGTATATCTAGGTGTTTAGGTACTTATACGAACATGCCACCATGTCGGTCCGATTACAGAACCAGAGCACAAGTCCCATACAACTGCAGCGAGGTGTGAGACAGGGAGACGTCATTTCTCCGAAACTGTTCACAGCTGCGTTAGAGGACATCTTTAAGCTTTTGGACTGGAAAGGACGCGGCTTCAATATAAATGGCCAGTATATGACACACCTCCGTTTTGCCGATGATAAAGTCCTTATGGCTGCGACCCTGGAGGACCTGAACACAATGCTCGAAGATCTCCGTAGTGCTTCCCAAAGAGTGGGTCTTAGGATAAACATGGATAAGACGAAAATCATGTCGAATTCCCATGTCACACCCACTACAATTCACGTTGGGAACACTACACTCGAAGTTGTTCACCACTATGTTTACCTTGAACAGACAATTCAGTTAGGTAAGTCCAACTTCGAGAAAGAGATCTCCCGTCGAATCCAACTCGGTTGGGCAGCATTCGGGAAGCTCCGTAAAATCTTCGCGTCCAACTTACCGCAGTGTCTCAAGACGAAAGTCTATGACCAGTGTGTGTTGCCAGTGATGACTTACGGTAGTAAAACGTGGTCGCTAACTATAGGTCTGATAAGAAATCTCAAGGTCACCCAGCGTGCAATGGAGAGGGCTATGCTCGGCGTTTCCCTACGTGATCTAATCAGAAATGAGGAGATCCGTAGGAAAACTAATGTAACTGACATCGCTCATAGGATTGCTTAGCTAAAGTGGCAGTGGGCGGGACACATAGCGAGAAGAACCGATGGCCGTTGCGGCGGAAAGGTTCTGGAATGGCGAACGCGCACAGGACGACGCTCCGAGGGTAGGCCCCCGACAAGGTGGACCGACGATCTGGTGAAGGTCGTGGGAAGCCGCTGGATGCGGACTGCGCAGGACCGATACTCAGCAGTGGGTGTCATGAGGCTGAAACGACGACGATGAAACCATGGATGCTAAACAGCGTTCAGTAGCCGCATGTGCAAGGTACAGTCAGGATACAAAGTGCTACTTTACTCAATGGCGAGGAACCACAAATTCCTTTCCACCGCAATAGAGCATCAACCGTCTCTGCGGTTTTCCACGTGAATTATTTGCCCTATAATATTATACCATCTCTTGCTCTATATTGAGCAAGATCAACCAGACAATCTAAATCCAAGTAACTCGCCAGGTTTTGAATAAACTTCATCGCTTCCATCTCTCCCCGAACAGTCCAGCACCCGAGTCGCGTGTCGGCGTCGTCAACTTGTTCTCTACTTAGTCTGTGGCCTTATAGTAACTTCTTATGTAGGAAATTTGTGGCGTTGTCGGTCGACACGATCGGTGAAGTATAGTTACAGCACAGAATAGATAATAGTACTAACGGTTACAGTTACTTACTTAGTTAAGCATACTCTTTAAACTAATAAATAAATTTCTTTAGGTTTTTTTTTATATATTAGCCATAGTTGAATGTTCTTATGAATTAATCTTTTCTGTGCACTTAATAAAAGCTATTTTTGCCCAGGCAAAAGGCATTTATTCGGCGTAAACGGGCATTTATCCGGCGTTTATTCAATGCGCCCAATATGCCAGGGCATAAACTCATCTCTAGGCTCGTATCAAATGTGACCATTGATCCATATGTGGCAACTGATCCAGATATGGCTATTGACCCTAATGTGGCCCTAACACAAATATGTCCACTGATCCAACCAAATTTGGCCATTGATCCAAATGCAGCCCTTACCCAAATGTTGCCACGAATTTAACTATGGCAACTGATCCAAATATGGCAATGACCCTTTAAAGAAAACAACAAAAACAAAAGAAACAACAAAAAAGATGGAGTGGTTAAGTGCCAATCATTTGTACTAAGAGTGCCAATGACTGTACTTTTGGCCGTTTTTAGACTTTTTCTCTTTTATTGTTACAAAAATGATATTTTTTTCCTGTAATAATGTATTGTGAATTTAAGAAAAATCAAAGAATAATTTTAAAGTAGTAAATCTTATGATAAATTTAAAATAGAAAAATATTGGAAAATGTCGACTCGGCCACAAGTGAATTCTCAGATGGGACTCGAACCCACAACCCAGGTAGCATTTATACGTCATAAAGACGTGAACTTTTCGTCAATTTAGACCTGAGAGACGTCATCTGATGACGTCTAGATATCCAGAAAATGACGTGTGAAAGTCACAGCCCCACGACGTCATTTTTCTCACGTTAAAATAACGTAACTATCAAACGTGCCTAGCACGTTCTTCTATTAGCGTGACTACGACGTCATTTTTCTCGCGTTAAAATAACGTAACTATTAAACGTGCCTAGCACGTTCTTCTATTAGCGTGACTACGACGTCATCTAGATGTCGTCTTTCTGACGTTAAATAGAAACGAACAGGGCACTCCTTAGGGTGCTTCCAAAATTAGCACTTAGCCGAGCTGATAAAAAAAACTCCGTATAGTTTATATACATCATTTATTTTACTTACTTATTGTTAAAAACAAATTTCAAGACATTTCATAAAGATTCATGGATTGGTCTTGGATTCAGAGGTAAAAAGGCACTTTCTATAAGTACCTACAATCGTAAAAGTATACTTTATTTTCTAAAATTAACAGTAGATTATAACCTATTCATAAAATACAATGGATCATCGGAAAACATATAAAATTGTCGTCAGTGCTATTAGGCAACACAACACACTTACAAACTATGTCATCAATTGGTAAAATTTTTAACTCTGTCAAATTAGATAAGATAAAGATGTCAAGACCAGCAGAATCAAAAGGATAGTTATATAAAGAATTATACTCTATGAATTCTTTGCCATATACAAAGACTGTTTTATCAATAATGTGTCTCATAATACTATGAATCTCAATTATTTTATTTTTATTAGTCAAACAATAACAATCACTTTTACGATATTCATACACATAAATGAGAAAATCTTTGCATACACCTTTTTTATAGAATTCGTATACATTGTTCCCATTGAGGTTTGGCCCCAAATAGTTGTCATAAGGTAAAGAAAGATTTTCTTTAACATTGCATTTGGGATATGATGAAAATTCAGTCTCTCTCAGACGTTTAACTATTTGTTGTAGTGGGTATTTAGGAGACCTGACAAGCTTTTTCAAACCACCTAAATAGTTTTCAAAAGGAAAGGCAGAATAATTGTCCAAGACCCCATAAATTCGGACATCGTCAGATACATGGCACATCATGTGAACATTATAAATTAGAAAAGATATTCCGTACACATTTTGTGAATGTTTTATAAACATTAACAATAGTTCGTGTGCAAAATCTATACCAATTGAATTGATGTGCTTTTGAGAGCAAAGAATAGTTATTGCACAGTGAAGTAATATAAAATTTTTATAGAGAGCAGTTGGTAGTATCTCTTTTAAAACAAATGGACCAAGATATAGAAGAAATAGCCTGAATTCGGTGGCCTTCCAGCGAGCTAATTCGTTTAAACTACGAGGTCGTCTGTTAAATTCAATGGGTATTGATTTTTTACAAGAAAGTAATTTTTCAGATATCTGCAACACTAAACGGCTACATAAGCGAACTGCTAATTTCCCACCAATCCAAATATTTAGGAGTTTCCTCATCACTCCCAATAATACGGCGTGCATATAATCTACAGGGAACGCAGTGATTAAGTCAATGGGAAGATCTAAAAGTAGAGACTCACCTAAATGATGGTCTTCATCTGATCTTAATCGAAACTGTAAGTTAGTTCTTTTGCTAGCACATACATTTTTATAAATAACTCTTCCTTGGACGTATTCGCCAGGCTCTACACATTTGTCACAGGATGAGTATCCCCCATGTGATTTTGTACATTTCAGAAAAGCTCTAGCTGGGGCGTCGCACACGAAACTGTGCACTTTAACACTGTAGTGGATACTCTCGAAATCAAAACCAATCTCAAGTAATTCTGTTAATTCTTTTACGAAATCTTTTAAAAAAAGGTTTAATGGAGATGGTTTTGAACGTCCACAAAAAATAGCGATAGCAAAAGGTTTTGCATTGGTATAGTTTTTTATCAATCCTAATATAGGCCAAAGTTGTACATTGCTACTTTTGAATAACGGAAGACCGTCTACATTAAAAGAAATTAATATCTCTCTTTTGTCAATCTTAGTGTGACCAAGTAATTTTAATTGACTTTTTAATTGAATAAGGAGTCCAATGTATACTAATTCGCCAGATTCTAAAGATAATGTTTCTACATGCTTTGGTGTCTGCAATAACGTTCTGCTATCTTTTGGCAGTTCAGGGCATATGGGAGAAAGAATCTTTAAAAGACTATCTATAGCATTATGGGGGATTTTATACTGAACTGTGGCCCAGTGTCTCAACTGAGATTTTAAATCAACTCCACTGTTCTCAGTTTCTTGAGACACATATTCATTCATAGATAATGTGGGCTGAGAAACTTCTGTATTTACAGATGGCTCACAATCCACATTATCTATCTGTGAAACTTCTGTACTTACAAAAGGTTCACAATCACTATCAATACTATTATCATTATAAACATTTGATGTGGATACAGTTGATGGTAAACATGGTAACTGACTACATGAAGGCTCTGAATTAACAGTTTCATAATTGCTATCTACGTCTGAGTTGCTGGTTTGGATTTCTGACAATACTTTTAACTTTTCTTCTTTAACACGTCTGAGTAATTGTCGTTGCCCCACTACAGCTTTTCGCTTAACACCTGTTTTTTCAATTGCTGACATAATCTAATTCTTTTTCACCTGTTTCTTTTCCCGTTGTGGCGCGTGTTTAAGCCAGTTTTTAATAATATCTTCTATTTGTCTACTCGTGGAACCAGTAGCTGTCTTCACTGCATCTGTATAGAAAGTATTTTTTTACATTAGCTTCCTCGTCCAATGTTTTTTGTAAATTTTTGACTGATTGGCAAACTGTCTTTGTGCCTCAGTAACAACATGATTAACAACAGCAACTAAACAACTAATGGTGCCAATTTTCATCAAAATCAGTTCAGTAGTTTTTAGCATGATAAAAAATTACATTGGTATTAGTTGAGTCATGTAAAAAGAGCGCTAGAAGAAAGTAGAGAGAAGTATGTTTGCACAAAAATGGACTTTTCTTTTAGCGATTTTTTTTAATGACGCGAACTATAGGGTAAGTGGGAAGTACGCAGTCCCATAGTAGTTAAACTAGTTCCCAATAAGTGGGATAAGTCTTATTTACGAGATTATTACCTCTAGCCAGTTGCTAGATACTATTTATAATTACAGTAAAAACAACTAACCAACAACAGCATCGCGCAGACGAAGTTCCGAAAATGGGTGTTTGTCCGATCGTTTGCCATAAAAATTGTACTGTTTTGCGAAGCTGTCGGTCATAATGAATTTCATGATCCTTGATACCTGGTTCGAGGTACCTGTTCCACCTAGAGATTTTAAGTAGGAAACCTGCAAAATTCAAATAATTACTCAGAATTGTAAAGGTCAGGCTACTATGGAAAGAGCTAGGTAAAGACAGCGACCGTTTCAAAGAAAAAAATTGTGGTGGGGAGGCCTGTGCTCCATCAGTAACAAAATGTTAAAGGTTGTTAAAATTAGTTAAAATTAATTAAAATTAAAATATGATGCGACAGTTGCTACATACCAGATCTTCATAATGTTTTGAATTTTTTAGTAACAATTCTGTAGTTTCCAGCTCTTCTTTACATTTTAAGGGGAATTTAAATTCCGGTATTGAATGTCCGGTCTTTTTTTCCTTTAAAAGTGATATTATTTGCTCATTTTGAACTTTTATATAAGACAGTAGAGATATTATTTTATCCTGGAAGCCTGAAAATAATTATTAAAAAAAGTAAATAAAAAAAGTAAATCTATAAATCTTAACTCTATAAATTTTTTTTTAGTATAGATATAAAGATGAAGGAGTACCTACCTATTGTTCCAGTAGATACTGGAGCGGAGCCATCACTGCTTGTGCTTATAGTGTTATATTCATAATTAGTAACTTTAGATGTGAAATCTGAAATCCACAATAAATTACCATTCAGAATCCTAGCTATAGTAATAAATCTATATAATAATACTAGCTCCCGCCCGCGGCTTCGCTCGCGTGAAATTTGGTTATATCGCGCTCCCTAAGGAACATGTCAAATTTTCGGGATAAAAAGTATCCTATGTCCTTTTTTGGGTCCTAAAGACCTAGATCCAACCCAAATTTCATCAAGGTAGGTTCAGTAGTTTTGGCGAGAAAGACGGACGGACAAACAAACAAACAGACTCACATACTTTCCCATTTATATTATAAGTAAAGATTCAAGGTGTCCGGGATCATATACCCGAAACTCTAAACTTGGACTTAGACCATCATTCTGAACAATAATCACGAATAAATTGTTGTCAGAAATTGAGCTTCACATTTTGTATGGTACAATGAGCTTCCCATACAAAATGTTATGGGAAGCCCAATATTTTTTTCATTTCTGCTAAGAATTTCTTGGTGATTTTTGGTCAGAATGATGATCTGAGTCCATAGTTGGAGTTTCCGCCGCTATGCAACCTATATACAGGGTCTCCAGGGTATTATATATAAATACTTAAATACCTTTAAATATATATATATATATAAATACCTTTACAGCTTTGTGAACCCAAGGACGATGTTGGAGCAGGGCTTGTTGGAGCAGGGCATACTACGTCCGCAGCTGATTGAGTAGGAGTGAATACAAAAGCTTCCTGCTCTATTTCTACAAAAGAAATGATCATATGGACAAAACATTGTACAAATATGTGTAAAATTCTACACTAAAAAACTAGTGAACCAATTTTGATAAATTTTGCACTGTACCCTAAATTGAACAATACTCAATAGTCAATCTGAATTTGTAATGTTCCGACTTGTACATAGTTTTTGAGAAATGTGAGCACAAACATAGATACATACATTCATACATACACTCGTCAAATTTTGCACGTTGGTTTAGAAGTCTTTAAAGATTATGTATGCCAAATTCTATCAATGTTACCTACATAAGGGTTGAATTCATAACCCTCCTTTTTTGAAGCCAGGTTAAAAAGAAATTGAATAAACATGAACCAATAACTTCTAAGTAAAAATAAATATTCTTAAATAAAGCATAGTTAAAGAGTAAAAATAAAATAACACCATACCTTTCACCAAACTATTTGGTACGGATAGGTTCAGGTGTAATAAAGAATCATCTGGCTGCAAAATATTTTCAGACCCACTGGAAATATCTGTTAACATAAAAAAATTATCTCAGATTTTTAAGAAAGTAAAATACATAGGTATCTATTAATAGGATTATACTTTACTTTCTAGTATTGATGAAGAATTGACAGATTTTTTGGAGATATCTGCAATATAAAAATATATGTGATTTATACAAATTGTAGGTATAGTTTTTATAAATATGAATTCTAGTTTCCCACCATGCCTTACAAGCCACACCAGAAAATTATGTAAATAACAGGCTATTGCAGAAATTCAACACCTTTTTCAAAAAAAATATAAGTAAGTATAAGTATCTCACATGTCTGGTATCTGAATAATTAATGATTATGTGTCCTTCTTAACTCTTCAACGCCCGGAAAACAATACAACAATAGATTTCTATTGTTGTTTGTGCCTGATAGGGCACAACGGGCGTTGATGAGTTAATATCTCACAGACCAGTTAATAAATAAAGCACATTTTAGTTGTAGTAATTAAATTCAAATTCAAAATATATTAGTGTATGAAAGCATTAATAAAATATATTATTTATCATGCTTACTACAAAATAAATGAGTTCAAAATTTTTAACATCATGGATTTTGTGCAAAAACTGGAGACTTACATTGAGCCAACTTTTTTTTTAGTGGCGGTGGACTTTCAAATCTCTCATTTTCTTCTTCGTCAGAAGAATTATACCGCTTATTGCGTATCTGTTTTCTTTTGACAGGTTTTTCAGGTTCTGCTTCTGACTGTGTCTGTATGTCAGACGTTTCCTCAGCCAACTTTAATTTTTTCTTGGCTTTTTCTATATCATCTAAGCATAAAAACAAAGAAAATCATGCAATACCCAAAAACCAAAAGGCTTAATAAAAAAAAGATGCAATAAATTAGAATTAGTATCACATTTCATAAGTTTTATTGAAGTGTTTTGTGAGGACTGAAACTGGAAACAACCCACTGGCTATAACTGGGGACAGGGATCTTCAGGAGAAAATCTTTACATGATTGTGCAGCGGGATAAAATTATTTTATATATTGAAACTGAACCCGTTTCTTATTCGATCCACCAACACCAACCAAGAATTTTGTTAATACAGCGTTAGAGGATGCTGCACACAAGCAATCAGATACCAAACCACACAGGGACATGTTAAAAAAATTATGATCTTACCTGTTTCATAGAACACGCGTTGCACGCCGTATAATTTCCATTTCTCATCAGGCGTCAGGCTCCCGTGTAAATATTTGTCAAAGGCCTTGGTTCCTTTTATTGGAGGCCAGTACACTTCACAACCCCTGGGCGTCAGCCAGTTTTTATTTATAACCGACACGGTTCCACCATCGTCAGGGCAAAATTGTATTACGGCAAACATTTCACAAAAAATAAGACCGGTAAAAATGGCTAAAAACAAACAGGTTGACGTGACGCGCAGTGTTGGGAAATGTTGGATGCGAAATTATGGTGCTGCCCCTGCCAAGCTAAAAATTATTGTATTTTGGGTCGAATTATTGTACGTTTTAGGCAATAATTTTTAATATTTAGGCCGCTAATATGCGATTGATTTTACAAAGTACAACTGAACTAAAGTCGCCCCACTTATTTTGCGCTTGTTCTTTTCTTTCTCATAAATTCTGGAGTGAAGTAAAGTTGAAGCGAATCATTCAATACAATCGCAAACCTTGTAATGCAACTTTTATACTTTTATACAAGTTCAAATTTTATTTTTTGAATAGGCAGGTAATGATTTAATTATATATTTTTTATTTTTTCAATTTCTTTTTATTTAAAACATTTAATTTTGATTTTTAAATAAAAAATATATTTTATATGATTCCACAAGAGAAGGCAAGATGTTTACTGACAATGCCTTGATAGTTTACTGCCAATGCCATTGTCGGCAAGCAAGAAATGAAAGTGAATTATCAACTTTACGGCATTTATTAGAGACAAAAGACAAGACAAGTGTGACGTTACAGAATAATAGTACCTAGGTGATGCGTTTCTTTATTAATTTTAGTGTCACGTACCATGATATTGTACCTATATTGTGTCAAATCGGAAAATATTGTATAAAAGCGTACAATAATGAGAAAGCTATGTTTTATTGTACAATGAAATTTCGTATCACGAATTATTGTAAGAATCCAATAATTATTGTACGTTTCCCAACACTGGTGACGCGTCTTGAAAACGGCGGGAAAGGAAAAAACGGTTTATTGGCGACTTTTTTTTTTTTTGGTTATTTTTTTCCGCTTCGAGCAGAAAAGGCAAAGGCTCATTTGCGCCATACAGCCATGACTTCAGAGTTTATTCGTCGTTTAGTTTTCAGTCTTCATTCTTATTTAAACAAGCCCCAGCCGAAATCATTTACCTAGACAGGGTTGAGGCGCGTTCCAAACCTACACTCCGAGTGCAACCTAACCACAACCGAACGCTCTAACGGCGGCGTTCCAAACATTAAAATTTGAGCGTGACGTTCGGTTGACACAACCGTGTCGTTCCAAACGTCAGAGCGTTGCAACCAAACAACCATCAAAAATGATGGTTGTAAAACGCTCTGACGTTTGTCTATAGAAAAAATGTCAATGTCATTTGACATTATTTTGTATTTTTGATGTTTTTATGTCTAATTTTTAAAATAATCATGGTAGATCCTCTAAAAACGGATTTTATTTGATTTAGTATAAAGAAAAGTTTAAATTATTCGTATTCCAAATGGAAAATCAAAACTTTGTATTGACATTGACATTTAAAGTTCTTGGTCGTTCCAAACCTTAGAGCGAGTCTGACGTTTGGAACGACACGGTTGTGTCAACCGAACGTTACGCTCAAATGTTTGGAACGCCGTTAGAGCGTTCGGTTGTGGTTAGGTTGCACTCGGAGTGTAGGTTTGGAACGCGCCTCAGTTTTGTTTATTGCTGACATCAAGAAAGACAGTGTTACCAACTCTTATTTCAGAAACTATGATATTTACGACATTTTGTCAAAGAACAATTTATGTTTATAATTGCTTTTCCAGTTGAATGGCATATGTTTCATGGTTGTAAAATAAAAAATTTAAAATAATAAAAAAAAAAGCTTTTTTGACATCAGTATCATGTAAGACATGTAAAGTCACCCCACTTCGGATGTATACGTCACGGGCAAACCCAAATTTCGATTGAAACCAATTTGAATTCGGGTTTTGCCCCCGCAGCTAACCTAGGTCTTCCCAATACTGGCTGGGCAAATCTAGAATACAATGAGATTAGGCAAGCCCAACAAAATCAATCGACCCCTATCGAGGCCGAGCAAGCTAACTATAAGTAAGAAATTAGCAACGTAGAGCTATCATTACGACAGATTTTAACGTGTAATGATAAGCTCCACTTACTGAATAAGGTAAAAAGAAAGATCTTAAAAAACGTAACCAGGACGTAATGTACTAACGGACGTAGGACGTTGATTAATTAACGTAATTAGTACGTTGCTTTAACCACCGTGAAGAGACGTCATCAAATTGACCTTAATGTTACGTAAATTAGACGTGCTTTTATGACGAATAATGGACCAACCCTAAATCGACCAAAATGGCACGTGTTATTTACGTCACAGACGTAAGTATGCTACCTGGGAACCTTTGGAAATCCGGTTCAATGCTCTAACCACTGAGACTTACCGAGTAAATCTTGTCTAAGTATGTTAGAGAAATAATAATTAAGGTAGTTCAGGTTTTTCTTAAAGTGCCAATCATTATACAGTTTACCCTATATACCTTTAAATTATTAAAGTTATTCTGTGCTGAACAGTGTTGACTGTTGCCCAATTTAATATTTTGACATGTTATTTTAAATCCCCCCGTACTATAATAATAGTACTAGTCACAGTCCTTTACTAGTATTAGGTACAGTTGGGGAACTTCCCGGTTGACCAGTAGTTTTTTAGGAAGCGTTATTTCAAAAAGTTATAGACTTACAGAAACCGTTTCTAGCCCAAATATTAGAACATTACTTATTTCTTTAACCTTATTATTACTTTTCGAGTAAACGTTTCCCAAAAAAACGACTGGTCAACCGGGAAGTACTACCAACCTAACCTACTACTACTTTTTACTTTATTAGTATATAATCCAATAAAGTAGGTATTATTAAGGTTACTGGTTGGTTACAGAGTTGTCTCTTGATAACCAAAAGAAAGGCAGCCTTTGTTTTAGGGAATTTCTATCGTATATCGTTGACAAAACCCAATGATTTAACTACCTAGTTAAATCATTGGATCATACAATACGACATATTATGTCGTAGGATCACAGTGTAACCAAGTGAAGCTACAAAAACTGTGGTATGATGATTTGTTAAATAGAATTTTTGCGAAAACCCTAGGAAATTATGAAAACACGGATAATTAAATTAGACAATGGTTTTAACATTTCTCAATCTTACTTCTCTTCAAAAAAGTAAGAAAAAAGTAGAAAATCAAAGGATACCTACCATACGAAAATTGTTTTCCATTTCATTGAGTGTGACAAACGCATATTTAATTAAATATTTAATTTCTATTCCCGTTCGTTCCACTGAACTTGATGGTGGGACGAACGGGAATAAAAATTAATTTTATAGAGTTCCCGTTCGTCCTACTGGTGGGACGAACGGGAATAACCCAAACAAACGTCAAGATGAATCGAATTGAATCAAAACAAAACAATACGAGGCTTATCAGTTATCAAACGTTTCTTATCAATTAAGTGCCTTTATTTACGCCAGCTACTAGGTACTAGCTCATTATTCAAAGTGCTTGATCGCCGCCCGCTAAAATCTGTAACTAATGTACAATGTCTCTAAGCAATAATTGCCCGAAAATTGTGGTCGTCGGTTCGTGTTCCGTCGATTTCACAACGTAAGTACCTAAATGAAGAGTGAATACAAAAATACTAGCACATATTTCTAGGCATTCATTCGTAGTTAAATATTACGTAATGTGTTTGTTTGTACACTTATGCCTTAGAATAATTAAGACTTATGCACTCCTTTCCAACCCAAATTTTATTTTTTATTAATTTCTGATATACAGAACAGACACGTATTTCTTATACTAGGTATGCTCCTAGACTACCAAAACCTGGTGAGACACTCATTGGCAACAAGTTTACCACCAGCTTCGGAGGAAAAGGTGCCAACCAATGTGTGGCTGCTGCTAAATTGGGAGGAAATACTTATATGATCTGTAGAGTAGGTAATAGATAGAGCATGTTAACAGTAAAGTTGTGAAGTGTTATGCTGCATACACACCGGGCCAATAAAGGCCAGCCAAGGGTTTCTGTTTTCCCCTCTGTCTCAATCAGATGAACTAAAAAACCTGAATATGAACGCTCCCAGATTGATCTTTGAAAGCCACAAATGTGCAGCAGGTGACACCCGATGCTGTTCATTGGCCTGGTGTGTACGCAGCATTAAACAAATCAGGAGTTAAGAGAACAATCTCATCATATTACTTTTACTTGCTTTACAGGAGATGACCAATGGGGTCAGAAATATAAAGATAATCTAAGAGATGCTGGTGTAAACATATCAAATGTCTACAGTACTTCAAATATTACAACTGGCATTGCTCAGATCACCGTTGCTCAAAGTGGGGAGAATCAAATAATCATAGTTCCAGGTGCAAATGGACAGCTCAGTACAGCCGATGTGGAGTCCTCTAAAGAACTGATAACCACTGCTGATATACTTATTGGACAACTGGAAACACCATTTGAAACCACATTAGAAGCATTTAAGATAAACAAAGGAGTATGTATGGTGCTGTAACATAAAAAGTTATACAAAACTTGCATATAAAATTAAATTAACTACCTAATACTGTTTCATTGCAGTTCAAAATTTTAAATGCAGCTCCTGGAAGAAATGACATACAAGAAATTTTGCCTTATTGTTCTATTTTATGTGTAAATGAGTCTGAAGCATCAATTCTTGCCAACCACAATGTTGTAAATGTGATGTAAGTGTTCAAAGAAAAATATTTTTTACTTTAAGAATCAATAAATTGTTTTCTTATATGCCTATATTTACAGAACAGCAGTTGAAGCATTGAAAAAGTTGCTTTATTCTGGTTGTGAAACAGTAATAGTGACTCTGGGTGATAAAGGGGCTGTTTATGGATCAAAGACTGAACCACCAACTCATGTAATATGTAATACAGTGGTTCCTGTGGATACAACAGTAAGAATCAAATAGATAAAAAAATCTAATATTGCAATACTTTTTTAATATTTATTATTATGTATTCATTGCAGGGAGCCGGTGATGCCTTTGTTGGGGCACTAGCTACTTTCCTAATATCTCATAAGGACCAACCATTGCATCAAATAATCGGTGCCGCTTGTGATGTAGCTACTATATCAGTTACCAAGGAGGGTACCCAGAAAAGTTACCCAACTAACTATAGCCCATTCATTAAAGAATACAAATACCAAAAATTGTAATGAATAAAACAAATTGACTATTTACAAACCATCAAGGTTTTGCATTTTATTGAACAAACCCTAACTAAGGCCTAGACTGAAATAAGTAATTTTTATCAGTTTTACATTAATTGAAAACACGTCAAATTGTCTTCTAATTAGTAACATAATATAAACCCTATATTATACTTCTACAAGGAAAGGAATTAAAATTAAAGAACTAGTTATTAAGACATGTTAAAATAATTGCAAGTTATCATAGCTTTAATCAGTGTACTTAATTACTAAAATTTACATTTTTAACACTTAAATGTATCATAATTGTATTTTGTTTTATAATCTTATATTTATTTTCCAATGATTTTTGGCTTATTAATATGTAAGGCATTTTTATTAACTCCATTCTTCAAGTGATATAAATTGAGTTAACAATAAATGGTGCTGTTGATAATAAAATGTGATAAAATAAATAGATCACACAACACAATTTTTTTTTAATACAGCCATTTTGAAAAATGAAATATTATTTTTACTATAAAAATAAACCAAAATCACTTTAAATATGTAAGGATAATTAAAGGAAAAGGAGCTAAAGTGGTAGCTCAATGAGGTAAACAATATACTACAATGTAGTACAAAAGCAATTCAATCAGAAATTTTATCTTTTTTACAAAGTTTACCTATTTTTAAGGACAATAATTTGTAATTTATCTGAAAACTGCCTACATATCATAATATAGTCCCTTTTTACCAGAAATAATCTAGAGTCCCAGATATAAAATGATTGTTTAGATATTACTTCCAAGATAAAGACAGGCAATGGATATTTAATATGTCATTGCAAATCAGAGTTTAAATTAAGCTAGTTCTTTTTTAGAATTTGGATTTACATGCTGTCTCAGAGACATTAACAAAATGCCTGTATGACTTTACAATTCATTTATGAATTACTATTTTAATATCATTAATTTAACAATTACTATATATGCAAGCTATTGACAAACATATAAACATTTAAGATCAGTCTCATTTACAATCTGCAATAACACTTGCAGATCTTCCAAACTCGAAATGAACTTAGGTGCTCCCAAAAATTCGACTGATTTGCCATCAAGCTCAATATTGTATTTAAGATTTTTTGGGCATGTCACACATTTCATACATTCTCCTTCAACATTCTTCCTAAAAATGAGATGTGAAATATTAGGTGGAAAAGATAATGAAATTGTTGTTTCACCTTTTTCTGGTTTGATACCGGTCTCAACTTCCGAAGTTGGTAGTTTGTCCTCGGAGCTATCTCCATTGCCAGAAATACTTTCATCACTAATTTTACTCTGACAATTTGCATTGTGATCTTGAGTATCATATGTTGTCTTTTCTGCAGCTGACGAAGGATCACATGGCAAATGCTCTTCTATTCCTTTTTGTAAAGCTTCATCGAGGATAGAGGGGCTATGAGGATTATCAATGTCTTCTTCAATAGTTGGAATTTTTATTACATTTTCTTGATCTGGAGTTTGAATAGCATTCAGTTGTGCAACATCTTCAATTAAATTGCTCATATCAGTATTATCAACCTCCATCGGTGTAGATTCTAGTTCTTTACTAGCTGTGCCCGGTTTTCCAAGAAGCATAGCTTCAACATCACTGGACTCCAGAGTGCTAGAATTCTGACTGTTTGGTTTATTACCTTCATTTGAACTGTCGTTCAAAATATCCATTATGGACGGAAATTCATCCACTTTGGTTTCTGAAGATGCAGGTTTCTCCTCGGCTTTTACAACTGGTTTCTCACTATACATTAAATCTTCTAATTCTGCAGCAATTCTATCATAAACTTTGTCATTTTTTGGTTCTTCATTACGGGGTAAGTAGTCGATACACCACTCTTTATTTGGTAAAATGCTGTTATCAATTAACGGCAATAATTCTTGTATAGAAATTTTATTTTTGGGCTCTTTTTTCTTGTTTTTAGTTATTGGATCTGTAAATATTATACCATATTGTTTCAACTGTGAATTATTGTTCTTTCCTTTCTTGGCACCACTACAACTGGTTATGCTAATGTTTGAGTTTTTATCTTTCACTAAAGGAGTCTTTTTTAACCGATTATTTTCTTTAAGCACATTGTTAGATTGTTTTGATGCGACTGGTGTTGCAGGGCCTTTAGTTTTCTTGGAGCTTAGAAGTTCTTTGACAGGATGCTGGCTATAGGCATTCCTGTGAATGAGTACCATGCCATTCTCATTGCTTTTTAACCTAGCATTTGAGTTTGGTGAAATAGCTTCAGCAACTTTTTTCGTTTTAGGCGTAGAACTTTCGTATTGTATCTTCACTTTGGTGAATTTACCTAAAATTTTAGCAAAATCCATTCGCGTCACAACAACTGTACAGTCTCTACACTTCGTTTGTTTGTACAAACGTTCGATATTTTTAGGCATTTTGAGCGCCTTTACTCTCTTACTCTCACGAATTCGTTGAGAAATCATATTGTAGCTTGTTCAAAGCAGGTAATTTGTAATTCTCAGTTATGTTTGGTTATCGTAAATTAGACCAGAAAAAAACACATTTCCCGCGCAGACAATATCACAATAAATAGTCAATTTACACTGCCACATTTGTATTTTTCCATAGCTTCAACTCATGGTTATTTATTTTATCCATTAATTAGATAAGTAACTGTTAAATATTACGAAATAATGGTAAATTTCGTTTGTAAATGACGCACACACACTGAAAGTCAACTCGACGCAAAAATGGCGTTAGCCTTAGTGATGAGCTGTGCTTATTATTTGACAAATCAAAACAGTCGATAAAATTCGTTTCTATGAACTATTAATTTTTTCCATGTTGAAAGTGCTATGAATAGACATGAAATGTATTAAAATTTTGCTTAAAAATAAATATGTCCGTTAGATGTATTAATAACGCCAGTCGCCAAGTAATATGAAGTTTTAACTGCGTGAAAAGGAGTAGCAGAGATAGCAAAGGTGGTGTGTACCTTACTACCGTATAATAATAATTCTGCGTACATACCATACTTAACCATACCGTCCCACCCAGCGATTACGATTCAGCTATCGAAGCGAGTGGCGACAAATGTAGCGTTCTCTATCTATTTTAAATCTATACATCTATTGGATTCATTATTACATTTTAATTATGAAAGTGATAGCGTTGGCGAGAGGTTTATAGGAAGTTTGAAAATCAATATCTATAGCGATAGCGATAGCAAAACCGTTAGGCGGTAGGGGTTCAGGTATACGTTCCCCCTACTATACCTCAGCCCTCACAGCTCGTCATACTCTTAACTATTATTCTTTGCCTGTAAAAAATTGCTGCTTAGCAATATCAGCCGCTTATTGTACCTACTGTATTTAATATTTTAGACTTAACTTTTCACCTTTCCACCTTCACTGCTTGCAGTTACGCCCTTATAATATCGATACCTTGCGGCTCAAAAGGCGTAACCACCAAAACACGACTTTTCAGGAGAGCCAAAAAACTAAAATTTATATTTTGTATTTATCACAACTTTGTTGTTATTGATCCTATAAATATGATTCTTACACCAAAAGTCGTTAATTTTTTAGGTGCATAATGTTAAAACATAACATTTTAAGAAATATTTGTAACTAAAAAGTTAGCTGGTGAATACGCCCCTCAAAATCAAACATGTATGTCTTTTGTGTCCCATAAAATGACTGCTGCGTTAGTAACGCTGTCTTTTATGCCCCATAAAATGAGTGCTGCGTTAGTAACCCAGAGTGAAACCACCAACTTTTAAAATTAAAACTGTAGTTTTTATCGTTCTGTTATTAGTTATTCAAGTTTTTGGGTTTATATTACAATACTTAATACTGTTTTAAGTAGAATAGGTCAATTTGGCAACCCTTAGTCCATCAGAGGCTTGTATTCTATTCTGATATTTATAACTAGGGAAGGTTTTTATTTACTTTTGTAATGACAAAATAATTTTTGTATTTTATAGTTAGTTACTAGACAGAAGATAAGAGTAAAAGGCTACTAAACCTTTTCATATTGCAAAACAATCTTGATTGTTGGCTAGTCCTGAATAAGGTAATAAATTCAATTATTATTTTTAAGAATTTGCTACACAGGTTTAACTAACCTTATGCTACAAAATCTGCAAAGCTTCACAGCTTTGTCAAATGTTAGGCACATTACAGCAATGTTTGTGGCTTTACAATTAAACCTAGTTTTGGAGGGCCTTAACATGGGTTATAACTAAACTTTTTAAGAGGAATGTGTAGAAACGGTGTCGATACAAACGGCGATAACGTTTTCCACCCTCTAAACCTTAACATACTAGAATGAACTATGATGAAATATATGAAATATATTATTTATGGCTTTAAGTCATACGGATATACGCCCTACAATTTCATTTGAGATTGTCGTTTACGTCCAGTACTTTGATGATGCCTAATAATTATTGCTTTTACGTCCAAAAATACAAAAAAATCTGCATTAACAGCCTTGAAATTTGGGGTCGTATTCACCATTGTTTTCAGAATTTGAGAACTTTAAAAATACAGTTCGATAGCGCAGAAAAAACTGAATAAGATGGCATTTAAAACTCATTTTGGCCAAAATGGTGGTTACGCCCTTTGAGCCCCAAGGTATCGAATATGTCGATTTCTTGAAATGTTCTAGTTTAGTATATTCTTGTCATGGCTAAACTTGTAATTTTTGTTTTCATAATTTAAAACTTTTACACCAACTTGCTCCATGAGTTAGACGTACTAACATGGCGCGAGTGGGCTTATGTGAAAGTTTTTTTAATCAAGAAGAATTGGAAGTAGTTTTACCTTCTTTACCTTACTTCATGATATGATAATATGTGTATAATTAACTTAATATTATGGCAATTACATTGCGACAAGGAACGTGACAAAAAAGGGAACTAACATAACATGAACCGTATTTTGACAATTGTGGAGCGGAGCGCCTCCGCCTACGCCTCCATTAAATATAAGCCTTATCGTACGTGCGATAAGGCCTTTAACGCCCTTTTCACACCACGTCACGTTTCACAGTATGTCCTACTGCCTAAAAATCGGGCATCCTAGTTTTTTAAATCCACGCCATAGGGTACTCTACAACAAATGCCCGAGTAAAACTGCCGGGACGGGAAAAGAACTTGTATAGTTATTTTTAGAAATATTTGAAAAAAAACCCGGTAAAGCAAAAATACAAAAACAAAATCTAACTTTGAATGCTTACGTAAAATAAAAAAATAAAAAACTAACTAAGTTGAAAGGCCTAAGGATTATCTATATTTCAAGCGTTTTCTGGATACTTTACGACTTACCAGTGACGAATAAATCGCGATCACGTGATTTTCTTTATTATTATTTTCTGGCTCTGTTTTATGATATGGGGATTTGCAATCAGCACAAATCAGAGGGTTACTTATATGCGCTAATAATAAAAAAACGAAGTCCCTATTCCGTGGCCACAAGGAGAAAAACGAGTTTGAAAAAAATCCCGGAATCTCGGAATATTTTAATTGCTTTTTATGAAAGCTATTCGAAAGTATTTCATTGGTAACGACACATGTGTACTCATTTTGATACAGACGACTTTGAAATACGCCAGTGTCTAACACTTGGATCGTTTTTATACCCAAGATGTAAAAGAAATTCCAAGCACCTGATATAGGCGTGAACAGGACTTAAGCCATGTCTCAAAGCCTCTTCGTTTACGGGCTTGCTGAAAACAAAATCTAATTTGTTGAATTGACTCGCTGTGATATTTTTACATATTTACATATTGGGCACCTTAGTTGAGAGAGTGTATTCGTGAAAATGTTGTAAACCTTAACATCTATTGTGCTTAGGATTAACTCGCAAGTGGTTGAGACGCTATATCCTTTGGACGTTTCATATGTAATTGGTTGAAGATTTTGTATTTGCGATTCCACATACGCTTTTTCAGACAATATGAGATCGTTAGTCTTTTTTCTGTACTGTAGGTGGAGAGTCAAAATCTTAATGACCGGGGATTAGGATTTTATTCGTATCATGCGGTTTTTCCTACTATTTTATTTTATTCCAAGGGGAATAAACGTGGTCGCGAAACTTGTATATTCGTCAAATTGAGGATCTTCGGGCACCTTTTGTTTATAAATGGGCTGACCGGTACAAAACACACCTTAACATCAGGTATGATAAAAGCTAAGAGACTCACCGTCGTTCATAAAAGAAATAATTCGGGTACTCGGGATTTTTCAATGTCGTTTTTCTCCTTGTGGCCACGGAATAGGGACTTCGTTTTTTTATTATTATCACATGCAAGTAACCCTCTGATTTGTGCTGATTGCAAATCCCCAAATCATAAAACAGAGCCAGAAAAAAATAATAACGGAAAAAATCACGTGATCGCGTTTTATTCGTCACTGATAAGTCGTAGGGCATCCAGAAAACGCTTGAAAGATAGCTAAGCTTCAGGCCTTTCAACTTACTTAGTTTTTTTTTTTTTAATTTTCGTAAGCATTCACAGTTAGAATTTGTTTTTGTATTTTTGCTCTTTCCGGGATCTTTTTTTCAAATATAAAACTATATATATATAAAAAAAACCTCGCGGGAGTTTTACTCGGGCGTTTGTTGTAGAATACCCTATGGCATGGATTTAAAAAACTAGGATGTCCGATTTTTAGGCTGTAGGACATACTGTGCGTTTTTCAATTTTGACAGTTACAGCGCCTCCTCCAGGGTTTATTATTTAAGCCTTGTCGGACTTGTTGTAAGTAAGGTACTTTACGCCCTTTTCAGGATCCCTTTCCGATTAACAACGGTCTTGCGTCTCTCCAGTCATAACGCCCTTTTCACACCACCGCCGCGGCAGGCAAGCAACATCACAGCGATACCGCAGCCGTGGTGTGAAAAGGGCGTTATGACTTGAAAGACGCAAGACCGTTGTTAATCGGCAATGTGCTTCGGGTGTTCTTGCTGATTCGAGTTGGTATGTGTGTGATACGTCGTGTTTTGTCTAGTAATATAATATCCCGGTTTCACATTGTATTAATATATAATATATATTGACAAAACGTAGCCAAAAAAAAATTTTTTTTTTTATTACAGTACGAGAATTATTTACTAAAACATCGTTATTAAAATAAAGCACTTGCTCAAATCACTTTTTTACTTCAGTATACGGAGACGTGACGTGTACAAACCTGTTCCACAACAAATTAAAGAAAGTCGTCAATATGTGGACGCATCGCTTTTTTGTGACCATTACAATTAAGTCGGTTAATCAGAATATTTACGGTTGTTTCAGCTTTTAATTTACATTTTCATAAATACGAATAAGTATGTACTTTGATTATTGCTCCAATTATTTATTGGAGTTTGGTCTCTGATATTTTTATACTGCCGACCGATAAAATCCTGACATTTTCAGTCTCACTCACCCTCATGTGGGTTTTATACCAAAACGCGGAAATGTGGCACAATTTAAGGGCTACTTATGATATAATGTGCTTACTATTATATTCGCACATTTAGTAGTGTTCGGGATCTGGGATTTCTAAAAACTTTATGCCAGCACGTAATCGAATATCACCAAAATGATAATGCTCACAATTTTTATATTTGGTGCATATTCCTGCACTAATGTAAGCTACCTACACATATATCTTTTATTTCTCTCCGACCATACCTTTCTCCAGCATCTTTAGAAATCTTCCTACTGGAGAACGGTACTGCAGCAGAATTCGTTTCGTTTCCCGTTTAACTCCAAAAGCATAAGGTGCTCATTTTTTAGGGTTTCGTAGCCTAAAGGCAAAAAACGAAACCCTTATAGATTCGGCAAATCCGATGTATGCCACAGCTACTTTATTTTATTTTGCTTTTAATTAATTTAAATTAATTTTCAAATTAATTTAATTATAATTAATTTTACTGATAATTTAATTGTACCTAATCTATAAGTAATGTGTTTATTGTGATTTTAATGTGACATTTTTCATATAACTAGCGAATCTTTTTTGTGCTGTATTTTAATTACTTTGATTTCTGTTTTATGGTAAATGTCGTGTCATCTGTATAGGTGTATGCATCAGAACTTTGCTTTGTTGTTTATTTTTTTATATTGTCTGTGTTAATGCATGCACTACTGGTGTACCGTATACATAAATAAATAGCAAATACCGCTATAATTATTCATCCATCTCGTATCCTTCCAGCAACAAGGGCTTGTTTATTTGGTTAATTTTCATATTGGTACAGCAGCGAGTGGGGGAGGCCTGTTTATAGAGGTTTTTTCTGCTCTTTATTAGTATCTAAATTCAACGGAACAACGCGAGCGTGTGAGTGACAAACGACCTTTCCTACATAGACATAAGCTCGCTATTTCCCTGTTGAAATACCGCTCTCCCAACGTGAGTGCGCGGATGGTAAATCGACTAGCGAACTTATGTCTACCAACAGAAAGTCGCTATTAGCCTGATCGCCTCGCCAGTAGTAGGTACAATTCGAAGCTTTGGATCAAACCGGTTTGTTTAGGTTTTTGAAGCGCTCTCATTCCGAATACGACGGAAGCGATTTTTGTAAAAACCTTACTCAAAAACCTCAATTACCAACTCTTTTTCAAACCGCTTACAAGCCCTGCTAGCAGCTACTTTCCTGCTGACGTAACGCACTCGACGTCAATGATATTAGGTATATATAAAGTGAGACAGAAAAGAATAGAAAAAATTGAGGGCGCCACTAATCTTGTACTAGACTACAACTAGCAACACTAATAATACTACAAAAACAAGTTCGATTCTTAAAATATGTTTTTCTAAATTATTTGTTCTATATTTGTAAAACGAACAAATCATAAAAACCTAGTAACCTACCCATTTGAGCTGTAATCGGTTATCGCGCTAGACCTTTCGCGCTGAACTCTATTTTGTGCAGCTTAATCTTTACAGTAGATTTTAGTTATGCTAAGAAAAAGACAAAAGAAGTATTTGATGGATGAATTAGAACAAATTGTAACCTCTGAAATGTTACAAAATAGTAGGTATAAAATTCAACACAATCTTTTAAATTTTTAATCGATAACATATTTGTCTGCTACTAAGCCATTCTTGTCAATTAAGATTATTAACGTAATAAATGCTAAATATTAGAAGAAAGAAATAATTATCCGTTTTGCTAGCAGATCTTACTATCATAAATAGATTTAATAAAATACTTAGGTATAAAGTTACAAACTTTCTTTAAAAAATATTATCCGAGGATTCAAAATCCAAACAGGTTGGTACTTCACACCTTCCATGCATTCTAGCGACTGTTGTTAAGATGTTCTAGCACCTTAGATAATTCTTGCTTCATTGTTCGTCAATTAATGATTCATCATAAAGTTCACCACCTAGTCTTCACCAAAATATAACAAAAATTTAATTTTTATTATTGTCTCACACAATAAATATACTGAAAAAGTGCAATTAGACTGTAATGGACTGGGATCTGTTTATTATTATCATAATCAAACATTAAATATAAAATTAAGTAAAAATTTAAAATGCTCAAAATACTTATCAGTCGCTTTTATAAGCAAATTTGCATTAGCTTCACGCGCAAATCCAAACCCGTAACTTATAATTATAACTTCGATGAAGTTCAAATTGAATGAGTGCACGAGGTCCGTGACTTGGGAGTTAACCTTAGACTCTAAGATGACTTTGTCGACCCACATAGATAATATAATTAAGAAATCTTACAGAAATCTAGGTATTTTCATGCGCACATGCCATTCCTTTAAAAATATACTTAGTTATAAATAAGTCTATTACACCTACGTGAGAAGTATTCTTGAGTACCTACGCTTGCCAAATCTGGTCCCCTTATTATGCAGTTCACATTAATCGCATGGAAAAAATACAAAAGAAATTTATTTCACGCCTCAATTACATCTTTCGTAAATCAGCCTCTAATTATGCTACGAAGCCAGTGGTCTCGGTACTATGCCACGCGGCTGCGAGTTGGACGGCGTTTTCTTGTTATAGTTGGTATAAGGTAGTGTAGTATGTTTATATGTTTATTATTAATTTATTAATTTTGTGTTGAATATCAGATAACCGACACGTATTTAAATATATATAAAAATATACATATAGATATTTTTATATATATTTGAATATGTGTTTTTGTTTACTTCTGTATACCTCCAAGGTAATTTTTTTTTTTATAAAAATGATACTTATGAGGGAACTCTGAACAAATTAACTTCCATGATCTATTTAATACTTCGTGAATACGTGTCGTGCAACTTACATATAAAATCCGCTGTTCGTTTGCAAACATCGTCGAGATTGCTAAGCAACTTTCCGGCATTGAATTTCTGCCAAGCAAAGCAAAAACTCAATAAATTACATCACGGGCACCGCCACGACTTAATTTAGTTAATTCCATTACAAGTTTGTCACTTTTCCACTACTTAAATATGAAAATAACTATAATTATTATAATAATGAAGACGCTAACTAAAGGTTTGACAGTAGAACTACAATACCAACTTGAACACCGGACGTTGTGCTGCTTTAAATGGAAGTCGATGGAAATCGTGTTAAATGGACGCTTTGCCAGTCGATGATACCATAAGTGATAATTGTAGTTTTTAAAGGGCTTTTATTCGGATAGAATAACAAGAAATATGGAGAGACATGTGATCTTCTTTATTAGACATTTAATGTCCCTACCCAGTACCCTAGCATACTGGGTTTCCTTCATTGAAGAAAGGGCCATTTTATTCATCAACCGCACCCAATGTCAATCATGGGGGATATTTCACGTAAGCAATAAAAAAAGTGCCTAAGAACTCGATAAATTAATGGTGCATTACGCTGTACTGTCGAAGCAACTCCATCTTATTTCTGGTGATGAGATTATTACGATTAATCGTACCGTAGCACTACGGGTAATTGTACACCGTGCTGGCCTATTGAGCATGAGCAACGACAAAAAAAACTTATTAGCTACTTAAAATTAATTACAGGTGTAAGTTAGCGTTGGTATTTTGGACCACAGTTAGTCACTACCTCAAAGCGAGCAGCTACTGATTATGATAACCATGAAATATGGTTACTTAAAATAATGGTAATCATATTTCCTTTTTTAAATCTCAATAAATGATGTTTTAGATTTATCGCCTACACTGCGGCATTGGAGAAGTACACTGACCTTAAATCGCCTTCTACTACAACCATCACTCACGTAGGTATTAATATGATGAAAGGAAGTTATGTATTATATTTTAGGCCTTTAATTAAGGATGATACTACAACATTCTTTATAAATCAGGTACTCAATTTTCATCGTTCAAGCCGTAACCAGATAATACAAACTTGCTTCAAATTATCGATAGTTTAAAATAGGCTATAATGTACATCACTATGCGGTGGCGTCGTTCAACTCGTGCACGACACGGCGAAGCTGCGCAAGCCTATCATTTCAAAATGGCTGCCGGTATAAAGAGAGTCATTGACATTTACTAGTCAAGTCGGATTGTTGCAATTTGCAATATTGATTGATAGAAACGTAATTCTATGTTACTCAAAGAGCTATTTTAATAATAAGCTACAATGTCATGGCCTATGCAGGCTGCAGGTGCGTGGGGCTCGGCAATGCCCGTCGCGGCTGCGGGTGCAGATATGAACATGGGAGCCTACACAGCTGAGCAATGGACAGCTATGCAGCAGCAGAACTGGCAACAATGGGCTCAATGGCAGCAACAGTACGCCCAGTGGCAAAGCCAGTACGGAGAAAAGGTTAGCATTGTTTTTTTGGGGTTATCTATACTCTCAAATTATTGCATTTGGTCTTCGGTCCATGTCTGAAAGTAAGTCTCATATAAATATTTTATGAAGTGACAAGCAAGTTAAACAAGTGTCCCAAGAAGTTACTGGTTTATTGGAATAATATCTACAAAATAAGTGCCATAATCAGTTGCATCAACTGCTTGCCTGTTAAATAATAATAATAATAATAATTAATATTAAGTTGTGTTCTACCAAGATGCATTTAAACATTGCATGAATATTGCAAATATTGTTACCATGGGAACTCTAAAAGTATTATTGTGTGTGGTGGGACTGTACCATGGGTATTTCCAGTGGTGTATTTTGTTTGCCTTTGAACTGTCATAAAAATCCAACTGAACAGGGTTGTCCTCACGTCAATTGAATAATTTTCAACCTGATATTCTCAGTTCACAAACAAACCATAGGTTGTTTTCTTGGCTTAAAAGAACACCTACCATTTGTGTCACCTGAAACTACCCTCTCAGGCCCCAGGTTATGAGACGCAATAGATAATCTATTTTGCTCTGGACACTGGTGTCCTGCTATGAAATGACGAAATAATAATTTTGGTAAATGTCCTGTACTTATTATTATAAAGTAGAAACAACCTTCTTACTGTACTTCATGGCCATTTCAAAAAAATGAAAAGAGAAGTAGAAAAAGTTCACTACAAAATAGAAGCAAAATCAAAACTATAACTATCTCCATACTCATAAGTTTGACTGCACGCAAGAGAGATAGACAGATGACCATGCAGTGCAACATCACACTCTTATTCCAAGACACTACATGTAAATGTGTTGAACGTGCCAGCTTTAATTAACTGAGCTGTATTAAACTAACTGCAGATGAACAGGGGGTCAATTTTGCTAAATTTATTGCTCTTTTACACAAGTATTAACACTGCATTGTAAAAGATATAATTTTTGACTGACCATTAACAGAATTGACCTCAGTAGGTTCTTGTAAAGCAAAATAGTCTGTATCATTTTGTTTCTACAATTTAATTTCATGTTTTATAAGTAGATTATCTTTTTTGTAAAGTTCAAGCTCTGCCTTAAGTGGCGAATTTGTATTGGTTTGAACACTAGCTCAAACTTAACCCATAAAAACAACTTTTGTCTTTTGTTTTTTTCTTAGCATAAATAAATTCAACTCTAAGCAATAAATCAATTCAGAATGTGAATTTGAATTTCCACAATAGAGTTCGCGTAGCGCTTGAATCACGGTCACCTGAGACCGCTTAGTGGTAATTGAATTAAAAGTTGAAAATAAGCAATTAACTATAAAATTATTGAAGTAAGCTTGTCATTCCCATGCAATAAATAAATAAAAATAATAATAATAAAAAAAGCTTTAATATTCCATGCCTTTTGTAACATTTTGTTCTTTACATTTAATTTTTGTTAGTTTTGTTAGTAGATTCCTATTTACCTTATTTTAGTATTAGTAATGTTAGATTTCTATGGACAAAGATCCCATTTGGGTAAAATCCTCCTCCATGGACTTCCACTTTTTCTGGATCCTTTCCCGCTTTCATCCAGCCTCTGCCTGCTATGGACACAATGTCATTGGACTATCATTTTTTCGGTCTTCCGACTCTCCTTTTTCTTTTGGTCTGACCTATCCGGTGCTCTTAAGGGTCAATCTATTGTCGTTATATCTTGATAGATGACCTGCCCATTTCCACTTGTGTTTAAGGGTCTGTTCCAGAGCAACCGCATCTTATTTAGCTTTTTTCTTCTTAATATTAACATACTTACTTGATTCTACTGCTCTCTGGCATGTAATAATTTTGTTCACAATTTTGTTGGTGTAGACTCAAGTTTGACATCTGTACAGTAGGCTTTGCAGTAGGCAGGTGTCTACTACTGTCTTTTTAGAGATAGGTCAAAATTGCCTTTTAAGATTTCTTTGCTTGCCCAGTATTTCTTCCATGTAGAATTTATTCTTCTGTCCACCTCTTTTTCATTGCTGTTTGCTTTGAATGATATCTGTTTTCCCAAATATATATAATAGAGGCTGGGCGCGGTTTCACCCGCGTGGTTCTCGTTCCCGTGTGAATTTTGGGATCATTTATAGCCTATGTTACTACTGGTCTAAGGATTCTCTATACCAAATTTCGTCAAATCGGGCCAGTAGTTTTTGAGTTTATTCGTTACATACAAAAATACAAATCTTTCCTCTTTATAATATTAGTATAGATAACTAGCTGTGCCCCGGGGCTTCGCTCCCGTGGAATTTCGGGATAAAAAATAGATAGTAGCCGATTCTCAGACCTACTCAATACGCTCACAAAATTTCATGAGAATCGGTCAAGCCGTTTCGGAGGAGTATGGGAACGAAAACTGTGACACGAGAATCTTATATATAAGATAATATGTATACTCCTTAACAAACTCTATAACATTTTCTTCAATTTTTATTGGTTGTTCTTTTGTCCTTATTTTTGTTTTGCTAGGATTCGTATGTAAAGCTACCATTTTACTCAGTGTGCTGTTTCAGCAAATAGGGCAATGTCGTCGGCAAATCTTAAATGACTTAGGTGTTGATTTTGTATTTTGATTCCTCTGTTTTTCCAGTTTGAATATATCATCTAGGAATGCGATAAACAATTTAGGTGACAGTGGATCTCGTTGTCTGACAATCAATTCAATTTTTAGGGTTTCGTAGCCTAAAGGCAAAAAACGAAACCCTTATAGATTCGGCCATATCGATGTATGTCACAGCCTTCAGAGGTTCCTAAATCAGTTTTTTCTCAAAGCCAACCGTTTGAATGATATACACTTCCAAAGTGAAAAAATGAGTGTAAAAACACACTATGAAAAACAAAGTTATTTTGTGCTGGCGAAAAATTATAGTGGCATTTTGGGTAGGTAGGTGTATTTAATATAATAATAGAAACTATATTGCACACGATACAAAAACAAACACATACAGAGAAAACACACAATAGGCGGTCTTATTGCTACATAACAATCTCTTCCAGCCAACCTTGGGTGAGAGACGAAACCCTTCATGTGCGAGTTCGACTTGCACTTGGCCGATTTTTATTTCTTCTCCATAGTTTTCCAATTGTAGTTTGCTTATACTGTAACTGTATATATTTTTTAAAATATTAACGTATTTGTTATTTATTTCACATTTCTTGAGTGCTTTCTATATTGAACTATGAGTAATGCTGTCAAACGCTTTCGTATCTAGAAAGGCTATGTACAATGGCCTGTTATATTCTTTATATTTTTCGATGATTTGTTTGATTCTGTGTATATGATCCATAGTCGAGAAATTTGAGCGGAATCCAGCTTGTTCTAGTGGTTGATCGTCATCTATAGCGGTGGTCACATAATTACAGATACCCATTCCTTTACCGTGGTACCACATTGATGGTACGGTGGCAATTTCTTTTTGCCGTGGTACTATCAATGGTACCTCGGCAATAATAGTTGTCTTAATTCATTTTCGAACTGTAACACAACCAAAGGCGATTATGTGAAGCAGACTTGTTTGGAAGAATTTCTCGTAAGGTCCCACTTAAGAAAATATCAGACCAAGATTACACTTCGCCAAAAAATATGCACACTGGACAGAACGACTGTGGAAAAATTTCAATATAACGCTTTCTATTCGATTCTAATATAAGAATATTTTAGAAGAAACCGTGTTACCATATGCCGATGATCATTCGCCGGTGATATGAACTTTTCAACACGATAACGATCCCAAGCACACTTCAGCAGTGGTCAAAGAATTTCTTAGGAGCCAATCAGTAACAGTTTTAGATGGCCACCGTACAGTCCCGACATTTACCTGATCGAAAACTTGTGGTCCCGTGTGAAGAATAAAGTGGCAAAAAAAACGTACAGGTTACGTGTAACTTTACGGGGCATTTAAAGAGGCATGGGAGCAGGGGGCCGGCATGGGAGTACCGCGCAAGTGGCGTCGTCATCGAAATCGACTTCATTTGACAGATGGATTTGACATATTGCCTTAGTCTTTGGTATGTTTTCGTTTGTGTCAAAAAGAAGCACCAATGTGTCACATCTATCTGTCAAATGAAGCCGATTTTGATGCCGACGCCACTTGCGCGGTACGCCCAGATTTCGATTGAAATCTGCAATAATTTGATCGCTTCAATGCCTAGGCAGTGTCGGACTGTCATTGCTGCTAAAGGACATGCGTAAAAATATTAATAACGTGGTTTTATATTTTATAATATATCTAATATTTCGAGTTCGTTTCAATATCTATAACATCTAATATTTATAAAACAAGTCAATATTTACAATATTTATTTTTTTATCGTTACTTAATTTGTGTGTCTTTATTTAGTTGGCCTAAAGTATAAAGTTAAATAAATAAAAAATATAATACGATCTTTCTTCTCTTTATTTCTTTTCAAACCTTTCATGTTTACCATAAGAATAATTTAAATAGTATTAAAAGCTTCTATTGCATTATAATAAAAAAATATAGGGTAGGTAAACTCTGAAAGCTTAATATCCTCTAAATGTCTTTAATTATGTCTCCACCACTATATATTTGCAGCTATTCTTGTAGTTATTATGGATGTGAATAGCTTGTAGGTACTTGACAGTAAGCTTATTGGTCTATAGTTTGAAATATCTGTGGGATCGCCTTTCTTCTAGAGCAATATGATTTTAGAATGAAGCCACTGTTTTGGTACTATTTCATACCAGTCCCACAAAGTAATCATTTATTTTCTTTTTAATTTTGGGACTAAAAGTAAGGGCTTGTAAGAGGTCCATATACGGTACGATCGGTCGTTATGAACCGTCGCATCGCAACAGACTGATCGTAACGACTAATCATGAGAGGATCGTAAACAATTTACTTCGCAATAGATATGAAATTCATAAAATTATGGATTGTAACGATCAATCGTGTGTGTGAGTGACAAACAAAACGATCGGTCGTTACACTACGATCGTTCTTCACTACGTATCGTTCTGTATATGGGGAACTTTACACAGCAGTCACCACTATGCATATCCCAGAAAGGTGCATTTTGTGTAGTGCCCATTTCGCTGATTACATTTTGCGGAATGCACATTATAAAAAGTGACCCTTGTGATAATGCACCAACTACTGCCTACAAAATGTATGTTTTAAGTAGAGTTCACATTTTGCGAAGTGCATATTCTGCGTCAAACCCGCTGTGCCCCTTTCGGGCCCAGACGGGGCATGTCCGGGCCACAGTCAAGCATGTATTACTTCATACAAAAAACATACCTACTATAGATGTTTGACCGCACGGCCGGTCTCGTCCCGTCCCGCACCCCGACGGCCTAACGTTATAGCTTGTGCTATCGCTATAGCTATCAAACTTCAACTCTCACAACCCTTTAACGATAGGGTTTTTGTCTAATTCCTACATATTTCTTTTCAGCTATTGGATTCACTATTGCATTTTTAGTATGAAAGTGATAGCGTCAGCGAGAGCTTGTAGGGGGTTTGAAAAATCAATAGCACAAGCTATACCGTTAGGCGGTCGGGGTGCCGGTGTAACGTGAACCATGGTTTAAGCCATATTTTCTTTTCATTTGTAGTATGCCCAGCAAATGCAGGCAATGCAAGCGATGGGCGGCATGCCTCCGCTGCCGCCAAACGCCGCACCCGCGCCTGCGCCGCCGCCGCCCGACCAGCCGCCGCCTCCGCCGCCGCACGAGAATAACCAGCCGCTCTACGCCTCCAACCAACCCGCGCCCGTCCCTCCCCCGTCACAGAACAAGCCGGCCAATCCCAGCCTCACTAATGTAAACATCACCCCAGGTAACGATCAATGGTCATACGGAACTCCGCCGCCCGAGATCGCTCAAGCTCCGCCCGCGCCTGCGCCCGCGCCCGCGCCCGCGCCCGCGCCCGCGCCCGCGGACTCCGAGGCGCTCAAGAAACTCGCCGAAGAGGAGAAGCTTTTCGATATTCAGTTTCAGAAATGGGAAGAGGAGATCGACAAGTGGAGGCGGGACAACGTGAACCATCCCGACAAACAGGCCTACAAGGAGTACGAGGACAAGTTCGAGGCGTGCCGCGCGCAGCTGCTGGAGCGCCGCCAGCAGATGAAGCTGAAGAGGGCGCGCCTTACGAACGTCCCGCAGCCTGTCGGCGCGCCGATCGCAGGTAATGCTATGACTTCGGTACCTCCTCCGGTACAAAATGCACCTAGCAATAGTTATGGCCAAAGTAAGCCTCAAAATTATAACCAACAAAATCAACAAAACAGGAATAAAAATACTCCTTATCAACAAACGCAATATAATAAGCACTACAATAATTCAGCTCCACCCGTGTCTTACAATAAGGGCAATGTTGATCCCCAAGATCGTTACGATTCCTACCACGATGCCGATAACTATAATATGTCTGCGGATAATTATTCGAGAAATACCAACTATTCAGCTCCTGATGATTATACTGCAAATGATAACTATCCACCTGATAACTCGAGTTTCCTGCCTACGAGTGGCGCACCCAAGAGTATACCAGGCTTAGATTTAGTGCCAGAAGGAGATAAAACTGCGATCGCGCAGCAAGATGTCATCGACATAACGGAAGAACAAGAAAGGGGGAACTACAATCAACGCCACCAGCCCAAGGGACCCGATTATTCCACTATTTCCAAGGGAATCAACAACATTCTTGGTGATGAGAAAATTATGAACATTCTTTCGATGGTCAGGGGCCAAATTACCCCTTCTGATAATTCAGGACCACAAAATACAAACAATGCTCCATACAATAATCAAAATAACCAGATGAATAATCAGTGGAACAGGAATGATAACAGTTATAACCAACCGCCCCAACAGTTTAATAATGCGCAACAGTATAATAATGCGCAACAGTATAATAATACGCAACAGTATAATAATGCGCCGCAGTTCAACAATAACAGACCGAATGCAGGAGGCAGGCAGGAGCCTAACATTAATATGCAGCAGCAGAATCAGGGGCAGTTTAGCAGACCTCCTCCTAACCAGAATCGCATGTATGATGAAAGGCCTCCGAATGTTCAAGAGGAGTATTACGATGAAGACTCCCAGTATGGCGTTCGTAACATGCTTCCTAAGACTGATCAACCACCACCTCCAATAAGGACTAATGTGCCGCCGCCGAGGCCATTGATGGAAGTGCCAGTGCATATTAATGAGAACCAATTTTCTAGAGCTCCACCGAACAGACGTCCTGAAAATGTGAGACCTCCAAGTCCACCGAGACCCAAGTGGGTGGATGAACCACTGGTGACACCGTCGATTATTGTTGAATATGAACACAAGCCTCTTAGGTTGAAAGGTAATAATAATTGACATTGTAATGTTTTGTATTTTGTGAACACTCTTTTAGTGTTTGAAATGTCTCATTTTGACTGCGCAAAGTTTAATTGAATACACACTAGTTCTGGGCATTCTGGGCTATGAAAATAAGGAGCAGTAATCTTCAAGTCTTTGGATTGTTTTCCTATCATCATTTCGCGTTACTTGTTAAAGCATACTTAATTATTCAACGGCGGTTATCTGTTAGTCGTCATGGTCATGTAGTAATGGTCTTATTGGGTTTTGCAATCAAAACGTGCAAGCAAAACTGCAGTACTTATTACAGACTAGCGGACGCTCCCGGTTTCACTCAGCGGTTCCCGTTCCCGTGGGAATATCAGGATAAAAAGTATCCTATATAGTATCCTTAATCAGGCTATCTAATATCTGTGTGCTAAATTTCATTCAAATCCGTTCAGAAGTTTCGGAGCCTATTCAATGCAAACAAGCAATCAAATTTTTCTTCTTTATAATATTAATATAGGTTGAAGGTACTACACGACTACACGTCCAACACAATTAGGCGCATGACAGGAATGCAGTTACGTTTTTCAAAGCCCGCACCTGCCCTATTTTATTGTATTTACCCTATTAAGTGTTTGATTAGCACTACAGTTTATTTATTTATTTGTATGCAGTTATTAACTGATAGAAATTAGCTTGATAAATATTAAACAAGAAAATATACTAGAAACACAGATTACCCCCAATCTAATAGATTATAATAGATTACTAAGTAATCTGTGACTAGAAAAAAGCAATTAGTCTCATGTCGCCCGGCGCCCGGCCCGACATGAGGCTAGCTGCTTTTTTCTAGTATATTTTTTTGTTAAATATTTATCACATAAAAACAGCATTGTAAAAAAAAAATTAAAAAGTTATAAAAAGAAATTAGCTTATTGAAGTTTTAGTTTTCAGTAAGTTATATGTGTTTCATAGCTGTTATGCGCCTAATTGTGTTGGACGGGTAGTATTTAGTTATGGATTCTTGATCAATTGAGTTTCTCATTTTGATAGTATAAAAATTTTTGAATGAGTTGGCATAAAAAAAAAATGCTTAAAAAATGTCAACATTTCGCACCGATTTCCATCTTCCATGCGGGACTGGGAGTGAAAGAAAAACAGAATGTGTCAGCTGCTAGCTATCCAGTGCAGATTGTAAAAGTTTACAAATAAACAGGCGGGGCTATTACCTATCTTTGCATCAGCAACGCGACAGCAGAAATTGCGCGATAATTGCTTTACGTCCCGTATCAACAGTGCGGCGACCATGCCATTTAGTGCCTTATATTAGGTACATATGAAACTGCCGATTTGTATGAAGAATTTCAAAGAAAGTTCGTTTTCCATACTAACAATTTTTGCTTTAGTTACTACCGTAAAGTCTAACGTCACAATATTTTTATGTACATGCATTGTATGGACACTGAGCAATCTAATGCTATATTTTATTTAAAAACTAATGAGTATCTTAGCTCAGCCTTCAGGAGACGGGCAGCAGCGTCTCCTTTATACTTGGCCATACTGTGATCGCCAACCCGCTTGCCAAGCGTGGCGATTATGGCACCTTCTCTTTCTCGCGCCTTCGACATTTTTAGGAGTCAAAAATCTGTATTAAAAGCTCACTGGAAGCAAGTTTCGACATTATAGGATTATCTAAAATAATTGAAACTAAAGGATTTTGACAATAGTAAAGACTTTACTTACATTTTTAATAAAGAACTTAAGGATATAAAAATGTTGAATTCGACATATTTCAGTGCGAGAATCGTCCCCCTTGCACTTTTGATGCTTTGCTACCCCGCAAGCGATTTATGGCGTGATGTATGTATGTATGTATGTATGTATGTACATCATATTTATTTTCGGAGGTTAAGGTTTCATACCGTAGAATTTGGTTTAAGTACAGCACATTTTTTGGTTCTTAGAAGTTTTTGAGGCTCATAACAGTGGAATAATCTGTCAGAATGATTTATGTTTGGTGGAGTAGCTCTAGCTACTATAATCAATTATTAGATAATCAGTTGCACAGAATTCGTGTGTCTGATATTCGATTCGCGTTATTATGTTACATATGATTTTTATGTTGAGTTTTTATGATAAGTAGTTTAAAATTATGTGACTGAGTAGTAAATAATATTTTTATTTTTAGCGCGCGATTTCATTGAACCAGTGCATACATTTGATTACAACCATATATCAAAAGACAATGAAAACAAGAAAAAAGGTTATGAAAGGGAAGCAGATGACATGTATTCCAGAAAATCTCGTGATATGGAGTCAGATGAGCTATTTATGAGAAAACCTCGAAGAGATAGGGATGATTTGGGTCCGGATAGGTATGCTAGAGATCAGTACTCTAGAGATTTCGAAAGGAGAGTACCTCGGGACCGAGAAGATTTTAGGGACGATTATCGCCATAAGGCTCCTAGGCCTGAATATGACGACAGGAGAAGGCCTGACGATCGTTATGATGACAGACGACGGGACGATAGATATGCGAGACGTGACGATATCCTTAGACGTGACGATAGCATTCGACGTGACGATAGCGTTCGACGTGACGATAGTCTTCGAGATAGAGAAAGGGACAGGGATTGGGATAGAGAAAGAGAACGGGATAGGGATTTCAACAGGGATAGGTTTAGAGAAAGGGACTCGAGAAAGGACGACAATAGACTGCGTAGCAGGAGTCGTGAAAGGGATTCCCGTAAGAGAGAGCTTGGCCGAGACGTTCACGAACCGGATGTTTCTAAAGGGCCTAAGGAGCGCAAAACTGCTGAGGCTTTCGACAAGCCAAAACATGTTGTGATGATCGACGATATTCTAGAGTCGCCGGGCCGTGAGATGAGGCCAGAGAAAATTGTGATAATAATGAGAGGTACCACTTTTATATACCCACATTGATTTTTATTATTTCATTTTTATATTTTGCAATGTCTTTTTTATTTTGTTCTGTTTGTTATTGATCAGGTCCCCCAGGCAGTGGTAAATCATATTTAGCTAAGTTAATAAGGGACAGAGAGGCAGAATATGGCGGCACAGTGAGAATTATGTCAATAGACGATTATTTCATGCAAGAAGGTGAAATAGAAGAAAAGGACCCTACCACAGGCAAAATGGTGAAGTACCAATATTGTTTTGTTGTTTGTAGAAAATAACCAATAAACCAAATGCTTTCTTTCTTTCTTTTCCTTCATTACTAAAGGCTGAAGTAACTTTTCTCTATCATTTATCTTTATTATCTTATATTAGTCTATTCTACTATATAACCTTTACTAGAATAAGATAGGGTAACTAATTTTTTCGAAAGTTGGTTTAAAAAAATCTTACTGAAATACAATATGAGTGTTATTATTTTTCAGGTTAAAAAACCTACTCTGAAATATGAATATGATGAGAAATTAGAAGAAACATATTTGAACTCATTAAATAGGGCCTTCAAAAGGAGTTTAACGGATGGTTACTTCACATTTTTAATATACGATGCGGTTAATGAGCATCTCAAAAGTTATGCTGATGTTTGGAATTACGCTAGACAAAACGGGTTCCAGGTATGTATGTTCTAAAGCAAATACACATTATGAAAGTTAAGTGACAGTGACATTCATAAAGTGTAACACTTTTTTCCAAAGGCATAGGTAAAGATCACTTGCCTATGACCTTAAGCCCAATAGCACAGTGGTATCTTGCCAGCTACCTTCAGCCCTAGGAGTCGTAGATTTTTTTTATGTGAAATTTCGAATAAATGGCTACTTTACTTTACTATTTGACATTGACACAACCATTTATATTAAACAAGAATATATACCAGAAAAAAGCATCTTGTCTGATTACGCCCTGACGGGAGACAAGTTGCTTTTTCCTGGTATATTTTCTTGTTTAATATTTATCACATAAAAATAGCATTGTAAAAAGCAAAATTAAAAAGTTGTAACAACCATTTATGTCTGCATATGCAATACTCTCTATTCTATGTGTAATACTTACGAGTTTATCGTGCAGTTAGTACATTATGTGATGTTAGTTTCAGTGTGTGAACCCAATAGTAATTACGTAAAACTTATTATTGTCAATTATATGTTATTCCTAGGTGTACGTTTGTACGATGGAGTTCGACAGGCAAATATGCTTTAAGAGGAATATCCACAATCGCTCGCTGGAAGATATTGAAGTGATTTGCTCTCGGTTTTTCCCGACGCCGTCCCATCACATTCAGCTGGACCCCACCAATTTACTGCAGAATGCAGCCATAACTGAGGTCCAAATGGAGGATGTTGATGATGATGATGACGACGTCGTCATTATGGAGGATGCCGAAGAGACTGAGGTGAGATGAGGTTTCCCGGATTCTGGAGTTCGTTCACACAAAAGTTTATAAGAACAGCTATTGACTGCACCAGAAAATTAGCCGGCTAAACTATCAAAGCCGGCGATTGATTAATTAAAATTAATATTCGTCATTTCGCACACTCGTTCGAATGTATTTTGAACGAATGGATAACTTATTAATACTAGTAAAATGTTCAATTCAGTCGTCACCGTCACTTGAAGAATAATACTGATAAATACTTAGTTTTTTTTTTGTATGTATTACATGTATTTTATTTTCCAACTAGGTTATCATCTTTTAATAATGCCTTGTGTTGCTCTCACACTTAAAGCTTGCCTAGATTTTTCCAAAGTCCTATTGAGTTTCAAAGGTTAGGGTAGGGCTAATAAATTTTATTCCAGCTTTGTACTAAACTAGTAAGGTGCTGCCCCAACACAGGTTGAAAGCGTTTTTACTTCGAAGTGGGAGAAAATGGACGACGCAACGCAGCTAGGTAGGTTATTACTTAAGATTTTTATTATTCTTAGCATTAACGTAGTTTTAGTACGGAACGAGTTGTTGACTTCGGTACGGCAGCGTTTAACGATGTTTTGTGCCATCGTATTTGACATTACCTAGGATATTTCGTGGATAACCTATGGCAATTGCCATAGACGGTTGTTTAGTTTTGGTGTAAAGAAAATTGGGCTTTATTAGGAGGTAGTAAGTATGTCGTTGCGTTGTTGCAGCACGACTCGACGGAACGAGCAAGCCGCTCCGGCCCTCGCAACTCTCAATGGAAGACTACCTTCAACTAGATGACTGGACCCCTAACAAGGCCGCACCGGGAAAGAAGACTGTGAGTATAAGATCATAATTTGTAGTCACTAAAATTACTGCGATTGGATTTAACGTCATTTGGTTTTGCGTGACTTTATACGAACATTTTGTTTAATAAACTGAAATATTGTTCTGTTTGTGGTACAATTTTACCACAACAACTGATTATGAATATATTTTCAGTGATCTATTTACAGCATTTTTTAAAGCTTACATTAAAAAATTACCCCACATTTTGGGACTTAATAATGATTTTACCAACTTATCGGTAACTTTACCGTTTTTAAATCAATTTGAAACAAGCACATTATACTTGTTGAACAAATTCTTCATGTTGCTTTGACGGGATTTGTCACATAAAAATTGCCTTGCAAATGCAAAAATAAAAAATCGTACCGTTTTTAAATCGTTACGGATACGCTATTTTTGTACTTTGGCTCAATTCCGTTTTTATTTTCACTGTTCAAAAGGTGAGTCTTATTTTCTGGTCCGTATGCCGGTGGATGTGGGTTTCATCATGTTGTCGTAAACGCAGGTACGCTGGGCGGACATAGAAGAGAGAAGGCAGCAAGAGAAGATGCGGGCCATTGGATTCGTCGTCGGTCAAACTGATTGGAACCGTATGACTGACCCCACTATGGGATCTAGTGCTCTTACACAGACTAAATACATTGAGAGGGTCAGGCGAACATAGCATTATGATTAACAATAAAGATAAATAATAACTTTTAACTATTGACAGAAGTTGACTTACAGTATACACAAAGCCGTGTTTAATCTATATGGTGTTGACCGTTTGACACGTTTACCAGATTATGAAGTTCTATACGGCAGCAAGTCAGGTTATGCAATATCGCCTTAATGTCGCTCGTAATAAAGACGATTTTTGTTGTGTAGTAAGTGTGAAGCCTGACGTGCTGTTGACTACACGATGTGCTCGTTAACTACTTTATATTTAATATGCAAAAAGGATCTCTACAATCTGAAATGTTGCATATTATACTTGATAGGCTTATTAGCACTGATTTAAATGATAACCCATTATTTTGCGCCTTATGTTCTCGTTTTAAGGTTCAGTTTGTAATTAATGCAGAAAGGTATCAATTACTAGTTTCGAATAACTCCTTTTTTTCCAATTTATTATGCTGTGTGCGAGACTCAACTACGTCATGTGTGCAACTAAGAACTTTAGCTCATAATGATAAGTCGAATTGAAGAACTTTATAGAATACATTGAGAATAATTCTCTAATTTATTGAGTTTCCGATGTCCGATATACTGTGACCTAATCAAGAGCAGACATCTGTATCAAAATTACAGAATGTAATGTAGTCCTTGTTATGTTTCTCATGAGTAGATAATAATCCTTATTGTATAATATTGTACATCCTTGTCTTGTTAAAAATACTTCTAATGAATCTGAGGAGTAAGGAGTCTATATTTTCTGTGATTGCAATCGAAACTAGAAAATCTTGTTACATACATCTCAGATAAATAATTAGTTTACTTTATTAGTAAGCAGCTAATTTCTCCAAGGGAAGGAAATACAAAAAATGTAGGTAATTCAAATTGTACTAGAATATTTTATACAAGTTTTCCTAATGAAGAAATATTAATGTTTGGTTATGCTACAAGTTGTTAGTCATAATATTATACGTGGCATGTAAACATACCATAGAACACAAGAAAGAAAGTCTCGCAAACTGGTACATTGTCATTACCACGTGAAGTGAACATAAAAATCGTACAGAGTGAAATTTATTGCTCTGCAGATGGGGTCGCCAGGTTGTCCGGCTTTTTACAGTCGTGTCCGGCAAAATAATTATATACAAGTCCGGCCTGTCCGGCTTTTGTTAGGTTTTCGGTCAACCGCGCCGTGTTCAGAATCACGAATTCGCTCGCGTGTGTCAGGCTTTTAGGACAAAATGTTCGGCGAAATATGAATCTGTATTCGGCTTTTAAATTTTTGGGCCTGGCAACCCTAACTGCAGCGGTAGTACAAAAACCCAGAGGTGTTTACTCGTGACAACTTCTTTCTTGTATTCTGTGATACAATCTTACATTTCAGTAGGTATGTTAAGTTCAAAGCTGAGCAAAAAATTGTGTAAGAGTTTAGATGTATGATAATTTAATAAATACAATAATAGGACTTGGAGTTTTCTTTGCAATTTTTACATCAAAAACAGATATTAAAATCGACTATTAAAATCGTCGTCCATGGCGTTCACGTAGCCAGTTTGAGCAAATCTTCGGTCGTCGTAATTTTTTGGAAAGGCATAACTTTGCGAGCCAATTTTTGGTGGTTGAGCGGTATTTATTTTTGTCAAGTATTTACTTTCATCCCCAGTTTTTGGGTCGTCTTCGGAATCGTCATTGACGGGCATAGTTTCATCATTTGACGTGGAACCGCTTTTGTCAATTTTCCCGCCTTTTTTCAAAACGTCATCTCCTTCGCGGCCGGCTGTCATGATCGTGATTTGGGGAGTGCTCATGGACACCATGTGGTCTTTGATGCATTGCTGTAAGATGTGCAGGAAAAATAAGAATGCCAGCAAGGTGAGCGCTGACATCGCAGCATTATTTTTGCTTCCGCCTCCATAACTGCTGTAAATGTATAAATTTTTCGTAAATGTTAATGAAAAATAATCGTATTAATGTGACACGTATTTGGACGATTTTATATGCGTATAGTCATATTCAACTTTATTTTCTCTCTGAGATCATGAACGGACTTTCGAGCAGAGAATCCGACGTCTGCGAATTTGTCACTTTATTTTTTTGAGTTGTAACATCAACATGAGAAATATCAGGTACCCCTTTTCGTTTACATATAATTATATTATGTTACTGAACTATAAAACACTTATTCAAAAATACCCTAATACCAAAGAAAACACAGAGGTTCTTTTCAAACAATAAAAACATAAAAAAATGGCTTCTTTATGAAAAAAAACCCGCTCATCATCTCAGCCACGTAACTGAAACCCACTGCTGGGTATCCTCCCTCAAGGATCTCCACAATCTCGCAAACGGTAAATTTTTCTTTACCCAGGTCTATGCAAAGGTAAGTATACTTGACAAATATTAAACAAGAAAATATACTAGAAAAAAGCAACTAGTCTCATGTCGCCCTGACGGGATTCGAACCCGCATCCTTAAGAGTCCGGCCCAATGCACTAACCAATTATGCTACAGAGACCTATGAGGACACGTCGAATTTTTCCAGTATATTCACCGTTCTACGGTGTTGGCCACCGTCGCTTCATCAATGAGAGAAAGTATACTTACTGCTTCGAATTGACTTCGTGCGTCGGAACTGCTGGCTCGTACCCATACACCACATGAGGGTCTTGTACCGGTGCCTCGTATTCAGCGTACCTATGACATCACTTGTATTTAAAATTTTCAATTATTGCAATATTCTGCAGTAAACATGTTTAAAAATGGACTAAAAACCTTTAATAGTATGTTTTTTAGTCGAATACATTTTCTTTCTTTCTTTCTTTCTTCTTTTTTAACGTAGACTTAATTACAAATTATGTACTATCATTTGAGCGAGTGAGCGACCCATTTACTTGATTTTTAGCCGCGTGTCATCCATTGCTGGGCATAGGCCTTCACCAAGGATCTCTGCAGATAGCCCTTTAATGTTTCTTTAGGTTCTCAATTTTTTTTAAAATTAATTAGTCTCTAATCAAAACCTCCCAAGTTTTCAACAAATTCTTTGTTACTATTTCATGCTAACACGTTCGAACATAAGTTCAAAGTCTAATAAAATTAATGAATCAATCTAACAAACATAAAACTATCCTACGGATTAAATTGAAATGCTTTATCAGATTTATTTTGCTGATAAGGTACTTTCAAAGATTGTTTTTTTCTTGCCGGATATTATCAGGTTTCTAAGAAAGTAAAGGTAAGAAATGGACTTGTTAATTTTAACGTCTATTTTCCATAAACGAGAACTCGGTTGAAAGAAATATAAAAAATAAACGGGTCCATAATCATCCCTTTTACTTCTAATAAAATATCAAAAGTGGTGTCTATCGGTGAATTAGTTCAGAAAAATTACTAACATCCGAAATATACTAACAATTTTCTAGTTTAGGAGTGTTAAATTGGGGAGTTCCAAGAGAATTACATAACTTAAAAACAGGTGCCTACGAATTGAAAGCCAAATTCTTTGTTTTGAAGTAAATAATTAGATTTCACTGACCTGTCGGTGAAATGCTTCATCCCCGACCCCATTTTGGACAGCATATTCTCGAAAGACATCACTGTTGCCTCACGTGTTGTCACGTCAATGTCAAGGATCGACTGAGCCATGAGCTTCACGGCAGCGGTTATCACGCTCCAGTTCGCCAAATGTGACATCGCTATAGCGGCATTTTCACGATTGCTCATCTCGACAATCCTATCAAGTTAGTGTTCTTCGACGTGGAAATTTGTAAGTATCAAAGAAAATTTGCTCATTGTAAACAGTTATATGGAACAGATCCGTCAGGCACGGGCAACCAATAAAAATGCAATACATTGTTAAAATTAATATATTTTAATTTTCACAACAAACACAAACATACAAGGACGTCCTCAATCATACGATCACACAAAATATACATTACTAACTATAACGTGATATAAACGTTAAGTATTATATCACACAGATTTATTTTACATCAGTCGTTAATTATCGAGAAACTGGCGGAATATTTTTAATTGTTTAAACACAAAATGCAAACATTGTGCCAATCACTGAAATTTAACTGCAAGCCTACCGGACGGAGTGGTCGTCGTCCTATTTGGGTATTTCATCTTTGTTCTTTTACTCATTAACTTCTATAATAAGTTAAATAAATAAATAATTTAAATAAATTAATAAAACACTAAGCGACGCGCTCTTAACCGATGGGATAAGTTTGAGCACATACCAATCTAAGGCACCAATATTTTCTATACCCCTGTGTACTTAATTTCATTTCAAGTTAACAAAATCGAACACTCAATATTGATAATTTTGAAATGACTAATCTGCAGCTCACTGCTTACTCCTATCATGTTAAATCACCAGATATCTTTATTGGAATTTGGATCATCCAATTCGCGATTTTAAATTCGAATTCATCATCAATGTCACATCATTTCTACGTTGTCATACTGAGTATGAGTTGGCGATGTAGAGGTGGATTTAAACTTCGTTGCACTGGAGGTACATTTGGCGGCAGTCAACGCCAGAGCGGCCGCGGCGACCAGCCTCCGAGAACTGCTCGAAGGTGCCGCCGGACTGCCTCTCGAGGACAAAGCTCGCAGCGTAACTGCAAATAAAAGTGATACCTTTTTATATCATTATAGTAAGGAGGGGAGAAAAAAGGTGATCTCGTCTGTCTAATGAGCCATAGTAAAAGAAGATTTACTGATGTCTAAGGAACTATAGAAGAAAATTTACCTCTACAAGACAATCAAAGCATCTGGTGAAGGTTCAATACATTATAGCGGGGTAGCCAAATAAACAACAATGGTAAAGTTCAAAAATTTACTTACGTTCCGAGTTGACAGAACACGCTCTTGGGTCCGATGTCAGTAGAGCATTCGGTATTTGCGTCGCAGACGTATTTCTGAAGACACTTGTCGTCGTTGGTGCCGAACGATCTAACGTAAGTCTTGAGCATGGCGATACCGGCGAGGGAGGCGTCACTGACGGAGTCCTTGCGGCCCATAGACCTCGCTGTCAGCGAGCGGTGGGAGAAAGAGGTCTTCAAGGCGTCGAGAAGGTTCATCACGATGTTTATGAACTGCAAACAAAAACATCGACATTAAACAACAACAGAAAAAATCACGAAGACGAAGAGATAACTGTTGGCAATTAATGGAATAAGTTTATTTGAAAGTTAAATGCAAAATTTGCTTATTAAAAGGAAAAGGAAGGGTGGGTTTCGTACCTCTCCAGCCTGCTTTGCCATGGAGGCGACCTGGTCGGGGTCTTTTGCACCGAGCATCGTCGACAGTACCGCAGCCAATATACCCTGAAGCAAGCGAGAAGCAACACCGTCTCCGTAACCAAACTTTACTATTTACACTCCAACAATGGGAGTACCTCAAGGAAGCAATTTAATAGACTATTCTGCATTGTTCAATGTTTAAATTTTTTCCCGGGAGGTAGTCCCATGTTGAAAGCTTTATATTATTGTGAATTAAGGTTTCTATATACTACCAATACACTTGGATACAATAGTACCTACAGGTGAGGGTAAACTTGCAAGGTGCTTTACACTATCGTAGTGACTATAATCTTTGTAATTAATATAAATATTATCTACATTATGGATGGTTAGTAGATCAGTATGGATGGATAGTTATAAATTATTGCAATTATCTATTTGTACATTTTTTTAAAAGAATTTTCGTAAAGGAAGACTATAGAATTGACATGTTTCGAAACATGCGTTTGTTGTTTAAATAAATGATGGTACCTGCATGGGAGATGAGCCGTTGTCGACTTTGTCGATGCCGTCGCTGGAAGCGCCTCCTCCGAGGATGGCTGTGAGAATCTTCAGACCCATGGCGAGTAAGTTGGCCCATGGAGATGGTGCAATAGAATCGGTGTCAATATTGTCACTCTTGTTGGGTCCCGTAGTACCAGGGTTGAAAAGCATCTGCATAATCATGCCTGGAATAATTTGAATAAGTTTAAATTACGGTTTGACATCCAAAAAAACGGTTAAAAATAACAAAACAATTCACTTTTTCTTATATAGCAAACTTACCCAACATGTTGGACCACGAGAATCCACTGTCTGAGATGGAGTTGGTTTGTATGTCGTCGAGGTCATCAAGAGCAACCTTTTTCAGAGCGTTGGGCTTCTCCGCAAATTTGCGTTCTTGAGCAATTTGTTCATGCTGCGCTACTGGGTAAGAGTTGCTGTAGTACTGTGGATTTTGTGTCCGCACATTGCTTGTTGCCTGAAACGAAATGAGAGATGACGTTTTAATCAAAATCCTAAACAACTTGTAAAGGCGTGTACGACATTGCGAGGCTGCTTCGCGAGGCATCGTCAAATCTCACTAGATTACGAAGAACTTTTTCTTCCATGTCGCAAGCGCCCTATCGTCCCCTGGACGCCCTTTCAGCACCGCCACCCGACAGCGAGCCGAACGACCCCCCAGCGCGGCTATGTTCAAATTAGCTAGCGAAGCAGCCTCCCAATATACAATAAGCCGTCAATAGACAATAAGCCAATCAGTTGTAAGAAAGTACGAGGTAAGTAGACCAATACCTGTGATATTAAAGGAACATGTTGTGGGTATGCTAAGGTGTGGAGGATGGCCGACGAGCTGATGAGGGTCAGCAGAACCCAACCTGCTACTTTCTGATGCATTCTGTAAACAAAAAAAAATTACGTAAGTAAGTAGATACCTAAATGCAGAAGTTACTCTACTTATAGTATCTCAAATGCGTTTTAAATATTACTCGAATCCACTGTATTTTAATTTAACCACGCTCTCCGCGGTGTAGTTTAGAAAGTGTTCTGATGAGTGATTCGCGCAAATTGATTGCCTGCTTTTAGAGTTGTTCAGAAAGTGGCCCCTCTCGTCGCCTCCGCTGCGTTTTACGAGTCTGCGACTAATTATAGGGCGTATTTTACGAAAGTATATACATAATTGGTCTGTTAATAAGACTAAACAGTTGGTAAACGGTTTTCGCTTTGAACTATCGTTAGCATATGCGATGTGACAAGTGCAAGCCTATCCGGTGTAAGTATGTTAGCGGCCGGTCCAGAGAAACAGGTGACCCGGTCTTTGTAACTGTAGTTTTGATGTCCACCTGTTGGGTATGTTAGTTGTATGAATTAACGTAAATATTGACTATCATTTACGAAGTGACCACGGGCGACTTTCTTTGACCGAGTTTGGTGAATTAACACCTGAGACCCTGTTGGAATGTTATGTCACGTTTTCGTCGATGTTTACAAAGGTGATTTAACAGAAATGTTCGAAGTAAATGCGCGTAGCTTGTTTACTCGGTCGTTAGCTGCGTGTCGACTTGTCGAGCTGCACTGGCACACCGGTCTGCAGTGATAGCGCGACTGTAGAGAATCGAGATTCTTTCCGGAGAAATTTGTCGCCTCTACAAAACCTGAGAGTCGAAGCTTATGTTTTATTTATGTTTCTGACTTGTATATAATCGTTGTGTATGGAAAGTAGTTGCTATTATTCATAAATACTTTTTCCTAAATCACAATGCCACATTTGCTACGGAACTGGATAATTTTGTGTTCAATTTTTCCGCTGTAGAAAGTAGGAACGACTAACAATAAGTATTTGTACCTAAATAGTACTGTTTAATATAAACAGTTTTGTACTAGGTTTACCAGGCATGCATTGCAATGCCAAGTAAAGTTTAAAGAAATACATTGATTTTTTGGGCCAGAAACCCTCGCGGGCGTCCCCAGAACAGCCTACCAAAGTTTCATCACAATTTCATCAATGGTGTCGAAACGCACATAGAGGACAAACATACAAACATAGTTTTTAATTTATGTAGATTGTTGCTTCGCTTTCGATCCTCTAAAAGGGCTGCTATCAACTAGCACCAAGTATCACCAAGTAGCATTACGGGGAGACGTGGTCGACCCCGTGACCCAGTGGCATGCGCCCGCGCCGGTGCATGCGATTGAACTTCGCGGTGCAACGAGAAACTAACCTCACTTTCGTTCGAAGCGGATCTTTAAGATAAACCTACTGAGTGCCGACCTACATTCCCATGATTATTACCTATTCAAAATTATTTTAACGAGGTGTTGTTAACGTTTTAATACTTATGCGTTTAGCATACACAATATTCTAAGCAAATTGCCATATTCAAGTCTCGCCTGTGGCTCGTTGAAACAAGTATTATAATTAATCGATCTCAAAAAATAATAATGTCGAACCCAGAAATACTACTTTGCTTTGGCCCCAAATTGTTGATTTAGCTATAATTTTGTGGCTATTTAGCTATTCTGGTGGTGAGGTTAGGCTAGCAGTTAAACATAAGGCTTGAAACAGCCTCTCGTGGCATTTTGCTAACTTTTTGCGCGTCTACCTAATTAATATCCGTTAAGAAAAGAATTTTTATAATTGTCTAATCTAAAGTAATAATAAATACTAACCGTAGCATGGTATCACCATAATTTTGGTTAAAATAACACTTACGCGTTCTATTTAAACATACATGGATAATTTTATAGGAGTATAATTATATTGTCTAGTAACGCAGAACGAGTGCGAGGCGCGGCTAACATGGCGTCTCGGTGAAAGCATCGGGGCGGTCGCGTGCGCAGCGCGTCGCCACTTGGAAGGTTAACGTTTTTCTAATTTCGGAGCGAGGACTCGCACCTGCTATTACGATGTGATCAGCTCCTACTTTCATCGGAAATTCACCGTGGAAAAATGAGAATGGAACACAGCAGATTTCTATGCGGCAATTTGCTTTTATGCATGTTTTGACGTGGTGAAACTGAAAGCGTTTTACAATCTTTCTGTCATCACAGCGTTGTGGGTGACCGTTGTAAAGGACTATGTGAGAGATTGTGTATTTGAAGCACAGATTTGTGGTCGGTTTCGATAACTTATCCTCAGTAAAGGATTGCCTTACGACGGCTGTCCCTTTAGATATTTTTGTTAATCAGTCCATAATAACAAAACCAAGATATGACACCTCTGACGTCGGAGTTGGGATAATTTATGAAAGTGGCCGTGAAAGAACTAGTAAACTCGCGTTAATTCATCCTAGAAATTAACATTAATACTTGAACCGATGGTAATCGAAATACACCCCGTAAAACTTTTTGTCGTATTTCTCTTATACGTCGCTTAAAAAACAGTGCCAAATCACAGCGTCCGATGCTGTAAATTTAAGAAAAATAAATGGTAGAGTTTTCTCACTCCGTGTTCCGCATTTTTTGGGTTGTTTTTTCGCTTAGTGACCGGTCCAGCGTGCAGTCCGCTTTCTAAACTGACGTGCGTGATGCACACGCGGATGTGAGCGCCGACGGATGCTTGTGAATTAATATTGCTATGGATTTGTCTTTATCAGTTTTATTACTGTTTTCTTTTTGCTGTATTTTATAACAAATGTTAGCACAACTTCCCGTCCCGGATGGCCCTAAGGTTTTCTGGGGTTTTTTCAAAAGTAATAACATAAGGTTCAAGAAATAATTAATCTAATTACCTGTTAATGTTCTAATTTGTAATAAGTATAACGATTCTATAAAATGACTCCCTAAACGGCTCCCTCTACTGGATTACTGGGAAGTTCCTCAAAGTTAATTAACTTTTGAAATCTCAATCAAGATTATTTAATGATACGTACATCTTATGTTTTGGCGCGCACTGTTCATTGAAATAAAACAACTTTTACGGATATCAAAAGCGCAATATTTTCACGAACTAAGTTGTAATTGTCCGTATTTTTAGGTTTATAAGGGGTTTTTTTTATTTTCCCGACTTTTCGGCACCTTTTACAGCTGCCGTGGTCACGGGATGACGTAGTCGTTTGATATCCGTAAAAGTTGTTTTATTTAATTATTTAATGATTTTAAAAACAAAACAACAATGATCAACAGTGTTAATTTTATTTAGTAAAGGTGTTTTTTTATCTTCAATACTTGTTCGGTGTTATAGACTACTCGGATACGTCTACATATTATATTTCACATCTGCCTTTTAATAATAATAGGCATTCTCCAACGCAAGGTAACTAATGAGTGAAAGTTAGTTGTGATTTATTCGTTTATTTTTGACCAGCGAGGTAGGGCGCCGATGTCAGATTGGAATTTGATTGAACGCTCTTAGCGGTCCGATTTATACAAAAGAAGTACCGGACCCAATGATACGGACCTAACTTATTGTAGCCATACGAATATTACACGAGATTATTTTAAAACCATTCTTATCTACGTTAAAGTCAAGTAGGTATGTACCTAATGCTATTTACTTTAAACTGTACCTATTTAAAGTAAATAGCAGCAGTATTTTAAACATAAAACCAATTATTTTGAAGCGATATTGCCTACGTAGTAATGCATGGAATCATGTAAAGGTAGACATTTATCTGAACGTGACTGTATCGCCTATCATACTAGTGATTAAGTATCAATACCCCTGTTCCAGTGATTTAGCCACAGACGCGTGAACGCACCGTTATAGCCGAGATGTGGATCGAAACTACGGTAAACCTAATGAGAACATGTTACATAAATCCATTTTACCGTGATTTGTTACAAAAAGGCACGTTTCGCGTAAGGAATTACACGTAAGTATCTACCATAAGTGCATTTAGAATTAAGTAAGATTTGTTTAATTAAGTCATCTCGTGACCAAAAGGTGGTCCCTGACATGGTGTCAAAAAGTCGTAAATAAAAAAAAACATACATAACACGCAAATCAAAACTAAATGTGCTTACTAAAAAGCGCGTTTAAATTCGTAAATTATGCCGTTTTATACAAGATTGCTTTGCTTTATTTTGGAACAGCATTTAAAGTTAATTAAAGCAGTGTTAAAGCATTTATTTAGCTTCTTATTATTTTACTTGTTAACCAAGCCATTCAACATTTACTAAAAAGGCGCCAGAATATGCCACAGCAACGAGAGCACTCGTTTTTTAGCAAAGTCTTCAAGTTTTTTTATGTGCTCTCCCCACAGACTACCTACTTATATCGATATAGACGATAAAAGTTTACCTACCTTGCGTCTAAAAAGTTTCATCCACATTCTAAGTTTTGTCCGACCTAAGTCATTAAATCTATTTCCCATCACTAAATCTCGCTCATGACGTCATCGTAGGTACGAAAAATTCGACTCGCTAGGTGCTCATACAGATTGAAGCGCTCTTTTCGTCTATCTCGCTCGATATAGATCTGTGGCTCTCCCAGTAAAAATTAAACCGTTTAAATTAAACAATGACAAATAGATTTAATGTAATAGTGAATACAATTGCATTAATATAATGCTTAAGTAATTCCTAGATTGCCATCAATCACGAGACTAAAAATAAATAAGACGCTTTTATCTGATCACGCACATTGGGTGGTCATGTCAAGCGATTATTATATCGAGTTAAGTAAGTTAATTCAATTTAATATTAATGTTCTAACACAGTGAAATACACATCTAGTAGTGAAAGCGTTGGGCCTCTGCCTCGAATCTAGCGGGCAGCGGGGCGGCGGCGGCGGCGCGACTATCGAAAACGGCGCGGGTGGTGCGGGGCGAGCGTTTCCATAGTCGCGCCGCCACCGCCCCGCTGCCCGCTAGATTCGAGGCAGAGGCCTTAGTGTGTCTAAAAATAGAAAATGTTGGTGTAAAGGTAAACAGCACAATGACGATTCATATGTCAGTTCTTTATTCCTTCTCCATTTCTTATTCCCGCCTAGCGTCTCTAATGCATTATGATACGAAACTCATAATAAATAGTAAGAACTCCAATGTATCTACTTTTGATACCGTCTTAGAATGTAAGAACGGAATAATCACACAAAGCTTGTGTTATTTATTAAGTAAGAATTTCGGGAAGTTACTTATTAATAAGTGTCTATTAATAAGTGAGTAAAGTCTGTTGTACACCGTGGTATAATAATAGACATAACTATAACACGAAGTTTGTGTGCTGATTTAAATAAACGGTATCTTTTAGATCTCAATCTGCCTACTTTTTTTTGTAAATACGGTTTGTCTACGAATTTCGTAGAATGAGCTACGAATTGGTGGCGCACTACGAGATTTTTTTGGTCAATAATGTGCGTTCGGTTAAATAGATTATCTACTTTATAATCTTCAGATCTTACGAAATATAAACAGGTTTTTGTAACACTCTAACTAATCCCTCCAACAATCAACATTACTCTGCTATGACTGATGCGTTCGATCGCTGCGCCAGCGCCGGTCCATAATTTTCTTCTTAAAATCTGTTACTTAACCACTGCCGAGATTCCTTTCGTCGGCCAACTTTCACTTTGGTTTTTTGGACACGTGAGCGGGTGTCGCGATGATGATGACATTAATCGAGAGTTGGGACGATCGCCGAGATTTGTGTTTCCGTTAACTTAATTTGGTTATTAGGAATCTAATTTGGTGCCACGTTTTTATGGACGTGCGGGTTATTCTTCTAATCTTGTTTTACGGACTTTTTACGACTGAATCGTTTTCTCCTATAAAGATAAAACGATAAAATGGTGTCTTTAAAACGAGTACAAATTGATGTGTTTACGATATTGGTGTCTCGGGGTTGATGCTTGATTAATGTTTTTTTTTGGAATTCGAGAATCTTTCTGGAAGCGTTTTATGCGAGAGGGGAGCATGCGAGAAACTGAGAACATAGCAGTTGGCACGCAAGACTGTTGCCCATACCGATCGTGACGGCTTTCCTCGCCACTTTCGACTCGCGCGCTGACCAGACTTTTAATTACCCAACCTGTCCGACATTATAGTGTTATGACATATATGCAATGCTATACGTATGCTATGTTTACCCTAAGAGAAATCTGTGGACTTTAAGTGTTAATGTGTTGGAAAGAACCAGGTTCTAGAGAGATCTTCAACCTAATTGTTTGTTAGTAACTTGGATTTATAGTTATGCAAGATGTCATGAAATTATAAAATTATAAACTCCAAAATGAATTATTTTGAATTACATGTATCTAACTGTATTTAATCGTGGCTGCAAGCACTTTATGAGCAATCGATGTTTCTTTAGTAAATCGTTATTGATCTCTGTTTTTTCTATCATTATAGCAGCATGCTTTAGTTTGATTCAATAGAAAATTGTAGTGTCAAGTTTCTCAGTTCGCACGATGAAATCAATGCAAGATCAATGTACTGATATATTAAACCTTGCCATAGCTTTCTAAACTCTGATGGATAGATTTTCTTTGCGCTGAGATTTAGTTGATTTGATATCTATACTGAAAGCTGAAATCTAAATACACACTACTACATAGTAACATACATACATTGCTAGTAAAATAAAAGCTCTTCAAAAAGTTATTGACACGAAGAAAAGTGGTAATATTATCAAAGTTGCTATCAGTAAGAACTAAATAGAGACAATGTTGGCAAATAGCTTTGACAAATTCAGTTTTCGTATGTTTTGAAGCTTTTTGAATAACAAGAGTTGGTAAGTCTTGGTTTCCAAAATGTTTTAATTCGAATAGTCAACGAAATTTGATCCAAAATACAATGTAATATGACCTGTCATGTGTTTTTTGTCACGCGTCTATTACGTTAATGATTGTTTACAATAATGATGAGAATGCGCCTATTTTCCACGACAATAAGCCATTTTAGTTGTTAATACATGATGCCACATTTTAGAGCCATTATATTGAAACGGCGCGGGCGCGGCGTGGCGTGGGAAACCAACCACCCTTGATCTTGAAATTCTTGAACGCTTTCTTCAAACTTGACGATCGAATCATTATTTCGTTTCACTCTATTTGCGAAGCATTTAAATAAATTTACCGTTACTAATCATTACGTTCGCGCTAACGAGATAACGGAAGGAATAGTAATAATTTTAGAATGCATATGGCAACACCTGCCATTATACAACGTTCCGTTTGTGTTAACAGCGTGGTAAATTCAGGGTCCGAAAAGTTACGTATACATTTTCACATTTTAGAAAGTGAAGGTTCATTCATATTTACATGACTAAAGTATGGTTGGAGTGTATGGGATGTTGAAGCTGTGAAATTTGTGACTAATGCCATTGTACCAGCACACACGTTGATTGTTTTGTTGTATGCCAGTAACGTATTTTTAATATTTTCGTATGCGTACGGCGCGATATTTATGTACGACCGTGTGAGACTTAAAAGCGTCAATTAAGAAGTTTTACATGTGTCTTCGATACTTAAATAACAGAAATTACTTAATTAAATCAAGTGTTTTGTTTATTTCAATGTAGCAAGACATGTTTAATGTCACGAGAGTTACAGTTGTGTTCTAATTATACACGAATAAGGTATTTATTTAATTAATTATTATAAAAAAATTAAATTAATTATTTCTCGAACAACGCAAAATTGAAGAAAATTGTGTTTCCCTGAAGCTTTCTTCTCATTCCCCGAAACTCTATTTTTCTTTTATTGGTAGTATACCTACTAATTAAAACATATTGTGACACAGAAAGTATTTTATAAGTATTAAAATCACTTTTCACGGTTGATTAGGAAATCAAATTTCCTTTCTCTTTAAAATTAAACTTTAAAAAAAATCTATAGCTTTTTATGACATTAAGCTATTTCATAACATACGTTTTTATCTATAAAAGTTGCATTTTTTTATATCCCCATGTGATTCGTTTCATCCAGAAAGTGTCCAACAGTGGAAAGTAGACGTCAAGAAAATGAATTTAATCTAAAAGCTAATTACATTGTAGAATTTTTATGTAATTGTTGTGAAAAGAAAACGATTTGTTTTTTGTAATATAAAAATAATATGTTTCAAAATGCTTTGAAAATTTTAAAAACTTAAATAATTGGAATCCCTTTAATTGTGTTCTAGTTTACTGTTACTATGAATTTCTAAGTATAATTATATTTTTTAATGTTAACATTAGGAAATATAATTATACTTACTTATATATTATAGGTACTTCTTTACTTAAAAGCAGTAAGTAGCTTTAATCTTTTTTATCATTAATTTGTCACACTTTTGCAAACTTTTCAAAGTATTTACGTTCCACTGCTGAATTTACTTCCGTCATAATTTCAATACACTAAAATTTTCGAAATCACCTCAAAATCACTCGATGACAAAAATCACATAAAAATATCAGTAACACAAATCCACCATGATCACTGGTCACATCACTGTCCTTTGCACGTCACGTCACTAAATCAAGAACTCACCTTAAATTCGAAGTATGGAACTGTCACTGATACTCTTCACGTGATATCGTCACGGGGAAAGTGCCTGCTGCTTCTCTGAGCGTCCGAGTTGCAATGGGCCTGCCGCCTTGAACTTCGCGCTTTATATACGGTGACCTAGTTATGGCTGCTAACTGTGCTAGTTGGTCCGTCTGTATGTCCGTTTATCCCGTTGCCTCAAGGACGTCGGGATGGCGAGGAGGCTGTGCTATTGTGTACTTGGTAAAGGATGAGGGCTTGGTCCCTTATTGCTAGTGTTGGGCACTCAACAACATATACGCTACGTTATGGGGCGCTGCAATTTAAATAAAAAACATATTTAGGTTAGGACAGATTGTTTTGCTACTCTTTTTAAGAATTTTAAATTAATACCTATTTATTGTTTTTTTTTAATTTAAACTGGTATTACTGTATTTAAAATTCTTAAAAAGTAGAGCGACTTAGAAGAGAGGTTCAATTAGAAAAAAAGTTGGAAAAAATTAAGGGGCACCTCTGGACAGAATTAAAACGATTTGACAATTACCAAGTTATTATGTGTTAAATTATCTACAATAGATATGCCATTTCTAACTTCCTGCGTTTCGGTTCACCCACTTATTTAATAACACATTAATAAAAAGAGAAAAAAACTTGAAAGTAGAGAAAAATCAATATCATCAAAAATTATGTTTGCTATTTTATAACTGAATACGAGGAAAGATCCCTTCCGCCTTATTCATAATAACTAGAGTTTGCTACCAGCTAGGCCTGGTATTTTATTTTTGGAAAAATAATACAATTTCAAAACAAGCAAAGTAAGATGTACAGCATGTTTCCAATCCAAAAGTATGTAATTATAAAATTGTCATCCGCTTGTTACAGGTACATGCGCAAGCGCATAGTCAAGTCAAGGTAATGAGGGTGAGCGATGGATGCAGGTGAGTTGACCGGCAACAGAGTTTGTACAGGGTGTCACTCTAGATCAGGGTTATTTAACTTATATGACAATGGTCACGTCTTATTTATGGAAGCAATCCTAAAATCCAGTTATCACGAATAAAAATCTTAGTAAATTGAAATAACGGAAAGGTTTTCTTAATGCCAATAAAATTAAAAAAATGGTTTAGAAAGATACCGAAAGTTGAGCAGAGGCATATTTGTACGAGTTTCATCCGCCTAGAGAGAAATTTTCCGAAAAGAAAATAAAATGAACAGCTTGTTTTCAATTCCAAGTCATCATCGTCATCAGCACGTAGACGTCCACTGCTGGACATAGGCCTCTCCTAGATCACGTCATTGAACCCGATCCTTGGCTCTAATTACAAGTGTAATTACAAAATTGGCATTCGCTTGTTACAGGTACATGCGCAAGCGCATAGCTGCGTCAAGGTAATGTGGTGAGCGATGGATGCAGGTGAGTTGACCGCTAACAGATACCGCCACTATCTGTGAGCCGTTGGTACAGGGTGTGATTCCAGGTCTGAAGTTCTTTTACTTGTATGACAACAGAGCAGGAGTAATTCACGAAGCCTTAAATGTAGTTTGAATTTTATAGTAAATCAAGATAACCGTAAGTTAATGACGTCAAGGTAATGAGGGTGAGAGATGGATGCAGGTGAGTTGACCGCTAACAGATAACGCCGCCATATGTGAGCCGTTGGTACAGGGTGTGACTCTAGGTCTGAAGTTCTCTTACTTATATGGCAACGGAGCAGGAGTAATTTACGAAGCCTTTAGTGTAGTTATTAGGAATTAATTTCATAGTAAATCAAGATTACCATAAGCTAATGACGTCAAGGTAATGAGGGTGAGCGATGGATGCAAGTAAGTTGACCGGTAACAGATAACGCCTCTATCTCTGCTAGCCGTTGGTATAGGGTGCCACCAGATCGGGGGTTCTTTTACTGTTATGGCAACGGAGCTCGAGTTTACGGAATTTACGGCATTTACGGAACATATCTTGTTATTAGTAGGTAATGAATGACAGTAAATTAAAATAACCAAAAGATTACTTATAGTCATTTCGAACTCTTACTCTTCACGTCTTAAAGTTCAAAGTCGATTGTAGAAATTTGTCAGTTTTGTAAAGCTTGATCTGCTGTTGACCGCACCTGCGCATGCGCATAGGCGCGTCAAGGTAATAAGGGTATAAGCGATGGATGCAGGCGAGGTGACCGTTAACAGATAACGCCCGCCGCTATTTCTGCTAGCCGTTGGAATGGAACAGGGTGCCACTTTAGATCTGGGGTTCTTTAATTTGTATGGCAACGGAGCAAGAGTAATTTACGGGACCTTAAATCTACAACACATACTTAAAGTATGTAACGAAAAGTTGTAGCTCCACTGTTTTTTTAAATATTGGCAATTACAAAAGGTCGACGTTATCAGGGTTTTTGTAAGTAAGAAATTAACACATTGCTACCAAAAAAAACCGTTTAATTTATATTTTCTGATTTTAGTCTTTTCATCTGTAGCTAAATATCATCAACATTACTTAATTAAAATCTGTACTTGCACCCATACATTGTATTTAATAGTTCTAGCTTATCAGCGAACGAATGCGATATCGCTCCCGTATAGCCTTGCCATACCATCCTAATACTCGGTTTTATGGAACGAGATAATAACACATAAAATCAGGTTTGTTATCGATATGTAATTATTTTGACGTCTCTTTAAATTGTACTGTTGACAGGACACTATGAAGTCTATATAGCTTCTCTTCCCTACCACATTTGCATTAATACTTAATTTTTAAGTAATAGTGGTGGACTGAATTTCAAAGGTTATGGGTTCAAGTTCCGCCGTCTGAGTAGTTTTAAGACATTTTTTTTTGTCGTTTAAATTAGGATTCTCTAAATGTCAAACTGTAAAACCTAAGTAGTGGTCGTGTGCAACAAAATAAACAATTTTCTATTGTATTCAATTCTACTCATCCTAGATTTTGGAGTTCTAGAAACATTATAATCGTTATCTCGTTCTTAGTGAACTTTAAAACGAAAATCATGGTCGCAGATTCGATTCCGTTAGGGGCAAATGATATTGTAATAACCGTAAGCATTTGTATCCCGAGTCGTTGTCGTTTATTATATTGTTGCGAATGCGATTGGTGTCCGTTATTTAGTATCAAAAGCACTTCTACTAGATAGATTTATAGTTCAGACCTAGATATTGTAGGTTACCCCCTAAGAACAACTTATCATATCCTGATGCGTAATCTAGATTTCCCTCCGTAAGACCTCTGATAAAAAAACCTTTTAAATTATGTTTTATTTTATATAGAACTATAGACGTTGGTGTGCGTCAATACAAAGGTAGAATTTTCATAAAAATCGTTTGGTGTAGGGTCAATACTGAGATGAAAATATACCTCCGATATTTTGTATAACTACATACACGGCAAATTATAAATTGAAAATTAGATTATTGTTGTTCGTATCATATTTTAGTTTTGATTGTCATTTATTTAGTTGTTTGTGAATTAAACTGAAGATAAATGGATCTTTAGCACACACCGCCAAGGAAAAGCAAATTTATTTGCCAACCTATTTGCCGAGTGTTCGCGTTTGGATCCTGACAATGCTGTACCTCATTGTTTGCTAACTTGTTGGACTTTTATGGCGGAAATCAGAATTAGACAAACCGAAGTACGAAAGGCATTGCGTGATCTGAATGTGAACAAAGCCAGTGGGCCGGATGGTAGGTATACCAGCAATAGTTCTAAGGAATTGCGCTCCTGAGCTAGCCCAGGTATTGACACGCTTGTACCGCTTATCTTGTGACAAAGGGACAAGGGGAAAAGTCCTGGAAGCTGCATGACCAATGTCCAACCTGTGGTTCCTGTCGTATCTAGAAGCAAATTAACTCTTCAGCGATCGTCAATATGGGTTTCGCCGCAACCGGTCCACTGGAGATCTTCTAGCATATGCCACCTAAATATGGAGCGTAGCCATCGAGAAGCATGGCGAGATCAATAGCAACTCCGGACGCTTGAGTCGTTTAGTTGCGGACGCTTGAGTTGATTAAGCAGAGTGCCAGACGTTCGTCGGCAACAATGATCTCTTTCAAAAAAAGCTCAAAAGCCTTGAGCACAGACGAAAGATTGTTAGTTTATCGGTATTTTGTCGGATACATTTCGGTGAGTGTGCAGCTGAATTGCACAGCCTATTTCCACCGTCTCCCTTTTTTCATCAGACAACCAGACGTTCAAATATGCGCCACCGCTGGTCTATATCCCAAAAATTCGCACTAAACGTTTTGCGTAAAATTTTATCATCCGTACTGCCAGAGAGTGGAATTCTTTGCCTGAGTCTGTGTTTCCTGATACTTTCAATTTGGGGGCCTTCAAGTCGCGTGTGAATAGGTATCTTCTAGGGTATCTTCTAGACAGGCGCGTTTCATCCTAGATCGCATCATCGCTTACTGTCACGCGAGATGGCGGTCAAGCGCTAACCAATATATCATTAAAACAAAATCATATTAAGGTAGCGGAACAGTATTGTAAAATATAACACAATTACTTGTAATGTCTTCCTTGACACTTTTTACGGTAAAACGTATTTAACAAAACATTTTATAAAAAAAAAATCAAACCGACTTCAAAAAGTTAAAAATAAAACTTTTGGAGTCGGTGCCAGCCAGGGCATTCTACATTGCACTTCTATTAACTATATATTTTTTTGGCCTTAGCTAGCTAGCACCGACTCCAAAAGTTTTATTTTTTACTTTTTGAAGTCGGTTTGATTTTTTTTTTTATAAAATGTTTTTATTTCAGATTTTTTAGTTACATCATGTGCCGTTACTTACACTAAAAATCAGCCCATACACAACAATGTCATCTAGGTAAACGAGTACTTGCCAAAAGGTGATTGATATTTTTCAAGATTATGAAAAAACTACTAGCCAGATCTTCGTAAAAATTATATGGGACCAAATTGACAGTGTACCCGATCGAACAAAAAAACAATTATTAAAATCGGATCACCAACACCGGAGTAATCGGTATACATACATCAGACAAAAAAAAAATAAAAAAAAAAACGCGTTGAATTGAGTACCTCCCTCCTTTTTGTTGAAGTCGGTAAAAAGAACTTAACAACTGTCCACTAACTAGTTGTTTAATGGTAACTTATAAATAAATTATTAGTTTACCTATCGTGAAAGCGTGGGGCTACTCGATTCTCATGACCTTTTGATTGTTCCAACTTAACTGTTAATCAAACTAATTACCGCATGCGTGTCAACGTAGTCTATGATTAACGGAAATTAGCCTAGAAAGAAAGCATGGGGGTGAGAAGTTGACAAACCCTTGACGTTATTTTTGCGTAAAATTACCTATCTAAAGCCTTCAATACTGCAGCTAAGGCAAGCAAAAGCATGTTCCGTAAGGCACTTTTCGACCACGTTAACCACATATGGTCCAAGCGATGCAGTTTTGGTAACTGTCTAAACTGTTTTGGTAACGACTCTCTGGTCGAATCTAACTTCTGCCATCCCACTTTGCCTCCCATGTCGACTCTTAGCCTTCATCATACTTGATGTTAAGTATTAATAAGGCTGAAGATGGTAGCGAGCCTCTCCCGGAAGCCTCAATCACTGAGGAACTGGCTATCTTAACTTATCTCTAACTACCGGAACACAACAATGCTGAAAACATTGTTATGGCGTCAGACTTAGATAAGATGGTGGTAGCTATCCAGGCGGACTTAGAACAAGTCCTACCACCAACCAAACCGAATACAATATATACCCCCGCTGGGAATCGGGACCCCTGGGTCTGATACCGGTGGTTGTACCACTAGAACACAGGCGGTTAAACTAAGATGTAATATAATAATATTTTTATTTTGTTTTAATTCGAAACCCACAGCTCTGGTAATCTCAATCTACTTCACTTTAATTTTAATTTTATTTTGTCATCATTAGGTGCATACCTGCTTATTATTTTATATTTTTTATTAACATTGTTTTCTTTACAGGTACAACTTTTTGTTAAATATATTCTGCTAACTACGCAATCAACAATATATTGTAAGTACATACTCGTAATTTTAATCTAGCGACACAAAAAAGTTACAAAATATTTACTAGATAGCAATAATAGCTTTAGACCTTATTGAAATTGGATTACTCGTATATATAAGTAGTAGACGCCCATATAGAAGCTTGTATATTTTCTTAAAGACTGTCCTAAACTGACTGACTGTATTAAATCATTTGTTCCTACCAGCATTCGACTTGTTCATATATTATTAAAATAATAAACGATGGATTGAGAACTTAATAGTTTTATTTATTGCATTTTTTTTTATCTAAAAACCTAATAATGTTTAAGTATGTAGGAGTATTTTGTATTCTCATTTTTGAAACAATCTTGACAATGAAAAAATCTTATTGGATCTCTTCATATCTAAATCCATATTAAGAAAGTAGACCTGAAGAGTTTGTTTGTTTTCGACCTACGAGAGATGATAAGGTGGGACTGGACGTGAAGAGCTGAGGACCGGGCTCAATGATGTGATGTAGGAGAGGTCTATGTTTTTTGTTTACGACGACGAGGAGACTCTTAGCCTTCATCATACCTGATGTTAAGTATTGATAAGGCTGAAGATGGAAGCGATCCTCCCCTGAAGTCCTGAACCACTGAGAAACTGGCTATCTTATCTCTAACTGCCGGAACATAATAATGCTGAAAACATTGTTGTTATGGCGTCAGACTTAGATAAGATGGTGGTAGCCTAGCTAGCCAGACGGACTCGCAAAAAGTCGTACCACCAACCAAACCGAATACAATATGTACTCCTCACTGGAAATCGAACCCGGTACCCCTGGGCCAGATACCGTTGGTTGTTATCACAAGATCACAGAGGCGATTAAAATGTCGAGCAGTGGACGACTACGGGCTGATGATGTGATGATATTAATAATAGGGGTTAAAGTATGAAATTGCCGATTTTTTTCTTACACCTAGAGAACCTCACTACTTCTGTGATTAAAAGGTACATCTATTGCTTGATTTTATATTAAGATCACAATGATCAAGAATAATTAATATCATGGTTATTATTTTCGTTTCATATACGATAAAAAATACCTCGAAAGGTTCTCCTTTTTTTGTTAGCAAAATTTACTACTTTATTTAATATTTATAAATTATTCATAATTTTTAAATAAAAATATAGCATTATATTGCTTAGTCAAACAATGATTGTAATGTGGCATTAGCACTTGCGGTAGTAACTATAACAAAATCTTTATACAAGTCGGCAATTTCATAGTTAAAGACCTAATACCTAGTTCTATCAGCTTTTAAGGTTTCCCGCTGCATTGTAGGGTTTGTGAACCGATGGCATAGCTTCTTTGACATACAGAAGTGCTTGTAACAACCTAGACTGAATAAATGGTATTGAATTTTGATTTTTTTACTTTAGTACCTACATTGTTTGTATAATAATTACTTACGTACAACTTTCTACTGTCAGTCGCTAAATGCTACAGTATAGTTTTGTCCCAGCTTCCTTATTAACTTGCCAAGTATAAAGTCGAAAGTGATTCTGTAGGGAAAAACCATACTGTTACTTTCTCTTGCTTCCTTGAACCGATGTGATTTCATCAATGAAGGATTTCTTTGATTCGGAAACATAATTATGTAATTAAAAGTTGCTTTAGGTACTTGGAAAAATTTGGGGGTTGGACATTGGAGTTAGGTACATTCTGGTTATTTTATATAATAATAATTGTGTCATTTAAAGGCAATCATGGTTATCATATGAATTTAATTTGATAAAGATAATTTTGGAAACTAGCTGAAATCATATCACAAAGTTCTTTAAAAGTAAACAGAGCATTGATTAAGAACGCAATTAATTATCTCTCTAACCTTAATTTTATTTATGCCGGTAAAGAAGAGGTATTCCTGGATGAATTTTAAGGTGAGGTATTTTACATTGATTTCCTCACTCCCGGAATTAATTAATTGCAGGATATAGGGGCTATGCAGCTCCAGTTGGAACTGTAGTCACTGCGACCTATAAGATCTATTGTAACTCGCCACCTTGTTAAAGTATCTCAAGTCTAAAATCTTCCTAGCTCTGAGAGATTTTAGTTCCTCTGGCCAAATTATATGCCGGCCCAGGTGGATACTGCGTTTGTGAATAAGGGGTCCGCAGTCACATAGGAGATGTTAACGGCAAACGTCAGTGTCACTTAATTTCATGTGAAATTGGTGCCTTTTTAGTTTGCAGTGTCCAGTTAAGGCTCTTGCTATCGCACTTATGTTTGCTCTACTGAGTTCTAGGAGTCCAGCAGTTTTTTTTGCGAATAGCCTTCGATAAGGGATTTGGCGTGTACTAATCCTGGTAGATTTAACCAGTATTTTTTTGACTCGCCAAGTAGGTTGCCCTTGAGAAGTTGCATGGCCTGTTCCTTTGAGATACCACAGAAAGGCTCTGGACCTAGCTGTTGGCCCTGAGCTCCAGACCTTGCAAGTTCATCAGCTTTTTCATTGCCAGTGATTCCTGAGTGACCTGGTACCCATTTCAGAATAATTTTATTCCGTTGTCCCAGCTCATTCAGCTTATCGACGCAGTCCTTCACCAATTTCGAATGTATGACATTCGAATTGATTGCGTTGAGGGCTGCCTGACTATCTGAGAAGATAAGGATAGTAATAGAAGAATAAACCTCACCAACAATTAGGAACTGGCTATCTTATCTCTTTAACTGCAGGACACAACAACGCTGCAAACATTATTGTTGTGGCGTTAGACTTAGATGAGTGGTACAACAAGTACTGCTACAACCAAAACGAATACCTACATCATGTACCCATAATGGAAATTGAACTCGGGACTTGTAAAGCTGATACCAGTGGTGTTACCACTAGACAACAGAGGTGGTTAAAATTAATTTGTAACTAATACATTTTATTACATATCAAGAAATATGAGGTAGAAAGTGCAAGGCCCGCGCCGACGACGCCGACGGGGTTGTATCACTGACCTGCGCGTGAGTGCATGACTCATTTCACTTTCTTATTTTGGGTAATTCCATTGCGTTTGCGACTCTTTAGTCACTCAATATCAAAGAGGTATGTGCTTTGGATCGGATTTAGAATTTTAATTTACATGACATGTAGTAACAAATTTTTGGAGGGCTTGGCCGATGGCCGAAAGCTTAATTCGGCAAGTTCTCTTAGGAATATTAACTTGCATTGTTGTTTGGTTACAAAGAAACCTGATGTTTTGGGCGATTAATTTGTGCAAAATAGATTAGTGTTTTTAGGTGGTTTCCATCATTAAAGACTTCTAAGACGGAAGTAAAATAAGTTTGTAAGCCCAAAAAGGAAAAATAACTGCTAATCAGTACCTATATTTCAGTGGCCTTTATCAGTGCTTAAACATTTCGGCCACGATCTCATTTGGGTGAAAACCGGCGATGTTGTGCGACAATCCGATGTTTGTCAATTTGCATGTGCCAGAGTAACTGTACCGGTGGAATGCGAGTCACCTACTTTGCTGACTCTACAGATGATGGTGGAAGACAGTATGATATGTACAGTCAGGGAAGCTCCTGGCTGCTAATTTTTTTTTCGAAATGTAATAAATAAAATAAATAATTCGTTACTCAAATGGAAAACCGATTACAGCTCGTTTATCTGTGATATAAACTTTTTCTCTCTAAGTCTATTACTTTTTGAAAACACAAAACAAAATCTACGGCCTCCGGAATGTTCCTCGATTATACAAGGTTGTTTTATTTTTATAACTAAGTTCAACCACAGCTACCACGACAACGAGGAAATACTTAAATAGGGTTGATTGCACCATCTAACTTTAATGATAACTATAACTTCAACGGTGGAAAATGTATAGGATTTGACAGCTTTGACAACTATAAATCGGGTCAAGTTAACTAAAGAAATTCTAAGGCTGAGTTGCACCGTGCAACTCAGCCTTAGCCTTTCTTTATCGTACCTACCATGTTTTGATAATAATTAAGGCAGCAGGTGAAAAAGTCTTCTGGAATCCTCCAGCACTGACTGTCTATCTTGTCTCAAACTCAATAATACTGAAAACTTTGTTGTTAAGGCGACGCACGGACTTATTTAGGACTTGGGACAACCCCACCTAAAAATTAACTACCTCTGTGGTCTAGTGGTACAACCACCGGTATCAAACCCAGGGGTCCGGGGTTCGGTTCCCAGCGGGGGTACATATTGTATTCGGTTTGGTTGGTGGTAGGACTTATTGTTAGTCCGCCTAGCTATAGCTACCACCATCTTATCTAAGTCTGACGCCATAACAACAATGTTTTCAGCATTGTTGTGTTCCGGCAGTTCGAGATAAAGAGCCAGTTCCTCAGTGGCTGAGGATTCCGGGAGAGGCTTGCTTCCATCTTCAGCCTTATCAATACTTAACAACAGGTATGATGAAGGCTTAAGAGTCTCCCCGTCGTTCATTAAAAAAAACCACCAAACTATTGAAAACTAGACCACCATTTGGGTCATCAAGGCACACCCCATTTGATTTTCCGTGATTCCCAGATAGGTATAACGAAGAAAAGGAATGGTTTTTTTGACCCTATTTCTTCTTCTTCAGTCAGGGTAGTTAGGAACTTTATTTATTTATACGCATTTGTGTATACGTGTAACTAATCACGTGTTTCGTTTGGTTTTCATTTTATTTATTTATTTTCACTTTTCATTGCTTTTGATATTTCACTATGCATCTGATGGTGAGCAGAAACTAGAATCAGATGTCATGATAATAACAACTGATTGAAGTACCCGCCAAACAGGTTAGACCTACATTGACGGCCATTTTTAAAGGCGTTTATTTGAATAATGAGCGTTTTATCAACTTTCCTTTACCTATACATGTACTGTTTATTTAAGAACGAACAAACTTTTTTTTAATAATATTTAGAAAGAAAGAAAGAATATTATATTTATTTGGGACAAACACGACAATAAGACACATCAAAGTAGCACAATAAAAAGGCACTGTCCCAAAACGGTACCGACTCAGCATAATGCTTGACTTTTTGGCCAGCGCTGGTCTTCCGTCGGTACCTTTTTAGTTATGACAGTTTATATTAAGTAGTATATAACACTTATAATAGTCGGGGCTATCTTGTAAATAAACTAACCTAGGTACCTATACTTAGCTACCTATACTTTGAATTAAGAATAATCAATCCTTATTAGATTTAGCTGTGTAGTGTCGGCTTAGAAGAGCACTACCCCCTCTTATTTTATCCCGTGGGTGTCGTAAAGGACTCGGCCTTCGGGAGAAGGGCAGCAGCGTCCCCTACAAACTTGGCCATACTGCGATCGCCAACCCGCCTGCCAAATGTGGCGATTATGGCAAACCCCCCCTTTTGGGAGAGGCCTATACCCAGCAGTGGGTGTTATGTGGCTAAGACGACGACGACGAAATTAAGTTTCAAATTTTAAAACTTTCCCAGCTTTTATGAGAGTTTAAAAAAAATTCAAACATTTCTATGGTCTCTCTTTTCCATTAAATAGGTAAGTACAAATTAAAATTTTGACGAAGTTCATCGTTAAAAATCACATTTCCACAACTTATTTCAATCAATTTGATAATTCTTCGAATTACCAAAACTTTTGGAGAGGTTGTAGTCATTTGGTTGGTTTAAATTTTTAATTTTCAGGCATTTTTATTTTTCCAACGAACTGTAAATAAATATACCTATGTATACCATTTTCTTCCTTTTTATAATGAAGTAGTTTGCATACCAACCCAGTTTACTATACCATCATGAACATGGAAGATAGACGTTCAAAGCTCCTTGGTAGGTTTTGCAAATTCAAGAAGCGTAAAGGCACGTCATCGACTTAAAAGGCTGGCATTAGCTACGTAAATGGTTATCATTATGATATGATCGTCATATCCGGATCTGTTACAAACGGAACTAAGGAATTAGGACACTGCTGTGACCTGCAACCACTTGCCAGACCGCAATGCTGATAAACACTGTGATAGAAGTAAATAGAGGTGCGTAGATACTTACTGCCTAGGAATTGTAATAGCGGGATGCCTCAGCGTGGTACCTAATGTGTGAAGAAATCTTTTTTTTGGCGCTTATGTATTCCGCATGACCTTTTGAGTCGAATGGTAAAAATCCTGATTTCAATTCTTTCCATACTCTGGACGGGATCGCGTTGGGATCGAGATTTAATGTCAATAATTATTACTGATTTTCGACGTTGACTCGGTTTTAATTGCCGCTTAAATCGATAACTAGAGTACAAAATTACTTTGACTAATTTCATGTATTAATTTTTAGTTTACTTACTTATTTTAACCCCTTCCCTGTCCCATGAATCACATATGATACATAACAATTGAAAATCAATTGTTATAATTCTTGGACAGCGAACCTGTTAAGTCCTAATTACTGACGGTTGACATTAATTCAATCTCGATCTCAATGCGATCGCGTCAAGAGTAGGGGCACCTAGAATTCGGCTACACGGGTTGCAGACTCGGTAGGGGTCCACGGCTCGTCAGGTAGCTGTCAAAAATGTGGTTACGCAAGATGGTGGCGTTATTTCCTATTTTTGTCACGTTCAATAAAAGCCTTGTCGCACGTGCAACAAGGCCTATAATTAACCTGGGTTGAGGCGCTTCAGAATTGTGAATAATGACGTTTCACGTTAGTTCCTTTTTTGCCACTACGTTACTATTTTCGGCAGATTTCACTTTAAAAACTGGCAACATTTGCTTTCTGCTGTGGTTGACGTTTATGTTGACAGCTTTATTTTTTGTTTGAAGAAAAGTGAACGATTTTGTGTTCGCTTGCAGCGTGTCAAGCTAATATTTTCGTCAAAAAAGCAGTTTTTCGTTAAAATAAGTAAATGTTTCCTAAAAATTTGCTTTCAGAAGTGTGGCTAATGGTTAGTTACTGAGGATTTGTGCAAGAAATTAGGTAAAATACAAAAGAATTAAAAGTGAGGCGAGATTAACCATGTAGCATGGTTACCGCCTGTAATTCTAATCCGTTACCGTCCGTAATCTAAAGCTTAGTTTAAATCATGGTTTTCTATTTTAATTCGGAGAATATAAAAATGATCATGATATTGTATCGCCGCTACAATACTGTCATAAACGTGAAATAAAAAAATCTTCTGTAAATTCGCTTTCTCTGAAGAGTTATAAGTAAGTAATTTCTAAATGGAATGGAATATAGGATATATTTTTTCCTGTTATAGAATATAATCTTATTTGGCAGACCATTTGGCGCAGTGGTAGAACTTCCTAATATCTGAGCCAAAGGTTCGATTCCCACCCAAGTCAAACATTTTATGTGATGAACATGACCTGTTTCTGGTTGTTATATATCTTTATATGTACCTATTTTTTTTTATTACATTTCCGTTGGTACTGATATCCGTAACACAACACAAGTGCTTCATTGTATAAAACAACTTTTACGGATTTTTAACGCACTTGTATTTCACGAACTAAGATCTATTTAGCCGTATTTTTAGATTTTATAGTGGCTTTTTGATTTTTCTGACGTGTCGGCACCTTTTCAGCGGCCGTGGTTTAAACTAGATCCCTTTTGATGCAGCCTTGTGGAACATTTGGTTATAAGATTTTTGTGTATTTTTTGTCATATGTTATGTCTATGTCCACTGCCTGTATCAAATAAATGTTATGATTTATGATTTATAAAAAAACTATTCTAAGCGATAATTAAAAACTTACTTATAGTTGATCAACAGTCAAAGTTTTCCGACCTAAGTCAGTCCGCTTGAGACCATTTTGCCATGAAAACACGCGTCACTCAGAAACGAAAATGGTTAATTGTGCAATGCTTAAGAGCTCGTCAATAACATTTCCACATTACTAAATATCGCTCGTGTCGTCATCGTAGATACGAAAAATTCGACACGCTAGGTTCTCATATTATATAGTTTGAAGCTCTTTTCGTCTAGGTATCTCGATATAGATCTGTGGTAACAAGGCTGTTATTGAACGTAATACTTATAGTTTTATTTCTTATACGTTTTAGTCGTAGATTGTCATGACGTTCATTTACAAAATTGCAGTTAAAAATACTAATAGAAATAACCATATACCATGTTGCCTTGAAGTTTTACATCTGTTTTTAACACAGTGCTTTACCTGTGGTTAAAGTTAGGTAACGAAAGGAGATGAGATTTAACAGGCAGGATGTTGTAATTGAGACTCAAGTCTCAACTCAAACTAGTAGCGCAGGAGATAACCGATTAGAAAGGCGAAATAATTATCATTATACTGTTAGTTTTGTGCCTGCCTGGTTTGTAGTAATCTGATCACCTACAAAATATTGAGGCTTATGAATTATCAATACAACTATTTTGCCGAATCTAAAATTTATTTTTAAGACTCGTTAAAATTACAGCATCGAATAAAAAACAATATTGAATAATTTTTTTTGTTCAAAGGTCATACTTAGGCTGAGCAAATAAATATTTAGGTAGGTAATATCGAAACCGCTTTACCTTACTAAACCTTATGATAGATTTTGTAAAGTAGACCTAAGTACTCGTACCTATTATGTTTTATGAAACTTGTCTGTCTCTTGATGTTATGGACTACGCACTACGACAAAGCTGGATTAAAAACGCACGAGATCTTTAACAGAATTATTGAAAATTTCGTACTTCCTATATAGTGTTGAAAAACCTTTAGTATAAAATGACAAACAGCTCGGTCAGGCAAGTTGAGGAACAATACATGATTACCAACGCAAAACCGTAAGATAGCTTCTGGCAGAGCTTTTGTTTCTGAGTAGGTACAGTCAGCATCATATATATAGACACAGCTCACGTGCTCATATAATAAGAAACATCCAAAGTGATCAAATATATCGGTACAACCATAGTGTTCTTAAAAATGAGAACTCTATAGAGCGTTCTATGACATTGTCATCAATTTGAATACTTGAGTTGTAACGTAGTTTTGATCACTTTGGATGTTACTGAATATTTGAGCACATTCACTGATTCTATATATATGATGCTGACTGTACAGTCACCATAAGATATATCGTAGCAGACAAGGTGACCAAATACTTACATCAGAACATCTGAGATGCCAATAAGTTCCTTAGATTCTAAACATCATTAATATCTTAACTCAACATTCAATACGTCATTCATATCTGAATAGTAGCTGGTCAATAATTTCTATACACACAAAAAACCATAAATATCTGAACAAATATAACGTCAAGATCTTATTGGCTGTTGCATCTTAATCGATCGTTAAACACCTGAAAAGATGTTTCTTTCGAATGCAAAGGATATTCCTAGCATTGATGTACAACGCTGGCCTACCAGCGTATTATAAATATTGGAGAATTTCGACGCTGGTTCGTAAGTCTCGGTAGCTCAGTGGTTAGAGCATTGGACCGGATTTCCAAAGGTCGTGGGTTCGAGTCCCATCTGAGAATTCACTTGTGGCGGAGTTGTGTTTTTCCAATATTTTTCTATTTAAAATTTGTCATAGTTAAGTATAAAAATAGCATAAAAAAAATGCAATAATAAAAAAAATCATATACTGTTCAGATATTAATGACGTATTGAATGTCGAGATAATAATGATGTTTACAGTGTAGGGAATTTATTGGTATCTAAACTTCTGATGTATTTGGTCACCTTGTCTGCTACGATGTAGCTGATGGTGACTGTATAAGGGGAACTTCCCGATTGACCTACAGTGTTTTTGGGAAACGTTTTCTCGGAAAGTACTATGGTTAAAAAAATATTTTTTTATTCAAATGAAATGCTTATTAATGTTCTACTATTTGTGATATACTTAAACGTTTTCTATATAAGTATCTATTTAAATAAAGCTCTCTAAAAAAACTACTGGTCATCCGGGAAGTTCACCGAATGTACTTTGTGGACACATTCAAAATCTTCACACTACTCTAGCTGATATACTGCCTGCAATTGCGTAACGCGGGGTCATCGACCGATCTTTATTCGCGCGAGCCAATTGGCGACGTGTGTTTGATAATTGATTGCGCAAGTGCCGCGCCGTCGAGACTGCGCGGAGTCGAAAGCAGACCACGCGGATGCGAACCCAGAATCATGTGCGGAACCTTAAAGTAACCATTACAACGGGAGAAAAGAATAAGTCTGATGACCTCATCAGTCATTTTAACGTGCACGGGACTGGCCTTCCTTACGAATGGCATGGAACATGAACATGAACATGACCCACCACGCCAGCCTGCCCTAGGGCGTTGTCAAGGGAGGGAGGGTGGGGCAGTTGACCCCCCTAGAGATTAAAAAAATGTAGCTAAAAAGCTTTATGCTCTTGACTGTACCTACAATTAATATTTTTCTCATCTTCCATAAAATCAACTTGCCCCGCCCTGGGCCATGCGTTGGCGACCCTCTTGCACATATAGATTGGTTCTAACGTTTGCATATACAGCCGGGACGAATGGCTTAGCACGGAGGAGCTCGAGATTATAAATTGTGGATCACCCATCCCGTTACGAAGCATAGCGAAAAATGTTTAACGACGGATACATTCACATCACAGGCCGAGCGCGTGAACTACTGCGTCACCGCGCCCCACGCGAGAACAATAAATGCTTCCACAATATAGAACTATGTTACACCATATCATTAAAGAATGCTACTCGTACCACAGATAGTTACAGCTTAATTGTAGAAAATTCCGATGAAGCAGGTTATATGATTTATTATAAGTAAGTACATAATGTTATTGTGTGATTCTACCTTTCCAAGCATGAAATGAAGTTTGATGTTGGATAAATTAATCAAGTGATTAACATTAACAAAGTGCGACAATGTAACTAATACGTACGTGAATATAAAAGCTCTCGTATGAATTTTTTTTTCTTACTAAAAAAGTCTATATTAGAAATATACTAATAGTTAATCAAAAAAGGAAAACCCTTTAAATCTTTCTAAAGTGTACAAATAAACTGCTTTGAGTATCTTCATACTTCTTGTTCCAAGTGCTGTGCTGTACCTGCGGTTGACAGTACAGCGGTCGATGGGAGAAAGTGATGCGGTCGATGACCCCGCTTCTCCTGCGCAGCCTTGTGGACCCACGCAGCATCAGTCATTACTGTACGTACAGCAAGATGAAACCAGATATTTCTAGAACTTTGCTATTTATATAAAATGCACAATACGCCTCAGTCCGTTTTTCTCAGAATTTATTGACGAATACTGTCATTTCACATTGCAAAATATCATTGATCACAATCAAATACATTATGATAAACTTTAAATAGAAAAATATTGGAAAAAAAGGCAAAAATTTAAAAAAAACTTGCATACAATCACACCAATTATCTAGCCCACGTTAAGATTCATGAACAACTTGTTTTATGGATACTAGATAACAGATGAACATATACTTATATACTTTTTTTTGTAAATACATACATAATATACATATAAAACCCCCAGACCGAGACAAATAGACATGTTCATGCACATAAATATTTGTCGTGTCCGGGGATCGAACCCGGGAACTCTGGCATAGAAGGTGAGTTTAGTACCCTGCGCCAGATAGGTCGTCAGGGGTAAAGTATACCTATGACAAGCAAAAATCGTCAGCGCGTTTGTCCCTTTATATCATCTGCATAATCTATTTCGATTAGTGAAGTTATCTAACTATAACACATGGAAGTTAATACAACAATACAGGCCCAGCACGAAAAACTTTCGAGTTAGGTAAAATTCATTTTTCACATAACGTGCTCGATACGTCCTCGATACTATTTCAATAGTTTTTCGTGCTAGTCCGACAGTAAACGGAAGCTTCGTAATAACCAGTAAAAATTCATGTGCCATACAAAAGACTTCAACGCGTCACGGCCTGCGTTATTTATTTACACTTTGGCGAGGAGTGTCGGCGACGCGTCTTAATTCTAACATTATTGTTTGCATAATAGTAGAAAGCTGAGTGCTATAGTCGACAAGTGCTCGAGCACAAGACATTATGATTTAATATTAGAGTGTGAAGAAAACGGAGACATTAATCGTAGTAGACATATAATACTGTTTCCATAGCTCACAAAAGTTAACAGCAAAGGTTGTTTTGAATAGGTTTCATTTTTAAATACTTATTAGATGATAAATATTAAACAAGAAAATATACTAGAAAAAAGCAACTAGTCTCATGTCGCCCTAACGGGATTCGAACCCGCATCCTTGGGAATCCGGCCCAATACACTAACCAATTATACTACAGAGACCTATGAGGACACGTCGAATTTTTCTAGTATATTCACCGTTCTACGGTGTTGGCCACCGTCGTTTCATCAATGAGAGAAATATCCTCGCATTCGAAAGAAATATCTTTACAGGTGTTTGACTATCGATTAAGATGAAACAGCAATCTAATTATAATTTTTAGTACTAGTATCATGTCGTCAGGGCGACATGAGACTAGTTGATTTTTTCTAGTAAATTTTCTTGTTTAATATTTATCATATAAAAATAGCATTGTAAAATTCACAATTTAAAAGTTATGCTTATTAGATTTTATTTTTGAGATTTGGGCTAAATAAACAATTTGTTTTATTTTCCCCTTTCTTAATTCCAGTATAAAAATTGAGTGTAGGTACTAAAGCACAAAGCTGTAAACTTCTTTATAAAGGGCGACAAGTTACTTCGTTAAATAACGTTCATTTTACGTAATAACTATTTTTCTCAGATAAGATAAGATGATCATTATTTGCACTTCAGGTACACTGCAGATGACATCAAAATATAGATCAGTCATTTACAATAGCATGCAAAATCTTGTTAAATAGTAAAATGCTTTAATACAATTTGGTTCATTAATTTTTATAATGTTAGACATACACACAACACCAACATTTCAGTCTTATGAAATTAATAAAACCTATTGTCAAAAAAGTTATTTCTCAAGTTATTGGACATTAAACTTATCAAAGTAAAAATATAACTTGTTAATCTAAGATAAGATAAATGTTTATTTCTATCATATACAGTACACATATTCATGCAAACAAAAATATAACACAAAAATTAAGGAACAAATAAGATTTTAACATCTTAATCTGTGTGCCGCATCGATAGAAAGAGGCAAAAACTAAGTGACTTGACAGCAAAGCACTGATTTTCAGTTTATGCCCAGAATAAGCGCGAATCTACGTCTACGACACAGACGTATGCGATAACTAAATATAAATGAATAAATGATTAATTAATGGACGTTCATTATTAATCTTTTACGTAAATAATTGCTTCTTTTCCAAATTCTCCATTTAGAATGTTGTCAATAAAAGTATTGGCCAACACAGTTGTTGACAAAAATGTTCTAGAGTTCTTAAACAGTAAATCATTTTACTTTTTGCTTGAACATGCTATTTTATTAGTATAAAATAGTAAATAGAAAGTTCGTAACCGGGTCAGTAGTTTGCCGGCAGTGTGACCAATTGTGGCAGATTTCTGCCATTTGGGCAGATTTAGCACCTGAATTTTAAGTGTGGCAGATTATGGCGACGATTTGAAAAGTGGCAGAATTTGGCAGAAAGTTCGTAACCGGATCAGTAGTTTGCCGACAGTGTGACCAATTGTGGCAGATTTCTGCCATTTGGGCAGATTTAGCACCTGAATTTTAAGTGTGGCAGATTATGGCGACGATTTCTAAAAGTGGCAGATTTGAAAGAAATCTTTAAAATACTTAAATTTATAAAGAATTCCTTCAAATTTGCCAAATTTTATCACTGTATGATTTTAATTTATGACTATGTATGGCAGATTTTTGCTCGTGGTTTGGCAGATTTGCCGTTTCTGAGATGGTCACACTGTTTGCCGGCGCACGCGTCTGCATCGTGGCTGAGGTCAAACGACGAAATATTTGAATTTATGGTCAACAAGTACAGGATCGCGTTGACATTGAGATTGAATGTCAATAATTATATTTTATTTATTAGTTATTTTCGACGTTGATTCTATTTTAATTGCCGCTAAAATCGATTACTAGAGAACAAAATTACTTTATTTACTAATTTCAAGTAAATTACTTATTTTAAGACATAATTACTGACATTTGACATTAATTCAATGGCGATCTCAATGCGATCGCGTCTGGAGTAAGAGAGCTGGTATAAAAAGATAACAAAAGCTTGAAGAAATTAATTGAGGAGTTAATTTATATTATCATTATGTTCGGCCGTAACGGGGACAGGTCACCTGGGGAAAGGTCTACCCCTGCCCATCCTTAAAATGTATCAAATTATAATGCTCCTCAAGTTTTAGTGCAAAAGCTCCATACTTTTTTACTATTTGATACATAATATCTGTTATAGCAGGTTGTCATAAAAATAGAAAACCTCAATATAAAAGAATAGCTGATTTAACAATTAATTTTTCACAGGATACTTTTAGTCTGAAAGAAATTAAATTAATAATTTTTTGCTTAGATTTCAAATTGTTCTATTTATGTGATAAATATTAAACAAGAAAATATACTAGAAAAAAACAACTAGTCTCATGTCGCCTTGAAGGGATTCGAACCCGCATTCTTGGGAGTCCGGCCCTTCAAGGCGACATGAGACTAGTTGCTTTTTTCTAGTATATTTTCTTGTTTAATATTTATCACATAAAAATAGCATTGCAAAATTAAAAAGTTATAATTGTTCTATTTAGTATCAACAATAAAATAAAAAATGTGACGGGCTTATCAGGACCCTGCCTCAGCTTAATGCTGCTGCGTTGTGAGATCGTCACACCGCAACAGCGCTGGTATTCTGTAAGACCCATGAAAGGTACACAAAAAACATACCTAACGAGCTGAGCCTTATTGGGATTGTATATTTACCTCTCACGCATTTCATCAGAAGCTTTTATTTATCCATTACGGGATCATTAAGCAATTAATTTGTTTAACACGCCGAAACATTTTCACACGACATCGCTAAAGCTCAGCGGAGCTATTCTGCATGTAAATACGTAAGCTGAACTCGAACGTTCGAGTTTTGACTTATTTATTAAATCACTCTGTCACAAGTCAACTGTCAATTACATGTTACATATAGCTAGAAAAATAAACTTTCTGTGCAATAAATAGACTAGGTCTCTGGGTGGTGAGAAAATCGTATATCGTGGTTTTTCGAAGTGTATGAAACTATGAAGTTTTTACCTTAACGGGCTATTACCTACTATACCTAACACAGATAAAAGAGTATTATCAACATTATATTATCAACTAATCAATTAGTATATATATATATATATATATATATATATATATATATATATATTATAGTATATAACTAATCAATTAGTATATATTATCAACTTATCTTTAAATTCTTAATAAAAAATGTTTGCTATTATCAAAATAATTACTTCGGACGGAAAATTACTTGGTTTTTCTTGTTTTGTCCACATAGGTAGGTATGAGTAGGTCACAGATTTTATCGAGTTTGGAGAAACTGATCAAGATCGCTGTCTAACAGAATATGTCAGCTACAACTGGGGCCCGATTCTGCTAATGCTAAGTCACAATCATGTTGCAATGGTATTTAAACAGTGTAAATAAACATTACTATTGAAACACCATTGAGAGAGACGATTTTGACAAAAAAATTGCAGAATTGACCCTCCTGAACAACAGCGCGTTATCAAATGTCAATGACCGATGCAAACAGTTTCGTAACACTGACGCAAGAATTAGATAATGGCTGAGATGGTTGCGCAAGCTTTGGACATCAATGGCCATTCGTGCCATTGGCGAACTTCAACATGCATCTAATTAACTTAAAAAATTATTTGTTGAATTTCGTTAATTTGGCAAAATTAGTCCCTATTAGATACTTCCTATAAAGCCGCTCAAGTAATTTAACGGGAGCATGGAAAAGATTGCTACTTAGCAATAAGGCCGCTTATTTGTTTCTTTCTCTTTTGTTTTCTAAGTCTGCAATAAAGTATTTTATTATTTATTATTATTATTACATATACATATATTTAAAGATGATATAGTTAATACCTATAGACTAGGTTTTAAAGTTTATTAACTATGAAAGTAAATCGATCACGTTTGTTAAGCAACGTTCGGTCCGGTCAGGTGTCGGATAGGTGGCTGTAGTGGTATTACATCTGAGCGCTTCCGTGCTTCGGAGGGTACGCTGAACCCTCGGTCCCGGCTATTGTCATCTAATAACAGTCTTTAAGCCAAGTCCCAGGCCCTTTAGGCGGCTTGATAAACTCTGACACTAGAGGTGGCTACTAATCTTCATACGATAAGAAGAGAACTAAGTAATTTATATTTTTTTTTTATTTTTTTTTATTTATTTATTTGTCATCAGGCTACAATAATACAGGCCCATAGATATATACCTTAAAACTAGACGTACATAATATATAAAATAACAACATTATGTAACATTATCTAATTAGATGGCTGTTTCATCTTAATCGATAGTCAAACATCTGTAAAGATGTTTCTTTCGAATGCGAGGATATTTTCTCTCATTGATGAAACGACGGTGGCCAACACCGTAGAACGGTGAATATACTAGAAAAATTCGACATGTCCTCATAGGTCTCTGTAGCATAATTGGTTAGTGCATTGGGTCGGACTCCCAAGGATGCGGGTTCGAATCCCGTCAGGGCGACATGAGACTAGTTGCTTTTTTCTAGTATATTTTCTTGTTAAATATTTATCACATAAAAATAGCATTGTAAAATGCAAAATTAGAAGTTATAAATAAGTAACTTAATTATTTTACACGTAAAGACGGCGGCGACGTGTTGCGCATTGCATTATAAGATCAATATCATACGAGTATCATACCTATTACATTTAAATTATAATATGCGCATCTGTAAGTGTCGAATGCGGTATCCATAACTCCTAGTCATTCTAAGGAGTATTTATCATCGTGTAATATCACCCACGATTTATAAGACATGGTGATCGTCTGCGCACAGGGGGTCCCTTTTAAAAGCTTGGTTCGTTAACTTGAACTAGTGAAGAAGTGTTGAGATAAGTTATCGAATACGTAATTGGAACCGTTTTAGTGACCACTTAATTACTAATGAAAATTTGTTACCTGTGAAGACGTATTTTTTATTTGGATTTTGTAGTTGTCTCTTTGAGGGTTTGTAAACGATGGAATTGTAAAAATATCTTTGGGGCTATTTGTAAATCTCTTCCTTTATTTTCATAAATATTTATAGTTTTTAATTATTTCTAGATTTATCAGTTCTTTTTAACGATTTATAACGAAGTTAGTAAATATGTACTCGTATATAGCATCTTCTAAGTGAAGCATTATAATAATACCGAAATTATCAAAAGCTTGCTAAAAAACCGCAAACTAAATAGCCTGCTTACTGCAAAACTACGAGAGCTTGATGATAAGGACTTACTTCTTTTTAACCTACTAATATAAAAAAAATTAAAAGTATGTCAGTTTTTTTATTTGATTGTTACTCTTTCACGCAAAAACTACTGAACGGATTTGCGTGAAATTTGGCATGTAGAGATTTTAAGTAGTGGACTAACACATAAGCTACTTTTTATCCCGATATTCCCACGGGAACGGCAACCACGCGAGTGAAACCGGGGGCGGCCGCTAGTTAGAACATAAATTGCAAGTACAAATAGCAATATTCAAAGCTGAAATGTTTATGAGAAGTCTTATTTCATTTAATTTCAAAACAATAACAGTAGAACAAAAGTTGATTGATGTAACTTTTTGTCAGAGGCGTTCAACAGATGTTATTAAAGTCATTACAATGATATCTTTTGTAAGTTGTGCCTAAAAGAGAAAGTGATCCAACGAAAACGAAACAATGTCAATTACACTCTGCGTCTGAGAAAGACACGTAAACAAATAAAATACAAATAGTTCAACTTTCGTTTAGAAGCCAATCGAAGCGAACAATTATATTTTAAAGAGGCAGAGATACCACGGCTGCGTAAGTAGGTCATGTTTTTAAATTCAGAGCGAAAATTAAAATGATGAGATTTATTTTATTACTAAGCCCGCCGTTTTACCCGCGTGGTTCCCGTTCCCGTGAGAATATCGGGATAAAAATTAGCTTAAGACTCCGTCCTTTCAACTAACAATATTGGTTGCTTAGTTTGAAATTCAGCATTGACCACGGCGGAACTTCAGAGCCCTAGTCACCGTCGCAAAGTTGTATGTCTATCGGCCTTTTATAGGATACACTTTGGAGAGTGTGCGAGTGAACTGCACGACCTTGTTCCTTCAGCCCGTTTCCACCATCGGGGTACCAGACGCAGGTAAGCTTAGCACCGTACGTCGTTGACATTCCAACGGTCCGTATCAAGCGAACCGCTAAGAATGGAATGTGCTGCCTGTTCATGTGTTCCCCGATTCCTACAACCTTGGCATCTTCAAGGAATGATTTCAGAATTTTTGCATTTTGCAATGCTATTTTTATACTTACTTATGATAAATTTTAAATAGAAAAATATTGGAAAAATTAACTCGGCCACAAGTGAATTCTCAAATGGGAATCGAAACCCACGACCTTTGGAAATCCGGTCCAATGCTCTGCAAATGCAATGCTTGTGGCCGAGTTAATTTTTTCCAATATTTTTCTAAGTATTTTAAATTTATTATAGGGTAGGTATTATTTAGATTTGTAAGTAGTTAGATTTGGACATATGGATTTCCGCTAAGTAACGACTGATTCCATCAAACGTGTTCGCTAAGACAATAATGTTTTATACTGGGGCAATAATAAGCAAATATTCAAGGAGATTGCACTTTAGCTTTGTAGTCATTCACATCAGATGTGATGATGGCCAATCTGGCCTGACTAAAAAGTCTCTCAACTCCTGTAGATTACTTCCCTTCGCATAAAAACTAAACAAATAGATCGATAGAGCGTTGTACCAGTTCATCGCCAAAAGTGCAATTACTAGCGGTTATAACTAATTAACTTTCTTCCAAGGCAACTGGGTCAGTCGAACTGTGGGACGCAGCAGAGGTCCCACGGTTGTCGTCTAACTCAATTTCATTCAAACAGCCAGCAATTTTGTTCGTAATTTGTTCATATTATATTCAATTAGATATCTCACATACTACGCAATTACGCAAATTGAAAAAAATGTGGGTTAAAATTATTATTAGAGTTTCTTTTGGTTTGTAAATACTTGAATATTGAAGCAGTGCTTAGTTGTGAAGAAAATAATGCCCATACTAAGATAGACAGATAGACTACAGATAGACTTCCAATAAAAAAATATGTCTTGTAATAAGTGACATAATTATCAAGATTACCTTACCTGGCCTCCTTGAACTGAGTACAGAGTGTTTAGTTTTTCACAACAAAAAAAGAGATACGGCATGCAAAATTGCAATATCAGGATGTATGTAACGAGGCGATAAGCCAGAGTTGACATAGTACAGTCACGAGCAATGATGACATATACATATATGTCGCAGGATAATTAGATACATCGTTTTTTTGCGAAAACACGGATAATTAGACAATGAGGTTGTCATTTCTCAATCATACTGAAAAATCGGCCAAGTGCGAGTCGAACTCGCACATGAAGAGTTTCGCCTCTCACCCAAGGTTGCCTGGAAGAGACTGCTACGTAGCTATAAGGCCGCCTATTGTGTGTTCTTCTTTTTTGACATTTTCTCTGCATGCGTTTGTTTTTGTATCGTGTGCAATAAAGTTTCTATTATTATTATTGCCAAAATGCCATTATAATTTTTTCATAGTGTTTAATATTTCGTTCAAACCAAACTTCGTTAAAAGTTTTTATAAAGATCTACATCATATTTTTTTTTTGATTTTTTACTTTCTTATTTTAATAGTTAGAGGGGGGGGGGGGGGACGCATATTTTACTACTTTGGAAGTGTCCATCTTTCAAACGGTTGACTTTGAGAAAAAATCGTTGTAGAAACCTCAATGCAATTTTTAAAGCCCTATCTATAGATATGTATGATATGTATATTATGTATGTATTTACAAAAAAAAAGTATATAAGTATGTTTATCCGTTATCTAGTATCCATAACACAAGTTCTTCATGATACTTAACGTGGGCTAGATAATTGGTGTGAAAAAAAAAAAAAAAAAAAAAAATAGATACCCCACACGTATAGGTTTGATAAAAAAAAATTCAGTGTCAGTTCCATGTGTGGGGAGCCCCCCCTTAATACATATATTTTTTTTGTGTAAAAATCGTAAAGCGGTTTACAGAATACATCTACCTACCAAGTTGCAACTGTGTAATCCTCATAGTTTTGAAATAAAAAGGTTGTGACATACATCGGTTTGGCCGAATCTATAAGGGTTTCGTTTTTTGCCTTTAGGCTACAAAACCCTAAAAAGATAGGACTTTTGCGAAAAAACTGGTTGCCTTAGTAAGATTACGAAAAGAATCGCTGGCTATTATGAAATAAGAACACTGATTGGCTGGTCGGAGCGTCCAAAACAACATCTTCTCTGATTGGTTGACGACTTGCCGTTCCAAATGTCAATCCATTCTCTTACGTGTAGTAAACTTTCTTTCATTAATTAAGCCAATCAGAGTAAAGAATATCCATTGTTACTAAAGCAACCCGTATTTTTACAAAAACCCTGTATTTTTCAGTAAGATAGAGAAATGTCAGCGCCATTGTCTAATTATCCGTGTTTTCACAATATCTCTTGGATTTTTGTGAAAATTCTATTTATCAAATCCTACTACGACATATACACTTTACAACTTTATCGCATTGACGCACACGGAAACAAGGCTCTCTCTGTCCACAAATGTCATTCAATATTGTAAAATGTAAGGTGACAAGGTTGCTTAGTGTTTCTTTGGCATTGCACGAGACTGTACCTAGTCTAGTCATACATATACATCCAATGATTAATTTCCTCGACATAAAAACAAGGTCGGACATAGTCCCTAATGCTGTAAGTTAGTTAAGATAAAACAACATTTGCTATCTAAGTATATTTAATTTTTCTACTTATCTACAGTAATTTTAAAAATAGGTAAATTTTGTGAGTTAATCTGAGACCATTGAAACTTTTTCAAAATTCTATCACCTGTAAAAAGCTTATAACCTTAATTTGATTGTGAGAGAATTACATAACAACTAAACATTTTCTGCAGCGTTGCCAGTTTTTTTTTTGCCAAGTCGGGATTTTGGATCTTTTTGGGTAAAATAAGCGAGATTCTTTCTTCGAAAGCGGGATAAATATTAAAAAAACGTATATAATAAGTTTTTAAATATTTCTCTTTTTATTTGAGTTCAATTACGTTTACGTTGCGCGTTTACGTCACAATAGATAGCAAAATAGCCATACAAAATGTTTTTAATAAAAATATGATATTTTAAATCGTTAAATAGTTTTCTTCGAGTTTTCGAGTCTTATTCGTATTCTGAATAAAAAAAAAATGTAGCCAGCGGCCAGTCCACACTTGCCTGTGCCACCCGCCCGCGTTTCCTCAACACGCTGCACACGGTCGAGTTATCTCCGTAAAGCGGGATTCAACCTGTCCCGCGCGGGACTTTTAATTTTGATTTAAAAATCGGGACGTCTCGCCAAAATCGTAATAGCAAATATAGCCACAAAGTAAATCTTCGTTTAATTCAGTCGATACCGCGCATTTCAACCAAATCACTAGACCAAAGTTAAAAATTCATTATAACAATAACTTTTTTTGTACAAATGCTTGATTAGTTAAAGCCGGTCAAAGTGGGATGGTCATCATTATCGAAGTGGAACAAGGTGCTCAAACATAAACAGTTCTTAGTTGATGATTTGTTTAGCGATAACTTTTATTGTGTTGTTTAAAATTTGCACGCAAAGTTTTATCTAAAGGTTGGGACCTTGAGTTGTTATGGATTTGGTTAAAGGTCTTAAATAGATATTTCAATAAGTTAGAATGAGTAATATTGAGTATAGATACTTGTACTATCTTAGTATTCTGTGGTGTAGGTGACTTCATATTCTCAACTTTCTTATTATGGTAACATCGTGAAATTTCATCCGCAAATAAATAGCACAAAACCAATAAACCGATTTTATCATATGCCAACATTGTGGTTTCCAGACATTACAAAGCCCCGGTTTTTACCCCCTTACAAAAGAAAGAAAAGCAAATTTATTTATTATATAAACACACACGCAAACTGACGAAAAACCGTTCGTCCCAAAACGGTCCCGACTAAGCATAATGCATGGCTTTTGGCCAGCGCTGGTCTCCCGTCGGTACCGTTTTGGTGGGACAGAAAGTGGGTGACTCTATCAAGTATTGACTTACAGCATACATGACGAGGTTCAACCCCTCAAGGCATGCACCATTGTTCTCATAAAGCGCTCCGTTCTGCTTGCCATCGGGACCGTTTTCACTTTCTAAGGTGACATGCCCACTTGGCTACTCATTCATTGTCCGGTCAGTGAAAACGTACGCAATTTGTTGCTACATTTCATTCACTCGTAATGGCAAATAGCAGCCTGAATGGAATATTTCATTCATGAGATTGTTGGTGTAAAAGTTGGTGACGTTTAGTGCTTTTATAGAAAAGTTCTAATGGTATTTACTTAGTATGGTAGCTAGCCGATTCCATTTAGATTTTCTTTCTGAAAAATGTGTTCAGGAATTTGATAAGTGCCACACAAAACACGCACGACCTTACACCCACATCAAGCTCTTCAGTTTCTCTACGAAAACCAACGACCAATAAACAAAATCCGAAATGAAACTGTTCTCATTTTCACAAAGCTATGTAACTGACTTCGTCTTTTTAAAAAAAGTACTTATAGAATCAGTTTATTAGTTAGTTAAAAAACATGAAACGAAAATAATTGATTAACCTAAACTAAAATTCTGATGAAATGAAATATACTAGTTATTTTTTTTCGGGCCTCATCGAAAACGACCAACACCACGCATTTTTTTTTAAATGAACGACGGGGATACTCTTTGCCTTCATCAAGATGTTAAGTATTGATAAAGCTGAAGATGGAAGCGAGCCTCTCCCGGAATCCTCAATCACTGAGGAACTGGCTATCTTATCTCTAACTGCCGGAACACAACAATTCTGAAAACATTGTTGTTATGGAGTCTGACTTAGATAAGATGGTGGTAGCTAGCCAGACGGACTTAGAACAAGTCCTACCACCAACCAAATAGAACACAATATGTACCCCCGCAGGGATATGAACCCGGGACCCCTGGGTCTGATACCGGTGATTGTACCACTAGACCACAGAGGGGCTTACATGAATGTCTATAAATGTACAAGGATAATAAAGGTAAAAGTTTTTTCTCAATCAGTTCAAGTTCTGGAGCTTCGGCATTAAAGTCAAAGTCAAAGTCAAAGTCAAAGATTTTTATTCAAATAGACTTATAGATAATACTTTCGAATAGTCCAAAAATTTTTTTTCCTACCAGCCATTCAGGACATCTTTTAACTGATAAGAAGAACGGCCGCAAGAAACTTATCATTTAGTATCTGGAATATCTAGAATATTATCATTTAGTATCTGGAATGTACTAATGTATCACAAGGATAACACGAAAGATCAACTTCTTGATTCATCTCAATTATAAGCAAAAAGTAGGATAGTTAACTGCTCATGAAAGGTAAAGGGAAAGTCAATAAAGCAGCTGGGCTTCTTCTTATTTTTACGATTTTCACTTGCCCTTGATAACTTTCTCATTCGTACACATTGCCAATTGCGTCGAGTCATTACTTTAGTAGTAGATGTATCAATAAATTTTTATAGATGAAAATAAAACGAACGTTAATAATAAGTAATTGTAATATTCTTCTTTTATTTCAGCCGAAGGTGTTTAAGGCGGTACCCCCACCGAAAGTGGCGCCGCGTTGAATTTTATTTAATATCGGTATTCTAATTCACAATTTTAATAAAACTAAACGTGGAATTTTTAGAGCCCATTAGTCTAGTATTTTTAGACGGTATCATTACATTCCCTCGTAGTCACTGCTAGAAGTAGATAGCAAAACTGCTAAAAGTGGCCGTTTTTGACACATTTGCTATCTACTTCTACGAATGACTATGACGAGATGTAGCGATACCTTCTAAAAATACAAGACAATGGGCTCTAAAAATACCACGTTTAGTTTTATTAAAATTGTGAATTAGAATTACGATATTAAATAAAATTCAACGCGGCGCCACTTTCGGTGGGGGTACCGCCTTAAGTATCGTAGTAGAGAGAGACTATTTAATTCAATACGCAGGGGTAGGTAGACAGTTTTTCCAGGATTTTTCAGGTTTTTCTAGGTACGATCCTTCCATATTCCTCTTGCCTGCAATACCTATACTTTCAATCAATCAATCATTTATTAATACATAAGCATGGGTATTACAAGATGTCACATATAAAAAAGGTACAGCCATGATCCATCTTATGGTGAATGAATATTGATGAGCATTAAAATTTAAATTATTATTATAACTTAGTCATTCTAATTCATTAGATTCATTAAATTACGTTAGTCATTTCTTAAAAAAATATATATAAGAGAATAAAGCGACAAGTAGATGTTAGTATTAAATAACATTATTATACTAAGACGGCCTGTTTGGCGCAGGGGTAATAACCCTACCTTCTGAACCAGAGGTCGCAGTTCGATCCCCGGACAAGACAAATATTTGTGTGCATGAACATGTCTATTTGTCTTAGTCTGGATGTTTAGTATGTTTATCTATGTATGTATTTACAAAAAAAGTATATAAGTATGTTTCATCATCATCATCATCAGCCTGTGGACGCCCACTGCTGGACATAGGCCTCTCCTAGCTCACGCCTATTGTGGCGTTCATAGGAGGCTATTAGCCTACTGATATAAGTATGTTTATCCGTTATTTAATATCCATAACACAAGTTCTTCATGACACTTAACGTGGGCTAGATAATAGGTGTGACTGTATAGAAATATTTACTATCACTAATAATGTCTTCTATCGTCTACTTTTCCCGACGTTTTAGCATCTTTGCAGGGGCTGCAGACCACGAGACGTGTCGGGGGCTATTAGTTTTCTCGATTAACAAGTGCCTTTTCTAAGAATAGGATAGGAGCAATTAACTATAGTTACTTGAACTTAACCATGCCAGATAAGTTACCTATTATTTCTTAATGCTTATCGAAAGCTACAGAATTACAACATGAAAATTATGTAAATAGTTATTAGGCAGTTAAATCTACGTTAACTACCTATAAGCAATCTTATTATCATCATCATTCCTCATTTTAGACGCATGATAACCCACTGCTAGGTATAGAACTAGACCTAGCCCAATCTTCTATGATTTAATAGAAAATCTTAGTATACTTAATTTTTAATTTTCTTTGCTTTTTGTACTGGGTCGGAATAAATACTGGCTTCAATACGCCAACAATTCACTCTTATCATAACATAACGGCATTCTCCACGCCTAGCCAAACATTTGACAGGTTATCCAAACGCGGCGGTGATCGAGAGCCCGAATCAGTGGAATGCGCGTCCTTCTGGGTCGGCGCGCGCGCGGCGTACGAAAGCACTCCACTGGCCTACTGGCACACTGCACGTTGTTGTTAAACACAGGTTTCGTTTTTCCTGGGTTGTAAATTTGATAATTAAAATATTTTTTAAATATAAAATAGGCAATGAGGAACTGGCTATCTTATCTCAAACTGCCGGAACACAACAATGCTGAAAACATTGTTGTTATGGCGTCAGGGTTAGATAAGATGGTGTTAGCTAGGCGGACCTACAACAAGTCCTAACACCAACCAAACCGCATACAATATGTACCCCCACTGGGACCACTAGGTCTGATACCGGTGGTTGTAACACTAGACCACAGAGGCGGTTGAATATAGGTACTTAAAGACCATACGGATGGGTGATTATGATTATAGTACTTTACCGTAAAAGAAGGGTTAAATCAGGAGGTAATAATAATAAAACGACAATAAACAAAATAAAAAAAACACGGGTGATATTTTATTTGAGTCTTATAATGTCTTGATGTTTTGTCTTATCTTTTGTAATTTTCATATTATCGTAGGTACTTTGGCACCTACACATATAAACTTTATTTGTACTTCTTTATTCATTCATTCAATTAAGAATGCCTGTGTCCTAGCATGGGAACATTAAAATGACTGATGATCAATGATATAATAAATAGTTATTTGTTATCCAAGGCTGGAAAGTTGGTTATTTAGCGGCGAGTTACCTATATTGAATCCTGAGCGAAGCGAGGATTTCAAAGGTACAAGACGCTAAAAACTTTTCTGTCGAGCGCAACACACAATTTTTCACCTCACAACAGCGAGGAACATTTTATGGTTGTTTCCGCGGTCAACTTCCGGTAAAAAAATCTTTAAACATCAAGTTTAATCTAAATATACCTTATTCTCGTTGTTTTAATTATATAAAAAACTAAAATAATAAAAAAGGGAGTATTATAGTTAATTCAAAGTTATTTAAAGTAGGAATATATTGTTACTTATTAATAAGAATAAAAACGATTCCGTAAATGTTGACCCTGACATGAGGTACAAGTCAAAGACAATTTAAAAATAAAGATTTATGTCAGTGTCCGAAATCCAATTATGACATATTTTTAGGTATTAAATTAAAAAAGTACTTTGCCGCGCTAGGCCGCAAAAAGCGATTTTCTACGCCTAAACTGATGGACAAAACCTCCTTTTCAGAGCGTGTGAGGTGAAAACATAACTGCTGAAGATGATAAACTTTATAAGAATGTAGGTTTTGCAAAATAAAAAAGTGTTAAATTTTTTCTTCTACGTTAAAAATATCAATGCAAAAGCAACGCTCCGTAAACAATGTTTACAACTACTAACTAATTATTATTGAAAAAGTAAGCTAACTTAAAAGTGAGAGTGCTCATATTGTTTTCACTTTATAATCGTTGGCAAAAATAACATAAGACGCGTCGTGGCACGCTGTTATTTTGGCGCCGGCGCCGGCCGGTGAAAGGAGATCGCCCACAATTTAGCTACATTACTTTTGTGGAATATTTAGTTGGTAAATCAGAGACGCTAACGACGTTCACCCCGTTTACAAGTGATAACATGGAGGAAAGCCTAAATAGACTGGTAAATAATAATATACTCGTACTTACATTACATCTCTAGTACGATACCACCGAATTTGGTATTTCTGTAACGGGGTACAATCAAGGAACTTATTCCCGGTAGACCAGTAGTTTTTTGATGATACCCGGTCAATTAATTTACTGTGGCGTCATGTAGGTATTTTGTAATAATCCACTCACACTAGTCCAAAACCGCCCTTTTTTACAAAACTAAGAGAAAAACGAATTTTCGTGAAAATTACCTACATGGCTACGGGAAAAATCAATCGGACCACATAAAAGTTGCAGAAAGTTTCAGAAACGATTTCTAATACATTACCGATATTTTTTTGTAATCGTTTTAGACTTCTAAACTATGCTATGCATACGATATTAGAAGTCTTATGTGCTGACCCTGTCCGTGTGTGCGCGTAATTCAATCTCGAGAACTACTATAGCTAGAAAGCTGAAATTTTCTGAGGTGATACATAGCCATGTCAAACCTCTAAATACGGAGTTTTGAAGTCGTCTGATGCCTTCGCTACGATAGTGTAGGGCGCCGATCTTGTTTTACGTATATTACGTATATTATGGACGATGATCATTATCTATAGATGCCCGATTTTAATTTTTTGTACCTACTGTGAATTAAAATTTCTAAAGTTCAGTAAGTGGAATTGAAATTCTAAATAGTCAAGCTATTAAAATCTCTGGGCAAAAATATCTCAGTACCTCCAGCTCCATCATGGGCTTACTTACTTACTTGCTACTTACTTGCTTACTAGAAAAACACGCAAAATTATAGCAATATTGAACACTTTCAAGTATGAGAATAATTTTATCCTAATACCCGTTGCTTGTAAGAAATTCTTTAATGAACATTTCCGCAGTCCGTCATTTAAATGAGACGTGGCCATCGGTCCCATTGGGCCAGGGGGTCACATAACTGCGAGTGTAGTTATCGTATCTTGGTTTACAACTTGACAGCACCGGCTTACCACTGCAGCGGCTTGTTCTATGCGTATTTATCTAGCACAAGGGTATTTAAGATGCAAGTTCACACTTCCGATGGAGGTCTAAGATTTTATTTTATGTGTAACAACCTAGTTACATTAAACTATCTGTATCTACTGGAAACTGTATTTCCTACTGTAGGTAATAGTCTTCTTACAGTCAAATTAGATTTTACATTAAGTCCTTTATTTTCAAATTGTTTATTATGTAATAAGGATCATCGATTGCATTAAAGCTCTATCCACTAAATTTACTCTCTCTCTCTCTTCTCTCAATATAATTTCCATTCCCTCGATGAAAAACAAAAACTGATACTAAACTGAAAATTTAAAGGTGCTGGCCATTCATTAAATAGAACAAAGAGGAAGAACACAAACATTTTAGTTTTAAAAAACTCTACTAAATAATTAAATTGATATGAACACAACAGCTTTTTACACTATTTGTAACTTTGGGTATAATAAAAATGATGACCAACGCATCTATAGATCACCCATTTAAATCACAATCTTTATGCCGCCGCTCACAGATGTCGCCCCGTTCGTTGATTTCCTCAGTTGTCGGTAGATGGCGGTACATAGCTGCAGACCCTCGGAGTTTCTTGTCATTCTTGTCCTCAGCATCTTTTCCAAACACAGCTGCCTGCATTTTGTGTACAAAAGGTGTTATCTTACAAGCCAGAAGCTTAATACAGCTGGTCTCTTCTTCATCTCCATGGTTATTTATAAGATCTTCGATGTCGTTGAGTAAAGACTCGTTTTTGGCCTTAGGTATAATTTCTTGGAGTTTCTTCGATCTCTTGTTCAAGATCCACGTAGTTGGATCTTCGGATCTTAACGGCCTGCTGGGACGATTGTTACCAGCTAGGAATGTGGAGATCTAGAATAGATAAAAAATAAAATCATTAATGAAGAAATTGTAACAGTCTAAGAAGTTATCCTAAGTAATTGCTGAAATTCAAAAGTGTCATAAACTCATTCATATTTTTTGAGCCTTTGTGTAAAATGTATTTAAAAAAGTGTATCAAAGGTCATTATAAGCTTTTCAGTAAAAGCTCTACTTATTACAATCTATTCTCAGCGTATATAACCATATAACTATTATATATAACTGTATAATAGTTATATTTATTTATGGCACACTTACAGGCAACAGATAGAAAAACATTAAAGAAAATTATCCAAGGTTGATACAGCTTAAATCTATGCCCAATTACAAGAATGCACAGCATTGATTATGAACTTGCAAACAGTTAGTGACTACATAATTGGTAAGAAACTAAATAGAACAAAAAATATTAACTAAAAATAATGACAGTAAAAAAGAAGAAAAAATACAAAAAAAAATAGAGATTAGATAACAATTTTTTTTTGAAAAAACGGTATGGTTAATAACTATTAATATTGTCTGTTTCATAATAACGTAGACTACCATACTAAGAGAAAAGTGCTTGGTTATACCTTATTTTATAAATATTATATAAAGATTACTTAATTGACATAATTCAAAACCTACTTCACACTACAGGCTATCTGTATAGCCGGAAAACGTGGTATTTTGTTTGCTTAATTTTTTTTAGTGTAGTTTAAATTTATATACGAACCATTTGTGCGACGAACACCAGTGCATTCACTGCTACAGCGCTTATTTGATTCGGCTGAAGCCCGAAGAGCCTCACTAGGTACTTCAATGGCGTCATTGGATTAGATGCCTCATTTACATTGGAATTAGGTCTATTATTGTCATCAACTATGATTTCTTCACTATCTTCATTTTCATAAGCATCGTTGACAGGAAGAGGTTGTCTTCTGGTAGGTATAGGAGCTTTGTTGGCTGTTTGAAAAGCTCTTACTACAAACTCGGCTACTTTTAAAGCCACAGACTCCGTTCCTGTAATATATTTCAATTTCAATTAAGATTAACCAAAAATAAGTCTTGATCTTAGTAAGTAAGGTTTCGGTAACTCAGTGGTTACAGCATTGGACCGGATTTCCAAAGGTCGTGGGTTCGAGCCCCATCTGAGAATTCACTTGTAGCCGAGTTCCTTTTTCCAATATTTTTCTATTTAAAATTTATCATAAATTATTTTCTTTCACAAAAGCGGCTGCCTACAAATTTGAGGAAGCTCTACACAAAATTAAGTTATTCATAAAACCCCAACCGGACACTGGTGTCCCTACAACAATGGAATAATAAATAAATAATTGCATAAAATCACACCAATTATCTAGCCCACGTTAAGTTTCATGAAGAACTTGTGTTGTGGATACTAGATAACGGATACATACTTACTTTTTTTTTGTAAATACATCCATAATATACATATTAAAGACCCCGACCAAGACAAATAGACATGTTCATGCTCACACAAATTTGTCTTGTCCGGGGATCGAACCCGGGACCTCTGGCGCAGAAGGCGGGGTTAGTACCCATGCGCCAAAGGTCGTCAAAATGAAATATCTATTGTGTCTCATTTTCAGTGATATGAAAACCGAAAGATAATTGTATTGTTGTGTCTGTAATCTGCCCACAACATTTTTGACAATTATTGTGTTTCAAATACATTTTTAGGATTTTCGGATTTTCATCACTTTTTTTATAGAATGTGTTAAGATAAAATGCCATAATATTTTATGTCAATATACGAGTATAAACTCGATATCTATAATACCGGTAAAGTGCAGCTGGCACCAATTCTTCATATAAAATCGGTATATATTAATTTTATATTATAATATTTTTTTTTTTTTTATTTTTTTTTATATTAATGTATTTAATATTTGAATTATTATGGCATCTTTAAATAAAAAAATATAATTTTATTTTAAGTATATAAAAATATTAATCAAGAGTATGACTCTATGTTTTCAGTGTACCTTCCCCTTTTAAGTCTCTGTGAAAACTAGCATGAATTATTCACTTACCAAGAAAATCAGTAGCCAATTTCATTCCATTATTCAAATGGTCGATAAATCCGTCTCTTCTATAGTTTTCACTGGCAATTGCGGCCTGTAAAATGATCAAGATTAAGAACACCCGTAACGCCATCTCGCGAAGAAAGCACACACTACAATGAGAAGAGACCGTGCGCTATGCTCCGCTTCCTGCAATAATACGTGCGTGCCGCTCTGAAGCACACCTTCGAAGTAAATTGTCTTTCACATAGTATACAGGATGATTTAGTAAAAACAAGCAGGAACTCATCTGTGGGTTTTTTGTTATTAAATAAAAATAAAAATTAGAACTGCATGAATTCAGATTTAAACTCAAAGCTCGGTTATGAAGCTTTTTTCGTGTTTATGATCTAATCACTAGATGGCGTTACTGATCTTTATAAAAGTTTATTAAGCTACTTGAGTTATGCTTTCATGTTCAAGAAAGATTTCTGGCATCACCTTACAAATAGTAATATTTTTTTCATTTATTTCCAAATGAACTAGAAAAAATGCTTTTAATCTAAAGTTACAAAATTTTTAGTAAGTACATACAAGTAGAAATGTTAATGACCGAACTTGTCGGTAAATAAATAATGTGTGTAATCAATTACATTGGCACCGACTGCAAAAGGCTTGTTTATTTTTAGTTTAAGAAGTCTGATTGTTGTATCAAAATATATTGTGTTATATATACATTACTACTATAAGTATTGTAATGTATATATCTGGGAACTATATGAGAACTTTGATCTTTCAGAAAAACAAAGAATCTTATATATTTGTATATCTGTATATTTCCAAAACAATCTTCAAACAAAAACAGAATTTTCCAAATCGGTCCAGGCGTCTTCAAGAAATCGGGGAACATTCATATTTTTTTTTATCAGATTCTGATGAAGAGAACCTGCTTCTTTTTAGGGTTCCGCATAGGATCATAGGATCACTTTGTTGTCCATCTGTTCGTCCGTCCGTCTTCGTTTATCTCGGGAACGCATCGAGGTATTGAGTTGAAATTTAAACCATATACTCAGGTCAACAGTCTGTTGGTGCTGTAAAAAAATCAAACTTGTAAGTTAAAGTAAAAAAAAGATAGGACTGTTTATGCCTCAAAAAACGTATATTTTTAAAACTCTCAATGGAATCAAAATTCATAGGGTAGGTACTATCATCTTTTACTACAAATACAAGAAAAAAATAGAAAGCTAGACATTTGTAATTTAATATTGAAAAATTTAGTCTTTTGTTTTGGAAAATGAATTTCGAGAAAACTTTGTATTAATAATATTATGTAGGTACCTACAATGTTTGCAGAACCCTCGGTGGACGAGTCCGTCTCGCACTTGTCCTGTGTAGTTTTGTTTGATAGAGTTTGGACTGAATTTTGTGGATTTACAATGGTCCTGTAATAGTATCATTCATAAATTTTAAAAGACACACTATAATCATAATTATTATTTATAACTTATACCGATAAATAAACATACAGTGCAAACATTATTTTTTCTTACAATATATTGAATATGCACGTAATTATACTATGTAAACAAGAAAATTTTCCAAATTTAAGTAGATATGTTGTATGTTGATAAACAACATCTGTTGTTTGTATTTTATGAATACCACAAATCAAATGTAGCAAACATCTCATCCTTTCCTTATATGAACACATCCTCTATATATAAGATCATTATGAACACAATAGAGCCGGTGCAACCTCAATAAGAGATTACATCTGCGCAATTCTGTTGACAACATTCACATTAAAACATATATTTACAAAACCCAATTCAGTAAGCAACTTAAACTCAAACTTGTCTTCACATAGGAAGTATTTTAGATATATTAAACTAATGAAGAACGCGTAGGTATAGCTACTTAATTTATCCGAAGAAGATAAAAAATTTCGGAATAAGAAAGTAGAAAATATTTCTGTAACCGCCATTACAATACAGGCAGCTTATTACACTACTACTTACTAATGTCTACGTCTTGTTGCATTTGGTGGTACAGGGTATAATATAATATAATAGATAGATTGTTGTGTTACGTACGGCGAGGATTATGGCACACTAAATCATAATAACTATGCCTTTTTTAGTCTAACGTGATTTTTCCATTCTACTCTCTCTTTTATTGAGTTTTTTTTCAGGAACTTTAACATTAATTTTCATTTCTTATATTCTTTGGATTTTATTAGTCGAGTTAACAACAATACAATTTTGAAAACATAAAACATAGGCCTACTCAATTGATCGCACAAATGACAAGATAATGTTTAATTTTCTTTCTAAGGTATCATCTAACGCCAAACTTTTCAAGCTCAGCAGAGCTTTTTTTTACACGATACCCAATTTTAGGGAATCTTTAGTTATATAAGCATTACATATTATGTGCAGGGGGTCAATTCTGCTGATTTTTTGTCATAATCATCTCTCAGTGGTGTTTCAATAGTAGTGTTTATATACACTGTTGTAACAAGAATTGTGTAAAACAGCACTACCATTGAAACACCACTGGAATACCATTGTGACTAAGCATTAGCAGAATTGGGCCCCAGGCCTATTACAAGCTTACACAGCAGCATTCATTTAAAACAGAGTTAGTGCTACTTTTGTACATACTAACTCTGTGTCAAATGCTAACCCAGCATGGCGCAAGTGGCAATAAGAATACATATTTACAACTTATACAACTTATACGAGTATATTCATAAAACAAAATTAAAGGTACTTACTAACATAAATCGACTTCCGTAAATGAGTGAAATGAAAACATATTTTGTGTATTCGATCATGATAATAAGGCAGCTTTGTCATCCGAAATTTTAACTGTGCTGAAATAAATGGGAAATTGATATTGTGTCGCGATTTTTCAGGTTTGCACAGTTTGTAAGTAAATAAACAGTTTTTCATAAAGACAACGTAAGATAAAATCGTAAAAAATGTATTCTTTTGACTCGAATTATTCACGCAAGTATTGTTTTATACTAGTGTTTATAAGCTGTTAATAATTCAGAAATAAAATGTAAAAAAATGGAAAAATCATATCAGTCGAGAAGTGCAAATCATCATCATTGTCGTTTACTCAAAGTCGAACAACTAGATCGCACAATTATTCAAAACTTACACTAATGAACGCCATACGTGAACCAAGTCACAGTGTGGTGACGAGGCTCAGTGACCCGCTTGCCACAGTAACGCCCGCCGACCACGATAACAACCACAACGGCCACATCTCCAGTCTCAGCCTAGCGCAGTTGCAACATGCTCGTTCCTCTGATTACCCTCATCTGTGCAATCTCCAAGGTCAAAGGAGAAACCAACGACCTACAATACTTAAATGAACTCCCGCTAGACAAATTGATAAGGTTGAAGTCTTCGCTCCAAGAGTTGGTAACTTCATACGAAAATGTGACTGTCGCTCCCACGTATTTGCAGAGTTTCGGGGCCCAAGCGATGGCTTTGAATTCCCCACCGATCAAAAGGACTGACTACGAAGGTCTACACAAGAAGGATAGTCAAAGCAAACTAAGCAAACTCTTCACAATGTCAGTGACAACGCTAGCGTTCCTAGCTTTCGGTGGGTATTTGTTGTGTCTGATCGTGCAAGCTGTGAAAGCTAAAGAGAGCCTTAACCCTGGCACCGTCGCACCCACTTTCTTGATAAGTGCCGGGATAAAGAAGAAGCCCCAAAGCCAATTTGCATCTTATGGACGGAGGAAGAGGGATAGTAATCGCATGGAGAGGAGCCTGAGGCAGTTGAACCTTCCGCCGGAGCAAATGTTCGAGGTTCTTCTGCAGCTGTGCGAAGGTTACGCGAAGTGGAGTGAGCGATATAGTGACACTGGTTCCTATTGAAATAATGTTTGTGCGATCGGAACAATGGTGTTATGATAGTGCGCAATCTTCAGTTTCCGTGTTATATATTTTCATGCTCTATGATTCTGAAACTTAACTTTTTCCGTATGTTTTTCTCAGTTCTACATCATTTTAGGGGTGTTGGTTAAACTTATTGTTCTGTCCCCATATTAACGAATTAAAAAATACCAACCAGGTTTATTTCTTGATTAAAAAGATTGATTAAAAATTATCACATAAAAATAGCATTGTAAAATGCATAATTAAAAAGTTATAAGTAGATGGCCGTTTCATCTTAATCGATAGTCAAACATCTGAAAAGATGTTTCTTTCGAATGCGAGGATATTTCTCTCATTGATGAAACGACGGTGGCCAACACCGTAGAAAAAGGTGAATATACTATAGAATTTCAACGTGTTCTCGTAGGTCTCTGTACGTAATTGGTCAGTGCATTGGGCCGGATTCCCAAGGATGCGGGTTCAAGTCCCGTCAGGGCGACATGAGACAACGATGCTTTTTTCTAGTATATTTACTTGATTAATTCATCTAATTATTATAAATTGAAAAACTGCAATTGATGTTGAATTTGTCGCTATTTTGTTATTCAAGAAATAAATATTAATGGAAACATATTTAAATTTGTTATTTTGGACGTTATTGTCTATAGGGTCAGGGCAAACCTAAAATAGCTGAATGGAATGACTTTACATTGACAATATGCCTAGCCGAAAAATGCCTCCCCCTCCCAAGTTGTTATTTTTCTTGTGTAAAATTTAACATTTCAGCTGTCTGAGTATTCATAAAACTGCACACAAAGTCAATAATTATGTCGTTGATTTACGTGTGTTTTTTAGCTAATACCTATCCTGTTAAAGTTAGGTAACAATTGTTTTAATTTATTAATTACAAATCAATCAGAAATCAATTCATTAGTTTGTTCTAGCTACATATTTTTAGATAGGGTGCTGGACTCGCGAGCCCGGTATTCTAATAATCGTTTGGTATGCGTAAATTACGCTTAAAAAACGCAGAAGTAGAACATCTCCTGGCTGGGCCTAATATCATTGGAGAAACGAAGGCACACAGACTCCGATGGCTTGGTCACGTCGAAAGAATGGGATTGGAGAGGAGCGCCAAAAGAGCCTATCTCGGTCAAGCAACTGGCCGACGCCCAGTCGGGCGCCCTCGCTATCGATGGAGAGACGTGGTGGAGGCCGATCTACGTGAGCTCGATGCTGGGGACTGGCGCGAAACAGCAAAAGATCGAGATAGATGGCGAGCTCTAATATCGGAGGCCAAGACACACTTTGGGTCGCTGAGCCACCGGAGTAAGTAAGTAAGTATGCGTAAATGCATTCCAATCACTCAAAACAAAAAAGAAAACGTTCCTTCTACGTCCCGTTACTACATCATAGTTTACTAGTTCGTGGATATTCATAAAAACTACCTAAATATTTTCAGTTTTTTAGGTTAAACACAATTTACTGTAAGATATTCCTAAAATTTATCAAATTGGAATGTTGAATCTGTATAAGTAAAAACTTTTTATGTAATTCTGATTTATACAATTCAAATTTCTCTGTTATATTTTTGGCCTGCATCTTAGGTACTTACCATATAGTTACAGGTATATAAGAGATAATTACGCAGGCTCAATTACGAAACATTATCGAGCATATTTCGCTTTAATAAGGAAAATATTATTTTATTTACACACATCCCACCGTTTATGAACGCTTATTATGAAGATATTTCCACCGGCAGCAGCAAAGCACTGTTTATATTAAAAGCAGGAAGCCACATTGCCCGCAATATACCACAATCTGTAAACGTTTTCAAACTGTCAAATAATCGATGTAACACCTAATAATAGCAACATGTTCGCTTTAAAGATTCTATTGTGCGTCCCACTTAACTGAAGAGTTGCGTCGCTGAAACTTAAAGGGAAACACATCTTATTAATTAAGGTTTAAAGTCGATTTTCATTTGTTGGTCGGTAGTTTTTTATGATATTCGGTTTTGCCTCTGGTTTGAGTATTGTTTGGGGTATGTTCGGTAATGAGGAGCGCTGCGTTCGATCAGTCGTCGCCTCTTGTATACGTTTAAGGAACATGAGGCGTTAGTGCAAACGAAATAGCAGTAAACCAGGGTTTTTTTTTTAAAAATAAGCGGTCATTATAAACCGAGTTTCGTATTAATTTGCGCTCGATCGGATACACTCGCTGATATCGGGATGTGTTAATAACGAATATTGCGAGGTGTAGATATACACTTCTCGAATAGTTTTATAGCACGAAAATTCTTGCACTTCAGTAGGTATATCGAGTCCTAATTGTGATTGTTTTAAAATCCAACGTTTAAATCACGTGAAATATTTGGGTGTTGTTGTTGACAGTGTCATGTCCTGGCATGAGCATGTCCAATCAGTATCTTCTCGATTCAGAAAACTGATATTTGTTTTTCGGAAACTGCGAGGTAGTGCTGATGAAGGTACTTTGAAGACGGCTTATATCACCTTAGCTCAATCAATACTAAGTTATTGTATTTCTGTCTGGGGCTCCTCGACAGTGACCAATCTCATACCGCTGGAACGGGCCCAGCGTGCGGTGTTGAAAGTTATGGCTTTCAAACCTATCTGGTATCCTACCGCACAACTTACCAGTCGGCACTATTTGTACCTTAGCTCAGTCCTATATAATAAAATTAACTATAAATTGCGTTTTTACAGCTTATCTTTTCGAGAGTGTAAGCAAGTTTTGTGCAAGTGGCTCCTTAGTTTAAAATATGAAGATGTCGAGTCTCTTGTTTAACAAAATGAATGACATTCAACACACATAACACGCATCACACACTCACGTTAACACACACACTCACCCACACAAACACACACACACAAACACACACACACACACTCACACGCACACAAACACACACGCACACACACACGCGCACACACATTCCACACCCAAGCGCGAACCCGCGCGCGCGCGTACTTACTACACTTACATGTATAAGAAAGTTTTTGTTTTTTCTTTTATATAATATAGTTTCTAGTTAGTTACCTTAGATTTCGGTTAATTTATTTGTATTTTTTGCAAATTTGTATAACTTCGAGGTGGGCGCTAATAACTGCGACACAGTCTTTGACTACTGTGGTTATTAACGATAATATTGTTTTTGTACCAGGCTTTAGATACAAATAAATTATTGTTTGTTAATTATTATTGTTTGTTTTATACTTTTTGTTGTATAAAGTTTAACAAGATAAGAACTAATATCAAACATATTTATTTGACTTATGATTTTGCATTTTCAATGCTATCTAGTAATGAAGATTTTAAATAGAAAAAAATACTAGAAAACATCATCCATTTGACTAACAAGTTTTTAGGACATTATCCATCCTGCCCCCCTAGTATGAATGCCGCTATATCGCACGATATGATTATAGCGCATGACGCTGTCTTGTATACTCCGCTAAGATGAGATATGGGTCAGGGCTCAGGCCGTAGTTTTTGGCACATTAGGTAGAACCTTACTCTCCGCCACCATTTATATAAGTATTAATACTTTCCGATAAAATGGAGTTCTTATGGAGGAATAATGGAGAGACTTCGTCGTATTCCCTAAGAAATGGTGAACTTTGAGTAAAGATCTTTAAAATTCAATTAAAAACTTATATACGATATATTTTTACAAAAAATAACGTAATTATAACTTTTTAATTTTGCATTTTACAATGCTATTTTGATAATGATCCCGTCAGGGCGACATGAGACAAGATGCTTTTTTCTAGTATATTTTCTTGTTTAATATTTATCACAATAACGTAATTTTCATAAAAATCCGTAAATCCGCTTCGGCACTTTGAATCAATCAATCAATCAAATTTATTTATTTGCAAAATATGGGTAGGTACATAAGGTCTTACAAGTCATAAAAACGCCATATTTAACCATTCGGCATGCAAAATGTTCAAAGGAAAAAAAAAAACACAATACGTATTAAAATATGACATATCAAATACAATAGAGTCGAGGAGTATTATCGTGAATACTTATAATAACTAACAACAGTCACTAGTACATTTTCCATATTAAAAGGGTAATCAAAGGGTAATCAATTGAGCATCAGTAAAATAAAAACATTGAATACTTTTTGATAATTATTTTGATTTAACGTTTAATGATAATAGTTAACCAGCGGCATTTTTAATATTGTCTCGTGTTTTCTAAAAAACTATATGAATTTTGACACATTTTTTTTTAATTTACAGGTAATCATTCCTTGGCGCTACTTCTATTGGGCAACTTTTATCTGCCCTGCCCAATCTGTGGTGTTTTAAACATTAGCCGCATTTGTTTGTATCATTGGACATTATTAAATTATTATATGTGCGGTGGGCCGAAAGGTAAATGTAAAACCACCTGATGAGCTAACATCACTATGGATGATACAAACCGGAGATCGTTCCAAAGTCCGAACAGGGTAGGTTATTGTAAACTTAAAAAAACCGCACATTATGTAAGCGTATCTTAACTTTTTTGCGTTGCCGTTTGCGTCACTGTGCGGTTGTCTCACGTAGAATATTTTGCGTTTCTTTTGCGCTATTTGTGGCAAAATCTACGGCCTGACCCATGTTGCGGTGTTTATGCTACGAGCTAAGTTTCTTATGTATTACTTAAGTTTCAACGATAGTTTAAAAACAAAACGGATTTTTTCCAGTTTCATAAAACGGTTTTTTTTGCCCTGGCAGTTTAGGGTTAACCAATAAAATAAAAAAGCCGAAATTGGTATATTTTTTAATTAAGCATTTTCAATGCTATCTTGTATGATAATTTTTAAATGAAAATACTAGAAAAAATCAACTTGCCAATTGAGCTAGCGAACTTTTAATCATGTCATTTCAATATGATAATGATATGATATGATAAGTGTATCTTTTTAGTATTTTCATTGAAATTAAATGGATCCACCGAAGTCCGAAGCTTCCTTTTCTAATTTTTTTTCAGAATTATCAATTTTATATTATTTATGTAGACTAATAACAGAATACATAAACATGTTAACAGAGTAAAAGAGGATTTTATTTTGGTTTTATCTTTATTTTACAAAATTACCGTTATTGACCTAAGATTCCTTTTCTATATTTTTCAGAATGTTCAATATAACTATTCAATTTAACACAATATAACTATTGTATACAGTCCATCCAAAAATGTAAACATCGTAATTATTGTGGAGAAATAAAAGTAATATTATCATATCATTAGCATAAAAAAAAATGTGGACTAACAACAGAATACTTAAACATATTGACAGAGTAAAAGAGGATTTTATTTTGGTATTATCTTTATTTACCAAAATTACCGTTATTGACCCCAGGTTCTTTTGTCAAAACGTTAGCAAATCGAATAAACTGTTTGTTGATGCGATGAATCGATTTATTCGAATCGATATAAGGGAATAGTCCATCAACGACGGTGCGAGCCGGGTCAAAGGTTTAGTGCTGAGGACTCTAAACTAAATTGAATTCCGGAATCGTCTCGTAAACTGGAAGTAAGTTGAGATCGATTCCATACGTGAAAGCTATAAAATAAGTAGACAATGATATGGAAGGTTTATAGCTAGAGATGTGGCATGAAATAAGGAAGGAGTGATATAATTAATCGGTTGTAAAATAGGACCCACAACATCCTTTGCAGTTTCCTAATTGAGTAATGGTATTAATCCACTGCGGTGATTGCTGAGTCACAAATTCACAGTTTTACAGCCTTCTTAGCGACAATGGCTTGTGCTTATAATACGGTTCTACGCAATACGTAAGTAACTATCTAAATATTATGTATTACAATTTTCGCAACGCGGAACACTTTCCTTTAACAAGTTTAAAAAGTTTTTACATTGCATTTCTTTCCCCTCGAGTATTTTTTTAAATTTCTACATGATGAACGTCAACACTTAGAAAGATTAAGGCAAAAACACATATTTATACATACAAATATATGTCTTGTGTGGGAATCGATTCCGCGCCTTCTGAGCAGTTGGCAGTTAGTCCTACCACTGAGCCATACAGACCGTATATAAACTCATACAAACTTATGGTGGTATAAAAAAATATGGTGAATTTATCACGTTCAAAATTGTCTCGAACTCTTCTCTCCCAACACTAATTCATGATTATTATAGCTTCGTTTATCAAACGATTTAAAGAAAGCGCTAACGTATTAAGGCACCATATTCACAATTTACGATATCGTCTGAAAATATCACGGCCTATATTATATAGATTTAAGACTGCATATACATTTTAGTATTGTTAAATGCTGTACTTTATGTATACATTTTTATATTATTTTAATAATGATAAACTGTACTTACTCCAATATTTATTTATTCTATTTTTACAGCTGCCGATAGTTAATTCTGTCGATTCATTATGATAAAGAAACAGAAAAAAAATCGTCTTAATCAGCTGAACCCCACATAAAAAACTTGTTGGACTTTCTCTGTTGCCTATTTAAGTTTTTGCAAAAAAAATGGTATACAATGCTATAAAATATTAAAAAGAACACAATTAATTACCTACTGACATTAGCTACATCTTAGTTAATTTTAGGATGATGCCAAGAGAATTACTGAGATTCTTTAACTATGTGACAACTCGAGGACGTATTTACTGCTAATCATTAGATCTATCTTTTTGTCAAAAGTTAACCCTAAAATGCGTGAAGCTGTTGCAAAACGACCCACTTGGTCATGTGTTAATTGTGACGACTCGACGGACGTATTTACGGTTGACACCTGCGGTAAGGAGGCTCATCTGATTCGATTAGAGCGTTAACTGCGAGGCGGTTCGTTTGACGTGGGTTAATAGGCAATTTTAAAGCACCGACAATGCAATAATAAGACTTTTAGACAGAGTTTGATATAAGTACTTTTACAATGGGCTACAATTACGGCTTTTATTCCTGCGTAGGTTATAAAAGTCACCTTTTTTTAGCTAATCGCGTACAATGCACACGTTTCATTTGTTTTTTATATTTTTTTAGGGTTTTTTACCTTTCAGGCCCCGGATTAAGAGATAGAAATTCTCTTGTTCTCTGGACACCGGTGTCTGGTTCGGTTTTGATGAATATAACGCACTGTATTTCACGAACTAAGATCTAATTGTCCGTATTTATTACGATTTTTTGGGGTTTTTTGGTTTTCCCGATGTTTTGGCACCTATTCAGCTGCCGTAGTCACGGGATGACGGGCTACTAATTGCCTATAAGTCTACCTTCAAAAAGTTAATTGTTTTTTTATTCGGATACGGTTAGACATTTACTATTGCGACAAATACGGGTCAAAATATCAAATCAATAACAATTATTGTTATTGATTTGATATTTTGACCCGTATATTATTTTAAGTATTTATTATTTAAAAAAAAGAGAATAATAACTTTAATGGCAGTTCACAAATTGGGAGGACTTTCGAAGAAGGAAACTGCCAAGAAAATTTCGAAAGCGGGCCGACCTCCATCTTTATGAAGAAAATTAGGATGCGGTTATCTCCATCTTTATATTTGATATTTATCTTCAAAAAGAGCTAATCGTACCTTTGGGTCTTGCAGTGTGTGATTTGGGTTGAGACTTTAATTTATGGATGATAGCGTCCCAAGCTGGTAGTCTCCGCAGCTCAGTGGTTAGAGCATTGGACCGGATTTCCAAAGGTCGTGGGTTCGAGTCCCATCTGAGAATTCACTTGTGGCCGAGTTGACTTTTTCCAATATTTTTCTATTTAATTTTTCATAAGTAAAAAATCATATTCAAAAATAGCATTGAAAAATACAAAAATCGAAAAACCATAAAAAAATGTACGTAAGTTAATGCCGTGACTAATCATATTAAAATTATTATAAATTAAACTAGTTAATACCTAATTCTTAAAATGTTGGCACGTTTTAAATATTTTGCTCACGAATAAAATTCGGATCCTGCGATCTGCAACAAGACAAAACATCTTCATAAACTAGAAGCACAATGCAACTAGGACTCAAATAACATACTTAGTCATACAAAGGCCATGCAACCCACACCATACTGAGTAAACACGACCATTAAAGCTTCTTAGTGACTTTGAGCTATTAGGTTTTGCGAAGGGTTAAATATTATTCAAAATGGCGCAAAAGGAGAACTTTTACTAGATGCGCTAGAATGGAGTTCAGAAGATTGTATCACACAGGGACGTTACTTATTGAGGAGTTCTCCCGATACGATTTAATCGTATAGCTGCCGTGAAATGCTAAGTATTTAATAGTTCCGATGACCATTTGTGGTCTTCATCATCAGTTCCACTTCACCAAATGGTGCATTCCGGAAGCATATGCATAAGTAACTATAGAAAACACCGAAATCGCTATAGGAGTGCCTATAATATATGAAGAGTTCCCTGGATTTCTCCAGAATCCCATCATCAGATCCTGAGATGATGACAATGGGACCACATGTGAAGTATACCCTTTCGAACAAAAAAAGAATTACTCAAATCGGTCCAGCCGTCTTCGAGTAATTAAGTAACATACATAAAAAAAAAAAAAGATTCCGTCGAATTGAGAACCTCCTCCTTTTTTTGAAGTCGGTTAAAAATGAGGCCAAAGGACATTAATTTCGTAAACAAAGTAAAGAGAAATTAAATACTTTGTTGGCATCTAGTCTGCCTTAAAATAACAACAGTAAATCCACATAACAATGATATTTTATATTCACTATACAAAATATCATTGCCACATAAGGATATTTTTTTATTAAAATGTGTTGCCAGATGGTGCCAGGATATACCACAGCTGTACTATACTGTCAACCCTCAACTGCTGACTGTGACCACGTGGTACGGCCACTTAGCACAACCATATTGCGCCACCCGCCCCGAGTCTCTATGGGTGGTGTATCATTAAATGATTATTCTGTTGTTTTATAATCTGGCATGAAACAACAACATCCAAACCATACAGAGACATTTTATTTAACTTAATGTTGGTAAACGTTTCCAGCACATATGCTACCGTGATATACTTACCACACAGACGTACTATACTGTCAATTCTCAACTGCTGTGACCACGTGGTACGGTCACTTAGCACGGCCACAGTAAGCCAACCGTCGATAAATATCTCCCGCCACAGAACACATCGCACACTCTGTTGACAAATCCCGCAATAAAATATAAGCATTTACAATAAAATTAATTATTATTTACACGGTGTGGTGGGCGCGAGCTTCAATGAAAGATTAGTGTGGATAAGACGTGGCGAGATTTCAAATTGTGCTGATGAAAAATAAATAATACAACAATGTTTGTTATTAATACAATTTAGCTCATTACATTTGGTCTGTCCCCGCATAGGTATTATTTTATTATATAAGTTGATATTAAACGGAATGAGCTTTTTTATAGGAAAGCTTTACTCAGGCCAAGTTGCGCCAAGCTTAGTTTAACCTATAACCCAGAGTTAGTACAGTAGAATTAGTACAGTAGTTCCCAGAGTTAGTGAAAAAGTATCACTAACTCTGGGTTAAATGTGTTAACCTAGCTTGGCGCAAGTGGGCCTTAATGTACTTTTTTATTTTCTATTTGTTCCAATAGGTTAGGTAATATACAGTGTGTTTTTTTTTTAATTTCAAAGTTATTGTTTTCATTTGATTTTAGATGAATTTCTGATGTCTCGCTATTCAAACATAACAGTTGAATTCTCTAACTAATAAATATGCAAAATTTGCCGCATAGAAATAAAGCTTAAATGAAAACCTATAACCAATATTACCCTACTATTCTAAAGCCTAAATAAAAGTTAAACGGTCTTTATTCCGGTCTTTAATATCTAATGAAAGGGTATCAAGGCAATTTGCAATATTATTTTAGATAAGTATTTCGTATGGAACATAATTATCTCAGAATCTCAATTTTTTCCAAGAGCAGACGTCCTGTTCGGGTTTTCGGAATACAAGAAAGAGTTTGAAAATATGTACTAAACACTGCCCTTTTGCGCAACTTCTAACCTCTTTCTCATTTATGATAAATTTTAAATAGAAAAATATTGGAAAAAAATCAACTCGGCCACAAGTGAATTCTCAGATGGGACTCGAACCCATGACTTTGGGAATCCGGCCTTTGAATTTCTGACTCTTTCTCATTTTCTGCAGGCAGGTCCACGCAAGTCCTCAAGGCTCGTGGTGGGGGGCCGGCGTCCCGCGGCGCCTGCTTTATCGCACGCTGCGCGCCCCACTAGGGTCGCCATTACTTTGGCTTACGTAAAACTACGTTGCTTAGATTTTAGGCTTTTCGACTGACAAATCTGGTGACGTTTCTATCTAGGAACTAAATATTTAGCAATGACTATATTTTTATCATCATCATCATCAGCCTGTGGACGTCCACTGCTGGACATAGACCTCTCCTAGCTCACGCCTATTGTGGCGTTCATAGGAGGCCATTAGGCTACTGCTACCACGCTGGCCAGACGGGTTGGTAGAGGGATTGTTTCAAGCTTTCCTTCTTTCACACCGGTGTTCAATGCGTCGAGCCTCTTAGTCGACTCTTACGAATAAATTCAAAATAATTAATTTTTGGTTATATTTGACAATTACTATATTTTTATAGTCATTGTCAAATATAACCAACAATTAATTTTCTTGAATTTATAATTTCCAAGGATTTGTAGGACGATTTAAGAAAGATAATTCGCGTTCGGGCGTCTTTTATTTTTGAATTGCCATAGGAATTCGGACAAAAGTGGATGGATCAAATATAAATGTAATACAAGTCCAAAAATGTCATGATGCGGTGGCCCGTGGGGACAGATTCTATAGGTAATGCACAGCACTATATATACACATACCTTTTGCATGACTCTATATTTAATAATTACGAGTATTTATAGTACTCGTAGTGGCGGTCTAAAAATAAGTACTATATAAAAGTTAAAAAAAAATCGTTATGAAAAAGTGGTATCAGTAAAAGTCAAGTTAATGCTTCAATGAATAGTTATTATGAAATATTATTGATTGATGGATCTAATTTACTTTAGTTAATGGGTGCGAGGGGTAGAGGGCGGGGGTGTTCCCCAGTAAAGCAATTAACACATTCTTTTTTAGGTTTCTAAAAATGTATGTGAAAAAGTGGTATTTGAGTAAATTTTACATCAAAATTTTAGTACTTACTAAAAATAATTGTTTCTGGAGCTTTGCCGGCCGCAGCCGCGGCACGCTCGCTTCACTCGCTCGGCTTAAACAGGTATGAATAAAAATTATGCGTTTCCGCGTTAAATGCTTTATATCCACCTGATATCCATTCCCCTAAATTTGGACTCTGAATTTTCAGACTGTAGCTTCAGCTTGTTTTAAGCATAAAGAACAACTTCATGGTTTTAAGCATTAAATAGACGTCAATAGTTTTAGTTTATCGATAGTTGAAAGAACATTCGGTATTTATTTATTGGTTAGTTTCCGCTGTCAATAAATGTTGAGACCACACAAACTTAAACATCCTCAAATTGCTTTCAATCTCTTATTTTGATGGGACATTTGGCTGATTTAAATGTGCGAACATCCGGCAAAACATTAAAACTTGTGTAAATCGCAAATTTATTGTAATGGGTAAACGTTCTCTTTAATTATGAAGATCATCACGTTTGAAATTCGCGAAAAAATATATTGACTCATATTTTAAAGTTATTAAACTAGCAAAATTTATACCTACCTTTTTTAATTAATAACAGTCGCACGTTATACCAATATTTGGAGCTAGAGGAAACGGTGATTTTAAATACAAAATCACTGCAACAATATTTGAAATTCGCCTGATACATTGATTAAACGTAACGGTCGCACACATATCAATTTAATAAGATTACCACTACCATGCCATAAAGTTCTAGGTTAAAGGCAGTAAAATCGCTGAAGTAATCTTTTTTCGTATACTTATTTAACTGCAACAAAATCGTCGACCTAAAGTTTTAAAATATGTGTGTGTGTGTGTGTGTGTGTGTGTGCCTTCTTGTGTTTTGTATAATTTTAGCAAATCTCTGAAACATAGTTTAACGAACACTAACAATATCCAAAGCTACCAAATAAAGAAAAATACTGCATATTAATTTGTATTTTTTAGCTCTTAGTCTCCTTAAAGTGCAGCTACCATAATCCCGCGATTCGTCCATAACTCTCTCGGGGCAGGCGTCTGCGCAGACTTTTATTGTGATTTACGCGCGCATTACCGGGCCCTGCCCCGCGCACCCCGCCTGCCCCCTTATACTATACAGTAACTCTGTGAGCTTCAGTGGGCAACCGAGTTTGGCATAAGGTGCGAGTACATTGACTGTTAGACTAAAGTCATGTAACTATTCTTTCTAAAAAAAACCAGCAATGCACTTTCACCGTTTTACCAAAGTCGGTTGCCCTTTGGAAGATATCAAAGTCACAGAACATGGTAACTGGGTGTGGTGAGCTACGGCCCGCGTTCACTAATTGCTGAACTGATTTTAAGTAGCAGAACCCTTCAAAATTATCGCTGAGTTATCGCCGTCATTTGTCTCAATATTGTGATGAAGATGTTTGGTAAAAGGTAACAATTTGTCAGGATTGTCTATTTGATTTTCTTTTGGATTTTCAAGGAGTTGTTTCGAATTGGAATGTTTTCTGGAGACCAACCTAAATTGTTCGTTACCGTAATGTTTCCTTACATTTTCTTCGGAAATATAGTCTCCGTCTAGAAAATATAGGCAGTCTTACTGAATTCCAACGAAATTGATTAAGATCAATTGAAGGTTGTATCAGTAAGTATCTAAGTGATCAGCTTCTTTTACCAACACATGATTAAAAAAGTTTGGTTTGTGAATTTGACATTCGCAAGTGTTTGTTGCAGCCTAGACTGAATAAATGATATTGAATTTGAATTGGAAAACTAAAAAGAAAAGTAATTATAACTATAGCTAATATGAGAATGTGCTACAACTAGGGTCATATGAAATATTCCTTATCAATAGGCCTACCACCAAATATTGTATTTCGTTTTTTTGTAAATCGAAATGGACCATTTAGTTAGCGTGCTAATTTTTTTTCAAGAAGTATGAAATAACGGAAACCTACGGAAAAACACAAAAATACAGAGAAGTATAACTTTTTAATTTTGTTTTCCACAATGCTATTTTTATGTGATATATATAAATATTATACTAGAAAAAACAACCAGTCTCATGTCGCCCCGACGGGACATGAGACTGGTTGTTTTTTTCTAGTATATTTTCTTGTTTAATATTTACAGAGAAGTACTTCAAAAACATCAAGATTTAATTTCTGTAAGATGAATAATTTTCGAAATATCATATGAGTGTCACGAGCATAAAATTATACAGTTGTTCTAACAGAATCAGGTGGTCGAGTCAAATCATTTGACTTCAGCCATTAAGCAGTGGGTGATTATTTTCAATAACCATTTCAATTTACTTTTACATTTTTATTGCGTATCTAAATTTCCAAACGCACATTATTGTAACGAAATCCACCTGACTTCACTAATAACGAGTATTTTCAAAATTCAAATTAATTAAACATATCCATTTTTATTATCGTTAAAAATTCATAATATGTTATTGAGCTAATTTTGGTTATTAATGGGCTATTAAGATTGAATTTCATAAGTTGTTATGTTTTAGGATGGTATTATGCAAATACGATTAGTTCTTAATAAACAGTTTATTGTAGGAGAGAGGCTGCCTGCGGCTCGCCGGCTAATTACAATAAATACGCCGGCCATTAGGATCGATCACATCGGAAAGTTATTCTTGTTATTTATCGAAACTAATAAAAGTGATGTACGGTTATCGGCGCGGATTTATATTTTTATATTGTCACGTAGTGTTGGGGTGGTTAAATATCCGAACTTTGCTTTCGGACACCATAGAAGAACAACTGCATAAATGTATAATGTAAATATTTAACACTGTGTTATGGAAAAGTCTGACTTCATTTTTTTTTACTTAAGTTCAATTGAAGACAACAAATGAAAAAAAACTTTTATTACTTAATGATATGAGTATACTTAAAATAATTTAAATTTAATAAATCTAAAACATTTTGATTTAATAAATAAATAGTAGAAGGATAAGATCTTTTTCGTTTACACGAAACATCGAACATCATACCTTTAACAATGTCAAAAGTACCATTATTAGCTTAACATTGTACGCATTGGATAGTCTTTTAATAATGTTTATAATCAGCTTTTTCATTTTGACACTGTTAGGGGATCGGTAATTTTTAAGAATTGATTAAGGACACGGGCTGTTTATCTCCAAAACGGGCGAACAACGCGGATTGGTGAATTAAATTGACATTCAAATTATCGTAATATACAGGCTATGAGAGCGTTGTTTATACATTTCCCTCTCAAACTGCTTCTTTGGTGCTCTGCCAGCCAACCCAATGATAATGCAAGGGATAATGGTTTGAATGTATGTATGAATGTAACAGTATTTTCATAATGCGTAACCAAACTACATATCTGAATTATAAGATTTTAAACATTCGCGTTCCATTATAATTATAAATTAAAAATTTTGTCGCTTTTGAGTCCCGTTGTTTTTATTTATAAATACATATCCGAAAGTTCATACATTCCATTCTTCGTACACGAAGACGAAACCTCACAGCACTAGTACCAATCACGCGGACGGCTCACACGGCAAGCATTATTTACGGGTCTTATTGGGCGCGCTTGTGTGCCGATATAAACCATCACCTGAGGCGACACGGGACCCACCGGGGGTAGATTCTGAAGCACTCGATATGCTCCTCATATTTTATACTTTGTAGTGTTACTGGGATGAGTTTGATTCTGAAACTTTGATTATTTACATTTCGTACAGTCGGCGAACTTCCTTGACCTAAAGATATTTTTTAGGGTGCTTTATTTAAGAAAGTTATATATAGAAAACATATAAATAACCATATTTTTAACTTGAACTTAAAAAGTGGCAAATTGCTTGAGTGCTTTAATTGGCACGAGCGCAAATGTATGGCACGAGCGCCTTCCAATTGTCTGATCAGACTGTCGGATCCGACTATAGGAGAGAAAAATCTGACGTGTATTCCCAGCCTTATCCCGACATTCCCACGGGAACGGGATCCACGCGGGTGAAACCGCAGGTGGAAGCTAGTAAATTATAATACTAATGAAAATAAGTTGTTAAGATTTCGTTAAGTATCGCGTTTATGTCTTTTGTTTCAATAAAATTTTAAATTCGCAAAAAGTGTGCTTTTTTCATGCAGGTTCATTTGGGAACATTATTTTTGCATCCATATTTTTGAAAAATATTAATGATACAATTTTTCATTGCAAGTTACATTCCAGCTATTAGATTCTTTTTAACTGGAGTTTACCAAAGGTTTTGCAGAGATGTGTATCAGATTTTTAAAACCGTAAATGAAGAAAAAAAAATGTGTTGCACTCCGGGAGTGCCGGCAGAAGTGAAAACCGCTTAAACGAAACAGCAGGAGCAGGCATACATTTTCGCCGCGCGGTAGAGAGAGGGGTTATGACTTCCTCTACTACGCCGCGCCGGCGCTCTAGTCTCCCTACGTCTTACGATTTTCGATGGGTCACGTGTCCTGACGCGACTTTAAATTTTTTTACCCATCCCAAAAATTTAAAACTGATGTGCACAACGCCGCTAAAGAAACTTCAAAAAGTAAGTATATATTATTGATTCTTACTAACTCTCTCCTCCAGTGTAAGTAGTAAATACTCATGTCACCATAAACCACACGTTTCTCAATCACACAATCTCTCGTGCCCATAATACGACCCTTATCTGACGGGCTCGGACATAAGGGGATAATTCACGTCAACAATACACTTTATTAACAGTTAGTTATGCTGCGTGATGATATCGCGCCTACAATTAAATATTAATATGTGCTGTGGGCGGCTGGAGTGATTTACTATCGTTTAGCCTAACAATGTGTGTGTTATAGGTGAGAAATGTTATTGTGTTAGTCGTGTCGTGCGTGTGGTGCACCCTTTAACCTCTTAGGCCGGGTTATGACACACAATAGATAGTAATAGTAATAGTAATATTTATTTATTTATAACGTATATGCGTGTTTTACCGATGCTCTAAAATAATATGTAATTTAACATTTCTTAATACATTAAATTAAATCAAATTAAGTATATTAAAAAAATACTAGCTACTACAGTTCAATATTTAAATATCAATAACTAAGTATATACAAGAAAACAATACAAATCTTATCTTTCACCATGTCAATACACAACTTTGCAGTATGATGTTCATTATTGATGTGTCGGATGTCAGAAATTTACATGTCAATATTTAAAATGTCAGTATTTAAGATGTCAAAATATAAGATGTCAATAATGTACTTATAAAAAATAAATAAAAGAAAACGAAGCATGAGCAGTCATAAATCATTCGCAATTTTCTTAATGTGCCCATCACGCCAAATCTTTATGAATTCCTCAGTGTCATAAAAATCAATTTTCAACAAGGATTTTAAAAACTATGCGTTTGAAAATTACAAATGGAAGGTTTTGAATGCGATTCGGAGGTAAATTGTATAGTTTAATGCACATTGATAATCCATTGTTCTCTGGACACCGGGTGTTCTGTTAGCTAATGACGAATTAACTACTTTTTGGTTAAGAGTCCGTATCATGTACAAAGTTTAAACTCTAAAGTTACGATGTCTAAGAGATTATTTGAGAGTAAATAGCTTTATTCTCAGTAATTTTAGTGGTTTAAAAAAAAGTAATACAATACTCATGTTAGGTTTTATTCATCACTAGCGGATCCTCGCGGTTTTACCCACGTGGTGCCCGTTCCCGTGGGAATATCGGGATAAAAAGTAACCTATGTTTTAATCCAGGCTATCTGCTATCTGTGTGTTTTCATCCAAATCTGTTCAGTAGTTTTTGCGTGAAAGAGTAACAAAGAAACAATCTGAAATACTTTTGAATTTATAATATTAGTAGGATTATTGCTGGCAGGACACCGGAGTTCAGAGTATGGGATATCTATTGTGTCTCAGGATTCTGAGAGGTAAAATAAAAATTTAATATTAATTAGTGCTGAGGGTAGCCATGGTGATTTATTATCGTTTAACCCTAACAAAGTGAGAAATGTTATTGCGCTAGTCGTGTCGTGCGATCGTGTGCCGTGTGTGCCGCACCCTTTAACCTACGACTTTTAGGTTATGATTCCGTGTTGTAGTTATTAATTAGTGATCCGAAGTTCGAACGTGTAATTAATGACTTAGTTATATATTGTAATGGTTTTGTAAACGTTATGTGGTATTGAAGATATGAAATATAAGCTGTATTATACTCATTGAACTAGACTTTATTTATGTATAGTTCAAGTCTTGTTTAAGGTATATGTAAATAAGTTTGTACTTAAAAGAGTAGGTATCTAAACTCTACTCATAATTTGCGTCTACATAAATTGTGTTACAGGATAAAAACAGTTAAAATTTATTCATTCAACATTCAGAAAAAAAACATTCCTTATAATTTTGTCCATTTATTTTTACAAATAACTGCTTATCCCAGCCGCATAATACTTAAATAAAAGTACCATGAACGTAAATTATATTTTATTAATTATTTCTATTTGATCGTATTCTACCCAAGTCCCATAGCGGTTGTTCTTTTAGATCCAAATATTTTTTTATACTCTGGACTAAGATACTTGTAAGTAGCATATGAACAAGATGAAGTGTATTTATCTAGTAAATTATTTAAGTATCAGTACTTAAAATGATAATTTTATGTTGTCGATAGCCGCAGTCTTTAGTTTTTTACCTATGACTTTTTGATTACCTATGATTCGCGTTGAAACATAAAGCAATTAATCTCAGATCATTCAAAAGCAAAAATAATATTATTATAAATTAATTATGCAATAAATGTTAGTGAACATTAATATTTTTTACTATATTAGGAAGTAAAACTTTTTAATAAGCTCGACGGCGGCAGATTTCACGATTTAAAGCCACCCAAACGTCTAAAACAAACTTACAAAATCCCAAAAAGCTCCTTTACACCCCGCGGCGATCGCGTGACGCCTTTTAATTACTTCACCAATTAATTTGCAATATCATTCCCACCGTTGGTTATGCATGATTCGTAAAATCGTATGTAAACTTGAAAAATATACGAATGGATTGGCTTCTCCGACGCGTAAATATGTCGTGCCGCTCTCGTAAAGTGTAAACGGATATTTTTAAGAGGAAGATATTTAATATTTATTGGTCGTCGGACACCCAATATGAACAACGATTTGTATAAATCCTGTTCAGTATTGATGCTGGTTTATTGATAGTCAGTTGAGTTACTGTACTAACACGACGTTTTTATTTTATTTATTATGTTCTTTATGGGACTTTAGTTGAATATTTTATTCCTTTTATTTGACTCGATAATATTTGTTAACACGAATGAAACTTGTTAAGAATGAATAGTTAAGTGTTTTTTTTTTGTGGTATTTAAGCGATTGATATATTTTTTTATTAAGTACTGGTTTAGATTATTAACCAAAATAAGGGATAATTACATTTACATTTGCATTATTTATTTATTTCGGAATTCAAATGTACATCCATATTTTGTTAGTTACAAAGCACTTGCAACTATGTTAGTAAAATATCATTATTATATGATTGTTTGATTAAGACAATTACAATTAACTTATTCAAACAATTATTTGGCGGCACGTCCCAACGCCATGACGTGAGCCGAAACCCAATGTTTCAGCATTGGTCCTTCCCCCCTTTGTGCGGTACCTTGCACAATGCTGTTGACGCTGCCGCGCATGCATCACATCAAGGAGACTATTCGCTTGCGAATAATAGACGCAAAATCATTTATTCGTGCATCCGCAAACATCCCTGATGCGCTACAATATCGCGGCAACCCTAACAGCATTCTGAAGGCATAAATATATTGTATTCGCAGGGCGCTGAAAGCTTTTTGAGTATAGTCAATCTACAGGCTGCAAGTGTAAAAGCTCTGGCAGTAAGCCCCAAATGCTGTTAATTTTACTTCTTTTGAACATCTAGCAAACCTGCGAACCAACATGTTGGTCCTGACAGCCAGAGTCCTACGTCCCCTTTCTACACCCATGTCGTCATTCTGTGCATCTGTGACCCAGTGCCCCGGGTACTTAAAGCTTGACACCCTTTGAGTGTTCTACCTCCGAGTGAGATTGGTGGGACCTGTGGGTATTGTTTAGCACCCGCCTTAAGTAGCTCACTTTTAGTTGCGTTCTGAGACAATGCGCCTCCGCATAGCGTTCACAGATGCACAGAAGTTTTCTTAGGGCGCAGATTGATGGGCTCAGCAATACTATATCATCGGCATAGCTTATGTTGTTAATAAACGTCCCATCAATAGAGCATCCGACCATGGTGCTGCTAAGCTCACCAATCAATCCGTTGACATATAGGTTGAAGAGCTTAGGGGATGTTATACCTGGTATTTAAATTGTTATAGGTTTGTTTGGATGTTAACTTAATGTTTTCTAAATTCAATTATTTTAATCCATCTATATTTACTTCTTTGATTTTTTTCTTTAAATAATTAACGTAATGTAATTATGTCTTTTGTTTGACTTGCCGGCGAGTTGGGTTACTCTGTAAGCCGGCATTGTTTAAATGAATAAATGAATAAATAAATGAATAAATAAATACCCCCCTGTCTTGCTATACCCCCACACTGCAACCCGTATGACTGAGATAGCGCTCCTGCCCATCTTACTACATTTTTCTGAGCTCCATACCAAAACTTAAACAATTCTATAAGTTCAGAGGGTAGAGTTGTGTCATCATACAGCTTTTGCAAAAGCTTATTGTATGAGACGAGGTCAAAGGCCTTTAACAGGTCAAGAAAACACGCATACACAGGTGTTTTCCTGTCTGTATAGTAACGGACTGTGTGCTTAAGACAAAGTACCGCTGTTTCAGTAGAAAGTCCAGCCTGAAGCGAAACTGTGCATCATGAAGTGCAAGATGTTCATTAAGGTGTTTGTCCAGCACACTATCCAGCATCCGCGCCTCAATAGTTGCCAATGAAATAGGTCTATAGTTATTGATAATGCCTGGCAATACGACGGCCACTGAGAAGGTGTAAAACATCGCGAAAACGAAAAAAGAAATTCAATTTACAGGGTGACATTGAAACTCGACCTTTTCCTTGAAAGGGGTTATACAAGAGGTCATTAGCAACGAATTAACCGCGGGTTCCTATAACTTTTTTTTTTTTTTCGTTCCTAAGAACAGGCTAGGGTCAGAGACCATACTGCCTCGTCATTAGTAGGTATCTTTTCTTGAGTGAAGTTTTATAAATATAAATTCATTAGTTTTTATTAGAAAATCCAAGAAATTATTGGTCAATCCAAAAAGTCATATTTCAGTATTTTTTGTCATAGGTAAAGATTTAAAATATTTAATTCATTAGTTTACGTAATGTCCATATTTAAAGGTCAATCAAGTTTTTCAAAGTCAATCCAAGAAGTCGTAAAAGACAAACCACCTCAAAGGTGTCAAACAAATTAAAATTATACAAAACGTATGAAAACGTCAACGTCAAACCAAATCAAAACAAAACAATGCTAAAACTACAATAAAAATAGAAAGCATTTAAATTTGCCCTACAGTACTAGTTACATATCTATACAGTGGCAAAAAAGTTTTATTATTTACAAGAATAGCCTGGAAGGAGCGCGGTACCGAATCTGGATTACCATATATTTCGATCAGCTCATCCATCAGCACAAGGCGCTGAATGCCAAAGGATGGGCAATTAAAGAAAATGTGATCCAAGGATTGCTCTGTTTGGGTGTTACAAAGATCGCAAAAGGGACTCTGTACCATTCTTAAACGATGTAGATGATAATTCAAACGACAATGACCAAAACGCAGTCTCAGGATGGTTGTATAAAACTTTCGAGAAAGGTAATTATTGCCCTGACAGAACCAAGGTGTAGAACCTATGGGGACATTGAATGTAGCATACCATAACCCATTGTTTTCTACTTGAACTTTGTGATTCCAGTGTCTTGACCATACACCTATTGATCTTGTCTTTAAAAGAGAAATAATATCTGACGGTGGAACAGAGAGATTAAGATGGGTAGTTGAATCTGGAATAGAGACTGAAGAGTTAGTAATTGTTCTTGCTAAAAAGTCGGCCCTTTCATTTCCTAGTATGCCAGAGTGTGATGGAACCCACATAAACAAGACTTCAAAACCATCTGTGAACAAATCTAGCCAAATCTGTTTTATTGACAAAATTAAGTAGTTAGTGTTAGCATGTAATTTGTTATTTTTAAGATCTTCAAGTACACTCATGCTATCACTAACTATCACCCATTTAAGACAACCATCATTTTTGTATTTAATATGTTTTAAAGTTGCAAGGATAGCCGCAGCCTCAGCTGTGAATATACGTGTATTTGTATTAATTTTAAAACCGACGCCGGACTTTAAATTCTCATCAAAAAAGGCAAAAGATACTGCAGAATCATTTTTCGAGCCATCAGTATAAATGCAATTAAAACCAATCAATTCGGAGAGTCTATTATAAACATCTTCCTTACAGGTCAAACTATGATCAATAATTAATTTAATAGCTGGAAATTTGCTTTGAAATTCACCTTGGTAACATGGCAACAACTCTGATTGATATATTTGCAAATCTTTAAGACAATCATTGAACAGGGTAAAACCCTGAAGAATATATGGAGATTTGTGACAAGATACAGGAGGGAAGCTTTTTAAGTTTGAAAACAGATGATTCTTACTTTTACAATATAATTTTAAAACAAACCTTTCTTTTAGATAAGTAAACCTTATACTCATGGGAGGTAGTCTACATTCAACTTGTAATGCATTAATTGGAGTACTTTTAAATGCTCCAGTAACAAGTCTCATGCACTTATTCTGAATTTTATTTAAAACATCAACTAGCTTACTATCACCTGCAAAACAGAGAAACCCATACTCAAAGTGGCTACGGATAAGTGATTTATATAATAGAAGTAATATCTTAGGATCAGCGCCCCAAGATGTTCTACATAATGTTTTTAAAATATTGAAAGCTTTGTTAGCTCTTGTACTTAACAAATCAACATATTTAGTCCATTTTAAGTTTTGACAAAATATGACACCTAAGAATTTAGCCTCATTTGAAGTAGGAATATGAGTTTTGTTATAATATACATCAGGAGAGGAGTTATTTTTTCCGAAAACAACCACTTTTGATTTTGTTGCATTAATATCTAGGTTTAAGTATGAAAAGTATTTATACAGCCCTTCGAGAGACTTATTTATGCGACCACTTATTTCTGATTCATTTTTTCCAGAAGAGTAAACAACCAGATCATCTGCGAATTGGAGATTTTTGACATCAGGACCAAGAATTAAATTTAACCGACGAATATACAAAATGAATATCAATGGAGAAAGTATACCTCCCTGATAGACCCCAACAGAGGCATTCCTTGGACCATATAATTTAGAATTAAATTTCACAAAAACTTCTCTTTCAGTTAAGAATTTATGTATCCAGTGAACCAATTTGGCTGGAATAGTAATTGACAATAATTCAGAACAAAGAATATCAATATTTACACTATTAAAAGCACCAGCAACATCAAAAAATACAGACAACAAAGACTTCCCACTATTTAAACTATTTACAATATCAAGATGAAGTTGACAAATACTTTCACGGGCAGATGTACCCCTTCTGAATCCATACTGATTAGCAGGTAAGAAATTATTTTGCTCTATATAGAATTCTAGTCTTTGCTTTAAAAGTTGTTCAAAAATTTTTCCAACACAAGAAGTAAGTGCAATAGGACGATAGGAATTGGGGTTTGAACTGATTTTTTCTGGTTTTAAAATAGGTACCAAACAATCAGACTTCCATGTATGTGGTATTTCATTATTCAACCATAAATAATTGAAGAGATCTAAGAGAATTTGAAAGCTATTTATACTAAGTTTTTTAAGCATAATATAGGGAATACCATCTAAGCCAAAAGCACTATCCTTTCTAGAGAAAACTGCAGACTCTAACTCTTGAAATGAGAAAGGCTTAACCATGAAGCTATCTGAAGAGTTTGTTGTATTTGACGTCGAAAACTCTAGTTTATTATTTACATAGTCCGGAGTATATTTCTGTAAAAATTGAGGAATCCAACTATCATCCTTATTACTGTATGAATATGTTTTATTAAACTTGCGCATAAATTTCCAGATACTAGACAGAGGAGTGCAACGATGGAAGGAACTACATAATTCAACCCAGCTATTAGACCTCTCAGTTTTTAAAGTAAGTTTTTTAAGAGCTTGTAGTCTTTTAAATTCAATGTAAGATTCAGTTGAAGGATTATTTTTAAAGTGAATATATGCTAATTTGGAATTTAAAACTACTTCTGAACATTTTTTATTCCACCATGGCAAAGATATTTTTTTTAATGGTTTTCTAATAATTGGAAGAAGGAGATGAAGTTTTTGAGGGAAGAGACCTTTCAACGGCTGAATGCAATCTTTTGCAAAACTCTTCGTATGATTCCAAAGGTGTATAGTTTTGTACCGGAAAGTTTGACAATAAAGAGTCTGCAATTTGAGTATACATTTTCCAATCTACTGATTTGAAGTTAGAGTAGATGGGCAAGTGTTTACTATCGATACTACAAGCTTGAACATTATTATTTACATTGTTACAAATAAGCACCTTAATAATTACAGGAAGGTGATAGCTGCCAAGTGGATCATTATGCACAGACCAATCGCAACAAAGAGAAAGTGATGGAGAAACAAAAGTTAAATCTAAGGCGTTAGGACGCCACGACAAAGAACCAACTGTAGTCGCCTCGCCATTGTTCAAAAGGACCAAGTCATTATCATCTGCAATTTCCAAGATATCTCTACCTCTAGAATTAGTAGAGTTACATCCCCAAGATGTATGATGGGCGTTAAAATCACCAGCGAAGATCATTGGCTTTGGTACTGATTTTACTAAAGCATCAAGTTTATGCTTGTCAAACGAAGGTGTACAATTTGTGGGACAATAAAAACTTACAATAGATATTTCTTTGCTATTTACAATAATTTTTACACATATGTTTTGTAGACAACTGTCAAAAGATATATCAATCTTTTGATAATTTATACTGTTATGAATTAAAATAGCAACGCCATTATGTTTATTTCCTATATCGTTTCGTTCTATTTTGTAACCTTTAATGTTAAATACTTTATTTGGTTGTAACCAAGTTTCAGATAAAATTGCTATGTGAATGTTATTGTCATAAAGAAATTGAGTAAGTAAAAATTTATTACTAATAATGCTTTGAGCATTCCATTGCATTATATTGAGATAATCCATTATTTAACAGTACTATTATTGTTTCTGAATGAATTTAGCAGGGTTTCTTTAATTGATGTATGATTAATAGGGTTATCTTTTTGGTTTAAAATAATTTTTGTTATAGCATTTGTAATTATATTCATAAATGCGTCAGATTTTGTAAGATTTTGAATTTGGGTTTCTATTGTTTTTGCATGTAAATGTGGAAAGGACGATTCATTAAATAATGCTGAATAAGTTGTAGCTTTTGATTTTATTTTGCTTTCTTCAATTTTTTCTTTTTTTTTAGGGCAAGTGTTTGAAATGGCAATGTGATTGCCACCACAATTCGCACATTTGGCATTTTTATGATCTTCTTTACAATTTTTAAAATTATGACTCTCAGTACAGATAGAGCAAACCTCAGCATTTCTGCAATATTTAGCGATATGACCAAAGCGTAGGCAGTGTAGACATTGCTTTACGGGGGGAATATAGACATTTACTTCATGCCTCCAGTTGTCTAAGTACACAAATTGAGGTAATTCTGTGGAAGCGAAAGTGACTGCAACAGTCTGCATCGGCTGGAACGAAATAGTACCATTGTCGTTTCGCACTCGTCGCATGAAGCGCCGGACTTGTATGATATTGCGTGAACTACCAATCAGGGAAAATATTCGTTGATTTGAAAGACCTATTGGAACTGATGTTACAACTCCAGTCACCTCTGTATCAGCTGCAGGAATGGTGGCCTTTAAAGACAATTCGTCTAAAAGTTTTACGTTATTCAGAAATACATTAGCGTTGTTCGGTACATCAAAAGTGATGGCAACTCTGAATTTATTAACCGGCCGCAGGTGTAAAACACCAGTGACACAGTGTTTTCTGATGGCATTTGAAATGGCTAGCCTGTCTTTGTCAGTGAATGATTTCTTTTCATCAGAATGTGAGAGAAATACTACGTAATCATTTTTTTTGCAGTTTTCTGGGTACTTCCTAGAGTACCCAGGGACTTTAAAAATTTGATACTTCCTGCTGGCGTCCTCGGAATCCGAAGATTCAGAGGAAGAGTCCGTAGAGTTTCCCGCCACTCGATCGTCAGGAGGAGCCTTTTTTCTCTTCTTCACTCGCCCCATTATTTACATAAGAAATATCAAAAAGCACTCCAAAATATATACAAATTACACTTTATACAGTAAAATATACAAATTTTTGGATTTTTGAGAAAAAAAATCAAGCAAAAGCGCCTTTCTATTTCGAAGGTTCCCGCGCGAAAAAAACCCTATAACTTATTAATGGATTGTTTTGTATGGTACATCTAACCATCATACTGGCAATAGACATCATGCATTCAGCCCAATGACCAAAGAGGTCGCTTTGCTATCAGTCATCAATTTTAAATATCGAACGGCGAAGCTCAATTTCGACCTTGAAAAAAAAATTAAAAAGTTCTTTACTTGATTCTTTTTAATGAAAAAAGGCGGGAATAGAAAACTTTTACTTTAAATATTGTTTGCTTTTAGGATTGTTCTCATTTCACTATAAATTTCAACAAATAAAATGTTTTATTCTTGCAATGCCGGTTTTTTTCTACTTACCACACAATCGAGATGTAAAGCAGAATAGTTAGCTCGGGTGTAAGCATCAATGCACCCTCGAAATATCTCGGGCTGCAATTGATGCCTTACAACCCTTGGCTACTAATCTACTAATTATACACCACCTGCATCTGTAGCACGTATTAAATATCAAGTATTCTCAATAGGATAGTAAGCTATTAATGCCCGGAGGGAGCTAATATTGTATGGAAATTCCCTTCCCTTGGGTAATTATGATAGCATTTAAATTTGGAACGCCAAAATGTCAACAAAAACTTCTATCAAAAATAGTTTAAAAAAAAAACAAGGCTGTTCAAGCATAAATTCCTGGTCCAAGGAGTTTTCAAAGAGACTTTACTCCTATGAAAAATATAAACATGGCTGTATGTATCGGGGTCCTTAGCATCAAGAAAACATTTTAAATTGGAATTATGTGATAATGTGCACTCATTAAAATATAATGTAATAGCAATCTCTTTCATTTCCATGCTTTTTCGTGTCTTTTGTCTTACTTATCAGTAAAACATGGTAAATCATCAAATTGTGAATGTGTGTAGTCTTGAGTCTTGGTCACAGATATAATGAAAATTGTCATTCATTGGAACTAAATATCTTAAGAAAAAAATCGTTGATTTGATTTTTTACGCGAATTGTTAAACTGTTGTCATTTATTACTTTTATTATTTATAATATTACTTTTAGTTTATATATATATATTAGTTTTAGTTTATACCATTTTGCCTCTCTGGTTAAACCTTGTTTTGTACATAGTGAGAGTAAGAGCGCTGCACCTGAGATACAGGTTTCCTAGTTCGGGTGCAGATGTTTACCATTGGCTTGTTTCAATCAATGGTTTATTACAAGTAAGAACTAAGTTATGTTTACAGTTGTTAGTTATAGATATCTTTTTTATGTAACGTCACATGTAGGCACAGTAGGTGTATAAAGTAGAGTATGCTCCTCGGGGATAAAACTGTCTTAGCTTTGGGCAGACTTGAATCTCTCGCTCTATTTTCGGATACGTTCGGAAATTAACTACAGAATCCTTCATTTCGCTCAGGATTCAATATGCTGCCCGTGACATAAGACACTGCTTTATCCCCTTGGTGCATAATCTACTATTATGGCACACCATGGTAAATTACAAATGACTATTTAAAAGAAGAACAATTGGCGGCCTTATAGCTAATATAATTTCTTGCAGGCAGATTAGAATAGCGGTGCGATTAATTTTTTTTAAGCTTTTATAACCCCGAAGACACGGAATTTCTAACGAAGGTTCAATTTGTTTTTTTACAACTACCTAAGTATGTATTCGCTTCTAAAAATAAATAGGTAAGTTATATAATTTTAACAAAGCAACTAGTCTCATGTCGCCCTGACGGGGTGAGACTAGTTGCTTTTTTCTAGTATATTTTCTTGTTAAATATTTATCACATAAAAATAGCATTGTAAAATGCAAAATTAAAAAGTTATAATTTAACAAAGCTGCACGGAAATATTACTATACTAAAATGTAAATTAGTGCCAACAGACAGGTATAGAATAGCATATAGTTAATTAAAATGAATAGTCACAAAAGGTTGATAAACGCTTAATGTGGAATAATCAATTAATATTCATAATGATAGACGAAAATGTTTAGAAGCGGAGTGCTATAGTTTGTAAGAGGTTTGTGCGTCATTTATTAAGAACACTGGGGACACATTAAATAATCCTTGTCTATACTAATATTATAAAGGGGAAAGATTTCATTGTTTGTTTGTTTGCATTGAATAGGCTCCGAAACTACTGAACGGATTTGGATGAAATTCGGTACATACCTAGATAGTAGATAGGCTGGTTATGAACATAAGATACATTTTATCCCGAAATTCCCACGGGAACGGGAACAACGCGGGTGAAACCGTGAGGGGCCGCTAGTGTAAGATAATTTAAATTTTTAGGTATTACTAATAGCTAATACCGTATAAGCTTAGCTTATACGGTATAAGCTTAGGGAACGCAGTCTAGAGCGTCGCGATAATTTGTCTCTTTTCTTTCAGGACAAAAAGGCAATGGTTATCTGTAAATTTCTACGACTTTCTCACACCAACTTACTTACAAGATTTTAATGTATTGTCAGGGTGCATTCCTGTCGATACAGTATAAATCAAACTAGGCGGCAAAATATTTGCAACAGTGAAGCCGGCCATACACTGTCAGCCAGCACAGTCAATCTATGCGTACAGTCGTCCGACGGACAAGTTTTGCCAGAGCTATCGTGCGGGGTTCGCGGGGCGAGAGGGGGTGCTAGCGAGACCGGCGTCCATGGATTCCATCCCATCCCACTGTTAGTCCCACTAGTTCCTCAGTTACACTGTGCTGACAGGTAAGTTACAGAGTTTAAACTTGAAAAATTACGAGTATAACTACTCATAGGAATTAAACAAGAAAATATACTAGAAAAAAGCAACTAGTCTCATGTCGCCCTGACGGGATTCGAACCCGCATCCTTGGGAGTCCGGCCCAATGCACTAACCAATTTGCTACAGAGACCTATGAGGACACGTCGAATCTTTCTAGTATATTCACCGTTCTACGGTGTTGGCCACCGTCGTTTCATCAATGAGAGAAATATGCCCGCATTCGAAAGAAACATCTTTACAGATGTTTGACTATCGATTAAGATGAAACAGCCATTTAATTATAACTTTTTAATTTTGCAACGGAATTCGGGTTCGAATCCCGTCAGGGCGACATGAGACTAGTTGCTTTTTTCTAGTATATTTTCTTGTTTAATACTTATCACATAAAAATAGCATTGTAAAATGCAAAATTAAAAAGTTATATTTATAGGAAGTTTAAAAAATACTTTATTCGATATATTTTATTGTGTTTTATTGGTTCAATAGTTCCTTTGATTGCAAAAAGTAATACAAGAGGTACTCATGCTGGGTTGATTAAAATCGTATACACAACTTGAGCAGAGATCGATTTTTAATGTAACGTAGACGATGTTTTAATGTAAAAGTAGATAAGGAGAACGAGCCATGGCCCACCACGCGGGCCCAATGCAGATTGCTGGGTTTAGCAACTGCAAATGCAGCCTGGACCAACGGCTTAACGTGCCTTCCGAAGCACGGAGGAGCTCGAGATAGTAAATTCTTGGTCACCCATCCTGTGCCCGACCATTGCGAAAGTTGCTTAACTTCAACAATCGTGGTCCAAGCGCGCGAACCACTGCGCCACGGGCTTCTCTAACTCAGTGTTTTGATGTAGAAAATTGTTAGTTTGCCAAAAATCGTGCCGTGCATGGCCGGGTTTACGTTGGTACAATTCGAATGGCTTGCATAGCAGTGTGGAGGTAAATCAGCGCCGTTTGCATGTGGGATTGTGGGCCAATCATGATAAACGACGGATAATTTGCGTATTGACTGCCAGCCAATTATTTATGGATCATTTAGGAACCTCTTTTTGCGAGTAACGGTTGTGAATACCAAGACATTTTGAGTTGGTCACCTTTTTAACTGAAACTCTTTAATTAATAATGTATTTATCTATTGATTTATCAAAAATAAACTGATTTATCAAAAATGAACTATTCGATTTTTCTACCAATAAAATTTAATTCTGAACTCGTGAAAAAACAACATGATGAGTGGTATGATAGACATGGTGGTACGAGTAATCAGAGATGTGCAAAATAGTTTTGAAAATGTATTTGAAAAGAAAATGCAAATACTTTCTTATTTTTCTATTTCAAATGCAATGTTTTTTCATTTTGTATTTGAAATACTAAATGCAAAATGCAAAATACTGTATTTTCAAAATACTTTTTTAAAATAAAATACTTTTAACGACTCTCATTCTCACATCGTAAATTTCGAATTATTTAAACGAGTTTACACGATTTATGAGCTCGTCATTTACCATTTTTAATGTCCTCACTGCTGGGGCACTGGCATTCCGTATAGATGGATATGGAGAAAGGGTCATTTCTTCAAGGGCCCACCACGCGGGCCCAAAGCGGATCGGTGGGTCTTTAACGACTGCAAATTCAGCCGGGACGAACGGCTTAACGTGCCTTCCGAAGCACGTAGCACGGTTCACGAGATAGTGAATTTCTGGTCACCCATCCTGTGACCGACCATTGCGAATGTTGCTTAACCTCAACTATCACAGGTCGAGCACGCAAACCACTGCGCCACGGGCTTCTTATCGACTCAATAGCGAAATTTTGAAATAGATACCGAAAATTTTAACCCCCTCTGTGATCTAGTGGTAACACCAGCGGTACCCAGAGGTTCTGTGTTCTATTCCCAGTGGGGGTACAAAATTTGTTTTAGTTGGGGGTAGGACTTGTTGTTAGTTCGCCTGGCTAGCTACCAGCATCTTATCTAAGTCTGACACCAGTTATATGGTGTCATGTTACTCGTATTAACATTAGCCAATTCCTTAGTGGTTGTGGATTCCGGGAGAGGCGCGCTAAGTATCACCTTCGTATTCAGCCTTATCATTACTTAACAATACGTATGATGAAAATTTAAAGCTAAGCGTCTTCCCGGTGTTCATAAAGTTGTTCAAAGGCGCTGTCATTCATGTTGTTTCAAGGAATCAGAAAAAAATTCTACTGCCCTTGCAGTGCTTGGCAAACCGCTTTTAAATTTTAAGGCGGTCTTTACTTTTTCATATTTTATTATGCAGGCAGTCATCATCATCCTTCAATGGTTGAAATAATACCAAAATGATATCTTTAATATTGGCATTTAACGAAATTTTAATAATTAATTAGGTCTAACCTAATTAATTATTTTAACCAATTAAATAACCAATTTGCAAACAAACAGTTCAGCTCTGTACCTACGACACCATATACACTCATTTGCAAAAAAACGGGCGGTTTTGATTTTCATTCATCATTAAAAAGATACAATACCAAAAAGTTTTCAATCGTTTGTACACGTTACTGGCCGGTTTTAAAAATGCTGTGGTATTTAAAAAAGTACGTTCTAAATTCAAATTTTCATTTGATGCTCATTTTTACAGAAAACCCCTTTTTATCCTACATTTTTGGCGCGAAGTTCCAGAAGTTAACATCGACTTTCATAACTTTTATTCAATTTTTATCGATTAATTTCATATCCTTGACTGTCAAAGCTTTATTTATTGCTGTTTGACTGTATCAAAAATGGTAGATAAAGTGGTAAAAGCTACCAAAATTATCGCGCTGCTTGAAGAGGGTTGCAGCCAATGTTTCGTGGCTAGGAGGCTAAATGTTAGTCGCTCGACAGTCCAAAGGACCTGGCAGCGATATCAGGAGACTGGTTCCGTCGAGAGAAGGCCTGGTTCTGGAAGAAAACCGTGTACCCAACCACTGGATGATCGTTTTCTTGTGAGTCGCGCATTGAGAAATCGCAAATCTTCGTATGTGGATCTTAAGAACAACCTCCAAGAAGTAAGAAATGTGCATATTAGTCTATGGACGGTCAGGAGGAGGCTTCTCGCTGCCAATATACGCAGTCACCGCCCGACCCGCGGCCCCAAATTACTCCGTGAACACAGAGTTCACAGGCTTAGGTTCGCTAGAAATTGTGAATCATGGACTCAAGAAGATTGGAATAGGGTTTTGTTCAGTGATGAAGCCAGGATATCTCTGTTCGGTGAAGATCGACGTCGGCGAGTGCTAAGAAGACAAGGAGAACGCTTTGCAGAGGCATGTTTCGAAGAAATCACACCTTATGGTGGGGGCTCTGTTATGTTTTGGGCAGGAATAAATTCAATGGATCGTACAGAGTTTGTCTTCATTGAAAACGGCTCACTGACTGGGCATCGATACATAACGGAAGTTCTAATTTCTCATGCACAACCCGCATTGGCCGCTATAGGTGAAGACTCGATTTTTATGGACGACAATGCTCGCGCCCACCGATCCCGCGATGTTAATGCGTATGTGCAAGAGGTCGGCATTCGTCGTTTGGATTGGCCAGCTCGAAGTCCCGACCTCAATCCCATAGAGCATGTCTGGGGCGTTCTGAAACGGCGTGTGAGATCAGTACACCCGGCTCCGCAGACCATCAGAGAGCTGAAGAATGTGATTACTGCGGAGTGGGAACGTATTTCGCAAGCAAGTATCCGGGATATACTCGCTAGCATGCCCAGACGAATTCAAGCTGTGATTTTAGCTAGAGGGGGTCACACTCGATACGAAACATTTATCTGCTTTTACTTTATTAAAGAAAAACAAACAAAAAAACTTTTTTATTTTTACTTCATGAGTATATGCACTACTAGCGAACATACACTACTAGCGAGGTTTAGCATTATTTCCCATAAATTGTATCTAAATTTTATGAAATACTGATGAAAACGATTATTTTCTTATTAATTTACCAAATTGTGAGGATAAAACTACCTATAATTATCAAACAAAGCAATATTAACATTTGAAATGGTTCATTGCTTAGGTGCCCGTTTTTTTTGCAAATGAGTTTATAACAATTTAGTTTCACGTGAATGTTTTATTTTGTTTGACAAAGCTCTGTAAAAAGTATTTTGCATTTTGCAAATACAAAATATACCCGAAAAAATATTTGAAATAAAATACAAAATGCTTTTCTAAAAAAAGCATTTAAATACAAAATGGAAATAAGTATTGTACGAGTAACGTACACACAGACAGCTACAAATAGTATTAATGTGTGATCGTGTGACGTACTAATGTAGGTCACGTATCATTGGGTTTGTTTCGTACATTAACCTTCCCTTACAAATCTTCTCGCACTCATCTTATATTGTAACACACTACAGGTATCTTGTATTTAGTATTTTGCAATTTAAATAGTAATTTAAGCATTTTAAGTATTTTCAAAATGTCACATCTCTGCGACTAACATTTTGAAAATTCCTTTTTTCCGCGTCTCGAGCCCAACGGTGCCCGAAATCTGCTCAATTCATGATTGTATTTATCACATTAAGTTAACCTAGGATTTCAAATTTTCAGATTTCAGAATAATTTAAAACGAAAGTTAGAAGAATTCTCATTTTGATCAAGTATAGAATTCATTGAAATAAAACAACTTTTACGAATATCAAACGCGCTATAGATCACGATTTAAGTTTTAATTGTCCATATTTTAAGGTTTTTGTCCACGGCAGCTAAAAAGGTGCCGAAACGTCGGGAAAATCCAAAAACCCCTAAAAACCAAAAAATACGGACAATTACTAAACTAAGTTCGTGAATCGCGTTTGATATCCGTAAAAGTTGTTTTATTTCAATGTATAGTGCGCGCCAAAACTTAAGATGTACGTTATAGAATTTATATTTTAAAAGTTTTTCAAATGAAATAAGCCAAATTGATGTAGATTGAGTTGATGATTGTATATTAGGATAGATAGTAGAATATTGGGAGTAGGTACCTATTATATGTGTCAATTGAGAATTAATTATTGTTTTATATAATTTGAAATAAGATTTTAAGACACACGAAAACGACTATTAAACAAACACAAATCTAAACTTTTAAACAAATTTAAACAGTATCAATCAAAAAGATTTACAACAAAACCGGACTTTCCGCTCTCACAGGGAGATTTATTAAGTCTGTGGATGTTTTTACAATAGTTAAAGTATCGTAAACGTCCCGACGCGTCCCCCGAGTTACACCCACGAAGTTAAACAATTAGGCCACAGAGAATCCAAACAGAACAACATCCGAAGGGATCATCGGCCGCGGCGCTTTTTCCGTCTAAAAACGATGTTTATTTGATTTCTCCTTATTTTAAGAGATGTTTGATGATAGAGTCCCAATTTAAGGATATCTTTGTTTGATTTAGTTAATCGTATCAAGATGGTGAATCTATTTTGATACGGTTACTTCATCCGGAAATGACGCGGGCTGGCTAAGTGTATAATTTAATTTCTCTCTTGTGAGCAACTGTTTGTGCAAACAGAATATGGCATGAGGAACAAGACTTGTTCCTTTCCACATTAGTGTTTTTTTAAAAAAAAATTATATTCATTAATTATCATTAATTTCTGCCATACGTTACTTTAGCTATGTAGTGTCGGCTTGGAATAGCACTACCCCCTCTCATCCCGTGGGTGTAATAAAAGGCGACTAAGGGACCCAGCCTTCAGGAGACGGGCAGCAGCGTCTCCTACAAACTTGGCCATACTCCGATCGCCAACCCGCCTGCCAAGCGTGGCGATTATAGCAAACCCCCCTCTTGGGGGAGGCCTATACCCAGCAGTGGGTGTTATGTGGCTGAGACTACGAATTTCTGCCATACAGTCGACATAAACTGGCACTGTCCCATTTTTCATACATTACCATAAGTACATTTTCTTCTTTTCATCTTTGATTTGTCTTAAACTCTCCAATATTTTAAAAGATCTTGAACGAGAATTCCAACTTCTAATTCAAATAGTTCCAAACATTATGCCTACATTAAGTACAATGCGTTTCGTTAATAATATATACATTCATAGATTTAAATATATTGGGTTTAGTTTACTTACCTATTTGTTTTCTCAGTTTTAGTTTATTTGTTGTTTTGTAACATTTCGGTTTCTGTTACGTTAGGCATCTATTTAATTTTCTATTAATATATTTACAGTAACCTCTTTTACAAAGTTATTATGCTATGAATCACTGTAAAATGTTTCATATTAGGTATTAAACATTTTATGTGCATTTTGACAAACATCCTGAAAGCTACCAAACAAACCAAACCACCAAATAACCGTCACCAACATCAGCCTTACAATCTAATACTTACACCTAAGAGCGTGTAGTACGAACATACGCAACCATAAATCCCATGTTTTACAAACTGTAAACTCAGCTCGCAGGAAATAGTACTAAGTATCTGTAAATTGTAATAAAGCTCACATTATTCCGATTCCGCGGTAATGGTGTAAACAGTGCGTTAGTGCCGCATCGTGTATTCTCGTATGGCGAGGAGAGCCAGGTGCACGCGACAGGCAAAATAAACTCACGCGTATTTCAGCTAAAGAGATATGAAAGAGGTTTATTCCTATGCGCCCCGTTCTGATATTGGGAATACCTACACTATTTCGCTAAATACGGTTTTGTAGGTACTGAATTAATAATTTGACCAGCTTCAAAAAAAGAAGGTAGTCATCAATTTGTCACGTATGTATTCACCGATTATACGAAGACGCTAAAAAGATTGAAATACTGAATTTTTGTTATAGTATAAGATTATATATAACGGTTTCTTGTTTTTCTACTTAAAACGTTATTACAATAGAATAGTTCCAAGCCCCATTTTTTTTATCGTAAATAAAGTGAAATATAATTTATTTTGGATATTTTGTTAAATAAAATTGCATTTCTAGATATATTTTGGCATAACCACTTTGCCATTACCCCCCATGACCGCTTCAGGCGCTAACTGGGGCAAAGCGGTTTTTTGACAAGTTTTCGTAATTTACAAGCTTTTTGCAAAATGCGATTACACTTTATAAAAGTTTATTAAATTCCCTATCCATTGACATAAATACTTTTTTTTAAATCGGTTCTAAAGTGTAATTTTTTTTAAGTCAAAGTTAAGGTGGCCGTTTTGAGCTGACCTCCCCTAAAAAACTGTTTTATAGAATAATGAAAACCAACTATTAAATAAGTAAGTAGAATAACCATATTTACATTAAATTTCTTACACACACGTCTGGGACACGTTTTTTTTGACGTCATATGCCGACATTGCCGACGTTGGCGGTGAAAAGGTAGCTGTAAGTTACTTACGTTCCTATTGTCAATTAAAGAAATTTGTAATTTTGATAAAGTTACAAATTTACAAATTGTGTACAGTAAACAAAATAACAAATTAGAAGAATAATCATTTTTGCATTTAATTTTTTCGACTTGACTTGCTGTCTGTGGCGTGTAGAGATTTTTTTTATTGACGTCTAATGCCGACGTCATTGGCGGTGAAAGGTAGCTGTTAAGTTTCTTACTCCCGTTCCTCTAGTCAATTAAAAGAATGTGCATTGATATTTACTACGACCTCTGTAAGAAGCACCGCTTCCTGCCACTGGAACTACGTCGGACCGTTAGTGACTTGGTGTGTTTGCTAAAGTTTGCACCTGGCTCTATTGACTGCCCCGAGTTGCTGTCACGGATATCACTCAGAGTTCCGTCGAGGGCCCTCAGAAATAACCCTATTTTGATTTTACCCCCAATTCATACAAACTACGCGTTACTAACTAGGCAGAACGAGTTTATGTGGCGTGCTAGAAAACAATTCAATGAGCTTAGTGTAACATTCAATTTTAATCTTTTTACACAAGTGTAGCTAGTGTAAGGAAATGCGATCAGTGAACATTTGTTCCAAACCTTGATAGTTTTGAAATATGTAACAAGTAGTTTTTGTTACTTCTGTCTTTTTGTGTAAGCGATTCCAGTGTGATATACGATGCGTGTGACTTAGTTCGTAAGTGTGTATTTCATATTTTTGAATGACTATTTGTGAGGACCTTTAATTGGCCATCTATTTTTATTTGTATTATTTATGCCTGTTTGTTGCTGTTGGTCTTCCTGGAATTAAATAAATAAATAAAACGATTGGATGTCTCCGAAGCAGTTGAAGCATTAGCTAGGTACAGTGTACTTTTATTTCCATGATCATACAGTATTCGTGGTTGTTGGGAATAAATTAGAAAATGTTAAGCTAAAAAAGGAACTAAGGAAAAATCTCATAAATACAAAACGGTTATTGGTTAACAACATTTATAATTTATGTCTTTAGTTTTAAAAGTGAATACTGTTGGAAATAAACCAAATCGATTAAATAGGTAGTCAGCTTGTCTATTTCTCTAACGCTAACCACTTATAAATCGATTTTTCAGGATGCTTTTAGCGCTGCCTCTCGATCGCGTAGATCTTAAGCAGGTGATGTCAAGCACACACCACATTATTTTAATCGCCTTGATCTAAACGTTCCAAGAAGATATATTTTTCACTGTTTATTATCATTACTCAGAAACAAGAAAAGCTCGGTGGGATTTAGCTTTACGGTAGAAAAGTGTAGATATCTTTTACGCAGTAACTATGAAGACATTTTCTCTCGTGTTTTGGGGAAATCAAATATCGGTAGATTTAAATAAAACGGTAAAAAGTACAGTTATTATTGTTTTACAATTATTGATTAAATTAATGAACTGAATGACATTTGACTTTGTTTATTTGAGCGATATAAGCGCCAATATCTACGAACATGTTTAATGAATTTCAAATAAGGAGACTTCTCAAACTGGTGTTTACTTCCGAATAGTTTAATAAAAAATAAAAAATTAAGAGAAAAAAATATTTTGTTTAGTTTGAGGTGAACTGTACTAGACTAGGTACATTCTTGGCTTTCCAGTGATTTCGTTGGTGACTTTTGATATTCAACGATGAAACCAAACTATGTTCGTTATTATGAATTTGAAAATGTTTCTGGCTAAAGAGAAGAACTCAAAGCAGGGTTAAAAGATAAGCATGAGTTATTAAAATGTGGGTAGGTAGTAGCTTAATAAAAAAAAAATTAAGTTCTCCACGTTATTAAAGCTTTCTAATTGATTTTCATGCCTCTTGGTACGCTATATCTAATGACCAACATTTCGAATGTTGGTCATTAGATATAGCGCACCAGAGAGGAAATTAAATAAAATTTTAAGCCCTAGGGCAATAAACTTATTTGAAAATGGAACTAACCGCGACCTTTTCAGTGTAGTGCCGTCCATTTGACGCTATGTTGATACCCCTGTTTTATCTGCCAAGAAGGTTATAATTTTAGTACCTACTTAGAGTAGGTAGGTAATAAGAATTCCCTGCATTTTTTTAAGTTTTGCATTATGTGTTGTAATCATGCCCAAAACATTAAAAGTGGCAAGAGACAAAATGGTTAAGAAATAATGGTTCTAACGTGATTGCGCCTTCTTAAAATACAGGGGTTGGTACCTACCCAACCTATCAACGTAGCGGGAGGAAGAAATGCACTTTAGAATGCGTGCATTGCGTTTCGTTGTGATTGCAGGAAAAATAGCAAAAAATACTGTCTTTTAGCCCCTTTTGTATAACAATCTACTATTATAGAAACAGTTTCTTACGTTTTAAATAACGAACAGTACAACATTTTATAAACCGTTTAAAATGCGAGAGCACTTCAATAAAATTTCCACAACAATATCAACGAACAAGAAATGTAAATTAATTTAAAATTATTTTCATTCAAGTAACACTTGGTGTTATTAAGTATTCATTATTCGTGTCTATGTAACTACTAAAAATCCCACCCCCACGAAGAATGACGTAAGTTATTGTAATAAAATTAAATTGCTCTTGGAAACCCATATAAAACACATTAAACTGGCAGTTTATTGTAAACAACTGCAGTGTTCGTAACATCAGTCAATGGTAGAGCACTCCATATCTTGCGCGTGAGCATAATTAGGCCACGCCCACGAGAAGCTAGGCCAATGGGGACGCTTCATCGGTTGCCACGCCTACTGGGTGCGCGAGCGTCGATCGGGCGCGTAATCGTTTAGTTTTTAATAAGCTTTCGGTGGAGGAGGTTGTGTGATGACGTCTTTGAGTGATGTTGGTTCGAAGTTGAAGTTTAGTGTGGAGAGTATACTGGGGACTTCGAGTGAGAGTAATGTGGTGGTGTCGGAGGCGTCCAGGCAGGAGCCGCCTTGCGCCGGCTGCGTGGCGGCGCTGTACAGGTGCTGCAGGGACGAGCCTCCTCTGCTGCAGTTGCCTTTGCCAATGCATTACTCACACCTACATCCAGCGTTGAGGCCAACTACAGGTGAATTGCATTACAATATCCGACTCTATTTCTTTTATCGTATGAGGATTAGTGGCCACCTCTGGTGTCAGAGTTTATCAAACCGCCTATAAGGCCTCTGACTTGGCTTAACGACTGTTGTCAGACGACAACATCCGGCACTGACGGTTTAACTTGCCCTCCGAAGCACGGAAGCGCTCAGTTGTAATAGTAAGAAAGTAACTTCTTTATTGTGTAGGGATTTAAGGTCACATAAACAGATATAAATGTATCATAAAAGTTTCAGTTAATCCTACCTTTACAGATATATACACAAAAATACAAATACAAAGGCTTCAAAAGTCAGTTTTTTTAATACATTTTTAAATAATATTTTTAAAGAAATATAGGTCTTTAAAAAATCCTAGGTATCCCTAGGATTTCCGCAAAAACGCATTGCACAAACACGGATAATTAGATAATGGTGTTGTCATAATTTCTCAATCCTACTGAAAAAGATAGGATTTTTGCGAAAAAAACTGGTTGCCTTAGTAAGATTACAAAAAGAATCGCTGGCTTTTATGAAATAAGAACACTGATTGTCTGGTCGGACCGTCCAAAATAACATCGTCTCTGATTGGTTGACAACTTGACGTTTCAAATGTCAATCCAGTCTCTCACGTGTGTAAACTTTCTGTGAACCAATCAGAATAAGAGTTAGCAAGCAAGCAAAAATTAAGCCAATCGGAGTAAAGAATATCCAATGATACTAAAGCAACCCGTATTTTTGCAAAAACCCTATATTTTTTCAGTAAGATTGAGAAATGTCAACACCGTTGTCTAATTATCCGAGTTTTCGCAATATCCCTAGGATTTTTGCGAAAATGCTATTTATCAAATCCTCCTATACGACATATAGGTACATTCCGCTGTCGGGAAAGTTTCCGACTGTTTGTGAATAATTCCGCTAGTGAGTAATTTTTTTTGGTAAACTCATTTTTTAAAAACCAATTAGGTAGGTATAAGAAATTATTTGTACCTAATTCAAATGAAATACTAACCTATTAATGTTCTTCTTTTCTTTTATGTGTAGGTTTTCAATAAATCTATACTTATTTGAAAAAACGCTCTCTAAATAACTCTACTGGTCTACCGGTAGTAACGGGCTGCCCCTACATAGACGTAATAAAAAAATATCCCACCTATTAATTCGCGAGAGTCGCGAGCGGCTTCGGCAGCTTCATATTGATAAAGTCAAGTACTTACATGAAAAGTTAGTTATTGAGAAACCTCTATTAGCAAATTGGAGGGAATGAGGAAAGTAATTTAGTAGGCGTAGATAAAACTTTTCACGGGTTCGTAAAAAAAAATAGAATAATATTATTACCTTGAAGAAAATACCGATAGACAAAAACCGAATTCAAAAGTAAAAAAAACCCTTTCTAGTCGGTGCTAGAAGACTTATCAAAATAATGGGCCCAATTTGGCAATGAGCGCCTGATGTGGGTATGTTTGTATGAATAATTTTAATCCATTTTCAGTCCGTTCAGCTTTCTTCGAGTGATCGGCACCGGTGTAACCTTACCTACATATCCTTGTAGTTTTTAAATTTAATTTGATAATTTATGTACTTACTTAAATGTTATTGTAAAATGATAAATGAAAATAAAAAAAATATATAAGTAACGTCCTTTTATTATTTTTTTACTCGACTCACAAGTTGTTTTCAATAGAAAAAAATCTCAATTTATTTATTCTCAAGTGGGAATAACTTGTGAATCGCGACAATTTTTTCTATTAAAGTTTGTTGAATATATACAAAACTTTAAAAATCGTAAATCACAAGATAGGTGCTCATATTTACATTAATTAACTCGAATTGCCCTTGATTTTAAGCACGCTTATTAGGTAGTCTGATTTTTAATTCGACGGAATTCTGACAGCGATCGTTTTTTGTCATCTTACTCAGCACAAATCTTTTCCGTATCTAAGTACGTTTTATATCTTAATATATAAATCTCCTGTCACGATGTTTGTCCGCGATGGACTCCTAAACTACTTAACCGATTTTAAATTAAATTGGCACACCGTGAGCAGTCTGGTCCAACTTAAGAGATAGGATAGCTTTGATCCCAAAATTCCCACGGGAACGGGAACCACGCGGGTGAAACCGCGCCCGGCCTCTAGTGTATTATATGGATATAAACAAAGAATGGCTATATGAATATGACAATATAAAATAAAATAGTGTTTGTTTGATATAATTTTAAAAAGCTAAATGGAAAATAAGAGAAGAAAATAATTTTCAAATATTTATCAATTTTTATATAAGGTTTGGCTTCTTACTATTTTAGCAGTTACACAAAGTGCAAATGATTTTAAATTTGCATTTAAACAGATGTAAGTATTCACAAAGTAGGTAAGCCGTGTGGTGACGGCCCAAGAATACAAGTGTCACCACTCCCTTACATGCCTGGGATGTCGTAAGAGTCGACTTAGAGGCTCGACGCATTGAACACCTGTGCGAGAGAAGGAAAACTTGAAACATCCTCTACCAACCCGTCCGGCCAGCGTAGTAGCAGTAGGCTAATATCCTCCTATAAACGCCACAATAGGCGTGAGCTAGGCGAGGCCTATGTCCAACAGTGGACGTCTACAGGCTGATGATGAAGTATTCACCAAAAAAAAAATACATCGGGGTATTCCAGTAAAAGGAAAATAATATATTCCTTATTGATTGTTGTAAATTCGATAATGTGATTTATTTAAAGCTACTACTTTAAAATATTAATTATATTTCCTAATTGATACCTTTATTTAAAAAAAAAGTATTTTTTTTCTATTTAGCTTAAATTTGTTCAAACTCATCCGGTTCACATCAGAACTGTCAGAATTCCGTCGAATTAAAAATCAGACATAGTTAAATACATATGTAGGTATTTAACTTGTTTTATTTTATCGGGCAATGGGAAAAAAATATAGAATACCCCAAATTTCTAGAGAATTTTAGAAGCTTTAATTTACAGTTTTCTCTTTCCGGAATATAAGCAATACCTAACCCTAAATTAGGCACTTTATCACTTACTCCGGTTTACCTGTTATAATATGGATTTTTTAGTATGTCCACTCCCCAGGCACCCTAATAGTTCTGAAGGAATCGCTTTAGTTACCCGCTTGCGCACTCTACCTTTTTTGACATTCGTTATAAGAAGTTATACAGGGTGGTCCAAGCCTGGTGGATATAAATTTATTTTAGATTGTTGGCTAAGCGACCTTTCAGGAACCGTGAGGAAATAAATTTCAAAATAACTTTTTTTTTTATTTATCAAAAAGATTTGTTAACCTAAAACAACCAATCAGCCTAGATTTATTTTTTTAAGAATAGACATATTATTGGGTAAACACATACCTACCACGAAGGAAATGACAAAAAATATGTAGAAAACTAAAAAAAGATATATTGTTTTCGATATTTCAATTCTTTTTAATTATCTTGGTGAACACGGTTTTTTTTCTTGTGGTTCCTAATTGGTCGCTTGGTCAACTATCTAAAAAGCAAAATTAAAGATTTTGGAAAAACCCTCTTTTTATTATAAACTTTTAAGAGAGCATAGATATTATGTTCCTACATTGTACTTCATAAAACCCATTACTGAAAACCGCATCAAAACCGGACTAGTAGTTTTGGTTTTACTTAAACAAATGATTACTGCAGCGCCCCCTGGTGAGTTGTCACTTATCTAAGAACATTCACCAATCAAACCTAAACCCATTACTGAAAACCGCATCAAAATCGGACCAGTAGTTTTTGGTTTTGCTCAAACAATCATTTACAGCAGCGCCCCCTGGTGAGTTGTCACCGTAACACTTATCTAAGAACATTCACCAATCAAACCTAAACACATTACTGAACACTTCATCAAAATCAGACTAGTAGTTTTGGAGATTAATGGTAACATTGGTTTGCAAAACAAACAAACAAAGAACCTCTCATCCCAAACGTATATTATACTGTCTCCGTACGCGGTTAAAAAGAAAATATATTGCTTGCACCAGGCTTGGACCACCCAGTATAGACTCTGCTTTGTAAAGGGTCGTGTCGATAGTTAAATTAAAGATGAGTGGACTGTATAACAATGTATATGTAAGTAGGTAAATACAAGATTTTAGCCCGACAATAGGATGCGTATATATATTGTAGTAAAAGTTTTTTTTTTCATTTATTGTCTAGTATACCGGTTGCCGCTACCACCGTCATCGCCACCACAACAGTCGCCATCAGCACCACGCTGTGACGTCACATCCAGTGGCAAGCGCAAGCGGTCCTGGTCACGCGCCGTGTTTAGCAACCTGCAGCGGAAAGGACTCGAGAGGCGGTTTCAGATACAGAAGTACATCACCAAGCCGGACAGGCGGCAGCTTGCGGCCACACTTGGATTGACTGATGCACAGGTACAAAGATCTACGATCCAATTTCTTCATGACTAACAAAAGCAGGAACAACAGAGACTTCGATTTCGAGACACATTTTTACACGAAAGAAACGGTTACCGTCAACAAGAAAAGGTGATTTTATAGCTGTCGTCGCCACCGGAGCAGCAGTCATCTTTAGCGCCACGCCGTGACGTCACCTCGAGCAGCAAGCGCAAGCGATCCGGTCGCGGGCTGTGTTCAGAAACTTGCAAAGGAAAGGGCTGGAGAGGCAGTTCCAGATACTTACATAAATATCACCAAACCGGACAGGCAGCGGCTTGCAGCTACACTTGGGTTGACTGATGCACACGTTATGCCTTTAATCCTGGCTACATTTGCAGTAGGGCATGCAGAACCGGGTCCGGTTCTAGATTTTGCATACCCGGTTCTAGAGGTAGTCGGAACCGGGTCACCCGGTTCTACCCGGTTCTAGGCGACTAAATCGTATTTTTTATAAAAAAATATGTATAAATGATAATTGAGAGTGGTAACGTAGGAGTTATAATGAGATATGAATAAAAACCAAGTTGGTATTGGTGTCAAATCAACGTTTGTCTTATAACTATTATATAATCAAATAAAACTAACTCTTGAAACTATTATTAAATAATCAACAAAAACTTACTCTTCACACTATTAAATAATCAACAAAAACTTGCTCTTGAAACAATTTAAATAATTTGGTTTGATTTTTTTGGTTTGCAGTCGACAGAAAATTAGGAAATAATAGTTTTTACTTAAATAAGAGATCTTAAAACAAAACACGAGACGAGATCCATTGGATGGAATATGTAAAAAATAAACAATAGTCAGAAAAAAATAGTTATTTACAGCTTTGGTAGACTGTTTTTCTTGGTAATAAGATCTTAAGTAACTTATTACATCCAAACTCTGGTCACTCAACGAGGTGCGTAGACGATTCCAAATGTACCCTGCGGAGGATAAAATTCTCTCTGGTTCCACACTTTTGGTGGTATAGCTTTCAGATATTCATGAGCCAGCGATAAGAAGTTACCGCGACTACCGCCATTTTCGAACAAGGTCATCTCTATCTTGACAGTCATAAAACAGTCGTCGTTGTTCTGACTAATTGACTTTACACGGTTGTCGCTTTTTCAATTTCACGATTCATCTCTTGTTTTTTTGTCAAGGCCGAAGCTGCGACGAGGACATCATCATCATCACCTCCGTCTAGATTTAGTAAATCGTCCTTGTGCTGTTGAGCTGCAGCACTTAAGTTACCGTCGCTTGTCATATCCTGAACTAGGTTAACGATACCTTTGCACATTTCATCAGAAGTGAGGGGAGAAAACACACACAAGTCGTCGTTTTCTATAATCTGCGAAGTATTGGTCCGGGTTAGTTAAGTACTGAAGTGTAGCTGCTTCAATCAGTCGTCGCTCCATGTATCTTTTTTCAAAGATCTCTCCATTTCACTACTCAAAGCTCTATTCATCCTTTGCAGTTTCTTCAGTGCATATTTAATAGCGACATCAGCTGTTTGAAGGTGACATCCCGGCGACACAAAGTTTCCACTACAATTTTAATAATATCTAATATTTCATGAAGCTCATTCAAAGTTGTCCATTCGTCCTGACTGAAAATGATCTCAGAATTAATATGAGTTTGCTGATGCCTACGTTAAGCTTGAGGAACCGTTCTAGCATGTCTGCCATACTATTCCACCTTGTTTTTTAATCTAAAATTAGACAGTATTCTTTTCCGAATTCAGAAGTAACATATTTTTGTAAGACGTCTTCATTTGTCGTGGTCTGTCGGATACGCGCGCGGCTGGCGCGGGTGGCGGGGTAGTGTACATGTAGGCGTGCCTGCGATGAAAGTGAGCTCGCGCGACGTTGCCAGCTCGCTAAACATCAAAAGTTCCACGACACTTCGACGCGCGTAATTTAAATTAGCAATTAATGCAAAATTATAATATCTTATCAGAACCGGTCCAACCCGGTTCCATCGCTCAGAACCGGTTCCACAGACTTATTGAAATACCCGGGTATACCCGGGTACTTCAGAACCGGGTGTACCCGGGTGCATGCCCTAATTTGCAGTCGCTAAAACCCACCAATCCGCATTGGGCCCGCGCGTGGCGTGTCATAGCCCATACTCATTATAAAGCCATAAGGAAGGTCAGTGCTCCAGCAGTAGGGACATAAAAAATGGCTGATGACGACTTACGTCTCACACTGAAAGAAACGGTATGCGTCATCCAGAAAAGGTGCTTGATATCCGTCGCAACAGTCACAGGAAACCTACAGGCCGATAGGTGTGGTCTTGAGAGGCGGTTGCAGATACAGAAGTGCATCACGAAATGGGAGACCAGCACCGTCTTATTGCTATAGCTATCGATATTTCAAACCCCCTACAAGGACTCCTGCTGAAGCTATCACTTTCATACTAAAATTGCAATAGTGAATCCAATAGATGAATAGAAATATGTAGGAATTAGAGAAATACCCTATCGTTGAAGAGTTCTAAGTTTGATAGCCATAGCGATAGCACAAGCTATGTTAGGCGGTCGGGGTGCGGGCAGGCGGCAGCTTGTGGTGACTATACTCTGATTTCTAATTAGATGGACTAAAGTGACATTAGTAACGATACCACTTCACGGAAAACAAAAAATAGTGTTGTACCCTTACCCAATTGAAGTTCAATTACCTACATATTCAATTTCGAACATTCGTAAATGCAAAATACTCGAACTGTGTTATCTTGTTAAAGCTACTTATTTAAGAAAAATAAATATAACCCAGTTATCTTTTAACTGTTGATTTCGGAACAATGATTTTCACAATCTGAATTGGTTCAAATTAATTTTGTTTTGATTTTGATTTATTTTTATAGCTTACACCCATTGTCCTTTTACAGTTACAAGTCGTTTTGAATGGTTAATAGACAAAAACACTACTTATGACATAGAATGACCTATTTAATTTATGACTGAATCCTTGTATGTGCACTCGGGGAACTTCCCGGTTGACCAGCTGAGCTTTTTTAGGGAGCTTTACTTAAAAAAGTAATAGATACGAGTATATAGAAAACGTTTATAATTATCACAATGAATAGAACATGAACAGCATGCGTAGCATGAGCACCTCGACAAAGCTTTCTCGATATTTTTCTCGCGCGAGCGTATTGTCTGACGAGCTCACACCGTGTACTGATATGAGCGGGACAGACATGGCGAGGTAAGCGTCGACAGCGTGTCGCGGTGCGCATGCTATGCTGGCAGGTATTTCATTTGAATAATAAATTATACTTAATTAAATCAAAGTTTATTAGTATTAAAGTAAAACATTGTCAAAAACGCCAAATAAATAAATTTAGTTTCATTTCATTATTTCTTTAACCTTATTACTTTTCGAGAAAACATTTACCATAAACACTCTACTGAGTGCTTAGTACGAGTTGTTTTACCTTACTCGCTTAGCCGCAGTTTGCTAATAGAGTATAATTCTCAACCTTATTCTCATTGCATTAAGGCTATCTGTCAAAATTTTACTCTCACGCGATGGTAACGTTCGGACATTTGCAAACTCACACTAGTGGTGAATCTACGGGTGTTTTGAACGCCGTCATTGTCCTCAACATATTTTCATATTTTAAGAGTAATAAAATTCTGTCCTCGTGTCTAGTTACGAATTTAGGTCCCAGACGAGTAGCGTTAAGCAGCATAACCTTTATTTTCGCACTTATCATGCATGACACTTTATATGTCGAGGACAATGACGGCGTTCAAAACGCTCGTACATTTACCCAGGCCCTCTGATCAACCGGGAAGTTCCCTGATTGTACCTACTTAAGATTGAATTTAAGGGTTGAAACATATAATGTCAGCACGCTATCGCCTTTTTCTGTCGCTCAGAAGAATCACTAGCGAGCGATTGGACCACACCTATCGGCACGCTTTCGCCTTTTTCGACACCCTATCCTTTTATGTCGCTCGAAACCGCCACTTGCTAGAGCGAGAAAGATTGGCGGAACGCTATCGCACCGCGCGCCGCCGATGCTGCCGCATGCTGAAGCGTTCCGTCAGTCTTTGTCTCTCTAGCAAGTGGCGGTTTCGAGCGACATAAAAGGATAGGGTGTCGGAAAAGGCGAAAGCGTGCCGATAGGTGTGGTCCAATCCTAATTCTGCTATAACTTGTAAGTCTTGTAACGCTATGACATGCCAAATGAACTGTAACGTTATAGTTACTAGAGGCCGGGCGCGGTTTCACCCGCGTGGTTCCCGTTCCCGTGGGAGTTTTGGGATCATTTATAGCCTATGTCACTACTTGGGGTCTAAGGATTTTCTATACCAAATTTCGTCAAAATCGGTCCAGTAGTTTTTGAGTTTATTCGTTACATACAAAAATACAAATCTTTCCTCTTTATAATATTAGTATAGATAATAATATGGTGAAATAAATAAATTTTCAGGTGAAGGTGTGGTTCCAGAACCGCCGCATGAAGTGGCGGCACACGAAGGAGGGTCGCGCGCCGCCGCGAGCGCCCGACGTCGACGACAGCGAGGACGTCGACGTCGACACGCTCAGCGACTAGGCACAGTACAGCAAACAACTTAGTCCTAGCTTTTTTTTAACTTGGTAATCCGGGGTCGCTGAGAGAATGCGTTTTTTATGAAGACGGGGAGACTCTAAGACTTCATCATACTTTTATGATTTTGTAATTTTTGCATTTTTCAATGCTATTTTTATACTTATGGTAAATTTTAAATAGAAAAATATTGGAAAAAATTAACTCGGCCACAAGTGAATTCTCAGGCTGGAATCGAAACAGAAAGGTCGCTGGTTCGATTCCAGCCTGAGAATTCACTTGTGGCCGAGTTAATTTTTTCCAATATTTTTCTATTTAAAATTTACCATATTCATCATACTTGATGTTAAGTATTGATAAAGCGCTTTTCAGACGCTATAATATTATAGCATATAGCTTATAGCTCATAGCACAACCATATCGATCACCATACATTTACTTAGAACACGTCTACACTTAGCTATAATATATATTATTGGCTTACTATACGCTATCTAAGTAAATGTATGGTGAATCGTTGTGCTATGAGCTATAAGCTATTATATTATAGCGTAGTCTGAAAAGCGCTTAAGGCTGAAGATAATATTTTAAAACGCTGTTCAAACTGTGTGTTAGTTATTCCTAGTCACGGTCGACAGTGAGCGCGTTAGGTTTTGTATGGCGTTAGTGTAGTCCGTGGCGTGATCCGCTAGATGGCGGGCCGCTGATTTTATAAAAATATCGACGCGTTCACGATCGACCGCGAGTAGAAAAAACTTGCACTAAGCACTCTCTGCTCATCATCCTTTCATTTTCGGTAATCTGGAAAAATCGACCTCTCACAGGAAAGCATTCTCTCAAGGGCCGGACTAAGATTAAAATACAGTTCCGAGCGATGACAACATGTATACACTTTACAACCTTTATCGCATTACGGCCCCCGGAAACAAAGCTCTGTCTGTTCACAAATGTCATTCAATATTGTAATGTGACAAAGTTGCTTAGTTTTTTTTATAAACGACGGTGAGACTCTTAGCCTTCATGATACCTGATGTTAAGTATTGATAAGGCTGAAGATGAAAGCGAGCCTCTTCCGGAATCCTCAGCCACTGAGGAACTGGCTATCTTAATTCAAACTGCCGGAACACAACAATGCTGAAAACATGTTGTTATGGCGTCAGACTTAGATAAGATGGTGGTAGCTAGCTAGGCAGACTTACAATAAGTCCTACCACAAACCAAACCGAATATATGTACCCCCGCTGGGAATCGAACCCGGGACCTCTGGATCTGATACCGGTGGTTGTACCACTAGACCACAGAGGCGGTTAAAAGGTTTAGTGTTTCTATGTGATTGCACGTGAAGGCAGAAGGCCGTTGAATTTAACGAATTCCAACTATATTGCCTGGCAGTTACTTATACAGATACTCATTTCCACAACTCTGCAATGTGATTTATTTTTTATCCACAATGCTAGATATTCTACTATTTTTATGGTTAATTTATTCTAAATGAAAAAACAACCAGTCTCTCAGTTTTATCTCAGAAATCTATAAAATTCTACCAACAACGTTAACTCTTTTAATAATTAAAAGTTTTATTAAAATAATTTATAAAAATAAAATATAAGCTAAACTTGAGTTCGACTAGCCAAGAAACAAAAGTGTGACGTCATTTGTTTACATTAGGTATTTACCTATGAAATTGCAGATTTGTATGAAGGTTTCCAAAGAAAGTTCGTTTTCCATGCTCACAATTTTTGTTATAGTTACTACCGCAAGTATTGTTTTTCCCATGGCCAGCTCTATGTTGCTTTCTCGCGGGTCAGTAGAGCTGCGGGACTATTCGTATTGGTTCAAAACGGAAAAACCACCAACGTCGTGTTTAAAGAAATCCTCTAATCCTTAGAGGACCTTACAGTCTAAGGTGTGTAGCTTCATAAAGGAAAAAAAATAATGGTCGATCTCTAAGGTAAAATTAAAAATTTTACGTAGCACATAGTCCACGCGAACGAAGTCGCGGGCACTAGCTAGTATTAAATAAAGTGGACAATTCTGCTAACAGAAAAGGAGTACCTTTTGAGCTATTATTTATCGTTAATAATCATAAGATTAATGACTCTTGATCGTTATGATCTTAATCTTATATATAAAATTCTCGTGTCACAGTTTTCGTTCCCATACTCCTCCGAAACGGCTTGACCGATTCTCATGAAATTTTGTGAGCGTATTGAGTAGGTCTGAGAATCGGCTACTATCTATTTTTTATCCCGAAATTCCACGGGAGCGAAGCCCCGGGGCACAGCTAGTTTAATATAAAATAAAGCAATTGACGTAACTTTTAATCACAGAAGTGAGGTTCTCTAGAAGTGTAAGAAAAAAAAAACGGCAGTTTCATAGGTAAAGACCTATATATAATATTTTAACGAAATGTTAAAAGTGTAAAGAGGATAATAAAATACATTATATTAGTTAAGTTTGAGTACTAAAGAAAACTAGCAAGTAACTTGTAAATTGAACTTATTTATTTAAGATAAGACTGATACATATTAAAGCAATCTATGAACAAGAGCTGCTTTTTATTTAATTTACATTTGGCTACAAACTATGTACAAAAAACATACATTTCCATGGCATTTCTAAATCTGTCTAAACGGGTATAAGATCTATTAATTACGTGATACAGGTTTTTTCTTTCCGAGAATAACGTACACTACATACAACGTTGTTTTATATTTGTTCAAAACATTTTGTGAACTTATCATACGAACAACTTTTAGTTCGGAAGCAACTCTGCCACCTAATTGTCTTATTTCAAAATCTATCGCAATCCCTTTCAAATGTATTGAGATTGTGATAGTGATTTATGGAATTGTGTAACTTAAAGTCACAATCCCTTTCAGAGCGAATGTTTTATATGATACTTCATTTGACACTTATCCATACATTGAAAGATATTTTCGTCTGTCGCTGCTTAGACAGTTTAATTTAGTTCATTAAATACCTTTCAAAACGCGTCCCGATCACAATCCCTTTCAAATGTCAAATTATATTTGAACTCAAATTAGACGCATGAAGAAGCGCTGCAGTGGCACCACTGTGGCTCGCTAGCCGCGCCACTACTAGTTTTATTATCTCAAACATGAAGTTGTTAGTAAAAGTAGAGCTACCACTTCCAATACCTACTTGAGGCCCAAAATTCTATGTAGCTTTATCTCACTCTCTGGACTCCTATATAGGAAACAAAATTAATTAGAACGAGAATGAATTATTCTCGTTCTAATTAATTTTGTTTCCTTAAATTAACACGATATTTGAAAGGATAAGTTGGCATCCGAGACAGAATTCAAATTAAAATTTTGCCCTCAAATAGTATTCGAAGTGTTAGCTCTACCTATACATATAACTTTATGATCTAGAAGCGCCAATAGCTCACCACTGTCGTGCTTCACGCACGCTTCTTTTTACCCTTTACCGCATATTGTGCCATATTCGGAACAGTTACGGAATTCTCCCATAAAGAATTAATTACGAAATATCATCTTAGTTGATATAATTTCAATAAAAGAAGGTATATCTATAGTTTAAGAATGCACATGAGCTATTTGCACAACTCAGTCCTATCGTATAGCCGGTATAACAGTATTGCTTGCATAATTTTATAAACTCAAGAGATTTTTATAGTTTGGCACTGAATTTCAGTAGCTTTTCGTACAAATAAAATTAAATAAATATTTGGTGCGGTAGAGGAATGGTTACCCTTCATTTTAGTAGCATAAAACGCAAGTAAAAATGAATTAATTTGGAACACTATGCAGTAATGCATTTAGTTGTTGGCCAAAATTGGAACATTATGCAGTATGGTTATAATCATATTTGGAACACTACGCAGTGGCTACATAATTACACTTTAATATTTGAAGTACAGATAAGACATGGCTTGGAACTGCCACGAAAAGGAAAAAACTTGTACTAATTTATCACGTTTTCCTGACCTATCATGAAAGCCATTTTAGTGGAGATAGTTCTGATGATGAATACAGTTCCAAAGAAAGAACCAGTTTTAAGATAAAGAACGTTTTAGCTGAATTTAATTAATGTTTAATGGATAAATACAAAAAGTAATATACTGATTGTATTGTATTGTAATTGTTTTTTTCATAATTATTGTTACTTCTTTTTATGATTTAGATAGTTCTCACTACATAATGTTCCATATACGGAACACAAACTTTTAGTAAATAGTGCGTAGCGTTCCAAATATGGAAAAATTAGTTTTTCTCAATAAAATATTCCTAAACAATTTTTCCTTTTTTATATTTTTTCCTATGTTACATTACAATTAGTGTATAAAATATGTATTTTTTGACGCGATTTGAAAATTCCATGCGGCAAACGGTTAAAGGCGCCCTTAGAATGCAATAAGAAAATCTTGTTTTTCTTATTATTTATATACAAAAAGTTGGGTGTAATCATGAGTTCTACAAATGGTTGTGAGGTTGAGTATAGATAAAATAACGATGTAGTGTCACTGGAAAAAAGGACACATTCTTATTTTGTAAGCTAGAACCAATTTAACTATTTCGATATAGATTTTGTGAAGAATTAACTATTTAGATAGGTAAAGATTTTGAGGAAGTTTATATTTTTCTAAGTATTGTTTTCAATGTGAGGAGAAATGTAAATTACATGAAAATTCGAACTGTAATACTAACAATGTACGATACAAAGATATAAACAAAGTCGAGTACTATATACACACATACCTACATCCTGGTATTACATACATTCATTTACAAAAAGTAAAAATAATCCATTCAATACGTCCCGCCAACTCAATTGGTGGGACGTAGATCTCATTTCAAATAGAAACTTGTGGTAGTCTAGTTCATTCGCGTTTATAAAATAGTGAGGCAGCACTGCAACCGCAATAGTATGCCGGTATAATCGGTAAAGTTGCATCTAAAGTTTTTTTCCAGAGTTTTGTACAAAAGGTCTAGCTTCAACTGTGAATGTGAACTTGCCTTTCTTCTCGTTACAAGGTCTCCCGCCGTAATGGCATTTGTGAACCGATGGCGTAGTTTCTTTGACGTTCATAAGTGCTTGTAACAGCCTAGACTGAATAAATTATATTGAATTTTAATTATTGGCCACTTCATTAGTTGGGGGCGAGGCTAGGACAGCGGACAACGATGACAATTTTTTTTTAACAATGAGAGGACTTATGATAAATTTTAAATAGAAAAATATTGGAAAAATTCAACTCGGCCACAAGTGAATTCTCAGATGGGACTCGAACCCACGACCTTTGGAAATCCGATTTAATGCTCTAACCACTGAGCTACCGAGACATTACTGAGAAACTGGATATCTTAACTCTAATTGCCGGAACACATGGCGTCAAGACTTAAAAAGCGCTCATAAGAGTTTCTTCTTAGCGCGAATGAACTACAACTCCATTTAGAAATTTTGGAGCTCTGAACACTGTTAGTAATCTACAAGTTTAACTTTATTCTTAGTGTGACTGTGGTCTTCTCTGTCGTTTGAATCATCTAGTCTCGACGGACCATTCGTACCGATTAGGCGGTCTATGTGCGGGTGCCGTGTGGTGACGGCCTAAGAATACAAGTGTCACCACTCCCTTACATGCCTGGGATGTCGTAAGAGTCGACTAAGAGGCTCGACGCATTGAACACCTGTGCGAGAGAAGGAAAACTTGAAACAAACCCTCTACCAACCCGTCTGGCCAGCGTGGTAACAGTAGGCTAATAACCTCCTATGAACGCCACAATAGGCGTGAGCTAGGAGAGGCTTATGTCCAGCAGTGGACGTCCACAGGCTGATGATGTATGATGTAAGGCGGTCTATAGCCTTGTCCCCTACAGCTGCCTCGGAAAAGGCGTCTACGATGAGGAGAGTAAGGTTTGTATTATTCAATGCATGCTCCTCTTTTCTTAAAGTCGGTAAAAATAGTGAGTCATCACTGAAATTGCACAGTTAAAAGTGGAGTACATTTTTTTCCAGAGAGTTTCGTAGGAAAGTCTTTTTTCAAAAGGTGTGCCTCCAACTGTTAGCAACCTCATTTATTTTACAATGATGATTCATTATTTTCTTAGCACGAATGAGCTATAGCTCCATTTTGAAAATATGGAGCTTTGAACACTGTTAGTAATCGACAAGCTTAACTTTATTCTTAGGGTGACTTTCGTCTTCTCTGTCGTCCGAATCATCCTGTCTTGAAGGACCATCGTACCGATTGGGTGGTCTATAGCCTTGCCCCCTATAGCTGCCTCGGAAAGGGCGTCTATGATTAGGAGAGTAAGGTTTGTCTTGTTCAAAGCGCGGGTCTTCGTAGCGATTCTCCTCGTAGCGATTGTGGCGATCGTAGCGATTATAGTCGTCGTAGCGGCGACGTGGATAGTCGTCGGTGCGAGACCGCGCTGCAGGCGGCTCTCTGTCCGTTTCCCATACTGGTATCCGTTTCTCTTGGGGAGAAGGACTCTTTGAGCGACTTCGTTCCTTTCTTCGCTCCGGGTTTTGGGATTCCCTGAGTGAAAAAAGAAGTGATTTAAGTACAAATAAATTGTTTTTTATATTTAAAACAGCCCCCTAATTGTCTAATTTCAAAATCTATTGTGATTGTAATAGCGATTTATGGAATTGTGCAACTTAGTAGCAATCTTTTTCGGAACGAATGTTGTTTTAAATGTCACTTCATTTGACACTTCTCCATACATTTGAAAAATATTTTCGTCTGCCACTTTGCTTAAACTGTTCAGTTTTGTTCCTCCAATACCTTACAAAACTCGTCATGATCACAATCCCTTTCAAATGTTAAAAGGTAACGGCCTGAAGTATGTTAATATCTTTCAAATGACGAATTGAAAGGGATTGCGTAGATTTTAAAATTAGACAATTAGCTCCCTGGTTTTGGTAAAAATACTTACCTGGACGAGGATCTGGTGCGGCTTCTATCAGAGTCTGAATCACTCGATCTTCTATTTTGTTGATGTCTCATTTCCCTTTGTCTGTGACAGAGAGAAGTTCAAATGAATGAAGTGAAGAAATTCCTAATTTCTGATCCCTTAATTTGTAATCAGGAATAAGTCTGACTTAGATCGATTTCTAAATAGCAATTAGTGACTGATGTGAAAGTGAAAATTTGAAGAGTAGATCAAGTAAGAGAGATACATTTTAGCAAAAAAACTTTCTATGAAACAGCTGACTTTTTCGCGATTCCAGGGTTGCTTCCATACAAAAAGTTGTTTGTTATGATGAGTTCTACAAACGGTTCTGAGGTTAAAATAACGCTGTATATTCTGTGACATGTGTGTACTATGTGTATGTGTCGCAGGATAATTAGATAAATCGTTTTTTTTTTATCTTAGGGATATTTCGAAAACACGGATAGTTAGGCAATGGTGTTGTAATTTCTCAATCCTACAAAAAAATGTTTTGGATTGAAAAAATTGGTTGAGCATTGAAAAATGCAATTTAAAAAAAAACATAAAATAGTGTTGTCATTTCTCAATCCTACTGAAAAAATAAAGGATTTTTGCAAAAATACGAGTTGCTTTAGTAACATTGAATATTCTTTATTTTGATTGGTTTAATTTTTGTTTGCTTGCTAACTCGTATTCTGATTGGTTCACAGAAAGTTTACTACACGTGAGTGAATGAATTGACATTCAAGATTTCAACCAATCAAGATGTTGTTTTGGACGATCTGACCAGCCAATCAGTTTTCTTATTTCATAATAGCCAGCGATTCTTTTCGCAAAAAATCTATTAATCAAACGATCCTGCGACACATGTATCCGTTGGCGACTGACTTGCGGCGCAGCTTGATGGCCAGGTCGCGCATCTCCTGGTCGCGGCGCGCCTGGCGGCGGCTCTCGCGCTCCTGCCGCTCCGCCGCCGCGCGCTGGTCCGCCCGCACTGCAACCACCCACCACGTTACGCCAGGGCCCGTATTCACTATGATTCCTTGCTCAAACCACGCCGAAGTCGTATTTGGTTTCGACATTTTCAAAATACGTTTTCTCTTTGACACAATACAAATTATAAAGATATTTCACTTATTTATTAACTATACAATTTGTGACAGTCATGTACTTGTACAATCTATATACTTAATTCATGTTCGCAAAATTTGTGACGACTCGATAGGGACTTTGGCGCGTAGTACGCGGCCGAGTATAAGGTATCAAATTAAAGGTACTGGAGTATATTTGTTCCGAAAACTATAAAATATACAAAATGTTAAACGTGATGATCACAAACTGCAATTAAAGATTTTCGCATAATTTGGAATTTTTCGTCGATCGACGAACCCGAGTATCGGGTTTGTAGGTTACTCCATAATTTGTGAGTATCATGAAGAAAACGAATTTTGAAAATGTCAAAACCAAGTACGACATTGGCGTGGTTTCAGCAAGGAATCCGTAAGTGGTCATAGTGAATTAGGGCCCAGATGTACAAGCCATTCAGATATATATATATATATATATATATATATATTAGAGATGGGCCGACTATAACTTTGGCCGACTAGTCGGCTAGGCCGACCATTACTTTCGATAGAATACGGGTGACGTCGAAAATGTTCGTGAGCGCGCTTTCGGCTCGTACCATCGGCGCGGTGCCCACGCGGACTTGTTAGGACATGTTTTTGTTTACATCGCGTCATTCATTCTGCATCATTCATTATTTGTTTACGTAAAAGCTAGATCTCAGTACAATTCATTATTAGAAATAGGAACTTGTTCGATATAGAACAAGTTTCTATTTCTAAGTTGTAGTGTGAAGTAAAGATACCTACGTATTTCTAATTTTTTGCTAAAAAAAGAGTTTGTTGAACCAAGTATACTTACTTTACTATACTTAGTTGTTTTTATTACAAGTATTGTATTATTTTATTTCGAGATTGAATAATATAAGGTGATATCAAAGGAAGAGTTCCTATTTAAATTTTCTAACCTATTATTAGTAAATTGAAACTGTGAGACTGATTCTTATAATAAAAAATAACAACAGTAAAGATACAATTTCATTTCTATCACCCTCTCTATTTTTTTAAGCATATTAACATGAGTGAGAAGCAGGCCGACTAGTCGGTGGTTTGAGCCGACTAGTCACCGACTAGTCGCAGACTACAAAAATGGCCGACTAGTCGGTACATCTCTAATATATATATATATATATATATATATATATATATATATATATATATATTTTATGAAGTACGGGGAGCCTCTTAGCCTTCATCATACCTGATTGTATTATAAGTATATATATTATAAGTATATATAAGTATTGATAAGGCTGAAGATGGAAGTGAGCCTCTCCCGGAATCCCCAATCACTGAGGAACTGGCTATCTTATCTTTAACTGCCGGAACACAACAATGCTGAAAACATTGTTGTTATGGCGTCAGACTTAGATAAGATGGTGGTAGCTAGCCAGGCGGACTTACAACAAGTCCTACCACCAACCAAACCGAATACAATATGTACCCCCGCTGGGAATCGAACCCGGGACCCCTGGGTCTGATACCGGTGGTTGTACCACTAGACCACGGAGACGGTTGAACTAATTAACTCATTTTTAATAATTTTACATTACCGCGTCAATGTTGCACAATTGAACTACTTTGCATTATGCGACATATTCGTATATTTTTATAACAGTGCATTAAAGGCATTCATAGGTCGCTGGTTCATATCCGGCTTAAAGGACCAAACTGTGCGATTTAGAATATAGAAAATTGACAATAATAGAAGATGTCAATATGAGATGACTGACGTCACGGGAAGAGGTCGCAGAAATAATAAAATACGTCATTGCGAGTTGAATGCCTTTAATGCCATTATTACAAAAGAGGTTATGGGGAAAAAAAAGTATGCGTTATGATTTATTCTGTATGAACGTTATGCGAATTGATAAGTATGCCAACAATTTATGCAACCGAATATGGACCCCTGGGGCACTGGCCTTCCTTATGGATAGATAAGAAGTACGGGCCATGACCCACCACGCGGGCCCAATGCGGATTGGTGGGTTTTAACGACTCCAAATGCAGCCGGGACCAACTAAAATAAATTGCTATTGACTTTTGTACAGTCGGGAAACTTCCCGGTTGACCAGTAGTTTTATTTTTTTTAGATAGCTGTAAAACAGCGCCATCTAACGATGGCTTGAACAACGTCGTAGTTTATTAGTCATTGATCTTTGTACGTTTATCGCGCAACCGTAGCGCGCTAGTGGTTAAGAAAACGCCAGATGGCGCCTGCGGTAAATTAGTTGAATATGAATATGGGCCCGCTCCATGAGCGCCGCCACTCTGTCTGCGAACCTCTTCCTGTGATAACCAACAATAAATCCCAGTACACGAAACATTGCTTTTCTTTCGGGGCACATCCTTACAATAGCGTTAATTTAAAAAAAGTTATAGACTTATAGAAACCGTTGATATCACAAATAATAGATCATTATTAGGTATTTAATTTGAAATAAATTGTCTGTATGACTTTGACTATATTTCTTTCATATTACTTATTTTGCATTGAAGATAAAGTAGATTTGCCTTATGTGCAAATTAAAGATTTATCTTAAGAAACAACTATGGAAAAATATGGAAGCCTATATGCAGAAACGGATGACATAAAGGCTAAAATGATTATGATCTTATAGAACTCACGTTGCCTTGAAAGTTGCGCCTGCATCTTCCTGCGCAGCTTTTCTTTGAGCGAGAGCGCCTCACGCGACGGACCCTGCAAAGAAAACTATTTTAATACTAAATCATGCTTTGGGGAGTCTACTCTTTGCTGAATAGGACTCCATTATTTACTGTATTTCTTTTTTAAATAAGCAGGGGAATTGTTTTGTTTTATCTTAAAAGCCTTAGGATATACAGCCAACTACGACTGCTTGGCCTTATACAATGTGTCAAATTACTTCAAACAATTCCAAACTCAACGGCTAACGTATTGAGGAAAAAAGCTGATTGGAGAAATTTATCGGTTTTGTAAGTAGTGTGGCCGGTTGTTGTGTTGTACTTGCAGCCAGTGCAGCTGTTTAGTATCTATTCTAATATTATAAAGCTGAAGAGTTTGTTTGTTTGAACGCGCTAATCGCAGGAACTACTGGACCGATTTAGAAAATTCTTAGACCATTAGAAAGCTACATTTATATATATTCTATATTTTATCCCGATATTCCCACGGGAACGGGCACCACGCGGGTAAAACCGAGAGGATCCGGTAGTAACTAAATAAAAGGTGTTAATTTATCAAGTGACGATCGAGCAGGGGCTGTTCAGGTCAACAATAAAGAACATAATTTAAAATTTACTTTCATATTTTAAGCATTAGATAACTATTGAATATTTAGCATAAGCAAAACCAAACGTAAAACCAAATTTGTTTTAAGTAAGTAACCAAGTAATGTGTGATTTAGCTATTTGAGTCGGCGCCGGCGGTCGAAATTAGAAAAAAAAAATTTTTTTTTGACAAAATGGTGTTGTGTCGTTGACCTGCGCAGCCCCTGCTCGATCGGCACTTGTTAAATTAACACCTTATATAGTGCTGCCACTGCGCGTTCGTACAAAACTAAAGTACATTTTCACACATTTTCATTCATATAATTCAATATGAGTTGTGCAAGTATAAGAATTGGACTATGATAGCACTTAAATTTCATCATAATAATCCAAATATGAATCATAAAAAATACTATAAAGAGGAGAGTCTTGTCTTGAAACCAGCGATCAAGTTTTATTTGAAAGCATATGAATTGTTTGCATATTAAACCTATTACTACCTACCATCAACTGTAATGCGATACATTTTAGCCCAAGTTCTAGCACCAAGCGACAATTTGAACAAATTCATTAAACATACATGCAGAACTGATTATCTCATCTGTCTACAAGATGTCTTGAATATTGACCAATCAATAATAAAATTAATGCAAATGTCATATGGACACTGTTCTTATTTTGAGTAAGTATTAACAACTATTTATTAACGCACAGATTGTCGCTTAGAACATGTGCCTTTTTGCCCTTATCGGATAAGGTCTCGCAAGGACGTTTTAAAACTTTTATTTTTGTGTAAAAGAACTTAAGTACAATTATGTTTAAAAGAACACAGCTTAGTTGTATTGTTTATGTTTACCACATACTTTGACGAATACGCGTGGCTGGACATACCTAATTGGGTTTTAGTCACTTGGTTGTTTTTGTATATGATGTATCACTTTGTATAACATTTTAAAAACAATAAAAAAAAAGAAAAAAAAAAGTAATTAGATCTTTATATGAAGATTGAAAGTAAGTAAGTTATATAGATAATAAAGAAAGAGGTTATATTTTCTCTTAAACTAATGTATAAAGTAAATAACTGTATTTTATGAAGTACAGAAACGTGACAGCGAAAAAAAAGGTGTAACACAATGTATGTGTAAATTATCACAATTTTTTTATGATTTTTGTCATTTTTGCATTTTTCAATGCTATTTTTATACTTATGGTAAATTTTAAATAGAAAAATATTGGAAAAAATCCGGTCCAATGCAATTCCCGTCTGAGATTTCACTTGTGGCCGAGTTAATTTTTTCCAATATTTTTCTATTTAAAATTTACCATAAGTACAAATTTTTTATTCAAGATTTCTACAACCTAAGTAATAATAATCAACTACGTTATTTGGAATTGCTGAAACTTAGAAAATCAGTTAAATTCTTCGCCAAGCAAGTTCTATCTCGCTTTAGCCCATTTAAGATATTTCCTTAAGGTGGAACGATTTTCATACAAAAAACAGTCGAGATAATCTTGGTAGATTAACAGAATTAATACTTAAATATATGTGCAACTATTTATTCTCGGGTATTCATTTGCGCTTAATTAATAAACAAACATTGTTTCATTCAGAAATCACCTATAAATGAACACTAAATTATTGCAAAAATTACGACTGTGTATGTGACAAATGTCGTGTACGTATACAAAAATCGCGACGTTGCCATTCCATGCGGCTAAGACGCGCAACGCGCGAAGTTGCCGCTCTTACGTTTGTCTCGATTTAATAATTGTTTAAATTTCTCTTTACTAGATTTTTCAGCTGTGTTGCCGTTGCGTCCCAAAAGAGATGAGTTTCGTCAGTAATAATTTACTTTGGGATTATGATATAAAGTTGTGATTTGTAGGATTTATCTTGACTCCGATTTTAAAAAATGCTAAACACGACTTATATTTTGTTTTTTATGCGTAAATCTTTTTTTCTCTCATCACTGTAAAAAAATAGAAAATAAGATTTTATAAAGGAAAAAAAAGAAACGAAAATTGTATCTGCTTCGTGCAAATAAAATTTACTTGTATTATGTAACGTACCTACTTAATATTTTTATTTTTTTTTATTTAGACAAATGTCATGTGGTCCCTTTTCAAATATTAAATTGTCCGCAATCACATCTACGTACTGACAACACCGTTCTGTATTTGTCATTTGTTTGTAGTGTTTTTTCATTGTGACTAGGGAATGGGTCCAGTAAAAATTTCACTGAAATGAAAATTAAATATAAACGAAATTTATGAAATCTTTCAAAACGGGTGGAAATATTTCAGTTTTGAGTGAAATTTATTTTCTGACTAGAAATGATTTATTTTACGTAAATCTTAATGATTTATTTTATTTTTAATTTTACAATTTTAACGTATTAAATGTTCACTTAGCTATTCAAAACATCATAAGAATGATGATAGCATAGAGATAAACATAGACTAAGCCAAATACAAAACATGAATTTGACGTCACATATCACTTGACTATTGTTGTTTCGACTATGAATCAGGACATTTGCGCGAAAAGCTAATAACGCGAAAGACTCTTACACGAAAAGCCGTTTGCTCGAATAAACATTTGCGCGAATAGTGCACAAATGTAATTAAATTTGCCTCAATTATTGGTCAGTTAGCCTTCAAAAACATTTTCACCGTATAGCGCATGAATGAATGTTAGCGCTATCTCAGCACTTTTTTTTCTAGATTGTACTTAACATTACATAATACATATTTAAGATACACAAGAGGTTAGCACTTTTTATTTTATAACCTCTCAGGCATCGGAAAACGAAACACAATAGATATTTAATTGTTTCCAACCCCGGTGTTCGCTGCGCTGCTTTACGAATTAAGTATTTGTTGAATAATACAATTTCATTTTGAGGTAAGTACTTAATAGTAATTTTTTTTGGGGAATTTTTGCTTACTTACATGTTTTATGTATTAATATTTTATAATATCAGTATCTTTATAAATTAAAACACGAAATTAGTTATATGCACATAAGTGCCTTTAAAGACTCAATGCTCAGAAACACGTGAAGTATCAAATTGATATTAATAAAGATTAAAGTCTATGGTTCCCCCGAACTGTAAAAATCAAGCTTCTAAGTTTTTACATCACCATAATAAATTATCGCAGTAAATTAAAGCTTTAAAGGTAGAATTTAACAAGATTTACAAGATGTAAAATTTTACCACATAAGTAAACAAAAAGAGTAAGTATAAAAATGGCGTCTCGAGCTTGATTCCAAAACTATTATAATATAAAATGGAGATTGTAACTAACAAACAAGTAGACAAAATATGATCATTTGCGCAAATTTATATACGCGCCAATATACCGAAAGGAGCTAAATGTATTGATTTTAAATAAAACTAATATAATAGTATTGTAGTATTGTACTAGCGGATCCTCGCGGTTTTACACGCGTGGTACCTGTTCCCGTGGGAATATCGGGATAAAATATAGCCTATGTTAATCAGGGATAGTGTAGCATCCTAAAAGAATTTTTGAAATCAGTCCAGTAGTTTTTGAGTTTATTCATTACAGACATACATACACATCTTTCCTCTTTATCACTACATAGTATAAAGCAAAGTCGCTTCCCGCTGTCTGTCCCTATGTATGCTTAGATCTTTAAAACTACGCAACGGATTTTGATGCGGTTTTTTTAATAGATAGAGTGATTCAAGAGGAAGGTAAAATAACCTTCAATATATAGTAGAGAAATACTGTAATTTTTAAGGTTTCTAATGTGATGTCGTAAATGATTACATTTTTTCCGCTTACATTGCAAACGCAGGCTGAACCCTACGAGATTTATCAATATAAGGTAATAAGTATTTGTACACGTTGAAAATGTCTACAGAAAACTCCGCGGTGGTTTATGTTTATCTCTTATGGATAACCCACAATAGCATAAGTCGTGTAGTCCACGCGGGCGAAGCCGCGGGCGGGAAGCTAGTAATATTATATAGAATAGAAGTATAGAAAACGGTAACATGATGATCCAACAACCACCACCACTTTTTTTTTGATTGAGGAAACACTGCAATTTTAATCAAAATCTGTTCAGCAGTGGTTTAAAAAAAAGATATTATAATGGGCAAACACACTAAGAAATCTTAAAATTTAGAGTATCAATTACATTCTTGTCACTTGTGCAATTTAAAAAAGTTGCAATTGCATTTGTTGCAATTTATACATCAAAATTAATATTGTGATGTTATTTAAATAAACAATAATATAAAATAAATAATAAAAAAAAATCTACCATCAGAAGTCTCGAACCCTAACTCTTTGATATCTAAGCCGAGTACGTAGACCGCTGGGCTACTTTATCATTTTCAGCTGGGTCGAAATATTCTACTACAAGAAACTCAGAAATAAGGTATGCATGTGTGAGTGATTAGTAAAATTGGGAGACAGAAACACTCTCCCGAGATATTTGGATGATTTATGTACTACAAAAAGATAAATGTTGGTTTCGAAAATTCAATATTTATTTATAGAATGCGCTAATAGTATTTTGAGTTAAAAAGATACAAAGAACAATTAACAAATAAATAAAAACTACTAAATAGCGAAAGTAGCGCCATCTAACGACCGTTCAGCTTTTTGTAACTTAATCGTTCCACCTTAATATCATCAGTTTAATCATATTTTTTATAAAACAACTTAAACACTAAAATACTAGTATTTATAATTCTTAAATATCCAATTAGATCAATTTACCGTAAATATGGAATCTGTAATACTGCAATACCAACTTGGTAGGACACAGTAACTCGAGCTACGATCATAATGCTAAAATTAAGCGTACTCGTGAAGCAAATGATTCTTACTGACTTTGGTGCTGGTTCCAGACAATCGATACTGATTCTGGTTAGAGTTGGATTTATTGTCAACCGCCGATCTGAAACAAATGGACATTGTTAATAAAACATTAAATAAGCAGCCCTAAAATCTCCAAAATTTATATTATAACTGACGATACAAAATAAAACTTGGTGCAGTGGGTTGAGTTGGGTGAGTGGGTTTACGGAAAGTTAGACATCTCCACTTCTCATCCATTCCACAAATTAATTAATCGCAAAAGTACGCACTAAAAACAAAATAAGTATACATTTTCCATAACAAGTATATTTAAGCTAAATCAAATATTCCCCAAATGCATATAACAATAATTATTATTTATTTATTACCAAATTCAGTTCAATTCAATTTAGTTGGTTTTAATATTTACCTAACCAATTTACCCTGAGCATGTGATATTCAAGGCTTTGTTTGATTTTAGGATTTATGAAATAAATCTACGTAGACCTGAAAAATAATCGAATAAAGCATCCTTTATACCTTTCTACTCTACCGGTTTTGCAAAATCAAAATAAGGCCTAAAATCGTGCAGTTTTCGCAGATTTGACTTTCGTAGTAGACTCCCCGATTGGAGCGACAGTTCGCTGGAAGAATTGTCCTCATTCCGTCGTCCGTAGTATCGCGGTTATAATAGTCCAAGTCGTCAACCAACATGACAGTATTCGTATTCACTTGCTCGCTTGAAGACTTGTCCACCTTCCGCCATTCGTAGTACGCGGCTGTAATAGTTTTAAACATTAGTTGTACTCACTTGCCCGAACCGTTGTCAGAAGCAGCGGACTCTGAGTCGAGGTATAGTTCGCTAGAAGACTTGTCCTCCTTCCGTCACCCGTAGTATCGCGGCTACTCAATACACACTTGTGTACAATACCTTAGTCTAACGTATTAAGATTCAAAGTCAACTGGTGGAGAGATTTGACAGTTTCGTAAATCTGTTGCTGATCGGACATCTATACTAATATTATAAAGAGGAAAGATTTGATTGTTAGTTAGTTTGCATTGAATAGGCTCCGAAACTACTGAACTGATTTGGCTGAAATTTGGTACATAGATAGGAGATAGCATGGTTATCAACTTTTTATTCCGATATTCCCACGGGAACGGGAACCACGCGGGTGAAACCGCAAGCGGCCGCTAGTCAGGAACACAAACGAAATTGCTGTGCACGGGTGAGGTATCAAAACGGCCTTCACAGTTACTTTAGCAACAGTATTTGTACTCACTTGCTCGCGTCGTCGTCGGAGTTAGCGGACTCGCGTTCCAGCGACAGTTCGCTGAAAGACTTAGGGTTTCACAACCGACGGATAATTCCGGTGTCAAAACGGCCTTCATAGTTACTTTAACAGTAGTTGTACTCACTTGCCCGCGTCGTCGTCAGAAGCAGCGGACTCGGAGTCGAGCGATAGTTCGCTAGAAGACTTGTCCTCCTTCCGTCGTCCGTAGTATCGCGGCGCGGCACTTGTGCTCGATGCTTTATTCTCTCCGCGGTCACAGCTGCGTACCAGAGTTTATTGATTTTTTTATTTATTGAAACACCTACAGGTCAAGCTGCAGTGTAGTGTCGGCTTAGAATAGCACTACTCCCTCTCATCCCGTGGGTGTCGTAAAAGGCGACTAAGGGACTCGGCCTTCAGGAGACGGGAAGCAGCGTCTCCTACAAACTTGGCCATACTGCGATCGCCAACCCGCCTGCCAAGCGTGGCGATTATGGCAAACCCCCCTTTGGAGGAGGCCTATACCCAGCAGTGGGTGTTAAGTGGCTGAGACGACAGGTCAAGAATTTCATAAAAAGCGCAATGACATCCGGAGAAGTTGTTTTATCCTACTAATATTATAAATGTGAAAGTACGTCAGTTGGTTTGTTACTCTTTCACGCAAAAACTATTGTACGTATTTGGATGAAATTTGGTATGTAGAGACTGCAAGTAGTGGACTAATGCATAAGCTAGTTTTTAGTTTTCATTCCCACGGGAACGGGAACTACGCGGGTGAAGTTTAGTTTTATTTAAGACTAAAGAACGTTGTGTATTATTGTATGCATTTTAATTTTATACCTAAAAAAGTTTTAATTGTAAAAAATGGGTTAAAATTGAAGTAGTATACAAGGCAATTTTTCACCCAATTGTTAACATGGTCACATGCATTTAAATAAATAAAGACTAGTACAGACAGTCGTGAAAAACGAACCTTATTCTGTAGAAACAAAAATAAAAATATTTTATACTATAAAAAAAAACAGAAAAAAGGAATCTTTTAAAATGAGGCATAAGTCGCAGCTTACCTCGCTTACTTACTTACTAATTGAACAAGCTTACCTCTCATAGGACATGGTCCTCGAGTTATTACGCTTGGTATATTCGTGACTGTGGAACAGGGAAATTTATTAACAAATGCAATATATAACAAGTACATAATACTTTAATATTTAGTAATAACAAGAAATATACTAAGTGCCTGTTTCAGCCTGTGGTTAGACACTAAAATATAGATACGAAAATGTGAAATTATTGTTATGTGACTAAATCACGACTTTGAAGCCAAAATCTAACTTTAAATATTGATTTGGAAGTCAGAACATTTTCTGCGTTAAAAATGTTTTGATTCTAAAAACATATGTCAAAGAAATGATAGAAAAACATGATAGATTAGGAGATATTTGTATACTGATTCATCGACACAAGAACAAAAGCTATCAATGAAATGAAGTACAAACTTTTGTGGACTTCGCGACCGCCTCCTGCTGTTACGTGACCTTGATCCATACGGGCTCACCGATCTTGATTTTGACCTTGACGAAGATTTCGACCTTGATCTTGAATAAGACGATCTTCGGTACGAGCGCGAACGCGAACGAGATCTCGACCGCGATCGCGATCTTGACCTTGATTTCGATCGTGACCTTGACCTCGATCGTGACCTTGACCGAGATCGAGATGCGGAACGCGACCTGTTTTCGGGAGGCCACTGCGGCCCCATTTGGGGTAGGGGTGACCTGAAAGAAATGTAACAGCTGTGGAAATAGGTCATGTCCTAAATTATTTTCTGTGACCTATATAACCAGGTAATATGCAAACTGTCGTTAGAAAGAGAATTGAATGTGCCCGTCATTATAAATATCTATAAAATTCTATAGAAACATGATTCCATATGGTGAACTTTGTTTTAGTAGCTAAAATCAATTCAATAGTAAAATTGTTGATCTTTCAAACTGTCGGGATATTAGAGAACTTAATATAAAATTGTTGTATGATTTATTGCTAACTTACCTAGAAGCAGGCTTGCGAGCTACTTCTGAGTATGTTGGTTCTTTCCTCAGATTTACTTTCAACTTGTCAGCGTACAATGGTTTTGGAGGCGCTGCAATCAATAAAAGTTAAACATTAAGCATCTTTAAAAAGAAAGTTAACACCCATCCCTTATAAAATTACTGTTAAAACATCACGTATTAGAACGAAGACTTTATCTGATTTAAAACAAAGTAGTAGCATTATTCCTCCTGATCTTTCATTACATTGAATCATCATCATCGTCAGCTTGTGGACGTCCACTGCTGGACATAGGCCTCTCCTACCTCACGCCTATTGTGGCGTTCATAGGAGGCTATTAGCCTACTGCTACCACGCTGGCCAGACAGGTTGGTAGAAGGATTTGTTTCAAGTATTCCTTCTCTCGCACAGGTGTTTAATGCGTCGAGCCTCTTAGTCGACTCTTACGACATCCCAGGCATGTAAGGGAGTGGTGACACTTGTATTCTTAGGCCGTCACCTCACGGCACAGGGCACTTTGGTTACGGAACCCTAAAAATCATTGTTCCTATACCTACTATCATTATATAAAATTTCTTCAACTTTCTTGGTCCTTTTATATATAATAAAATAAACAAAATTAACAATATATATAACTTAAACATGCATCAACTCAAAAATTGTGTTTGTGACTGGTTGAAAACCTTGAGTTACGACGAAACCGAGTTAATTTTTAAAATAAATAAATAATTCAATAATGACAAAAATATATAATTATGCTAGGTACCTTTAACGAATATAAGATTCTTTAATAAATTCAAATAATTCCATTTCATTATGACTCAACAATATACACACCCTCTCGACACACACTCACTCATATTCATTTTACTCACCGTGAGAGGTTCACTACATATAATCTAACTTTAAGGTTTAGTTTTGATTCTGGCATTTTTTATTAGTTTTAGTTTATACCATTTTGCCTCTCTGGTTAAACCTTGTATTGTAAATAGTGAGAGTAAGAGCACTGCACCTGAGATACAGGTTTCCTAGTTCGGGTGCAGATGTTTACCATTGGCTTGTTTCAATCAATGGTTTATTACATATAAGAACTAAGTTATGTTTACAGTTGTCTTATTGTTACTTGCCAATCAATGTATTTTTTCTTTGGTGAAATAAATATATATTATTATTATATTATTATTATTATGGATACAAACGAAGGTCGAAGAAAGATAACGCAGAAAGTGGAGATGGGCAGAAAACATTGGCAGAATGAACCACAGCCGATGGGCGAGGACACTTCTCGAAAGGCGACCCCGCGCTAACACCCGCGGGAGACGACGATTGCCCAAGAGATGAACGGATGATATCCTGCAGTAAGCCAGGCATCAACTAAATGCGTGTGGCAGCAGACCGTCAAGTGTGGAGAAAGAGAGGGGAGTCCTATGTCCAAAGGCGAACTCTTCAAGGCTGCAATAGGATAGATCGACACAAACTCACGCGGCTCGTCGTCGTCTCCCCCGAAGGAGGTGATGAACTCGATGTTGTCGGGCGGCGCTGCTGGTGATGGCGACCGCGAAGCTGAACGCGATAGCGATCGCGCGCGCGGCGCTGCGTAGCTTGGGGGCGAAGCCACGCGAGCCAGTAACTTCTTGTCCCTATAACAAAATTATAAAAATAATCAAAACTGACTTCAAAAAGTAAAAAATATAACTTTTGGAGTCGCTGCCAGCCAAGGCATTCTACATTGCACTTCTATTAATTATTTTTCTTGTCTTGGCTATCATTCCAAAAGTTTTATTTTTTACTTTTTGAAGTGGTTTTTTTATATAAAGTTTTTATTTTACAATTTTTAGTTACACCAAGTGCCGTTACTTACACTAAAAAGCCCATACACAACAATGATGTCATACGACTCCTTGCCAAAACGTAAATTATATTTTTCAGGATTATGAAAAAACTACTTTAATGGGACCACACTTGAACTATTTTCTTTCAATAAAAATAGAATTGTTAAAATCATTGACAACTGACGACGCGACGTTATATTAAAACATACATAAAAAATAATATAAAAAAATATACAGACGACTTTTTTAAAGGTCGGTTAAAAATGCTAATTTGTCTGTTTCCACTGGCAAAACATTGACAAGAAAACATGATGTAAAATATTGTGCCGCCGCCGGGAGAATGGCCAATGGCACTCGATATAAGCTGTTAAATAATGCCTTCTCTCAGTGGCCGCATTATACGTTTACATGTTTTATGTAAATGTTTGTGTGGAAAAAGGGGGTTAACAAAAGCGTAAACACATGGACATGTGCATTCTACCAGAGATGATAAGACCAAGGGGTCTCAGGTTCTATTCCCAGCGGGGGTACATATTGTATTCGGTTTGGTTGGTGGTAGGACTTGTTGAAAGTCTGTCTGGCTAGCTACCACCATCTTATCTGAGCCTGACGCCATAACAACAATGTTTTCAGCATTGTTGTGTTCCGGCAGTTAGAGATAAGATAGCCAAGTATCTCAGTGATAAGGATTCCGGGAGAGGTTCGCTTCAATATTCTGCCTTATCAATACTTAACATCAGGTATGATGATGGCTAAGAGTCTCCCCGTTCATACACATACGGCACATACGGCGTATGTGACACATACGGCGCCCAAACTTGGTCTGCCCTCGGGGTGTGTTAGAACTCAGAGGGAGATGGAACGCAGCATGCTGGGCGTGAAACTAGCCGACTGCATCAGAAATACAACACTGCACTCCAGAACTTTTATTTCTGACATCAGCAAAAAAGCAGCAACGCTGAAATACAACCGGGCCGGGCATGTCTGTTACATGTCGGACGACCAAAACAAATTGCAACCAAATAGACCCCAACGGGAAACCGTCCACAATATTGGCTCGTTTTTGAGTGACTGGTATTCAATAGCCCAAGACCGCGTGAAATGGAAGGAAGGTGGAGAGGCCTTTTCTCTGCAGCAGTGGGACAATTTAAGCTAGTATTTTGACGGCGGCGGCGGTAAACAGTCTACCAACACCAACTTATTTTTTTTTTACTGTCTTCCCTTCTGAAAATATCCCTCTTTCGCCACTGCATTACACTACTCCAGTATTCTAAACTACTCACTGAGGGAAATGCTTCCGATTAGGGAGACTGATTCTCCAAATAATAATAAACAACTCACCGATGAGCTCTTCTCTCCCTCCTGCTTTTCCTGCCGGAGAACATAGCCTTTTCCTTCTCTTCCCTCAGAAGCTGCTTCTGGTGCTCAGCGTCGTCAGCGTCGCCCGTCAGGAAGGAGAACAGGTCGCACCCCGCCATGCCGAACTGAGGCCCCACTGCGTTCAACTCGTGCGCCTGTGCTCGGGAGAAGCGATTATTGGAGCCTCATAATAATATTTGTTAATAGCACATACCTATATCAAGATAGACGAAAAGAGCGCTTAAAACTGTATGAGAACCTAGCGTGTCGATTTATTTTTTTGTCAGTTTTGCTAGGTGTGTCCAACCTTTTGGTGTGTTTTAGTCACGCCGACCGTAAATGAGTTTTAATTCTCAGTTGCGAGGTTAAGAAGCGAGGGCCAACCGCTTTAGAATTATAGCGCGATTGGTAAGAGCAGGTAGTATTCACTATTTTTAACCTGCTCATAAGAATATCAGAATACTTTATAAAGAGCTATTTTCCTTTTATACTAGGCTAGATATCTCTTTTGACTATATTTTAACTGACGTCATAAGATGTTAAAAATATTATATAATTACTCTAAAATACTGAAATTAAAAAAACCATACTGTAAATGGAATATCAAAGACTCAAATCCTGTTACACTACTCAACAAAGGATAAAAAATAGGGTTAAAAAGTAAGCAAGTTTCCGTTAAGTCCAACCGTTTTAAAAAAATCATAAAATACTTGTGCAACCTTTTTTAATTATTCTTACCCACACTTTTATAAACTTCAAAATTTTATAGCACACCAATATACTGACTGTCTACATAGTCAAATGATTGATAAAGTATTCTAGGATATTTATTTGAAATGATTTTTAAACAAAAGTAAGAAATTTAGATTACAATATTGACCAATAAATGCAAGCTAGAAACCAATAGCACCCAATTTAATGTAATCTACCATTCGGTTGTAAAATCTCACCTGTGAAGCCTCCATTTTGTTCACATCAATGCTCAAGTCCACGTCAATGATCTCCAGATCTGAATCATCATCGGAATCCTTTTGTTCGTGAACTTTTTTAACTTCCGTTCCTGTAATCAACATCAAATGCCATCATAACGCTCAAAGATAACCCCAAACATGTCCATGTCCATACTAAACCCGTTTAGATCATTAGCCGTGACATATAACAGTAAAGCTGAATCTACCGTGCGAGCTAGAGGGTTGGGCTCCTGGGTCATTATAATTGTAGCCTATAGCTGCACCCATTCCTTTTTTCTCGTGAAGCTTTTCTTTCTGCATTTCTTTCTCTTCTATTGTGACTCCAAATTGTTCTTCAATCGCTAGTTGCTGAAGAAACTTGTCTTCACCTTAAATAGAAATTGGCTTTTATTGTATGCTGTTATGCTTGCAACTACAGAAAAATCATACAAAGCACATAACAGTTCAAAAATACAAGATATAATAGTGAAGAAAAATTTTACAACTTAGATATAGAATGATTATAGATTTCTGTTTCAATAATCTTCTTCCTATGAATATGTATCAGCTAGCCTAGCATGACCAACAAAATGCGATATGATACAGCGATTTAACACGTTTAACCGTCAAAAGACAATGGGCTTTGACGTTTGAGTGTGGATAAAACGCTATATCATATCGCGTTTCGGCGGTCATGCTAGGGGCTGAAACTATTAAATAGCAGCAAATAATTTGACCTTAAGTGTTTTATGTTTTCATTGTATCAAGATGACAACTTAAAAAAATGGAAACAAATAATACTTACTTATGCCAAGGAACACATTCTGGGCTAATATTCTGTATCTTTCATAGTTACATTGCCTCTCCTCAGGACCGAGTTCATCTGGCTGGATTTCAGGATATTTGATATCAGGAATGAAGTCCAAATGAGCCCGCACATCGAAACGATCTATCATATTGTTTGGATCGCCCTGCCATGGCATCCTGTAAAAAGATTGACCAGGTTTCAGTTTGATCAAATGGAATCAGAATTTATCTTAGTCATTATTTAGTTTTAAATTATGAGTTTTAATTAATATTTATCGATTAGATTAGTTATTGAGAAAGATTTTAATTTACATTATAGCTGGCCCTTCGCCAGCGGCGGCAATAGCTGGATCCAAATGTATTTTACATGGTCTGCCATGGAGTTGCAGGAATTGTGTAGGTTCCGCTTTCTGAAAAATGTTGTTCATGAATTGTTACTTTGCCCACAATGTAAGATAGAACGGTTATTTATGAGAAACTTACGATTTTCTCATAGAAATCCTTACGACGCTCCGCCCGTCGCCGATAATCGACAATCAAGCCTCGTATCATACGCTCTTGTTTTCTCGCTTCGTGCCACATTCTGTTCTAAGTTTATTCAGTCGTTTTCAATTAGCACATGTTTAAACCGAATTAAAGTGTATTGTAATTAAAAAAAGGAAGGAAAACTCAACAACGCATCGCCAAAAAATCCAAAAATTGACAATTTTGACAGGCTGGCTGGATCGCCATTTTTATTTCGTAAAAAAGAATATGCGAAGTTTCGTTATTCAGTAGGTACTAAAGTTTTTTTTTTTAAATAAGATTCTAACATTCCATAACCCGTTTACTCATCTTTTTCAAACGGATTATGGTAAAAGCATGTATAATTGATAAAATCTAATCACATTTAAACAACATATATTACTTTACTCTTTGGTGTAACTACTATCTACTAAACTAAACGGTTTTGCAATACAGCAAAGGTATTTAGTTATTCATCCATTAATATCAAAAATGTAATATTTTTCTAGCTAAATAGAAAAATACTTTTATATTTTTAATACGCTGTATTCAAAAGAAATAATAACAATCGATTAAAGATGCAACAGCCAATAATTTATGATTTCTGCATTTTTCAATGCTATTTTTATACTTATGATAAACACTCGGCCACAAGTGAATTCTTGAATTCACTGTTTCGTGTTTAACGATCGATTAAGATGCAACAGCCAATAATTCTTCATTTCTTCTTCTTTCACAGAAAATCCACCAAAAAAATATGTAATGGCTATTCAATTAATTTTTATTATTATAATAATAACAACGGTTTCCGATATTTATTTTATTATTCAACAATGTGCTTACACAGCTTAATTAACAGTATACAAAAATAATTCACTGCAATCTTCCACATCAAAAAATACTTCATTCTCTAGCTGACTTGGTTTACAAATACTCAACCAATTCATAAGCTCTTCAAACATGTCCAAGTATCCTAAAGTATCTGCCATACTCCTATTGCAAACTAAGTAACTTCCTTTCTTAATATTTTTTTTGAAAAAGTACCACATTTGTTTATGCTTATCAATATCTACGAAAAAATCCAGCACATTTATAATGACTATGTTTGAGTTTCTGATAATATCACTTCTTTCCATAATATCAGAATGTACAACTTTGATCCGGTCATTGTCTAGTGAATATTGACTGATAATCCTTTCTTGAACCTCACAGCATTCCTTGTTCATCTCAATCCCAACTATTGTACCAGCGTTTGAAAAATAATATGCCTGAAAAGCAAAAATTTTTTGTTACAGTTCATTAAGCACCTTATTAACTAAGATATAGATTGTACCAAACTTCTAGTCTGCTCTGAAGTTTCTTTTTGCATAAGTCTACTATGATTTATGTATTATGTGTATGACTGTATCCCTGTATGAAGCAACTTCAGTGCGAACTAGAAGTTTGTTGAATCTAAAGTGAAATAACTACATAATGGTGCTCCTAAATGGGCCATACTGTCCTGCAATTTCTGGCCGGTAACTATTGCTGTCTCACACTAACTTTAATTAATAATTTAATTAAGATTATAAGAATATGTAACCAACAACCTCTCTTAGTTGCTACCCACTCATTAAAGCAAAATCATGGCCCATTTAGGAGCACTCTATGATACATACACCATAAAGGACAGCTCCAAGTCTGGAACCAACGTCTAGGACTTGTTTATCCTCCAGATCTTTGGGGAGGAGAACTTGGAAAATATACTGCAGGGATTGCCTTGACATTGAATGAGATATTAATGTTAAATCCTGAAAGTGAAAATATTAACAATGAAGATATATTTTAAGCAGTTTTCTTCTCAATACAGCGAAATTGAACAAACTTACTTTGATGTTACGTGAATTGCAGTCCAAGCAGTAATGTCTTTTTAGCTTTCCCTCTTTAATAAGTTCATGAACTGCATCCTGATCATATAAATACTCATCAACATGGCACGTGTTTATTGCATTGCAATCTGCCTGGTCTCCAACAGTCGGAGGAATTATATTCTCTGAAGGCATCTCAGCATCAAAGGGTACAATCTGTTTTATTGTATTCCCAATATCTACTAAGATTTTTTCAGATTTCTTCATCTTTTTCTTAGTTGCTAACTCTACAAGTTAAAATTTCATTATCATATTTACCATGTTTTACCCAATGACCCAATATGTATATCATTGGTTGTACAAATCAATTCTTACCTTTCTTATAAGAATTACTACTAATCCATTTTTCAATAGTATTTACGTCGTCTTCATCGAATTCTGATAACAATTCGAGAATTCGGCACTTAGCACTAAGTACACTTTCTTCAGACATTTTTTCCGTTTTCGCAAAGCATAAATTTTAATAACTGAAATATTAACACGATTAACTCAAAACAAAAACTTGATTTGCTTTGATATTGATTGTTGATTCATTATAAAAATAACCTCCAACCAAAACACAAAACTTCTCTCCACAGAACAATAATAATACTCAGGGACACAAATTATATAGTAATGTACAGGGAGCTTTTCTCTGTGTCGGCTGCCAATGCTGTCATTGTAGATTATACATAATGGGAGATATTTGTATATGATTACTTAATGGTTGTCAAGTCAAGGCAGTATGATCTCTGCTCTCTGCTGTTCCTTCAATGAACGAAAAAAAAGTGCTGGCTGTCAATGATGCATGTCACTGTCATGCCATGCCACCTGTCACTAGTGTCACATGTGTTACTGCTGTGAGTGTGTTGTGTTGGTTGCACAGAGCAAGTAGGTACATTAAAACATTGTTGGTTGTGTTTGCTTTTTAGGACTTATCTCCGGTTTTGTTTCTTTGATCGAATTCAGATACTTAAAAATTTGTAAAAGTGCCGTACAATACAGTAAGTGCTCCTTAGTTGAACATTAATTAAAAGACAGCAGAGGCCAACCAAGCCTGATTCCGTTCCGTGAGTGACTATTTTCATGAGCGAACGTTTACTTTGTTTTAATTTTGTTTTAATAAAGGGCAGGTTTTAAGACTGTGTCGAGTCAGTGCTCATAGTGCTATCAATGATGAATGGGCCAGTTATTTACGACAAATCTATAGGAATATGGATGTCAGACAAGAAGAGTCAAAAGCTCAATTGGAATGAGCTAACGATTGCCTGTGCTTCACATGGCTATAATCTTATCAAGGTAAACAGTGTTGTCTAAAATCTATGCATGTATCTGTTTTCCTTAAGCTCTCTATAATGTAAACCATACTAAGATTTTTTGTTACTATATTTCTACCAATTTGTTTCTATTGACTTAATGTATGACTAAGTTTTTGGCTATAGTGAGATGAGGTCACTGTTAACACCTTTGACTAATCTAATTTACTTTTGTTTCAAATTCAGCTTGACTTGGAGAGGCCACTGGAAGACCAAGGGCATATAGACATTTTTTTACACAAATTAACAGACATTTTAGCTTCAGCTGATCAAGGTGACCCTAAGGCAAGTACCATTTGTTAACATTTACTTGTTTGAATAAAGTAAGTAAACACTAGTGACTAAAGATTTTTTTCTCCTATGTGTATTATCATCAAGTGTATCAAATTGTTTACTATTTCCATTACTAATTTTGTTTTTATTTCACAGGCATCATTCATAATCAGTAGAGTGGAGCAATACTTATCCAACCATCCAAACATTACTGTTATTGATCCTTTAGACAATGTGAGGATCCTACTGAACAGGTGCTTATCAATGTAATTCATACATGATTCCATTTCCAAATGTTATGCTTTTGAAGGTTATTTTTATGATTCTGAAATATTACTAAGTAAAAGAAACTAGAAACTAAGAAGAGCATTGGACCGGATTTCCAAAGGTCGCTGGTTCGATTCCAGCCTGAGAATTCACTTGTGGCCGAGTTAATTTTTTCCAATATTTTTCTATTTAAAATTTACCATAAGTATAAAAGAAACTAACTTTCTGAACTGTGGCCAGTTGATGTTACAATTAAATTAATAATTTGCCTATACCACTTCTAACAAGGAAATCAAATTATACCAACCAAATCTATCTGATGTAATGATAACTAAGTTTTGTGTGCCTTTGATAATTGCATAGCAAGAAAACTGTATATTTGAATAAAAATATTTTTTATTTTATTAATAATGTTCCTCACTTTTACTATTGCAGGTATAGGTATTATTCAATACTCCATAACGAACCATTATTAAAGAAACAAGGAATATTTACACCAAATTTTGCTGAATTTACAACCAACAATGTGGAAATAAACATTGATATAATGGCACAGAGAGGAGTAAAGTTTCCAGTGATTTGCAAGCCAAGTGTTGCTCATGGATCTAAATTAGCACATGAGATGGTTGTCATATTTAATAAGAAAGGTCTGAGCGTGTGCAAACCTCCATGTGTTGTTCAAAGTTTTGTGAATCATAATGCTGTTTTACACAAGGTGTTTTTAGTTGGAAACAGGTTGGTAATGGGATTTTAAACTATTAGTGCTTATGATTCACTTTGATGACCTCAGTCATTCGGATAAACAATTTGATAAAACTGGTACTGCACAAATATTGTTTAGGGTCAAAATTGTTTAAATGATGACTAAAGATCTCATTTGATTCTTAGTTTATTATCAGATTTATTTATTGAATAAATGCAACACAAGTGACATCTTGACCTCTAATGCTTAAGGTCAACATGTAAACATACAAACAAGGACAAGCATCCCTATTGCATAAATATAAGTTCATAATGGAATTGTTAATCTTGATCTGTGTCTAAAAACCCTGAATCTTATAATACTTTTTCTTTATCTTGTTTAGTTTGATGGTTGATATAATAAAATACTGTATTCATTTTTCAGGTATCACATATGCGAAAGACCGAGTCTGAAAAACTTCTATGCATCAGAAAACTTGGCTCCAATATTCTACAGCACAGGTGAGGTTTGTAAGGCAGACAGTCAGTCCACTCTGTCGATTTTAGACCCTCACGATAATGCTGATATCACGATGACACTAGATGAAAACAAAATAAGAAGCATCATCAAAGTATTAAGGAAAGAAATAGGTCTTGTATTAGCAGGCTTTGATGTAGTCATTGACAATGTCACAGGGGACCATGCAGTTATAGACATTAATGTTTTCCCAAGCTATGATAATTTTCCGGATTTCTTTGAACATTTTCTGGAATGTATTGATGAGATCGTAAATAGGAGGGGTCAGAATGTATGCAATGGTGACTCGGGCAGTATATGTGACTATGTGTCAAGTCATAATGCTTTAAATGGATTGATGAATGTTAGTGTGTGTCCCAGTAAATTTGGTGTTACTGGAATGAATATTAACTAGTTGTTAAATATGTATATGTATTATGTTCCAGCCACACCCTCCGTCTTACCTGAGAGCATGCAGCATCTCAGGTAAGACAGTGTGTGTAGCCAGGCATTATATTTGTGCAGTTAATGATATGTGGTGTTCCAAGGCCTCTTGATGCTCGAGTTCTTGCTTTTTGCTGAACCAGAAAGTAAAGAAAGCTGGTGAATCTAGTTTTTAGTAATAAGATTATTTATGTATTACAAAGTGTAATGATTCTACACATTTATGAACCAAAGTATTTCAAAATGTAAATTCTATTACATGCCAAATTGTTATAATAATGGTGAGTACAAAGACGAAAAGCAATGTTTAACTTATAAAAGTTAAAAAGACATAAATGGAGCTCATAAGACATTCCTGAATATTTTATATTTGGTGATGGTCGATGGATATGATTATAATGTATATTAGCTATGACTATGAAGGAATTATGCCTATGCAATAGTATTGGTGATTGATATATTGTTTGTGTACAGTAGAAGTAGTTTTTATATAACATAATTTATTAATACTATTATCAGTATCCATGGTTATAATGCTGCCTTGCACGTAAAAATAAAATATGCCATATTATGTGTATGAGAAAAGCTCCCATGAAAAAGTATGTCATTTGTTTTATGATACTGTAGCTGTTGTTGTAGGGGAGGAAAAGCACTCTTATCACCATCATAATAACGACTACACAGCCTTCATTTTTTATCAAGGAAATGTTGACAAAAAAAAAGAGAATCGACCTTCTTGTTTTTGCAACAATGTAATGGTCCATTACATTCAGTAGTGTCACAATGGTAGATGGTGAAAATGTGTGGAAATTAGTCCATTTAGGTACTTATCTTTCGGAAACTGCTGTAAAATTAACTTATTTTATATAAAATTAATCAGTACATTGGACAGCAAGTCATTGGCAAAACGTGCGCCCGTACCAATATGCAGTTTCGTAAATTTTTTGTCGAAAAGCCGTAAAATTTCATGTAAATATCTACTCATTAATTTTGTACTTAAAAAAAACAAACTAAAGCTTAAAATCATTTGAAATAATTTGTCATTTTGTAATTGTTGACTTGTGTGCCTCTTTAATCTGGTAAAAAATATTTGTTTCGAACAAATTTTGTTAAGTATATAAAACAAAAATCTTGTAATAAATAACAATTTGATTAATAATGTTTGTGCCCGATAAGCTACCAGAATTACTTATTTACATATTATGGAATAAATCACTATGAATACGCTTAATAAATACTGCTATTTGCAAGTCCTTGTAAAATATATTTATATAAAAGTAATGTTAAGTATATGAATTTATGCAATCGGCAGCAAATCTACAGTTTACAGTAGGTCAGGTTTTACAAAGCTGTTAAGTTCTTCAAACAACTTTGAACTTTAATATGTTTAATATAAAATTGGGTTCAGAATTAATTGAAGAAAGCTGCCATTTTTTAAAGGCTGCTTGCTACTGACTTTAAGTAAGGGTGGTATTCCTTTTATCAAATATCTTGGTCTAAGTGCATTGTCCAATATTTGTTTGACATTCCCAATCCACTGTTCCAATTACTTTGTCCAAGATTTCGCGTAACTGTTGTTTGATTGATATATTTGGGTTAAACAAATATACACACAACAGTTTTAATAGTATTTAAATGCCAAATAAACTTGGATCAAATATCAGCGTTACTAGCACATTGGATGAAGGTTCGACGGTTCACCTTGTTACCTAACAATCGGTAGCGCGGTCGCCATTCCAGAACCTTTCCGCCCCAACGGCCATCGGTTCTTCTCGCTATGTGTCCCGCCCACTGCCACTTCAGCTGAGCAATCCTTTGAGCTATGTTGGTTACTTTAGTTCTCCTACTGATCTCCTCATTCCTGATTCGATCACGGAGGGAAACGCCGAGCATAGCTCTCTCCATTGCACGCTGGGTGACCTTGAGCCTTCTTATCAGACCCATAGTTAGCGACCACGTTTCACTGCCGTAAGTCTTAACTGGCAACACACTGGTCATAGACTTTCGTCTTGAGACACTGCGGTAAGTTGGACGCGAAGATTTTACGGAGCTTCCCGAATGCTGCCCATCCGAGTTGAATTCGACGGGAGATCTCTTTCTCGAAGTTAGACTTACCTAACTGGATTGTCTGTCTTTCAAATCAAATGCAATCAAATGTTTGATCAAATGCACATTGGACCAAGATATTAAAATGATAAGTGTAATACTAAGGCCCGTATTCCAGAACGGAACACAAGCAATGATCTATACTTAAGAACAGTTAGAAAGGGACGTCCTAAAAAAAGCTATGTCCCTTTCTAACAGTTCTCAATTACTTGCGTCACGTTCTGGAATACGGGCTTAAGAGACGTTTTATTAGATCACCTTTTAATACTGATATTCTGTCGACTGTACAATATAGTCTATTTCATTCAAAACTTTTTAAAAGGTAACAATTTTTATTTGATAAATATTAAACTAGAAAATATAATAGAAAAAAGCAACTTGTCTCATATTGCCCAGACGGGGATTCGAACCCGCATCCTTGCGAATCCGGCCCAATGCACTAACCAATTATGCTACAGAGACCTTTATCACATAAAAATAGCATTGTAATATGCAAAATTTATAATCTTTATTTGTCTATTTTATCGTATTTTAATATTGAAATGCAACTGTAATAATAAAGATAATTGTTTTTTTTTATTACGAAATTAGTTGCAGAACATATAATTTTATGAACAGTGCCTTTGAAAATTCACTATACCCAAAGAAGACTACATTATTGTCTACGTTTTGAATACTTGATTTAAAATGTACTTTATATATATTAGCATTTGCCTTGCTAGAACGTATACTCTTCTTATTCAAGTAATTATGATCACATTTTTGTGTGAATAAATGTGTTTAATGGCAACTGTAGATTGAGTGGATAGAATTATGTATAATATAATCCGTTTTTTCTTACTTGTCTTCTGTGAATAGATGTCTTTATTTATTTATTTACACTTTGCACATAAAAATGTTATTTTCGCGACTACAGTGCTAAGTGCGAGTTTTCTCTTACTCGGTCGCAATAATGTAAAGGCAATTTGGTGGCCCTACGCGAAATACCCCATGCAAATGAACGTGCTCATGATCAATCGTAAAAAAAACTTACTAAGCACACACAATCAAACCTATACAAATTCATCATAATTAAGTAAATTCGGTAAGTTTAGTCAAGAGTTCGGGGCGATATTATTCTAAATAGAGAGAATTAATATCGTTTTCGTAACATTACTTTGGATTGGACACCGTAGGTACAAGAAATCTTGTTTACAGAAAGGAACAAGTAAGAAAATGTTGAAGTCTCTAGGTATTATTTTTGGTATCAATTGACGGAGCAGGTATTACTGTATATAAAATTGTTTATGGTGATTCATCGTCTCGTCCAAATAAAACTGTTAACCATTGTGCGATAGAGTTGATTTTTCTATAACAATAGTCCGTAAAAAAACGTAAAACATAGATTTATAGTTGTTGTTTAATTTGATTATGTAATTCCGACTGTGTTTTATTTTATTGTAGTTTGTAGAATATCATCTATTTGATATATTTTGTCTTACAAAACTATATTATTACTATAATAGGGAAAAAAGAGAAGTATTTATGTAACACAGTAGATAAAGATATTATTCTTAGATACAACACATTACACCTAATGTCCTAAATAGTAATAGCCTTCACAGTATGACATAAATAGAGAACGGAAAAGTTGCCTTCCTTGCCACTTAAAATTAAAATATTTTTTCTGGCAACACTACTGATCTTAAAACACATTAGGGTTTAAGGAAAGGACATTTAACGGCTCTTTTTTATTGGATGGCTCCAGTTTGTATGAAGGTACGTTATCCATCTGAAGTTAACAATATAAGATTTTTTATAAACTAATTTCATTGAAAAGTCATACAATGTTTTGCACTTAAAACATAACTCTGATTTAAACAAATATCAATTTGTACCTAGGTAAAATGAGCCTGGAAAATAGCACTTACCTATCCTATCTGGCGATTACATATATACCTAATTATCATTTTATTAAGAAGTGCTATTGAGTGAAATTGACAATTCGAGATATTACTTATCTAAAACATTGTATCAATATAATAACACAAGAAGAATAACAAAGAATCTCACAATTTTTTAAGATTTGCATTCCGCTTTTAATATAAATAATTGTATTTATTATTCTATTGGAGACTGATTTAGAAAGTAGTTTCTATATTATAATGTATTATTAATTATATTACGATAATTAAAAAAATTGCAACACTCAGTGTTAAAATTATTTAAGAATCTATAATCGATATAGAAATAAAAACATGCCTATTTGTTGGTTTCATAGTGAGAAATATGAATGATTGATACATAACACATAACAAAATAGCATTATATAAGTAAATGCAAGAAAAATAAAATAAGAAAGCAAACATTGCAATACTTACTTATTCATCTATACTAATATTAAAAAGAGGAAAGATTTGTTTGTTTGCATTGAATAGGCTCTTACCTACTGAACAGATTTGGATGAAATTTGGTACATAGATAGTAGATAGCCTGGTTATGAACATAGGATACTTTTTATCCCTATATTCCCATGGGAACGAGAACCACGCGGATGAAACCGCGAGCGCTAGTATTATTAAAAAAAACCAGTCAAACAACAAAGGTGTTGTTATTTTATTATCAAAATTATGTGATATAGAATTTCTAACAAATGAGTAGGTAATGGAAAAATTGGTTTTCGCTTTTATAAAACTGTTTTAATTTATGCCTATATAGCGTAAACGGCACTTATTTCAAGTGAATATGATTCCTTTATACGTTGTGAATGCTGTATTAAAATTTATGTTTAGCCAATACTACGTTTTTAATTTTAAAGCATTGTTATTATTTTATTAAAGATTCAAAGTTCTTAAAATGGTGGTTTTATTACGACCGATTTATTTTAAAATAATTTTAAATTTTAGTTTATTGATTTACGACTTAAAATCACGTAAATCGCCGTATTGGGTAGATTTCTGCTCTTATTTATCTAATAGTAGATTGTTTACCAAGGGCTGTATGACACCCATAACAGTCGAGTGTTTTGGCGCCCGAACGAAGTAAGGGCGCCGATAGTTCGAGACTGTTATGGGTCCATACACCCGAAGTAAACACTCTACTTTTCATTTTGAATATGAGGAAAGTAAAAACAAACAGAATATTCTAAAAAAAATTTTTGTAAGGTTTCTACGATTTTAATTATTTTATAATGTAGCAAAATAAGCTGTATAGGCTTCTGTGCCTTTGCCTACATACCTTTGGTAAACAAAAGTCCAAAGAGATTACAGATATCGATTTGACATGACACCCCCTATTCTTTTTTCAAATTTATTACAGCCCTAGGGCCGCCACATATCACTTTCAACCCGCATTTTAGGCAAGTTATGAGTTAATTTCAGAATATGAGACATGAAAAGAAATAAAAAATCGATTAAAAACGTCTTTACTTTAGTGCTTTTTAAAAAGTGAGGAATCTTCAACCTTTTTTCTTAATTTAAAAATTCTTGCGTATTTTAGGTGTTGCAATTTGTACTTAAGTAATAGATTGTTGGTTTGGTTTGAATGCGCTATCACTGGAACTACTGAACCGAATGGTCCACGATCCACCAAGCGGGCCCAGTGCGCATTGGTGGGTTTTACCGACTGCAAATACGGCTGGCACCCCTGCCGCCTGACGGTATGGTAGTGCTATCGATTTTTCAAACCTTATACAAGGGCTCTCGCTTACGGTATCACTTTTATACCTACTAAAAATGTAACATTGAATCCAATACATGATTAAAAATATGCAGGAATTGGAAAAAACCCCAACTGATGAGTTTTATGAGAATTTGAAGTTTGATAGCTATAGCGATAGCGATAGCAATACAGCAATACTGTTAGGCGGTATGGGTGCCAGACTATCGGCTTAACGTGCCTTCCGGTTCCGAAGCACGGAGGAGCTCATGATAGTACATTTTTGGTCATCCATTTTGCGATCGAGGTAGCGTTTTTTTGGGAGCTTTATTTAAAAAATATAATAGATATATAGAAAACGTTTATATCATAATAGGTAGGTGTTTCATCTATGCATATAATAAAACTGTAAAATTATAATTTCTGTACATTGAATATATTTACCAAAAACCAATTGGGGACGACGTAAAAGTAAGAGAATGAATACGATAAGACTATTTTAAAAAAAAATCTGTTTGTATGTACACGCTAATCTCCGAAAGTACTGAGCGGATTTGAATAAAAAAAATGTGATATGTAGCTAATAGGTAGGGCCATAACATAGGCTGTTTTTTAATCTGAAAAACCTGATGTAGGAGAGGAGATGAGATCAGCTAAAATATGAGAGTTATGGAAATGTCACAAAAGCAAAAGTTATTAAGTGTGATGAGCATTTTCTGTTGACATATTAAAATCCAGAATATTTGAACCCAGTTAAGGACAATGGAAATGCCAGAATAGTAATAGACCAGCTATTATTAGAGATATGGAAATGACCCCTTAGCAAAAGTTGTTAAGCGTGATGGGCATTTTCTGTTGGCATATAAAAATGAAGAATATTGAACCTGATGTAGGAAAATAATGAAAAAATTACCAAAAAAAAAATTAAGAATGCTAATTATTGCACCTGTTGCTACATATTATTCGAGAAACGACTTCTTTTAGTTTTTTAAAGACAGTTGATGCTGTAGAGCTTCCTGCGTTTCAAGCATCCTGTAGGATACTTATCTTCATGACGATGATCATCACTGGGACAAGACTCTCGAGGAGGCCTGTGTCAGTGACGGCCCCCGCTGCTTACGACATTTGTTCGCAATTTTTAAATAATACATAACATTCCTCTCTGAAGACTTTGAGATAACAGACCCATGGGTAACGACACATTCCTTTTCTCGGGAGATTTTAAACAGACCCTTCCTATTATAAGTCGGGCGACAAGAGCCGATGAGATTAACGCCTCATTAAAATATTCTAAGGTCATATCATATACCATAAGGGCTGAGATACATAAGCTGGGATTGACAACCGATATGAAAGCGTAGCTCGGCGGTCATTCACATGCCCAAGAATTTTCAGCATATTATCAAATATTAAAGAAGGACTCCTCCCTGCAGATCATGGTCAGGTAAGTCTTTCCCAAATACTGAGAAAAGTCGTTGCCTTAGAAGAGGAACTTATACAAATATTTAAAATTCAAACGGGTATATAACGCGTAGAATAGAAACATGATTACGGGTCGTGTCCGGGCGTGGTCTTGGGCTCAGTCAGCCCGTGACCACAGCTACATTAGTAAAATAATTTTCCTTTGGCATACGGCATTTAATAATATTTTTTTGTTGTAAGTACCACGATTTAATCGGTCGATCTTTAACGTCAAATTAAAAAAATGTAAGTAGGTAGGTACTACTTATAAATCCACGCGTACGAAGTCGCTAGTTTGAATAATAAACAATTTCTTTAACCTTAGTACTTTCCAAAGAAAACATTTCCCAAAAAACTCTACTGGTCAACCAGGAAGTTCCTCGATTGTACTTATAAAACTAGTTTCGTTTTATTTCAATGTATTAAAAAACTAAGTAGATATGTGACTGTGAGGAAACTAAATAAGTAGGTAGTTAATAGTAGGTATATAACAACTAGGTATATAGCGCTCATGGCCGCGCTTGACAGATCGATCGTATTCGATCACGTTTGTTAAGCAATGTTCGGTCCGGTCAGGTGTCGGATGGGTGACCCTAAAGTGGCATTACAACTGAGCGCTTTCGTGAGGGCACGTTAACCGTCGGTCCCGGCTGTTTTCATCTGATAACAGCCGTTTAGCCAAGTCAGAGGCCTTAAAGGTGCCCTGAAACTCTGACACTAGAGGTGATCACTATCCTCACACGATAAGAAGAAGAACAACAACTGTAGGTAAGTACTTAATTCAGGTTGTCCTCTACTGACGACTCGGTAAATGCGTTATTCGTCACACGCCCGAAAAACATTGCGACACTTGTTTAATTGCGTCACATAGTTCGTTTTACGAGAGCCCTGCCGCACTATAAACCCTAGAGCAGGGTTTCTCAAAGAGCGGTTCGCGTACCTCTTCAAGGGATCGTCATTAGACGGTACCCCTACCCCCGCTTGCAACAAAATTCGGTTTGGTTGGTGGTAGTATATACTTGTAAGTCCGCCTGGCTAGCTACCACCATCTTACCTAAGTCTGACGCCATAAGAACAATGTTTTCAGCATTGTTGTGTTCCTACAGTTCGAGATAGGATAGCCGGTTCATCAGTGGTTGAGTATTCCGGGAGAGGCTCGTTTCCATCTTTAGCTTTATCAATACTTACCATCAGGTACGATGAAAGATCTCCCCGTTGTTCATAAAAAAAACGCAACTGTCTAAATAACTACTTATTTAAACAGCCTCAATTTCAACTCAGCTACAAGAAACAAGACAAGACCACCCATCTAATTTGACACTCACTATATTTGATATCTTCTTTCATTGAAATAGAAAACCGTCGTTTCTGCTACAGATAGATTTCCTTTTCTTTTTGAGGTTAGGGGGTTCGCTATCGTCTGGGAACTTCAACAGGGGTATGTCGGGCAATAAGTTTGAGCAACCCTGCCCTAAAGGGCTTGGCCCTTACAATGGGAATGAAATGACACAGTTTACGCACCAGTACTTAATCGGGCCAGCACAAACTATTTACTCACTATGCCATATGTATTTGACTAAGCTGCCTATAAAGGGACGGCTTGGTACGTACTTCTTATTATGGCGGGACATGGTTTTGTAATTTGAAAGCTGATATTAGTGAAAACGAGTAGCTTATTGGCACATAACTGTCATGGAATATCCATAAGATTGAACATTCTGTAAAACATTTTGGATATGCTGTGTACCCATATTATTGTGATTTATTTAAGCTAAATAATAAGTTGGTGATTGCGCGAATCAGTGTCGCGCGCCAACGTTACGTGAATAACATTTTATAATTATATTTTAGTGCAATAAACACATTCAGAGCGAATGGTACTACATTCTTTACCCTTGCCTTCCTCAACTTATTGCATTACGAGATGTTTCCAAATCCCTACATTTAATAATCATATTGGGTACGAGCCCCAATATTGGTCCTTCGAGCCGGATATAAACCAGCGACCTATGAATATCAACAGATTGCCTCTACAGTCTACAGCCCCAATGCTATGGATGGACGATGTTCGTGTTATAGTTTACCTAGTTTAGCGACAAAATACTAGGTGAGAGACTTACACCCATGTTCTAAGTCGTTCCTCCAAAACTTACTCGTCCTCGACTTAACGAAACCTCACTGAAAACCTCTTCGAAATACTCCACGAAATCGGTATTCTAAGTCGTAATAATTATTACACTCAAGTGAGGAATAATTTGTGTGGAGAAGATTTTTTGCAACTTTGAATACCAAATTTGTCGAATGAGTTTGAGTGGAGTGTAAAAAAATTTGGAGCAACGACTTAGAATATGGGGGTTAGTCGCCAATCAAACCTAACCTAAAGCTTTTTTATTCTGCAACCCAACCTAGATTTTTATTCGCTCAATTTAGTAACTTTTAGTCGACGGGTTTATTATATTTAAACTTTCCAAATTCCAAATTTATTTATTTGCAGTTTATTCTGCATTTTACAATAATTGGTGGTGTTTGCAAAATCTGAGCGCTGTAATCTTACCCAATGGGTGTGCAAAATTCAATTTCACAGAGAAAGTCCATTAAATTTAAAAACATTAGTTTAAAAAAATACATTAATAATACAATCAATTATTTAAATTTAAATGTCAGGGTCACATAAGTATTCGGTCAATGTATAGTATGAATACCTAATAATGAGAACTCTTCTACACATTCTAGGTACAAAACTAGAATGTGTAGAAGAGTTCTCATTATTAGGTATAATTATAGATAGGCACATTAACTGGAAAGCCCACGTACAAAAAATTAAATCGAAACTATCAAGCTTTTCCTATGCACTGCGCGAAGTAAAAAAGACTACCGATATAGAAACGGCAATAGTTACTTATTACGCCTACGCGCATGCTTGGCTAAGTTACGGAGTGGTGCTGTGGGGCAACAGCACGGACGCGGCTGTGCTACTCACCATGCAAAAGAAATTAATCCGCAAACCATACTTTATAAAATATTCAATACTGCCTCTACCTTGTCTATATATCTTAGAGGTTTGCCTTGTCTATATATCTTAGAGGTTACGTAAGCATAGCGAATTTTATAAAAAACGACAAGATAATCCGTCTAAATATCCGTCGCGAAACAAAAATAAATTAATGCTACCCGGTTCCAGACTAAAATTAACATCTAATAGTACATTGCATGCGTCCATTAAAATATATAATCAATTACCATCTTTAATAATTAATGAAAGTAAACATTCTTTGTTTATAAACCAATAAAAAAAAATCTTATAAATAAATGCTATTACAGTTTACATGAATACTTCAACGACACTATTAAATAAAAAAAGGTATTTAAAAATCTGTCATCTAAAATTACTTTGTGTCATAATTGTTTTTTTTTCTAATTATTATAATTTTTTATTTTTTGGATGTAAAACTTTGCTATCAATGTTAATTAGCGCCTCCTCCCTTCTAAACCCTATAGCGTGCCCGTCAGGGTCCATGATGATCTTTTATTTATGTTCACCATCTTTCATGTACATTATGGAATGCAATAAATAATTGAGTATTGAGTATGTTTTATTTACTAAAAATTGTTTAAGTGCCAATTTGAATTTCATTAAATTATCAATGCCCTTTATGACTTTCGGAAGCTTATTATAGATTTTAGGAGCAAAACCATAAATGTTATTTAATAAAGCAGTTTTATGTGGTATTTGACACAGCTTATGATTACGCCTCTTTGATGAAAATTTACCAAATAATGTTATATTCGACTTAACAAAAACACACACTTTGAATATGTTTATACATGGTACAGTCAAAATTTTTAATTCTTTGAAGTATGGGCAGCAGGAGTCAGTTGGACAAAGTCTACATATTGCTCGAACACACTTTTTTTGGGCTTTAAAGACTCTGTCTTTGTTGGTCGAGTTTCCCCAAAAAAGGATTCCGTATCTTAATATTGATGCAACGTAGACATGATACGCTGTCATTAACACAAATCGATTGGCAATCTTGTTCAGCATGTATAACGCATAAGAAAATTTACTCAACTTCTCACACACGTAATTAGTATGACTTTTCCAATTCATGTTGCTGTCAATATAAATGCCAAGAAACTTAGTAGTGTCAACTTCTTCTACTTGTTTTCCTGAGTGCTGTATTCTAACGTCAATAACATTTTTACGATCTCTTTGTTTGAAAGTCATCATTTTTGTTTTATCTAAATTTACAAATAATTTATTATTTTGAAGCCTTTTAATAACTTTGTCAAGATCATTATTTATTTCATTTTCATAATCCTGCTGTCATCCGCAAACATCACCATCGGGCGTTGTATAGACTTTGGTAGGTCATTTATATAAATAATAAATAATAATGGCCCCAACACGCTACCTTGTGGGACTCCACAAACCTTATATTTCATTATAACTTTATATTTCTTAATTGGAATTTCTATTCAATTTTATCATTAACAGTGATATACCTCCATTTGGTTTCAATTAAAAATAAGGAGTTTATTAAACTAATTTTTTTTTGCCTGCATGCGGAAGATTGACTGAGTTGTGAACTTGCTATGGTTAGCCATAGCACGAGTGCCCAAAAAATAAATATTTCGATCTTTGTATTTTGTAAGAAATGTTTGGCCTACCACCCATCGATATTGGGCTCTGGTGAAAAGCGATCCATTCTCCTTAACCATCCACTAGTAAGATGTATACTATACGGCCATTAAAACAGAGTGACGACGATTCCCAACATACCTAAGGTAAATGCACCTATTATGAACGCGGACCAATTATGTTTTTTTTTAAATCACCCCCAAAATTAAGAAATCGTTAAATGTTTTTTTTTCGGTTGACGACTTATATCAGTGGTACCATCATTCGAGAATAACGTTGTTGTTAAAAATAATATTTTCAACTGAATTACTGATAACAATAGATTAGTTAAACATTCTAAGCAAAAAATGAAGTAAATTTAACCTTAAAATTGATTGCTGTTCATAATTGGATATTTTTTAAGCTTGTTGCAAAAAGTTATCGTCATTGCCCACCGAATAAGCAAACTGAAGTGGCAGTAGGCAGTGAACCGATAAAATAATTGCTCGTGTACCTAAGCAAGTTTTTGAGTGGAGACAGCATTTCGTCAAACGTAGTATATACGTAGGATGCCCTCAGTCAGACTAGGTGGAGCGACGATCAGTGCAAGGTGGCTGGCATGAGCTGGATGAGAGTGACCGGGATCATGCTCGTTGGCTTGCATTTGTATAGGAGTATCTCCTGCATAGTAGACGATGATGGGCTGATGATAATCAATGCGGAGCCAAAACCCTATCCCTCAAAGATACGCGTTCAGTTTAAGAATGTCCATAACCAAGACAGCTAGTGTCTGAATTTGGATAATGCCCATATTTAGGGGTTCATAACTGGATTTTCCTTGTCCATAAATGGAGTCTGACTGAAGGTATTTTTTTTAAACTTATATTTTATTGCAGCTAATAGTAATCTAAGTTTAAACATCGAAAACATGTAAAGAAGATGAGTGTTAATTAATCTTTTAAATCCCTGTCAACGTGTATTGTGATATGTACAAATTACAAAGCAAAAAAGAAAAAAATCTGAACTGTCCATAATTGGTGCATTTACCTTACCTACCCATTCTTCAGTCTAGTCAGTCTGTATCAGAGGACCTACACACGCAACAGACCGTATACTTATCCGAAAGCTAAACTACCGTTGACTGTCATAGTTCGCAATCACAATAACGGGCGTACCGTCGTCACCGGCGGTAATTGTTGATTCGTCACAGTTGTGCATAAATCACTGCCTGCGTGCGCAAAAAACATTGATCTCTTGTCTCTGGCCGCGTAGTGACATTCGAATCGAATGTTATTGGATTACCTACAAGAAATAAGTAAGTTCAACTCAAAGAAACCTTCCTTCGGGGCCTGAGCAATACGTAGGTGCAAAGAGGCGTTGAAGCGAAAATTGCGTTTGTTGTCTTTTAAATCACGTCATTACTTAGTTGTTGATTCGTCACAGTTGTGCATAAATCACTGCGTGCGCAAGAACGTTGATCTCCAGCCCAATGGCTGCGCCATGACACTTGAATGTAGCCATATGGATTGCAAGAAATAAGTTCAATTCGATATAGAACACTATATCTGTCTGTACTCATAAAGCCGCATCACCTATTTAAATATAAAAACATTTAAAAAATTTAAATTTAAGTCGGTTACTTCAAAAAGTAAAAAATAAAACTTTTGGAGTCGGTGCCAGCCAGGGCATTCTACATTGCACTTCTATTAACTATATTTTTTTTGGCCTTAGCTAGCTAGCACCGACTCCAAAAGTTTTATTTTTTACTTTTTGACGTCGGTTTGAATTTTTTTTTAATGTTTTTAATTAAGATTTTTTAGTTACATCATGTGCCGTTACTTACACTAAAAATCAGCCCATACACAACAATGTCATCTAGGTAAACGACTACTTGCTAAAAGGTGATTGATATTTTTCAAGATTATGAAAAAACTACTAGCCAGATCTTCGTAAAAATTATATAGGACCACACATATACCATTTTCTTACAGATAAAAAAAGAATTATAAAAATCTGTTAACAAATGGCGAAGTTATGGTAAAACATACATAAAAAAAATAAAAATACCGTCGAATTGAGAACCTCCTCCTTTTTTGAAGTCGGTTAAAAATAGAAAATTGTTTCTTACCCTTTCAATAAAAGATCCCGTACCTAAGCTTACCTGCCTTGAACTATTATTTATAATTTCTGCGGTATAACTTAGTACAGCTTCCATCTAAATAGTATCACTGATCAAATTTTTTTTTAAATTTTCGTTAGTAGGATGTGAAAATTGTAGAACCTTAGATATCTGAAAAAGGCAAGATTACGAATAATGTTAAGTTAGGTGGGTTCAAATTATCAAGGTGCCGCCTGGGTTCAAATCCCAGTAAGGGCAAATTTGAATGAATGAATGAATGAATGAATTTGCATTTGTACCTGAGTCGTATGGACGTTTATATATATTTCTACACATAAATACTTATATATGTATAATTATATGTATTTATATCCGTTACCCTAGTATCCCATAATACAAGCCTTACAGTGCTTACTTTGGGCAAAAATACTAACTATTACTGACGTACTTTGGGGCTAGGTTAATTGATTTTAAAATAATAAAAATAAATATACCTACGCTGACTTATTCGATATACTTACTTAAATCCCCTTTACACGTTCGTATTGTGTTACGTTCACACGTTGGAAAGTATCGCAACTTCTGCGTACAAAGTCGTACGCTCTCAATATCACAGGAAGCAAGATCCAGATTTCCGATACGGTTGACGAGTCTCCGCGACCTTAATCCTATAACGTGATTCAAAGCAGGGCTTGATTCATTCAACTTGCAACTGAGTAGTCTAGTTGCACACTATTTGTGCTGGCTGGCAGCTAGAAGTACACATTTGAAGTCTGTATGCAATAAAACAGGCAGAAAAAACAGCCCTTGAAGAGATCTGACAAGGCGACCGTCCATATCTAAGCAAAGACGGGCCTTTCTTAATTTTTATAAAAGCAAAAAAAGGGGGAGGAGGGGGGGGGGGAATTAAAGCAGAAAAAATCTCCACAAGAAAGATCGAAAGATCTCCACAATACCGACTAAACTATCGGCCGACTAAATAATAGCAAGTGCGCAGTTACAGTGGCGTAGTGGTTAGCGCGTTTGCCTGCTTTGTGGAGATGAAGCAAAGTTCAGAGGTATTGGTATTGGTAGGTCACGGGCTGGATAAAAAATGATTATCTCTAGCTCTCCCTCGTTTCCAAAGGTGCCTTCAGCCAATGGTCTCGACTGTAATTCCAGTCGTTAACATCCAAAAATCAGCATTGGTATTGTGCCCTCGTAGAGTCTGGTTAACGAAGGCTGACCCTGACTATTTTTCTGAACTTTCAGTATGGCAGCAATTTCACATGTTAAAATCAATGACACGTGGTGTCTGGGGCCTTTTTACTTGTATTTTTAATACTAAGATAATATACCCATATAAACTATCGTTAGGATGGCTGATTTAGTATCAACAGCGTGTAGATCACTTATGTAGTATGTGTGTGTACATTGTATTTTATGATTTTTTATTTTTTTGCATTTTTCAATCCTGTTTTTATACTTATGATAAATTTTAAATATAAAAATAGCTCTCTCGGTCGAGAAGTCTCGGTAGCTCAGCGGTTAGAGCATTGGACCGGATTCCAAAGGTCGTGGGTTTTAAAATTTAACTTTTTTAACCAACTTTAACCAACTTTGAATTAACTCCCTTTTTTAATATTTTAGTTTTTTTATATCATTAAAAAACTTTATGTTTAAAGAATTTTTTACCGGAAGTTGACCGCGGAAACAACCATAAAATGTTGCTCGCTGTTGTGAGGTGAAAAATTGTGTGTTGCGCTCGGCAGAAAAGTTTTTAGCGTCTTGTACCTTTGAAATCCTCGCTTCGCTCAGGATTCAATCTTTGAACCACTCGCTACGCTCGTGGTTAAATCCTAGGTTCCTTCACTTGCTCAGCTTTCAATAGAGGCAACTCGCCGTTAAATAACCAACTTTCCAGCCTTGCATAACAAATAACTATTATCCTTTGCAAAATCCATGTTTTTCTACAAATAAATATTATTAAAATCTATTGCATTTTGTTACAGAGAGTATCAGGTGTCCGTGGTGTCCTGGAATTATAATTAAAACACAAGATTTAAAAAAATCCAGTTTTATTTTTTAATTTTTTGCGTGATACCCATAGACTAACAAAACAAAATGCTAAATACAAAAAACAAAGTATTATCGTGATCATAATGAAAAAACAACAAATTACTACAATTCACAGTTTTGCGGAAGCGGACATCCGTTCACAGCTTTTCATATGCGCAAGCGCAGAACCCCACCAATCAAATTGTACGTAATTAACGGCCAGCTGTCATTATAAAAACAAATAAACTCTTAACGAACGAAGCTTATCGGTCAAGATTATTGGTCTGGTATAGAGTGCAATTTAAATTTAAGTTTACGTATCATTTCGTATTATAAGTACCTTTGTAATTTTGCATTTTACAATGCTATTACTTGTTTAATATTTATGAGATAAATATTAAACAAGTAAACATAATAGAAAAAAGCAACTTGTCTCATGTCATATCCCGCCAGAGCGACATGAGACAAATCATTTCGCATGTTAAAACGACATACCTATTGTAATTGATGTTTTCATGGGATTTGCTTTGTAAGTTAGCATTGTTTTTCAAGTCTTAGTTTCAAGCTAGTTTGTCAGCAGATTTGTTAAGAGAATGTACAAGTGTGGTAGTAGTAAAACTGTGTATCTTCTATAAACAGTTTTTTTTATGAACGACCTTCATCATACCTGATGTTAAGTATTGATAAGGATGAAGATGGAAGCGAGCGTCTCCCGGAATCCTCAATCACTGAGGAATTGGCTATCTTATCTCTAACTGCCGGACACAACGATGCTGAAAACATTGCTGTTATAGCGTCAGACTTAGAAAAGGTGGTGGTAGCTAGCCAGGCGGACTTACAACGAGTCCTTCCACCAACCAAACCGAATACAATGTGTACCCTCGCTGGGAATCGAACCCGGGACACCTGGGATACCGGTGGTTGTACCACTAGACCACAGAGGCGGTTAAATATTTTATATAAGCTTCCTAAGAAGAGTAGATATACCTACCTATAGTGGGTATATCTACTCTTCTGTGAACCTACTTATACGTATATTAGCTCTGGTATTCTGTGCCGTCACGTGTTCAAAAACATTACGGGAACCCGTAAACAATTAGTAAGTACTAGGAGATTTACCATTCAACGATTTTGCGAAATTCTCGTTAAGTAGTTCTGCTTAGCAACACAAGACTCTGCAGTTCATTGAACAAATATTTGTTGAAATAAATAACTGTTGCGGATTAAAATGTGAACGTTTACTAACATATACAATATAAGTACCTGTGCGTGTTTTTAAGTTCGGATTTAAGTAACTTTGGAGTTTCGGAAGTTTTCCAAATATTAACTGAAAAACATTGAATTAAAAGTAAACTAACCACGACAGAAGTGATCGTAAACGTGACGTAGACGTATAATCTACTATCGGAATGCTAGTATGGTACCTACTGTTTTCTTGTTTGAAAATACTCTCATGAAGAATTCTGCTCGTTAGCAGAATCTAAACTAATATTATAAAGCTGAAGAGTTTGTGTGTTTGAACGCGCTAATCTCAGGAACTACTGGACCGATTTAGAAAATTCTTAGACCATTAGAAAGCTACATTTCTCCCGAGTGGCATAGGCTATATTTTATCCTGATATTCCCACGGGAACGGGCACCACGCGCGTAAAACTGCGAGGATCCGCTAGTGTTCTAATAAACGAGTCCAAGTAAATGAAAGGCCTGCTGGCCTACCACCATCTATTTAAAACTATCATGTCATAAGAACGTTTTGTTTTTATTCAAGTTGTCACAGTTTGACAAATTTCACACTTTGGAGGCATTGATTGATCGAAGACGTCACATAACTTCCGCGTACGAAATTAATGGTAAGATTGAAACAATACTGCGCGAAGAGATATGGCGGTAACCCCTGTATGATTGGTTTTTCAACGGGGAAGTAAAATACTAGAAAAAAATTGAGACGAGTGGGTTTTTTTAGTAGTTACGAGTCATTTCAAATTCAAAAATATAAAAAATGTACCTTTTAATTATCTTACAGGAATCAAGCACAGAGTTGTGTGTGAGATGATGACGGAAGATCAGCACTGGTCAAAAGCCCAAGCATTATGCTAAGTCAGGACCGTATTGAGACAAACCGTTTTCCGTGCGTTTGTGTTGTTTTTAGTCAAATGTACTATATTTTGTTTGTGCCAGATAAACTTACTATAGATATAAGTAGACAATCCCAAAGGAGGCCGAAGTACTCGATCCCCTGTGGGCGATATGTAGGCGACGAATTGTAAAAGCTCGAACGATTTCTTGTCGTTTTTTAGACAATTGATCTAATAAATAATACATGAAGACTCCCATACGTTGGTTGACATTTATTTTTAACTGGCGTATAATTTGAGACGTTAATAGTTAATTAAGCATTGTGTTTTAAAAGTAGATGTAGATATTTAAAAAAAAATATACTTACACAAATTATTCAAAATATAATGCAGCAAATAATTTACAAACAATAATTATTCTACAATTATTAATTTATCAGGCACTGGCACTGGCAGTAGCGAAATGAAAGTCTCAACAATAGTAGTTCAATTAGTAGTCCAATTTCCTTTTTCTAAAGTGTGAATCACACGTAGCAATCATCGAAATCGGACATGGCAATCATCCAATTAACATGAAATACCAAGTAATTTGAATGTAGAAGCACCTCTTCAACATTGCGGTTTCTTTTAACCAACTCATACGCATTCGTTCGAAGCCATCCATCTCACGGGCGCTGCCGGCATAACAAAGGCCGTTAGCGAAAAATTGGTGGTGTTTAATGTAATTGCCGAGTTGTTTTGAACCGCGGGCCAGTCAGCTGGCGGCTCACGCGGGTTCAGCACGCGCGCCGTCGCGCGCGCATCTACCCGCCGCGATATTTCGCGCGCAACTAAAAACGCGACGAAAAATTGTGCGAGTGTTTTTTCTTTGGTTTTCTTCCGTAATTTTTGTGTCAGTGGCCAGTGTTTTGTGATTTACGGAAAAGAGGTGCGCTTTCTTCTCGATCGATGCTACTCGGAATAACGAATCTGTGTCAGTTGCTTAAGTGATTGTGCTGTGGATTTCGGAGGTACCAGTACTTGGACTGTTCGAACGCAGGTGAGTGCCTTTTTTTGGCACAACATTTCCCGTTGTAATAAAAACTCGTAATAGACTTCCGAGCATTGCGTGTGGCAATGATTTCGAATAAGAGCGATTGAATAAAAAAAAGTTGAGTCTAAAGATAAATTCTCTTCTTTTATTTGCGTAGTAAATATGCGGTGTTATTGCTGTAGAAGCGTAAGGTAACCCTCAAAGCGATACTAAAATAAGAGCCTGTTTACATAGATAAAATTGCATGTTAAATGTTTATCTTACTAGCACTAGTGATTCCATTAGAATTCCTCTTTAAGTCGGTCTTTTCCACTTAAGCCCTAACAAAGTAGTTTATATGGTTTATGTAGTGGTCGTTGAATCTTTAATCTATACTAATATTATAAAGCTGAAGAGTTTGTTTGTTTGAACGCGCTAATCTCAGGAACTACTGGACCGATTTAGAAATTTCTTAGACCATTAGAAAGCTACATTTCTCCCGAGTGACATAGGCTATATTTTATCCCGATATTCCCACGGGAACGGACACCACGCGAGTAAAACCGGAAGGATCCGCTAGTGATAAATATAAACTAATAGCCGATGCGAAGCCACGTGAAGCCGTACATATCGTAGGTTGCGTGTTTACTTAGTAAGTTAGTGACGTTGCGTTTTTTTATCGGAAAAAAGTTAAATGTGGAGAACACTTGTATTGGAATTAACACAGCGTGACGGCTAGTTTTTATTAATAGTTACAACATTAAATAAACCTGCCAACCGGATCGGTCCATTGAAGCTGACAGTAAAGTTATTGATACTTACGCGATTATTGGACTTGAACAGTGTTTTGTAATTATTTTAGAAGAAAAAAATCGAAAGACGTCCGGTAGTTTGATTTTAAAAAGAGAAACATAGTAAATACTTTGAATTAGTCTAAAAATTTATCATTCTCTTACCCGTCCTACGTTGGCTTCTTTTAGAGATAAGTCCACCTTTGCGAGCATGTCTCCTAAACATTATTCAGTATGTATCTGTGCAATGAAGAGTATAATAAAATGCATACTGGTAATTTTTTCTAGTAAAAGACAGCAACGCGTTAGAATTGAAAATCATAATATTAAAATCGTGCAATTTGTAGTCTTTGACCTACAGATTCCTGTCGCCCTTACTTCAAGGAGTTGAAAATTATGACAGTACCGTGTATTTATATCTATGAAGTTTGTATATTTGTGAGATGTCATTTGAACCTTTTTGAAACGTTTTCATCGTTGACATAAAGATAAGCTACGTCAAATACCGCACAAAACTGCTCTTTTTCAAAATAATATGTATGGTATTGCAGATACACTTTATAATAAATTACCAAAGGACATAAAAGTAATTAATAATTTAATGCAATATAAACAGACTGTAAATTTTTTTTTGTTAAACAAAGCATATTATACTTTAAATGAATACCTATGTGATCCTGATATTTGAGCTGAATTCATTGTGTTTAATTTAATTTTTGTTGACATTTAATATTATATGATGACTTTTACAAAAAAATTGCATATGTGATATGGCTAAATAGGATTAAGACACTTTATATAATTGTTAACTTGATATTAACTATATACACCCTATTTTTGCAAATAAAGAAATTGAATTGAAAATGCACCTTACGGCACCTTACGTCGGGAAAATCAAAAAACCCCTAAAAAACCTAAAAATACGGACAATTACAACTTAGTTAGTGGAAATATAGCGCGTTTGATATCCGTAAAAGTTGTTTTATTTCACTGAACAGTGCGCGCCAAAACATAAGATGTACGTATGTTCTATTTAACTTATTCGTAGTTATGTTGAATACATAGGCTAGGCACCTTCTGGGTTAGCTCATTCCATTGTAGACCCTGACTTAGCCCGGGCTTGATTGGGATCAAGAGCAAACAAAGCCTTACTATTTAATATCTTAACAGATTCAAGTGAATTCTAGTGGTTCCCGTTCCCGTGGGAATATCGGGCTAAAAAGTGACCTATGTGTTAGCCCACTACTTGATGCCCCTACATACCAAATTTCATCCAAATCAATTCAGTAGATTTTGCGTGAAAGAGTAACAAACAAACAAATAAAGAAACAAACCAACTAACATACTTTTACATTTATAATAGTAGTAGGAAGTAAAACAGGATACTTAGTTATAGTTGAAGAACTCAGTTGATAAAGGCACTATGTAACATTTATGCAAAAACTTATTTTATTATCTGGATAAAGGTGTTAAGGGCTGTTGTAACATATGACCTTTTCCATTTTATTGTTTCAATGCTCTCTTAATATGAAATGCAATGGTCATATGTTACAACAGCCCTTAACACCTTTATCCAGATAATAAAATTAGTTTTTCATAAATGTTACATAGTGCCTTTATCAACTGACGTCTTCAGTTATTATTAGTTATAGTTAGGATTATAATTAGGATGCCAATAGTTGTCAAAGAAAGTTTCCTACCACGTTCGTCTATAGCATTTAATAATGTCTTAACCATTTGTGTTGTATCGTTAAACATATCTTTTACTACGCTCTTTACGGTTGCATTATAAAAGTTTTATTTCGCTACGCTGCAGTTTACGACATTAGGAAGTTCAATTAAAAACCCACATCGGTTTGTTTTGTACAAGACGATAATTTAAAAATAACAAGCATTATAAAACGTGATCAATTTAAAATATGAGATAAAGATACGTTTTTAAAAACGAAAATGGGACTTTTTCCTAGTTAGATGTAATTTCATCGTTACTTTTATTGAATGTAAATTATTTACAGATTTGCAACGCTTCTGTAAGGCTCATATGGCCAGATATATTGTATTAACATTCATATAAATAAATTAAAATGCTTAGGTAATAAAGTGTAGGTACAGAAACCTAATTACGTACAACATACACGAAATGGTCACTGCTGAAAGTTAATATATATAAGTATTATTATCACAGATGATGTTTGTTTCCGCTTGTACATACAGTTAAGGACCTTATCATTTATTCGCTGCTGTTAGTTAATACAGTAATTTACAAATTATTGCTTATACCAAATTTATAAATGAGAAACCACTGGACGGGCCTAACAGTTCAGTACTTAAAGCTGATTTTCAGTTAGCTCTATATCTGAAACAATCAGTTTAAATTTTAAAGATATATAATGTCGCCGTCGTCGTCTCAGCCACATAACACCTACTGCTGGGTATAGGCCTCCCCTAAAAGGTTGGGTTTGCCATAATCGCCACGCTTGGCAGGCGGGTTGGCGTTGTAGGAGACGCTTCTGCCGAACTCCTGAAGGCTGAGTCCCTTAGTCGCCTTTTACGACACCCACGGGATGAGAGGGGGTAATGCTATTCTAAGCTGACACTACACAGCTATATATAGTGTATCATAAGCTTATATACAATGTATCAACCCACAATATTAGGAACCGTAATAAATTGCTTCCTCTTGTTTGTAATAATGAACTACAAAACTTGCTTAACTCTTCTAAGCAATCGGATAAAAAAACACTAGTGAATGCAGACTCGTAGTTCCTGTTCAAACGCTTCAATAAATATACCAATTAATTTTATTGAACACACATACCAAAATGTAGTGATTAATTTCCTTTTAATATAATTCAATTGCAAGTATGTGGCAGTAGCAAAAAATGAGTTAAGGCCATTTTTCTATTATAAGTATTTCCCTGTTACTATTTTATACAAGGTCTTCACTTGATACAAGATTATGTTTATGTACCTATTACCTTTGTTGTTATGTAGATAGTTTTTTTTTTTTTTTTTTTTTTTTAAGTTTAAAGATAACTTAGATTTCTGGATTCTCTCATCTATACCAATATTATAAAGCTGAAGAGTTTGTTTGTTTGAACGCGCTAATCTCAGGAACTACTGGACCGATTTAGAAAATTCTTAGACCATTAGAAAGCTACATTTCTCCCGAGTGACATAGGGTATATTTTATCCCGATATTCCCACGGGAACGGTCACCACGCGGGTAAAACCGCGAGGATCCGCTAGTGTTATAATACTTTGCTTAGAAATCGTAGAGATTTTGGTAGATTTTCCAAAAGTAGAATAGTTTGTATATTTTATTGGTATAAAATAAATAATAATAAATAAATATAATAAATATTTCCATACAATCACACCAATTATCTAGCCCACGTTAAGTATCATGAAGAACTTGTGTTATGGATACTAGATAACGGATAAACATACTTATATACTTTTTTTTTGTAAATACATACATAATATACATATTAAACATCCAGACCAAGACAAATAGACATGTTCATGCACACAAACATTTGTCTTGTCCGGGGATCGAACCCGGGACCTCTGGCGTAGAAGGTGGGGTTAGTACCCTTGCGCCAAACAGGTCGTCATAAAAAAATTTCAAATTATCTGTCAAACGAAACAGGACCGGCAAATCAGATTTTTAGTAACGTTTGAAAACTGATTCCTTATTTAGTGACTACGACTAGCCTTGGAAAAGGCAAAATATAGGAAATCGTTATTGCATGTTCAGCTTAGGGCACACAGTAATCAGAATGTCGAGAGGCGGAGAAAAATGGAATCAATCAAAAATCTTGAAAGCATTGAACAAGAAAAATACTAGAAAAAAGCAACTAGTCTCATGTCGCGCTGACGGGATTCGAACCCGATCCGGAATCCTAAGGATGCGGGTTCGAACCCCGTCAGGGCGACATGAGACGAGTTGCTTTTTTCTAGTATTTTTCTTGTTTAATATTTATCACATAAATATAGCATTGTAAAATGAAAAATTAAAAACTTATAATCTTGAAAGCAGATCAAGCGAAAAATGTACAAGTTACTGATTTCTAAAATCTATTATGTCCTTCTCTGTTAATTTTTTATCATGCACCTGTCGCTGAGAAAGCACTTGTCATTTGGACATGCTGTTACGTCAATGAGCGTTAGACGATATCGATCGTTATCGTTGATCAGTTGATAGTAATCGGTCTAGTCGGTCGATAATTATCGAGTAACTTTTGACGCTCCATCACAAGGTTAAAAATATTCTTGCCTTGAAGAGCTTTTGCTTGGTTAATTGATATAAAATTCATCAGTGGAGCATTATGGAACTAACTATTTTGTTATTTTTAGTAATTTCTTAAAAATAAACAAATGAGCTTGTAATAATCTCATCCTGTTTTTAAATGTAAAAATTTGGTGTTCTACTCATTCTAAACCAATTATGATTTTTGAATTTTTGCAATGCTGTTTTTATACTTATGATAAATTTTAAATAGAAAAATATTGGAAACAGTCAACTCGGCCACAAGTAAATTCTCAGATCGGACTCGAACCCACGACCTTTGGAAATCCGAGATTTAAGTCTCGGTCTGTGGTTAGAGCATCCAATGCAGCAGCTCCAATGAGAATTGGACCGGATTTCCAAAGGTCGTCGTCCCATCTGAAAATTCACTTGTGGCCGAGTTGACTTTTTCCAATATATTTCTATTTAAAATTTATCATAAGAATTATCTAAAGTTTTTTTTTTAACAAAAGCAACAGCTCTCTGTAATTGAAACAGCATCAAGAGCTTTCGCCAAGTCTACGAAGATGGTGATGCATTTGTTTTTCAGTAATAAGCTTAGATACCAAAAAGCGCATGAACTCTTGAACCGCATCATCTATTGACCTTCCTTCGCGAGCCGAAAACCACATTGGTGTAGAAAGAGTTTGTTTTGAGAGAAATGATTATAATATTGTACTTGTACAGCAACAGCAGCTGCAGCTTTAAATTTGCACTACGAAAACCGCCCCTATTACGAGCGACGTAAGGGCGCTCTCAAGGTCAAAGTGTAAAGCCGTAGCTGCTGTTGACTATACTTGTTATTATAATACATAACATACCTTATCTTATATAGGTATTGTAACGGGGGTGTGCTACTTTACTTTTATAATTAAAACGATGTTTAACTCGATACTGTTTTTATAATGAATCAATTAAGTAATTTTACTATTTATAAATATTTTATTTGACAAGGCGACCGCCCATATCCACGCACGACGGGCCTCCCTTTCCTAATTTTATTATAAACAAAACCAGCCAGCAACGGAGGTGTAGCGGCCTCCTTGTAGTGCGGAGACATATACGATCTCCACAGTACTTACTAATTATTTGCGCCATGATGACTATGATTGCATGACAGCAAAGTCTGTATGCTCAGCTAACACGCGGGGATCATTCAACTGCGCTTAACAAGCTTACCAATGTTATACACCTACTAATATTAGCGTCTGAAGGTTGCCACACTTGGTAACTAATGGTTTCCTCAAAATAAACAAATGTTACTGACCTAGATTTAGCATTTGTAAGATTAACCTTAAATTTTTTTAACTCGAATTTTTTACCATTACTTCTACACCTCAGCAGGTTCTTCTTTCGCATGGATATTCGGAAAGTCTCGGGGCTTATTTGACGGGTGTTTAAGCTATTCCACGATTTAATCCAGGCTTGTCTAGGCAACAAATTATCTGTCTGTCTTTCATCCTATCTAATCCGTTCAGCCGTTTTTGCGTGATTGAGTAAGAAACATGTACAATACGCAACTTCCCGGTTGACCAGTAAAGTGTTTTTGGGAAACGTTTCCTCGGAAAGTACAAAGGTTAAAGATATAATGAATTATTCAAATGAAATGCCTATTAATGTTCTATTAATTGTGATAAAAACTTTTTCTGTATATGTGTCACTTTTAAAAATAAAGCTCACTAAATAAACTCTACTGGTCAACCGGGAAGTTCCCCGATTGTACCTACCTTGGTACTTACTAATTATTTGATAAAGTCCACACTAGGTCTTGCTTTAGTTTAGTTTGCAATAAAAATTTGTATTTGTATTTGTATTTGTATTTGTATTTGTATTTGTATTTGTATTTGTATTTGTATTTGTATTTGTATTTGTATTTGCTTTTAAGGAACCCGCGCGAAACATAAAAAAACTGAAAGACCAAAAAAAAGAATGTCTCGAAGGACCAAAAAGAGAATGTAAGGGCCAATGCTAAAGCCTTCTTACTTTAAATAGAAAATGATAATTGTTATGATAAGGTAGACGATCGATGAATGATAAGTAAAACCATCCCGTTCGACTGTTAAGATGTCACTGATTTATTGCATTATAAAAATAAATGATTTAACAAATTGTACGCGTTTACGAAACGCGGCGAAAATGACGCGACCTTAATATTATGTTAATATAGAAAAAATATGTACATACGATTGTCAACTCGTACACACACCATGATGACCATGATTGCATGACAGTAGAGGATGTATGCTGAGCTAACACGCGGCGATCATTCAACTGCATAACAAGATCACTAAAGCTTGTTCTTCTTATGGTGGCATTCCATAACTGGAGGTTTGCCGTCAGCTTGCTGAATTTGCCCTTGTCTTTCGCCATTCGGAACAGTTCTTCCACGCCGGTGATCCGGTCCATTTTCGTATGTTTCTAACCCAAGATTTCTTCCGTCTACCAACGTCTCTTTTCCCTTATATTTTGCACATCATTATCAATTAATGAAGCAGTTGGTACCTACTATGTCTCAAAATGTGACTCAGATATCCAACTTTTCTCTTCTTGATGGTACGCAAAAACTCTCGGGTCTTCTGGACACGTTAATCCTATCCTCCTATTAGAGTTTGCTTTGAAGGTTGCCATACTTGGTAACTATTGGCTTCCTGAAAGGATTGTATGAATAAAGTTAGATTTTATAATGTTAGATGATTGTATGCAAATATTTATTTATTTATTTACCTCGAGAGTTAATGCTACAAAAAAATCGGTGAAATATTTAATACTTATGTTGAATTTTAAGTGTTGTACAAACAATTTCATAGAAATCTACCTTCAATTGCATTAGATTATTCTAATCTCAATCTAAAGAATATGATAGATTTTATACTATTTAATATTTTTCTACTAGGAAAGCAATTCTTAAGCTCTGTACCCACATACCAACGGTTATACTCGATCAAGCAAACACGTCGAGTTGAATTAGATTTTGACAACCCTAATATTTCAGTGCTCTAACCTATGCTAGTGCGATGAACCCAATCATTTGGCACGGTCGCGTCTCGTCACCGACTGCAAATGAGACGCGCAGGTATTTGGTATTGCTACCTTTCAAGTACCCATAACTTATTCTCATCATTCTCCTACCTTTGAAGAACCCCATAAATTATTTGCTCTGTGGCATTTATTATCCCGCGCAATTCGATTGACAATGCGATCTAATTTTAAAATGTGCAGCAAATTGTGAAACTTTATTGGTAACAAACAAAAGACAACCCGGATCAGACTTGTTATTTAAAAATTTACAGTACGGTTCGAAATTTGTTTTTTGCTTTCAAAAACCTACTTGCTTTTTGCTTTTTAGTTTTTGAAGTCCGTTTTTTTATCGTAATTTTGTGTTATTTTTTACTTTTTAGTGTATATGTAAAAGGTTGTTTTGTAAACTATAGTAGGATGTTTCTAGATTAGATTAGGTTATTACATCGCCCAAGTTAACGAAAATGCTCATTCAATAAAAACTGAATTAAATTTTTATGGGACCAAAAGGCATCGACCAAAAAAAGAATCACGTAAATCGGATCAGAAATCTCGGCGCAATCAGTGTAAGTAGTGTAAAAAAAAAGAATACTTCCTTTTTGGAAGTCGGTTAACCACAATTTTCTATGTCTTGGTAAGCAGTAAGTTGGGCTCATACATTTATTGAAATGAGAACAGTCAATCTATGTACGAAATCCTGAATTTATAATGCCTTAGTCCTCCTTCTCTTATCTTCTTGACAGCAATTTTTGCATAGTATTCTACTAAAATATCACTGTGATTATAAAAAGTGTCAGTGCCCCAGCAGTGGGAACATTAAAATAGCTGACTATGAATGCAAAAACAGCCCTTGCAAAGTTTAATGCCATATAGAGAAACAATAAATTTCAATATTTTTTTTTTACTTACTTCCTTCTCTTATATCCGAAATACTCGTCTCTTTATACTTCTTTTATATACCTCAATCTCGCACAGCACAGTTGAAATTTGTTTTCTAGCAAAAATAAAATCTGAGTAAATTATTTTGTAACTTTACTCAGATTGCTAAAAAACTTGTTATTTTCATCAGTTTGTTAATCAAACTGTTTCAAAGTGCACACAACCCGCGCGCCGAGTGCACTGATTCGGTTTGGATTTCGTATGCAAATACGAAACTCGCCTGCGCATCATTATTTGCAGCCAAATTCAGCCTACCTACGTCACGGCTTAAACTTGAATCCCTTGCTATGTAGGGTCAGCAGACCTGAGTCCGGCACCCTATCCCTCGCTGCCCCCCGACACCCCGCCCAGTCTAGTAGGCTCGATGGGGGTCGGGGTAGGATGGAACCAGCTGCCATCCCCCCATCGAGCCCGAAAGCTCGATGGGGGATCGGGAGGGAGGGTACTACCAGCTATACCCCTCACTACTTGCCATCTAGCCGCCGATTGGTCTTCGGGGGTCCGTGGTGGCAATCAACCCCTACGACCCGGCGGCTGGCCCGATCACCTGGACGTGATGGATGGCCCTGCCTCTTTTAGGACACAATACAAAATTTATTGTTATCAGCTTGCCTGACGTAACGATATCCTAACTATAATATTATAAATGTGAAAATTTGTTTGTTTGTCCTTCCTTCACTTAAAGTTAGTTGAAAGGACGGAGAGTAACATAGGCTACTTTTTATCCCGAATGTCCCACGGGAACGGGAATAAACGCGGGTAAAACCGCGGGCGTAAGCTACTTCATTATAGTTCTTATTTACAATGCCAGTTACATGACAATGTCAAAGACACTATACTAAAATTGGATATAACTGCGCCAACGCAATCTCCATAACTGCGTAGTAACCAGCTCAGCAGACACTAGACGCCAAGTTACGCGTGATGGATGGAGCCTGCATCCTTAAGGACACGATACAAACTTTATTGTTATCAGCTTGACGACAGTAACGACTTTATTATTATTATTGTTTACAACGGTAGTTACATGACCCTGTCAAAGACACTTTAATACTAGAATCCGATATAACTGCGCCATCGAAAGCTCCCTAACTGCGTAGTAACCCGCTCAGCAGACACTAGACGCCAAGTTACGCGTGATGGATGGAGCCTGCATCCTTAAGGACACGATACAAACTTTATTGTTATCAGCTTGACGACAGTAACGACATTATTATTATTCTTGTTTACAACGGTAGTTACATGACCCCGTCAAAGACACTTTAATACTAGAATCCGATATAACTGCGCCATCGAAAGCTCCCTAACTGCGTAGTAACCCGCTCAGCAGACACTAGATGTCAAGTTACGGGTGATGGATGGCCCTGCCACCTCCTTTAGGACACGATACAAATTGTTTTTTTCCAAGCGAGCAAATAAGTTTGTAAGGCGTGGGCGTTAGGTTGTAGCAGTACCTACTGTTGACTAGGCGATGTTTTGCACTTTTTATTTTAATTTCTCCTTTAGAATGAAAATTAAGTTGTAACTCTTTCACGACCAAACTACCTACTAATCAATTTTGATACAAAATAGACCAGACTACGGAAGATGGCATAGGTACGAAAACAAATCGTAATAGAGGTACGGTTCGATGAAAATTGACATACCTACAATCATTGGAAAATTTTATTTCAAATAGTTACCACAGGGTATTTACGTCAGACAATGGTTGTGTAAGGTACCTACTTGTGTTAGTAGTGTAAACCAACTTCAAAAAAGAAGGAGGTTATCAATTCATCACGTATATATTTTTTTATGTATGTTTATGTTATTATTCGAAAACGGCTGGACCGATTGGAATGGTTTGTTCCTAAGTTGGTCCTATTCTTTGAAAACGGTTCAGTAGGTTTCAGATAATCTTGAAAATAGTGTTGTTTTCGTCCTGTACCTAGATGACATAGTCAATAGATGACAAGTTCATAGTCAATCTCATAAATTGCTGTGTCCGAAAAGGGCGACTAAGTTTTTAAGTTCCTTCTAGATTATAACACCTGTACACACTTAGTTTGCAATAAAAAATTGTATTTGTATTTGTATTTATAGTTCCGATTTTTGGTGGAGGTGAGTGCGGAACTAAATCTAATTTAAAAAATTGTAAAATAACAACTTTTTTCACCTCACAGGCTCGGAAAAGGAGGATTTGTAATTCAGTTTCCGCGTAGAAAATAGCTTTTTGCTTCCTAGTGCGGTAATGTCATTTTTTAATTTAATACCTAAAAATATGTCATAATGCGTTGACGCACTATTGACTTTTTTGTTACATTTTATACTTATTTTAAATAGCTTGGAATTAATTATAATACTCCATTTTGGTTTTATTATATTATTTTAGTTCACTGAATCATAAAAACAATAACAATAAGATTAAACTATTTGTTTTATGAACTTTATATTAGGCTGGGTGAGATTTCACAACCTATAATTGGATTTCGGAACGTGGCATAAACCTTTATTTTAAAATTGTCTTTGTCTTGTACCTCCTCTCAATGTCAACATTTACCGAATCGTTTTTATTGTTATTTATAAGTAACAATTAGTTTTTTATATAATTAAAACAACAAGAATAAGGTATATTTAGAGTATACATAATGTTTAAAGATTTTTTTTCCGGAAGTTGACCGCGGAAACAACCAAAAAATGTTCCTCGCTGTTGTGAGATGAAAAATAGTGTGTTGCGCTCGGCAGAAAAGTTTTTAGCGTCTTGTACCTTTGAAATCCTCGCTTCGTTCAGGATTTAATCTTGAAACCAATCCTAGAATCCTTATAACCATCCTTTATAACCAACTTTCCAGCCTTGCATAACAAATAGCTATTATAAAAGAAACCTGGCACCAACTCAAAAAGGTTAATATTTTACATTTTGAAGTCGGTTTTTATTTTTATTATATAAATATTTTCTTGTAAAATTCGCCCCTGTCACATAATCAGCGATTTTGATATGCGTAAAAAGTCAATCGCACTTGTCTGCGAGGCTCTGCGCGGGGCAAGTCAATATTGACTCGGCACTTCTATGACGGATTATCGGCAAACAACGCCTGTATGGCAACCTGGAAATGGCAAACGGTGGCGTATGGGTACGTACGTAGAGTTGGCATCAGGAATTGATGAACGAAGGTCAAAATTAAGAGTGAAGACAACAATGCGTACTCTGTTCTTGATTACTTTAACCTACTTACGTTATTTCACTTAGACAGAATAGTCATAGTTTAGAGGTTTAAGGTATTGTGAACAGAATTAACGAAAAAAATCAATTTAAGTACTTTTATTTAAAAGTAAGTAGGTGTTTTTAAATCGTACCTGAAGTTTAAGACATCATTTAGCTGATAAGAAGATCGGCAGAAGCAACGGCATTTATAATAAACTGTCCTTACCAAACATAAAAACCGTTTTTAGAGTTACATATTAAAAAATATATAATATATTCTTTTATATGCAATAAAATATCACATACATGCACGTACATTTATTAAAACTTGTTATTATTTCTATTTTTAAGACAGAAGTTCCATAGCTAGGTTTAATGAGCTCTCGATTTTTTCCAGTGTAAGTACCTATTTGTACAGAACTTCTCAAATCTTCATCCAAGCAAATAATTTCTGCTCGCACCTCGCCTTGTGGCCAAACAACTGCGTAATATCTCTTGAAAAAAATACGCCAATATTGGCAAGATGTGTACGTCATTTCATTTTGCTCGTGCGAAATGAAAGAAGACCCACAGGGGATATTATTATTTTTTCTGATGAAATTGACATGCGTATTCACTGCATACTGATTTCATGACTTTTGTGTATAAGAACATTTTAGCAATATTTATAAGCCCTTTATAAGTTACTAGCGGCCGGGCTTCCGTTCCCGTTCCCGTGGGAATTTCGGGATAATTTATAACCTATGTTACTACTTGAGGCTTAAGGATTCTCCATACCAAATTTCGTCAAAATCGGTCCAGTAGTTTTTGAGTTTATTCCTTTTTTTGGACGTATAAAATATTTTTGTCTTAACTTAAATTAATACTTACGTTTATTATTAAATTGCATGTTTTGTGAGGAAGGTATGTGTAAATACTTGTAAAAGAGCGTATATCCCGCCAACAAACTATGTTCATAGTTTGGCGGGAAATTATTAAAGTGATAATTGTAACATACCATTTGATAAAAAAAAAATAAAAAAAAAAAAAAAAAAAAAAAAAAAAAAAAAAAAAACAAATATTTCCTCTTTATAATATTAGTATAGATGTGTGAACTGAAAAGTTGAATAGGAAGAAAGAAAGGTTGTAAATAGGTATATTTTATACCTTTACATAAACTAAGGCTAAATATACATTTTTAATAGAATTGATTGACACATTTTAATTTTATACATGCATCGAATATTTGTGAATTGCTGAATATTTAAAGTCGTAAGTTCATGTTGCGTCTAAATATAGAACAAAAAAGAAACTGAAAAACAAGCGTCAGAACAAAATATGAGCACCAGATTTTTCACCTAAATTCAAAGTTTTTTTTTCCCACTTAGGGACATTGGCGGTTCCTAGGTCCAACTTGTATTTCTCAATTCTAAGCCAGCTATACCTGAAACTTTAAAATGTTCCAGAAAATACGTGGACAAGTTCCAATTTCACGGCAGCTCAGTGAGGGCACTCGTGTAGATTGCCGGATCACGCTTTGCCTTTGATAGAGAAATTCACCATTTAGTTTCCGTAAAATATATAGTGGCAGACTCTCAGCTGCAGATTTTAATACTATACAGTTTGATTATATATAGGTGTAGATAGGTCGGACAAACTTTATTTGTCAAAGACAACAAAGGTTAAATTACCTTATTTTTATTAATTCTGTGGTGTTAAACATATTCATACTAATATTATAAGCTGAAGAGTTTGTTTGTTTGAACGCGCTAATCTCAGGAACTACTGGACCGATTTAGAAAATTCTTAGACCATTAGAAAGCTACATTTCTCCCGAGTGACATAGGCTATATTTTATCCCGATATTCCCACGGGAACGGGCACCACGCGGGTAAAACCGCGAGGATCCGCTAGTTATTGTATAAAGTAAAACATAAAAATCTTTTAGTTCAGGGTTTCAGACTTCAGATCATGAGAGTCCATCAGTGGCGAGGAGTCAAAATATGGCGAAGGTAAGCCGGACCAAAAATTTCTCCGAAATGAAAACCGTATGGTTGATCGGTGGGGTGAGATTTCTAAAATGGAAGTCGATGGGAATCGGAATGTAAGTAATATAAGTTTAAAATGTATAAATACGACGACAACAACGTTGTCCGTTTCTCACTAAATAAAGCTGACTACACATAACATATACAGTCCAGTTTATATCACATCATAATATTCAGATTTTATAACAACAGCCATTGCCATTTCTCGATAACTTCCACGCAATCTTCAGGCGATAAAATGACGTTAATATGGTCAAACTGAAAGTGCATCTAGATAAGCTTTTACGCCAAAGTGGCCGATTCAATTGAAGCTTATTATAGTGACATTGCAAAATACACAGCTTTGAATGGACACAGATAAGCACAGACCTATATCGAGATAGACGGTAAAAGTGTACCTTTTTTTTTTTTTTTTTTCTTTTTATTTTTTTTATACTAGGAGAAATGCTTTTACGCATCCCTCGCCCGCAGGTGCAGGGGCGATTCGAAATGTTGGACTCACCTGGGCGGGTACTACCAACTAAAACTCCTAGTACTTGCCCTCCAGGCCGCCATTGGTCACGGGGGGTAGGGTTCGCAATCACCCCTAAAGACCAGGCGGCCGTGGCCCGGTTACCCGGGCCCCCTCACGGCTGGAAGATGGCCGAGCAAGTTTAGCCATCTTCCCAGACGGTGGAAACCGTGCAAGGCCGGCGATGGCACACCCACCAGCTTGGTTTCTTTATAAGGGAATGAGGCGATCATACCGTCGCCTCCTTCCCCTTAGCCGCCTGCGACGGATTGGGCCGCATGGGCGTCCTGCTCGCGAGCCCTCTCCGCTGTCTCCTTCTGGAGGATCACATCCTCGCAGAAGGAGACTGCCGCCTGCCACGATCTGTCACTACCCAGCATCTTACTGACGATGCTGGGTATGTAAAAGTGTACCTACCTTGCGTGCCAAAAATTTGATCCACGGTCAAAGCTTTCCGACCTAAGTCAGTCCGCTTGAGACCATTGCCATGAAAACACGCGTCACTCAGAAACGAAAATGGTTAATTGTTCAGTGCTTTCTTGCATGAGCTCGTCAATAACATTTCCACATCGCTAAATCTCGCTCGTGACGTCTTGGTACATACGAAGAATTCGACACGCTAGGTTCTCATACAGTTTGAAGCGTTCTTTTCGTTTATCTCGATATAGGTCTGTGCAGATATTAATTAAGTCTAAATAGACTTTAACAGAAATATTGGTCACTAAATAAAAAGTGGAATAATGGTCGTTTGGTTGTGATTTGATTGATATAAGTACATTTTGAAATGTATTGTTTATAAAAATTAAACTTCTGCAAAATAGTGCGATTTGGAACGCATTATGACATATTTTTAGGTACCTATTAAATTAAAAAGTACTTTTCCACGCAGAAACTGAATGACAAAACCTCCTTTTCCGAGCGTGTGAGGTGAAGGGATTATTTAATTTCATTTCAAATTGTAAAACTGAATTTGAGTTTGATTTTACAAAGGAGTCCGAACTGATAACCTCCTTCATCAAAGACGGTTCAAAGCAATAAATATTTTGAATAATAATAATAAATCCTTATCTCACGTCAAATTATGAATGGAACCGTTTAGTATGAATTGACAGCAAGTGGCGGTCAGTAGAAGCAATGACAGACAGGCAGACAGGTTGACCATTTGTATCTTATAGTTAGGGCCGTACTCTTGACCTTTGGAGTCTGTTAAACCCTGACGGCTCAACAATACTATTATTATGATACAGAATAGACTTCTTTGCACTTGCGTGTTATAAAGAAACGATGGTTAGTGATTGGTTAGTAATAATGTTCTGGATTAATTGTTTTTTTTACAAAAAACGTGGTTTTAAGACAGTCTTGGTCTTAAACTGATTCTATTTTTGGTTTTCTTAATAAATTAATAATAATAATAATAATTGAAAGTGTCAGTTTCAATAACCAAGACACAGATTATAATAATAAGAGTACTATTCTAGACCAAAACTAACTTTCGATCACGTTTTTCAACAACACAAAATATTTTCATAATTCTAAATAAGTGTTTAATCCTCCTCCTCTATATAAAGGCGACGACCTGGCGCTGACTGCCCAAAGTACAACCTTTGAAGAGGTCGATAGTGGACTCCAAACCGCACTTGAGTATTTTGATACCTACTATAAAAACAATGCTCTCAAGCAGAACCCATCCAAAATACAGTCTTGCTGCTTCCACCTCCGCAACAAACAAGCTAATCGTGCTCTGGATATACGTGGCGAGTTGTGCACATAGAGCATTGCCCAAACCCTCGATATCTGGAAGTGGTCTTGGATTGCACCCTTACCCTTAAGTTCCACTGCGTCTCTGCAAAAAAGAAGGCCGATTCGAGGAATAATCTTCTTGACCGACTAACAAGAACTGAATGGGGGGTATTCCTACACGTACTCCGCACAACTGGATTAGCAATATCATTTTCGGCTGGGGAGTACTCGAGTTTAGTGTGGCACCGAACCGCTCGCGCTAAGGAGGTAGGTGTTGGCTCTGAATGAGACGTGTAGAATTATTACCGGCTGCCTTATACCAACCCTACTGAACAGTCTCTTCTACCCTCTGGCAGGAATAACTCCACCCTCAGTGCGTCATGATGTCGCCTCCACCGTGGAAAAGTCTGAAAAGGAATGCGAAACGACACCCACTTTTCCAACACTACCCTACCTCCAGGACCCGCCCCGCCTAAAAAGCCGCAAGAGTTATTTGAAAACAGCCGTCGCACTTGACACGCCCCTTGCAGAAGCCAGGACTAAGAAATGGAAAACTAAGCGCTCCCTTCGCCAGTGTACGTTCCCTCTGAAGAAACGCTTCCTCCAGGGCATAATCTACCGTGGCCAATCTGGAGATTGTTAAACCGCCTGCGTAGCCAGGTTGGCCGCTGCAAGCACAACCCGCACTAATGGGGATATGTGGAAGAAGCCGCATTGCGAATGCGGAGAGCCTTCGTAAACTATGTCGCACCTTCTGGAATGCCCCCTATGTCACTGTATCTGCAGCGTAAGTGACCTAATGGAGGCAACCGATAGTGCAATTCAAGTTGCCAAATACTGGAAGAAGAAGAAGAAGATATAACAACTTTCGCAGCTTAGTTTAGCTTAGCTTTTTTTGTTCTGTTATCATCCCTAAAACATTTTTACCTAGTACTTTTTAACGCCCATTTTTCAATCACACACTACTTGGCATATGTACAATTTTATCTACTGGGTTTTTAAGCGCGGAAAATCGGCGACGTAAATGCGGTCAGATGTAGCCTGGCCTTGCGTAAAAGCCTTAAAGGTGGGTCCAGTTATCCGTATCGTACCTCCGTTTCGTATCAGGGTCGCGATCAAGAAGTCTGGCCGCCCGTTTCTTATGGTACAATCGGAGAACATCCCGGTTGACCAGTAGTTTTTTGGAAACGTTTCTTTGGAAAAGTAATAAAGCTAAAGAAATATTTTATTATTCAAATGAAACACCTAATTATGTTCTTTTATTTGGGATATAAACGTTTTCTATAACTCTATTACTTTCAGAAATATTGCTTCCTAAAAAAGCTCTACTGGTCGACCGGGAAGTTCCTCGACTGTACGGGATGGTACTGCTTGATACAGATACAGTCCATTGCCAGTCGGCATTACGCCCGTTCAAAGGAAATGACCGCGCGATGATCGCAGCGACGACCTTTGCGTCCAGAGTTTTTGGATAGCGACGTGTACGAAACGGAGGTACGGTACGGACAAAACATAAGTACCTACCTATTGTGATGGAGCTGCCTTAGCATAAATTTAAAATATATGTTAAAAAGTCACTCTTAAGCAAATTCTAAATAATCATCTACCTTGTAATAAGTAGATGATTATTTAGAAGACCAAAATGCATGGATGTGATACGAACATAAAACATAACTATTATAAATTGGATAAAAGGAAAATATTCTAATAATTGAATATGGGAAAATTTTCCTCTTATATTAAATATATTTCAAAATTGTAAATTTGTGTTTGGCAACAACATGTTCCATTGTAAATGTTGTTGATTCTGTTAAAGCTCATAAGTTTCTTGTGGCCGTTCTTCTTATCAGTTAATAGATGTCCTGAATGGCTGGTAAGGGCAAAAAATTGTTGGACTATTCGAAAGTACTTATATATAAGTCTATTTGAATCTTTGACTTTGACTTTCACTATCTGGACCCACCTTTAAAGTCTCTAACATTAAAAAGTCCCGGCTTTTTCTAATAAGAGGCGTGAAGACAACCAATTAGAGATATCATTAAAGCACTGACTGCAATCGACTTCTCTCGCCGGTTTGTACAGGAAGTGATTTGCATTGTTCCGCTAACGTGTGAGATTTTTTCCACAATTAGTTTGAATGCGTTACCAGCGTTGTTCATTAAGACTTTATGTGTATAGTAAATGCTTTTATTCGCTTTTCCCTTATAATGTTCGCATGCCTTTCTGTTAATTGAAGTTTTTTCTGTTAACGTTGGTACAAGTGCAAGCAAATCCAGTTTAACAAGATGACTTAGATCTTCCCTTGTTGAGAGCAGTATTTTGTAGTAGATTTGGTGAGTATGATGCGCTGCCGACTGTACTAGAAGGTAGTATATTACTCATCCTGTATTTATGGCTACATAATTTTTATAATTTTCTAATTTAGAATATTTCAAACTTTAGTAGAAAAGTAATCTGTTAGCCTAACATGTAAGTATATACCTACGCTACGTAGACTTAATACAATAGTAGGTACCTATGGTACAATTTCCACAATTCGACAAGAAGACAATAAGCAAAAATAGGAAAGTACCTATGGAAGATCTTAGGCTCAATTTATACTGATGCGAAGACGAATTTTTCAAATCAAGCTTTAAAAATTTGAGTAGTTCGTTCTAGTCGGATAAATGTTTGAGAAAACATTATCCGACTAGAACGAACTTAGGTGTTAGAAGGTTTCGAAAAATTAAGCACCTTCGGAATTAGTTTGTAGGATATGTACATGAGAAAACAAGATGAAAGCTAAAACACGAAATTCATATCTTTTATTAAAGCGAATTAAATTCAATTGTTAATTTTATAAATGATTTTTATATTATTTACCTAATGGACAATAACGAGCCGTAGAAATATTTGAGTGGTTTATTTTTTTGATGCTCTCGTGAAAACGCGAGCATGTGAATAGAACGCAAAACCTTCATGACCGACCGTGGTTCTGTTGAATTAGTAAAATAAGCCACAGTACCTACCTCTTTTGTAATTCTCTTCTCTCGCTTAAGCGTGTAATGTCGTTTGAATTAAAACTATCAAATACAACTTCATTACCTTTTCTCTAAGTCTTGAATACCAAATGTAGATCGCTCCACGTTTAATGCTTTTGTTTGGAGACTAAAGTCGAGGCGACGCCGAGCACGGTGACGGTCGCTGAACAAGTACATATAAAAGATTATTCAGTACTACAACTTTTTTTAAAATAAACAACGGAGAGACTCTTAAACTTCATCATACCTGATGTTAAGTATTGATAAGGCTGAAGATGGTAGCGAGCTTCTTATCTCCCGGAATAAATAAACCAAATCAAAATATTTCTAGTAGTAATTAAATAAAAATTCCTTTCGGTAGGTAGTAATTAAAAAATATAATCGTACGTCTAGTTCTTAACTACTTGCTTATAAATAATGCTTAAGTCTCGGTAGCTCAGTGGTTAGAGCATTGGACCGTATTTCCATTTCCATTGGGTTCGAGTCCCATCTGAGAATTCACTTGCATCCGAGTTGATTTTTCCAATATTTTTCTATTTAAAATTTATCATACTTACAGTATACCGGAGAGGTCTCCACTCAGCACATGTTGCAGCATTTTGCAACGCTAATCTGCCGTGGAGTCTTTTGCAAGGCTGATCTTCCGTGGCGTCAGTACAAAAATAAATAAGAATAACGGGCACTATATTTACGTAAAGATAAAGTTTAATGGATATAATATTGTGATTATTATAAATATATCAAACGGTGTACTTCAAAGAGACACGCGACGGTACAGGAATTTAGAACCCCTGTTGGATTTAAGTTAACTTTTTTAATCTCAATCTTATTCCCCTTACCATAATGATTTGATATTTCTGCGCGTTTTCACATTTTGAAACTTTACTCTCTAACTAGAAAAATATTGGAAAAATAGCAACTCGGCCACAAGTGAGAAGAGTTTTTTTTCCAGTGATTTTTTCCTTTTCTTTTTTCCAATATTTTTCTATTTAAAATTTATCATAAGTATAAAAATAGCATAAAAAATGCAATAATAAAAAAAAACATAAAAAATTTACTCTCTAAGTCGTTTTAATCCTTTCAAAGCTCGTATTACGTACAGTCATTGCCACAGAATATTAAAACCTCTTTCCTTGTTCTGTGGTCATTGCATTCCCCACTTGCGTTCACTCCGCGAACCACTTCATTCAATCGAGATGTGTATTTGAAGCAAAATAAGCTAAGTTTGTTTTGGTTTTGGTCTCTATGCACACTGGTATGGAATATCTAAGTTGACATACTGCATTAGATGTTGTATTTACTGTGGTCGCTGTATTTAAACATTTTAGTTTCAATCTCGTAAAGCGGACCAGTCGACTCTTCAAAAAGTTAGTGTATTCCATCTCTTAGAATACTTAAGTACGTATTTCAATGATAGTTGTTTCTGGAGATTTAGTTTTATTTATATATTCTCTAAGAACTGTAGGTTTATTTTTAAAAATTCTTAGTTCTTATATCAACATCGTTTATGATTTACTCAGTTATCAATCCTGTAGCCATGACATCTAGTAATCGTTTATTCGTTTATGAATTATTATCTGGACTTTTTTTTTACGTAAGTTAAGAAATAAAGAGCAGTTACCCGTTTTGATTCCAAAAAGAATTATGACGTACACCACAGAATTATAATAATTTAAAAATTATATTTGACACCGTATTGGACAAAAAGTATTAACGCAAACTGCCAACCTTTGCGCAAGTTGAACACGTGATTTATTTGAAGTACGGAATAATCGTCGCATGCAACATCGTTAAACAATGTCCCGAGGGAAACGAAACGCGTCGGCTGCTAAAGTCTGCCTCCCACTCAATCTACAGATTCTACGACTCCCACTATCAATATGATTTATATTCTTACCTTAAATATTACACCGATAAGGCGAAGGCAAAGAGAAGAAATAAAGTTAAAGTTTTAAGCACGTCTTAAAATTTCGCGAGTAATGTTTATTGAATAAAGTTTTTCCGGACTTGTGATCAAAGCATCAATTTAAGATGAACTTGACAGAGCTGTTGAGGGAGGTAAAGTCCATAATGCCATATCATAACCTACGTTTCGTTTGAACTTTTTTTTTAAATTGCTATTAATATCACTATTTTTTTAACCACTTATAAAAAGCGTGTTAAACACAGAAATGGGTTTAACACGCTTTTTATAAACCTGTTTCTTTCATGTGTCTCGTGGTATGAAATGAATTTTCCATTCAATTTCGTCTTAACACTAGCACTTTTTACTAAAGTAAGTTCGTTTCATTGATAGTCACTTTCCCTTTGAAAGAGAGCGTTTTTAATTTGTTCACACTATAGTCTCGATTTTACGTGTTAAGTATTGCTTACGTGCGGTGAAAGTGTCGATAACAATCTAAACAGTGATAGATGGGAAGTGAAGTCTTGTTTTCACCATTTTCAAAGTTTTAGACGGGTATTGTTTTTTTACTTTTGGACAATACATCTATGATAATATAGTATGTGTATGTAAGGAAACATTTTATTTATTAAGCATAGCGATGTTCATAATTTTAATACAAGATATAAGAATAAGCTTGTCGTTCCAAGATTTCGATTTGAAAAATGTAGACGCTCGTTTTTGGGGAAAGGCATAGTTTTTTTTAATAAAGTTCCACAACAAGTGATTGAGCTGTCTTTGCATAGATTTAAAATATATGTTAAAAAGCGCTTTTTCGTAAAAATTAAAAAGATCCAAAATGCATGGATGTGATACTAACATAAAACATAACTACTGTAAATTGTGTAAGAAGAAAATATTATAATAACTGAGTATGAGAAAATTTTCCTCTTATATTAAATATATTTCAAGATATGTATAATATGTATATTATGTATGTATTTACAAAAAAAAAAAAGTATATATGTATGTTTATCCGTTATCTAGTATCTATAACACAAGTTCTTCATGATACTTAACGTGGGCTAGATAATTGGTGTGATTGTATGGAAATATTATTATTATTATTATTATTATTGTAGATTTGTGTTTGGCAACAACATGTTCCATTGTAAAAGTTGTTTCTGTTAAAGCTGATAAGTTTCTTGCGGCCGTTCTTCTTATCAGTTAAAAGATGTCCTGAGTCCTCAATGGTAGGAAAAAAAAAATTGAACTATTAGAAAAAGCACTTATCTATAAGTCTATTAAAAATCTTTGACTTTGACTATTATTTAGTCAAAGTCAAAGATTTTTAATGAGAAATAATTTACTAATATTATTTGACTAGCTTCCGCCCGCAGTATCACCCGCGTGTTCCCGTTCCCGTGGGAATATCGGGATAAAAAGTAGCCTAGGTTACTCTCCGTCCTTTCAACTAACTCTATGCCAAAAATCAAGTCGAGTTGAAGCGTGAGGGAAGGACAAACAAACACACTTTCGCATTTATAATATTAGTTAAATATAATAATGATCTGTTTTCCCGCAGAATATTAGTGTACTACCTATCGCTGAAGGCTGTTTAATGTGACCTTTGCGCGCGTCTCATCGCCGTATCATGGGCAGGCCACACCAGCAGCGGGCTGGGAGAGCTGCGTAGTAAGCGAAAACTATAATAGCCAAAGTTCAGCTCTAGCCATAGTTCAGCTCGCCAAGGCTTCGGCGAGCTGAACTATGTGGGTTCACACTATGTGAGCGAGCTTCGGACGAAGCTACGCTAGCGATTTAGCTATATGAGCGAGCTAGCTGACTGGCGACTTGAACGAGAGTTAGCTTCGCTGGAGTCGTCGGATATTTCGGTTACTTAGTTCAAGTCGTAAGCAAGCTAGCTATCTACTCGTTAAACTCGTTCCACTCTCGCTGATGCCCGCAGATGCCCGCCCGCCAGTCTACGCGCCAGTCTGCGCGCCAGCCGCGCGCTCGCTCACGTGTTCTCTTTGAACTTACATAGTTTAACCCGCCAAAGTTTCACATAGCTCGCATAGTTCACGCAGAACGCAAGCCCGCTCGACCTCACGAAGTTTTCAATGAGAACCCACAAGCTTTCACGCATAGCCCGCTGCCGATGTGGCCCGCGCATCAGTTGTGTCGATGCTCGTTCGACCGTCAGCACAGCCCGCTCGCCCGCCCGTCAGCTCAGCCCGCTCGCCGGCCCGCTCGCTCGCTTACGTCATTTTCGGTTCGCTTGTTTGAAGCCCTCTGCCAGTGTGACCCGCGAATCAGTTTTGTCGATGGTTGTTCGTCCGTCAGCACAGCCCGCTCGCACGCCCGTCAGCTCAGCCCGCTCGCCGGCCCGCTCGCTAACTTACGTTGTTTTCGGTTCGTTTGTTTGTAGCCCGCTGACGGTGTAGCCCGCGCATCAGTTTCGCAAGCGCCCGCGCTGTCATCCAGTTGTGTCGTGCCATCATTTGTTTGCGGTTGCCCAACGCGCACAATGCGACGGTATTCCGTCGTAGGCGTGTCTCGTTTTTAGGCTGTGTGTGTTTTTGACGTTTCATAACTGTTTTAGCTACAATATGAACTGTTTATGCAATTGGTTCAAATTTTTTGGCTTAGAAATCTGGGTCACGTGCTATACTTGGGACGGAGTTAGTCTATTAGGGGAATTACTTGATCGATGATGATGATAGAGCTTGATAAAGATAACGCACTGAAATGGCTTTGGTTAAAGATCTAGTTCCAAAAAGAGGAGGAGAAAAGACAACAACAAGTGTAAAACCGGTAGAAGTGGCAAATATGTGAAAAGAAGAAATTGTTGTAAAGACACTTCATGACAATCATTTTCTAGCTTTCAAGAATCAGCAACTAACTTCTCTTGTATTTGATAGAATCAGGCGTTATTTGGCGGAAATCCATATCTTAGTAGAAAACGAAAAATATGTAGCATAAATCCGCAAGAAAACTTTTCTTAACGTTAAACTTTTCTTGCGGATTTATGCTACATATTTTTCGTTTTCTACTATCTTCTCTCGCTTATCATTTGCATTTATACGAGGACCTCATTTCATTTCAGTGCCCCTAGTACGAATAACACGGTAAGACTTGTTATATTAAGTAACAACGTTATCAATAGCTATCGGGTGCACTTTTTATATCGGTAAAGCAGTCGATGGATATGAAGAAGACAAAGCAAAGTTTTCATTACCGAATAAGTTTGGCAACACGTATGATGCGTCTATACTAAAGTACCTAGCTCTCAAAAAGCAAAAAGTTTGTCTCTGTAAAACTATCACATATCATAGAGTTGGAATACCAATAGGGATCATGTTGAAATTGTGAATCAGTACCCCATAAATCTGCAAAAGCGCGGCGCCACGACCCAGTAAGGCCGGGCACAAAGTACGTAAGGCAGCGGGCGTTCAAGCAGAGGGAACACACATACACTGGTGGTCACATAATTAACCACACTAGCTGATTTTCATACAATCGTGGTAAGCTTGGAGCCTTGGTTCTCTGCCAAGGATGGAATAAGCTGGGATCTGATAATGGCCATCTAAGGAGTGAATGGAGGAGATCCAGATTGCTATACTTACCTAACTGATCTGATCTGAGTGGTACGAGCGTTGCGCGCAGTAAACTAACAATAAAGAGGGTAGACCGTTTCGTCTGCTCCTAGCACCATCTACCCGCATTAACTTTAGTCACCCCGTGATTATGGCACATGCAACTGCGCCGAAATATCGGGGACTCGAAAGAAAATACAAACATGGTAAAAATCACGTTTTCCCTAATAATGATAGTAATAGTGACCTGAAATTTTAAAGTGATATGAATAATAATAATAAAAATACACAAAAAATATAGACATTGTCGTGTAGTATCAAAGCTGTGCTCAGCTCAATAAACTTCTATGCGACAAGCATAGCCTTCTGCACGGATATTCTACTGCTCAATACGGCGGGAGAGTACCTTCTGGTAAGTTTTCTATATTGTGGGTCCGGCTAGTGTTGCTGTTAGCAAATAACTCAACAATGCCATTATGCTAACGACCGACCATGCGAACTTGCCAGATAACAAAACCTTCGGTAGTCGTTTATACTAAATCTTGAAATGAATTGTAGTTGTCACTAAAACAGTTTCAGATGTACAGAAACAGTATTAGGTACAAGAGCCTTAGGGTCATGAATCAAAATTGATTTTAAATATAGATACAGTATTAAAGGCAGTTCATACCCAGACCGTAACGAAATTGACTAAACTCTGTAAGTAACGATTTACAAAAAAAGACACATTTATATACACTAATCGAAATTAAATATAGTGTTGACAGTATTGAGAGCAACTTATTTGAATGAATAGTCCACGTGGAGATATGAATAGTACACCTACTTAATTTATAATAGAAAATACTTTACGTCAATTACTTTGGAAATGTGAATCCAAAAGTGATTGAGGTCAATTCCGTCATCACAGCACAGTCAGGTGGAATTCAAAAGAGTTTCTACTTAGGTTTAGATAATCCGATTTTAATAGGGATTCATACAAACAACAATCTGCCTATACATGTTGAGCGTGCTTTTATCGTGTACGTTATAGAAGTCATTCTCGTATGGCACATGTTAAGGTCCTTGTTCTGTTAACTGTACAAATGTAGGTTTTATAATCGCCTGTAATTACGCCTCGTGACGATTATAATGCGATTAGGGGAAAGGATTTAGCATCTAGACCGTGCGGGACTTGACAGTGAAAATTATGCTCACGCGCATTGCCTTGAATTGATATTGATGTAGTCACTTCCTTTATAATGTGGACCGAGGATGGATAGCTTAACCGCCTCTGTGGTCTAGTGGTACAACCACCGGTATCAGACCCAGGGGTTCGATTCCCAGCGGGTGTACATATTGTATTCGGTTTGGTTGGTGGTAGGACTCGTTGTAAGTCCGCCTGGCTAGCTACCACCATTTTATCTAAGTCTGACGCCATTACAATAATGTTTTCAGCTTTGTTGTGTTCCGGCAGTTAGAGATAAGATAGCCAGTTCCTTAGTGATTGAAGATTCCGGGAGAGGCTCGCTTCCATCTTCAGTCTTATCAATACTTAACATCAGGTATGATGAAGGCTAAGAGTCCCCCGTCGTTCATACAAAAAAGTTAAGATTTTTTTTACAGGATCATCTGATAATATATAAGTACTAAGTATGTTGAAATATAACGTTTAACTACTCTATGTTTGAAGTAAAACATCTTTTCCGGGTGTTTACTGCGCTATATTTCACGAACTAACATCTAATTGTCCGTATTTTTTGGTATTTTAGCGGTTTTTAGCTCTTTTTGTAGATAAATATTAAATATAAAGGTGGAATTAAACACATCTTAATTTCTTTATAAAGGTGGAGGACGGCCCGCTATCGAAGTTTTCTTGGCAGCTTCTTTCTTCGAAGGTCCTCCCAATTTGTGAACTGCCAGTAGAGACATAAGTTTTCTCTTTTGATAATAATAAATATTTAAATTGTTATTAATAAACAAATCAAAATATAAAATCAATCATAATTGTTGCTATAGTAAATGTCTAACCGTATCCGAACGAAAAATAAATTAACTTTTGGAGGGAAGACTTCTGCTAGTCCTCCCGAGACCACGGCAGCTGAAAATCAAAAAACCCCTAAAACCTAAAAAAATACGAGCAATTAGATCTTAGTTCGTGAAATATAGCGCTTTTAATAGTTTTTTTCTTCTTTTTTGTGGTTCCGTAGTAAGCAAGGAAACAAGTTTTTACATTACCGTTCGTGTGTACGCGGATTCTTCGCACCAGAAAACTACTAGGTCGGGTCATAATTTTATTAAATATGTATTTTATTGTATATGAAAAGAAAGCTTATCTCATAAAGATTACTAAATGATAAAAATACTTCTAAATCGCTGGCACGATTTTCGATGCGAGACTTTGATCTTCGCGCTCACGCATCTCTAAAACAACGCACCACGTACATGTCTATTTTGGCGGCTGCTTTAATGAAGGATGCATTAAGAGGCTCCAAATTTGGGTGTGTTTTAGCGCAGGTCCTTCCCTCTAAATAGGGCTAAATCTCATAATCCAGCGGATTGAAATCTGGGCTAGATGATGGCCAATCTTCATGCCGGATGAAGTCGATTCCTGCTTGCCGTTCTAACAAAACACGAAATCGGTCCAATTTTTTTTTTTCAGTCACGTATCAAGGAGAAGTTGTTTTTTTCTACGATTAGCCTATAATCCCACGTCTTCTTTTATCACACTTTCTGCGGTAATTTTGTTAAGTCCAGTCTGTAATGCTAACTGTTTTCTTTTTTGATCCGAATTTTTCGAATACTTTACTACATTTACCGCCGCTAACGTCCGAACCGTACCAGGATGACCATTTTTCTCTCTCCGTTTCTTGAATGATTCCCCAACCGTTTAATAGTAGCTAAAGGCAAAGCTCAGAGTAATACTTTAGTTATAAGAGACTGAACATTTTACTTGTCTCGACCACAACGAAGTAAACTAAGAAACACGACCCCATCTCCTTTTAGCGTTTACTCCTTTGTAACAAGTTAATTATTTAATTATTATTATATTAAATACTTTAATTTAGGAACTGTCCTCTACATTAAGCACTTGTCTAATGTTATTTGTGATGGAAGAATAAATCTATTTTTTATTTATTTAATTTATTTGTTTTTATATTTCTCAAATATCTATATATCGATTATAAAAAATAGATTATAAATATTCCTTAAAAATAAAAAAAATCGACAGGTGTGACAGTACTTATGACCCGACCGCGTATAACTTGGCATTATAAGGTTAAGTTTGTTACAAAAATGGATGAAAAAAGGAAATGAAAGATCAAATAGGACTTGGAACACACTTCCGAAGTTTAAGTAGTTTTGTTCTAATATTCTCTGTAATAATAAGCTTTTCATATTCTCTGTAATAAGCATTTCTCATTAGTTGTATGCAGCTAATTAATTAACCGCAGGACAGCACACCGGCACAAAACCACTCTAGTTCCACGTTATGAAGCAAAACGCTGCAGTTTGCTTGTACTTGTTAATTACGTTGTAATATTTCAGTTTATGCTACTTAGTATGGTTCGTTCGTTAAAATAGCAGAAAGCAGACGTAGGTACATTGATCTGACTCCGAGATAATTCGCTTGTCTCTCAGACTCCGGATTTTGAACCACAATAGATGTCCCACCAAAAACATGTCCATGTAAAGTGTTGCCAATACGAGACCATATGGTTCTAACTGTCAAAAAGTTATCAGATCTCATTTAGAGCCTAGCTTCTAACTCTACAAGCCCTAACTTCGTTAACTTTAAAGCACCACTAAACATGGGGACTATAGTCCCAGAACTGTCAAACTCGTGAAACATCCAAGTCAAAATTTGTGGCTTGACCGTTTCGCTACGTTACATGATAAAAATACTTCTAAATCACTAGCACGATTTTCGATGCGAGACTTTAACATGGGCGTTAGGTGAATTCTTCACTGTTCATTACTTTTCTGTTAGATAATTTAGTTATTGTAGGAACGAAACGGCCAATCCAAATATTTTGACGAAGGTGTAAGGTTTATGAAGTTAGGACTAGTAGAGGGTGCTTCTTTTAGTTCTAGTTACTGGAAGTGGAAGAGGAGCCCGTGGCGCAGTGGTTCGCCCGCTCGGTCTGCGATTTGTGAGGTTAAGCAACTTTCACAATGGTTGGGTATGGGATGGGTAACCAAAATTTACTAGCCCCTACGTGCTTCGGGAGGCAGGTTAAGCCGTTGGTTCCGGTTGCATTTGCAGTTGTTAAAACCAACCAATCCGCATTGGGCCCGCGTGGTGGGTCAAGGCCTGTTCTCCTTATTCATCCATACGGAAGCCGCAGTGCCCCAGCAGTGGGGACATTAAAAATGCCTAATGACGACTGGAAGTGTTATAAAAACACTACCTACAATTGAAACACATTGAGATACGACTGTGACTAATGCAGAATTTGATCCGCTGTTCCGACACACGTCAGTGACGTGATGACACCCTAGTTTTGGTCCGGGACGTCTGCACTGACACTCCCCCGAGAATCCCGGAAATTTCGTTGATGTGGGTTTATACCGTATACGTGGAGATGAAGTCTCACGGTGTGTTAAACAACTTAGTTTCGAAAGGGTGCTTTTATTTTTAACCGACTTCAAAAAAAAGGAGGAGGTTATCAAGTTTATTGTATATTTTTATTTATTATTTTCTATGTATGTTTTATTATAACGTTGTCAGTTGTCAACCGATTTTAATAATTTTTTTTTTATATGAACATTGTTCAAGTGTGGTCCCATATAATTTTTACGAAGATCTGGCTAGTAGCTTTTCATATTCCTGAAAAATATAATTTACGTTTTGGCAAGTAGTCGTTTACCTAGATGACATCAATGTTGTGTTTGCGCTGATTTTTAGTGTAAGTAACGGCACATAATAAAAAAAAAATTGTGAAATAAAAACATTTTACAAAAAAAAACGACTTCAAAAAGTAATAATAAATTCAAAAAACATAAAATAAAACACATAAGAACATAAATAAAAACAAAACTTTTGGAGTCAGTGCCAGCCAAGGCATTCTACACTGCATTATTTTTCTTGCCTTGCCTGGCACCGACTCCAAAAGTTTTGTTTTTATTTATGTTCTTATGTGTTTTATTATATGTTTATTTAAAGAAGAAACTTACTAGAGTATTTTAGTCTTAACTTTGAAAAGTCGTAATAGGAATTCAATTCTTTAAAAGAAAAAAAATGGACCTACGAAACTTATGTAGACAAAGTAACATCGTTATATAGCGAAACGATAATTCGATTCGTTATTGTCTATATGCGCCAATTAACTTGCGATAAGACCACGTGATATAGCGCGGCTTATGCCAATCCGCCAATCCCATACATTTAATTATTTTCGAAGTTCGTTATCGTTTTTGAATTGTTACATTGGTCAAAATTTTCCATTCATCAGTTGATTCTTTTATTTTCGATTTTGATTTCACTTATATTCTGCCTGTAATGAAAGAAGGTTGAGCGTATATTTATCTGATCTCTATCAAAGGATCACGGATCTCTAGATACATAGCTAATTTATTATTATTTGCATATAATATAATGAACCTGCAATAAGCTATTATGACAATCAGATTTCATTCTATAGGTCCTAAATTATTTCCGCTGGTCCTACAAATCGAGATGAAAGTGTCCTACACCTAATATTGTACTTTGGCTAGTCTAGGTAGTTAAATATAAAAATAAAGTTCTAAGTTTCAAATATTGATGTAAACATTTACACCCGTATTCACAAACGATACTATGAGGTCTCACAGTGCTCGCCAACGCATAGGGTTCTTCAAACCAATTCATAGACAGCACTTGAGTGACGAACGGCACTGTGCGTCCCCTTAAATCAACGCACAGCTAAAGTAGAGCTATGCTATATTACAGAACGCATAGTAACCGTGATCGGCCAAACTTATGTCGAAAAAGTAAGGTTATATTCATTCTGGTGTCTTTCTGTTTTATTTTTATTATAAATTGGTATTCTTTATTTATTCAACCATGGATTACAGTAGTGAAGAAGAATTTGATAATTATATCAGTGATAGATTAAATGGACAACGAATAATATGTACAAGAAAAGTAATACGTGACTTTGAAGACCCATTCGATTACTACAGTGCGGATGAATTTAGAAGGCGGTATCGATTTTCCAAAGATATTGTTCGTTTCTTGCTCCTGCCACTCATCAGTGAAGATCTAGAAAAAACGTTAAAAAGAGGCCTTCCAATACCTCCTATTTATCAATTACTTGTGACCCTAAGATTTTATGCTTCTGGGAGTTTTCGGGTTAGTAACTCTCTATTTATTATGAAAAAAAACAGATATGTAGGTACTAACCTACAATTTAATAGAATTTATTTATTTCATGTAATGTATTATTTCTCCTTTTTTTCACAACTAACTTTGTTTGTGTTTAATATGGACATAAATTATTTACCTAGGTACCTTTTGTTTTGTCTACAGATGGTTACCGGAGACCTTATTCAAATAAGCCAACCTACTGTCTCAAGAATAATTAAGAGAGTTTCTCGTCTCTTCTGCTTGAAGATGTGGCAATATCTATTAAGGTTGAGCATTGAATGCCACAGTCAAATCCTCCCAGGCCTGTCTCTTTAACTCAATATTTTTTGCATGAGTTCGCTTATCTTCTATTATGGGGCGCTCGCGAACTAATGCAACAACAAGCTCTTTTTCCGAAGAAGTAAATGGTACTTTCTTGGAACAAAATTATCCAAATTGTATAGGTACCTATAAATTCCTATATAAAAATATTGTATATAAAATTGATTATGTATAAACACGCACAAGTTACGAGTAATGGCTAATGGCATGTGAATACTTACTCGAGTTGTATCAGATTCCAAAGACATTGCACTAAATAAATAGGTAGCTAATCGTGTGAATTTGAAGCCGTACACCGAAATAAAAATCAAACAACAAAACAACGATCGTTTAACATGAAATTTTGTCATTCGGCGTCCATCTGTCATGTGCCAAACGTAATTGAGTGAACTACGCCGCAAGAAATGGACCAATCACAGGGCGGAATGCAACGCAGTGGGATCTCTTAGCAAAGAAATGCTTAAGTGTTGTCTATGAATTGAATGGCTTGCCTAGACGAACGCATAGAAAAATAGAGTTCTTTGCATAGTGTTGCTGCTCCACTTAAGTAAGTAATGTTTGTGAATACGGGTGTTAGTTGCACTCAGGTTTACGTCAGGCTTTCGGGATTCCGGGAGAGGGTCGCTTCTATCTTCAGCCTTATCAATACTTCATCAGGTATGATGAAGGCTAAGAGTCTCCCCGTCGTTTATAACAAAAAGGCTCTAGAATTTTGCATTAAGTTCCTTAACTTTAAGTCTATCTTGGTGTCTTGAAACAAATCTTAATGTTAGGGTAAATATCATTGGTAAAATATGTCTTTTATGTATTTCTTCTTAATTCACCAATCCGTATTGGGCTCGCGTGGTGGGTCATGACCCATTCTCTTTCCATCCATAAGGAAGGCTAGTACCCTAGCAGTGGGGACTTTAAAAATGGATGATGACGATGTACATATCCTCCATAATTAATGCCTAAAGACTGTGTTAAATATTAAAAATTCAAGAGCTTGGCTATTTTTAGGCGATTATGGAAAATATCAGGGTCTGGTATTTACAGCTAAAAATGACGATGATTGTGTAATTTTTGTGTAACCAAATAATGACAAAGGAATTGCATACGTAGATAGAGGTAACGGCAAAAGAATTCAATTCAATAGCATTTATTCAGTCTAGGCTGTGAGCAAGCACTTATGAACGTCAAAGAAGCTACGCCATCGGTTCACAAACTAGGGTTTGTGAACCGATGGCGTAGGCGGCGGGAGACCCTAAAACGAGAAGAACCGGCAAGAAACTCGTCAAGGGCTATTTTTTTTCTTCCTGTTCTATTTCATACAGAGTCGTCAAATTGAAAAGTGACCTTAAACACATGGTAAGTTCAATTTTCATGACAAAAAAAAACTAAAATAAAAGTACATTTTATGGTTATCCTAACCGTAAACAATTTTCAACTCGCAAGGAAGGACTTACATTATAACAGTAGGCGTAGCACGAATAACTTTCGAGTAAGTATCGAGAAAGTAAAGTAAAAAAAATAGCAGCGTTCCTACCGGACGCAAACGGCACTGCATTTTCCTATACATTTTTTTGACATTACGTGCTCGATACTTACACGATACTACTATGTATTTCGATAGTTATTCGTGCTAACCCTGCATTTCTCGCATTACAAGGTTACTGTACTGCAAGTTGTGACGTAAATACAGGGTCAATAGTAATTTATTTTATTTATAACTTATTAATCTTGTTTAATATTTATCTCATAATTTATTTTAGATGAAAATATTTAAGCTCTAAGCACAACGTTAAGACAAGCAGACTGAAGTAGACCCATTTCCGCTGGCGGCACCCGTTCACGAGCATGACGTATCGCTTCGCTCAACCGTATTTTAGAGAATAAATCGGGCTAAATAAGCCCGATTTATTTACCCGTGAACTGAAAAGGTGCCGAAACGTCGGGAAACCAAAAAACCGCAATTAAACCGAAAAATTATAGATCCAAATATATATTTCGGGTAAACAAATCGCACTAAATTGTCCGCAAAAGTTTTGTTTCAATTATGAGTGCGCGAAGAAACTTAAGATGTGCGTAGGCAAAATAATTTCTGTGCAGATAATCTATGAAGGGTATGCCTATATTGTGTTTCCATCCGACAGTTGTTTTTTTAAAGCCTTTCATTATGATACCCCCAATTCATAAAACTGTCACGCCAAACGTCATCTTCTGAAGATTTTATTAAGGAACCTTGTTGTTATGAGTCATATTCTCTACGGCACCTTTGTCGATGTGCCCATGTCATTTGGAGGGTGCCCAAGTGATGAGGGTCCAACAGATTTGAGCAATCTGCTTGTATTGTTTCTACGCAGATTTGTTGAATATTTGGGCCCGTTTCGAATCTTGACAATTTGATTAATGAGGATTTACGGTTCAGTGACATTTGAGATAGAAATTTTCCTAGTGAGGTCATTTTACCTATAATTTTTTTTAATCACCTGAACCACATTACTATATACCTAGGTACTCATTTCGTTGTACCTACTTAGTCACAAAGATGGCTATATAATAATGTGGTTCCAGTGATTTAGGATCTGCGTACAGGTGGATTTTTTTTAAATAATTTTCGCAAGTTTTTCGTGCTAGCTCCATGATTTATGTGAGGAAGTAAATCGTGAATGATATCTATGACATACTTCTGTACCTCTAGCACGAACATCTTGCGTCTTCGTATCGAGAACGTACTGTCAAAAAATGTTTACGAAAATGTAGTTCCGTTTACGTCCGGTAGGAACACTGCTCAATACGTCTAACATTTTTTGACGATACGTCCTCGATAGCTTTCGTGTTAGGGGTACTGATTAAGGCGAACGAATGTGTTAAAAAGCATCTATAGGTCTCAACTCATTTCTTAGTTTAACATGTAGTTTAAATGAGGTGTTATTTCCTTCGTAAATTAACATATTTTTTTTTGTAAGTACAGACCTTTTCATTGTAAGTACAGTGCGCGCTTCTTAGCGTGGCATAATATTCGTTTTTCTTTTCTTCTCTTGAAGAAAACCGGCGCCCGCGCACCTGCTGCACGTAGCACTTAAAGCCGAGAACACACGTACTAGCCACTTGCACGAAAGCACGCTACTAGATATTAGCAAGCGAACTACCGATTGTGTATCTATACTAATATTATAAAGAGGAAAGGTTTAATTGTTTGTTTGTAACGAATAAACTCAAAAACGACTAAACGGATTTGGATGAAATTTGGTACACAGATAGTAGGTAGCCTGGTTGTGAACATATAATATTTTTTATCCCGATATTCCCACGGGAATGGGAACTACGCGGGTGAAACCACGAGCGTGTATCAATATTTTGCTAATAACCTTTAGATCGCAGCTCGGTTTTTTCTCTCGCGGGGAAGTAAGGAGTGTACTACAATGTTACTAAAAACTAGTGTGCCAGCCACAGGCACATCCATGTGGCTGGCTCACCAGATACACATGTATCACGGCTTCACAGAGTACCAGTATCTCGCATGATGGTTTATCAACACTTATAGCCCCAGCCGCGCATAACCCTCTCCATTGCACGCTGGGTGACCTTGAGCTTTCTTAGCAGACCCATAGTTAGCGACCACGTTTCACTACCGTTAGTCATCAATGGCAACACACACTGGTCATATATTTTCGTCTTGAGACTGCGGCAAGTTGGACGTGAAGATTGAAGTGAAATGAGGAGATCCGTAGGACAACTAAAGTAACTAACTGACATCGTTTTGCTCAGCTGAAGTGGCAGTAGGCGGGACACATTGCGAGAAGACCCGATGGCCGTTGGGGCGGAAAGGTTCTGGAATGGCGACCGCGTACAGGACGACGCTCGGTGGGTAGGCCCCCGACAAAATAGACCGACGATCTGGCGAAGGTCGCGGGAAGTCGCTAGATGCGGGCGTCGCAGGACCGATCGTTGTGGAGATCCTTGGGGGAGGCCTATACCCAGCAGTGGGTGTTATGTGGCTGGGACGACGACGACGATAGCCCCAGCATGAGCGGCTTTCATCGACATTGGTAGCTCGATAATGTGTCACTGTCCTGCTCACATCTTAATGGGGTAAGCAAGACAGCATCATGCGCCATCTCATATCTCATGATATATGGGTGTTGTACACGCGAGCACCTTGTCAAGATCCATGACAGGGCTGTTATGGTGGCTGAACTTTGGCCTTCACAAATATAAGCCAAAGTCGACACGCCAAGGAGAAGAAGAAGACTAGCGGTCTTCATGGTTTACCTGCAACAGCTCCTCCTACCGCGTAAAAAATATGGATATGGGCTTTATTTGACAGTTGAAGCTCATAAAATTACCCTAAATTGCCATTATATGGATATCCATATTTTTTACGCGGCATGCCATGTACATTCGTCACTTTTTTTTTTTAAATATGTATCACCGGCCTTGCTATAGCACTTGACAAATGTCACAGTTTTTTTTCTATTTCATTGCATGTTTATAATAATTATGGCGTGTTAGAAATTGTTTGTTTTTGTAATATTTTTGTTATTTCATAGATTATTTGATTTGTTTGTGTTTTTTTTCTTACTCTTATTTTAATTGTTTTTTTAGTTTATTCTATATTTTAAATAATATTAGTGTGTCCGCGATAACCACTCATCACTAGATCCTGTCAGAATACCAGCGTTGCTATGACACATCTAGTGTCATGGCAACACATAGCTGTGGCAGGACCTAAATTGACTAATGATGTAATTTGTTTCTTTTTTCATATTCATTTTTGTAATTGTGTCTATGGTTATTAAAATGGTTCTCTCTCTCTCCCTCTCATGTGTGTTCTGGCCTTAATTCTGCGTGTAATGTTCTCAGAGTCGCAGTAGTGCTGTGATGTCATTTAGTAATTATTCGGACCGATTATGATTGAGTTTTTTGTGACGCAACCGGTAAGCTTTTGGTTGAATGGTCGCGCTACTGGTTGTGAGGTTATGCAAGGATTTGTTGTTATAGGATCGATTTTATGAAGAATATTATTGAATTGGGTTGGACAGTGACAGAAAATATATCAATGTGAGTATGCAAAAGGCCTTTGGCTAAAACAAGGCTAAAACATCCAAATAATAAGTCTCTGCGTTAATCAGTTTAAAAAGGATTAAGATACACCGAACATTAGTAAATATTTGTGTTTCGTTTCTTAAAAATAAACTAAATTTTAAACTACTACACAGCTACTAATAAGATAATATATAAGTAGTTCATTGATTTGTGCCTGAAATAATTCAAATTATTCCTTTTGCAATAAAACTCATCGGTTCTAAGGATCTACTTTAGAAAGGGTTAGAAATAAAACAATAAAAAAAACATACAAACAAACTAAAGCTTTCATAGTTTCGTTCGGGTTAAATCCAAGACCTATTTTTCATGCAATCGATCGTTTCAATTTAGACATTTTTTCTGAAGGAAAGTCTTTGGTTTTGACGACCTGTTTGGCGCAGGGGTACTAACCCAACCTTCTGCGCCAGAGGTCCCGGGTTCGATACCCGGACAAGACAAATATTTGTGTGCATGAACATGTCTATTTGTCTTGGCCTGGGTGTTTATATGTATATTAAGTAGGGATTTACAAAAAAAATAGCTATATAAGTATGTTTATCCGTTATATAGTATCCATAACACAAGTTCTTCGTGAAACTTAACGTGGGCTAGATAATTGGTGTGATTGTATGCAAATATTTATTATTATTATATTTTTTTCAAGGGAAATTCTGGTACCTTTTTTTACTAATAAGAACTTCTTTCGATTGCATGAAAGTTGCCCCCTTGTGTTTAATCACCTTTTTCCCACCACCAGGATTCAAACCAGTAACAAAGTAAATAATAAATTCCTAACCGTAATCCCAACTGTTGGGATCATTATTCTGTCCAAACACATCGGACGTAATAATTACCGTGTTCCGGAGCCGTTGGGCTTTGGGAGGGTTTCCTACTCTAGCTCGAAAGACATTTCGCCGACGATCATTTGCTAGCTTCGTTGGTCGTCAACTCGAAGGCTTATTGGCTTTACGGTTCGTTTCGTCGATAGGTGTCCTTCAAAATATTATACCTCGAAAATTTTTTGATACTATTTTGTAAACACTGTTAAAAAAAACTGTGCCAGCCAAGGCAAGAAAAATAAAAGAATAGGAGCTTAAAGTAGAATGTCTTGGCTGCCACCGACTCCAAAAGGCTTATTTTTTGCTTTTTAGTTTTTGAAGTCGATTTTTTTTAAAGCAGTTTTTTTTTTACTTTTTAGTGTCTTTATTAGGCTGTTTTGTAAACTACAGCAGGGTTTTTCTAGATTAGATAAGGTTTCATGTACATTATAAACAAAATTATCGTAAATACTACATCGTCCAAGTCAACAATGAAATGAAATATATAAAAATGCTTATAACATAAAAAGTACTGGGTCAAACGAAACCAAATTTTTATGGGACCAATTAGCAACTATTCTGCATCGAACAAAAAAAGAATCATTGAAATTGGTTCGGAAATCTCGGCGTAATCGGTGTACATACATAAAAAAAAAAACAATTATACCAACCGAACTGAGAACCTCCTCCTTTTTTGAAGTCGGTAAAAAACTGAAAGATTGATTGATTAATACCTTAACCTTAACTTTCGAGGTATAGACATTGAGCAAATGACCGTCGGCGAAATATCATTCGAGGTAGAGTAGGTAACCCTATATAGCACGGTGCCGGCCGGCGACGCCTATCCGGCGATAATGTCGTCATTCGTTGTGCGGCTAACTGTACTTCTTGTCTTATTGAGATGTCTGATATTCACAGAACGATAAGTTAGTAATTATTGCTTTTGTACTTAGATTGCGTGTGTTTGATTAGTTGCTGTTACAAACAATTCAATAAAAACAAAAAATATACTAATTAATTTCGTCATAACTGTGAGAAGCTTTTCTTCTTTACCACTGGAAGTCCATGCGTACAGCGGGCTATCACCCCTACCTGGTAGATATTCCCCGATACAAAGCGCGTTTCTTCATCTTTTATTATGCTTACAGCCAGAGAGTGGAATTCCTTACCCGCGTCTATATTCCCGGCAGCCTACAGCTCTGGTATATTTGAAGCTCGAGTGAATAAGGCCTGGCTCCATCTTCGGCCTCTTCTTAATCTTTGATCCAGACTGAGGCCAAGAGTAAGCCTATTTTAAATAAAAAAAAGCTATGGAGTTAAGGATAGGTAATATTAAACTTACATCGAACTATTTCTATACTTTACAGTAACCTTTAGACTTGTGAAACTGCCTATAAGTGTAGTGTAGAATCATCATAACACTAATCAAAATTTCAGTAACTAAAACAAAATAATTAAAATACGAATCCGTGATAATAAATAAAACGCATTGACTCGCGCGAAAATAAATAAATAAATAAATATTCGCATACAATCACACCAATTATCTAGTCCCACGTTAAGTTTCATGAAGAACTTGTGTTATAGATACTAGATAACGGATAAACATACTTATATTATTTTTTTGTAAATACATACTTAATATACATATTAAACACCCAGACCAAGACAAATAGACATGTTCATGCACACAAATATTAGTCCTGTCCGGGGATCGAACCCGGGACCTCTGGCGCAGAAGGCGGGGTTAGTACCCCTGCGCCAATCAGGTCGCCAAATCCAACGGATTTATTTTTTATGAACAACGGGGATACTCTTAGCCTTCAACATACCTGATGTTAAGTATTGATAAGGCTGAAGATGGTAGCGATTCTCTCCCGGAATCCTCAATCACTGAGGAACTGGCTATCTTATCTCTAACTGGCTAAATCTTCGGGCGGTTTGAACGCCGTCATTGTCCTCAACATATAAAGTAACATGCATAAGTGGGAAAATAATAAAGGTTATGCTGCTAAACGCTACTCGTCTGGGACCTATATTCGTAACTGGACACGACACGATGTTGAGGACAATGACGGCGTTCAAACCGCCCGAAGAACTAGCCAACTGCCGAAACACAACAATGCTGAAAACATTGTTATGATACCGGCGGTTGATTTTGTAGGACAACTAGGTAAACAAGTTACGTAAGCAATATCACCCCCTTACCAATAGATCAACCAAACCACCTGTTTATCCCCGTAAACACAGAGTACTATGAAATGTAATCAAGTACTTTATTGGTATTACGAAGGGGCGGACCAGAGGCGACCGCAGGAGAATTCAGTAGGACCACTGATTAATTAACAATCTCCGCTACGCTATATAATTAGTGTTATATCGACGGACGGAATCCGGAATATTGATACGTACATCTTATTTTTTGGCGCGCACTGTTCATTGAAATAAAACAACTTTTACGGATATCAAACGCGCTATATTTCCACGAACTAAGTTGTAATTGTCCGTATTTTTAGGTTTTTTAGGGATTTTTTTGATTTTCCCAAATATTGAGTTAACGTAATAAGGGTTCTGTTCAACTACAGCAGGGGGCCGACCGCCATCTCTTAGCGCAGTATTGTTTCAATCTTACCATACTATTTCGCGTACCTCTTAAAATAAGCTTGTTTTTTGACGGATGTTTTGTGACGACTTCTCTAAATGATCGCATCCAAAGTAGTGCGTAAAAATGTGACAACTTCAATAAAAACAAAACGCAAACAAAACGTTCTGGCCGTTAAGGCCCCCTGAGCTAAGTAGGTATATCTATTAAAACCAATAGGATTGCTATATTATGAAACCTTTTAAAGTCTTCGAACATTGGTCAGTAATTTGCGGCTTTGTACAAAAATTGGTAAATTTTTGTACAAAGCCGCAAATTACTGAGCCACGTTACACCGTCAAGTTTGCAGCGGACTTGATGCGGGGCGTCCAGTAAACTTGACGGTGTATAGCTATGGGTGTGCATGACAAGTCTACTACCCATAGCCATACATCGTCAAGTTTACAGGACGCCGCATCAAGTCCGCTGCAAACTTGACGGTAAACTTGATGGTGTATGGCCTGCAGTAGTTTATCATTTCGAGATAGTTGATCGAGTTAGCATGACAGACCCACAAATTACACACAATCATACACATCCACTAATATACCCTCAAATTATACAAAATTATACACATACATTAACATACTCGCGAATTACACACAATTATACTTATACACTTACATAATAAGAAATACTCATATGCATGTAACAATAACTTTCCTTTATATTCTTAATACAATTGTGACCACGTGTCTAGAGCTGTACATTAGCAGTGTATATATGTATGTATCCACTGTTAACATGACTTTGCTGTTTGTTAAATTCATAATAAATACGATAATTTAAAACCGAATTGTAATTTGCTTAATGCAAAATTAGATGAGTTTAAAACTACACTGTCCTATTCGTGTGACGTTGAGGCATGCCAAGACATTATTGCTCCCAACTCTTTTAACATTCTGACACAAAATGTTAGAAGTATTACGTGCAATTTCGACAATTTCGCCACACTTCTATCCAGGACCAAAATACACTGGGATCTAATCGTTTTGACTGAATGTTGGTTACCATCGGCCAAGTCTATTCCACAGTTATTGCACTACAATAAAGCAATGACTACGAATAATCGTACTCAGAACGAGGGGGTTGTAGTGTACTATAAAGACCACCTCACTCTCTCTATAGAGGAACCTCAATGCAGTAGCTTCAATTGCTTGGTCCTAAAAATTAATAGCACAACTGTCGTCATTACCATATACCGACCTCCAGGCTACAAGGATGTGCAACTTTTTCTAACCTCTCTAAATTCTATTATATCACAGGTTTCCAATTATAAAAATATTATATTAATAGGTGATATTAACATTGACATCGTCCCATATACCAACGACACTCATTCCTGGAATTATTTGGACCTCCTAGCAACACTCGGTATACATCCTGGTCATACCTTACCAACACACGGTCGTACATGCTTAGATCATGTAATGATCAAAACTTCACAAAAGGCATGTTGTTTAGTATTTGACTCATCTATAACCGACCATAGCTGTATTGCACTTAACCTTATACTATCAAAAGAACCTCCTTCACCTTGTAAGCAACTTACGCGGACTGACTATACAAGACTGGATATTTCTATGAAAGACCTTAACTTTGGAGCACTATATAACATCAAAGATCCAAATGCTGCCGCGGCCTACCTAGTTAACATTCTTAGGTGTGCTATCCAGGATAATACCATTACAAAAAAGGTCTCTAGGCGTAAAATAATTAATAAGCCTTGGATCACGCCTGGACTGCTAAGGTGTATGCGTCACAGGGATAACCTTCACAGGAAAGCAAGAAAATATCCAGATGATACTAATATTGTCATTATTTATAAGCGATATAGAAACTACTGCAACACTTTACTTAAAAAAGTTAGACGATCATATGATAAAAATGAGATAAGTAAGGCTGGTAGAAACCCTAAAAAGCTTTGGGAAACCATTAATAATATAACCCAATTTAAGCAACATAGAAATAACCCTAATATTCTAGTAGACGCTACTGATCCTCACGCCAGTGTAAACAAAATCAACTCATTCTTTGTTAATGTAGGAGCAAATCTTGCGGACGGGAAACAAGCTTCCAACAATTACCAAAATATTCGTCACGTGTCATGTAAATCCTTGGTTCTTTTCCCTGCGGATGAGGACGAGGTTAAAAACCTAATACTAGGCCTAAAAGCAAATGAAACAGCGGGTGTTGACCAAGTTTCGGGTCGTTTTATAAGGAGGTATATGGACATACTGATCGCTCCGATAACGTACCTGTGTAACCTATGTCTGGAGACGGGCATCTTTCCTGACTTATTCAAAAAATCCTTAGTAATACCAATACACAAGGGTGTTACCAAAGATTGCCTCAATAATTATAGACCCATATCTTTACTCCCTGTTCTGTCCAAAATATTGGAGCGCATCATGAATAAACGTTTAATGAGCTTTCTTGAAACTAATAGCCTGCTGTCTTGTTCGCAATTTGGATTTCGCTCTGGGAGGTCGACAGATGACTGTGTGCATGAATTGACAGATTTTATTTCCACCAATATGGACTGTAAAAGGAAGGTTTTGGCGGTGTTTCTCGACCTCGCTAAGGCCTTCGACACAGTGTCCATCCCTATCCTTGTCCGCAGGCTAGAAGCTATAGGTGTCAGAGGCCTGGCTCTCAAACTTTTTTCCAGCTACCTCGCTAATCGTTACCAACTTGTTAAAATTGACGGCTGTATGAGTGAAGAACTACCCTTAAACTTTGGAGTACCACAAGGCAGTGTACTCGGACCGACCCTATTTCTTATTTATATTAATGAGTTATGCAATTTAAAACTTTATAGTAGAAAAATTTTAACCTTCGCAGATGACACTGCTCTTTTATTTCATGCAAACTCATGGACTGAGGTCTATGATACGGCACAGCGAGGGTTGAACGCGGTTACCAAATGGTTGGACGAGAACCTATTATCCTTGAATGTAGATAAAACTCAGTATATGACCTTTTCTCCAAAACGGCAGGTCATTACTGACATGCTATCACTAACAGTCCATTCATGTCCATCTTCATCTTCATACAACTGCGCTTGTCCTAAACTTTCAAATACGGACTCTATTAAATACCTAGGAGTAATATTCGATTCTACACTCAGCTTCCATCCTCATATTGTACTCCTTGCTAGTAGACTTAGAAAACTCATCTTCATCTTTAGAACTCTTCGACATGTTGCTAACTTTAATGTTATTAGGTCTGTATATCTAGCCTTATGCCAGTCGGTCTTGAGTTACTGTATCTCGTCCTGGGGTGGAGCTGCTAAGACTCATCTAATTACTCTAGAGAGAGCTCAGAGGGTGGTCTTGAAAGTGGGGGCCTCTCTCCCGTTCCTTTGCCCAACAACTGAAGTTTACAAATTGTGGCAGGTGCTTACTGCTCGCCAACTTTTTATTCTATTTACCGTACTTCGCCAACATTCACAGCTCAAATACGAGCCTTTGCTTTATAGAGGTAAACGACGTAAGGGTTCTGTGTGTACCTTACGACAATTTAAGTCCAAGCTCTCCGGAAGATTCTTCTGTTTTATTGGAGGATACTTGTATAATAAAATAAATAAAGCTTTGTCCCTCTATTCTCTTACAAGAAAGGCTTGCAAAAAGAAACTTACCAGGTGGCTCTTGAACTTGACCTACGACGAAACAGAAAACCTCTTACAAATTACCTGCTAAGTGAGGTACATGCACTAACTACAACTGCACCACACACTTGCACAAAATAACAGCTGTAAGTCACTGTAGGTCTCACTATATTCGAACATATACATACACACACGTACGCACACACACACTCACACAACACACACACACACTCACAACACACACACACACACACTCACAACACACACACACACACACACACACACACACACACACGCACAAACACGTATTTAGATGCACTCTTGCATCATCTACATTGTTAATTTTTCTTATTATTTTTATTTTTCTTTATATTTTTTTTAATATTTAGCCATTAATCTTCTCATGTTCTCTCAGCGACATCTATTAGATAACGTTTTTATCAGTGATAATGTGGTTCGAGGTGGTGGGAGCCTGGTGACCTGTAACACAGGTATTTTGTACCTAGCTCAGGCATCAGCCTCTCACAAACTTAGATTCCTTATTCCTGTTTTGTAAATAACTTTATTTCAATGCTAAGTTTGTGATGAGAAAATAAAATTTATTTTATTATTATTATTAGTTAGCTAGCGAGCTAGCTGGCTGGTTAGCTTCGCTGGAGTCGCCAGATATTTCGGTCACTGAGTTAAAATCGCTGGCATAGCTTAGCTCGGTAGTTTGCGGTGTGCCTTTGAATGAAAAACTGCTGGTGTGGCCTGCACATCATCATCAAAAGATTACCGCAGACAGATCCAACCCAACTTCGCACAATTTTTCAGACTCTACTTGATGAATTTAAAGACTTTTTAAAACAACAGCCTCTGTGGTGTACTGTAGGTAACAAACACCGGTATCAGACCCAGGGGTCCCGGGTTCGATTCCCAGCGGGGGTAAAGTCAAAGTCAAAGTCAAAGATTTTTATTCAAATAGACTTATAGATAAGTGCTTTCGAATCGTCCAATTTTTTTTTTCCTACCAGGTACATATTGTATTCGGTTTGGTTGGTGGTAGGACTTCTAAGTCCTCCTGGCTAGCTACCACCATCTTATATAAGCCTGACGCCATAACAACAATGTTTTCTTTCAGCATTGTTGTGTTCCGACAGGTAAAGATAAGATAGCCAGTTCCTCATTGATGAGGATTCCGGGAGAGGCTCGCTTCCATCTTCAGCCTTATCAATACTTAACATCAGGTATAATTAAGGCTAAGAGTCTCCCCATCGTTCATAAAAAAAAACTTTCCCTCACCCAAATCTTAACCTAGACAGATGCTTAACAAGCTTTTCAAAATATTTCATGTCTTGTAAAATCATTAGTTAAATAAAGCATTATTAAAAAATAATTAATAAACGTAATGAATCACTAAAATCTAAAGATATGATCCGATATTATCCACTAACGAGTTCACACATATCGTTTCAAGATCACCGTTTCTAGTCACTACCGAACTGCACTTTCCATCGACCATTAAACTTTTTTCATCATACATAGCATTCGTAACTCTCTTGACCTTTACTCGCGATAGCACAGACAGCGATGGATTACAAACTGTTTGTATTTTCACTATCCTTTCAATTTCATAGTTAGTCATAGCCCTCGGAAGAGTGCAGTTGCCAGAGGAGTGTAGACTTTTTGTCTATTAATTTAAGAGTCAAGCATGTCAGACACACGACAGACGCGAGCGTGGAGCTCGGTTGCTAGGTATCTAGGTTAGAGGTTAGTGCACTCAGCACTAGTACATTTCACGGCTTTCTAGTTCCGATCGCCGGTTTTACGTGTAATTTCATTCATTTGTCTTTAGGTCTTTACTATAGGGTTACGAACTAGTTCTAATCTGCTAGGTACTTGACTTTGCTTTTATGGAAAATCTATTTAAGTAAGTACTATATTCGGGGAGGCCTATACCCAGCAGTGGGTGTCATGTGGCTGAGACGACGAAGTACTAATCAATTTACATAGGAATTATTTAAAACTTCAGCTGTGTAACTAGATTATTTATTGTTCAAAACTAGCTTTAGATATATTTCATTAATTCGTCATTTGTGAGCAGGACAACGGTGTCCAGAAAACAATGTATAATTTGTCTCATAACTCGGGGCATAACGGCTAAACTTAAATACTTTCTATAAATACGTGATTTAAGTACCTAAGTTTATACTATTACTAGTTTACTTATATAAAAACACCCCAAACTAAAAACAGAGATGCATCCGACTACTCATCCGAAATCGAATCTGCGAACGCTAACGGCCCTTAGCCAAAGAAACAATTCAAAAACGATAACGAAGATCGTAAAGAATTAAATGTATGGGATTGGCGGATTGGCATAGGTCGCGCTAAATCACGTGGTCCTACCGCAAGTTAATTGGCGAATACAAACAATAACGAATAAAATTATGTATATTATGTATGTATTTACAAAAAAAAATATATAAGTATGTTTATCCGTTATCTAGTATCCATAACACAAGTTCTTCGTGAAACTTAACGTGGGCTAGATAAAATGTGTGGTTGTATGCAATTATTAAAAAAAATGTTTCGCTACATACCTAACGATGTCTACGGGCTCTGAAGTATTAGTTACCAAAATTTATGACGTCACTGGCATTATTCTGCAAGCTTTTGCGATAGCGATTTGTTAAAAATGCGTTCTGTCATTAACAATGGTTGCTTCAGTTAATTGCAAGTTTCGCAAACATAACAATTTGCATTCGAATTCTGGTATAATAAAGCGCGAGGCGTGTTTACAACTTCACGAGTCGGTTGTATGGATCTCACGCCATGGGAAACTCTGGATAACCATAACATATTATGGTCATGATTGTGCAATTCATCATGACTTAAAAGTTTTAATATGGATCTCATACCGAATAGGAATGTTTTTAACCACCGACGCAGCGCAAAGAGGGGTGTTATAAGATTGAAGCCTATGTCTGTCTGTCTGTCTGTCTGTCTGTACGTATATTCGTAGAGCCTAAACGGATCAAGCGTTTTCAATGCGGTTTTTTTTATTGAAAGCTAAATAAATCGAGATGGTTCTTAGCCATGTTTGATGAAAATCCATCCGGCCATTTATAGAGATGGTCAACTGCCTGCCAAAACAGTAATAGATACAAAGGTGGTGCTTTGACTAAAATAATGTACATCCTGTGCAAATTTAGGTGCAGCACAAAAGAAAACAAAATGGCGGCAAAAAAATTGTCTTTCTGTACATAAATATTCGTAGTGCCTAAACGGATCAAGCGATTTCAATGCGTTTTTTTAAATTTTGTGTGTAATTTAAAAAGGATGAAGTAAAAATAAAAATTAAAACATTTTAAAACCCCCGACACAAAAATCTTTTTTTATTTTTTTTATTTTATGCTAAAACAATCCTTTTAAACTGCCTTTCTGGTCTAGTGGTACAACCACCGGTATCAGACCCAGGGGTCCCCAGTTCGATTCCCAGCGGGGGTACATATTGTATTCGGTTTGGTTGGTGGTAGGACTTGTTGTAAGTCCTTATCAATACTTAACATCAAGTATGATGAATATGAGGAGCCCGTGGCGCAGTGGTTCACGCGCTCGGCCTGCGATTGTTGAGGTTAAGCAACTTTCGCAATGGTCGGTCACGGGACGGGTGACCAAAAATTTACTGTCTCGAGCTCCTCCGTGCTTCGAAAGGCACGTTAAGCCGTTGGTCCCGGCTGCTTTTGCAGTCGTTAAAACCCACCAATCCGCATTGTGCCCGCGTGGTGGGTCATAGTGGTTCTTCTTATCCATCCACTAGCGGATCCTCGCGGTTATACCCGCGTGGTGCCTGTTCCTTTGGGAATATCGGGATAATAAACTCATTTGCAAAAAAAACGGGCACCTAAGCAATGAACCATTTCAAATGTTAATATTGCTTTGTTTGATAATTATAGGTAGTTTTATCCTCACAATTTGGTAAATTAATAAGAAAATAATAGTTTTCATCAGTATTTCATACAATTTATGGGAAATAATGTTAAACCTCGCTAGTAGTGTATGTTCGCTAGTAGTGCATATACTCATGAAGTAAAAATAAAAAAGTTTTTTTGTTTGTTTTTCTTTAATAAAGTAAAAGCAGATAAATGTTTAAAGTCAAAGTCAAAGTCAAAGTCAATATCATTTATTCAGTCTAGGCTGTTACAAGCACTTATGAACGTCAAAGAAGCTACGCCATCGGTTCACAAACCCTACGGCGGGAGACCTTGTAACGAGAAGAACCGGCAAGAAACTCGTCAAGGGCTGTTTTTTTCTCCCTGTTTTATTTCATACAGAGTCGTCAAATTGAAAAGTGACCTTAACATATCAGTAAGGTCAATTTCCATCACAAAAGGAAAATACTAATTAAAATATTACATTTTATGGTTATTGTAAACGTAAACAATTTTTAACTGGCAAAGAAAGACTTGTCTATCCTACATTACAACATTTCCCGCACCACAAGACTACTACACTGCAAGTTGTGAGGTACATACAGGTCAGTATCAATTTATTTTAGATAAAAATATTTAGGCTTTAAGCACAGCATTAAGATAAGCAGACTGAGGTAGACCCATTTCCGCTGGCGGCACCCGTTCACGAGCATGACGCATGAACCAGCCATCGCTTCGCTCAACCATATTTTAGGGAACGTAACGACCCGCCTCACACGACACCGCCGAAGAAACGTTTGAGTGAGCATGACGTACTTCAGGTACTTATGTTAAGCTGTATAAATATAAAAAAATACAATGCCAACAGCAAAAATAGAAAGATAAAAGTGCCTTAATGTAAGACACAACACAACCTACAATGTCACTAGAAGACGCATCAGCTGGGTCACAATCTCAATCGTAATTATCGAGTGTGACCCCCTCTAGCTAAAATCACAGCTTGAATTCGTCTGGGCATGCTAGCGAGTATATCCCGGAAACTTGCTTGCGGAATACGTTCCCACTCCGCAGTAATCACATTCTTCAGCTCTCTGATGGTCTGCGGAGCCGGGTGTACTGATCTCACACGCCGTTTCAGAACGTCCCAGACATCCTCTACGGGATTGAGGTCGGGACTTCGAGCTGGCCAATCCAAACGACGAATGCCGACCTCTTGCACATACGCATTAACATCGCGGGATCGGTGGGCGCGAACATTGTCGTCCATAAAAATCGAGTCTTCACCTAGAGCGGCCAATGCGGGTTGTGCATGAGGAATTAGAACTTCCGTTATGTATCGATGCCCAGTCAGTGAGCCGTTTTCAATGAAGACTAACTCTGTACGATCCATTGAATTTATTCCTGCCCAAAACATAACAGAGCCCCCACCATAAGGTGTGATTTCTTCGAAACATGCCTCTGCAAAGCGTTCTCCTTGTCTTCTTAGCACTCGCCGACGTCGATCTTCACCGAACAGAGATATCCTGGCTTCATCAGAGAACAAAACCCTATTCCAATCTTCTTGAGTCCATGATTCACAATTTCTAGCGAACCTAAGCCTGTGAACTCTGTGCTCACGGAGTAATTTGGGGCCGCGGGTCGGGTGGTGACTGCGTATATTGGCAGCGAGAAGCCTCCTCCTGACCGTCCATAGACTAAAATGCACATTTCTTACTTCTTGGAGGTTGTTCTTAAGATCCACATACGAAGATTTGCGATTTCTCAATGCGCGACTCACAAGAAAACGATCATCCCGTGGTTGGGTACATGGTTTTCTTCCAGAACCAGGCCTTCTCTCGACGGAACCAGTCTTCTGATATCGCTGCCAGGTCCTTTGGACTGTCGAGCGACTAACATTTAGCCTCCTAGCCACGAAACATTGGCTGCAACCCTCTTCAAGCAGCGCGATAATTTTGGTAGCTTTTACCACTTTATCTACCATTTTTGATAAGCCAAACAGCAATAAATAAAGCTTTGACAGTCAAGGATATGAAATAAATCGATAAAAATTGAATAAAAGTTATGAAAGTCGATGTTAACTTCTGCAACTTCGCGCCAAAAATTTAGGATAAAAAGGGGTTTTCTGTAAAAATGAGCATCAAATGAAAATTTGAATTTAGAACGTACTTTTTTAAATACTACAGCATTTTTAAAACCGGCCAGTAACGTGTACAAACGATTGAAACCTTTTTGGTATTGTATCTTTTTAAAGATGAATGAAAATCAAAACCGCCCGTTTTTTTTGCAAATGAGTGTATATAGCCTATGTCGCTCGGGAGAAATGTAGCTTTCTAATGGTCTAAGAATTTTCTAAATCGGTCCAGTAGTTCCTGAGATTGGAATATATGTATATAAAGATTACCAGATTTGTAAAATCTCTAACCTTCCTATAGTTTTATACCAAAATGTACGTACCTACCTAATGTTGTAGCGCGAGAATTGCCTTTCAGACTATATGTTTGTTTGCGATGTATGTATGTCGTCAGTTAACGACCGCGTGTCACCTGAAAAGGATGCAACTAATTACCGAGTGCGAGGAGCTTATAAAGGCCGATACAATCTTTTCCCACCAATTCCTACACTTTCACTGCGAAAGGGCGCCAAGCGTAGCACACACGACTTTCAAGCAAATACCTTGTGAGAATGTGAGATAGATTTATTTTAAATAGAAAAATATTGGAAATAATCAACTCGTCCCCAAGTCCGGATCCGGATTTCCAAAGGTTATGGGTGGTTGGAGCATTAGAGATTTAAGTCTCGGTAGTGGTTAGAGCATTGGACCGGATTTCTAAAGTTTCTTGTGGCCGAGATAATTTTTTCAAAAAAATATCTATTTAAAATTTATCATAAGTATGAAAATTGCATTAAAATGCAAAAATTCAAAAACCATAAAATAGATTTCGTATTTATACTATTTTACAATATATTTATAAAAAAACCTCAAAACTATTAGTTCCTAGAAACTTTTTGTAAGGAAGCAAACCTGAAATCGCGAGAAAAATCTGCTGTTATATACAATACTAGCTTCCGCCCGCTGTTTCACCCGCGTGGTTCCCGTTCCCGTGGGAATATCGGGATAAAAAGTAACCTATGTTACTCTCCATCGTTTCAACTAACTTTATGCCAAAAATCAAGTTGATTGGTTGCTTTGTTAGGGTGTGAAGAAAGGACAAAGAAACTCACTTTCGCATTTATATTGTTAGTCAAATAGTTAAATTATCATTAGGATAGATTATTAAAAAAGTGCACAAACCATTTTAACTCTCAAAACAATTTGTAGAACTCTTATTTGAACTGGACTTTTTTGAACGACAGTGAGATTCTTACCCCCATATTCTAAGTCGTTCCTCCAAAACTTTTTACACTCCACTCAACCTCGTCGTGGGTTAAAATGGTAGTGTGCGCTAGGCCTCACACGAAGTGGCTACGTACTCTTTGGCTCCTCAAGGTCCTTACGGAGTTATGACTTAGAATACCGATTTCAAGGAGTATTTCGAAGAGGTTTTTTAATGAGGTTTCGTTAAGTCGAGGACGAGTAAGTTTTGGAGGAACGACTAAGAATATGAAGTATGGGTGGCCTTCATCATACCTGATGTTAAGTATTGATAAGGCTGAAGATGGAAGCGAGCCTCTCCCGGAATCCTCAGTCACTTAGGAACTGGCTATCTTATCTCAAACTGCCGGAACACAATCATGCTGAAAACATTGTTGTTATTGCATCAGGCTTAGATAAGATGGTGGTAGCTAGCCAGGCGGACTAACAACAAGTCCTATCACCAACCAAAGCTAATATGTATTAACAGTTGATGTCGAGATTGAAGTCGCGATTTTAACCATTAGAACCTAGAAACTTTAAGTTAGGAAGCAGCGCTGAAATCGCGAGAACTTATTTGAACACTGCGAAATTGTATAATAATCTATACTCATATTATAAAGCTGAAGAGTTTGTTTGCTTGAACGCGCTAATCTCAGGAACTACCGGACCGATTTAGAAAATTCTTAGACCATTAGAAAGCTACATTTCTCCTGAGTGACACGGGCTATATTTTATCCCGATATTCCCACGGGAACGGGCACCACGCGGGTAATACCGCGAGGATCCGCTAGTAATAACATAACAGTAGATTTTTTTGCGATTTCAGTATCCATAAAAAAAGATGTTCGTTATGATTGTTCTTACAAATGGTTCAATGTTGTTGTTCAACTTTTTTGTGTCAAAACTAGTCTATATATGACTCTTACCCCAAGAATGTATACCCTCAATGTCGATATTTATCAAAATTTATTCAATGGTCGAAATGTGAAAAGGTTTATAAACAAACAGAGCTACATTCGCAAAAATAATATCAGTTGGATTGTAATAATAATATCATTTTGACCCCAGTGACATATTTGCCGTCCATTGCCCAACCTCTGAGGCTATTAAGGCATTGATTGAACGATTGTGACAGCACTCTGTCGATAGATCGCGGTTGGAAGTCACGAATTGACAGCAGATCCAGATTTGGGACTGCGATAGAGCCAGTTCGGTTCCAAATGAAATGGTTTTATTAGAAGGAACAAATGAATGTCGCTACGTATTTGGAGAAAGTTTTATAGGCGACCTTTAAAATAGAGTTAGAGTCTGCACACTAAAATCCTAAGTTAGCATCTTAAATAATAATGTGTAAGTCGTAGGATGTTTTCATAAATAGTTTTTTTGCGAAAATCCTAGGGATTTCGAGAAGTCAGTAGTGACGACGTTTCTCAATCCATTTGATAAAAGATAGGGTTTTTTGCGATAATATGTGTAGCGTTAGAAACATTAAATATCCTTTTCTAATGGTGATAATGATTTTTGCCAGCCAACTCTTATTGTGATTAGTTCTTGGTTTTTTACTTTGAAGCTCTCTCGTATTGTATCATAGTCATATAAACCAATCAGAATGAGGATTAAGCCAAGCCGAGTAAAGCTTATTAAATGTTACTGACGCAATTCGTGTTTTTATAAAAACTCTTTCTTTTTTTCAGTTAGATTGAGAAATGTCGTCATCCGTGTTTTTGCGAATTCTATTCATTAAATTATTGAAGTGAAAACTTCTTTAGAGGCGTTGTGCACATCAGAGTTTAAAATTTTTAGGATTTGTAAAAAATGTTAAAGTCGCTTCAGGACACGTGATCCTGATCGAAAATTCGTAAGACCATTTACCATTGACCTATTTCGAATTACATAAAGTCTCAAACTTGAAAGATCTACGTATATTAGTTAATAACAACCATCATATAAATATCTCTAATTACTACCAACTTTCATACTGATGCTAGGTCAGTTTTAATGGATTTACCTGCCAAATCAAGTTGGTCTCCATTTTCATCAACCATTTACGAAGTTGTGGTCAAGATGTAGTGGATTTTGATCGTTATTTTAGTTTAAACGGTTTTCACTTCAGCCGGCACTCCCAGAGTGCAACCCGTTGTTTTTTTATTTATAAATTATACTTACGACATATACAAATCAACATTTTACCAATGTAGCTTATGAATTTAAACAGAGCGCGTTGAAATCTTTTTTTGGACAACTTGAGCGTTAGAGTTTTTTTGTCGTTATTATTTCACTTCTGACTTAAATGCTTGTTTTATTGTTTTACTAACACATTTTATCTATTTCACAATAGGTATTTACTATAGTTTTAAACGACTTCATAAAAATAAGTAGAAGGTTCTCAAGTCGACTGTATATTTTTTTTATATATGTTTTATTATAGCGTCGTCAGTTGTCAACCGATTTTAATAATTCTTTTTTATCTGAAAGAACATAGTTCAAGTGTGGGCCCATAAAATTTTACGAAGATCTGGCTAGTAGTTTTTTCATAATCCTGAAAAATATCAATTACGTTTTGGCAAATAGTCGTTACCTAGATCACATCATTGTTGTGTATTGGCTGAATTTTAGTGTAAGTAACGGGATATACTGTAGCTAAAAACTTGTGAAATAAAAATCTTAAAAAAAAATTTTAACCGACTTCAAAATGTAAAAAATAAAGCTTTGGAAAAAAAAACTTTTAAAAATATAGTTTATAGTGCAATGTAGAATGCCTTGGCTGGCACCGGTTCCAAAAGTTTTTCTTTTACTTTTTGATGTCGGTTTTTTTATAAAGAGTTTTAAGTATTAAGAAAGGTGTTTGGACAAGTTCCCGTACATCTTGCAATATTACTATTTTATGTGCAAGGTTATTTTATATTTCTGAGTACTACGTATTTTCTTAACTTTTATTTCATAATAGAACTTTAATATTCATGGCAACACTTCAAACGTGTGTTTGCATAAACTTCAGTGCTTATGCGAATGGCATAACCGTTTAATGCGCGGAAAACAAATATTAGCTTGACACTATTTTGAGTACCTACTAAATCTTTACTAACAAAAGAATAATTTATTTTTATTTTTAAGAAGTAAGTACTTAAATGATTGCAAGACGTCGCTGCTAATTATTAAGAATTATCTACAGAAATAGAATTGGTGAAATGTAACTATTTTTTGTTGTATTCGTTATTGTTAGACAGGGTACTTATGATGGATGTGGGTTGGTTCGATCCTACCCCGAACCGCGCCGAGCCTGGTGGACTCGGCGGGGTGTCGGGGGGAGGCGAGCGATAGGGCGCCGGACTCATGGGTCCGGTATTTTATGTGAGTCCAGCATAACCGTTCAGTATTCCCCTAACTCAAAAAAAAAATGGTACCTACTTATGATAATAGTTATTTGATATGCAAGGCTGGAGAGTTACCTCTATTGAAATCTGAGCAAGCAAAGGATTCTGCGAGTGGTTCAAAGATTGAATCCTGAGCGTAGCGAGGGTTAAAGGTACGAGAAGCTAAAAACTTTTCTGCCGAGCGCAACACAATTTTTCACCTCACAACATCCAGGAATATTTTTTAGTTGTTTCTGTGGTCAACTTCCGGTAAAAAAATCTTTTAACAAAAAGCTTATTCTAAAACATTTTATAAAAAAAGTCAAACCGACTTCAAAAAGTAAAAAATAAAACTTTTAGAGTCAGTGCCAGCCAAGGCATTCTACATTGCACTTTGATTAACTATATATTTTTTTGGCCTTAGCTAGCTAGCACCGACTCCAAAAGTTTTATTTTTAACTTTTTGAAGTCGGTTTGACTTTTTTTTATAAAATGTTTTTATTTTAGTTTTTTTAGTTACATCATGTGCCGTTACTTACACTAAAAATCAGCCCATACACAACCATGATGTCATCTAGGTAAACGACTACTTGCCAAAAGGTGGTTGATATTTTTCAGGATTATGAAAAAACTACTAGCCAGATCTTCGTAAACATTATATGGGACCACACATAAACCATTTTCTTTCAGATAAAAAAAGAATTATAAAAATCTGTTAACAACTGGCGAAGTTTTGGTAAAACATACTTCTTGTGGTTTTAATGATATAAAAAACTAAAATAATAAAAAGGGTGTATTATAGTAAATTAAAAGTTTTTTAAAATAGCAATTAATTGTTACATAAGATACAATCATAGGTTGTAAAATCTCACTCAGCCTAAATATAAAATTCTTATAACAAATAGCTTAATCTAATTGTTATTGTTTATTATGATTATGATGAACTAAAATAATATAATAAAACCAAAACGGAGTATTATAATTAATTCAAAATATTAATAAAATGTAACATAAAAAGTCAATAGTGTGATTCCGAACGCATTAGTTAAAGACATTTTTAAAAAGGATTTTGCCACTCTTGGCTGCAAAATGCGATTTTCCACGCAGAATTTGAATGACAAAATCTCCTTTTCCGAGCGTGTGAGGTGAAAAAGTTATTTTTTTAAATGCCGTTTCATTCTTTCGCCATTTGCGAGCAGGACAGCAGTGTCCAGACAACAATGGAATGCCTATTGAGTCTCAAAAGTCAGGTCGGAGAGGATAAAAAGAAATCTTTTAAATATCACGCGGATGTAGTCACATGTACATACGGACATGCGGAAAGCCAGTTGTTAGATAAAATAAAATCTTCACTGTTAAACTTTTATCAATAAGCACGTTTGTAACTTTTGTCTGTTTGTTAATTAAGGTACCTGCCACGAAACAACAGTATGGCCTAAAAAGCCCTGCCCCTAATTGTCTAATTATAATCTTTCACAATCCCTTTCAGAGGTATTGTGATTGTGATATTTTCGTCTGTCATATTGCTTAGACAGATCAATTTCGTTTAATCCATACCTTTTAAAACGCGTCCCGATCACAATCCCTTTCAAATGTCAAATAGTGACGGCCTGAATATCTTTCAAATTACGAATTGAAAGGGATTGCGATAGATTTTAAATTAGACAATTAGCCCCCTGGGCCCTTAGCCAAAGCAACAATTCAAAAACGATAACGAAGTTCGAAAATAAATAAATGTATGGGATTGGCGGATTGGCATAGGCCGCGCTAAATCACGTGGTCTTATCGCAAGTATATTGGCGAATATAGACAATAACGAATCGAATTATCGTTTCGCTACATAGCGACATTACTTTGTCTACGGGCCCTGTAGTCCGTTATATCGTACCGATATTAATAGACAGTGCTGATCGCAATTTCTGTCCGTTTCGATAATTACCGCGCGGTCAGTCACACGGCGCGTGGCCAATCAATTTCGCTTGCACTAGCGAACCGCTCCACAGATCTACTGTACAGAATTGGCACTTTATTTTAAATCATATGGTTTAATTATATCAGTAATAGTTTTATGTCAATACTAGCTGAGCCGTGCCATACGGCGTATGTCGTTCAGGAAATTTAAAATCGGTTTATTTGTTCCATAGTTACTAATAAATTAATTCATTCATAAAAAACTAACTTTATAACTTTTAAATTTAGCATTTTACAATGCTATTTTTATGTCATAAAAGCAAATAGTCTCATGTCGCCCTGAAGGGATATGACGGAGACGGCGACATGAGACTAGTTGCTTTTTTCTAGTATATTTTTTTTGTTTAATAAAACTAACTTTAGCTGTATTAAATAGATTGGGCAACCAGTCAAAACATACGATTTGGAACAAACATGTTTTTTAGCGATTGTTCGAACCAACAAGCTCAATTGACGATCCTTTTATTTTATTCATTATTTTCCGAACTTCAAGTTTACATAACTAGAAAAATATATAGAGGAATTCGTTGTCGTCGTCGTCGTCTCAGCCACATGACAACCCACTGCTGGGTATAGGCCTCCCCCAAGGATCTCCACGACGATCGGTCCTGTGCAGCCCGCATCCAGCGGCTTCCCGCGACCTTCATCAGATCGTCGGTCCACCTTGTCGGGGGCCTACCCACGGAGCGTCGTCCGGTGCGCGGTCGCCATTCCGGAACCTTTCCGCTCCAACGGCTATCGGTTCTTCTCGCTATGTGTCCCGCCCATTGCCACTTTAGCTAAGCAATCCTTCGAGCGATGTCAGTAACTTTAGTTCTCCTGCGGATCTCCTCATTTCTGATTCGATCACGCAGGGAAACGCCCTATATAGAGGAATTACGATTTTTCATTATATACGAACGGAAATATAAATCAAATCGATCAGCCAGTTTCTACTACCTATCCCTATTAAATCTTACTACAAGGAAAGACAAAATAGCACTAGGTTTATTATCGAGACGCAAAGTAATTTGCAAGTGTAATAATATGCATATAATGTGCATGAATAACATCCACTAAGAGCTCATTTGCGTAGTTTTACATACAGTTTGAAACCATGCAAGCTTTGCTTTATTTTCATTTAGTAATTTTATGAATACGTGTTTTAAGATAATTTTATTTTCTTATTTTTAAACATATACTCAACTACTATTATGTCATGATGAAGAATATGTATAATAATAGTAATAATATGAAGTAAGTGACATTTTAATAACTGACCGCCTCTGTGGTCTAGTGGTGAAATCCCAGCGGTGGTAGGTACATATTGTATTCGGTTTTGTTGGTAGTAGGACTTGTTGTAAGTCCGCCTGGCTAGCTACCACCATCTTGCCATAGCAACAATGTTTTCAGCATTGTTATGTTATGGCTGTTAGAGATAAGATAGCCAGTTCCTCAATGATGAGTATTCCGGGAAAGGCTCGCTTCCGTCTTCAGCCTTATCAATACTTAAAGTCAGATATGATGAAGGCTAGGAGTGTCCCTGTCGTTCATAAAAAAGGTATGATGAAGGCTAAGAGTCTCCCCGGTGTTCATAAAAAACTAAAACTCACATTAATGATTTATAAGGTAAACAAAATTAAATTATGTTAGTTTTTTTTTTTGTAATTTTAACGGTGAGGTCCACGTTGTAGCCTACTAAGAACTATTACCTATCTAATTGAATACAATATAAGTACTTAAACTCCCACTTCGAATAGAACCTGGGACTTCTGAATTTAATACCGGTATGGTGTTAGCGCTAGATCACACAGGTGGTTTAGTTGTCTGTACGAAATAAGACGGAGAAAAACCAGCCCTTGACGAGTTTCTTCCCGGCTTTCCTTGTTATTAGAAATAACCACCATTTATTAGAAACCATCGTGTAGTAAAAACGTTTACTTTAAAAGTAAGTGAATTAGTAGAAAAAACTATAAACCGTTATATATCATTAATTTTACTAAAACAAAAAAACGCCGTTCAATTCACAGCCGCGTGGCATATTACCGAGAACACTGGCGCTGTTGCCCTGCTGAATACAAAGACTCAGCCGCTGGGCAAGATAGGCACCAGCTCTCAGGTCTCCTGAGACGTGGACCAGTCTTGTCGAAAAGATCTTTAATAAACTTTTGGTGTTAGCCGAATTGTCTCTACGGCATATGAATATTTGCGGCGCTTGAGGAACTGAGCCCCAGCTCATGAGGACGTACCACGTGTATGGGAAGTGTTTTTAGAGTTCTGTTCCATTCACATATGACTGTAAGAGCCGAGACTGAATGATATTCAGTTATCAAATTGTCGGCGCAGTTGCATGCGTCATGGAATAAACTTCATTAATTTATTATTCAATAATTTCATATATAGCACTTATAAATAAATCTTTGGAATCTCATATACAATAGGTATGGTATCGTTCAAATAAAGGTCGTAAAATAAAAGAGCGTTTAATTTATGAATAGATGCGTCGTTAACAGTATTGCGGCAGGAAGTGTGCGACATTAAACAATGATGGCGTGGGTGGAGTTGGTGGTCTGTGATTCCGCTACACGATGGAGACATACATGTATGCATGCATATTGCGTATTAAAATTGTCGTGCCTTTTAATACCCACTTTAGTGAGTTGGGCGGTGTTAGTACTGTAATTTGTGTATACTTAGTAACTTTATTTTACTGTAGTAACAGCACGTTTGACGAAAAGTTCTAATAACATACCTATATATATATATATTATGAACGACGAGGAGCCTTCCTCATACCTGCTGTTAAGTATTGATAAGTCTGAAGATGGAAGCGAGCCTCTCCCGGAATCCTCAATCACTGAAGAACTGGCTATCATATCTTTAACTGCCGAAATACAACAATGCTAAAAACGTTGTTGTTATGGCGTCAAACTTAGATAAGATGGTGGTAGCTAGCCAGGCGGGCTTACAACAAGTCCTACCAACCAAACCTAATACAATATGGACCCCTGCTGGGACTCGAACCTGGGACCCCTGGGGCTGATACCGGTAGTTGTACCACTAGACTACAGAGGCGGTTATTATTAAAAATGCTGGTTTGAGAAGGGCACAGATCATGCCTTATTAACCAGGGGTAGTGGGTTCGTTCCCCACATGAGACAAACATTTATGTACCTAATGAACTTATGTAACTTTATTCTGTCTTTGAAGCGGCCCAGCCGCCGGAACACACTTAACATACTCATTTTAAGTCAGAGTAGCTAAATTATCTATCACTTCAGGGGGCCGACCGCCATCTCTCAGCGCAGTATTGTTTCAATCTTACCATACTATTTCGTACTACGAATCTCTAAAAGTAAGCTTTAAGCTTGTTTTTCGACGGAAATTTTGTGACGTCTTCGCTCAATCGTCTTCTTTCTTCTTCTTCTTTCTTAATTAATGGCGTGCTCGCGTTAAATACGCGAATTTTGCCAATGTCAAGTAAATATATTTTGTAATATATAGAAATTGTACGGTAGATTGAGTTAAAAATGGAGCCTCACAACAAGTGTTATTACGAAAAGAACACGGGTGAAACTCTCCGCTCAATCGTCGTCTCCAAAGTGTGAAGTGTGTCAAAATGTGACAACTTCAATAAATACAAAACGATCATGAGACGATGGTTTTAATAGATGAAAATAACCTTATAAAAATAAAAAATCGCGTGGACAAGAACAGCCAGACATCAACGCTGACTTCACACTTGGCATTGTTGGGTCTACAGACCTACAACGAGATAAGAGAAGAGCGCTTCAAATTGTATGAGAACCTAGACTTGACGTCACGAGCGAGATTTAGTGATGTGGAAATGTTATTGACGAGCTTATTTTCGTTTCTGAGAGACGCGTGTTTTCATGGCAATGGCCTCAAGCGAACTGACTTAGGTCGAAAAACTTTTTTTTTTTATGCACTACGGGGAGACTCTTCATCAATACATACCTGATGTTAAGTATTGATAAGACTGAAGATGGAAGCGAGCCTTTCCTGGAAACCGCAATCACTGAGGAACTGGCTATCTTATCTCTAACTGCCGGAACACAACAATGCTGAAAACATTGTTGTTATGGCGGCAGACTTAGATAAGATGATGGTAGCTAGCCAGGCGGACTTCCTACAAGTCCTACCACCAACCGTCAAAAACTTTGACTGTGGATCAAACTTTGGCATGCTAGGTAGGTACACTTTTACCGTCTATCTCGATATAGGTCTGTGGTTGGGTCTAAGATGTTACCCGGAAGCAAAAGTCACAGTCAGTCCATCGCCAACATTAGATTTCCTCTAAGGTCTGTCCGTATTTATCCGTAATTTTTGTATTGTTGACATTCTAAATTATACAGGGTAAAAAAAATACGGTAGCTGGAGGGAAAGTGCCCTAATTATTGAAAAGTAAGGGCCTGTTTCACAATCTTAAAGTTTTTTTGTTTGTTTTGGCTTCTCCCGTTTTCCACTGAAATTCTGCCAACGGCCCCGTAGTGAAAGAGACACGGTTTATAGAGAATTTGCCCGGTGAAAACAGCACGTTTTCAAGTTTCCACCTTGATTTTCTTTGTGGTACCTACGGACAAACACAAAACGACACTCACGTCACATTAAATAAAACATATTACGTACAATAATACCAAAAAGAGGCAGATCTTCATTTTTATTTTTATAAACTAATATTATATTTTTTAATAAATTTACAGAGGAGGATGCCTATCTGACAGTGACAGGAGGTAACTACTGTTGACAGGACGAGGAATAGGGGATGGGAGAATGTCATATAACGACGGATATTTCGCGCAATTAAACAAGATATGGTCAGCAGAACCTTCATCGAGACCACATTCAAATCTAAAATTAAGTTCTGAGTAACTTACTTAACAGATGATTTGACATATTTTTCATATCTAATTATAACTTTTTAATTTTGCATTTTACAATGCTATTTTTATGTGATAAATATTAAACAAGAAAATATACCAGAAAAAAGCAACTAGTCTCATGTCGCCCTGACGGCCCTGATACGGCGCCCTGATATTTTTCATATTGAAACTGTCAAAGCTGTCAAGTAAGCTACTCAGAACTTACTTTTAGAGTGTGAAACAGGCCCTAAGTGTAAATTAAAGACAAATCCTGAAAAGCTTGTCCAAAAAACATTATTGGCACAGGTACTTTTTCATCCATTGAACTCGCGTTTTGGCGCATCACGTCGCCTTTTATGGTGAAAAATGTTATTACCTAAAAAATACAATCAAATTAATAAATATAGAGTTAAGAACTTATTTTTTTTTACTACTTACTGTAGGTACTATAAAGTGTATTGAACTATTAATCTTTCATCTTTCCAGGCTTTGTCCTTAATTTAAGACACTAACACCCATTTTCTAAGTCGTTCCTCCAAAACTTACTCGTTCTCGACTTAACGAAACTTCATTGAAAACCTCTTCAAAATACTCCTCGAAATCGGTATTCTAAGTCATAACTCCGTAAGGACCTGGAGGAGCCAAAGAGTACGTAGCAACTCCGTGTTAGGCCTAGGCTAAATCTTCGGGCGGTTTGAACGAAGTCATTGTCCTCAACATATAAAGTAACATGCATAAGTGGGAAAATATTAAAGGTTATGCTGCTAAACGCTACTCGTCTGGGATCTATATTCGTAACTGGACACGAGGACAGAATTTTATTACTCTAAAAATATATAAATATGTTGAGGACAATGACGGCGTTCAAACCGCCCGAAGAACTAGCCCCTAGCGCTCACTACCATTTTTACCCACGACGGGGTTGAGTGTTGAGTGTAAAAAGTTTTGGAGGAACGACTTAGAATATGGGGGTAAGTTACTTAAGCTAAATTAATCTTCGTACTTAAGACTATCGATTGGTACCCTAAAAGTACAGATGTAATTTCTTATTTAAGCTGGTTCGATTCCCGGTACAGGTGAGTGATTTATCAAAAAAATTTGAATGCAGTTTAACTTATCTTTGAAAATAAAGGAATGTTTTCCTTGAGTAAAATTTGCTTACATTAATTTTTAGGGGTAATTTCCCTCCAGCTACGGTCTTTTTTTTCATCCTGTATATGCACGCCTACGCTTTTAAGGTATAATCACAGAATATATAATAGTAAGTATAATACTTATGATAAATTTTAAATAGAAAAATATTGGAAAAGATCAACTCGGCCACAAGTGTATTCAGATGGGACTCGAACCCATGACCTTTGGAAATCCGATCCAATCTATACTAATATTATAAAGAGGAAAGATTTGTATTTTTGTATGTAACGAATAAACTCAAAAACTACTGGACCGATTTTGACGAAATTTGGTATAGAGAATCCTTAGACCCCTAGTAGTAACATAGGCTATAAATGATCCCAAAATTCCCACTGGAACGGGAACCACGCGGGTGAAACTGCGCCCGGCCTCTAGTAAGTGTGGAAATAAATAAATAAAAAATAAAAAAATATAAAAATAATAGTATAATACTGTTGATCCACATTGACTAACATTCTAACTTTGTCTGTACCTATATGTAATATTCTTCTTTATTCTTATTTTACTTTCTGCACTAGAAAGCAGCTGGCATATTCTAGGTTTTTCTTTCGCTGAGAGTTATCTAGTTTAAAACATAAAACATTTAAGCAAACCGTTGCAAGATTCTTTCGCCCACATAAGTAAACTACTAGTCGGCGTAGAAATTCATCTGTCAAACTTCTTTTTATGTTTGTATAGTGAAGGTGCGCGTCATACCGGCATTCACATTGTATTGTTGGTGACAGATAGACTCCCACGCATATTAACTGTTTCTGGGTTAATTTTATTTAAATAAAAGTAAAGTGTTGCTATCATCGTTGAACTATTGAATACTTATTCACAGCAAAAGCTAAGCTAAATAATAGGACCTACAATAGGAAACAGTATGGTTGTTAAATGCTTCTGTGTTTCGCACAAAAAGGTGGTGACGCGTGTCGTACTAGTTCTAACCTTTTTCTTGTTTTTCTCTATCCAAGTTATTTATAATTACACGGTTTTAATAAATCAAATCATCATCAATAGCTTACAAATGTCCAAGTTTAATAAATGACAAACATAACGTACAGTCGCGTGCAATGTTCCTTTGTAAATGTTGTTGCTTCTGTTAAAGCTGATAAGTTTCTTGCGGCCGTTCTTCTTATAAGTTAAAAGATGTCCTGAATGGCTGGTAGGAAAACAAAAATTGGACGATTCGAAAGCACTTATCTATAAGTCTATTTGAATAAAAATCTTTGACTTTGACTTTGTCTTTGACAATTATATGTATATATGGACAGATTTGCAAATATGTATGTATGTAAATATGTACCCATTTGATATTTTAAAATTATGTATCTCATGTTGTTTCAGAATTATGTATTCTTCAAACTGCGTCAAAATTAAGATTAAGTTTTTTTAATAGTAAAATAAACAGGACAATATCAGTGAAAAGTACACATATGCAAAGTCATATTTATGTGTATGTGACAATTTTATGATAATGTATCCACACTTTTTATCATAAATATGTATACACTTACAAAACAGTTGTCTGACGAAATGTGTACCAATTTTGAAGTTTGTCATTCAAATGTAAACAACAACCTACTCGGAAGTTCGGAACGTCTTTTTGACAAATTATGTGTCGGCTGATAGAAAAATAATACTGTCATACTATCGCACTTCATGAATCCACGTAGGTTTTTTGTAAAGTGTTTTTTTTGCACTCAAAGCCATTTTTACATTTAATTACAAATTGTGTAAATAAATCCAATTCAATTAAATGAAAATTAATGTAAAAAGAAACCAAAGAAATTCCCATGACAATATTTTGTTTTTATTTATCAAAATTATTATTTTAAATTTACACTCATTTTACACTATGATCTTCTTTTTAAAAAGATCATAATGTAAAAATCGTTGAATCCATGGAATTAAAAGGTACTACGTAGTAGTACTTAATAATCCCATTTGAATCTACTTGGTACAAAAAGTATACTTGGTATTGGTTGACATGTCATGTCATGCATGATGGATAAAATTATAAACAGATAACTGCCATTGCGATACTTAAAAATAAACTACAGATTTTAATTAATTTGAAACAGAGATTTTCAACAGTGGGAAGTAGCGGGGGCTGGTTCTATTCAAGGAGTTAAAGGTAATTTTACTAATAGATAGTGATATCATGATGTTTTGCCTTAATTTTTTTATTGTCCCCTGTACCACGATAAGGTCGCAACGTTAGCGATAATATCGTTTTGCAATAATAAAATTATTAATAGTACCTTTAAATTCTTATTGTGAGTAATGTTTGGGTTTTCGTTAACTGGAATATTTTCAGAATAAATACCAATACTCTAAAAAGTCTCGATTTTTAATATTTTCTCTGGTTCTAGGCCCCACGCTGTATACATAGATATGACGTTGCATTAAATGCTCTTTTCTTTGATATTGTGTCCTGTATACTTTACATACATTTATTTACAATTTGAATAATACATCATTCTGAATTCAACATGAGTTACTGAATTTTGAAATATCAAATGGGCAAATATATTTGCAAATCTGTCCATGTATACATATCATGTCATATCGTGACTGTACCTATTGTGAACAATTACGAAAATGCACAAACTTTTGTTTACAAACATTCTTTTCATAAGACTATAAAACTACTTCCTTTTAGCAGTCACAAGTCGTTATACTAGTACATTGTGGGTATGTGTTCCTTTTCGGGCAGCTTGATTATGTGGGCGCCTCGAAAGTGGATTTCTCCACGCCATGCCATAGGCATTGTTCTCCTCGTCTAATATATGGACTCCTAGATACAACGCTTCCCATAACAAAGGGCTGTCGCACACTTGAGCTTGCTCAATAAAGATCTGAACTGTTTGTTGAACCTCCGATTGAAAAGTCAAAAGAAGTAAGTATTTGTTATATAATAAAAATCCTATCCTACTTCATATTATAAATGCGAAATTATGTCAATTTGTTTGTTTTTTGTTCTTCCTTCACGCCAAAAAGGCTGAATTGATTTGGATGAAAATTGGGACACATTAATATAGAAGATGAATTACAACATATTCAAACGGGAACGCGCGTGAACCATAGCACGCTAGCGGCCGCTAATGATATGTAGATGGAACTCTGTTCCAATTTTCCATAGATTTTTACAATACAATTACGGTTACTAATAACTAATATGCAATTGCAATATGTAACACCAATGTAACACTTAGTTTGCAAATAAACAGTTTGAGTTTGAGTTTAATAAGTTATTAGTCAACCCGTGACCACGGTATCTGAAAAGAAAAAACCACAAATAAATCGAAAAATTATAGTAAGTACCAAATATTTATTTCGGGTAAATAAATCGCACTAAATAGTCCGCAAAAGTTGTTTTATTTCACATATTATTTTATAAATGATAATGTTTCTGTTATATTTAAACGTAAACGCAGTAATTTGTTTCACAAGATCCTTGGCAGATACTTAATTTCTAGGAAGCAGAACGAATAGGTATTAAAAAAAAACTATTGCGATGAATATATGGCCCCCTTGACATTACAAGTTATGTTGCCTATAATTTAGAAAGATATATAAGACAGTATAACTCTGTATTCTACAAATATTACAAATGCGAAAGTATGCCTGTTTGTTTGTTTTTTACTGTTTCACGTTAAAACTACTGAACGAATTTGGATGAAATTTGGCACAGAGATAGTAGATAGCCTGGATTAAAACATAGGATAATTTTATCCCGATATTTCTACTAGAACGGAAACCACGCGATATTTCTACTAGAACGGGAACCACGCGGGCGAAACCGCAGGCGGTCGCTAATTTTAGCACAAAAGAGTTTAAAAGAATAAACCTTTTCTTGTAGACAAAAACGATTTTTTAAACTGTCATCATAATAGTTCGTACTCCACAAGGACAATAAATATCTATCAGGAAATAAACCTGCCCTTATTTAGTCTGTGACAGGCTAGCGAAGTATGCATAATGTTTCTCGCTTACCCGCCGTTGTCTTCCAATTTGCGAAAGGTTAGAAGGGCAGAGGAGTTCAACAATCGAATGCCAAATGTTGCCACTCCCTGCTTCTTACAATGGCCCGCCATAGAATATATAATAGTAACAGAAGTTGCACTTCTTTGATCTCGAAGAAAGCCGCCATTTTAATAGCCTGCAAAATTACCAACGCATCTAAATTGCAATTGTACATTCGAAATTGCACCGTGCCGTTGTGCTCACAAGAGCGTAATTCCTTTGTGTTCAGAATTTACCTACACCACAGCTCAAGCAAAGTAAAATAAATAACAACATAATGTTACAAAAATAACTACAAACTCAAACTATCCGTCATATCAGTCAATTTAAAAATGATATGAAGTGCTAAACGCCATTCTTTCTATCGCTCGAATAAAAAAAGAGTGTTGGGACCACTCGTTGCAGATTCATATGCGAATTGGAATTTCAATATACGGTTTTTAGCATTCGCATTCAAATTTTTCAAAAATACATCTCCTGAGCAGCGCTCCTACTGGACGTAAATGGAACTTAATTTCCTTATACATTTTTTGACGTGACGATATTTTTTTCCATTGTTTTCTAGCCCTACTGAAAGATCGCTTCTGCCTGCCACACTCGAAAAGTATTTGATAGAATCAGGCGTTACTTGGCGGAAATCCATATCTTAGTAGAAAACGAAAAGCTCACGAGGTTTGCTACATCGTTATGTATGTTTTACCATAACTTCGCCAGTTGTTAACAGATTTTTATAATTCTTTTTTATCTGAAAGAAAATGGTTTATGTGTGGTCCCATATAATTTTTACGAAGATCTGGCTAGTAGTTTTTTCATAATTCTGAAAAATATCAATCACGTTTTGGCAAGTAGTCGCTTACGTAGATAACATCATTGTTGTGTATGGGCTGATTTTTAGTGTAAGTAACGGCACATGATATAACTAAAAAATCTGAAATAAAAACATTTTATTTTAAAAAATTAAACCGACTTCAAAAAGTAAAAAAATAAAACTTTTGGAGTCGGTGCTAGCTAGCTAAGGCCAAAAAAAATATAGTTAATAGAAGTGCAATGTAGAATGCCTTGGCTGGCACCGACTCCAAAAGTTTTATTATTTACTTTTTGAAGTCGGTTTTAATTTTTTTTATAAAATGTTTTTTATTAGTAAATTAGAGAAATTTATTGACACTAAGCGAAATAAAAGCATTCAATGTTATACGAACAAAAACCAAAAATATCAACTTTTGAATTCGACGGCCTTAAAATAAGTCCACCACCAATTAAACCGAAGAAAATATGTACTCTCACTGGGAATCTAACCCGAGACCTCTGGTTCTGATACCGGTAGTGTTACCACATCACAGAGATAGTAAAATCGAAATCATTTTCCCGTAATAGAATTACAAGTGCCTCGTAGGAATGAAACGAGCAGTGCAAAGAGATTACGTACAATCTGATGGCGCAGGCTTTTATAAGGCTTCGCGCTCTCGTAACCTTTGCCTTAACGTAGAATTACGTATGAAAAAGAAAAATGATGCAATTAATGTAATTTTTATGGCTTAATGTTACCCACTATTATGTGAGGGTATCTTCTGACACAAATGGTTGGTTGCGAAATGGAAAATTTGAAGTTTAGAACGCTCAAACTCAACTCAAAAGTTCATGATGCACAACTGAGGTTTGAGACAATTCAGAAAATAATCTAAGTGTAGTTTCACTTATGGGAAGATTTTGTCTACATGTTTGTTAACCACTGTTATAGCTATTTTTAAACTTCCCTTGTTATTAAAAAAAAAAATTAAAATCATTTATTATCAGATACCATAGATCCAGAGTTGTTAGTAAAACAATAATGGAAAGAATACTTAAATACTATGTTAGTATAAATGATGAATCAATTTAATTAGTAATAATAATAATAATAATAATAATGTCAAAAAATTAATTCAAATTCAATTTACAATGTCAAAAAATTCCATTCAATTTGATTATTAAAATTCACGCTGTTAACAATTATCAATTTACTATAAAATTAATTATGTCCCTTAAAATATTAATTGATGCGATACACTGATTCTGCCTTAGGATTAATCAGGGCGGAAACCCAGTGCCTCTGTAAAGAACTGTCGGGTCTGTTAGCCAGTAACCTTGTTATGTCGCTGGGGCCGCCAAGCATTCTACCTTCTATTAATAATTTTACTTTTATTGTTTCAGGTAACTACGGAATAAACTAATAATATATGCTTTAAAGATATGAAGTTCTTTGTCTTCAGCATCACATAAGGTAAATTTTGGCATCATTTATTGATTCTTTTAAATTGTATGAGGTTTCTGTATTATTTGATATCAATAAACTGCTACCACCATTTTTAAATAAACAGCTTTCATATAATTTCAGCAACTTCCGAAAATCACTTTCTAATTTCTATTATAATAATCGTAGTACCTACACTTTTGTATGATGAGCTCATCGGCAATTAAGCTTAAGTTCAGCTTAACCGCTTACAATTAAGCAACGTGGAAACTACGTGGAACTGAACACACTTTGTTTTAGTTTTTTTTACTGAATACATTTTGACTAACAAACTACACTTACAGCATTAAAATTATTGCTGAAGAAAAATATTAAAAATCATAATCAATATTCGGTGGAACGCAGAGCCAGAAAACTCGTTGGAGATGCCAGAAAACTGGTGAATACCAAGCTCCACAGTCTCCTTTATCGTCGAAAAGTTGCCGCATTGTCAGTGTTCGACAGATTGTGCTTCGGAGAGTGTGCTATTGAGCTGCATGAGCTCATCCCGCCAGCTCCTTTTTACCACCGGGAGTCCAGACGTGCTGCAGGCTATCACCCCTACCTGGATGATATTCTGCGTCTGCGTACATAGAGCTTTTCTTTATCCTTTATTATGCGCACAGCGTATTTCACAGAGTGAAATGCCCTGCCCGCGTCTGTATTCCCGGCAGCCTACACAGCTCAGCTAGTTGATTATGTAACTCTGTTGCTAACAGGTTTTGATTGAAATTGATTGAAAGTGCAGTTACATTGCTGCTTTGGTAAGATAGATGTCACATTGATTTTAACTTGAGCAGCAATGTTATTGCACTTACAATCAAACGTTGATAGAAACAAGTTACATAATCAGGGGGATGGTATGTTTAAAGCTCGAGCGAATAGGCTTTTTCTAGGCAAAACCATTTGTAGAACTCACTAATACAAACAACTTTATGTATGGAAGTAACCCTGAATTCGAGAAAAAAGAAATCATCTGTTTCATAAAAAAAAATTGTTGAACTCTGCGACAATGTATGAAACAGCTGATTTATTTTCACGATTTCAGGGTTGCTTCCATACAGAAAATTGTTTGTATTAGTGAGTTCTACAAATGGTTTTAAGGTTTTCAGTAAACTTAAAATAACGTTGCATATATAAGGTGTTAATTTATCAAGTGCCGATCGAGCAGGGGCTGCTCAGGTCAACGATTTAGAACACAATTTATACAAACCGTAAAACCATATTTGTTTAAAGTAAGTAACCAAGGTGATTAAGCTATTTGACATGACGGTCGAAATCAGCAAAACTGAATAATATTTTTTTTTATTTTTTTTTGCCAAATTTGTGTATTATGTCGCTGACCTGAACATCGGCACTTGATAAATTAACACCTTATATAAAGAGTGGAAATTTTATACAAAGAAATATTGAAATTTAAAAAAAAATAAGGATGGTTTCAAGAACGTTTTCATGTAGCAACAACGGCTAAGGTACCTGCCCTTCGAGCCCCGTCATAATTTAAAATAGATAAGAAATTAATTAATATTATATAGTAACATTCATTTATAGTCTCAATAGTCTCAAGAATTTCCGAAAACCCATCAAGCTACATGTCACAATGACGATATCGTCTACATACGAGTACTGATTTAATTAAAACTGGAACTACTGTCAAAGCATTTACTTAATGTAAGTGGCACTTAGTGATATCATGCCGCTTAGAACTTGGCCATTAAATGGGTGGCCATTTAAGTTATATTATACTTAACGGCTAAGTTAAAGAGGAAGAGTTGTACATTGTAATTGGAATGTATATTAAAAGCATGACTTTATTTATGTAAAGAGAAGGAAAATAGTATTACGATTATCAAAATGAATCTTTAACAGTTTTCTGGTTTTATGTTATTATGAGACTCGTGAAAAAATGTTGAGAAAATATTGAGAACGCATCGAGGATTCGAGGACGTATCGTCAAAAAAATGACATATTGAGCAGCGTTCCTACCCGTTACTACCCGTTACTACGTTAACGTAACTTAGTATATTTTTAACCGACTTCAAAAAAGGAGGAGGTTCTCAATTCGGTTGGTATATATTGGTATACATATATATATATATATATATATATATATATATATGTGTATGTACACCGATTACACCAAGATTTTTGAACCGATTTCCGTGATTCTTTTTTTATATTCATAAAAATTTGGTTTAGTTTGACCTAGTACTTTTTATGTTTTGAGCATTTTTATATATTTCATTTCGTATTTGTTACTTGGATGACATGATATTATCTACCTTTAAAAACTGTGAAATAAAAACTTTTTATAAAAAAAAAAATTAAAACCGACTTCAAAACACTAAAAAGCAAAAAATTAACCACTTGGAGTCGGTGCCAGCCAAAGCATTTTCCTGTACATTTTTTTACGATACCTGCTCGATACGAAGACGTAAGTTTTACGTACGATAGAGGTTCTGCTTGAAGTAAACGATAAAACTATGATTTCGTAGTCTAACCTCTTTTTTTTATCGTTGTAAAGCGATTCAAGTTACACGAAATAATAGTTTAATTAGTTATTCGAGAAAAACCATGTTTGCCGTATTCTCGTATTGCTTCTGTAATGTGCCATAGTAGTGCCAGCCTAGAATTACGTTTAAAAACGTTTTCGTCTCGCAAAGGATTCTAAAGGACATTCATAAAGCGGGCAGTAACTTTTTCTGAAAATTAGGCATGGCAAATCATTTGAAGATGCCATCTGTAAATATTTTTTTTATGAACGACGGTGAGACCCTTAGCCTTCATCATACCTGATGTTAAGTATTAATAAGGCTGGAGATGGAAGCGAGCCTCGCCCGGAATCCTCAGCCGATAACAACAGCCATAACAACAATGCTGAAAACATTATTGTTATGGCGTCAGACTTAGATTAGATGGTGGTAGCTAGCCAGGCGGACTAACAACAAGTCCTACCACCAACCAAACCGAATACAATATGTACCCCCGCTGGGAATCGAACCCGGAATCCCTGGGTCTGATACCGGTGTTTGTACCACTAGACCACAGAGGCGGTTAAATATTTATTTCTACTTCTATTTGTACCAAGTAGTAGGCGTATTCGTCAAGAATTATTACTGTGATGGTCCTTTACATTCATCTTTCAATTACGGTAGAAAAGCTGCTTTTCTTATAGGCAATAATTTCCTACAAATCTTGCTTGATAGTATAATGATATACTAATCGCTACCGTTGTCCGCAATCTTCTGATTGCTGCGCGAGAGATAAGATACTCAAGTAAATAGTTGAGCTTGTTATTATGAACCGTTGAGTAATAATACGCAATAGGGTTTTACCAAGTTTTTACAGTTTTCACAGGTAGATTAAGTATTTCACCTATTCCAAGCGGTAAATTAAAGTCCAATCACCTCTTTAGCCATTATGTTCCTACTGCTTAGACAATAGGTCAACAGGAATGGATAAAGAGATTGGGCCATAACCCACGGCCCACCATGTGGGAGAAACAACATTGACATGTTTTGGTTGTAAGCGTGCAACACCTTAGACCACATCCTGTTTGTTAAGCACGATGGTGGTCAAATGCCTGCCCAGTTATTATTAAATTAAAAAAAAAACAACGGGTTGCACTCTGAGAGTGCCGGCAGAAGTGAAAACCGCTTAAACGAAATAACGATCAAAATCCACTATATCTTGACCACAACTTCATAAAAAAATTATAAAAACAGAGACCAACTGGATTTGGCAGGTAAATCCATTAAAACTGACCATATGAAAGTTGGTAGTAATGAGAGATCTTTATATAATGGGTGCTATTAACTAATATACGTAGATCTTTCAAGTGTGAGACTTTATGTAATTTGAAATAGGTCAACGGTAAATGGTCTTACGAATTTTCGATCAGCGTCACGTGTGCGCCTTTAAATTTTTTTACCCATCCTAAAACTATAAAACTGATGTGCACAACGCGCTAAAGAAGTTTTCACTTAAAAAAAAAATGCTTTCAAACGAAGATACGTATTCCGAACATTCTCGTAAAAACACTGTTGTATAATTGTATAAGAATTAGTAAAAGGGTGAACATCCCAAATGTAAGCCACACACGATTTTATAAACAAATGTACAATTCATTGCTCTTTAACATTTGGCTACTATTTGACATGGCAAAGAAACGCGTCGATGCATTTGGAGAACAGCTTTACTATATTGGTTTACGCTTAGTAGTTTCAAATGGACTTTTCTTTCTGAAAGGGACGTTTTACGCGTTTTAGGATTAAGCTCACGTGTTGTGTTAGGATTTTGGTCTGATTACTCGTCAGTCTGCTAGTCGGTTTGGCTTTTCAAAGAAAAGTCCAAGTAAGTTCATTGGAGTTTTTTTAAATTATGTTATGTCAGTTTATTTTGCTGCATGGAGGAATACGAGACAGTTGCTCACGTCCTGTTGGATTGTGACGGAGTAGCCCCTTACCGGGCGAAGTACCTCGGCTCACCAGGCAGTCTCCGGGAAGCCGTCTCTGACGTGAAGGCGCTGGGAGCATTCCTGGTGGAGCTGGCGGAGCTGGAGTGATCCGGCATGACACCCTCCGGACGCAAAATAGGCGCAAAAAGCCGTCGAGTTGCGGAAACCGCCCGTATTGAATGAAAAGAAGAAGTCAGTTTGTTTTTTCAAAAGACGTGTAAAATAACACACAAGTGTACCCGTACTTGCATAACTGCAATAGTAACTTCAATTATTTTTAACCCCCGACGCAAAAAGAGAGGGGTGTTATAAGTTTAACGTGTCTGTTTGTGTATCTGTCTGTGGTATCGTAGCTCCCAAACGGATGAACCGATTTTCGTTTAGTTTTTTTTGTGTCATAGATAATTTTATCCTGAAGGTTCTTAGCCATGTTTCATGAAAATCTGTTCAGGTGTTTGAAGGTCATCAGCTCTTTTCTATATGATGAGAGGATCTGACTAACTTCCTTATGTCCGATCGATTCGAAATTTGGTACCGAGTTACTTCAACGATATTGAAAGTATATGGTAAGGTAATCATGACCAGGGGGTCAATTCTGCTAGATTTTTGTCAAAATCGTCTCTCAGTGGTGTTTCAATAGTAGTGTTTATTTACACTGTTGTAACAAGAACTGTATAAACAGGACTACCATTGAATCACCATTGGAATACGATTGTGACTACGCATTAGCAGAATTGGGCCCCTGATCAGCCGTTCATAAAAGAGTCAGTACAATCGAGGTACTTCCCGGGTGACCAGTAGTTTTTTTTTGGAAACGTTTTCTCGAAAAGTACTAAGATTAAAGAAATATTTTTTTATTCAAAAGTATTCATATTAATGTTCTATTATTTGTGATCTATTGTACTATATATTTTTACTTTTTTAAATAAAGCTTCGCGACTGTACCTGTCTAATTTATTAATTGGGAACTAAACAAACAATCAGTTTTTGTATAATTTTTAGTAGCTTATAAAACACCACACAGTTCCGTTTATAGCCATTAGACTACGGAACCCTAATAAACAAGATTATTTTCCAAAATGCTCTTCGAATGCTCGGCTAGAACAGATTTTTACCTAACTATAGTATTTTTTAAATCAGAGTTTATCATTAAACTATTTGTTTAAAGAAAAACCGTTTTTCTCCATTTTCGCATTAGGCGCCCTCATAACGAGGTTTTCTAATTAACATTCGGTGAAATTGATTTTAGCGCTAAAGACCATAATACCACATACACATACGGGCCTACCATCATCTATGTAAAAACCATCACGTGTTAAGAACGTTTTGTTTCTATTGAAGTTGTCACATTTGACACACTGTGGAGGCGATGATTGAGCGATGACGTCACAAAACTTCCGTCAAAAAACAAGCTTACTTAAAGTCAAAGTCAAAGTCAAAGATTTTTATTCAAATAGACTTATAGATAAGTACTTTCGAATAGTCCAAAATTTTTTTTTCCCTACCATTCGAACTAAAGAGACTCGTAAAGAGACTAAAGAACTAACTAAAGAGATTCGTAGTACGAAGTAACATGGTAAGAATGAAACAATACCGCACTGAGAGATGGCGGTAGGCCTCCTAGCCTTCTGCGGTTTTCCGAACAATAGCTCACATGATACACCTTTGTTGGTCACATCCTGGATAGCTAGAAAGGCTAGCTTTGTGCAAAGTGTCAATGCTCGCTCACCATTGTGACAAATCGTAGGTGTCTTTGAAACGAGCCTTGTAGTGAAACGTTTAAGTGTCGTGTTTCTTCTGTTGATTTTAGTTAAATTAACTTGCGAGAAACAATCAATAAAGTTTCTTACCCTATAAAACAAAATATACATTAAAAAAAAACACTACGTCGGTAACAGTTCGCTTGAGAAAAGAAACATATGCTCTATTCCTTCATAATTCTCATTCATTTTTTGTTCATGTCTGTGACTCTTTAAAAGACCTCACTATGCTCCACAGCTAAATATGATTTATCGTAACAACCTTTGCCGAACGATCCTTCTTGGAGAAGTTTTAATTTTTTTTCTATTAGTCGCATTTGAAAATATAAGTAAAATTAAAAACAAGTGTAAAAGAATCCTGAAAATATCTCTACAATTAAAGAATTTATGGGCCTTGAAGTTGCGCTCAACGGCCCAGCGTGTGACGTCACGCCACTTCGGCCCGTAGGTAATTTGTAGGGTTGTGCGCCGAACGACGCGACACTTGAGGAAGTGGCGTGTCGTCACCGACCATATTAGAGGCCAAGTCCGCGTATGTAATTTCAATAATTAATTTCTCAGCAATTTCTTGATGGATTAAAAAAACCATTGTCTTATTCGTTTTTAAACTAATGTTTCCAACATCAGGAAACTTTTCCAGTTGACTAACTTTTAACCGCCTCTGTTGTCTAGTGGTACAACCACCGATATCAGACACAGGGGTCCCGGGTTCGAGCGGGGGTACATATTGTATTCGGTTTGGTTGGTGGTAGGACTGGTGTAGGTGTTGTAAGTCTGCCTGGCTAGCTACCACCATCATATCTAAGCCTGACGCCAAAACAACAATGTTTTCAGCATTGTTGTGTTCCGGCAGTTCGAGATAAGATAGCCAGTTCCTCAGTGGCGGAGGATTCCGGGAGAGACTCGCTTCCATCTTTCAGCCTTATCAATACTTAACATCAGGTATGATGTAGGCTTAGAGTCTACCCGTCGTTCAAAAAAAAAAACTAGAGAATCTATGCCATGAGTTCGCAATAAGTTGCTGCGTGATGCCTTGTAACTAGCGAAATCGAAGGTTCGCCAAATACTGATTCGCTCCTTAATCTTTTAGTAGGAACCTTCCATGTCATCTTGGCTGAACCTCTGTCGGATGCAGCCAAGATGCTTTGTAAATTATTAAGAAGAATAGTTTGTTAAATGTTAATTATAAAGAATAATACGTACATCTTATGTTTTGGCGCGCACTGTTCATTGAAATAAAACAACTTTTACGGATATCAAACGCGCTATATTTCCACGAACTAAGTTGTAATTGTCCGTAATTTTTTGGTTTTTTAGGGGTTTTTTGATTTTCCCGACGTTTCGGCACCTTTACAGCTGCCGTGGTCACGGGATGACTGGCTACTTATAAGTCTACCCTCGAAAAGTTAATTTATTTTCGTTCGGATACGGTTAGACATTTACTATGGCACAAATTATTATTGATTTGATATTTTGATTTAATTGTTATTTTCATTCTTTATTATTAAGAAAAGAGAAAACTAAAGACTCTACTGGCAGTTCACAAATTGGGAGGACCTTCGAAGAAAGAAACTGCAAAGAAAACTTCAAAAGCGGGCCGACCTCCATCTTTATAAAAAATATTAAAAATTAGGATATGTTGTCTCCACCTTTACTTTTTTATATTTATTTATCTACAAAAAGAGCTAAATCAAAAAACCCCTAAAAACCTAAAAATTACGGACAATTACAACTTAGTTCGTGGAAATATAGCGCGTTTGATATCCGTAAAAGTTGTTATATAGAATAAGTTTTATGATAGGACTGAAAGTTTTTCTATTCTATTCTATTCTATTCTACATGTCCCTGTAAGTCTTTAAATATATAATTTTTTTTTATGAAGTACGGGGAGACTAAGCATTCATCATACCTGATGTTAAGTATTGATAAGGCTGAAGATGGAAACGAGCCTCTCCCGGAATCCCCAATCACTGAGGAACTGGCTATCTTATCTATCTTATCTTTAACTGCCGGAACACAACAATGCTGAAAACCAATTTGTTATGGCGTCAGACTTAGATAAGATGGTGGTAGCTAGCCAGGCGAACTTAGAACAAGTCCTACCATAATACAATAGGTTCTTCAGTAATATTTTCAAAAGGTTCTTCAGTCTGCATCATAAACAAAACAAAAGAAGTTTGAAGTAGATATAACACTGTACGACTTTCTGTCCTCTCCCAAAAGTGCGTCAAAGGCTTAAACTTAACGCTTTCCGAAACCTTAGGAGTTCCCATTAAAAGTTCTAGTTACGAAATTGATATTCCTCCGTATTAAGGAATAATCCCTCTGCTCTGCTTCCTTAGAACCCTATATGAACTAAGTTGGACTTTCTGCCGCCAACTTGACGGGAACGATGTCTTGGTTGCTGCATTATGACTCTAATGACCTTATATTAAGGTTCAATTTGAAATATCGACAGTGGCGTGTTGCAGTATTGGGCTCAGGTTTCAATTATAGCAAATAATTAAAACTTTATATTCCTTTATAGAATTATATTTTACAAAGGATTCCATGTCGGGGTACAAACATTATGCTCAAATAAATAACAAGTTACAACTATTTTGTGCAAATTATCAATATTAATAGACCTACAAAAAAGGTAATAGATCATAGTTGCAGAGAATATAAATAATAATTATTTGCAATTTTTAGCTTAATAAAGGTCTTTTTTTTTCTTTCTTTCTTTATGCGTCAAAGCATACTTCCTGTGATCCAAATTTTATTAAATATGTCAGGAAGTATTCTCAAATGTTTAGAAATGTATGTGTAGCTGCTAAGGCAATGTTCTTTTCAAGTAAAATAAAATTAGCGGATAATAAAATAAAGGCTACTTGGAATTAACCAAACAACTGGGAAAACTAAACATAATGTAAACTCCTTCTCCCTTAAAGTAGATAATAAATTAATTGAATCTGACGTTGAAGTTGCCCGTGTTTTTGAAGATTTCTTCTCTCGGGTACCCTTAGAAACTACCAGTAATTTAAATTCCTGTCCAAACGTTGCTGCTGCCCTCTTAGAGTCATGTGTTGATAAGTGTTATAAAGTTTTAAATTTTAAGCATATTAATAGTGAAGACATTTTAAAAGCTTTCAAGTCTATAAATATTAAAAAGACTGAAGATTTATGGGGCATATCAACCAGCGTTATTAAATCAATAATTGTAATAATAGCTCCATATTTAGCTTTCATTTTTAATCAATGCATAGATGAAGGTACATTTCCCGATTTAAAGAAATATAGTAAGCTTATTCCTCTTTTTACTTTTGACACCCGATTTGGGTGTCAAAAGTAAAAAAAATTACCCCCCTACTACCCCCCACAAATTTTAGGCCGATATCAGTCTTACCGGCACTTAGTAAAATTTTTGAAAAAATTATATACTCTCAATTACTAGACTATTTAACAGTAAATCAAATCCTTCATAATAATCAGTTCGGCTTTTCTAAAGGTAAAAATACTACAGATGCTGGAATAGCAGTCCTCAAACATATTTTTGAGGCTTGGGAGGGCAAGCAAGACGTAATTGGTATATTCTGTGACCTGTCTAAAGCTTTCGATTGCGTTGATCACGTTACACTTTCAAAGAAGCTAGAACATTATGGTGTCTCTGAAAAATCAGTTAGCCTTTTCCAGTCATACTTGCACAATAGAAATCAAAAAGTAATTGTAAATAATACTGCTGCTACTGTATCCCCCATTATTATGGGCGTGCCCCAAGGGGCTCCCCTTACATGGAACTTAAACTGTAATTTTTTTTTCATCAAATGTGGGGTATCAATAGATAGGTGTTTAAAAATTACATTGAGGTTCCTAAAACAGTTTTTTCTCAAAGTCAACCATTTCAATGATATACACTTTCAAAAAATGTGTGTCCCACCTCTAACTTTTAAAATAAGAAAGTAAAAAATCAAAAAGAAATATATGCTGTAGAGCTTTGACCACCATCTTGACCTTCTATCAACCAGAACACGTAAATTAATTTTTATATTTAAAAACCTGCGCTATGTTGCCGACAAAAGCGTCATGAAAATGGTGTACCTAGCATTCTGCCAGTCAATACTAAGCTACTGTATCACTGTGTGGGGTGGTTCCTCCAAAACCAAACTTCTTAAGCTCGAAAGAGCCCAAAGAGCCGTTTTAAAAGTATGTAACTTCCTTCCTTTCCGCTTTCCAACCAAAGAGCTGTACTGCCTATCCGATGTTCTTACTGTAAGGCAACTGTTTGTGCTTAATACGATTTTGAAACAGCATTCACTGACAGAATATGACTCTTCGCTAAATTCATCGAAGCGGCTAAAGCATAAAGTTTGTAAATAAAAAAATCCGATGTCCACAAACTTCTCAAATAGATTTTTTGGTTTTCTCGGCATATTTCTTTATAATAAAATTAATAAAAATCTATCTATTTACGCTTTGACAAAGTTTAAATGTAAAAGTGCCATTATTGCCTTTCTAAAAAGTCTAAGCTACGAAGAAACTGAAAAATTGTTAGAGGTCCCTTCATGAATAACTTGGAAATTGTAAATTATATCACACACACACACATACACGCACACACACACACACACACACACTAGGTTACATAAGTTCCTCACAAAAAGAAAAAAAAAAAATTTGTCATAAAAATAAATATTAAGGTACTTTTGTACACTAGGTCCAGTGAGAGGCTGGTTATCTGTCATACAGGTTTTCCTAGCGCAGAAACCAGTCTCTTACATAGATAAATTAAACACTGTACCTATTTAAGATTTTGCTAGTTTTAAGTATTTATCGGTGTGAGAGAACAAATAAATATTTTTGTATTGTATTTGTATTTGTACCTTTATAAAAACTTTCAACGAAAATTTGTTTGAACGAAATATATTTAGCAGTTTCAGAGCTATAGCACATTTTCCAAAACCGCAAATATAACTTTGTCATTCATACAGACACTATGACAAACAAAGTTATTCTTAATAATTGGAAATGGCGCCTAGCCTAGCAAATTTGTTTGGGCATTTTCTGTTCAAATTATAAAAATCAAGGACACGTTTTCCTTATTACAAGAAAAAAATAACCAAAAAAAATTAAGAATGCTAATTATTGCACCTGTTGCTCCATATTATTCGAGGAACGATTTCTTTTAGTATTTAAAAATATTTGATGCTCTAGAGCTTCCTGCGTTTTAAGCAACCTGCAACTTCATCTTCATGACGACGATCAACACTGGGACAAGACTCTCGAGGAGGCCTGTGTCATGTCAGTAACAGCCCCCGCTGCTTACTACATTTGTTCGCAATTATGTTTGTGTTTTGTGGTCTTTTGAATAGGTACTTTAGTATTCTGGAAAAAATACAAAACATTGCTCTCTGAAGACTTTGAGATAACAGACCCATGGCTAACGTCACATCCCTTTTCTCGGGAGATTTTAGACAGACCCTTTCTATTATAAGTCGGGGGAGAAGAGCCGATGAGATTAACGCCTCATTAAAATATTCTAAGGTCATATACCATAAGGCCTCAGATACATAAGCTGGGATTGACAACCAATATTTTCAAGACAAGAATTTTCAGCATATTATCAAAAATTTGAGCAGGACTCCTCCCTGTAGATCATGGTCAGGTAAGTCTTCCCAAATACTGAGAAAAGTCGTTGCCTCAGTAGCGGAACTTAACATCATGTATGATGAAGGCTAAGTCATTCATAAAAAAAAATACTTATTGACTCAATATTCGGTGACCTCCAGTGTATATCAAGTTAGGAAAATTCTTGGTTATGTCAACGCGCCATACTAACACCCAAAATGACCAAGCAAATGCAATAAATGAAAAAAATAATAATAGCGAAAATTGTTGCGGATGAAGTGGTTTACACTTGCTTTAACAATATATTTGATCAGGACGACGACACAAATTACCCAATGGCACTTTTAAATTCACTTCCAGCGAGTGGTCTCCCTGCTCCCAAGATCAATCTTGAAGTCAGTGTTCCGAGAATGCTTTTGCGAAATTTTACTGAGCCAAAATTATGCAACGGACCCGTCTTAAAGTAAGTGCTTTGCAAAGAAATATTATCGAAGCTGAGATCCTGACTTGGTGTCCTGCCAGTGAAACTGAGTTTATACCGCGTATACCTCTCATCCCTAACAATTTTCCGTTCGAGTTCAAGCGCACACTCACACAGTTCCCTGGGTGACCCCGTGCTTTGCAAGGACTATAAATAAGTAGCAATGACAAACGCTGAAAGCCGCTGGTGTCGCACCAAGGTCTGATTGTTTTTCCTACGGCCAGCTGAGCTAAAGCAACATTAGAGCTGGCCCAGCATGTTGCTTTTTCGCGGGTCATTAGAGCTGCGGGTCTATTCAAATTGGCTCAAAACGGAAAACCACCAATGTAGTTCATAAAGAAATACTCTAAGAACCTTACAGCTACAATAGTAAAATAAATTTCCTTTGGCATACGGCATTTAATAATCATTGTAAGTACCACGATTTAATGGTTAATCTTTAACGTCAAATAAAAAATGTAAGTACTATATTAAAGTCCACGCGTACGAAGTCGCGGGCACCAGCTAGTTCATACTAAAAATGCTATAGTAAATACAATAGATGAATAGAAATATGATAGAATTAGACAAAACCCTATCACTAAAGGGTTTTATCAGAGTTTGAAGTTTGATAGCTATACCGTTAGGCGGTCGGGGTGCTGATGTGGAACCCTAGCAGCCGAGCTTAACACTAAGAAATAGAGTTAATACTCCATTATGAAAAGCTTGATAAGTATTTTCTTTTGAGATACAAAAATCAAAAGTCTGGCACACCTTATGTGGAACTCCAAAAGCTAAATTATAAGATTTATAAGAGATACGAATGTTAGATTTTAGTACGTACTGAATAATTTTAAAAGACATAATACATGTTTTCTTTAAAACTTCCGATATGACACGCTACATATTAGTAATCTGTGTATGACACGCAGACGCTGACAGCAATCAACATGACAACTGTCAGCGTCAGCGCCATCTTTAAAAATTACTTGGGTCTATCGGGTTGCATTAGTCGGTCATTCTGTCTCGGATCGTCAGAGAGAACGGTCATTCGTCTTAAGATATTCGTCTGTGTTGTAAAGGTTAAAGGTGAAATTTTTAATACAATATAGCGATTGTGAAAGATATTGAGTTTTATTCTGAAACACTTCTGAACTCTTTTAGTTCAGAAGTGGGATTGAACAGGAATATTTCTCAATATTCTGACACGTCCACACAAATAAGAAGACAAAAGGTATTGTACAAGTTATTATTTAAGTGTACAAGTTATTATCTAAGTAGTCGAAACAAAATCAGGTGAGTTGACTTTCTAAAATATTTCCTTGATAAATTGTTAGTTAGTCAATAGATACAGTACAGATACTGAGAATTAAAATTTTCATATGGTTGCAACAAAGAGAAGGAACAGATAATCAATCATTAAGATGGTGAACGAATGTAAAACCAGTATTTTTTTTTGTTAATTTGATTTGATCTGTTGATTTGATCGAATTATTTCAGTAATAATTCGTTTTCTTTAAGTAATAACAGTACCTTCCTTGTTAGAATTGTTACTTTTGTGTCATTAATATTTAACCAATAATTGTGAAAATGTTATTCTGTCGATTTGATTGAGTTTTTGTTTTTTTATTGTGGTTTTTATTGATTTTTTATTTTCTTGGTGGTGAATATCACGTACACCATTTTATTGACGATTTACCGAAAATGAATAATGAGAAGAATATACATGACAGCATGTAATTTTTCCCCTTTCATATGATGTCCTTTACATTTTTCTTCTCCTTTTTCTCATGCTTTATCCCTAACTGAGTTTGAATAATAAGGAAAACTCGTGTATAATAATGATGGTTATGAAATAAAACTACATGAAATAGTATAATTTAATGTTACATACTTTTCGTTGTGAAATGGATTTGCCGATTAGAACTCCAGCGAGATCACGTGACGGGTCCCGCGATACTCCACCTCTTGAAGATGATACACGACGAGTTCCAGGACGTTCTAAGCCAGAACGCAGAAGACCAAGACGTTCACGATCTCCGAATTGTCGTTCTCGCTCGCGCTCGTCAAGTCGTCATCGTCAGCCAAGTTCTTCGCAGAGGCGACATCGATCCGGAGCTGCAAGGGAGCGACGCCGCAGTGACCCTAGATCGCCGAGAAGACCAATACGGGGCCGTCGAACGCGGTCGTCATCCAGTTCGTCGGGGAGCAGCTCACGTGATTCACGACCGCGCGCGAAGTCCAGCAGGTCTCGTGGAAGTCGAAAGCGATCATCATCTCATCGGGCGAAGTATGAAAGCTCCACCAGAACTGTAAGTGATTTTGAAAATGATTCTAATCAAAGTAAGAGAACTAAGCAAAGTACTTTAACTATTAATGATGTATTGGAATTGATAAAATCACTGCCTTCCTCTTCCTCAAAACCAATAAATCATTTTTCAATGAATACAAATGCCGTACCAGAGTTTGACCCATCTAACAAAGAGCAGAATGTTGAATCCTGGATTAAAGTAGAAAAGTGTTCAGTGTTGTATAAATGGACAGAAACTCAAATGATTCATTATGCCTTGCCTAAGTTAATGGGTGTTGCAAAAGTATGGTACCAAGGGTTACCCTCCTTAAACTTTACTTGGTTAAAATGGAAAGACAAATTGATTAAGACTTTTCCAACAGTTCAAAATTATGCTCAACTGTTACATGAGATGCTAGAAAGAAAGGCAAGACATCATTAACCATTGGAAACATACTTCTATCATAAAATCAATTTATTAAATAGGTGTGATATAATGGGGAAAAGAGCTGTAGATTGCATCATTTACGGGTTAGAGGATAGAAGTATGCGTTTGGGAGCTCAGGCTGCAAATTATACTCAACCAGAAGAGTTATTGACATATTTTAAATCAGTTAAAGTTGAAGACCCTAAAGATAGACGTATGTTACAACCTTTTCGAAAAGGTCCTGTCCGTTCAGTGGAAGCTAGCAAACCATCTGCAATCAAATGCTTTAATTGCAATGAAATAGGACACCCTAGTTTTAAGTGCCCTAAACCCTTATTGACATGCAACATCTGCAAAAGGGTAGGTCACCAAAGTATTAATTGCTCCAGACTCACTAGGACTGATACTGTAAAACGTCCAGATACTGAAAAGTCGGTAATGGAAGTTAAGTTACCTGGAGAGTCAGATGACAAATATGTCCTTCCGATTATTATAAATGGTATACAAAAGGAATGTTATGTAGACCTTGGTAGCCAGTGCACTCTCATAAGGTTAAGTGATTTTAATGATTTAAATATAGGTTACGAAACCTCCAAAATACCGGCACTTAAAGGGTTTGGCAATTCATTAACAAGTCCTGTTGGTAAATCAACTGTTAAGATGCAAGTCCAATCTGTAACTGCAGTGGTAGATGTGTTGATTGTACCAGATGAGTTACTGAAATATCCAGTATTATTAGGGCATACATTCACTGAACGGGCAGGTATGGTTATTATAAAGACGGACACTCAGTTGATTTTTAGGCAGCAGCCGTTAATGAATAGTGACATTGAAAATGAACATAAGTTAAAATTATTTGTCAGTGAAGACACAACGTTTACCTCAATGATTGCTGTTCCGGTAGCAGCGTGTAGAAAAGTAACTTGTGAGATAATTGTCAACGAATCCGTTAGGTGCATAGGAAATGATACATATTTTATTCTTCCGGGACTATACACAATCACCGAAGGCAAGGGTTGTTTATTTCTTGTAAATGTTACCGTAAATCCTATAAAACTATGTAGTGGTTCATTACTAACAAGATGTTATATTTATGAAGACAAAAATAATTCCAATGATCTTTAAAAATTCAATGCGTAGAAACAGAAAATAATGATACTATATTAGGTGATTTGAAAACTGGTGATTGTTTAAGTACTGAAGATCGTACTAGGTTAGAGTGGCTACTAAGTGGTTACAAAGATTGTTTTTCATTTAATTTAAAGGATTTAGGACTTACGCATTTGAATGAAATGCACATCAAACTGAGTGACAACACACCGGTAGTATACAGACCATATAGGTTAGCGTATTCGCAAAGGCAAAAGGTTAAAGAGATGGTAAATGAAATGTTAGACTGTGGTATTGTAACGGAGTCGTCTTCTTCCTATGCTAGCCCCATACTATTAGTGCAGAAAAAAACTGGCGACCAGCGATTATGTGTGGATTATAGATCCTTGAATGCTAAGACTATCAAAGAATATTATCCACTACCGAGAGTAGAGGATCAGATTGATCAGTTAGGTGGCTATAAATATTTTATAACTCTCGATTTAGCTTCTGGCTATTATCAAATCCCAATAGCAGAGACATCACGCGACAAAACGGCATTTGTGACACCTGATGGCCAGTATCAATTCACAAGGATGCCGTTTGGGTTAGCTAACGCGCCGTCTGTTTTCCAGAAAACAGTTAATAAAAATGCTTCAGGATGCTAAGAACCGGGAAGCTTTTGCTTTTATGGATGATATTATTATTTCTGCACACAGTATAGATCAAGGAATGCAACGGTTAGAGTCAATTCTAAAGTTAATTAAGGAAGCCGGGCTAACTTTAAAGCTTTCTAAATGTAATTTCTTTTGCACGAAAATAGATTATTTAGGATTTGAAATTAGTGAAGACGGAGTTAGGCCAGGTTTAAGAAAAATAGAAGCGGTAGAAAAATTTAAATGTCCTTCGAATCAACACGAGGTCCAACAATTTATAGGATTAGCGAGTTTTTTTCGGCGGTTTGTTAAAAATTTTGCAATTATCGCTAATCCCTTCACTAGTTTGTTAAAAAAGTGTGTTAAATGGGAAGGGGGGGCCGCACAAGACCACGCTTGTAATACACTAAAGCAGGAATTAATTAAACGGCCTATTTTAGCATTATACGACACAAATGCTAAAACGAAAATACATACGGACGCCTCGAAAACTGGAATAGCCGGTATTTTAATGCAAAGGGATAAATTAGACAGGTTACAGGTGATTTCGTATTATAGTAGGCCAACTACGTTAGAAGAACAAAAATATCACTCATTTGAGTTGGAGACGTTAGCAGTCGTCGCCTCATTGAACCGTTTTCGCGTGTATGTGTTAGGAATCAAGTTTACTATCGTGACCGATTGTAGCGCGTTGCGGACCACTCTACTACACTCTACACTCCACCAAACGAGATATTCTACCACGTATTGGTAGATGGTGGTTGCAGTTGCAAGAATATAACTGTAATATAGAATACAGGCCGGGAAATCGCATGAATCATGTAGACGCGCTTAGTCGAAATGCAATTCCTATGTCAACTGAACCTGAACCGGTATTTGAAGTGTTAGGGATAGAAACGGAGGACTGGCTGTCCACGATTCAAAGTGCTGATGAAGAGATATTAAGGATAAAGAGTATTTTAGAAGATCCCGAAACTCCAAAAGTCGTCAATATAAGTGAAAACTACAAAGTGAAAAATGGGAAGGTTTATAGGATTGTGGATAGTCAACTAAAGTGGGTAGTGCCTAGAGGGGTGAGATGGCAGTTGCTCAAGCGTAATCATGACGAACTTGGTCACTTCGGGGTAGACAAGACGTTAGATAAGTTGAAGTCTCTTTATTGGTTCCCTGGAATGAACAAGTTCGTCAAGAAGTATATAAATTCCTGTTTGGAGTAAAAAGGTAAAAAGCGAGGGTTGCTTCACCCTATTCCAAAGGTGGATCAACCATTCCACACACTTCATATGGATCACTTGGGGCCATTCATACGAAGTAAATCGAAGAATACATATTTATTAGTACTAATTGATGCTTATACTAAGTATATTACCCTTTATGCCGTCAAAAACACAAAATCAAAATCTTCTATTAAAGTACTTAACTATTATTTTAGTCTCTTTGGGGTCCCGAAAAGAATCATAAGTGATAGAGGAACTTCTTTCACAAGTAAATTATTTAAAGATTTTGTTGGTAAGTTAGATATTAAACATGTTTTAAATTCAGTAGCGACTCCTAGAGCAAACGGCCAAGTGGAGCGCTATAACCGCACCATTCTAGCGTCTCTTGCCGTAAAGAATCATAATTGCAAGGAAAACGAATGGGACACTCACCTAGAGGAAATACAATTAGGTCTTAATACCACTATAAATAAGGGAATAGGGAAAAGTCCAGCTGAAGTCCTTTTTGGTACTCGACTTCAGACTAAGGGTGACGGGATAATTGGTTCATTATTAGAAGATCAAATATATCATAGGCCAACAGTAGAAGAAATTAGGGAAGAGGTTAATTTAAGAATTGATGAAAATCAACAAAAACAAAAGGAAAGATATGACAAAAATAGGTTAGAAGCTACGTACGTATAAGATAGGAGATTTAGTGAGGATTGAAAGGGACGTAGGAACTAATGATGGCAAATCAAAAAAGCTGGTTTCCAAAGTGCAGGGTCCATATAGAGTGGTCAAAGTTTTGGACAAGGATAGGTATGTAGTTGAAGACACTCCTCTTACCAGGAAACATAATAGAAGATATGAGGCTATAGTTGCCGTTGATAAAATCCATCCGTGGCTAAGTTTCGGGAGAGATTTTATCGAGTCCAATGCTGAGAGCTCTGATACGGAGACCAGTGATAGAGAGAATACTATAAGTGTACAGAATGAGAATCGGCGTGTAGGTGATGTAGAGGAGTGCAGTGATTAATAGATAAAGATATTTATTGTAAACTTTTAATGAATTGTTGTAATAAAAAAGAACTGGAACGGAAAAGGAATGGATCTTTTAAGGATATTGATGATTTGATAAAGTAATGATTAATTTGTATTAATTGGTTATGTTTAAATATATTGGGGTAGTTCTTGGGAGAGCAATTTTTGAGTGTCACAGACTCATAACTCCTATAAAAATAAATAATTATGATTAAAACGACTATTACATCGTTTCTACATTTCATTAACCATCGTGACATATAGATTTCACTGGTTAAAAACTACGCAGATTGGAGTAACTCACCCTCAACACCTCAAATCCGGTAAATTTTGCACGTTTTTACGTGTCACACGTGCGCCGACTTCTGAGCATTCGCGGATATTTTTAAAATCACCCACGTTTTTAATCAGCTTTGTACACACATTTAAAATAGACAGATCAGTTTACATACTGATCAAATTTTAAATCCTATCGAAAGGAAACTTTTGATTTTATGGTATATATGTCACACGCTTAGCAATATTTTCACGGCGCGCCTTGCGAGGGGTACTGCTCTGGACTGGCGAGGCGTAGGCGAACCCTGATTGGTGTTTGCGAATCGTCAGTTACGCCGCAGCTAGCAGGTGAGGTGGCCATGTCGCTGTTTTCAGCGCGTTCGGTGTGAGAGTAAGTTCTTCAAGTTTAAATATTTTGGTCCTCAGTTATCCGGCATTCCCATGTCACATTTTTGCAAAATAATTGTACTTCTTTTGGTAAATGGGTTTTGAGTTGGCATACCTAACTCCTAAATGTAGATAAACAGTAAAAAACTAGCCGGTTATATCTTTTCGATGCAGAGTAATTTCAAAATATATGTTTTTTTGTGATTTCTATGGTGTCATTTCCATGGATAAAACACCATGAAAATTACGTTAGACCCATGGAAATTACCTTGTTTTTTGTTTGCACTGCAATGCAATGCACGCAATCACCAAATACAGATTTAAATATTGAATGTCGGTTATTTTTTTAATTAAATCGGCGTAAATATCAGTCAACCATAGCATTAACATTATCTTTTTAAGTGTCTAAATATCATGCTCAAAGTGACGAAAATGATACTGCTATTTATGTTTTGATGTTGAGGAAGGCAGGTCATCGTAGAAATAAATGTTTTTCTATAAGGGTTTAATAAATATTAACTAGTAAATAAGGTCCAACTTTATTTGATAATAGAAGAGTTAGATTTTTAAAGACTTTAAACTTTTTAATTAAAGACTTCAACTGACTGATTTTTAATGTATAAGTAATTTGTTAATTGATAACAGTATTATTTATTTATTTATTTTTGTGAGTAAACCCTAGCAAAACCACAATAGTCCCAGTTACGAGGAAGCGCAAGTTAGAAAAACTTATAACGCGTACTTTAAGAGGGGCTCCTATTCCATTTTCCAAAGAAGTCAAATATTTGGGCGTTACTATCGATCAAACACTGATTTGGAATTCACACATCAGTAATGTAATCCAAAAGGCTAAAATAGCCTTAGGGATTTGCTATCGCTTAGCAGGGACGAAATGGGACTTAAACCCCAAAATCGCTCTATGGCTGTACACCGCTATAGTCAGGCCGACGATAACGTACGCCTGCGTAGTTTGGTGGAAAAAGCTACCGAAGCGATAATCATAAACAAGCTCAACAGTGTGCACAGATTAGCATGCCTTATGGCTACGGGTGCCATGTCTACCACCCCAGGAGCTACACTAAATGCCCTGCCTCTTCACCTATTTATTGCAAAGGAGGCGAAAGCGGGTATATACAGGATACGCAACACTGGCAAGATCAAATGGCATTCTCAAGCACCTTTACAAGAATCTATGCTTGAGCTCGATCTGCTATCGATGACGACGGACGTCATCCCACTGTGCAATTTCACCAGAAATTACTCGGTGGAAATCCCGAGCAGAGAAGAGTGTTCTGATGATCACTATTCCTGTAAGGCTGCAAGTCTGGTTTGGTTTACAGAGAGCTCCAAAATGGGCGAAAATGTAGGAAGTGGAATATTCGGCGTAAGTCCCAGAGTCAGTAAAAGTTTGAATCTAGGCAAACACGCCACAATATTCCAAGCGGAGGTTTACGCCATTATAGATGTGCGGAAGCCAACCGTCAACGAAACTACATAAATCAATCTATCTTTATTTTCTGAGATAGTCAAGCACCGCTTAACGCCATAAACTCGAAAACCATAAATTTGAACCTGGTGAAAGACTGCGTCAAAAAATTAAATGAACTGGGTCAAAGGAATAAAGTTATTCTGAAATGGCTCTGGGTCCATCTGTAGTCACAGAAAGGCTCTGGAGCCAGAACCAGGCCATGCAACTTCATAAGAACAACCTTCTAGACGAAGCTAAAAAATACTGGCTTAACCAACCGGGATTACTGCACGCCAAATCCCTTATAGAAGGGTACTCGTTAAAACTAACTGCAGAACTTCTAGAGCTCAGCAGGGCGAACATCTGTGCGACTGTCAGAGCCTTAGCTGGACACTGCAAATTAAACAGGCACCAATTTCACACAAAGTTGAGTGATACTGATGTAAACAGGAGAGGGAGACACCAAAGCACGTTCTGTGTGACTGCGGACCATTTATGCACAAACGCAGTATTCACCTGGGTCGGTACATCATCGACCCAGAGGAACTAAAATCTCTAAAAGCTAGGAAGATTCTTGACTTTCTGGAAGCAACCGGGCAAAAAGAGTTACTATAAATAGGTGGCGAGTTACAATATATCTCTAAGGTCGCAGTGACTACAGGGTTGCAAAGCCCCTAAATCCTCAAATAATAATAAACCCCAACTAACTGATATGACAGCTTAATTTCATATCTGACATGGTGTTTAGCTAAATTTAATCTGCTGGCTAATTTCCGTGGCCTTTATTGTAATTTCCATGGTCCGCCAATTTTCTACATTTTTTTTAGCAAAAGTATAAATCTCGTACGTGGGCGAATTTTGATATGTTGTTTAAATTTGCATAAGCTTTCAAAATATTTGTGTAATTCACCATAATTTAGCGATTTCAAAAATACCGTGGAAATTACACGGAGAACACATTTCTGAAGAACTACCCTATGACTGTGATTCTTACCTGACTGATACGATGTTTTCTTGTAACTGATTGTTTTATGAATGCATCACACAAAGGAGTCTTGACAATCATGAGTGTGATGCAAATTGAATTAAGCATTAACGATGTACCACACAAGGAGTCTTTTGACAAATGGGAGTGTGTTACAAAGTTAATTTATGATTTGAAATGAGTCACACTAAGGAGTCTACGGACAAATGGGAGTGTGACTCGATGATTCTATGAATGAAATGTCTCATAATTTTGGTATAATTTCTATGAACTTAATTAAAATGAGGTCACGGATTTATTTATTATTATAATTTATAATCTGTTTTGTTTTTTTTTTATTGAGTTAGTAAATGGATAAATGGAAAATATTTAGTAAGTATTAAGTTACAAATTATAAGGATGACCGAACAAAATTTGTATTTGTATTTTTACAAGTGTTTTTTTTTAAGCGTGCTAGTGTTGATGTATATATATATATATTACTTACTTCTCTTTGTGAATTCACGAGGACGTGAAGTGCAGGAAGGCCGACTGTTAGATTTTAGTACGTACTGAATAATTTTTTAAGACATAATACATTTTTTCTTTAAAACTTCCGATATGACACGCTACATATTAGTAATCTGTGTATGACACGCAGACGCTGACAGCAATCAATATGACAACTGTCAGTGTCAGCGCCATCTTTAAAAATTACTTGGGTCTATCGGGTTGCATCAGTCGGTCATTCTGTCTCGGATCGTCAGAGAGAACGGTCATTTGTCTTAAGATATTCGTCTGTGTTGTAAAGGTTAAAGGTGAAATTCTGAATACAATATAGCGATTGTGAAAGATATTGAGTTTTATTCTGAAACACTTCTGAACTCTTTTACGAATATTGCGCCTTGTGGAAAGTTGTTCAACGAATGAGTTCTTTCTGTTTAGGTATTAAAAAAAACCTTTAAACTGGTACACACATATCACACATCATCAGCATGTGGACGTCCACTGCTGGACATAAGCCTCTCCTAGCTTACGCCTATTGTGGCGTTCATAGGAAGAGATTTTGGAAGAGGCTCGCTTCCATCTTCAGCCTTAACAATACTTAACATCAGGTATGATGAAGGTTAAGAGCCTCATCGTCGTTCATAAAAAAAACCAGCCTTCTTATCGATGCTGTATCGCGATTGAATCGCGATTGGTATTGTTGCAAAAAGTTTACATGTGTGTGGGGCCTTGATTATTATGTTTTATAGTTAAGCAGAAAAGGATTTTAAAATATTTAATTTAATTAATTGTCATTGTTTTTTTATTAGATGACATAAACACCTTCTGATTAGCGACTATTTAAATAAAAACAATTTGTAGGTACACAAATAGTAAATTTCAGTCGGGTATCAGAAGAATTAGGAGCGCTAATCATGGGTCTTATTCCACTGGGTTCAATGGGTCGCCTTCTACTTATCAGATAGGTTAGACTACATTTGACGCATAACAAACTTTCAAGTAGAGAACAATATTATCGGCATCAATTGATAATTTATGATTTTGTAATTTTTGCATTTTTCAATGCTATTTTTATACTTACGGTAAATTTTAAATAGAAAAATATTGGAAAAAATTAACTGGGCAACAAGTGAATTCTCAGACGGGAATCGAACCTGCGACCTTTGGAAATCCGGTCCAATGCTCTACCGCTGAGCTACCGAGACTTGCGAACCACCGTCGAAATTCTCCAATACTTTTATATTTTTAATACGCTGTAGGCCAGCGTTGTCGCATCAATGCTAGGAATATCATTGCATTCGAAAGAAACATCTTTTCAGGTGTTTAACGATCGATTAAGATGCAACTGCCAATAATTTATGATTTTGTAATGTTTGCATTTTTCAATGCTATTTTTATACTTATGGTAAATTTTAAATAGAAAAATATTGGAAAAAATTAACTCGGCCACAAGTGAATTCTCAGACGGGAATCATTGGACCGGATTTCCAAAGGTCGCGGGTTCGATTCCCGTCTGAGAATTCACTAGTGGCCGAGTTAATTTTTTCCAATATTTTTTACCATATTTTACCATAAGTATTATCATGACATATTTAGTTAACAAGTTAGTGATTAATATAAAATTATTAACAATGTCGACTTATAATTACATTAATATACAGATTTCATTTTGTAGTCAAAAAACTCATTGAGATTATAAAAATAAATATTTTTACATTGGTTCATATTGGAGCATTTTAATATCATTTAACAATTTATTATACACTCTTACAGCCATCGAATGACTATTCCTAGAACCCAGGGCTGTTCGCATCGCTGGGAGTATTAATTTATTCAGACGTCTACAATTACAAGCGAAATTGTTCCATCCGTTCAGGCGTGATGCAACGACCAAGGGAAATAGTGATGCATTTTTATAAATAAAGATAAAGATATTATTATTATTATATGCCAATTCACAAAATATTTTCATATCTCTCATAGTTTGGCTGGACTGCTATGCTTCCACATAGGGCATTTCGATGTTAATTATTTTTTTCATAAGAACCTACACATGATAATAATAAACACAACAAATAAAGAATAAACGAAATTGTTCCATCCGTTCACGCGTGATGCGATGACCAAGGGAAATAGCGATTCATTTATATATATAAATATGTATATTATTATTATTATATGCCAATGACTAAGGGAGGTCACGAGAGGTCGTAGTGACAATCTTTATCCAATCCAAATACGGGCTGATCGGTGTAAACCCTTTAAGCGGTTTTTCTCTCTCAGGCAGTCCCCAGGTAACAACACCAATAATTTTATTCTGAAAGCAATGCGGTCCACCTGAATCCCCGTAATACGTGCCGGCGTATCGGTTAGAACATTTTGGAGCAACACATATGGTTGGGAAAATCTGTAAAAACTCCATTTCATGACAATGACGAACAACGATCCCTTCTCCAACTTGCAACGTCCTTTCTGGTATGTCCTCGTATGTTTCTTCCTTAGAATATTCCGTGGCGGTTTGTCCAAATCCTGCATACTTCACTTCTAGTCCAATTAACGATTTATAATTCAAAGCAGATAATCTTCCAATCATCCATTTCTTTATTTCTCTTATCAATATTAAACCAATGTCATTTTTAAGTATAGTTACTGATAAATCGCGACCTTTGAAGCCAGGATGTGGAAACATTTTAAGAATAGATCGAAATGTGGTGTTATTGAATTGTTCGTTTACGTCTCTAAATTTAACGCGTTTCAAACTTTTGCGAAGGCAGTGACCAGCAGTAAGTACCCACCGCTCATCTATGAGGGATCCAGTGCAATGATGCTCCTCAATGTCACCCATCAGCTTTCCCATTAAGCTAACCACAAACGGAAATTCATTATCTGTAGCAGGCTTTCCATATAGGACCCGAAGGGGGCGCTTCTGCATTTTTGCCAGATTGAAGTTTAGCAACTCGATTACAGTCACTACAATTACTGGTAAGACAATCATTTTTTTCCCTTACGGCAGACAAAAATGCAATATCTCGCTTCGAAGTAATTGGCGGTGTATAATTATGATAAAACTGAGACTTTTTCCGCACGTTAATCCAGAATTTTTAACTTACGTTATATTAAGACAACATTGATGACTGCAACGATGAAGAAATGATTTAGTTTGTATTATACGCATTAAAATATTCGATTTGCGTACCAATCAAAACTAGGAACATAAAGATAAAAGATATAATTCAATATGAAATAAAATTATTTTACGATGGGTATAAAACTAAATTGGAAAAATCTAAAATGTTAGTAGAGTGCAATTAACTTTTAAAATTTGTTTACGTATTTTCCTGCCAGTATTATATTTACAAAAACTTCTTATAAAAAATATGAAAACCGACTTCAAAAAATTAAAAAGCAAAAAATAAGCTTTTTGGAGTCGGTGCCAGACAAGGCAAGAGAAATGAAAGGTAGGACCGAAAAGTAGAATGCATGCATAAATCGTTAGTTGGACTAGAAGTGAAGTATGCAGGATTTTGACTAACCTCCAAGAAATATTCTCAGCAAGAAACATTCAGGGGACAAACCTCTTCCGAAAAGGACGTTGCCAGTAGGAGAAGAAGTTCGTCATTGTTATGAAATGAATAATAAACAGTATTTTCCAACCATGTGTGTTGGTCCAAAATGTTCTAACCGATACGCCGGCACGTATTACGGGAATTCAGGGGGACCGCTTTGCTTTCAGAATAACATTGTTGGTTGTTACTAGCTGGGGACTGTCTTAGAAAGAAAAACCGCTTAAAGGGTTTACACCGATCTGCCCGTATTTGGATTGGATAAAGATTGTCACTGCGACCTTTCGTGACCTCCCTTAGTCATTGGCATATAATAATAATAATATACATATTTATATATATAAATGAATCGCTATTTCCCTTGGTCATCGCATCACGCGTGAACGGATGGAACAATTTCGTTTATTCTTTATTTGTTGTGTTTATTATTATCATGTGTAGGTTCTTATGAAAAAAATAATTAAGATCGAAATGCCCTATGTGGAAGCATAGCAGTCTAGCCAAACTATGAGAGATATGAAAATAACAACATAGGAAAAGTTTTTGAGCGTAGTAGGCATTTTCTATTGACATACAAACATAGTCGTAATATGATGATAGCAAAAATTAAAGATCTGGTACCTACACCTGATGTGGACAGTGCAACTCTATCAGCCCTTCAAAGGTATAAGAGATACGAATATAGACAACATTTAATAAATCTGAGGGAATACGCAGTTCGCTGGGTCCGCTAGTTTCAGATTAAATCCATTTTATGTTAGTATACACTTATATCCTATAATGGATTCTATGTTATTGTTTTCTTAGTTTTAAATTAATTTAAATATTTTTGGACTTGTTCACATGAAGTCGAATCCACCTTTTAAACAATTCACATTCAGACCTGTCCTTTATGACAATAAGAATTCTGTACTCTCCCAAACTCTTCTTAAAATCGAAGCTGCTCGCTTTCTTAAGATAGAGTCTAAACCTGGTTCAGCGAACATGGCAGACGCACTGTATTATCTGGGGAGACCCATCAGCATCCTGAAGGCATTATTAAATTGAACGCCTAGTGCGCTGAGTCTTTTGCGTAAAGTTACAACACAAGCAGCAAGTGTAAAAACTCTGACAATAGGTGTTAAATACGGTTACTTTTACTTGTCTTGTACACTTAGCAAACCAGCGGGCAAGCATGTTGCATCGCACTGCTAACGCTCTCCGCTCCAAATCAATCGAATAAATCAAGATTATCTGACATGGTCTCGGTCACAATGTAGTATCCACCCTCCTTGGACTGACTACTGGCTGACGAGCGACAGACCTACATACTACAAATGACAGACACCTATCACAGATTACAGGACAGATGACTATCGACTACCAGATAGGATGGTGGACTATAATCGCCTTCAACCCATGACCTGAAGAAACCCTTTTGGTTATGCAGGTCGAAGCAGCGGGAGATGCGCGCGGAATCTACCTCGGCACTTTCTTGACTACCTATAAATATTTTCTCAATTTGTATCCTTTGTCCTTATGGTCCCGCTCCCCTTTCTGGGGCGGACGTACACGAAACGCCTTCGATGTTTTACAGGTCGCAACGCGCCCACTATTGCTTCAATGGTACCGCTTGGCTCTGTTTCTTATCTCTTCGCCTCGGTTCTTCTCTCTTCGCATGTCTTCGAGTTCTCTCCGAATCCTGTGCCACTTACGCTGCGAAATCCCGTAGCCACCTGAAGTTCGCCTCTGAACCAACGAGATCGCGTTGATAGACCGGACCAATCTCAAGCATCTTCACGCCGTCTAAAAGAACCCTGCGCTCCTCCCCATATAAGCGACACTCCCACAACGCCTGGTGTACGTCCTCTACCTCCGACTCCCCACCGTAGCAGGACCCCACGTCCGTGAGCTTCGTCCGGTGAAGCCTACCTCTAATATAGCCAAATCCTAATAGTAATTTGGAGATTTCGTAATCAGGCTCGACCCAAGATGCCTCGGGCTGACCCGACACCTCCGAGAAATATCTATATAACTCACTCCCTTGATCCGATGTGTCCCAACGCTTCTGACATTTGGCAATCGCAGACTCAGTTGATCTAAGTTTGGCGATTCGAAGCTCCTCCTTGGTAAGTCCGAACTCACGTGCCTCACGTAGTCACGTAGTCTCCGCACGAATTACCTCGAGATCAGTGCTCGTCGAGCGATACGCCTTGGTCCTTCTGACCAAGGTGGGCCTCTATGGGTGCGCAAAAGCGCAGACCACACCACATGCAGTGATACGAGCTCGAACCAGCACGCAGCAGCATACCGTGGCGATGATAATGTTAAGGAATGCGCATTTTTGAAAAGACTTTTCGTAGATGAACGTTGGAATTTCGTTATAGAAAAAAAACTTTGTTTTTCCTGCTCATCTGAAAAGCACCAACTGAAAGAGTGTATACGTATGAAAAGATCAATGAATAGATGCACCAAAGTGGACTGTGGGAGGGTGCACCATCCGCTAAACATGCGCCACCACAGAACATTAGGTAGGTTAGAAAGGCTCTCATGCGCCGTTTGTATTAGAACCGCAGTCACCACTTGGTTACTAATTTAAAAAAAAAAAATCGTTACCAATTTGCCTATAAACACTTGACCACTCTCTCCATACAAAAATGAAAATATCCTTTATCGATAAAAATAGTGCATTCCACAGCACTAGGGTCATGCGATGAGTGCTCGGAGATATACCACGAATATGCATCGTCGCTATATCGTTTTCAGTGTACTACATTACGCGCTACAAAGGCTGTAGTAAAAATCGCGAGTGTGCTTGGCCGGCAATGTATATTTATCAGAAAAATGTTATGTTGTGTATCGTTTTGATCATATTTTACGAAGATTGAATAAAATATCGTTATTATGAGAAGTTCTACTATTACCGATGAAAAGAAATCCCTCCATTGGCTACATTAGACTATTGGCTTCTCGCTCTGCAAGTAATAATAGTGCAAGACAGCATTTTTCAATATTTTGGAAGCAGCGCTTTAGAACACACTCAGTCGGGGTTCGCGAGTGACTAAGCGACGCGATCGCAGGTTTCGGTAGACCTTTGAGCATTCGCTCAAATTTGTGACGCGCCTGAAAGCCCTTTCTAACCTCTTTTCTTGTTCTGTGTGCGCCACCACTCAGACCGACGCGTGAGGCACCGACTAGCCAAATCGTGAGTACCGCTGTAGCACCAGGGATGAAACACCACGAATCACGGCGTGTGCTATTAAAAGTCATCCCAGTGGTGATCGCCGGCCCCAAAAGTGATGTCGAGACCCTAGCGCTGCTGGACGAGGGCGCAGCACTGTATCTAGTAGACCTTTCTCTGTTAAGCCGGCGTTACAGGAGAGATATCACCGGTACATAAAAGAGGAGCCTCAGACATGACTACAAAAGAGACTGACTCCCAAATAGTGTGCTTAAATAATGCTATAGCTTAACTTAACAATGTTCGTTCCGTTCGTAATATAAACTTAAGTCTAGATAATCTTAGTTATAATGATATTGTAAATAGATAGTCATATGTAAATACTTATGTAAATTACCTTGACTTTAAAAAAGTTGAGGTACTCATTGGACAAGACGATATGAAAATGAAAAAAGGAAAAAATTAAAAATGTTTTATTCATAAACAAAGTTCGTTGCTCTTACATAAGTGGCTGGAACCAACCTATTAAGTGTGCAGAGACACTTGTGTCAGGAGGCCCCGTTGTTCCATAGCTTAATGAAATCTAAACAATACACGCAATTTATTTATTTATGTTATCATCAAACACATAACTATGCATATGTCTAACGAGTATGTGTTGTGTAAGTTAATATCTAGGAGTGTTTGTGTGTGTGTGTGTGTGTGTGTGAGAGAGAGTGTGTGTTTGAGTGTTTAGTCACTGCATTAGCTGTTCTATGTCATCATAGGACTTAGATAAAAGCCAGTTTAATATATCTTCTTTACATTTCCGTAATAGTAGATTGTTTACCAAGGGCTGTATGACACCCATAACAGTCGGTGAGGGCGCCGATAGTTCGAGACTGTTATGGGTCCATACACCCGAAGTAAACACTCTACTTTTCATTTTGAATACGAGGAAAGTAAAAACAAACAAAAAGGTTTCTACGATTTTAACTACACTCATTTGCAAAAAAAAATTTTGCAAATTTTGATTTTGTTTTGATTTTCATTCATCTTTAAAAAGATACAATACCAAAAAGGTTTCAATCGTTTGTACACGTTACTGGCCGGTTTTAAAAATGCTGTGGTATTTAAAAAAGTACGTTCTAAATTCAAATTTTCATTGATGCTAATTTTTACAGTAAACCCCTTTTTATCCTACATTTTTGGCGCGAAGTTCCAGAAGTTAACATCGACTTTCATAACTTTTATTCAATTTTTATCGATTAATTTCATATCCTTGACTGTCAAAGCTTTATTTATTGCTGTTTGGCTGTATCAAAAATGGTGGATAAAGTGGTAAAAGCTACCAAAATTATCGCGCTGCTTGAAGAGGGTTGCAGCCAATGTTTCGTGGCTAGGAGGCTAAATGTTAGTCGCTCGACAGTCCAAAAGACCTGGCAGCGATATCAGGAGACTGGTTCCGTCGAGAGAAGGCCTGGTTCTGAAAGAAAACCATGTACCCAACCACGGGTGATCGTTTTCTTGTGAGTCGCACATTGAGAAATCGCAAATCTTCGTATGTGGATCTTAAGAACAACCTCCAAGAAGTAAGAAATGTGCATATTAGTCTATGGACGGTCAGGAGGAGGCTTCTCGCTGCCAATATACGCAGTCACCGCCCGGCCCGCGGCCCCAAATTACTCCGTGAGCACAGAGTTCACAGGCTTAGGTTCGCTAGAAATTTTGAATCATGGACTCAAGAAGATTGGAATAGGGTTTTGTTCTCTGATGAAGCCAGGATATCTCTGTTCGGTGAAGATCGACGTCGGCGAGTGCTAAGAAGACAAGGAGAACGCTTTGCAGAGGCATGTTTCGAAGAAATCACACCTTATGGTGGGGGCTCTGTTATGTTTTGGGCAGGAATAAATTCAATGGATCGTACAGAGTTAGTCTTCATTGAAAATGGCTCACTGACTGGGCATCGATACATAACGGAAGTTCTAATTCCTCATGCACAACCCGCATTGGCCGCTCTAGGTGAAGACTCGATTTTTATGGACGACAATGCTCGCGCCCACCGATCCCGCGATGTTAATGGGTATGTGCAAGAGGTCGGCATTCGTCGTTTGGATTAGCCAGCTCGAAGTCCCGACCTCAATCCCATAGAGCATGTCTGGGACGTTCTGAAACGGCGTGTGAGATCAGTACACCCGGCTCCGCAGACCATCAGAGAGCTGAAGAATGTGATTACTGCGGAGTGGGAACGTATTCCGCAAGCAAGTATCCGGGATATACTCGCTAGCATGCCCAGACGAATTCAAGCTGTGATTTTAGCTAGAGGGGGTCACACTCGATACTAAACATTTATCTGCTTTTACTTTATTAAAGAAAAACAAACAAAAAAACTTTTTTATTTTTACTTCATGAGTATATGCACTACTAGCGAACATACACTACTAGCGAGGTTTAGCATTATTTCCCATAAATTGTATCTAAATTTTATGAAATACTGATGAAAACGATTATTTTCTTATTAATTTACCAAATTGTGAGGATAAAACTACCTATAATTATCAAACAAAGCAATATTAATATTTGAAATGGTTCATTGCTTAGGTGCCCGTTTTTTTTGCAAATGAGTTTATTTTATAATGTAGCAAAATAAGCTGTATAGGCTTCTGTGCCTTTGCCTACATACCTTTGGTAAATAAAAGTCCAAAGAGATGACAGATATCGATTTGACATGACACCCCCTATTCTTATGAAAAATGTATTACAGCCCTTTGGGCCGCCACATATCACTTTCAACCCGCATTTTAGGCAAGTTATGAGTTACTTTCAGAATATGAGACATGAAAACGATATTGAACCTTATTAGTACTTAGTACACTACATAAAGTCCCTACATACCAAATTTCATCCCAATCAGTTCAGCTGTTTTTGCGTGAAAAATAACAAACAAACAAACAAACAGAAATACTTGCACATTTATAATATTAGTAGGATAATAGATAGAAAGCGTCCATTGCATAGTTTATGATACACGTCTAATAAATGGTATAATGAATGTGCGATCGGTATCATTACTTGGATGATTTTCGCGGTTAACCTTCGCAGCGTAGTGGTGAAACCCGACACGGTAGCGGTCCAGTAACCAACACCTGTGGCCTCGAACCGTGGTAAAGAGGGTGATTATTGCGATTTATAAACTCGATAAATTGTACTTTGTATTGATAGAGACAACGCGCTGTATTCTTCCATCTATCAATAAAAAAAAATACCGTGACTGATTGACAGACAACACACAGCCCGAACGGTTGAATTTTGTGGTTAATTCGTCCAAGGGTTGAATAGATTAAGCTGATATTATGCTTATAGGATCCTTTAACCATGTAGGCGTGCACTCAGGAAGGATTTTTGAAGTAAAAACTTCTGAGGCGTTTTTTTTTTTTTTTTTTCCATTTAATTAATTAGGGGTTATTCTGCGGCGTTGTGCACATTACTGTTTAAAATTTTTGGGATGGGTAAAAAATGTTAAAGTCGCGTCAGGACGTGACCTGATCGAAAATTCGTAAGACGGAGGGAGAGTAGACCCGCCGGTGCGGCGTAGGAGAGGAAGTATGCCTGCTCCTGCTGTTTCGTTTAAGCGGTTTTCACTTCTGCCGGCACTCCCGGAGTGCAACCAGTTGTTTTTTTTTTATTTCCCAAGAGAGCCTCTGAGTTAGGGCAATATTTTAATCAATAAGATCAGCCCCCTAATTGTATAATTTCAAAATCTATCTCAATCCCTTTCAAAGGTATTGTGATTGTGATAGTAATTTATGGAATTGTGTAACTTATAGTAGCAATCCCTTTTGGAACGAATGTTGTTTTAAATGACACTTCATTTGACACTTCTCCATACATTTGAAAGATATTTTCGTGTGTCATTAGCTTAGACAGTTCAATTTTGTTTAATGAATACTTTTCAAAACGCGTCCACAATCCCTATCAAATGTCAATTGACGTATGTACATATCTTTCAAATGACGAGTTGAAAGGGATTGCGATAGATTTTAAAATTAGATAAATAAGTAGCGCCCTGTTTTATCTTTCATAAAGGTTACCATAAAGGTAATTTAAAAAAATCTGCATAGAATTTCTTATCTTAATATTTGGAACGAAGTTCCTTCTTGCGCGTTGCGAAAGGGGGCTAGACAGAAAAAATTAAGACTAAAAGTTGTAACGACACGACACTTTTTGCTGTGCGCATGCGCGATTCTGGATGGATGGATGGATGGACGGACGGAGTCCGGAGTCCGTCCGTCGTGATTGATTGATTGTATGATTGATTGATTGATTTATTGATTGCTTGATTGATTGATTGAATACTGATTGATTGATATATTGATTGATTTATTAATTGCTTGCTTGATTGATTTATTAATTGCTTGCTTGATTGATGTATTGATTGATTGATTGATTGATTGATTGATCGATTGATCGATTGATTGATCGATTGATTGATCGATTGATTGATCGATTGATTGATCGATTGATTGATCGATTGATTGATCTGATTGATCGATTGATTGATCGATTGATTGATCTTATCGCGCGTTGCGAAAGGGGGCTAGACGGAGATTAAGACCAAAATTTGTAACGACACTTTTTGCTATAGTTGTAAGCCGTGCGGCGTGCGCGTCTCTCTCTTTCTCTCTCATAGAAAGCGAGAACTTCGTTCCATACGGGTGACGTCTCAAGTTTTTTTTTATGAACGAACGGTGAGACTTTTAGCCTTCATCATACCTGATGTTAAGTATTGATAAGGCTGAAGATGGAAGCGAGCCTCTCACGGAATCCTAAACCACTAAGGAACACCGAACCGACTGCGAAACACAACAATGCTGAAAACATTATTGTTATGGCGTCAGGCTTAGATTGGATGGTGAGCCCCTGTGGTCTAGTGGTACAACCACCGGTGTCAGACCCAGGTCCCAGGTTCAATTCCCAACGGGGGTACATATTGTATTCGGTTTGGTTGGAGGTAGGAGTTGTTGTAAGTCCATCTGGCTAGCTACCACCATCTTATCTAAGTCTGACGCCATAACAACAATGTTGCATTGTGTCCCGGCAGTTAGGGATAAGAAAGCCAGCTCCTCAGTGATGGGGGATCCCGGGAGAGGTTCGCTTCAGCTTCGCCATCTTCAGTCTAATCAATATTTAACATCAGGTATGATGAGGCTAAAAGCCTCACCGTCGTACATAAAAAAAAGTATTCCATAGTTTGGTTGGTGGTAGGACTTGTTGTAAGTCCGCCTGGCTAGCCACCACTATCTTACGAGTATCTTAGTCTGAAGCCATAAGAATAATGCTTTCAGCATCTTTGTGTTCTGGCAGTTAGAGATATGATAGCCAGTTCCTCAGTGGTTGAGGATTCCGAGAGACGTTTTTGCATTTTTCAATGCTATTTTTATACATATGATTTAAACAGCAATTTCTATTTATCTCGAAGAAGGTTGTCAAAATAATGCTCAAATTTCCAGGCATGTTTGAGAAATTTTCTTTTTTTGCCACGTTCATTATAAGCCTCGTCGCACTATAGGTGAAATTGCGCTTCTCCCGGAAACCTCAAGAACTTCGGAACTGACTATTTTGTTTCTTATCTACCAGACGGAACATAACGCTAAAAACATGGGTTGTTGTTATGGCAGACTGACTTGGAACAGACGGTGGTAGCCAGCCAGGCGGATTTAGAACAAGTTCTACCATTCAAAGCGAATATAAAATGGGTTTCTCCACTAGTCGAACCCGGGAATTATGGATCTAATAAAGGTGGTGTTACCACTAAACAGTGCTAATTACTTAGGGTCACTTCTTCTCAGTCGTGCACTCTCGTCTTGGCAGAGTGGTCGTGGTCATGCCGCAGTCACAGTATACCTACATATGTCAAGTCAAGCCTCGGTCGATTATAAGGCGTGACACCAGTATCTGAAAGTATATAAAGTATATAGTATAAAAACTGTTGTTTAATGACGTCATTTTTACGTGACACATTTTGCCTACGCATGCTGTTGCGTTATTTATGGCCAAACTGACCGATTAACTGGAAGAGTAGACAGATTTAAACGTTGACATAGCCTCTCAGTCATTAGGCTTGCTGTGCTACCACTGTCCAATACAGCACGTACGACATAATCGTGACCAAAATTATCTTGCAATTTAACAAGAGCAGTAGATAAAAGGACATCGCATTGATCCTTATTTATATTAACCGACAAAGCTATATTGTCAGAAACAGGAGCAGGAGTTTGGGAAGTCGATGGCATAGTCTCTGACATGTGATTTTTATCACTCGATGGCGAGTGATTCAGAGCGTTATGTCTCACAAATGTATTTGTAATGCGTTATGTAAACAAAGCTTATAACTAGGCAAAAGCTTAAGTCTTGCGTGCACACTTAGAGCTAAGAACTGTGGACACTGAGCTAAATTATGGTCATCCTTGCACTTTGGACAAATACGTTGGTTTGACTCTGAAGACGTAGATGCGTGACCACCTTGAACTGAAATCATAGACTTTACTTTACCTGTAGTAGCAGCTTTATTTCCAGAATGGGTACTTCTAGATAACTCAAGCGTTTCGAACAAATCAGCCCGATTACGAACAAACTGAATAAAAATATTAAAAGATAAGGAACTATTTTTATCTATGCGTCCTTTGTACTCTTCCCACTCACGGTACGTTTTTGGGTCTAATTTTTGAGTGAGTACATGAATTAATAAAGTGTCCCAATGCTTGACAGGTTCACCTAACGTCTCAAGCGCCCTTAGATTTTTATTAACTTGGTCAATAAGACGTTTTAAATTTGAGGACGATTCTCTTGTAATGGTCTCAATGCTGAACAAGGAAGAAACGTGGTTTTGGATTAGCAATCGCTTGTTGTCGAACCTATCGCACAGCAGCTGCCAAGCTACGGCATAGTTGTGAGCCGAAAATTCAATTGATTGAATAACAACCGCTGCGGAACCCTCCAGAGACGCACGCAAATAGTGAAACATGTTTATTTCGTCGATATTGTCATTGTTGTGGATGAGACTGCAAAAGGTATCTCTGAACTCGAGGTAATTATCGTAGGAGCCACTAAATTTGGGTAACTGAATGGTGGGTAACTTAACGAGTTGATGGTTACTAGCACGGGTACTTTTTCCGTCACTAACCTTACTTAAGGAATACGCGTTGTGATTTCGCAAACCTTGAGCCATCACAATCGCCTTAAAATATTGGGATTCAACGTCGGAACGCTCCCTAAACTGCTCGGCCACATTTTCCACCAAACACTCCAACTGAGTTTGGACCTCATCGTATTGCTCATACAACGACTCGATCTTTCCAATGCGTAATTGTAATTCTTTGCAATCGCTTTCACTTAAAGTGTTTTGCTCTAGCAATTTTAAATAGATAATAAAAGAAGTAAGCCGACCTTTTTAGCTGCCTCGTTTTTTAATTAGCTCCTTTTCTTGGGACATTCTGAGAGTCAGGTATTGAAATCTGGATTTGTAATACAAAATAATTACTAAAAATAATAAGAACAATAATTTATCATATATTATGAATGTACCTATTACCTACTATAAACAATGTTTTTAATATATTAAGTTATAAAAAAAATTACACTTTAAATAATGTTCTATCAGAAAATATAATAATTTAACAGACATGTATTTATTATAAATATTTTAATTGACTTTAGGTTCTAACTAAACAACTGATAACGAAATACTAAATGTATTAACAACATAGACTGATATTAATTACTGTATTCTTGAACAATCAGTAAGAATTAACTTTTAAATCAAATGTGAAAATATCCTGTAACAAAAAGTCTAAAATTAGTACCTGTTTTTTTTTATTGTTTACGATAAGTACAAAGAAATAATGTTTTAAAGATAGATTTAATAAGCATGTAAAATAGGTAATACCTACTTGAAACACAGTTGACTAAATTAAGTAAATGAATATTTTTACAAAAAACGTACTATTGATTTAGTTCAAACAATGTAACAATTATTGCTACTATACCTGGATAAGTACGATTAGAACCAATACGTTAATTACAACAAAATAGTACAAATTATTCATAATACTATGTCAGTACAAAGTAACCTTTTTACAGATATTCCTTACTTTTACTTACGATTAGTTACCATTGAGTGCTGGGCTATTTAACTATTAGTCTATAATTAACACCACAATAAGTGCACTTGATGACACGACCCAAGTTGATTCCGCTCCACATCAATATTTCTCTAACAATACTTGTAATTTATTTATTCCACGAATTATGGCACCAGCAATAACTAGAATATCCGCCGAAGGATCAAATGTTAGATCTTCTCAAAGTTTCGAGTAAATAAAAATCCAAATTAATATTATAGTATGTTGTAATAAAGATGTGAAACAAAAGAAAATCAATTAAACAAAAAATAGTTCGCGCCGTAGAAAAATAATAAAAAAGTAAAACGTCACGACACTGGCACACCGCGCATAAAACCTTCATGGTAAGCGTAGGGACGCTTCAACAAGAGCTAAACTATAAGAGTTATGGAAATGTCACAACAGCAAAAGTTGTTAATAGTGTTTTCTGTTGAAATATTAAAATCCAGAATATTTGAACCCTGTTCAGGGCAATGGAAATGCCAGAAAAGTAATATACCACCTAAATTATTAAAGATATGGAAATAACTCTCCTTAGCAAAAGTTGTTTAACGTGATGGGTATTTTCTATTGAAATTAGAATCAATTGTATTATAACCCAATGTAGGAGATTGGAAATGGCGCCTAGCCCAGCAAATTTATTTGGGCATTTTCTGTTGAAATACAAAAATCAAGGACACGTTTTCCATATTACAAGAGAAGAAACAAAAAAAAAAAGAATGCTAATTATTGCACCTGTTACTCCATATTCTTCTTCTAGTTTTTTAAAGACAGTTGATGCTCTAGAGCTTCCTGCGTTTTAAGCAACCTGTAGGGCTACTCATCTTCATGACGATGATCAACACTGGGACAAGACTCTCGAGGAGGCCTGTGTCAGTGACAGCCCCGCTGCTTACGACATTTGTTCGCAATTATGTTTGTGTTTTGTGATAGGTACTTCAGTATTCTGGAAAAAATACAAAACATTCCTCTCTGAAGACTTTGAGACAACAAACCCATGGATAACGTCACATCCCTTTTCTCGGGAGATTTTAGACAGACCCTTTCTATTATAAGTCGGGGGACAAGAGCCGATAAGATTAACGCCTAATTAAAGAATTCTAAGGTCATATACCATAAGGCCTCAGATACATAAGCTGGGATTGACAACCAATATGAAGGCGCAGCTTGGCGGTCATTCGCAAGCCCAAGAAATTTCAGCATATTATTAAAAATTAGAGAAGGACTCCTCCCTGTAGATCATGGTCAGGTAAGTCTTCCCAAATACTGAGAAAAGTCGTTGCGGAACGGAACTTATTGACTCAATATTCAGGGTCCTCCAGTTTATATCAAGTTAGAAAAATTCTTAGTTATGTGAAGGCGCCATACTGACACCCAAAAATGACCAAGCAAATACAATAAATGAAAAAAATGATAATAGCTGAAATTGTTGCGGATGAAACGGTTTACACTTGCTTTAACAATGTAGTTGATCAGGACGACGCCACAAATTATCCAATGGAATTTTTAAATTCACTCAAAGTCAAAGTCAAAGATTTTTATTCAAATAGACTTATAGATAAGTGCTTTCGAATAGTCCATTTTTTTTCCTACCAGCCATTCAGGACATATTTTAACTGATAAGAAGAACGGCCGCAAGAAACTTATCAGCTTTAACAGAAGCAACAACATTTACAAAGGAACGTGTCGTTGCCAAACATAAATCTACAATCTTGAAACTTATTTAATAAAAGAGGAAAATTTTCTCATACTCAGTTATTTGAATATTTTCCTTTTATACAATTACAATAGCCATGTTTTATGTTTGGCTGCGCCATATAATACTTTTTTAAATTCAATTAATATTAAATTTATGGTAAATTTTAAATAGAAAAATATTGGAAAAAATTAACTCGGCCACAAGTGAATTCTCAGACGGGAATCGAACCCGCGACCTTTGGAAATCCGGTCCAATGCTCTATAATAATAATATATTATTTTTCAAATCACGCATGAATCATACAAACATTATTTATCTATGAACGTAAAACGAAACGCACGAATCCTGACCCCTACCCTTTCCTAAGAAAAAAAAAACTTCTTCGATTGGCGATCGAACCGGCTCACGTACGCGCGCGCAGATCTATCTCAAAATATTCTATAAATGTGTTAAAATTAAAAATACGCTAAACAACGAAATATCTGAACAATCAGTGCAGTGTAAAGTGTTTTTGAGCTAAAATACAACATTAACTCTGGACGGAGACCCGGTAGTACGGCCAGCGCCATTAAGTTATCGAAGGTATTTTCCCATCTTATTCCCGGCCCATCCAATGTTAGTATCACTTCCATGCATTTTCGTCTTTTAAATAATAATCTACCTTGTAATAACCTTTGCTTAAGAGCGTTTTTTTACATATATTTTAAATTTATGCAAAGGCACTTCCATCACTTGTTGTGGAACTTTATTAAAAAACGATATGCCTTTCACCAAAATCGAGCGTCTACATTTTTCAAGCCGAAATTTTGGAACGGCAAGCTTATTCTTGTTTCTAGTATTAAAACTATGAACATCGCTATGCTTAATAAATAAATCGTGATGTTTCCTTACATCTACTATATTATCATAGATGTATTGTCCCGCCAAAGTTAGTATATTAATCTCTTTAAACAAATCTTTTAGAGAATTTCTCCATTGAAGGTTGTAAATGGCGCGCACAGCTCTTTTTTGAAGTATAAAAACATATATTGGCTGCTGAGCCCCACAACAACAGGCCATAGGACATTACACTATCAAAATAACTAAAGTAAACTAGTATTGGCGTTTCAACATCAGTTAAAAGAGTCTTATTTTCCTTAGCGCGAAAGCCGCAGAACTAAGTCTTCTCGGCAAGGCTTCAATATGTGGATCCCACTGTAGTTTTAATTCTAATGTCATGCCAAGAAATTTAGTACTCTCACTAACTCTACTACATCCCCGTTCAAATTAATACGCGTATCGCCCTGCCCTACATTAGGTAATGAGAATTTAACAAACTTTGTTTTGGTAGGGTTAAGAGACAAATTGTTACTGTCGAACCAGTTTGCGACTTGAGAAAGAGCACTATTTACTTCGTCAGAACAATTGTGTCCTCCATCAATTCAAAAAATTAAAGATGTATCATCTGCAAATAGTACTGTCTTACATAAATTACTCGCGTAGTAAGAGAGATCGTTAATATATATTAAAACAGCAGAGGACCCAATATTGAACCTTGGGGCACGCCGATAATAATGGGGGCTCCAGTAGAAGCAGTATTATTTACAATTACTTTTTGATTTCTATTGTGCAAGTATGACTGCAAAAGGCTAACTGATTTTTTAGAGACACCAGAATGTTCTAGCTTCTTTAAAAGTGTAACGTGATCAACGCAATCGAAAGCTTTAGACAGGTCACAGAATATACCAATTACGTCTTGCTTGCCCTCCCAAGCCTCAAAAATATGTTTGAGGAGTGCAATTCCAGCATCTGTAGTATTTTTACCTTTAGTAAATACGAACTGATTATTATGAAGGATTTGATTTACTGTTAAATAGTCTATTAATTGAGTGTATATTTTTTTTCCAAAATTTTTACTAAGTGCCGGTAAGACTGATATCGGCCTAAAATTTGTGGTATCACTTTTGTCACCCGATTTAAAAAGAAGAAAAAGCTTACTATATTTCATTAAATCGGAAAAGTACCTTCATCTATACATTGATTAAAAATGAAAGCTAAATATGGAGCTATTATTACTATTTAATTTTATTACGATTTAATAACGCTGGTTGATATACCCCATAAATATTCAGTCTTTTTAATATTTATAGAATTAAAAGCTTTTAAAATGTCTTCACTATTAATAAGCTTAAAATTTAAAACTTTATTACACTTATCAACACATGACTCTAAGAGGGCAGCAGCAACGTTTGGACAGGAATTTAATTTACTGGTAGTTTCTAAGGGTACCCGAGAGAAGAAATCTTCAAAAAACACAGCTTCAAGCGAGTGGTCTCCCTGCCCCCAAGATCAATCTTGAAGTCGGTGTTCCGAGAATGTTTTTGCGAAATTTTACTGAGCAAAAATTATGCAACGGGACCCGTCTTAAAGTAAGTGCTTTGCAAAGAAATATTATCGAAGCTGAGATCCTGACTGAGTGTCCTGCCGGTGAAACTGAGTTTATACCGCTCATCCCTAACAATTTTCCATTCGAGTTCAAGCGCACACTCATACAGTTCCCTGTGTGACCCCGTGCTTTGCAATGACTATAAATAAGTAGCAGTGACAAACGCTGAATGCCGCTGGTGTCGCACTAAGGCCTGATTGTTTTTCCCACGGCCAGCTCTAATGCTTTTTCGCGGGTCAGTAGAGCTGTGGGTCTATTCATATTGGCTCAAAACGAAAAACCACCAATGTAGTTCATAAAGAAATACTCTAAGAACCTTACAGCTACATTAGTAAAATAAATTTCCTTTGGCATACGGCATTTAATAATCATTTGTTGTTGTAAGTACCACGATTTAAAATTTATAAAAGTCCATGCGTACGAAGTTGTGGGCACCAGCTAGTTCATACTAAAAATGTAATAGTAAATACAATAGATGAATAGAAATATGATGAAATTAGACAAAAACCCTTTCGTTGAAGGGTTTTATGAGAGTTAGAAGTTTGATAGCTGTAACGATACCATAAGCTATACCGTTAGGGGGTCGGGGTGCTGTTGTGGAACCCTAGCAGCCCAGCTTAACAATAAGAGATAGAGTTAATACTTCATTATGAAAAGTTGTTCGGCACGATAAGTATTTTCTTTTGACATACAAAAATCAAAAGTCTGGCACACCTTATGTGGAACTCCAAAAGTTCAGCTAAATTATAAGATTTATAACTAACTGGATTAAAGATCGTAGTTATGAGGACATTGAAAACATGCTGAAAAGAACCATATGATAATTCACTTGCTCATGAACAAACGCACACATAATCACACTCAGAGACAAACACACACACTCACACACTCACACGCATGCACAGACACGCCCATGCACACATATACAAGCAAGTTTAAGAGTTCACCCATTAGTGTAGCATCATCGTCAATTTCTAATCACATTCAATTAAGTTCCATTTCTAATATCCTTAGGCAGGCATTCATGAACCTTCAATTTTATTTAAGATCACTAAAACAGTAACTTTTAATTGTTTTAACAGTGTACCTATTTAGTATGTTTATGTGTTGATTTCAGGAACACTTGTTTTTGGTTTATATCGAGTCAGTCTCTAATAAAAATCAATTTACTTGGCACCGGATAGTGTTTTGTCTCATTTACCCGTTGTTGTCCTAGCCGAAAAAGTCTATCGAAAAGAGTAAGTCTATCGAGTAAGTTCATATTATTATTGAAAGCGGGAAATTCTCACAAAGGGGCCGTACTGTAATGTCTTAACAACGAAGCCTGAAGGGCCCTATTTAATATAAAAAGCATCAGAGCAAGGGGAAGGTTGATTCCCCAGACTTAACCTCTAAAGTGGCCACTTGCATACCGATTATGATGCTGTGACTTATTTTTAATATTTATTATTTGTAAGTAAATGTTTATTTTGTGAATAAATTATGTACAGTATAATGTAGTGCCACAGTATAATGCCTTTCTGTTTATATTACAGGGAAGCTCTAGCTACAGAGAACAGAGATTAGCCCAGATTATAATTAAAAGAGGGCTTCCATGCCACATGGTGTGCACTCATGAAATCATCATTTAAGTAAATTATTTATGAAAGTTTACTAATAAAAAGAGAAAGTACACCCTTATGGGGTCCCTTTGTATCTATTAAAAGGCATTAATGGATACAATTTTTTTTTTGAAAATTTAGGTGGATTAGGCAAGTATATTGGTAAAATCGAGTGGGCACACTGACTATGAAATTCTGATGTGAAGTGCACTGACACTAACCGGCAGCTTCAGCTATTCCCTCATGAACGTAGATGGATATTGTTAATATAACATTAATAGTTTCGACTATGTACATAATACTGTCGTGACTCGTAATCAGGGTTGCCAGATGAGATTTCTCGCATTTCCCCAGATTCAAAATATTTTTTCCCCAAAACGATACCTTTTTTGAAAAATTTCCCAAACCGGATTTGACGTAATTTACAAATAAATACAGCATTAATTTGTTCTAAATATTTATTCATATTATTAATTTATATTTACAAAACTTTTCAATCAAACCGGATGTGCGGATCAAACAAATTTAATGACTCTACATCTTCGTCTCTAGCAGAGTAAAGGTTTTCCGAATCAAACATTTGTATCATTTAAGTAGTCAGACCTAATATACTAAACTTTCTTGAGCTATTTGTTCGGAAATAGTCAACTCCAAATTTCTCCAATGTTGAAATTTCTTCCCCAAAAATTTCCCCTACAATATCATTTCTCCAAAATGGGGAAAAAAAACCCCCAACCTGTCAACGCTGCTCGTAATGGTATTTCGTAAATCGTAAGTTTAAAATAACCTCAAAACGCAAGGTATATCAACCACAGACAATCTATCTCCTGTCAGTGTCATACCTGTCACTGTCAATCTGACAGATGGGGCGTTACGTGCGTTTGCACTGAATTAACACGTAAATCAGTGAAGATAATATTACTGGTGTACGATGGCCAAAATCAAAGCCAAGGCTGATGCTACCTCCGAACAATGAAAACCTGTAAAGTTAACAAGGTTCGAAGAGCAGTTTCGGCCACCACAACAAACATTTAAATACAGTCATTCACTGAAATAAGCATCTTTTTTCCTATTCAACCTTTTTTTTTATTTACCAGTTCGCACCCATCGTACCTACCTACCTTACCTATCATACATATATATATATCTTAATGAAAGGAACTTCAAAACTGCCCGATGTGCAGTCGCACACAGCCTACAAAAAATACCACACTACATCACACACACGAAAACTCACGCTTACTAACCCATTTCTAGTTTTATTCGATTTATTAGTATTTTTAGTTTTTGCTTGAAATCATTTGTATCTGAATGGGAAGTTGCGAGACGTCCCAATACAGGTTTCTATAAAACTTAAAGGGAAGTCTCGGCGTAATCATTGTAAGTAAGTAAGTAAGTTTAATTTTTTACAAGAGATACGAATATTGCGCCTTGTGGAAAGTTGTTCAACGAATGAGTACTTTCTGTTTAGGTATTAAAAAAACCTTTGATCTGGTACACCTGATGAGGAACCCTAGTAGCCGTGCTAAGAGTATGAGTATGAGATACGAATAAAGGATGAGCACTTTCAGTTAAAGATGCACGATTTCAGACCCGCAGACTGATTATCTAACAAAAAAAATCACCTAGCAACCAGTTTCATCGCTGTCATTACTGTCACATTTTCATACTATATGACGGCCGTAACAGCGACGAAACTGAAACTAAACCGAGTTTTCATTAGATAAATAACCGCCTCTGTGGTCTAGTGGTACAACCACTGGTATCAGACCCAGGGGTCCCGGGTTCGATTCTCAGCAGGGGTACATACTGTATTCGGTTTGGTTGATGGTAGGACTTGTTCTAAGTCTGCCTGGCTAGCTACCACCATCTTATCTAAGCCTGACGCCATAACAACAATGTTTTCAGCATAATTGTGTTCCGGCAGTTTGAGATAGTCCAGTTCCTCAGTGGCTGAGGATTCCGGAAAAGGCTCGCTTCCATCTTCAGCCTTATCAATACTTAACATCAGGTATGATGAAAGTAAAGAGCCTCACCGTCGTTCATAAAAAAACAGCCTTCTTATCGATGCTGTATCGCGACTGAATCGCGATTGGTATTGTTGCAAAAAGTTTATGTGTGTGGGGCCTTGATTATTATGTTTTATAGTTAAGCAGAACTGTTTCTGCTTAACTATAAAATATAACCAACTTAACCAAAAACAAACATAACCAACATAACCAACTTTCCAGCCTTGCATAACATTTGTTATGCAAGGCTGGAAAGTTGGTTATTACCTCTATTGAAAGCTGAGCAAGCGAAGGATTCTAGAGTTTAAAGATTGAATCCTGAGCGAAGCGAGGATTTCTAAGGTACAAGACGCTAAAAACTTTTCTGCCGAGCGCAACACACAATTTTTCACCTCACAACAGCGAGGAACATTTTATGGTTGTTTCCGCGGTCAACATCCGGTAAAAAATTATTTAAACAGTAAGTTTAACCTAAATATACCTTACTCTTGGTGTTTTAATGATATAAAAATCTAAAATAATAAAAAAGGGAGTATTATAGTTAATTCAAAGTTATTTTAGCGTAGGAATATATTGTTACATAAAAATATCAATAAAACGATTCGGTAAATATGTTGACATTGACATGAGGTACAAGACAAAGACAATTAAAAAAATAAAGGTTTATGCCACGTTCCGAAATCCAATCATAGGTTGTGTAATCTCACCCAGGCTTATATAAAATTCTTATAACAAATAGATTAATCTTATTGTTATTGTTTTTATGACTCAATGAACTAAAATAATATAATAAAACCAAAACGGAGTATTATAATTAATTCAAAGCTACCTAAAATAAGTCTAAAATGTAACCAAAAAGTCAATAGTGCGATTCGGAACGCATTTTGACATATTTATAGGTTAGCTCTTTTTGCAGATAAATATAAAAAAGTAAAGGTGGAGACAACATATCTTAATTTCTTGATAAAGGTGGAGGTCGGCCCGCTTTTGAAGTTTTCTTGGCAGCTTCTTTCTTCGAAGGTCCTCCCAATTTGTGAACTGCCAGTAGAGTCTTTAGTTTTCTCTTTTCTTTATAATTATTTTAATTCTTTATTATTAATAATAAAGAATTAAAATAACAATTAAATCAAAATATCAAATCAATAATAATTTGTGCCATAGTAAATGTCTAACCGTATCCGAACGAAAATAAAGGGGTTTCGAGGGTAGACTTATAAGTAGCCAGTCATCCCGTGACCACGGCAGCTGTAAAGGTGCCGAAACGTCGGGAAAATCAATAAACCCCTAAAAAACCTAAAAATACGGACAATTACAACTTAGTTCGTGGAAATATAGCGCGTTTGATATCCGTAAAAGTTGTTTTATTTCAATGAACAGTGCGCGCCAAAACATAAGATGTACGTATATTTATAGGTATTATAGTAGAAAACGAAAAATATGTCGCGTAATTCCGCAAGAAAAAATGCAGATGCAGCCCAGTGACACACCTTGCACCTTCACCGACTACTCTACACGTGTTTCGCCCACACACGGAGCATCCTCAAGAGTTGTTAGACCGTACCAATCTCAGCACCGAGTGAGTAAAATGGCCCCAAACAGCCGTACTTAATGCTTCCCACTCCCCCCCTCCCCGCCCCCAGTGTGACGCATCGCGACTATAAAAGTGAGACAGAGTAATAATTATTGAAAATGTTATAATAAATGTAAATTAAATGTAAAAGTATGATATAAATATGTGATATCGATGGAAGGTTTTTATTTTTTATTTTTATGAATCCCTATCACTGTTTGTTTGTCTACAAATACGCAGAAGTGGGGAGGAAGAAACATTTATCTGATCGTTAAGTATGGCTCCATCAACATTATGTTTGATAATTTCTAATTGTTCCAACACGTTCAGTCGTAAACTTTTATTACAAGTATGTAAAACCTCGTAGGAATGCCCATCAGATAATTGGTGACCGGTATCTAATAAATGTTCCGCGAAATGAGATCGTTCTGGTCGGGCATTCCTATAGGCAGAAATATGTTCTTTATAACGTGTTTCAAAACAGCGCCCAGTTTGTCCCACGTATACGGAATTACACTCGTCACATGTTAACCTATATACACCTGACTTCCTGCCAACCTCTGTTTTTTCCTTACCATTGCAAATGGCCCGTCGAACGGTGTTAGTGGTTCGAAATGCCACGTGAACGTCGTTGTTTCTTAAGATTTTTGATATTTTCTCTGAAATTTTCCCTACATAAATCATACTTGACCGATAAGTATGAACAACACGTTCACGCGGCACCGGATATAAAAGTTTAGCCATCTGTTTGTTAATTTTAGTCTTAACCATTTTATCTATCATCCGTCGATCATAACCATTTGCAACGGCAATATTATAAATGGTATTTAATTCTTTCATATAAGATTCATTTGACAAAGGCACCGTCAATAGACGATTAATATAAGAATGAAAAGCAGCTAGTTTGTGTTGCCAAGGGTGACAGGAAGCCGCGGGTATTACTACATCAGTATGTGTAGGCTTTCTATATATTTGGAAATTGTGACGACAATGTTCCCGTGTAATGGTTAAATCTAAGAAATTTATAGTATTATCGACTTCAACTTCTAGTTTAAATTTAATCTTTGGATGTAAATTATTTACAAATGAATAGAAAGACTCTAATTCTTGTCTAGTACCGGTCCAGCATATGAGTATATCATCAACATAACGATAATAATAAAGAATGTTATTATTACCTGTGAAATACCTATTCTCAAAATTGTCCATGAAGATCAAACTGTCAAACTGTCAACTGTCTCTGGATGTTGACAGTTTGTTTACTAACGTTCCTTATCAAGAAACTCTCAAAATACTCTAAAATATTCTAGAGAGAAGGCGTATTCATCCAGGGGAGGCAAACGAAATTGTGCATTTAACCAATATTTGCATGCAACAAAACTATTTCAAATTCAATGGTGGGTATTACAAACAGAAGGAGGGGTTGGCCATGGGTTCTCCGTTATCACCTCTGATGGCGGAGATCTTCATGGACAATTTTGAGAATAGGTATTTCACAGAAAAAGATATAGCCGATTACGTTACGTCTATCAAAAAACCACAGAAATTATAACTCTTGAACCAATATTGTTCAAATATCCAAAAACCTATAAAGCATTTAAATTCTTTGTACCTGAAGTTAAATTATCTTTATTTCTGAATAGCGGACTATGGCCTGAAGGAATTATTTTCAGACGTTTTGTAAACTTCAAATTCAGAAATTCAAACGCGAACGATGTAAACTAAATTAATGGATTTAAAGTCTATTTACAAACTTGTTAGTTACACTGCAAGAGCGTGAAACGCTCTGTGGAAAGCATAAGGCAGTTATGTCGCACATCAGATATAATAATAGCCCTTCAGGAAACTTGGTTGATGCCGGAAGATATTCCGTTCCTGAGCAGGATCGACGTGGAGTTCGGCTGCACCGGGACGTCGGCGGTGGACACCGGCGCCGGCATGCTGCGCAGCCGCCCCTACGGCGGCGTCGCACTGCTGTGGCGGAAAAATGTGTTTACCGACGTATCGAGTGCCGTATGCAGTGCGATAACCCGCGAGTGTGTGCCGTTAAAATAAATGCTTGTCAAAGGTCTTTCATGGTGTTTAGTGTGTACATGCCAACGGATAGTAATGTAAATCTGACGGAGTTTACGGATTGTCTCAGTCTGGTGAGCGCGATCATAAACAATAGTAGTATAGAATCGGTATATATACCTACTCGGGGACTTTAACTCACATCCGCATGAACGTTTTTATGTTGAGTTAGAGAGTTTCTGTGCGGAAACACAATGGTTATGCGCGGACGTCGAGATATTAGGGTTGGATTCTGGAACTTGTACATTTATAAGCAAGGCGAACGGATTAAAGCGCTGGCTTGATCATTGTGTAGTCACTAAATCTGCTCGGGAGACTATTATAAATGTACAAGTAAAAGAAGGCGTGTTGTGGTCGGACCACTTTCCGCTAGTGATTGAGAATTTGTTAGACAGTATCAAACCTAAAGCTAATAAACAGTTTTTGCAATGTAACAGGGTGTAATTTATGGTAATTGGTTTGTGGTGATTTATGTAATGATAATTTAAAATTAATTGACTTTCCTATTGAAATGACTAAATGTTGTGATTATGTATGTAAAAATTTGGTCCACCGTTTTGTTATTGATAATATGTACGATAAAATAGTTAACTTATTAAGGCGCGCAGCTTGTGATAGTCATTCGTCCAAAATTTCCAGATATAGGAGGCCGATACCCGGATGGAACAGGCACGTGGGTGACGCGCACAGGGCGGTCAGGGAAAAGTTTGAGTTGTGGGTGTTGTACGGCAGGCCGGCGGAAGGTCGCACGTGTGGGATGAAATGCAGACGAGTCGGAGGATTTTTAAATCGCGTTTACGCTGGTGTCAAAACCATACTGACCAAATTAAAATGGACATTCTTGCGTCGCACCATTCCAGGAGCGATTTCCGCAGTTTCTGGAAGTCTACTAATAAACTTAATTGTAAGCCAGGTGACCTGTGAGTGTCGACGGTGCCTGTGACGTGCCGGGAATAGGAAACATATTTAGGGACCATTTTACCGTAAAGTCACCACTGGGTCCAACACAGCCGGCGACCGATGATGGTTGTAATGGCTGGAAGGTTAGTGTTCGATTTACGGCCAAAGACGTCCGGCAGGCCATAAAATCAATGTCAAGGGGCAAGTCTCCCGGCCACGATGACCTGAGCATTGAACACCTAAGGTACGCGGGATATCATCTGCCCAGAGTACTGGCGATGTTCTACTCCCTGTGTGTGGGACATTCCTACTTGCCTGCGCCGATGATGAAAACTGTGGTGGTACCAGTTGTCAAAAACAATACTGGTGACATTAGCGACAAGTGCAATTATCGTCCGATTTCGTTGGCCACTATTATCGCGAAGGTGCTTGACAGTTTGCTTAACACTCAGCTTGATAAATACTTAAGTATACACGACAACCAATTCGGTTTCAAGTCAGGTCTCTCTACTGAAACGGCTATATTGTGTGTGAAGCAAACTGTCAAGTACTATACGGACAAACATACGCCCATTTTTGCGTGTTTCCTTGATTTATCGAAAGCGTTTGATCTGGTTTCCTACGATATTCTATGACAAAAACTACACAAAACATCGATGCCCGAGGAATTAATCCATACTTTTAAATATTGGTATGGGAACCAGATCAACGTTGTCCGGTGGTCGGAGGCGTATTCGACACCATACACATTGGAGTGCGGCGTGAGGCAGGGGGGGGGCTGACACCGCCAAAACTTTTTAATTTGTATGTAAACGCACTTGTGGAGGAGCTCAGCAGCACACATGTCGGCTGCCATATTCTTGGAGTCTGCCTTAACAATATTAGTTACGCGGATGACATGGTGCTGCTGAGTGCCTCTGTATGTGGACTGTCACAACTGCTTGACATTTGTGAAAAATATGCTAAACAACACGGTTTGATTTACAATGTGAAGTAAAGCGAGTGGATGATCTTTCAGGCTCGGGGAAGGTCCCTGAGTCAAATACCTAAACTTAGACTACATGCTGCCCCCTTAATAGGGTAGAACAATTTAAGTACTTTGGGCACATTCTAACCCCGGACCTGAAAGACAATGCGGATGTTGAAAGGGAGCGTAGGGCGTTGTCTGTTCGTGCGAATATGATAGCCCGCAGATTTGCTCGCTGTTCTAGGGACGTTAAAATAACTTTTTTCAGGGCATTTTGCACGTCTTTCTACACAAGCAGTCTGTGGGTGAATTATACGCAGAAGCTAAGCATTAAATAAGGCTGTTTAGGGCCATTTTACTCACTCGGTGCTGATATTGCACGGTCTAACAACTCCTGAGGATGCTCCGTGTGTGGGCGAAACACTTAAGTAGTCGGTGAAGGTGCAAGGTGTGACACTGTGCTGCATCTGCATTTTTTCATGCGGATTTATGCTACATATTTTTCGTTTTCTACTAAGATATGGATTTCCGCCAAGTAACGCCTGATTCTATCAAATAAATCTTATATAATCAATCTTATATATAACTGTTATGTTCGTAGCAAACTCGTGTTTGGTGCTATCGTTTGGGACCCACAGTTTATTGGTGGAAAAAATCCAACGTAAGACACCAAATTGAACAGCATAGGTGAAAGGGCATCCCCTAGTTTAAGACCGGTTTTCACTGAGAACTCTTCGGTGATCTGTCCATCTACCTTGACCCGCATTTTGCTTAGTCCTGTGGCGACTTCGACTACTTTGACGACGTTTTTGGGTATCTTAAAATCAAGCAAAATACCATACAGTTAAATTTACTGTATGGTAAATTTTGTTTAATCATCATCAGCCTGTGGAAGTCCACTGCTGGACATAAGCCTCTTCTAGCTCCCGCCTATTGTGGCGTTCATAGGAGGCTATTAGCCTACTGCTACCACGCTGGCCAGACGGGTTGGTAGAGGGTTTGTTTTAAGTTTTCCTTCTCTCAGTTTTTAAATTTAGTTTTATACCCATCGTAAAATAATTTTATTTTATATTGAATTATATCTTTTATCTTTATGTTCCTAGTTTTGATTGGTACGCAAATCGAATATTTTAATGCGTATAATACAAACTAAATCATTTCTTCTTCGTTGCAGTCATCAATGTTGTCTTAATATAACGTAAGTTAAAAATTCTGGATTAACGTGCGGAAAAAGTCTCAGTTTTATCATAATTATACACCGCAAATTACTTCGAAGCGAGATATTGCATTTTTGTCTGCCGTAAGGGAAAAAAATGATTGTCTTACCAGTAATTGTAGTGACTGTAATCGAGTTGCTAAACTTCAATTTGGCAAAAATGCAGAAGCGCCCCCTTCGGGTTCTTTATGGAAAGCCTGCTACAGAGAATGAATTTCCGTTTGTGGTTAGCTTAATGGCAAAGATGGAGGTGCAAATTTGCACTGGATCCCTCATAGATGAGCGGTGGGTACTTACTGCTGGTCACTGCCTTGGCAAAAGTGTGAAACGCGTTAAATTTAGAGACGTAAACGAACAATTCAATAACACCACATTTCGATCTATTCTTAAAAAGTTTCCACATCCTGGCTACAAAGGTTTCAAATCATCAGTAAATATGCTTAAAAATGACATTGGTTTAATATTGATACGAGAAATAAAGAAATGGATGATTGGAAGATTATCTGCTTTGAATTATAAATCGTTAGTTGGACTAGAAGTGAAGTATGCAGGATTTGGACAAACCTCCACGATATATTCTCAGGAAGAAACATTCGGGGACAAACCTCCTCCCGAAACGACGACGTTGCAAGTTGAAGAAGGGATCGTTGTTCGTCATTGTCCTGAAGTGAAGTTTATGCAGATTTTCCAAACCATGTGTGTTGCTCCAAAATGTTCTAACCGATACGCCGGCACGTATTACGGGGATTCAGGTGGACCGCATTGCTTTCAGAATAAAATTATTGGTGTTACTAGCTGGGGACTGCCTGAGAAAGAAAAACCGCTTACAGGGTTTACACCGATCAGCCCGTATTTGGATTGGATAAAGATTGTCACTACGACCTCTCGTGACCCCCCTTTGTGAATTGGCATATAATAATAATAATATACATATCTTTATCTTTATTTATAAAAATGCATCACTATTTCCCTTGGTCGTTGCATCACGCCTGAACGGATGGAACAATTTCGCTTGTAATTGTAGACGTCCGAATAAATTAATACTCCCAGCGATGCGAACAGCCCTGGGTTCTAGGAATAGTCATTCGATGACTGTAATCAAAAAATGATTGTCTTACCAGTAATTGTAGTGACTGTAATCGAGTTGCTAAACTTCAATCTGGCAAAAATGCAGAAGCGCCCCCTTCGGATCCTATATGGAAAGCCTGCTACAGATAATGAATTTCCGTTTGTGGTTAGCTTAATGGGAAAGCTGATGGGTGACATTGAGGAGCATCATTGCACTGGATCCCTCATAGATGAGCGGTGGGTACTTACTGCTGGTCACTGCCTTGGCAAAAGTGTGAAACGCGTTAAATTTAGAGACGTAAACGAACAATTCAATAACACCACATTTCGATCTATTCTTAAAAGTTTCCACATCCTGGCTACAAAGGTTTCAGTTTATCAGCAACTGTGGTTAAAAATGACATTGGTTTAATATTGATACGAGAAATAAAGAAATGGATGATTGGAAGATTATCTGCTTTGAATTATAAATCGTTGGTTGGACTAGAAGTGAAGTATGCAGGATTTGGACGAACCTCCACGGAATATTCTCAGGAAGAAACATTCGGGGACAAACCTCCTCCCGAAACGACGACGTTGCAAGTTGGAGAAGGAATCGTTGTTCATTGTAATCTTGACGAGTATAAGCTTGAACACATATTCCCAACCATGTGTGTTGCTCCAAAGTGTTCTAACCGATACGCCGGCATGTGGAAGGGGGATTCGGGGGGACCGGTTTGCTTCCAAAATAAGATTATTGGTGTTAATAGTTGGGCAATTCCTAAGAAACAATCGGGTTTTGCACCGATCAGCCCTTATATAGATTGGATAAAGTTTGTCACTGCGACATCTCGCGACCCCTCTTAGTGAATTGGAATAAGGTACTTGTTTTCAAAGATGTACAGAATAGTTTATAAAATATAATAGAAAGTGCAAATTGGTTTTGTGTTTTTTATTTTTAAGTAATTAAAATTATGAAAGCTAATGTCTCAGCCTTAGTTCTATCATATTTAGACTCCCAAAAATACTTCGAAGCGATTTATTGTATTTTTATCTGCTGTAAGAAAAAATAATGATTGTCTTACCAGTAATCGAGTTGCTAAACTTCAATCTGGCAAAAATGCAGAAGCGCCCCTTTCGGTTCCTTTAAGGAAATCCTGCTACCGATTGTCAACAAAGAACTCTACAAGGGAAACCAAGTTCTAGCACTCTTCATAGACTTCAAAAAAGCATTCGACACACTAGATCACTGCCAGTTGACAAAGGCTATCTATGGAGGAGTGCAGGATAAGGGGACCAAGTCACAGGTTTTTTAGTTCGTATTTACGGGGTAGGACGCTGCGAACTGTCGTAGCAGGTGTGACGGTAGAGAAGAGGCGCAAGTAACGCTTGGTGTGCCTACTGGCTCGGTGTATGGCCCCGTAGGCTACATCATGCACGTAAATAGTATGCCTAATGTGATCCGCCATTCCCTGGTCTGCATGTATGCAGACGACACATGTTTATTAGTAGCCGGTAAAGATGTCAAACAAATTAGGCAACAATTAGAAGAGATGAACATAAATTTAGCTTTATCGTGAAAATAAATGTTTCTAGTGGATGAAGCAGAGTACTTTTGTATGTATATCAAAATGAAAACGCGAACGAAGTCGTGGGCGGCCGCTAGTACCTAAAAACAACTGACAATTTAACTCGACATCGTTCCCGTGAATCTTGATCATTGTACAGAGGCGTGTGATGACAGGCGACGTTCGTCGACCATCGCTTGGCAGCTAGGGTGTAATGGAACAAGTCGAACCAGCTAAATTCACCGCGACATTGATCGGTTGGTTTCGTTTGATGAAACGATTAGAAAGGTCGCTTAAGCAGGCTACACACGCAAGGTTATAAATGCCGGTTTTGCCTGATCAGGCATGTCTGTCATGCATAACCTAGCGTGTGTGCAAGAAAAACTGTACAGTTTTATCGCACACACGCTAGGTTATGCATGACAGACATACTTGTTCAGGCTACACCGTCATGCATAACATAACCTTGCGTGTATGGCCTGCTTTAAGGATGAGTCACAGCACAGTACACCGTGCCGGGTCCGAGCCGAGCCGGAGCCGATATATTTTGTATTGACAACTTAGCCAACACTCGGTTACACCGTGGGGAACCAAGTGGCGTCCGAGCTAAATGTATTGGTGAGTAGCGTGAGTCTATGAATTATGTTAAAACCTCCTTCAAATATCTTCTTTATCACCCATTTTCATACATTTATTACGTATGTCATCGGAAACAATTTTGACGGACCGACTGAGGTGCGGACAAAAAAGCGAACTGAACGACCGGCCACATGCTCAGGCAAAACCGTACAGTCCAAGTTTGCGCAGACCAATCTTAAGCGTTTCAATTATGACACAAGCTGCGCTTTCAGGGCTGCAAGGGATACCGTCTTGCGGCTACACACTCCGCCTTACTTGCGCAAGCTGTTTTTCCTTTAAAAAATTACCTATCAACCAGGTCTCTGTCATTACATTACAGTCACATTTACATACAATATGACAACTACGAAACTGAACTGAACCGAGTTTTCGTTTAATAATCAGGAGCTCTATCTTTGATTCACTCGTCTAGCAAGTGACAAGGCGAATGGGGAGGCGATCAGGGGAATAGCGATCTTGAACGTGTAGACATAGCTCGCTTTTCGCTTTGCCCCTCGCGCATTCGGATTGGTAGGCGGTTTTTCAGGCGAAAAGCAAAGCTATGTATATACGAGCAAGGTCGCTATTGCGGAATTACGGAAAATACGGAAACTCAAATGTCATACGAAGATCAGTAGAAACCTCGAGACGAATAAATAAAAAATGGAGCTCCAGCCCTCGGTTTGTGCAGGCATGAGATTCAGGTAATTCGTTGTGTGTAGCCGGAACATAAGAAACCATCGTTTCTCTCAATTATTTTCACAATTAAGCGGACACTACCCAAGAAATAAAAACTTAAAATATAAGTATATGAAGTGTAATGAAAAATTCACCGTAGATGCTTTGGGTGCCACCGGGCTGTCACCGACTGCAACGACTCCAAAAAGCTTATTTCTTCCTTTTTATAGTAATTTATTTACTAAAAATAATTAAGCTCGTAATATAAATCTCTTATCTTTATGTCCTGGCTTTGATGGTATGCTAATCGAATGAACATTAAAAAAAATCATTTCTTCTTTATAACAATCACCCAAAGTGTAAATTATACTACGCCGTTGCATCCTCGACATTTATATATTCACTAGGTAGTCCACTCTTCAATGTACCGGGCAACAAGCACAATTTTAGAGCTAAATAGAAAAAAAAATAAAGATTTTCAACTAATTATGACGTTTCCCGCTATTGCCACAGTTGGCGCCCTTCCCGCGCCATTTTTCATTCGCTTTCTTTGTGCGGGCATCAAAGCACGGAATTATAAATTATTTATCATTTAATCAGGAAAGTTAAGGTTTTTTGTGTTAGTTACGCATATTAAGTGAACTGAGTGATATGGGTAAACGGAAACATAAAGATTCATACGAACACATCAAGAAAAAGTTTCGTAAATATGAGAAGCGTTTGCGACGGTATGAAACTTCGGATAGCCGCAGCGACATTAAGTGTTGAACATAATCTTTATCTTGTTGTTGAACATAATCATTCAAATACGTTTTCAATAATATTTCAAACAAAAAAGTATTAAAAAATAAATTTAAAAATATTGGAATTATCTGTTATACCTCGTTAAATTTTCATGAGTCTTGAAAAATACATTACATTGCACGCTAGAAGATTAACAATGTGTAATCTTAATATGTTTATACTTACGTTAACTTATATATAACATATTATTGTTGAGATTCTATTACTGATTACTAGTGATTACCCACATTTAGACATTATTTTTTTTCTCTGTTTCCAAATGAGAATTATTATAACAGTTTTAGAACCTGTTTAATTTAAACATTAGTTCATATAAACTATAAATATTTTGTGCATTGTGAAATCGCTGCCCTATTATTGCTTTGTACTAACTCCACTTTTTAGGTATTTTGTGTTTGTGTGTGTGTGTGTTAATGTAGTAATTTTTCTGTACTATATCCACCGATCGGATCGTAAAATATTTGTATAGTCACTGAGATACGCAGTAAAAGATTGAACTACGTCCAGGTATTGAAGAGATGTGAAATGTATTGTTTTGTTCTATATCCGAAACACATTTTAGTCAGATTTTAGTACAATTTATCAGTGATGATATGAACGAAATACAAAATATAGAAATGTACTATATACATAAACAGTTTATTTTGAATCTGATGGTACAAAGCTATATTAAGAAACTTTGCACCTTGCTTTGTTCTATATCCAACCATGTAAATTTTATGAGGAAGGTATCTACATGCTAAATGAAGATGAGTGAAAGATAGATGATATTCCTTTATGTACACCCAGCATGGGTATTTTAAAATATATACTATTGCAACTAAGGCTGCCTACAGCTATCATTTTACAATTTCGAATTTGTATAACTTTTTAAAGAACTGTCTCAGCTATGCTGACCGAAATACGTCTACTATTTAATTAATAAGTATTCATTCCTTATTTGACCAGGGTAGCGTACCTGATACTCAGAATATCCGAACGGTATTCGCTGAATGTTATACAGGTCTACGCTCCGTATTCGACACACCAAGATGACGAAGTGGAGGCTATGTATAACGACATTTGTAAAGCCATGCATAGCCACAAAACCCACTACACCTTAGGGGATGGGGGGCTTTAATGCTAAGTTGGGGAAACGTTGCGGTGACGAGTTGAGAGTGGGGCAATTTGGAGTTGGGCAACGGAATGACAGAGGCTAGATGCTGGCTGAATTTATTATTACTATATTAATTGATATTATTTACAAGAGGGAAAACCTCTTAATGATAAACTCCTTCTTCGAAAAGCCGAAAGTGGACCTGGATCAGTCCAGACGGTTTAAGTAAAAAAATGAGATAGATTTTTATCATGTCGATGAAAAAACAAATAAGTATTCAATGATGTCACTGTGATCAACACCGTCAAGATGGGGAGCGATCACCGAATGGTACGTGGCACTTTGAATATCAATGTGAAGCTAGAAAGATAGTGGCTGATAAAGTCTACGCTCCGACCATTACCGGCACATATCCAAAACCCCGAGAGCTTTCAACTCGAGCTCCAAAACTGCTTCGAAGCACTTAAGAACAGCATAGATGTGGACGATCTACGCAGCACGGTGGTGGATACTGTCCGTACGGTAGGGTCCAAGTACTTTAAGAGCCGCCGTTCTAAATTAATGAAACTCTCCGACCACACACTCCTACTCGTGGAACAGAGACGTGAAATGAGGCTTCAGAACTCAGCAGATGCGTTATCGGCAGCTAAATAGGCAGATCTCTAAGTCTTTGACAAGCGACCTTCGCCAATTTAATACGAACCGTATTAAATAGGCTATCGAGGGGAATAAAGACTCCAAAGTGTTCGCGAGAGATCAGACGACGAAGCTTAAAACTGACGACGGTCGCATCATTTCTACGAAACCTGAAATCCTGAGGGAGATCGAGAGTTTCTATGGACAGTTATATTCCATGCAGACACCTGTTGAAAGCAAGGCTAAAGACCCTAGAGCCAAGCTTACCCGACACTTCACCGAAGATATCCCGGACGTCAGCCTGTACGAGATTAGTATGGCTCTCAAACAGCTCAAAAACAACAAGATGGCAGGTGATGACGGAATTACTACAGAACTTCTGAGAGCGGGCGGTAAGCTGTTACTCAAAGTCCTCCAGAAGCTTTTTAATTCCGTCATCGTCGAGGGCAAAACGCCGAGGGCATGGAATATAAGAGAGGTGAGAGCGGGCGGTAAGCCGATACTCAAAGTCCTCCAGAAGCTTTTCAATTCCGTCATCGTCGAGGGCATGGAATATAAGTGAGGTGATTTTGTTCTTCAAAAAGGGAGATAACACCCGTTTGAAGAACTTCAGACCCATCTCACTTCTAAGCCATTTCTATAAGTTGTTTTCGAGAGTCATTACGAATCGTCTCGCACACAGGTTCGACAACTACACAGTGCACAGGACGACGCTCCGTGGGTAGGCCCCTGACAGGGTAGACCGACGATCTGGTGAAGGTCGTGGGAAGCCGCTGGATGCGGACTGCGCAGGACCGATCGTTGTGGAGATCCTTGGGGGAGGCCTATACCCAGCAGTGGTTATCATGTGGCTGAGACGACGACATTCCTTATTATTGCTTGTCATTGTTACTAAATGGGTATAAACCAAAAGTCGCCACTTTTTGCTTATACCTATTCATCTAGTAACTACACAAAAGATGCAATGCACACTTATTTAATAAAAAGTAGACATCTTTTAAGTCATTTAATATAACATACCTACAAGACTTAATTTAATTCAGAAATATTTTGTACTTTGATTAATTGTGTTTCATTTTAAAATTTTAATGGTCAGCTGTTGGGTCTTGTAGCCTGTTCCTTTTTATATGTCTGCTTATTTTTGATAGAATATTAATCTAAATATTATAAATTTATAATTATAATCTAAATATTAAATATTAATATATATTCTGTCAAAAAATTTGCAAACATAATTACTTATATAAATGACCTAAAATATTTTAAATAAAATTTTAACTATTAAAACTTTAATTTTTTGACATAGGTACTTTGATTTTGTGTTTAATTTTATATTTGTTTAATTTTTTTTAATTAAAACGGTCAACTTTTAAGTCTTGTACCCTGTTACTTTTTATAACTAAAAAAAAACTATGTTTGGTATTTTTTTTGGTTATTCCTTGACAGAATTATAAACAACATAATTATTGTCTCTTTGTTTAAAAATAAAATAAAAAAATACGTCTCATTTCTTTTAAAACGTGCTTAAAATTGATTTTCTACAATCCGTCCTTTAATTTATAGGTATACGTTTTACTTGTTATTGTGTTACACTGTGTACTGATATTATTTACTCTGAGGTACCTAATACTATTTAATATTGCTTAGTACTAAGTAAGGATATAAAACAGAACAATAGTAAAAAAAATGTAGTACAAAACAATATTGTCATAGGTTTGCTAATTTTGGACTACATACGAGTAGTACATTCATCATTTAAAATTTATTTCATTATTATTATTAAATATGTTCAAAAACAAGTGTAATTTACATGGAATACTCCTCAAGAACCTGTCTAGCCAATGGTCCACATTAAACTTCAGATTAGTATTACATTTAGGATGTATGATTTTTCAAAACTTTGTCTATAACTCGAAACTAAGGTGAGTGGAGTTGGTACAGAGCAATAATAGGGCACCGAAATGTATACAACATTTTTTATATGACAAACATGCGTGCCTTGGTACTATGACGCGATCATAGTCGTGCACATAAATACTACGATGCGATCGTAGTTATGTTTTAATATTGACCATGTAAGTACCGTGATGCGATCACGGTCAAACTTTTACACAATATACTCGTGTCATGATGCGATCATGACCTTTTTTTTCAACTTCTTTTATCAGGCGACAATCGTTCCGATGCGATTCCTGAGCAAATGGATGATGGAGCAGACAACCAAGTCATGGAGCTATCAGACTCTGACGCCTCCAGCCCTCGCCCCGATGCCAATGTTCGTTCACCTATACACATCGTTGATGTTCACAATGAATCTCCGAATATTGAATGTGACATTTCAAACGCTATAGCGATCCCTTCTGCAACGGCGCCGACGACAGCCGTGGATCCCATTCCTTCTACAAGTAGTAAAAATACATCCGAGGCTATAGACGATAAAATACCATACCATAAATATAGACGATATAATACTAGTCTGCCTGCTGACATTCTAGATGTACTGGGAGAACCGAAAGGAAAACAAGAGGTATTTGGACCAAAAATTCAAGAAGAAATCTCTAAACGTTGGGGGCGTATTCTATGTGAAGGACTGAATAAAGACCAGAAAAAGGAACTGATGGGTAAAATTCTTGTTCCCAGTAACTTCCAATTAGTAAAAGCTCCTAGGTTAAATCCTGAAATTGCAGCTGTTTTAGTCGAATCAACAAGAAATCGCGACAAGCGAATGGAAAGGGCACAAAACCACTTGGGCATTGGAATATCAGCATTAACTAACGTTATATCATCTCTTATCGATAAAAATTTGGATAAGATGGAAATCATTAAGAAATTGTCAGAGGCAAACCAAATTTTACTAGATTTACATTTTGAAAGTACAATTAATCGAAGAAAATTAATATCGTACGTATTAGATAAGAAATTCCAAGACATGATTGAAGAAGTTCAAAGAGACTCCCTTCTATTCGGCGAAAATCTTACTGATAAAATAAAGGCATCAAAATCAGCTGAGAAATCGGGTTTGCAAATAAGAGAGGCTACTTCTGTAGATACTGCAGCTTCAAAGAAACCTGTCGCTCATCAGGGAAACTGGAAAGGTCCCCCTCGTCAATCTCAGCCCGGGAATAGACGAGGTGGGGCCAAGGGTCGTTCGACTTACCAGTCCACAAAGAGGTCTGCTCCGCCGACCGACCGCTACCAGGCTGCGCAGAAAAACCGATCGAAGACACACCCCAAGACACAATAGAGGTAAATGCACATTCGTGTAGATTACAATACTTTCTCCACTGTTGGAGATCAATTACTAATGACCCGGTTATTCTTAATATTGTGCAGGGTTACAGAATTCTACTTATAAACCCAGTTTATCAATATGTAATTTCTAATAATGCCAATTTATCCGATTTAGAAATTGCAACTGTTAAATCAGAAATAATAAAATTATGTCAGATTGGTGCAATAGTTCCTTGCAGCGATCAACCTGATCAATTTTTTTCCAAAATATTTCTTGTACCCAAGCCAGATGGCAAGCATAGGTTTATTTTAAATCTAAAATTATTTAACAAATTCGTTGAGGTTCAGCATTTTAAAATGGAAGATTACCGTACTGCTACCAAGCTTATGTCAGAATCTTGTTACATGTCTAGCGTCGATTTGAAAGATGCGTACTTTCTTGTCAACATGCATGAATCATCAAAAAAATATCTTCGATTTAGATTTGATCAGAAAACATACGAATTTCAGTTCCTTCCGTTTGGACTGTCGTCAGCTCCATATATTTTCTCGAAATTAATTAAACCAGTGGTATCATACCTAAGAAGTAAAGGTTTTTATATAGTAAATTATCTTGACGATTTTCTCTGTTTGGGAGATTCTTATGATAAATGTCTCGATTGCGTTACAGAAACGGTTAAATTATTAACCTATCTAGGATTCATAGTCAACTACGAAAATAGTCAGTTAGAATGAAATAGAATGGGAGGTATTAAGTACGACCATTTAAATGAAATTACCTCGAATATCTGGAAATGGTGTGAAGATAGGCAATTATATGTGTATGCTTCTTATATTAAATCAAAGGAAAATACGGATGCTGACGAGGAGTCCAGACGGATTAATATTGATACCGAATGGAACTTAATTTAGTGAGCCAAAATTGTTCTTAAAATTAAAATGCCAAATATATGTGTCGTGGAAGAGAGATCCATCCGCATTTAATGTTGATGCGTTCACATTAGATTGGAGTTCGTATTTTTTATAACCCGCCCATGCCCTGATTTGCTCCTTGGCAAATTTTACCCAAGTGAAGACTTTGCGAAATTTGGCTCTAAAACAATGAAAAATGGCGCGGGAGGGGCGCCATTTGTGGCAATAGCGGGAAACGTCATAATCAATTGAGTATCTTTTTTTTCTATTTAGCTCTAAAATTGTGCTTGTTGCCCGGTACATTGAAGAGTGGACTACCTAGTGAATATATAAATCTCTTCGGATGCAACGGCTAGCATAATTATGGTCAAACGTCACTTAGGTAAGTTTGTTTAACCATTAAGTAATCATGCAATCACCTCTGTTCTTATGACAACGCAAGTTAAAAACTTGTGGAATATCGCGTGGAAAAACTGTTAAGAGAGTCAGTTTTATAACAATTAGACAGCTAAAAGTACTACGAAGTGAGATATTATATTTGTATCTGCCGTAAGAAAAAAAAATTATTAGCTTCTCAGTAATTGTAGTGACTCTAATAGAGTTGCTAAACAATCTGGCAAAAATGCAGAAGCGCCCAATCCTGCTACAGATGCTGAATTTCCGTTTGCAGTTGGCTTGTTGTCAAATGACGTTGACGTGTCATTTTGCACTGGATCCCTAATAGATACGAGATGGGCACTTACTGCTGGTCACTGCCTTAGCAACAGTTTGAAACCTGTTAAATTTAGAGCCACAAAGGAACCATTAAGTAACACAACATTTCGATCTGTTTTAAAAATGTTTCCACATCCTGGCCATAAAGGTAAAAACACACTACCATTCATTTTAACCAATGACATTGGTCTGATAATGATAAGAGAAATAAAGGATTGGATGATTATCTGCATTAAACTATAAAACGTTGGTTGGACTAGAAGTAAGGTATGCAGGATTTGGGCTAACCTCCACAATGTTTTCTGTAGAAGATACAAACTCGGCCGTCAAACCTTCTCTTGAGAGGTCGTTGCAAGTAAGAGAAGGTGTGGTTATTCATTGTTGTCATGACGAGCTTGAGCTACACATGTTCCCAGCCATGTGTGTTGCTCCAAAGTGTTCTAACCGATACACTGGCATGTCTTACGGGGATTCAGGGGGAACTTATATTATTCACAATAAGATTATTGGTGTGCATAGCTGGGGATTTCCTGAGAAAGAAAACCTATTTGGAATGGATAAAGATTGTCACTGCCACATCTCGTGACCCGTCTTAAGTTTACTTAAAATGTACCTATTGGAATTGGAATATAAAATGCTTAAACTTTTTGTAGTTTTTATTTCAAATCCAAAATAGTTTTTCATTTTGTAATCAAATTACTAAAAGCAAAATAAGTACGTATTTTCTCAAATATTTTATAAAAATAAAATACTATAATCTACTCCATTATCGTAGTTTGATTTAAGTCAATGAGTTGGTTTATTAGGACGTACCTACTTAATGAACACAATACAAAAAAAAATACTAGCAGCCGCTCGGTATTTCACCTGCGTGGTTCTCTGTTCCCGTAGGAGTTTGGGATATAAAGTAATCCGTTTCGTAGTTCTTGCGTGAAAGAGTAACAAATATTCAACCTCAGTAGCTTTCGCATTTATAATATTAAGTAAGATTAATATTACCCACACTCAAAAAAAAAGTATAGGCAAATCACTTCATAACACTTTTTCTCAAACGTGAGTAGTGTGAATTTTTCTTTTTGCGATATCGTATATTTTAATTTATTAGAAAATTTGTATAGAATTGGCGGGCCAATACGTAATAGACTGAGTTATTTTGTAGGCAAAACCTTCAAAAATTCTAAAGTTTATAAAAACTTGCCTGTGGATGTATTTGCATATAATAAACTTATTTTTGCGTTTTGTGTCATTTCTTGCCTATGCATCTATAGAAATTCGAATCTTTGTGGTGGATATAAATAATTCAAAATAAAACTTACAAAATTGATTTCAAGTTAAAAAACGCAATGGTATTGAATTTAAGATAGCCTGCGTAGTGTACAAACCTAGTTTGTGTCACATTCGTCCAGGGGAAAGTGACTTAAAGTCAGTCAACATTAATAACTAAGGCAAAAAAAAATTAGAGTTTAAATAACTAGTACCATAATCTGCAGATTACTTAAATAAACCCATGAAATAAATTTGTGCCAGATTCAGGCATGGGATTTTAGTATTTTAATTTTTTTTGTTTGTCCGAGCTATAAGTGCTTTAAAAAAATATTACAATTATTAGAATTTACTTATTTGATATTAAAAATGCATGATTGATGGACAGTGTGAATTTGTGTCATATTAATGCACGGCATTATTAATTAAGAAAAAAATACAAAAAAGAAGCGCAGGCGGCAAGCCCGGCGCGGTCGACCTACCTATACGCGTGGACCGTGTGACATCGCGGCGTCCGTCTCAGTCGGGTTATATTCGGTACCTACTATAATAGGTAATTAGATTATCCCGTGATTAGATCAGATTAGGTAAGGATTGAATTGATGAACGAAATAACACACGCCGTCGTTCGGTTATGTAGAGATTATCATCACAGTCTATATTAAGCGTTAATCTACTATGCAGCCGCAGGTCACATCTAATTTTCAATACTGTTACTTTTATGCAAGTGAAAGAATGACAGGGTGTCCCTGTCCGGGTCGTCGGTCGCATAGCAGAGCAGATATTATTCCTATATGAGTTATTTAGTAGATTTTCACTTTTACTTACAGGTACCTACCTATCGCTTTTCGGTAGTTTTTATTTTTTTTATATATCATACAAAAAAAGTATTCTGCTTTAAGTAGAGTCAGCAAAACAAAATGTATAGCTTATACTTACTAAATACGGCATAGTCGTAGATTTACAAGAACCGGGTCCGATTCTCCGTTAAGAGAACCGGGAATATCGCTACTCCCGGTACTGAGAAACCCCTAAAGCTTTTTTGTATTATTGAGCTGTTTAAAATGTGTGCATAAATGTAAATGTTAGACGCAAGATGAAAGAACCATAGAAAGTGCTGCTGCTGTGAAACTATTTTTTGGTAGTTCCCCGCGTAACACACACAAAATTCAGCTTTTATACTATAACGTACTATTGAAATACGCTCATATTACCGGTCATATTACTGTCTGGCTATTGCTGTCTCACTCTGATAAATAGGTCACTCTCTAATATTCTTTTGAGCTACTGAGGCGACATCTTAGGTAATGGTTAAATAACAGTATTCCCGTGGAGAGAAATGACACAAAAACCTCGTGTACATCGTTTACGACTTTCTAATCCCCATGAAAGTAAAATTATCGTCTCTAATTTTCTTTTCGGCCGATAATGTCAGAAAAGACAAAAACGTCAATATATACTTATCCCTGCACCTAAGATGACACAAAATCATATATTAGGTTAAGTAAATGGTCCCGGAACTGTATACCAAAAATCAAGAACTTTAATATTTTTGAAACCTCAAAACTTATCCCTATCGGTCTAAAAAGTTTTTGTAAATATAATACTGGCAGGAAAATACGTAAACAAATTTTAAAAGTTAATTGCACTCTACTAACATTTTAGATTTTTCCAATTTAGTTTTATACCCATCGTAAAATAATTTTATTTCATATTGAATTTAAATCTTTTATCTTTATGTTCCTAGTTTTGATTGGTACTCGAATCGAATATTAAGCAATCGAATATTATTATGCGCATAATACAAACCAATTCTATTTTTTAATCCATTTCTTCTTTATTACAATCATCTCTGTTGTCTTGATGTTACGTTAGTCGAAAATTGTTTAAGTTTCAGTTCTATGTTATTGTAGTTTTAAATTAATTTTAATATTTTTAGACCTGTTAACATGAAGTCGATTCCACCTTTTAAACAATTCACAGTCAGACCTGTCCTTTATGACAGTCAGAATGCTGTACTCTCCCGAACTCTTCTTAAAATAGAAGCTGCTCGCTTTCTTAAGATAGAGTCTAAACCTGGTTCAGCGAACATGGCAAACGCACTGTATTATCTGGGGAGACCCATCAGCATCCTGAAGGCATTATTAAATTGAACGCGTAGTGCGCTGAGTCTTTTGCGTAAAGTTACAACACAAGCAGCAAGTGTAAAAACTCTGACAATAGGTGTTAAATACGGTTACTTTTACTTGTCTTGTACACTTAGAAAACCAGCGGGCAAGCATGTTGCATCGCACTGCTAACGCTCTTCGCTTCAAATAAATCGTATAAAGCAAGATTATCTGACATGGTCTCGGTCACAATGTAGTATCCAGCCTCCTTGGACTGACTGACTGGCTGACGAGCGACAGACCTACTACATACTACGAATGACAGACACCTATCACAGATTACAGGACAGATGACTATCGACTACCAGATAGGATGGTGGACCAAAATCGCCACCAACCAACCTGACGAACCCTCTTGGTTATGTAGGTCGAAGCAGCGGGAAATGCGCGCGGAATGGCCTCCACTTTCTTGACTCCCTACAAATATTTTATCACTTTGTATCCTTTGTCCCTATGGTCCCGCGCCCCTTTCTGGGGCGGACGTACACGAAACGCCTTCGATGCCTTACAGGTCGCAACGCGCCCACTATTGCTTCAGTGGTACCGCTTGGCTCTGTTTCTTATCTCTTCGCCTCGGTTCTTGTCTCTTCGCCTGTCTTCGAGTTCTCTCCGAATCCTGTGCCACTTACGCTGCGAAATCCCGTAGCCACCTGAAGTTCGCCTCTGAACCAACGAGATCGCGTTGATAGACCGGACCAATCTTAAGCACCTTCACGCCGTCTAAAAGAACCCTGCGCTCCTCCCCATATAAACGACACTCCCACAACGCCTGGTGTACGTCCTCTACCTCCGACTCCCCACCGTAGCAGAACCCCACGTCCGTGAGCTTCGTCCGGTGAAGCCTACCTCTAAAATAGCCAAATCCTAATAGTAATTTGGAGATTTCGTAATCAGGCTCGACCCAAGATGCCTCGGGCTGACCCGACACCTCCGAGAAATATCTATATAACTCACTCCCTTGTTCCGATGTGTCGCAACGCTTCTGACATTTGGCTAGGGCAGACTCAGTTGTTCTAAGTTTGGCGATTCGAAGCTCCTCCTTGGTAAGCCCGGACTCACGTGCCTCACGTAGTCACGTAGTCTCCGCACGTATTACCTCGAGATCAGTGCTCGCCGAGCGATACGCCTTGGTCCTTCTGACCAAGGTGGGTCTCTGTGGGTGCGCAAAAGCGTAGACCACACCACATGCAGTGACACGCGCTCGAACCAGCACGCTGCAGCATACCGTGGCGATGATAATGTTAAGGAATGCGCATTTTTCAAAAGACTTTTCGTAGACGATCGTTGGAATTTCGTTATAGAAAAAAAGCTTTGTTTTTCCTGCTTATCTGAAAAGCACCAACTGAAAGAGTGTAAACTTATGAAAAAATCAATGAATAGATGCACCAAAGTGGGCTGTGGGAGGGTGCACCGTCCGCTACTACATGCGCCACCACAGAACATTAAAAGAGGTTAGAAAGGCTCTCATGCGCCGTTTGTATTAGAACCGCTGTCGCCAAATGGTTACTAATTAAAAAAAAAAAAGTTACTAATTTGCCTATAAACACTTGACCATTATCTCCATACAAAAATGAAAATCTCCTTTATCGATAAAAATAATGCATACCACAGCACTAGGGTCATGCGATGAGTGCTCGGAGATATACCACGAATATGCTTCGTCGCTATATCGTTTGCAGTGTACTACATTACGCGCTGCAAACGCTGTAGTAAAAATCGCGAGTGTGCTTGGCCGGCAATGTATATTTATCATAAAAATTTGATGTTGTTTATCGTTTTGATCATATTTTACGAAGATTGTATGAAATATCGCTATTATGAGAAGTTCTACTATTACCGATGAAAAGAAATCCCTTCATTGGCTACATTAGACTATTGGCTTCTCGCTCTGCAAGTAATAATAGTGCAAGACAGCATTTTTCAATATTTTGGAAGCAGCGCTTTAGAATATACACTCAGTCGGGGTTCGCGAGTGACTCAGCGACGCGATCGCAGGTTTCGGTAGACCTTTGAGCATTTGCTCAAATTTGTGACGCGCCTGCCCCGCCTACAAGCCCTTTCTAACCTCTTTCCTTGTTCTATGTGCGCCACCACTCAGACCGACGCGTGACGCACCAACTAGCCAAATCGTGAGTACCGCTGTAGCACCAGGGATGAAACACCACGAGTGATCGCCGCCGGCCCCAAAAGTGACGTCGAGCGCCCTAGCGCTGCTGGACGAGGGCGTAGCAGTAGTTCTAGTAGACCTTCTCTTATAACTTTTTAATTTTGCATTTTATAATGCTAATTTTATGTGATAAATATTAAACAAGAAAATATACTAGAAAAAAGCAACTAGTCTCATGTCGCCCTGACGGGATTCGAACCCGCATCCTTGGGAGTCCGGCCCAATGCACTAACCAATTATGCTACAGAGACCTATGAAGACACGTCGAATTTTTCTAGTATATTCACCGTCCTACGGTGTTGGCCACCGTCGCTTCATCAATGAGAGAAATATCCTCGCATTCGAAAGAAATGTCTTTACAGATGTTTGACTATCGATTAAGAGCATTAATCTACACTACATGCACTAACTAATTATGCATTCTGTAGCATAATTGGTTAGTGCATTGGGCCGGACTCCCAAGGATGCGGGTTCGAATCCCGTCAGGGCGACATGAGACTAGTTGCTTTTTTCTAGTATATTTTCTTGTTTAATATTTATCAGACCTTTCTCTGTTAAGCCGGCGTTACAGGAGAAATATCAAAAACCAGTATAAAAAATAGGAGCCTCAGACATGATAATAAAAGAGACTGCCTCCCAAATAGTGTGCTTAAATAATCGCGGACGGAATGCGACCGATAGCTTAACCAAACAATGTTCGTTCCGTTCGTAACATATTCGAAACTTAAGTCTATATAGTCTTAGTTATAATGATATTGTAAATAGATAGTCATATGTAAAGACTTATGTAAATCACCTTGACTTTAGACCTAAAAAAGTTGAGTGTACCCACTCATTGGACAAGACGATATGAAAATGAAAAATGAAAAAAAAAAAAATGTTTTATTCATAAACAAAGTTCGTTGCTCTTACATAAGTGGCTGGAACCAACCTATTAAGTGTCCAGAGACACTTGTGTCAGGAGGCCCCGTTGTTCCATAGTTTAATGAAATCTAAACAATACACGCAATTTATTTATTTATGTTATCATCACTATGCATTTGTCTTACGAGTATGTGTTGTGTAAGTTAATATCTAGGTGTGTGTGTGTGTGTGTGTGTGTGTATGGGTGTGTGTGCGTGTGTGTGAGAGAGAGAGAGAGTGAGAGAGTGTGTTTGAGTGTTTAGTCACTGCAATAGCTGTTCTATGTCATCATAAGACTTAGATAAAAGCCAGTTTAATATATCTTCTTTACATTTCCGTAAACGATATTGAACCTTATTAGTACTTAGTACACTACATGAAGTCCCTACATACCAAATTTCATCCCAATCAGTTGAGCTGTTTTTGCGTGAAAGAGTAACAAACAAACAAAGAAATTGAAATACTTGCACATTTATAATATTAGTAGGATAATAGATAGAATGCGTCCATTGCATATTTTATGATACTTGTATAATGAATGGTATAATGAATAGGCGGTCGGTATCATTACTTGGATGATTTTCACTGTTAACCTTCGCAGCGTAGTGGTGAAACACGACACGATAGCCGTCCAGTAACTGATACCTGTGGCCTCGAACCGTGGTTAAGAGGATGATTATGGCGATTTATTTACTCTATAAATTGTACTTTGTATTGATAGAGACAACGCGCAGTTTTTTTATATCTATATTTATATAAAATTCAAAGTCCTGACTGACTGACTGAGATATCAACGCACAGCCCAAACCGCTGAACCTAGAGACTTGATGTTTTGCACATAGATACCTTATACAATGTAGGCATCCACTAAGAAATGATTTTTCGAAATTCAACTTCTAAAGGGGTGAAATAGGTGATGACAGTTTGTATGACAGTCTGTCAGTTTTGAAGATAGGATCTCCAAATTTTGTATTTAGGTTGTAGATTAAGAAGGAACATTGACCTATCTCGACGTTTTCGAAAGTTCTTCCCCCAAAAGGGGTGAAAAAGGGAGATGAAATTGTATAAGAAAAGTCCTTTATTTTCAAAGTAAAAGCGTTAGGGAATTCAAATTTTGTATTTAGGTTGACGATTGAAACTAAACTTTCACTTTTCTCGGCGTTTTTGTAAATTCGACCCCGAAAGGGGTGAAAAGGGGGCAGAAGTTGAGAAAGAAAAGTCCTTTTTTTCATAGTAAAAGTCACTTATTTTTTATTAGGCTTATGGTTGGAACTTAAATAAAATCCCCCACTCGAGAAATCAACCCCTAAGGGGTCAAAAAGGAGTAAATAATGTTACAATCAATATAGGTGTCCTTATTGAGGTTATATGGGATGTTATTTGCTTAATAGTTTAAGAAAAGGATTCAAATTTTGTATGGAAAGTAATGTAAAGTAGACATAGCGACTTCTGTGCACGTCTGTCTGGCTGTTCCTTTTCACGCGTAAATCACTGAATTGATTTTAGTGAAATTTGGTATGAACTTAACTTAGGGTGCGATTCGGTTGGCATAAAAACAGTTGATCTAATTTCAATGACACTAACGTTCACTTGATATAATTTTTATTTGACCTAAAACTATATGACGTAATTTTTTTGTAACCTATTGTTCATTTCTTATAATTTCATTTTCCATATTTTCAATTACCCTAACGTTTATATCCCATAAGTTTCATTTGACATAATGTTTTCTTTACATAACTATCATTTTATAACGTATCATTTGACCTAATTTTAATAATAAACTCTTTTAATAAAATTAAAATAACTACCTAATCGCTCAATATCGTTCATAAAACAGAAAAGCCAGTGGAAGGGGGGACGGTGGGGGGGAGGGAGTGTAGCCCACCACCAGGGCCCCCCTGGTCTAGTACATACTAGTCAGTGACAGAAACGAATCGCCTAAAAACCGACTACACGTAGTCTTGTATGCCCTACCCCTAGAGTGTAATTTAAGCCCGCGTAGGCGCGGAGGGGTGAGGCGGCCCGAGTGCAGAGGAGCAGGTGGTGAGCTAAAATCATCTGCGTCGATATACACGCGTGGGACCGCCGGAGCCTCGCAGCGCCGGAGCTGTGACAGAACAATTGCCTGCTGCATGCTTGCATGCTTGCTTGCATGCTTGCTTGCATGCTTGCTTGCATGCTTGCTTGCCTTGGGCGTTGGGCGCTAAAATCACCATAATACTGTAAAATACTTTTTTTTTAAGTTTTTATGGCATTTAAAGTATAGTTTAAACAAAATTATGTGAAACATTGATTAGACTATATGAATGTTATGTAAAACAGGCATTATATCATTGAATGATTAGGTCAAATAATTATTAGGCCAATCGATTTTTATACCAAATGAAATTATTGTAAATGAAATTATATGATTCGTATGGTATGTAATGTAATCGGTATGTCAAATGAAATTATATGAAATGTTATTATATGATCGTTAGTTCATGTAATTTTATGTCAAACATTACACACCCCTTAACTTAAACCGTGGAAATGGACATAAAATACTTTTTAATCTGATAAATGCTGATAAATGGCATACTTACGGTAGTGAAACGTGGTCGGTAACTATAGATCTGATAAGAAGGCCCAAGGTCACCCAGCGTGCTATGCTTGAAGAGGGAAAAGAGGAGTTCCGTAGGAGAACTAAAGTAACCCACATCGCACCAAGGATTGCTCAGCTGAAGTGGCAGTGGGCAGGACACATAGCGAGAAGAATCGATGGCCGTTGGGGCGAAAAGGTTCTGAAATGGCGACCGCGCACCGGCCGACGCTCCGTGAGTAGGCCGCCGACCAGGTGCGACAAGGGCGGCGATCTGGTGAAGGTCGCGGAAAGCCGCTGGATGAGGGCAGCGCATGACCGATCGTCGTTGAGATCCTGGGGGAGGGCTTTACCCAGCAATGAGTGTTATGTGGCTGAGACGACGAATTGGCACCACCACGCGACATCCTAAATCCGCGTGATAACCTAATTCTTCGCGGTCGAAGTCGCGGGCGGAAGGCTAGTCTAACAATAAAAAAATACCGCGACTGACTGACAGACAACACACAGCCCGAACGGTTGAATCGATTAAGCTGAAATTATGCATATAGGATCCTTTAACCATGTAGGCTAACACTAAGCAAGGATTTTTGCAGTAAAAACTTCTTTAGCGGCGTTGTGCACATCAGAGTATTTTTTTTTTAGGATGGGTAAAAAATGTTAAAGTCGCGTCAGGACGTGACCTGATCGAAAATTCATAAGACGGAGGGAGAGTAGACCGCCGGCGCGGCGTAGGAGAGGAATTTCCAAAGGTCGTGGGTTAGAGTCCCATTTGAGAATTCACTTGTGGCCGAGTTGACTTTTTCCAATATTCTATTTAAAATAAAAAAAAAACAAAAATCACCTGTGTGCGCTAGCTCTAATGCGCGTAGTCTTTGACATTCATTCCGGGTCAATCATAAACATCCATCATCCATCATCAGCCTGTGGACTTCCACTGCTTCCTCTCTTAGCTCACGCCTATTGTGGTGGTATATTGTGGTGGTATTGTGGTGGTTATTAGCCTACTGCTACCACGCTGGCCAGACGGGTTGGTAGAGGGTTAGTTTCAAGTTTTCCTTCTCTTGCACAGGTGTTCAATGCGTCGAGGCTCTTAGTCGACTCTTACGACATCCCAGGCTTGTAAGGGAGTGGTGACACTTGTATTCTTAGGCCCTCACCACACGGGTACATACACGGTATGTATGTGTTATTAATTTCCCATAAGCGAGCCTTTGAATGTCACTAAACCATGAATCAATGTGAAACTCGCATCATAAACTATTGCGGGCTTTATATGGAACTATGGTTTAACTGTGGGTGTTAATCAATACCATTTTCAGTTAGTAGGTAATAAAATGATATAATGTCTTATTTAACTTTTTAATTAGAAACTGTGTTCGACTACCTACGTGTCTTTTATGTATATCTAATCTGTAACAATAAATAATAGAAAATGAAATCGCGTAAAAAATCGGCCAAGTGCGAGTCGGACTCGCGCATAACGGGTTCCGTACCATTATTTAAAAAAAACGGTAAAAAAATCACGTTTGTTGTTTGGGAGCCCCCTTAAATATTAATTTTATTCAGTTATTTTAGACAAACTTTGTCATAGTTTTAAACAAAACTGATTTCATAAAAAAATCCCATACCCATTATTATCTAGGCAAACAAATTAAATTAAAAACACGAACCGAATCTCAGATGACAATCACTAACGGGCGAACTCAAGAAGATCGCATGTCTTGACCTCCATTACAACATGTTCTGGAGCACTATTTTTGAATCGCTCGTATGACTTACGTAACACGCATGCGATTTAAGTCACGCGTGATGACGCGTCGCACGCTTGTGTTGAGTGGGTGAGGGCACTCGTTGCGGTCGAGCGATTCAAAAATACGGAAATTCGTATGTCGAACGAAAATCAGTAGAAACGAAGCGCTCGACGCGCGACGAGTGACTCAAAAATAGAGCACCTGCCTGCCTAGCAAGACCATCATTATACCACGCGATATGATATGATACGTCATGCTGTCTTGCTTACCCCAGTAAGGTGTAAGCAAAATATAGGATCTTTATCATGCGTCAATACTCGATAAAAGCTAGGCCGGCAGGAGCTCTAATTTTTATTCACTCGTTTCGAAGATTCTATTGACTTTCGTGCGAGGTTTGAGTTTCGGTATTACGTAAAAGCGCCCTTGCACGTATATACATAGCTTCGCTTTTCGCCTGTAGTACCGCCTCCTAACGCGAGCGCGCGAGGGGCAAAGCGAAAAGCGTGCTATGTCCACGCATTCAAGGTCGCTAATCGCCTGATCGCCTCCTCGTTCGCCTCGCCACTCGCGCGACGTGTGATTCAAAAATAGAGTTCCTGAGCTGCCGTAAATTTTCTGCCGATTTAGCGCGCAGGTAATTAGGTATATAGAGTTGCGCTGTTTTTTGCAACTCAAAGTTGTTGTTTGTTGCGGGTTTGATTCCCACCTGAGAATAACTTGTGAGCCAAGTCGAAGCTTTTCTATCATTATCATAATAAGATACTTATCGTTGAAAATGCAAGCTTAAAAATCATAAATCACGTTTCAATATTGGTGCTATAGTATTAGTAATACAGTTGCTGGTGCAATACCCAGACCTATATCGAGATAGACGAAAAGAGCGCTTCAAACTGTATGAGCACCTAGCGTGTCGAATGTTTCGTGCCTACGATGACGTCACGAGCGAGATTTAGTGATGTGGAAATGTTATTGACGAGCTCTTGCAAGAAAGCACTACACAATTACTTAACCATTTTTGTTTCTTAGTGACGCATGTTTTTTATGACAATGGTCTCATTAACACTGACTATGGTCAGAAAACTTTGACCGTGGATCAAAGTTATGACACGCAAGGTAGGTATACTTTTACCGTCTATCTCGATATAGGTCTGTGGTGGAATACTAACAAGCTTAAAGATAATCTGCAGTACAAAAGAGCACCAGTTAAACCTGACAAGCTGACCCTCCTACAGTATTCTACCAACCTACGACTAGAAACAAGTGTGGCGATCGCTATCAACCTTTTTGTCTTCCGCATAATATCATCAATTAAAATGTTTACACGTGGTCAAATGACGTGGAGCGGATTCCGAACAACCGGTTTTTACAATAGACCTCCGCGAGAGTAAAGTTTGGCGCCGCCATCGTAGCCTGACCTCCAAGCCTCCGATAAGATCCTCCATCGAACTATTAGTGCCCTGACTCTCACGGTTCAACGAATTCTTGTTATCGCCAAAGAGGTCTTCAAGGCGACATTACGAATACAATAAATGTATAATGCTCGTTTTTGTGCCCCATTCAAGGATTCTGAATGGCCGCTTAAGTTTCCTTTACGTGTTAAAAGTCTTTTAAATTCCAAACTTACTTCTTATTTGAGATCATAATATTGTGATAAATATTAAACAAGAAAATATACCAGAAAAAAGCAACTAGTCTCATGTCGCCTTGACGGGATGATACTAGTTGCTCTTTTCTGGTATATTTTCTTGTTTAATATTTATCACATAAAAATAGTATTGTAAAATGCAAAATTAAATAGTTATAAACATACTAAACTTCTAAATAAAAATGGAAATTGAGATGTCATTAACTTTTGTTATAAGCATGTTTTTAAAAAAAACAACATGTAAAAGATATTTATAATTTGTATTATGTTTATGGACGTCATCGCTTTTTGTATGAAGATTTACAGCAACACAATCCTTCTAATCTCTGATTATTGAATGAAATGTATTTGTGTATGCGCCATTATTAACCTTAACTTATGTGAAATAAAACAACTTTTACGGATATCAAACGCGCTATATTTCCACGAACTAAGTTGTAATTGTCCGTATTTTTAGGTTTTTTAGGGATATTTTGATTTTCCCGACGTTTCGGCACCTTTACAGCTGCCGTGGTCACGGGATGACTCAATTTTATATTTATTTCAATGAACAGTGCGCGCCAAAACATAAGATGTACGTATCTTAATTTATGTATCAATTTGCATACAAATTTTCATACACTAGGTAAGCATATATAATCAAAGGTATGCTATCATTGTAATATAATACATTTACCGAGTGAATAAGTTTATCTCACACGTATTTGTGCTCATATTATTTGTTACTTTAACGATAAGATAGCTTACTTGAAAGTTGTCGGCAAGTGGCGATGTCAGTTTTAAAATTAGGTGCAAGCTTGTGGATAATATATGTAACATTAGTTTTAGGAACTAAACTCACGAACAAAAATACGGAATCAATTTTCTTATTAGTTGCAAGGATAGTGATTTTTGCTCCTAAGTATAGTAATGATATCACAGACCTATATCGGGATAGACGAAAACTCACAGAACAGGGATGTTCTGTGGCTTCAAACTGTATGAAAACCTAGCGTGTCGAATTTTCGTACCTACGATGACGTCACGGGCGAGATTTAGTGATGTGGAAATGTTATTGACGAGCTCTTGCAAGATAGCACAGCACAATAATTTTAACCATTTTTGTTCTGAGTGACGCGTATTTTCATGGTAATGGTCAAAACTTTGACCGTGGATCAAACTTTTTACACGCAGGGTAGGTAAACTTTTACCGTCTGTCTCGATATAGGTCTGTGAATGATATATAGAGTATTTTACTGTTGACTCATTGATTCTTAATTTCCCGTATATCGTTTATTCATTCTGGTTTCTTATACATATTTATTTTCACCTTGTATTGAAATTTTTTTGTTTAATTCTTTTTTTTATGAACAACGGGGAGACTCTTCGTCTTCATCACACCTGATGTTAAGTATTGATAATGCTGAAGATGGAAGCGAGCCTCTCCCGGAATCCTCAATCACTGAGCAACTGACTATCTTATCTCGCTGCTGCCGGAACACAACAATGCTGAAAACATTGTTGTTATGGCGTCAGACTTAGATAAGATGGCGGTTGCTAGCCAGGCGGACATACAACAAGTCCTCCTACCGACCAAACCAAATACAATATGTACCCCCGCTGGGAATCGAACCCGGGACTCCTGGGTCTGATACCGGTGGTTGTACCACTAGACCAAGGCGGTTCAAATCGGTCTTCTACATCAGCCATTTAAAATGGCCCCTATAGTTGGACAGTATCTACGGCCTTGGAAAAACTACGTGATTTTTTATTACTTATATCAACTGAATAATGTTATTTTTTAAGATCGTGCTGCATTTTTTTAACCTAATTCGTCTTCGTATTCTAAAAATTGTTTCAGAGACGTTCTAAGATTAGGCTTCATTAAATTAAAAGCTTTTATGAAGGTGAAAAGAAACTAGAACGTAGTTGGCTAACCTTTGTTTCAAGTTAGCATAGTAACCTTGGTTCTATAATTTGTTAAGAAGCATCCATGACCTTTGAAACCAGACCACCTTGAGCTTCCAAGGCAGCATCATTGACGGTAATTGTAACAATTTCATTGTTACTTTTATTCGTCAACAACCATTTTTAATGTCCCCACTGCTAGGACACTGGCCTTCCTTGATGGATAAGGAGAACGGGCCATGACCCACCACGCGGGCCCAATACGGATTGGTAAGTTTCAACGACTGCAAATGCGGCCGAGACCAACGACTTAACGTGCATTCCGAAGCACGCAGGAGCTCGAGCTAGTAAATTTTTGGTCACCCATCCCGTGACCGACCGTTGCGAAAGTTGCTTAACCTCAACAATCGCAGGCCGAGCGTGCGAACCACTGCGCCACGGATTCCTTATCGGGTTACGTTTATTGCTACATACAAAATACTTTTAGTACACGATTTTGACTTACGTGTGTTTATTTTGGGATGAGAGGATGTTTGTTTGTGCAAACCAATGTTGGCATTTATCTCAAAAAACTACTAGTCCGATTTTGATGTGGTTTTCGGTATTGGGTTCGGGTTTGATTGGTGTATGTTCTTAGATAGGTGTTACAGTGACAACTCACCAGGGGGCGCTGCATTAATCATATGTTTGTGCAAAACCAAAACTACTAGTCCGATTTTGATGCGGTTTTCAGTAATGGGTTTAATGTAGTACCTACAATGTACTTAAATTGAAAGAGGACAAAATAATTCAAAAACCCCGACTTAATTAGCCCTGCCATCACTTCTATCTATATTTTAAATTTCAACATAAATATAAATTAGGATGTATAGCAATCATTTATATTTAGCATTGAACCTTGAGACTAAAGTCGAGAGGATAAAAATGTAGAACAGATGAAAGCACATTGACACAGTGGTTGGTGCGTTCGCGATTGCAGCGGTTAAGCAACATTCGCGATGGATTCTCGTCAGGGGATGGGAGACCAAAAATGCTAACAAAAGCTCCATCGGGCTTCAGAAGATAGGTACTAATTAAAACCCACCAATTTGCGTTGAGGCCGCGTGGTGAGTGGAATCATTAAATTCATAATGAAAATAAATCTATCCAGTGTAGGCTGTTACAAGCACTTATGAACGTCAAAGAAGCTACGCCATCGGTTCACAAACCCTACGGCGGGAGACCTTTCAACGAGAAGAACCGGCATGAAACTCGACAAGAGCTGTATTTTGATTGATGCGAGATGTGTTACAACATCTCTGGCCAAAGTTTAACAGAATCAAGTACAACTAGTGATCTTGGTGTATTGCTTGACAATTAATTAAATTTCATTGACCACATTGATAAAATTGTTAGTTGCTCTTGGAAAATATTAGGTTTGGTCAAACGCATGGGTAAACACTTTAATAACATCAGAACCTTGATAATAATGTTTAACGCGCTCATTCGCAGTCACCTCGAGTACGCGTCAACCATATGGAACCCCATCTATCAGGTACATTCTGATAGAATAGAACGAATTCAAAAGAATTTTACTCGTTACCCTTGCCTACCGTAGTCGTGACTGTCCACGTGGCGCTGATTACGTTGATCGCCTTTCGCACTTTAAAATAACGTCATTAGCCGACCGACGTAAACTTTTGGATCTCGTTACACTTCATAAGTTTATCCACGGTAAATTGAACTGCCCAAATCTTCTTCAACAGATAAGTCTCTCTGTCCCATATCATATCCCTAGACATCCGTTGACAAATATCTTCAGCTTGCCTCGTTGCAAGTCTAATCTTGGTCGGTGCGCTCCTCTAAGCCGGTGCATGCGTACTTATAACGAAATGGATAACAGCAATGTCGACATCTTTCATCTTTCTGATCGTGCGTTTAAGAGGCTGTGTGTGGCAAAATTTCATGTAAATAAGGTTAATAATTAATCTTTATTTTATAAGTTATCTGTTCTGTTTCAAATTTCAGCTTTGTTATTTTAAGTAGTAAATAAGAAAATAAAAAATGCTGTATTCACCTGTAAAGGCATGTCTTTTGGCCTAGTCAGGTTTTAATTTTTAAATTGTAATGTGTAAAGATATGTCGTTGGTGAATCTTTTTCAATAAATAAAAAATAAAATAAATAAATGTGTTAGTCTCTATTGGTTGAGGATTCCAGGTGAGACGTGCTTCCACCTTCAGCCTCACCATCTATGTATATGTATGATGATAATGAATGTTAAGCGATGCAACGTCGTTCATAAATAATGGAAATTTGTATACCTAGAAAGATTCTTTTGCCATCAGGAAAATCCCCATTTTATAGAGTTTATATATTAAATCAGTGTCTTTAACCCTTGTAACAAGTTGGACGTCCTCCGTGGTCGAGTGTTACGGTCACCGATTACACCAACTCTGAGGTCCCGGGTTCGAATACTGGTAGGGGCCAACGTTTGTATGATGAATACGAGAATTTGTACCCGAGTAATGGACGATTCTATAAATTTCTACACATAAAACTGTTATATGACATAATACGACATATATACGACGGCCTGTTTGGCGCAGGGGTACTAAGCCCACCTTCTGTGCCTGAGGTCCCGGGTTCGATCCCCGGACAAAACAAATATTTGTGTGCATGAACATGTTTATTTGTCTTGGTCTGGATGTTTAATATGTATATTATGTATGTATTTACAAAAAAAAAGTATATAAGTATGTTTATCCGTTATCTAGTATCCATAATACAAGTTTTTCATGAAACTACGTGGGCTAGATAATTTTGGTGTGATTGTATGCATGCAATTATTATTATTATTATTATTATATGTACAATTGTATGTATTATCCCTTACTAGTATCCTTTACCACAAGCCTCACAGTGCTTACTTTGGGGCTAGGTTAATTGGTGTGAGTGTAAGAAATATTAATCTGTACATATTTATAATGTAAAGATAAAAATCTTCCAAATGTCTACGTGAACAGATAGTCAAACAGATTTGTTGTACACAACCTAATTTACTAGGTATACAGCCTGTCTGACTAATTGCGGAAATAATTCAAGACCCAAGGCCGCTTAGTCCGAAACTAAGCAAAAACAAGAGTCAAGGAACCCTCTGAGAATGTGGAAGTGGAAAACAATGCGCAGTATGTTTTACAGGCATATATTATTTTCGAATTTGCAAAGCAAATTTTGGCTGGAGTAATCAACGAGATGATTCACCGACTTTCAAGAATAACTGAGGAGTTTTTAATTCAATAAGCTGTTGTGCTTGTACTGTAGATTATGGGTTGCATAAATTGGGGAAACGCAAAGCGTATTTTTGTAAAGTTTACCCATCGGTCTATTTTTAAATAAATTCCCATTGTAAATTAAAACAACTGGACTAAACCTCGACATTTGTTATATAGTACAACTATGTACTCACAGCTTTGTACTTACAACTTGATAATTTGAGGGTGGCTGAAGATCTCCAAGCCCGCCTGAACAGACAACGCCGCGCACCGCCAGTCTGTTTGTGACCACGGCTATTGCAACATAGCCGAAACGTCAAGCTGTAAGTACTTAGTTGTACTACATAAAAAATGTCGCGTTTTAGTCCCGTTGTTTTAATTTATAATTATAATGGAACGCAAAAGTTTAAAATCCTAAATTCCAATTGATATCAAAAAGCTTGGTGTTAGCCCAACCCGAGTGAATATGGGCATATATTATAAAATATAATTAGACGATAATATAAATGTATCCTACTGACTTTATTTTGTACATACATTTATTAATAAGATTGTTAGTTATTTAAACGGTGGCGATATATATACTAAACTAGCGGATCCTCACGGTTTTACCCGCGTGGTGCCCGTTCCCGTGGGAATATCGAGATAAAATATAGCCTATGTCACTCGGGAGAAATCTAGCTTTCTAATGGTCTAAGAGTTTTCTAAATCGGTCCAGTAGTTCCTGAGATTAGCGCGTTCAAACAAACAAACTCTTCGCTTTATAATATTAAGTATACATTTATAAATGTCGTTAAATATTAAAGACACGTTTTTTGCGACAACTCTTCTAGTAAGTATAAAAACGTCTTGAATGGTAGGAAAATGTTGACGATTCAACTAGGCTTATTTAATTAGTCTATTTTTATACAATACTAGCTTCCGCCCGCGGTTTCACCTGCTTGGTTCCCGTTCCCGGGAATATCGGGATAAAAAGTAGTCTATGTTACTCTACGTCCTTTTAACTAACTCTGTGCCAAAAATCAGGTCGATTGGTGAAGGAAGGACAAACAAACACACTTTCGCATTTATAATATTAGTAAGGATTACGATCATATTATTTTCACATTTTATTATTACTTACAAGTGTTTGTGACATTTATATTGTTATTGTCTATTTTTCGTTTTCCGATGTCTTTCCGGGAAAATAATTAAAGATTAATAAATTTTGCTTGGTAGTAGGACTTGTTGTGAGTCCGCCTGGCTAGTTACCATCTTAGCTGAGTCTGACGCCGTAACAACAATGTTTTCAGCATTGTTTGTTCCGGCAGTTAGAGATAAGATAGCCAGTTCTCAGTGGTTGAGGATTCCGGGGAGGCTCGCTTCCATTTTCAGGCTTATCAATACTTAACATCCAAGTTAACATTAGGTATGATGAAGGCTAAGAGTCTTGAATAAAAAAAATGCTTTAAATTGTTTAACATTTAATTTCTCTCTGTATATTCTGCATTGCCACGCATCTTTTAAAATCTCGTACAACAACGGGATGCAATTTAAGCAATGTATATTTTCCAAGATAGATGAACGGAAACCACGACCTTGCTAGTCTTTACGGTACTTGACTCAATAATAGCATAATTCAACCGGAAGACTATAAATTAAACAGAATTGATCACAATCTTACATCTCAGAATACTGTATCGAAACAGTCTTCTCCAATAGAACGTTTCGCCGAAATCACACTTACAAGCCCATTGGGTTAGGTTAGATTAGGTTAGAAGTGTGATCAAAAAGTCATTGATTATTCGAAATTAACCTATTAATTTAGAGCAATAGGTATCTGAGGAGCCCGTGGCGCAGTGGTTCGCGCGCTCGGCCTGCGATTGTTGAGGTTAAGCAACTCTCGCAATGGTCGGTCACGGGATGGGTGACCAAAAATTTACTATCTCGAGCTCCTCCGTGCTTCGGAAGGCATGTTAAGCCGTTGGTCCCGGTTGCATTTGCAGTCGTTAAAACCCACCAATCCGCATTGCGCCCGGCCGCGTGGTGGGTCATGGCCCGTCCTCCTTATCCATCCGTGAGGAAGGCCGGTGCCCCAGTAGTGGGGACATTGAAAATGGCTGATGACGAATAGGATAGGATGTTTGCACACGAATGCGTAGTGGTCATGTCAGGTCAGGACACGGGACAAACAATTGTATAATGATACAATTATTAACTTTATTTTATTATTTTTGATTTTTGCATTATTCAATGTTATTTACACCTGAAAAGATGATTCTTTTGAATGCAAGGATATTCCTAGCATTGATGTGACAACGCTGGCCTACATCGTATTAAAAATATAAAAGTATTGGAGAATTTCGATGGTGGTTCTCGGTAGCTCAGCGGTTAGAGCATTGGACCGGATTTCCAAAGGTTCGATTCCCATCTGAGAACTCACTTGTGGCCGAGTTAATTTTTTCCAATATTTTTTCTATTAAAAATTTATCATAATTATTAACTATATTTGTAATATCTTTCTTGGTTCTGAATTAATCTTTTGACTTATCTTGTAGTCAGATTTTAGGTATATTATAATGCAGATAACACCAATATTTGGTTAACATAATATAAAAGGCTGAGTTCAACCCGACTCAATCGCCTGTTCACGACTTTGTGCATTACGCAGCGTTTTCCTGCTTATTTGTGTCCATAATTGGTGTAATACGCCGTTTTTTGTGGCCAAAAGCGGATAACCATTATTAATCAACAGCTTTGTTTGGTAATCTTCATTTGTGGCTATTAGCTCGATGACGTTGGAGTTTTTCCTTGTGTGTTTTAACTGAATGGATTTGCCTGTATGAGGTTGGTGTATGGTTTTTTGTTTGTTAATAACCATGGTGTGCTAAGCTACTCTTTTTATGGTGTGCAAGGTACCTTTTAACAACAACCTCAATGATATACCAGCTTCCGCCCGCGACTTCGTCCGCGTAGTTAAATTTAAAAAACTACCTTATCATTTAGGCATAAGATGGCCTATTCCGGACCATGTTACATCTGCCTGTATGCAAAATTTTCATATTCGTCCATTCATTCATATTCGTTCAAGTTCAATTTAATCTAATACGAGCAACAATCAAACTTATAATTTTTCTCATTTATAGTATGTATGTAGCTAATAGAGGTTATTATTTAAACTGTGGTAATAGTATAGCGTAAAAAGGAAAGATTTATTTGTTAAATAATTCAGGTTAGGTATTACACACCACACACACCAAATCGCTGTATCAATTACCGAACAAGTTCAAGACTCAAGTGATCTTTAGTTTAATGCTTCAGAGTAAAGGCCGATTCCCACGGGCCGGCGCGGGCGTAAAGGCACTTACACACAATCAAGCTGTCAAACTGCCTGTCACGGTCCCGCTCGATCACGAGCCACCCCCCAACGGGGATGCCCAGGTTGTCCGACAAAGGAGGAACTTAGTTTTTAAAACAAAGGACTCTTGCATTATCGAGTAAACCTCTTAGTACGTAAAAAGAAAAGTTACCTACTTATTAGGTACCTAGGTAAAAGATCTTTCGGATTAGAGCCTTACATCCGTTCCCAATAACCTATCCAAAGTAACAGATAGGGCTACTATAGTTTTGTTGCTTAGTTATTACTGTTAAATGACAGGAATTAACAAAGATTGCCTAGCAACTGAACCGCGGTAGGCCTATCTCTAACTGACGATAGATTATTGGGACTGGCCGTTATAATACTTACTTATACCTGTTGTTAGCGCCATCTAGTAAAGACGAATGGAGGCACATGACAGCTGACCGGACCGGAGCGTGACGTCATTGAATGCAGAGACCTTATACGATTCGTCATTCGTCTCTTGCTTTCTCATCGCTTGTACATGCATTATAATCGAATTAAACGCATATATCTTTTTAAAACGAAAAGTCTTCATTTTGTACTGAGTACATTAATTATTCAAACCCTGAGCTGCGACATCCGGCTATTTTAAAATACATATCTAAAATTTTTAAGTACGATTCAGAATCGGTAAGCGATCAACTTTCTCCTAAAAACATGGTTCGAAATTTAAAAAAAAAAAACAACTCTTCATACAGATCAGACATAATCCATGATACACGTTCTACATAAGTATGTATGTCATGTGTGGATAAACATACTTTTAGGTAAGTACTTTTTAGTCGTAGCGTAGCAATAATAGTCACCTTCTTACCCAACTATGGCCGCACTAAGCCGTTCTCAACCCTTCGGCTGACAGTTGGATTAACCGCTACCCGGAGCAAGGGTTATTTCATTAACGGAATTAGTCGCTAGTTAAATTGAACCCTTTAAATGATTTTAAAAAGTTAGTATGAGCTTCGGCTAGGTAACTTCCGCATCTGTGGTCTACGGTTGTTCTGGGTTCGATTCCCATTGGGAGTACATATTGTATTCTGATTGGTTGGTTGGGGGTAGAACTTGTTCCAAGTGCACTTGGCTTGCTACCACCACCTTATACCTAAGTGTCGCCATTACAACAATGTTTTCAGCTTTGTTGTGTTCCGGCGTCAGTAAGAGAGGAACAGTTTCTCGGTGGATGAGGATTCTGGGTGAAGCGCGATTCCACCTTAAACGTTCCCCCGTTTTAGTACTGACCCTTAATTTTTTTTTATAGTAACATGATTCCTATCATTCTTTTGACAAAATGTTTACAGATCATTACATCCAATGCTGTACCTAACAATAAAAAAAAACCAATGTCTACTGAACGGTACTTCCTAAATGTTAGTGAGACACCGTTGCGCCGTTCCTTCGCCATTGTATGTAAATCAGCCTCTAATTAGGGTGCCTTATGTCTTCGCACTAAGGCTCAGTTTAGCTAGTCAGTTCCCACGTAACCCATGTGGTGAGCTGTCTGAAGACAATTGTGTGGACTAATTGAATTTAATGTCTGATATTGCAAACTGTTTGCTGGTAGGAGTTTGTGAATTCGAAGAGAACTACGCATGAACAGACATGTAACTATGAAAAATAAATATATACTTATATATTTTAATACATAGTTACTAGTTACGGATAAAGAATATTGCTTCTTCTTTGAGAAAAGCTGGTGTTTTTATGAACGACGGACGGAGCGACTCTTAGCGTTCATCATACCTGATGTTAAGAAGCGAGCCTCTCCCGGAATCCTCTATCACTGTGAAACTGGCTATCTTATCACTAACTGCCAGAACACAATAATGCTGAAAACATTGTTCTTATGGCGTCAGACAGATAAAATGGTAGTAGCTAGCCAGACGGACTTAGAACAATTCCTACCACCAACCAAACCGAATACAATATACAATATATATATATATATAACCCGGGACCCCTGGGTCTGAAACCAGTGGTTGTACCACTAGACCACAGAGGCGGTTAAGATAATTAATTGAATGCACAGCTTTTTTCACACATTTATTTGGACTGAGCATGTAACTATATTAAAGTACCTACATAGAAGTACCTTTCTAATGACTTCTATGCCCGTCGTTATTATTATTAGTTCCAGGGCCAGACTAAACATTTTACTATTTATTTGAAAAATAAGATTGAACTCCGTATTACAAAACATTTTATAAAAAAAATTCAAACCGACTTCAAAAAGTAAAAAATAAAACTTTTGGAGTCGGTGCCAGCCAGGCATTCTACATTGCACTTCTATTAACTATATATTTTTTGGCCTTAGCTAGCTAACACCGACTCCAAAAGTTTTATTTTTTACTTTTTGAAGTCGGTTTGATTATTTTTTATAAAAAAAAATTATTTCAGATTTTTTAGTTACATCATGTGCCGTTACTTACTCTAAAAATCAGCCCATACACAACAATGTCATCTAGGTAAACGACAACTTGCCAAAAGGCGATTGATATTTTTCAAGATTATGAAAAAACTACTAGCCAGATCTTCGTAAAAATTATATGGGACCACACATAAACCATTTTCTTTCAGATAAAAAAAGAATTATAAAAATCTGTTAACAACTGGCGAAGTTATGGTAGAACGTACATAAAAAAAATATAAAAAAAAATACATTCGAATTGAGAACCTCCTTCTTTTTTGAAGTCGGTTAAAAAAAGAGATATAAATTCGGATTCTCCAAATCCTTTCTTAGCGATTAAAACACCGATGATTTGCGCGATAAAATATTTAAGAAACTGCCTACAATAAAGACAAGCATTACACTCGGAGAATTTGGCATTCTTGTAATACATTGGGCCGGAATTACGGCGGGTGTATTATTGAACGATATTACGGTATAGGGGTCGCACGTGGCTGGACGTACGTGCCAAAAATACGTAGGGGAAAGTTACGGTTTGAAGTCCGATCGCGATAATTTTTAATGATATCATTATATCAGCTGCACGAGACTCATTGCCGGACATAGGTCTCCCACAAGGACCTCCACGACGATCGGTTCTGCGCTGCCTGCATCCAGCGACTTCCCGCGAACTTCAACGATTGTCTTGGTCCGCCTTGTCGGGGGCCTACCCACGGAACGTCTCGTTTTCCAGTGCTCGGTTGCCATTCTAGAACCTTTCCGCCCCAATGACAATCGGCTCTTCGTTTTGTTTATTTATAGATTGACTATCATTATAATACACGCTCAACGATTTTTATTAAGTACCTACTCGTCTATATGGCGATAAATAAAAACTGCATGCATTGAAAATTATTCCCGTAGCTGAAACATCGCCATTTTGTTTATTTTTAACCGACTTCAAAAAAGGAGGAGGTTCTCAATTCGGTTGGTATATATATATATTTTTTTTATGTATGTACACCGATTACGCCGAGATTTCTGAACCGATTTCCATGATTCTTTTTTTGTTCGATGCAGAATAGTTGCCAATTGGTCCCATAAAAATTTGGTTTCGTTTGACCCAGTACTTTTTATGTTATGAGCATTTTTATATATTTCATTTCATTGTTGACTTGGACGATGTAGTATTTACGATAATTTTGTTTATAATGTACATGAAACCTTATCTAATCTAGAAAAACCCTGCTGTAGTTTACAGAACAGCCTATTACAGACACTATAAAGTAAAAAAAAAATGCGTTAAATAAAAACCGACTTAAAAAACTAAAAAGCAAAAAATAAGCCTTTTGGCCAGCCAAGGCAAGAAAAATAAAAGAATAGGAGCTTAAAAAATACTTCAGTTCTAATCGGATTGTATTTGGAAATTATTCGGATTTTCCAAGACTTACGAGAATAATATGTATTTTTATAAAAAAAAAAATTGTAATATTTGGCTCTCAATTGTTTTCGTAGTAGAAACACATACTGAACTTTTTAGGCACTTTGAGTTCAGCTGAAAATGGCAACGATAATACGGAATCCTTGTGCTAGATCGCTTTTCATTGTTAAGTTTTTATAAAGAAAAATGACCAGGCTGTATTGTTTCTTAAAAGAATAAAGCGATTTCTACTGAATGGGAAAACTTTGGTAAAGTTTCGAAATCTCATTTTCTTTCGCCTTGTTTTTATAATGACTACTTAATTGATGGGAAAATAATTATGACTACGCGACGAGCATCAACAACTTAGGAGAATAGCTTTGATTTTTAAAATAGGATGAATAAATAATTTTTTTTTACACTTACATCAATTAGTTAACGTAGCCCTAAATTCAGTGAATGAAAGCCTCTTACATTGTTGAATGTGTAGATAGGTACTGAATTGAGTCGTCGTCGTCGTCGTCGTCGTCGTCGTCGTCGTCTCAGCCACATGACACCCACTGCTGGGTATAGGCCTCCCCCAAGGATCTCCACGACGATCGGTCCTGCGCTGTCCGCATCCAGCGGCTTCCCGCGACCTTCACCAGATCGTCGGTCCAATTTGTGGGGGGCCTACCCACGGAGCGTCGTCCGGTACGCGGTCGCCAGAACCTTTCCGCCCCAACGGCCATCGGTTCTTCTCGCTATGTGTCCCGCCCACTGCCACTTCAGCTTAGCAATCCTTCGAGCGATGTCAGTAACTTTAGTTCTCCTGCGGATCTCCTCATTTCTGATTCGATCACGCAGGGAAACGCCGAGCATAGCTCTCTACATTGCACGCTGAGTTACCTTGAGCCTCCTTATCAGACCCATAGTTAGCGACCACCACTGAATTGAGTAGATACTGGAATCTACATACCTAGAATCGTAGCTTGCAGTGCCGAAGGGTCCATCTTCAGCCTTATCAATACTTAAACATCAGGTATGATGCTAAACGTCTCCCCGTCATTCATTAAAAAAAATGAATGACGGGGAGCGGATCCGCTTCCTTTTCAGAAATTCCATCCCAGTGATACACTGGCCTGAAGCTCTATTTTTGATTCACTCGTCTCGAGGATTCTACTGATTTTCGTGCGACGTTTGACTTTCGGTATTCCGTAAAAGCGATCTTGCAGGTATATACATAGCTTCGCTTTTCGCCTGTAGTACCGCCTCTCAACACGAGCGCGCGAGGGGCAAAGCGAAAAGCGTGCTATGTCTGCGCATGCAAGGTCGCTAATCGCCTCATCGCCTTCTCGTTCGCCTCGCCACTCGCGCGACGAGTGATTCAAAAATAGAGGTCCTGCTCATAATAATTATGTCATTAATTATTGTCACCAATCAGATAAATATTACCAACGTGGATGCCAGGCAGTTACCAATTGTTTTTTATTTTTTATTTCCTCCTTAATTATTTTCCGACATGTGGATTTTTCTCGGTTTTCGACTTCTCGCCACTGCAGCGTATAAGGTACCAGTGTGTACGTTATATTAAATTCTCATAGCTGCGTAGTGTAGAATAGCACTACTCCCTCTCATCCCGTGGGTGTCGTAAAAGGCGACTAAGGGACTCAGCCTTCAGGAGACGGGCAGCAGCGTCTCCTACAAACTTGGCCATACTGCGATCGTAAACCCGCCTGCCAAGCCTGGCAGGTGGCGTGGGGGACGTCTATATCCAGCAGCGGGAGTTATGTGGCTGTGGGTAAAAGTCCTGCCAATAGATGTTGAAATTAAAAAAGAAAAATTAGATTTAGTCGATTCAACTGTTTTCTTGGGTGTAACTCTAGACACTAAACTCCAATGGGCTCCACATATCGCGGCATTAGCTGGTAGACTTGGCTCGGCTGCATATGCTATTAGAAAAATTAGACAGTTAACAGATGTTGAAACTGCTAGGATTGTATATTTTAGTTATTTCCATAGCATCATGTCTTATGGTATTCTTTTGTGGGGGACAGCAGCTGATATAAACACTATATTCATTTTACAAAAACGAGCAATAAGAGCCATTTATCAGCTAGGGTCTAAAACATCTCTTAGGGATAAGTTCAAAGAGATAGGTATATTAACAGCTGCATGTCAATTTATTTTGAACTGTATAATTTTTGTTCGTCGCAATCTATCAGAATATACCAAACATAGTGATGTGCACAATCTTAATACGAGAAATAAAAATAAACTTGTAATGCCTCGATACAGGCTAAAAAAGGTTCAAGGATCTTTCTTGGGTGTAGGTGTAAATTTTTTCAATAAAATTCCACAATGTATTTTGGATTTGCCTTTTGAAAAGTTTAAGATTCATGTAAAAGATTGTATACTAAAGAAAGGATATTATACTATAAAGGATTATTTGAATGACAAAACAGCTTGGTCATAAATGTTTTGTTTTATTTTTTCGAAGTTGTAGCCGTGTCATTAATTTGTTTAGTATAGCATTAGATTAAACTTTTAACGCAGGTAGCTTGAGTATGTCATGCTCGCTTTAAACATTTCTACGGTGGTGTCGTGTGAGGCGGGTCGCTACGTTCCCTAAAATATGGTTGAAGCGATATGGCTGGTTCATGCGTCATGCTCGTGAACGGGTGCTGCAAGTGGGATGGGTCTGCTCTTGTCTGATTGTGTTAAAATGTGTTGAGATATTTATATATTTGTTTCAATTTTATAAATTCTATGTTATTTATGATGTTTTGAATTGAGAACGTGGCACTGCTTGATCAGAATAAATAAAAATAAGTAATGTTCTCCAATTATTGTAATTAAGTATATGAAAGCCATTATTATTATTTTTTTTATTACTTTAAATACGCTTTATGATTATGACTCAGCTGATGCGTCTTCCAGTAACATTGTAAGTTGCGTCTTATATTAACGCACTTTTATCATTCTTTTTTTTTGTTTTTGCCATTGTATTTTTTATATTTATACACTTTAACATAAGTACCTGAAGTACGTCATGCTCACTCAAACGTTTCTTCGGCGGTGTCGTGTGAGGCGGGTCGTTACGTTAGCGATGGCTGGTTCATGCGTCATGCTCGTGAACGGGTGCCGCCAGCGGAAATGGGTCTACTTCAGTCTGCTTGTCTTAACGTTGTGCTTAGAGATTAAATATTTTCATCTAAAATAAATTGCTATCGACCTGTATGTACGTCAGAACTTGCAGTACAGTAACCTTGTAATGCGAGAAATGTTAAATGTAAGTCCTTCCTTACGAGTTGAAAATTGTTGACGGTTAGGATAACCATAAAATGTAATATTATAATTAGTATTTTCTTTTGTGATGGAAATTGACCTTACTGATATGTTAAGTTCACTTTTCAATTTGACGACTCTGTATGAAATAAAACAGGGAGAAAAAAATAGCCCTTGACGAGTTTCTTGCCGGTTCTTCTCGTTACAAGGTCTCCCGCCGTAGGGTTTGTGAACCGATGGCGTAGCTTCTTTGACGTTCATAAGTGCTTGTAACAGCCTAGACTGAATAAATGATATTGATTTGATTTGATTTGAGACGACAATTAAATTCTCCACCAATTTCTACCAATGCTAATTGTGGCGTTCATTGAGGTGCGACCATGAGCGTGATGTGTAGGTACTTGCACTTTATTACTATACCTTTGATCCTCTGCCGACCCCGAAGAAGTTAATGGCGTCATTTTCAAGAGCACGTTGCAATTTTGCACTCTTTCAATCAGACTATATGTATGCAACCTTAATTCTACAAGTTCACAAGTTACTATCTTTAGTTAAACAGTTTCCCGTATTTCACTAGTATCGTTTGAAAATTCCCGTTTGCCGTTAACCCTCCAACCCGCAAGGTGCGGCCGTAACCCCCAGCCCGCCAATTTGTCCCTTCCGTGCCACTGGTTTGTTTGTGGCAAATTCGTTACCGTGCGATTTCACTGCTCCCAAATCTAGTGCTATAGATTACGGAATGTTGAATGGGTATCGCCGGTCGTTCTTTGTTTATTTAGCATTTTGTCAAGAATGTTAGTTGAATGACGCGATGAGTTAAGGGTTTGTGTAAAGAAATGTTTTAGGAAGATATTCAATCATATTCAAAAAAGTAAATCCTCATGGCCGCGCTTGACAGGCTGATCGTATTTGATCACGTTTGTTAAGCAACGTTCGGCCCGGTCAGGTGTCGGATGGGTGACCGTAAAGTGGCATTATAACTGAGCGCTTCCGTGCGTCGGAGGGCACGTTAAACCGTCGGTAGCGGCTGTTGTCATTTGATTACAGTCGTTAAGCCAAGTCAGAGGCCTTAAAGGCGGCGTGATAAACTCTGACACCAGAGGTGGCCACTTATCCTTACTCGATAAAAAGAAGAAGTAAAATGAAGATTGAAGTCTTGATTGTTTTATTTTATATTAAGATTTAGTTATTTTAAAACCGTTTAGTTAGAATAAAACTTTTACGCGGATGTGATTATTTTTGAGTGTTGAAACCAAAACTGATATTTAAACTAATATTACAATAATTTGGCACTGTGAAGGTAGTCCAAATGGGACCTTTTTAGGGTGGGTTGCACCATTTAAATTTAACTTTAACGGTGGAACTAAATGTATGGGATTTCACAAATTTGACAAGCAAAAATCTGTTAAAGTTAACTGGTGCCCGTTAGTTTAATACAGTTAAAACTGGATGCTAAAGTCACCTGAATCGTTTAAGTAAGTTGAGACCGTAATCATTGCACAGACACTTTAAATGACGATATTTCTGAAATTAGCATATCCCTGTAAACTGTTCCGTCTACCTGATAAATGCGTGTCTCAACCTCTACTCCCGGTTTAAGGATGACTAAATCTACCTACACCGTGCCGGGCGCGTGACGAAGCTCGCCCGTCGCTCGGTCAACAAATATCCCATATATTTTGTAAGGGCACACTCATGCTATACCGAGTCAGAGACCGAATTGAGGTCAAGCAACTCGAACTCATATAATTATAATTTTATTCAGTCTTGGAAGTATCAAAGAAGGTACACGATCGGTTAATCTGTGGAAGAACTTATAACGAGAAGAACCGGGAAGAAACTCTTCAAAGGGTTTTTTTAGTCAACGTGCAACGCTTAGAGCCTCGGCCCGAGCCCGGCATGGTTTTCCGAAGTATACTACATCGTGGCCTGGACCGTGCAAGACACGGAAGAGGCACGGATTCAACACTTTACGAACTTTATTTAAGATGCGTTTTGTGCTAAACCGTGCGGCCGAGGCTCGCGTGCAACTTGGATGGCGAACCGAATCGTATCATATAAAATGTCCGTGAAGTTGTAAATTCGTGCCTCGTCCGTGCCTCGCACAGGTTACGGCTCGCGTTCACCACGGTCTGGCATAATTCATCCTTTAGGCGTCGAATTCATGGACCGGTGATTTGTCCCTTCCGTGCCACTGGCTTACACTGCGCGTAATGTGATTACACGTAATTAATGGTGGTGACTTTCATCAAAGGTCAGATGTCACTGTCAATGGTCGCGGAGTTTCATTAACGAAATTTTAGATCGATTTGCGAGTGATAGGGTTTAATATTTAAAGTTTGTGAACGCTACAATCGAAAGACGTGACGTGTAGTTGGATTAATTTGAGTGTTTCTAATGTTTAAAAAAATTATGAACAAAATAAAACTATAATTACGCTTTTATTAATGTTCTTGTCTCATAGTACGGTCAACAGCAATTCAGGATTTACAAAATTGATAATTATTTCAATCGATTTTGAATTTTAAGACTTCGAAAGATAGATTTCGAAGATATTTCTGTACCTTTCGTGAAAATAGATCTAACTAAAAAACATGATTTTCCGGAAATTGACTTTGAAGTTTAAAAAATTCTTACACTTTATCTTATAATAATAAAATAAAATTACTGCTTGTAGACTGTATATAATTATGTTAGTTTTATTTTATAGTATAATTTTGAGAGAATAGTCATATAGATTTTTCAGTATTTATAAAATTATTTAATTAAATCATTTAGCACATTTATTTTTTATATGTATATTGATGTTATATGACTTCTGTCCTTTTAAACCCTGTAAATCTGATTCCGTGTCAAATGATACCCAACTCTACCATTTTGATAATACAATTTGTTAAAAGTTGTCAAAGAAACATTGTTAAACAAAGGTTGTTGAAGGTACAGATTTGTCATAGTGTATTAGCTCCAGTTACTATTTACTGTACAAACTTTCCTTAGGTTCGAGCTAGATGGTGTTTTGTTAAATTACTCTAATTTCTAGACGCAAATATTGATTTAGCTTTAAAAACAAATAAACAACAAACCTTACCTATTCAATATCTAACAAAAATATTGACGATTATTTATTACCAAACCCAGTGTTTACGCAAAATATGCTCAAAGCGATAAATCCATTTCGGCTAAGCTCGGCGAAACCGCTGACCGCCAATTTAACCCTTCGATTGCTGCGGGTAACCCACGCGATTTCAGTAGCGGCGATAATGGCGGATAACTGAAACTATGCGAGATATAAATTGTCGGGCAAACACTTGCCTGTATAATAATTACCTATTACCTATAAATTTTAAGTAAATAATATAAAATAGTAAGTAAGTTAAAACAGAAATTCGAACCGTAATATCAAAAACAAATTGTAATATTACATAACGCATGTTGTGCTTACATCTAGTAGGTTTCAATGTAGTATAAGCTTTTAGATTTTAATTTTAATTTAGTAAAATGATAACATTGTAAACCAGTTTTGTAAGCCTAATAAAAAAAAAAAAAAAAAAAAAATTGATTGACAGGGTTGCCTGTTGTATTATCGTTTTGTGTTTTATCAGACAACAATGATCCTATAGTGTGACTATTCAAAAAGACATAATATTCTAATGTTAGTAAATGATATTTAATTGGTTAATAGTGGGGACTGTTATTTTTTTTTATTTTTTTATTCACGACGGGGAGCTGAAAATATTGTTGGTATGGCATCAGACTTAGATAAGATGGTGGTAGCTAGCCAGGCGGACTCACTATAAGTCCTACCACCAACCAAACCGAATACAATATGTTCTCCCCGCTGGGAATCGAACCCGGGTCTCCTGGGTCTGATACCGGTAGTTGTTACCACTAGACCACAGAGGTGGTTGTTACGGCTACCCCGAACCCGAAGCAGTAAGGAACCGGCTTTTTTACGCAGTAAGGAGATGTCTAGGTCTTAAGTGAATGGCGGAAACTGAAACCATGCCAGATATAAATAGTCGGGTAAACACTTGCCTATATAATAATTAACTATTACACATTGACATTCCAGAGTTGCTATATATAATACTTTATTTTTTGTACTTTTCGAGCTTAATAAGTGTAATATAATATACTACACACAGTGTGTTACTTCACATGGTCTTTTAACACTTTCGCGGACAGTGAACGAGACACAATAGATTTTTTATTGTTATTACTGCTATAGCCGTTCAGTGTCCGGGAAAGGGTTAATATAGGTACTCAAATAATATACCTACACTCTTATTTTTGGATATGTTTTTTTTCTATTTAACAACTTACAATAATTATTCATAAATCCAAATATTCAAATATCCAAATATTGCCTCCCTCCGTTTTGTGGTAAATAATAAAATAAAAGTATTCATAGCGTACAACGTAATGATATTCTTTATTCACTTGTTGAATGTAATTCTATTGTCGCAATCACGTCCAAGCCAACGACTTAAACGTTTTTTGATGTTACGGTTCATAGAAGCTTGTAAATGAATTTGCTTTTTAACCCTACAACTGTGCGCCCCTCTGCACACTTTGTGCATTTTAATACAACAAACGTAGTTAATATGTAAAAAAAAAATCTAAATACAGTAACATGTACTTATAATAAATTATAAATAGAAAAATATTGGAAAACGTCAACTCGGCCACAAGTGAATTCTCAGATGGGACTCGAACCCACGACCTTTGGAAATCCGGTTCAATGCTCTAACCACTGAGCTACCGAGACTTGCGAACCACCTTCGAAATTCTCCAATTCTTTTATATTTTTAATACGCTGTAGGCCAGCGTTGTCACATCAATGCTAGGAATATCCTTGCATTCGAAAGAAACATATTTTCAGGTGTTTAACGACTAATTAAGATGCAACAGCCAATAGTTTATGATTTTTTTATTTTTGCATTTTTCAATGCTATTTTTATATTTATGATAAATTACTCAAAAAAATATATCATAAGTATAAAAATATCATTGAAAAATGCAAACATTAAAAAATCATAAAAGAAAAACTAAAAAAAAAATATAAAAAAACGGTAACACGTGACGTGTTAATGTTGAGTGGTTGCATAATTTTTAACTCGCTACCGGGTATTTGGGGGATTTTGTCTGCGTTTTTTAAAAAGCCTAACCCACACATGACTATGCATTTAGGATAGCCTATAAATGCATACGTTATTTAAAAGAGGTTCTGAAAAGGTAGGAATAAAATATTGGATGATTCAAAAATACTTAGTCGGAACTTAGTAAGTTCTGTAGAAAGCTTCTTTTCACGTTTGGATTCAAACTTTAGCCAAATTATTGAGTAAGGTTAGTAAAACTTTGATTAATTTTACCCAATAATCCAAAACTTACGCTCTCACCGGAACAGTTCTGTATGTATGAGTTTAATAGCCTTTCTTTCGACGCCCAGCTGTCTTGTTTTTTATTATTTATATCCGTTACCCTGGTATCCCATAACACGAGCCTTACAGTGCTTACTTTGGGCCTAGGTTAATTGGTGTGAGTGTAAGAATTATTTATTTATTTACTATATAAGCGCAGCTTAAACAATACTAAAAATAAAAGGAAAAAGAATTTTGCTTTAACGGCTAAATGTAGTTTACTTTAGTACACGGCAGTGATGGTGAAACCTCGCTCCACCGTATAATGAACGAGTTAATATTTTAATCTAGTTATTTTGCCGACGCCACCCCTTCGACACAAACAACTGACAGGGCTGGCTTTAGGAAAATATATAGCGGGAAGAAAAACTGAGACAAAAAAAAGTAATAGCGGGAAAGCAGGAAGAAAAAGAGGGACAAAAAAGATTAAGTTGGAATTTTGTTTTAAAATAAATTTTGTTCATAAAGTTGAAAAAACTTAATAAGTTGAGTGAATTTTAAGTCTCGGTAGCTCAGTGGTTAGAGCATTGGACCGGATTTCCAAGGCTCGAGTCCCATCTGAGAATTCACTTGACTTCACTTGATTTTTCCAAAATTTTTCTATTTAAAATTAATCATAAGTATAAAAATATCATTTAAAAATGCAAAAATTAAAAAAAACATTAATAAGTAATATTGTAAAGGTAAAAAAATATAGCATTGTGTAAGCAAAAAATTGGATATAATAAAACGAGTGACTGTCTGTGTCTTACAGTCATTTATTAGATTTTGGCTACATTTCGCCATCGTTTATATATAATGCTTACGTTTTATATTCTTCCAATTTATTTTTCTTCTCCACAAGATAATAAAATAATGTCACAATATGAAAATATTTTTTGTAGAAATCCGTTATTTTAAAGTGTAAACTTATGCACATAGAAATCAATTTTTGATTCTTATTAATATCAATGCCCCTAGCCAAAGTAACAATTCAAAAACGATAACGAAGTTAGAAAAGAATTAAATGTATGGGATTGGCGGATTGGCATAGGCCGCGCTAAATCACGTGGTCTTACCGCAAGTTAATTGGCGAATATAGACAATAACGAATCAAATTATCGTTTCGCTACGTAACGATGTTACTTTGTCTACGGGCCCAGTTCTAATCCCTTACAGATTTTTTTTTTACTTCCATGCCGAAGTAGTGTTTTTTTTAAAGAAAATCTTGAGGCAAGTTTGATTAGATTCTTGATTTAACGAGCCCAAATATAGCGATTACATTATCGATAATTTGCAATTTCAGGTTTTTATAACGGTCAGTTGTTGTTACTTTTTGTTTTGGTTAGCCAAGTCTTTCATTAAGGATGTAATGCTACTGGCGGAAAGCGTACCCACAGTAGCTATTATCAACGATCTCGCAGGCCTTAACTACTGGCCCGGTGAGTTTGCATTCATTAACCGATTACGCGGTCCGATAAAGCTCGTCATAAAATGTAGCTTTCGCGTGTTTAGTAGAAACTTTCATTAGTTTTGAAGGAGTAACTTTAACGGGAGTTCGTTTTGATGTCTGATTTTGTAAGGATTTAAGTTACTCTAAGCATATCATTAGGCGCGGGATGACTCTGAACACAGTCTCTGGAAAGCTGTAGAAACGTCGAATAAAAACACAGAATTTCACTAAATATAAAGTCATTCATCCGAAAAAGTTATTTTTTATGAAGTACGGGGAGAAGTCCTAGCCTTCATCATACCTGATGTTAAGTATTGATAAGGCTGAAGATGGAAGCGAGCCTCTCACGGAATCCCCAATCACTGAGGAACTGGCTATCTAATCTTTAACTGCCGGAACACAACAATGCTGAAAACATTGTTGTTATGGCGTCAGACTTAGATAAGATGGTGGTAGCTATCCAGACGGACTTACAACAAGTCCTACCACCAACCAAACCGAATACTATATGTACCCCCGCTGGGAATCGAACCCGGGACCCTTGGGTCTGATACCGGTGACTGTACCACTAATAAGTTGTTTAATTGAAATGATCGTAGATTGTTAGTTTATATGAATTCAAATTTTATATTTGATCAAATCAATAAAAAAATATTTGGGGTATTATTATACCCCACCACAGTTTTGCCGGGTTAATTCTAATGTGTAAAAATAAATAAATAAAATAAATAAATAAATCATTTATTTCATAAGATTTGCAGTACATGTACAAATACACATATTTTACAGTTAAAGACAAATTAAAATTAAACTTCCTGAACTAGGTTTTTAACCTGTACTTCAGGTGCGTCAGGTCAATATCCGGAATAGTTGTTTTAATTCAGATAATTTAGCATTAAATATACTTGTCATTATACTAAATGCGAATGATAATTGAATTCTTGATATTATTGAAGCCATTTTGACATCAACCTACAACCCTTAGCACACAGGGATGAAGTATACTCATTTATCATTCTCATGTTTGTTTCAGGCAGGGCGTTGTTAAACGACCGTCCACACATGTTCCCCAAAGATGATACCGGTAAGTTGTTAATCTGATACTTTATTTATTTATTTTTTATTGCAATACAACAAAATACAGCAAATGGCGAACTTAATGCCACGAGGCATTCTCTAACAGTCAACCAGTAAGGAAGTGAGAGCTCCTGTGTCGGCAATAAAGCTATACTTATACCTATATCCCTTGCGGGTAGGGCATGAAATTATCCGCTCATTTTACTATTCAGATAATCTAATGCTCAGATAATTATTATCCGGATTAATCCGGATAAAACGGATAATTCGAATATAAATTTTATACAGTAAAATCCTCACTTGTCATTAATTTTCGGTTATCAGTTTAATAAACAACAGCAAAAATGTTTACCTACATATTGTGGCAAAGCTCTCTCTCTCTCTTATCGTAGGAGAAAACTGGGCGTCCTTTGTAAGGAATGAAAGAAAGAAAGAAAATTATATTTATTTGGGACAAACACGACAATAAGACACATCAAAGTAGTACAGAAAAATAAAAACACAGTTTGTCCCAAAACGGTACCGACTCAGCATAATGCTTGGCTTTTTGGCCAGCGCTGGTCTTCCGTCGGTACCGTTTTGGTGGGGCTGAGAGCCATGCTAACCGGGACATTACAACAAAATACTACAATATGACAAATATAAACATGACTTTTTATGACTGATCACACAGGGGCACCAATATAAAAAAATATATACTATGAAAGTATTAGTCTGTGTGACCAGTCTATGGTAACATTAACTAAGTGTCAGACAAGACAACTGATTGTTTGTATAGTTTGCTTGCTACATTAGTCTGTGCCAAAGAGTAGTATAATGTATAGGGATATGTGCTGTGCTGTGGTAGGTACAACAACTTTAGAGAAAGCCAAACAAACAAAACATTAGATAAAATTTGTGAAGCCAAAGTGCCAAACAAAACAAAAACAGAGTTGGTGTTAACAAAAAAAACAAAGTAAGGCTAGGCGAAACTTCTCTCCGCATCAGCTGCTTCTTTATACAAAGCGCAATTCGGCCGTCTATGGAGTATTGCTGTCACCTATGGGTTCTGCTAAGTTTCAGCTAGAGCTACTGGAATCGATTGAAAACCGTGCCAGGAAACTCATTGGAAACTCAGCATTGGCCGTGCTCAACTTCAGAACATCAGTCACCACCGCAAAGTTGCATGTCTATCGGTCTTTTATAGGATTCACTTTGGGGAGAGTGCGAGAGAACTGCACGACCGTGTTCCTCCAGCCCCTTGCCACCATCGGGGTACCAGACATAGGTTAGGTCATCACCCGTACGTCGTTGACATTCCAGTGATCCGTACCAAGCGCTTTGCTGACACCCTATCTTAGCAACAGCTACGCGACAACAGAACTTGCGCAATAATTGCTTTACGGCACGTATCAACACTGCGGCCTCTACCGAACAAACGATGAACTACAATGTGCATTCACTTAGTTCTTGTTATTGCTATCGAATCGTTTTTGGCGTTAGCGTCATAGCAACACGCTCCTAGGTAGGAGCGAGAGAGTGAGATATCGCTTTACGAACCATTAGCGAGCGATTAGCCATGCAACAATCACATGCGTAATACCAATTTTATTTTGACGAACCGCAGCGATCGCGCGAGCTAATTTTTAAGTAATAGCCCCGCTGATAAGTCTTATCTTCGTAGTACAAGTGTTAAGCCTCACTTGCTGTTTACAGTACTACCTATAAAACGTGCATGCCCACTGCCCACACAGTTAGGCACATCTGCCAGGCAGCTGGTACCCCGATATTACGTGTAATAGTGCCTTATTTGATCGGTCTTATGTTCGCCATTTTATTGGAAGCATTACCATGCTAAAGTGAATTTATCTGGCGAATATTTGATGTAATACTCAAAGTTTATTTGTGGATACTGAAAGGAGTTACGGAACGAGAAACGGGAACGGTAAGCACGCGGATAAAACCGTGGGTGATCGCTAGTAATCTATATGAAAAAGAATCAATGTTTGTATGTTTGCCCCCCTATGCGGAACCATTGATCAGATTGAGATGAAACTTTAGTAGGTTTCTTCTAGAGACGCCCGTGAAGGTGCCTGGCCCAAAAAAGTATACTACCGAACAGCGTATAGTATCGGACAGTGTTGATAACATCTCTATTTCACTACATTAGCGCCCTCTGTGAACACACTAGCAAAGAATACCATCCTAAGCACATGGTGAATCACACCCATATTCTTAGTCGTTCCTCCAAAACTTACCCGTCCTCGACTTAACGAAACCTCATTGAAAACGTCTTCAAAATACTCCTCGAAATCGGTATTCTAAGTCATATTGGTATTGGTATTGGTGATGGGCTCTTTTCTCCGCATTTAGACTCGCATTTGGTCCTTTATGCGTGAACATAGCATCGGTATGGCTAGTCAAGCCATCCCAGCTCCTTCCAGAAGCGCAGAAGCCTCCTGGGGCGTTCACAGGCTTCTAGGAGCGACCTCACGTCTTTGAGGATTTCTGCCCGTTGTGCTGCCAAACCCACGCACTCCAGGATCACGTGGGTGGCTGTTTCCTCTGCGTCCAGGCATCCCCTACATAGGGGGCTGTCTGTCGCATTCATGATGAATAGTTGCCGGTTTAAAGTGAGGTGACCTGTAAGTGTGCCTACAACTATTCGGAGGTCTGGACGATTAAGGCTGAGCAGTCTACAGGTCAACCGCGGCGAGACTGCAGTCATCGCCAACTTGGACTGTCTACAGCTTGTTTGATCTACCCATCGCTTATTATGTGCAGCACGAGTACGCTGTCTTACCCATGAGCGCAGTTGGCTGAACGGGAGTGGCAGAATGGGTATGGGTCCAGCCACTGTTGTGGAGGATCCCCTTCTTGCCAGCTCATCGGCGGCATCGTTCCCGTGTGATCCACTATGCCCTTTAATCCATTGTAGGATTACTCTGTTGTTGGATGCTAAACGATCCAATACTCGGTGGCATTCGTAGACAATACTGGAGTTGATCGTGTTGGCCTCCAGTGCTGTTAGGACGGCCATACTGTCGGTCAGTATGCGGATGTTCAGTTCCTTCATACCTCTAGACAGGGCCGTGGTAGCTGCGTTTACTATTGCAACACATTCGCATTGAAATATCGAACTGTGTTGGCCTAGTGCTAGTGATGTTTTGATATTTAGGTCTTGTGAGAATACTCCGGCTCCAGTACCAATATCCATCTTGGAACCGTCCGTATAGATTCGGACTTCATGTATGCCAGAGTAGTCTTGGTCACTTTCAAATAACTGTATTTGGTAATTCTTTTCGAAAATGTATTGTTTAGGGATCCTGTCGCATGGGGCAGCGATTAGTGACTCATGTTTCACTAGATTATTCCACAATGTGGAGTGAGGACCCTCTTGGTTGTACCATAGACCCATGTGTTTAAGCCTTATAGCAGCCATGGAGGCTTCCTGTTGTATAAACAGGTCCAGGGGTGTTAGATCCAGGGCTACTTCAAGGGCGGCTGTGGGGGTAGTTCGCATGCAGCCGGTTATCGCAGAGCATGCCAGTCTTTGGAATTTCTGCAGCTTGTTGATTACGGTGCGTTGCTCTGTTTTAGACCACCAGGCAACGGCTCCGTATGTGATTATGGGACGTATAACGGTTTTATACAGCCACATCGTTATTTTCGGTGATAGCCCCCAGCTTTTGCCAAGCAGTCTTTTACATTGGCAAAAGATGATGGTGGCTTTGTTTAGTTTTCCTTCGAGATGTCTATTCCAGAGGAGTTTGTTGTCTAGTATCACCCCTAGATACTTGACTTCCTTGCTAAGGGACAGACTGGTATTGAAAAGTTTAGGAAGTTTAAGGTTGCCTAGACTCCGTTTGTTTGTGAACAGGATTAGTTCTAAGTCATAACTCCGTAAGGACCTGGAGGAGCCAAAGAGTACGTAGCCACTCCGTGTTAGGCCTAGCGCACACTACCTTTTTTTACCTACGACGAGGTTGAGTGGAGTGTAAAAAGTTTTGGAGGAACGACTTAGAATATGGGGTCAGTCTGCGACAAGCTGCTGCCATCTCGACACGCACGGCATCGATTTTTTGTAAGTAAGTAGTTCGCTTTCTACTTAATTTTCTTTTATTCGTTTATTATAGGCAGAATCTATGTTTTCGACAATGCAAGTAACAAAGTGTATCACAATGTAATTAAAAAAATATATAATAGGCTTGTTCATATATTTTTTTATAATGCTAGTCACGTTGTATATAACTGTCGTAATATGTGTTAATTTGGGCTAGGTACACAGTCATGAGGCTCATTATCGATTGTGACTAATGCATGAAATGATCAAACACGTAAGTATGAGGAACTGAAAGAATCCGACCACTATGACTCACTGAATATTAACGAAAACAATAGTTCGTGTTAGAATAATACATCCATCATCACCCTGTGGACGTCCACTGCTGGACATAAGCCTCTCTTAGCTCACGCCTATTGTGGCGTTCATAGGAGGCTATTAGCCTACTGCTACCACGCTGGCCAGACGGATTGGTAGACGGTTTGTTTCAAGTTTTCCTTCTCTCGCACAGGTGTTCAATGCGTCGAGCCTCTTAGTCGACTCTTACGACATCCCAGGCATGTAAGGGAGTGGTGACACGTGTATTCTTAGGCCGTCTCCACACGGCACGGGAATTAATTCCAAAGTAAGATTTTCATTTTGCTATCTAGGTAACATTTTTAAGGCTCTCGATTTCGATCAACGAAATGAAATTATCATATTCACAGTGACATGAAATGGAATATGTAGGTATTAATATATATTCGGCAACAATATTGGTTTCTCTACAATGCCCTCTTACTCCATGAGAAATCCCGAATAAAATGAGATGTCGCCAAGTAAGAAGTATTCAAATCAGCCTATCATACATCGCTAAACCGCAGAGTAGCTTTCCAAACGAGTCGTTATAAGTTTGTGAGTGGCCTAACCGCGCCATAACTCGGCTTGACGGATGGTCTCTGCTGTCAGACGGTCTCTGCTGTCAGACGTATGCTAGGGCTGCCATTCGTGAACAGCTACATTTATAAAATAAATAAATATCTCTCTACTGTGTCATCTTCTTCGTGTCTATGATTCCTTCATATTTAATTGGTCCAGTATGTACTATCGGTTGCCTCTAATAGGTCACTTACGCTGCAGGTGGAGGAACATAGGCACTCCAGAAGGTGCGACATTGTTTGCGAGGGCTCTCCGCATTCGCACTGCTGGTTCTCCGCGTATCCCCATTTGTGCGGGTTGTGATTGCGGCGGCCCAACTGTCTACGCAGGCGGTTTAACGATCTCCAGATTGGCTCTACTGTATAACTTGGTCAAATACCCATCCCCTGGCTGCCCATAGCATTAGGCTTTTGCCACAATCGCAAGCCTAACGAGCTAACCACTACGTCGCCGAGATCCAAGTAATCTGTAATTGCACCAGTATTTTTATAATAAGTCGATAGGCTTGAAGTCAAAGTCAAAGATTTTTATTCAAATAGACTTATAGATAAGTACTTTCGAATAGTCCAAATTTTTTTTTCCCTACCAGCCACTTGATATAAGGCCTGTCTACTCGTAAGAATCAACGCACACACGACAAGAATCAAAACACAGAGAAATGACATAATATGTAAATATACTTTTGCTACATAGCAACTTATTGACTTTCCCGTTATGAATTTGATTAGCCACACTATATAAAGAAATTAAAACGTATTCCGTAGTTTTATTTGTGACAACCCTGCACAAAGCGAGCCGCGATGACAGCTTCCCTTTTACATAATCCAGGTATCCTCATTGGCGGTCCGCTGGCCGGCGTGTATGGATCACGGACTTCAGCCTGCGATTAACTGGCATTAGCCGTGTACATACACATACAAATATTTATTTGTTTGTATGGTTGATATTCTTGAGACTGAGAATATCTAGCGGTATTGGAAACAGTTAAAAAGGGATAGGCCAAGAGTACTCGCAGTAACGATAAATAAATAAATAAATAAAAATAACTTTATTTTTCCATCACAAACAGGGCTCTTACAATCAAGTTGTGTTATGTAAGTTTGTATAACTATCTCCTATACCTGTGATGGACTGATGCCTGAAATAGATTTCAGCAGTAGAAACCTGAGCTACAGGTCGCCAGAGGTCGCTACAACGATGAGTAGATATAGTTAAAAGCTTATTCACATGACATTGAATTTGACAGTTTTACCGACTTCTTAACGTGTTTCAAGTTACCACAATTAAGTTTCAAAGTGAGTTTCCTAAAATAGTCCGACTCTAAATATATTCAGAGCAGGCTTTTACTAAATTCCTAAGCGCATAATTAGTCTTAGGACACCTGCGTATGTATCTTTATATGGGACAAATAAATGGCTGTGAAATAGTTTTGTTGCTTAAGTGTAAGGCTGAGTAAACAATGCAAACAAAAACGTGAGGTACAAGCTTCTATTCATCCAATAAATTCTTATTAGCTATAAGATGGCTATAACTTTTTTATTTTGCATTTTACAATGCATTTTTTATGTGATAAATATTAAACAAGAAAATTGAAAAAAGCAACTTGTCTCAAGTCCCGTTAGGGCGACATGCATGAGACAAGTTGCTTTTTTTCTAGTATATTTTCTTGTTTAATATATATAAGATGGCTGTAATGTAAATTTAGTAATAGGTAAGAAGTACAGACAATTCATCTTTTCCTAACAACGTCCTGGGGGGCTATTCTCGCGTTGAAATATGTCGAATTCGACATTTTTATATTATTAATTTCTTTATTAAAAATCTAAGTAAATTCTCTACAACTGTCAAAATCCTTTAATTTCAATTATCTTTCATAATCCTATAATGTCGAAGGTTTGCTTTTAGTGAGCCTTTAATACAGATTTTTGAATCCAAAAATGTCGAAGGCGCGAGAATCGGGCCCCTGAAAGCATGCCTGTAAGAACAGGTTTGCGCAAATAAGACGGAGCGTGTGGTAGGGAAATCGATGTCCCGTGCAGTCCTGAAAGCGCGGCCTGAGTAATCATTGAAATGCTAAAGATTTGGGATGCGCAAACTTGGACTGCACGGTTTTGCCTGCACGTGTGGCCGGGCGTTCAATTATTATTATTATTTTTACCACACACAGAAATACAATAAATATTTTACAAAAAAGCACTATGTAAACCACTTAGGTTTGTGAATAGTACCTATTAGATTCATACACGTATACAATAAGAAGTTATGTGTTATTTTATACAATTATTCTTCGCAAATCAAACTTAAATGTTAAAGGTCCGACAGTGTTTTGTCAGTAAACAAATTTTATCATAATGTAGACAAAAAATAATCTTTTAGTTTAATCTTAATGTTATTTCTTGTAATCCGCGCCTCAGTCCGTATTTTTTTTTTCGATGACTTACGCAGTAAATGTTAGAAAATTAGCGATGTAAGAGGTTATTCGAAGGAGGTTTTTTACTTAACTCATAGAGCTCTCCCACAAAAGACTGACTGCGCAGTCGACTGTGCGTGCTAACTGCACGTGCGGCCGGTCGATCGGTGTTCCTGAATGAAGGAGAAGATGAAGGAGCGTGTGGCTGGTATATAAAGAAGGCAAAAAGGTTATTATTCAATTGTATTATAATCGAAATAAAACAACTTTTACGGATATCAAACGCGCTATATTTTCACGAACTAAGTTGTAATTGTCCGTATTATTAGGTTTTTTAGGGGTTTTTTGCCCTTGGTTTATTTTCCCGACGTTTCGGCACCTTTGCAGCTGCCGTGGTCACGGGATGACATCCCAATTACAACTTAGTTCGTGAAAATATAGCGCGTTTGATATCCGTAAAATTTGCTTTATTACAGTGCGCGCCAAAACATAAGATGTACGTATGTATTATAATCATTACGTTTAAATCATCACTAAATACACTTTTTCCCAAAATTATGTACTTATGTTACTACACGTTTAAAAAATAACAATTCGCGATTCTTATTGTAGGAACACTTTCTTGCCACATCAAACTACTATTGGGATGCACTACGAAGATCTTCGAGCATTGTGTTAAGGTCCTCCAAGGTCTCAGCCTTATGGACTATATCGTCGGCAAAACGAAGGAGAGATACTGGCCATTTATGTTGATGCCCAGTCCTTTCCAGTCCAAGAGCTTAAAGATGTCCTCCAACGCAGCTGTGAAAAGATTCTGAGAAATGACGTCTCTCTCACACACTTCGCTGCAGTTAGTAATGGAGTAATAAATGTCATTACTATAAGCTTGTCACATTCAATTTTTTGTCTTTTTTATGATCGACGAGGAGACTTTTAGCCTTCATCATACCTAATGTTAAGTATCAAGCAGAAGCGAGCCTCTCCCGGAAGGAACCCTCAACCACTGAGGGACTGGCTATCTTATCTCTAAATGCCGGAACACAACAATGCTGAAAACATTGCTGTTATGGCGCCAGACTTAGATAAGATGGTGGTAGATAGCTAGGCGGTCACCAACCAAACGGAATACAGTATGTACCCCCGCTGGGAATCGAAAACGGGACCCCCGGGTCTGATACCGGTGGTTGTTGCCACTAGACTACAGAGGCGGTTAAGACAGTCTTTTGTGGACACATAGATCCCTTTGTTTCCGTGTCTTTTAGTTTGATGTAGTATTGACATAATTGTTTTGCTCGTGACTGTACATACTACTGCCTATAAATTATGAATCTAAATAATTTGTAGTGTTGTTTCTCGGGTTATTAAAAGTCAGTTTGAAAAAGTGTTAAATGAAAAATGTCTGAATAACGGTCTTACCTGAATGGCTAGGCGACTTCCTGTGCCCTTTTATAACCCTTTGTTTTTGTGCAGAAATAAATAATACCCGTAGCTCAGCTGTGAAGGGGTCTTTTAATGCCAAAGGGGTTAAGTAGGTAGTATTTATTTTAAAGGGCGTAGATCTTAATTTTCCTGGCCTTTGTGTATATTATGAGTGACAAAGCACAGAATAAATAATGGAAGCCGACAGTAAAGTTCATGTTAGGCATACTTAGTATCCGTCACTAAATAAACCATTATTACACTATAAGAGCGGATTCGACCAAACACAAAGTTACACGAGTGTTACTATTACGGGAATAATTGTACGCCTTCAATTTATCCTTGGGTATCTTCGTTAACGTTTTTCCAATGTACGTTATACTCGGTATGTATATTCTGCGTATTAAACAGAATGATGAACGAATGTATAAACCGACAAAAATCATTTACTTTTGTTACATCTAGCTTACCTTGAAAGAACACAACAATTGAATTTTGTAGGATAATGCGTGAAATGACAAATGTTGACAGCTTCTTATTTCTAGTTTCTAGGTTTTGTTTGGTTGTGTTCGTTTGCGTGGTACTTTTGTCGCTGTGTTGTTTTCTCTTATTTTGGACATTATTCTTAAAAAAAATGTTATTACAAATCAAAATGTGCGACGACAAACAAAAAGGAAGTTGAGGTTATTTTATTTTCACAAGTGACACCTCTGCTCTGACAGCTGTTATTCTCAGATTAAACCTTTACTCCGCCAAAATTGCCCGTGTAAATATTTACTCGCGTTTAGTTACTTTTTCTTAGGTTATTAGTTGGTAGAATGCAAAATTAGCTTACTCTTAGAATAAGCATTAGTTTACACTCGAGTAAAAACTTACTCAAGTTTGGTCAAATAGGCCCTAAGTCGAATGCGAACGAACGAAATAACGAATGCTCTCAGCGATGGCGCACATTACCGAGTGTCGACATCGAATAACAAATAGATACAGATAGAGGATACAGGAGCGAGGAGCCAGTGGCGCAGTGGTTCGCGCGCTCGGCCTGCGATTGTTGAGGTTAAGCAACTTTCGCAATGGTCGGTCACGGGATGGGTGACCAAAAATTTACTATCTCGAGCTCCTCCGTGCTTCGGAAGGCACGTTAAGCCGCTGGTCCCGGCTGTATTTGCAGTTGTTAACTTCGCCTTAAGTTAAAACCCACCAATCCTAAAATAATCTTCTCACACTAAACCTTAATAAAACTAACTTCATTTGTTTTCATAAAACTGCTGTAACAAATCCTGATATCAACACCTTAAAGATACACACCTGTGATTTATCTCATTCTCCAGCTTGTGCCTGTGATAATATTCTACTTACTTCAATCACCAAATATTTAGGAATCATGCTTGATGAAAATCTAAACTTCAAAACTCACATACATGCTCTGGCTAAACGTACCCGAAGGCTGTCGGGCATATTTAGAAGGTTGAGGGATTCGGTCAACATAAACCTATTGACAGTCATATACAAAGTTCTGTGTGTATCTGTGATAGGGTACTGCATTCCAATTTGGGGTAGTGCTGCCAAGTCCACGTTGTTGGAAGCAGAAAGGGCCAACAGGCTGATACTAAAGATTATACTTAGAAGACCTCGCAGATACCCAACAACAGACCTTTACAAAGATGCAAAAGTTTTAACTGTCCGTCAACTTTTCGTACTAAGAACCTGTCTCATTGCTCATCAACGGTTAACTAGCAGTAATAATATCCAGAGCATTCGCAATAAACGAGTTTTTAAAATCCCCGTTCCAACCACATGCTCACACTTTTCTAGTAGATTTGGAGACTCAATAAGAGCACATGTCTACAACGCGGTAGCGAAAGTTTGCGACCTAAGAAACCTGACGCTGCACGAATTGAAGCCCGCTCTTACAAACTGGTTGCTCTCTTTAGATTACTCAAATACTGAAGGTCTGATTGATTGATGTTTCATTGCTTCTACGTTCATGCATTATCTATATATTTTTTAATGTAACGCACTATATTTAGTTCCTTTTTTATTAAGTATTTTTAAGTACATCACTCATTCATACAAATGCAAATTCTGTTAATTATAATTCACCAATTGGTGTCCCGAGACACAGGCTTTGCCTAGTTCGGGTACCTCTGTTATCTCTGTAATATGTACAATGTTGCTTTCTTATGACCACCTTATTCATGACTACGAGTACCATTGTTGGCATAGTAACAATGATTGTTTTGTGGTTTAGACTTAACTTTTATAACAAATATTGTACAACTTTTCTCAGTTATTTAATAAATTTTATTTTATTTTTATTTTATTTTTATTTTATTTTTATTTTATTTTTATTTTATTTTTATTTTATTTTTATTTTATTTTTATTTTATTTTTATTTTATTTTTATTTTATTTTTATTTTATTTTTATTTTATTTTTATTTTATTTTTATTTTATTTTTATTTTATTTTTTATTTAAAAAAAAAACCGCATTGGGCCCGCGTGGTGGGTCAGCGACTTTTGAAAGTATACAAGGCCAGCACGCAGTCATAGTGTTCCTACACTGTATAATTTTTAGAACAAATATTTTAATAGGTTCTTAGAAAGTAAACACGATTTGTGCGTATTAGTCTCGTAAACTGAGGCTTGACTTGAAATATATAGGTATACTGTGACTGAGGCATGACCACGACCACTCTGCCAAGACAAGAGTGCACGACTGAGAGGAAGAGACCCTAAGTAATCACCACTGTTTAGTGGTAACACCACCATCACACGTGGATCCAGAGTTCCCGGGTTCGACTAGTGGAGATACCTACATTAGTATTCGCTTTGACTGATGGTAGAACTTGTTCTAAGTCCGCTTGGCTGGCTACCTCCATCTGTTCCAAGTCAGTCTGCCATAACAACAACCTATGTTTTTAGCTATTTGTTCCGTCTGATAGTTAAGAAACAATATAGTCAGTTCCTCAGTTCTTGAGGTTTCCGGGAGAAGCGCAATTTCACCTATAGTGCGATGAGGCTTATAATGAACGTGGCAAAAAAAGAGATTTTCTCAAACATCGATCTTTTACTCCGAAACATGGTAACCAAGGAGGTAACTTATGCAAAGGTTTTATTTAAATTTCGAACTGGCTTGCATATAGAAAGCTGGTTATTGAAAAAAAAAATGAACACTAACACGGGAATGTACTATTTAAATAAAAAGTTGTGCCTAGGTACTATTTAGTATTAATTTCCGCTCATTATTTGAGAAAAGTACTATACAAGCCTTGGCCACAACTAGGCATTGATGGACGTATAAGTGCCATAGCTTCGCCTCGGCCTACCCATTTACACGTTCGTTCATCATTGCCTCTTTTGCTGGCCGCTGCAGTAATGAATTATTATAACATGAAATATCAGTTTGACAGCTGTGCAGCCCCTCCGCCCGGGTTTATTTTATGCTTTGTCGTACGCACGATAAGGTCTTAGGCTGGCAATACACGTCAGATTTGCTTCTTGGCTGATTAGACTATCTGATCGGATTCACTCGATACACATCCGATATTTGCGTCAGACTTTTTCGAAAGTCAGTCCAAAGAGTAAAATAATATGCGCTAGAAAGTCAACTATGGAAAATCGGAAGGAGAATCGAACGTCTATTTCGTCTCTGTACTAAATACTAAATATGCATACATCGCCTCCAGACAATCGGATCCGACAATAAAATCGTAATCGCGTAGCGTTGTTTCCGACTTGGACGTCCGATCCGACTTTCTTATCGGCTTGGCTATTACCTATTTTCGCAACAGCAACGCGTCAGCATGAATTGCGCGATAATTGCTTTACCTCACGTATCAACAGTGCGGCCTCTACCGAACAAACGATGAACTACACTGTACATTCATTTAGTTCCTGTTATTGCTACCAAATTGTTTTTGGCGCTAGCGTCATAGCAACACAACACGCGGCATCTCACTCTCGACGAAACATCAGCGAGCGATTAGCCAGCAATCACATACGTAAACCATTTTTATTTTGATGTTCTACAGCGGTCGCGCGATATCTGCGCGATAATTGCTAATATTTAAGTAATGGCCCCGCCGATGTGTATTAAGTATTCAAACAAATGTATGGCATGAGCGCCTTCCGATTGTCTGATCTGGGGGCTAATTGTCTAATTTAAAATCTATCGCAATCCCTTTCAATTCGTAATTTGAAAGTTATTCAGGCCGTCACTATTTGACATTTTAAAGGGATTGTGATCGGGATGCGTTTTAAAAGGTATGATATAAACGAAACTGAACTGTCTAAGCAATATGACAGACGAAAATATCACAATCACAATAACTCTGAAAGGGATTGTGATAGATTTTAAATTAGACAATTAGGGGGCAGATCCGACTATCGGAGAGAAAAATCGGACGTGTATTCTCAGCCTTAGATGGACGTTGATAAAAAAAAGAAACTAATACCATCGTCTTGTGTTTACGTCAATTTTGTCAGTAACAGTGTCCCCGTCCACGTTCGTTATAATCCTTGTCGCACTTGTCGTCACTGTATGATGGTGCCGGATGATTAAAGTTATTCGTTTCCCATACAACGGAGTCGCTTAATGCCCGCGACTTTGTTTGCGCTTACTTTGACCCATTTGTTCCTTAAGTTTGTTTTTTTTTTAAAAGAGAATTTCTGAATTATAACTTTTAAATTTTGCATTTCACAGTGCTATTTTATGGGTAAATATGAAACAAAAAAATATACTAGAAAAAAAAAACAACTTCACCTAAGTTGCTGCTGTTTCATCTTAATCGATAGTCAAACATTTGTAAAAATGATTCTTTCGAATGCGAGGATATTTCTCTCATTGATGAAACGACGGTGGCCAACACCGTAAAAAGATGAATCTATTCGACGTGTCCTCATAGGTCTCTGTAGCATAATTGGTTAGTGCATTGGGCTGGATTCCCAAGGATGCGATATGATGCGCTTGCTTATTTCCAGTATATTTTTTTGTTTAATATTTACCAGAATTTCTTAATTTAGTACTTACTGCTTCTATTCGCTCTTAAGGCATCAACCCAACCAATCCTACATAGCTGTAGCTGATATCTTAAACTGCCATTAATCACTTTTTATATCTATTGTTCTAAGTATAATGTGCAAGATTTATATGTAAGTCAAGAACTTAATTCAATGGTGTTGTATATCATAGCACATTGCGTAATTAAGTATGACATCTATACAAATGGGCCCGGTCTTAATAAGATTCTGGTTGACGTGTGATATTTAGTATTTAACCGGAAATTTGGTACATCGTCATCAACTATTCTTATAGCCCCACTGCTGGGGCTCTGGTCTTTGTTATGGATGGATAAGAAGAAGAGGCAATGACCCATCACGCGTTGGCAATTGTTGTATTTTAACGACAGAAAATACAGCCGGGACCAGCGTATTCACAGACGCGAAGAAAGACGAGATAATATAGGGTCTGTCCGGTGGCAGATTACGAATTTCCTTTGCAATCAACGTCTCAGTGGAGGGGTGTGCAATGTGGGTTTGAAATCTAGGCGTAGCTTGGTGTTGATTCGTGTACAACTGTTTGTGGAATACTTTGTTCAAAGTGTCTGCAACGAGTTTGATGTTTTCTTTCGTTCTCAACATCCGGCTGGGTCCCGGCTATGAAGTATTTGCTGCTGAATATGAGATGTGTCTCGGAACCTTCGCATCCATTATCAAATCAGATTTTCACTTGGAGCTTCTTGTAAATGGCGAACATTGAGGAATTTGTACACGAGCTAAATACGCCTAGATTGTTACGCAAAGACGTTTAGTAAACTAATCTGGACAAAGGACAAATCAATTTACTAAACAAGAAAATATACTAGAAAAAAGCAAATAGTCTCATGTCACCCTGACGACTAGTATATTTTCTTGTTTAATATTTATCACACAAAAAAGCATTGTAAAATCCAAAATTAAAAATGTATAAATCAAATTAAGTCCTAATTCCCACCTTAAGTTTTTAACTCTAAAATACTTATTAGCAAAGGAAAATCGAAATCTGCCACTGGAGACCCTATACATTTTATGTCACCATCCCATGACCAACCATTGCAAAAGTTACTTCAACGCCACAATCGGTAGCTCCGCGCCCGAACCACTACGCCACCAAGCTCATCCAGGGCCCATAGACAAAGTAACATCGTTATGTAGCGAAGCGATAATTCGATTCATTTTTGTTTATATTCGCCAATTAACTTGCGGTAAGACCACGTGATTTAGCACGGCTAATGCCAATCCGCCAATCCCATACATTTAATTATTTTCGAACTTCGTCATCGTTTTTGAATTGTTATTTTTGGCTAGGGGCCCAGAAGCCCTAGCATGCTTCTTTTATCGACACTTGTAGCTCAATAATGTGTCACTGTCTTGCTAACATCTGCAAGCGCCATCATATCGCGCAATAAAGTTTAAAGTTATTGTTTGCACATTGTTTGTTTGCCTTGTAGCTTGTAGCTCACAGATTAGGTGTTGTTGTGCCACAGATAACTGACATATATAATGTTACCATAGACCGATCACGCAGACTAGAGTAGTGTATTTTATCATGTTGGTGCCCTTGTTTGATCAGTCAAAAAGGTTTAAGCTGATTCTAATTTTGATCAGAAACAGATATTAATTGTGTAAGTTCATATTTTGTAAGTAGTGACGTTATAATATTTTTTATTTTTTTGCTGTGCCGGTTAGCATGGCTCTCAGCCCCACCAAAACGCTACCGGCGGAAGACCAGCGCTGGCCAAAAAGCCAAGCATTATGCTTAGTCGGTACCGTTTTGGGACAAACCTGTGCTTCTTTTTGTGTTATTTTGATGTTTCCTATTGTCGTGTTTGTCCCAAATAAATACAATTTTATTTCTTTCTTTCTAATATAGCGTCGTTCATGCTAGGGGCTAGGTATGTATCACATACCTATATCGAGATAGACGGTAAAAGTTTACCTACCTTGCGTGTAAAAAGTTTGATATACGGTCAACGTTTTTCGACCTAAGTGAGCCCGCTTTGACCATTGCTACGAAAACACGCGTCACTCAGAAACGAAAATGGTTAATTGTGAGTCCATTCTTGCAAGAGCTCGTCAATAACATTTCCCATCACTTAAATCTCGCTCGTGGTGTCATCGTATACGAAAACTTTGATACGCTAGCTTCTCATACAGTTTAAACTTTAAACTGTATGAGAAGAAGCTAGCGTATCAAAGTTTCGTGTTGTATGGACCACAGACCTATATCAACATAGACGAAAAGAGCGTTTTAAACTTTAAAGTGCTCTTTTCGTCTATGTTGATATAGGTCTGTGGTCCATACAACACGATTCCCACCGTCTTCCCTTTTAGGAATCCCACCACACCAACCTACCATACAGTTAAGAGACTTAGACCAGAAATTTTTGGTCTGGGTTACGTTCTATATTTCGACCTCTCGCCACTTGTATGTATATCCAACTAACGCCCACCCGTAGTTTCACCCGTTCCCGTGGGAATATTGGGATAAAAAGTAGCATATGTGGTGGTCCACTAGTTGAAGTCTACTACCCGTTCAGTAGTTTTTATGTGAAAGGACAAACAAACTGACATACTTAAGCATTTATAATATTAGTTGGATATCACAAACATAATGAGTTCACGTCGTAGCTATTACGGCATTCTTTTCTTGAACAAAACTCCTCATTTTCCCATTCACGCCTCGACTCAAAGCAGTCTGGCCGTCACACTCAAATCTTTTGTTCTCATAAATTATTTCATTATGAGGAGGAAGGCAAACGTACAGCCTCAGCCTCATTATATCTGTCACCGAGATTAATTATCTACTAGAATAGAAAATTATTGTCTCGATTTCGAAGCCACGTAGCAATCTAAGGGAGAATTACACAGAAATGTGCCATGTGACCACCAAATGATATGGTATTATATAACATTTATAACACATCGCAGTAATTGTTTTTTTTTCATAAAAAAATATATTTGAAATGTCGTGTCGTTTACATTTTCCGTCACAATCATCATCCATCATCAGCCCGTGGACATCCACTGCTGGACATAAGCCTCTCCCTAGCTCACGCCTGTTTTTGCGTTCATAGGAGGCTATTAGCCTAATGCTACCACGCTGGCCAGACGGGTTGGTAGAGGGTTTGTTTCAAGTTTTCCTTCTTTCGCACAGGTGTTCAATGCGTCGAGCCTCTTAGTCGACTCTTACGACATCCCAGGCATGTAAGGGACTTGTATTCTTAGGCCGTCACCACACGGCAAAAACATAGCCTGGAAGAATGCTGCCTTATTAGTTTGGAATCAAAAGAGATTTTTATAAGTATTCCAATCAAAATTTTAATAATGTTTCATATTAGATATCGCTTGGATTTGAGCATAAAAATAATATTACCTAAGTCTTTTTTAAATGATATTTTCAGGTTTACTTCGTAGTTATTATTCATAGTTCAGATCAGAGTTTGTAGCGCTTATAAAATACTAAAATATAAAACGGACTAAAGTGCCGTGAAAATTAAGCTAGTGTGGTGAGCGGGCAATGCAATTTTCCGGTGAGGTGTGGCGTCGTCGGTGGCCGTTAGCGGAAATTGTAGGCGTTTTCATCGGTGCCGCGGCGTTTGTGGCGCTGCACTACTTGCAGCTACATAGCTACATTATCGAGGCGGCGAGTTACAAAACACTCTTATATTGTAAGCGGGTAGAGGATAAAACTAAGCAATGCATCCTCCATTGCATATTCTCAATGAGATTAAACAGGTTTTTACTCGTCAAAGCTGTCAATTCCTATAAATACTCGTATTCCGAGTTTCCGTACTGCTGAGTTTTCTATCATAGAGTAGCAATCTATTCACCAAAAAGTTGATGGATTGGACTGAAAAATAAAATCTAGTATTAAAATAAAATCCAATACTTATAATTTAAACAACCCCTAGTCGTCGGCAGAATTTCTATGAAAACGGAAGAAGCCAAAAAAAAATAAAGTTTTTATTTCCCTACTACTTCACCTTTTTCAGAGGCTGTAATTCAAAAAATTTAAAGAAGTGTTCAATTGTACTGTGTAAAACAAAACTAGTGTGGTGAGTGAACGGGTAAAGCAATTTCCCGGCGAGGTGTGGCGTCGTTCAGTGGCTGCTACAGGAAATTGTGAGCGCTTATCGGCGTTGTGGCGCTGCAGTACTATGCTAGATGTGCTTCGTGTTCGGGCTAGTAATTAGCGAGTGTGTCGACATCGAAATATAAGGAAACCCTAATATTTTAATAAAGGGAAATTTAATAAACAGTGTCAAAATTTTTTAGTGCGACTCAGAATCGGCAAGTTAACAAATTTCTACAAGAAATATAAGTTAAACAATACGAAAACAGTTTTTGGACTTCCCATACTAAATCGATCACTGATTTGTATGAAGTAATTTTTTTGTCATATTTCAACCCATGTTCCTAGGAGAAAGTTGTTCATTTACAAATTCTGAGTCGAATATGAAAATTTGGTGACTGTTTTTAGGGTTCCCTACCCAAAGGGTGTTTTACATTATTACTAAGACTTGGGGCCCTATTACTAAGACCGCTGTCCGTCCGTCTGTCTGTCCGTCACAACATGGCTGTATCTCATTTGCAGTGATAGTAAGACAGTTGAAATTTTCACAGATGATGTTTTAATGTTGCCGCTATAACAACAAATACTACCTAATAAATAAATAATTAAGCGGTCTCCCATACAACTGACATGATTTTTTTGATGTTTTTATAGATAATGATACGGAACACTTGGCCGCTTTTTTAAATGACACTGTATATTATGCGAGTAGAGGATACGTCCTGTCTTGCAAAATATTCTATTAATATAAGAACGAAAACCTAAAACTAACTCTTTGCTTCTATTTTGTAGTAGTACTGTTTATTGGAGATGGTACATATATAAATTAGTATGAAACAAAACTAGTTAACGAATATAATGAAAAGTAGTATTAATAATTATTAGTATGTACCCATGGGTTTTTATACTACTGAATATTATAAAATGGAAATGAAGTGACTATATTTTCACATGAAAAACCTGAAAAACTAAAAATAGTGGTAAAGACAAATTGTCATCCATATAACAAAACCAGACAGTTACTAATTGCTCCATATGAAGGAAAGAAGAGAGAATTGCCAAAAAGGTTTTATCAAAAACAAAGTTGCCATCTCCTTTGTCCCAGAATAGTATTCGAAAGTTCCTCTGTCGGTCGTCAAAGGGCAAAATTGTCGGCTGACTTTGTTTTCGGTGACGCAGTCGGAAAGCAATTTCAAAGTAACTTCAGTACAATTCAGGTATTATTTATGTAATGCACAGTTGACATAACTTATTTTGTAAGTAAGAACGTAAGAAACACAAAATCTTTTAAATAGTGGGATAAAACGTCCATGCATAAAATTTTGCCATTTAAAATATTTAAGAGATACTATGATTAGAGAGTAACGTTTTCTAATTTGTTTTTAATAATTTAGACCGCATCAATTAATCAAGAATCGCGCTTCCCGCGGACCCTCAACCTCTGAGAAACTGGCTACCTTATCTCTTAATTGCCGAAACACAAAAATGGTAAAAATATTATTGAATACGTAACAAGTAGTTATTGTTCTATTGCAGATGATAGTGCGAGTGTGGTGCGAGAGCGGTGCGGGCTGGGCGCCGACGCACGTGCCGGTGACGCCTCAGACCAGCTGCTTGGACGTGGTCGAGTGCTGTCGCGAGCCCGGCGGCGAGCCCTGCCTGCTGCTAAGTGTCCACCCCCAACACGGAGGTACGTGTGTGACTGCATATTAGCTGCTCAGATGTGGGCCAGTGATGCCGTGAGCCCTGCCTGCTGCTCAGCGTGCACCCTTATCACGGAGGTACGTCAACAGCAGCTCAGACGCGGTCGAGTCCTGCCGCGAGCCCGGCGGCGAGCCCTGCCTACTGCTCAGCGTCCACCCCCACCACGGATGTACGTGTGTGACTGCAGACCGCTGCAGACATGGTCGAGTGCTGCCGCGTGCCAGGCAGCGAGCCCTGCCTGCTGCTCATCGTACACCCCCACCACGGCGGTACGTGTGAGACTGCAGACCGCAGTAGACGTGGTCGAGTGCTGCCGTGAGCCCGGTGGCGAGCCCTGTCTGCTGCTCATCGTACACCCCCAGCACGGCGGTACGTGTGAGACTGCAGACCGCAGTAGACGTGGTCGAGTCCTGCCGCGGCCCGGCGGCGAGCCCTGCCTACTGCTCAGCGTCCACCCCCACCACGGATGTACGTGTGTGACCGCAGACCGCTGCAGACATGGTCGAGTGCTGCCGCGTGCCAGGCAGCGAGCCCTGCCTGCTGCTCATCGTACACCCCCACCACTGCGGTACGTGTGAGACTGCAGACCGCAGTAGACGTGGTCGAGTGCTGCCGTGAGCCCGGTGGCGAGCCCTGCCTGCTGCTCATCGTACACCCCCACCACTGCGGTACGTGTGAGACTGCAGACCGCAGTAGACGTGGTCGAGTGCTGCCGTGAGCCCGGTGGCGAACCCTGCCTGCTGCTCATCGTACACCCCCACCACGGAGGTACGTGTGAGACTGCAGACCGCAGTAGACGTGGTCGAGTCCTGCCGCGGGCCCGGCGGCGAGCTCTGCCTACTGCTCATCGTACACCCCCACCACGGAGGTACGTGTGGGACCACAGACCACGTGTTCAGACAAGAGATTTATGGCGTGAAATACTCTCCCTCATGGTCAAGAGAATCATGTTGAAACGTGATGCTAAATAAGTAAAGTTACAAGACTTTCACTTTAATAATAATTACAATGGAAATTCAATACATTAAAGGTTCGCAGTTTTAGTAACTTTAGGAAAGCTATTATAAATCGCTCATAGTTTAACCTAATATGAACGCATAGTAAACCATTGCAATACCAGCGAATATGGCGTACTACACAATGAGAGGAAATGTCATGTCTCCCGCCCATTTATAATGAGTTGGTCTGTTTCGCAAACCGGTGAGATTAGCCGGCCACAGCTTGGTAATTACTTAATTAATAGAGAATAGCCTCTCTGTGGGGACTCGAGTAATTTACGAAGGAAAGCTCCGCTGTCGGTAGGTATCATGAGATTGGCTGTTCAATTATATTAAATACTAGCGGATCCTCGCGGTTTTACCCGCGTGGCGCTCGTTTCCGTGGGAATATCGGGATAAAATATAGCCTATGTTACTCGGGAGAAATGTAGCTTTCTAATGGTCTAAGAATTTTCTAAATCGGTCCAGTAGTTCCTGAGATTAGCGCGTTCAAACAAACAAACTACTCAGCTTTATAATATTATAAAGTATAGATTACAGAAGAACATCTATACTAATATTATAATCCGAGGATCCGCTACTATTAGATATATTTCTAGTTTATAGAGTTTCTTGCGGCCGCTCTCATCAGTTAAAAGACGCCCTGAATGGCTGGTAAAAAAAAAATTTGACGATTCGAAAACGCTTAGCTAAAAGTCCGTTTGACTAAAAATCTTTGACTTTGACTTTGAAAGTTTGGGTTTAATTGGAAAACACTACTCTTTTTTATATTGATTTTTTATATAATATTAACATTAATATCACAATGCTTGTGCTTGCATTGCATTTCGTTGTAAATAATTAAGTTTAAAAAAAAAAATATTTCTTCAGGCAACTCACGCACTACGCACTTTTTAACAAATATAATAAAGGAAATTGAACGAGCTAGTTCCTAATACCTTACTTGGCATAATTTAGTATTTGGGCGTTTTAGAAAATTTATCTAGATGCCAATGTGCTTGTTAAATTCTAAAGCTGGATTGCACCAAATAACTTCCAACTACTTCGCCAAATCCTCTAGTCTAGTGCATTACCAATCTCTGAAAAATAGATTAGGAATAAATTATGAGACGTTGTTTATTATGATTAACAAATTAAAAACATTATATATATATTTGCATACAATCACACTAATTATCTAGCCCATGTTAAGTTTCATGAAGAACTTGTGTTATGGATACTTGATAACGGATAAACATACTTATATCCTTTTTTTTTTGTAAATATATACTTAGTATACATATTAAACACCCAGACCAAGACAAATAGACATGTTCATGCAATATTTGTCTTGTCCGGGGATCGAACCCGGGACCTCTGGCGCATAAGGCGGGGTTAGTACCCCTGCGCCAAACAGGTCGTCAACAAAACATTATTTGAATACATTAAAAACACAGCTGTACCTTTGTAATAGTTCCATTCAAAATGAGACATTGCAATCCATCTCCAGAAAAGCAAACTGCCAAACAACTTACGTACGCAGTACGAACGTATCTGCTGATCACTTGTCAGTACGAGTATCGGGTTCGACAACGCAAAGGATCGGATGACTGACACAGACGGAATCACAAAAAGCGGAGCTCCGTTACAGAGATGTCGCTTTAATTCTCTAACAGTACTTGATGGGCCTCTTACCCTGCCGACGTAGGGCTGTGCAAGATGCGAATCATGTGATATTTTGTCACTACTGGATGTTGATAATTTTTTGTGTTAAATTGCTAACTATGAGACTAAACAGAGTTGTCGCTTTAATTCTCTAACAGTACTTGATGGGGCACTTACCCTGCCGGCGTAGGGCTGTGCCAGATGCCAATCACGTGATATTTTGTCACTACTGGATCCTGATAACTTTTGTGTTAAATTACTAACTCTGAGACTCATCAGAGATGTCGCTTTGTATATATAACGGTACTTGGTACTCTTACCCTGCTGACGTAGGGACTTGTGTGCCAGAAGCGAGTCAAGTGATATTTTGTCACTATTGGATATTGATAGCTTTTTGTGTTTTACTGACTCTAATATGAGGGCTCATGTTGGACGGGGAGCGAAAGAAAAATAATGTGTCAGCCTCTAAGAATCGTAGAAAAAATCTGCCTCAGTTGACTAAGCGCAAACTTAATCGTTCGCAGGATAAAACAAAGTGTTACGTATGAAGCAGTTAATACAACACTAAAGAGTATTGTTGACTATTAAAAATAATACGTATTAAAAATATAAAAGTATTGGAGAATTTCGACGGTGGTTCGCAAGTCTCGGTAGCTCAGTGGTTAGAGCATTGGACCGGATTTCCAAGGGTCGTGGGTTCGAGTCCCATCTGAGAATTCACTTGTGGCCGAGTTGCTTTTTTTCAATATTTTTCTATTTAAAATTTATCATAAGTATAAAAATAAGCATAGAAATTCAAAAATCATAAATTACTAATTCGGTTCCATCGTTGTTAATTTCATCTTACTCAATTCGTGCGCGAGTAGCCTGTCGGTTCTCACAAAGAGATTAACACGAATTGTACCTGATTCCGCGAACAAAAGCCGATACTTCGGTTACTCATTTAAACGGATTTTTAACGAGTGTGAACGTTCAATGTGCTTTTTCACTTAGCATTATTGCTCTGAGCTTAATTCACCTACGCTTTGCATCTGGCGGTTGCGCTGTCGAAAAAGCCATTAAATATAAGTACAAAAAGGCAAGTAAACAAGGAGAATAAACAATTCTTTAGTACATTCGACCCCGCATCATGGGTAACATATTTCCTTTGACCGCAACCTTATTTAGCCGACATTTTTTTTTATGAACGACTGGAAGACTCTTAGCCTTCATCATACCTGATGTTAAGTAATGATAAGGCTGAAAGATGGAAGCCAGCTCTCCCGGAATCCTCAGCTACTGAAGAACTGGCTATCTTATTTCGAACTGCCGGAACACAACAATGCTGAAAACATTGTTGTTATGGCGTCAGGCTTAGATAAGATGGTGGTAGCTAAGCTAGCCAGGCAGACTTACAATAAGTCCTACCACCAACCAAAGGATGGTTTTCGTAGTGCTGCTGAGAAGTTCGATATACTGTCAACTTTATAAATTAAATTTGTTATAATTGTTTTTTACAGCCTACATAATTGTTGTTCTTTTAATAAATAAGCTTAATTACAGATTTCATTTAAATCTCTTGCCTCTTAACTGAAATACTATGCTAAAAATATCGTTAATAGTGAATAACTGGTCGTTAAATGTGCAGCTTGTAATCAATTATTAGTTAAGACAGTAAAGAACGTTCGTAAGCTATTTTTATATCTGATAATATCGGTCTAGAAATGATGGTTTTAAGAAGCTTATATACAGAATTTAAAGATGGTGAGAAAGTTAAGAAGGAAAGAGTTTTAATGCCATGTAATATATTATTTTATTACTATACGATGAAGTTTTGTGTGACAATAAACAAAAAATAATAACGATAAATAAAAAAACCGGCCAAGTGCGAGTCGGACTCGCGCACCGAGGGTGCCGTACAAACCTGTAGGTACATAAGTAAAAGTTCACCCATCACGACAATCGAGTCATAGTTATGGTATTTTTGTTGCAAAATGAAATTTAAAATTTTCAAAAATATTTTTTATTTTATGATGTAACAAAAAATTTACGGTTTTCGCAATTTTTCCTTCATCTATACTATAAGACGTTACTTCGTACCAAATTTCAAGATTCTAAGTTCACGGGAAGTACCCTGTAGGTTTTGATTCCCGTGCGAGTTTCGAAAATTTGCGGCATAAACGGATGTATCTTTTGATTGCTTTGGCTTATAAGTTTGATTTCATCACAGCTCCAAGGGTGACAGTACACCTGAGTATTAGGTATAAATTTCAGTTTGATACCTCCACGCGTTTCTGAAAAAAACTGTCTTGACAGACGGACGGACGGACGGACGGACAAAGAAGTGATCCTATAAGAGTTCCGTTTTTTCCTTTTGAGGTACGGAACCCTAAAACTTCCATTGTCAATGCAAAAAAGAATGTTGTTATTATCAAATATTATATATAACATATTTGACGACCTGTTTGGTGCAGTGGTACTAACCCCGCCGTCTGCGCCAGAGGTGCCGTGTTTGATCCCTGGACAAGACAAATATTTGTCTGTATGAACATGTCTATTTGTCCAGGTCTGGGTATTTAATTATGTATATTATGTATGTTTTTACAAAAAAGGTATCTATGTATGTTTATCCGTTATCTAGTATCCATAACAAAAGTTCTTCATGAAACTTAACGTGGGCTAGATAATTGGTGTGTTTGTATGCAAACGAAATATATCGAAATATGTTGAAAAATATTGACATATTTCAAGCCAAGTTTCTAGGAGAAAGTTGTACACTAATAGATTCTAAGTCAAACTAAAAAAAAACGATATGTATATTTTATGATTTTTGATTGTTTGCATTTTTCAATGCTAAGCATATACCTATGATAAATTTTAAAATAAAAAAAATATTGAAAAAACGAACTCGGCCACAACTGAATTCTCAGATGGGACTCGAACCCACGACCTTTGGAAATCCGGTCCAATTCTCTAACCACTGAGCTACAGAGACTTGCGGACCACCGTTGAAATTCTCCAAAAATAATTTTATATTTTTTACTACGCTGTAGGCCAGTGTCACACCAATGCTAGGAATATCCTTGCATTCGAAAGAAACATCTTTTCAGGTGTTTAACGATCGATTAAGATGCAACCGCCAGTAATTTATGATTTTTTAATGTTTGCATTTTTCAATGCTATTTTTATACCTTTGATAAATTTTAAATAGAAAGAACCCTGTATATCCCTCTAATAGTCACACATCAACGACGCCTCATTTATCATTGAAAGGGTAGAATTGAGACAGAACAGTATACAAGCACGAATAACTATCGAAATAGTATCGAGTAAGTATCGAGCTTTTATCGAGCGATTAAGCTGTGTGGTGTCGGCTTAGAATAGCACTACCCCCTCTCATCCCGTGGGTGTCGTAAAAGGCGACTAAGGGACTCAGCCTTCAGGAGACGGGCAGCAGCGTCTCCTACAAACTTGGCCATACTGCGATCGCCAACCCGCCTGCCAAGCGTGGCGATTATGGCAAACCCTACCTTTTGGGGGAGGCCTATACCCAATGTTATATAGGAAAATGTAGTTCCGTTTACGTCCGGTAGGAACGCTGCTCAATATGTCAACATTTTTTTACTTTACTTCCTCGATACTTACTCGAAAGATATTCGGGCTAACCCCACAGGTCCATCATAAGTTTTCGGATATACCCGGTCTATTGATAGGCTTTAATTAAACTGCACTGGGAAGCTGGCAGGTAGGAGATTCTAAGTATTTTTCTACTCCTAGTACAATAAATTTTGTAACCGTTACCAAATACCAATTTGTCCCCTCCCTAATACCGTGGGACTTAGTACAGCGCCCGTGATGGTGGCGCTCCGTACCTTGTTAGATGGAGCTTCAATAATTACAGCACACTATGACAAAGAAAGTTTAATTGAAAGTTGCTGTATGCAGTTTTATTATTAAGTTTAATTATGAATTTTAGCTTTTTACAATGCTATTTTTATGTGATAAATATAAACAAGAAATTATACTAGAAAAGAACAACTAGTCTCAACCCGTCAGGGCGACATGAGACTAGTTGTTTTTTTCTAGTATATTTTCTTGTTAATATTTAATTATTAATTTAGTTACCTAGTTAAATTAGTCAACAAAAATGATTTCGTATTCATTGCATATTATGTTTACCTATCTAGATAAATTGCTTAGTTAGTGTATTGTTAATTTACTTACGTGTTATATAAGTATGTAAGGTCTGACTCACCTGAAGTACAGGTTAAAAACCTAGTTCAAACACGGTAACACAAAGGAAGTTTAATTTTAAATTTGACTTTAACTGTAAAATATTTGTATTTGTACATATACTGCAAATCCCATGAAATAAATTATTTATTATTATTATTATGGTGAGGAACTGTAGGTACGCAGCGTATTAGGAATGACTGTTGAAGACGTTAACTTTTTAACTGACTTCAAAAAAGGTAGAGGTTTTCAAGTTGACTGTATATTTTTTATGTATTATTTAATATAACGTCGTCAGTTGTCAACCGATTTTTATAATTCTTTTTTTATCTGAAAGAACATTTCACAGTTCACGTGTGGTTCCATTTTACGAAGATCTGGCTAGTAGTTTTTTAGATAAATATATCTAGTTAATGCTTAGGCAATTAGTCGTTTACCTAGATGACATCATTGTAGTGTCAATACTTATACTTACACTAACAATCAGCTTTAATTATCTGATTTTTAGTGTAAGTAACGGCACATGATGTAACTAAAAATCCTGAAAAAAAAAATTGACATAAAAAAGTTTATTTTTAGAACCACGAAAAATGTTTAACTGAATATACATATTATTTAAATTACATAACATAAATTACGACATGGAACTACGTGGGAATATCAGGATAAAATATCCTATGTTCATATACAGGCTATCTACTATTTGTGTACCAAATTTTATCCAAATTCGTTCAGTAGTTTCGGAGCCTATTCAATACAAACAAACAATCAAATCTTTCCTCTTTATAATATTAGTATAGATTTAGAAACTTTACAAATATTAATGCAATATTTTTGGAAATATCAATTTGCAATTTGAAAATTAGCTATCAGTAAATTCAAGGCATTTTTTCAAGAACATTGCCCTAGGGAGAGGATAATCAATCGATAATTGAGTGTTACTATGAAAAATAATTATTAACCATTGCCCATGACACGACTTTGTCCACGTAGAGATCGGATATCCTTCCATTGAATAATTGACTTCCATTTTTACTTTACATTTTTACTTGTAATTTTAACTTGACCTAGGTCAAGTTAAAATTACAACAATTAAAATAACATTGGTGTTATTTGAATACTTTTGTATTTAAGCTAGTCTAAGGAGTTGGTAAATCAAAGTCAATAAGTGTGTCAAAATACAAATATGATCTTGCTTATAACTAATTGATACATAATAAGTAAATATAATTAGTGGGTGAATATAATGCCTAAGGTTGGCACATCACACGCCCCCCTTAAAAAAGAAAAAAAAAGATTACACACTTGTTTTTTATTAATTATAATTAGTAAAAAGGTTTTGTCCTATTTAATTCTTATGAACTACGTCCTCTTTTCCATCTTTTAATATTTTGACCTACGATTACTAGGTTTTAGAACGTACACAATTTTCAAGATTAATTTTCTTTTTGTTTATTTATTTGTTCAAGATATGGTTACATACAATTTTATTATACATCAAAACTCATTAACAAAACCACTAGGGTTTGTGTGCCCATGAAAGCTCACAAGATAAGACAATACGTAAATTATTTATATTAAATTACATCGCGAAATTTACTACCTCGGAAGCTGCCATCAATTTTATTCAAATACCCTTTTATAAGATAGGATAAAGAAAGTACACTATTTTCAAGATTCATAAATCACATCGTGAAATTCACAAACTCGCAAGCTGCAATAAATTTTCTATGACGTACAGTATCTAGCCCTCATCCAACTATCCCTGTGACAAATGCAGTGTCGGACTAACTGTACTGGTGACTAGTTTTGCATTACAGTCGGCCGATTGTCGCATGGAGAATCGGTGATTGTGTCGAGTTGCGACGCCACATAGCGATCCTTGTCTTGATGCAAAAACTGAGGGGCCACCGTAATTGCCTCCTGGGTCTCATGTTGCACTCGAGAGAATATTCGGGCTTATTTTTTATTGTCTATTGAACTTAAATGATTTATTTGACAACATATATGACAAATTGTATCACCCATCAAAAGTGTCTAGCAATCAAGTACATTTTTAACAAAATAATTCTAATTATTATTTACTAAATCTAATCGTTTATTTATTCAAATAGTGAAATATACTAAAAAAGAATGAGAAATAATAAATTGAGCCACAAAAATGCTAAGTAAGCACCTAAAATACTGAAATGCGTGTCCATTTCAGTATTTTAGGTGCCAACTTAGCATTTTTGTGGGTTAGGTTAGGTTGGTTTGGTGATCAATTAATTACAACCCAAAAAGAATCATTAGCGAGCTAAAAATGTAAAAAATATAATAATCAGGAGCAGCGATACTCTAAAACATACTAGATCACTAGCATTTGATGTGTGTCGTTGGTGTCATTTCGTAAAATAATATTATCTGGCACAGAAAGTTAAATTTTTATACACCATGACGCAAGTATTCAACATATATTTTAGTAATTAAAAACTACCTGGAAACGATAATTAAAGCACACCAAAGTCTACAAGTTTTAATATTCGTAAATGTTTGTTTTAAAATTAATTTTAAACAATTAATAATAATAATTCCATGTTTGATTATTTAATAATAAACATCTACACTACCTTATACTAACTATAACAAGAAAACGCCGTCCAATTCGCAGCCACATGGCATAGTATCGAGAACACTAGCGCTGTTGCCCCGCTGAATACAAAGACTCAGCCGCTGGGCAGGATAGGCACCAGCTGTCGGGTCTCCTGAGGCGGAGGCGTGGACCAGTCTTGTGGAGATATCTTTCGTAAACTTTTTTGTGTCCGACGACCAAGGGCCCATTGTCTCTACTGTTTAAATCTTACTTAAATTAACTGTAAGTAAATTATACTACATGTTTGTGTCATTAAGTAAGCTATGGTGTAGTTACTTTCCATAAACTTAATGTTTGTTTGTGAAGAAATCAATAAAGATTATTATTATTATTACTGCAAGCGCCGCAAATCCTATTTTCATTTCGAATTATGAAGAGTTTGCATTAGGCTACAAACGTACGAGATAGAAATTATATTCGTGATACCTACATAAACAAGTGCTTTTCTGGGGTAAAAGATTTGTTCTTTTGGGATCAAAACCTAGGATCACCAACGATACACCAATTTAAAATGACAATACTAAAATCTAATAAGATGACAAATTGAAAACACTGCAATTTTCAGCTTCATTGGATTAGACTATCCATCTACAAAATGGCCGGGGATTTTCTTGTTTTTCCATATCGCACCGGTGGACTAGTGGTCCCATGTGTTTTCCCGGATAGCGTTTTAAATTTCACGCTCTGAGAGACTCGCGATATGATGCGAGTATCATGGTTATAGCAAACAAGGGACAAGTTTGGATTTCATTTGTTGAATAAAAGAACATGTATTTTAGTCTTTGAACAAATTTACTAAAAGTCGTATTTGCGAAATTGATTTTTCTATTGGTTTAGTCCCTATTTAAATCAACATAAAAACCTTATATAAAGTGATCCGATTTCGAGATAAGTAATTTATGCTAATTCAGATAGATTCAATTTCTAACGCCTCTGTGGTCTAGTTTCAGAGGTCTTGGGACCGATTTCCCATGGGGATAGGTGGATGGAAGGATAGCAACTTATACTCACTCACCAGCTTATCAATATCAATCGAAATCATATCAAACAATGTTTTGCGCAGGGGTACTAAGCCCGCCTTCTGCGCCAGAGGCCCCGGGTTCGATCCCAGGACAAGACAAATATTTGTGTGCATGAACATGTCTATTTGTCATGGTCTGGGTGTTTAATATGTGTATTATGTATGTATTTACAAAAAAGTATATAAGTATGTTTATCCGTTATCTAGTATCCATAACACAAGTTCTTCATGAAACTTAACGTGGGCAAGATAATTAGTGTGTAAAAAAAAATGTTTTCGGGTTTATTGCGTTCCGGCATTTACAGACAAGAATAGCCAGTTCCTCGGAGGTTGAGGATTCCTTGAGTAGCGCGACTCCACCTTTCAACTTTAGCACGGCCAAATAGAACCCACAAAACGATAAATTTACAGGCATTATGAGGCACTTTCCACAATAATCAGTAGTGGTTATTAAAATAAATAGGCAATCATATTGAAATAAAACAACTTTTCCGGATATTAAACAAGCCATATTGCACGATATTTTTGTAGATAAATATCAAATATAAATGTGGAGATAACTACATCTTAATTTTCTTTATAAAGGTGGAAGTTGACCCGCTTTCGAAGTTTTCGTGGCCGCTTTTTTCTTCAAAGGTCCTCCCAATTTGTGAACAGCCAGTAAAATCATTACTTTTCTCTTTTGCTAATAGCTTGTACTATTAAGTATTCTGTGCTAATAGTATATATTTAAAATAATAAACAAATCAAAATATCAAGTCAATAATAATTATTGCCATAGTAAATGTCTAACCGTATCCGAACGAGAAAATAAATTAACTTTTCAAGGGTGGACTTATAAGTAGTCACAATAAGATCTTAGTTCGTGAAATATAGCGCGTTCAGTATCCGGAAAATTTGTTTTATTTCAATGAACAGTGCGCGCCAAAACTTAAGGAGTTCGTAGGCAATTTCATATTATTATTTCATGACAAATAGTTTTTTTATAAACATCTGACAAATAGTTATATCAGTGTTACAAAAAGTCAGTAATAAAACCTAGGTACAGAGTGAATACAGTAGCAAACCTAGTGACCCAGGCAAGTTTTTTGAGTAGGTACAGTCGGGTTAACTAGTAGGTTCTAACTTCCCGGTTAACTAGTAGAGTATTTTTAGGCAACTTTATTTAAAAAAGTAATAGTTCGATAAAACATTTCATCATCATCATCATCATCAGCCTGTGGACGTCCACTGCTGGACATAGCCCTCTCCTAGCTCACGCCTATTGTGGCGTTCATAGGAGGCTATTAGCCTACTGCTACCACGCTGGCCAGACGGGTTGGTAGAGGGTTTGTTTCAAGTTTTCCTACTCTCGCACAGGTGTTCAATGCGTCGAGCCTCTTAGTCGACTCTTACGACATCCCAGGCATGCAAGGGAGAGGTGACACTTGTATACTTAGGCCGTCGACACACGGTACAAAAAAATGATTACATGATAGTTAATGTTCTATTATTTATATCACAAATAATAGAACATTAACTGGTTTTTCATTTGAATAGTAAATTATTTATTTAACATAAGTACTCTCCAAGGAAACGTTTCCCGAAACAAATCTACTGGTTAACGAGGAGAACCGGCAAGAAACTCCCATTAAGCTCTCCTAGTGGCTGTCGGTTCCATCCGACAGCTGATCCCAAGTCATTGGCGTAGGGCTAGATTCGGCAATGACCTATGTATTTAGTTATGTTCCTTTTTTGTAATTATTTTATTAAATCTATTTCAACAATAGATATTATGTTCATTTTACTACATAAAACCCATTACTGAACCACATCAAAATCGGACTAGTAGTTTTGGTTTTTGCACAAACAAATGTTTACTGCAGCGCCCCCTGGTGAGTTGTCACTGTAACACCTATCTAAGAACATGCACGAATGAAATCCGAACCCATCACTGAAACCCACATTAAAATCGGACTAGTAGTTTTGGAGATAAATGACAACATTGGTTTGCGCAAACGTTTACTGCAGCGCCCCACTGGTTAGTTGTTATGTAACAACTATCTTAGAACAAGCACGAATCAAACCCGAACCCATCACCACAGAATACTATTACTCCATCACTGAAAACCGCATTAAAATCAGACTAGTAGTTTTGGAGATAAATGGCAACATTGGTTTGCTTGCACAAACATATGTTTACTGCAGCGCCCCCTTGTAAGTTGTCACCGTAACACGTTCAGTCTGCATATTTTATTTTTTATTTTTAACATCATTTTTGTCACCCCCAGGCATAGTTTTAAGCTTACCAATCCACTTGTTAAGATTCTACTTTTTCTTAATTTGGGCCTGGTGACCTGTTAGTACAGGTGTCTTTATGTTTCCTATTACGGGCACCAGTCTCTCACATCTATAGGTTACTTAAAGGTGTATTGTTTAAGCTAATAATGTTTTGTACTAAAAACCTAAATGTGATGAGAAAATAAATGATTGATTTATTTACTGGTCAATCGGGATGTTTCCCGTACATTATTTACGCAAGCGGACCTTCTTGTAATTCTTCTTTTTAACCGACTTCAAAAAAAGGAGGAGGTTCTCAAGTCAACTCTTTTTTTTTTTTTTTTTTATGTATGTTCCACCATTACTTCGCCAGTTGTCAACAGATTTTTATAATTCTTTTTTTAAACTGAAAGAAAATGGTTTATGTGTGGTCCCATATAATTTTTACGAAGATCTGGCTAGTAGTTTTTTCATAATCCTGAAAAATATCAATCACCTTTTGGCAAGTAGTCGTATACCTAGATGACATCGTTGTTGTGTATGGGCTGATTTTTAGTGTAAGTAACGGCACATAATGTAACAAAAAAATCTGAAATAAAAATATTTTATAAAAAAAAATCAAACCGACTTTAAAAAGTAAAAAATAAAACTTTTGGAGTCGGTGCTAGTTAGCTAAGGCCAAAAAAAATATAATTAATGGAAGTGCAATGTAGAATGCTTTGGCTGGCACCGACTCCAAAAGTTTTATTTTTTACTTTTTGAAGTCGGTTTGATTTTTTTTTATAAAATGTTTTTATGTTGACATTACTTATGGCGAAGTCTTTATAATTGTATGCAATTCATAATAATTAGTACGGGTTCAATACAGCCCATTCTATAGACGGATTTTTAAAAAGGAATAAATATTTTGATCAGCTTAATATCATTTGGTCAGCAACTCTCTTTGGCTTACCTAGTACTTGCTGACCAAATAGGTTTTCTTGCTGCACAATCAATTATTGGTTAGGTTAGGTTAGAGTTTTTTTGCTGATCGATTAAATAATACCCATTTTTAAATCAGTAGAGTAATTGGATAGGTGCCGATGTCACTTTTTGTATTGTATTGTAATTGACAATACAATACAAAATTTCATACAATCACACCAATTAACTAGCCCACGTTAAGTTTCATGAAGAACTTGTGTTATGGATAGGTACCAGAGAACGGATAAACATACTAATAATGTTTTTGTAAATACATAAATAATATACATAAACACCCAGACCAAGACAAATAGACATGTTCATGCACACAAATATTTGTATTGTCCGGGGATCGAACCCGGGACCTCTGGCGTAGAAGGCGGGCTTAGTACCCCTGCGCCAAACAGGTCGTCAATGTCACTGTCACTGTCAAATTCAGTATTATCAATATAGCTACTTCTTCTTCTTCTTTCTTTTAATGGCGTGCTCACGATTAAATTCGTTTTACAAGCATTAGTTTTACAAAGTGACATAGACAACCTGTCAAATCAATCTACTGAAACAAAAATCTGACTTTTAAAGAATACTTAAAACGACACGACACTCACTTTCGCCACAGATTCTATCGGTTCCAGTGTCGCACGCACACCGCGTGGGAAAGTTATGGCCGAAATGTCATTTTCACTCTTACAAGCTCCCGACATAAAACACTTTAGTTCATCTTGTTGGAGGATCGGCTCAAATTGATATCGGTCACTGCAATCACTCGCATCGCACCATTGTTTTTTACGAATCGGGACCTTACATTTAACTAAAAGAAATAAACGGTACATTTAATCAAAAGGTTAAATGTAACCCCTAAATATCCCTGGCTAATTTGGGATGGTCTAAATTTTATAATGATAACGATAATTTTAATTGCAAAAAATGTTATGGTCTTTTGCCGTTGCAAACTTTGTTTTGAATATCACTTTGAATGATTTTGACTTTTAAAGTAAGAAGATTCGTTGCGTTAGATTTTGTTATTTATGTCAAGAACCTTATAAAAAATTATGAATAAATAATTTAAATAACGTTATTTAAAATAAATATATTGCCCTAACAATTAAATACGATCATTTAAAAAAAGAGATTACAAGACCAAATTATTTTTAAAACATATTTATAAGTAGGGTCAATAGTTCATTCAAAATCCATTTATAATCATTTTTTTTAGCATGCAATTTAAATCTGACATCATTATTAATTATTCGTCGATACTTTAAAGTGCAATATTTTTTTGGGCCAAATTTGCACATTTGAGGCTCTGCTAAACCCGCAGGGCTTTTACCTAAAAATTAGCAATTATCGCGCAGATATAGTGCGATCGCTGCGGAACGTCAAAATAAAAAAAATATTACGAAAAATATGAAATAAAGAAAGAAAATTAATTTTCTTGAGACAACAAATACAAGGACAATTAAACATATTTTAAACAATTAACACGAAACCATTGTCTCAAATTTGTCAAATCATCTTTCAAGTAATATTTAGCTTTGAGTAGCCTACTCAGGACTTACTTTTAGATTGTGAAACAGGCCCTAAGAGTCATCGCGCACTAGACAGCCAGCCAGTTTTACCAGCCAATGACCACCTCTGTGTTATAATGGTAACAACCACCGGTATCAGACCCAGGGGTCCCAGGTTCGATTCCCAGTGGGGGTACATATTGTATTCGGTTTGGTTGGTGGTAGGACTTTTTGTAAGTCCGCCTGGTCATCTATCACCATCTTATCGAAGTCTGACGCCATAACAACAATGTTTTCAGCATTGTTGTGTTCCGGCAGTTGGAGATAAGATAGCCAGTTCCTCAGTGGTTGAGGATTCCGGGAGAGGCTCGCTTCCATCTTCAGCCTTACCAATACTTATTATCACGTATGATGAAGGCTAAGAGCTGGCTGCCTAATGCGCGAGCTTCTACCGTTTGCCGATTTTTTCATACATTTCTAGAAAACCTTACTACTTCTGTGATTAGAAGGTACATCTATTGCTTGATTTTATATTAAAATAAGATCATAATAATCAAGAATAATTACTTTTATGATTATTATTTCCGTTTCTTATACGATAACAAATACCTCGAAATGTACTCCTTTTTTGTAAGCAACATTGACTACTTTAACTAATATAATTTATAAATCATTCATTATTTTTCAAATATATATATATATATAATTAGATTGCTTAGTCTTCAAACAATGCTTGTACATAAAAAAATATGGCATTAGCACTTGCGGTAGAAACTATAACAAACATTGTTAGTATGGAAAACGAACTTTCTTTGAAAATCTTCATACAAATCGGCAATTTCATAGTTAAAGATCTAATATATTTGACGGGCTGCTGCAGCCAGGCCGCCTAGTGTGATATAGCTCTTAGGTATATCTGCAATAAAATGCCGTAAGTAATTACAATTAATTTCAATACATTATAACAGTAATCTTACATAAATTTTAATTACACCTGCAAAGTATAATTACAACGACCTGTATTTTGGTAGAAGCCGATTTTATCACAATCCGACCTCTTTCGTTCCCATAAATATTAATATTCTTTGTGCTATGGTGGGTAGAATTAATTCAGTCGCGATAACAATAATAATGTTAATAATAATACGTATATTTTATTAGTTAAACGATATCTTGAACCATTAAAATAAATTATGTTGTAGGTATGTACGCGTATGTTATTTGGTTTTATCACAAACGCTTACACAAATACAAAAAGAAGTTGTATTTAAATATGAGTGATAACCACCGACAGATAATTTCAGGGTAGCTTACTTGCAAGATATTTTTGACATATTTTTCTTATCTGCCAGTTAAGCTCCCCAGAACTTGTCAATCGATGGTGAAACAAGCCCTTAACTAACCAAAGACCAAAGTGTTCGTATTTCGTAACTTATCACCATCAGCACAAACATAATTAAAAACGAATTACCGCGTTTTTCTCTTGTTCTTTCATTAACGAATGGCCCCTAGCCAATGTAATAATTAAAAAACGATAACGAAGTTCGAGAAGAAATAAATATATGGGATTTTCGGATGGCATAAGCCGCGCTGAAGCACTTGGTCTTTCCGCAAGTTAAGTGGCGAATATAGACAATAACGAATAGAATTGTCGTTTCGCTACATAACGATGTTACTTTGTCTACAGGCCTAATTTTAATCGCAAGCAATTACCAATACAAATGTTGACTAAACAACACCTGTCAGTTATAATTTCCGCTCAAAGTTTAAGTGATTGTCTCCGATGATTTTCGCAATTCACTTTAGTACTTGTTTACGATCATTATCTCACATCCTTTTATTATTTGAGAACCCACGGGAACTGAGTAAAGTAATAGTCGTTAAGGAAAACAATTGCAAATTATTCTTTAACAACTATAATTTAGGTTAGGAACGCCGTGGAACCTTGTCTTATTAGTACTTTAGCACGAACAAACGATGTTAGCTACTTCGGAGGAAAATAAAGTATCGTGACAACAGTGTCACCAGTGTCAAAGAACAGTCTTTGAATCATCACTGACAAGTTTCAAAAGTGTGAAGCCTTTTGCTACAATTTCGTTTGATAGTTCAATTGTATCACAGGTGGTGTCAACCTTTTGATCCCTTGATCGGTTCCCATTGGGAGCGAACAGTTTCGTTTCGTGTTCAACCACGAACTTTACAGTAGGCACCCGTATTAAGCATATCGAAAGAAATGATATTTTTAACTTATTCTCAGCTGTTATGATACCTGATGTAAAGTGAAGATAAGGTTGGAACTGGAATCGCGCTTCTCCGGGGACAAACACTGGGGAATTTGGTATCATATCACTAACTGCCGAAACAAGGGCCGAGTTAAAATGGTGGTATGTTTATCCCGGGGGACTTGAATGAAGTCCTACCGCCAACCAAACCGAATATGTGTAGCCCCACTGGATCTGATTCCGGTGGTGTCACCACTAGACCACAGAGAGGCGTAAAAATAGAAACGATTATTTCGCAACAGAAACATTTTTGCTAAACTATTTTACATCTCTCATGTTCGGTAAGTAGGTTCTTATTACCTCCAAATGGGGCTTGTAGGTGACTAATTAGCGCTCAAGGGTAATAATGTAGCTAGAAAAGCCCTAGGGCGGTAAGTAATAAAAAAAAAACACTTCTTTCTTTCAAAAAGTTCGCGGACATCTAACCATCTAACCATCATACTGGCAATAGACATCATGCATTCAGCCCAATGACCAAAGAGGTCGCTTTGCTATCAGTCATCAATTTTAAATATCGAACGGCGAAGCTCAATTACGATCTTGGAAACGTTCTTTACTTGATTCTTTTTAATGAAAAAAGGCGGGAATAGAAAACTTTTGCTTTAAATATTGTTTGTTTTTGGGATTATTCTCATTTCACTATAAATTTCAACAAATAAAATGTTTTATTCTTGTAATGCCGGTTTTTTCTACTTACCTCACAATCGAGATGTAAAGCAGAATAGTTAGCTCGGGTGTAAGCATCAATTGCACCCTCGAACTATAGGCGCCCTCGCTGCGCTCGTGCGCCTAAATATCTCTGGCTGCAATTGATGCCTTACAGCCCTTGGCTACTAATCTACTATTACTGAAACAGGCAAAGTTTGAAACAGGAAAAGCATTGATAATTTAAAAATATGTAAGAATAGAATAAACTTATTAAGTAGGCATTAGAATAATAGTTAATATTTATCACAACTATAGTAACCCATTTTAGCCAAAAAAAGGTTTGACGTCTGAAATAAAGTCGTTTGGCCTCAACACGGAACGGAGCAATTAGTGGCGTCTACCTAATTTTGCTAACTTAGCGAAGCAGGCGTTAATAATGGTTATAATAATTATTTGGGTGAGCACAATTTTAGAATCACTTGGGAACCGAAAATAATTGACATGCAGTTTAAGATATTCGTTGCATTCATTGAAATACACTTTTCGGCTTTGCAATGCAAAGTCGCGTAGTTGTGCTAGGTCTGAAATAAAAAATCTGACTAGTATTGTAAAACATTAAACAAGACGCTTGTAGCAAAAACATTTTATCAAGTAATATAACTTATTTCAGAAATAACACTTATCTAACAGCTTAAGTGTTTGCCGTGTGGTGACGGCCTAAGAATACAAGTGTCACCACTCCCTTACATGCCTGGGATGTCATAAGAGTCGACTAAGAGGCTCGACGCATTGAACACCTGTGCGAGAGAAGGAAAACATGAAACAAACCCTCTACCAACCAGTCTGGCTAGCGCGGTAGCAGTAGGCTAATAGCCTCCAATGAACGCCACAATAGGCGTGAGCTAGGAGAGGCCTATGTCCAGCAGTGGACGTCCACAGGCTGATGATGATGATGAATAGCTTAAGGCAATAAGAAAACAACGCGCGCGGGACCGACAACGATTTTGCAGATGAAGCGAAAAAATCACAAAATCACTTCTTATTAAATAACTAAGTAGTTATAGCGATTAAAGAGAAATGAAACTACAGGATCCTTAACATTATTGGTAATTAGACCAATTTCCAATAGTATATGTACCCCATTTGAGAATAATCTTGAATTTTTATGGGGTCTTTTAGAAAGAAAAAGTGTCGAGGTAAATCATTAAATCGTTTTTCTGAAACTTTACAAATCTAGATAAAGGTATATATGTATTATATCTTATTACCAGATTTGTAACATCTCTACCAGTCCTATAGTTTTATAACATAAGTACGAACTTTTTCCGTACCTATAACGTCTTAAGAGTCAATTTCACTATCGATCAGTTGGTGAAAATGGGTCTTAGTGTTCGTTGTCTTTTTTGTTTTAATTTGTCATTTCTCTGTCCGCAGTCCACGTGCTCCAAGAGACAGAGCTGCCCCTAGAGGTGGCCCTAGCTCTGGGGCCAGAGGTCCAGTTCGTCCTCAAGTACTTCGACAGCGGTACGTATCAAGTATAAGTACATACATTAATTAACAGCCTTTGTCGTATCCTATCCAACTACTGTGGATGTTTGTTACTTTTTTACGCAAAAACTACAGAACCGATTTGGATGAAATTTGGGACACAGATAGAAGATAGCCTGGATTAAAACATAGCTACTTTCGATCCCGATATTCCCACAGGAACGAGAACCACGCGGGTAAAACCGCGGGCGGCCGCTACGTACTTTCATAATTGAAGAATTGTCCAATACAATAACAATAATGTATTAATATTATTACGTTCAAAAATAAGTTTAGTTTCAGTTTAGTTTTCTAATATCTTTGTTTCTTTAATCGATGTTTGAGGTAGTGTTTTTTTCCTAGTATAAAAATCTCTTACTCGATAAAGCACCTTATTTGCTACTGTACAACAATAACAGCTCTCGGTTACGGAGTTATCTCCCAGACTACATGCACAATCCTAAGAAATATTATTTTCTTTCCAAACCATGGCATGGAAAAGGCATACATTTTCCAACGTACATCACGTTAAAATTCTGTTGAATCTAAATGTGCCTCTTAGTTAGATCATAGGTGGCTTAGCTGTAATTGGAGCAAATGAAGGATTATAATGCGCATCGGAAAATTGTTTAGCTTCATAAGGCTCAATTATCTGGATCGCGCTTCTCTCAGAATCCTCAACCACTGAGGAATTTGCAATCTAATCTCTGTCAGGACACAACAATGCTGCACACATACGACAGACTTAGATACGACGGTTGTAGTTGTAGCATATACAGGCGGACTTAGAACAAGTTCTACCACCAACCAAAATCTTTCAATCACTTAGACTTTATCTAAAATAGGACTATCTACAAAAAACAAATGAGCACCTATTTCGCAGGCACCTCTGCGTAGGCATACAAATGGGAGGAACAAAGAACTAATAAATCGGCATGTATTTTTGGCTCACAACGTTTGCATTATTTACAGTGAAATGCCGTGATTTGTTAGATTCCATGTAGCTTTTTATACTAAACACAAATATTTGTTTTTTTATCTCCGATTGGTGTTTTTCAATTTCGATCGTCCATCCACACAATCATGTGATGATTTTCTTACTTGTTGTTACTTTGTATCAGTTTGTGAAATAATTTGATCGGAGTCAACGGTTTTTTCAAATTATAGCAATACTTAAAATTCCGATAACCGTCAATTGTATTTTCTGGAACTTTCGCCATTGACACGCTCTTTTTTCTCCTTCTTCGGGGGTTAGATTTCTGATCCTATAAAAATCAGACCAAGAAATTGTCGTATTCTAAACACTGTTTAGGCCACTAAGTTTTTAAAACTTATATTTACAATAATATTTTAACGAAGTTCCCACATTTAACATTTATTTGATTTATTTATAAAGCATAGCGATGTTCATAATTTTAATACTAGAAACAAGAATAAGCTTGCCATTCCAAAATTTCGGCTTGAAAAATGTAGACGCTCGTTTTTGGGGAAAGGCATAGCCTTTTTTAATAAAGTTCCACAACAAGTTATTGAGCTGCCTTTGCATAAATTTAAAATATATGTTAAAAAAACGCTCTTAAGCAAAGGTTATTACAAGGTAGATGACTATCTAAAAGACCAAAATGCATGGATGTGATACCAACATTAAACATACTATTGTAAATAGTGTAAAAGGAAAATATTCTAATATGAGTATGAGAAAATTTTCTTCTTTTATTAAATATATTTCAAGATTGTAGATTTGTGTTTGGCAACAACATGTTCCATTGTAAATGTTGTTGTTTCTACTAAGGCTGATAAGTTTCTTGCGGCCGTTCTTCTTATCAGTTAAAAGATGTCCTGAATGGCTGGTAGGGAAAAAAAATGTTGGACTATTCGAAAGTACTTATCTATAAGTCTATTTGAATAAAAATCTTTGACTTTGACTTTGACAATAATTGTAATTGAGTGCGTAGTTTACCCAAAGGTTCCGATCGTTAATAAATCTCAAACAAGATAGTTTTTCTCAACAAGCCGGTGCAGGTTTTAAAATTGCATCGGTGCGTTAATGTCGAGTAATTAAGAGACGACCCGTTTGTTGCATCATTTCCCACAAGAAGTGCCACTTCTCTTTAATTTTAAATATTAATATTATAGTTAATTGCATCATCATCATCATAATGGTCTTTGTTGCATTGCTTGAATGGCTGTTCTTTTACGAAAATTATATCCTTTGATATTAAAACACTTTTACAAAATGACTTATTAGATTTTTTTAATGAACAACGGGTAGACTCTTATCCTTCATCATACCTGATGTTAAGTACTGATAAGGCTGATGATGGAAGCGGGCCACTCCCGGAATCCTCAATAACTGAGGAACTGGCTATCTTATCGCTAACTGCCATAACACAACAATGTTGAAAACATTGTTGTTATGGCGTCAGACTTAGATGAGATGGTGGTAACTAGCCAGGCGGACTTACAACAAGTCCTGCCATCGACCAAACCGAATACAATGCGTACCCCCGCTGGGAATCGAACCCAGGACATCTGAAGAGTTAAAGATTATGTATGTATTAGATTAAATGTATTTTAAATAATATTTTATACTAGAAAATACTTGAAAAAATCTGCTCATCATAAAAGGTGTGCTCAGACTGTATTCGATCGAACCCATAGCGTTTGAATGTCCGTTCCAAGCTTTTCCAATAGAGCTACCGAGTCAAAATATTCTAGAACTTTTTACTTATCTATGATGTAGTCCAACGTTGTTTGCTAAACAAGAGAAATAGAAAAAATTATTCATTGTATTAGAAAAAAACATTTACCAAATGTTTGACCAATCGTTTAGGATAAAACTATGATTTGAGCACCTATGTTTTGGTACATAATATACATAATATACCACAACGCAACTAGTACCTACCTACTACTAACCCTAAGATTGCTCCCAAACTTATCAAACATTACTAAAGTACCAAAAAACATTTTCTTGAACACTCTAGCTAGACAAATGAACTCGACCACGAGCCATATGAAAAATGTCATTACTTGGTGTTTCTGCCTATGTCAATAAGGTCGTGTTTGCGACCAACTAATTGCTGATGTTTGCCTTCGGTGGCTGGGGGCCTTAAAGGGAGTCCATGAATAACGGCATACGATTTGCTCATGATCTGTGCTTAAGATTGTTTAAGATCTGTGTTGTTGAGTTGTAACTTAAGAATGTAGGGTGTGTAAAAAGTTTTCTGTATTGTATTAAGGAAGATTTTTGAAGTGAAACTTTGTTAGCGGCGTTGTGGACATCAGAGATTTAATTTTTTAGGATGGGTAAAACATGTTAAAGTCGGACACGTAACCCTGATCGAAAATTCGTAAAAATGTTTCTCTCTCTCTCTCAAAATTCATAGACCATTTACAAGTTCCAGATGTCTTCTATTACTCATCATTTCCTATCAAAGCTAATTAATTTATAACGAACGAATCAATAATATCACATGTTTAGGAATCAAAAAGTAGTTTATTAACCTCAAACGAAAGTACCTACTTGACCTTCCTTTTCTTCACAATACGTCCTAATTCCTTTGTTTCACCGTAATAAATATGGAAACAAATTCATTAAGGCGATTTATGTTTCGATCCGGCCCTTAATAAGGACGACCGGTCGCAAATAGATACGCCATCGAGTGTCGAACTCTTGAAATTCATTGTTTCCCGGACGCATATAAGCAAAACCTAACTACGGAGTCTGGATCCGATGTCTGCTTGGTCTAAAAACTCTGTAGTTTGATTTCGCTGCAAAACCTAACTATGGAGTGTTAGGAAATTGACTTGGCTCATTTCTTACAATACTGTTACTTGTGTTATTTCACTGCATTGAAATTAACGACAAACGAGTAGATACTTACGAAATTTAAATTAAAATTTCTAACCTATCACGTGACGTACAGTATAAGGCAATTTAGCTTTTTTCTTTCTTGTGTCGATTGATAATATACCGTGAAATTATAATATCACGGCTTTGACAGTATCACTGTGATATATTTTAACCTAACTATGGTTAAAGTAAAACACCGTAGTAAAATTATTATGATTTAGTCGCATTAACAAAACTACGGAGGTTTATGACCAATCAGAGATCGGTATCAAAACTCCGTGGTTAGGTTTTGCTTATATGCTTCCCGCTCCATGAATAAACAAGCAATAGTGATTGGCTTCTTTACTGCTGAAGCCATCTTGAAATTAGAATCTTGCGTTACAACGTTTATATAGGAATTTACTATTGGTTTTTTTTTAAAGCAAGATGCTCTTTTGCTTTTAACGGAATTCAAAAAACACAAATAAATTCGTCGCGTATTTTTTATGTACATAAGTATGTTTCTTTATTGGATTGCTCTGAAGTAACACTGGCAACTGGCAACAGACAGTAGTGCTGCCTGTTTATTTTCTATATTATTAATAAACTAATAAAATTACAGTGATAAATAGCTATTTATGTAAGCAGTTACGTACGATATTTTATTCACCAAAGTGATTAGTGATTGGGTACGGAATGATTAAGAACGAGTAAAAAGTACGAGTAAGTGGTACCAACCTACCTAAAACATGTGGATAAAGATAAAGTTTCTTTTAGTTTTTCATGTCAATTGATCCCGTTCCTCATGAGGATTAAAACACCATAAGAGAACAACTGAGGTGTGAGTACTAGAAAACTCAGATATCGCGAAAAACTCAGTTCACACCTCATCATCCCTCACATTTCACCCTGTATACCTACTATATATGCCTGCTATATATACCTACTCTATATACCTACTATATAAATACCTACTATCGACTGCACTATAGCAATATTTTCTATCAGAAATAGTCTTCCGTGAAAAATAGAAGATCTAAAAGAAGAATTCATCGTCCATAATTTGTTTTATTGTCAATTTGCTGCTTCAAAGTTTAGAATAAATTTGTGAACGTATTTACTTTTCCATTTTCTAAATTCGGGCGGCATTCCTTAGCTTTCTCATTCGTCCAATTTGAAAGGGCTTTACCATTAATCTTATTCGACTATCAGTCAGCCGAATAAAAGAAGGCGGCCATGTCGATAATCTAAGCGGATAAGCTCGTTAATTAGCGATCGGACAAAACGGGTAATATGTTAATACTTAAATAAAGCCAAGGGGGCATTTCTGCTAACTTTTATTCATAATCGTGTTTAGATTGCACATATAGTGTTTTTTTTACAATGTACTAACAAGAACTGTGTAAAAGATAGATAGATCAGACAGCCGAATAAAATAAGGCGGCCATGTCGATGATCTAAGCCGATAAGCTCGCTAATTAGCGATCGGACAAAACGGCTAATATGTTAATACATAAATAATGTCAGGGGCGCATTTCTGGTAACTTTTATTCGTAATCGTGTTTGGATTGCACATATAGTGTTTTTTTTACACTGTACTAACAAGAACTGTGTAAAAGTTAGATAGATCAGACAGCCGAATAAAATAAGGCGGCCATGTCGATGATCTAAGCCGATAAGCTCGCTAATTAACGATCGGACAAAACGGGTAATATGTTAATACATAAATAAAGCCAGGGCGGCATTTCTGCTAACTTTTATTCATAATCATGTTTGGATTGCACTTATAGTGTTTTTTTTACACTGTACTAACAAGAACTGTGTAAAAGATAGATAGATCAGACAGCCGAATAAAATAAGGCGGCCATGTCGATGATCTAAGCCGATAAGCTCGCTAATTAGCGATCGGACAAAACGGCTAATATGTTAATACTTAAATAAAGCTAAGGGGGCATTTCTGCTAACTTTTATTCATAATCGTGTTTGGATTGCACATATAGTGTTTTTTTACACTGTACTATCAAGAACTGTGTAAAAGATAGATAGATCAGACAGCCGAATAAAATAAGGCGGCCATGTCGATGATCTAAGCCGATAAGCTCGCTAATTAGCGATCGGACAAAACGGGTAGGTATTAAGTTAATACATAAATAATGCCAGGGGGGTATTTCTGCTAACTTTTATTCATAATCGTGTTTGGATTGCACATATAGTGTTTTTTAATACTGTACTAACAAGAACTGTGTAAAAGATAGATGATAAGTCAGCCGAATTAAAGAAGGCGGCCATGGCGATAATCTAAGCCGATAAGCTCGCTAATTAGCGATCGGACAAAATGGGTAATATGTTAATACATAAATAATGTCAGGGGCGCATTTCTGGTAACTTTTATTCGTAATCGTGTTTGGATTGCACATATAGTGTTTTTTTACACTGTACTATCAAGAACTGTGTAAAAGATAGATAGATCAGACAGCCGAATAAAATAAGGCGGCCATGTCGATGATCTAAGCCTATAAGCTCGCTAATTAGCGATCGGACAAAACGGGTAATATGTTAATACTTAAATAAAGCTAAGGGGGCATTTCTGCTAACTTTTATTCATAATCGTGTTTGGATTGCACATATAGTGTTTTTTTACACTGTACTATCAAGAACTGTGTAAAAGATAGATAGATCAGACAGCCGAATAAAATAAGGCGGCCATGTCGATGATCAAAGCCGATAAGCTCGCTAATTAGCGATCGGACAAAACGGGTAGGTATTAAGTTAATACATAAATAATGCCAGGGGGGTATTTCTGCTAACTTTTATTCATAATCGTGTTTGGATTGCACATATAGTGTTTTTTAATACTGTACTAACAAGAACTGTGTAAAAGATAGATGATAAGTCAGCCGAATTAAAGAAGGCGGCCATGGCGATAATCTAAGCCGATAAGCTCGCTAATTAGCGATCGGACAAAATGGGTAATATGTTAATACATAAATAATGTCAGGGGCGCATTTCTGGTAACTTTTATTCGTAATCGTGTTTGGATTGCACATATAGTGTTTTTTTACACTGTACTATCAAGAACTGTGTAAAAGATAGATAGATCAGACAGCCGAATAAAATAAGGCGGCCATGTCGATGATCTAAGCCTATAAGCTCGCTAATTAGCGATCGGACAAAACGGGTAATATGTTAATACTTAAATAAAGCTAAGGGGGCATTTCTGCTAACTTTTATTCATAATCGTGTTTGGATTGCACATATAGTGTTTTTTTACACTGTACTATCAAGAACTGTGTAAAAGATAGATAGATCAGACAGCCGAATAAAATAAGGCGGCCATGTCGATGATCTAAGCCGATAAGCTCGCTAATTAGCGATCGGACAAAACGGGTAATATGTTAATACTTAAATAAAGCTAAGGGGGCATTTCTGCTAACTTTTATTCATAATCGTGTTTGGATTGCACATATAGTGTTTTTTTACACTGTACTATCAAGAACTGTGTAAAAGATAGATAGATCAGACAGCCGAATAAAATAAGGCGGCCATGTCGATGATCTAAGCCGATAAGCTCGCTAATTAGCGATCGGACAAAACGGGTAATATGTTAATACTTAAATAAAGCTAAGGGGGCATTTCTGCTAACTTTTATTCATAATCGTGTTTGGATTGCACATATAGTGTTTTTTTACACTGTACTATCAAGAACTGTGTAAAAGATAGATAGATAAGACAGCCGAATAAAATAAGGCGGCCATGTCGATGATCTAAGCCGATAAGCTCGCTAATTAGCGATCGGACAAAACGGGTAATATGTTAATACTTAAATAAAGCTAAGGGGGCATTTCTGCTAACTTTTATTCATAATCGTGTTTGGATTGCACATATAGTGTTTTTTTACACTGTACTATCAAGAACTGTGTAAAAGATAGATAGATCAGATAGCCGAATAAAATAAGGCGGCCATGTCGATGATCTAAGCCGATAAGCTCGCTAATTAGCGATCGGACAAAACGGGTAATATGTTAATACTTAAATAAAGCTAAGGGGGCATTTCTGCTAACTTTTATTCATAATCGTGTTTGGATTGCACATATAGTGTTTTTTTACACTGTACTATCAAGAACTGTGTAAAAGATAGATAGATCAGACAGCCGAATAAAATAAGGCGGCCATGTCGATGATCTAAGCCGATAAGCTCGCTAATTAGCGATCGGACAAAACGGGTAATATGTTAATACTTAAATAAAGCTAAGGGGGCATTTCTGCTAACTTTTATTCATAATCGTGTTTGGATTGCACATATAGTGTTTTTTTACACTGTACTATCAAGAACTGTGTAAAAGATAGATAGATCAGACAGCCGAATAAAATAAGGCGGCCATGTCGATGATCTAAGCCGATAAGCTCGCTAATTAGCGATCGGACAAAACGGGTAATATGTTAATACTTAAATAAAGCTAAGGGGGCATTTCTGCTAACTTTTATTCATAATCGTGTTTGGATTGCACATATAGTGTTTTTTTACACTGTACTATCAAGAACTGTGTAAAAGATAGATAGATCAGACAGCCGAATAAAATAAGGCGGCCATGTCGATGATCTAAGCCGATAAGCTCGCTAATTAGCGATCGGACAAAACGGGTAATATGTTAATACTTAAATAAAGCTAAGGGGGCATTTCTGCTAACTTTTATTCATAATCGTGTTTGGATTGCACATATAGTGTTTTTTTACACTGTACTATCAAGAACTGTGTAAAAGATAGATAGATCAGACAGCCGAATAAAATAAGGCGGCCATGTCGATGATCTAAGCCGATAAGCTCGCTAATTAGCGATCGGACAAAACGGGTAATATGTTAATACTTAAATAAAGCTAAGGGGGCATTTCTGCTAACTTTTATTCATAATCGTGTTTGGATTGCACATATAGTGTTTTTTTACACTGTACTATCAAGAACTGTGTAAAAGATAGATAGATCAGACAGCCGAATAAAATAAGGCGGCCATGTCGATGATCTAAGCCGATAAGCTCGCTAATTAGCGATCGGACAAAACGGGTAATATGTTAATACTTAAATAAAGCTAAGGGGGCATTTCTGCTAACTTTTATTCATAATCGTGTTTGGATTGCACATATAGTGTTTTTTTACACTGTACTATCAAGAACTGTGTAAAAGATAGATAGATCAGACAGCCGAATAAAATAAGGCGGCCATGTCGATGATCTAAGCCGATAAGCTCGCTAATTAGCGATCGGACAAAACGGGTAATATGTTAATACTTAAATAAAGCTAAGGGGGCATTTCTGCTAACTTTTATTCATAATCGTGTTTGGATTGCACATATAGTGTTATTTTACACTGTACTATCAAGAACTGTGTAAAAGATAGATAGATCAGACAGCCGAATAAAATAAGGCGGTCATGTCGATGATCTAAGCCGATAAGCTCGCTAATTAGCGATCGGACAAAATGGGTAGGTATTAAGTTAATACATAAATAATGCCAGGGGGGCATTTCTGCTAACTTTTATTCATAATCGTGTTTGGATTGCACATATAGTGTTTTTTAACACTGTACTAACAAAAACTATGTAAAAGATAGAAAGATAAGTCAGCCGAATCAAAGAAGGAGCCCATGTCTATTATCTAAGCCGATAAGCTTCGGTAATTAGCGATCGGACATAACGAACCGATCGGATATTAAGTTAATACCACAGTCAATATTATTACATTTATAATGCCTGCTTAGTCCATTGCAAATACTCTGTAATGAATGTGGTTTTTGGGGGATCGTCTGCATCGCGAGTGTGAGGCGTATATCAGCCTTTATTTACTTTATTTGGAGGTTTTTCTCTAAGCCTAGTAGGTCAAACTATATATTCATAATCGTTATAAAACTAACTTTTTGGCTGCTATATCGATGTGAGTTCCTGTATCGGAGACAACTAGGAAGTTTATAATGAATTTGTCAACGTACATACTTTTGGCTTTATGACCATTAATCTTATTCGACGAAAGAATGCGGCCATGTCGATAATCTAAGCCGATAAGCTTTACTAATTAGCGATCGGACAAAATGGGTAATAATTTAATACTTACCAAATAATACCAGGAGGGGCCAATTCTGTTAATTTTTTTATTATTATTCATCACAACAACAAAAAAACACGATTGATTTAAAATTGTGTGTGATTATGAATTTACTTTTAACAGATTGCTTTACATTTACAGTCGATTACAAGGACACTGTAATGAGGCAAGGGGTTTGGGGGATGGTCTGCATCTTGTGTATTTAATTTATTCGGAGGTTTTTCTGTACCCCTAGTACGAGTTAGACAAACTATATTCGTAATAACTATATTCGAAAACTGTCGCTTTGTATCTGCCTCTGTTGTCTAGTGGTACAACCACCGGTATCAGACCCAGGCGTCCCGGGTTCGATTCCCAGCGGGGGTGCATATTGTATTCGGTTTGGTTGGTGATAGGACTTGTTGTAAGTCCGCCTGGCTAGCTACCACCATCTTATCTAAGTCTGACGCCATAACAACAATGTTTTCAGCATTGTTGTGTTTGTTCCGGCAGTTAGCCCCTCAGTGATTGAGGATTCCGGGAGAGGCTCGCTTTCATCTTCAGCCTTATCAATACTTAACATCAGGTATGATGAAGGCTAAGAGACTCCCCGTCGTTAATAAAAATAATAACTTTCATGCCTATACACTGCTATATCGACATCGAGTTCTGTCATTTGTCAATTTGTAGCTTTTAAGTTAAAACTGAATTTGTGAACTTGTTTAATTTTCGGCTTTCGTATCATTAATCCTGGTCGACTATCAGTCAGCCTAATAAAAGGAGGCGGCCATGTCGATAATCTAAGCCGAAATCTAAGCTGATTAATTAGTGATCTCACAAAACGGGTAATAAGTTAATACATAAATAATGCCAAGGAGCGGAGCTCGGTGGCGCAGCTGATGACGATGAGCTTGTTCTGCTAAATTTTAGTTATAATCGTATCTCAATCGTGTTTCGATTGTTGATTAAAAACCACAACATTGAAACATGACTGATGGTCATGTCGATAAGCTCGCTAATTAGCGATCGGACAAACGACCCAATTGGGAATAAGTTAATACATAGGTACTTATTGGCTATCTAATTTTAGGCATAAATTTTTTAAGTAGGTATAAAATCTCAACCCGTAATGTCGATTGTAATAATCATCATTACGCATAATAATAATGACGCAGAATTTAAAAAAGCTTAATATTGTATGGCAGAATTTTAATTTGTTATACGTATTGATATCCATAAACAACTTTACGCATTATTTTTTTAAGCATTATTATTGTTTAGCAGAATAATCACAATTAATAATGTTGTTACTGCATGCAAGCAGGCATGCAGACATACATGGTTTCTGTCACGGCTCCGGCGTTGCGGGGCTACGGTGGGCCCACGCGTGCTTATCGTCGCAGATGATTTTAAGGCTTACCACGCCAGCTTCGACTTGGATTTCAATAGTTACGCTAAAGAATTCCTTTAGATAACTATGCCTTATGAAGTTTTATGCCAAAAGAAATTATGCTTTTTGATGAATATGCCTAGTAAGTGGATGCCAAACGATATTATGACAAACAATATTATGCGAGACGAAAGAACCCCCATTCATAATACATAATTAATGCCTGCTTAGGCGATTGCAATGGTTCTGTAATGAAGACGTTTTTGGGGATCGATTGTTTGCATCTGTACCACAGTATAAATATAAGCTTTAATGGTATTACGCCCTTAAAATAAAATAAAAAAATATTATTTATTCAGCCTATGATGTTACATGCACTTGTGAATATCAAAGACGCTAGTAGCTTCTTCTTCTTTTTCTAAAATTTTCTTTTGACTGTTTCTATTTTACCTACTTTTGAGTTATAATTTTTGTTTTATATTTTTCTTACATTCTGATTGATTTTTTCCGAGAATATCCGACAATAAATATTGGAAAATTTTAAGTTCACGGGTTAAATCTTGTTAAATATAACAGTATAATCGACAGTAGGTATATCAGGCTTAACAGCTACACTATGATCTTTACGTTTATTTCTTACGAGATAAACTGTAAAACTGTGACTTATGATAAATTTAAAATACGAAATGTTGGAAGAAATCAACAACTATTTTAACGAATAAATTCTCGTTAAGCCTGGGTAGCTCAGTGGTTAGAGCATTGAACCAGATTTCCAAATGTCATGAGTTCGAGTCCCATCTGAGAATTCACTTGTGGCCGAGTCGATTTTACTTTTTCTTCTATTTAAAATTTATCATAAGTATAAATATAGCATTGAAAAATGCGAAAATTCAAAAATCATAAACTGTGATATATTTTAATATTGTATCTCTGATGAGCACTAGAAACATCGTTGTTATCGTTTATAAAAGCATCGAACGGGTTATAAAAATGTAAACCATTATATAAAACGTGCCTTATATTCTAATAATCTCAGAAAAAAGCAATTACTTTAATTTAACGATTATGCTGTAACATACTAAAGCCGTTTATTTATAGATCCATAAAAAAAATTAAAAGTTCAAATCACGACACGTTTATCTCGTAAGAAACATTTAAATAACGCTTAACCCTCATATATAACCGTAATTGCATACCATTTGGTTTTATATTATACTCCAGCACCTACTGATAAAATAGTACCGAACAGAGTACTTTGTTATCATTACACTATAATCGAGAAGGTACGCACACACGGGTAGAAAAATCGGTAAAGATATGCGCACATGCGCAAGATTCACCTGTTTCTATCGCTGTATAGGCTATGCTGTGGGCTTGCGCAGCCGCAGGTTGTAAGTTCTCCCACTCCGCGCATACACACGGTACCACCTGTCCCTGTCTAGCAGGCTCTGAGAAGCGCGACGGCAACACTCCAGCGCGGTCGGTAAACCAGTCGGGCTGCTATACCGACCGCCATGCGCCAACTGGATCAACGGTTTTTCACGTCTCGTCTAGCGGTCTTAGTTTTAACTTAACAACGCAGCATAGCGATTGTATAAAACGAACGAAATACGGTGTTTTTCTAAATCAATTTTATGTGAAACGACTCGGTACGTACGCGAATATAGTGAGTGCAGTGTTTTGGATTAGTTGAGAAGCCTCGCAAGTACTTGCGCCAGTGAATGTCGGAGTCACGTACCTCAGTGCAATGTGAGATCGGTGGTGTCAGTGCAAAGTTTAAATTTGTGATAAAAAAAAGGTTCTAACAGTTTGTTTAGTGCATGTGAGTGTTTCCGATAAAGGATTTGCCGACTTCAAACATCAAAAGGGTATGTGAAGTACTTTCTAGTATTTATGGTGGAACGGTTTACGTGAAACGGCCAAGTTATTTACATTACGAACTTGAGATAGGCTCTCGAGGTATCAATTTCTTAGAGATTGGTCAACGCTCTGAGGTATTTGGACGTGATTGCCTTGAAAATCTATTAAGCATTGGTATTCAACGTAGAAAATTTGGACATATCGTTTAAAAACTAACAAGAGAAGACAGTATTGTATAAGGTTTTGTTCTTAAAACGTTTATTTTATAAAACATTAATAAATCAATGAATAATGAGTTAATAATGGTAAAATTTTCACTTAAAAAAAAGAAAGCTAAACAAGCATTCGTTCTAAAGAAATCATTATACCCAATATGTTTTAAACATTTTATTGGATTACAGTTTTTTTTTTACTTTACGATTCAAGAACTAAATGGAAAGCCAATATTTTAAGCCGATTCAAATCTGTCTTAAGATTTACTCATGCTTCCGTTAACTTCTACAAAAACTGTGAAACAAACATCAAATAGTATCCCAACCATTAAATACCACTTAAATACATATTTACATAGAGATCATTATTCCATTATGCCAAACCTATACTTTTCTTTTTGTCCCGTGAAAACTTTCTTTGTACATAAATTGGAACTGGATTGCTATCAATAATGCGTGGTCGCCAGTACGTAGGCGATTCTACCTCGAGCGACATCAACGCGCTTCGCATAATAAACATTAGGTCGAGTTTATTATGATTATGATATTATTATAATAATACCTTTTAAACATTCCTAATGCACATTACTGTATAGCATCTGTTTCAGATACTGAATTTGTACTTTAGTATGTGCTACAGGTACGAGTTGTTTTACGAAAACATACGCCTATTTGAGAACATCCTTCTTTTTAAAGTCGGTTAAAAAAAGTCTAAAAGCAATTCAAATTAAAAATAACCTAATTGTTCGTATTTTCCGCAAAGTTAAAAAAACGCTATTTCGTATGACTTTTTGAAAAAATTGTGTGATAGATGTTCATCTTCTATTGCTGACACTTAAGGATTTATTTTCGCATTAAGTGGTCCCTTATGCTCTTTGCCAATAGTACACTCTACAAAAAAATCCTAACTGTATTATAAACACGAAAGTGTGTTTGTTTGTCCTTCTTTGACGTCTTAACTAAGCAAATAATTGACTTGATTTTTGGCAGACAATAATTGACATTGAAAGGATTGAGAGTAACATGGGCTATTTCATCCCGATATTCCCACGGGAAAGGGAACGCGAGTGAAACCGCGGGAGGCCGCTAGTTTTATCATTAATATTTTACGATAACTTCTGTCTTCAAAATGTTTGCTGACTAAAAGTTACATTAAGTAAGAAATTACACGAAGAAATCAACATTGCCACCTTGAGAACGAGTTACGTAAACGAAAAAAAGAAAAACTGCAATTATTTAATAAAGACACGTAATAATACGTAACGCATTACGAGTATTATTATTATTAATAATTAACATGGCATTCGTTACGTACAACTCTTTATTATCTTTACTTTCACTTGTCTCAATTACAAATTTTTCTCGTTTAATATGCGAATAGCTTTTTTCATTGCTAGTATTGTTTGAAAATTACATTACATTGTTTGTTGCTTATATTCAAAAGTGACGTGTGGTGACGGCCAAAGAATACAAGTGTCACCACTCCCTTACATGCCTGGGATGTCGTAAGAGTCGACTAAGAGGCTCGACGCATTGAAAACCTGTGCGAGAGAAGGAATACTTGAAACAATCCCTCGACCAACCCGTCTGGCCAGCGTGGTAGCAGTAGGCTTATCCTCCTATGGACGCCACAATATATGTGTGAGATAGGTGAAGTCTATATCCAGCAGTGGGTGTCCACAGGCTGATAATGATGATGATGATTCAAAAGTGGTAATAAAAATTCGTCAACTATTGTTATCCAAATGGTTTGATTAAATAATTGATCTTTAAATTTGCATTTGCAATATCACAAATCGAGAAATCTTTAAAAAGCTGAAGAGTACTTATGTATTTTGTGATTTTTTGCATTTTTCAATGCTATTTTTGTACTTATGTTAAATTTTAAATAGAAAAATATAGGAAAAGAGCATGTACCGGATTCCCAAAGGTCGTGGGTTCGAGTCCCGTCTGAGAATTCACTTGTGGCCGAGTTTTGAATGTTGCTTTTTCCAATATTTTTCTATTTAAAAATTTATCATAAGTAGTTATGTATTTGATGGTATAAACAAACTTTTCTTTTTGCATTTGATATCATAATTCAAACTTGTCTACTCAGAAATTGTCCCTAACATTGTAATTATGATGGTTATGAAGCAACGGTATTTCTTTATTATATCAGGTATTTTTTTTAGTTCTTATTATATTTAAAAACATCGTACATACAACCACCGGTATCAGACCCAGGGGTCCCGGGTTCGATTCCCAGCGGGGGTACATATTGTATTCGGTTTGGTTGGTGGTAGGACTTGTTGTAAGTCCGCCTGGCTAGCTACCACCATCTTATCTAAGTCTGACGCCATACAACAATGTTTTCAGCATTGTTGTGTTCCGGCCGTTAGAGATAAGATAGCCAGTTCCTCAGTGGCTGAGGATTCCGGGAGAGGCTCGCATCTTCAGCCTTATCGATACTTAACATCAGGTATGATGAAGGCTAACCCCCATATTCTAAGTCGTTCCTCCAAAACTTTTTACACTCCACTCAACCTCGTCGTGGGTAAAAATGGTAGTGTGCGCTAGGCCTAACACGGAGTGGCTACGTACTCTTTGGCTCCTCCAGATCCTTACGGAGTTATGACTTAGAATACCGATTTCGAGGAGTATTTTGAAGAGGTTTTCAATGAGGTTTCGTTAAGTCGAGGACGAGTAAGTTTTGGAGGAACGACTTAGAATATGGGTGTAAGAGTCTCTTCGTAATTCATAATAAAAAAAACCCATCTTTTTTTAGTCCACTTGTATAAATCCAATTAACCATATTATACATCAGGCAAATAAAGTAGAAATGTTATTGTATTTTCAACTTAAATTATATCACGTTTAACAAGGTATTATTCTGCGAAATTTAAACAAATTCGCGTATTTCCAAGGAGATAACAATGGTTTCACTGGCACAATGACGCAGCCCTATTGAGGCAGCCTACCTGCCTTTAATTAGAGGCATCCCTGGAATGCGGTGTTATCCAGAATTTACGATTCGTATTGTTACATCGAATCGGCGTGTCATTTCGAGATTGTTTCGCTATTGTGTTGCAGCCCTGTTTGAGTGGCGTTTGGTTTAAGAGCTGGTAAAGGGATGATTTTCATGTTAAATTGTTAAATTTTGTTTAGATACAAGTGTCAAGCCCCAGTGTCGGACTGATGATTGAAAGTTCAAGAATTTGATTTGACCTAGAAGACTACCTCATCATCAGCCTGTGGACGTCCACTGCTGGACATAGGCCTCTCCTAGCTCACGCCTATTGTGGCGTTCATAGAGGCTATTAACCTACTGCTAAAAGACTATCTACTTAAAGTTAAAGTCATGAATATTTCCATACGTCATCTTTATTGTAATCTACCAAGTTCAAATGATCAGGGGTTAATTGTCTAATTTTAAAATCTATCGCAATCCCATTCAATTTGTTATTTGAAAGATATTTACATACTTCAGGCCGTCACTATTTGACATTTAATAGGGATTGTAATCGGGACGCGTTTTGAAACCTTTGTTAATGAACTAACGAAATTGAACTGTCAATGCACTGTCAAGCAATGTGACACGCGCAAATATCTTTCAAATGTATCTTTCATTCGTATGGAGAAGTGTCATTTAAAACATCGTTCGTTACGAAAGGGATTGCGACTATAAGTTACACAATTCCATAAATCATTATCATTATCACAATCACAACACCTTCGAAAGGGATTTTGAAATTAGACAATTACTGAGGAAAACACAACTTTTCACGCGCTAATTAATATACTTTCCATAAGAGCTGTCGTCTGTCGTCGTCTGCGCAGGCCATAATGCTACAAATAAAAAGAAAACATGAAATCCAAGTCGAATTACTAGGACGAGTTTCTGTGAAATCGTATAAAGGTACCAATTTGCTCTCTAACATTTTGAACCACGTGAAATTATCATTTGAATATACCACATTCATCACTCGAAAGACAAGACAATGGCCTGTTATAATTAATTCCACCATAAAGAACAATAGTATAGTATCAATTACTTATTTGTCAGATTACCAAACTTTCACCTATGGAAACAACATTTTTGATTGAAAGAAGAATTAACTATAGAAATTATTATAATTACGCAATTTGCATAATAATAGTCGCCATTATATTTTGATTATTTTATTGAAAAGGTATTGGTTTGTCATGATATTCTGATCGAGAAATTATTTGATTTAATTCGTCAGGTATATAAACATGAAACACAATAAATAAGTTATTGTTGTGAGAGCTCGCGATAGCCGAGACATTAACTGTTTTTGCCAGCGACATGCATGGCCATATATATAAATAATATATTAATATATAAATTGATCGTCTCCTTTTTACAGTATTGATGCAATTTTTTGTATTTCTTATCAATTTTAACACGGATTTTTTCTATAAGATTTTTTACTTTGAATGCCAAACTCTTAGTTCCAATCAAGCCCAGAAGCTAAGACAGGATCGGTGGAGTGAGCTGACCCAGAAGGTGCCTATTCACTCTTGCTTTGAAAATGGCCGGGTTAAAAGAAATCTGAAATAAAAAATATTGTAATTTACCAAAATCATAGAGTATTTATTTTAAAGTAAACGACGCTAAAGTAATTACAAATCACAATTGTTAATATGTTAGGCATGTTTTTATATTGTATCGTACGAAATAAGTACTATTGGTTCCTGTTCAATTGTAATGCTTATCAACATTTTGATAACGCCCCGCCTTATCGAAAGACCATAACAGCATCGCATTATGCAAAGGTGAATCAAACATAAAACCGTGTAGTTTATTTTTTAAGATTTTTAAAAAATACCTATAGAAACCTTCTTTGTATTGAAATAAAGATTGGATAAATCTATAAAAACTAATTGAAGTATACAACTCTAACACGATTTATATCGATGTACAGTCAACAGCATTTCAGGTTCTACACTTGCACTGCAAAAACCGCCGCCGTTATTATTACCGACATAGGGGGCACTCTCTATTAAACTGTAAAATCTGACGCTGTCGTGTGTCCCGGTCGACCAGTAGAGAGACTTTACTCCAAAAGAGTAATAGATTTATATAAAAGATTTATATCACAAATTTTAATGATAGACAAATAAATTATTGCTTTAACCTTGTTACTTTTCGAAAAATACTTCCCAAACCATCTCTACTGGTCGACAAGGAAAGTTCCCCGTTAGACTATATCTTCCGTGCTGTTGACTGTACCATCTCCGCTTTAAAGTACCTAAATTATTCCACCCTAGTTTAATGTACCATCAAACGGTACATTTTCACCTCTCGTATTCGATTACATTACACGTTGCCGCCATTGTCTGTTTAATATCTACATTTCACATTCCTACGTATCCAATTTCGACAAATTATTAAAATTATTGTTTTTTCTATAAGTATAATTTGACACATGAACGCATATTATGCTTTAATGTGTTATCATTAAAGAAATCAAATATTATTAGAGAAATTCGTAATAGCATTTGGTTCTAAGTATTTCTGATTACAACGCTTTAAGAGTGTAACGGATAAAGGATAAAAATTAAATTTAAAAAATTTGATGATTGTTATCGCAATCGAAAAAGCAGGTAACCGAAATTTCAGTATAACCATATGTAGCAATACTTCGCGATAGTGTATATACTCTTTGGTTATAATAAATCTTAGCAAATTTGATACAAATTCGTACTTCTTCTTCATCTTATCGAATGAGGATTAGTGGCGACCTCTGGCGTCAGAGTTTATCAAGCCGCCTATAAGGCCTCTGACTTGGCTTAAAGTAATTAATGAATTCGTACTATTAATGTTACTTTCATGAAAATAGAGGAAGCAAGAGAAATCATATTTTGAAGATCGTAGCCAGTGAAAATAAGAGATCTCAGCCTATCCCTTTGGGAGAAATTTATTACATTCATGTACAGTATTGCCATATGGATAATCCTGTTTATCATAAAAAATACAGAAGAAAGTTTAAAAATTAAAAGTAATAAAATTTCTAAAAACAAATAACATTGAACATTAAATCAACAGTGTTTTTGGCCTTTCGTATAATATACTAACATCTACAGTCAACGTTAAAGTAACTTTTATAGCAACGATATTCGATACTGCTGTTGCAACTTTACGAAGCGTTCGAGAACTACGGATACCAGAAAAACTAGCTCCCGCATAGGCTAGAGGCTTTGCCATAACTGGTTGTTAATTGTATACGTCTGATTAAACGATAGTTGAACCAGGCCCTCGACAGTAGCAACATATAAAGTTTAATAGATGAGGGAGCTAAATCTGTTTGTAATGTTGGCAGGGAAGATTCAAGAAACGCGCGGTTGCAATAGTAAATCAAGATATAACTCAGATTTTGAAAGGATTTCATTTCCTCAATTAACACCTAATATTGAATGACTGATAGATTATTGAATACGGGCCATGAAGTCATTAAATTTTTTAACGTCGAGTAATGAAATTGTTCGGATATGTAAAGAATAGTCATCAATCGACCAAGACCAAATGAAAACGCTTGAGAGATAATATAATCGTAATTCTAAATGTAAAAATTGCCATCCAAGATGCTATAGAAAAATCACAATCAAAGAATATATACACTTACGCCACAATGTTTAAACGCCACATAATTTTTTTTTTTTTACTTGTAATGGGTTTACTCTTGATTCCAATCAAGTCCGAGGGCTAAGACAGGATCGACGATGGAGTGAGCTAACCCAGAAGGTGCCTATTCAGCCTTGCTTTGAAGATAGACGGGTTATAAGTACTTGGAAATACAGCCGCAAGGAGAGAGTTCCATTCCTTTGCTGTGCGCAATATAAAGGATGTTGAGCAGTTGTTCTGATATGAGCTGACAATCATCATCTCTTGACTAAAATGAACCTTAACTTCTTGTCAAACCTTAGTGTCAAAGATGATTTAATCTTTATAAATGTTAACATTTCGAGGGCCCCTTACCAGTCTGCTGACGCCGACTTACTTTTAATCAATACCTCTTATTTCGTTAAAAGCTCTCTATATGTTCTGAATAGCGCCATCTATTGACCAAAAGCAAACACATATGCGTGAAAGATAATAGAATCATAATAAATGTTAACATTGACGGTCCTTTGCCGACCGTCGGCGGTTCACACGTCGGCGGAGGAATCTCGAGAAAGTTGGCCAACATCGCCGGGACGGAACCAGTTTGGTGAATCGGCAAGTGTTGTCGATCGAGCCAAGAAGTCAAGGATGTGACATCGGTACACACGTGCGAAGGTACCGCGTTTGTTTAGTACAAGCGCAGATTAACATTAAGTCCTATTACTATATTACTTCTCGGTACAAGCTTGTAACGAGTGTGATTGGTGTTGATGATATTTCAGAAATTCTACAGATCATAAGAATACGTTCTATTTCAAACGTAACAGAAAAGCAATCACTAAAACTTGTAGGTTATCTTAAAGAATCTTTGTGTCTGGTTTCTCTCTTATGATAACTTTTAATAGAAAAATATTAGATTTCTTTCACTTCTATGCTAAAATCTTCCATTCTAGATGTTTGTTCTTTTCATTAATCCGAATATCGTGCTAAAGAGGACTTAATTTTGACCGACTTTAATGACAAAAATACAGAAAACATGACAAAATTAGAGGTAAATTATTGGATAAAACAACTCTTTACATTTCAGATAATCAATTGAAAATTATTATAAACTATAAATGGAATGTAATATAAGCCAAAATATAAATTAAACTACCAATTATTTCTTAATGGATGCATTAAAAGTAGTTCGTAATTTTCTTTTTCTCCAACGAGCAATTTATAAGAGTCTCAGCATTTCTGATACGGCAAGTTATTTGCATATACTTCGAGCTATCGGGATTAAAAATAGATTGCGTGTCTTGCTCGGAAAATGAACATGTTACGACGTCCCTCCCACATTGACCACATTTAATAGATACGGAATTAAGTTATCCTTCTTAATTTGCATAGAAATAGTTTAAAAGTTACTATCTTGGTGTATATCTACGAAGATAAAATTTGAAGGCTTAAACTCAGCACCTATCATGTTTTAAATTAGTTAAAACACTTCTTTATAATCAAAAAAGGTTTTGGGTGGGTACCTATTTAAATTTTTCACTTACAATGCTCTTTTATTATGATACATTTTTTACTATAGAAAACTGATCAAATTGAGTATTAGAAATATTGAATCTCTAATCGTGATTTTATGTAATGAAGTACGGAGTTTGGTTTCAATTTGTATGACATTGTGCCCGAATGAAACATACATCATTTTGTAGTGTTTTGAACTTAGATTCAGTTAGAAAAAACACCATTGCTCTAATTCAACGGACTCATGAGAAATATGCTTATAATGTTCATTAATTTATAGGATACTTTATTGAAAACTGCCTACATGATTTGATTTGACTTTGTCTTAGAGTATGCATAATTGAGTTAGACAGAATTATTAGTTTCTGTAGTAGGTAGATACTTTTTAAGACATTTAGTCAAAATTAATAACTTATTTTTTTTTTCAAGATTTGATACTGATACAAAGCGATACCATATTTGACCATTCTCCTTTGTTCAGTTTAGTCACTTCCTTGATCACCGTTGCCACATCCATATTTTGTAGATGTACGTCGGCGCGCCCACTCTTTCCGTTCACGTGGTTATTTGACTCTTATCAGATACTCCGTTGTACGAAACTAGACGTGAATTCTTGGAATATTTGGAGGCGCCAATGTTTACGGATGCTGTCGACAGTTTATTGACAAAAGTTTACCGATGGAACCGATTCTTTGCCACATCCATTGAAAAGATACTTCGTACAGTGTTTGATGAAGAGAGAAATGTGAGAAGTGGTGGCTAAATATACGTATGTGAATGAACAGTGAGCCTACCATAAGTTTTTGAAGTGAAAACTTCTTTAGAGGCGTTGTGCACATAAGAGTTTGAAATTTTTGGGATGGGTAAAAAATGTTGAAGTCGCCTCAGAACACGTGACCCTGGCCGAAAATTTGTAAGACCATTTACCGTTGACCTATTTCAAATAACATAAAGTCTCACACTTGAAAGATCTACGTATATTAGTTAATAACAACCATTATATAAGATCTCTCATTACTACTAACTTTCATATTGATGCCAGGTCAGTTTTAATGGATTAACCTGCCAAATCAAGTTGGTCTCCGTTTTCATCAACTTTTTATGAATTTGTGGTCAAGATATAGTGGATTTTTTCGTTATTTTCGTTTAAGCGGTTTTCACTTCTGCCGGCACTCCCAGAGTGCAACCCGTTGTTTTTTCTTTCCGTTTACTGTTAGTAAACGGGAGACATTTTGTATGAGAATCTGTAGTTCTGCTACTGCTTACTAGAGGCGCTGTACAAAATGTCTCCCATTTACTGTACACTAAGCGGAATTAAAAACTCATGGTAGGCCCACAGGTAACAAATCTACTGCTTCTTTTTACAGTTACACAGTTCATTGTTCGTCATCCATGTGTTTATTTAGATAACAATCGTGATGATTTATCGAGAAATCAACGTGGAGTTGTGTCATAGAAAAATAACGTAAAACATGTTCGAAAAACGATGCCACGAAATTCGTCACAGTTGCAGAATTAGATATTTCAAAATACCCACAATAACGTTGCTTTGTAATCATAATTATTCCGCTTTCGCTGTTTTCTAGTGACAAATCGTGAGGCAAAGCGTCCAATATTGAGGAATTTAATGTAATCAAATTTACGCTTTCCGTCTTTCGTCTTAACGGATAATTTGGCGTGCTCTTAGATTTCGCGGATAACAATAGGCAGATGAGTTCCGTGGTTTGAGTACTGTTTTAATTGTATCGATAATTAGTTCGAGCAGCATGCGGTCGTAATGTAGGCGCACAGTACGTACCTATATAAGCTAAAGCAGTAAGTCAACTAGATAAATACTCGCACATGCGAACGGCGTGATTAAAAATCACTTCATTGGCAAAAGTAGTTTCTTTTCAATAAATATTATTTTGTTGATCACTATCAAACTCCCCAGTGAGTTTTTAAGTAATTGATATTGCAAGTACTGCCTTCAATCTAATCAATTCAATCGGTGTTATGGTGGGGGGGGCTCTCTCGCACTCGCAGAAGACCAAAATTTCGTAGATTCGTTCGATTTTCTCTACGCGTTTATAGGACTAATGTATTCCAATGTGTCCATTACAATATTGCCACCTCTATAATTGTATTTTGTATCGGCTGCAAATAGGTCACTGATTTCAAGACTTGGACGAAAGCCTAAATGATCGCTTGCACTGTCATAAGCTCAAACCAATGTCCCAATATCACACTGCCAACCCTAACGTCCAACAATAGATCAAAAGTAGCGCTTAGGCAAGGTACTGTTGTTGCCATATTTGCTGTGGCAGGCGCCAAGATACCACGGGCATGGTCATTACATAGTCGACGGAGCGCGAAGCAGATATTATTGCATTAAAATAGCATGAATTTAGAACACGCAGTATTAGTAACTTTTGTTAACGCGATCATGGAATTTCTTGTCAATAGGTGTAATCTTTTCAAAAGTAGAGCGTAAACTGCCGAAAGGTTCGGGGGAAAAGTTCTTTAAGAATGTTGTATTGCTGGGACGACAATTTAGCTTCGGTAATCTTATACGTTGGAATAAGAAGTAGAAATGTTTAAGGTTAGTCGATGGTCAATTTTTTTTAAACAGATAAAATAGACGTTAAAATTTGGTGACTCAGTTGGCGAAATCCAAAAGGACACAAAAAGAAAAATAATAAATTCGGCTTGCAGCTGTAGTATTGGATGGGTGACCAAAAGTGTATCCTATCGCGCTCCTCCGTGTTTCAAGAAAGGCACGTTAAGCGGTTTTGACTGATTTGCAGTTTTTTCGGTATCCTTCTTTTTCAACTTTTTCATTTATAATGTATCGTCACAGTACAAATTCTGTCTAGTAGCGTGCAGTACAGATTATAATTATGATCTGCATTAGACATTGGTGACAGGATTAGTGCGAAATTGTTAAAGAAGAGAAAATTTAGTTAGATAAGCTCTCTAATTTTACGAAATTTTATGGAACAAATACGACGATAAACGCACAACGTCCAGTAGAAAACATTGTTAAACAATTATCCACGGTTTATCGAATATTGCGTAAGTCTGTTTACTTTCCTTACCCTGAGGCTGCAATATATTCTGGCCTCGGTTCGATCCTAAATACATGCGTTATTAATGGCACACGTTGTCCTTAGCTTCATTTATACATTGCTCTTTACAATATTAGACAATTTAGCACACTTAACCGCCTTTGGGGTCTAGTACAACCACCGGTATCAGACCCAGGGGTCCCGGGTTTGATTCCCAGCGGGGGTACATATTGTATTCGGTTTGGTTGGTGGTTAGGACTTGTTGTAATTCCGCCTGGCTAGCTACCACCATCTTATCTAAGTCTGACGCCATAACAATTCAGCCTTATCAATACTTAACATTGCGACGGTCAGCACGCGGAGAGCACTTAACACTTATATTTGTAATAAAAATACTTGAATACAATAAGATAGGCTTTTTTATAGAAAACCAAAAATAGTGTTCACATTTGAAATCCTGTCATAGACTCCCTTGACAGAAGTCAAAGATCGATCTCCTAGTAATTTTTGAATTTAAAGCTAAAAGGGACTGCAAGGATTATGACGAGGTTGTATGCCTCGTCACAACACCCCGCTCGCCCTGCAAGAAAAAACAAGAAGGGTTTGCAAGGATTATTGAGCGAAGAAGTCACAAAACTCCCGTCAAACAAAAACAAGCTTACTATAAGAGATTCTAATACGAAATAACATAGTAAGATTGAAAGAATGCTGCGCTTAGAGATAGCGGTAGGCCCACTGGCCACTCGTAGCCCTGATAGTGCCCATTTCCATTTACTTAATCTTTATTAACAAAGCATTAAGATCAAAAGTGGCCACATCCGATCTTTTACCATACCTTTAAACAATACAAAGAAAAAGAATCACCACTTCCTTGTTTAGAAGCTGGTCATTTATTCCGTACCTTTTCCTGGCGTTGCGAAATCCATTCAAGAAGTACTCTCGTGTGAATCGCGGTGATATTGTTTTGTTCTAATCGGCTTTAATTGTTCGGTCCATTGTCGGCTATCGGGATCTCACGGTAACAATGAGGGGGATAAATCCCTACGACACTGAGGGATTCGGTTTCGACGTGATCGCGATAGGTTAGCTGTTCTCTGCTTGCTTTTGGATTTAGGTGGTTTAGAAGGAAAAAGTTTAGATAGTTAGATACTGGTAGTTAGGTACTCCTGAGAATTAACTAGTCTCGTACTTAACGTGACAACAGACATCAGATCATGTCGCACGGAAGAGACTGAATCCCACAACACAGGGAATCCTAGTGTGGGAGCCAGTGCTTAACTACCCAATGTAATATTTTTTGCATTAATAAAAAAAAAAAAAGATATTTCTTTTGCATTAAAAGAATAAAACGGCCGCCCACGCGCATGCGGAAAAAAATGTATCATATTTTTCAATCCAGGGTTTATACCGTCTGTCTGTCACATCTGTCATCACTGAATCCCGTTCAGCCGGTCTGATATGATTGACTAACAAACAACCAAAGTCTTTCACAGTTGTATGAATAATTATTACCGTAAGACCAAGGGCCTGCGCAGACGACGGACATTGGAGGACTTTTTGTCCGCGACACGACCTTATAACTAAGAGCATATATAACGAGGACTATCGCGTACTTTTCGCGGATTTACGAGGTCTAAGTTCAATCTTATTTGGTTAACAATAAAGACGTGTCGCGGACAAAAAGTCCTCCGTAATCCGTAGTCTGCGCTAGCTATAAAGTGTACATAATAGATTTATCATTGTTTCCGAGTTGCTAAAACTAGATACCGCCCTAATACATTTAGCTCTTGACCGTTTAACTATGCCACAAACGGCACAATCTACTGTGACAACGGCATATGGCATCAGCGATCATCCCTAGCAACCGAGTCAGTTGGTTGAATATAAACGTCAAAATTTGTGGTCACATTTTTTGATCCGTTGTTTGTATGAAGCGCGGTATCAAGTTGTAGCAACGCTGAGACCAATGATAAATCTATAGCTGTAATATACTCCCGAGAAATAACTACCTAGTCTATTACCTAACGATACTTTAATGAAATCGCATTTTTTCCGGTTAAAAAGTTCAATTAGTTTTGGTGTACCTTCTTAGTGGCCGCTCGCAGTTTTTGACCGACTTCAAAAAATAAAGAGGTTATTAAATTTTTTAACGCATTGAACACCTGTGCGAGAGAAGGAAAACTTGAAACAAACCCTCTACCAATCCGTCTGGCCAGCGTGGTAGCAGTAGGCTAACAGCCTCCTATGAACGCCACAACAGGCGTGAGTTAGGAGAAGCCTATGTCCAGCAGTGGACGTCCACAGGCTGATGATGATGATGATGTTACATTTTTAATGCTATCTTATATGACAAATTCAAGGCTTGAATAAATAATTAAATAAAATAAATATTCGCATACAATCACACCAATTATCTAGTCCCACGTTAAGTTTCATGAATAACTTGTGTTATGGATACTAGATAACGGATAAACAGACTTATATACTTTTTTTTTGTAAATACATACTTAATATACATACAAAAATATTGAATATTGGGATAAAATTGATCATCAGCTATAATACATGCTATATTAAAATTGTTTGCAACATATAAATCTGAATCTACACTGTTTTTGCGTGATTGAGTAACAAACCACCAAACTCTCGCAAAGTTGGATATTTTTTTATAAACGTAAGACAGAAGTTTACCTGTATTTATAAGTTTCGTTCATAAAATGTGTTGCCACGTATCTATGAAGTTATTTGCCGGTGTTTCCGAAACTGGTTCCGAAGTGGAACAAGCAGTCCCATAAAATGAATAAGGCCCCGTAGTAAAGTGGTGCCCGTAAATTTATACAGAACGTTATAGGTACAGTCAACGACAAGCTCGATCATGTTTGTTACCTAAGCAATGATCGGTCCGGTCACCCCCCTTACTATTGACGCGATGACATTGAGAATGAGATTGAATTAACGTCAAAAGTCAGTTATTATGTATTATACTCGTAATACTCGTAATAAGTAATTAAACAAAAAAATAATACATACTTGAAATTAGTAAATAAAGTAATTTCATACTCCAGAAATCGATTGTAGCGCCAATCGAAATCGAATCAACGTCGAAAATCAATAATTATCGACATTCAATCTCGATCTCATCTCAACGCGTTCCCGTCAACAGTAACCCCCTGGTGTCGGATGGGTGACCGTAAACTGACATTACAACTGAGCACTTCTGTGCTTCGGAGGGCACGTTAAACCATGTCGGTCCCGGCTGTTGTCATCTGATAACAATCGTTAAGCCAAGTCAGAGGCCTTATAGGCGGCTTGATAAACTCTGACACCGGAGGTGGTCACTTATCCTCATACGATAAGAGAAAGTGTACGCAAACTGCCACTATTACGAGCGAAGCGATAGAAGAGTACTGTCAAGGTCAAACTGTAAATCCCGACGTGCTGTCGACTGTACAACCAACAGTATTAGCTTTACATGACATTGAACACGCCTTTGTAACGTAGTTATAAGATTGTTTATTGCAGTGAATGAATGAATGAATGCATTTATTAGCTTTTTAATAGGGTAGAATAATAAATATTACAGTCGGTTACAAAACCATATTACAATAATTTCACCTACTCAGCTACATACTATAGCATGTAAATATTAAATGAATATAATTTACGCTAATAAAACAATGTCATTAACAATATAAAATTTATTATGTATATAAAATATATTAAAAATGTCAAAAAATACTAATGAGTGTCATAAAAATAGTCACAATTGAAGAAGATAGTCAAAATAAAAGAATTAAAAATAAAGCTACAAAATGTAATTAAAACTAAATGTTTAATACAAATGTCTAGTTTTTTTATTCAAAAACTTCTGGACCGAGTAGAATAATTTATCCATGCAGCGCGGTTAAACGGCATTTCTTTATAAATTGAAATACCCATCGAAACAATTTATCTCAGACGTGCGCGTTTTTTAATCAATGACCAACCTATTACAGTTTCTTGTATTTCTGGGAAATACACCCTTGGCAGTCAACATTTTTTTTTAGTTTGCTTTTACAAACTTCGCCGTTTCAAAAATGTAAAGACAAGGTAGTGGCAGAATATTTAAGTGCAAATTGTTATAATAATTGTGTGGTCGCCTGTATGTTTAGCGTTTTGGCGGCCATCTTGAATTATTGTTATTAGCGACATTATTGGAAGAAAGTACTTCGGACGTGATAGGAACTTGTATTTTTTTGGAAAATTTTCTTAATACATATTTTGTTATCGAGGCTTGCTTTTACATAATTTTAATACAAAATGATTTTAATAATTTTGTAAAGTAGGTATTTACTGTTTTTACCACAGACATAGAATGTCTGTGGTTTTTACTGAAATAATATTCTATCTAAACTAAGTATCATGTTCATAATCACTATAAATTATTTGGTTAGAATTACATGTATTTAGCTTGTATATAACTTACCCTGAGATTGTGCCCAAATGCAAATATCCCGTTTTTTCGGAAATATAAATTGTCAGAACTATTCGAGGTTAAGTATAGTAAGAACAGCCTGAATATGTTTTTTATAGAATCTTGTAGACTACGAAGTTTATTTTAGTTAGCAGGTCTTAGGCGGCTTTAGATAATAATTTCATTAGGGGAGGTCAGCTCTGAGCGGCCATCTTAAGTAAAAAAAAGACACTTTAGAATCGATTTTTAAAAGTATTTTATATCAATAATTAGGGAATTTAATAAACTTGTCTTTTTATGATTTTTGAATTTTTTGCATTTTTAATTCTATTTTTATACCTATGACAAACTTTAAATAGAAAAATATTGGAACAAGTCAACTCGACCGCAAGTGAATTCTCAGATGGGACTCGAACCCCTTGGAAACCCTTTGGAAATCCGGTCCAATGCTCAGTTGATTTTTTCTAATATTTGTCTACTTAAAATATATCATAAATTTAATAAACTTTTATAAAGTGTAATCGCAATTTTCAATAAACTTGAAAAGCTTATTATTGTAAGTAATCAATGTAGAAAAAAAATGAAATATATCTAAAAAAAATTTAAACTAAAAGCTATTTCTTTTAGTGTAATAGTGTTACCGCAATGGGACCGTCTCAAACCAATAGTCGGATAAGGTTAGTTACGGATAAACTATAATTTCGGTCCCTGTAATAAATTTACTTTCAGGTAAACACGATGACTAAGTCTAGCAACACTAAACATTTGTATAATAAAAATAAAAAATCCTGACGATGTCGTATCCTTTCCGAGAAGAAAATCCATTTGAGACAATCCAATCGTGACTTTAAAAGTTTTGGACAAAATTCTCGAGATTCCTTCGAGCTCAAAACTGTATTGAACCTCAAAGAATTCTAATAGCCTTAAAAAATATCCGTTATCGATTATAATAACAAAAAGTATCGCTGCTCGATGCCGTTACCATAGTAAATATACGAGGCAGTATATCTCTTATCATCCCAAATCCCGTCCACGCCATTCTGTCCGGTCTTATTTTTTTTTTTTTTTTTCATACAATGCAAGTTTACTGAGATATTCACACGAATAAAAAATATAAATGATACACAAGAAACTGCAAATAATATTAGAACAGACAGTAGCAGATACATATTGAACTAATAATCAAAAGATTATTTGAAGATAATAATATAATTAATAACATAATATAAAAACTGCCAAATACAACAATTAAATGTTATTGAACTTTCTTGAAATGTTCTCCTACAGTTCTTATTTCAGGCCTTTAAAGGGTCGAAGTCTCGTAGTCTCAACGTTTTGACGGCACAGCGTATGCTGTAGTGTACCTTCTCGGATCCACAAAGGTGACGATATAACAATTAACGTAATAATGATATTTAGAACTACGTTGAATTAACTTCGTCACTGGTTTTTCCTGCTTCTATACTAAGTCTTTTAATTATATTTCAATGCTTTTCCTGATGGTATTTTTCTTAGGTTCGAAAATTCACATTTCGAGTTGTCGTGCAGTAAAGTTGAGTTGCTGTTTTAGCGTATAAATGTACTATGTCTTCACAGAGGTGTCAAAAGAATTCGATCACAATGTCGTGATTGGTTGATGACAATGCAAAGAACGTAAATTTAACTGACCTACTTTTTTCATTACAAACAAGGTTTAATTGTTACGTATAATCAGTCAGAATAGAATAGCTCAACAATGTAAAACCATATCGCACTAAACGTTGCTTCCATATAGTTAGTAGTGTTCTGCTTACTGAGGGTAAAAAGTTGGTATGACAAAGTACTAAAGCGTTCAGCTATTTATGGTGCCAAGTGTGCTTTTTAATTGCTAGCCACATGTATTACGTAATTCTAATTAGAACGTCCCATGTAATTTAGTTATGTAACAACAAAACGGAACAGTACCTACATGATCAATCATAGGCTGGAATTTGAGTAATATTGGTGTTTATATCTCGAAATAGCTACATGAAAATCTATACTTTGTATTACTTCCGCTCATGATACCAATTTATTGAAAACCTTCTTTGTTCAATACACGTTGTATTAAAGATTATTATTATGATATCCTCTAAGAAACGTTTTAAAAACCCCCTGAGGATGCTAAGTTGTAAAACTATACACGGACATTTTAAATCCATGTACAATCATGAGCACATAAGGCTTCATAGTTGGACCTTGGGTGCGATTGCAAAAGGTAATCGTATTCATTTGACAGTTCATATCGTATTCGATCGGCTGCAATTTGTATGAAATGACATATCATGATACAATATGAACTGTCAAATTAATACGATTGACTTTACGCAATCGCCTAGCTTGAGACCGCCGATAAGTCGTAAAAGCGACTGTTTTCGTAGCGTAAATGGAAAGAATTATTCCCATCGTGACTTCGACGTGTCGGTGTGTAAAGGCGTAAACTATAAGTAATGTACAGTCGGGGACATTTTTACATTAATAGCATTTTATTAAACCTCTGAGGTTTGTGGTAAATGCTTAGGAGTCTACACAGTAAATAATTTCCGTGACAAGAAAGTATTCTACAACAATAATAATAGGTAGTTAACTATGTTATGACAACAAGTAGAATAATCAAGTCGCATTTCCCATACCAGTTGACTTAACTGATAATAGAAAATACGACCTGAGCCTCGATTTCAAGTCATTAGGCTTAATGTTCTTAAGGTTGACCAGTAGAGATTTTTTAGGGAGCTTTATTTAAAAAAGTAATAGATATATAGAAAACGTTTATATCACAAATAATAGAACATTAACAGGTATTTCATTTGAATAATAAATTGTTTCTTTACCCTTAGGACTTTACAAGAAAACGTTTCACAAAAAACTCTATACTGGTCAACCGGGAATGTCCCTGATAGTACAGTCAAAATCACATCAGCGTTTCCAAAGAGTTACCATACCCGAACGATCCCCTGCAACTGATCCCCTGGTTGATCCGTTTTTATTTTTATTATATTCTTTTCCATCGGATCCCCTGTGTACGGGATCAAGAATAAATATTAATATTTTATTCCCATCTGATAACCTAGTACATATTATTTTATTTTTCTTCTAACTGTACTCATCTACCTTACCTTGTTTAGAAATACAATGAGGGATCCGTTGAGAGTTGAAAATTATAAGGGGATCGTTTGGGATTCAAAATTCACAGTAGATCAGTATTGACGACCTGTTTGGCGCAGGGGTACTTTCACCTTCTACGCCAGAGGTCCCGGGTTCGATCCCCGCACAAGACAAATATTTGTGTATGAATATGTCTATTTGTCTTGGTCTGGGTGTTTAATATGTATATTATGTTTAATATGTATGTATTTAAAAAAAAAGTAGGTATATAAGTATGTTTATCCGTTATCAAGTAAACATGAAACTTAACGTGGGCCAGATAATTGGTGTGATTGTATGACAATTATTAATTTTTTATTATTTATTAGTTACATGGGATCGGATCGGAATAACTCTTTGGAATGGCTGACGTGATTTTGACTGTACCTAACCTACATAATTACAGTATTCCGCCTTTACACACCGACATGACGAAGTAGTGGTCAACTGTAATTACTCACGTCAATGATGCTCTATAATAGACTAGCGGCCGCTCGCGGTTTCACCCGCGTGGTTCCCGTTCCCGTGGGAATATCGGGATGAAAAGTATCCTATGTTCATAACCAGGCTATCTACTATCTGTGTACCAAATTTCATCCTAATCCGTTCAGTAGTTTTGGAGCATATTCAATGCAAACAAATAAACAAATCTTTCCTCTTTATAATATTAGTATAGATGTTTTACCGTCATAGTAACTTGCGTTGAAATCTGTGAAGAAGATTGCACATATTGACATTTGACAAGTAGGACAAAAAACGTGAAAAAGCATGGAAATGAAAGAGATAGCAAATTGAATCGAACCCCATAAAGGACATATAAGTACATAATATCATTGACTAACATAATATTATTTTAATAACATTATTTTTATGAACGACGATGAGACTCTTAGCCTTCATCATACCTGATGTTAAGCATAGATAAGGCTGAAGATGGAAGCGCGCCTCTTCGGGAATCCTCAGCCACTGAGGAACTGTCTATCTTATCTCGAACTGCCGGAACACAACAATGCTGAAAACATTGTTGTTATGGCGTCAGACTTAGATAAGATGGTGGTAGCTAGCCAGGTGGACTTACAACAAGTCCTACCACCAACCAAACCGGGAATACAACATGTATTCCCGCTGGGAATCGAACCCGGGACCCCTGGGTCTGATACCGGTGGTTGTACCACTAGACCACAGAGGCGGTTGACGTGCATTGGACGTACTCCAAAGTTTAAATAAGGATTACACCGAATTTAATAGGACTTAGTCTCAATGTCACACTTTTCATAGCTTATCCTATTATACTGTGTATAAATATACTGACTCATTAATCTGACGCGTGTCTCATGAATGAGAGTTAATACTGTGACGGTTATATAAGTCACGAAGTGGTATCAATATTGATACGATCTTGACATCGCACTTTCTGAGAAATAACAATCTATTTAGTTATTGAGTATTGATATAAAAAAATAAACGCGTACAATCACACCAATTATTTAGCCCACCTACGTAAAGTTTCAGAAACTTGTGTTATGGGTACTAGATAACGGATACACATACTTATATACTTTTTTTGTAAATACATACTTAATATACATCTGGTCTGTGGTACGGTCTGGGTGTTTAATATACCCAGACCAAGATAAATAGACATGTTCATGCACACAATTATTTGTCTTATCAGGGGATCGTTGATGTCCTGAATGGCTGGTAGGGAAAAAGATTGGACTATTCGAAAGCACTTCTCTATAAGTCTATTTGAATAAAACTCTTTGACTTTGACTTTGATCGAACCCGGGACCTCTAGTGCAGAAGACAGGCTTAGTACCCCGCGCCAAACAGGTCGTCAAATATATTAATAAGTTTTTAAAATGAGGCTCTAACCAGTTATTACAATAAATAAATAAGATTTATTTCAGCTTTCATCATCAATTTCAATAAAATTATTAAGATTTAAGTTGTCTTAAGAAGTGTACAATAAAAAGCTAACAAAGGTAAAGTTTATCCTAGAGCTATATAGTTTATAAAGTGACTATGATTTATTTTGATCGTTATATATACTATATATAATAATATAAAAATATTATAAAGCTGAAGAGTTTGTTTGTTTGAACGCGCTAATCTCAGGAACTACTGGACCGATTTAGAAAATTCTTAGACCATTAGAAAGCTACATTTCTCCCGAGTGACATAGGCTATATTTTATCCCGATATTCCTAGGGGAACGGGCACCACGCAGGTAAAACCGCGAGGATCCGCTAGTTATTTAAATAAATCATAAACAAGTCTACGAGACAGTATCTAAGTGTGTCACATGTGTGGATGTGCTGTGGTATAAAAGATCTAAAACAATACGCCCACTGCTAACTATAAGACTCTGTCAAATATCTAGCTTTCTGTTATCATAACTTAAATGAAAAAAAGTCAACTCGGCCACAATTTTTTTTCCATTTAAAATTTACCATAAAAAATAGCATTGAAAAATGCAAAAATTACAAAATCATGAAAAAAAGTCGCTGACTGTCTTCTACGCTAGGAATTAGTACTACTCAAACCAGAACTGGCACGGTAATTATATTTCACAACAATGTATAACCCTTTAATCCTTTACGTTAGTTCATCGACACCTTACAAGAAACCAATTATTTTCCCGTCATCTAGCCATCTGGCATCTTGTCTTACAAGTGACCTTCCGAGATGATGATGGCACGCGTCAGTAGTTCCACCTGCACAGCTGAAGCAACTGCCAGCGTACTAAGTACGGTGGCATATTTAAACGTCTTTTTTAGCCTCCGATGTTTAAGGGTAGTGGCTATCAATATGCTGTTAAGTACAATGTTTTTTTTTTAGATATTGGTTGAAACACATCAGAACTAACGGTGGAACTAACTACAAATTGTTTTCTGTAAGTTGGTACTTACATGAAAATTAAAACAGCACACTTTATCTTACCAAAATTATACCCTAATTTTAAAATTTACGCTACTTAGCACTTAGCAAAACGTAATAATTAGAGCGAGGCGGCCCCAAAAAATCTGTCAGACGGAAAATTTATGTGTGAGTCTGAATTTTTTTTTCTGTCCCGACAGTTTCTATATTAAGGCACATTTCGACCAACCAGACAAGTTGGAGGCTTCATAAATTAGTCCGTTATCCGTCGGGGTTACATCAGTCATAAAAAAAAACTTGAACAGATGGAATTTCGCATATAAAAAGTCTTGGATTATATTTGAAATTATAGCAGATTTAAATGTCTACATTAATGTCGTCTAAGTGGATGAAAATTTAGTTTTGGTGTTTATTTATTGCCAGTCCTTCTAAGGCTTATCAATTTGTTGCGGATTTATTGGCGTAACTATATGTTACTGTGAATGTCAGTGAATCCTGCCGAAGTGCACTAAATCTTAAGATACACCGGTGCCTCTTAACTTGTCACATGAATGTCCGAAATTTATTCACCTGTTATTTTGAACTGTGTGTCTGGGTGGTAATTCGGCGGAACTTCAGAGCCTCAGCCACCGCCGCAAAGTTGCATGCTTATCAGTCTTTTATAGGATACACTTTGGAGAGTGTGCGAGAGAGCTGTACGACCTTGTTCCTCCAGCACCTTTCCACCATCGGGGTACCAGACGCAGGTTAGCTTATCACCCGTACGTCGTTGACATTCCAGCGATCCGTACCAAGCGCTTTGCTGACACATATCTAATGCGAATCGCTAAAGAATGGAATGCGCTGCCTGCTCATGTGTTCCCCGATTCATACAAACTTGGTCTTTTCAAGGCGAGAGTAAATAGGCATTTCCTGGGCAAGTATGTTACCTTAGACCACATCCTGTTTACTAAGCACGATGGTGGTCAAATGCCTGCCCAGTTACTTGTAAAAAAAAATATCTTTTCCCTCAGACCCGTTCATCTGCAGGACATGTAGCACATGATTTAGCTCTTCCTTGAGATGGTCGTCATCACACAGATCATATTATGCTCGATTAGTGAAAAATGTCACAACAGTGTTAATGTGTCGTGGGTGTTGATGTGACTCTCCGCTGAGGTATCGGTCCGTGTGTGTATAGATTATCTGTTTTTAACCGACTTCAAAAAAAGGAGGAGGTTCTCAATTTGTCGGAATCTTTTTTTTTCTTAATAAAGATAGAAATAGCGACCATGAAAGTTAAAAGGTACAATATTGATATTTATATGATGAATCCAACTAAAATATTTCACTGGACTATCTGGATATCCAAAGATTGCAAGTTCGAATCCCGCTGAGCGATATGAGATTAGTTACTATTTTCTAGCTACATAAATAAGATTGGAACCGGAAAGTATTTAGATAATTAAGTATCCGATATTATTTTAAGGAATAATTTCATTCTTTGTGAATAGAAAATGCATGTCGGTAAGTTATGCCTTGTTATGTTTGCAAGTAAATTGTTAATGAATGTATCGCAGAATATATTATTAATAATGATTATTAATAATATATTCTGCGATACATTACGCGATACAACCATGCTTAGCATATTTCATAATAATGTTGGTCTGACATTAATTTATATAAAGCGATCGGCTCCAATACTCACGACGAAATTTCTACTTTTAAGCAGGAGGTGTATGGTTGATTTTTGGGTAACAATGTGCTTGTTTACGTGTTGCTTTCTGTACAAGTCGTGCACATGACGACGTGGAGGCATCCAGGGGGTCAATTCTGCAAATTTTTTAGCATAATCGTCCCTTAATGGTGTTTCAATAGTCGTGTTTATTTAAACTGTTGTTACAAGAACTGTGTAAAACAGGAAGACAATTGAAACACGATCGGAATACGATTGCGGCTAAGCATTAGCAGAATTGGGCTCCAGACCGTATTGTGATTAGTTTTCCTTTGGTTTGAACTTTGAATAGATCCGTTTAATACATATCTTTAAAACTTGGAAAACTTTGGACTGATTGCCCTGTTGGAGTAAATTCCACTTTACTGTGGAACAAATTAAGTTCATTTCAAGCTTTTCAATTCTGTTGTTATGTTTATGATTTTTGGTATATTCATTATGAAATTGTTTTCGTATATAACTGTTTTCAAGAGCGTGTAAATTCGTTTTGATCTTTTATAAAATGCACTTTTAAGTGTTTTGAATACACATACCTACAATCTACCGCGATACCTTTAGATTTCAGGTCTGAGCAATTTGAAATTATTATTAAAAATTAAATATAAAAAATTATAATGGCAATAATTATCTGCAAAAAAATGCACTTGGTAACGTAAGGAATGTTTGTTTAAACATTCCTTACGTAAGTTGGCTGCAATAAAGTACGTAAGTAAGTAGTTTTTTCTCTTAAAAGCGACCGATCTGTTCTTATTTATCTTTTCCCGGTTTTTCTTAAAAAAGGGTTGATTTATTCCTAGTTTCTTCAGGATTCTTAAAAAGCATTTGGGAGCAATGTTTCCACGTCGTGACGTTACCGTCCCGGCCATCTCGTGACTCCTTCGGTAACCGCTAGCGGGCGTAATTGTACGAAATCCCGCCCATGACGGAATTCCTTGCCCAACTTGGGACCAAAACGCGACTATGCAAGCTTTTGTTTATGTTGAAGAATACTTGCAACTTTGTCTACTAAGTAACTGTTTTATGTCTCTAAATTTCTCGAAATAACGGAAACACTTCTATAATGTACTGCCAGTTTAAGTTGCTTTGGAAGACTTCACGAAGAACAGTAACAATAGCTTTTGTGGTTTATTCTTATTTCTTCTCCAGGTTATTCGTAAGCAGTGTTTGGGTGCAACATTTCCACGTCGTGACGTGACCGTACGCGGACGGCTCGTCGCCATCGTGACTCCGTTGGTAACCGCTAGCGAGCGTAATTGTACAAAATCTCGCCCATGACGGAATTCCTTGCCCAACTTAGGGTCGTCGGCGAAACGCGCTTATGCAAGCTTTTGTTTAAGTTGTACAGAATACTCTCATCTTTGTCTACTTTAAGTTTAAAAGGGAATGGCGAAAAGTGTATGGAGGTTAAGCCAATATGTCCAGACCAACGAGACTTACCAACGTAATAAATTAGAGTTGGTAAGAACCACAGATCTATATCGAGATAGACGAAAAGAGCGCTTGAAACTGTATGAGAACCTAGCGTGTCGAATTTTGCGTATGTACCATGACGTCACGTGCGAGATTTAGTGTCGAAGAAGTTTTATTGACAAGCTCTTGCAAGAAAGCACTGCACAATTATCCATTTTCGTTTCTGAGTGACGCGTGTTTTCATGGCAATGGTCTCAAGCGCACTGACTTAGGTCGGAAAGCTTTGACCGTCGATCAAACTTTTTACACGCAAGGTAGGTACACTTTTGCCGAAGTAAAATGGTGTTATCTGCAGCATGCACAGGGTAGTATAGGATAATTATGAACGCCGCGACATAACGAGTAGCTTATTGCGTTTAACAAATGACACAAAACAAAATTTTAAATATCATTAATTTCTATACCTATGTAATAACATTTTCCGACACATCTAATCTATGTCTGACGCCTCAACACAACAATGTTTTCAGAATTGTTGTGTTGAGGCAGTTAGAGTTAAGATAGCCAGTTCCTCAGTGATTGATGGTTTCGGGAGATGCTCGCTTCCATCTTCAGTCTTATCAATACTTAAAACCAGGTATGATGAAGGCTAAGAGTCTCCCCGTCGCAGATAAAAAAAAACAATTTTAATTGTAATTTTTATTTCTATTTTAATTAATTTAAAAAATTCCCTCACACACTTCTGGCTTTGTCGCCTACTCTTTCTCCCTTACTTTGTTCATAAAAAAACACAGTAGATAGCTTTTTTCTGTCTCATTGAAAAGAAAGCTCCCTTCTCTCTATTTAGGCTGAGATGCACCAGTTAACTTAAACCGATTTCTGGTTGTCAAATCCTATACATTTTTCGATCGTTAAAGTTAGATGGTGCAATTCACCCTTAGTGTTCTTTTTTCATTTGTTAGCTCAAGTACGCGTTTATGTTAAAGTTTACTCATTTCTTTAGAGTTTCATAAAATTATAACGACCTCTCAGTTAATCCAGAAGTAAATACCGATTTCTAATTACAAATTGAACGTGGAATTCCGCTAAGTATTCAGAAACTGGCGTTTTCAATAAACGAGATTTGTACTTAATCTTGCTTACAAATCAGTTTTGAGTGGAAGTAATGAAATTGAGTGTTTCCGACACAATCTCTTATCAATGTTGTTTTATGAGGTTCTATCGCAGTTTATAGGTACTCGGGTGTAATGATTTTATAAATACTTGGAAATTGGAAAGTGTATAAAATCAATTATTAGTTATAAATAATAAAATAAAACAACAAGTATTGGTTTAGTATTGATAATACATAGAATTGTAAAGTACAACAGTCTGATAAATAGTTTAAATGAAAATTATAGAAATACAAAATGCACTTTTTTATTCAATAATTTCTTACTTTTGTAATAATCCTACTAATATTACAAACGTATGGCAGATTGTTTACTATTTCATGCAAAAACTACTGAACGGATTCAGATTTTTTTTTTTTTATATCTAGCCCACGTTAAGTTTCATAAAGAACTTGTGTTATGGATACTAGACAACGGATAAACATACTTATATACTTTTTTTTGTAAATATATACATAATATACATATTAAACACCCAGACCAAGACAAATAGAAATGTTCATGCACACAAATATTTGTCTTGTCCGGGGATCGAACCCGGGACCTCTGGCGTAGAACGGGTAAGAAGGGGTATGAAGGCGGGTGGCTGCGCCAAACAGGTCGTCGAAATTTGTTATGATGTAGGGAATTCAAGCAGCACATATGCTACTTTCGATCCCGATATATCCCCACGGAAACGGGAACCACGCGGGATTAGAATAATTAGCTGTGTTGTGACTGTGCATGAAAGACCAAGCCAATGGTGCTGTGAAGTATCATCAGGTTAGCGATAGTCAAGCAATGTCTGCTTGTGAACAATCACAAGTGAGTGACTCACAATTGAGTAGTTACAGGAATTTTAACCGCCTCTGTGGTCTAGTGGTACAACCTCCGGTATCAGACCCAGGGCTCCCAGGTTCGATTCCCAGCGGGGGTACATATTGTATTCGGTTTGGTTGGTGGTAGGACTTGTAAGTCCGTCTGGCTAGCTACCACCATCTTATCTAAGTCTGACGCCATAACAACAATGTTTTCAGCATTGTTGTGTTCCGGCAGTTAGAGATAAGACAGCCTCAGTGATTGAGGATTCCGGGAGAGTACTAAAACCAGTTATGATGAAGGCTAAGAGTCTCCCCGTCGCAGATAAAAAAAAAAAACAATTTTAATTGTAACTTTTATTTCTATTTCAATTAATTTAAAAAAATCCCTCACACACTTCTGGCTTTGTCGCCTACTCTTTCTCCCTTACTGCAATTCCACTCTGGAACGCCCTCCCCTTGGACATTCGAAAAGCCCACAATACTGGTTGACTGGTAGAGAATGCCTGATGGCATTAAGTCCGCCATTTGCTGTATTTTTTTTATATATTGCAATAAAGAATAAATAAATAAATAAAATAAAACAAATCAAGGGTTGGGGCGGAAAGGTTCTGGAATGGTTACTCTACCTGGTTGCAAAGCGCTTTTCCTCATCTTCTGTTATGCGCACAGCCAAGGAGTGGAATTCTCTGCCTCTGTATTCCCGGGTGCCTACAATCCAGCGGGGTAATTATCTATCTTTGCAACAGCATCACGACAGCGATAAGTCATGTTGTTGTCGCGTTCGTTGCTGTATATTTAAAGCATGAGTGAATTGGCTTTTTCTAGGCAAACTCGCTCCAATTTAGGCCTCTTCTTACGAGTCAGAATTAGACAAAGAGTAGGTAAGCCTATTTAATGTAAAAAAAATGCCTCTTACAAGGTGGACCAACGATGATGAATGTTGCAGGAAGCCGCTAGCCGGCAGCGCAGGACCGATCGTCGTGGAGTGTGGCTGAGACGACAAGACTATCACGAGAAATTGATTTTTTATTTATAGTAAAGCACAAATTAAAATATTAAGTGAAATATTGCATTTATACCGGCCATTGTTTCAATATTTCAATATCCATAGCAACATGACAAAATCGATCTGGCCTGGCACATGGCCATGTGGACCCCTAAAAGCCCTAACTATAATTTGCTGCGATCGACCGGATTCACGCGTCGGCCGGTGACGTCAGAACCGGCTTCCGGTTTCCGGTTGCATTCCCCACACCTATTCAATGGGACGTGTAATTTTGTCTATATTACGAAATTTACGAAGTTCACATTCGGTTGGTGGTAGGACTTGTAGTAAGTCCGCCTGGCAAGCTACCACCGTCTTATCTAATTCTGACGCCATAACGATGTTTTCAGCATTGTTGTGTTCCGGCAGTTAAAGATAAGAGTTCATCAGTGATTGAGTATTCCGGGAGAGGCTTGCTTCCGTCTTCAGCCTTATTTATACGTAACATCAGGTATGATGAAGGCTAAAAGAGTCTCCCCATCGTTTTCAATTTTATGCAAGAAAAAATCATTGTCGAGATAAAACAACTTTTTCGGATATCAAACGCGCTATATTTCCACGAACTAAGTTGTAATTGTCCGTATTTTTAGGTTTTTTAAGGGTTTTTTGATTTTCCCGACGTTTCGGCACCTTTACAGCTGCCGTGGTCACGGGATGACCGCGGCCGCTGTAAAGGTGCCCTAAAAACCTAAAAATACGGACGAAAATGCAAAAATTACAAAATCATAAAAAACATTTTCATATTTTATGATTTTTGAATTTTTGCATTTTTCAATGCTATTTTGATACTTATGATAAAATTTTAAATAGAAAAATACTGGAAAAATTAACTCGGTCACAAGTGAATTCTCAGATGGGAATCGAACCCACGACCTTTCGAAATCCGGTCCAATGCTCTAACCGCTGAGCTACCGAGACTTGCGATCCACCGTCGAAAAATCGTAAAATCATTGTCATTTGCTTATGAAGTTATATAAATTGCTATTTTTTACTGACGTGGAAAAACAAACTTTTCAGTATTAAATACTGATTTAATACTAAAATTAAATAGTATTTTTAAGATTGGATTATAATTGATAATTCTCGTAATACATGTAACGTTCACAATGATTATTAATTTGACAAGTACACGTACACCAGTTAAACGAAAATTTCTTAATTGGGTTTCCAACTAAATAATTTGTAGTGTAACTTAAAACCGGAACACAACAACGAAAACTGTTATTTCATAACGTCGACTAGAATTTAGAGCAAGTCCTACTACTAAACAAACCGAATATTACATCTTCCGAATAGAATCGAACCCGACATTTAGGGGCCTGGGGGCCGTCTTAACGCAGTATTAATGCAATCTTACCATACTATTTCATATAACGAATCTCTTAAAGTAAGCGTATTTTTGACGGAAGTTCAGTAACGTTTTCGCTCAATCATCGCCTCCAAAGTGTGTCAAAATGTGACAACTTCAATAAAAACAAAACGTTCATAAGACATGATGATTATATTATAGTAATGTTTTTAGTTCAACGGTTAAAACCTCATTCTGCAATTGCTCTTAAACCTTTAAGCACTATTCCACTATAAAAGTCAGTGGCATCGTTGAAAAATCGTCGGTAAACTCCGCGAGCTCATCGGCAGTCTCGTCGCAATATGCAAATGGCTGCCTTTGTCCCGGTGCGTTTCCGGTACGCGTGTTACCGGTGCACCCGGGACTGGTGCAGGGAAAAGTGTCATAGAAAAATAGTATAAAAGAATATCGACCGGAGAACTGATTATCTAAATAAAAATCGTTTCAGTTCCCAGTATTTGCTGTCATACAGTATTAAAATATGATAGTAATGACATCGACGAAATAGGTCTTTTGGTTTTTTTTAAGCTTATCAGCATGCGGCTCACACTTTCGAACATTAGCACACAGATCTTTGCAGAAATACCTATCTATATTGACATTTATATATATACTAGCGGATCCTCGCGGTTTTACCCGCGTGGTGTCCGTTCCCGTTGGAATATCGGAATAAAATATAGCCTATATCACTCGGGAGAAATGTAGCTTTCTAATGGTCTAAGAATTTTCTAAATCGGGCCAGTAGTTCCTGAGATTAGCGCGTTCAAATAAACAAACTCTTTAGCTTTATAATATTAGTATAGATTAGGGTCGACACCAACTATCACAGTAAAAGTAAACTATCGTTTAAATTCAAGTAACGAAAATATGAAAATGACGGTGGTTCGCAAGTCACTGTAGCTCAGCGGTTAGAGCATGGACCGGATTTCCAAAGGTCGTGGGTTCGATTCCCATCTGAGAATTCACTTGTGGCCGAGTTAATTTTTTCCAATATTTTACTATTTAAAAATTTATCATTAGTATAAAAATAGCATTGAAAATTGCAAAAATTCAAAAATCATAAAATATGAAAATGTGTTATATCTCTGTTTCTTTACACACTTTTATCCAATTTTATTGTGCTTTTAAAATCAATTTTTAGCAAATTATTAATTTCCAGACTCTCAAGGAGACTAATTGTTATCTTTTAATCGTACATACGTTTTAGAAAGTTCCTGTTATATAGTTATTTAAAAATAAATATTGCAATGATCACTTTTCTATTTCGTTAGCAACTGTACTTAATCTGTCACTTTCAACTGATGAACATTTATGAAGAATTTCCAATGAATACTTACTATTATTATAATCTAGAGTGCGTTTCATCCTATATTCCCTTTTTTTGTTAGGATTCGATTCTGTCGATTGCTGTCAATATTTTAGGTTAATTTAAGATTATAATTTGATGCAGATATTTTAAGTTTTGGATTCTGTGCTGAAATCATGCTCATAATTTTAGAAAGCGGTGAAAGAAAAATTGTTTTGATTTGATGTTTCAAACATATTCGCGCCTTCTTGACATACAGGGGTACGAACCTAACAAAAACGGGAATATAGGATGAAACGCACTCTACTTTCTTGTTGCAATCTTATGTGTCAGGTAAGAGTGATCAACTACTCTTAGACATAGTCTCACCCTCACCTGCATGATATTAACTTATTTATACAGAAAGTATGGAAAATAACATAAAATGTACCTACGTTATAACATAATAAGAACGTTGTTTCACCACCAAAAGAACAAAACAGACTACGTATCGTATAAGCTAATTTCGTTTAAATAATATAAAAATAAAATTCTTGTGAAAATTGTTTCCCTTCGAGTGGCCGTTTTGTCGAAACAATGTATATTGTAGAGCAGAGACAAAATTGTGCTTTAGGAGATCTCTATAATCTTTTTCGTGTTTTGTTTTTACTTCCCCCTGTCGTCGACGCGTCGAATATGAGCGCAACTCTTCACACGCGAGCGTTGATGCTATAGCGCTGTCTCGGTACACACAGAGTAGAGTATTAACTGATTGGGGAGTATAGTCCCCATGGACGTATTAATGGATAGTGAAAAGGAGTCTTATTGTTAGGACGATATCGTTGAAGTTGCGCTGTACGAAAACGCCGTCGGCTGTCAAAATAAAGGTGACAGTGATGCCGACGGTACTTACGCGGTAAAAAGAAATTCTTAAAAAGAAAAAGTCTAGTTGTGGATTTGTAAGATTTGTAAAAAGAATTCTTTAAACTTCCAAAATTTTCCGTTTCAAACCATGAAATGATAAGCAATATAAAACTAAATGTTTAAATAACATGGCAGAACTGTAAGGGTTCCTTGTTGACTTGACCACTAAACCCTAAAAAAGTCAAACGGTCATGTTTTCAATGAAGGCGCGAAAATTTAAGTTCTGCTTTATCTTTTTTTAAGACTGTTTAGGATACATAAAAGGTTTTCAATGCTATTTTAATACTTATGATAAATTTTAAAATATAATATTATTGGAAAAAGTCTAACTAAGTCTCGATAGCTCAATAGTTAGAGCCACAGAACATTAGTGGTTAGAGCATTGGACCGGATTTCCAAAGGCCGTGGGTTCGAGTCCCACCTGAGAATTCAATTGTGACCGAGTTGACTTTTTCCAATATTTTTCTATTTTAAAATTTGTCATAAAAATAGTTCTGTTCATTTATTCAAGAGAAATTATTTTATTTCTGTTCGGTTGAAACTTCTGCATTTTATTTCAGTTATCGGTTGTTGTGTTTATATCGCACCGTATCGTTTGTGGCGTACCAATTGCTCGATTGGAAATGCAATGGGAAATATGATTGGACAACCATTCAATTTATCGAGAAAACACTGCGATAAAGCAATTCTATTTTCGTAATTGGTTACCGTATTTTTTAAAATTTAATTTGATAGATACTGTTAACAGACCAAAGAGCTTTACAATGCTGTTCGAAAATCGATCTATTTCCTACGGAGATAACTTCTTTATAAAAAAACCCACAAAATTAAATTTTCTATAAAAAAACAACGGGTTGCACTTCGGGAGTGCCGGCATACATTTTCGCCGCGCGGTAGAAAGAGAGGGGGATATTACTTCCTCTCCTACGCCGCGCCGGTGGTCTACTCTCCCTCCGTCTTACGAATTTTCGATCAGGTCACGTGTCCTGACGCGACTTTAACACTTTTTACCCATCCCAAAAATTTTAAACTCTGATGTGCACAACGCCGCTATAAAAGTTTTCACTTCAATATTAGTATACATAGATTGATTAGCTTATCCAGTCAGTAGCAAGGCATAGTTTATACGAAAGCAATATTAAATTAGCACGAAATGGTACTTAAGTGTACTAAAACTTCGTGATGTGAGTGGGTGGTAACGTCCGGTTGTTTTGTAACTTAGGCTGTGGTAGCCGTACTGTCGGCGTCAAAAATAGCCGAACACTTAAGTTGCATGTTTCTCATTAACCCTGTTAACATAGTAGGGTTGGCAAACGCCTGCAACCGGTACTTATAACACCGGTATCTAAAGTTTATCAATATTACATTATTATTTCAACGACCTCCGTGGTAGAATGGTATGTACACCGGTTACAAGGTGTCGCCTACTCTGAGGTCCTAGGTTCGAATCCCGGTAGGGGCAAATGTTCGTATGATGAATACGAGCATTTTTACCTGAGTCATGGACGTTTATATATATTGCTACACATAAATACTTATATATGTATAATTATATGTATTTATATCGGTTACCCTAGTATCCCATAACACAAGCCTTTCAGTGCTTACTTTGGGGCTAGGTTAATTGGTGTGAGTGTAAGAAATATTTATTTATTTCAACAATGGTATCTACAAAATCTGTCACTATATGCGGATACTTTATACGAACCAATTGCACCTAAAATGTACTGGTAAATATCATATTTATTTTCTATCAGCTATTAAGTTTAATTAGCTTTGAAATAAAACAACTTTTACGGATATCAAACGCGCTATATTTCACGAACTAAGTTGTAATTGTCCGTATTTTTAGGTTTTTTAGGGGTTTTTTGATTTTCCCGACGTTTCGGCAACTTTTCAGCTACCGTGGTCACGGGATGACTATGACTATGACTATGATATAATGATATTTAATTAGCTTTTTTAGTTTTTCCATTAGGATATTACCATTTCACTGAATGGTGTGAGCTAAAATTGACCTTTGTATTCGTATGGTTGTACTTAAAAATTACAACATTCGTTCAGTAACTTGCACCGACATTTCCCTTTTTTGGCTAATATTTAACTGATCACGGATCACCAATACTGATTGATTGCTCACATAGAAAATATCATTATGCATATCAAAACAACGATTTGATGTGCAATAAGATTTTATGGCGTGCAAATGAGGAGGTCTAACACTCAGAAGTGGGTGACTCAAGGCTTAAGAAAAAGAAGAAAAAGTATTTTAGGACTGCAACTAGTTATTTTTGTTAGTCATGTACCTATTCGAGTCAATAGGCTTAATGAAAATATGTATAGGTATTACAATTCCAAGTAAACCCGCCGTAAGTTTAACCGCCTCTGTGGTCTAGTGGTACAACCACCGGTATCAGACCCAGGGGTCTCGGGTTCGATTTCCAGCGGGGGTACATATTGTATTCGGTTTGGTTGGTGGTAGGACTTGTTGTAAGTCCGCCTGGCTAGCTACCACCATCTTATCTAAGTCTGACGCCATAACAACAATGTTTTCAGCATTGTTGTGTTCCGGCAGTTTGAGATAAGATAGCCAGTTCCTCAGTGATTGGGGATTCCGGGAGCGGCTCGCTTCCATCTTCAGCCTTATCAATACTTAACATCAGGTATGATGAAGGCTAAGAGGTTCGCCGTCGGTAATATAAATAAAATAAAAAAAAAGTTGGAATTAAGTAAACATTATGTTGTTGTGGTACTAAAAGTGTATTGCTGCTTTTCAAGCAAGAAAATATTCAAAAAAAAGTAAAATAGAAGTAGGATAGGTACTAGAAGAAGTGTCCTACTGCTTTCGACGTCGAGTGTACCACATAAGGAAGTGTTCTGTTAATAGATTGCGACACTAGTGACTTTCGCTTTGGAAATGGGTGGGCGATAAAAGTGAAATGTTTCATTGTATCTGATAAGGAGTCTGACGCAAAAGGTGAGATAAAGTCGTTGTTATTTAAATACAGATTAGAAACCTTCGTGGTATTTAATATGTCATAACTGCAAAATGCATAGGCACTAAACTGAATATGAGGCAAGTACTTAAGCAACGAGAGAAAAAAGTACTTCCTAATCTATATCAAAGAAAAATTTATCATAAGACGAAATAGTGATTCCTACTTAATTAGAGTTTATGAATTTTATTTATTTATTTAATGTTTGGAAGACCAACACCGAGTAGACACAGTTGATTTTTGACATAAAAACAGTCAGGCAATAATAGGTCTTCACGTATATAAAATATATTTTAAATGGTTAAGTGTGGACAATAAAATGCTCTCGGAAAACTTAATCTAAAACTATTACAAGCGAAGACAGTGCCTATAATGTGTTTAGTTAAAGTTACTTAAATAGACATTTACTTAAAGAATTCCTCACATAATAAACACCTCGCAACCGCTAAACTAGAGTGATATATGTCAAGATTTTTAGATTTACACAAGTTATTAAGACTTTTGATCGCTCGCAGCAGGAAGGAAATACTCTAGTTTTATCCTCTAATTTGGTTGATAATAAATCTATCAATCCGCCTGGCTATCTACCACCATCTTATCTAAGTCTGACGCCATAACAACAATGTTTTCAGCATTGTTGTGTTCCGTCAGTTACAGATAAGATTGCCAGTTCCTCAGTGGCTGGGGATTTCGGGAGAGGCTCGCTACCATCTTCAGCCTTATCAATACCTTTAGGCATGATGAAGGCTAAGAGTCTCCCCGTTGTTCATACACAAAAAATACATCATACCATGCTATTTCGTACTTCGATGTAAAACAAGTAAGCTTGTTTTTTGAGGCAACTTTTATGACGTATTCGCTCATTCATCGCCTCTAGTGTAAAGTGTGTCAAAAACGTTCTTATGACATAATGGTTTCTAATGCCGGTTCTAGACGTTAACCAACATTGTGGCCAATACTGTACTGATTTTGTAGCAAAAAATGTTTTAAGAGTTCTTATCAAGGAGGTAATGTACGTTGCAGTAGAGCCGGCATAATAGATGATGGTTGGCCCACAGCTCTTCATAGTTAAGTGCGTTTAAGCAATCCCTTTAGCTTGATTATAATAATCAAATAAAGAAAGTGTATTAACTATACAGGGTGGAAAAAATCTATGGGCCCTGAAGGGGAACTACTTTAAATCCTTTAGTTAGCTCATTTTACTGAAAGGAAACATTCCTTTATTTTTAAAAGAAACACAACTGCATTAAAACATTTTTAAAAATACGCTTCCCACGCCCAGGAATCGAACCAGCTAAAATCTGTAAAAAATAACATTCTGTACTTTATACCATCAATCGATAGGGTCAATCGAAAGGATCAACTCTCTCTCTGTAACAAATATAGTAAATTAAATTAAAGGAAACACATGAAAACTCAACTTATAAACTCAATGGGACGGATAAAGCACTTTTTTCCAAGGCTCTTTTGAAAAATTTACAAAAATCCTCGAACGCAGTTTTGTTTCTTTAAAAAAATTAAGGAATGTTTCCTTTCAGTAAAATTGGCTTACTAAAGAATTTAAGGTAGTTCTCCTCCAGGGCCCATAGAATTTTTCCACCCTGTATACAGTCCAATCCAATTATCTAGCCCAAAGTATAAACGATAATAAACGAATATCAATTTCTGGACATTGGCCTTGCTAAATTTTTCTTGATTCCGGTTATACGCATATCTTTATTTGTATAGATAATAATCTATCATTATAACAACAATATCACCATCAGCCATTTTTAATGTCTGCACTGCTGGGGCACTGACCTTCCTTATGGACCGATAAGGAGAACGGGCCATGACCCACCAAGCGGGCCCAATGCGGATTGGTGGGTTTTAACGACTTTAAACGCAGCCGGGACCAACGGCTCAACGTGCCTTTCGAAGCACGGAGGAGCTCGAGATAGCAAATTTTTGGTCACCCATCCCGTGACCGACCGTGAACTACTGCGCCACGGACTCCTTAATGTCTATGTCTATGTGTATGTAACAACAATATATTAACCGTAATTCGTCCAAGCCGTAACCATAAACATTTCACATTGTCATAGGTCATAGGTCATTATGACTGTCGGGAATTCTGTCAGATGCTGTCAGTGTCCGTGCCGCCTAAAGCCGTGTCTCGAATGTCATCGCTAGAGCCCAGACATAGTAGATATGAGCCTTCATTTCTCTAAAATTTTTCAATAATTTCCTCCAAAGAGCATTGTAAAACATTCTACGTTCAAACACCAGAAAAAAATTACATCCAACACCCATTTAACGGCATAACAAACATTTTTCGTCACCAATAACATTAAAATTTTTTCTTTATTTCAAAAGCGTAAGTTTCATATTTGATAAACAACAAACGTGTCAAAAATAGTTGAACTGTTTCCATCGGTCAGTGGGTACGGTCATTCGATTGTCACGTCACACTGAGCAGTCAAAGGAGTTAAATCTGAAATTCTGCATTCGAAACTGTCGATATTAAATTTTAACGCGTATCCGTAATAATTGAGATGTCCTTGTTGTATTCGGCACGACGCGATTATTAATTAATTAATATTCCTTCTGATGTTATTTTTTTCACAATTTTTACCTTTTGGCATGTTTCTGATTTCAAACAAAGGTAAAATCATAATCATCATAATCATAATCTTTATTTGCATTAAACATGGTATATAACAGATGACACAGATAATAATAAGCACTAAAACATGTTAAGCCAAAATTAATTAGCATGCAAAATATACAATTTATTAAATATTTCACTTAAAATATTATAACAAAAATTAAAAATATGCTTGGTCAACTTCAAGTTGTACATTAGGTTTAGGTAGTTAAATCAACCAATATTAAAGACCTGAAAAAGGCATTCATCATCATCATCATCATCCTGTGGACGTCCACTGCTGGACATAGGCCTCTCCTAGTTCACGCCTATTGTGGCGCTCATAGGAGGATATTAGCCTACTTAGCTACCACGCTGGCCAGACGGGTTGGTAGAGGGTTTGTTTCAAGTTTTCCTTCTCTCGCACAGGTGTTCAATGCGTCGAGCCTCTTAGTCGACTCTTACGACAGCCCAGGCATGTAAGGGAGTGGTGACACTTGTATTCTTAGGCCGTCACCACACGGCACAAAAAGGCATTACTTGACATGAATCTAAGCTTGACTAATGAAAACAAAATGTTCTAATGACATGATGGTTTTTAGTAGATGATGGTAGACCCGCGATCTGAGTTGACTGAACTTCATATTCCTCATTTGAGTAATGTTGCTTGAAACGTGAACCCCACACAATGTCAATTTTTGTTACTGTGCGACCGATATTTATATTTTAGTAGGAAATGTAGATAATGTAATTTTTTAAGAAGATCTTGATCTAATTTGGTGGTTCAAACGTGAAAGCAAAATAGTTAACCAGAGCTATCTTTTATAATGCTCACAGCAAAGGAGTGGAGCTCCCGCAGATAAAGTCATTTTCGTACATTATGCAGATCAATCAAGTCACTAATGTGCTGGTATCATTTAGCTTATCCAAAAACTTATAAATATTTTATGATTTTTGAATTTTTGCATTTTTTGCAAATTTTAAATCTCGAAACTAGGACCTTTGGAAATCCGGTCCAATGCTCTTTCATAGATAAAAATAGCATTGAAAAATGCAAAAATAAAAAAATCATAAATTATTAGCTGTTGCATTTTAATCGACCGTGAATAACCTGAAAAGATGTTTCTTTCGAATGCAAGGATATTCCTAGCATTGATGTGACAACGCTGGCCTACAGCGTATTAAAAATTTTAAAATATTGGAGAATTTCGACGTTTGGTCCGCAAGTCTCGGTAGCTAGCGGTTAGAGCATTGGGCCGGATTTCCAAAGGTCATGGGTTCGAGTCCCGTCTGAGAATTCACTTGTGGCCGAGTTATTTTTATCCAATATTTTTTAATTAAAAATTTATCATACTTATTAATATTATAGTTCTACTATGTGCGTCTGGTATATGTCGACTAAATGCGCCGTTCAGAACGTTAATTGCACAGCTAGATTGGATTACAAAGCGTCTCTGTATATCGAGTGTTTGTTTGGGACCCACCGTTTTAATAGTGGGCCAAAGGATACCCTGTTATTTGTACAATGTTGAGAATTTACCGGTCTTCATCTTTGTCTGTGTAACTTGTGTGGTTTTCAATCGGATTGTCTTAGTTTGTGAATATGATTTAGTTTGGAAATGTAGAATCTTAGATCTTGTTGATATTGATGACTGAATTATCTAGGGAAGGTTTAAATACAGAGACCATCCACCATAAAATAATTATGAAACGAGAGCGTTATTAAACATATTTTATTTCGCGCATTGTTCATTGAAATAAAATAACTTACCGGATTTGGAAATGCGCTATATATGATAAATTTTAAATAGAAAAAGATGTTTCTTTCGAATGCAAGGATATTCCTAGCATTGATTTGACAACGCTGGCGTATTAAAAATATAAAAGTATTGGAGAACTTCGACGGTGGTTCGCAAGTCTCAGTAGCTCAGCGGTTAGAGCATTGGACCGGATTTCCAAAGGTCCAAAGGTGGGTCCAAATCCCATCTGAGAATTCACTTGTGGCCGAGTTAATTTTTTCCAATATTTTTCTATTTAAAATTTATCATAAGTATAAAAATAGCATTGAAAAATGCAAAAATTAAAAATCATAAAAAAAAATGCGCTATATATTTCACCGTTTGCACCTTATTTTAGGATTTCTTTTGGGTGATGGGCGCTATTTAGATAGTTTCCGTTAAAGAACCCATAAACTAAAATAATATTTATCCTTTAAAATCATTGATATTAAATAGTTGTGTTAAAAATGAACGCTCTAGAGAACATTGAGAGCAAAATTTCCCAGTTTAAAGCAGAAGCAATAAAGTTTTAGTTGATAGTGTCCCACTTGACCCGCGTGTGAGCTATAGAGCTCTCGACGGCTGGAGAGTTGGATGAGCTACCCTGTGTCATGTTCTCGTTGATCCGTTTAGCTTGCTCCTATGTATGAAATTGGTAGATGGATAAGAAGTTTATTTGCACATTTACACATGTAACGTAAAAATATAAACAGACAAAGGAGAACAACCACTTTCTGTGGAGCATTGGTACAGATACCAAGTTCTTTGTACAGCAACATATCTTATGTTATTTTAATCGTTATTAAATAAGCATTTTTATTGTTATTAAATGGATTTGATAACTAGTGCACTTATTGAGATAACTAATGTCAAAATATAAAAAAATAAGAAAATAATTTAAGTGAAACGTGTTTTTTTGTAATTTATTATCAAAAACACTTTTAACACTCTTGGAAAACAATAAAAACAAATGCTACATAAGCTGTCTTTACCTTCAAACCACCTGAAGAGAAGAAACAATAAATTAAATTAACTTAAGTTACTGATTTTAAACATTTACAATCAGTGAATACTAATGGCGCCACCTCCGCGTCTGCTGTTCCCAAAATATGTTGATTGGTTTATGTCAAATCAAAAAATGACAGCAAACACAGATCCGACTACCGACAATGGCACATATTACAAATTTAAAAGATGTTTAATAAGTGATTAAACGAACTTCTCAAGTGAAGTTCGATCATTATTATATGAATCGCTTCATTCGAAGATATAACTAACCAGGTAGTCCCTTATAGGTGCTAGGCAACTTCGCACAATTTTTAAAGTATTTAATTTGACTAAACGTCAAAATTCATACGTTTCGTCGCACGCCATATTGGACTGCTTACTCATTCTTTAGAGGTAGAAACAGAAAAAACTTTCTTGCTTTGGGTTAAATAAACAGCATTGTGCCAACGATGCTTGTTTCTGTAATATGGAAAGGGAGGGAAATTATATCTTCGAATGAAGCGATTCATATAATAATGATCGAACTTCACTTGAGAAGTTCGTTTAATCACTTATTATATTTCATCGCTTCATTCTTCAGATATAACTAACCAGGTAGAAGTTTAGAGTATGCATAGAAAGTTTTTGTAAATAAAACAGTAAATTGATTGAGTTGTATATTATTTTTGACCAATCAACAGCCGCAAGAAAGAAACAATACTGTATTACCAAAAACGAAAAATGAAATAAAAATAAACCTTCTGTTAGATTTATGATAATAGTTATTGATACCTTTTTACCTATTAACTAATTAAGTCATATTATAGTTTTATGACAAGATACTCATGGCAAAGTTTTCCTCCTTGATAACATTCCGATTATAGAATTTTGTAAATGTATGAGATGTGCTGGTCCAGCCAGCTGTTTTGCGGATGGTTTCTATGGAAACAGCACGCGCGTGCGCCGCCGAAGTGGCGGCGTGTCGCGTGCTGTGTGCACTAAACATGGATGTGTTGATGCCGCTGTCTGACAGCACTTGCTTTATCCAGCGACTAATGGATTGTGTTGTCGCTGCTTTATGTGGTGCTTTATGTGTCAGAAGAAGCTGACCCGTAGTCTCAGTTCTCTTATTTTTTGTTACAAAAATATAGTATCTGAGAACTGTAGCGGGGCATATACGATTATTTTCCCCGTAAAATGGTAATTTAAGGAGAGGTTGGTCATGTTTTGGTGATGAAGTTTTTATTAAATCGGTAATAATAATTTTGGCATCATAATCGTTAAAAGAAATTTTTCTAGTTTAATGAGTGAGAGAGTTTGAACTCGGTGTGCTGTACAGATAGCAAGAAGGGTAACTAACTTTTTTGTCAATTTCTCTAAATTGAGGTCAGTATGAGGGTACCATTGTGATACTAAGTTAAGGACGAGTTGGGGGTCCCAAGTAGGTACTGGCGTACTTGGGTGATGAGGGTCTTAATCTGAAGGCTCCTTTAAGGAGCCGCTTAACGTTTTCGTCTGAACCTATATTGCCAAGAAGTAATGATAACGCTGAACGATGACTGTTTAAGGTCTATACGAACATCTAGATGTAAATTGGTTACTTAGAAATGACAGAACCATTGTTCTTGTGGGTTCGAGCCAATTTATATCTTTCTCAGAGCAATACAACCACCAAAGCTTAAAAGTGACGTTGTATTGTCTCATGGTGTTGTCAGACAACGACGCCAGCATTAGGGCGAGAGCTTCGGGAGGAGTCCCTCGGTGGATGGAGGCCTGCCGCAGAGCTTCGCGGCTGCCAGGGTAAGCTTCGAGCCGAGGGGGTGATGGTCTCTGAAAAGAGATCGAAGTGGATATGTATGACCATCAAAGTAAAGAATATCTGAACATATAAGTTTTGATATTAGTGGGTACCACGGTTGCGCGGGCCAATACGGAAATACGAAGATACCACTAGCTTCGTCATCTATAGTTTTTCTAAGACACTTTAATATTAAAGAGAATGGCGGAAATGCATAGAAGTAAAAACTTTGCCAATTTATGGTGAATGCATCTACCGCGACGGCGTCGGGATCTTGTTTCCAGGATGTAAATTGTTGACATTTGGCGTTGGTGCGAGAAGATAATAAATCTATTTGTGGTTCCCCAAATTTCATTTTAATTATGTCAAAAGCTTTATCTGATAACTCCCATTCTGTATCGGGGTTTATGATTCTTGAATCAATGTCAGCATAGTTATCTTTTGTGTTAACATATGACGCAAATATCCATATGTTTCGCTTTTCGCACCATTGCCATATAATTCGCGATAATTGATTCAAATGGGGGAATTGAATTCCTCCCATACGGTTTATGTAGTTTACAGCGGTGGTATTGTCAATACTTAACAGTACAGCACAGTTGCTTTTGTTTTGGACAAAGCTTTTTAAGGCCAGAAATATTGCTAAAAACTCTAAGTAGTTGATATGTTTTTCACGTTCAATCGCGCTCCACATTCCGTGGGTTCGGTTGTTTTTACATACAGCCCCCCAACCGGTCTTGGAAGCGTCTGTATATATTTCAAAATCGAAACTAGAATATCTCATATGATTGTATGTGGAAAATATGTTATTTTTCCACCAAGTCAGAACTTGCATAATTTCATTAGAAAGATATATTTTAGTGTCATAATTATTGTTGTGTTTCAACAATAAAATAAATTTAAGTCTTTCTAAGATTTTCGTGTAAACCCAACCGTATTTTGTGGCTGGACAGGCGGACACCAAGACACCGACCAGTTGAGCAAAATCACGAATGGTGCATTTTGGTAAGGTGGAATATTTATTTATGAGCTGTGCTATACTGTGACGCTTGTCAAAAGGTAAAGTTAAAGTTAAATTAACAGTATTGAACTCAAAACCTAGAAACTTGCAGCTAGGTTTCGGTTCCAAAATGCTTTTTTCAAAATTAATAACAAAGCCTAAGCATTGTAACATTTTTAGAGTTTCATTAGCATTTAATAAGCAATCTGTATAGGAGTCCCCTATGCACAAAATGTTGTCTAAGTACATAACTGATTTAAAACCGCGACGTCTCAGGAAAGAAACTTCTTTCATTACTTTTGTAAAGACTCGGGGTGCTGCTGATAAGCCGTACGGCATCGCTGTGAATTCGTAAGTGGTTATTTGGCCTGGTTTTATTTCGAATTCAAATCAAAGATAATTTCTATGTTTAAAATTAATTGGTATCAAAAGGTATGCCTCTTTTAGATGGATTGTAGCCAAATAACCGTTTCTAGGAATGAGTCCTCCATTTTAAAATGTTCTTTAAAGATAAATTATTTAAAGGTTTTAAGTTTAAAATAAATCTTTTACCACCGTTTGATTTTGGTGTGAGGAAAATCTGATAAAAACTGGCCCTTTGTTGGCTTACAAGGAGAAATAGCTGCTAATTCTGATTTTTTTTTTTTTTATGGCAAGGCTCATTTCTTGTTTTTCGCTATGAAAGAATTTATTTATTGGTTTTAATGATTGTTTTACTTCTTTGCAAAAAATAATTTCAAAACCGTTATTTATCCAACTAAGAACAGTTTTGTTTTTCGTTAAATTTAGCCAACAGTCATAAGAATGTTGGATGCGTCCCGCATGTACCTGTGTTACTGATGCGTTGGGGCATGAGGTTTGTTCTGTTGAACATTTTTCGTGCTCGTCTATGGGTAATTGCGGCGCGGGGCCGCTGGAGCTGGTGCTGGTGCCGGGCGACGGTTTCCTCCCCGCCCCCCCCTGTTTGACAGGTAGCGAGGAGGTTACCAGTTTCCCTGGTACCTAACTAGGACGAGAGCCTGTCTGTTGTGGATTGCTTGTTGAAGCTTTCTGAGGTAAAGTCTTCTTTATTTGAAGCCCTTGTTTTTCGATTGCTTTTGCAGCTTTTATATTTTCTGACAAGTTTTCACCAAACAAGATGCTGTCTCTTTCCGTGTCATGTATGACGTTGAGACAAGTTTTATCCAAGCTTGATGTAATAAGCTTAGTTCTGCTTTGAGTGAAAGTAAAGTGCAAGTCAGATAGTAATCGACAACCGTTGCTGAGGTGCTTTATAGCCTGTAATCTGTCGCCATTTAATAATAGTAAATCCATTGCCCTATTAACGGCTGTTATACCGGCGCCAAGTTGTTGTTGTTGTACAGTAAGGTTGTTTTTATCCCTATTCCTTACCATGTCAGGAAGAGCAGCTGCTATTTCAGCCTTTAGTTTTGGTGCCTGTAACAGTCGACAATTGTCTGGAACTATGTACTCTTTTAAGAGATTTTCTTTGGGTTCCTTAGGGATACCCTTCTTTAAAATAGGTAGCCATAATTTGGCTTGGCTGTCTAATATTTTTTCACCAAATTCTGGAGTATCCGAGACAGCTTCTCCTAGTGCTAATAGTAGCTCTGGGTCTAAGACAGGGTCACTTGGTAAAACTTGGTCTGTGGGGTTGTTATTCTCAGCCAATTTTTCTTCTATTAAAGGGGTATTCTCGCTTTGTAAATTGTCATCTACTTGTGTGCATTCTTGCTCATGTGATTTTTAATTTATTTTTGTAAAGGTAGATAAAAAAAAAATATAAAAATATTTTTCTCTTTGTAATTAAAAAGTGAGCGGATAACCCCTATGTTTTTGAATTGTAGTCATTAACTCGCAGTTAATTCCTACAGACCGTCCGACGTAGGGAATAAAAAACATTATTTTCCTACATATAATATCATCGTTGGAGACTCGCAGTCAACCCCGATGTATCTTTGTTGTATTTATTGACTCGCAGTCAATCCATACAGGTCGGTTTTAACGTAATGCACGAACACTATTTCACTCAATATATAGGAATGTATACGGTACTTACGATTTGTATCATCTTCGTCGTCGGACATTATAATTCGACGATGTTTTTTCTTTTTTCGATTTGCTTCTCTCTCTAATTTCCTAATCTTTCTATTATACTTATCAATCTTTTCTTCGGCGCTGCGTTTCGGCATTTTTAATGGACACGTCTGCTCGTTGCCACGCACAAATAAGGAATGAGTAAGCAGTCCAATATGGCGTGCGACGAAACGTATGAATTTTGACGTTTAGTCAAATTAAATACTTTAAAAATTGTGCGAAGTTGCCTAGCACCTATAAGGGACTACCTGGTTAGTTATATCTGAAGAATGAAGCGATGAAATATAATCGAGTATTAAAAAATATTGTGTGTGACATGTAGTAACCATTAAAAACGTATAAAAGTAGATATTTTAGTCATTATTGAGTTAGTTAGTTATTAAGTGAGGTAGTTATTATTGAAAAAAATTAACTGTTTATTTATTTTATGTAATAGATATCGATTCAATTCGATTATTTTATCTATGACTTTTAAATTCAATTTGACACTTATCCTGCTAGCTACAGTTATAATTTTTACGTAAAGTAATGCTGAGATTACGCGTAATATAATATCAAAAATCAAATTGGTTGATTTGGTTAATATAAGGTATCAAATTGGTTGATCTCCTTTGCATTAAGATGTAAAAACAATTTACAAAAGAGATGGCAAGGCGAAAGAATGCACGTGTGTCAAGGCCTGCGGTGTATAAATTTTGGATGTTTAGATGTTTGGATGGTTTAATGATATTGCAACGGCACCACGTGGATGAAACAGCGGCCGGCCGCTAGTGTATTTTAAATAAGCTAAGCAAACCAATATATTTTCTATTTACAACGTCATTTCTTTCATCCCTAGCCCTGACCACGCCCCTGCAAGTCCCAAAACTTCCGAATAACAAAAAGAGTTAACTTTATCACCATATTTTTATATTAAACTAACTATAAAAGTATTGTGAATTCGGATTGTGTTGTGATAAAAAAAAATACTGCAACGAAAAATGTTTTATATGAATAAATTTGCTCTTCACACCAAGCGAAGCGAATTTCATGCTCGTAGCAAAGCAATTGATTATTTGTATTTTTTTAGTTTTTGTGTTTGTGTTGTGTGTTCTGTTTTTGATGCGCTTTAAAACATTGATACATTTGAGTCACTTAAATGCTGTACTATTTACTATTTAATTCTTTTTAAACCTGTTTTTTTTATTTTTTTTTAAGAAAAAAGGTATTTTTATGGAAAACCTGTAATTGGCTTTACTAGTTAACGATATAGAAATATTTGATTAACAATTTGGAACGCTGTTGGTTTTCAAATAAATAAATCATTGTACGTGTCTATGTTTTGATATTTTAAACTTATTAAGGCTCACTTGCGCCAAGCTGAGTTAATATTTAACTCAGAGTTAGTGCATAAAAAAGTAGCGGAACTCCGGGTTAAGTGTGTTCATCTAGCTTGGCACAAGTGGGCCTAAGATTTATAAATTATTACCTATATAAAGTACTATTTCTAGTATAAAACGACCTGTTTGGCGCTAGTATAAAACGACTAAACTCGCCTTCTGCGCCACAGGTCCCGGTTTCGATTCCCGGACAAGACAAATATTTGTGTGCATGAACATGTCTATTTGTCTTGGTCTGAGTGTTTAATATGTATATTATGTATGTATTTAAAAAATATATAAGTATGATTATTCGTTATCTAGTATCCATAACACAAGTTCTTCATAAAACTTAATGTTGGCTATATAATTGGTGTGATTGTATATAAAAAAAAACATTAATAGAATTTGAAATAAAACAACTTTTACGGATATCAAACGCGCTATATTTCCACGAACTAAGTTGTAATTGTCCGTATTTTTAGGTTTTTTAAGAGTTTGCACCTTTACAGCTGCCGTGGTCACATCATCCCGTGACCACGGCAGGGAACGTCGGGAAAATCAAAAAACCCCTTGATGATTATCAAGCATCACATACGTTTCGGAGGGCCTAGAGTTCTCGAGTTGATAGCTGTCTCCACGATCTTGTTAGCTTGTGTACATGTTGTCATAGCGCTCAAGCCTTCGCATTGTCGTATTAGAAAGGGTTCAGGTATTTGATAGAATCAGGCGTTACTTGGCGGAAATCCATATCTTAGTAGACCGTCGTTGTTAGACCGTGCCAATCTCAGCACTCAGGCTCGGTGCTGAGATTGGCACGGTCTAACAACTCCTGAGGATGCTCCGTGTGTGGGCGAAACACGTGTAGAGTAGTCGGTGAAGGTGCAAGGTGTGTCACTGGGCTGCATCTGCATTTTTTCTTGCGGAATTACGCGACATATTTTTCGTTTTCTACTAAGGGTTCAGGTATTTGATGTTGTCATCAGCCATTTTTAATATCCCCATTGCTGAGGCACTAGCTTTCTTTATTAATGGGTAAGGAGAATGCATCATGACCCACCATGACTGTAGATACAGAACCAGCGGTTTAACGTGCCTTTTGAAGCACTAAGGAGCTCAAGATAATAAATTGTTTGTCACCCATCCTGTGGCGTATGGCAGGCCGGGCGTACGAACCACTGCGCCATCGTGCTCCTCATAATAGAAAAAGAGAAAGACCCATTAATCATCAGTATCACAGATGTTTCGGAGGCATAAACCGTATCCGTTGTGTATTATCATCATCATCATGAACCATGATGATCCACAATATCTTGAAAACGTAATACAAAAATAGTAAGACTGATTAATCATCAAGCATCACATACGTTTCGGAGGGTCTAGAGGTCTCGAGTCAAGGGCTATCTCCACGATCTTGTTATCTTGTGTAAACGAACATGTTGTCATAGCGCTCAAGCCTTTGCATTGTTGTATTGAAGGGTTCCGGTATTATTTTGGAAGATTTGATTGTATTTGATGATGATAAGATTTGATGTTGTCATTAGCCAGCTTGTGAATGGATAAGGAGAATGCACCATGACCCACCACCGGCCCAATTCGGTTTGGAGGGTTTTAACGACTGTAGATACAGCTAGAACCAACGGCTTAACGTGCCTTTTGAAGCACGGAGGAGCTGGAGGTAATAAAATTTTGGTCACCCATCCTGTGACCGACCACTGCGAAAGTTGCTGAACCGCAACGATCGCAGGCTTCTACGATAATAAGAAAAGAGTAACTCATTAATCATCGAGCATCACATACGTTTCGGAGGGGCTAAAGTTCTCGATTCGAGGACTCTCCCCACGATCTTGTTGTGTAAACGAACATGTTTTCATTGCGCTCAAGTTTTTGCATTGTATTATTAAAGGGTTCAGGTATTATTTTGGAAGTTTTTTTAAGAACGACGGTGAGACTCTTAGTCTTCATCATACCTGATGTTAAGTATTGATAAGGCTGAAGATGGAAGAGAGCCTCTCCCGGAATCCTAAGCCACTGAGGAACTGGCTATCTTATCTCCAACTGCCGGAACACAACAATGCTGAAAACATTGTTGTTATGGCGTCAGGCTTAGATAAGATGGTGGTAGGTAGCCAGGCGGGCTTAACACAAGTCCTACCACCAACCAAACCGAATACATTATGTACCCCCGCTGGGAATCGAAACCGGGACCCCTGGGTCTGATACCGGTGATTGTACTACTAGACCACAGAGGCGGTTAGAGCGGTGTTATTTTATATAATTGCAATATATGCGTAATTTTTCCCAATATTTTTCTATTTAAATTTTATCGTAAGTATAAAAATAGCATTGAAAAATGCAAAAATTAAACAAATCATAAATTATTGGCTCTTGCGTCTTAATCGATCATTAAACACCTGAAAATATGTTTCTTTCGAATGCAAGGATATTCCTTGCATTGATGTGACAACGCTGGCCTACATCGTATTAAAAATATAAAAGTATTGTAGAATTTCGACAGTGGTTCGCAAGTCTCGGTAGCTCAGTGGTTAGAGCATCGGATATCCAAAGGTTGTGGGTTCGAGTCCCATCTGAGAATTCACTTGTGGCCGAGTTGTTTTTTTCCAATATTTTTCTATTTGAAATTTATCGTAAGTATAAAAATAGCATTTAAAAATGCAAAAAATTAAAAATGATAAAAAGGTTTCTTATTTATTGTAGCAAAAACAACATATATATTTATTGTAATAAGAAATAGCGTCTGCCGGCGGTTTCACCAGCGTGGTACCCGATCGTTTGGGAACATCGGGCTAATAAGTCCTTTACATTTTAATCCAGGTTTCCTTTTATCTGTGTGCCTCATCCAAATCAGTTCAGTAGTTTAAGCGTGAAAGGTAACAAACAAACTGACATACTTTCGATTTTATAATATTAGGTCTTTCTTCTTTAACTATGAAATTGCCGATTTGTATGAAGATTTTCAAATAAAGTTCGTTTTCCATACTAATTTTTTGTTATAGTTACTACCGCAAGTGCTAATGTACAATCATTGTTTGAAGACCGAGCAATGTAATGCTATAATAATAATATAGCATTACATTGCTCGGTAATAATAATAATTTATAAATTATATTAAATTAAGTAGTACATTTTGCTAATAAAAAAAGGAGAACCTTTCGAGGTATTTTTTATCGTATAAGAAACGAAAATAATAACCATGAGATTAATTATTCTTGATCATTATGATCTTAAATTAATATAAAACCAAGCAATAGATGTACCTTTTAATCACAGAAGTAGTGAGGTTCTCTAGAAGTATTAGAAAAAAATCGGCAATTTCATACTTTAACCCCTATTATTAGTTGGATAGGATTTTTTCTTTTTAATCTTGAATTCAATTCTTAACGCCCAATCAAAACATTTTAATAAGGATATCGGCATCCTGCTTGAAATAGGAATTTGCTTAAGTTCATTGTATCACAAGCATTATGTAATCATATAACTTACCATTTAACTTGAAGTGGCTTCTCAAGTTTTCCCAACAATATTGGAGCATACATTTCTCCGTCTGAAGGAGCACTTGCTCCTAGGTCGGGGTTGAGTGGATCTTCCGAGGATATCTTGTTATCTCTGATCTGCTCTTAACACGTTTTCTTATTTAACTTCTATTATCTTTCCTGTATTATCTTTTTCTTTTCTTATTACAATACATTTACATTACATTACGTATGGTCGGCATTAATGTGGACATTTCAGTTTGAAACGATATTGTACCATATTTCTGCAAATAAATGAATCTTATCTTATTTTTTGAAGTGAAAACTTCTTTAGCGGCGTTGTGCCCATCAGAGTTTAAAATTTTCGGGATCGGTAAAAAATGTTAAAGTCGCGTCAGGACACGTGACCCTGATCGAAAATCCGTAAGGCCATTTACCGTTGTCCTATTTCAAATTACATAAAGTCTCATACTTGAAAGATCTATGTATATTAGTTAATAACAACCATTATATAAAGATCTCTCATTACTACCAACTTTCATATTGATGCCAGGTCAGTTTTAATGGATTTACTTGCCAAATCAAGTTGGTCTCCGTTTTCATCAACTTTTTGATTATTATTTTCGTTTAAGCGGTTTTTTTCGTCTGCCGGCACTCCCAGAGTGCAACCCGTTGTTTTTTTTTTTATAATAACTGGGCAGGCATTTGACCGCCATCCTGCTTAACAAACAGGATGTGGTGTTAGGTGTTGTATGCTTGCCCAAGAAATGCCTATTCAATCTCGTATTGAAGAGGCCAAGGTTGTAGGTGACACATGAGCAGGCAGCGCATTCCATTCTCCATAAGAAATGTGTCAGCAAAGCGCTTGGTACGGACCGTTGGAATGTCAACGACTTACTGATAGTAAGCTAACCTGCGTCTGGTACCTCGATGGTGGAAAGTGGCTGGAGGAACAAGGTGGTCGTGCAGATCTCTCGCACACTCTCCAAAGTGATCCAAAGTCTTATCTTGAGAAGATCTCAAACATCACTCATGCATGACTTTCTATGAATATTTAGCTTTGAGTTGATTTTGAGAAGTTCTCAATTTTTTATTCTCAATTTAGAAACTGATTCTCAATTTGTTTTTTATCTATTATCGCAATACTGAATAAATGTTTACAGGGTTAGATTCCGTTTATCGCCTACTATATCACTTTCATAGATTTTAACGGAAATAATTATCATACTCTTTTTTGACCATGTTAATTTTACGAAAGCATGTCACAGTTTTTGCTGATATCTAATGTGTGCGATAAGTTGCCTTAAATCATTTACTTAATGAAAAAAGATTTTCCTTTTAGCAATCATCAGCTTAAAATTATCAAAATAAAAATAAACTAAACAAAACGCAAGAAGGCAGAAGCAACCCTCCTTTATCAATAAATAATATTGTTATGATAAAGCATAACAGGATAGTCAATCCCAAACGGGTACTTACAAATTCGGTTAATAATTGACCAGCTGATGTCAGTCAGTTTGCTCGGCAATTTGCAGATTGTAAACCTCTCAAACAGTACATCTCTTGTTCACAATCACTTAAGTGATTGCGTTCAGAATTCGGATACACAATCACGTTCAAGTATGGGTGTTTACTTACTATATTGACGACTTCCTGTGAAAGCACATCGATGGGAATAGGTTTAATTAATCAAAAAGGGAACCAAAATATCTAAGAATACAAAAAAAAAATCCATCAAAATATTTTGAAATTTTTAGATGCTTTTCTGAATTGCTACCAGTGCCTCTCTTCTACTTATTATACAAACTGAAGACTTACCGGGGTAAAGACGTCATAATATCCCGCCAGGTTAGGTAAATTCGGTGATAAATTAAATACAACCCAAGAACGATGCATATAAAATTTAAAATAAAGCTGCTTTTAGTTTTTAACCGCCTCTGTGATCTAGTGGTACAACCACCGGTACCGGTATCAGATCCAGGGGTCCCGGGTTCGATTCCCAGCGGGGGTACATATTGTATTTGGTTTGGTTGGTGGTAGGACTTGTTGTAACATAACAACAATGTTTTCAGCATTGTTGTGGTCCGGCAGTTCGAGATAAGCTAGCCAGTTCCTCAGTGGCTAAGGATTCCGGGAGACGCTCGCTTCCACCTTTAGCCTTATCAATACTTAACATCAGGTATGATGAAGGCTTAGAATCTCCCCGTCGTTCATAAAAAAAAAGTTCCATCAAATGTTATTTATGTATCATAGGATGTCGTGGTTTTGATACCAAATGTTTATACATGTACACTGATTAAATAACCGCTTTCATGTTTTGAATTAATTGACTGTTACGCTCATTTGTATTATTTAGAGGATGTTTGTCAATGCCTTAAATTAACTCACAGGCAAATTACCGCGTAAATACAAATTACATTTGGCATTCATTTCATTTATACTTTGAAGCAAACGCTTACAGAACATAATACCTATCTGCTGTTGATCAAGATCTAAAATAACTCACATACATATTACCACTTAAATTCATTACATTTATATTTTTAAGCAAAAGCTGATAGTAGGTACTTACATACATATCTGCTATTGATAAGATCTAAAATAAGTCACAGATTATAGCGGACTTGCACCAAACTGAAATTAAATACGTCCTGCTCTAAACATATTAGCATCGCTCTGTCATTTTTCATTTCATACGAATGACTGAAATGCAATGTCATGTTTATCGCTAAAATATGTTTACCGACAGTTGGTAGTAGTGACCCTAAACCACAATTTACTATTTGACAATAATTACATTTAATTTTTTAACCAAGAGCTGCAAAAACATATCTGTTATGCTAAGGTATGTGCAATGACTGATTCGAAAGCATGGGGCCATTTTAAGTTCAAAAACCTTACAGACAATGCTCAATCATCTTGTGTAACTATCATCGGTCCAGATACAGATAGGTAATGACAAATATGATCAGTAAGCTGGGCCATCGGTCGTGACTCGACGATTTGGTATATCTGTCGAAGGCAAATTGTAGAATTAGCCGCTTTACAAAATGACTATTTTTTATGAACGACGATACTCTTGGCCTTCATTATACCTGATGTTAAGTATTGATAAGACTGAAGATGGAAGCGAGCCTCTCCGAGAACCCTCAACGACTGAGGGAGTGGCTATTTTATCTCTAACTCCTGGAACACAACAATGCTGAAAACATTGTTGTTATGGCGTCAGACTTAGATAAGATGGTGGTAGCTAGCCAGGCGGACTTACAACGAGTCCTACCATCAATCAAAAGCCTATAGTCTGTTCACGGAGACAAGCTAGTACTGAGAGAATTTACTCGCTTGTGATTGGCTGAAGATGAGGCGCATTCCCTTTGCGTTCTTCAGCCGATTACGAGCGACCAGGAGCTCTATTTTTGATTCACTCGTCTCGAGGTTTCTACTGATTTTTGTGCGACGTTTGAGTTTCCGTATTTTCCGTACTTCCGTAATAGCGACCTTGCATGTATACACATAGCTTCGCTTTTCGCCTGTAATACCACCTCCCTATGCGAGCGCAAGAGGGGCAAAGCGAAAAGCGACCTATGTCTACAAACGCAAGGTCGCTTTTCGCCTGATCGCCTCCCCGTTCGCCACGCCACTTGCGCGACGAGTGATTCAAAAAAAGAGGTCCAAGATCTCTATTGTTGAATCACTCATCGCGCGATTGGCGAGGCGAACGTGGAGGCGACGAGGTAAAAAGCGACCGTGCATATGTAGACATAGGTCGCTTTTCGCTTTGCCCCGCTTGCGCTCGCATTGGGAGGTAGTATTACATGCGAAAAGCGAAGCTATGTATATACATTCAAGGTCGCTATTACGAAAGTACGGAAAATACGGAAACTCAAACGTCGCACGAAAATCAGTAAAACCTCGAGACGAGTGAATCAAAAATAGAACTCCTGATGGCTTACCGCCATCTCTTAGCGCAGTATTGTTACAATAATACCAATAGTATTTCGTACCACGCCCCTCATTTGCCGACAGAAGTATTGTGACTTCAAATTGTGAAGTGAGTCAAAATTTAACAACTTCAATTTGTTCCTTGGCAGGAACAATGATTATCGAAGTATATGGCACTGAGATAGTTGTCTTTAAAAAACTTACATTAAACAAATATTATTATAAGTATGAAAAATTTTAAATATAAAAATATTACAATAAAATCAACTTAACCACAAGTTTGTCTATTTAAAATTTATCATAAGTATAAAAATTGCATGGAAAAGTTATTCTAGTGAAGTCCGCCATTACAAAGTATCATCGAGCGTATTTCATATCAATGATAATAATATTATGATATATTTCATAGATATATCTCAATGGACAGGAATAACAAAATTTTGCTTTGCTTTGGAGCGTCATGGTTGAAGAGTATTGAAAACAAAAAGCAAACAAAACGTTCTAATGATTATGATGGATTCTAAAAGATGACAGTAGGCCCCCAGATTGCTTATGCGCCTCATCTTCTTCTTCAACCACGAACAAATTCTTTCAGTACTAGCTCGTCTCCGTAAACAGTCATTAAGCAGATTGTTAACCATAATTTTAGAAGCTTGACTGAGGTGAGCTGGTCATGCCAGCATGCTATATTGTACCACCAGGAAACCTAACAGTAACTTAACAACTATTCTAACGCAAATTGGAAACATAACAATGATAACAATAAAAAATAAAAAATAATTCATTTATTTTCTCCAAAAATCTTATGTTAATACAATAATAATTAATAACTTATTTAAAAACAAGATTATGAGAGACTGTTGCCTGAACTAAGCAAGAGCCTATGTCTCAGTGGACCAGTACTCTCCTCCTCATATGTGGCCGTTTATAATTTAATCAAAAGAAACATTACAATAAACAACAGAACTCAACAGAACAAAGTACAATAATAATTAAAAGTAAGGCCATTTGGGTCAATAGGGTTCAATAGGGCCCTGCTTCAGCATGTGTTGCCATGACACTAGATGTATCACGGCATGGCTGGTATTCGGGCAGGGCCCGTTTGTGCGCGTCGCGCGTTTAAAAATGCAACAGACAATGAAGAACAACACAACAGACACTGAAACACATTAAATTACAGATAACAACGAGACGAACGGTCTTTGACCTTAGCCTGTTTGTTTCAGATTCCAGATTTACTAATAAAAAAAAGAAGAAGAAAAAATGGTGGTTGTTTTGCTTGTTATTTATTTGACTTTGTTTGATCAAATCTACCTAGGCATTTTTCGTAACAGCTAATTCTACAATATGCCTTCGACTTATCTACCAATGTTAACAGCGGCGTTTATTTGAATACGTGGGTGCTTGTGCAATCCGCACGCTATTATAATTTTGTATAGTATACTATACTATACATGCGAGCTTTGTTAGTCATGATTCAGGGAGCAATAAACTTTGTGACTCACTATCTAGTACCTAATCAACTGTTTTATCGAAAGCTAGCTTTGTAGAAAGTCGGTTAGACTTAGAAACTATGTTTAAATACTAGCAAACAGCTAAATGATTGTAATTTTCTTATTATCACGACGATTTTCTTCTAATAAAATGTGGTACCATCATTATCAGTATCCAGTTTTACTTATTTTATGATCTGAAAATAGATGGGTTAGCTATTTTTCTATTACAAAGGATTTTCATTTTATACTAGATGCAAACAACAAGTCTCCTGTAGACAAGGGATTTGAAGTCGCAGCTTTTGATTTTCTGATTAAAAGGCGCAAACAACTAAAAGGCTTTTTCATCACAAACGATGTAAAAAGTAAAAGTTATAGGGTTATAGCTATTAGGGTTCATAGTAATCTGGCTTCAATTATAAGTTTATTAAGTCTACAAAGCCTACCCACAGAATTTCTACGAGACGCCGATATAGGCTGGCATTGATATTACAGTCTTGACTGAGGTCAGGATTGCATAATTGGGTTTGAATGAAATATTACCTCACAATGGCTTACTCCGAATCAAACAGAACCAACCAAACTTGTTTACTAACCATTTGCTATTGAACTGAATGCTGAGAAGTGAATTATATAAAATGTAATCATTTGATATGCTAATTCTATAGTAGGTACTTGTAAATAGAAATGTTTGTTACATTGTCTAATATTTACTTTGTTCTGACCGCGACCATTAATATCATAACGTGGTAGTCCATTATATATATTGTAAATTATTTTCTTACCTATGCCATTATATATATTATAAATTGCCCAATGTGAATGTTTTGGTTCAACTATAAGTTCATATTGTATGTTCAAATAAATAAATAAATAATAGGCCCTTTTCCATCCTATTCCAAGGCTTCTGCTCTGTATCTTCAGAGCATACCACATACCACACGCCCAGAGAAAGGCTTCCGGCGTTTCTCGAACTGGTTCTCTTCCATCTCGCTCACACCCACCCGCGAAACGAGACAATGGGTGCGTATGCGCAACAACGTTTTACTCTTATATCTTGATTCTTGATATTCAGCAAGGCCGCTAGCCGCATAGCTCAGTCAAGGTTAAGGGGCTGGCAGAATGAAAAAATATGGGGCATTTAAGTTGACTAAGGACCATTGTGCCGTGGCACAGGGAATGATACAATGAACTCTGCATTGCCTCAGGGATTGTTAACTATCCCTTTTATAGTAAATGTAATGCATTCCATCAAGTACAGCTTGTATGTTTCACTGTAAGCGTTTAGATTGCCACTTTCCCTGTCTCTTTCTTTAATAATGTGTGTCTTCGTCATCAGCCATTTTTAATGTCCCCACTGCTGGGGCACTGGCCTTCCTTATGGATGGTTAAGGAGAATGTGTGTTTTAATACTTCTAGAATTATCAAAGATTTTAATAGAAAAATAGTGGAAAAAAGACTCGGCTCACAAGTTATTCTCAGGTGGGTCCGCCAGTCAGTCCTTTCCGGCTTTGTTTTTCTATTAAAACTCATTAAAGATTGCATTTAAAATGGAAATGATAAAATCATTATTAAAGATTTTACTCACTACAATCAGTACCAACTATGTGATTGGAGAATATTGTTAATGAAAGTGATCTCCATAGTTTAATCAGCAAGTTTGATACCTCTCAGAGCTCAGACAATAGATGTTATCGAAGAGCACTGAAAGACTAACTGGGACCTGATAAAGATGACGTCATAGATTCCAATAATTTCTGGATGTGAACATTCATTTTGATTAAAATTTTCTTTTGCCCTAAATTCTAGAGGAGAGAATCAATTCGTGTAATAAAGTTCATAGACAAATAGTTATTTGCATACTTAATAAATCCTTACTAAAATTAGACTACGTAGTTGCATACGTATGTAGAGGAATGCATTTTAGATTATTCTTAAATACTTTTGGAACTGATGGAATATGCTCCATTGTAATTTAGATAGGCGATTATGTAAAGTGATGTCACATTCATGTTAAATTCCATATGAACTGTCAATGAATTCAATTACTCTAATGTACCGGCCACACGCTACTTCATGACTGCGCATTCCAGGACGGAGCAAAAGACGGAACACCAAACGACCGGCCACACAGTCTGACTGCGCAGTCCTCAGTGTTTAGAGAGAGAAAGCTCTATGAAATGAGTTAAAACCTCCTTCGAATAACCTCTTACAACGCTCATATTTATACAATTACTACGTATGTCATTGGAAACAATTTTGACGGACTGAAGCGCGGACTGAAGCCGATACATAAGGTTTCACAATCGCACTCCCAGGTCTACCATCATCTATAAGAAACCATCGTGTCATAAAATAACGTTTTGTTGTGCAATGTTTGAGTTTTGCTTTTATTGAAGTTGTAACATTTTTACACGCTTCACACTTTGGAGGCGATGATTGAGTGGAAACGTCACAAAACTTACGTCAAAAAACAAACTTACTTTAAGATTCGTAGAACGAAATAGCATGGTAAGATTGAAACAATACTGCGCTAAGAGATAGCGGTAGGTCTCCAGGTTTAGCTTGCTATAAACCTAAAATTAATTTAATCATTACGTTGTTGTACACGTCGTGCTATCTCATCAAACTTTTTGAGGCGGTTTTCTCGACCTTGTAACGACGTCGTCTGATTATCGTAATAGGCTATTGTTTGCCATTTATCTGTGGACGGAGACGTATCTGTGAGATTGACTTGAATTATGTTCTTACATTGTGTTGGTCGTTTTATGTTGATGACATTATTATTTTACTTCTGCTGTCTGCATTTTTATTTTTCAATTTGAAGGTCTTACTAGTTCGAAACGCCTTTGTTATCTTTCATGAAAGTCGATTATTAACATTCTTTAAAGAGCATTGTTTATTTTGTATTGTACAATGGGGAACCATTTAGCCTTTACCATGCCCGATGTTAAGTTGATAATGTTGAAGATGGAATCATGGTTTTCCTAGAATCTTCTTGCACGCAGGAATTGTAAATTTTAACTGCGTATAACTTTATCAAAACTTTAATACAATTGAAGAAATTACCTTTCTTGTCATTTCCACTCAGCTTCGAATCTTTGTAGAGTTCATATCGGATGGCAGATAGCGGAGGGTAGATCTTCCGATCCTCCTAATGTCCCTTATTATTCCACTAAGTGATGTCCCAGCTTGGTTTCCGTTAAGGCGACATTTACAAGATTCTTAAGATTAATATTATCATTCATTATTTCTGGGTCGCTAAGCGTAGACATTGTCATTGATGATAACAGTGCTAATTGGTTCGAACTAATTCCAACAACCCACCAATCATTAACAATATCATTTACTGAATTACCCAATGCGATAGTGAAGGCTTCATTTACCCGCACTCAAGTATCGAAATGAGGTCAGGTAAATTTGAGTACTCGACTGTTTGTTTACACTGGCAAATTCAAAATGGGAAATTGAGAACAGACCTGGTACAATTCGTTTAAGGCGAACGGAGGTACCTACTCGATTTCGCTAATTTAGTTATACCAGTCGGCTGCCTAATTCCATTTATTATAAACCTACTTGTTCTCAACGGGCCTAATGGCGCAGTGGTACTTATTCAACCTACTGTATCATGGGTCGTGGGTTTAATCCTCACCCAGGATGAATTTTACCGCCTCTGTGGTCTAGTGGTAAAACCACCGGTATCAGACCTAGGGGTAGCGGGTTCGATTCCCAGCGGGGGTGCATATTGTATTCGGTTTGGTTGGTGGAAGGACTCGTTGTAAGTCCACCTGGCTAGCTACCACCATTTTATCTAAGTCTGACGCCATAACAACGATGTTTTCGGCATTGTTGTGTTCCGGCAGTTAGAGATGAGATAGCCAGTTCCTCAGTGGTTGAGGATCCGGGAGAGGCTCGCTTCCATCTTCAGCGCCTTATCAATACTTAACATCAGGTATGATGAAGGCTAAGAACCTCCCCGTCGTTCATAAAAAAAAGAATATTTATGTGATGAACATTTGTGTTCGTGTTTGTCATGTCCGGTATCTGGGTGTTTTATATTTAAAAAAAATGTAGGTACTAATATCCTTAGGCTATGCATTTGCATTCAGATCAATGTGTGTGGTATTGTCTAATATTTTTTTATTTATTTATTTCGATATAGAAATAGAAGGATATTGGAAAAAGGTCTTCAAGAAATGTTTACTAAAGCTTAAAGTTATATTAAACATTTCTAGCGTTGTATGACAAACGGAAACGGAGTCGTGAATGCATTCGCCAGTTTCATATATCAGTGCCAAGTCCTCCGCCTTCCCTCTAATGGCCCGTGAAATATTTATCTAGTTGTAATATGCAGTTTCTCATCGACGATATGTTTACAATCACATCTTTCTTTACTGACTCGTTTAGACGAGTTTACGATAAAGTATGGCTTGGAATCTTAATCTTTGTTATTCTGAAAGATGTTTGTGTTGTTACTTTGTTTGTAAAATATGTTTTGCTTTATTGTTGTGAAACTGTAATTGCTTTGCAGAGTTACATTTACTGTTATCAGGTTATTAAATGGCCAAGAAAGGAATGTAATTCCTAACTTCATGGCATCTGATATTACTTTGGTAACTTTTGATCTTTTATTTGGAAATTATTTTAAAACAAACGTAGTGGTATTTTAACCACTACTAGGTTAACCAGGTACTGGTTACTCTAGACAATTTTTGTCTTCGAAATCCAGATTGGTTTTTTACTCTATATAATGTAATGTAATGTTACCTGTAATGTCTATTTCTAAGTCATGTGCAATAAAGATTTTTGATTATTATTATTATTATTTTCTAGATTTTTTTTTCAGCATCCGCTGGTATACATATAATTACAGGCAAGGCCAACTTAACTATAGGTGAGGTAAGTTAATGGTGTATTTAATGTGGTTTGATTATTTTCATCTTATTATTATTAATTTTTTACCGGTTGTAGTACTCAGTGTATCGTAGTTTTGATATCGTTTACAGACACTGTCTTGTACTACGAGAGTACTATTATTATTCTGTGCTTGTACTAAGGATACTGTCCAACGTACATCTTTATAGACTCTAGCATGTATATTATTTTAACGTAACTAGCATAACTAAGCTATTGATGAATTTAATGTCCTTTTTTATACTGAAATCAATGTAAGTAAGTAACAGCAGGCATAAAATATTTATACCTACGTTTTTTTTATGAACAACGGGGAGACTCTTAGCCTTCATCATACCTGATGTTAAGTATTGATAAGGCCGAAGGTGGAAGCGAGCCTCTCCCGGAATCCTCATCACTGAGGAACTAGCTATCTTATCTCTAACTGCCGGAACACAACAATGTTGAAAACATTGTTGTTATGGCGTCAGGCTTAGTTAAGATGGTGGTAGCTAGCCAGACGGACTTACAACAAGTCCTACCACCAACTAAACCGAATACAATATATACCCCCGCTGCCGCTGGAAATCGAACCCGGGACCCCTGGGTCTGATACCGGTGCTTGTTACCACTAGACCACAGAGGCGGTTAAGTACCATGAATCTGCTTTTGATTAAATGCAATTTCAATTTAAAAACTCATAATTGTATCATAATTATCAACGTATAGTTACAAAATAGGCAATCCCAATCACATACCTTACCACCCGCCGTGTAATTTACTTCGCCATGCGAACTGCGTAGGTGAACAAGAAATAGCGGATTTTTGTCATCTTTCTATGGGTTTTGCCGAAATATATTCAACTATGTTACCTATTAAGCTTTCTAACACATAACACAATAGTTAACAGTTGTTTTTATGATAAATATATTCGCTAGCGCTAAAAGCCAGTTTTACCGCCAGCGGAAATGGGTCTACATCAGTCTGCTTATTTTAATGTTGTGCTTAAATATTTTTATCTAAAATAAATTGATACTGAACTGTACGTACTTTGTACCTCACAACTTGCACTACAGTAATGTTGCAATGCGAAAAATGTTGTAATGTATGATAGATAAGTCTTTCTTGGACAGTTGAAAATTGTTTACGGCTACTAACCACAAAATTCTATATTATAATTAGTATTAACTTAACCGCCTCTGTGGTCTAGTGGTACAACCACCGGTATCAGACCCAGGGGTCCCGGGTTCGATTCCCAGAGAGGGTACATATTGTATTCGGTTTGGTTGGTGGTAGGACTTGTAGTAAGTCCGCCTGGCTAGCTACCACCATCTTACCTAAGTCTGCCGCCATAACAACAATATTTTCAGCATTGTTGTGTTCCGGCAGTTAGAGATAAGATAGCCAGTTCCTCAGTGATTGAGGATTCCGGGAGAGGCTCGCTTCCATCTTCAGCCTTATCAATACTTAACATCAGGTATGATGAAGGCTAAGAGTCTCCCCGTCGTTAATAAAAAAAAAAATATGTTAAGGTCACTTTTCAATTTGATGACTCTGTGTGAAATAAAACAGGTAGAAAAAACAGCCATTGACGAGCTTCTTGCCGGGTCTTCCGCCGTAGGGTTTGTGATGGCGTTCATTCTTTGACGTTCATAAATGCTAGTAACAGCCTAGACTGAATAAATTATATTAACTTTGACTTTAGTTGTCATAGGCTAAAGAACGCTTGGCTGGTAAAGCCAATTTCACACTGAATACGATTTCAAAGGTCTATTTATCATCAAATGTAAATTGGATAATCGTGATTTTAAAATGCGTTCTGTTTTACCCCTTTAAACTTGAAAGAAAGTACTGAAATGCAATAACACTAAGGTTTTAGACCCGGGGTTAACAACCTAGTAACCGACTGATAAACACTTAGGCTGAGTTGCACCAGCTAAATTTAACAGATTTGTTAATGTCAAAGCTGTCAAATCCTATGTTTTTTTCCACCGTTAAAGTTAGATGGTGCAATCCTCCCTCAATGTCATTTAAATGTCAATGCAATTCAGTCGTTTGTGTGATTGGTCAAAAATGGTGTTCATACTTTTGCATACATAATAAGAAAGTCCAGTGCCCCAACAATAGTTTAATGTGCGAGTTCACATTTACTGGCAACGTTTTCGACAACTATCGGATGCTCTACTCGATAAAGCAGCCTATGGACATGATAGAGACAAAGCGATAGTAATTGAAAAAGACTATAGTTTGCAAAATTCGTACTAAGTATATGACGATAAAATCTAAAAAAAGGTGCCGAATTTTTTGCAAGAAGTAACTTGTTAACACTTCCCGTCCTCGTATTAGCTCACAAAAGGAATTTTCGGTATAGAATAGGTACTTACCCGGTCCGAGTCGTTACGGGTCGGGCGCCGTCGGGTCACGAGCCGACCGTTCCCACGGGCCGCGGGGGTTCGTGCGGCCGTGTCGTGTGCTCCTCGGATATTTGGCGCATTCCTCGGGTCGCGAGTCTACGTGCGTGGGGGGTCTTATGGTTGGCAAAACACGTGTTTTGAAAAGGCGGAACGAAAGGGTTAAGGTTTGTGGGTAGTTGGTGGTTGAATTAGAAAAGGAGATAGCTATTAGCTATTTGGATGTTATAAAATTATTTTTATAATCAAGCAGTTTTTTTTAAAATACCTTACTGTGTTAATGATTATAGGATTATATTTTATATATTCACAAACTCTTTATTATTAACAAAACTTGCGAACGCTAAGCGCAGCGCGATTGCAAAAAATAGTAGGCCAAGGCGAACGATAGGTAATTAGAAAAAAAATCTAGTTTATGTTATGAAAATACTTTTATAAAAACATGACATAACTATTATTATTTTTCAATAAAACTACTCGTATATCACCATCAGCATAACGCGTTGGTATACCTTTACAAAACCAATACAATTAGTATTCAAAATAAACTTCTCAATTCGGTTGTAGAAAGACAACAAACATGGGCCTTTCAAACATTATTAATTGGTCAATCTAGAAATAAACATAAGGTAAAATAAAACGAAATACTCGCTATTTAGATAAATTTAACATTTATTTTCGTTGCATTTCTGTTTGTCAAGTGAGCTTTCCTAAAATTTTACGTCTTCCAATATAGGAATACCAATTTATTTTCAGTTAGTTTTGAAATTAAATAACCTTTTTAGAGTTTGCTTAACACTTGCGCTGGCAGTGAACGAGACACAATAGATGTTTAATTGTTTTACGTCTATAGACGTTCACTGCCAGCGAACGTGTTAACTATATTTAGATATTATGTAATACATATTGAGAGTTATAAAATTAATTAGTAAAATAACTCTAATTTAAGATCCATCGAAATTGGGTGAGCAAATCCTTGTTCAATATTTAGCTATTCGTGTATCATATTAAAATTAATAAATTTTTGAAATAGTCGTCAGTACTTACCTTTACAATTATGAAACTAAAGTAACCGAATGTGAAAGTTTCTGTATTTAACGAGAATTTATTTCGATGACACCGGACTTATGGAACATGACAATAGTATCCCATAAATTATCACAATTATCAATGACTAAATATTTTGAATGAAACTTGAATAGTGTGCTGAAGAACGTTATTTAACATTGGATGTGATTGAAAGCTTCACAGAGAGCACTCAGTCGGTAACTAACAGTTTAATTGAATCCAAGATTGAAATACCGACTCAATGGAGTTCTAGTTCACGTGAATTTAGGTGAATGATGTTAATTTTCTCTCTTGTAAATTTTACTGACGTAGTGGTCAAATGAATGAGGTATAACCGAATATACTAGAGTTTCATATTATAGATGTTGTTAGAAATTATCATAGCGTCAATAATACTGACCAGTCACTTGCTTAAGTGACGATTTTCACATACAGATAAGCAGTAGGTGTTAGTAAGTTTTCAGTATCATTATTTTATGCTGGTACTGTTTGTTTACCTACTACATTTTTTATTTTAGTATATTAAGTATGTAAAAAAACTACATAGAATTTGGTCTAACCATTTTTGTGATAATGTGGACCTTGAACATTTTCAATTATCAGACGATAAAACGTTTTGTATTTTGTATTTTAGTTTTATTGTCCACTTACAAACAGTTATACATATAATAAATTTCTAAATAGAAAAATGTTGGGAAATAAACAACTCGGCCACAAGTGAATTCTCAGATGGTACTCGAACCCACGACCTTTGGAAATCCGGTCCAATGCTCTTTCTCCAAAGGTTCTCCAAAGAATTTCCAAATTCGTGGGTTCAAGTCCCATCTGAGAATTCACTTGTGGCCGAGTTGTTTTTTTCCAATATTTTTCTATTTTAAAATTTATCATAAGTATAAAAATAGCATTGGAAAATGCAAAATTTTGTTAAGCTATAGGTAAGTACTAAACATTTCTTCCCATCAAAGTATTTACGGTAGCTTTGGAATGGTCTGACGAATCAAACCCTTTTTTTACATCGTTGCTTCCATTACTACAAAATCTATAAAATCGCAGTATAATATTGGTTATTTTCTGGGCCACTTTCAATCATATTATACCTATTAGGTATTTCCGCTACGACATAGAAAGAAAGATGAAGTAAAGTTTCTCGTATATTTTCTGTTTCTTGTCTGAATATTATATTAGATGCCCTCGTTCTATTTCCCGTAACTTTAAGTTGTTTAGTATGCCCGCTACAAGAACTAATTACGCTTCTAACACATTTATTTTTCGTACGTGTAATTGTTACAATGATAAATGCCTCCACATAGACATATTCAATGCAACCCCAAATAGCTTTAAGAAACAAATAGTAAAATTGTTTGATTAACTGTAATCAACTTTAACTTTAACATTAACTTTAAGTTCACTGCACTTTGCACTTTCATTTGGTTTTATTTGCTTAAGTTTGTTGTTTATGTTATCTTTATTTTGCTGTATGCTATATGTTTACCTATTAGTAGAAACTTCACTGATTTATGTACAAACTTATATTTTTATCTGTTTATCTGTGTCTGGAATATTGTATGTTTCCCGAATAAAATAAAATAAAATAAATTGAGTCCACCGAAGTTTTGACTTTCTTACTCAAAAAGACTACCTTTTTCTGAAAGTAAAAAATGAAATAATGTTATAATAATGTTAGCATGCATATGCAATGACTTTAACGCAGTAAAGTGAACATAAAGAACAGTAAAATAAATTCCAAGTAAGAAACAATCGTGAGCACTTAAAATAACAAAACGTAGTAAGTAAGAGTGTTCGTTGAAACCAATAACAATAGCTTCGTGGAAATTATCCTAATGCGATAATTTATGACCACTATAAGGAAATAGATGTGAATAAACGGCAACGTCTACCGCGTGCCTAATATGTGGTTCACCTTGAATTGGTAATTTGTTACGTTCAGGCCGAAGAAGATAAGCAAAATTAGTGCTATCAAATAAGGCACCTTTCTCATTTAATGTTTTAAAGTCTTCTTCTTAGCGTCCGATTCGGACTTTTATACCTATCCGAGAGGATTAAAACGCAGCTACTGTTTTTTTTTTAATTAACTTTGTTGAGACTCTTAGCCTTTATCATACCTTTTTTTTTTTATTTTTTTTTTTATACTAGGAGAAATGCTTTTACGCATCCCTCGCCCCCAGGTGTAGGGGCGATTCGAAATGTTGGACTCACCTGGGGTACTACCAACTAAAACTCCTAGTACTTGCCCTCCAGGCCGCCATTGGTCACGGGGGGTAGGGTTCGCAATCACCCCTAAGACCAGGCGGCCGTGGCCCGATTACCCGGGCCCCCTCGCGGCTGGAAGATGGCCGAGCAAGTTTAGCCATCTTCCCAGACGGTGAAAACCGTGCAAGGCCAGCGTTGGCACACCCACCAACGCCAGCGTGGTTTCACTATAGGGGAATGAGTCGATCATACCGACGCCTCCTTCCCCTTAACCGCCTGCGGCGGATACGAGCCGCATGAGCGTCTTGCTCGCGAGCCCTCTCCGCTGTCTCCTTCTGATGGATCACATCCTCGCAGAAGGAGACTGCTGCCTGCCACGATCTGTCACTACCCAGCATCTTACTGACGACGCTGGGTAGGGAGAAATCCCCTCCCACCACTGCCACGAGTTCCCGACGCTGAACCGACCACGCAGGACACACCTCGAGTGTGTGCTGCGCAGTGTCCAGCTCCGCGTCGCACTCGTGGCATTTTGGAGTCTCCTCTCGCTGGATTTGGTGCAGGAACTTACCGAAACAGCCATGTCCGGTAAGAACCTGCACAAGACGGAAAGTGAGCGTCCCATGTCTCCGGCCCCTCCATTCGCCAAGAAGCGGACGCACCGCCTCCACCGTCTTCGTTCCCGCACCGGGAGCCTCCAGCTGGCTTTCCCAGCTGGTCTGGACATCCTCCTCCGCCCTTCTTCTTACTGCAGTTAGCTCTTCAGGGGCCAGCCGGTCTCCCCTCTGAAGAGCCTCCCTCCTCGCTTGGTACATCCTCTTGAGGACCTGAGCCTCAAGCTCCCACGGGGGTGTACCTGCCAGCAAACATGCTGCCCTACCGGAGATCGTCTTATATCCCCAGCCTTTATCATACCTGATGTTAAGTATTGATAAGGCTGAAGATGGAAGCGAGCCTCTCCCGGAATCCTCAACCACTGAGCTGTGAACTGGGCACCTTTCTCATTTAATGTTTTAAAGTCTTCTTCTTAGCGTCCGATTCAGACTTTTATACCTATCTGAGAGGATTAAAACGCAGCTACTGTTTTTTTTTAATTAACTTTGGGGAGACTCTTAGCCTTTATCATACCTGATGTTAAGTATTGATAAGGCTGAAGATGGAAGCGAGCCTCTCCCGGAATCCTCAACCACTGAGCTGTGAACTGGCTATCGTATCTCTAACTGCCACAACAATGCTGAAAACATTGTTATTATGGCGTCAGACTTTGATAAGATGGTGGTAGCTAGCCAGGCGGACTCACAACAAGTCCTACCACCAACCAAACCGAATACAAATTCTACCCCCGCTGGGAATCGAACCCGGGACCCCTGGTTCTGATACCGGTGGTTGTTACCACTAGACCACAAAAGCGGTTGAAACAACGCTATCAGTGTCTTTGTGAAGAATCTCGCGTGTATAGTCTTTAAAGTATACAAACGCTTTTTCTTTTCATTAAAATGCTAATGCTCCATTCTCATAATTCACGCCAACTACGTCTCGAACACTTTTTACATTAACCATCAAAACATGCAATGCAATCTGGCATAGCCTTTTCCTATTCACAATCTTCTCACGGGCCTTTTATCAATCTTCTTTCTTTCAATAAAATACATCACAAAAAGCATTTTGCTTACGCTAAAGCGTCTCGATTCTGATTCGTATTCGATATTTTACGGTGTTGATCGTCTGTGTGTACAAAAACTGGGCACCATGCGTTTTAATCTCCGTCTCCATATTTATGAACTTGTCTAGTGGGTACGGCGACATTCTTGAACCCACCCTGTATCTAGCTCTGAGATATTTTTTTTTTCATAGTAACCACAGAATAGCTATGTCGGTAATGATTCTAGTTAATATCATAGTTGGTTTAAATGGCAGTCTGGATAGCCGCAACTAGTTAAAGCTTTAAGATTCTAGGAAACCCGTCTGATTGGAATGTTACATCTTTGTTTGTGTAATAAAATGCATTTATTAGCTTTAGATGCAGATTTTATTGCGAAATTGTGAGAGTATCGTAATAGCATCGCTTTAATCAGTTTGTGATCATTTAAATCAGTAAGAAGAATTATGAAATACTTGCGGCCGGGTGGTTCCCGTTTTCGAGGAAATATTGTGATAAAAAGTATCATATGTTTCTCTTTAGTAGTTTTTGTGTGAAAGAGTAACAAACGTCCATCTATCCAAACATTGAAGCATCCAAAAATACCCACAAATTTTTAGAATATTGCAACTACAAGTCACGCTGACACAGCAAATAAGTACATAGTAACAATTGAAGAATTATTATTTTTTAGTTACAAGTGTCATCGGCATCGACATTGACTTCATTTGACAGATAGATGTGACATATTAAATAAATAAATATTTCTATACAATCACACCAATTATCTAGCCCACGTTAAGTATCATGAAGAACTTGTGTTATGAATACTAGATAACGGTTAAACATACTTAGATACTTTTTTGAAAATACATACATAATATACATATTAAACACCCAGACCAAGACAAATAGACATATATATATACACACAAATATTTGTCTTGTCCGGGGGTCGATCCCGGGACCTCTGGCGCAGAAGGTGGGGTTAGTACCCCTGCGCCAAACAGGTCGTCATATAGCTCTTAGTCTTTGGTAAGTTTTCATTTGTGTCAAAAAGAAGCAGCAATGTGTCACATCCATCTGTCAAATGAAGCCGATTTCGACGCCGACGTCACTTGAGCGGTACGACCCCTGATGAAAATTTGATTTCAGCGTTGTTCATATTTAAATCTCATTTAATTAATAAAGTAATGGAACCCTTTAATCATGTAGGCACTTCTGTAATTTAAAATACGCTTCATAAAGGCTCAGTGCATCGATTTTATTGATGTCGATGTCGGTTCGTTCTCAATGTGCCTGAAGCTAACGAGATGGCGACTGGGTACGTTAATTAAATTTCAGACTAATGACCGGAATAATGAAAAAGATCACTCATAAATTGGCTCAAAGGGTTTATTTGGCGATTTGTAGACGATCTCTTGAAATTAAACAATGATGATGAAATACGAGTAGGTTTAATGGTGTAAGATAAAAGAGATGAAAACAATAGCCGCTTCAAATAATGTATGCAATTTTGTAACTACAAAGTGGATTGCGATTGTAGACTGTTTTAAGAGCGAGATTATCAACTTGATTTTTTTAGGTACAGTAGCACATTGGGTTACGCCAAAACGTAATAAGTATTAAATCAACATCTCATAGAACAGAACGATATCTTTGCTAAGCTAACTGGTTTGATATTAGGACTGTAGATTCCATTTTTGTTTTCCAATTGTTGAAAATAGGCCATCATCTGCGCACTTCCAATATGGATTGGAGTAAGTATAGCCTGCAGTTTTAAAGCATTATAATTTCAGTCAATACTAATGCTTTGGCTACACGGTCAGACTAGCGTGCGCAAACAGTTTGTGCAAAAAATGGTGCAGGAACACAGAATACTTAATAGTACAAGTACAGAAACTGCATGGTGTCTTCACGATATTTATTTATTTGCAAGGTAAGGACACAATACGGTTTACAATCAAAACATAAACTTAATCTAACGAAACATTCTAGGAGCACCAAAACTTTGAGACCTGATCATGATCTTAAGGCATATAATCTAATTACTATTTAATTTAATACAGTCCGAAAATAAACTTACAACAATAATAAAAAAGTTTTATTTAAATAAATAGAATAATTCTGTTTTGATAGAACTTACACTTTTACCGTCTATCTCGATATAGGTCTGTGCATTGTTCTCGGATACCTGTGTCCGGTTCGGGTTTGATGAATTCGTCATCAGCGATTTTTAATGTCACCACTGCTGGGTCACTGGCCTTCCTTATGGATGGATAAGAAGAACGGGCCATGACTCACCACGCGGGCACCATCCCGAGAACGACCATTGCAAAAGTTGCTTAACCTCAACAATCGCAGGCTGAGCGCGCGAACCACTGCGCCACGGGTATCAGGTTTGATGAATTAACGTACATTATTTCCTTGTGCAAAACAAAAGTGTGTGCAAATAAGATTGCACATGTAGCCTGGCCCTAACGATCGTGACTTCGTCGTGGACGCCCCATCAATCACCAGCAGCAGTTGTCATATCACAATGGTTTATGCAACGGTGACTCAAACTTTCACCGCCAATTAAAAGTCCACCGTTTTCCGCGTCGCGGTCACGTCTTTTGCGTAACGTTAACGACGCCATTGTCTACGTGATACGGAGAGATTTATGAACCTAGGATGACACTTAGAACCTGGAGATGGAACAATGTTGGGATATCTTTAGCAATGTGGTATAAACAATAGCCGGCTAAGTGACTGTCTACATTTTGAGGATGAGAGAGAAATCTTTTAGTGTTTTGAAATTTTAATTTCTTGGTCTTAGAAAGTCGATAAGGCACGGGATAAGAATCTTCAAATTATTATCTTGATGACTGCGATGGCCTACTGATGGAATACGGTTGATTTTGTTGTCTATTCATCAGTTTATTCTAAACTAAAGTCTACCATAATTGGTAATAATGAGAATATTAGAAAAGCTCATGCAGAACGCAGATGGCTTTATGCGCTAAATTAATTTAAATAGGATTCGTTGTACCTGTTAAAAAAGAAATATACCTTACATTTTTAATCATAATGGTGTAATTATAGTCGTGGCGCATTGTCTCACTCGCAATAAATTTAATATAAAAATATTTTGCATTCATCCTCACCTGCTGAGAATTTATTAAGTGTAAAATGAAAAGAAATGAGGGCAACTAAAACCTGACGGAAAAGCACATCGGATTATACGGGGAGATCTCAAGGATCCAGCGGCTTGTGACGTCATCATATTACAAACCCCGCGTAAGGAAAAATTCTACCCAAAGCTCTAATCATTCTTCAACACTTGCTGTTCGTCAAAGCTATAGGAAAAGCTATTTAAAAGATATCAATGGGCGCCGTTCATAGTCAAACAAAAACATTGTACAATCCTAATATTTAGAAGGTACTGATGTGTTTCTCTAAACTGCGTTTCTAACTGTCGTTTCTGCGCCCCCACAGGGTCGGCTCCCTGTGCCTAGGCACCGCCGGCGCCGCCGGCACCTGCCTATTTATTAACCCATTCGTCATCAGCCATTTTTAATGTCCCCACTGCTGGGGCACTGGCCTTATGCATCTGGCCCGCGTGGTGCATAAGGAGGATGCATAAGGAGAACGATCCACCACGCGGGCCCAATGCGGATTGGTGGGTTTTAACGACTGCAAATGCAGCCGGGACCAACGACTTAACGTGCCTTCCGAAACACGGAGGTTTGGTCACCCATCCTGGGACCGACCATTGCGAAAGTTGCTTAACCTTAACAATCGCAGTCCGCGCGCGCGAACCACTGCAAAACACTTAATAACCCATTAATCAATAGATAATAACACCTAGCTGCTAAAGCTGTGTAGTGTCGGCTTAGAATAGCACTACCCCCTCTCATCCTGTGGGTGTCGTAAAAGGCGACTAAGGGAGTCAGCCTTCAGGAGACGGGCAGCAGCGTCTCCTACAAACTTGGCCATACTGCGATCGCCAACCCGCCTGCCAAGCGTGGCGATTATGGCAAACCCTCCCTTTGGGGGAGGCCTATATCCAGCAGTGGGTGTTATGTGGCTGAGACGACGACGACTACAGAAATAATATTGAAGGATACAATCATTGGATGAGAAGGAATTAGGAGACACTAACCATTTTGCTAGTTGCTAGAAACTCAAACTTCGCACGAAAATCAGTAGAATCCTCGAGACGAGAGATCCTCTAATTAGAAACCAAATCATATCATGCAATGACTGGATTATTTGGGGTCAATTTAGATATATTGGATAAGCACGTTACTGGTATGGTAGCATGTTCCCTAGTTAATGTAAGTTTTATAACTTTTCATACGATTTCGATTACATTTTCATTGCTAATTATTTATCAGCTCCAAAGATCCAATATACTTTCCCCTTACGTAGACGTGTGTCTTAAGTTGTAAAAGATATTTCAATTTCCGAATGGCATAATACACCAATTATAAATTTACATAATATGCTAATTTAATCTCGACATAGCGTTCTTGGCAATGGCCGTGTCGTGTTTTGTTTATTGAAAACAATTCTCACCAAAAAATATGTAGTTGTAAATAGTTTTGGAACCATAAATAATCTTTAATGTGTTCCTTGGAATGTTTCTAGCTTAGATCAAACACATACAAGTTACTTATACCGTTTACTAAAGTAATACTTTGATAAAATACAGAAACACAATTTCAGCATTTTTAAAACGGCATTATCTCTCATTAATACATACTAAAGTCTAATCAAAGGAGTATTTTTTCCAAAATATAATAATCTAGAGAAGTTCGAGGTGGTGCTTAGGATCGAGAGCTCGGCCTATGATAACTTTTGCAACGGTCGGTCACGGGGTGGGTAACCCAAAATTTACTATCTCAAGCTCCGTGCTGCTGCCATTGTTAAAACCTACCAATCTGCATGGTAGTTCATGGCTCATACTTCATATCCACACATAAGGAAGGGCAACATCCCAGCAGTGGACATGTAAATGACATGAAGATGACTAAAGAGGATGATGATAATATTCTGTAATATGCGTCATGCTCGTGAACGGGTGCTGCCAGCGGAAATGGGTCAACTTCAGTCTGCTTATCTTAATGTTGTGCTTAAAGCTTAAATATTTTTTTTCTAAAATAAATTGATACTGCCCTATATGTTCCTCACAACTTGCAGTACAGTAATCTGGTAATGCGAGAAATGTTGTAATGTATGATAGATAAGTCTTTCTTTTTGCCAGTTGAAATTTGTTTACGGTTACAATAACCATAAAATGTAATATTATAATTAGTATTTTCTTTTTGTGATGGAAATTGACCTTACTGATATGTTAAGGTCACTTTTCAATTTGTCTACTCTGTATGAAATAAAACAGGGAGAAAAAAACAGCCCTTGACGAGTTTCTTGCCGGTTCTTCTCGTTACAAGGTCTCCCGCCGTAGGGTTTGTGAACCGATAGCGTAGCTTCTTTGACGTTCATTAGTGCTTGTAACAGCCTAGACTGAAAAAATGATATTGAATTTGAATTTGAATTTGTATGATACCCAAAATCATAAAATTAATAACAAATAACTTTTCGTGACAAAGTCGCAGATGATTTGCGATTTACTTTCCGTGGTTAACACCTGCCGTTTTAAAAGCACCTTTATTTAACTGTACTTAGGTAAAAAGTCGGTTAAGATCGAGTTTAAATTATATAATTTGCGCAGGCGCACGCATCCAACCGTCAGTTTTGCGGTAACTCTTTGGACCGTTAAATGCATTTGAAACCGAAACGTCATAAATAAAGTTTTATAGTTGAATGGAGTGACAAGTCAATATCAGTGAGCTATGATCTCATTGAGGAAGTGTATGTAAATGACATTCGTGTAAATCAAGTTGTGACTTTTGGAGTAGACGTTAATAAGAATGTTCGCATGGTGATAGTCATTACTATTATTAGCCGTTTTAATGTTCCCACTGCTATAACACTGGCTTTTTGGATGGATAAATGGTAAATCTACGGGCGGTTTGAACGCCGTCATTGTCCTCAACATATTTTGAATGAATGAATGAATGAATTGAAAAAAATTAACTCGGCCACAAGTGAATTCTCAGACGGGAATCGAACCCGCGACCTTTGCATGCTCTGAGCATTGGACCGGATTTCCAAAGGTCGCGGTTTCGATTCCCGTCTGAGAATTCACTTGTGGCCGAGTTAATTTTTCCAATATTTTTCTATTTCAAATTTACCACAAGTATAAAAATAGCATTGATAAATGCAAAAATTACAAAATCATAAAAAAAAAATAAAAAAAAAAAATGAATAGGAGTTTATTTGGATACATACATGAGACAATTACAATTTTATAGCAAAAAAAGAAAAATTAAAAAACTAACTTAAACCAAAAGGTGTACAGTTTCACTGTCTGAAGTGGATGTCTCACTGCTGCAGCCAAAAAGGAAGTCAATTCAGCATTTTGCCGGACCTAAAATGCCTGGCGCTGATTTTCAATTGACCGCTGGACATTCTTTTTGACTAAAGGGTGCCAAATATGCCGATGCCAACCATCATTAGTTAATTTAGCAATGCTCATATGACAAGTCCCGCATACTAGAATAAGATAATTATTAAAGTACTAATTTTCACAAAGCTGTTAAAATTAATTGCCATAAATATATACACAAATATATACTACACAAATATTAGTAAATACAAATCTAGACTTACATAAATTTAAAATCGACAAATAATCACACCCAAAACACAATCAAATTATTTTCATATTTTTAGAGTAATATAATTTTATCCTCGTGTCCAGTTACGAATATAGGTCCCAGACGAGAAGCGTTTAGCAGAACCTTTACTATTTTCGCACTTAGGCATGACATTATATATGTCGAGGATAATGACGGCGTTCCAACCGCCCGTATCCGAAAACTCGCCTTCTGCAGCATGGAGGAGCTCGAGATGGTAAATTTTTGTTCACACATTCCTTCCCCTTGACAGACCATTACAATCGCAGACCGAGCGTGCGTACCCTTGCTGCGCCATTGTTCAAGAATACCAAAAGGTATAAGATTGATTCGCCCTTACGCTCCTAGATTCTGGAAAAGTTAAATTTTTTAGGATATTTCTAAAACACGTCAATAATAAATACACTTCTCAGCGTCTTATACAGGGTGTTAAAAGACCCATACCGAAGCCGTAATATATGAGTAGTGTACATCAAACTAAATAAGAATATGTGAAAATAATTGCTGGGAAATGACTATTATTTTTCGTTTTCATAAAATGGATGTTATCTTTACACGCAAAAAAGTGTGCGTGTGTCTAGAGGGTACAAGTAGGCGGCCGGGATCCAGTTTCTTTGATTGGTTTTGATATTCATTGCGGTTTTGTAAAATTAAACAATAATCTTCAAAAATAAATATTGACTTTGATCCTCAATAACTCCTTAACTATCAGGTTCCCAGATTTGACCCCATACAAGAAAATGCTAGTAATGATGGGGAGAATACGTGCTTTTCGTTTTCGTTATGGGTCTTTTAACACCCTGTATATAGCTGTAGACGTCTTAATCCCACCTAAATCAGAGGTAATTAATTGTGTTACGTTATTTACTTCGTTTTGCCCAATTCTGTCTGTTATCCGTTTTCTGTCACGTCATCAAATCCTCGCTATTTGAACGGCAAATGTTTTTATGCTCTATTTAGTTTCGCACACGGTTGACATTCCAATGAAGATCAACCGTGGGAATTTCAAAGAGTCGAGATGCGAATATCAAAAACATTCCGAGCAAAGAATAAAGATAGTGAACACAATGGGGTTAATAATATGAATATGAAGAATAATTGCGCTGTAGACGCATTCAAAAGTCATTTTAAACGATTATTATTTAAAAGAATCGGAGTTGGCCAGATATAAAACTTGACTAAAGTGATTTATGAAGTTTTTAACCATTCAGTGTAGGCCTTTTTGACTTTGCATCTTTGTCATAATATAAGTTCAACTGAATAGTTTTTTTTTCTATAGAAATAAAGTACAAGAGTTTCGCATCGAGGCTAAAGGGTTACGTTCTTATATTTTTATTCTAACTTAAGGCTCGATCATTAGCGGGTAAGTATGGCAACTGCGATGAGTCTAGACAAGAGTAGACGAAACAGAAAATATCGACGACCTGTTTGGCGCAGGGGTACTAAGCCCACCTTCTGCAACAGAGGTCCCGGGTTCGATCCCCGGACAAGACAAATATTTGAACAAAATTGGAACAAAATCAACTTACTTGTCTCATGTCGCCCTGACGGGATTCGAACCCGCATCCTTGGGAATCCGGCCCAATGGCCCGGTGTTTTAATCAGTCTACGACCGAAAATTTAATATGCGCATGAAATTATATCTGTGCCTACCTATGGGACAAAAGCGTGACAATCATATACATATATATATTTCTTTTTTATGAATAACGGGAAGACTCTTAGCCTTCATCATACCTGCTAATGTTATGTAATAAAAAGGCTGTAGGTGGAAGCGCACCTCTCCCGGAATCTTCAATTACTGAGGAGCTGGCTATCTTATCTCTAACTGCTAGAACACAATAATGCTGAAAACATTGACGTTATGGTGAAAATGTATCTACGTTAATTATTATTTATCGATTATGTTACAGATTGCAGGTTCTCTACGAATATGCAGTAGATACTCGTACAAAATACTGAATTAGAATTTTGGTGCGGTTAGGTAATTAAATATTGCGTAATACTTAATTTATCGGAAGTTGATATGTTTGTATTTGACAGATTATATTATGTGACATAAATAAATGGATAGATGTTGAATTTGAACCAAATGGTTAGTAAGTAATTGGAATTTGGTGTTTGATGTCTGATATTCAAAAGGTGTTATTATAAACTTTCACTATATCTATTTGTTATGTATTAGTAAAAAATGTTCTTGCAATTTCTCCTTAAAATTTTGTTTCCACCATATTGAGAAACCTCGCGATGATGCACGGAAAAAATGACATATTTCTGCTATAGACTAAAATGTAATATTGGGTTAAAATTCTTACTTTCCAATCTTCGTACCCATCAAAGGTATTCATAAAACAGCAATTACCTTCGCTAAATTAATTAGGTCATTAATAATACTCGTCATAAATTTGAGTAACGCCAATTTATGTTCAAAATTAAGCACCCTCGTTACCTCAGATAATACATTGTCTTGGCAAATTGCAGTGGTGCTGTAACACGCGACTTGGGCGTTAAATTTAATTGATTAGGTGTGGCAATAAGCAATAAATTAACTCTCGACAATAGCTTCGTGTTAGATGAATTAGTAGACCCAACGTTTAGTGTGAAGGGAGCATTATGTGTTTGTCGTAAACGATAAATGACATTTGAAAATTTTCAGAATTTAAGAGCCAGGATTCTTGCTCAATCTAGTAAAAGAAAGTATTGTTCTTTCAGCAACCCACTAACAAATTGATCGCTAGCAAAGAATAAAATAAAATTAAGCTTTTATAAGCAAAGACATTTGGCAACGTAAATATTAAGGATAGTTTGTGAAGTTTTCGCTGTCACTACTTAAACATCTTACTTCACAGTCTTTCTATTTTCTCTTCCATAGTTCTATTATTAATACTACAGAAAAACAAAAGAAAGAGGTTAGAAGAATTAAGTTGTATCATGTCTGTGATGCGTCGTCACCCCTTTGCGTGAAACACTGAGGCAGTTCATACGTTTACTTCAGGATCATTTTGAATTTCTTCATCTTCACTCGTTATTGCTACATAAGTATTTGTTTTCGAGACGACGACACTTCTATCAGTATTATTATGCGTGACATGCCTCCTCCTAACCTCTTCTTCTGGTTAATTCGATTAATAAAAGAAAATTATATTTTTTTTATGCTAAGGAAAGTACCAAAATGAAAATATACCAGCTAATTACAATAACTTACAGCCGCAATCAATTTGCGACCTCCCATTGTTAAGGAATATCTCATTAAAATTTTACCTGCGAGCGAAATTGGTTAAGTGTGCGAATTAAATACCGTCAACAGAGGTTAATTTCGCTCGATTCATTGCTTCTGAAGTGGCTTTGATTGCGTCGCGTGTGCCAATCATGGTCCAATTGGAAATTGAGTTTTTTTTATGAATAAAGGTACTAAAAGGTTTAGTTTCTGTTCGAACCATGATTGTAGGATCCTTAGGTTCTATGATTAAACTGTCCACGTTTTCAGACTTTATTTAGGTAGAAATGATAATATTTTCTTACACTGGCACTAATTCAAAACAAAGATGATGTTTAAGTTTTAGTGGATAAATAAAACATTTGTTTGGGCCGATAACGATGTTTTTGTCTCTTATTAGTGTGATATTTATATGATACAAGCTTAGGAATACTCTTTCTATAATTTGATTTATACATTTAGTCGTTAGGGCAAAGTCCAGCTTCTTGATCTATAGAGAAAGATACAGAGAGAGAGAATAAGGAGATAATAATAATAATAATAATAATTTGTTTATTGTCCAATACTAGCATAAACATAACAAAAAATTCTTAATAATAATTTACAATACCTCCATGCTAATCTAAACAATTATACTCTGCCTCCTAGTTTAGGTCAACCTGTATTCTAGGAGACAGATCCTTCCCACTTTGTATTCATTAGCACTTAACAAAACAAACGAGATATACTATGTATAAACTGTGATTGGACGAAATTTGAGCATGTATCTGTGTGTGTGTGTGTGTGTGTATGTGGGTGTATGTATGTGTGTGCGTGTGTGTGTGTGTGTGCATGTGTGTGTGTGTGTGTGTATCAGTCTGTATATTTTAGACTATAGAAATTATGTGGTTGATTGATTTATTTAGGTATTAGTTATTACTTTTAAAGTAGGTTGTAATTATTATCTAGCTATTAAGTTTTAAATACTTAATTATATCTAAAGATATAAAATAAAAAATAATCGCAAAATGTGTTGGTATGTGCAAATCTTGGGAACGGCTGAATTAATATCGCTATTTTTGTTCAAATATTTTGTTATACATTCATTTCGAGGAAGGTTCTTATGTCGAGCCAAATATGAATTTTCTCGTAGCGGGTAACACGCTGGCGAAACGGCGGACGGTAACTAGTATTAAAATAATCATAAAATCACTTGCATGGCACCAGGGCACCAGTTGGTATGCATATCGAACGATATGTTAAGTGTTTGGTGTAAACGAGGATCGTCAGTGAATGGTTAAGGGTGCGAAATTAAATGGCGTCAACACAGCTTAATTTATTCCGATTCATCGCACGTGAAGCGGCACTGATTGCGTCATATGTTCCAATCAGCCGTTTATGAAGAAGAATCCCGTTCGGATTCGGTGTTTCTGTTAGGATTTGTTTTGGTACGAGATTTTAGAAAGTAATTATAAATGAATTAAGGGGGCCTACCGCCATCTCTTAGCGCGGTATTGTATTAATCTTACCATGCTATTTTAACGTTTATTAGAAGTATTATCATAATTTTAAATAACCTCAAATTAATCATCAAACGTACGCTCTCCCATACTCACGCACTGTCACACAAGCACACTTTCACACACACGCACACACACAAGCACACACAAGCACACACACGCACACTCAAGTTAGTTATAGTTAGTTTTCAAAATTGTGTGGAATATTGTATTATCACTTATGATTATGTAGTAGCCATATTAAACATTAGACTTCTCGCTGTAATGTTAAACCTACTGCACTATTATAAATTTTGGGGTTCGGAGCCGAATCCCTAAGCACATGTTATTTCTAATAACCTATTAGGGTCAGCTTCGAACAATCTAAAAATCACCCTTGTTCACCAAAACTGTAACTTACCCATTTTTAGACATACCCTTTAATCTAAATATTATACCTACTACTCATAATACCTTTATGTGAAAACTTTGTATATTCTTAGCATGAAATAAATCGTAAATGTTAATTGTCATATCAAATGTTGTATGCATCTGTCACTGTCACTGTCAATAAATTGCCCCAAGCTTGCTGCGTTATTTCCTACTACGAATCTCAAAGTAAGCTTGATTTTTGACGTAAGTTTTGTGGCGTCTTCGCTTAATCATCGCCGAAGTGCGAAGTGTGTCAAAATGTGACAACTGCAATAAAAGCAAAACGCAAACAAAACGTTCTTAAAACATACCTAATGGTTTATACACTATACATCTATAATATGGAACTATAACATCTACTTTTTATTGTTAATTATTACTCCTCGTTTCCGGAGGGTTTGGCAGAGATTACGGACCTTCGCATGCCACGATCCTGACATACTTCTCTGTCCTTCCATGCAAGCCCGTTTATTATTTGTGATTTTCATCTGGCATTTTTTCATCCTTGATCAGGGGGTCAATTCTGCAAAATATTTGTCATAATCGTCTCTCAGTGGTGTTTCAATAGTAGTGTTTATTTACACTGTTGTAACAAGAACTGTGTAAAACAGCACTACCATTGAAACACCACTGGAATACGATTGTGACTAAGCATTAGCAGAATTGGGCCCCAGGTGGCTTACCAACGTCTCTTAGCGCAGTATTGTTGCAATCATACCAATGGTACCACGACCCTCTTAAAATAAGCTTATTATTCGACAGAAGTTTTGTGTGAAAGTGTGAAGTCTGCCAAAATTTGACAACTTCAATTTGTTCGATGGGAGGAACAATTATTAAAGTTGTTTTTCTTGCTCAGTAGCTGTCTAGGTAAGTCCGCCATTACAAAGTATCATCGAATGTAGATAAGCACGTTTTTTTTAAGGTATTGCATAGATATATCTCAATGGATATGAATGAATAACAAAATTTTACTTTGTGGATGGTCATGGTACGAATTTGAAGAGTATTGAAAATAAAACGCATACAAATCGTTGTGATGACATGATGGATTCTAAAAGATGACAACCTGCTGATCACGTTTTGAGCTGTGTCGTTTCGGCATAGAATAGCACTACGCCCTCTAATCCCGTGGGTGATGTAAAGGCGACTAAGGGATTCAGCCTTCAGGAGACGGGCAGCAGCTTCTCCTACAAACTTGGCCATACTGCGATCGCCAGGTCGCCTGCCAAGCGTGGCGACTATGACAAACCCCCCCTTTTGGGGGAGGCCTTTACCCAGCAGTGGGTGTTATGTGGCTGAGACGACGAGGTGAAACATATTTTATGTCTTTCATTATTGTTAAAAAAATATATAATCTCGAGCTCGTCCCGGTTGTATTTCATTTGTTAAAATTAACCCACCAATAGGAACTGCGTGGAGAATCATGAACCAGACTCTTTGAAGACCAGTGTCCCCCCCACTGGTGACATTGAAATACCTGAAGATGATGATGGGAATAGGATATAAGTACCTAAAGTAAATATACATATTTTGGCATTAACAATAATTTTATTTGTTTCAGAGACGGGGAGCACAGATAAGAGCAATGGTATGAAGGAACCGGGATCACCAGAGGAATTGGTAAGGAATTTAATTTATGATTTAATAAATCGGCAGCTTATAGTACTGTAACGCAGGGGCGCTAATTTTATAAATTAAAATTATCTTTAAGTTGATACCTACCTACTGTTCTTATATTTCAATAAACGAGATAATTAATACATTTTTACAATATCTTTAATTTGACAAGAAGACCGTCCATGTGTACCACAGACCCATATCGAGAAAGACGAAAAGAGCGCTAACCGCTGAGCTACCGAGACTTGCGAACCACCGTCGAAATTCTCCAATACTTTTGTATTTTTAATACGCTGTAGGCCAGGTCCAAAGGCTTCCAAAGGTCGCGGGTTCGATTCCCGTCTGAGAATTCACTTGTGGCCGAGTTAATTTTTTCCAATATCTTTCTATTTAAAATTTACCATAAGTATAAAAATAGCATTGAAAAATGCAAAAATTACAAAATCATAAACGAAAAGAGCGCTTCAAACGATGAGAACCTAGTGTGTCGACTCGTACCTACGATGACGTCACGAGCAAGATTTAGTGTTGTGTAAATGATGACGAACTCTTGCAAGAAAGCACTGCACAATTAACCATTTTCGTTTCTGAATAACCGTGTATTCGTGGTCTCATGCGGACTGACTTAGGTCCTAAAACTTTGACCGTGGATCAAACTTATGACACGCAACACTTTTAACGTCTATCTGGATATAGGTCTGTGATATGTACGCACGACGGGCCTCTCTTTTTTTTTTTGTAAAAGCAAAACCAGCCATTAACGGCGGTGTACCGACCTGCTTGTAGTGCGGAAACATTTACAATCTCCACAGTACCTATATAATATAGGGTTGTTTAAGAAATTACTTTTTTATTGTTTTTTTATTCCAAATAAAAACTTATCTGCAGTATAATGAATCCGGCACTTCTTCAAGATCCAGAAGTTCCGGATAACGACTGTTAAGATAATAGTTATAATTAGCTCTACAAATTCTTTAACTCCCACTTGAATTCGAACCTATCTAAACGTATCTACATGCATAAATCAATCGTCAATTAACAACACATATGCCAATCAGTTTGAAGCCGTCACGCGGACACGTGGCGTCACTGATCATGATGGATCGGTTGACCCCAGGCGCCTGTCGTTTGTAATCCTAAATTGATTGCTCGTAGCATTAAGCAATTTTGGGTTTGTTAAGCCTCAGAAACTTTTTACTAGTTTTACTAGAAAAATATTAAAAAGAGTCTACTAAGTAGTCTCTAAATTATCTCACACAGGGCGGGAATAGAAAATCTTATAAAAATTTTAAAACTCCCAGAAATTCGTTTGTTGACTGATTCTTATAGCGTTCTAGCTTTGAGTTTATTATTGCTAGTCTTTAATTTTTAAAGTAAATCCGAAAGACTAGCGCATATTCTTTCACTCTGGCTATATCTTTAACTTTTTCTACCTTATCCGCCAAATCAATTTTGATGAATCTTAATAATCAATTAATAAGTATCCCCAGCTGACTAAATTTAAATTTCCGGACTACTCCTATCGTTAGGCTCTATTAAAACATCAAATGGATTACCATTTTCTACTTTAGATCTTCAAAGTTCTTCTGACTAAATGTCGCAATATAAAAAAGAATACTACGAGCTATGTCAAATTAACTCGTAGTCGTTTCGAACTCACTCGGTGACCCATATTGTACGAAAAATAAACTAAACCACGACTGAGTTGATTGGGCAGAAAAAATCGTTTGGCACCACGCCAAGACACTTGGCACTGCGGCGTTAAATGTAAACAGGAGTTCTTAGGATTTCGTTACGTGGATATAATAATAAGAGGATGATTCTTTTTCTTATAATTAATCAGGAATAAGTTACTGAAAGTCCGGCCCGAAGGAACATATGTTGGGGCCAGTGCCATTTCTATATTAATAGAGAGAAGGGAATCCTGTCCTGGTGGTTGAAAATGAAAGAAGAGTGGACTGTAAAACTCTGTAATGGTGAATCAGATCAAATATTGAAAATAGGTACAAGATGCCAGACAATAAGAGCGAATGGTGACGTATTAGTAAGTCGTGCGCGGAAGCGATAGTGACGTCATCGTCGGTCCTCGTCGTCCGCGTTCTTCTCCGTCATGCCCCCTCCTTGATGGGCACGGAACCGGTCGCCGCGATGCTGTTGCCGACAGCGGCCTCGTCTTCACCACCGATTGTGATATATGTACTTGAGTATATTTGATTGCTCTATGGTTCAGCGGTACTGATCATGTTTATTAAAACTGAGATCGTTTGTTAGATTCCTAAACAGTACAAATTGTTTATTCCGTGTCTCGATGATTTTATCATCATATCATCAATTAGCAGTGAATTCAATACTTTTCGATATTTCAGTAGTAACCGTAGGTTTTTGATATTGAACTCATGAATTTAGTCAGGGTATTTTAGTATTAAAACGTAAAAATATTACATTGTTGCAAAGTCCATACGATTGTCAGAAACTTTGCCTCGCACTGCTCAAATAGTTAAAGTATTTCAAACATTTTTGGATCGCCAGCTGCTGGAAGTTGCTCCCATTTTTTAATGTTAAAAAAGTTTTATTCAGTTGAATACTGTGTTTGCAGCTTTTGCTCTAGTCACACAGAAATTAGTTAAAATTTTATAACTAAACTTTTTAAGCGATTAACTTTATCAAGCTGGCCAAAGTACCTTCATGCAGCAAGTCTTTGTTTAATTGATTTCGACATGAAAATCTTTGTCAATATCTTCTTATAAGTCCTACGCCGTCTTTATCGGACAGAAAAGCCTTCGTCTGCTTATTAATATAAATCAACTGAATAGCAGTTTTTTGTAAGAGTTGAAAATCAAACAGACACAATAATCTCAAAAATTTAGTTCATGTTTATGGTTATAGGTTTGGTGTGTAATGTGACTTTTGTTTTTTACATTGAAAGAATATTAAAATCAATAAGCACTTCTTAAGTGTCTTCGCGCACTCATAATTGAAATAAAACAACTTTTGCAGAATATTTAGTGCGATTTATTTACCCGAAATATACTTATATTTGGTACCGGTTTATTTGAGGTTTTTGGTTTCCCGACGTTTCGGCACCTTTTCAGTTGCCGTGGTTACGGGTCACGGGTCACGGGTCAACCCGTGATTTCATATTTCATATTAAAATCAATTCATAATCATTTATCGCACTCATGTGGTTAACAAGCTGATGATAATTGGTTTTAAGTATTTACCTACCTTACATGAACCCTGTAAGGGTATTGCAATATCATGATCTTTATTCGTTAGCATATCAATTTTACATTAAATATTTTAGCGGTAAAATTTGTAGTTGAATGTGATGTGTCACAGTTATAGACCACATCATAGACAATCAAGCCATGATTCGAAACCAAATTATGTTTAACATACCTAACTATAACTTTTTAATTTTGCATTTTACAATGCTATTTTTATGTGATAATTTTTAATCAAGTAAATATACTAGAAAAAAGCAACTTGTCTCATGTCGCCCTGACGGGACTCGAACCCGCATCCTTGGGAATCCGGCCCAATGCACTGACTAATTATGCTACAGAGACCTACGAGAACACGTTGAAATTATCACATAAAAATAGCATTGTAAAATGCTAAATTAAAAAGTTATAAGTAATGGCAGTTTCATCTTAATCGAAAGTCAAACATCTGTAAAGATGTTTCTTTCGAATGCGAGGATATTTCTCTCATTGATGAAACGACGGTGGCCAACACCGTAGAAAAAGGTGAATATACTAGAGAATTTCAACGTGTTCTCGTAGGTCTCTGTAGCATAATTGGTCAGTGCATTGGGCCGCATTCCCAAGGATGCGGGTTCGAGTCCCGTCAGGGCGACATGAGACAAGTTGCTTTTTTCTAGTATATTTACTTGATTAAAAATTATCATACCTAACTATTGTAAATTGTGTAAGAGGAAAAGATTCTAATAACTGAGTTTGATAAAATTTTTCTCTTTTAGTCAATATATTTCAAGATTGTAGATTTGTGTTTGGCAACAACATTTCTATTGTAAATGTTGTTGTTTCTGTTAAGGCTGATAAGTTTCTTGCGGCCGTTCTTCTTATCAGTTAAAAGATGTCCTGAATGGTTGGTAGGGAAAAAAAAATGTTGGACTATTAGAAAGTACTTATCTATAAGTCTATTTGAATAAAAATCTTTGACTTTGACTTTAACATAATTATCTCCGTTACTATTTTTGATTATGTGCTTAGTTAGACGGATAGATAACACTATCGCATTAGTCGTTTCGTGTTAACGGGAGTGACACAGTTGCGGTACCTATGTGAGTTGTCAAGAAAAACTTGACTAGTGACCTGCTTCTAAGAGGATGTAAGCTGAGCCCCGGCTTGGTTATGGGAAGGTGGACGACTAATCTGGATTCGCATGTAGAATCGAAGCCAGTTTAGCCGACCACCTTATTCCCTATGTGACTGTTACAAACTGAGATAGATTTTGTACTAGAAAAAAATACATAATCTTGTTCATAAAAATATTAAATCTTTGACGGGACTCAAACCCGTTGCATTTGACTGCCCGGATCGGCCCGGCCCTTGACGTAAGAAAATACGAATATTTTTTTATTGCACTTTAGTTTTTAGGGTTTCGTAGCCTAAAGGCAAAAAACGAAACCCTTATAGGTTCGGCCAAACCGATGTATGTCACACCCTTTTTATTCCAAAACTATGAGGATTACACAGTTGAAACTTGGTAGGTAGATGTATTCTGTAAACCGCTTTACGGTTTTTACACAAAAATAAAAAAATATATGAATTAAGGGGGGGCTCCCCATACATGGAACTGACACTGAAAATTTTTTTTTCATCAAACTTATACCTGGGGCCCATCTTTAAAAATTACATTGAGGCTTCTAAAACAGTTTTTTCTCAAAGTCAACCGTTTGAAAGTTATACACTTCCAAAGTGGAAAAATGTTTGTCCCCCCCCCCCCCCCCCCTCTAACTTTTAAAATAAGAAAGTGAAAAATCAAAAAAAAATGTATGATGTAGATCTTTATAAAAACTTTTAACGAAATTTGGTTTGAACGGAATTTATTTAGTAGTTTCAGAGCTATAGCACATTTTCCAAAAGCAAATATAACTTTGTCATTCATACAAACACTATGAAAAACAAACTTATTTATGCAGACGAAAAATTATAATGGCATTTTGCCAATAATAATAATATAAACTTTATTGCACACGATACAAAAACAAACACATACAGAGAAAATGTCAAAAAAGAGGAACACACAATAGGCTGCCTTATAGCTACATAGCAGTATCTTCCAAACAACCTTGGGTGAGAGGCGAAACCCTTCATGTGCGAGTTCGACTCGCACTTGGCCGATTTTTTACTTTAGTGGTTAGAACTGGTTGTTTGGAGCAATAACTGATATGGAACATTTTTAGACAGTTGCAATATTTATATTTGTTGCAGGGATATTGTTAGATCAGTTATTAGAACATATAATTACCGCACTGCATAATAAAAATGCTTTTGATCCAGTTTTTACACTTTAAAAAATCCATAAATGTATGAAAATGACGTATCTTAGAACTTGTACATCTTTTTCAATTCAATTTAATTTATGATTTTGTAATTTTTTGCATTTTTCAATGTAATTTTTATACTTATGGTAAATTTTAAATAGAAAAATATTGGAAAAAATTAACTCGGCCACAAGTGAATTCTCAGACGGGAATCGAACCCGCGACCTTTGGAAATCCGGTCCAATTTCTATTAAAAATTTATCAATTTAATTTAATTCATTTTATTTTGCTTGAAAAGTGGTACATATGTTCTTACAGAAAATTTCATTAGAATCACACTAACACCAGACTCTGGCATGCAAAATTAATTACATAGCATACTAACACATAATTCAAATACAATTAATTCAATAATAAAATATACAGCAGGTCAGTCAACTATTAAATAAAATACAATTATCATAAAATGTCAAATATGTCAGTTAAAAGAAACAACATAAAAAATAGGTATTAAAAATATTTAGGTTAATTGTGGCTTGAAACTGTTGAAAAACTCGTCAACAGAATAAAAACAGTTTTGTATAAACCAACTTTTTAACTTATTCTTAAAAGTTACAGCAGGCAGATTTTTCATATCGTCATTTAATCTTTTATAAATTGTGATTGCCATACAGTATGCATTTCGACTGTAAAGAGCAGTTGTTCTAGCGGGCCGAACAAGTTTGTTGGGATACCTCGTACTAAAATTACAAATTGTTCCCTTACGCTCAAATAATTGTTTGTTGCATTTCACAAGCAAGCTTCGTAAATATACTTACTTTACTTTCAGTTTCCAACAACTCTTGTGCCATATCAACTATTGCTACAAACGACTAGTTCTATCTATCTAGCAATTTTGTTTTGTTGGCCTGAACTTTCAGAAAAGTCCCCAAAATGTATGGAACTTGAATGATCTCCTTTAATTCGTTTTTTTTAATGAACGACGCCGACGGGCATACTCTTAGCCTTCATCATACTTGATGTTAAGTATTGATAAGGCTGAAGATGGAAGAGAGCCTCTCCCGGAATCCTCAATCACGGAGGAACTGGGTATCTTATCTGTAACTGCCGGAACACAACAATGCTAACAACATTGTTGTTATGGCGTCAGATTTAGATAAGATGGTGGTAGCTAGCCAGACGGACTTAGAACAAGTCCTACCACCAACCAAACCGCAATATGTTCCCCCGCTGGGAATCGAGATTCTGATACCGGTGGTTGTACCACTAGACCACAGAGGCGGTATTGTCGAACATATAAAAGCAATTGCCATTTTCGCAACCTAAATATGTTTAAGAGCACAAATGTAATGTTTATCTGAAATAAACAACACAGTAATACTTAACCAATTTGACGGTTGTTTTGGCAAAACATTTTCAGTCAACGGACAGCTGGCGTCCGATTTCAGGACAACCATAAAGTTTGCTGAATATTTTTTATAAAACATTGTAAACCGAGTCAATTACCTTTGGAGCCGGGCAGCCCATAAATTTTGTTCATATTTTACACACATGGACCTTTTCGGTCGAGTTTAATAAATAAATAAATCTGAATAATGAATTGCGTATGAATGTGTTACATTGATATTTCAGTTGCTGCCGGAACACAACAATGCTGAAAACATTGTTGTTATGGCGTCAGACTTAGATAAGATGGTGGTAGCTAGCCAGGCTGACTTACAACAAGTCCTACCACCAACCAATGACTGGTAGAGAATGCCTATATGATAAATAATTAATGCTGCTTTCGGTTTAGATGTAGTACCTACGACTTGTTATTGGTCCGCATGGCTGTCTACCTAAATCTAATTTGAGTTGGTCGCCATATCAACAATATTTTTAGTATTGTTGTGTCCTGGCAGCTAGAGATAGACCCTAGTTGACCTTTAGCGTAATAAAAAATAAAATAAATAGTTATGGTAAATTTTAAATAGAAAAATATTGGAAAAAATTAACTCGGCCACAAGTGAAATCTCAGACGGGAATCGAACCCGCGACCTTTGGAAATCCGGTCCAATGCTCTAACCGCTGAGCTACCGAGACTTGCGAACCACCGTCGAAATTCTCCAATACTTTTATATTTTTAATACGCTGTAGGCCAGCGTTGTTACATCAATGCTAGGAATATCCTTGCATTCGAAAGAAACATCTTTTCAGGTGTTTAACGATCGATTAAGATGCAACTGCCAATAATTTATGATTTTGTCATTTTTGCATAGATTTCACTTGTGGCCGAGTTAATTTTTTCCAATATTTTTCTATTTAAAATTTACCATAAGTATAAAAATAGCATTGAAAAATGCAAAAATGACAAAATCATAAAATAAATAGGTTAATACATTTAAAAGACGACCTGTGTGGCGCAGGTGTACTCCCGCAGGTGTACCCGCCTTCTGTGTCAGAGGTCCCGGGTTCGATCCCCGGACAAGACAAATATTTGTGTGCATGAACATGTCTATTTGTCTGGATATACTTCAAGTCTTCCAATATAAAATTCGAAAGGACATTTTCTGGCCATATCTCCAGCAATTTCTCCAATACCACACACATCACGGCCATCAATCCTTCCTAGTTCACTGTTGCCAAATTTTCTGCCCAGTTAGTGCTAATTCACATGACGATGATCCGTGTTTTTGACGTATCGTCTTGGTCCACGATTTTTTTGACGGCGGCAATATTCTTAAAAGCCCTTGTTCACACGTATCAGGAACCGTGAAATACTACGGACGTATCTTAAGTCACGTAAGTATCGTCTTTTAAAAAACACCAATGTGAATTATTTTGAAAAGAAAAATACAATAAAAAAATAACATTGAAACGAAAACTTTAAACATCATAATTTAAACTAATTGTGAATGTTTTGATATTCGGATTTTTAGTCATATCGTGAAAAAACAAGACGTTATGACGTAAGTACCTATCTTATTTTTTGACGAATCGGCAATGTCGGATCCCATGTGAATAAGCCTTTACCCTTTTTATATGTGGACAGGGCTGACTGATGGTAGCCATCGGGCCCAGCCCACTTGTCCGTCTCATAAATATGTACATTCCGTGACGCCCGTTTTTATTAAGAGGTGATTGATCGGTTACGTTATTGATCCCTTCAAGTGCTTCGCTAATTCGTTTAAATTGTTGTTTGATGCTTATATTGCCGTTAGAAGTGATGTGCCACTTGAAGTGTTTACAGACATGAACGAAATTGTGTTTCAATAGAAATTTATCGATTGGTTTTCTGTAAGTTTCTTGGAAAAGTCTAATCAAGAGTTTCTGCTAAATGTCTGTTTCCATAAACTACACGTTTAAGTTGATAGAATAACTGATCATAAATTAGATAGTACCGAATCAACTTTTATTAATTCACTAAAGCTACAAACTTAGATCGGTATTACACTCGCTTAAGGTTTATTTCTGCCGCACAATCCTAAATTTTTCGCAACAGTAATTTCTTTTCTTTTCATCAAAATTTCGCCCGAATCTAATTGTAGTTTCAGAGATAAACATAATTTTCAGGGTTGTTATGATAGGGTTGATGATATTCAAGTTTTGCAACAGGTTCTTAATTAAAGCAACACAAACTTATCCCATTACCCATTATCAACCTGTGGACGCCTACTGCTGGACAAAGGCCTCCCCTAGCTCACGCCAATTGTGGCGTTCATAGGAGGCTATTAGCCTACTGCTACCACGCTGGCCAGACGGGTTGGTAGAGGGTTTGTTTCAAGTTTTCCTTCTCTCGCACAGGTTCAATGCGTCGAGCCTCTTAGTCCGACTCTTATGACATCCCAGGCATGTAAGGGAGTGGTGACACTTGTATTCTTAGGCCGTCACCACACAGCACCAACTTATCCATACTATGTAAAATACTCTTTTATTATTTAGGTAGGTACTTAGTTACTAGTTCATAGCCAAGACTTTAAACAAAATTTCACACATGTCTTACACATAAAATACACAACTGGAGATCTAGATACCGTTAAAGCCTTTCAAAGCAATAACATAACAGATGAATTCGTTTCACATATTGTAAACAAAGACGAACCGAGCATTTTCAAGCTCGATCCAGTAAGGGCCATTAAAATTGACGCGCCGCGCCATTGCAAAAAAACAATTCAAACATCGTGTGAAAGTTAGTATCGCGTGTAAACAGACTATTTTGGCATCAAAACCTAAGCCTGCTACCGACTGGCAGTGAGGCTTTCGCACTGCGCTTGATTGGCGGAGTCACGCAAGGAGGTAATTTAGGCCCAAGGCTTTTTAAGTCACTAGGCAATCTTCCTTCGGTTAGTATGGCGCTTTTTTTATTGCTACTGGTTTTGATAAAGGTATAAAGTTAACCGGTGACGGTGTTATGAAAAGTAGCGATAAAATTGACGATTTTATGATCTGATATTAAATTGTTATGTTGTGTTTACTATGTTTAAGAAATAAGGTGTTACTCGTATATGTATGGATAAGATAAACCAAGATTGTTTTGTTCATTCTTAATACTTTTTTCGTCGACTTTTATATTTTTATCTTCAAGGAATGAACAAGAAGCGCGCAAGATAGATGTTCATCAGATTTACCATTTAGAAATATCAAAATTATTGCTGTAGAATTTTTACCAACTTAAAAATATATATATTTCAAGGAATAAACAAAAAGAGCATAAGGTGGGTGTAAATTATTTTATTTACCATTGAGAAATGTCAAATTCATCACTGTAGATAGATTTACCAATTTAAAAATATTATTTTCGTTTTCTTAAATTCCAGTCATCCATTTTCCATCCGATGTAAGCTTAAGCTATTTAGCTACCATCTAAAAAGCAATTACAAGGTAGGTAGCTTCGTTGGAGATTAATTCCTTAGTTATCTACTTTGTACGTGGAAACTCCTGAGTTAATTCTCTGATCCCATTAAAATAATACCGTGTAAGCTCCGAGTTGCTTAATTCGCGAACTTTTAGTTTGAATAATGAGGAGCAGGTGTTACGCTACTACAAGATCGCTTAGTATAGCTTGATCGCGAGTTAATCTTTTGATACGCCTACTTACTTTAAATTAGATTTAATTAAATTAACTTTTGTGTAACGTCATTGTACGAGTATGTAACTGACATCATCATCATCATCAGCCATCTTCATGTCTCAATTGACATTTCCGAATTTAAGTGAAGCTGGATTGTAATCGAACTTAGAGCTATGACAATCTTCCATTCTGTGAAAGCCTACTCTAGCTGTCGGTACATCTCTTGATGAGGAATTAAAATCAAAGTTAACTGATTTTAAAAGTAATCTGGAACTGCAATAGGACAACTAGGTAGGGCCGCAGCTTTGAAGATTTGGATTTAACAGAAACTTTGCAAAAGCATAACGATTCTTAGCTGCGTTTACCGAGCCGTCAACTAACGAAGGACCTCTCTACAACGTTTTCTATATCAACAAAATCGTGTGGGTTTAAAAAAAGTTTTAATTGTAAGAAACTACACAAGGACGTCATTCGCACTGAAAACTGACGCTATTTGACGACAATGATTTACGAGCTGCCCCCTAATTGTCTAATTTCAAAATCTATCACAATCCCTTTCAAAGGTATTGTCATTGTGATAGTGATTTATGAAATTGTGTAACATATAGTCGCTTTCCTTTTCGGAAGGAATGATGTTTTAAATGACACTTGATTTGACACCTCTCCATACATTTGAAAGATATTTTCATGTCACTTTGCGTAGACAGCTCAATATTGTTCATTCAATATCTTTCAAAACGCGTCCTAATCAAAATCCCTATCAAATGTCAAATAGTGACGGCCTGAAGTATGTGAATATCTTTCAATGAAGAATTGAGAAGGATTGCGATAGATTTTAAAATTAGACAATTAGCCGTTTGTTTGGCGCAGGGGTACTTAACCCACCTTCTACGCCAGAGGTCCCGGGTTCGATCCCCGGACAGGACAAATATTTGGGTACATGTACATGTCTATTTGTCTTGGTCTGGGTGTTTAATATGTATAGTATGTATGTATTAACATGAAAAGTATGTTTCTGCATGAAACTTAACATGGGCTAGATAATTGGTGTGATTGTATGCAATTTTTTATTTATTTATTACTGAAATCGTGGCGTGCCAAACTAAAAATGGCATACAGTTTCCATACTATGCGATTTTAAACTTCATGCTTTGACGAGACCTAATTACCCACTGTTCGCACACTTCAACCAAAAAGGTCTTAAGTCAAAGATGCCAATTCCACCAACACTTGAGTTTGCTTTGGGATATAAGCTTTAGTTCTAAAGCCGTGGAGGGCACTAACCGATCTCGTGAGTGACGTCCAATCCTCTGAAGTCAGGAAATGGTTCATAAGACTTTGAGAAGTGAGATGCGATGTGATGTGAGTTGAATCTGATGTGAATTGAGAAAATTAAGAGTTCCTACGAAAAATTAAAGTACTGTAACGCGTGAGCGTTAATTTATAATTGAAACGATCTTTATTTTGATACTGTTCTTATATATTTCGTTTTAACTAATTAATACAGATTTTATAAATATTTTATCTGACAAGGCCACCGTCCATATCTACGCACGACGGGCACGACGGGTGAAATATTAATTAATCATTGAATATAGCGATCTTCTTATCGTATGAGGATTAGTGGCCACCTCTAGTGACAGAGTTTATCAGGCCGCCTATAAGGCCTCTGACTTGGCTTAACGACTGTTATCAGATGACTACAGCCGGGACCGACGGTTTATCGGTCACGGCACGAAGCACGGCAGCGCTCAGCTATAATGCCACTTTACGGTCACCCATCCGCCACCTGACCGGGCCGAACGTTGCTTAGTTAACGTGATCGAATACGATCGGTATGTCAAGCGTGGCCATGAGCGCTCCAATATAACGATAATAACAATCAAAGCGAGTGCGTATTTACATCTCGAATTGCGTCTGCGCTACACTACTTACAATTTTGTCACATAGACTTTGTCAATTATCTATATTCTTAAGCTACCTAGGTCCTGTGAAACAGAGCAATAAACCTACAGCTTGTTGTTATTTAATTTTCAGCTTCCAAACATATTTTCCCTCAGGTAGAATTTAATTTGAAAACAATATGGATAAGTACGGCATCCAGAACATCTTGTGTTTCTCACGGCTGACGCAAAATATTGTGTTCGAGGACAGTAGCAGGTGAAATAAGGATTTCATTAACGGGAATTATGTGAAGCAGCCAGTTTTCGCCTTTCGCATAGTGAAAATGTATCGGTATAAAATTTATAATATAACTAGTAAGATCATACCAAGAAAAGCTAACAATACATATTGTACGGGTACATATTGTATTCTGTTTGGTTGGTGGTAGGAGTTGTTGTAAGTCCGTCTGGCGAGCTACCACCATCTTATCCAAGTCTGACGTCATAACAACAATGTTTTCAGCATTGTTGTGTTCCGGCAGTTAGAGATAAGATAGCCAGTTCCTCTGTGATTGAGGATTCAGCGTTGTCAATACTTAACATCAGGTATGATGAAGGCTAAGAGCCTCTCCGTTCGTACATAAAAAAAAGTTATAGGGAAAAACCTATATATATATATATATATATATATATATATATATATATATATATATATATATATATATATATTAACATAATCAAAATATTAATAATCGTCCATAACATAATCAATTTCTGTGATTCACAAAATTCTCGAGAGATTCGGCCTGCGATTGTGGTTGTTAAGAGATATACGTAATGGTCGTTCACAAGATGAGAGACAGACCCACTTAATGAACAATAACCACATTTTTGTGCCGGGTAATAAAACGGGATGGGTGACCATTATTTTAAAGCAAAGGGGACTTGAATATGTAAATATAGATTTTATTGATTTCCTACTAGATACTCTATCGCCTAAACTTTTTACACTGGTTCTGGAGGATGTGTTTAAGGAACTACACTGGCAGAAAAGAGGGATTTCGATTTCAGGGGCATATTTGTCAAACCTGAGATACGCAGATGACATAGTTTTGTTTTCACACACCCCGACGGAACTACAGGTGATGATCGAAGAACTGGAAGCAGCATCCCTGAAAGTTGGACTCGAGATGAACCTGGACAAAACAAAGATTATGTCCACTGACACTGACAACACAACACCTATCGAGGTACGGGGAGTGGAAATAGAGCGGGTTCAAAAATATGTGTACCTAGGCCAGGAGGTGAAATGGGGGAAAGCAAACCAGTGTAACGAGATCGACAGAAGAATACGACTTGGTTGGGCAGCATTCTCAAAATTGGACTTTGTCTTCCAAATGAAACTAACAGCCCACCAGAAAGCGCAGATATTCGATCAATGCGTCCTCCCCGTTCTTTCATACGGAGCGGAAACCTGGGTTACCACCCAGGATACTATATATAAACTGGCGCAAAGGGCAATGGAGAGAAAGTTGGTAGGTGTCACTCTGAGGGACCGAAAAACAAACAAGTGGCTCAGAAAGCAGAGCAAAGTCACTGACATAGGCCTTAGAGTGGCGAGACTCAAGTGGGAATGGGCCGGCCACATTGCCCGCAAACAAGAATCCTGGTGCAAACGACTCCTAGACTGGAGGCCGTGGGACCAAAAACGACCACGAGGGAGGCCACAAATGCGATGGAAGGATGACATCAAAAAGGGGACCCAAAACAGAGAAAGGTGGAAGTATTTGAAGGAGGCCTACACCAAATCATTGGTTGACGACGGCTAAAGAAGAGAAAAGAAGAAAGAGAGATTTCCTACTGCTTCTATAATCACTATGCTAGAATTATCCTTACCCATTATATGAATTACAGAGCCCTTGACAACGGGTAAACAATATTCGGTGATTAGAACCTTTTCCAATTTAGACCAGCCAGTATAATGTTTAAGCCTTAAAAGGCCTACAGAGTTATTCTTTCAACGACGATAAGGGTCTGACCTACATTTTGAGATTTTAAGGTTGTGGAATTAGGTAAAAATTAAGTAGGTCAGTTAAATAATGATAAAGTGTTTTTTGAAGTGAAAACTTCTTTAGCGGCGTTGTGCACATCAGAGTTTTAAATTTTTAGGATGGGTAAAAAATGTTAAAGTCGCGTCAGGACACGTGACCTGATCGAAAATTAGTAAGACGGAGGGTGAGTAGACTGCCGGCGCGGCGTAGGAGAGGAAGTAATATCCCCCTCTCTTTCTACCGCGCGGCGAAAATGTATGCCTGCTCCTGCTGTTTCGTTTAAGCGGTTTTCACTTCTGCCGGCACTCCCGGAGTGCAACCCGTTTTTTTTTCAGTAACGACGATTTGACCCAAATTATTAAATTCAGGAGCATAAACCCCCATGCCAAGGCTTCTATCTAGCCAAAAGTTAGGTAAAAATATTAAAAAAAGTTTTTAAATTTTCATCACGTCAAAAAATGTACTTATAGGGAAATTGAGTTCCGTTTACGTCTTGAGGAACGCTGGTTCATTTGTTGAACCTAATACATTTGTTGACGTGACAATTTCGATACCTTTTCCAAAGATTTGTTACTGCCCCATTGGACTTAAAAACTGAACTGCGACAAAGGTTTCTCCGACACTACGCTACTGCGACAATACGTTATGCCGTCCCGACTTTACTGCGACACTACCCACTACTCTAATAAACCTATTACTATTAATAACCTATTAATAACCATTCCAACACGAATTCATTGCGACACTACTCTGTAGCGTAGTCCAAGCCGCACCTGATAGCAAAATGGATAATATGTTTTCAGCAAAACCACAGAAAACAAAATACCTTGATTTAGAAGTTACCTAAATCAAAATATAGACAAATTTTGCTGCTTTTATACAAATAATTAGTATTCGTCTTTAGAAATTAGTTATCTCATTATTAATGAACTAGGTATTTAAAAGTGGGCATGATATTGTTAAGCCTAAGCAATCTGTCGAATACACTTTCAAATCCCTTTTTACATAACTCCACCGCAAAACGAATTACACTGTAGACACGCTAAATATTTACAGTGACAACAAGACGGGATTAAGAATACATCCATCCTGGGGGCCTACCACCAACTCTTAGTACAGAATTGTTTCAATGTTACCATGCTATTTCGTACCAAGATCCCCATAAAGTAAGCTTGTTTTGTGACGGAAGTTTTGTGACGTCTTCACTCAGTCATTGCCTTCAAAGTGTGATATGAGTTAAAATTTATTCTATAAAAAGAACGCGTTATTATGACATGATGGTTTCTAAAAGACGATGGTAGACCCGCAGGATTCCTTGAAAAGATGTAATTCGTAAACACCGGCGTAAACCTCTCGGGAAACTGGAAAGACTTTTATTGTGGGAAAGTCCTATTTGCGGAAAATGTACGAAATAGAGAGGTTTAGGTGTTATTATAATTGTGTGTATTGGGATGTAGGGGATCTAGAATAGTCGGATCAAGGTGTTTTCGGAGAAATATCATGGTAATACAAATAAATAGCTATGTTAGGACCTTCAATTACACATATACAAGTATAATATCATTGGCTATGACCATTTAACTAGTGTCATATCAGGGTGGCCTCCATGATGATGATACATCATCAGCTTCTATTTTCTTTCGATGATTACTGGCCCCCTCTGGCGTCAGAGTTTATCAAGCCGCCTTTAGCCTCCGACTGGGTTTAACGACTGTTATTAGATGACAACAACCGGGACCGACGGTTTAACGTGCCCTCCGAAGCACGGAAGCGCTCAGTTGCAATGCCAGTTTACGGTCACCCATCCGACACCTGACCGGACCGAACGTTGCTTAACAAACGTGATCAATTACGATCAGTTAAGCGCAGCCATGAGCGCTTCGCTGATGATGCTCGATGAAGTATCCACGTTCTGTGGAAAATGTAGTCGTGCCGTAGGAAAGTAGGCCACGAATTCAAACTTTGTCGAAATGTTCGAAAAATTCGACGACCGTTAGCGCGCAAGGATACTATACCCACTTTTTGCGTCAGAGATTCCGGAGAAGACAAATATTTGTCTATTTGTCTTGGTCTGGGTGTTTAATATGCATATTATATGTATGTATTTACAAATAAAAAGAGTATTTAAGTATGTTTATCTGTTCTCAAGTATCCATTACACAAGTTCTTCACGAAAGTGGGCTAGATAATTAATGAAATTGTAAGCAATTATTTATTCCTTTAAATGTCGTTAGACAAAATAACTATTCGACAATATTTTATATGTTACTTTAGTATTCCGTAGGTAAAACTTAGTCGCCTTAAGGTTAACGACGTAAAATGATATTTTTCCTGCGGTAACGTCAATGCAAAATTTTTTAGAACTGCGTAAATATTTGGGAATAAAATACTATGATACGTTGGTATCGGTCTAAATAGTAGAATCAGTTTCTCAAAAACTTGCAAGTGCAACAGTATTGACAGCGGCGTATCAATAATGTCATGTCTTTGCCAAGTCAGGCGTCATTCTATACATTGCAGTTCACGCAAGTTTCCAGACTCCGCCGGTAGGGCGGCGCTAGTGTCAATGCGACATCGCAACAAGCGGTATCTTTAATTAAAACTTCATCGGAAAACTAGTAACAGCATATTGAAGTTGCTTTTCTATCGAGAATTCAGAGTATTTCGCGTTCTTCGTTCACTTTTTAAGCTGTTCGATAGCAAATAAGGGAGAGCGGAAGTTTTGAAAAGTTTTACAGTATTTTCATAAATAAAACATAGTTGTCTGTTCTTCCTTCAGATACTTTCGATAGTTTTTAGATTAGCAAATTAAAGTTATTAAGCTTTTTAACGATTTATTTCTTTGTATAATATATCCTAATTTAACCAACTAATATTGTATCCTTTTTTGGCTTTTATAAATGTTAATTATGTACTTCGTTTATGTGATTGGGTAATACCCGTTTAATTATGCTAAATAATAAATAAAATAAATAAATATTGTAATTGTGAAATTGCGGATATTTGGAAATAGGTACCTTTGTTATTCAACCGCGCAAAAACCGATTTGGATGAATTTTGCACACAGAGAGTTTATAGTCTAGATTTATCCCTATAAAATGTATCTTTAAATGTATTTTTTTTTATGTTCCGTAGGGGAGCCGAAACTACGCTCGTTAAACCGTGAGTGGCCACTAAAGACGTCTCCTAGTTATTTTTATTTATTTGAATTATCCCCAGATATATCTAAAAGATGAGTACCTATAATTATTTTTATTTTAGTATTTTTTCTCACAATGAACGTGTATTTCGGGGTTTCTGAGAAGTAATGAGTTCACTCACGTTGGCACACGGTCAAAAGAATGGGGAAATAAAATTTATTTTACGAGAAATCGGTTTACCTGAGCTATTTCTCACAAAAATAAGATCCAGGCGTAGTAAATTGTTGTAATGGGCTTTGGACAGAGATTTGAATTTTTTTTACTGTTAGGTATATGAAATGCTTTTTTGCACGGAAAGAAAAAAACTCGAATCAAACAATATTTTTCACCTCACACGCTCTGAAAATGAGGTTTTGTCAATCAGTTTAGGCGTAGAAAATCGCTTTTTGCGGCCTAGCGCGGCAAAGTACTTTTTTAAATTAATACCTAAAAATATGTCATAATGCGTTCCGAATCGCACTATTGACTTTTTTGTTATATTTGATTCTTATTTTAAATAGCTTTAAATTAATTATAATACTCCGTTTTGGTTTTATTATATTATTTTAGTTCATTGAACCATAAAAACAATAACAATAAGATTAAACTATTTGTTATAAGAATTTTATATTGGGCTGGGTGAGATTTCACAACCTATGATTGGATTTCGGACTGTGACATAAATCTTTATTTTTAAATTGTCTTTGTCTTGTACCTCATGTCAGTGTCAACATTTACAGAATCGTTTTTATTCTTATTAATAAGTAACAATATATTCCTACTTTAAATAACTTTCAAGTAACTATAATACTCCCTTTTTTATTGTTTTAGTTTTTTAGATTAGATATTTAGATTAAACTTTATGTTTAAAGAATTTTTTACCGGAAGTTGACCGCGGAAACAACCATAATGTTCCTCACTGTTGTGAGGTGAAAAATTGTATGTTGCGCTTGGCAGAAAAGTTTTTAGCGTCTTGTACTTTTGAAATCCTCACTTCGCTCAGGATTCAATCTGTGGACCACTCGCTACGCTCGTGGTTCAATCCTAGAATCCTTCACTTGCTCAGATTTCAATAGAGGCAACTCGCCGCTAAATAACCAAGCCTTGCATAACAAATAACTATTATTTTGTCTTATTTATAAAACTATATTCCGCCCGCAGTTTCACCCGCCTGGTTCCCATTCCCGTGGGAATATCGGGATAAAAAGTAGCCTATGTTACTCTTCGTCCTTTCAACTAACTCTATGCCAAAAATCAAGTCTATTGGTTGCTTAGTTAAGGCGTGAAAGAAGGACAAATATATAGTTTGGATTAGGATTTGCGCATAGAGTTGATGCGAAAATTAGCAACGACTAGTCTCGGTAGCTCAGTGGTTAGAGCATTGGACCGGATTTTCAAAGGTCGTGGGTTCGATTCCCATCTGAGAATTCACTTGTGGCCGAGTAAATTTTTTCCAATATTTTTCTATTTAAAATTTATCATAACGACTTTTTGCTTCTCGTGGCTATTATTGGAAAAAAGTGACTGTGACATACATCGGACAGACAGCATGACGAATCTATAAGGGTCCCGTTTTATGCCATTAGGCTACGGAACTCTAAAAAAAAAACTCCTTTTTTGACAAAGCCAGCAAGTCTCCATCAATTGAAGTCGCAGCCGTTTCGACCCTGAATAATTTTCTATGAAATGGATAAAAGGAAAGATTTTTAACTCTTCTGTTATCCACCCATAAGAAAGGCCAGAGCCTCAACAGTGGGCATATTAAATTGGCTGACGGATTATGAAGGTTAAATCGAATAATTTACTAACCCAGTGGCAATCTACTGTGCTAATTCAGAAAATGTAAACACACCTCGTCCGTTTGCAGACTGGCGCTCGGTCAAACTGCACGCGTCAAGGTCGCGGCTGCTAATAAAATATATTTCAGCACTGCAGAGGTCGAAATGTAGCGCAAAAAACATAAAAAAGTTTAAGCTAGAATTTCTAGCTAGCTAGCCTCATTGGTTTTCAAATCTTGGATTGTGGAGTAGGGTGTCCTATGTAGAGGATGTACCCGAAACCTCGACCGTGAGGACATTCCAAAAATTCTTAAAGGGCATTTGACGGGACTCCTCCTTACTCTATTCTGGGGGCCTACCGCCATCTCTTAACGCAATATTGTTTAATGTCAGTTTGTATCGGCGCAATGTTGTTATATGTCATATCGTACCGCGAACCTCTTGAAACAAGCTTGTCTTTTGACGGAAGTTTTGTGGCGTCATCGCTCAATCATTCACTCAAACAAGATTTTTATCAATCAAACCTACTACGACGTCTTGTGTCAAATAAAGTCAAGCTTGTAATTTAAACAGTATTGATACAAAAGGAAAACAAAACGTTCTTACGACATGACGGTTTCTAAAAGATGGCGGTAGGCCTGCTGATCAACGAAACGGGACAACTTGTTTTGCCGACAAAACGGTTTATTTCCATGCTATATAAACCATGATATATATGATCCATCATCAGCATATAGACGTCTATTGCTGTACATAAGCCTCTCCTAGCTCACGCATATTGTGGCGTTCATAGGAGGCTATTCGTCTACTGCTACCACGCTGGCCAGACGGGTTGGTACAGGGTTTGATTCAAGTTTTCCTTCTCTTGCACAGGTCTTCAATGCGTCGAGCCTCTTAGTCGACTCTTAAGACATCCCAGGCATGTAAGGGAGTGGTGACACGTGTATTCTAAGGCCGTCACCACACGGCACAATATGTGATAACTAGATCTAGGATAATTTTAACTTTTTAATTTTGTATTTTACAATGCTATTTTTATGAGATAAATATTAAACAAGAAAATATACTAGAAAAAAACAACTTGTGTCATGTCGCCCTGAGCTAAGCTGATCCCGTCAGGGCGACATGAGATAAGTTTCTTTTTCTAGTATATTTTCTTGTTTAATATTTATCAATACCTAGGATGTTATAGTCTAAGCACTATTCTTTCTACCTGATCGTTTCTTCCTAAAATTGTCTCTTTATGTGCTTTATGATAAAACCGATCCTAGAGATTAATCGCTGGTAATGAGTATAGAGATGTCTTCCATCATTATTATAATAATATCAAATGCTTTTTGTTTTCCTTCAAGATCTTGTATAAGTAATCTCGTAAAAAATCTAATACCTTTTCCAATTTATTAAAACTAAAAGATGAAACATATTTAATAACCGTTCTAAATGAGCCTAATACCCACTTCAGACAGGACTGATGCCAAGAAAAATGTCCCTGATAGTTCATACGAGAAAAGTTGAATGGCTGACTCACAATCTGTCACATGCGAAAGCCGGGAAAATATATCCAATGTTATTAAACCCGGTCGCCGCAAATATAGAACAGTTCGTGTTAATACCGACGCACGCGCAGTCGCTCGACGAATGCAATTCGAAGTGTTACGTCAAAATTTGAATTTTGGAACAGTTGTTTTTGACAGTGGAGTTGTTCTTTTGTTTTGTGGTGAAAAAGGTTTTGGAAGCGGTATTGAAGTGGTTGTTAAATTATGAATTGTGGGATTTACTTTGCATCGTTGTTATTGTGTTTTGTTTGATGTTCTATTGTTTATTTATCGTCACTATTGCTGAAGTTGAATTGAAATTATGCAAATGTTTTGCCCTATGATAAATTTTAAATAGAAAAATATTGGAAAAAATTTACTCGGCCACAAGTGAATTTCCCATCTCAGAATTCACTTGTGGCCGAGTAAATTTTTTCTAATATTTTTCTATTAAAAATTTATCATAAGTAAAAAAATAGCATTGAAAAATGCAGAAATCATAAAATGTTTTACCATTTCTAAATTCGGTCTAATAAAGTTACTAAAAATATAGTGATTCTCTCAGACGCACACAAAGAATTCTTGTGATTTTGCCAAATCAAAAAAGAAACAATAATGTTGATCTTTGACCGTTACTCGTATTGTTCGATATATTTAAAGTTGAATTGGATTTTTTTACACTTCTCTAAAAGCGATTATTTCTAAATCCATTACGAAACGTAAGCCAGTTTGAAAACTATCATAAAAGCAATTTGAGCTAAACACAAACATATATTTCTTATATATCCTTTCGATAACCTTTCGATCTCAGAGTAAACGACATCAAAGTTTACAAACATTAGGCGATAAATTAAAAATCTATTTTTAGACAAAAAATGGCGACGTTATTTGAAGTTACTGAATTCGTATAAGGCACGTGTTTATTTTTTATGTTATGATTGAAAATTAACGATATTTGGAGAGAGAAGAACGTAAGTTATTTGACAGCGGTGTTTTAGAGAGAATAAATAAAATAAAAACAGATTTGTGCTATTTTAGAAGAAGTTTTCAACAGTAGTTATTAAAACCTTTTCAAGAAATTATTTTTTAACTAGCTTCCGCCCGCGGTTTCACCCCCGTGGTTCCCGTTCCCGTGGGAATATCGGGATAAAAAGTCCGTCCTTTCAACTAACTCTGTGCCAAAAATCAGGTCGATTGGTTGCTAAGTTAGGGCGTGAAGGAAGGACAAACAAACACACTTTCGCATTTATAATATTATAGTTTATTGTTATGTAGTTATAGTTTTATAGTTATTATAGTTATTGTTAGGATTAGGATTATGATGAGTATATTGCCATATTTTCAAAAAGATTGCAATCAATAACAATAAAGCTTGTTTTCCTAGTATTTTCACCTTTCTACGGTTTTAGCCACCGTCGTTTCATCAATGAGAGAAATATCCTCGCATTCAAAAGGAACATCTTTACAGATGTTTGACTATCGATTAAGATGAAACAGCCATCTAATTATAACTTTTTAATGTTGCATTTTACAGTGCTATTTTCATGTCATAAATATTAAACAAGAAAATGTACTAGAAAATAGCAACTAGTCTCATGTCGCCCTGACGGGATTCGAACCCGCATCCTTGGGATTCCGGCCCAATGTACTAACCAATTATGCTACAGAGACCTATGAGGACACGTCGAATTTTTCTAGTATATTCACTTTTCTACGGTGTTGGCCACCGTCATAGTTTCACCAATGAGATAAATATCCTCGCGTTCGAAAGAAACATCTTTACAAATGTTTGTCTATCGATTAAGATGAAACAGCCATCTAATTATAACTTTTTAATTTTGCATTTTACAATGGGACATGAGACAGGTTGCTTTTTCCTAGTATATTTTCTTGTTTAATATTTATCACATAAAAATAGCATTGTTAAATACAAAATAAAAAAATTACCAAAGCTTGTTTTTAAGAAATGAGTTTTCATCGATTTACCAAATCGATGTAACGGATGACGTCGCGGTAATGCGATCGCGTTTCGATAACAAACAGTCGGCCAAACATTGCATTGTTTTCGGTGAAAACAATAAACTGTTAAATTGAAACTTGATTGTATTCACATCATCACAATATTATTGTTATCATTACACAACCGAAAGCCAGAGATCAGAATTTCAATGTTTATGTTTAAAAGTTATGCTGGATTCAAGTCTAGATAAGCTAAGCTTAGAAAAATAAAAACGAATACATTAGTATGAGAGAGTCACATACCTATGTCGAGATAGACGGTAAAAGTGTACCTACATTGCGTGTCAAAAGTTTGATCCACGGTCAAAGTTTTACGACCTATGTCAGTCCTTGAGACGATTGCCATGAAAATACGCGTCATCAGAAACGAAAATGGTTAACTGTGCAGTGCTTTCTTGCAAGAGCTCGTCAATAACATTTACACATCACTAAATCTCGCTCGTGACGTCATCGTTGGTACGAGAAACTGGATTCTCTAGGTTCTCTTACAGTTTGGAGCTCTCTTTTCGTCTAACTCTATATAGGTTTGTGGAGAGAGTGCTGCGTACTTGTTTAATGTTGTTTATTGCCCACTACTGGTCATAATGATAATCATTAATAACCTATATTCTGACAATATTAGTATGGAATTATAATAGTGACTAGGTACTTTTTTTAAAGCTAACGGTGTGGTTTTCTATCTTTGTTCTTGTGAGGAAAGTGTTCTTTGCAAGTTTGCAAGTTCCCTGTTTCTTTGCAAGAGAAAATTGTGTGAATTCTTTCAATTTTTGTTCAGCGTCAGCCAGCGGTTACACATACGTGGTTTTGGTTCCCGTGGAAATATTTAGATATAAACTATCCTTTGTCTTAAATCAGGCTATTCACTGTGTGCCAAATTTCAACTAGATCCGTTCAGTAGTTTTTGCGTGAAAAAGTAATAATCATCCAAATATAATATTAGTAAAAACGACGTTCGTAGGCCCGTAACTTGATCACATTTGTGCTTTTCAGAGCTGTCGAATCCTAAACAAATTGTAACTAGTTAAGGTGGTACGACTTTCATACAAACAAACATTGCACATTAATTGGTTCATCATACATTAATAATTCATAAATACATGTGCAACTAACTCGTTTCAGTTATTTGTTTGCGCGAAATTATAAATAAAATGTACTTTCATATGCGATGAGTCACACACACATACGTAGAATTATTGAAATTACAAGATATTAGTTTATTCGTGATTTATGTATGAAAGTACAATTTTTTTATTATTTCGCGCTAACAAATAACTGAAACGATTTAGTTGCGCATGTATTTATGAATTATTAAGGTATGATGAACCAATAATTGTGCAATGTTTGTTTCTATGGAAGTCGTACCACCTTAACATTAAAACTTGATGAGGTGATCCAACCTTAAACGGCAAGCGAATATAAAACACCGAAACAAATGAAGATCATCAGAATTCTCGACCACTTGAAACGCAATAAGACAATTTAATGTTTCTCCCGCCATTCTCGCTCGATCATCTTCACTCAAGTGCCGTTACTTCCCGACGAATTGTCGGTCCGAATCGTTCTTACGTACGCAAATAAATTGGCTCTAGGCAGACCAAAACGTAAATGTCATGGTACAAAACCACCGGTCGTTGCCCGGCTAGACGGCTTCGAATAAATCGGACCGCTTGGTGTCTTCCCGGAAAATAAAAGAGTACTTACGTATGTTATAGTATGTCACCGTGAAATTAGTACGGATCAGTCACAAAAGATATTTTCACCTGCATACCCAGTAAGTATTTCTCATACGTACATCTTATGTTTTGGCGCGCACTGTTCATTGAAATAAAACAACTTTTACGGTTATCAAACGCGCTATATTTCCACTAACTAAGTTGTAATTGTCCGTATTTTTAGGATGACCTCGGTCACGGGATGACCACGGCAGCTGTAAAGGTGCGGAAACGTCGGGAAAATCAAAAAACCCCTAAAAACCTAAAAACCTAAAAATACGGACAATTACAACTTAGTTCGTGGAAATATAGCGCGTTTGATATCCGTAAAAGTTGTTTTATTTCAATAAGTATTTCTCATTATGAACGTACATTTTTCTTAAAAAAATATCGCCCCGTATACAAGTTTCCCAGACGGGTCGGAAAAAAATATCCATAGTTAACAGCAAATGTTAATAATACTAGGGCGGTTACAACCCGATACTCGGGTTCGTCGATCGACGAAAAATTCCAAATTATGCGAAAATAATGACACTTTTTAATTGCAGTTTGTGATCATCACGTATAACATTTTGTATATTTTATAGTTTTCGGAACAAATAGACTCGAGTACCTTTAATTTGATACCTTACTCGGCCGCGTACTACGCGCCAACGTCCCTATCGAGTCGTCACAAATTTTGCGAACCTGAATTAAGTATATAGATTATATAAGAGCGTTATTAAGAGACAGGCAGCACTGCAACACCTTACCTTGCCTTGACTGCGAATAAAATAACTAAACAAAAGCTTAGAGCTATAAATATGTAAAATGGTATATCACTGCTCAACAGTTTGTAAACCTATGTATTTTTTACTTTAAAGTCTATTTTTTAATAAATAGCTTAAAAATTAATACACTTAGTAATAAATAAAAAAATAAAAAAATAATTGCATACAATCACACCAATTATCTAGTCCCACGTTAAGTTTTATGAAGAACTTGTGTTATGGATTCTAGATAACGGATAAACATACTTATATACTTTTTTTTGTAAATACATACTTAATATACATATTAAACACCCAGACCAAGACAAATAGACATGTTTATGGACACAAATATTTGTCTTGTCCGGGGATCGAACCCGGGACCTCTGGCGCAAAAGGCGGGCTTGGTACCCCTGCGCCAAAGAGGTCGTCAAATGAAATTAATTAGAACTCCCAGTTGGACCCTCATCACGTCTCTCTTCACCTGTCCAAGCCTGCACCTCCGACGTCAAAACATGTCACGTCGTATACGTCTCACTGACATGCCGAGTTAATTTGGTACAAAAATGGTAAAGTGCTGTCAACTTCGGGAACGATCGCTGGATGAGGAGTTTCAACAAATTGGTAGTTTTAAAATAGAATCTGGAGGGCTAATTGTCTATCGCAATCCCTGATAATTAACATACTTCAGGCCGTCACTATTTGACATTTGATAGGGATTGTGATCGGCACGCGTTTTGATAGGTATTGAATGAACGAAATTGAACTGTCTAAGCGAAGTGACATACGAAAATATCTTTCAAATGTATGGAGAAGTGTCAAATAAAGTGTCATGTAAAACATAATTCGTTCCGAAAAGGATTGGAATTGTAAGTTACACAATTTCATGAATCACTATCACAATCACAATACCTTTGAAAGGGATTGTGATAGGTTTTGAAATTAGACAATTAGGAGGCTGACGTATTCCAAATGCCGTATTCTTTTCTTGGTTTATTAGCTCCAATTACTTTTTTGTCGGAACTTTCTATAAATAATACTCTCATGTTTGTTGACAATGTGATATTAACCTATACTAAAATAGAAAAAAAAATCGTTAAAGCAACAGGTTTGACATTAAAAAATACCTTACTATCTCAAAATTAAAAGTAAGTAATAATAATCTGGCAATAAATTATAGAATAATTTTTATAATTTTTTAATTTTGCGTTTTTCAGTGCGATTTTTATTCTTATGATAAATTTTAAATAGAAAAATATTGGAAAAATACAACTCGGCCACAAGTAAATTCTCCGATGGGACTCGAACCCACGACCTTTGGAAATCCGGTCCAATGCTCTAACCACTGAACTCAGCTGAGTCTCGGTAGCTAAGGTAGATAGGTACAATTTATCATAAGAATAATTTTCATTTGTGATACTCGTACGTTACTACTAAGATGCTACTAACTCTCTTTTAGATGTCAGATCAGATCAGGTCAGGCCAGATTTTAGAATCAGATGTTAGACTGTAGATATTAGAGTGGCGATTAATAAACAAAATAGTTGCATCAAATAAATCACTTAAATCAAAACCTATCTAAAACACAGCGCAATAGGTTATTAGCTGTTTGCAACATAAATGTAACACGATCTTGTGAACGCCCCCCGTCATAAAAAAAGAAAACAAAGATAAAATGGACTACGGAACGCTCACAAACGGTTTGCGCTGGAACGCATACGCCGACGTTCCACATTCAAAAGAGTTCAGAGCCATTAAAAACTTTATTGATCAACACAAAGAGGAAGAGGTTCAACATTCAAAAGAGTTCAGAACCATTAAAAACTTTTTTGATCAACACAAAGAGGAAGAAGTTTCACATTCAAAAGAGTTCAGAACCATTAAAAACTTTTTTGATCAACACAAAGAGGAAGAGGTTCCACACTCAAAAGAGTTCAGATTCAGAACCTTTTTGGATCAACACAAAGAAGATGAAAAAGTAGATAATGAAATAGAGGAAATTTCTAATAGTTACTACGAGAACCCTCTTTTCATCCCCAAGAAAGTTACCGAGATAAGTGACACCGGACTAATGAATAAAGAAAACTTGGGAGATTATAAGTTTCCCGACGACATTGGCGAGGATGAGTCTATCGTATACCTGTCTAGTAGTAAGGCGGCTAAGTTGCAGAGGGCGCTTAAAAACGCTGGATATAAGAAGGTTAGTATGCTTTTTGTTTTGGCAGTGTTTTCGTTTTGTACGTACACCTATTGATATCAATAGCACTTTTATACACACACACAGTTTTCTTTTATTGGTGCGTATTCATAAATAAATACTCTATCATATACCGTACGTATCGCAATCTTATTTTTTTTATTTTTTTATGATGGAGTACGGGGAGATTGTTTGCCTTCATCGTACCTGATGTTAAGTATTGATAAGGCTGAAGATGGAAGCGAGCCTCTCCCGGTATCCCCAATCACTGAGGAACTGGCTATCTTATCTTTAACTGCCGGAACACAACAATGCTGAAAACATTGTTGTTATGGCGTCAGACTTAGATAATAAAGATAATAAGATGGTGGTAGCTAGCCAGGCGACACTTACAACAAGTCTTACCACCAACCAAACCAAATACAATATGTACCCCCCGCTGGGAATCGAACCGAACTCCTGAGTCTGATACCGGCGGCTGTACCACTAGACCACAGAGGCGGTTGAATTGGGTACTATCGAATAATAAAATAGAGGAGTCATTGGCGCAGGGGTTCGCACGCTCGGCCTGCGATTGTTGAGGTTATTAAAGATAAAGATAAAGATAAATTTATTTGCAAAAAACACGGTAATAAGATGTTCACAACAACAGTAATGTACAGACATGTTTTACCAAATTGGCATGCAAATATTAATGATTCAGCTGTAATGAACATCAATGATGTCAAAAAGAAAATAGGATTTTAATTTTAATACTTAAGCAATATAATGTTGTTTATTAATTTCACTTTATATATAATTCTATTCATCCAAATCATAATAACTAATTTCAAAATAAGAAAATTCTTTTTTATAGCAATGCATTTCACATAAGTTAAATTAAATTAAATTAATTACAGAAATATAAACAGATCTGTCACATTTCTTTTATTAGATTCCTATAATATGCAATTTTAGATAAAAAAAAATATAGTGAGTTTTACATTGACAAAAATTCAGCTATACTGTAGAAACTGTGCACAATAAGAAAATTACGTAATCTTGATTTAAATACAGTTAAAGATGGTGACTCCCTGATCTCCATAGGCAATTTATTAAACAACTTTATTGTCATTACTAGGCAGCTTTTAGAATACATTGCTGTTCTTGGAATATGTGCTAATACCAATCTATTTGCATTTCTGCTTGCACGGGGATATATTTCTTTAGCAGTCTTAAAAAGATGCATATGCTGTTTAACAAAAGTACACGATTCAAAAATGTATAAACACGGAAGAGTCAATATTTTTAATTCTTTAAAATACGGTCTGCATGAGTCGAAGGGTCTGATACCCACTAAAGCGCGTATACATTTCTTTTGAGTAATGAATGTCCTATTAATGTCAGTAGAGTTTCCCCATAAAATCAAACCATATATTAACACAGATTATGCTACATAAGCGTGGTAAGCTGTAAGAGCCGTTTTTAAAGATACTGTTTGCCGCAATCGTCTGAGAACAAACACAAAACTGTTGATCCTACTGTTCACCTTATTAACCTGCTCCTTCCAGATTAAGTGTTCATCAATTGTTATACCAAGGAAGGAAGCTTTGTCGTTTCTCTTTATTGATTCGTTTTGATATTTAATTGTTAACTGCCGTTCGTCCTTCTGTAATTTTCGCACAATCTGCCCTATTTGACTCATCGACCAGTCTCAACAAAAAAAGGGTTGTCTGGAAGAGATCGCTGCTAAGCGATGAGACCGCCCCTTTGTACAACTTATCGTATTATTGTTTCCATGTATGTTTCTGTTCTGTGTGTGCAAATAAAGTGTTATCTAATCTAATCTAATCTAATTTTTACGAAATAATAAATAATTTGTCTTAGAGCCGTTTAGAACTAGATTATTTTGACGAAGCCAGGTAGCAACATGTGATATGGACTTATTTATTTCAAATTCTAAGCTCTGACCCTTGTTTGAGGTAACTATGACTTAAGCAACTTTAGCATGGGATGGGTGACCAAAAATTCTCAATACTCCTCCGTGCTTCGGAAGGCACGTTAAGCCGTTGGTCCCGGCTGTATTTGCAGTCGTTATAACCCACCAATCCCCATTGGGCCCGTGTGGTGGGTCTCCTTATCCACTCATAAGGAAGCCCAGTGCCACAGCAGTGGGAACAATAAAATGGCTGATGATGATTGGCTTAACAAAAGGTCGCGGGTTCGAGTCCCATCTGAGAATTCACTTGTGGCCGAGTTGTTTATTCCAATAATTTTCTATTTAAAATTTATCATAAGTATAAGAATAGCATTGAAAAATGCTAAAATTAAAAAATCTAAAAAAAAAAAAAACTGAAAGCCGTTCTGGAGTTTTTGCACGGCTACTTTGGCGATTATACCTACTTATTAATTTTTAATACCTTAGTCCCAATCAAAATCCATAACACAAGTGCTACCTACCTACCTACTTAATTACCCCGTTTTCTTCTCCCCTTATGAAATAAAACAGGGAGAAAAAAACAGCCCTTGACCAGTTTCTTGCCGGTTCTTCTCGTTACAAGGTCTCCCGCCGTAGGGTTTGTGAACCGATGGCATAGCTTCTTTGACGTTCATAAGTGCTAGTAACAGCCTAGACTGAATAAATTATATTGACTTTGACTACTTACTTCAAAATATGATCGTAAATTTTATATATTACGGTATTGGTTATTTCTTTGATCTTCCAACTTGAAATACAAACCGAAAGTAGAGCGAATCAATTCTAAGTACAGATGTGAATTTACTGAAACGTATTAAGCACTATTAAGGAGCTTCTGTACGACTACTGAACTGAAAACTCATTTCAGTATTCCTGCGTTTCATTTCACGATTGCATATTTTGATCCTCAATACGGTTCATCTGTTTATAGAGCTTTCGTGCTCAAACCGGTAATAGAGTTCATAAAGAACTATAAATTCGAGAGTAACTATGTCTGTCTGTTACGTATTAGTGACTGAAAGTTTAATAATTCAAATTATCACAGGATTATTTTAACTATATATTACACAGCAAATATTGAATTAGCTTTTTACAGAGTAAATTATATTTGCCGATTAATTCGACTTTAATTAATTTATTTAATTAACATCTCTGTGGTCTAGTGGTACAACCACCGGTATCCGAGGATTCCGGGAGAGGCTCGCTTCCATCTTCAGCCTTATCAATACTTAACATCAGGTATGATGAAGGTTAAGAATCTCACCGTCGTACATAAAAAAAAAATATTTTGAAAAGTTCTGCCTAGGCACTACTTAGTTTTAATTTCCGCGCATTATTTGAGAAAATTACTATGTACATGCCTCGCCTCGGCCCTAATTTACACGTTCGTCCGTCAATGCCTCTTGTGCTGGTCGCTGCAGTAATGTACTATAAAACAACATACCAACCAAATTGAGAACCTCCTCCTTTTTGGATGTTGTTTAAAAATAAAAATAAAAACTTGAGTAGATATTTTTGTTTTCATAGTTTGCAATAATTCTAGCTATCCATAGTGTAAAGGTATGCAAACAGTTACCAAAGCCAAATTCGACATGCGTTATGTTCACGCGATTGCACAAATCCTATGCATTCTTTACGTCTCGTTGGGATATTTTACATATTACCTGTCTGACTATTTATTCTCTATGTCTGTATGAAATATAAAATTTGTTCTGCGATCGTTTCAATCCATCCATGTTTGAGAGTTATAGTTCAATTCAATCAAAAAGTTATCAAAATGTTTGGTCCTTTTAATACCATTGCTTTTTTATCGGTACATAATCAACCTTTTTAAACCCGTTTTATGTAAAGAGCTCTTAATTTCATTTTGCGTACAATGGTTTTGAAAATCTACGCAAACCATTATTGTTTCGTTATTTTTGCTTGCAATGATATCAGTATCTACCTACTTCCATCATCAGCCTGTGGACGACCACTGCTGGACATAGGCCTCTCCTAGCTCACGTCTATTGTGGCGTTCATAGGAGGCTATTAGCCTACTGATACCACGCTGGCCAGACGGCTTGGTAGAGGGTTTGTTTCAAGTTTTCCTTCTCTCGCACAGGTGTTCAATGCGTCGAGAGGCTCGACGCATTTGAGTCGACTCTTACGACATCCCACGCATGTATGGGAGTGGTGATGCGTGTATTCTTAGGCCGTTACCACACGAATTATAGCACCACACGACACTGCCCTTATATTCTCAGCTAATGGGCTAAAGCTGCACAAATAACTATATATTCTCAAACAGAATTTTAAACGTGTTTTCGAAAGAGATCTTAGGATTAATACAAAACAATATAGCTGAACAAACATCAAAAGTAGCTCAAAAGTTTCGCACTCTTGTAAAATTGACAGTGATCCCTTTTCATCATATTTAGACACTAGCTTATGATTTCATTTATTTCTTCTCCTTACCTACTTGTATTGTAGAATCTAATTTTGAGTAGTTAGATACTTGAGAGGATACGATGGGGCTGACGTATCAATGAGGATAAAAGCCCCAAATAAAATAAAATAAAAAAAAGAGATCTTAACTTATTTGTTTTTGTTACAAAACATTATTTGATACAGAATTCTCAACTTTTCCAAAGCTACATATTGGCCTGCAAAAGTTGTGAGTGCCACATCTTGAAAATGCAAATTCTTTTCAACTAATCGTTTATTTTGTTTTTTTTTATGTATTTTTTTTTACTTTATTAAAAGAAGTACGTACCAAACATAATAAAACATTCTCTCATATATTTTTTTTATTTGTTCTTTTCTTTAGTGTGTACATAATATTCTCATTACGCAGCTAAAGCTAGTCTCACATTCAACATGGCGACCATCCAGGCTCTGAGGGCTGTCCAATTAGTGACGATCCGTGTGCGAGGGGCCTTTGTTCCAAGCACACTGACACAAAAACTAGCTAGACTCAAGAAACAAAGAAAACCTCCAGCCTTTAAGTAAATGTAAAGAGTATCATATGAAAATATTTTAAAGGCACATAATATATGTTTCAATACACACACAATACAGGTATTTTTTCAAAATAATTATCTCTATTCTAACATTTTTCAAACCACTGTGTTGTTTTTTTGTCCTTTGATAAATTTTAAATAGAAAAATATTGGAAAAAATCAACTCGGCCACAAGTGAGAAGCCCCATCTGAGAATTCACTTGTAGTTATCATAGTTATAAAAATAGCATTAAAAAAAATGTTTTTTTTCTTTCTAATCCTATCCTAATATGTTGGACTCACCTGGAGTACACGGCCTATACAAACATATAGGCCACGCACTCCCTAGGGTACTACCAACTAAAACTCCTAGTACTTGCCCTCCAGGCCGCCATTGGTCACGGGGGGTAGGGTTCGCAATCACCCCTAATTCCTTCACGGCCTAACTAAGCAATCAATCGATTTGATTTTTGGCATAGCAACTCTATGGAGAGTATCATAGGCTACTTATTATCCCGATATTATCACGGAAACGAGAACCACGCGAGTGAAACCGCGGGCGGAAGTAAGTAAGATAATAACTAAGTAAATTAATTTAATAAGTGGACTTAATAATACAAAGTCTTATTCAAATCATGTTTTGTAGCTTAGAAATAAGTAATTAGTTAATTAATAAAAATTAAATGTTATTTAAGTTGTAAACTTCAAACAAATATTTGTGGATAACGGTGTTTGACTGTACAAATACCTAAAAGAATCGATTAACATTGTGAATGTAGTCTCTTTGTTCAGTTGTTAGTTGTCCTGAATAAATAATAAAAAAATAAAAAAAACTTGTCCTGACGATGGTCGGTCGTAGCAAAGACAACATGGTCAGGTGGGGTTTTTTGGACAGCTCCAACTTGGGGTGTAGGTGCGGTGCTGTCCCCCAAACGATGGCGCACTTGATGTCGTGTCCTGCGTGTCTGTACAGCTGCACGCAGGAGGAACTCATGGAGGCTACTGATGCTGCAGTCTTTGTAGCTGATTTTTGGGCTGATACAGTTTAGGTTTAGTTATCGACTCGCAAAGAAGAAGAAGAACATTTGTCTTCACCAAACCAAGGGTTGATCTTAACTTTTTTTTATTCTTTATGAAGTACGGGGAGACTCTTAGCCTTCATCATACCTGATGTTAAGTATTGATAAGGCTGAAGATGGAAGCGAGCCTCTCCCGGAATCCTCAATCACTGAGGAACTGGCTGTCTTAACTATAACTGCCAGAACACAGCAATGCTGGAAACATTGTTGTTATGGCGTCAGAATTAGATAAGATGGTGGTAGCTAGCCAGGCGGACTTACAACAAGTCCTACCACCAACCAAACCGAATACAATATGTACCCCCGCTGGGAATCGAACCCGGGACCCTTGGGACTTATACCGGTGGTTGTACCACTAGACCAAAGAGGCGGTTAGACTGTAATTCTATTGAGTGACAATGACAAAATTACATCTTCCGCCATGTTGTATTTTTGATCTGAGTTTGCATTAAGGTGGAATTCAGCGATGAGCTGCAGACTGCTGAATTATTGTTCGTCTTTTTAATTTTCAGTGTTTCCTTTAAATATTTGTTTCACAAAAGCTCTAAGCAAACGCTTCGGTGGATGAAAAAGAGGAATACTTCCCAAGATAAATGAAATCTAAGAGATTTTACTTTCGCAAAAGGAAAATGTCCTTTTAATATTTTCTGTTAATTAGGTTTTTGTAAGGGAAATATCGTTTAACAATAAAAGCAGATGGGAAATATACGAGTATAAAATTAATAATAATTATTATACTATTTTATTATAATTTTAAAGGATCTCATTTAAATAATAGATATTATGAAACAGCTGTATTTTTTGGGATTTCAGGGACCAACTATTTCTAGAAATACTTTTGAGGTTTAGGGTAGGACGTTGTACATATTTTTAAAGCTGTTAACATTACACTAGAGAAACGACGATGATAAATGAATAAAGACCAAAATTAATATAACAAATGATGTTAAAAATATTAAACAAGAAAATATTTTTTATGATTTTTGTAATTTTTGCATTTTTCAATACTATATTTATACTTATGGTAAATTTGGAAATCCGGTCCAATGCTCTTGATGCTCAGAGCATTGGACCGGAATTCCAAAGGTCGCGGGTTCGATTTCCGTCTGAGAATTCACTTGTGGCCGAGTTATTTTTTTCCAATATTTTTCTATTAAAAATTTACCATAAGTACAAGAAAATATACTAGAAAAAAGCAACTAGTCTCATGTCGCCCTGGCGGGTTTTTTTCTAGTATATTTTCTTGTTTAATATTTTTCACATAAAAATAGCATTGCAAAATGCAAAATTAAAAAGTTATAAACAAATGATGTTGATTACTTATACCAGTCTTGTTTGAGTTTTTTTTTTCATTTAAATCATTAACTAGCTGGACTCACTCTACCAAACAATTTGTTGTGCTTTGCCAATAACCAGCCCCCTAATTGTCTAACTTTAAAATCTATCACAATCCCCTTCAAAGATATTGTGATTGTGATAGTGATATATGGAATTGTGTAACTTATAGTCGCAATCACTTTCGAAACGACTGATGTTTTAAATGACACTTCATTTGACATTTCTCCATACATTTGAAAGATATTTTTGAGTACCTATCATTTTGCTTAGACTTTGCTGCAAATGTTTGAAGTATGTAAATATCTTTTAAATGACGAATTCAAATCGATTGCGATAGATTTTAATTTAATTAGCCAAAAATTTAAACAATTAGACCCCTGAATATCCATTTACATGATACATGAGCCTAGGGCAAGTTACACGCCCTAACTTGCCCTAAGGAGCCCTGTCCTGTCCTTATAAAACATTTGGTCACCCACCCTAGGACAAGCTTTTACAAAGTACATATTTATAACCGGTGCCTGAAAACAAATTTTTGTGAAGAAAGCTAACGGCCCTCTCAAGAGCAATAATTTACGCTGAAGAGTAACATTACTCAAACATATTGCAGTTCTTGACACGAGAGACGCTTTGCATGTCGTTCCTTTGAATTAATTTTATTGCTCCACAAATCTTGCAGAATATTTCAAAAGAGGAAACGTATGAATTTTATTTTCATACAAAAAATGCATTTTGATGAATTTCTGTGTGTTATGGTCGCTATATGGCGTGTGTTTCGTACCACTGTCATTTGAATAAATTATTATTTTTCATTATCATCAGCCTAAAGTGTAATTTTTTATTAATGACGGGGAGTCGATTAGTATCTATCATAACTTTTTAATACTTGGATAAACGCATTTTCGCATTCCTCGCCCCTAGGTGTATGTAAGGGTGATTGGAAATGTTGGACTCACCCATACCGGACTATCATCATACCTCAACTACCGAGGATCTGGCTATCTCTAACTGCCTGAACAAAACAATGCTGAAGACACTGGTATTATTGCAATAGACAGACGGTGACAGTTAGCTGGGCGGACATTTTTACCACCAACCAAATCAATATGCACTCTACTGCAAATCGATCCCAGGATGGATCTAATACCAGTGGGGTTACAGCTGGACTTTATCATTGGCCACATCATTTATACTGATGACCAGCAGCCGCCCTTGGTCCCCGTTCCCGTGGGAATATCGGGATAAAGAGTAGCCTATGTTTGAACCCAGGCCATTTTCTATCTGTGTGGGAAATTTAATCAAAATCGGTTCCGTAATTCTTGCGTGAAAGAGTAACAAACAAACTGACATCATTTCGCATTTAGGATTGTCTTATGCGCTTGAGTACTAGACCACAGAGGTATTTCAAATACATAATATTTGATAGAGAAACTAGTGCTTCAGTACTTAATAACAGTACCTATTTATTGCGGCTTATATTGAAGACTGCTCATGAATTCAAAAGCAGTGCTAGGCTTGCCCAAATGGAAGGATTATAAAGCAATTTTGATAGCATTAGATGCACTTGGTAGACAGAGTGAGCCTTAATAACGTCGACATAACCTATGGAAGTTTATAATAGTTAGTGGAATTTAAAACAATATTTGCATTTTCAATACCTAAACAAAAATATCTTTATGTATAAAAAAACATAAACAACATTCAGTTAAAGTTGTTCCCGGGTGAAATTAAACAATTTGTTGCGTCTTTCCACAAAGCGCCGCCACAGGATGACGAAACATCTGACAAAAAAAATCTTAAACCTAATAGAGGCAAAATAAACTGTGCTCGAGAAAACGTTGCTAATTTTAAGTAAGTAGGTAGGTACTTTGTTAGGATGTGTTGATGACCTATTACCTAATTCCATCCATCCATCATCAGCCTGTGGACGTCCACTGCTGGACATAGACCTCTCCTAGCTCACGTCTATTTGTGGCGTTCATAGGAAGCTATTAGCGTACTGCTACCATGCTGGCCAGACGAGTTGGTAGGGGGTTTGTTTCATGTCTACCTTCTCTCGCACAGGTGTTCAATGCGTCGAGCCTCTAAGTCGACTCTTACGACATCCCAGGCATATAAGGGAGTGGTGACACTTGTATTCTTAGGCCGTCACTACACGGCATTACCTAATTGGAAGTATTGAATTGGTGATCAAAACTTTATGTTCTTATAATATTTTTTTTGTATTTGATCACAGACCACAGATTTTGATGTGTGATTTTGATCACACATCACACACCCGAATAAAAATTATTACGTCATCACAATGCTAATTGTCACTTTTGTCCAAATCACGGCTACTCTCAAATTGGCGGTAGTGTGCATTCGATTTTTTTGGAATATCTATCCTTTTACATTTGACGATCTCCGTGGTAGAGCGAGTGTGATGATGACAATGAGGTCCTGGGTTCGAATTACAGTAGAGGCAAATGTTTGTATGACAGATACGTAGCTGAATCATGGACGGTTATATATATTTCTACAGAAATATATTTAAATAAGTATAAAATTTTATTAACATGTATTTCTATCCGTTACCCTAGTATCCCATAACACAAGCCTTATAGTGCTTACTTTGGGGCTAGGGTAATTAGTGTAAGAAATATTTATTTACATCTCTCATGTTCGGTAAGTAGGTTCTTATTACCTCCAAATGGGGCTTGTAGGTGACTAATTAGCGCTCTAGGGTAATAATATAGCTAAAAAAGCCCTAGGGGCGGTAAGTAATAAAAAAAAAAACACTTCTTTCTTTTAAAAAAGTTCGCGTACATCTAACTATCATACTGGCAATAGACATCATGCATTCAGCCCAATGACCAAAGAGGTCGCTTTGCTATCAGTCATCAATTTTAAATATCGAACGGCGAAGCTCAATTTCGATCTTGAATAAAAAAATTAAAAAGTTCTTTACTTGATTCTTTTTAATGAAAAAAGGCGGGAATAGAAAACTTTTACTTTAAATATTGTTTGTTTTTTGGGATTGTTCTCATTTCACTATAAATTTCAACAAATAAAATGTTTTATTCTTGTAATGCCGGTTTTTTCTACTTACCTCACAATCGAGATGTAAAGCAAAATAGTTAGCTCGGGTGTAAGCATCAATTGCACCCTCGAACTATAGGCCCACTAGCGCAGCGAGGAGAATATCTCGGGCTGCAATTGATGCCTTACAGCCCTTGGCTACTAATCTACTATTTTACATTGGGGTCAAAATACGTTGGTTATGCGGTGTCTGATCAATCTGCGTGTCTCCTAATTAAACCCATACGACGAACCGTGAATATGAGCTGCTATATCGATGCAAATTGAAAAGGTTTATTGAATTTCGATACTGAAATGACAAATTTATATCTAGTTCGTATTTTTGATCTTATTAATTAATCTATTTACGATGACAAAATGTGGTAGAAGTACGTGGCTCTTAAAAATACATTTTTTCACCACATTTGTCTCTGTCACTTAGACCAGTTATATTTTTCTGATAAAACGTTTAAAACCGTTGTAAGATTAATGGCTGGTTTCGCCACCGACTCATTAGTTCTAAATAGATTATCAGGCAGATAGTTCGAAATATTTTTCTTATTACAGCTGCCTAATTATCTCTCAGATAAGCTATCCTGGACTTATCTGTCGGTGATGCAACCGGCCTTAAACTTTCTTTTATAAAAAAACATTCATGAGGGGCTTATAAATAAAAATATCATATTGGTAACCTTTCTGAAGTCCATTTGATTACGTATTACCCCAATAAAATAATAAGCGATTGAACAACTCTATATTGTAAAGAACATTCGTAAACGAAACTAATTATTTTCGTACAGTAACAAATTTTAATTGAATACGCTAGCAATTTTGCTCACTCAGGACGCTTACAGGCGAGGATGAAATTTTGCGCTATTAATTTTGAACGGGGATGTTATGATATTATGTGGTAGTGAAGTTATAATTCACTTCGCGATAGTTATTTTAGCTTGAATATATTACGTATTCAAGCTAAAATAACGATCTAATAGTTTAGCTGTGTAGTGTCGGCTTACAATAGCACTACCCCCTCTCATCCTGTGGGTGTCGTAAAAGGCTACTAAGGGACTCAGCCTTCAGGAGACGGGCAGCAGCGTCTCCTACAAACTTGGCCATACTGCGATCGCCAACCTGCCTGCGATTATGGCAAACCCCCTTTGTTGGAGGCCTATACCCAGCAGTGGGTGTCATGTGGCTGAGACGACGACGACGTAATAGTTTTACTGTGATAATGCTAAATTGCTGAATCCCTGTTGATTTGTATTTAGGAACGAAGGCTGTTGGTGATTATCGCGTGCGTGTTAAAAAAATATAGACCACTAGCGTCCGCCCGTAGCGGTTTCACCCGCGTGGTTCCTGTTCCCGTGGGAATATCAGGATAAAAAGTAGCCTATGTTACTTATCGATCTTTCAACAAACTCTATGCCAAAAATCAAGTCGATTGGTTGTTTAGTTAGGGCGTCAAGGAAGGATAAATAAACACACTTTCGGATTTATGATATTATAATATATATTAAAAATAAATAATAAAATATATATACATTTATTTTTTTTGAAACACCAATTATCTAGCCCACGTTAAGTGTCATGAAGAACTTGTGTTATGGATACTAGAAAACGGATAAACATACTTATATACTTTTTTTTTTGTAAATACATATATAATATACCTACATATTAAACACCCAGACCAAGACAAATAGACATGTTCATGCACACAAATATTTGTCTTGTCCGGGGATCGAACCCGGGACCTCTGGCGCAGAAGGTGGGGTTACTACCCTTGCGAGAAACAGGTCGTCGTTTACTTGTAAGCAATGATATTTTATAAAGATATGTTTCGTTCATTGTAATTTGCGTTGAACTCTGACTGAATGATTTCAACGCAAATTGTGAATCAAGGCACTTCCTATTTCAAATATTTTCTTTGTGCTTAGAACAACATCTGATCCCATATATGGTCCATGCAAGGAATTGTATTTATGAGGTTTCTTCTGACATTCTGGATTCTTTTGTCATGATATGACTTTTCAACAATCCAGACATCAGAACATACAAATGTAGGTTCTAAGTCAAATAAATATGTATTTGATAGGCACTTAAAAGAATATTCGTATTAGATAAATGTAATATTAACTTCAGTTGCGGAAAGAATTATATAGTGTAAGCCGAAAATGATGTGCATTTTTCATAATTTTCCACAAGTGCGTTGAGTTCCAGTTGCTTAATGCCGTAAGTAGATTATATCATGCTTGGACAACTCGAGAGCTATTAATGACGTTAAAATATTTAGAAAACGTAAGTATAATAATAAAATTGTTAAGTATAGGCGGTTTGTTTATAGAGTTAAGTCTTTAATAGCCGCCCATTTCCATTCAAGTCCAAAAAAGCCGTCACCAACAAAACTAATGAACGCGCTAACAATGTGAAATGACACAAGACCAAAGTAAGAATGGCGTCGCTTGAGAAACTCCGCTCTGACACAGTCTGAACAGTCTTTTAACCTTAGACTAAACATAAACTTAAGGCTAAGAGTCTCCCCGTCGTTCATAAAAAAAACAACGGGTTGCACTCTATGGGAGTGCCGGCAGAAGTGAAAACCGCTTAAACGAAAATAAAACGGAGACCAACTTGATTTGGCAGGTAAATCCATTGGCATCAATATGAAAGTTGTTAGTAATGAGAGATCTTTATATAATTGTTGTTTATAACTAATATACGTAGATCTTTCAAGTGTGAGACTTTATGTTATTTGAAATAGGTCAACGGTAAATGGTCTTACGAATATTCGATCAAGGTCACGTATCCTGACGCGACTTTAACATTTTTTACCCATCCCAAAAATTTAAAACTCTAATGTGCACAACGCCGCTAAAGAAGTTTTGACTTCAAAAAGTCGTTGTACTCGACCTAAGTAGACATACGCCGCATGCTGTCGCTACACGGCCGGCCTCTCGATCTCGCTGGTTTTCATTGGTAGAACAGTAGCGAGCGCTCGTGTAGCGGCGCATGTCTGTGTGAGTGTGACATTATGGCCGTTTGTAAGCAGTTAAATCACGGTCTTTGCACTGCCTACAAACAGCTGATACAGGGCGTCCAGAGGGTAGTAGATCATCGTCGCGGATTCAGTTTATTTATTTTTCATTAACTTTATTGAAGTGACTTTGCTTAAAGTATTTATTGAAGTGTCTTTTGAGAAGTCAATAAACCGATTGAAATAGTAAATATCTTTTAATTACTTGGACGACCATAATAATTGCGAGTGTCGTGAGAGTAAACTCAAAACGTAATAGTATGTGGTGGCCTGAGTTAGAATACTGCTTGTAAATACTTATACTGTGGCTCTGAGGCGGGCTGGCTTTGTCACCTTTGTTACCTTCGCTCATTGTGAACCGTACTTAAGGCGGCGAAATTAAAATCCACTTTGTACAACGAAATTAGCTAGTTTTCTAGTTTATTAATAAAGAGGCGTCTGCTGGTTCGCAGTTCGGTAGTTCATTTTATAACTGTCGTAGTTAATACTTGTCACTGTTAAATCAAATCAATAATCAAAATCAAATCAATATCATTTATTCAGTCTAGGCTGTTACAAGCACTTATGAACGTCAAAGAAGCTACGCCATCAGTTCACAAACCCTACGGCGGTAGACCTTGTAACGAGAAGAACCGGCAAGAAACTCGTCAAGGGCAATTTTTTTCTCCCTGTTTATTTCATACAGAGTCGTCAAATTGAAAAGTGAGCTTAACATATCAGTAAGGTCAATTTCCATCACAAAAGAAAATACTAATTATAATATTACATTGTATGGTTATCCTAACCGTAAACAATTTTCAACTCGTAAGGAAGGACTTACATTTAACATTTCTCGCATTACAAGGTTACTGTACTGCAAGTTGTGACGTACATACAGGTCGATAGCAATTTATTTTAGATGAAATTAAGATGATGTTAAGAAAGAGCAATACAATTTTGTTTTTAGTTATATTTATTTATATTTTGATAGAATTTTATTATTCTTTAAATTACTTTACAAAATTCATGGAATTAGTATTTACACCGGTTTTAAGTTTAATTCGCCATCTCTGAGGTCCTGGGTATGAATCTCGGTAGAGGAAAACATTTATATGATAAATACGAGGTTTTGTACCTGAGTCATATATCTTCAAAAATATACCTTTGTGTCCCATCACACAAGCCTTGTGTAATGGTCAAGTGCTTACTTTGCGACTAGACTAATTGGTACTTATATGTTTTTTTTTTTATAAATTGGGAAATCTAAAAAACAACACAACAAAAATAAAACCGAATAATAAATAAATAAATAATTGCATACAAACACACCAATTAGCTAGCCCACGTTAAGTTTCATTAAGAACTTGTGTTAAAGATACTAGATAACGGATAAACATACTTATATACTTTTTTTTGTAAATACATACATAATATACATATTAAACACCCAGACCAAGACACAAATATTCGTCTTGTCCGGGGATCGAACCCGGGACCTCTGGCGCAGAAGGCAGGCTTAGTACCCCTGCGCCAAACAGGTCGTCCAGTAATAAAACCAAAATGTGTAATTAACAGCGCGCTTCAATCCGTAAAAGTTGTTATATTTTGATTAAGCTCTAGCAGCTACCTGTGGTTTCACACGTGTGGTGGAAATATCGGGAATTAAAAGTGTTTAATCCAGGCTATCTATACTATCTCTCTTTTTATGATTTTATAATTTTTGCCTTTTTCAATGCTACTTTTATACTTATGATAAATTTGAAATAGAAAAATATTGGAAAAAACCTACAGCGTATTAAAAATATAAAAGTATTGGAGAATTTCGACGGTTGTTCGCAAGTCTCAGTAGTTCAGTGGTTAGAGCATTGGACCGGATATCCAACGGTCGTGGTTTCGAGTCCCATCTGAGAATTCACTTGTGGCCGAGTTGATTTTTCCAATATTTTACTATTTAAAATTTATCATAAGTATTTTATACTTATAGCAGTAAAAAATTCAAAAATTCAAAACTCATAAATTATTGGCTGTTGCATCTTGATCAATCGTTAAATGTTTCTTTCGAATGCAAGAATATTCCTAGCATTGATGTGACAACGCTTGCCTACCGCGTATTAAAAATATAAAAGTATTGGAGAATTTCGACGGTGGTTCGCAAGTCTCGGTAGCTCAGCGATAAGAGCATTGGACCGGATATCCAAAGGTCGTGGATTCGAGTACCAATATTTTTCTATTTAAAATTTACTATCTCTCTGCCAAATTTTATCCAAATCCGTTTAGTAGTTTTAACGTGCAAGAGTAACAAACAAACAAACTGACATACTTTCGCATTTATAATACATTAATAGGATAATAATCATGACTGACATTTTTTGGTTCCGTACATTAATAACAGCCTTAAAAGGGAAACAAACAAAAGCTGAAGGATTATCTCAAAATTTCTATTTAGCAGTAAGTAACCGTTCTTTGGGTTAATTGTGTTTATTTTTAATCAGCTACGAGAGAAATTCAGAAATTCAGAATCGTCAACAGTTAACGAATTTTTTCAAGAAAATTTTCTCGTTTTGCTAAAAAGATAGAAAAGTGTATACAGTTTTCAAATTAATTAGAAAATCATACAACCTTAGAAAGTATTTTTTTTTAACGAAAGCATAAACATGTGAGCTTTTTTGCTGACTGCTAGCAGTCGGTACTGTGGAGATCGTATAATGTTTTCGCACTGCAAGCAAGCCTGTACACCGCCGTTTCTGGCTGGTTTTAATAAATTATGAAGGAGAGGCCTTGTCATAAGAATATAATACACTAGCGTCCGCTCGCGGTTTTGCCCGCCTGGTTCCCGTGGGAAAATCGGGATAAAAATCCTAGTATCCTATGTTCATAGCCAGGTTATCTATTATCTGTGTACCAAATTTCATCCATATCGGTCCAGTAGTTTCGGAGCCTATTCAATGCAAACAAACAAACAATCAAATCTTTCCTGTTTGTAATATTAGTATAGACAACTATTGTAAAATTGTGAAATATTAACTTAGGTATATCTGAATATAACGATAATAACAGTATGACATAAAATATACCATTGGAAATTGCTTTAATTAGTAGACACCAATCTATACTTATTATAATATTATAAATCTGAAGAGTTTGTTTGTTTAAACGCCCTTATCCGGGAACTACTGGACCGATTTAGAAAATTCTTAGACCATTAGAAAGCTACATTTCTCCCGAGTGACATAGGGTTTGTGAACAGATGGCGCTACGCCATCTGTTCACAAACCCTATGTCACTCTTTGACGTTCATAAGTGCTTGTAACAGCCTAGACTGAATAAATGATATTGACTTTGACTTTGACTGTATTTTATCCCGATATTCCCACGGGAACGGGCACCGCGAGGATCGCAGTAATATAATATTTAGAATCGTATAGTTTACTCACTGGGGTCACTTGAGAAAAAAGTTTTTCTGACCTTTGACCTTGATAAGGTCAATTTAAATAATTATATTTTTCCGGCCGTCTATAATTTATATTTGAAGGCTGTGTAGGTGTTATACTCATGGCGCTGGAGGGAACATTAGAATGGATAACATTGGCATTTATATATAGAGAAGATTGTTTTTAGTCGCTATAGTTATTTAATACGAAGTGATTTCGTGAGTTTTTCGCCTTATTTGCAAAAAGGTGTTTTTTTCATTGCTTTCTCGTTTCAGTCTTATATCGCGTTTCATACAAAAAATTTGCTTGCAATGAAGAGTTGGACGATGGTTTTGATTAATGATAAAATAACAGTGCAATTATGTTTTACAAACAGGTTTAGAAGATAAACAAATCATAGTAAGGAAGCTTTACACGACATTGACTACATGATCTGCATCATCAACATTAGATGTTAAAATCTATATCCTAAATATTCCGCGATAATATCTAAAACGTTTTGGGTTGAAATTCCCCCAAAGGGGATACAGATAACGTTTGCATATTCACCAACTCAGTACATTAAAATTCGATCTATCATACGACCCACCGCTGAATCTTTTTGGGCCCTAAACATTGGCCTAACACTGCATACATTACTTTTTCCACATACAACAGCCGGAAAGTGGTACCAATGAAAAAGGCAATGTATATGGAAAAATAAAATGATGCGTTTGTATTTAATTTTACAGTACGACTGATCGATAGATCAAAGTGACAAGGATGTATCGTCGTATATATAGAAAGCAGGGATGTTACGGATATGGAATTTCGGATATTATTGTAAATTTTTTTATATAAATTATTGGAAAAAAATAATACGGTTTCGGTTTCGGATACGGATATGGAATTATTTCGGATTATCCGGTAGTTTCGGATAGCTTAGGTTACGGATATTAGATTTTTAAGGAGTTTCAAAAGTAACATACAAATAGATAATAAAATGGTTTTAATTTATTTATTAACGTGTCTCATTTAGACTCCGCCCCTATCCGAAACTATCCGAAACATTTATTTCGAAATAAAACAACTTTTACAGATATCAAACGCGCTATATTTCCACGAACTAAGTTGTAATTGTACGTATTTTTAGGTATTTTAGGGGTTTTTTTTTTTTTTTTTTTTCCCCGACGTTTCGGCACCTTTACAGCTGCCGTGGTCACGGTATGACTGATCCCAAATAAATGACGGAATGACATTTATTTCGGTTTCGGTTACGGCTACGGATATTTTTTTATTTCGGATATCCGATAGTTTCGGTTACGGGTATGGATATCCTTAACATCCCTGATAGAAAGTTAATTATGTTTACATATTATATTTTCTTTTGTCATAATAAAAATGTGCTTTTTAAGTGACTTGATTTTTATCTTAAGACGTTTTTTTATGAAAAATATTATAAAAAATTTACACGGCTCACAACTCTCAGACGGGACTCGATCCTGCCCGCATCTTTAGGTACCCAAATTTTTTTAAGTATAAAAAAAATATCATATGTATTAAAATAGCACTGAAAATGCAAAAAAACTCAAAAATCATAAATTGAATTTTGTCATCAAGAAGACTTTTTTTAGCATAAAACTTCTATAAGTTTTGGGTGATTAATATGATTTTTTTACAGTAACGATTTAGTTAGTTTGATTGTATAAAACATTATGACTAAATTAAAATCGGATGCATGTTTCCTGTTTACGAATATAAGCAACCTTAGTTAATGAGATTCACTAAAACGTATCTCGATCTCGACTTGATTAGAATCCTGTTTATGAGTTATTTGCTTAGTGACAAATTGCATTCGGATATGCTGGGATGTAAACACAACTGTATTTAAGTCAAAATTTGTAGAGCATTTATCATTCCTTCATATATATTTTTGAAGTCAGAACATCAGTTTTAAATTTTTGGGATGGGTAAAAAAATTTAAAGTCGCGTCAGGCAGACACGTCACCCTGATCGAAAATTCGTAAGACCATTTACCGTTGACGTTATTTTTGTTTAAGCTGTTTTCACTTCTGCCAGCACTCCCAGAGTGCAACCCGTTGTTTTTTTTTTATGTAGGGGCCAATTGGCGTCCTCGTAGGTATGTAATTTATCCAGATTCCCATTACAAATGTATTAAAGTAAAAACATTTTTAACTCTTCAGACAGGAATAAAATCTATGTGAAAGAATGAGAGACTGCAAAATGTCGTAATCCCGCTTTATTTATTTTGTTTAATTGAAATTAAACATCTTTTACGGATAAAATCAAAAAACCCCTAAAAACCTAAAAACTTAGAACTTAGTTCGTGGAAATATAGCGCGTTTGATATCCGTAAAAGTTGTTTTATTTCAATGAACAGTGCGCGCCAAAACATAAGATGTACGTATTTTGTTTAACATTAATTCTTATTTGTTGCTTGTTTTAGGTATGTATCGAGTGTCAAGCAGATATCTTTGAATCTCTTGGTTTGTATTTTATTACCTCATATTACCATTTGATAGAATCAGGCGTTACTTGGCGGAAATCCGTATCTTTGTAGAAAACGAAAAATATGTATGTATGTATGGGCGGGCGGTGCATCTATGTAAGTATTTCTTGCGGAATTATGCTACATATTTTTCATTTTCTTCTATCATATTATCATATTTTACATATTACAGACACTTATATTTAATTTCACGTAATATGTGTATTTCTTGAAATGAAATTTTACCACGATAGTAACGTGAGTGAATAATGCAGTTCAAATTATTCTAACTAATAATAAAATGCGAAAGTGTGTTTGTTTGTCCTTTCTTGACGCTTTAACGCGTTCATTGCCAAGCCAAAATGTTGGGACTTACATAGATGGCCAGAATTTTTTTTTTTTAATTTAGTAGAGTAAAGCAATAACAAGATGGCGATCCGCAGGCCACGCCCACTATTCAAAAGGCCATTTCCTTCTCTAGTGGCCAAAACAAATACTAAAAGCCGATACGCTATGGCCGCCAGCCCATAAATGATTGTAAGGTACCACCACGCGACGTCGCGTTATCGGCCACTGCGTAATATGCCGTTTCACGCGACGTCGCGTGATGAAGCAATCGACGTGTTAACTAAGCTACCAATTGACTTGTTTTTTAGCAAGTTAGATTAAAGAACGGAGAGTAACATATGCTACTTTTTATTTCGATATTCCCACGGGAACGGGAACCATGCGAGTGAAACCGTGGGCGGAAGCTAGTTACCAATAAAAATTACTGGTGCACACTTTTAACTACATTTTAACCGCTTATGTGGTCTAGTGGTACAACCACCGGTCTCAGATCCAGGGATCCCGTGTTGGATTCCCAGCGGGGGTACATATTGTATTCGATTTGGTTGGTAGTAGGACTTGTTGTAAGTACGCCTGGCTAGCTACCACCATCTTACCTAAGTCTGACGCCATAACAACAATGTTTTCAGCATTGTTGTGTTCCGGCAGTTAGAGATAAGATAGCCAGTTCCTCAGTGATTGAGGATTCCGGGAGAGGCTCGCTTCCATCTTCAGCCTTATCAATACTTAACATCAGGTATGATGAAGGCTAAGAGCTTCCCCGTCGTATAAAAAAATAAGAAAATTGTTAGTTGAATAAAGTGATTTGAGTAGTCACCATTATTGAGATATCTTTATCTGGTATGACCTCTATTAATGATATTAGTTTCAAAGGCGGCAGACTTATGGGCAAAGTTGGATAGTTATGATTATGAATGTAATAATAAGATATTGATGGCTCTGAATTAAGTTCTAGGTTTGCCAATATAAATGTTATACTTACTGGAAAATGTCACGCTGGATTCGAACCCGCAACTTAATGCTTAACAATCAAGAAGTTAACATACCTTTTATTTTTTATGTCGGCTAAATAACAATGAGCCGAGATTCTTTTACTTAATATTTTTGAAATTGCAACCTTTTTGTTCGTAAGTTATCTACACAAAATTTATTTTCATGGATTTGTCGATATCTACGTACGTATATGGATAAGAGTTAATATAAAAAGTTTTCTGGTAACCGTAGATTTTAATGAAACTTTATAGCTATCGTTATCATTGTTAAACTAACTACAGAAAGTCATTGAATGGCCAGAAATAACGAAGACAGTTGATTAAAAATACAGATAAATGTTGATCGAGTTTTTAATCAATAAATTTTATTAAAGGAAGACCAACAGCATGTTACAATTACAATATTCATTAAAGTAGGCAACAGTCAATTACTATAATGTAACAATGAAAAATATTAAATTTATTAATATTTTAAGTGAAATGGTAATAAATAATAACAAAACATAGCTTATGGTAAATTTTAAATAGAAAAATATTGGAAAAAATTAACTCGGCCACAAGTGAATTCTCAGACGGGAATCGAACATTGGACGAGCATTGGACCGGATTTCCAAAGGTCGCGGGTTCGATTCCCGTCTGAGAATTCACTTGTGGCCGAGTTAATTTTTTCCAATATTTGTCTATTTAAAATTTACCATAAGAATAAAAATAGCATTGAAAAAAAAAATGCAAAAATTACAAAATCATAAAAAAAAAACAATAGCTGTTTGCAATTCTACTTAATTTAAATAAATATTTACTTAGTGCTTCTAAGTGAAAGTTTATTACTATACATTTAACAAACTAAGCTAAGTTGCTACAGTTAATCAACAGACAGAACCAACTTTACAAATTGCGAAAACAACGTTTTCTCGCGTACCTATCTGAAAATAGTTTTAATTGAGTCACGAAGTTGAAGCAACAAATATGTCTTAACTTACTCTTGAGAGAGTTCTATAGAAGTATTTGTTAGTAATATGATATCTCAGTTTAGTATCGTTTATTGGAAATTGATTCTAACAGCGAGTAGTAACTTGTGGAAAATAATAAAACGACTCGACTCAGAAGTTATTCTCATGGACTCTATTGAAAATTATAATAAAATATATAATTGAATTTACAACCTTTAAAGATATTAAAACTATTTATAAACTTACGTTAGTGTTTATGATAATTTTTTTTAAATAGAAAAATATTGGAAAAACATCAACTCGGCCACAAGTGTATTCTCAGATAGGACTCGAACCCACGACCTTTGAAAATCCGGTCCAATGCTCTAACCACTGAACTACCGAGACTTAAGAAATAAAAAAGAGCATTGAAAAAAGCAAAAATTCAAAAATCATAAATTACATGAGTGTTATTGTTGTTGCCTACATAATACTAAATTTTGGATTTCTAACGATGTTAGAGCATACAAAATAACATTAATCACCATTAGCTGTAATCGTGTTTCAAACATCTATCAGTACCTTGATTTTTCTCTTGTATAACTGTTTTTCAACATTTGTAGAAACATATTTCAAATGCGAGGATAATAAATTTCTTACTGATAAAACGACGTTGGTCAACAGCGTAGAAAGTTAAATGCTACTATTATTATAAAGGCGAAAGTAAGTCAGTTTGTTTGTTTGTTTCACGCTAGAAGTACTGAACGGATTCGGATGAAATTCGGCACAGAGATAGTAGATAATATGCATTTGAACATAGGATACTTTTTAATCCGATATTTCCACGGGAACGGGAACACGCAGGTGAAACCGCGGGAGGCTGCTAGTATACAAAAAAATTAGAAGTGTCCTCTTAAGTAACGGAAGATAGCCCAAATGGTTAGAAGAGCATTGCCGTCTGGTCTGACCGATACGGATACTATAGTAAATTAGGTACATTTTTTTTTAATATAAAACCTTTTACAAAAAGACGAGTAGGTATTCAAACATTTCCATTTTCCGCAACTATTTGCATAGCGTAGTTTAAGCGGTGACATACCTGTCTCAAGAAATGCGTTGTCAGCTTCAATGGCCGCTTGAGACTCGATTGAATGAATAAATCACACAAATGTTTTCTGCAATATTGAAGTAAATTCGGATTTGCCAGTAGAAATAAAATACAGCTGAGGTAATACAATTAAAGATGGAATACCAGATTAAGAAAGGGTTTATAAATAGGATAAGTATAGATGTTTGAACCTTTTTAAGCATAATTAATTCGTCATTTGCTGGCACGACACTGGAGGGCTGATTTCATTCCTGTTGTGGCTGTCATACAGTATGGAAATATGACAGTAATGACAGGACGAAACTGAATCTGAACTGTGTTTCGTAGAATGCGGGTGTCCAGAGAACAATGGATTATCTATTGTGTCTCATAACTCGGGGCCTGAGAGGTTAAGATTAATCCGCATTTTTTTTCGTTTCGGAAGTCTGAATGGAAAGGGTGCTAGCTATTTGCTTGACCACAGTTTAATAGCATTTACTACTTTTTTTTTTTTTTTATTTATTTATTTTTTTATTTGAATATACAATGTGAACTTACAGCTAAACCAAAACATTCACATTGGGCAATTTATTAAGATAGGTAATAGAATAATTTACAATAAATATAACTAATATGGTCAGTATGGATGTCGGCGTCTTGGACATCATTTAAAAATCGATTAATGAGAGCTATAGCTCTAGGCGTAGGCGCATTACGAGCATGCAGTGTGCGCAAAGATGGAGGTAATGCCAACAGGTCACGCCGCCGACGATTACTAACTCGTGCATAATTCTGCGGGACATAATAACATATATAGTTTAGCACAGTAGGATTATCAACCTTGTTCCGCAACAATAAACAATAATGCATTGCCAGTAAGAGTTTACGCCTGACTTCTAAAGTAACAAGGCCTACCATTCCCGTTACAAATAGTGACGGGAAAAGAAAGGGGTAGTACCCGAACATTCTTTTATTAACATACTTAAGAACAAACCAGGCTTTGTCATATAATTTAATTACGTGTTTAGTAATTAACTTGCATAGTTCAAGTTTTATCTAAAAACCAAGCGTATGCTAATACTTTTCTTATACATACGACTAAGGAGTGGAATGCGCTGCTTGCCCATTAAGCCCCAGATCGTTACCTAATCCTTATAGGCTAAAACTGATAGCCACTTTCTGGGCAAGCATACATCTTAGGTCACATCTTGCATAAACACCCTGTCAAGACGAGTACCATCACCTACTTACGTTCTTGTTTAACATATACAGACGATATATAGCCTTGTTAGCACTACTTAATACTACAGGCTGTATAGCAGATGCATAAGTTAAATAGCCTTGAAAAATTTCGGTTATTATATTGAATTAAATATTTGCCACTTTCTTGGCAAGCATACATCTTAGGTCACATCTTGCATAAACACCCTGTCAAGACGAGTACCATCACCTACTTACGTTCTTGTTTAACATATACAGACGATATATAGCCTTGTTAGCACTACTTAATACTACAGGCTGTATAGCAGATGCATAAGTTAAATAGCCTTGAAAAATTTCGGTTATTATATTGAATTAAATATTTGCCACTTTCTTGGAAAGCATACATCTAGGTCACATCTTGCATAAACATCCTGTCAAACACGAGTACACTCACTAACTAACGTTCTTGTTCAACATATATGCAAGATATATTGCCATTATTATAACTACTTAATACTACAGGCTGTATAGCGGATGCATAAGTTAACTGGCCATTTAATTACTAAGAGTAGACGTTGAAAATCTTCGGTTGATATATTCAATTAAATATATATATTAGATGGGCTAGTTACATTATTGTTCGACTATTTTCAACGTTACTAATAATAATAATAAAATCTATAACCTAAATTAGATAATAAAACTACTATGCGAGGAAGATGAATTAACCACTTAGGTATTTTTAAGTATACTCATCTCTATTAAATTGTTTAATTAGCAATCACGTTACGCGTAACTCAGTAGAAGGCCAATCATCATCGACGTTCATCAACTATGATTGATGAACATCAATCATAGTTGACGACCTCCGTGGTAGAGTGGTACGTACACCGGTTTCAAGGTGTCCCTACTCTAAGGTCCTGGGTTCGAAACCCGGTAGGAATTGTATCCTGTAACACAAGCCTTACAGTGCTTACTTTAGGGCTAGGTTAATTGGTGTGAGTATATTTATTTATTTATTGTACTCGTGGGAACAAGAAATTTATTGATTGGTTTCGCCTCCATACCCTTTCCGGTTAACTGGTAGAGATTGACGGAAGGAAATTAAGTCAGCCTTTTGCTGTATGTGTAAATAAATAAATATAACCTGCCAGTATATAGTTAAAAAAAGTATAAATCAATATTCGCCACATCTAGTAAATCTGGCGCACTCTGGTCGGCTCATAAAACGCCTGTGGAGGTTGTAAAGAGGCTGAAAGTACTAAACCTACTTTGTTGACACACAATGGTGGCTTTAAGGGCAGGCATTGATAAAAATAGGGTTCATTTGATTCAACATATTTTCATTCATACGTAGGTTATGGGTCTAATTTTCCTATATATCATTTTTGATCACATTTGCCAGCTTCTGGAAAAAGAGAAACACGACTAAAATTTCCTCAATAGAATTATTTCCCAAAGTTAGTAGCGTATTTATCAATACTTTTATTTAAATACTTGGACAATTATAACTTTGCTAAGAACTGTTGAAGTTAGTTTTATATTTTCTTATGTAGTTTATTAATGTGTAAGTAATTTTTATTTGATATACCGCCCAACTTGAAGCATCATTCTTTCGTATTTGTCAAGGGCAAAAAGCCGAAGGCATGCAAGAAAAAAATAAAATGAAGTTATTACATTATTTGATAAGAAAAATTGTTACACTGTAAAACGTTTTTTCTACGTAGGTAACGTAGGTATATATAGGTATGTATTCATTTGATACTATTATTCTCGTTGATGACAAATAAATAAAACCATTATTGACTCCACTCATTTCTTTATTAGTTGTTCAAAATCAATGGTTTTGATGTTTGTACGCCCATGAAGTTTTGTTTAAATTGATACTATGTTGTTATCTACAACAACAACTTAAAATATTAAATATATACTTCTTCCTTATTATGGAAAATGTCTGTGATGTTTACTGTGTTGTCTTTTATTTTCAGTAAAATAACTTAGAATATAATAATATCAAAATTTTACATCCCACCTCACCGTATAAAAGCTACCTACGTGACATTGGCGGAATTATGTTTAGAACATAGAGCTTGCCATTCATTAAGAAGAAGAAGAAGATACTATGTTGAAAGTCAAAGTCAAAGTCAATACCATTTATTCAGTCTAGGCTGTTACAAGCACTTATGAACGTCAAAGAAGCTACGCCATCGGTTCACAAACCCTACGGCGGGAGACCTTGTAACGAGAAGAACCGGCAAGAAACTCGTCAAGGGCTGTTTTTTTCTCCCTGTTTTATTTCATACAGAGAAAGGAGCGAATACAGTTCTTTATTAATAACGTGCAGCTGATTTATTTCACTGCTTTTCGCTGGATGGTGTTGTGTATGAAACGTATTTGTGTATTATCAATAGATGCCGAATCCCAGAGAGAAAGCACCCTCTCAGCAAGGCGCAGAGGTACTAACCCCACCTTCTGCGCCAGAGGTCCCGGGTTCGATCCCCGGACAAGACAAATATTTGTGTGCATGAACATGTATATTTGTCTTGGTCTGGGTGTTTAATATGTATATTATGTATGTATTTACAACAAAAAAAAGTATATAAGTATGTTTATCCGTTATCTAGTATCCATAACACAAGTTCTTCATGATACTTAACGTGGGCTAGATAATTGGTGTAATCGTATGCAATTATTTATTTATTTATTTATTAATGCATGCCCTTAAGTACACGGTGAATATTTAAAACCATGCCAAAAAGGCTGGAGAAACTTTACAAGATGGCTTCATGAAAAATACGATTCAGTTGTTTGTCACCATCTACAAACTGGAAACAAAGGTTTGTAAATCAACTTCTTCACTATATTTATTTGTGTTAAACTTTTGTATGTTTGTTTGAAGGAATAACTGATAATAAATAATAATAACGCACAGTCCAAACGGCTGAATAGATGAAGCTGCGTACCAGATCCTTTAACGTTTCTTCGGCGGTGTCGTGTGAGGCGTTACGTTCCCTAAAATATGGTTGAGCGAAGCGATGGCTGGTTCATGCGTCATGCTCGTGAACGGGTGCCGCCAGCGGAAATGGGTCTACTTCAGTCTGCTTGTCTTAACGTTGTGCTTAGAGCTTAAATATTTTCATCTAAAATAAATAGCTTTTGTGTTTATTGGTTTGATCGTCATAGTTTCATCTGACATATTATTACTTCTCAGAATTGTCCCTTTTCAAAGCTTTGGGTTATTTGACACTCGTTAAATAATGGCTTGATGAAAATCAAATAATAATAAATAAATAAATATTTGCATCCGATTTCCAACTGCCAATTTAGACAAATGAGGGCAGTGTCATTCTCGTCATTTGCCATTTTAACGTACCCACTGCTGGGGCACAACGGATAAGGAGAATGAGCCATGATGACCTACCACGGGGACCCAATGCGGATTGGAGGGTTTTAACGACTGCAAACGACGATTGCAGCAGGGACCAATTAACGTGCCTTCGGAAGCACGGAGGAAGAACTCAAGTTAGTACAATTCTACAATACAATCGCAGGCCGAGCGCGCCAATCACTGCACGACCGAGCTCTATAGTGTCATTCTAGTCTGACTTAAACATAAAAATAATTAAATAAAATAAAAAAAAGACGGGTTGCACTCCGGGAGTGCCGGCAGAAGTGAAAACTTGATTATTAACGTTGAGCATGTTTGATATTTTGGAATGGTTAGGGAATAATTTTGCACCAATTGCTTTATCAGTATAAAAGTACTATCATATTAAAGTGAACGTTAAGTTAGGTAATAAGATATAAGAAAACATTAGTTATTATAGAGAATCGAAAAATATATATTGACAATAAAACAAGAGACAAGTAAAAGACATTATCAACAGTCTGTCGCTAAGCAACCGAGACCATAGTCAACCTGTCACCTCAACATTCTCCATCCGTCCTACGCTTTTTCGATCAGGTCACGTGTCCTGACGCGAGTTTAAGATTTTATACCCATTACAGAAAAAGTGCTCAACGCCGCTAAAGAAGTTTTCACTTCAAAAAACTTATAATAAATTTACTCATAATATAGGCACAGCAGCGTAAGCAACTGATATTGGACCAACGCACTTGAAACCTCGCGCACTGCCGCATTTGACAAGACTTGTAATTGTATAATAGTTTGACATTATTTTAAAATAGGTACCTATATATGCCGTGTGGTGACGGCCTAAGAATGCAAGTGTCACCACTCCCTTACACGCCTGGGATGTCGTAAGAGTCGACTAAGAGGCTCGACGCATTGAACACCTGTGCGAGAGAAGGAAAACTTGAAACAAACCCTCTACGAACCAGCGTGGTAGCAGTAGGCTAATAACCTCCTATGAACGCCACAATAGGCGTGAGCTAGGAGAGGCCTATGTCCAGCAGTGGACGTCCACAGGCTGATGATGGATGGATGGACCTAAATATATTTTTTGTTATTTTCGTATTGTGTTGATGATGACCATTATACTGACATTAGAATTAATCCTTAAATGCAATTGTTATTATTTGTTGACTTGTAAACTTTGGAATTTATATTTGTAATTTGTGATGTTTATTGTTTCTCTGACATTATGTTTTTCTTAATTCACTCGATACTGGCATGTTGGTGTTGTGTTTATGGAATAAAGTAATATAGTATAAATATAATTTTATTATGTACCTATATGATTTGCATGCTATTGCAAATGGCTGATTGGGCTGATCTATATTTTAATGTCATCTGCAGTGTTTCTCAAACAAGTGCAAATAAATGATTATGATTATGACTTCTTATTAGGTATTTGACAGGACATTGTCACTGTCCCCAGTGAGCGTCAGAAATTTATATGGCAGAAGGGCTTGCAAGCATTTCCTCTCGCCCCGCGAACCCTGCATGATTACTCTGTCAATACGTGTCCGACGGACGACTGGATGGAAAAAAAGTTATATGACTGGGAAATAGGTATGATCAAGGTAAAATGGCTCCTCATACAGTAATCACTTCTTTCCCACGTGTAGTTGCAGCTATGGTCGCCAAAGTATTCGTTTGCACGTAAGAGTGTGTTCGTGAATCGTGAACGTTGATAAACTCGAAGGGCGAGCCGCGTCCATTAGCGACTGCTAGGGTGACCACGAGGAAAAGTAAATGAGACAAATGTGGAAACTCATTTTATTTTTACATTCTGTTTTTCTCCTTCTTTACCTTATCTTCTCCATTTCTTATGGTTTTTTAACAAAGTTTGATCAGTTACATTAATATATAAATATACTTACTAGAATATTTTGTGAGTAAAATCGTTCTTTTTTCAGTGTTTTTCGATTAACAATAAGCTTTGTAAAATACATATTTAAAACTCATTGAAAATGGAAAATTTTAAAATCATCATCTGTTATTGATGGGACGACAATATAGTAACAGCGATACAATGATGTACTTACACTGTGGTCAGCGTAAGAAGCTAACAGTGCAGTGGGACATTGAATCATTCGTGTGTTGGTGGCGGTAACTAAGAATAACTAGAATTTTATACAGTTTTTTTTTACTAGGTCCCAATTTTTTTAGTTCGACTCAGAATCTGTAAGTGAGCAACTTCCCCTAGAAACATGGGTAGAAATATGTAAATTTTTTTTTACTCTTCATATAAATCAGACTGATCACGCAATCAACTTAGTATTGGCAAGCCAAAACTTACCCATGTTTCTAGGAGAAAGTTGTTATCTTACAGATTCTGATATTTTTTATCTTTTCTAGAACTATAATTTGTGACCTATAAAACGATTAGTTTTAACTTTATTGAAACACCACATTGATACACGATTTTATAGTGAGTTTTTAGTGGCATCAAACCCCAAACTTAAAAAAAGCTAAGACGAATTAAGAAAGCGAACGTCAGCGACGACACACTTATCTTCTTATCAATAAAGTCATAACTGGAACAAAAGTCTGATAAATAGGATCATAATCCTTTACTATTGTCGTGGATCTCCTGGATCCACCTTGATTTTTCAAAGCCATAGTTATAGCGCTGTGAGTGCCGCAGCTCCCCCAGCTTCTCAGTACCTTCCTAAACTTGGCTGGTGAGCATGCTGTTAGACAGACGACTTTCAGTCGATTTTCCAAAGGTATGTAATCAATTCTGCTTGGGTCCAGTGCACAAACTACTATAGTTTTTTTTTTATTTCAATGAAACCCGTCTCAGGTGTTAGCCTAAAACTCAATAGGAACAAAAGGAAAATATTTGTATTCTGCCTCCTTGCTACCAGTAGCTTAATTGCATTACATGTGCAAAATGTGTATGCAATTCATGTTTGTAACCAGTGTCGATTGAACTAATGTCAGAATTTTTATTTTGGTGACTATATTTCTTGCTTTCTGAGTTTTTGTAAATCAACACACTTTTATGAGGTATTCCTCGAAGCGCACCTATTGTCAATTGAACTTAACGAAGCGCATCCTAATTATTCCTCTAAGAGTATGAAGGAAACGTAATACCATAAGATATCAACAGAAGTTTTAATATTCATTAATGTTAATAATTGAATCGTTATTAAATTAAAATATTTTTTGTTAAAAGTACCAGGGTCGCTTAAATAATCAGGAGTAATTTTAGACGTTTTTGGAAGTTCTGATTTTATATTTATTTTATATTACGCCAGCGATGACGAGGTGACATTGATGCGAGAGGCCATGGTTGCAATGCATGTTGCTAGGAAAAGTAGAAGTCAGGCCGCGTGGCCGCAAACCAGCTCGCTAGACCGACCTAATAATAACAAAGATGATGAAGATGCTGATACACAGGGCACTACATCTTAGTTCCACGGACCGAAACTAAACCAAGTGACGGGGATCACGCTCTCAGCATTGAGGGACCGATTGAAGAGAGAGAGATTTTTTTAAAATTACTAGCTTCCGCCCGCGGTTTCACCAACTTAGTTCCCATTCTCGTGGGAATCGGACCGAGTGGGCAACAAACGCAACCGTATAAGATTAGCCTGCCAAGCAATCAACTCTTGTAGGGTGTTTAAATAGCCCGCAAATTACTACCTCATGGCCACCCTACACGACACACCTCTGCTCATACATATTCCTCGGTCCAATTCTGTTTATGTTAATGTTTCTGCAGGCGGCACGTTCGCAGTCGGCTATATGTTTCAGGACAGCTGGCTTACAGCTAATGCACGATTTAATTGTGTTATGACGACGCCACTGAAAGAGTCTGTTGTTACAATAAGGAGACTGAAAATAGAGGTTTTGTACTCCGAAGGACATAATATTATTCTTAAAAAGATTTTTACAAAAATAAAGAAGGATTAGTCCATTTTTTCGTTACATATAGAAAGCATCTGAATTTGGAGTTACGGCTCTTCTCTTGTTTTATGTGGTATTTCCCCACAGACAATAGCACATCTTTAGTCCTGCCCTGCATATCCTTACCTGATAGTTCTTTACCCTGATAATAGCGTAAAGAACTATATAGTGTTGTATCGGTGACTGATTTTTGGTTGTCTTAAATATAAAAACGGTCGACACGCCACGTAGAAGAAGGGGATATTGTAATCTATTTATCAGAATTTATTATTATCAAATACTATCAATAAAACATGAATATATGGTTCTACTTTACGTATTAAATTATTACATCACTATTAAAAATAAATTTACAAATTATAAAAAAGTACTTACATATTTTACAATCTTGGTGTTGGACGCAAAAGTGACATATAAAAGAAGCGATAAAGCACATACCTACGCATTTAAACTTTTCACATAAAAAAAAACTTTCTAAAAAAATACGCTGAAAATCTCCCCAAATACGTACACTACTTACCCAAAATTACCCCTCAAGACAAAGTAGCGTGTTAATTTTTGATGAAACGTTTTTGCTAAGTAACAAAGTGCCATACTTCTTAAGTGGAACTTGGAATAGATTACACGGAAGGGTGTTGGCTCGACACGTCCGCATATTTTGTAAATCCTTGCGAGTCAAGACTGAGAGAGGACGTTTCCATTCTACTAGAAAAGTTGTAAGTCGATTTACTTTTATGTTGTTTATCCCACAAGGTCACCACTCCCTTACATGCCTGGGATGTCGTAAGAGTCGACTAAGAGGCTCGACGCATTGAAAACCTGTGCGTGAGAAGGAAAACTTGAAACAAACCCTCTACCAACCCGTCTGGCCAGCGTGGCAGCAGTAGGCTAATAGCCTCCTATGAACGCCACAATAGGCGTGAGCTAGGAGAGGACTATGTGCAGCAGTGGACGTCCACAGGCTGATGATAATCCCACAAGGACTATTTACTAAATTGTCCTCCTGATACGGAAGGGATTTCGCATAGATTTCGTCCACACCGAGGATACTGGGTGCTAGATAGACGACAAATATTCATATTCTAACACTTTCGTGGACACAAGAACCACGTGGCGAATTCGTAAAATGACAGTAGGAAATTCCATACAAATTTCCCCCGCTTATTGTACCGTATTGAAATAATTTTAACATTTAAATTTTGCGTGTTCACATACGCGTCTTACGCTATACAAGGCCAAAACAAGAGGATTTGTAACTAATCGAGTATAGTTTGGAAATTACTTTTTTATCAAGTTCTTTCAATCTATATAAGAGCAGTACGCAAATACTTGCGTATACTTCGTAGTGACGTATAAGTATATCTTGTTCCATACTCACACGGACTAATCATGGATGTATCGGAATAAGCGCGCTATACTCTAGCTAGATTATAATTTATGCGCGAGCAGTTGCATGCTCATCATTTTGATTTATTGACCTCTTTATCTATTTCATATCTGCGTAGACATGCAGAACTGGCATCATCTTAGGCTTGAGTTTTAATGGCATTCAAAGTATGGGTTAAATAAAATTATGTGAAATGTTATTTAGACTGTATAAATATTATATAGAATTAGCATTATATCATTGAATGATTAGATCAAATAACTAATAGGCTAAAAGATTTTTACATCAAATGGAATGTTAAATGAAATTATATGATTCGTATGTGATGTAATGTGATCGGTATGTCAAATGAAATTATATGAAATGTTTTTATATCAACTGATCGTTGTTCATGTAAATTTATGTCATACATTACACACACTTTCACCTCGCCACCCTGTACAGTCAATATTTATATCTAAAGTCATAAGGTTAAAGAAAAAAAAAATCGAATCAAAAACCTTATTTATGCGTCCGTTTATCCCGTCAGGGCGACATGAGACTAGTTGCTTTTTTCTATTATATTTTCTTGTTTAATATTTATCACCTTATTTATGTTCTATAACTTGTGATATACATTTTTTAAATAGATTTATTACTTATTGAAACAACGTTTCCGAAAGATACGCTACAGGGGGCCTACTGCCATCTCCTAGCGCAGTATTGTTTCAATCTTACCATGCTATTCCGTACTACGAACCTCTTAAAATGAGCTTGTTTTTTGACGGAAGTTTTCTGACGTCGTCGCACAATCATGGCCTCCAATGTGTGAAGTGTGTCCAAATGTGACAATTTTAATAAACAAAACATTAGGTTTCTAATGGAAGTTCTCCGATTTTACAAATAAATAAATGATAAAAATAGATAGTTAGATAACGCTATCTTCTAATCAGATCACAGTTAGTAGGTGATGCTGTTTGATATTTATTAACATTTAAGAATGTGAGTCAATGGAAACACGCACAGATATTTATTGCCAGAATTTTGCAGCGTCGCCGTCGCCCGATCGTTCCGAAGTCAAGCATATTTCTTGAACGAAAAATCATGACACTTTTTCACTCTTTGACTGACATGTAGATATTCTCAATTCTTACGTATCAGAGCATAAAAAGCTGAGTAAAGAGTTATTTTTATATTTTTTTACAACTAAATCCTACTAATATCATAGAGTATAAATATTTTTATACCGATATATATATGAAAAAAGAAATCTGATAAACGATCAGGAGCTCTATTTTTGATTCACTCGTCTCGAGGTTTCTACTGATTTTCGTTCGACGTTTGAGTTTCCGTATATTCCGTATTTCATAGCTTCGCTTTTTGCATTCCTACCGCCTCCCAACGCGAGCGCAAGAGGGCCAAAGCAAAAAGCGACCTATGTCTACATACGCAAGGTCGCTTTTCACCAGGATAGAGGTCCTGAATGAAGAGTTTTGAATCACTCATCGCGCCTCCCCATCGTGATTCAAAAATAGAGGTCCAGGATCACTTATTTGTATGTAAACACCTTATTCGACGACCTCCGTGGTAGAGTGGTATATAACCGGTTTCAAGGTGTCGCTTACTCTGAGCTCCCGGGTTAGAATCCCGGTAGGGGCAAATGTTTGTATGATGAATACGAGCATTTGTACCTGAGACATGCACGTTTATATATATTTCTACACATAAATACTTATATATGTATAATTGTATGTATTTATATCCGTTACCGTAGTAGCCCATAACACAAGCCTTACTGTGATTACTTTTGGGGCTAGGTTAATTGGTTTGAGTGTAAGAAATACTTGTATTTATTTATATTTATTCCTCAGGAACATGTTTTATAACGTTTTGTTTAAAAACAACAATGTCGATGTTGTCTGATTAGGATAGGATTTTGCTATTATTTATTGTTATTCGGATTTCTATCAGGACTCGTAACAAGTATGGCTATTAATATCACGTCTCTCGTGAAAGCTCCAAGTAGCTACATTATTACAAGCTTTATCAACAAGGGCCCATTTTCATCTCATTTTAATTATGTCCCTCGAAAGCTGATGAAATGAGGTACGATCTGAATTTCATAAACCCATTGATTCGAAGAAACGACAGTTTTATTACCTTGAGATTCCCGTTTTAATTGTTTTTAGATGGAGTTTATGACGTCATCAAAGGGTTCTCTCCATCCATTCTATCTTTATTTAAAGGAGAAGCTGATTAACTTTCCCTATTGCTAAAAATATATTTTGCCATACCTTTATACAATTAAGTCAGCGCTGAAAAGGATATCCTTTGAAAGGGGTTAAAAGGGGGTTTAAACTTTAGTATCAAGTTTGAATCTTGAGTGTAGTATTTTATGTTTACTCAAAACCATTTCTAGAACTAATTGTTACCTATCTATCATAATCATGCATCATCACCCATCATCAGCCTGTGGATGTCCACTGCTGGACATAATCCTCTCCTAGCTCACGCCTATTGTGGCGTTCATAGGAGGCTATTAGCCTACTGCTACCACGCTGGCCAGACGGGTTGGTAGAGGGTTTGTTTCAAGTTTTCCTTCTCTCGCACAGGTGTTCAATGCGTCGAGCCTCTTAGTCGGCTCTTACGACATCCCATCCCAGGCATGTAAGGGAGTGGTGACACTTGTATTCTTAGGCCGTCACCACACGGCACATATATCTATCATAATAGTTATTGTCAATACTACGAGTATTCGTGCTTAATCGTAAAGACAATATTCCCACAAATGATTTTCCTCACAATTTGTTAAATTATATTCCATCTTTGCGATTGTTTGCATAAGAAACTGTAAGATACTATCTTTGATGCAAACACTTGTCAATTAAACGTCGACGCGTTATAGCAAAAGCGACCTCAAATCCCTTTCTTAAGGTAGGTTTTTGTATGTATTTTTCCGTTCTAAGAAGATCGTCCCACTGAGTTGGTGACCCGCTCAAAGTTTTTCTATTGATTTATCTTCTAAGATTTGATCAGATCTCGAACAAACCTATTACGTATCTGTTGGAGCAGGCTGGTCCGTGTTGACACTTTAATCTGAACTTTAATTTCTAGATAATAGGAGTCTCTTTGTACGAAATGATTAAGAAAATATTGGACTTGGCGTTGTTTTGACATAAACTAAAGTGATAAGCAATTTTGTTTTCTCTTTATTTTACTTATTTTGTACCAAGTATCTTCTAAACTTCTTGTCAGTTAAAAAGGTCTTGAAAGGGTAGGAACATTCAATAAATAGGTATTAATCAATTCGTCATCAGCTGTTTTTAATGTCCCCACTGCTGGAGCACTGGCCTTCCTTATGGATGGATAATGAGAACGAGCTATGACCCACCACGCGGGTCCATGCGTATTGGTGGGTTTTAACGACTGCAAATGCAGCCGGGACCAACGGCTTAACGTGCCTTCCGAAGCACGGAGGAGCTCGAGATAGTAAATTTATGGTCACCCATCCCGTGGTCGACCATTGCGAAAGTTGCTTGACCTCACAATCGCAGTCCGAGCGCGCGAACCACTGTGCCACGGGCCCCTCTATTAATCAATTAAGTAGTTATATTTTTTTCTGTTTTCTGATGTCGGCAATATCTGCTTTCAACCAAAGTCACTTTAGTAGAACACCTTGAACCTGTGTGTATCTGTGACACCTATTTTCACTAAATTTAAGAATCGCTGAATGCTATCCTTATCTATCTTAATCTTAATCAAAATTGCTTTGTACTAACTTCTTAAGACGTTCTTAAATCCACTTAGGCTATTCGTATTTACGGGTCCAATATCAAGCGCCTAAGGCTTAAATAATTCTTATTATGAATATCTTAAGTAAGATGTGCCGTGTGGTGACGGTTTAAGAATACAAGTGTCATCACTCCCTTACATGCCTGGGATGTCGTAAGAGTCGACTAAGAGGCTCGACGCATTGAACACCAGTGCGAGAGAAGGAAAAATTGAAACAAACCCTCTACCAACCCGTCTGGCAAGCGTGGTAGCAGTAGGCTAATAACCTCCTATGAACGCCAGAATAGGCGTGAGCTACGAGAGGCCTATGTCCAGCAGTGGACGTCCACAGGCTGATGATGATGATGACAAGAAAAGCCTTAGGCGATTCTTAAGTTTAGTGAAATGTGTGTTCGTCTTTCCAACGTTTTTGTATTCAATAGCCAGTTCTGGAGGAAGTTTAACTATTATAACAAACATATTCCCACGGGAAGAGAAATCCCACGCGGACAAAGCCGCGTGAAAACTTTAGTATTTATATAAAGTTTGAAGGCGTCTCAAGTCTGCAAGTTATTTTCTATCGGGAAATGGCTGAGTCTTGTTCTTTCTTTGTGGCTTTACTTTGAATCCGTTTTACTGAAGAAGTGGAACAAACGGTAACTGGCGTTTTTCTCACGTATAGTTTTTTTTGTGTTTAGTTCAATATGGGTTATTATAGGATATTGATTCAAAGGACATTAAAATTTATTATTACTATTTTAAAGTGTGCTTTTCTAAAGTTACTTATTATGTCCTTAACTTATTTAGATATTGTAGTAAATGTAACTGGAAACACGTATGTTTGATTATTTTTACTAACGACGGTACGGAGACGGTATATGCGTTGGGGTGAGAGGTTGTTTATTTGTTTGTGTGTCTGTGTACAATATAGTTTGATAATATTATTTTGGAAAAAAGTAAAAACCATCTCAGCATAAGCTGTGGTGAGTTGATGGTATAGGTACTGGATGTAATTTGTAAATCAGTTTTATAATTCTGGTCGATTTGCATAAATTTTCATACTATTTGGGAGGAGTTAAGATTGCAGCTTTCTGTAAAGTGTTGATTAGACTGGGACTGCATTATTATTATTATAGCCTTATTCATAGAATATTTAAGTCATCTTCTTCTTATGGCATGAAGATTAGTGGCGACCTCTAGTGTCAGAGTTTATCAGGTAAGGCCTCTGACTTGGCTTAACGACTGTTATCAGATGACAATAGCCGGGACCGAAGGTTTAACGTGCTCTCCGCAGCATGGAAGCGCTCAGCTATAATGTCACTTTACGGTCCCCATCCGACACCTGACCGGGCCGAACGTTGCTTAACGAACGTGATCGAATACGATCGGACTGCCGAGTGCAGCCATGAGCACTTGTCATGTTTAGGTTAACAGTGTTACTGTCACTTTTTATCTTATAACAAATGCAAGGAGATCGAAAGCGACAGCAACACTTACAGCATTGGTATAAGTATCTACTAGTAGTAGCTTAATAACAATTATAATGTTATATTTATTAACTTCCTAGGAAAAAAAAACACCATTATAAAATGTCCTTTACCGTGTTTCACATCACCCCAGCCTATGCGTAAGAGTTTGCTTTCTCTTCAATATATCACACTCAGCTCGCGATACTTTAAGCCGGAGCGAGATATATCGGCGTTTAATACCCGAATTTAGGATCCATTTATTGCACATTGAAGGGAAGGTTTCCAAACATCTTAAGGATTTTTGGAATTAAGTGTTTTAGAATTTATTTACTTTGGATTTTGACTTATATACAAAGTTTTATATTCAGCCCGCGATTTCACCCGCGTGGTTCCCGTTCCCGTGGGAATATCGGGATAAAAAGTAGCCTATGTGTTAATCCAGGCTATCTTCTAACGTAAACGGTTCTTGATAGAAGAATTCACCGGGTGCATAACCAACCGATTGTTTATGAAGGGACAAAACATTTTTTTATGGTTTATTGTTTATTGTCTGATTAGACATGTGACATCGGTTCATAATTTTGACGACCTGTTTGCCACAGGGGTACTAAACCCGCCTTCTGCGCCAGAGGTCCAGGGTTCAATCCCCGGACATAACAAATATTTGTGTGCATAAACATGTCTATTTGTCTTGGTCTGGGTGTTTAGTATGTATATTAAGTATGTATTTACAACAAAAAGGATATAAATATGTTTTTTCCGTTATCTAGTATCCATAAAACAAGTTCTTCATGAAACTTAACGTGGTCTAGTTAATTGGTGTGATTGTATGCAATTATTATTATTATAATAAAAATAAAATTAATATTTCTTACACTCACACCAATTAACCTAGCCCCAAAGTAAGCAGTGTAAGGCTTGTGTTATGGGATACTAGGGTAACGGATATAATACATATAATTATACATATATAAGTATTTTTATGTAGAAATATATATAAACGTCCATGACTCAGGTACAAATGCTCGTATTCATCATACAAACATTTGCCCCTACCGGGATTCGAACCCAGGACCTCAGAGTAAGCGACACCTTGAAACCGGTGTACGTACCACTCTACCACGGAGGTCGTCAAATAATGTTATTGTTTTATTCCGAGGTATAGGATTCCTAAGCTTCAAACTACAAGATACTCTAACCCCCATATTTTAAGTCGTTCCTCAAAAACTTAGGTACTCGTCCTCGACTTAACAAAACCTCATTGAAAACCTCTTCAAAATACTCCTCCAAATCGGTATTCTAAGTCATAACTCCGTAAGGACCTGGAGGAGCCAAAGAGTACGTAGCCACTCCGTGTTAGGCCTAGCGCACACTACCATTTTTACCCACGACGAGGTTGAGTGGAGTGTAAAAAGTTTTGGAGGAACGACTTAGAATATGGGGGTAAGTACCTTTCGTCGGTACCGTTACCGTTGCTCGGTATCTTTTGAGTTGGAAGCATGTAATTCTGGTAGCGATAAGCTGCTTCTGAGCAAACTGTTCTTATTAGGTCCCGAGCAGCTGTCATTCGAGACCGCTCGGGCTGAGTGTGTACAGACTTAGGGTTGGGATCGCCAACTCGCTAACTCGGACTATCGAAGGATTGTAGAATTTAAGAAATTTTAAGTATGTACTTAATATGTTTTTACAAAAAAAGTATTTAAGAATGTTGATTACAAGTATTCAATGAAACTCAAAAAACAAAAGGTAAAAAAACTTTGCTCTCGAACTTTGACCAACTGAGTTAAATATGATGAACGCTAAACATATTTAAAACATCGCTCTGTCACTTAAGTGAAAATTTTTACTTCAAACGATTGACAGAAATGCATTATCATTTTTAAAATGTTTAGCGCTAAATGTCTTTACTGACAGTTGGTGATAGTCGCCCTTGTTAAAGTTCCACTTAGTTAACTTTTCAGAAAAGTTCTTATAAGATCTGTTCCATTTTGAATATCTAGCAATATATGTTTAACCGAAGATGGTGATACGATTATTATATTTATTTATTTTTTAAGGATGTTACAAAATACAATCGCAGTTAAGTCAATATTAGTTTGGTCTTGCACTTTACAGTTCGTAATCCTCTTTTGTAATATGTAATCATCACCTCTTTACTTTCGTCGTCTCAGCCACATAACACCCACTGCTGGGTATAGGCCACCCCCAAAAGGGGGTGGGTTGCCATAATCGCCACGCTTGGCAGGCGGGTTGGCGATCGCAGTATGGCCAATTATGGCAGAGACGCTGCTGCCCGTCTCCTGAAGGCCGAGTCCCTTAGTCGCCTTTTACGACACCCACGGGATGAGAGGGGGTAGTGCTATTCTAAGCAGACACTACACAGCTCCACCTCTTCCTCTTTACTTTACTTACAATCAATGCCAACGTGATTATAAAAATATAAGTTATTCAATCATTCCGAATCCGACATCTAGCATGGTGTAGACATAATTATTTAAATCCAGGCCCAATGCTCGCGCCTTCGACATCTCGAATTCGACATTTTTTGGAGTCAAAAATCTGTTTTAAAAGCAATGTTCGACTTTATAGAGTTATCGAAAATAATTGAAACTAAAGGTTGTTGAGAGTAGTAAAGATTTTACTTACATTTTTAATAAAGAAATTAAGGATATAAAAATGTCGAATTCGAGATGTCGGCCCCTGACCTGCCGTTAATCGATAATCAAACTATCGACAACCTGACAACACTAAAGCAGCCCGATTACAAGTAGCTAGAACAGTTCGTCAGTAATTACGACCGTTGGCGTTGACACGTAGCGGGATTGGTGCAGATAGTTTGATTAATGTTTACTGCAATTTAAGTAGACGACTTAATTATCAGTCACGTTGAAATCACGAAATCCTGTTTCCTACTAATAGTATAAGTGTGAGGATGTTCACATCTCGACTATAAGGATCACGTACGAATTATTTTAACACAAGTTCTCAATTCGTTACTTGCTAGCAAGACACCGGTGTCCAGTGAACGAAATAATCTATTGTGTGTAATGAAGCTGGAACCAGAAATAACTTTTCATAAAATGTATTCCTTGAAATATACAATGCCATGATGTTAATAAGAAAAAAAATTAACTGTTTTAAAGTAGATTGAAAATCATCCATCGGTCGTAGAATTTAACATCACATAGGTGCCTAAGCGATAACGCCAAAGTGCCTTAATGGTGTTTTAATAGTGTCTTAAGGATCGTTTATACAGCAATAAACAGCCACGTGCTCTTTGAGGCGTGCTAGATAATTTTATGCTGCGATTTAAACCAGGGTTTAGTATTACAATTTTAAGATCCTTATGTCGTCGCCCTGATCCCATCAGGCGACATGAGACTAGTTGCTTTTTTTCTAGTATATTTTCTTGTTTAATATTTATCACATAAAAGTAGCATTGTAAAATGCAAAATTAAAAAGTTATAATTTAAGATCCTTAGTTTATTTTCATAATTTATTAGCAATTTTCGCATTAGTTAATCCAATTTTATATTCATTTTTAATACATAATCTTTCAACTAAAAATATTTTTTAATTTTATTAATTATTCGTAACACCCCTCATAAAGCAATTATTGTATTAAAACTTCTGTCGAAATCATAATATATAATGTTTCCTTCATGCTCTTAGCTATGAGTGCGCTTCGAAGAATAATGTAGGTGCGCTTCGACGAAGTCCTATAGATAACGTTGCTGAACTACCCTGATAAGCTAACCATTTAACTTTTTAACTGACTTCCAAAAAGGAGGAGGTTCTCAATTCGGCCGGTAGGTTTTTTTTAATAACTTTTTAACGATGTTGACTTTAAACTATTTTATTTATTTTATTTTATTTATTTATTTTCTATTGGGAAACAAACAGCCTTACATTTTACATAATTTATAACTTACATTAGGGTGACACATTTGCCAAAAGAGTTTCCACTTATAATCATTTATAATATAGCCGTTAAGTACAAACTAAAGTGAATAGTATACAGTTACTAGGTAATAGCATTACAAGTACAAACCAGGATAAGACTTTTACACAATTTTTAGTTCTGATTTCAATTTCAAAAGCTTAATATTAAAGATATTAATGCTACTATATTTTAAAGAAAATAATTATTTTTTTATTTATTTGGAACACATTTTCAATTTCAATTTCAATTTCAATTTATTGCAATCCACAAATGGTAACAAGATGGTAACATAAAGATGGTAAGTACATTGTGGACCCTGATAGGGCACAGCAAATAGGTTTTTTTTTTTTATAGAGGACGACTTATTCTTTTTTACAATTAAGTATATATTTCTTAAAATTTTAAATCCTTATCATTTAAATATTCTGAAACACTATAATAGCACTTTTCTAAGAGCAGTGTTTTTACCTTTTTTATATATATATTGTAACTATTTTCTGTATTTTGTTTTAGATGAGACCACCACGCTATTCAATCAGCTGGGTTATGATTTGGCGTGAAACCGCTGGTGTGCAGATAAAACGACAAAAGAGAAATAAAGCAATGCATATTGGATTCTCATCATTTTGACGAATTTTAGCTTTCTAGGGTTAACTTACAACGTCATTATTATACGTACATCTTATGTTTTGGCGCACACTGATCATTGAAATAAAACTACTTTTACGGATATCAAACGCGCTATATTTTCACGAACTAAGTTGTAATTGTCCGTATTTTTTGGGTTTTTAGGGGTTTTTTGATTTTCCCGACGTTTCGGCATATCTGCACAGCTGCCGTGGTCACGGGATGACTACAGTCATAAAAATACGGACAATTTTAACGTCATTATTATTCATTTATTAGAATAGCAAGATATAATAGAACAACGTTGTCTAACATCTTCAGTAGGAGTAAATGGTTTTTTTTTTGGAATTATAATTATAGTTTAGATTATTATAATAAATTGATCTTCACAACATAATTTATTACTTTAACATTTTAGTATTTGTGTAGGTCAATACAACCTTAAAATGATGATAATTGTTTTCGAAAGTTTTGCATACCTATCTACTTCTCAACTCCAATATATATATTAAACGATGAGATATCATAAAAGGTAATTTTAAAGAAATTTTCAATTAAAAAGGAACCATTGAAAAATTAAATGATTACCATATTCGATGTAGTAAAAAGTTATAATTTATACCTCGAAAGTTAATTCCCCTGTTGGTCATAAAACTCAAATTTTATATCTCCTTTAATTTGTTAAATCCCATCAAACTGTACAAAAGCCTTTTAAAAGCAAATCAAAATGGAGTTTTCATAAAATTTTGGTGACATACATTAAATGAATTAAGTGACGTTTATTGTCTTTTCGTCCGGTGATTAAAATTGTCTGAATGATTTATTATTACTACATACTTTTCTATTATGCTTACGTAAAATCTATTTTTGGTGGAGGTTATTGTAGGAAATAAAGGTTAATGGTTCAATAACGTAACGTGTAAGACCTATGCTGTTACTAAATTTGACTATCTATAGTGTCATGATGTCTAATGGTTTTAGTAATACTTTGGTCATTTACACTGTTATCACTTATCGCCGACAGCCGGACTATTTTCAATATTTGAATGTGACAACACTGTGCCCAATCACGTGGATGTACGAACAACCAATCAGAGTGCAGACATATTTAGCGCGTTTTGGCGGGAATGTGATGGAGAAGCTTCACTTGGTCGGTCTACGAGTGTCATTCTGTTCTCTGCATCGATAAGGTTAAGACGTTTTATAATGTTTGCGCAAGGTGTAACCAAGTATTTATAGAAAAATATACTTTAAATTATAACAATAGGATGGCTGAACAAGAATCTAAAGCTCCGCCGTAATTCAAAAGTAACTTTCCTTTAGGACCTCAAAATAGGTTATGATGACCATTTTGGCCATTATTTTTATAAATTTAATAACGTTTCTTGAAGAATAGCAGCAGTAAATGTTTTTTTTATGAACGACGCGGATAGTCTCAGCCTTCATCGTACCTGATGTTAAGTATTGATAAGGCTGAAAGATGGAAGCGAGCCTCTCCCGGCATCCTCAGCCACTGAGGAACTGGCTATCTTATCTCAAACTACCGGAACACAACAATGCTGAAAACATTGTTGTTATGGCGTCAGACTTAGATAAGATGGTGGTAGCTAGCCAGGTGGACTTATAACAAGTCCTACCACCAACCAAATCGAATACAGTATGAACCCCCGCTGGGAATCGAACCCGGGACGCCTGAGTCTGATACCGGTGGTTGGTACAGAGGCGGTTAAAACGGCGGCGGCGGCTTTGCTACAGTTACCTTACTAGAGAAGTAAAGCTTACTGCAAATGCAAAACCTTCATTAATCTCGCTCGCTCTTACTTGTGAAGTTTGCTATCGCTATTGCTTTGTTGTTGTTGTTTTTGTCGCCACTATCTTGCTAAACGTCAATTCGAGCCCATCGTGCTTCAGAAAGCACTTTAAGTCATTATTTTACCTGAATTTGCATTCACCTACACCAAAAAATCCGCACTCGTCCTACGTAGTCGGTAGTATCCTATCCTCTTTAATCATTCTCAGATAAGGCAGACAACTTCTATACAAGAAAATATACTACTTAGAAAAAAGCAACTTGTCTCATGTCGCCCTGACGGGATGAGACATGAATAAGTTTCTTTTTTCTAGTGTAAAAATAGCATTGTAAAATGCGAAATTAAAAAGTTATAATTTCTATTCATTCATTCAATTTAATTAAATAATACAAACAAACTATAATTTGATACGAGCATTAGAAGCTAATCCAAATAAAAAACAGCAGCAGCGAAAAAAGTCGGTATTCATAAAGCGAGATCGTTAAATTGACGAGACTAGTTTTGTATGGTGGAATGTTAATACCGTCATACAATAAGTTGTATGAGCGGGCCTGTGGAATTTCACGGCTCCACTAATTTATACTTCCTCCCGAACGGGTGACGGTAAAAGAGAAAATAGTAGGGTTGCCTCTGGGTTCCTTTATTTTTATTTATTTATTATTTTGTTTATTGAAAACCAACAGTGTTATAAATATAATTAACAAAAATTGTGTACACTATAATAGTAAGACCAATTACAGGTTTCCTTAAACATTTAAGCCAATAACTCAAATAGAACAAAAAACAACGACACAAAAATATCAGCCTAGCTAGTAAACATTGTGTGTGCGTGTGTGTATGTGTGTGTACGTGTATGTATGCGAGTGTGTGTATGTCTGGATGTATTTCGTAATAGAGAATTATTCTGAAACATTTTACTAAATTCTGTTGGCCTTGGAATATACATGAGATGTAAGTAATAATGTACATTTATAAAATGAATTCTTATGTTTATATAAAAGTAATTGATAGTAATAACAGATATCAGAAACAATGATGGTATTTCAAACATAATATATATACGGATACTTATAATGTTCACATAAAATATGTTTTAAATTAACGGATATTTATTTGATAAATATTAAATATACTTGAAAAAAGCAACTAGTCTCATGTCGCCCTGACGGGATATTTATTTATTTCTTTGTAAAACTGGTGTAAACAGCTCTAAAATGCAATGTAAATATAATGTATTGCATTCGAGGCTTTCGTTAAACTAAGGATGGAATGTGCTTTTGATAAGTCAGAAATTAAATATAATATCATAGAGAATAACAATAACAAAACCCAATTTTTATGAATTTATTTAAATAAACGTTTATACAGTATTCGCAAATAGGTAAATGTTTCTATTCAATTCTATAACACATTAGTAACAGCCCTAGCTTAACAGCTTGTCCCGCGCTTCACACTTCACTAACAGTGACCCAAACATACAATTACGCTATCGTTCCAATTTTCTACTACTACAACTAGCTCAGTATGAGAACGTAGTTTTATTTGTCGTAATACTGAAATAACAAAACATGAACTAGACTTGGTATAAAATTTGTTGTACGACCTTTGTATTGTATTTAGCAAATGAACGTGAGAGCTTCAGACTGAAGACGGGGGCTTACCGTCATCTCTTAGCGCAGTTTTGTTTCAATCTTACCATGCTATTTTGTGCTTCTTCTTCTTTTTATATAATGGCGGTGCCTTTTTGAATTTCGCCAGTATCTAGTTTATCGGCTGACTAAAATTTGCTTTCTACTCTGCTCTGCTTCTTCAAGGCGTCTCGTGAGAATTCCATTAAGAAGTATAGAGGTGGTCAAAATTTTAAATTACGAACCTCTTAAAGTAAGCTTGTTTTTTGACGGGTGTTTTGTGACGTCTTCTCTCAACCATCACCTCCAAAGTGTGAAGTGTGTCAAAATGTGACAACTTCAATAAAAACAAAACGCAAACAAAACGTTCGTATGACATGATGGTTTCTAACAGATGATGGTAGATAGGTTTGTTTGGAGGACCGCTAAGGCAAAAAAAAAAGCGAATAGAAGTGCAATGTAGAATGCAGCACTTTGCCTTGGCTGGCACCGACTCTTGGTTGGTGGTAGGACTTATTGAAAGTCCGTCTGGCTAGCTACCACCATCTTAACTAAGTCTGACGTCATGACAGCAATGTTTTTAGCAATGTTGTGTTCCAGTAGTTAAAGATAAGATAGCCCGTTCCTCCCTACTTAAGGATTTCGGGAGAGGCTCGCTTTCATCGTCAGCCTTATCAATACCTAACATCAGCGCCCTGATTATGTAATTTATGTATATCAACGTTTGATTGAAAGTGCAGTCTTATTGCTGCTTTAGTAAAAATCATTGTGACCAACTTCTTCTTAATGTAACTGCACTGCACGTTCCATCAATTTCAATCAAATCTGTGAGCAGCAGAGTTAGATAATCAACTAACAGGTATGATGAAGGCTTAGCGTCTCCACGTTGTTAAAAAAATACTCAAAAATTTTTTTAGGTTTTTAGGGGTTTTTTGATTTTCCCGACGTTTCGGCACCTTTACAGCTGCCGTGGTCACGGGATGACTGCAAAGCATTACCGATACTGATGATGATAAAGCATTACCTATTTTTATTTTATTGGTATCTTTTTTGTTCTTTACTTCTGAAAATCGTTGTTTTTTTTCAGAATAAATGATTACATACATATGTGGTTTATAGAAAAGATTTATAACTGTCAACAATTCATAAAACCACAGTAAACACGCACTTGAAACAACAAAGGACGGTGTGGGCGGACGCATAAATAATTTTAACGTTGCAGACCAAAGTTGAGTTTTGCGTTTTTCCACGGGAAATGTATTCCCGGCATTAAACTCCGGATAAATAGGCTAAAACTGGTTGTAATTTAATATAATTTAATACCTCGACCCGCCCGTGACATTTGAAAAGGAATAGCTTATACCTTGCGCTGTAACCTAGAGTTTTTTAATATTCTTTAGGGGAAAAATAATCAGATGTAAAACCATTTTTTTTTTATAAAAACCCTCACACTTTTTTTGCGGACTGATTGTAAAACATAGGTGCAGTCGGCAAAGATTAATCTTTAACGGCGGCGGCGATAAGGGTGCACTCGTAAAAATGTAATAATGCCTTCTGCACACACATGCAATTATTTTCATTCCTATGAATACATTTTTATAAGCCTTCCAAGTATGCTGTCCCATACTACCATACGATGTCCGATAGTAAATGAACTTAAAAAAATATATAATTGATATAAATAAGTAACTGTTAAAGTTATTTAACTTATACACACAATAGATGAAGTCGAAATTTCATAATTATGGAATTAAATGATGTTCATGACTTCACATTAGGGATTTACTTGATAAAAATTAAATGTGTCCGATACTATACTACCTTTCCCTATTCATGACAATAAGAAATAGAAAAATTGAAGGATATATATGATTTTTACCCCAAAATATAAGAAAGCTCATTTTTATTACTAAATTGACGTCCATACAAGTTCCATACACTTAGCCCAGCATTTAAATAAGCACTCGTAAAAGGAAGGGTTCCAATTTTGACTACATTTGAATCCTTTTAAACTGAACCAGGGACGTGCCAGATTCGATAGTTAATACGTGGCGATAATTTAATTTTATAAAGTTTTTAAATTGAGAATTTAAAATATATTGTGTACACTACAATTTATTTTTTCCTTAATAACAGAGAAAATTAAGAAAAAGACATCAAATAAAATTGCTTCGAGTAATGATTTCATAATTACGATAGCATATTTCTAACTTGTAGAATTTATATCACTTTAAAACGTTACTTATGATAATTGATTAAATGTAAAAAAATAGGTTTCTTAATCTTATAGCAAGATAAAAGACAGGAAGTAAGTAGTATTTTACAAAATATGAATTAACTATTTAACAGTTATTTTTTCATCATTAAATGGATATATTGTCTTTTTGTAAGAAGCGTCGAATTATTGTAAACGGATAATTGGATTTAAAATAAAACGGATAAATTTACGATTATTTGTAAATAATCAGTATCTCTTCATTATATTGTACGTATGCGTGTGATGAAAAGCATGCTATATGCCGATTGGTTGAAATACGAAACAACGTGTGCTCGAGTGTTCTAGTGCTAAATACCAGTTTTTATTTGTTTGTATAAAATACAAAGTGAAAATGCATTGAAAATGAGTGAAACGGAACCTGCGCGCGAAGAAATATATGACCAACCAGTGGTAAATAACTCTGAATCCGTTGATGAACAACTACGAGAATTTAACAGCAGTGCTACCAATCCATAGGCCAATCAGATGACCCCGTACAATAACACGTATACGGTAACTACGGGTAATTGTACACCGTGCCGCCATTGGTGCATTTGATACGGATTCATTCACAATTAAACGCTACTGATCTCGTTTGTTCATAAGTTCGCTGGACAATGAGTATTTATAAATAAACGTTTTTTTTATTGCACATTGTACGGGCTGTTAAGAATAATACGGCAGTTTGTAAATACCCTCTATTATTTATAAACAAACGTTTATTGCAAAAAAGACGGTGACAGATATAAATGCAACATATTTTTATGAACTTCTACCAATTACTAGAAGTGGGACTACTTGTCGTTGTAAATTTATACATAAGATAAACATTACATACAATGAATATACGGAAGCCGCATAAAACATCGATATAAAAAATGTTATTCGCTTATCTATCCCACCCCTATTTTGACGAAAGTGTTGTGCATTATCGACATTGCCAAAGTGGGGACCGGCTGTTTTCCATAAAGCTCTGATAAGGGCTCTTTGAAGACCCCTGACGCCACCTCTTGACATTCCAGGCTTGTCTATGCTTTTTGTGGCTTTTTTTTCTTGTTTATGCTAAGTAGTTTTAAGAATTAGTAACGGCAATGGCTTAATCATGTAAACTCGACTTAGAGAGCTTTTTTGTAATTTTGTGCTCACTCTAAGTAAATTTTAAGTTAAACTACTAATATTATTTTGCTTATTCATTACCCAATCATAAGTAAGTGGCAGAACAAATTTGGATGTCAGTTAGTGAAGCTTTGATCTACAAAATCATATCGTAACTCGTCCTAATAAGATTCGATTTATCCCGATATTTCCACAGACTTCCAGCTAAGATTAAAAAAAAAATACAAACACCTTTTGTCAAAAAATGGAAACGTTACTAATGAGCCAATAATTGGCAAACTTTTGTCAAGGTAACTGACAACAAAGCAAAGATACCTTACATATAAAAATCTGAATATTTTTTGCACAGCCACCTTGTTAAATTCTTACAAATGTGGTAGGAGCAAAAACGCGGCAAATGCGGTATTTTTTTTAACCCAGGTTGGGGCGGGGTTAACACCCTATTGTTACCCTTAACAAAGCTAAGGTTTGCTGAGGTCTGTGTATTTTGTCTATTTTCTAGAAAAAAAAATTATCGACCAAGAAAGATGTTGATTGATAATCGCAAAAAACCTTCTACTTTCGGAAATAGGTACCTACTCAAACGTATAATTATTTTGGTTGTAATGAATAGTAATAGAAAAATACGAGAAAACATGAACTCGTATCACAAGATGTTATCAGGCGGCTCTTGTGAGGCGAGTAGTTTTTTTTTCTAGATATAATCATAGGTATAATATAATAATATGCCGTGTGGTGACGTAAGAGTCATGTCGTAAGAGTAGACTTAGAGGCTCGACGCATTGAACACCTGTGCGAGAGAAGGAATACTTGAAACAAACCCTCTACCAACCCGTCTGGCCAGCGTAGTAGCTGTAGGCTAGTAGCGTCCTATGAACGCCACAATAGGCGTGAGCTAGGGGAGAGGCCCTATGTCCAGCAGTGGACGTCCACAGGCTGATGATGATGATTGATATCATAAATTATTGTGGTTAAGCTTAGCAGATTGATGTTTTCGAATTATGATGTTTTTGAATTATTTATTTATTTATTTAACACCAACAAGATTTACATTGAAATGAATACAATATATTATTATAACGATATGAGGGATCCGAGCTAAATACATTCATAATTATAGGTGCTACACGAGAATAAACAATAATTAAGTAAACAGTATTATGGAAAATAAAAATTGATAAGAATGAATTACAAGCATGCATGTTAATCATTCAATTGAAAATTAAGTTAAGGTTATGTTTTCAAACATTCTTGCATGAAGTGCATTATCCATTGCGTTAGGGTCCGTAATCTCTGCCTACCTCCGGTAAATATGCGTGATATAATGTTAAGGCACTTTTAGTGAACAAAATAAATCATAATAAAATATTCAGGAAAAGTTTAAGGAATATTCCGATAGAACTAAGCTGTGTGCGTTTTCTTTTTTTAATTAAAAAGTAGATTTTCAATGTTTCTACACTAGATTATTCTGTTTATTCGTATTATTCTCTTGAATTTCCTTGAATCAAAAACACCCTGTATTATCTTTTAAGTCAGTTCAACAAAATAACAAGGTTATGTAAAAAATCTTCTTTCGTGGCTGATAGCCAATTTCCTTTGCTTAAAAAGACTTGAGAAATTTAAAAGATAAAGATTTTCTTGTTATTCACGAAATGCGAAAGATAACTTCGTCTAGAAAATTCACATGGATCTGAGAATAAAGGTTTTTAAACAAAATAAAAACGTAGGTAACTACAACAAAATTAAAATTAAAAATTAAAATTAGGCACAGTATCAAAATCTTAAAGAAAGAATTTATCAATTTCGCAAACTCATAACAAAAAAACGGGACAAGTGCGAGTCGGACTCGCCCATCGAGGGTTCTGCACAAATTTGTAGGTATCCTATTATGAACAGTTCTTGCAGTTTTTCCGATTTTGTCCCAAACTTCAGTTTCCAAAACTAAAGACTATTTTTTATGATTTAATACCAAATGTACAGTTTTCAGATCTTTTCTGTACTTGTGCCAAAAGACGATATTCCTTGCCAAATATCATAGTTTTCGGTCTATGGAAAGTACCGTATGAATTTTGATTCCCTTGAGAGTGTAGAAATATACGTTTTGCGGCATAAACGGCCCTACCTTTTTAACGTTAATTTACAAGTTTGATTTTTTCATAGCTCCAAGGGATGGATGACCTGAATATAAAGTTTTAATTTCAACTTGGTACCTCCATGCATTTCCAAGTTTTTCAAGAAATTGAGTTTCCAAAACTAAACACTTTATTTTTATGATTTAATTACAAATGTATTTTTTCCGTATTTATAGGAAGTGGGAAGTATCCTATGAATTTTGTTTCCCTTAAGAGAAATATACGTTTTTGCGGCATAAACTTCCTATCTTCTTTTTTACGTAAATTTACAAGTTTGATTTTTTTACACCGTCACCAGACTATTGGCCTGCACATTTGGTTTTAATTTCTACTCGGTACAATCGAATAATCGAAGACAGATGGACGTACGGACGGACAGACAAACAACAAAGTGATCCTATAAGTGGTCCATTTTTTCTTTCGGGGTACGGAACCCTAAAAAGGCTTAATATTTTAGCAAAAGAAGACTTTAAAAGCTAAAGAGATGTCTTTGAGCGCGCTGAAAAATGGCCTTTGCTAGCCCAATTCTTGCGAAAAGTAAAACGTAATTATTTACTTAAGTGCAATTTTTTACTTAACGCTACTTGTCTACAAATCGGTTTAGGAAACTAATGAGTTAGTGAGATATTGTAGGAATTTTTATCATTACGTTGAGAGAATAATCATAGGAACACAAAAAATTTGTAAAAATGCCAAGCCACTAATCGCATTATATGGAACTGCCATATGACTTACTTAAGGCCGAAACCCACCTTTTTAGGGTTCCGTAGCCTAGTTGCAAAAAACGGAACCATGTCTGTCTGTCTATCCATCCGTATGTCACAGCCATTTTATTTCAAAACTATAAAGGTTACACAGTTGAAACTTGGTTGGTAGATGTATTCTGTAACCACTGTACGATTTTCACACAAAAATAATAAAAAAAACCACAGATGGGCCTGAAACTGTTTTTTTTTTAAACCTATGCGTGCGCGGTGTCTATAGATAAGTCTTTGAAAATGACATTGAGGCTAAAACGATTTTTCTCCAAATCAACCGTTTGAAAGATGTGTATACTTCCAAAGTGGTAAAAAGTGTACCCCCTCCAACTTTAAAAAAGTGGAAGTGAAAAACTTAAAAGAAATATATGCTGTAGATCTTAATAAATACTCGAGGAAAACTGTTTGGAACGAAATATAGTTAGCAGTTTTAGGCCCGTATTCCCAGAACGTGATTACGTGACTCAAGCAGTGAACGTCCCTTTCTAACTGCTCTCAAGTACAGAACACTGCTCGAGATTATCTAGAACATTTTCCGTAACCGCAAATATAACTATAATTAGCAAAACAAGACTAATTAATTGTTATTATAATTTATTTATTTTCATAAAACTACTTCCAAGATTCAAATAATTACAATTAATGATTATAATTATTGATACAAACACTATAAAAAACAAGGTTATTTTTTCACATAAAATGTTAGTGGTATTTTGACTACGGAACCCTATATCGTGCGTGGCCCGACACGCACTTGGCCGATGTTATACATTCGTCTAAAATGCTTCAGATATTTTGGGTCAAAAGGGCGTCACGGCATCAGCAGCGGTGTCGCCGCATAAAATCATCAGCCACACTGATGGGCAATTTCCTTTATTTGCCCGCCACGCGATTGGGAGGTGTCGGCAAGTGTCGGCAGGTGTCGGCAAGTGTCGGCAGGTGTCGGCAAGTGTCGGCAGGTGTCGGCAAGTGTCGGCAGGTGTCGGTCTCCCTAACTGTTAGGAATTTCTGGACGAACCTTTTTTTGTAATGTATTTTTTGGTCCTGTATATTATAATATGTGTCAAACGCAGAATTAAGCTGCCGTTTTATTTTCTGTCTTTTAATATTTTGTTATTGAAGCCTTTCGTTACACCTAACACAAATCTAAAGTTTTACAGTTACAGACTTATCTAAAGCCAAAGCCCACCTTTTTTGCATTCGGCTAAAATGCTAACAGACATTTGGGTCAAGGGGGCGGCAGCGGTGTCACCGCTAAAAATATCAGCTACACTGATGGGCGATTTCCTCCCCAAACGCGCAAACACACGGCAAGTGTCGGAAGGTATCCGCTTCTCTAACTGTTGAGAATGTCGTGAACAACCTTGTTTTGTATTGTCAATTTTAGACTTGTCATTCCTGGCTGTTATTTTATATGTTTAATATTTTACTTTCGAAGACTTTCCTTAATATTTACCACTATGCTAAAATTTAACAGTGATAAATGAATAACATATGGTCGAAACTGACCTTTTTTTGCATTCGGCTAAAACGTTATAAACATTTGGGTCAAGGGGGCGGCAGCGGTGTCGCCGCATAACAACATCAGCTACACTGATGGGCAGTTTCCTTTATTTGACCGCCACGCGCGTCGGGAGGTATCGGAAAGTGTCGGAATGTGTCAAGAGTTGTCGGAAAGGTGTCCCCTTTCCTAAGTTGACAATGAGAATATAAAGCACGAACCTTTTTTGTTTTAGTCGATGGCATATTAATGTAACCCTGAAGGGTAATCAAATCAAGTACTACTACGTAAAAAATATATATCTGGTCATCTAAATCAAGGCTAGTCATAACGATGATTCACATAAGCATTAGTAATTATAAAGGTCAAAACTAAACAAAAATAACCTTACTTAAGTGCATATTTGTATAACATTTAAACATGTTTTGTAAAATTTGGCAATGTGTTTAAAATACCGCGGTTACAGATCATTATCATCACATCAATCATGTCGAACATATTTATATGGTTATGGCTAATGATTTGTTTTATTCATTGATTCCCGCCGGCTATCGGGGGAGCCAGAAAACAAAAGAATATCTATTATGTGCATATAAGGACTTTTATTTTTTAATTTTAATTTTACTTATGTTAGCACCAATTTTTTTTATTTTTTTTATTTATTGAATTACAAGAAACATACAGCTCTTATAATACATTTAGAGTTATTATAACTATAAGTTATTCATTAGCGAAAACAGTTTCCAACGATGACAATTGTATAGCGAAGACTATAATGAATAAAAATTTGCAATGTTATTTAAGTATATCGAACTAACTAACTACTACCGTGTGGTGACGGCCTAAGAATACAAGTGTCACCACTCCCTTACATGCCTGGAATGTCGTAAGAGTCGACTAAGAGGCTCGACGCATTGAACACCTGTGCGAGAGAAGGAAAGCTTGAATCAAACCCTCTACCAACCCGTCTGGCCCGTCTGGCGTGGTAGCAGTAGGCTAATAGCCTCCTGTGTACGCCACAATAGGCGTGAGCTAGGAGAGGCCTAAGTCCAGCAGTGGATGTCCACAGGCTGATAATGATGATGAATGAATGAACTACTATCAAATAGTAACTATTATTCTCATCAAATATTAATTTATAATTTAGAAAAATGTAATGTAAGCAAACGCCTATTTGCACTTAAATAATTTGTATTAGAGCTGTTCGAGCGACAAGCATAATAATATGCAAAACCAAAAATTTAATTTTAAGTTTCTCAATAATAATAATAATAAATGTAAAATAATTTTCTGAGAAATAGATTTCTTACGCCGTAACAATATTAGCCCATGACTAAAGGGTATTTACGTATTAAGGTATTAACGTAAGCTATACAGCCGAGAAATTTCTGTGCAAAAGATCTAATTTAGTCAGATTTATCTTTAGTCACCAAAATAGCTCATCTCGGCATACCAAATAAACATGAATGATCTACGTTTATTTTAAGGGCAAGACTAACTGAATATTTTATAACTCATTTCAGATATTATTTACTCGCTAAAGTCTTCGTTTCTATTTTCCCCTGCCTTCTTAACTTAGATCAAAGCTGTCTACAACAGTTGGAGATGGATTAAAAATTAAATCAAATTAGTACTTATCAAGAAAGTTCTTTTTACTTTGAGAATACAATATAGGGTCATGAAGAATTGTTATATTAAAAATTACATTTAATTAAATGTTTCGATAGTTTCAAAAAATATTCACAAAAAAACCTTCCTCAAAATGAATAATGCTGCCAGATTCTCTTAAATTTAAACTCAACCTCTTTTCGGGAGTTTGGACTTTTGAAAGTTTCCTATTGTGAGTTAGGTACAAGCCTGAAAAGAAAACTGGCCATTTTATAAATCGACGGTGCTGGAGAATAACGTCATATTCGGTTGTTTCTCTGGAAAGCTGTTCAAAGTTCTGAGTAAACAATTTCGGAAACGCGTAAACCTGGCGCTTTGATATTTTGCCGAAAGGACTATGAAACCTATTATAAACTATCCGTATAAGAAGGTTTTTCATAATTGTTTTATTTAAAAAGATAGTAGGTGTTTTAAGTGGACCATGTATATGGTAATTCTTACCATAATTCTCTCCCTTCGATCAGGAATATTCCCTCACTACGTTTGGGAATGAACTACAGAATCCTTCATTTCGCTCAGGATTCAATATGCTGCCCGTGACATAAGACACTGCTTTATCCCCTTAGTGCATAATCTACTATGAAACTTTTTTTAAGATCCACGGGGAGACTCTTAGCCTTCATCATGCCTGATGTTAAGTATTGATAAGACTGAAGATGGAAGCTAGCCTCTCCTTCAATCCTCTCCTTCAATCCTCAGCCACTAAGAAACTGGCTATCATATCTCTAACTGCCGTAACACAACAATGCTGAAACCATTGTTGTTATGGCATCAGACTTAGATAAGATGGTGGTAGCTAGCCAGGCGGACTTACAACAAATCCTACCACCAACCAAACTAAACGTTGAAATAGCGGATAAAATGTCTCAATGCCGCAGTTGCTAACTCTTTGGCACAATGTTTGCACCCCATTAAGGGCGATCTAGCTCGTTGGAGGCGAATTATCCCGCGAGTAAACAACCCTACACAGCTGATCTCACCCCTGACCCTTAAGCCCTAATTTAACACTTCGACTTACGGTCCTTATACACGAAGATTAAGTTGTATGTAAAGCCCTGGCGCTATTAGAGCGAAGCTAAATGAAAAAAGGTTCTTTTTTTTATGAACGACGGGGATACTCTCAGCCTTCATCATACCTGCTGTTAAGTATTGATAAGGTTGAAGATGGAAGCGAGCGTCCGGAATCCTCAATTATTGAGGAACTTATCTTAAACTGCCGGAATACAACAATGCTCAAATCCATTTTCTATTCTTTTTTGTTGTACTGTAGTAACTTAACTCACACTAGGGGTGAACTGTTACTGGTGGTCTTACCACTAGACCACAGAGGTGGTGTTTATTAGGCTAAACGAAAAAAGGTCCTTTAGTAAGTAAAAACCGGTTTAACTGCCTCTGTGGTCTAGCGGTACAACCACCGGTATCAGACCCAGGGGTCCCGGGTTCGATTCCCAGCGGGGATACATATTGTATTCGGTTTGGTTGGTGGTAGGACTTGTTACAAGTCCGCCTGGCTAGCTACCACCATCTTAAGTCTGACGCCAACAACAATGTTTTCAGCATTGTTGTGTTCCGGCAGTTCGAGATAAGATAGCCAGTTCCTCAGTGGTTGAGTATTCCAAGAGAGGCTTATCAATACTTAACATCATTATTACGATGAAGACTAAGAGTCTCCCCGTCATTCATAAAAAAAAAACTCAAAGTTCGATGAAAGACTACATACTACATCATATACAAATTGCTAAAACCTAATACACAAAAAATATGTCCTTCATTTAAAACAAAAGTACGTTACATTTTTCAATGCTATTTTTATTTTTATGATAAATTGTAAATAGAAAAATATGCGTCTCGGTAGCTCTGTGTTTAGAGGATTGGACCGGATTTCCAAAGGTCGTGGGTTCGAGTCCCATCTGAGAATTCACTTGTGGCCGAGTTAATTTTTTCCAATAATTTTCTATTTAAAATTTATTATAAAAATAGGAACTTTACCTCAAAAAACAAAACGCATTAATAGAAGTAGAAAAATATGCACAGTCTGCTATTTACAAAATTCTATTTAAGACGGTACTCGGTAAAAGTATGGACTTTTTGATATTAAACTATAGCACGGTTACAGTTGTTACAAATCTGGTAATAACATATATTTCTTTATACGTTTATCTAGATTCGTATAGTTTCAAAAACACGATTTTATGATTTTGCCTCGACACTTTTTCTTTTCGAAAAGACCTCTAAAAATACGAAAGTTCAAGATTATTCTGAAATGGGGTTACTTACTCTATTGGAAATTGGTTTAATAAGTGGACACCAATAATATTTAGGATCGTATAGAAGCATTTTTTTAAAATCGCTGTATAGTTTTTTTAATACGAAGTGATTTTGTGTTTTTTTTTTGCTTAATCTGCAAAATCGGTCTCGCTCCCGTGCGCGTCGTTTTCTCATTGCTATCTCGCATCAGCATATTTTTTTTGAGTATCGCCTTAAGCGCTGAGTATTGTCTACATCTAAACCGTTGCCAAAGGGTTCCGAAGTTTGGGGGTAGGTACACAAAGTTCGCGAGCACGTTCAAGTTTGCTGATACCTACCTATTTTCGGGACAAGAGACGTGTAACTAAATAGGTTTACGTATATATAGTATCTAAAAGATTTAATAAGGAAACGCATTGTAAAAAAAACGAAAAAAATATTGTGTATGTGTGTGTGTGTGTATTTCTTTTCCCTGTAAAATGCCCTTAAAGATGACGTATAGGATATTATGCATGTATATAAGACAGTTATGCGTTTAAAATGTAACAAAGGTTCAATAAACGAATATAAATAGTAAATGAACATTATAAATAATTCAACAGGTTATGTTTTTAGAAGCATTTCCATAAAAAGAATAAAAAAATGCTTCTAAAACATAACATTTTTCATTATTTGTAATGTTCATTTACGATTTCTATTCATTTATTGAACACCCGCTAGTTGATTATCTAACTCTGTTGCTAAGACATTTTGATTGAAATTGATTGAAAGTGTTACATTGCTGCTTTAGTAAGATAGATGTCACATTGATAATTACTAAAGCAGCAATATGACTGCACTTTCAATGAAACGTTGATAGAAACAAGTTAAATAATCAGGGGGCTGATCTAACACGCAAAGAATAAACCTGAGATCGAGATTGTTCTATAAAACAAAAAACGTAATACATTTAGAAACATGTGACCAAAATGTCAAGAAATATAGCTATTGCTTTCTTTCTTATCGATTTCTTCCTGAAAAAGTTATTTTTCATAACGAATAATGATCTTTAATATACAGCTTTATTTTAAAACACACCTCGCCTCTTAGTTTATCCTGGGAGTCAATTCTGCAAATTTTTTGCCATAATCGTCTCTCAGTTGTGTTTCAATAGTAGGGTTTATTTACACTGTTGTAACAAGAACTGTGTAAAACAGCACGACAATTGGAACACGATTGGAATACGATTGAGATTAAGCATTAGCAGAATTGGGCCCCTGCATTATTGCAGTGAAATTATCGCATCAAATTCTTGGCAGCGCGCCAAGGTAAGTTTGATTACTGACTACAGCAACAATACGTCGCGTGAATGGAATAGTTTGTACTAGGGGCCTACTGCCATCTTCTAGCGCAGTATTGTTTCAATCTTACCATGCCATTTCGTACTACGACCCTCAAATATGTTTTGTGACGTCTGCGCTCAGTCATCGCCTTCACAGTGTGGTGTATCAAAAGTTGACAACTTCAATTGTTTCCTTGGCAGGAATAATATTTTACTGTGCAAAGGTATTGGTACTAATTCGAACAGTTGAAAAACAAAACGTTCTTATAACATGATGGTTTTCTAAAAAGATGATGGTAGGCCCCAGGATTATAACTACAAGCACGTTATAAATAAGTCTAGGCTTCAATCTCTGAGATACAAGCTGAGAGAACAATGCACGTTGCGTAAGTCGAAACGTGGATGAATTTCTCAGAGGGTGCGCAATCGCAATCTAAGCTTATTTACTTAGCGATGAAGACGAAAATGTTATTAAAGTTTGGGGACTTTTTACATTTAGTTTTGTAGATCAACGATAAAATTTTCAATCAACGATTTTTTCCAAAAAAATAATTGATTGCAGGATCAGGCGGCCTACCGCCATGTCTAAGCGCAGTATTGTTTCAATCTTACCAAGCTATTTCGTATTACGAATCTCTTAAAGTAAGCTTGTTTTTTGACAGAAGTTTTGTGACGTCTTCGCTCAATCATCGCCTCCAAAGTGTGAAGTGTGTCAAAATGTGACAATTTCAATAAAAACAAAACGCGAACAAAACGTTCTTATGACATGATAGCTTCTAATAGATGACGGTAGGCTCACTAGGCGTAAACAAACAATTTTTATATACCACCTGCATCTGTAGCACGTATTAAATATCAAGTGTTCTCAATTTGAAAGTAAGCTATTAATGCCCAGAGGGAGCTAATGTTGGATGGAACTTCCCTTGGGTAATTATGATAACATTTAAATTTGGCACTCCAAAATGTCATAAAAACTTCTATCAAAATTTTTTCGAAAAAAAAACAAGGCTGTTCGAGGCATAACTTCGGTCCAAGAAGTTTTTAAATATAAAATTGACACTACAAAGATACATTACTCCTATGTAAAATATAAACACGGCTGTATGTATCGGGTTCGGGTCCCTAGCACCAAGCAAACATTTGAAATTGGAATTATTTGATATGGTACACTCATTCAAATATAATGTTATAGCTATCTATTTAATTTTCGTGATTTTTCGTGTCTTTTGTCTTACTTATCAGTAAAACATGGCAATCATCAAATTGTGAATGTGTGTAGTCTTGACTTTTGGTAACAGATATAATGAAAATTATCATTGCATTGCTTACGAAACTAAATATCTAAAGAAAAAAAAACGGTTTTATTTTTCTAATTCGCGAATTGGTAAATTGTCGTAATTTATTCGTTTTATAATTTGTTTTTTATTTAACGTCACAGTAGGCACAGTAGGTGTATAAAGTAGAGTATGCTCCTCGGGGATAAAAGTGTCTTAGCCTTGGGCAGACTTGAATCCTTCGCTCCATTCAGGATTACTAGAGAATTAACTAGAGAATCCTTCATTTCGCTCAGGATTCAATATGCTGCCCGTGACATAAGACATTGCTTTATCCCCTTAGTGCATAATCTACTATTATTGTACAGCCAACAGAACGTCAGGTTTTACTAGGAAACTTGCAACACATGTTCTTCTACGTTTATTGCGAGCGACGTGAAGGCGTTTTGTTGCGAGCGACAAACTCAAACTGTAAAGTCTGACGAAAGGTCAACAGACCTTTGACTTGGAAATAACTAAATTTATTTTAAGACCGTCACTTTACAGGCGAGGAACTCGTCTTAATAGGTAAATAAGCAGATAATAATAGAATTTGATTCATATTTAATTTAGCTATAACAGTTGCAGTACTGCAGGCAGGAGGCAGCTTTGGATTTTACTTATTCTGTGGTTGTTCCTTCGAATGTAAATGAAGAAACAGCAGGCTTCCTAATTTGGATAGAAGCCAAAACTAGTAAGAACTACGAGTTGGCATCAAAGTTAGTGTTACTCCAGATTTATTCCGATATGTTAATATGAATCTATTCAAAAGCCCTAACAATGGGTAGGACATGTCATAAAACATGTCTGACTTACATTCGTGGATTATCATAATTGAGCATTGTCGTGGAATAAGGTTTTGTCCACACCCAGCCATAATGTCACGGCACACACCAAGGGTCGTACACTTATCAAGATTCTTGCCTCCTAATCTCATAACCTTACGTAACCAACATTTTGCTGTCTAATAGCTGTCTCTAAGATCTTAACTGAACGCTTAACCTTTTCCACAGTTATATATCCAATTTTATCTCGTGCATATCTTAAAATTAATTACGTAAAATTATACAAACCTGAAGGAATGTGTTTCATATTAAATCCCAGTGTAAATGTTTGCTTTTCATTTTATCCTCAGGGTTTCACCTAGCTTTATAATGTCTACTTGATATACTTTATACTAATGTAACGTTTATTCTTTCCAGGTAAATGAACGAGGCAGATTACGAGTTTCGTAATGCAAGTTATTTATTTAGGAATTTCAACAAAAAATATTTGAACCCACTAATGCTACGAAGCCAGTGAGCTTACGAACGTAAAGCCCAAAAAAAGTCCTCTGACATAATAACCGGTCTTCAAATGTGAACGTTAAATGCTATTTTTAAATCACCCGTTTGGCCTGACTCGCGATTTTATTGTATATTCTACAGTTACTTGATCGCGATATCTCTGATTAGGATTTAGCTTTTACTGATTTACAAAAATACAAAAATTATTTACAAAGAATGCCAGATAAACCTAGAAATACAGGCTATGCTCATAGAGCTCGGCCTCTAGAAAGCATCCGTCAAACTTCATAATAACATACTTTATGCACCGATAAAGCCCTTATCTCGGAGCGCCCTTTTCTCAATAGCATTCTTGTGCCCACGAAAGATACAAAGTGTTCCATTGTTTGTCTAAATTTCGACTTTCCGCGTTTGCGTTAGAGCCGATATTGCCTCTCCTGGATAATAGAAAGGTATCTGATTTACGATCGGGAGTGGGCTCTTGTCGTTTGCTACTCCTCCATTCAGGGTTTGCACAAAGTGGGACACCTTTAGATTGGCGGTCTTAGAGATGTATTCATTTCCTTTCAACTTCACGTGACCGATTGGAATTACTTTCCGTTGAGACCGGTTTTTTTTTACTTCAACATTCGTTGTGGTCTTTTATCTGGTCTGGGATGCTTTTTTATTTAATCTATCTTGGAATCCTTTTACGATAAAAGAGCCAAGTCAGCCCTAATAAGCTCGGTACTGTTGTTAGTAAGAATCTGATAAACATTTACGGAGATCCACCAACTGAGCTATGCAAAAATTTACAAACAAAATGTTGAGACTTTTCAACGTTCAATAGTCAAGCAGAAATCACAACTGCCTTTCGTTGCCGCTCGACTGAGTTATGAATTCAGTATTCAAAGGGATCTGCGGTCGCATAGCGGTACGTGGGGAATTTATTTAATTTATTGAAGCAAATCCCAAATTTCGATGATAAAGTAAAAGTTCCTTTAACAGGCCTCCAAGTGCGATTCTGTGCATATTCTCCTATGAATACTATTCTAAATTCTTTTTACTTTCGCTATTACCGAGTTCGGATATTCGTCTGGGATATCGGTGAAGTGGTCACATATGGCAGAGACATATTGAAGCTCGAGGAATTCTCATTCAGTTCATAGAACGTTTGCTGATTAGGCCCGTCGATGGTTTGGCTATAAATAAACGAAACAAGTGAAAATTCGCTCGTAAATAGTTCTTACACTCTTAAAGGAGTTCCAATTGAGAAGATTAATTGCGTATCTGGAAGTTGCTCGTCCCACTTTGAATGGAGATAATCCGGGTGGAGATAAATGGGATCCGGCTAAGTTCTACAGGTAGCGCATTCCGCTGAATACATTTGAGCAACGTAGTAAACAAAGGTCATAAACTGGGATGGCCCTGTTCAGTCCTGGTTTGATTAATGAAGTGCCCATTGACATCGACCTACGCTGGTTGTCATTAATTTGTGTAATGGAGATTACTGTTTCTTTTTAACGATGTAGATAATTAATAAGGTATTTCGCTTGGTGCTTCTTTGTAATGAAGTATCATACTTCACATCTAATTCTAATTGTAATCTTGATATTGGTTCCTTTTATCTTTTTTATTAATGGTTTTACAAATTGGGAGACGTATATTTACAGATAAACTCAATATTTTGTAGATTGGCCAAAATAAAAGGTTCATATTTCGAATTAGCCGTTTTAGTGTAATGGATACATTATAGTTCATAATACCGATTATTATTGAAGACAAGACCAAAATTAGACTAAATCTAAAGCCTAATAACTGCTTCCATACGTAGAAACATCCATTTGAAATGTTACATTAGAATAAAATAGGAAGCTCCAAGTTCTTGTAGAACATGTATGAGAAACGTATACTAGCGGAACATAGCTACAAGCAAATGAGAGCGCAACACTTCTCACATTCCTTTGCTGAGCATTTTTTTTGCTTTTAATATGTGCATTTTTGGAGTGAGGGGTGGGGGCGGGGCTGGTTCATTCTGCCTCAACAGTACATTCAGTTCAGTCAGTAGCTTCGCACCCTTCCGAGAGGGAGGTTGTGCGACAATGCCGCGTCCCGTCGCATTCGCCGGTGTGTCAAAGTGAAGTTTTATTACGGCATATACGAAATATGCGTGAGTTTATAGTTTCACGCGACTTATTGTGAGTTTGTATGGTTGGGAATCTTTCAGGTTTATTGAAATGAGGATTTTTTCTGGCTTTTTGTTGTGCGTTAAAGATTTTTTGAGAGTTCCACTATTCATGGTTGGATAGTTTGTTAATATTTGAAGTTTTCATAGTGTTTACTATATATTACGTAGTACAACCAGAATAATTTAACGGCTCTTTATTAATTTGTTTTTTTTTTAATCTTAATGAACATATAAGTTGGTTAAGGTAAGAGTGACTAAATCATAATTATGAGCAAGATCTTTTTGAAAAAATACATCCTTGACTTTAAGATTACTAGTAGTAAAATAAAGGACCTTATTCCGAAAGGAGTAAGGGTGAATTTGGTTGAAGACTTATTCAAAAATACCCACTCGAACCGTCTGGGACATTTTATTGCTGTTAGCATTGTCTCGTTGGGTTTTGGAGCAACACGTGTTTGCACTTCAAGTCCACACACTGATTTATCATTTGTCTACTTATAAGGACTAAAACTTAAAAATTCTTCACTCGAAGGACCAAAACATTAGACTGATATGTAAACCTAATTATTGTTATTTATAGGCGTTGCTGTTTGAAATAGGAGTAGTGTAGACAAGAACGTCGGTCTTCACAGAACATAAAAAACAAAGTTGTACATAATTGAAAATTTAATACATTATAAATTAACTTGGTTAGCCAGTCTCCATTTAATATTTCATTTCTGAATTAGGTAATTTATTTGTATTCGATTCAACCAGTAAATGTAATAGCTTTTTAACATGTAAATTCTTAGACCTCTATAATTGCAAATTGGAGTAACTTCAAATTTGTCTAACTTTTAAAACATTGTATTAGAATAAGGATAAATAAGTTTGTCTGATAATTAAAGTTCACAATATTGAAATTACTGAATTATCGGCATCCAACGATCTGACCCGAGTTCCGAATTGTCCCAAACCTATTATTATTCATTAGGTCCCGAGGATTCGGTCCATTTAAAAGAAGGAACCATTATATTCAAATCACATAGCTTCAGAATGTGAGCGGAATACTGGCACAGTATATATTTATTTATTAGTTGATGCAGTATCTCAACTACATAATATTTATGTTTAGTCAACTGTACAGTTTGATGAACATCAATTTGAACTACGTGAACCGCTCTTACGATGTAAAAGATGAGCCCAAGGACAAAACGTGAAAAGCTTGGTGTGCCGTCGTACAATTGAGGAACTTCCCGGTAGACCAGTAAATTTTTTTAGAGAGGGTTAATTCAAAAAGTAATAGATTTAATAGGTTGTTCATTTGAATTAAATATTTCTTTAACCTTATTACTTTTTGATAAATCTCTCTAATCTAATACTGGTCGACTGGGATGTTTGAAGTTATATTAATGACAATAGTCAACAGGTCTCTACAGTTTGACTTGAAAGCGCCCTTATGTCGGTAGTAATAGTGACTGTTTTCGTAGTTGTTGTTTCGTATTCTCTTTCGCGTTGCTGCAACTAGATACCGACCTCATACCTACATTTAGCTCTTGACCGTTTTACTCTCGTTTTACAAACGGCACAGTCTACTGTGACAACGGCATACGGCATCAGCGATCATCCCTAGCAACCGAGTCAGTTGGTTGAAGAAAAACGTCAAAATTTGTGGTCACATTTTTTGATCCGTTGTTCGTATGAAGCGCGGTATCTAGTTGTAGCAACGCGGAGACCAATGATAAATCTCTGCCTGACGTACTGTTAATAGTACAAATGGGTAAAACGAAGTATTTATAAAGACTCGCACCATTACAAGACCACAACTTCCTAGCATGACTAACGCTTTAAGATAATTTTATAGGTTCTACTAATTTGTTCGATCCCAACAAGAGGTGTTTTTTTTGCGTTTGGTTGTTATAAAAACTTAAAGCAATGTGCAGTTATTGCAAGAATGGCATTGAGACTAGTCGATCGAGCGCCCGTGCCACTAAAATTGAACTGTCATCATAAGTGCCGACATTCACACTCAAATGAAGAAAACGACTCCATAGAAAATGTTTAGATATAAGATACTCCCTCATCAAAACTACTATTTACTGTGTCATCGGGACCACAAAACTGCGCGCAAAACAGAAAGTCAGCTTACTAAACAATTGGAGCTTAAAGATACCTACATTTCTCTTTATGCTAATCTGAACGTTATTTTTAATAACTATCGCATATAATATTTGTTTCTCTCTGAATTCGAAACCTATGACAGTATAAAAATGTTGTTCACAATTCCTCCATTTCACTAGAATCGATAATAATAAAGAGCTTTTTTAGTTCTGCAGGATTTCAGAATCAATTTAATAAATGTGTACGTACATCTTAAGTTTTGGCGCGCACTGTTCATTGAAATAAATCAACTTTTACGGATATCAAACGCGCTATACTTACGTCGGGAAAATCAAAAAACCCCGAAAATCCAAAAAATACGGAAAATTACAACTTAGTTCGTGAAATATAGCGCGTTTGATATCCTTAAAAGTTGTTTTATATCAATTAATAAATGTGGTTGGCCAATTTTTTATATTTCTTATTCCAATATTAGATTTTAATAATTTGATATTTTTACGTCCAAAGGCCTTGTTATTATTTTATGAACGACGGGGAGACTCTTAGCCTTCATCATACCTGATGTTAAGTATTGATAAGGCTGAAAGATGGAAGCGAGCCTCTCCCGGAATCCTCAGCCACTGAGGAACTGGCTATCTTATCTCTAATTGCCGGAACACAACAATGCTGAAAACATTTTTGTTATGGCGTCAGACTTAGATAAGATGGTGGTAGCTAGTCAGGCGGACTTACAGCAAGTCTGACCACCAACCGAAGCGAATATGTAACAAGATGTACCCCCGCTGGGAATCTAACTCGGGACCGCTGGGTGTGATACCGGTGGTTGTACCACTAGACCACAGAGGCGGTTATGTTCTATATTATATTGCAATGATTAACCTCTAGTGAAAAAAGTATTTGATTTGTTGAAGTGGTATTTGAACTTTTAACCTACATAAATTGGTACATTTGGAGCTAAGTACCTATTTTAACGCGCAAAATTAAATGATAACTTTGTCAGTGAAACTTCGTGCCAAATATTTCAAAACTATGGGAAATTAATAAAGTAGTTTGTCAGTTATTAGAATCTATAATCAGTAACTTTGAGAACAATACTCAATTATTGACAGTATGACTTACTCGTAGTATCGTCGACTGTCTTCAACTAAAAATTAAAATTATTACAACGGGATTTTCTATTCTTGATATAACTTATTAGTGAGTAAAGATTTGGCTTAGCCTTTTAAATCAAATCAAAATCAAGAAAAATATATTTTCTCAAACATGCTTGAAAATGTGTGCATTATATTCGAGATAAATCGATATTGCTGTACTGGCCACATACATACGAGCAGCGGCCAGCAAAAGTTGTATGAAAATCCATATCTGTCGTGTTTAGCGGCCAAATAAATTACATAATAAACTCATGTCTATCGTGTAATTTAAAAATGGAACGATCTTTTACTCCGAAATAGAAAACCAATGAGGTAACTTATCAAAGGTTTTATTTAAATTTCGAACTGGCTTGCAAATAGAAAGCTGTTTTAGAAAAAAAAACAACCAATGAAGACTTTACCGCGGGTTAAAATATTGTTGTTCGCTGTTCTTCATTCGTCTAATTTCGAAAAATAGGTTTAATTTCCACACATTATTTAAAAAAGTAGTTTTAATTTCCACGCATTATTTGAGATAAGTATTGATGGACTTACATAAGTGTGCCTCGGCTTTGCCATGGCCCACATTTATACGTTCGTCCATCAATGCCTCTTTTGCTGGTCGCTGCAGTAATGTACTATTATTTTGAATAAGTAATTTGCAAAAAAAAAATGGATAAGCACACATATACGTAGGTTAAGTTTAAACTTTCAGTCAAAGGATCCTTAGTTATGTTCCTAATGTCTACGCGGACGAAGTCGCAGGCAGAAGCTATTCATTGATAATTGTTTATTAGACAGTGATTACACGGGATCAAGTATTGAGGCACGCGTGTTAATTAGCCATATGCGTCAATAGTTACATAATAATGGATTCCGCCGTATCGCGGCCTGAATGGGGATGTAATGGGTATGATTAATAGTGGATCGTAATCTGTGCAGATATCTCAGTTTATCTTCAGTGACTGACGTAACACGCTCACTAACTCCCAAAATTAATAACCTATCTGTAGATATGGATAGGGCTATCTGAGATAGTTGCCTAGGATACTGGCTTCGTTGCCTAGCAACCGTCGTTATTTTGGTCATTTTAATAAAAATATCCTAGGCAAATATCTCAGATAGCTCAATCCATATCTACAGATAGGTTATTAATTTCGGGCGTAAGTGAATTTGGTGTAGGTTTCATGCTTTTGCCTTATTTAGTGGTAAAATACGCACCTATTGTAAAATTCACTAGTGACCTCCCGCGAATTCACCTGCGTGGTTCCCGTTCTCTTTTTCCCCTTTTGTTCCCGTTCCCTTTGGATTATCGGGATGAAATGTACCCTATATCTTTAATTATCGGTATATACCAAATTTCATCTAAAAACGATTATTATTTATCACATGATTGAGTAATAAACAAACATCGAAATATCTTATCTTAATAAACTTTACAATAATTTATAACAGTAGGAAGACGGATTATAATAATAATTATTATTATTGTACTAAATATTCGTGATTAACAGATTTCTTCTTGATTTTTTAGTTAGACAAATGTCACTTAATCTTTAAATACTGGTTGAAGGTTTAGTGATATTTTCAACACTTAAAATATTTTTTGGTCAAAATAGACCCAAAAATCGGCCAAGCGCGTGTCGGGCCACGTGCGCTATAGAGTTCCACACATTTTAACACTTTGGAAGCGTACATCTTTCAAACGGTTGAATTTGATAAAAAATTGTGTTAGGAGCTTTTTTTTCATTGGAAAAACCACTTTGGAAATGTATATCTTTCAAACGGTTGACTTTGAAATAAAATCGTTTAGGGACCTTAATGCCATTAGGCTACGGAACCCTAAAAAGTCAAAATTTTCAATAAAGATAATGTATTGTCTTTTCATAACAGCCCAAATAATAATATCTCAGTTAATTAAGCCTATAGGAGCTTATCTCACACTGATTGGAGGATGTTTGTATTGTGCAAATAACGTATACAAGTAGAGATGTGCAAAGAACTGGGTTTAAACCCGACTACTGTATTTAAACCCAATAAAAACCCACATTGTGTGTTATAGAAACTTTTTAATTTTTTTTTTATTTCAATTGATATTTCAAATTTGACGTTGCCATAGAAACAATCTCTTGTTAAATCAATACACAAACACATCTCTTAAATTTAAAGATTTTATTTAGTTCAACAAAATGATCTAGTGGCGTTAACTGGGTTTAAACCCAGCAGTTGGGTCAAAATCGGGTGCTTTGCCCATCTCTATATACAAGAATACTGTAAATAACCCAGGCTAATAAAAGGTAACATTCGATTTATACAAAAAATTACATTAGTTAACGTCGTCGTCGTCTCAGCCACATAACACCCACTGCTGGGTATAGGCCTCCCACAAAAGGGGGGTTTTGCCATAATCGCCACGCTTGGCAGGCGGGTTGATGGCGATCGCAGTATGGCCAAGTTTGTAGGAGACGCTGCTGCCCGTCTCCTGAAGGCTGAATCCCTTAGTCGCCTTTTACGACACCCACGGGATGAGAGGGGGTAGTGCTATACTAGCCGACACTACACAGCTATATTCTTTATTACCTCATCTTTCAAACGGCTGAACGGATTTCTATAATTAGGATATCGTTAGTTTAATACGTGCTCAAATAAATAAGAAACTCCCAGACCAACACAAATATTTAGATGTAATTCTAATTTATCGTATTAAATATTTGTGCCCTGTGGGAATCAAACTTACCATGACATATCGGCAGTCCAATACTGCGAATGGAATCGCTGTCGTATTTATGCATTTTTGTAATCCTACTTCCTTCTAATATTATAAATGCGAGAGTATGTCAAGCGCTCATGGCCGCGCTTGACAGACAGATCGTATTCGATCACGTTCGTTAAGCAAAGTTCGGCCCGGTCAGGTGTCGGATGGGTGACCGTAAAGTGGCATTACAACTGAGCGCTTGTTGTCATTTGATTACAGTCGTTAAGCGTCAGAGGCCTTATAGGCGGCTTGATAAACTCTGACACCAGAGGTGCCACTAACTCCTCACTCGATAAGAAGAAGAAGAAGTATGTCAATTTGTTTGTTTCACGCAAAAACTACTGAACGGATTTGGATGAAATTTGGTATGTAACGACTTCAAGTAGTGGACTTACACATAGACTATTTAACTCTACCAATAATAATACGAGTTCCAGAGTGGAGACCGCGTCTCGGCAAACGTAGTATAGGACGTTCTCAGGCACGGTGGAGTGATGATTTGCGCAAGACGGCTGGTAGGAGCTGGATTCGAGAAGCCGAAAACAGATCTCAGTGGCGTGCACTTGGAGAGGCCTATGTCCAGCAGTGGACTGCGACAGGCTGATGATGATGATGATGAACAATACTACACTACACAGCTACATTAGCTGTAGATAACCAAAACCCACAAATCCAGATTTTCTGTAGACGAAGATAGATAGCGACATGTTAGCTAATGGATTTTTCCATTTAGAAACTGTAATCTTGGAAAATTAACATACTCGGAATATACTATCTGTAATATACTGCAGACTGCAGTGCACTGCATACTCTATGCGTTGATTGCGATTTATTACTTAGATAACTTTAGTTTGCCTATGTTTTGCTTACTCCCGTGATACCTATGCAGAACTTGGGTTTAATTAATATCTATACAGACGCTTTAAGATATTATAACTTGAGACAGTTTTGTTTTTTTTTATGAATGACGGGGAGACTCAAACCCTTCATCATACCTGATGTCGAGCATTGATAAGGCTATGGCGTCAGACTTAGATAAGATGGTGGTAGCTAGCCAGGCGGACTTACAACAAGTCCTACCACCAACAAAACTGAATACAATATGTACTCCCGCTGGGAATCGAAACCTGGAACCTTGGGTCTGATACCGGTGGTTGTACCGCTAGACCACAGAGGCGGTTAGTTAGGTTTTGTTTGTATAAGTGTCCTCTATCCAAACATATGATCTTCATCGTGTGTCGCGACTTGAAAATAAAATGGCGGCCGAATTTAGGGTCATAATGTTTAAACCCCTTTATGATAAACTTTTAACTTAAATGAAAGATCTAGACGATTTAAGTAGTAAACAAGAAAATATACTAGAAAAAAGCAGATTCGAACCCGTATCCTTGGGCATCCGGTCCAATGCACTAACCAATTATGCTACAGAGACCTATGAGGACACGTCGAATTTTTCTAGTATATTCACCTTTCTTCGGTGTTGGCCACCGTCGTTTTATCAATGACAGAATGAGAGAAAGATCAGATCAAGTAGACTATAGTAGGTTTCGTTTTTGTTTATTGTCATATATCATCCAAGTAAATTAATTTGGGTTTTGCTCAAACAATTTTTTACTGCAGCGTCCCCTGGTAATTTATCACCGTAACACCTTTCTAATAACATGCACCAATCAAACCCGAACCTATCACTGAAAACCACATCAAAATCGGACTGGAAGTTTTCTAGATAAATGGCAACATTGGTTTAAAAAAAACAAATGTTTACTGCAGCGCCCCCTGGTGACTTGTCGCCGTAACACCTATTTAAGATCATGCACCAATCAAACCCGTATCTATCACTGCAAACCGCATCAAAATTGAACTAGTAGTTTTGGAGATAAATGGTAACATTGGTTTGCACAAACAAACAAACACAACCTCTCACCCCAAACGAATATACCGTCTCCGTACCGTCGTTGGTAATAAGCTACTAATAGATGTTTACTTCTGAAATTGCCGATTTTTTTCTTACACTTCTAGGGAACCTCACTACTTCTATGATTGAAAAATACATCAATTACTTGATTTTATACAAAATTTAGAACATAACGGCCAAGAATCAGTAATCATAAGTTAGCACATCCTAAGTTTCTTCGCGCACTCATAATTGAAATAAAACAACTTTTGCAAGAAAAGGTGCCGGTTCGGGTAAATTATAATACCAAATATATATTTCGGGTAAATAAATCGCACTAAATAGTATAGAAAAGTTGTTTTATTTTAATCATAAGTTTATTATTTTCGTTTCTTAATGATAAAAATACCTCGAAAGGTACTAATTTTTTTGTTGCCAAAAATTACCACTTTGTTTAAAGTAATTTAAAAAATACGCATTACTTTTAAATAGAAATATTGCGTTAGATTGCTCAGTCTTCATTCAATGTTTGTACTTAAAAACTTGTGACTTAGGCATTTACGGTATGAAATATAGCAAAAATTGTTAGTATGGCAAGCGAACTTTCTTTTAAATTCTTTGTACATATTTACAATTTCATAGGCAAAGATATTGAAATATATCGCGTTTTTCATATTTGTCTGTTTATATAGATTTACAATCGGTCACAGAGCTACTATGAAATTCAGCAAACATCCACATTGTAATACAATTGGATGCAAATTTGTGGACGCCGATCACAAAAAAACAAAAAAAGCTGTGTTAATCTGCAGTAGGCTTGGACGAATTAACTCGTCCAATAGGTAGTTGTCATGTTTCCCTCTTTTAAAACAACAATGGATTTATATTCTCATATTATATTGTGATACTAGCTTCTTCCTGCTACTTTGACTGTGTGATATTTGATAAAATTGCACTTTTGGTGAAAATAATATCATCATTAGTCATTGATCATCTTAATGTCCCCATTGAGAGATAGTACTGCTTACTTATAAATGGAGAAGGAGAATGGGATCAATACAGCCAAGACCATCGTCTTGACGTGCCTTCCAAAACGCAGTGGAGTTCGAGATAATATTTTTAAGGTTGCATATTGCATAGCTTTTATCGCGGGCTTTGAACGCAGCTACCGAATCAAGAAATTCCGTAACGAAAATAAAACCTAACACCCCCCACTCCGTGTCATAGATTTTGGCTACTTAGTTACGATTGTGAATTTAAAAAAATACGAAACCGCATTTTTTCCGCGATAACTGGAAAAAATACGGTACCAAATTATATTTTCACAAAAATTTTCATAGTTTTTTTTTTATTAATGACAATTTTGTTATTCACAATCGTAAATCTAAAGCAACCAAAATCTATGATAAAAAATGGTATGCAATAGCTTTACCGCGGCAGCCCCCGAGTGCCACACGTATTTTTTTTACAGTCAGTGCCTGCAACAATTGTCACTACGATCCAACATGTCATAAATGTCAGAGATGAAAACACTTATGCAACTCAGTCCACTTACGTATGTTGAAGAAGTAGAAAAGTTCAAAGTACTTCCACGCCTTCAATTGCACGGTTATAAACTCAGTTTTCGAACTCCCCCGAGCTAGGGAGTGTGGTATCCTATTCTACATGACAATGGAAAATTCAATCTCAACGCTTTTAGAACTGAATTGCAGTGTGAACTTTGAGTGCAATTTTTGCTATTGCGAAGCTGGAGAGGACGTTTTTATGTTGAATTGCAGTTTTGTGTTCTGTTGTCTAACTATGCTTAATTGAAATGTCTTGAAAGGTGGAAATAGCATACTTAGTTGGCGCTTCAAAACAGGGTAACTTTTAGGTTTGTTCGATTATAGATATTTCTTCTTGATATCAATGTATTAATAAATAAGGAATAGGAATAGGATATATAGGTACCTCCATATCAGTTACAGATTGTATGATGCAAAAAAACATGTTTCGGTGTCATCAGATTAAGACTCATTTATCGGACTCCAAAAAAAGAAGGAGGTTATCATACTATGAATGGTGTAGTGAGTTTGTTTTAGTACAATTTTGCGTAAACACTTGAATGGATTTGGATGAGACTATGATGCGGAAAATTACATAGGATACTTTTTAAGCTGATATTCCAAAGGGATAAGAAGGCTCAAGGTCACCCAGCGTGCAATGGAGAGGACTATGTTCCCTACGTGATCGAATGAAATGAGGATAGATGAGGAGATCCGATCCGTAGGAGAACTAAAGTAACCGACATCGCTCGAAGGATTGCTCAGCTGAAGTGTTAGTGGGCGGAACACATAGCGAGAAGAACCGATGGCCCTTGGGGCGGAAAGGTTCTGGAATGGCGACTGCGCACAAGATGATGGTCGCTCCAAGGGTAGGCCTCCGACAAGGTGGACCGACGGATCTTGTGCGCGGTCGCGGGAAGCCGCTGGATGCGGGCAGCGCAGGACCGATCGTCGTGGAGATCCTTGGGGGAGGATCCCCCCAGCAGTGGGTGTCATGTGGCTGAGACGAGGATGATTCCCACGGGAACGGGAAGCGCACGGGTGAATTGCAACTAAAGTCATTGGTTTTATTTATTAAACGAACGACTTTAGTTGCAATTCGAATCATACCTATTTATAACAAAAGTAATAGAAATGATTTCGAAAATTATAGATACTTCCGGAAACACGTAAATCTACTCAACTCTAAAATCACGTAAACATAAATCAGATGGTAGAATCAGGTGGCTGTAAACGGCAACCGTAAACATTTACCGAAGTTTACCCTCATCATCCCTTATGCACCGGTAATAAAGTACAAATTGCTTCGATAATTTTAAAGTCCACCTTGGGGATACGAAGTGCTTCGCCTCAAACATCCGACACTGTTGTTTGGAAATAATTACTTTAGTTACACAACAATCAAAGTCACAACTTGAGGTTAGGAGATATTTGATGATTGGAACTTGGACTCTATTCTAATAGCTGTAAAGTCGTGACAGATGTTGTTAAGTACAAGATTGTTTTCGTTGCTTTTAGATACTTACTATTAACATACTTGAGAGTTACTGGCACAACTGTGAAACGCTATAGAACAATGATATGTATCAATAGTTAGGTAGATATAGAGTATAGATTCATGATTATTCACCAAAAGGAGATGTCCAAAAATGTATGAAGTCTGGGCCACGTCTGTGTACAGTATACCAAAAATAGACAAAAACGCGATACGCAGTTTCTAATTATTCACTTTCTTTAAAATCGCTTTGTTTTCTGGAATAAATTTATTGCAAAACCCCTTTAAAAAATCCATGCCTTTTTTCGAGTTACAGTAGATCTCTTAGGTCGCAGTGACTACAGCCCTCAACAGGGTTGCAAAGCCCCTAAATCCTCAAATAATAATAATAAGCCACCAGGAATTTCCAATGCTAAACATTAGTAAGTAATAATTTTGCAACTTGTAGCAAGTTGCTTAAGAAAAGGGATGGATAAAGTTGAGGTCATTTAATTTTGTTTGTTAAGTTGAAAAAAAAACGCCGACTTATGGAAATAGTTATGTACGGAAAAATAAAAGAACATATTAAAAGTCACAAATCATCGTCATCAGCCATTTTTAATGTCCTCACTGCTGGGACACTGGCCTTCCTTATGGATGGATAAGAAGAACGGGCCATGACCCACCACGTGGGCCCAATGCGGATTGGTGGGTTTCATCGACTGCAAATGCAGCCGGGACCAACGGCTTAACGTGCCTTCCGAAGCACGGAGGAGCTCGAGATAGAACATTTTTGGTCACCCATCCCGTGACCGACCATTGCGAAAGTTGCTTAACCTCAACAATCGCCGGCTTCTAAAATCATATTATGGGACATATATTGCTAAACTATATTGGAACCAAGATTTCGACGTTTATCGAATTTACATAGTATTAAAAAATATATCTCAGCTCCGATATTACATAAAAGTAACGTAAATGCGTAGCCGCTTGAAAAAAAATGACGCTACTAGTCCATATAAAGTTACCCAAACCCCTATCTATGTGCAACATTTCAAGTCTCTAGGTTTCTTCTTCTTCTTCTTTTTATTTAGTGGCGTTTCCCTTTTGGATTTCGCCAATGTCGAGTGAATATATTAAATAGTATTATAGAAATTGTACGGTGGATTGAGTTACAATGGAGTCTCACAACACGTGTTATTACGAAAACAACTCGGGTGAAACTCCATCTCCAGGTTTAGTGGTTTGGGCTGTGCGTTGATATCCTGTCAACTTCAAAAGCTTTATGTCAACATTTAAGCTTCGTTTGAAATCTCAAATAAGTTACCTATTTCGCATAAAAAGGTGTCAAAACGTTGGAGGAAAAAACCTCGCCGAATAAGTTTTGAAATGTGTGATAATAAATGAAAGGTGACGAAGTAAAAGATGTTTTACTTCAATGAATGATGCGTGAAAATCTTTGAAGTTATTATAAAATATACAGGCACAAAAAAAAAACATTTTGCATTTATCAGAATTCGCATCTCACTCAATACTGCTTGACGTCTCAGATACTTAGAGTATCACCACAAAATAAAAATAAAATAGAAGGACCTCTCCCGTCATATCCACTGCTACTGTATTGACTCTGTAAGTTTTATTTGTGAATTATGGAATTTTATTGTCACTGGTCACTGTTCACAGGAAAATTTTGTTCCTTTTTATCATTAGATGTCTTTTCGAACCTCGTAGTTCGATTACGTGTCACTGTTTTGCCAGCATCATGCACTGTATTAATAATATTAATATATAGCGATGTTCTGCAATTTTCGGAGTTCCTCAACCGTTACCGCATCCTCAAAATTAAAGTAAAAAAATCCTCTTTCAGAGGAATTTAAGAGGTATTGTGCATGCTCGTACCCATTTGCGATGGTGTGGCCAGCCAGTGAGCAAGCCGTCCGTCCCGTTCCGCCACCCGCGCTCCCCTTGCTTGTAAAAATATTAAATTGTTAATAAATAAAGAGAACACTGCATTCTTAGTTTGATTCAAATTTCCAACTTAGATTATATTGTCATCTATCTCTCTCTCTCTTTCATCACATCCTCTTCAATATCCTTATTGTCATCCGCAACCTCTAACTTCGTGCTTGACAAATCCTCTTTCAACTCCTCTTTCTCATTATTACTTCCTCATCAACACCAGTAAAAACTAAGTATTTAATCAGGGGCGATGGACAATTTGTGGTCAGTATCCCTAACATGATGAGGAAGCCTGTAAACGTAACCTATGCGAGCGAGAAATGACACTTTGTTTTGAGTAGTTCCTCTGCTTGGGCATTAACGTGCTTTGTGTTATCACAGGACAAAGCTTCCGTCATGACGCGTAGAAAGCTCCACGGGGCCTATCTATTTGATTTACATAAAGGGGTGCGAGGCGTATTTGCGTTGACAAGTGCGTAAGAAAGTATCACGGGAGAATCAACACTCAACCAATTCGATTTCGAAAGATGCGACCGTATTGTGCGTGACGGAAATTCTACGAAGGTATTTTAGAAGAAGCTTGTAGGATATTTGCTTTTAATGTAGTTTATGATTCGTACCAGAAGAAACTAAAAGCCCAGTAACTAAAGGCAGCAATAGCAAAAGTATGACAATAGTTTACTAAAAACATTTAGGTTTTTAGGATGCCTGTTTACTTAAATTTTCTGATTTAGCTTTGGCTAGCTCTTAGATAACTTGGGGAGTTTAGAAGAAAGATACATTGTATCCCAAACTACATAACTTAGCAAAACTTTGAAAAGAACATTAATTAGAAATTTTGCTGGACTCCCTACTATAATATATGGAAACTATGGAATAGTCTCCAGTTTATGTTTGAAAGTTTCTCGACCGTGATTTTGGTTTGCTCTTAACTTCATAACAAATTGGAAAATTTTAATTGCTTGAAGAGCTAAGCAATCATTCTAGGTTGCAGAGCAAATTCAGTGGTTTTCAGTAACTCTGTCAACATTTGTATAAGCTGCTAATTCCTTTAATGCATAAAATATTAATATTTCCCAAGTTAGTAAAAAGTTCGTGCTGATGATAAAAAGTAAAAAAAACATAAAAATCATTGCATACTACACACTTGTAAAATGATAAAGAGCCAAAAGAATCAAGCGAGAAAAAGATCGCTTTTTTCTGCTTTCTTTCAGACTTTGTTGATTTTATGATAAACTTTATTAGTCAGTAAAAGAGTCTTATCGTAGAGGTATATTCATACGTTTACATCTCAAATTTTGATTTGTAATCTAACTTATTCATAAATTACTATCCCTTTACAACTAAGTCTAGTTCGACAATTCAGTTTGAGGTAACATAGTAGAGAATATGAATATTCATATAATCAAGTGGATTCATAATACTATCCGCAAGTTAAATCCTGGCTAATCTGTTGCTAGTTTTACGAAGGTTCCTGTTGATAAGATTATCCAGGAACGGGAAGAAGTCGTTAAACGAGCCAAACATTTCCTGACATTATTATACGGTAGTGTTGGGTAAATAACTGGTGTACTTTCGGAATTTGTATGTTTAGAATTTGTATGACTAGCAACCGTTTGTGACTTCGTTGACCGGATTATGTTACAGTTTTAAAGTTTCGATTTTTAGGTGCAAAAGTTTTACCACCTCTCATCTTTTCAGAGTTGAATTTTCTAAAACATTCTTTCTGAGTGTTTTTCAACTTTGTAAAAGTTTTTCATACCTAGTATCAGCTTCAGCTTTTAACTATAACTCTTTTAGTCTGTCAGTAATCAGCACAGTTGCTGTTTCCCACGATTCTATCCATGGGTAACTTTTTACTGTTATTTTTAGTTTATCTTTTTATTTGTATGTGTTGTAGTGAATAAAACAGCTTATCTATCTATCAGTATGTCGTGTTCAGTGATGATAATTGGATTTCTTTACGATTGAGGATAAAATGTTTTGTACAATTTTTGGCATACAGGTACATCATATTTTCTATACATAGACAAATAAGTTGTCCTTGAAAGTATAACTTTTTCGTATAAAAAAACGGAACTTGTAAAAGCTTACTGGTCCGTGGTTAAATTGTTTTGTAATCAAAATAAGTTTTATTTCCTTGTTCGTAAAAATGTCCGATACACATTTTGTAGGTAAATTTAAAAACAAGTGAAAGTTAATACTTCCTCATCCACTTATTTAAAAAAAGAAAAGTTCCCCCTCCAAGGCGGTTTGACCTGCTTAAAACTTGTAACAAAATGGGGGAAAAATCAAGTAACGAATCCAACAGGTAGATGGAAGAAAAATGCTCGGATATTGATCTAATTGACTGACAGGATGGTGAAGTGGTGTAGGTAGTAATCTTGTTTACTGCGCTAGGGGTAGATTTGATTCCCACCTGAGGCTTACTAATTTATGTATTGAACATTTTTGTTTGTTTTGTCTCGTCGTTTCCGCCACATTACACTCACTGCTGGGTATAGGCCTCCCCCAAGGATCTGCACGAGGATCGGTCCTGCGCTGCCCGCATCCAACGGCTTCCCGCGACCTTCACCAGATCGTCGGTCCACCTTGTCGGGGGCCTACCCACCGAGTTGCGTGGTTGCCATTCCAGAACCTTTCCGCCCCTACGTTCGCCCCAACCTTGTATGTCTAGGTCTATTTTATAATTCACGTTATTAATATAATAAGCGAGTATTTTAAGTTGATTTCATGATCATTAGCCATTATTGATTCTCTACTTGAAAGCGTATCAACTGATATCGCTCTTGAGGTCGGTATTGAGAGTGGTTTATTAATACGAGCCTTAAATCCGTAACAGCTGTTTTATTTTATGGAACAGTGCTCGAAGAAACGTAGGATGCGCTTAGAATCTAAGCCTTACATGATTTTGTGATATGAAAAATATGTTGAATTCTCTGTAAAATTAGCTATTAAGAACTTACTTTTAGATTGTGAAACCGGCAGATAAGTTCTGGATAGCTTATATGGCAGATCATTTTGCAGTTGTAATAATGACAAATTATCTTACAAGTAAGCTATCCAGAACTTACCAGTCGGTGGCGAATCCGCCCTTAACATTCATTATGGATTTTTTCCATTCAGACAAGTATAGTAGCGGTATAGTAGTGAGTCTTATTCGTTGAATCACACACAAGTTTATATATCATCACCATATCGTGCCTAGTGTAGGCTTTAGTGTCGCGAGCACGTGATTGCAACAACCAAGAGGAGCTTTATAAAACTTTACCACTCGTGCCTCCGGGGAAACTGTAGGGCTGGCAGTTTCTTGTTTTTTATTATTTTTATTTTAATATATGTTAAATAATAATAAAATAACCTTTATTGCACACGATTAAACATATAGAATGCAGAACAAAATACAACAAAGGAAACACACAATAATCGGCTTTATTGCTAAGCGTTAAACCTACTTGTTTATTAGATATTAATCTTTAATTTTTTTAACGTATTAAATGTCAAATTAATTAAAAATATACTTTAATCGTCATTTGCTAGCAAGACACCGGTGCCCAGAGAACAATGTGATATATATTGTGTCTCATAACTCGAGGCCTGAGAGGTTGATCCATGATAATGTGTTACCAAGAAACGTATAAGTTTAGCAAAGTGATTATTAGAATATTAAGTTACAAATATTAAGGTCCACGGGAATGATAACAAAGACAAACATAAAATATAAATGTTTCTAGTCACCCACAAAAACATCTTATAATTTTTTTATAAAAAAAATCCAGAGTGCCAACCCTATTACTTACGTTACCAAATATGACATATGAGGAGATGTCAGAGAGTTGTAAACTAAGTTATAATAGCGTCGCGATGACATGATATGATATGTCTTATCTGTACCACAGAATACTAAATAGTACAAGTATCTATACGCCTTCCACAGACTTATAAAATTATACCAAATTCCAAGTTTCACTTTCATTGCAACTTGACAATTTATAAGTTGTCAGAATTTGAATTTCATTATCTACAAAGTTTGGCTTACAACTTTAGATGTTTCTGAATTAGAAACGTATGTTTAATACTTTATGTTATCACGAGTTGTTTTTGAATTACCTAAATACGAACATGTTTCTGAAAGTTTAGAAATTCATAATTTGTACAATAGGTACTATTAAACGGGTAAACAGATATACAATTTAAGATAACTATGACATTCAAGTAAGTTAAAAATATCTAATGTATTTGAAACATTCATAACTAAGAACATTCATTATTCCTCTCTTAAAACCATTACATAAGGGAATGTGATATTTGACATTATATTTTGATTTTGTATAAAGAAGTAATAAGTAATGAGTGAACACCACTAAACTTGGTTGTGATGAAGCTGAAGAATTATATTGTTATTAATTTCTGGAAAAGATTTTATACTGTCCGGCACTCATGTTCTTGAAAAATACGAAATATTAGGCAGCTAAATGGGAGAGTATGTAAGTTTATTTATTTGTTTCTTACTTTTTCACACGAACCTAAACTGATCAACGGTTTTGGATGAAATTTTGCTGAGGTTGACCATACATAACCCAGAATTGGACATGGTTCCCTTTTTATCCCAATATTCTAACGGGATCAGGAACCATGCTGGTAAAATCGTGGGCGAAGCTAGTAATATATCAACATTTATGATTTCCATCATAAGTATGATTCCTCTTCAAAATGTGAGGAGTCCTCCGCAAAATTGGCTTAATGAATAGCTTCGAAAGCTTTCAAAGCCTCCATCAAAGGCTACATATTTGAAGGGATATTTCATCGTTTTCACGCTCAATGCTCACAAAACTTATGAGTACAGTCGCCATCACAACCACAGCTACAATATCAACTTTAAAATCACTAACTTTTCAATGGAACAAGATTTACTTTGACTTTACCGCGATTCGCACGAGAAGCTCACTTCCCTACAATTTGGTTAAGGATGTTGGAGATCAAAGGTTATTTTTTACGTCTCAGTGAATTTTCCTGAAGTATTAGAAATACTCACAGACTTTAACGAGAAAAGCAAAGCGTCTGTAATATAAGTAACAAAAATAAAAATATAATTTTTACATTTGATAAGTCATGTTAATATTTATCAATGCAAGAAAGTACAAAAGTTTTATAGGATTGTAAAGTTTCATTACGGAAGTTATTAAAAAGATTTTTTTTAAAAGTAGGTGGGTATGTAAGGTATCGTAAAGCATAGCAAAAGTCCTCAAAGCTATTGCCTTATGAAAACACTGACAAGTCCCGATCTCGAATCTATATACTTAATTCAGGTTCGCAAAATTTGTGACGACTCGATAGGGACTTTGGCGCGTAGTACGCGGCCGAGTAAGGTATCAAATTAAAGGTACTCGAGTCTATTTGTTCCGAAAACTATAAAATATACAAAATGTTAAACGTGATGATCACAAACTGCAATTAAAAAATGACATTATTTTCGCATAATTTGGAATTTTTCGTCGATCGACAAACCCGAGTATCGGGTTGTAACCGCCCTAGTATAACAATCATTTTCAGCATTGTTGTATTTCGGTACTGGTAGTTAGGAGACAAAATAGTCAGTTACTCAGTTATTGAGGATTCCGCCTTCTTCGATTCTTAACTGCCTCTGTGGTCTAGTGGTACAACCACCGGTATCAAACCCAAGGGTCCCGGGCGCGATTCCCAGCGGAGGTACATGTTGTATTCGGTTTGGTTGGTGGTAGGACTTGTTGTTAGTCTGTCTGGCTCGCTACCAACATCTTATCTAAGTCTGACGCCACATCAACAATATTTTCAGCATTGTTGTGTTCCGGCAGTTCGAGATAAGATAGCCAGTTCCTCAGTGGCTGAGGATTCCGGGAGAGGCTCGCTTCCATCTTTCAGCCTTATCAATACTTAACATCAGGTATGATGAAGGCTAAGAGTCTCCCTGTCATAAAAAAAAACCGGGAGTAGCACGATTCCGCCTTCAGCCTTATTATTAATATCAGGTATGATGAAAGCTCAGCGCTTTCATGTAGTAAATAAAAAAGCCCTATGTAAAATTTAATAGAATAATAAATGGACCGTTGAAATTACTGAATTACAGGATTCATCCAATATCTTCCGAGTGAATTGTTGCCACGATTCGATTAGGGGTCTCAGGCCAAATTGATTTACAACAGTTTAAAACTTGAGCCGCTTCTGTATTAGATTAGATTATTGGGGTTAATGGTTAGGGGGTTACCTTATCGACTTACGATGTGCGAAATCGATATTGGTTTGTATGACTAACTTAAACCGTTTTGAGTTGGCTGATTGAGCATTTGGTGGCGATCTTTGCCTAAGTCCGGTCGTGGATTTGGTAACCAATTTGTTTTTTATTTTGAGTATCTTTTATTTCTATTGCGGTACATTTTTTTTATTAAGAAGCCCGTGGCGCAGTGTATCGCGCGCTCGGTTTGTTTGCCTGCGATTGTTGAAGTTAAGCAATTTTGCAATGGTCGGTCACGGGATGGGTGACCAGAAATTTATTATTTCGAGCTCCTGTGTACTTTGGAAGGCACGTTAAGCCGTTGGTCCCGGCTGCATTTGCAGTTGTTAAAACCCACCAATCCGCATTCTCCTTATCCATCCATAAGGAAGGCCAGGGACCCAGACAAGTTTAGTTCATTAAAATGATTATACCTAAACATGAAGAACCTAAACATGAAGAAGAAGATTTTAACCGCCTCTGTGGTCTAGTGGTACAACCACCGGTATCAGATCCAGGGGTCCCGAGTTCGATTCCCATCGGGGGTACATATTGTATTCGGTTTGGTTGGTGGTAGGACTTGTTGTAAATCAATCTGACTAGCTACCACTATTTTATCTAAGTCTGACGCCATAACAACAATGTTTTCAGCATTATTGTGTTCCGGTAGTTTGAGATAAGATAGCCAGTTCCTCAGTGATTGAGAAAGCCATATCAATACTTAACACAGGAAGGCTAGGAGTTTCTCGGTCCTTCAGATGTATAAATATTTATATATACATCTCTCTTGTACAATCTATTTTAGATCTATTGCATCTCTACGAGTATATGGGGAGGCGCATATAAAACACTTGGTAGCTGTGTAGTGTCGGCTTAGAATAGCACTACCCCCTCTCATCCCGTGGGTGTCGTAAAAGGCGACTAAGGGACTCAGCATTCAGGAGATGGGCAGCAGCGTCTCCTACATACTTGGCCATACTGCGATCGCCAACCAGCCTGCCAAGCGTGGCGATTATGGCAAACCCCCCCTTTTAGGTGAGGCCTTTACCCAGCAGTGGGTGTTATATGGCTGAGACGACATACAAAACACTTTATATGCGCCTCCCCATATACTAAATTTTTTGTACAAGTAGAAAGAGCTCAGCGGTCCTTAATAAAGATTATGTACTTTAAAGAAAAACGCTACCCGACAGAGGACTTATATCACGAAAGAGAATTTTTATCTGTTCGTAAATTATATATTTTACAAATAACTTTGAAAAAAACACAAATCGACAAATTTTGATTCAAGTCTTGCACGCAAAGAAGAGACAAAATAATAAAAACATTAAATTGGTTAGAAACTAAGATCATACTAAAAAAATACTAAATAACAATCATGGACTCTCACACATACACACACAAACATACACACACACACACACACGCACGCATTCATACAATGTATAAATAAACAATTTTTTTTTTGTACATTAAATAGATATTAGGTATGATAAGGTTACGTAAGATATGGAGGAGCGGATACTCCTGGCACAAGTATTTATATGCCTATAAGGAATATCCAATTTCTAGCTTTATTAATCATGTACCTTATAAAAGAAATAAAGATATTTTGTATATTGTATTTGTATATATCCATGCAAAGTTTACATACCACAAATGAAGGTTTGGCTTTGATGTGGCTTCAAATGATGAGATGAGGGTCAATCCCTAATAAATATGTAATTATAATTATAGTTTCTGTTTCTGTTTCCAATACACATATACTTGATCCTCATGTCAATAATTAATTATTATTATAAACTAGAGGCCGGGCGCGGATTCACCCGCGAGGTTCCCGATCCAAAAATTCCCAATTTTGGGATCATTTATAGCCTATGTTACTACTTGGGGTCTAAGGATTCTCTATACCAAATTTCGTCAAAATCGGTCTAGTAGTTTTTGAGTTTACTCGTTACATACAAAAATACAAATCTTTCCTCTTTATAATATTAGTATAGATAAATATTTCTTACACTCACACCAATTAACCTAGCTCCAAAGTAAGCACGTCCAAGGATATAATACATATAATTATACATATAAAAGTACCTATTTTCGTAAAGAATTATATATGAACGTCCATGACTCAGGAACAAATGCTCGTATTCATCATACAAACATTTGCCCCCGCCGGGATTCGAACCCAGGACCTCAGAGTAGGCGACACCTTGAAACCGGTGTACGTACCACTCTACCTCGGAGGTCGTCAGTTCAATGACCATCAATATGTTACAGAACATTTATAAAACAAAATGAAAGCGCAGTCTTACTCATCATGCCTATTGTGCTAAGTATCGCAGGTTTGATCGCTGCCAGTGGAAAATATTTGTAATAACTTCAATACTTAAAAGCTTCATAAATTATGATGTACAAAAATAACTGTTTGCGCAAGCAACAAAAGAGTGAAATCTACAAACAAGTATTAAATAACTTAATTTAATTACATCAAAACTTATGTCACTCAGGTACTTAATTAAACCGAAGCCAGCTGTAACCGGAGCTAATTTCAATACACTCTAATTGCTAGAGCGTTAGGCAATGAAAATATTGGGGAAACAAACTTGTAGGTAAAAATAGACTTTTAAGGCCGCGATAAGATTTAATTAAATATATCAATAGTATATTACTGCACTAATTTTCATATAAACCAATGGCTGGCGGCGGCAATTGGGGCGGAATGGTTCTGGAATGGCGAACGCGCAGGATAGATTCCGTTGGTAGGCCCCCGACAAGGTGGACCGACGATCTGGTGAAGGTCGCGGGAAGCCGCTGGATGCGGGCAGCGCAGGACCGATCGTTGACCCTTTGGGGAGGCCTATACCAAGCTGTGGGTGTTATGTGGCTGAGACGACGACAAACCAATGCACTTCGAAAATAAAAATATTCTTTAATCAATTCAGCATATTTTAAAAAGTCAGTTTTGCCCTACTATCCGTTTCTTCAGCCTGCAACGATAGAACGTAATGCAAACGTGTATTAAATTTTATGAGGCCAGTGTTGGTATTATTAAAGGGGCTCTCATTCTCACTGATTCTCGGGAAATAAAAATCTTGTACAGCATGCATAAGTAATACACGCAAAATTGGATTTTGCGGTGGCTTTAAGTTGAACGCAATTTTAGTGTTTTGTTCTGGTAATGGTGTTTTAAAGGTGTTAATAACGTTATTAAAACATAGGGGATAAGCTTAGTGACGTAGAAGTTATATCGAAGGCTGTGATATGCAATTTTCGCTATGGTCAGTCACGGGATGGGTAACCAAAGGCTTTACTGGGAAAGGTGTTTTAAAGGTTTTAGTGATGTTATTATAAAAGGGGATGAAGAGCTCAGTAATGTAGTGATTAGTGCGTAAGGCTGCCATTTTCTTTTTTTCTTTTTTTTCCTATAAAATTACAACACACCAATTATGGTGGATATGCAACTTTCATTATGATCAGTCGTAGATGGGTGACCAAACTCTTTTATCGAGATCTCCTCTGCATTTCGAAAGTGTCATTAAGTCGAGTTCTTGCTGAAATTGGATTCACTAACACCAATCCAGATTGGAACCGCGTGGTGGGTAATGATCCTGCTATGACCCATCACCTTCCATCCCTTAAAAAAGGCTCGTGCCCCAATAGTAGAGTCATTATGATGAATGATGATCATAATATAGTTATTTGTTATGCAAGGCTGGAAAGTTGGTTATTTAGCGGCGAGTTACCTCTATTGAAAGCTCAGCAAGTGAAGAAATCTACGTATCAAATATTGAATCCTGAGCGAAGCGAGGATTTCAAAGGTACAAGACGCTAAAAACTTTTCTGCCAAGCGCAGCACACAATTTTTCACAGCGAGGAACATTTTATGGTTAATCATAGAGTTTAATCTAAATATACCTTATTCTCATTGTTTTAATGATTTAAAAAACTAAAATAATAAAAAAGGGAGTATTATAGTAAATTCAAAGTTATTAAAAGTAGGAATAGATTGTTATATAAAAATAACAATAAAAAAGATTTCGTAAATGTTGACACTGAAATGAGGCACAAGACAAAGACAATTTTAAAATAAAGATTTATGTCACGGTCCGAAATCCAATCATAGGTTGTGAAATCTCACCCAGCCTAATATAAAATTCTTATAACAAATAGTTTAATCTTATTGTTACTGTTTTTATGATTAAATGAACTAAAATAATATAATAAAACAAAAACGGAGTATTATAATTAATTCAAAGCTATTTAAAATAAGAATAAAATGTAACAAAAAAGTCAATAGTGCGATTCGGAACGAATTATGACATATATTTAGGTATTAAATTATTATTTTATTAAAAGTAATTAAGTAATTATTAAAAGTACGGCCGCAAAAAGCGATTTTGTACGCAGAAACTGAATGACAAAACCTCCTCTTCCGAGCGTGTGAGGTGAAAAAAATTATTTACTTCCCTTTCTCTTCTTGGGGACGCTATATTGCTTACATAACTGTAATAATATTCTATTTCAATGAACACCGACCCTTCTTAATACCCAAAATAATTAGATTTTATCTATTTTAAGAATCAAACGAGGAAAATCCCACCCCAGTATCTTCCTTAGTTGTAACGTTAAAATTTCTGTCCAATTAATTATATTTTGCAGCCCTTTGTACTACTTAAATAAGCAAAACAATTTAGATTGTAGGTACAGTAGACAAAATATCACACTTTGCATCTTCAGCTTTAGCACCTACCTTATCATTTATGCGATAAAGACGATTTTCGTTAAACAACTGTTCCTCCAGACGTTGTGTTTACTGTACATCGATACAAAACCGCTTCTTGTTTGGAACTTTCTGTAGGCAAATCGGTAATTATAAAATTGCTGATGATTTCACGACCGACTAGCTGTTTTAACAAATTGGTAAAACAACAAATTTGCCCAGTATTTACATTAACTAATTCTCGATTTAATGATAATCTGTACACGGCTAGAATGTTAATTAAAGCGTAAAATTTGTTCCTTTAAATGTCTTGTTTTACATCTTCGTGAATTTAGGAATTTCACTAAATGAAAGATGAAAAATTGTATAGCATTTATTCCAATTCGGACCCACCTTTTCGACCTACATTCAGGTATGTGTAAAGACCATTCTAGAACTTCATTCTGTTTATGTCCAATGCTAATTACCTACACGAGTAAAAAAAAATTTCAGGGCCATAATTTTAAGCAATTTTAATGTCCCTAGGTTACTACTAGGGCACTGGTCGATAAGGAGAATAGGGCATGACCTGTCGACCCATGCGGGTGTATGGGTTTGCCGGGAGCAACGGATTAATACGGAGCTCGAGATAATAATATTTGGCCACCCATCCTGTGACTGACCATTGCAAAGGTTGCCTAACCACCACAAAGCTTCTCTCCTCACTTCGGGGTTAATCCGGAGAAATATAATAATAACCAGTAAACAATACCTCTCGGCTTTTCAGTTACTTTTCAAGTAATTATTCGGAACCCCGACCTTCATATTTTCCACGTATTCTATTAAAAAAGGTTTTCATTCTCGTAAAAGTTTGGGCATAGGTTCGTTATGCCAAGAGATTTTTCTTAATTTTCCGTCGGCGCTGACTTGAATAATAACGTACGCTTAATGACTTTCGTTGTTTTATTTTCTGGATAGAGTTTCCACGTAGAATGGAGCGTTTTAATTGGAAATAAGGACTTCATTTAAATGAGCCGACACGAGACCTACTTTGGGTAATGAGGGCTCTTATCACTTCGGCATAAAGACTCATTTAGAGTGACGTAGATGGAGTAAAAGTTTAAAGGTCGCCTTATGTTTCAGATTTTTAATAGCCGGCAAGGTTAAATACAAATGAAAACAAAGCTTTTGTTACTCTTACTTTTTTCTCTTATTCTTTGTTTGTCAGGAATTGAGAAAACTTTGATGTTTTCTGTAAAAAGGGAATTATGTTAACTCTTTTGATTCTAAAAATAGTGGTTCAGTTCAGCCATTAAGAAATGAGAAAGACGCGGAAACGCTTAGCCTGAATCATACCTGATGTGAAGTAATGATATGACTGAAGCTGGAAGCGCGCCTCTTAATCCTCAATGCACCATTTTTCTTCGCAAAACAACAAACAAACTTCTTCTTCATCTTCTTTCTTAATGAATGGTGTGCTCGCGATAATATTCGCGAATTTTGCCAATGTCAAGTGAATATATTTTGTATTTATAGAAATTGTACGGTAGATTAAGTTAAAAATGGAGCCTCACAACACGTGTTATAACGAAAAGAACTACGAGTTATTACAAAACAAACCAAGCAAACAGCCAAGTCACAGTGACAGATTTTTTTCAATTATTAGGGTTCCGTACCTTGAAAGGAAAAAACGGAACCCTTATAGGATCACTTCCTCGTCCGTCCGTCCGTCCGTCTGTCAAGACCGTTTTTCCCAGGAACGCGTGGAGGTATCAAACTGAAATTTATAGATTATACTCAGGTCTACTGTCCCTTGGAGCTGTGAAAAAACCAAACTTCTAAGCCAAAGCAATTAAAAGATACAGCCGTTTATGCCGCAAATTTTCAAAACTTGCACGGGAATTAAAATTTACAGGGGTACCCTGTAGGTTTGAAGATAAAGGAAAAATTGCGAAAACCGTAAATTTTTTGTTACATCATATAATAAAAAACTTTTTTGAAAATTTTAAATTTCATTTTGCAATAAAAGTACCATAACTATGAATCGATTGTCGTGATGTGTGAACTTTTACTTATATGATTTATACTATAGGTTTGTACGGAACTCTCGGTGCGCGAGTCCGACTCGCACTTGGCCGGTTTTTTTTATTTCATTTTGTCTTGCTTGGCTAACTAAAGTTTAGTGTTGTAATTTGTTTTTATTTTGTTTTTTTTATAATGTTGGCCTTGTCTTTTTATAGCTATAATTTAATATTAATGTTTAATTTAGTATTTTCTGTTGTCTCTGTTTTTTCATCTAGTGTCATGGCAACACATGCTGAGGCGGGGACCCTATTGACCCAAAGGCCGTACTTTATCTTTGTGTTATTTGTAATGTGTTTTGTATTACTTGTTATAATTCTGTATCGTCTTCATCTTTTTGTGTGTGTACTTTGTATTATGGTCTATTTTGTTAATGAAATATTTCTCTCTCTCTCTCTCTCAATTGAACCCGTCATTTATAAAAAAGTATGTTTCATTCAAAATAAAACTGTGTGGAAAAACTGAACTGAAGATATAGTATAAATATAGATATGGTACACTAAGATGTGGCTTTTTCACAGGGAATATGTAAAACGCATCAATAAATAAAATGGTGGCAAAAAACGATATTGAAAAAAAATGTGACTCGTGCCGTTTTCGAAATGACGGGTTCAAGTACTGAGTAACTGGCTATCTTATTTCTAATCTAACAATGCCGCAAACTCTGTTGTTATGGCGTCAAACTTAGATAAGATGGTGGTAGCAGCTAGCCAGGCGGACTTACAACAAGTCCTACCAAATCGAATACAATATGAAGCCGGAATCTGAATACCAATGGTGTTACCACTAGAACGCAAAGGCGGTTAAAGTACACACATAGACAGATTATTTATATTATCTTATTAGCACCCAAACTACTTAATTCCATGTTAAAAACCATAGATCTCGATATATTCAATTCAAGCATACCTACATTCAAGAGAATCTTTAACAGTAACTTTTTAAAATAAAAAGACAGATATAACTAAGCAGTAATTGTTAATTTTGTTAATTCTTTAGGTTAAAAGAGGCTTTAAGTATTATTTCATACATTCATTTAGCCAAATGTGAAAACTTGTAAATGGCTGTACTTTGTTATCATTGTTTATTACTACAGTATTATTTAGCTGTAAGTTTTCCAAATAAAAATAAAATAAATCTATATAAGCATATTATTTATACAACGATAAATGGCATAACAGACTTGGAAAAGATTAACCTTTTCGACATAAATATCCATAAATTTAGGTCTAGTAATAAATAAAGAAAAGAACCTCCTAGAAAAATTCCTTCATATATATCAGTCGTGCCCTCAATACCGAGTAATCGTATCCTAATTTTCCGCAGCCCACGCTAGACTCGTACAGTTGTTACACTTCGGAAGCAAGTGGGGGGTAGGACGTACTTCTGTTTCCGTGAAGGGGGAGGTCACATGCTTTTGAATAATGTCCTAGGTAAGATAGAAGAAGGTGATACTCGTAATAGCGTAGCGCTGAGAGTTATTGTATAAAAATTAATAAGGGTAATAAAAGTTTCTAAACGTAAAAAAAGCATCTGCATTTATTTGCGGGCGGGAGGGCGGTGCATCTTGCATGTAAGTTTTTCTTGCGGAATTAAGCTACATATTTTTCGTTTTCTACTATTGACATTTTATACATCAAATCAATGCTGTTGATATTTTACTTGGTTAAATCGAAATCAAAAGTATCAAATGTATCTTTAAATAAATGGCTGCCAATCGGAAGATGTTGCTTAGCTGAGGAGTCTTGCATGCCAAACGATATTGAACCCTTTTGCTAAACTATTAAAGTTGCATTTGACGTAACAGCAACCTGCATCCAATAACACTGCCGCTGACTTTACTCAGTAAACAAACTCTTCTTTCACGAAATCTTTCACGAAACCTCTTGCAATTGGAAGGAAGATGCACCAAATTAGTTGCAAATATTCCGACGGACTATTGGAGTTATATGTATTGTCGGCGAACAGAAGCAAAGATTTTTACAATAAATGAGTCCCCTATCTTTTCATAATCAATCTAAGGCACAGAAAAAAAACAGTTGAAAATAAAACTCCAACTGTTAAGAGAGGACTCGTGTTTAAAACGTTTTACACAAAACTACTTAAATATTATTTGCGAATAAATTTTTTTTAAACCGCGCATAAATTTGTCATTTAAATAAAATAGAGTTAAATTTACTAAAACCGCTGTTTAATAAAACTCCTTAATCTAGTTACCTTACAGCCAATAGAAAAATATAACCGTGTAATCTAATCATTCCCTAGATCAATATTAGTTTATCTAAAGTAAAAGCAATCCTTTATTCGGAGTTTCATTTAAAAACATAACATACTTAATCTACAGTGAGTGAGGTACAACATTAAATGTATATTAAAGATTAATTTTATTAAGTAGGCATATGAAAACATCCGAAAGGGCTGACTAGCTCAGCTTGTGTTGTAGCTTATGCCACAACGCTGGTTTTCAGCTGGACCCATTTGCAAAAAAAGACTTAAAACTAAACTTAAATATAAAAAAAACATTCAATAATTTGCTATCTGTTGTATCTAATGTAACAGTCCTCATAATTATTATCTCTCAAGAAAAAGTCAAAATCAATAAAATTCTAACCTAATATTGGCTGTTCTATCAATAATATTTATTTCTGTCCGTGTTTATACATCTTTATCCATACTTAGAGATAGGAAAAGTCAGAAGTTTATTTCGTTGCCTTCTAGTTGGGCTATTTCGGACTATTGGAGTGTTTGTTTCTGATCACGTACCGACTCGATATGGATCAGTTCTCTTTATCATTGATATCATGTTTTACTCCTTGTTAAGGCCAATCAATGGTTTCAGTATATTTACACTTCCTAGCAAAAAAATACCATTCAATTATCGCAACTTGCAAAAAAAGTTATGATGTACTTTTAGCAGAAGAGCTAGCTACAAAAATACTTTTGCAATTTATAGAGCAATGAAAGCCCTCTAGTTAGTGTGCCATAGTATCACTATTTATGAATCTGGACCACTGGCAGCTGTTCAGCGGTGGGTGTGACACTATTTGGGCAACAAAGGGGTTGTAAGCTCAATTGAAGGTGTGCAATTTATAGAGCTCTGCGGTTGGTGTGATATTATAGCTAATTATGTATTTAATTCGAATATAACATTGCCAAGCGTTTTAATTGGGGGAAAAGTAGTGCTTGGTGACGTCCAAGATGCGCGAAAAAGTGCCAAAAGTTCTTTCATTAATAGACGTCTGGGCTTATACTTTTCCGTTAGAGTGGACCTTCAAAATCGTGTAAGCAAAAAGACAGGTGCAAATATTCAGTCCAACAACCCGCCAGGCGACGACAAAGAACAAGAAATGCACGCACGGTATAGTCAATAATACCTTGTTATATGTTATGCTAGGCTGGATAGTTGTCATTTCACAACAAGAAGAATAATTATGAATTTAAAGCAAATAATTTGTTGAAAGAATTTTAAATTTAGGGTGGGTGACATTTCATAACCAATGACGGGATTTCGGAATTTCAACCGCAGAAAAAGCTTAAAAATGTTCCTCGATGTAGATGAAAAAAAATGTGTTTCGCTCGGCAGCGAAACGTTTAGCATCTCGTGCCTTTGAAACCCTCGCTACGCTCGGGATTATACCTTTCACTCTTAGAATCCTTCGCTTTCTTAGGGATCAATAGAGGTAACTCGCGGCGAATTTCCCTAGCTAGCTCTTAGACTATTTTATATTATATCTGTATAGTTTTCTTTAAATGTAACTACTCATCTTTACTAGTTTATGAAATGTCGTCGTCTATGTTAACTATATATTTTCTGCAGGCCCACTGGCCGGTATTTGGTTATTCACAGATGGATTAATCAGTTAGTTTGATTCAGGTTACCTGGGGGCCTACCGCCATCTCACGCAATATCTTTTAATGTCAGTTTGTATCGGCGCAATGTTGTTATATGTCATATCGTACCGCGAACCTCTTAAAACAAGCTTGTCTTTTGACGGAAGTTTTGTGGCGTCATCGCTCAATCATTCACTCAAACAAGATTTTTATCAATCAAACCTACCACAACGTCTTAGGTCAAATAAAGTCAAGTTTGCAATTTAAACGGTATTGAAACAAAAGGAAAACAAAACGTTCTTACGACATGACGGTTTCTAAAAGATGGCGGTAGGCCTGCTGGAAGAAGTCCATATCCAACTATTTGAACCAAAATATGGTGTTGTCTTTCCTAAAAATAGAACATCCACCCGAAACTAAATGTAAATACAAAGACAGTGACCCACGTTTAACCTTTATCAACACTTTGCATGTGTTTCACTTCCACGAGAAGTATCCTCGTTAGTTGCTAGGTCATGCAATGCCAAGCACTGACTCTCAGAAATAAGTAAATTAATTTTCTACCTGAAGGTATCTTGCTGTAACAAAAGAGGTACAATCATTTACACCATGGTACAATTAATTAAAAAAGTGTTTGCACATAAAACTAAATTATTTACACTGTATCTAACAGACCTATATCAAGATAGACGGTAAAAGTTTACCTACCTTGCGTGAAAACATTTTGATCCACGGTTCAAGTTTTCCAACCTTCATGCTCTGCTTGAGACCATTCCTATAAAATTACGCGTCACTCAGAAACGAAAATGTTTAATTGTGTTTTCTTGCAAGAGCTCGTCAATCTCGCTAGTGACGTCATCGTAGGTATGAAAAGTTCGACACGCTAGGTTCTCACACAGTTGGAAGCCTGTTTAAAGCTCTCTTTTCGTCTATCTCGATATAGATCTGTGCTGTAGCTATTGTTTATGGCAGTGAGATAACGCCAACTTAACGCACACATTTGAAGTTCATTCCTTTTCTCAAAATTATTGTCAACTAGCTTCTGCCCGCGATTTCACCCGCGACTTAAAAAGTAGTCTATGTTACCCTCTGTCTTTTAAATTAACTATATGCCAAAAATCAAGTCTATTGGGTGCATAGTTCCCTAACTATCAGGAAAGGACAAACAAACACACTTTCGCATTTATAATATTAGTTAGGATTAGGATACTTGACTACATATCATTATATTCCCCTTTTCTCCTAGCATACATTTTTCTTCCCACCCTTCGCATTAGCAGATTTATTGCCAGGATATTAAGGAGACGACTTGTCGCCTGTTTCCTTAAACACAATGCAGCGATGTTTGTTTCCATTAGTCAACTGGATATTTCATCAGGTGTACAAAAATGGATGACGGTTTACTTTTTTAGAAAGATTGGTCTTTAAAAATAGTCTTATAAGCAGCAATCGTGATACTTACTATCAATTTATTTAAATGAATCCTTTACAAAGCTATTTATATAATCACAAAATAACACTTCCACGTCAATAAATCAAAGCGAAAAGAAAATTTAGTATTGAATTATGACACAGATATAAAATAATAAGGCACAAAGCAAATTCGTCGAGAATTTTCAGGAAGACTGTGGACCCAGCCGCTGTCGCATTAGTGGGAAGCTTAATATCTCCGAACAACGTAGTCACATTACGGAGCTGCACGTGTCTCCTGTGTAACGACAATGTGTCTTAGAAGATATACTAGTAACTTTATTATTTTAGTGTTTACAAAATACCAGCTTATTATAATCTTTGATCTTTGAACCCGCTGCAACGTTGTTATTTTTAAAGCCTAATTTATTTATAACTTTTAATTTTGCATTTTACAATGCTAATTTTAAGTGATAAATATTAAACAAGAAAATATACTAGAAAAAAGCAACTAGTCTCATGTCGCCCTGACGGGATTTATTTATTAGAATGAAAGATTCCCAATTATGCTTTAACTGTTTGTTCTAGATAGTAGTAAACAAAAGAATTTAAACACCAAAAAGATGAGTGATAATAGTGATAAGTATTGACTATATGAAAATGTTAGCTTGTGTGTGCCAGCCAACGGAGACTGCTTTGTTGTTCAAAGGAGGTCCACCAGTCGCAATGGGACCATTAGGAACAGGGAAGATACGACACAACCCAGCAGATGCAATGAAAGCACTCAAATTACTACCAAAAGAAGTGAGGAGGTTAAGCGAAGACTCATCTCTGGCTTCCTCTCCATCACTTGTCCAGACAGGAAGCCTACTAAATCTAAGGAAAATTGAAAAGAAAGCTAAATCAACGAAAATATTAGTGAACCCCGTCTGCTCCGACAGTATCGGTACTAGCGATGATAGCAATCCACCCAAAACCAAAAAATGGAACGGCAAGAAGAAACGTCTGAAATCAGACAAGAGAAATGGCGAATCTAAATGCTATGACTCAATTAGCCGAGACGCTGCAAAGGAAGATAAGAAATCAATATCTTGTTTCAAAATTAAACACTCCGACGATAAATCACGTTCGGAAGACGACAAGAAGTCAGGGAGAGAAAATTGTACGAATGAAAATGCTAGTAATATGATGAGTGCCGATAAACCGGATTTGATCAATCATTCGAGGAAGAATAGTAAAGAGATATTGGTCGATGAGAGCACTATGACAGACGAGTCCATGTTAAAAGCAGAGGCTGTGGGAAAGACTGATAGCGGTATAGCGGTAAAAAGTATTGAGGTGAGTTATAGTAAAATTTTCAGATAATTTTATAATATTACCGTTATTAAAATTTTAATCATGCTTCTTATAAAAAATAATAGGTCGGTAGTCGGTAGGTAGCAGTAATCTTTTTCTTAATTATTTTTTTTCATTCAATAGGAATACCAAATCATCCTGTTCAATCCTGGCGTACAGCAGAATCGAATCGCAACTCTTTGTGGTACATATACCTCTAGTATCGCAGAAGTTATTTTGATGGCAGTGACGTGATTGTATTGTATATGTAATATTTGTCCAAGAAGGTAACATTGTTGACCCATGAAGGATTCCTCAAAAGAGGATTTCGATTCTCATGAATTCATTGAAGGGTAGGTAGGGGCGATAGAGGCCCCCGACGCCACGTTCTGGTTATTCGGGCAGCCATTGTCTCGTCCATCGGCGATTAATATCCGCCCAATGGACCCACTGTTATTATTGTAGCTTTAATAAGCCTGAAGGCTCGCTTTGTACTTGCGAATTGCGGGATGGAGATAAGGGCATGTGTGATGCTAAATTATAATGTGAATATTGACAGAACGTTATTTGGGTATTAATATTTGGCCTCTAGTCTAAATAATTTTGCAAATTTTATTTTTTACCCGACTGTAGTGTAGACTGCGCCAGTAGTAAGGTTAGGTTTTTCGAGAATATGTATGTATGTATAATTGTTTGGCACGGTATGCGGCCTGAACATTTCGATGGATTTTAGCTTGAGAGGTGTCGCTAGATTCGTATTTACTGTGAGAGTGACACTTATATCAAAGTGTACACAGTATATCAAAATAATAAAAAAACAAAATGGCGGATTTTTGGCGCCAAATTCAAATGTTTTACACGCTCTGCTGCCTGAACGGCTCTATGGGTAACAAACTAAAGTGCAGATATTTAGGATTTCTAAAAGGCATATCATGTCTAATAATTATCTAAAAAGATATAAATAAAAAGTATATTAAAAAAAAACTAAAAACACGCCTGCTTCAAAAAACAATCCAACTGAAAAGATGCAAACAAGATCAAGTATAAAAATATTTGGTTCAACATAATACATGCCGTCGGATGCATGACATTATGAATGATTCGACTCTTATTAAATTCTATGCCTCCCGCTGCATGTATTATGTTGCACAAAATTAATGTATACATCTGTATATTGTCGTTGTTTTAAAACGAATCTCACATTATCAAATCTACACAATCGAAAGTGGATGTTAACAGAATGATTGGATGATTTTTATTTAATGAAAATATACTATTGAAATCAGTCAAAAATCATTTTTCTCAACTAATACTAAATGTTGTACATGACTAAAAATTTTACTGGGTTCGGTTTCCTATTTCCAATCAAGTAAGTGATCATCTAAGTATGTGCAGTAGATGATTTTTAAGAGCGATAATCTTCTTCTTCTTATCGTATGAGGATTAGTGGCCACCCCTGGTGTCAGAGTTTATCAAGCCGCCTATAAGGCCTCTGACTTGGTTTAATGACTGTTATCAGATGAAAACAGCCGGGACCGACGGTTTAACGTCCCTCCGAAACACGGAAGTGCTCAGTGTAATGCCACTTTACGGTCACCCATCCGAAACCTGACCGGACCGAACGTTGCTTAACAAACGTGATCAATTGAGTGACAATAAGGCGAACTCAAAGTTAAAATGTAAGGACGTTAAAATTTAATTTTTAACATTAACTTATTCCTTTAAAAATCACAAGATTAGTCGGACGCGTTCGGAAAGCCTTATTTTGATGGAACGAAAAGGTCCATTGCCAGTTTTTGCGCTTCATTGATATTCTATCTACCTCCAGTGATTTTTATAATTTACATAATTTCCGTAATACCCATTAGGGGATCGGGAATTGTCATCGAAATTGTATTATCTTTTTTGACAGGCGCCAGTCTTTTTACCTTTTTAATTAATTTCGTACGAATAGGTAATAATAAAAGCTGATAGAAATACAATGAGCTTTGTTGAAAATGGCTTTTCCTTCCTTCTTCGTTATTCATTTATTTTATTTTATAACTAAGTGTGAGAAATTATTCTGTTGTTTGTACCTACTGTTTATCAACATGTTTTCATTGTTTAAGAACAATGTGAAAGTATTTTTTTTAATTTTCCAGGTAAGTTCCTGCTCTAGGAGAATTCGTCATGGGCTAAGACTTGAGGTTTGAATTTTTTGTTATAATAATTAGAGCGGTCTAGTTTCATACCACGTAACTAAAACTTTGCATAAATTAAAAAATCATAAACTTACGTTTGTAACAAAATGTGACGCACTAACGTGGACTGTACTTACATAAAAAAATGTGAAAGAAGTGAAAACCGCTTTAAACGAAACAGCAGGAGCAGGCATACATTTTCGCCGCGCGGTAGAAAGAGAGGGGGATATTACTTCCTCTCCTACGCCGCGCCGGCGGTCTACTCTCCCTCCATCTTACGAATTTTCGATCAGGTCACGTGTCTTGACGCGACTTTAACATTTTTTACCCATCCCAAAAATTTAAAACTGATGTGCACAACGCCGCTAAAGAAGTTTTCACTTCAATATATGTTTTAATCATTTATCTACATTGACTTTCAACATAGCCATTAATAATAAAGCTTTCTTTCCATAAAAGCTCAACGTTTGGGCGAATGTGAAAGATTGCGGTCAGCAATAAGCACTAAAGAAACCTATTGATGATTGAAAATGAACGATTGCCCAACGGCTGTGTGGGCGGTAATCGGCGGATAGGAGTAAAAAGGCCGATATGGTGAAGGGTTGTGCCGTAAATTGAGAAATGGATAGAATTGCACATTTTATTTTTATTTTAGTTATAGTTTTTTTTTTCACCAATTATCTAGCCCACGTTAAGTTTCATGAAGAACTTCTGTTATGGATGATAAATAAGATGTTAATTTAGTAAGTGCAATTTACACTTTTTTTTTTAAATTAATATATCTTTATACTTATGGTAAATTTTAAATAGAAAAATATTGGAAAAAATTACCTCGGCCACAAGTGAATTCTCAGGCGGGAATCGAACCCGCGAGCTTTGGAAATCCGGTCGCGGGTTCGATTCCCGTCTGAGAATTCACTTGTGGCCGAGTTAATTTTTTTTCAATATTTTTCTATTTAAAATTTACCATAAGTATAAAAATAGCATTGAAAAATGCAAAAATTACAAAATCATAAATATATCTTTTTAATTTAATTTAAAATAAATTCTAATTTTAACTTTCATATTTTAAGCATTATAATAAACAGTAATCTTTTATAATAAACAATAATCTTTATTGACAAACACAGACTTTGAATAATACAGCGGACTCCTCCCTTTAAGTTAAGTATAACCTGTGTTGGAAGGGAGCCGCTCTTCAACATAATCTACATTACACCTGTGTTAGAACTAGAATTTTTGATTTTGAAGCTAAAACTTATTCTAAGAAATTGACAAATAGCAAAAAAATATAAATAAATAAAAACTCACCACTAAAAATATTGTAAATATATTAGACCTATCAATATATATATATATTTTTTAATTAATGTAAAATAGATACCTATTGAATATTAAGCCTAAGCAAAACCAAACGTAAAACCAAATTTGTTTTAAGTAAGTAACCAAAGAAATGGGTGATTTAGCTATTTGAGTCGGCGGTGAAAATCAGAAAAATTATTTTAAAAATAAAAAGAAAAAAATAATTCCAAAGTTCTGTTCTAACCTGGGCAGCCCCTGCTCGATCGGCACTAACTAAATTAACACCTTATACAGACGGATAAACATACTTATACCAACTTTGTTTTGTAGACACATACATAATATACCTTACACATATTAAACACCCATTTATAACTTTAGACCAAGACAAACAGACATTTATAACTTTTTAATTTTGCATTTTACAATGCTATTTTTATGTGGTAAATATACTAGAAAAAAGCAACTTGTCTCATGTCGCCCTGATGGGATTCGAACCCGCATCCTTGGGAATCCGTAGTGCATTGGGCCGGATTCCCAAGGATGCGGGTTCGAATCCCACCTCATCGAAGCAAGAAATACTTCAATGCGAAGTGAGCATCTTTGTATCTATGCTTGGAATAAAAATATCCAACTAGTTACATTAAAAAAAATATTTTCAAATAATGTAACTACTTGGAATAAAAATGTCCAACTAGTAACATTAATGTAACTAGTTGGACAATAATGTAACTAGGTGGAACGGACGTATGAAATTAGCGAAGTTGCTCGATTTCTTTGCTCGCAAGTGTACTATAATAATTATTTTACAGACATTATCGCTATTCATCATGCTGAGAGGCTATAGAAATGAATTCTCAAATGTTTTCTATCCGTTTTTGAACCAAACAGCTGAGTCATCACTTTTAAACGCTAAGGAGATTCCGTTTATATCCGTCGGACGCTTTTAAGACACTTCTTATGCTATCCATTAATAATAGCAGAAAATTATTTGTAACGAATACTAAGCAAATATTTTTTTGATAGTCAGTAACGTTCTAAAAATATTTAACCTACATCTAAAGCAGTCACATATTAATTAATAACCCGTATAATTAATAAATTAATTGCAGGATATAGGGGCTATGCAGCTCCAGTTGGAACTGTAGTCACTGCGACCTATAAGATCTATTGTAACTCGCCACCTTGTTATAGTATCTCTTTTAGCCTGGCGGCTTCCAGGAAGTCTAAAATCTTCCTAGCTCTAAGAGATTTTAGTTCCTCTGGCCGAATTATATGCCGGCCCAGGTGGATACTGCGTTTGTGAATTAGGGGTCCGCAGTCACATAGGAGATGTTTGGGTGTTTCTCTCTCTAATCCGCAGTAACGGCAAACGTCAGTGTTACTTAATTTCATGTGAAATTGGTGTCTTTTTAGTTTGCAGTGTCCAGTTAAGGCTCTTGCTATCGCACTTATATTTGCTCTGCTGAGTTCTAGGACCCGTAAAGGCTATGGATTTTAATTTTGCTCGGTCCGGTTTTTTTTTGCGAAAACATGCGGAATACTGAACACATTTTACCATGGCAGGCTGTACATCTTTCCGTTTTCCGCATTAGAAAACTGGATATTTTTGTTTCATACTTTGAAAGTGCCTTACACCAAGTATCTCATATCATTTACTAGCGGTCGCCCGCGGTTTCGTCCGTGTGGTTTCCGTTCCCGTGGCAATATCGGCATAAAAAGTTTTTACCCTGGCTATCTTCTATGTGTGCCAAATTTCATCCAAATTTGGTCAGTAGTTTTTGACAAAGAGTAACAAACAAACTGACATACTATCGCATTTATAATATTAGTAGGAAGAAACAATTATACATCTGTAACCCGTTAATTCCTGCTGGGAACCTGTCTTATGAATGAAAATACAAAGAGAAGGACGGATACGCGGGTCTTTGGTAGTTAAAAACATATTTTTATTCAATATGATCTACGTTTTATCATTAGTATCTTATTATTAAAATTAATTAGAGTGCGATTATAAAAAAAAGTTGGTGACAACATAGCTTATCATTTGTTTATCCTGCATTATTATTTCATTCGAACTACACCATCACGGCTTACATGTTTGGTTGATAAAAAGGTTAAAAATATAATAATGTATTCTCTCAAAATGACATTAATTATACATACGTACTTAAATGATACAGTAATAAATATGATTTACAAAAATGGTGTATTAAACTGATTTACAATTGAAATGTCGTAATGAATATTCAGAACATTCAATAAATCGTCAATTTCGTATATAGAAATGATAATATTATTATGAACCAATACCAAAAGATTATGGTTATAATATGAAAGAAGTTACTCGGATAATATCATATTAATAATCTTTTAAAATAATAAATACATTAAAATTCATAAAGGCTTTCATCCATTTAACGTCGTGAATATGTGTTGGATTGTCCTAATGACAAGGAGTCATTCACACAACAAAGACTGGGAAAATGGAAATCGGAATCATGTTAAATGGGATCCGTGTGAAATGTTGCGTAAAGAAATATTATAGTACGAAAATCTTGAGCAATAATTTCTACCGTTATGCGTGTGTTTGAAGTTTGCATTTCAGGCTTTTTGTTTATTTTTAATTTTTCCACAATATGAGCTTTAAAACCACTACAAAAATCTTCTGATCTCAGGGTACTCAAACATAACACGCACTCTTCTATATGATTCGCCTGATAAGTACCTACAGGTACTACCAATACTTGGCAAGTCTACGCGTTCTTGAAAAAAACGGCATTTTAAACCACAGTATGACAAAAAATGGAACCTCTATAAGCATGCCATTTTTCTTTAGACATAAGGAATCCTAAAAATGGTGTTCATTTTTCCCGTGTAAACTCGGCGAGTAGGTCAAGACCGTCCACTCGGTCACAGTCACAGCTAGAAAACACGAACTCGGACACATTTCCCCCTGTTTGCTTACCTTCTTTGTTTACTTAATGACTCTTGTGCCCGCCTGTCACTGCGCAATGTTGATGAAGGGGAAAAAGTCGAGCGGAACTCAGTAAAATAGGCTTGTCTTGAAGTAGAGTAGTCTTTTAGAGTGCGTTTCCACTAAGGTGGTCTGGAGCGGTGCGGAGCTATGTTTTATAGATAGATCGCTCCATCTGTCTTGTTGCAGCTTCGCGTTATTGGACACCGTTTCAGTGACATATCCTTACGTTGCCAATACTGCCAATGCGTGAAAGTTCGAGTATCCGTTCAGAGTAAATGGTTAATAGTGACTTCAACTTACAAAAATATATTCACGGAATGCTTGTTGTACTCTCGTATCGAGAACCACGGTGTCCGCATGAAGTCCGCTTCGCTCGCTAACCTAAGCAAGGTGAGCGAGCATTTTTTTTTGTTTTAAGAACGTTTTTACTGCTAGTACTCTTCTATTAATTAATATGTAATAATGGATGTAAACTGCTGATAAACCCCATGTTATATATTAATAGATTTTTAAACTAAGTTGATTTTTTAGTCCAACAAGAAATGAAATCATATTTATTTGGAACTTAAGACTAAAATAAATATCGTATCAAAAACAAGTAAAACGTATTTAAGTATTTATTATCTTCCGCTATTTGACTAGGTACCTAGTAGAACAGCTAAAGACGTTTTTTTTTTTTAATTTTTGCATTTTTCGTTGCGATTTTTATACTTAAGATGAATTTAAATAGAAAAAAAATGTTGAAAAAAAACAACTCTGTCTCAAGTGAAATCTCAGATGAGACTTGAACCCACGACCTTTGGAAATCCGGTCTAATGCTCTAACCACTGAGCTACCGAGACTTTTTTTTCCAATATTTTTCTATTTAAAATTATCTTAAGCTAAAGACGTTGATTTTAAATTTTACAACAAAGTTGCAAAAGCTTATAAACTCGTAAATATTATTACCACGTGGTAATATTTTTAATTGCTATAAAGTAAGAAGATATTAATTCAAAACTATTCAGTTTTAAAACAAACTTTGGAACTATCTCCGTTGTTTTTCCGAACAGCAAAATGAGACTTTCAGAGTTGGTTAAGTGTTTCTTGTTTCTGCAATTAATTTGTTCAGCTTCAGAACTCTTAAGAAAATAGATCTCGATTAAGTTTCTGTCCGTATAAACAAGTTTCTTTAGTAATTATGTATGGTATTTATTTTTTCTTTCTGTGTTGGAAAATTTGCATTTCAATGTCACTTTCTCTTAAATTTGGAATATAGTTTCTAATTCTAAATTGTATTATTAGACTGAAATGTAAACTATCTTATCAGACTGAACTGTTGTGCAATACTCTAGACTAATCACGTAATTCTTAAAAAGCCATCGCTTGACCGGCCTTTTTGAAAAGAAGTCCGGAAATCAAATAAAAATACGCAATCTATGACATATATGTATCTATTTTAAAAGCGTGTTTTTCATTCTGTTCTAGACTGTAATAAACATTTGTGAATATCAAAGAAGCTACTTTCCGATCCAGTACCAGTTGAAAGGGATTTTGAAAAAAGGGTTAAAGTTAAAATGATTTTTTTTATTTTTTATCTTTTATACATATATTTTTAATGGCTCTATGAATTATGATACCTGTGTTTGAAGGCCCCGCTCTTTCCAGGATTGCAAAGATACACTTTAATGATGCTATAAGTCTAATTATAGTTAAGGTTTTGATATGAATCAACAGTCTGAAAGGTTAGTCTAAGAGCTGACAACTGAACTTCAAAGAAGCTGACCACGGGCGCATTTTGCGGCCTAGCGCGGTAAAGTACTTTTTTAATTTAATACCTAAAAATATGTCATAATGCGTTCCGAATCGCACTATTGACTTTTTGTTACATTTTTTATACTTATTTTAAATAGCTTTGAATTAATTATAACACATCGTTTTGGTTTTATAATACTATTTTAGTTCATTAAATCATAAAAACAATAACAATAAGATCAAACTATTTGTTATAAGAATTTTTTATTAGACTGGGTGAGATTTCACAACCTATGATTGGATTTCGGAACGTGGCATAAACCTTTATTTTTAAATTGTCTTTGTATTGTACCTCGTTTCAATGTCAACATTTACCGAATCCTTTTCATTGTTACTTTTATGTAACAATATATTCCTACTTTAAATAACTTTGAATTAACTATAATACTCCCTTTTTATTATTTTACTTTTTTATATCATTAATCCTGCACTTGCTCAGGTTTCAATAGAGGTAACTCGCCGCTAATAACCGACTTTCCAGCCTAGCATAACAAATAACTATTATTAAATAATTATTTATAGATTAATGTAGACTCCAAATACCTATTCTTTTATTATATGTAGGTACATATAACGTTTTTTCGAATTCATTCATCATCATCATCAGCCTGTGGACGTCCACTGCTGGACATAAGCCTCACCTAGCTCACGCCTATTGTGGCGTTTATAGGATGTTATTAGCCTACTGCTACCACGCTGGCCAGACGGGTTGGTAGAGGGTTTGTTTCAAGTTTTCCTTCTCTCGCACTGGTGTTCAATGCGTCGAGCCTCTTAGTCGACTCTTACGACATCCCAGGCATGTAAGGGAGTGGTGACATTTGTATTCTTAGGCCGTCGCCACACGGCACCAAATACCAACATTTCGAATACCAAAATAATTTAACTTCAAGAAAGATGAAGGTAAAGATTAAGGGGAAGATAATTCTTCGACCTTTACTCAGGAATGTCCCTGCTTTGGACGTATTCATTTAGATTTAATTCAAAATCAAACAAAGGAGTGCTCCCCAAAATATCCCGTTGCTCAATTAAAAGTTGGGGTTTCTTCGGAGGTTTTTAGAATACGAAAACCTAATGTTGCCGATTCTTTGGAAAACTTTTGTTTACACTCAAATTCACCAGCAATGTTAGTACTGAAACCGAAGCAAGAGATGTTTTTCAAAGCATCTCAATAAGTAGCCAGAATATTATTAATCTTTTAAAAAATATAACGATGTAAAGTACACAAAGCTGATTGGCTAATAGTGTCAGTCTTTTAGTCTTTATCGGCTGTGAGCTGGACTTATTGGTGTTCTTTTTAACCGACTTCAAAAAAAGGAGGAGGTTATCAATTCGTGCGTATGTTTTTTTATGTTTGTTACCTCGGTACACGATCATTTATGAACCGATTTGGATAATTCTTTTTTTGTTTGAAAGGGTATACTTACAAGTTGGTCCCGTTGTTGTCAAGATAGGATCTGATGATGGGATCCTGGAGAAATCGAGGGAAGTCTTCAAATATTATAGGCTGACCTATATCGACTTCGGTGTTATCTTAAGTATCTCGTGTATTTGCTTCCGAAAAGCACCATTTGGTGGAGTGGAACACCACAGTTGAAAAGTGGAGTGGATGATGAGGACCACAAATAGTCATTGGAACTATTAAATAAATACTTAGCATTTCACGGAAGCTATACCATTCTTTTAATATGGTACATAAGCAATTTATGCTCGTCTCAAGTGAAGATCTCGATGAAGTGGAGCTGATGATGAAGAACCAGGAGAACTCCTCTAATTTAAATCCTGGCACCGGGAAAAGCAGCGTTTTGTATAATTAGGGAATGAGCAGTTGACATAAGATTATTGTTAGTGTAGGTACGGGACTTCTTCTACCTTTAAAATTGTAAAATAAAAAACTTTTTATAAAATGGCAAAATCATTGCCAGCCAAAGCATTCTTCTTTTCGGTCCTACTTTTTAATTTTTCTTGCCTTGTCTGGCACCGACTCCAAAAGGCTTATTTTTTGCTTTTTAGTTGTTTGAAATCGTTTTCATTTTTTTAAATTGAAATAAACGTAACTCACAAAGCATTTTTTTTTAAATAGGAAAGATTTTGTTAAATACGTGTCAATCCCGTCAACAAAAATCATGTTATACTTATGGTAAATAAATAAAAAAATATTGGAAAAAAATTAACTCGGCCACAAGTGAATTCTCAGACGGGAATCGAACCCGCGACCTTTGGAAATCCGGTCCAATGCTCTAACCGCTGAGCTACCGAGACTTACCGAGGCTCAGCGGTTAGAGCATTGGACCGGATTTCTATTTATTTACCATAACTATAAAAATAGCATTGAAAAATGCAAAAATTACAAAATCATAAAAAATCATGTTTAAAAAATCTGAAACGTGGAAATGTAAATGATTGTAGCCACAGCTAATGCAAAGAATAATGACCATTACTAAAGTGGCTATGTTTGAAATCTCAAAAGCCAGACGCAAAAGCAAATAATTATGCCTCTCATTTTAATTACGATTGTTCAAACCAAATATGGAAGTTCGCAGTATAAGAAAGGACCTAACCAAAACTTTTTTCCGTAACGTCTGCAAGTCTTGACTGCGGTGAGGTTTATCAAAAAGTTTCCGGACGCATTCACTGCCAACTTAAAGTTCTGGAAAATGGTCTAATCCATCTTCACTTTGTTTCTGTCTTAAGAAACTCTCTGGCCAACCACTGCTTTGATTTTTTTATTGATGTTTTAATTATTCTGTTGTTAAATTCGATTGTTTGTTTATGTGACATCTGTGCATTATTTGCTTTTCTAACAGCGTCATCTTTTGTCAGTTTTTTGGTTCTTTGTTCATCTTGGGTCAAATAAAAGAGAACACAAAAAAAATGTAACGTCTGGATTAAAAGCAGTTAAAGATGGAATGAATAAAAAAAAATAAGGAGCTTTTTGCAGTTGCAATTTGTGTTACTTAGCATAGATTGTAGCGCTAACATTTGTAATTTATTACCTACCTACAACAATTTTCCTTTCAAAAATATAGTTCCCTTCATGTGAGGTTCTGTATCTTCCGTAAGGTGTGGTACTATATTTTTTTCATGAACATGCACTTAAATTATAAGGAGCACAGCTTCATATCTAAGTAGGAGGCTTATACCATGCACCTTAAACGAAACTAAATCCCGCTATTAAGTCTTAAACAAACTTAATAATCTACAAACATTATTATTCTGCTTCTTGGATTAAGCTCTCAGCGTAATTAGCGCTTACAGCGTTCGCAGGGCTCTGAGCAAACTAGCTTGATAGAACGAAAACAAAATAACAACTTTTCATTTTCTATACTTAGCGCTTTTCATTGTTGTGCTATTTGTGTGAGTTTTCTCTCTTTCAACTTATAACTTTTTACCAACGACGGTACGGAGACGGTATATGCGTTTGGGGTGAGAGGTTGTTTCTTGGTTGTACAAGCCAATGTTACCATTTATCTCCAAAATTATTAATCCGATTTTGATTCGGTTTGCAGTTGATGGTTGCAGGTTTGATTGGTCAATGTTCTTAGATAAGTGTTACGGTGACAACTCACGAGGGGGCGCTGCAGTAAAAATTTGTTTAAGCAAAACCAAAACCACTAATCCGATATTGATGCGGTTTTCAGAAATGGGTTTTTTACAGTACAATACCTACATAATAACTATGCTCTCTAAAAAGTTTGAAATAAAATTCATTTTTTTTAAATCCCACGACGTTTCTAACGTAATTGAAAAAGGATAAAACAATATAAAAACCTCCGATTTAATTATCCGTAAAAATTAATGAATTTATATTTATAAAACTTCACTCAAGAAAAGATACCTACTAATGACGAGGCAGTATGGTCTATGACCCTAGCCTGTTCTTAGGAACGAAAAAAAAAATTAATTATCCGCCCGATTCTCGCGCTTTAGACATCTCGAATTCGACATATTTTGGAGTCAAAAATCTATATTAAAAGCTCACTGAAAGCAATCTTCGACATTAAAGGATTATCAAAGATAATTAAAACTAAAAGATATTGACAGTAATAAAGATTTTTAATAAAGAAATTAAGGATATAAAAATGTCGAACTCAACATATTTCAGCGCGAGAATTGCCCTCCAGAAAATGTCAAAGTAGGGACTTTTACGGCAGATAGTTTTATATCACATCATCAGCTTTTCAACCTCGCTTGAAGTTACGGGTTCCGTTTATTTAGGTCCAGATATGGTAACTGATATAAATGTTAATATTTTGTTAACATTAATATTGGTTGAGGCTGTAATAAATTTGCATAGGCACAGGTAGGGAGGTTCAAAAACCTCTTCCGACCAGCTGGCGTTATTTAAGTGGGTACTATAAAATTGAAGTCCAATGTAGTCGTAATAATTAAAATTTTATCAGAAGCCCAGCTCAGCATGGTAGCTACGGATTAGCATTATGTGCAGTGGGTTTAACATTAATTAGCCAGGAGAAAAAATATATAAATATTAAACAAGAAAATATACCTACTAGAAAAAAGCAAGCTCATGTCGCTATGACGGGATTCGAACCCGCATCCTTGGGAATCCGGCTCAATGCATTGACTTTCCCAAATGATGGATTCCGAAAGAAGCGGGTTCGATCCCGTCAGAGCGAAATGAGACAAGATGCTTTTTTCTAGTATATTTTCTTGTTTAATATTTATCACATAAAAATAGCACTGCAAAAAACAAAATTAAAAAGTTATTATAAGAAAAAAATTGTTTAGCAGGAAAACGTTGATGCATCCAGTACAGAGAACACAAGAAAAAGGTAGAAGGAGCATGGTTGACGACGTTTCAAGGTGTCGCTTACTCAGAGGTCCTGGGTTCGAATCCCGGTAGGGGCAAATGTTTGTATGATGATCACGAGCATTTATACCTGAGTCATGGACGTTTATATATATTTCTGCACATAAATACTTATATATGTACAATTATATGTATTTATATTCGATACCCTAGTATCCCATAACACAAGCCTTACAGTGCTTACTTTGGGGCTAGGTTTATTGGTGTGAAAGAAATATTGATATCAATATTTTAAGAAAATGTTTCACATTATATATATAATATATACGAGTATACATATATTTTTAAATAGTGTTGCCTGAAAAGAGGGACAAAGGAATTTTAAATACTTCTTCTAGCATAAAAGGGTGATGACGCTTGACAGCCAAATTACTATTTCTGACCTCTTTTTGCGTTCAGTAGGCCTAGCACAAAAAACATTCGATTGAGTATCGAGGAAGTAAAGTAAAAAATGTATGACATATTGAGCAACATTCCTACCGGACGTAAACGGAATTACGTAAAAATTGCTGCTGAGTTTCCAAATAAATAAATACATTTTACTATACAATTTTTTGATATTACGTCGACGGTACGTCATCGATACTATTTTGATAGTTTTTCGTGCTAGCCCTGCTATGGTAGAACTACCAAGTTACGGGTAAGTCTAATCAACCAATAAACAAATTATTTGTGTCACCATAACTATCACCCTCTGTGCTGGAACGCAGGTCAGGATTGACCATCTGCAAATGCAACTGGAAACAACTGCTAAACAATACAGAAATACTAATTTCTAAATAAAAAAATGGTCACCCATCAAATTACTCACCATAGCAAAAGTTGCTTCGCCGTCGCAATCACGGTCATTTCAACCCACTGCACCACCGTGCTCATTTTCAATAACCCCCTAAAACGTGCTTAATCAAGAGATTCCGCGTCAAAATTATGCGATACTTTAAATAATTGGCTCTCGGTAGCTCATTTTGGTGCCAACGTAAAATAGAAGATCCATTAATATTTTAATTAAATCGCTCCGTGTATTAAGTTTACTCAGGTTTGAGCTTTCGGATTTTAAGGTTTATACGTATGAACATGGATAAAAACTTAACTGAAAAAAAATAGCTACATTGTTTTTGTAACCAAATAATAATAATAATAAATAAATAAATATTTCTTACACTCACACCAATCAACCTAGCCCCAAAGTAAGCACTGTAAGGCTTGTGTTATGGGATACTAGGGTAACGGATATAAATACATATATAATAAGTATTTATGTGTAGAAATATATATATACATCCATGACTCAGGTACAAATGCTCGTATTCGTCATACATACATTTGCCCCTAACGGGATTCGAACCCAGGACCTCAGCGTAAGCGACACCTTGAACCTAACACCACCGGTGTACGTACCACTCTACCACAGAGGTCGTCTTAGAACTAGTCAAAAATGAGACACAATAATTATTTTATTGTTATGAAACCGCCGGCCGGCGGGATCGTGATATACGACCTAATTCGTCCAAGTATACGGCCCACGAAAAAGCAATTTGAATAAAACATCTTTTCACGGATTCAAATACACTATCTTTTGAAAAAATTAAAGAAGGTCGGGAACCTAAAAAAAAGATAACATAACACGCAATTTAAAACAAAAATTTAAAATAAAACTTTATCAATTTAGACACTTACCCCCATATTCTAAGTCGTTCCTCCAAAACTTTTTACACTCCACTCAACCTCGTCGTGGGTAAAAATGGTAGTGTGGGCTACGTATTCTTTGGCTCCTCCAGGTTCTTACGGAGTTATGACTTAGAATACTGATTTCGAGGAGTATTTCGAAGAGGTTTTCAATGAGGTTTCGTTAAGTCGAGGACGCGTAAGTTTTGGAGGAACGACTTAGAATATGGGTGTTAGTCTGGCACGCGCCAATTTTGAATCGCATTTTTAAGTTGATGGTAGTCTCCCAGTAATGGTGCTTAGCAACTACTTATACAGCAAAAACAGGGAATGCACAAACGCATTTTTGAGTCGTGGTCCCACCAATAACGTCCTTCCGGTCTCATAGTCCCACTAGCTTTGGGTTCATGGTTCCACTTTCAATTAAATATATTATTGAATAATATTAGGGCCACATTCGGGAAGCTCCGTAAAATCCTCGCGTCCTACTTACCTCAGTGTCTTAAAACGAAAGTCTATGACCAGTGTGTATTGCCAGTGATGACTTATGGTAGTGAAACGTGGTCGCTAACTATGGGTCTGATAAGAAGGCTCAAGGTCACACAGCGTGCAAAAGAGAGAGCTATGCTCGAGTTTCCCTACGTGATTGTATCAGAAATGAGAAATGAGAACTAAAGTAACTGACATCGCTCGAGAGATTGCTCAGCTGAAGTGGAAGTGGGCAAAACATATACGAGAAGAGCCAATGGCCGTTGGGGCGGAAAGGTTCTGAATGGCGACCGCGCACAGGACGACGCTCTGTGGGTAGGCCCCCGACAAGGTGGACCGACGATCTGGTCGTCGTCGACGTCTGGTGAAGGTCGCGGGAAGCCGCTGGATGCGGGCAGCGCAGGACCGATCGTCATGGAGATCCTTGGGATGGCCTAAACCCAGCAGTGGGTGTCATGTGGCTGAGATGAAGGTTAGATCACAGCGAATAAAGTAATACTCACCAACCAAAACATTTTTTTTAAAGAAACTCCTAATCCCTATAATTTATCAGACGACTTATTACCGACCAAAAATTAATCACTTTGTCATAATTAATCGTTCGCTGTAAATACAAAGTCGGTCGACGTCATGTTACTAAGAGAAAATTTGTAAAATTAACGGGATTTTGAATGTTTTGTAAAATAAGGCACTAAATTGAAGTAAACTTTGGTCTACGTGTATTGTATCGTTTTAACGGTACATAAAAGACGGGTTTTTTTTTAAGATGTGTCAGTTTAAACATCCATAAATCTTAAGGTCGGTGGTTACCTGATGAAACACAGCTAGTATAGCAATACTTCTTAAAGTTATAATTAAAAAAAGATCTTAAGGCTCTGTAGTATGAAAACATAGTGTGGGAAGGACATATTTTAATATAAAAAAAATCGTAAGCTGTAACCACAAAAAAAATACATGACAAGCTAAGGAGTTTCTCTAGTTGCTGCAATTATTAAATTGCGTATAAACCTCGCAATATTACAATCTTTTGTGAGTCACAAAAGATTGTTATAACATCAGAAAATCACTCAAAACGCCTAAACAGCACTTGCTTCTACCTCTTTTTGCCGTAAGTGATGGGGGAAACGTATTCAATTCTACGTCAATATAGATTTTCAAAGTAGCGAGAACTTACTTAAAAAAATAATTTGATGATTTTTATTCATGGAAGGCAATTATTATGCAAATAACAACGAAACACACGAAAAAGTGCAGAAGTGTCTCTTTACATGAAAGAAAGACAGACACATGTTAAGGCGCAACCGAGCCTTAAAATAGAAAATATGAGTACGAAAAATCAAAATTTAAAAGCTTGAAACGAAACCACGAGTACGAATTCGCAGCTGGCTACTACAAGGTATTTACTCGCGAAAACAAACTAATGGCCGCCTCCGCCTTGTCTTAAGGTTAAAAACAGTCTGGCTTGTAAATCAACAGTTTGTTTTCCTTGGGCAAACAGTAGTTTAAAAATAACGTCTGGAAAAGGGCAAATTTGTTTGCAGCCCCGCCTGTTTGACTTGATCGGTGTATGTTATCAGAAATAGCTTGAAAACCTGTACCACGCCCACATTATGTAGTAAACAAGCAAAACATAGTGCTTGCTTTTAGTTCGACATGCTTTTAAGCGAAAACTGTCTAAGGGCTTGCACTGCACATATAAACAACTTTTCCATCGACTAAACTGTTTCGTCGAGTTGTGTACTTCTCGTGATTTCCACACAACTAAACAGTTATGTTGATGGAAAAGGCGATGTCGACTTTCTTACCGAGCAACTATCGTGTTGATAGTATACGCGCTTCAATATACTGCCGCCATAAGAATAAAAAACGTATCTACCTTTATCTTCCAACCGAGAAAAAAACATTTGTATTTCTTTTGGAAAAAGAATCGCTGTGCAATAGTAAAGGTAAAAGTTTTAAATTTTATAATGCAAGATTGTAGGTCATTGTCTAAAATATTTTCTGACATATTAAATGCCCGCCTTCTGCGCCAGAGGTCCCGGGGTCGATCCCCGGACAAGACAAATATTTGTGTGCATGAACATGTCTATTTGTTTATGATTTTGTAATTTTTGCATTTTTCAATGCTATTTTTATACTTATGGTAAATTTTTGCATCTAAGATTATTTTTTCCAATATTTTTCTATTTAATATTTACCATATGTCTATTTGTCTTTGTCTGGGTGTTTAATATATATTATGTATGTATTTACAAAAGTATGATTATCCGATATCTAGTATCCATAACACAGGTTCTTCATGAAACTTATTGTGGACTATATAATTGATATGTTGTATGCAATAATTTTTTTATTTTATTTTTTTATTTCCAAGTTTTCATAATTGCTTCAAAAGTTATCAATTCTTAGATGCAAACGAATATCTTTTATCGCTCATTTTATTGTAATTTCTTTTTATTTCTGATATTTAAAAGGTATATAAATTGATATCAAGATTCAAAATAAATCTAGGTCAACAGTAGGTGTGTCTTTACAAAACTGTCAAATTCATCCAATCGATTTTGAACTTTAAAGAAGAAAGAAAGAAAGAAAAAAACATTTATTTTAGAACCACACAACGACTACACAAAATTACAATTGACACAACTAAAACCAAATATTGTGCATCGTCGCGTGATGCCAAAACTGTGTCCAGCTATAAGATATTCTGCTGGACACATGGGTGACACGAACGAGACAGACTTTAAGACGTAAACCGTTGACTGTAGTAGTAGTTTTATATATTTGTAACAAGAATAGAACAGTAGAAAACGAAAAATCGAAAAACTAGTCGGAGTAGTCGGTGGAGGTGCAAGGTGTGTCACTGTGTTGCATCTGCATTTATAAGCGGGCGGGCGGGCGGTGCGTTTGTGAATGTTTATATGATGAATACGAACATTTGTACTTGAGTCATGGACGTTTATATATATATCTACACATAAATACTTATATATATATATATATATATATATATATATATATATATATATATAATTATATGTATTTATATCCGTTACCCTAGTATCTCATAACACAAGCCTTACAGTGCTTACTTTGGGGCTAGGTTAATTGGTGTGAGTGTAAGAAATATTTATATTTATTTATATTATATTTTTCGTTTACTACTAAAATATGGATTCTAGACAAGTAACGTCTGATTCTATCAAATAAGAATAAAACAGCACATTCACAATCCTTAACTCTGAATACATTTTGAAATCAAGGCGCTAAGAAAATTACGGAATCATTCGCGTGTGTTTCAAAAGCAAAACACTTTGTAACATTAAAATTTGTTTGTTAGGAACATTTGTTGTTGTACGTGTTTATCGAGATTACCAAAGTTATGAGTAACTTTGGCAGTTAAGCTTAATTTTACCGAGGCAGGTATATTATAATTTATCTGGTAATTATTATCCTTAACTCGTACGATGTCCAAATGATAAAATAACTTGAAAACGTTAATTTGTTAGTCACATTATTGAAACTAATATATGTAGTACACTCAATGAAAAACCAAAAATGGGATGTAGAATGATACTAGTACCTAAGTGATTTTTTCAGAAAGTTGTTCAAGGTGCGTAGTGAATAAACATACTGAGAGTGCAGTCAGACCCCGCGTCCAGGATGTGCGCCGGAGTGGGGGGAGCGGGAAAAAGGTCCCCCCCCCTATTTTGAGTTTTTAATAATAGTTATTTATTATGCAGGGCTAAGTTGGTTATTTAACGGCGAGTTACCTTTATTGAAAACTGAGCAAGCGAAGCATCCTAGGATTGAACCACGAGCGTAGCAAGTGGTTCAAAGTTTGAATCCTGCGCGAAGCGAGGATTTCAAAGGTACAAGATGCTAAAAACTTTTCTGCCGAGCGCAACACACAATTTTTCACCTCACAACAGCTAGGAACATTTTATGGTTGTTTCCGCGGTCAACTTCCGGTAAAAAATACTTTAAACATAAAGTTTAATCTAAATATACCTTATTCTCGTTGTTTTAATGATATAAAAAACTAAAATAATAAAAAAGGGAGTATTATAGTTAATTCAAAGTTATTTAAAGTAGGAATATATTGTTACTTATTAATAAGAATAAAAACGATTCCGTAAATGTTGACACTGACATGAGGTACAAGACAAAGACAATTGAAAAAAAAAAAGATTTATGTCACGTTCCGAAATCCAATAATAGGTTGTGAAATCTCACCCAGCCTTATATATTTTTTTAAAACAAATAGTTTAATCTTATTGTTATTGTTTTTATGATTTAATGAACTAAAATAATATAATAAAATCAAAACGAAGTATTATAATTAATTTAAAGCTATTCAAAATAAGAATAAAATGTAACAAAAAAATCAATAGTGCGATTCGGAACGCATTATGACATATTTTTAGGTATTCAATTAAAAAAGTACTTTGCCGCGCTAGGCCGCAAAAAGCTATTTTCTAAGCCTAAACTGATTGACAAAACCTCCTTTTCAGAGCGTGTGAGGTGAAAATATATTTAATAGATATTCTGAAATATTTATGTATTGAAAGCACATAAAATTTTTCGAACTACACGTTCCAGAAAAGTAAAAGTTTTCGAAATTACTATTTTTGTCTAGCACTAGCTTATGGCTGCTACGTTCGCGTTATGTCAGGAACAATTTTTGTCTAGCACTTGTAGATTTGTGTTTGGCAACGACATGTTCCTTTGTAAATGTTGTTGCTTCTGTTAAAGCTGACAAGTTTCTTGCGGCCGTTCTTCTTATCAGTTAAAAGATGTCCTGAATAGCTGAAAGGAAAAAAAATTGGACGATTCGAAAGCACTTATCTCTAAGTCTATTTGAATAAACATCTTTGATTTTGAATAGGTTTTGACTGCTACGTTCGCGATATTTCGGGATAAGAAGTCTACGGTGGCGATGGGTCTATACAACACGATTGCCATCGTCTTCCCATTTAAAGATCCCACCATACAGTTCAGAGAATTTTTGCATATATTTTTGGTCCGGCTTACATTTGCCATATTTCGACTAATTTATAATAATATTAAAAAGAGGAAATATTGAAGTACTCACTGCTGTGACACTGGCCTTCTTTATGAATGGATAGGAAGAATGGGCTAGTCACCACGCGTGCTCATTTGGATTCGTGTGAGTTAAACACTGCAAATGCATTAGGGACCAACGGCTTACCGTACCTTTCAAAACACGGAGGAGCTCGAGATATAATATTTGGTCACCAATCCCGTGATCGACCATTGCGAAAGTTGCTTAGCACTGCAAAGCTCCTTTTCCCTAATCACGTCTTCAACCTTCAACTTGTCGCGGTAGGGCGCCAACGTCGTTATTTATTTTCTCATATACGACATAGAATGAAAGTGTTCGGTTTACTACTTGGTTTCGAAACCTCATTTTACCGAACAGATTGTTTATGATAAAAATGTCGACTCGTCAAAAGCTTAGTTGTATAACACGCTATGAAGTCAAACACATATTCGTCATTTGATAGCAGGACACCGGTGTTCAGAGAACAATGGTATATCTACCTAGTGTCCCCGAGACCTGAGAGGTTAAAGAAATTTTATACGTAGTATATTGTAATTTCATTATATTATTACAACAACATTTTTAACTGGTGTTAAATTGAATGATAGACCACACACTACTTTAATTCAATCTTACAGACTTTTTTTAACTTTTAAATTTGTCATTACGACTCATAATTACTTTTAAAACTATAAAGCTGCAGCTGTTCAAAAGTACAGTCTTTACGAAATTGTCAGATTTTGGATTCGGAATTGATTGAGAAAAAATTGACATACTCAAGTTTAAGTTGCCGTGATTTTTTTTGACTTTACAAATTAAAATAAATATTGATTTTAGACGAAATGTAGTAACCAAAAAGTTAAAGTCAATTTGAAGTTTTTTTTAGTATGTGTTTCGTTTAAGTCGCCATAGCTGAAGTTTTATTAGGTGAAACGTGTTATGCAATATAGTAGTGAACCCAAAGTGTTCCATTTTTCCACTGTAGAATCGGGGTCGCACTCTAGACTGGTTGACCGACGCACACGCGTTCAAAAGTGAAAAGGGTGGTAATGTGGAGAATACCCAGGCCTTTAGAAGACATTTAGTTTTGAAAGCTTTTAAAAGTTGACAGCAGTCCACACTCTGCAGTCCGCACTGTAAAAGCGTAGTGAAGTTCAGTGAAACTATTTTTAGTTCTTACAAGTTTTCGTGTACTTTTCATTATTGAAATAAAGACTTTTTAAGAATAACAAGCGTTTGTTTACTATTTGTGAAGTTTATATTGAATGATTAAAATGTTTCTTTGTTGTTCGGGAGTGTTAGTGTAATGTTTTGGACTTTCGTCAGTTTAGTGTGTAAATGTGTTTTTTATTTTATTTCAATGTGTTAACTACATTGAAATGAAACAAACTTTTACAGATATTTAAGCGTGATGTATTTTACGAACTAATATCTAATTGTCCATTATTTAGGTTTTAATGAGTCTTTTGGTTTTTCCGTCGTCCTTTCAGCTGACGTTGTCACGGGATGACTTTATACATATTCAACTTTAGGATCTAAGTAGAATAAATTAATAATAAAACAACCTTGACAGCTTGTATGTATGGCGCGGGGATGTAACTGCCTTCTGCTCAGAGATCGCGGGTTCTATTCCCGACAAAGATGAATATTTTTTGCATTATGTGTATGCGTCGGTTTGCCTCAGTCTCAGTGTTCCTATGACCAATTTATTTACAAAAAAAACATTGGTTTGTTAAACTATTATCTACCTAGTTTCTACAACACTAGTTTTTAGTAATACTAACCTAAGAACTTGTACTATTTAGTATTCTTTGCCTAAGACTAATCGTTGGGATTTTACAAAGATCGTACACGATTTCGACACAAACTGCGTCTTCCACACAAGCTTTTCAATGCATGAGTCCAAAATTAATAGAGTATAGTCAATAACAATGATATGTATACACTATACAACCTTGTCGCATGTCGTTTGTCATCACAACGTTACTTTCCCTCAAATATGGTTGAGCGAAGCGATAGCTGGTTCATGCGTCATGCTCGTGAATGGGTTTACTTCAGTCTGCTTGTCTTAACGTTGTGCTTAGAGCTTAAATATTTTCATCTAAAATAAATTACTATTGATCTGTAGGTACGTCACAACGAGAAATGTTATAATGTAAGTCCTCCCTTGCGAGTTGAAAATTGTTTGCGATTAGGATAACCATAGATGTAATATTATAATTAGTATATTCTATTATAATATTATAATGTTAAGGTCACTTTTCATTTGAAGACTCTGTATGAAATAAAACAGGGAGAAAAAAATAGCCCTTGACGAGTTTCTTGCCGGTTTTTCTCGTTACAAGGTCTCTTGCCGCAGGGTTTGTGACCCGATGGCGTAGCTTCTCCGACGTTCATAAGTGCTTGTAACAGCCTAGACTGAATAAATGATATTGAATTGAATTGCATTATCACATACGGCAACAAATCTCTCTCTGTCCAAATATGTCGTTCAATATTGTAATGTAACAAGGTCGCTAAGTGTTTCTAAGTTTTTGTACCTGTACCTATAGCTATGAATAAACAATAGCCAGTGTCCTCTGACCCGAACTCCGACATTCAGTTGAAATTGTTCAAATAACTTTTGTTCGCGAACTTGTATACAAATATATTATAACGTATCGTAATGAAAAAATAACTTTTCCGAAACTTTTTCACATGTATTTAGGAGCTGTCTCAGAAGTTTCCGACTTTGCAAATATTTTAGGGTCAGTCTGACACTTTGACGAATCAACTGCCAATTTTATTATGAGTGTGAGTTGTTACATTTTAATTTCGGAAGGTATTTGCTTTGATCTAATTATTATTAATTTATTTGGACAAGGAAATTTACAATTAAGTTGACAGTTTGTTTTATGAACGACGGGGAGACTCTTAGCCTTCATCATACCTTTTTTTTTTTTTTTTTTTTATACTAGGAGAAATGCTTTTACGCATCCCTCGCCCCCAGGTGCAGGGGCGATTCGAAATGTTGGACTCACCTGGGCGGGTACTACCAACTAAAACTCCTAGTACTTGCCCTCCAGGCCGCCATTGTTCACGGGGGGTAGGGTTCGCAATCACCCCTAAAGACCAGGCGGCCGTGGCCCGGTTACCCGGGCCCCCTCACGGCTGGAAGATGGCCGAGCAAGTTTAGCCATCTTCCCAGACGGTGGAAACCGTGCGATGGCACACCCACCAACGCCAGGTTGGTTTCTTTATAAGGGAATGAGGCGATCATACCGTCGCCTCCTTCCCCTTAGCCGCCTGCGACAGATTCGGGCCGCATGGGCGTCCTGCTCGCGAGCCCTCTCCGCTGTCTCCTTCTGGAGGATCACATCCTCGCAGAAGGAGACTGCCGCCTGCCAAGCCTTCACCATACCTGATGTTAAGTATTGATAAGGCTGAAGATGAAAGCGAGCCTCTCCCGGAATCCTCAATCACTGAGGAACTGACAATCTTATCCTTAACTGCCGGAAATGCTGAAAACATTGTTGTTATGGCGTCAGACTTAAATAAGATGGTGGTAACTACTCGTAGCTAGCCAGGCGGACTAACAACAAGTCCTACCACCAACCAACCAATCAAAGCTACCACGCGTGGCAGCCCTATATTCTTCACTGGCAATATCGCAGCAACAATGCCTCATATTGGTGGCCCATGGTTAAGGGTGAAGCAATTAAAGGCAACATTTATTTTAATTTCAATCTCTTTCATTTCAAATACCCTATGACTCATTAGGAGCGAGGCGCAGCCAAAGAAGTTTTTTTTATACTTGGGTTCACATGGGAACTATAAAGTTCCATAGTTTGATAATAATATATATATTAGCAGATCAAAAGAATCCTTTTTTGTCTTTCTCAGTGCAGCTAACGCTTTGCAGTTAGACACTAAAAAAATGAAACATTTTTGATATATTTAAAAAATAGAACGCAGACTGCGAACAACCCAAACAGCGTCTCCATAACTTCTTTTTTTAACTTCACATTTCTCAAGCGCCCTGGCTAGTTAGCCACGCTCTATTTAAAACACTCTGCATGGTCGACCCTTAACTCGCTGACAGTTCCACATGTGAGCTTGTTACCAAAGCAGAGACAAAGGCTCGGTAACAACGTATACAAACGTATAGAGAACGGACGCGGAACAAAACCTACTGAAGTGGGCTACGGCATTGTTGCTGAGATATTGCGCGGGAAGAATATAGGGCTGCGCTTGGTAGCTTTTGGTAGAAAATTGTGGTAGTTTTTGTTGAAAGTCGGTTGCGTTTGGAACACTTGAAGAATTCTGTATTAGATATCAATAAGATTTACTGAGTTCAAGTGAGAAATTCTGTCTCTTAAGCAATTTACACTCATGAACTGCTTCTTGTGAACCAAAACTTGCCGTGGCATTATGAAACTAAGGCCTCACTGCGTATATTTTGTATCCGATCATGTGATTAATTTATGTATGAGTGTAAGTCTTGTAAACTGTCCATAAATAAATGAAATAAATAGTAGTATACTTTATGATTTGCTGTGTTGATGGGTCTGTCTATTGAAATTCTAATTCGTGTTTTAAGCTAGGTAATAGGCGCCTACTAGGTTTCTGAATTAGGAGTTTGAAGAAGAGCACGTCTCAGAACACACCCATGCAGAAATGTGTATCAAAGTAATGCTTTTAAATATTTTTTATTCACGACGGGGAGACTCTTAGCCCTTATCATACCTGATGTTAAGTATTGATAAGGCTGAAGATGGACGCGAGCCTCTCCCGGAATCCTCAACCACTGAGGAACTGGCTATCTTATCTCTAACTGCCGAAACACAACAATGCTGAAAACATTTTTGTTCTGGCATCAGACTTAGATAAGATGGTGGTAGCTAGCCAGGCGGACTCACAACAAGTCCTACCACCAACCAAACCGAATACAGTATGTACCCCCCGCTAGGAATCGAATCTGGGACCCCTGGGTCTGATACCGGTGGTTGTTACCACTAGATTACAGAGGCGGTTAGATTTGAGTTTGAGACGTTTTCTACTTGAAATTCTTAGGCGGACTTTTACCTAATGACTTTAAATGCCTAGGTTTAGCGATAAACATATTTTTGTTCTGTCACTTTTGACTTCAAACTAATCACTCACAATGTCATTTCAAAATATGTTTAGCCGTAAATGTATTTATTGAGGTTGGTGAAAGTCGCCCTTAAGCGACTAAATGTATTTGGTGAAAGTTAACTTAATTTGGAAACCGACAAAAATGTAAAACCTTATAAAAGAAAATAGGGAATGCATTAATCAAAACTACTGAGTTTAATAATAGTCCCAACCCCATCCTAGTTTAGTTTACGGATAAAAATAGATTTCAGGTGGAAACAATAGACGATATTAGATAAAGCTCAAATGGCGGATAGAAAAGCTAATATTATCAAAATATCATGAATAGGTTTTGTGAAGTTTTCACATAGATTTTCTTTTTACTAAAGTTTACTAGGTAGGTTATATAACCTCTTTTTAACCGACTTCAAAAGGAGGAGGTTCTCAATTCGTCGGATTTTTTGACGGCTGGACCGATTTGAGCAATTATTTTTTGTTCAAAAGTGTATACTTCCCAGGTCGTCCCATTGTCTTTATGTCAGGATCTGATGATGGGATCCTGGAGAAAACCGGGAAACTGATGATGAACTCTTTAACGCTTTATCAGTTTTAAGTTTAAAAAATAGAATTATACATCGAATAAATTAAAAAGAAAGTGTTGAAATTTTCGAACAATTTTTTTGCCAGCCCTATTCCTTAATTATTTTCAGAGCGAAGGGTTTTACAATGTAGGGAAGGTCTTAAAATGACATTGAATATTACAGTGCACCATAAAAGCAATGCCTACATTACATTTATATCCTTGAATAACGCCCAAAATTAAAGATCTATCTCTATATGTGTCATATTAACAAAAATATCCTAGGCAACTATCTCAGATAGCCCTATCCATATCTACAGATAGATTATTAATGTCGGGCGTAAGACAGTTGCCTAGGATATTTTTGTAATGACCAAAATAAAGACGGCTGCTTGGTAACGAAACCAATACTAGGCAAATATCTCAGATAGCCCTATCTATCTCTAGAGATAGGTTATTCATTACGGGCATAAGAGGCCCTTTCAACCTTAAATTCAACAAAGTAAATTATTTGTCTAAATTAAACCTTTTTCTCTCTCTTTGTTCATTGAGAAAGCTCGGCCACTTAACAAGAAAATTAACATTGTTAATGAAAAGAAACCGAAAGTAAGATCTACAATCAGGTACAAAGAAATCGCACAGTAGCGTTATTTTCATACAAACATGCTCACTATACAGTCGCATTATTCAAAGAGTATAAACAGTTACGTAAACATTTGTACGTCGATGTATGAGTCGAGTACTCGAATTGTGAATAATTGTCCCAAAAATTCAAGGAAATTTTCGGTTTTGTGCAAAGTGAGGAAAACAAATTCACTCAATCTGGTTTCCTACAATTTTATATGGAATGAAAATTAAACGTTTGTAAATGAAAAATGTAAGAAGATTTTTAAAAGATTTTGTTGTTCTTGATTTTCAATCAAGAACAACAAAATCTTCACAGAAATACAAATACTTTTTTATCGACTTCAACAAAAAAGGAGGGAGGTACTCAATTCAACGCGTATTTTTTTTTTTTTTGTCTGATGTATGTATACCGATTACTCCGGTGTTGGTGATCCGATTTTAATAGTTGTTTTTTTGTTCGATCGGGTACACTGTCAATTTGGTCCCATATAAGTCTCATTGAGATCCGATGATAATCTTCGGAGATATGGGGCCTAATGTCATGGAAGTCATGAAACAATTATATCATCTAGGTAATTGTTAGATTCTTGTTCGAGCTGAAATTTCACGCAATAACTACTGAGCGGATTTTGATGAAACTTTTTATAATTCTTTTTTTATCTGAAAGAAAATGGTTTATGTGTGGTCTCATATAATTTTTACAGAGATTTGGCCAGTAGTTTTTTCAGAATCCTGAAAAATATCATACACGTTTTGGCAAGTAGTCGTTTACCTAGATGATATCATGGTTGTGTATGGGCTGATTTTTAGCGTAAGTAACGGCACATGATGTAATTAAAAAATCTGAAATAAAAACATTTTATAAAAAAAAATCAAACCGACTTCAAAAAGTAAAAAATAAAACTTTTGGAGTCGGTGCTAGCTAGCTAAGGCAAAAAAATATATAGTTAATAGAAGTGCAATGTAGAATGCCTTGGCTGGCACCGACTCCAAAAGTTTTATTTTTTACTTTTTCAAGTCGGTTTGATTTTTTTTTATAAAATGTTTTTTTTATTTATTAGTGAAGTGAGCATGTTTGTATTTCTTTGCACCCGAGTTTAGTTTAGTATACAAAAATGGATGTACAAAATTGTGTCTGAAACTTGAGATTTTCGTGAAATTAGGAACTAATTGACGTGTAAGACAATAAAAAAAGTTTATGGACTCAACAAGCCGAGTTAACAAAACCCTTAGATAAGGACTTAACCTGGGGTTAGTTTCAAGCAGGTATTGGTATTTTCATTGTAATCACTCTGAAGTGTAAATGATGAATAAATAATAACAAGCACGATACACACAGTCATATTTCCGTAATATAATCTCCTAAGATAATATTCTGCTTGTATTTTTTTATTACATCTTATTATTTTCTTATGTATCTTCAATGAAGTACAGACATATCTGTCGAAATGTAAAATATAGCATACTAGATATGTCTAAACCTTTCTCAATGTTCGTAAATCTTAAACTGAATAAGAATAATGTAAGTGTTTTCCCCAAATGGCACCCATTAATTAAAAGTAAAAAGGATCTTTAAAAAAAAACGCAAGTGTCCTCGAATCCTCTTGTACGTACTAATTTGTTTTTAATTATCGTTACTTAAGCACGATTTTGTGATCCCATTGAAAAAGAGAAATTCCGTTGTAATTAAAAAGCGAAGAAATGTTAGTTTGTTGTTAGCGGACTTGGCTATTTTCTTAACAAATGGCACAAATACAAAGTTTCTGTATAATCCATTTTAATAGAACTTGGAACTGGCTAAACCCTAGAAAATATGGTGGTAGCTAAGCTAGCTAGTCTGACTTAAAACAAGTCCCACCCAACCAAACCGTATACAACATGTACTCCCACTGCGAATCGAACCTGGGACCTTCAGGTATGATGAAGGCTAAGAGTCTCCCCGATGTTCATAAAAAAGTCCGCCTGGCTAGCTACCACCATCTTAACTTAGTCTGACGCCACAACAACAATGTCTTCAGTACTGTTGTGTTACGGCAATATGACATAAGGTAGCGAGCTCTTTAGTGGTTGAGGATTCCGGGTGAGGCTCGCTTCCATCTTCAGCCTTATCAATATTTAACATCAGGTATGATGAAGGCTAAGTGTATCTTTCCCACAGGTTGATTATCTAACAAAATATCACCTAGCAACCAGTTTCGCCGCTGTCATTACTGTCACATTTTTACACTGTACAATAACCACAAGAGCAGCGGAACTGAAACAGAACCGAGTTTTTTTTAGATAAAAAAACTTTTCATAAAGAAATGAAAACCGACTCCAAAAGGTATATTTTTTGCTTTTTAGTTTTTTGAAGTCGGTTTCTTTTTTTTAGTTTTTTATTTCACAGTTTTTAAAGGTAGAAGAGGTCCTGTGCCTACGCTAAAAACCTTATGACAACTCCTCATCACCATTTACAAAATGCTGCTTTTCCCGGTGCAGGGACGTTACTTATTGAGGAGTTCTCCCGATACTTCATCACCAGCTCCATTTCATCACATGCATTGAGTCGAGCATAAATTGCTTATGAACCACATTAAATTAATCGTATCGCTTCCGTGAAATGCTAAGTATTTAATAGTTCCGATGACCATTTGTAGTCTTCATCATCAGTTCCACTTCACCAAGTGGTGCTTTCCGGAAGCATATGCATAAGTTACTATAGAAAATACCGAAATCGCTATAGGAGTGCCTATAATATTTGAAGAGTTCCCTGGATTTCTCCAGGATCCCATCATCCGATCCTGACATGATGACAATGGGACCACACGGGAAGTATACCCTTTCGAACAAAAGAAGAATTACTCAAATCGGTCTAGCCTTCTTCGAGTAATCGAGTAACATACAAAAAAAAAAGATTCCGTCGAATTGAGAACCTCCTCCTTTTTTTTAAGTCGGTTAAAAATCAGCCTTAAATTGTTAAAAAATAGACTGTAGTCGCAATGCAGCTATCAAGGAGGAAAGTAATTAATCTTACTCTTAGTGCCTCTGGGCACGCGAAGGCACCTTTGCACATTGCAAATTAATATCAGATGTGTTCAAGTTTCATACTACAGCATGATGTAAAAGCAGTCGCTAATTTTGTTCCAGACTGCCTTATTTATTCATCTTTGAATTTACACCCCGGTAAAATTATCTTGGGAACAAACTAAGCCTAACAAATCTAATTTTAAAGTGAAACTAGATTCTGTAGATTGTTGACTGTGCATGTGTACTATAGATATGTTTTTTTACCTAAGTCTGTCTATTTTTTTTTCAGTTTATGAAACCTCCAATCTTGACCCACTATATGTATGTACTTTAAGGCGATACTCGAAAAAAATATGCTGAAGCGAGATAGCAATGAGAAAACGACGCGCACGGGAGCGAGACCGATTTTGCAGATTAGGCAAAAAAAAACACAAAATCACTTCGTATTAAAAACTACAGCGATTTAAAAAAAAAATGCTTCTATACGATACTAAATATTATTGGTGTCCACTTATTAAACCAATTTCCAATGGTCTTGAATCTTCGTATTTTTTAGAGGTCTTTTCGAAAAGAAAATGTGTCGAGGCAAAATCATAAAGTCGTGTTTTTGAATCTATACGAATCTAGATAAAGGTATGAAGTAATATATGTGTTATTACCAGATTTGTGAATTTTCAGATGGGAATCGAACCCATGACCTTTGGAAATCCGGTCCAATGCTCTAACCACTGAGCTACCGAGACTTGCGAACCACCGTCGAAATTCTCCAATACTTTTATTTTTTTAATGTGCTGTAGGCCAGTGTTGCCACATCAATGCTAGGAATATCCTTGCATTCGAAAGAAACATCTTTTCAGGGGTCTAATGATCGATTAAGATGCAACAGCCAATAATATATGATTTTTGAATTTTTGCATTTTCAATGCTATTTTTATACTTATGATAATATTTTTTTAAAAAGAAATTATTTTTTTCCAATATTTTTCTATTTTTTTTTTATCCTAAGCATCCTTTATGTTCGAAAAAGTTTTTTGGTAACCAATCCTATGACCGACCATTGCGAGTTGCTTAGCCGTCATACTTTTGCAAGACGACTATAATAATCAGTGAGTCACAAGCTTCATTTCCTTTGCTGTTTACTTAATCAATATGTTTTGTAAATGCCAAAATCATATAGCTAATATCGACACCTGCCTGCCTAGCATAACCATCATTATATCACGCGATATGATATGATACGTCATGCTATCTTGCTTACCCCACTAAGGTGTAAGCAAAATAGGATCTTTATCATGCGTCAATAGTCGATAAAAGCCGCTCATGCTAGGCCGGCTGCAAGGATAAACATTGTAACTCAGTTTTAGGCAGTATTGAGTTTAGATTATATTCTTACAAAGCAATAAATGGGGATTTATTTACACCTAATCATATCTAAATTAGTTATAATTTAAAATCTGCAGAGTGTAACCCCCATATTCTAAGTCGTTCCTTCAAAACTTTTTACACTCCACTCAACCTCGTCATGGGTAAAAATGGTAGTGTGCGCTAGGCCTTACACGGAGTGGCTACGTACTCTTTGGCTCCTCCAGGTCCTTACGGAGTTATGACTTAGAATACCGATTTCGAGGAGTATTTCGAAGAGATTTTCAATGAGGTTTCGTTAAGTCGAGGACGAGTAAGTTTTCGACTTAGAATATGGGTGTAAAACATTGTAAAAGCATCTCAGATTTACAATTATTTTATACAATAATTTCAAGTTAAATGAATATATTAGTTTCTTAAAATATGGATTGTATTTCTGAGTAACAATGACATTTAACAAACTATATGTGAACGAATTTGATTGTAACTCACAAATAATATATAATAATTGATTAAATACATACATATACAGGGTGGAAAAAAAACTATGGGCCCTGAAGGGGAACTACAATTCTTCCTTCAATGTTTCCTTTCAGTAAAATGAGCTAACGAAAGGATTAAAGGTAGTTCCCCTCCAGGGCCCACAGATTTTTTCCACCCTGTATATAACATCGAAATAATACCAGAGTTAAGATCTTACCACATTTACATAAGTGGTCAAGATCGATTGGCATTAGAGATTATCCGAAATTGCTAAGATTTTTTTAAATCTTTGTCGTGCTCTCCTGTAAAATGGGAAAAACTGAGTTACCACGTTTTGAAGCGCTCATGGCCGCTCTTGACAGACTGATCGTATTCGATCACGTTTGTTAAGCAAAGTTCGGCCCGGTCAGGTGTCGGATGGGTGACCGTAAAGTGGCATTATAACTGACCGCTTCCGTGCTTCGGAGGGCACGTTATAAACGTCGGTCCCGGCTGTTGTCATTTGATTACAGTCGTTAAGCCAAGTCAGAGGCCTTATAGGCGGCTTGATAAACTCTGACACCAAAGGTGGTCACTAATCCTCACTCGATAAGAAGAAGAAGACCATGTTTTTAGGAACTACGAAATCGAAAAGATCGCCGTTTGCGTCGAATATTATTTTCAATTTACATCAAAGTAAGCTATGCCGAGTCGTAATTACCGCGCTGTCAGTCGATGCTTCGATATTCTCAGTTCGCGCCCAGCGTGTCGTTCGCGAGCTATTTTTCAATATATTGGAAACGGTTGTCAATTCGGGAAACCGTTTTTCGTATCGTTTTTGACCGACTTCAAAAAAGGAGGAGGTTTTCAATTCGGCGGAGTCTTTTTTTATAATTTTATGTAAGTAGGCTGGACCGATTTGAGTCATTTTTTTATATATAACTGCCATGTGGTTCCATTTTCATCATGTCAGGAGCTGATGATTGGATCCTGGAGAAATCTAGGGATCTCTTCAAATATTAAAGGCACTCTTATAGCGATTTTGGTGTTTTCTATAGGAACTAATACATGTGCTTCCGGAAAGTACCATTTGGTGAAGTGGAGCTGATGATGAAAAGGTTGAATAAAAAAGGCTTGAAAAGACTTCAAGGCAGAAAACAAACTTAAAACGTTTTAATTTAGGTAGGTAAGTACCTAGGTATGTTGCAAACAGAATATGACCCGCAGGTTGATTACTTAACAAAAATCACCCAGCAACCAGTTTCGTCGCTGTCATTCCTGTCAAATTTTTATACTATATGCACTTTTAAACTTTCGCGTTGCATTATAAATATTGAAAATTGAAACGGGTATTAATCGCGTAGAACTATCAGTAACTTGAAAAAAAAGTTTCATATTATAATTTTCACAGTAAGTTATAAATCACTTTGAAATATATATTGGAAGTGGAAAACTGTACACTCTGCTCAGTTTTTTTGAAATCCAATTTCCATTATTCTTCATTCTTTCTTTTTTCGGTCAGTTTCGGATGACATACAGTTCACGTTCCAATGAAGTATTGCTTTTAAAAAATAGAGCATACTACAAATACATTGATTGCAAAAGCAGAATAGAAATTCTTCCAAACAAAACGCTCCATTTTGAGCTCAGTTTGGCAGAGCTGTCGATTCTAGACCCGTGCAATATTCAGCAATATTTCAATAAAGTTTTTACCAAGGCAGGCAATATGAAAAGGAAGTGTTTTTTACTTTGGTAAATATTTTTTAAGAAAAGGGAACCCCAACCAATCAGGGTGAGAGAAATTGATGTCCAATATTTTTAGTAAGTATGGGATAAAATCCGAAATGAGGTCATCCGGCAGAAGACCAAAGTGACGGATATTGTCCGCCAATGTATCAAGCTGAAGTGGCAATGGCCTGGGCCCCAGAACAAAAGAGAAAAAAACTTTCTCTGTTCTGTGGGCTGGGCACATCAGTTGTAGAACCGATGACCCTTGGAGCAGACGGGCTCTCGACTGGAGTTCACGTCTCGGCAAACGTAGTGTAGGACGTCCCTGTGCTAGATGGACCGATGACCTGAGAAACGTGGCGTGTAGTGGCTGGATGAAAAAGGCGGGAGATAGTGTCTGGTGGCGCACCTTACGCCTAGCAGTGGACTGCAATAGGTTGAATGATGATGATAGTTTTAGTACCTACTTAAAATAATTTTAAATATTATTAATAAGCCATTATTGGATTTGTTGAAATAAAACAACTTTAACAGATATTATTTTCATTTACACATTTACTTATATATTTCACGTTAATATATGGTTTTGTCCCCTGTCCACAGCTGTAGGCAAGAAGCCAAAACTTCAAGAAATCCTTTTAGGAATAGTTTCAGTCAGTGCTTTATGCTCTGTTATTCTATTAAGAGCTAGCGCAGACGACGGATAACGGAGGACTTTTTGTCCGCGACACGTCTTTATTGTTGACCAAATAAGATTCAACTTAGACCGCGTATATCCGCGAAAAGTACGCAAGAGTCCTCGTTATTTATTCAACTTTATATTCTTAGTAATAAGGTCGTCTCGCGGACAAAAAGTCCTTCAATGTCCGTCGTCTGCGCAGGCCACAATACTAGTCTTGGTCTTATATTTAAAAAATACCTATCTATAACAGAAGCGCTTACCTACGTTAGGCACTTCTCTCTTAATCAAATCAGGTGGTCAATTCTGCAAAATTTTTGTCATAATCGTCTATCAATCGTATTGCATTAGTAGTGTTTATTTACACTGTTGTAACAAGAACTGTGTAAAGCAGCACGAGAATTGAGACACGATTGGAATATGATTGCGACTGAGCATTAGCAGAATTGGGCCCAAGATGTATATAATGTTGTTCGACATTGCTTTACATTACATTGTGCAACTCCTCCGAATCAAAGCAATTACAATACCCACCATGTAACAATTTCCTCTCCATTTCCCAATCAGTACAGCCTATTTTTATATCCTCGGTGCGTCGATCGGCCGAAGGTACAAATAAATTCATGGGACCAATGAGCCTTGCCGCACCTACATTGTGATTCATTCGTCTTGAAGTGTGGTACAAGTGAAAGAAGCTAGCTATCGGACACAACCCTTTGGATAAACCCAAAGATCTCCACGACTATCAGTCCTGCGCTGCCCGCATCCAGTGGCTTCCCGCGACCTACACCAGGGGGCTTACCGCCATCTCTTAACGCAATATTGTTTAATGTCAGTTTGTATCGGCGCAATGTTGTTATATGTCATATGGTACCGCGACCCTCTTATAACAAGCTTGTCTTTTGACGGAAGTTTTGTGGCGTCATCGCTCAATCATTCACTCAAACAAGATTTTTATCAATCAAACCTACTACGACGTCTTAGGTCAAATAAAGTCAAGTTTGCAATTTAAACAGTATTGAAACAAAAGGAAATCAAAACGTTCTTACGACATGACGGTTTCTAAAAGATGGCGGTAGGCCTGCTGGTTGTCGGTCCACCGTGTCGGGATCCTAGCCTACCAACGGTGTGTCATCCGGTGCGCGGTCGCCAGAACCTTTCCACGGTCATCGGTTCTTCTCTCTGTGTCCCGTCCACTGTCACTTCAGCTGAGCATTCCTTCAAGCGATGTCGGTATCTTTAGTTCTTCTACGGATCTCCTCATTTGTGATTAGAACTAGATACCATAATTAATTTCATCCTCCAGGAAGTCTAAAATCTTCCTAGCTCAGAAAGATTTTAGTTTCTCCGGCTGAATTATATGCAGGCCCGGGTGGATACTGCGTTTGTGAATAATGGGTCCGCAGTCACATAGAAGATGTTTGGGTGTTTCTCTCTCTAATTTCCAGTAACGGCAAATGTCAGTGTCACTCAATTTCATGTGAAGTTGGTGCCTGTTTAGTTTGCAGTATCCAGTTAAGGCTCTGGCTATCGCACATAAGTTAGCTCTGCTAAGCTACCATAGAAGAATTTAAAATACAGTTGCCGCCTAAGCTTGTGGCTTCACCCTTTTTTCTCTAGCACTAAGAGGGTCTCACACGAGCGGGATGTTTTATTCATACCAAGCAGACGCGCGCAGTTCATTCGTTACTCCATCCTGAATGGCTTTAATTACATTTCGAATTGCTTTCTTATGTGTTCCACTTAGTTTACTGGATTACATGGATTTTAAATCCATTTGCCGCGGCTAATTAGTTTCAGTTACGAGCTAAACGGATGTAGCTGCGTAGAAATTTATATATATATATTTATAAGCAAGGTATCTTTGAAAATTATTAACACTCTGTTTTGATGATTTTTTTATTTAAGTATATTTACTTCTTGCTTTTCCGTCATGACTACCTCCGCGTGGAATTTCAAAATCTTTTAAGAATTGTATGTTATTTTTATACACACCGTCCTGAAAACAAACAAAAGTAATATCCAATTTAGTGCAGGCGTTCTGAAGTTATGCACGTACATAGCGATACATTTCAACGATACATATTTTATATTAATGTTAGTTACTTTTTAATTATTTTTTTTTTATTATTTTTGTAAGTTTTGCATTTTTCAATGCTATTTTTATACTTATGGTAAATTTTAAATAGAAAAATATTGGAAAAAATTAACTCGGCCACAAGTGAATTCTCAGACGGGAATCTGAGCTACCGAAACTTCGGTACTCTACCGAGACTTCGGTACTCTACCGAGACTTCGGTACTCTACCGAGAGAGAGTCTCGGTAGCTCAGCGGTTAGAGCATTGGACCGGATTTCCAAAGGTCGTGGGTTCGATTCCCGTCTGAGAATTCACTTGTGGCCGGGTTAATTTTTTCCAATATTTTTCTATTTAAAATTTACCATAAGTTAAATTTATTTGTCACTAATCACTCTTAATTAAATTAAGATGGGTACATAAAAAACAAGAAAATGTATTTGAATACATCATACAAAGCTTTGTTATACCCGTGTACGAGTTTAAATTATCTAAAAACAGCAATGGTAGTTCGCGACAGCGGAAAATTAGTGAGCGTAATGGGAATTCTTGCTGTTCATATTCAGCTGGAAGTTTGTTAATAACCTGGAAGAATGGGCGACTATGCTATAATAATTCACATACTATGGGGCTTTAAATTATTACACGGAAATACTATGTCAGCTTATTTCAGAACCGAAGGTGTAGTGGTATTGGTCATGGCCACTGAGCCAGAGATCATATATATGTTCGTTCTATGTCTGGGTGATTATTAACTTTCTGAGAGCTGAATCTATGCATTTGTCACTGTCACTTACTTCAAAATAGAGAAAGACAAATCATAGATTTCGAAACCGATTCCATGTCCGATGGTTGTGAATCAGCCCGCTGATCTCCTTGTTGGGTCTGAATTGTTTATATAATCAAATCCTGTTATATAAAAAATTTGCGAAATGCAATATTACTGAATATTATTTTTTCGGTTGTCTTCAAAACATATTTTCATTTATATCATATTATGTAAAGTTACATTTCTTTTTCACTGATACTTTTTTTATACAATTATTTAACCATTTTCTAAAGTGAAGTCTATTATTGTAGACCGATAAACATACTATATATAACCGATAAACATATATTTTAACCAAGAATTTAAAGTGTTTCAATTTAGCATATCCAACACAAAAACTAAGCAATTAAAACATGAAATATATTTTGAAAGCATGCTAAATATGGTGTTACACTTAACCCTTTGAATGCCGTCGTCCAAACGTTTCATTCACATATTAGATTTAGTCGTGTTATAACTTAAATTAAAAGGGGGTTTTCATTGCTCTAAGCTTCAAAAGCTCCTCGCAAATTAATTGCTTGAAGCTAAGCTGCCAGTTTTAGCTCAATTCAGACCTGCCCGCTTTCAACCGCACCTGGTTTCCGTATTTTTAATAAGTTAAACCTTCTTAATACCAAACTCCTTTTATGCGTGACAGTCAGAGGTGCTCTTTTTATTTATTGGTCGTTTTTTGACTCGTTTTACGGATGGTAAATATTTTAAGAATAAAACAACATTTGTGCCATATTTTTATATAATACTTTTTGTATACAGTTTCTTGATAAAACATATTTAAGCGACACATCATAGAAGAATATGTATCAACTTGTATCTTCGTTGCTCTTACGTTCGTTCAACAATTTTATTTACGCCAGTCAAACCGGAAAAAATATTTGTACCCCCGCTGAGAATCGAACCTGGGACCCCTGGGTCTGATACCAGTGGTTGTACCACTAGACCACAGATGCGGTTAACGGTTTTAACGGTAAGATAGTGATTTTATCAGACATTATAGACAATTTTTTTTAAGTATATTTAGGTATTTCCCATTTTTCATAACCAGAACGAAATGATGACGAAGTCTTGTTTAACTTTCTATTATTTTCAAAAAAGTTGATATTTTCAGTTTTGCATGTATATTTTTCATAACAATACCGGCTATACAAATTTCGCCAAACTCTAATAGAAAAATACTAGAAAAAAAAAATAGGCTCACAACTATCTCGGGTTCTCACTTAACGTAACGTAACTTAAACTCAGTTAACGTCAACGCTCAACGTTCGTGACTAACGAGAGTTTAACTTGTTAAACGTAAATATTAACCAAAGGTAACGCTAGCCATTTCATTTGGACTTTGAGGATTGGTCTCCATACTAGCATACGTACCTAAGTTTGAGATTGAGAAAGTTCACTCAATTAGGACGTTTGGGACTTGTCATATGAGTTTAGAAGTTCTGGGTTAAACTATTTCGTGTGACATTTGCTTTTGGTACAAATGGGAAAGAAGGTAAAAATCTATTAGATTCAACAGCTGATGACGAGTATAACAGCTAGAGTAGCTTTTTTCATGGAGGGTTAAAAATTCTGCTAAAACTTATCTGTCTATCGTAAAATAGGCCCATCTTAAGATATTACCTAATTATTAGTCCACATACAATTGACAAACATTAATTTAGCACTATTTGAGACACAATGGTAAGCAACCACAATACAACTATAATATTATATGATGTATTCTTGTTATTCTTCTTTCGTATCGATGGAACTTTTAATGAGTTAAATCTTTCCCTCCCAGAACTCGGTCACTCGGATCGCTGGCTCAGCAGCAGACCACAGCTCGTCAAAAATTATGTATTGAAGTGGTGGTTACGTTAATCGAGATGATGATCAGTGCGGGCTCTGATAAGAGCCTTTTTTGCATCTACCGTTGTGTTGAAAGGATTGGTCAGCCTGAACCCAGCGTTATCGGGCTTAGCTGCTTCCGGGGTGCGCCGCGTGGAGGCTTTTTTCTTGCACCCCATTTGGTCAAAGACATAGATCACAATCAAATATTAAAACAATGGGACTAAAACGGGACATTTATTATGTAGTACAACTACGTACTTACAGCTTGACGTTTCGGCTATGTTGCAATAGCCGTGGTCACAAGCAGACTGGCGGTGCGCGGCGTCGTCTGTTCGGGCTGGCTTGGAGATCTTCAGCCACCATCAAATTGTCACTATTTTTATTGTCTTTTGAGATGTCCTGACGGCACACAACACTTACAGTATCGGGGTTTGTTTGAAACGGTAAAACACGCGGCTTACACTTGCTAATCACTGGATTCCACGCTGATGACAATTTAAATTGTTGGAATAAAGTCCCGTTGTTTTAATATTTAATTAAAATGGAACGCTTAAGTTTAAAATCTTATATAGATCACAATCATTTTTCAAATACATAAACTTAAAACTAGAGCTCTGACTTTATTGGGTTCTTACTTACGCTGACACATCACTATAATATTTACAACTAAGACTTTAATATAAACATATTGTAACTATACCTAAGTCACATAATTTATTGGTTCTCGCGTGCCCTAAAACAACAAACAACTCCTAAGTATTGTTTTGCTATTTGCACACTTATGTTACTTACTTATGCTGTAAGGCACTTAAATAGTTTATATTATATTACCACAGACTTAAAACTTCTCTTCCTTAATACTTACTAGTATTGACATATCACTAAACAAACAAAGAAACTACGAAAGTGTCAACAGGTTAGATCCTAAACACTCAAAACGAAGTGAACCACTTATATCGATTACTTTGATACAATCGAAACACATAGATTTCGATGTTCGTTTTAGAGAAGTTTCATTTCCTGCATAATTTACAATGTCGCTATGTCCGAATTTTGATACATAGATTTGATAGATTGAAAGGTAGGCCCTTCCATCTATCTAATCTATGTACCATTCATTTATTAAATTCAACAAATTGGTATACTATTTCCAGTGAGACATAGCTTCTTTTCTTAATTTGTAGAACTTAAGCTGAGCAAATACTTTCCAAAAAATATTGTTTTTTAACATTAAGTAAAATAAAATAAAAAATGTTATTCCAATCATTATCCAATTAGAAAAGCTCTTGGCCACGCTTTAGAGGCTGATCGTATTCTATCACGTTTTTTAAGCAACGTTCGGTCCGCTCACGTGTCGGATGGGTAACCGTAAAGTGGCTTTACAGCTGAGCACTTCCGTGCTTCACAGGGCACGTTAAACCGTCGGTCCTGGCTGCTGTCATCTGATAACAGTCGTTAAGCCAAGACAGAGGCCTTATAGGCGCTTTATAAATTTTGACAACAGAGGTGGCCAATCATTCTCATACGTTAAGAAGAAGAAGATTCAATATAAATGTTTATAATTCCTTAGTGTTTCACGAACAGCGGGGCTATCGCGTAAAAAATATGGATATGGACATGGGCTTCATTTGACAGTTAAATGACCATATATGGTAATTTTATGAGCTTCAACTGTCAAATGAAGCCCATATCCATACCCAGATTTTTTACGCGATACCCCCCCAGACAGACAGTGCTACATTTTCACATGTCACGTTATACCGACGACGTAGATACAAAAAATATCTCGTTAAAAGTACGTGTTAAAAGAAAAATGAGCTTGCCCTTAGATAATGCCCGTAGAATATTAAGATCCTGGATTTTACCCTCAGGAAGGTTTTGTTTCAAATTAAATTACCTTTTACATGATAAAACTCAAGGGAGAAAAGTTAATGCAAAATGTATAATGCATTCTTTGTTTTTGCTACGATCCTCCCAAATCTATCTTTTACCCTTGGCTTACAGAAAGATCTAAAAGCATAATATTAAAAATAAACCTACCCTTAATAAACAATAAACCTACACTTCCTCTGATTCTTACCGAGTGCATTATTGACTATATTCCCATACAAAACCTTTTTAAGAAATTAAGGCTACGTAATTTGCGTCTCCTGGTGGTCCGCATTTGGAGTGGGTCCAAATTACGTCGACCCCGCTTGACCTTCGGGATCCTCGGCCCGGCGTGCCTTCCGAACCACGCACAACTCAATTACTGGAACATAAGTATAGCTATTTGGTACGAAATAGAAGCTTTTTCCCACCTCAGTCGGAAAGGTTAGTTATATTACATTGCTGTTGAAATATACTATATAATCTGGATTTACAATCGTTGCCTAAATCTGCAAAGGTCAATTTTTTTTCGTATTCGTCGTCTCAGCCATATAACACCCACTGCTGGGTATAGGCCTCCCTCAAAAGGGGGGGTTTGCCATAATCGCCACGCTTGGCAGGCGGGTTGGCGATCGCACTATGACCAAGTATGTACGAGACGCTGCTGCCCGTCTCCTGAAGGCTGAGTCCTTTATTCGCCTTTTACGACACCCACGGGATGAGAGGGGGTAGTGCTATTCTAAGCCGACACTACACAGCATTTTTTTTTCCTGTGCGGATCTTAAATAATAATAATAATAAATCGTTAAACAATTTTACACGACAGCATCGAGTCCTTCACTAAGCAGGGAGACTACCACCATCTCTTAACGTAGTACTGTTTCAATCTTACCATGCTATTTCGTACTGCAAATCTCATAAGGTGGTACGACTTCCATACAAACAAACATTGCACATTGATTGGTTCATCAAACATTAATAATTCATAAATACATGTGCAACTTACTCGTTTCAGTTATTTTAACGTTTAAGGTACGATGAACCAATTAATGTGCAATGTTTGTTTGTATGGAAGTCGTACCACCTTAAAGCTTGTTTTTTGAGGGAAGTTTTGTGACGTCATCGTTCAATCATCGCCTCCAAGGTGTGTATGTCAAAATGTGACAATTTCAATAAAACAAAACGTTCTTATGACATGATGGTTTTTATTAGATGATGGCAGATCCGCAGAGCTTTTACTACGGATACAATAGTTTATGTTGTTCTCATCGTTTCAACGACAAACTTAAATTATATCGGCCCAGAATATGGACACCTCGATGGCGTTGTCTGCCATGTGGCAGTCCTTAATACCCATAAGAAACACCCAAATGGTAAATGGATGGATATTTTTGAAGTAGTTTTTAAACGATCGAAAAAAATATTTTTGAACGACAACTATATAGTAGTTAGTAGATGAGCGACAGTCGCCAATCTAACTTAACCTAAACCAATTTTTTTCGCAACTTAACCTAGTTTTTTAGTCGTTCAATTTAGTAATTTTTGTCGACCGGTTTATTATATTCCATATTTTTGACACGCGGATTGGATTGGTTAATAGACCCTCAGGAACCCAAAGATGTCACGTAATATAAGTAAGTACTTACTAACTATGTATAAGGATTAAGTTCTGTTGTTCACATGTAACTTTATTCCCCAAAAAATCTGTTACTTTTGCACTTATGATAATCGTTTAGATTCTCACTTTGATTCACGTAATTCCAAAATAAAACCTGAAAACGAAAATGTAAACATTGCCGCCACGTTATTCTCAGGCGTTCAACAACCCTTCAATCATTGCTCATGATTATTGAAATTCAATTACATTGAAGCGAAGTGAGTGAACAGCAATTCTTATCTTGCAAATGTTTTTTCTCCTCTCTAGACCACCAAAAATACGTGACTTAGACACAAATCTCAGAAGAACGATCTCTTCTGAGATTTGTGTCTAAGTCATTATCAATGTAGGTACATTACTTCAAGAACAGCCGTGACGAACACTCAATAGAAGTATATTGTTAGGAAGAACTGCCAGTACAAAGATTAGATAAGTTGGTTAAGATTTCTAAAAAATAATACGTTTTGAAGATGGAGAAAAACGCTTTTGATCTAGAGCCAGTTTCACCGGAGAAATGTTTTGAAGATTCATATTTTTTTGATCAAGATCCAATTTTACAAATTGACCAATTGTTCGATGTTGGAACTTGCATTTTGTAGCAAGCTGTGAAACTTCTATAGCGTGATTCATGTTTCCACAGAAATCTTCGGCGTATGAGTGAAATTAGTCGCGTTGTCGTGTTCTCACTTTCGCTGATCCGTCATTCATCGATATACAAGTTATATAGATAGATATACAACTTTTTTCCCCCTACCAACCAATCAGGACAACTTTTAGCTGGCAAGAAGAACAACCGCGAGAAACTAATCAGCTTTATGGCCTGCGCAGACGACGGACATTGAAGGACTTTTTGTCCGCGACACGACCTTATTACTAAGAACATAAAGTTGAATAAATAACGAGGACTATCGCGTACTTTTCGCGGATATACGCGGTCTAAGTTGAATCTTATTTGGTTAACAATAAAGACGTGTCGCGGACAAAAAGTCCTCCGTTATCCGTCGTCTGCGCTAGCTCTTAACAGAAGTTGACATTAACAAACAAAAATGTCGTTGCCGAAAGAGATGGCACTTACTTTATTATTAATATTGCAGTATAGATAGTGGCAGGAAAGCTTCTTAATTTTCAGCGGGCCTACATCACCTTTTAGAAGCCATCATGTTATAAGAACGTTTTGTTTTTATTGAATTTGTCAAGTTTTGACACACTCCACACTTAGAAGGAGATGATTGAGTAACGACGTCACAAAACTTCTGTCAAAAAACAAGCTTACTTTATGAGGATCGTAGTACCAAATAGCATGGTGAGATTGAAACAATACTGCGCTATGAGACGGCGGTAGACCCCCCGGTCATCTTTCCTAAAACAACTAGTCTAACCATGTAGCAATACTAAGTAGTAGCTTCTCCTCGATCCAATGCATTTAAGTAACCCACATCATTAGTTCAGCTCACTCACACATACATTATTCATGGAAGGATAATGCTTGTCGTCACGCACACATTTTTCACGAGGACAGACGAGACAGAGGTGACGGCGGGATTTGAATAAAATAGACGTGTGTTTTTTGTATTGAAGTTCTGGAATGGGTTTTGGACTTGGTATAAAGTTTTAGATCCAAAAAGTTTACCATCTTTATCATACATATTAAATAAGTAATAAGTAAGTAATAAAAGTTTATTTTAAATCATGACAAGTAGGTATACAAAAAACAGTTTTGCGTTAATAACTGTTGTAGTCATAAGAATGAGTTACAGTTATTGGCGCCCACCTCAAATTGGGCAGGCGTTACAGATTTGAACTAAAGGTTTAGTATTCTGTGTCGAAGGCTAAATTAGCAATATCAATACAAAAGGAAAACAATAACATAATATGGAAGGTATGTGTGTGTATTTGTGTGTGTGTGTGTGTGTGTGTGTGTGTGTGTGTGTGTGTGTGTGTGTGTGCGAGTGTGTGTGTGTGTGTGTGCGCGTGTTTGTTTGTGCTAGCATGCAAAGATTATTAGATAAATAGAAAAAAACCAACTCGGCCATAGGTGAATTCTCAGATGGAAATTCCATCTTTGATTGAAAATAGATATATACATCTTAGCACTGGTGCAAATTTTACCATACAATATTTTACTAAAATGTTCGTATTGAAATACCTTTCTTTGGAACTTTTTCAGTAGATATTCTTTTTTTCTGATACAATCCAATGACCCAAAGTGTCGGGAAAATTGTCACTTGTAAAGTTCAGCAGTTTTTTTTTTTATTAGGTTTATTATTTACCTAGGTGTATCTCGTGTAGGTCTGTGGTAACAGCATGAATTTCTTGTTCAGTTATTTCGATCTGCATCTTACTTTTCGTTTTTAGGAGCTAAAGTTAAAAAATCTTTATTTATCTATAACAAACAATAATTCTTATCATACCTTTCAAACATTGCTTTAATTTAATTTTTGATCGTTGAAGACTGAATTCAATTGAAAAAAAAATAAAAAAAATATTGCTTTGAATATTTTGTTTCCACATTTTTTTTTACCTGTGATCTATAATTGTCACGTCTCTGTAAATAAAAAAAATTAAAAGGTAACAATTTTCTTCTGAAAATATAAAAATGAATAAGAAATCCTTAAGACTGACATTTCAAGTGGAAAATTCAATTTCAAAGTAATTACTTTAAAACGAGAGCAATTAACACCCGCGGTAACTTACGGTGCCCTTATTTTACCCAACTTTCAGCGTAGCATTTGTAACTTAATTGCTACGCGTTTAAAGTTCAATTTCGAGCGACGGATTGGAAAAGTAAGCTCGAACTTCGAACTTATTTATTGTTTTGTTTCACTTTACCAACTTTATGTTCATATAATACCTCAATTATTGTTTAAAGATCCTTCCTGAGATCAACTTTTGAGACCAGGCGATTTTTTCTTGTACTTGTTACCTACATTTTTAAAATAGTAAGAGTTGAATTTTGAATTGTTACCAAAAACGTGAGTGATTGTTTTTGAGTAAGAGAATTAACAACAATATATATCTGATTTACTTTCCAGTCATTCATCTCTCATCACTAATTTACGAAATTCAATCTGAAATCTTCAACTTCATTGAAATAAATGGTGTGATAATTCTTAAAGTTATTTTCTTTTGATAAATTTTGAATAAGTAGAAAGTTTTTGGAAAAAATCAACTCGGCCACAAGTGAATTCTCAGGTAGAAATTATTTTCTTTTTTAATAAGAATGCGCTAAAATATGTAGACTTCATTATGATCAACCAATAAATGTTTAATAAAACCGTTCGTCTTTTCAACTCCGTCTGTTCCTTTTCTTAAAAAGACAGTTACATTACTACTTTCTTCTTGAAAAAATCAACATCAAACAACCTAACAACATTACCTACATTACCTTTTACAGATACATCCCCTACCCCCGTATATCTTAATAAAAAATCTCATTCATACAAGACGCCGCAAATAAAGATTCAATGCCTCCGAAGTGCCGTAAAACCTGAAGTGACGAATGGTGCCGAACCCTTCTCAATATCACTGTGACATCGGGGTCAATACTACCGATAGTACTATCCATGACGTCATTTGTCTCTACTGACATACGCTATCAACAAGTGTTAAAGAATACGTAAATTCTCGAGGAATTTAGTTTGGAGATATCGGGTGATGAAAAGGACTAATACGTTTATAATTTTAAATACTATCTAATATAAGTGTGCGTGTTTGTTAAGCAAAACATGGATAAATTTAAAATAGCGACAGATATAACCCAAAGATTTGGACCTGACCCCCATAAACTGGAGGCTAATTGTCTAATTTAAAAAACTATCGCAATCCCCGCAATTCGTCATTTGAAAGATATTCACATACTTCAGGCCGTCACTATTTGATATTTGATAGGGATTGTGGTCGGGACGCGTTTTGAAAGGTATTGAATGAACGAAATTGAACTGTCTAAGCAAAGTGATAGACCAGAATATTTTTCAAATGTATGGAGAAGTGTGAAATGAAGTGTCATTTAAAACATCATTCGTTCCGAAAGGGATTGCGACTATAAGTTACGCAATTAGGATTGTAGTATCCCTAGATCACTATCACAATCCCAATACATTTGAAAGGGATTGTGATAGATTTTGAAATTAGACAACTAGGGGGCTGGTTCTAAAGACGATTTCAAAACTCAAAGATTCCCTAAGAATTGTAATAGTATGTCACTCATAATCATTAATAAAATATCGAGACACTTTAAAGATCTACCTTTAATGCGTTTCAAAACACTTTTGTTCTATTCTATTGATTACTTTTTGAAACATGGTGTCTAGTTGTAGTCATGCATGGCTTAGTTTAAACAACATTAAACTAACATCAAATTGTGACATTGAGAAATATTATGATTATGAATTGAAGAAACTGACATTGAATTAGGTATGACATGGAGTAATTATTTTTTGGTATAAAAATCAATTTAATTAATAACAGCTATGTAACACTCTAATCCATTATAAATTTGCATGCATCTCCTAAGGCTATATAGGTTTAAGCACTAAATTAATGACGACCACCTTCATTGCAACGACCCTATTTACTGCGAATAAAATTATTTGTATTTGAATTTGTATAGTAACGCGTGATCGAAATTGAAACATTTTTTCCATAGTACAAATATATAGTCAATAGCACCATGCTTGACTTCATTTGTCTCAACTGACATACTCGATTAACAAGTGCTAAAAAATACGTAAATTCTCGAGGACTTGGATTGGAGATATCGAGTGATGAAAAGGTCTAATACGTCTATATTACTTCTGTATCGCGTGATAGAAATTGAAACATTTTTTCGATTGTACAAATATCACTGTGACATCGGCGTCAATAGCACCGACAGTACTATCTTTGACGTCATGTGTCTCTACTGCATACTTGATCAACAAATGCTAAAGAATACGTAAATTCTCGAGGACTTGGATTAGAGATATCGAGTGTCGAAAGGGACTAATTAGTTTTTAGTACTTCTGTATCACATGAAATAAATTGGAACTTTTTTCCGGCTGTAGAAATATCACTATGACATTTAATGTTCAGTAGTACTATCCTAGTGACGTCGTTTGTCTCTCAGATATACGCTATCAACATGTGTTAGAATACGTAAATTCTCGAAGATCGAGATTACTTTGATTGATGCGTGAAGGGATATCCAGCGGTGAAAGGGGCTAATACGTTTTTTAGTACTTCTGTATCGCGTGAACGAAAAAGGATCTTTTTTCGGTTGTAGAAAAGAGGTAATGTTTTATACTCGTAGGTTGATTTTAGGAGGATCTTTGGAGATATCCATTTCATCCATATCAAAATGAAAAATTCATTAAAACATAAGGATAGTGTTTTTTATTTTGACTACCGCAATGTTTGCAAGTGGCATTTGACGTGTTATAATTGTGTCTTTCAAAACCAGTTTGAATGTAAATAATATGTTTTAGGTATTTGCTCTCAGACTGATATTTATTATAAGGCAGCTTCCGTTAGTGTAGGAACGAGTAAGCATGATAAAATTTCAGCTACCTATTTTCTATTTAATAAAGGTAATAGTTAAAGTAATTCAGAAAATTATAATGAAATAATAAGAGGAATCCATCCAGCTAATATTTATTTGAAATACAATTTCGTTAAAAGAAAAAGAACAAGACCTATTGAATAGAAGAAGAAAATTTAAATTTTAAATTACCACAAAATGCTTGAAAAATCAATCCACCATTTACCATGACACAATTCTCGAATTTCATCGCATTACGGTTCAAGCACAGTTTTGTTAATAAAAAAATAACTACCTCCATGAACACTACAGGATTTATTAAAAAGAAGAAGACAATAAAAAATTTCAACTACCACAAAACAGATACTTGAAAAAGCATTTCACCAATAGCATAACACATTCCTTGAACTAGTCTTCGTAATTATCAAATAAAATATCACGTTACGGTTCAAACACAATTTTGTTCACAAAACAAAAACAGCCTTCACAAACACTCGGCTTCTATTAAATAGAAGACGATAACTGAACATCTTATGTTTTGGCGCGCACTGTTCATTGAAATAAAACAACTTTTACGGATATCAAACGCGCTATGTTTCCATGAACTAAGTTGTAATTGACCGTATTTTTAGGTTTTTTAGGGGTTTTTTGATTTTCCCGACGTTTCGGCACCTTAACAGCTGCCGTGGTCACGGGATGACTGACCATCTGGTCGGGATGACTGGTCATCCCGTGACCACGGCAGCTAAATTACAACTTAGTTTGTGGAAATATAGCGCGTTTGATATCCGTAAAAGTTGTTTTATTTCAACGATAATTTTCAATTACCACAAAATATTTGAAAAAGCATTCCACCATTTAGCATGACCCATTTCTCAAACTAGCTATCGCAATTATCGAATGAAATATCACGTTACGGCTACGACCATCCCCGCCCTACTCGTAACTCCCAATACGCCCGAAATCCAGGAATTTTATGCGGGTTCAATGAAATAAGGACATTCCATTTGCGGATCCCTGAAGTCCGGTGACACCTCAGTATTGGTGTCCGGATTATTTATTAACGGCGCCAAATGGGACTGGGGGTGTTGAATGGACAACATTTCATTTTCTATAAAGCACTAAAATAAAAAAACCATTTCGAGGTTTTAGTGTCATAAGCTCACAGTTTTTATTGTAGAATTTTCTGATCGGTAATTTGTGAGATATTAAATAAAAACTAAAATGTAGTCCAAATCGAGAAAGTCAGGCATTTGACCCCGTCTATCCTTTGCATTTCTGTCTAATATAAAAAAAATGGTTCTCTCTGGCTGAGTTGACAATGCCAGTCAATTCAAGTAGTGAATGAAAAGAGCGATCAAAATCTAAGATATCGATATTCGATATTTTCTAATTTACATAAAATGCCAATAAAAACTTCACGAAAAACAGTTTGTGATTGTTTTGAGTTTTTTGGAATACATTGTTTTATATGATTATTGCTGAATAGATTTACTTTTTATGTTTGCTAGGTAAACCACCACGCGACACCAGGCAGGTGGACCACGGGTCAGAAAGTGTGTGTTTAACGAAGTGGTTCTTTTTTGTTCCACTAATGAAATACCAGACCTTAAATTTGAATATGGTTTGATAAACAAAAATTTCAATTCTAAATACCCAAAATTTTGCGCGTATAAATTTAAATATATAATTTTTTTGTTAAGTTTTTTTTTTATCTTAACCAAAGTGTTAATCTTTAAAACATGTTTTGGTTTGATAACGAAAATTACAACTTTTACTTAGTTATCGATATTTAAGTTCTGCCACTGTCACATCACTACTAGAAACCATTACGTCAGTTTTTTTTAAATCCGAAATAAGCAACAGCCTTACCAATTTAACTTCCTGAGAACGCACTTACGCTCTTTTAGAATGAGCAAGTTTTGAAATACTGATTTAATACACAAATATAATGCTAAAAATAAAAATAAAAAATACGTGTCTCGTATTTTAACATCTAGTTTTATTATGCATAGGAAAATTTGCATTATATATTTTTGAAATGTTGTCCATTGTGCGGTCCTATCCTACCTTGAAATACGCATTCTGGGGTTTGAATACCGAAAAGTATAAAATATTATTTGAAAAATAATAGAGTTAAAGCTAATGTACTTTCTACACTAGATCTTTACTTGTCTTTTCCTGCAAAAAAAGTTTGTTATTTAAAAATATATTTTCACGCATTTTTGATGAATAAAAATCTGTATTTCTTGAGACCTAGTAAGAGACTAAGTAAGCCTACGTTCAAGAAGAATGTAAAAAATTTACCTATACCTAGGTAAGTTTTTTTTTCATTTTCTCCTTTGAAAACTAAAGATTGGCACTAATAATAATAAAAATATAATATTTATTTACTTATTTATATTCGGACGACCAACAGCTATGTTTAACAAAAAAGATAACTTATCTAGTAACAGAAAGCCAATTATAGGTCATCAGTCATCACAGATAACAACAAAGTTTACAAAAAGCACAATCTTAAGTCTAAATTAATACTATAACAGTACATAATTATGTCTCGTTTAAAAAATCTTTGCTCATAATTCGCTTGATCGAGGCCTCATTCATTGCAAATAGATCTAAGTCTGCCTGTCGTATAGTAAAGGCATTTACTTCAGGCAAATACCCATAATTTAAAAGAACATATAGAATAATAAAAATAACATTACAGCACAAGAATAAAAAAATAAGAATTACGTAATAATACGATACAATAACTAAGTTTACGTTTTTTGCGTTTACACCGCTAATATTCATCGTTATGCAGGTACTTAGTACCTAAAACATACATCTTTCATTGATAAAAATGTTACTGTAAGAGCGCTTACGCACTGAGTCCGAATCCGTGAAAGAACGGATCCAAAAAAACTCAGACAGAATTCAGATGCCGCTTTCGCACTGCGATCGCGACTCGCGACTCGCGATATACATAAATATGTTCTCCGTGGTTGTGGAAGTAAGTGGAATCCAGGATGCTAAATTATGCTTTCACCTATAGTACCAAACACAGTTTTGTTCATAGTATTTGACCGCCTCTGTGGTCTAGTGGTACAACCACCGGTATCAGACAGGTCCTGGGTTCGATTCCCAGCGGGGGTACATATTGTATTCGGTTTGCTTGGTGGTAGGACTTGTAGTAAGTCCGCCTGGCTAGCTACCACCATCTTATCTAAGTCTGCCGCCATAACAACAATGTTTTCAGCATTGTTGTGTTCCGGCAGTTAGAGATAAGATAGCCAGTTCCTCAGTGATTGAGGATTCCGGGAGAGGCTCGCTTCCATCTTCAGCCTTATCAATACTTAACATCAGGTATGATGAAGGCTAAGAGTCTCCCCATCGTTAATAAAAAAATAAAAAAAAGTATTAAAACAGGCAAACAGTTCATACGGTCCGTCATAGAGATTCATTAATGACGGAGAGAAGAAAATGGATTTAGTGTGTAAGCTAGCATACAAATAGCTCGACGGCTATGACGGACAGTATTTTCACGGATCCGTTTTTTCACGATTTCGGAAGAAGTGCGTAAGCGCTCTAACACGGGACGTTATCGCATGCAACCACCTTTAGTAATACAGATATTTATCTCCTGCGCCGTCAGCTCGAGACTCGAGACGATGAGTATTGGCACAAAATCGATACCGCGGATACACCGGTGTTACAATAACACGATTATCCTTCGAACCGGCATTAATTGCTGCTTTAAGTGTCTGTACTTTTAACTGCACGTCAAATTTTATATGTTGCCCTTTATTCCTTAGAAAATAAGTACTATTTTCAAAATGCAAATGTTACGTAGCAACGAGAGAAGCGTCCAATTATCAAACTCAATTTTTGTTGTCGTTAATGGCATACTTTAATTTCTTTGCAATTTATTTTATTTGTTGAATTAAAAAAATACTCCTTTGTTATGGCTTAAAAATATAAAATAAAATACAGATCTTTCAGAACTGCAACTATTATATATAATAATAAAAAGTTTATTTCATTTTTTTTAAGGCAAGTTTATACAATAGTTTGTGACCGAAGTCATCTTTTAAGCAATTTTTGCCTGTACCAGATGACTCTGCTCTTCCATTAGGTACATGTTTATACTTTAACTGTGCTACATTTATAGGTATTTTTAACAATACTAGATTAATTTAAAATTTAAACTAAACATTTACTTTCTTCTACAGTTATAATATGTATAGCTTCATGAAAAGAAGTGCGTGTGCGGGTGTGTGCGTGTGTGTGTGTGTGTTTATGAATGGTGTGTGTTATTTTATTGTAAAAGCAATTCTGTCTCCTCATAATAAATAGATTCTAACCATGTATTTAAAACCTGTTTACATTTATTATATTTGATACAAGACTTAATAATTGTAGGTACCTAAACATAGATATAATCACTTTTTATTTTCAACACAAAAAATACAAGACCGTGCTTTCAAAAAACTTAATTTATCTGATTTTAATTAACTTCCCTAATCTTACCAATTTCAAGTCGATACTAAACAAACAACACAGAAAAGGAACAAAATTATAATTCTTTCGTTGTTTGCTTCTAATAATCGTTGTTTGAAATTGTATTTACAAATTATTGGGAATTTGACATTGCTCATAAATTAACACGAACGTTTCTCAAAGTTTTGTTGATGATTAATGTTCAAAGTTCTTTTTTGTATCTATAACGGGACTATTTTGAATACTTATTCAATTAAAATTGCTTTTAGAAATTATTGTATAGAGGTATACGACTGTACTCATACCTATTTTGAAAAATACTACGCTTCGTGTAAATTGTATCTTTGTTCATCGTTACTCTTCGAGTACTACATGTGTGACGACCTCCGTGGTAGAGTGGTACGAACACCGGTTTCAAGGTGTGTCGCCTACTCTGAATAACGGATATAACCGTTACCTTAGTATCCCATAACACAAGCCTTACAGTGCTTACTTTGGGGGCTAGGTGTTAATTGGTGTGAATGTAAGAAAAAAATATTTATGTAAATTTGTTACAATACAATTAGGTAGAGGAAGTCCGCTCAAAGCGGTCATAGGAGGCAATGTGGCCTCACCATATTTTTAACCGACTTCAAAAAAGGAGGAAGTTAGTAATTCGACGGTTTTTTTTTATGTATGTTCTACCATAACTTCGCCAGTTGTTAACAGATTTTTATAATCTTTTTTTATCTGAAAGAAGATGGTTTATGTGTGGTCCCATATAATTTTTACGAAGATCTGGCTAGTAGTTCTCATAATCTTGAAAAATATCAATCACCTTTTGGCAAGTAGTCGTTTTCGGCAAAGGAGACGCGTAATTTTTAGTGCCTAACAACTTTATTTTTATTTTTTATTTTTTTTATAATGTCCCGTTTTAGTTTTTATTATTTGTTTTTTTTTTATTTGCATGTTATTGTTTTTATTGTTGTTTAATTTATGTATCGTTTAGTGTTTTATTTTTGTGCTTTTGTTGTGTTGTGTCCACTCACTCATTTGGCCCTGTCAGAATATCAGTGCTTCTGGGTTATTCTGACCATCAATGAATGACCCAGAAGTTAATTTTGCTGAGACAGGGCCTATTAGCAGCACACTTATTGTTCTTTTTCGTCATTTTGTTTTTCTGTCTAGTAACAATTCTTCTTTTTGTCTTAATTAAGTACCTACTTGTCTTATTGTATAACTGTTTTTTTGTGTGTGTTGTTAATAAATGGTTTTCTTCTTCTTCTTCTTCTTCTACCTAGATGACATTGTTGTGTATGGGCTGATTTTTAATGTAAGTAACGGCACATGATGTAACTAAAAAATCTGAAATAAAAAATTTTATAAAAAAAATTCAAACCGACTTCAAAAAGTAAAAAATAAAACTTTTGGAGTCGGTGCTAGCTAGCTAAGGCCAAAAAAAAAATATAGTTAATAGAAGTGCAATGTAGAATGCCCTGGCTGGCACCGACTCCAAAAGTTTTATTTTTTTACTTTTTGAAGTCGGTTTGAATTTTTTGAGCTGAATTGATTTTTGAAACAAAATTGTGTAAAAAGGCAAAGCGTTTTTCGCATTAGTGAAGAAATCTGTTCTTATTACATTAGAATCTAATGCTAAAATACCGAGTATTGCTGTTGGTTATATTACTTTAAGCAGAAGACTTTTTGGGTCTTAGGTAGATTTAAGTAATGACGTATGACCAATTTGAAAAGTTATTGTTTAATTCGAAACTATATTGAACAGTTTTCCTTTTTTATCGTAAATAAAGTGAAATATAAATTATTATCGGTAATTTTGTTATTTAAAATTGCATTTCTTGATATATTTTGCCCTTACTCCCATGGCCGCTTTAGGCGCTTACTCGGGCAAAACGGGTTTTGACAAGTTTTCGTAATTTGCAAATAATAGTAAGCTTTTCAAGCTTTTTGCAAAATGCGATTACACTTTATAAAAGTTTATTAAATTCCCTATCCATTGACATAAATTACTTTTTAAAAATAGATTCTAAAGTGTTATCTTTTTAGTCAAAGTTAAGGTGGCCGCTTTGAGCTGACCTCCCCTATTAAATAAAAACTTATGAAGTACACACAGATTAAGTAAAAGAATCACGACCAAAATAATACAAATAAAATAAATAAATAAATATTTGCATACAATCACACCAATTATCTAGCCCACAAGTTTCATGAAGAACTTGTGTTATGGATACTAGATAACGGATAAACATACTTATATACTTTGTTTTTTTTTTAAAATACATACTTAATATACATATTAAACACCCAGACCAAGACAAATAGACATGTTCATGCACACAAATATTTGTCTTGTCCGGGGATCGAACCCGGGACCTCTGGCGCAGAAGGCGGGGTTAGTACCCCTACGCCAAACAGGTCGTCAATTGAGAAAATGGTTAGACTGGTTATTTATGAACTTTTGTACGGACACCATTTCAGATCTTTTACAAGCAAGCCAATATCAATTCATGATGAGAACTTGAAAAAATTGCGAAAGTTTTCTAAAAATAACTAAAGCGTTGTCCATGAAAATAATTTTATCGCAGGCTGCTTACATTATGACCGTTCTGGTTTATGACAAAGCCGTGTGTTTGTCATGTTAGAGGGAAACCGCTATAATTCAATGGTGATATTATTATGCATATTTGTTGCCGGGGACTAGGAATAAATCTTGGCGGCGATCACAAAGTTAGTATGTTTCTAACGCTGGTTTAAAATACTGTATTTTTATAAACTTAAGGGAAGATATTAGAAAAACCAACTAATCTTCATGTTTCACGAGGGCAATTAGGAGACTACTTATTTTTTGATACGAATTTCTTATGGTAAATTTAAAAATAGAAAAATATTGGAAAAAATTTACTCGGCCACAAGTGAATTCTGAGACGGGAATCGAACCCGCGACCTTTGCAAATCCGGTCCAATGCTCTAACCGCTGAGCTACCGAGACCAACGTCTAAATTCTCCAATACGTTTTTTTTTTGTGTTTTCGTGTTTATTTTGCCTTTTCCATTATCATTTGTGCTTGTTAATGGTTGATTTTTTAATAAATAATATATCTGTTTTAAATATCATCAATAGAGAACCGGAAATAAAAGAAACCGGACCCATGACTGAGATATAAACTAAAACCGGTTCGGAACCGAAATCTAAACTTAAACTTAGTATAGTCGAGAGATAGCAAAAAGCACTGACCCAAACTTCATTACACGCGAATCGATCAAATGTTTCAATTTATTCAATTGGTCTAGCAAGAATAATTTTCGAAATCATTACGTCAAAAATGTTTTTTTTTTATGAGCGACGGGGAGTCTCTTAGCCTTCATCATACCTGATGTTAAGTATAGATAAGGTTGAAGATGGAAGCGAGCCTCTCCCGGAATCCTCAATCATTGAGGAACTGGCTATCTTATCTCTAACTGCCGGAACACAACAATGCTGAAAACATTGTTGTTATGGCGTCAGATTTATTTAAGATGGTGGTCGCTAGCCAGGCGGACTTACAACAAATCCTACCACCAATCAAACCAAATACAATATGTACCCCCGCTGGGAATCGAACCCGGGACCCCTGGGTCTGATACCGGTGGTTGTACCACTAGACCACAGATGCGGTTAAAGTATAATGTAATGAGCCGTATTCTTTCCGAGAACTAAATTGCCCTATACCAAATTTTTTGACATGACGTGATGATTCAAACACTTTTCGAAAATACCCTAAAGAACTAACGCTAAAGTCAACGTTAGCCACGATTCTTCACAAAACAGCAACAAATTAAAGTCCCGAAATAGCAACTGTCATCCCTGTGCATTAAGGAAGAATGGCCAGCGAATAATGGCGACAATTTGGGGCATCGCGAAGCCGCATTTGTTGGGGATAAAGTGAATCTGCCCTGGGGCTGGGGCTATCGTAGAGGGACACTCATATTTTCATGAGGCGCTAATCCTACCCGCAAAAGCACCTTATTTCTGGAAACATTTGCAATGTCAACGGAATATGTTAAGGATTAGCAAGTTGGTAATTTTCTAAGACTAACCAGAGCTTTAACTTATAGTAACTATTGCTAATTATTAAATGAACACACCGCAATCTTGATAAACATGGTTCAAGAGTTATGTTAATTTTAAGGCACTGATCATCAGCATTGAAATAAATTACTTATGATAAATTTTAAATATAAACATGGAAAAAGTCGACTCGGCCACGAATTATTCTCAGGACTCGAACCTGTGACCTTTGGGTATCTGGCCCACTGCTCTAATCACTGAGCTATCGAGCCTTAGCTGACTGAAGAAGCGTTAAAAAAAAATCTTTTTAAATAAATTTAAAATGCAAAAACTTAAAAATCATAAATTAAATTACTATTTGACTTATAAATTATTATCTATAAATTTTCATTTTTTTTCTTGAGGCGGTTTATATTTAATTTAGATAACAGAAAGCGATAATAAGCACAAGCGGCCACCCGTGGTTTCACCCGCGTGGTTCCCGTTCCCGTGGGAATATCGGGATAAAACTAGCCTATGTATTAGTCTATTACTTGATGTCCCTACATACCAAATTTCATCTAAATCCGTTAAGTAGTTTTTGCTTGAAAGAGGAACAAACAAACAATCAAACTTACATACGTTCTTTCTTTCTTTTCTTTCATCAGCCTGTGGGCGTTCACTGCTGGACATAGGCCTCTCCTAGATCACGCCAATTGTGGCGTTCAAAGGAGGTTATTAGCCTACTGCTGCCACGCTGCCCAGGTGGCTTGGTAGGGCTTTATTCCTAGTTTTCCTTTTCTCGCACAGTTGATCAATGCGTCAAGCCTCTAGTTGACTCTTACGACATCCCAGGCATGTAAGGGAGTGATGAAACGCGTATTGACATTCGTTCGCATTTACAATATTAGTAGGTTACATACAATTTGGTTATTTTACTGGTTTCTATTACAATGTCATGTTTGTAGCACCCAAATCGTTCCGAATCTCGTCGAGTAAGTGTCCCAGTAACTTAATTTGCGACCAAACCCAGTAATAATGTCAAATAAGTGCTCGTATAATTTTCCTAAGTTTAGTCCTAATCGAAATACATTATAGCGAAATTTAAGTAGCTTTGTATTCCGTTCTAACAATTGTTTACTGTTATGACTTCATTCATCTTTTAGCGAGCAGCAATTTCAGGGTGTACACCAGTTCTATCTTGTTACTCTTTATTTCACTCTGGATGGAGAAAAATACGGTGCAAGTCTGGAAAATGCGCTCGTGAATCACGGACCCTGACAATCCCAGTCTCAATTTATTTGATATCATATATCTTAACTTATCCCAGGCAAAGGTGAACTTTCAATGGAGTGTGTCCCAAGAAAAATTATTAAACTTTCTCCTTGATGATGTCAGCGCTAACAATTGCTTCGGTGATAATCACTTTCATCAAGTTTTCGTGGTGGACGGTTTTCTTGTCGTCGCTCAAGATGCTTTTATGAAGGAAATTAGGTTCTTTATAAAGTTAAATGCACGCAAAAATTTTATGAATAGAACCTCTTTAGAATGGAGTGTGCTAAATATTTCCAGAGAGCTTCTTGTAAAAGCGTTCAATTCAGGTTATAAAAACGGCGGCAACACGCCTCACAATAGTAAAATGGACCTTTTGTTTCTTAGAGTATTCAATTTATATCCCAAGTTACTTTCAGTCTCGCCTGATTGCTTTGAGATCCGTAATGATAGCGTTAAACTGATTAGACTGCGAGTCACAAATAATATCAAAATATTTCCTTCGTAAATAATATCTTAAGGTAAATTATTACGTTATTGTTGTCATTTCATTTATCACTTGAATGTTGTAAATATTAAACTGAAATATTATAATAAAATCAGAATTGTAACGTTAAAATAAAATCAGATTTATTTTATTCCTGTTCGTGATTTTGATTTCAATAATACGTAGAAAACGTAGTTTATTTATAATAAAATTTTCAAGTTGTTTCGTATTAGTGACACAGTCAAACACTATTTCATTTGCGTAGATCCGCCCGTGGCCGCGCTTGACAGACTGATCGTAATCGATGACATTTGTTTAGCATCGTTTGCGCCGGTCAGGTGTCGGATGGGTGGCCGTAAAGTGCCATTACAAGTGAGCGCTTCCGTGCTTCGGCGGGCACGTAAAACCCGGCTGTTATCGTCAAATCAGAGGCTTTATAGGCGGCTTGAAAACTCTGACACCAGAGGTGGCCACTAGTCCTCATACGATAAGAGAAGGGAAGAGAGATTCGCATAGAGGACAGCAAGCATATCCTTCTGATATATTTCTGATTATGATGTGAGCAATATTTTAAATATTTTCTGTCTTGTTCACAGTTGGGGGAAGGGGTGGAGTTGACATTGGGCGAGCTCCGTGCGATGGCGCTCCGGCAGCAGCAGCAGATAGACACGCAGCACCAGCTGCTCTGCGCCAAGGAGCAGCGGCTTCGGTACCTCAAGCAGCAGGAGGCGAGGCAACATCAGGTAAATTACTATGAGCAACTTAAGTTTATGAGGACTGAAATTGACATAGGGCAAAATTGGATCTCGACGAACGACTCGGGTACTGTAGCTATAAATCAAGCTACTGCTTGATTTATTGTTGCAGTACAGTAGAGACACGCAGCACCAGCTGATTTGCGCTAAAGAGCAGCGCCTCTGGTATCTCAAGCAGCAGGAGGCGAGGAGGAAATATCAGGTAAATTACTACTACTACAAGTCACGCTAATTTATGGAGGTATTGGGTAGACCATGGGTAAGATTCGCGCGATGTTACTCCAGCGGCAGCAGCAATTGCCAAAAGCCAAGGAGCAGGTATTGCAAGAAGCAGAACAGATTGCGATATCAGGTAAATTGCTATAAGTCACAAAAAATCTACCCGAAGACTTTCTGGATACATAAACAAATCAAGCATCAACTGCTGCAGATAAGTTGGGTTAGATTAGATCCTGAAAATTCTTTTGATGTTGTCAAAATACCAAAATGTTTGTTACAATAATTTAACTTACGTTAAAGAAAGTTGACCAACTCAGTGATCTCTAACACCCATATTCTAAGTCGTTCCTCCAAAACTTACTCGTCCTCGACTTAACGAAACCTCATTGAAAACCTCTTCGAAATACTCCTCGAAATCGGTAATCTAAGTCATAACTCCGTAAGGACCTGGAGGAGCCAAAGACTACGTAGCCACTCCGTGTTAGGCCTAGACGAGGTTGAGTGGAGTGTAAAAAGTTTTGGAGGAACGACTTAGAATATGGGGGTAAATCCTTATTAAGTCCCTAGATTTTTATCCTTTTTTGTAGACTTCTCTAAAAAGGATATTATACTTCCGTTCAAGGGTTTTCTATTTCAAGCGAAAAATTCTCCTTTGGACCAAAGAAATTGCTGAACGGATCAAAATAGTAACATTGTGAATCTGATATAAAATTCCCTTTAAAGAAAGCTCGTACACTGCAATTCAATAAGGACTTTCTTAGATGTGGACACCTGCCCGCATCTAATCAGGGTTCTTTGTACAATTTGCTATGACTCGTTCACATTGGTTTATGGATTTATTTCTGTTGAATTCAATTTCAAATCTTCCGCGTTCAGCATGTAATTTTTTGGGTTTATTTCATATTTTTTTGAATATTTTCCGTATTTTCAATATTTTCCGGCTATTATTATTTGTGGTTGTTTTTTTTTAAATAAGCTTAAAAGATTTTGACGAGACAATATTTGTTTTTGTAAAGGTTTGAGCCAATTCTAAGTAATATTTCCTTCAACGTTCCGAATTTCACAGGTTTATCAAATACTAGCGGCCGCTCACGGTTTTACCTGCGTGGTTTCTGTTCCCGTGGGAATATCGGGATAAAAAGTATCCTATGTTCATAACCAGGCTATTTACTATCTGTGTATCAAATTTCACCCAAATCTGTTCAGTAGTTTCGGAGCCTATTCTATGCAAACAAACAAACTAACAACCAAATCTTTCCTCTTTATAATATTAGTATAAATAATTATGTCTTACTATATAATAGATAAAGCAGCAATTTCAATAGGCAATATTATTTAATTCGTCAACGATTAAAAATTTAATAACGCGAAATAGAAACATCCAGTCGGTACAATTGTATTATGGCGAAAATATAGTAAGGACGCCAATAAATGAATTTGATCCTTATTTTCACTCTAAACTAAGGGTACTTTCGTCTAACATCGCACAACTAGAAACTGACTGCCATTGTAATTAGGTCTTCAGCTTTCAAGGGATCTACGGGAATGAGATGAATATAACCAAATTCATAACTTAGTTTAGATAGTGGTCGAGCAGCAATACCTTAAAGAGAGCCTTCTATTAAATTTTCCTAATGGGTTCTGAGAACGTCTATCTCTAACGAGACGTTTTGATATAATTATTTATACTTCAATATGATTATGTTTTAGTTGGAAAATGATCAAATAGAAACCAAACGGATATTAAATGAGAAAATCAAGTTCATTTTCCGTTCGGTTAGCGTCGACTAACTTCCTTTTCATGTAATTGTATGATGTTGATGGTGCACAGAACACGAGACAGAAGCTAGACGTAGCGTAGTAAGTTTATTATGTGCGAAACAGGAACAGTCCATTAATTTTATTTTGTATTTTGATTATTTCCACTTAAGCATGACGTTTCTCTTACATGCTCTTTCTAACTTGTTTCTTGTATTCTGTGTTCACGAGTTGATAAATTATTATTTTTTACATGTCATTGGCTTTGGTACTCTTTTCTTTTTAATTTTACATAGTATCACTTTTGGTATTCTTTTTAAAGAGTGTTATAAGATAGCTTTACTGTTTCTCTTGACAATGCCAAAATTTTGGAGATTCAAAATATTAATATTCCTTGTAAATTGGTATATTTAAGAGTGCAGTCAATAATATTTTTTTATAATAATATTTTTTTTTATTTATTTCTCCCAAACATACACTGTTGTAATACATCTAATGACTTAAAACTAGTTACAATAAATTGTAAGGGAGACAGGAGTCCAAACTAGGTAGACCCCGTGCTAAGGAATCTCCTGGTCCCCCCTCTCGAACAAAATTTAAAGGTGAAAGGTGTTTTCATAACACTATACATTGTTTTTGTGTGAGCATCAATATTAGCTTAATATTTAATATCTTAACGTTTTTTTTATTTAGATCTTAGTTCAGACATTTAATTATAGGCAGAGATTCTAAATATAATTTCGATGATATTTCATCTTCCTTTTCTTACTTTTACAAGTATTTCATTGTTTGAAATTAACAAAGTTTTCAAAATTTTCATCGAGAACTGTATCTATATCGTCTCCAAATTATTCAGCAAGTAGACAGCCTTAACATCATTTTGTGCCAAATTGCCCCGAGGCCTTTCATTTCATTGTGTTTCTCCCATCGCGATTGGTTTCACCGATCACTGTACAAGGACCTTTTAGTGCAATTGTTTCAATTCCCATTTTATTCCGGGACGGCAATCATTTGGGCGATGATGGCGTATTAAATTTACCGCTCATTTCGGAATTAATAATAAATTGTAATTGAATACTATTGTTCGAATATTTTGCAGGTCCGAAAATTGGATTGTGGCTTACGAATATGCTCGAACACTGGATGGTGTCATTAATGTTAACGAGGAATGTGGAGCGGTATTAATTAATTCAATTTGTTTTTTTATTTTAACCAATTGAATTAATTACCATTTGGTCGTATTTTTTTATATAAAAAACAAATTTCTGCCCGTTACTCGTCCATGGGGTTCTCAGTAAGGGTGTTCTTTATATCATAGCCAAGTCAAATACAGTGAAGCTTGTTTTTGGTGTTATTGAGAATGATTTCATGCTATATCCATTCATGAAATCATTAAATCTCTAGTCGATCTTTGTGATAAGTTCTTTCTATTTAACAGCGATTTTTCTCAAACTTTCAAATCAATAAATTTATCGGGAGATGCCCAGTGGAACGAGGTATTGTTATGATTAGGTTCTTTAATAATAATGACTGGCTTAATACATGTTACAAGTTGTTGTGTACATGTACATGTTATAGCCACCAGGAGCAGGGGCGTGCATTGGTTTTCCAGCGTGGTAGGCACTGTACATCTAACTAGTAACTTTGCACTTATCCTATCATGCTACCGAATGTTATAAGTTTGAAAGTTTGTGAGGATATTTGGATGGATGAATGTTTGTTACTCTTTCACGCAAAAACTACTGAGCTCATTAAGATGAAACTTTACAGTTATGTAGCTTATACATCAGAAAACCACATAGGCTGCAAATTATCCTGATATTCCCAAGGTAACGGCAACCACGCGGCGAGTGAAACCGAGAGCGGTAGTCATAAATGATAAGGTTCGTAATATTTAGTATGAATATTAAAATGCTGAAGAGTTTGATTGTTTGAGCATCTCTGGAACTACTAGTTTGAATTGAAAAAATATTTTTGTGCTGGATAGTCCATTTATCTCGGAAGATTATAAGATATTTAATATTACGCTACGATTAATAGGAGCAGAGCATTATTGTAAAACGATGCAAAAACGGGGAAAAAATATTACTTCTGGGAGTTTCTGTTGCGGACGGTGTGTAAACGGTTAAAGTTACGTAAAAATCATGTATAACGAAATAGTTCCCCATCAAAAGTTCTATAAAAAAGGCTGCGACAGCATATATCTATGTTTTATGGTTAACTCACTATAACCATTTTTTAAGATAATAAAATTTGTTCTAAACTAATGTATTATTTGAGAAGCTGTTTTCATAAACATGATAATCATCCTTATTTAAATAAATACGTTAATTATCACAAGTATTTAATTTTGAACAAAATTGTCCTTTTCATAATTTAATTTGAATGAATATCTTAGGAAATATGATAGTTTTAAAATAACTCCTCAACAAAATAATTCGCAACCAAATTCATTCGTCAGGTAAGCTTGCTTACTTTATCCTGATATATACCGGACGTTTAAGCTAGAACGTTACACGTACAAATAGCGTCCTTCTTACCGTGGGCGGTTTATACTTGAGCAATACTTTTTCTAAATAAGTTGTATTCTTGTATAAAATGCTGCTTGTTTCGAGCAGGCAATTTGGAGACTGCCTACCAGTATTTAGAGTAAGGAAAATCTTAGTGGGTGAGTGTTGAATAGAAGTTTAAAATAACTTTAACACTTATTCTATATTTATTTAGGTTTTGAATGAGGTAGGCACTGCCTAATTGCCTATATGGAATGCACGCCCCTGATCAGTAGCTACAAGAGTCCATCTTCCTTTCTTGTCTTAAAAAATTTACGTGACTTGCTATTTACATTATGAAATTTTAAGCCCATTTCCTATGCGGTTTGTAACTACGAGTAAGAGCTCTTACGTAATGCCAAATTATATTTTGTTAGTAATGCCTCAGAGAATAGTTAAAGGGATACATAATATGATATAGGAAGGCTCCCTTGCGATTGCTTTACGGTGGGAAGCTTTTAGCGTATTCCTGTAAATGTTAATTTATACCTGAAGTATATTGAAAATTTAATTATATGTCTGCTTTCAGATACTTTTTAAATATAGGTGTGAAGCTTAATGTATTAATTACCACGAGTTGTAGCAAAATAAGTTTATTCTTTGTGGCAATGCATTTGCAATGCTCTTCGTATTCATTTCTTTCGAGATGGGTTTGTAATTAATTAGGGTTCCGTACATCAAAAAGAAAAAACGGAACCCTTATAGGATCACTTCGTGGTCCGTCCGTCCGTCTGTCAAGACCGTTTTTCTCAGGAACACGTGGAGATATCAAACTGAAATTTATATCTTATACTACTGTTCCTTGGAGCTGCGAAAAAATCAAACTTCTAAGCCAAAGCAATCAAAAGATACAGCCGTTTATGCCGCAAATTTCACGATTTTAAATTGTATTTTTTTAAGTGCACAATGCTAAAATGTGAACACTGGCTGTTTCCAAAATAAGTCTGACCAAGCATATCGAAACACGGTCAGTAAGCAAAACGGTAAGCACGAAAAACTATCGAAACAGTATCGAGTAAGTATCGAGCACGTAGTGTCAATAAATGTACTTATAGGAAAATGTAGTTCTGTTTACGTCCGGTAGGAACGCTGCTCAATATCTATTTTTTTTCTTTACTTCCTCGATACTTATTCGAAAGTAATTCGTGCTAGACCTACAGAAAGGTAAAAAACATGATATGCAAAGTTCGTGATAAACACGATATTGTGACTGTAGTAAGTTTAGTAATTCGTAATGTTTAAGTTACAGGTATATGCTTTAGTTATATTAACGTAGAATTATTATCGACCTAAGAAGTCAAAAACTGTTACCATTTGTAACAACCTAAACTCATTTTCAGAGAAATTGTGCTTCTAGCACTATGCTAGAATCTAAACGCCTTGATTCAATAATCCAGTTCAGGTGAAACACAATGGCCAGTTTGCAATTTGCTAACGCACCTGCAAGAATCGATTTGAACTCTAATGCAGTTCACGCCACTAAACCGATATCAAATATGACGCGCCAGTAGGCCTAGCTCGAATAATCTTCGAATAAGTATCGAGGAAGTAAAGTAAAAAAAGTCATTGTGTAGCGTTCCAACCGGATGTAAACGGAACAAAATGTGATGAACATTGCACGTTTAAAACTTACTCGATACTATTTCGATAGTTTTTTGTGCTAACACTACAGGAAACATGTAATTACTACGTTTGATACCTACTTAATACTGAATTAAATTGGAATATACTCTAGCAGCCCTTTTTATTAGGTACTTATTTAGCCTTTAGCGAAGTGATGGCTGGTTTATGCGTCATGCTCGTGAACGGGTGCTGCCAGTGGGATGGGTCTGCTCATGTCTGATTGTGTTAAAATGTGTTGAGATATTTATATTTTTGTTAAAAAATTATGTTATATACGATGTTTCGAGTTGAGAGCGTGGCACTGCTTGATTAGAATAAATAAAAATAAGTAATTTTCTCCAAATATTATAATTATATGAAAGTAATTATTATTATTTTTAATTTACTTTTAATACGCTTTATGATTATGACCCAGCTGATGCGTCTTCTAGTAACATTGTAAGATGCGTCTTTCTGTGACATTTTAAGTTACGTCTTGCATTAATGCACTTTTATCTTTCCTTTTTTTGTTGTTGCCATTGTATTTTTTATATTTATACACTTTAACATAAGTACCTGAAGTACGTCGTGCTCACTCAAACGTTTCTTCGGCGGAGTCGTGTGAAGTGGGTCGTTACGTTCTTAAAAATATGGTTAAGCCAAGCGATGGCTGGTTCGTGCGTCATGCTCGTGATCGGATGCTGCCAGCGGAAATGGGTCTACTTCAGTCTGCTTGTCTTAACGTTGTGCTTAGAGCTTAAATATTTTTATCTAAAATAAATTGATATTGACCTGTATGTACGTCACAACTTGCAGTACAGTAATCTTGTAATCCTTGCAAGTTGAAAATTGTTTACGGTTAGTATAACCATAAAATCTACTTTTATTTTAATTTTTTTTTAGATGAAAATTGATCTTACCCATGTGTTTTAGGTCACTTTTTAATTTGACGACTCTGTATGAAATAAAACAGAGAGAAAAAAATAGCCTTTGACGAGGTTTGGTAAGGTTTTTTTAACGTAGATTTTTGTGTTTCTTACTTTTTAGTGTCTGTAATATGATGTTTCGTAAACTACAAAAGGATTTTTCTAGATAAGATTTGGCTTTATGTACATTATAAACAATATATCGTAAAAATGACATCGTCCTAGTTAACAAAGATGCTCGTGAAACAAATCTTTTTGGAAGTCGGTTAAAAATATATTCAGTAATAGCTTTCTAACTGTTACCGCAGAAGCCTCGAAATCAATAAGAACAGTTATTTTTGTGGATCCGTAACAAGGCGCAACTGTGCTAGCTCAGACAACAACCCGCTAGCAAGTTTGTTTGTCTGTTTGTTTGTTTGTGTTGCTGCAACTCCACAATCGCTCTGATTGTGGGAACAGGTGCCTCTTAAATAAATACCCTGAATCAACTCGGTATAAACCTGTGTTGTAGGCGAAATTGGTTTCTGGATAGGTAAAGGAATAGTAAGTACCTATCATTTCTTGGATTTAAAATCTTATTTTTTTTTAATGAACGAGGGGAGACTCTTAGCCTTCATCATACCTGATGTTAAGTATTGATAAGGTTGAAGATGGAAGCGAGCCTCTCCCGGAATCCGACTTCACCGACTACTTTACACGTGTTTCGCCCACACACGGAGCATCCTCAGGAGTTGTTAGACCGTGCAATACCAGCACCGAGTGCTGGCTGGTATTGCATTGCTTCACGTCGGTGAAGGTGCAAGGTGTGTCACTGTGTTGCATCTGCATTTATTTGCGTGCGGGAGGGCGGTGCATGTAAATTTTTCAGGCGTTACTTGGCGGAATATGGATTTCCGCCAAGTAACGCCTGATTCTATCAAACACTGACAAAATTTCAATTACCAACTTTATTGGATAGTTGACTGACACGTTAGATAATATTTAATATTTATCTAAAACACTTTTTCATAAAAAAAGTTTTATACACTAATTAATAATTCTCACTTCCTAATTGATCATTCTTCCTTTGATATTCAAATAACAAAATTGATCTTCGGCTCAGCACATTAAAAAAGTTTTTCAATCACTTGAATTATTATTCAGATCGTCCTTAAAATCAGTTACTTTATTATTGAATCATATTATTAAAAAAGTTACGAAAACCGTCGCATCGCAGATGCCTTCAGGGATCTTAGATTGAGTTAATGTATTTTAACTTAAAAGATCAAAGTACAATATTTAAATGATTAAAATTTTTAACCGCCTCTGTGGTCTAGTGGAACAACCACCGGTATCAGACCCAGGGGTCCCGGGTTCGATTCCCAGCGGGGGTACCAAATTGTGTTCGGTTTGGCTGGTGGTAGGACTTGTTGTAAGCCCGCCTGGCTAGTTACCACCATCTTATCTAAGCTTGACGCCATAACAACAATGTTTTCAGCATTGTTGTGTTCCGGCAGCTAGAGATAAGAAAGCCAGTTCCTCAGTGATAGGGGATTCCGAGAGAGGCGCGCTTCTATCTTCAGCCTTATCAATACTTAACATCAGGATGATGATTTACATTAAAGAAGCACGATACCAACCTATTTATAATTTTCTTGATGAGTGTTAAAGTATAGTATTCTAAAAGTAGCTTAGATATAAGTTTATAGTTTGATACTAAGGTTTTCTAGTAAATTGTTCAATACTTGTTTCAAAGGTAAGAGATGTAAAGGAAAAAAAAGTTATCTTTTCAATAGTACGACTATGTGTTATTTTTCTAGGAAAAAAGTTATTTCTCCCCAAGATAATGAAAAATATTCGGTTTATATGTCAATTCGATGGGCAAATTTTTTCTCGGATTGTCAATGTTACGTCGGATGAAAGAGCTTCATAACATAAAAAAGTAAAAAAATAAATAATTGTCATGCAATCACGACAATTATCGAGCCCCAAGAATATGAGTCAATGATAAATATTAAACAAGAAAATTTACTAGAAAAAGCAACTAGTCTCATGTCGCCCTGACGTCAGGGCGACATGAGACTAGTTGCTTTTTCTAGTATATTTTCTTGTTTAATATTTATCACATAAAAATATCATTGTAAAATGCAAAATAAAAAAAAATAAAAATTTTAAAATGAGTCAATGTTTTTATTTTTATAAATACTTACACATACATGTACATAACAACATAATAAACACCTAGACTAAGACAAATAGGCAATTCTTCATGCTTATGGAAAAAAACGACATCTTCGTTGAACTCAGGTATCCGTTTAAAAAAAATACAACGATACACCGTTTACAACACTTTCCTTATTTCTCGTCCTGAGTCCTGACATACTTAGCTAGCGGTTCTAGCAAACGGAGAAGAAAAATTAAATTCTCCCGGTTTTAATAAATCTCGGGCGGCCAGCACTCGGGGTACGCTAATGCGATAGGTATTTATCGCCCACCGAAGGAATGGACACTGTGAATGTGAAATCAGTATCTCTTTTTCGGAGGACAAACACAGTTTTTTTACTTATGATAAATTTAAAATAGAAAAATATTGGAAAAAATTTACTCGGCTACAAGTGAATTCTCAGATGGGAATCGAACCCACGACCTTTGGAAATCCGGTCCAATGCTCTGACCACTGAGCTACCGAGACTTGCGAACCACTGTCGAAATTCTCCAATACTTTTATATATTTAATACGCTGTAGGCCAGCGTTGTCACATCAATGCTAGGAATATCCTTGCATTCCAAAGAAACATCTTTTCAGGTGTTTAACGATCGATTAAGATCCAACAGCCAATAATTTATTATTTTTTATTTTTTGCATTTTTCAATGCTATTTTTATTTCCAACGGTCGTGGGTTCGATTCCCATCTGAGAATTCAAGTGGCCGAGATAATTTTTTCCAATATTTTTCTTTTAAAATTTATCATAAATATAAAAATAGCATTGAAAAATGCAAAAATTCAAAAATCATAAACCGTTTTTTTATTTCTGTATTTGTTTTCAGACACAAATATATTTTGAACTAATAAATAACTTTTGAACGTATAAAGTAACGAATTCACGCGAGCCGAATTCACCAATTTTATTGTCAATTAGATAATTAATTAATCAGTCTGTGAGATCAGTTACTTTACAACAAAGATGTTGATGTATATCAGGCTCAAATGTATTTTAAAACTATTTTATATTTCTATGCCACTAATATTAACGAGCTGTTTGGCGCAAGGGTACTAAGCCCACCTTCTGCGCCAGAGGTCCCGGGTTCGATCCCCGGACAAGACAAATATTTGTGTTCATGAACATGTCTATTTGATCTTGGTCTGGGTGTTTGATATGTATATTATGTATGTATTTACAAAAAAAAGTATATAAGTATGTTTATCCGTTATCTAGTATCCATAACACAAGTTCTTCATGATACTTAACGTGGGCTAGATAATTGGTGTAATTGTATGGAAATATTTATTATTTATTTATGTCTACAGCCACTGTTAATAACACAAAGCCAAAGGCAAACATGAATATTATTATAGTGCAGATTTTCTAACTTTTCTTGTACAGACATAAGATACTTTTTAAAAAATCCTTTGCCCCAAATAAACTCTTCTCACGCAGCAAACGAGCCAATAAAATAAACAGAATAGCCGATCTCCGCCTTATTATGATTTAATTCGCAGATTATAATTTCAATTTTTTCTTCTTTATTTGGCTTAAAAAATTTATTCCTGTAAGCTGTTGTGGGTTTGCCGAGTGTATTTGAGGAGTTTTATGAATATTTTTTTTATTAAATTGGAATTTTTGAAGACCTGAGAAAATCATATTATTTTTATATGTGACGACTTGTTTGGCGCAGGGGTACTAAACCCGCCTTCTACGCCAGAAGTAGCGGGTTCGATCCCCGGACAAAACAAACATATGTGTGACAAAACAAACATGTCTATTTGTCTTGGTTTGGGTCCTAATAATGATAGTGAAACGAAAGAAGGGCGATTTTTTCGAAGTATTATATTAATATAAGGTTTACAACAGGAACTGTCATACATTCGTGGTACGTATCATAATTTACATTTGATTTTAAAAACTTCGATTTGACATAAAAATATGTGTATGAACAAGTATCATGTTAAAAAACCTCTTAGCGTAGTATTGAAACAATACTATATATGGCGGTAGGCCACGGCTACCTAAAACTTCCGGTTCAAATAATTTTTTTGCTGATCAATCAAATATTGGTAAGGTTGGAGTTTTTAACCGACTTCAAAAAAGGAGGAGGTTCTTAATTCAACAGAATCTTTTTTTTTGCTGATCGATTAAATACCACCCTTGCATAGTTATAAATTCCAAATAAGGTTTTACCTGAAATAAACCATAATTCAACTAGCTTTGAATCAATTTCATAACAACACATTTTACCTACAGGTGGCAGTAGAAGGTGAACGACTACGGAGGCTACGAGAGCGCGTAGAAGCGCAGGAGTTGAAACTACGGCGACTACGAGCGCTACGGGGACAGCTGGACAGGAACAAGCAGGCGAATATCGCATTAAGTGAGTGAAAATAAAGTTTATTTTTGGTTGTGGTGGGTTTTGTATACTACGATATTTCGTAGTATTAATGAATAATGTTGTTTCATATTTCTGTAGAAAGTGTGAGATACCAACTCATAGGAACGTTTTCTATATGTATAACCATATGAATTTCAGTTATTATTTGTATCAAAATGTTCACAACTAAAAAAAAAAAATTGCATATTTTTTGTTAAATAAGTGTCCACTGAAGAGGTTCCCACTTATGTTACATGTTCCAGTATTCACAACTATCGGCCGCCCGCGGTATCACCCGCGTGGTTCCCGTTCCCGTGGGAATATCGGGATAAAATGTAGCCTATGTATTAGTCCACTATTTGAAGTCCCTACACACCAAATTTCATACAAATCAAACAAACAAATAAACAAACAAAGTGACATACTTTAACATTTATAATATTACTAGAGGCCGGGCGCGGTTTCACCCGCGTGGTTCCCGTTCCCGTGGGAATTTTGGGATCATTTATAGCCTATGTTACTACTTGGGGTCTAAGGATTCTCTATACCAAATTTCGTCAAAATCGGTCCAGTAGTTTTTGAGTTTATTCGTTACATACAAAAATACAAATCTTTCCTCTTTATAATATTAGTATAGATAGTAGGATTTTTTTGTGCTGTAAAACTGATAACTTTTTCTATTATTGTTTTCAATCATTTATATTGTATAATACCTTCCCTCGGCACTGTACAGTGTATGTAAGACGGCCCCAAACAGAGAGACAACTTAGTTCAAAATGTAATTTCTCCCATGCACCTATTGCCATAAGTTTACATGCAGTCTCTGGCTATTTAGGAGGAATTTAGTAGCAATTATCAAAATGAATAAGTGGTATTATTGATACACATGACAAACAGGAAAAGCGGCTCTCGCGGTTTCAACCGCGTAGTTCCCGTTCCAGTGGGAATATCGGGATATAAAGTATCCTATGTTCATAACCAGGCTATCTACTATCTGTGTACCAAATTTCATCCAAATCCGTTCAGTAGTTTCGGAGCCTATTCAATGCAAACAAACAATCAAATCTTTCCTCTTTATAATATTAGTTTAGACTAACAAAGTGTTTTAACCGGAATCTGAACCGCTATATCACGCGATATGACATGGGTCATGATGCTGTCTTGCTTACCCAGCTAAGATGTGAACGGGACAGTGAGTGACACGCTATCGAGCTACGAGTAAAGCAACTCATGCCAGTGTGTAGTGTCAATAAAATTAGATTATAAATATTAAACACTAGAGGCCGGGCGCGGTTTCACCCGCGTGGTTCCCGTTCCCGTGGGAATTTTGGGATCATTTATAGCCTATGTTACTACTTGGGGTCTAAGGATTCTCTATACCAAATTTCGTCAAAATCGGTCCAGTAGTTTTTGAGTTTATTCGTTACATACAAAAATACAAATCTTTCCTCTTTATAATATTTTTTATTATTATTAAACAAGACAATACTAGATAAAAAGCAACTTGCCTCATGTCGCTCTGACGGGATTAGGCCAGGCCTAAACTGAGCATCGCGACAAAGTTTTCTCGACACTTAAATCGCGTAAGCGCAGTGTCTGTCGTTTCTATTTGTGAATCCTGCGGAACTACGGTGAACGCCGCGACTATTTGTCGACGTTGTTGTGAGCGGGTCACACCGTACTGTTATGATCGTGACAGATATCACGAGATAAGCGTCGACAAACAGTCGCGGCGTTCATCTTAACCCCGCAGGATTCACAAATAGAACCGACATAATCAATAATGTACCTAGCAATCTTTCAGTGAGTCAGGCAGGCAAGTTTTTCGACTACTAACGGGAGATTATCTTCTGGTTACTTTTTTATTTTGTGTAATGACCTTACAGCCCTTTCCATACGTCTTGACAACGCCGTAGCAACGAATAACCAACAAACAGGACGAAAGTTTTAACTTAGATTTTCGACCTTATGGCCTTGTCAATAAGAACCAAGAAGTTGGTTAAGTAAATCGATACTATTTATTAATTAAGATCGATAACCGAGGGAAAGGAACCACTTGTTTATGAAAGTTACGTTTTAACTTTTTTTTTTTTATTTAACTTAATGTTATTTTATAAACCAGTTTCTTAGTGTGGTAGAAAAACTTAATACGTGTGGAAATTTAGTATTGGTTATTTGTTAGTATGTTTGTAGGTACGTATGATGTTGAAGATCTTTGAAATAGGGGAAGGGATACTTTCCTTCTGCGCCGAGGTCCCGGGTTCAATTTCCGGACAAGATAAATATTTTTATCTATTATCCATAATTTATAATTATTATCAGTTGTATATATGCCTTCATCATCATCATCATCAGCCTGTGGACGTCCACTGCTGGACATAGGCCTCTTCTTGCTCACTCCTATTGTGGCGTTCATAGGAGGCTATTAGCCTACTGCTACTATGCTGGCCACGCGTTGGTAGAGGGTTTGTTTCAAGTTTTCCTTCTCTCGCACAGGTTTTCAATGGGTCGAGCCTCTTAGTCGACTCTTACGACATCCCAGGCATGTAAGGGAGTGGTGACACTTGTATTCTTAGGCCGTCACCATACGGCACTTAATTTTTTTTTTATTTTTGCTTATTTTAATGCTATTTTTATATTTATGATAAATTTAAAATAGAAAAATATTGGAAAAATCAACTCGGCCACAAGTGAATTCTCAGATGGGACTCGAACCCACGACCGTTGGAAATAAAAATAGCATTGAAAAATGCAATTAATGTTATATACCTTTGGAAATCCGGTCAAATGCTCTATATACCTATAAAGATAAAAGCCACAACGCAATTTCGTGTTTATATTTCTCTGCTTTTATTTGAATTAAACTATATCATTACGCATGTCGAATAGTTAAGTAATGAAAATGACTAGTTAACTGATAATAACATAATGGATTAAATTATTGTTTTAAAAGCACGCAATGACAAAAAAATTTCGAGTGTAGTTAAGTTTAAAGTTTTTGTCAAAATTATTACTTCGTAACCGACAAGATCCTTTCAATCGCTACGCTTGGCGGGCGGATTTCCCATCAAATCTAACTTGGATGGGCAGCATTAGGGAAGCTTCATAAAATCTTCGCAGTGTCTCAAGACGAAAGTCTATGTACCAGTGCGTGTTGCCAGTGATGACTTACGGTAGTGAATCGTGGTCGCTAACTATGGGTCTGATAAGAAAGCTCAAAGTCACCCAGCGTGCAATAGAGAGGGCTATGCTCGGCGTTTCCCTACGTGATCGAATCAGAAATGAGGAGATCCGTAGGAGAACTAAAGTAACTGACATCGCTCGAAGGATTGCTCAGCTGAAGCGGCAGTGGGCGGGACACAGCGAAAAGAACCGATGGCCGTTGGGGCGGAAAGGTTCTGGAATGGTGACCGCGCACAGGACGACGCTCCGTGGGTAGGCCCCCGACAAGGTGGACCGACGATCTAGAGAAGGTCGTGGAAGCCGCTGGATGCGGGCCGATCGTTGTGGAGATCCTTGGGGGAGGCCTATACCCAGCAGTGGGTATTATATGGCTGAAACGACGAACCGACAAGATATGAAACAAAAATAAGTGTTTCTTTATCTATCTCTACTCATTATCCACTATATGTGACTTTCAGTTACCTTAGGCAGAATATTACAAAGTTTTTATATTTAAATTATTTTCTGAAAACGCCTAAATACGATTTATTATATCCCGATCGAAACAAACGATATTCTACAAATTATTATACTTTATTCACCTCTTACATTATTGACATCTATATTTTCTATAAGTGTATCAACTCACGCATTTAAAGATATAGTAGGCAAAAAAGTGCTTTTACTTTTGAAACATTATTCCAGATGAAATTAGTCCCCCATCTCATCAAAGCCATCGAGCCTGATTGTCACTGAAATTTTCAAATTTCCAATTAGCCATTCTGTCAAAGATTCAAAGGCCAATTTTGGAGCCCCCATAATCTGCACCTGTAGGCCCTTGTACAGTTAACAGCACGTCAGGGGGCAATCCTCGCGCTTGGACATGTCGAATTCGACTGTTTTCAAACTTTTTTTTTAATTAAAACTACTGTATTGATAAGGCTGAAAGCGACCCTCTCCCGGAATCCTCAACCACTGAGGAACTGCTATCTTATCTGTAACTGCCGGAACACAACAATGCTGAAAACAATGTTTTTATGGCGTCAGACTTAGATAAAATGGTGGTAGCTAGCCAGGCGGACTTACAACAAGTCCTACAACAAGTTCTACCTAATACAATATGTGCCCCCACTGGGAATCAAACCCGGGTTCCTTGGATCTAATACCGATGTTTGTTACCACTAGACCATAGAGGCGGTTGAATTTCTGTTGAATTGTAGTGTTTTTTTTTTACACTTTAGTATCAATAAAATAATTAGTTAAAATAGAATTATGTTACAGTTTCAAGTTATATCACGTGCTTACTTGTACAGTAGAGACACAGCAAGGTTTATAAATGCTTCCTTATCGCCTTCATAATAAGGGTAGTTTTTGAAGTGCAAATGTTAAGGGTGATGTGACGTTGACTGTACATTTAGGCTGAACGCCGAAGTTAATTAAAGTCGGAGCAAGAGCGATTTTTTCAGGAGATTCCCTTAATAAGTTGGGAGAGATAAAATTAGTGTCCGTTGAGACACCTGTTTGATTATACGCTTTATTGAAGTCGTTTCAGGAATTTTGTGTTTCATAGCTTCGGCGAATCGTAGATTTTTGTTCGTTTCTCGATATTGTAAAAAATCTCATCTATATTACACAGATCTACATAAATTAGAGATGTGATATGTTTGCTTGTTTAAATGTAATATTCTTTCGTTTTCTCAGCCACATAATACCCACTGTTGGGTATAGGTCTCGTCCTAAAGGGAGGGTTTGCCATAATCGCCATGCTTGGCAGGCGGGTTGGCGATCGCAGTGTGGCCAAGTTTGTAGGAGACGCTGCTGCCCGTCTCCTGAAGGCTGAGTCCCTTAGACGCCTTTAAGATACCCACGGGATGAGAGGGACTAAGCTGACACTACACAGCTATATTTTTTATTACCTCTTATCTTTCAAACGGCTGAACGGATTTCTATAATTAGGATATCGTTAGTTTAATACGTGCTTATAATAGGTACATAAAAACTGCCAGACCAACACAAATATTTAGATGTAATTCTAATTTATCATATAAAATATTGTGCCCTGTGGGAATCAAACTTACCATGACATAATCGGCAGTCCAATACTGGGAATGGAATCGCTGTCGTATTTATGCATTTTTGTCAAAGTCAAAGATTTTTATTCAAATAGACTTATAGATATGTACTTTCGAATAGTCCAACAATTTTTTTCCCTTCCAGCCATTTAGGACATCTTTTAACTGATAAGCAGAACGGCCGCAAGAAACTTATCAGCATTAACAGAAACAACAACATTTACAATGGGAACATGTTGTTGCCAAACACAAATCTACAATCTTGAAATATATTTAATATAAGGGGGAGGGGGTCTCATGTTCAGTTATTAGAATATTTTCCTCTTATACAATTTATAATAGTTATCTTTTATGTTTATAATCCTACTTCCTTCTAATATTATAAATTCAAAAGTATGTCAGTTAGTTTTTTGTACGCAAAAAAAAATAACTGATTTGGATGAAATTTGGTATGTAAAGACTTCAAGTAATAGACACATAGACTACTTAACTCTACCAGTAATACATACCAATCAAAACATATTCAAATTACTCATAACCACCAAAAGGTATCGTCATACCGAAATCCTCGACAAATTCTAGACATTTTCGTCTCAGCCATCACGTACCTCCATATCGAGGTATTCCAACTTGGGTATTTGATTGTCTGCTTCAATATTATTATTCCGGCGTTGTCTGCAGCGGGCCGAGTCCGGACGGGCCCGAATATTTCAGATAATCGGCCCACTGACTGACCCTAATCCTTGGGGTGTTATTTTGGTACCGACATTACTAACAAGAGCCCCTCGGCGAATTCAAAGGTAGATTTTAATTTTTTCGTTAAAGGAAATGATTTGAAACGAGTCAGAAACAAATAACTGTTACAACGGTTAGTGGAGTTGCTAACTGCTTCTTAATTTTATCAAAATAATATTTGTAGGAAATGTATTTTATATCTAAATTCTAAACGAAAGTATAGTAACTATTACCGATATCGATTCTAACCAGGAACTAGCACGAAAATGTATAGAGGACGTATCGAGCACGTAATGTAAAAAAAAATAAAGAATAGGAATATTGATTTGCTTAATACCATGTACAGACAGAGTTAGAATGTTAGTCAATATGGATCAACAGTATAAATGTAGGCATTAAAAAATAATAAAAAAATTAAAATGTCAACAATACAATAACTACTACAATAATAAGAAACAATGTTCAAAAATACAGTAATGTCAATAATACATTTAATGTCACGATTTTTTTAATTCTGGATATGCTTTGATTAATGATTTGATTTGAAGCTTTGTAAATACCTAAATAATATACATATTTGACACCAAGACCAAGGCAAATAGACAAGTTCATGCGCACAAATATTTGTCTTGTCCGGGGATTGAATCCGGGACCTCTGGCGCAGAAGGCAGGTTTAGTACCCCTGCGCCAAACAGGTCAAAGTAACCCTTAACGTAATATACCTAGTTTTCAGATACGTTAACCGCCTCTTTGGTCTAGTGGTACAACCACCGATATGAGACCCAGGGGTCCTGGGTTCGATTTATTTATTTATTTATAAGGTACACCAGCAGTGCATGCATTAACACAGACAATATAAAAAATAAAAAAAAACAACAAAGCATAATTCTGATGCATACACCTTTACAGGTGACACGACATTTACCATACAAAAGAAATCAAAGTAAATAAAATACAGCACAAAAAAGACCCGCTAGTTGGAAAAAAGAAATATCACAATATTCCCAGATTCCCAGCAGGGGTACATATTGTATTCGGTTTGGTTGGTGGTAGGACTTGTTGTAAGCCCGCCTGGCTAGCTACCACCATCTTATTTAAACCTGACGCCATAACAACAATGTTTTCAGCATTGTTGTGTACCGGCAGTTCAAGATAAGATAGCCTCCCGTCATTAATAAAAAAAACGTACTTTTGCAAGTAGTATAACATCCCACATTTCCCTTAAAATGGTTTGAAACAAATTTCAGATACGCTCGCTCCCCTCCCAGCCCCTCCAAGCATATAGTTTAAAGCACCACGATCCCTCTCAGCCGTCCAATAACATTACTTCGGCTGTCAAAATACCGCTAAGACCGCCACGATAGCAGAACTAGGCACCGCTGAAATAACTGACGTTTCCATTAACTGGCTAGATTTGTTCTAAATTCAATTCGATTTACGGCTAACTTGGGTTTATTCTATAGCAATTCGAGAAATTTTGTAAGATTGGCAGGTAGGAACGATCAGCGTGCCTGTTACCGAAGGTTAAAAGGTTGGTACGAAACTTGGGCCCGCGGCGCAATGGTACGCGCGCTCGGACTGCGATTGTTGAGGTTAAGCAACTTTCGCAATGGTCGGTCACGGGATGGGTGACCATAAATTTACTATCTAGAGCTCCTCCGTGCTTCGGAAGGCACGTTAAGCCGTTGGTCCCGGCTGCATTAGCAGTCGTTAAAACCCACCAATCTGCATTGGGCCCGCGTGGTAGGTAAGGGCCCGGTTCTCCTTATCCATCCATAAAGAAGGCCAGTGCTTCAGCAGCGGGGACATTAAAAATAGCTGATGATGACGGAACTTCTGCGTAGAGTAATCTCACACGAATATTATGAACTAGCGGCCGACCGCAGTTTCACCTGCGTAATTTCCGTTCCTGTGGGAATATCGGAATAAACAGTATCCAATGTTTTAATCCAAGCTATCTACTATGTCTGTGCCAAATTTCATCCAAATCCGTTAAGTAGGTTTTAGTGTGAAAGTTTGAACATTCGACAGGTAACTGCCGGAACACAACAATGCTGAAAACATTGTTATTATGGCGTCAGACTTAGACAAGATGGTGGTAGCTAGCCAGGCGGACTTACAACGAGTCATTCCATAAACCAAAGCGAATACAATATGTATTCCCGCTGGGAATCGAACCCGGGACCCCTGGGTCTCATACCGGTGGTTGTACCACTAGACCACATAGGCGGTTAAATTATTATTTTGGCCAACGCAAGGATAATCACTGGTTGGAAACTAGAACATAGAATAACCAGCATGGCTTCTTGAAAAGACATCAATATTACTAGCCACAAGGCTGCTGGGAATAGGTTTCCACATAGAACCTCCAAGACGATCCTTAACAGCGCTATTACTATTATTTTCACTAGATAAGCGATTTACGTACCTTGAAATTCCGATCATGGTAACCACTCCAGTGTATTTCCGGGCCAACGTTCAGGGTCTTCTCGTTACTTTTATTGTCCACTACCGCTTTACCTAGTTAAAAACAAAAAGAAACTTTCGATAGCAACCACAGATTGATAAGAAGTACGCTACTGAAAACTTGAAAATAAATTGAAATAAAACAACTTTTACGGATATCAAACGCGCTATATTTCCACGAACTAAGTTGTGAAATGACTCCCGTGACTGTAATCCCGTGACCACGGCAGCTGTAAAGGTGCCAAATCGTCGGGAAAATCAAAAAATCCCTAAAAAACCTAAAAATAACAATTACAACTTAGTTCGTGGAAATATAGCGCGTTTGATATCCGTAAAAGTTGTATTATTTCAATGAACAGTGCGCGCCAAAACATAAGATGTACGTATTTGAAAATAAATGTTATTGTACTTAGTTCTATGGTCAAAATCAAAGACAAAAACTTTTTATTCAAATATTCTTATAAATAAGTGCTTTTGAATCATTCAAGACATCTAATAACTGGCAAGAAAAACTTCTGCAAGAAATTTTAACAGCTTTAACAGAAGCATAATGCTTATGACAATGACAGTCTGCCTCTCTGTGATATAAGTATGTGTTATATTATAACAAGAATGATTGTCTATTACAGACGGTATTGAAAACCGATAAAAATAAAAATGCAATCTACAAATGCCCAACTGCTAAATAGGTCGAGGTATGAAATCAAGAGCATCTATTTACGGATAGACTGACATTGCACTTGTGGACTTGTTCGGACATTAATCGCTAATAATATTTATGATGCGGCATCTGATCTGAACGTGACATTGAGTATTGAAGTATCAATAAGTATTATGATGCAATCACCACAATTTAACATTTAATGTATTGATTTAACATAATTTTAGAACTTTGATATTGTAGATTGAAATGTTAGACTAGATTAAAAGTTAATTTTGTTAAATATCATTTATTAATTATCACTATTAATTAATTATTGATATATTTTACCGATTTCATTTTGTTCATTATTCGTCATTTTGTTTATTATTATGACACTAAAAACATTTTTTTCACCATACTTTGACATTCTAAGCTGTAAGATACTCGTACTATTCTTTTGTATCTCGTACGGGTTTGCTCTTGAACCAAATCTAACCCAATCAATATTATGATTAATATTAGACAAGAAAATATACTAGAAAAAAGCAACTAGTCTCATGTCGCCCTGACGGGATTCGAACCCACATCCTTGTGAATCCGGCCCAATGCACTGACCAATTATGCTACAGAGGCCTATGATGACACGTCGATTCTTTTAAGTATATTCACCTTTCTACGGTGTTGGCCACCGTCGTTTCATCAATGAGAGAAACAATCAATATGAAATGAATGAATGCAATCAATATTATGTCAAAAATTGACGTTTCGTAAGTCTTTTGTTCCTGCTCCAATCTACATCTAAATAAATAAAAATGGCGGCTACCTTTTAAACATCGCAAACATTTCGTAGACCATTGGTGACCCAATGAGGCTCGAAACCGAAACCTTTCTCCCAACCATTTGTCTCACCACTGGATATTAAGATTCCGCCAACGATACCCTGAAAGCTGAAGTTGTTTACTCAATAAATAAAGTTCCAATGAAATATTGAGTTGCTGATTTATTTGCTTGGTTTACTCCCTAAAATTGTGTGAAAATATCAAATAACAATGGAGTTACTTCCATTTTGATAATTGTTACCAATGCGTCGAGCCTCTTAGTCGACTCATACGACGTCCCAGGCATGTAAGGGAGTGGTGACAGTCGTGGCGAGAGAAGGAAAACTTGAAACAAACCCTCTACCAACCCGTCTGGCCAGCGTGGTAGCAGTAGGCTAATAACCTCCCATGAACGCCACAATAGACGTGAGCTAGGAGAGGCCTATATCCAGCAGTGGATGTTCACAGGCTGATGATGGATGGATGGAATTGTTACCAAGTATCAGCGCAGTTGTGTCTTCACATATTTTTCGTGTCTGAATCAACTTTGGCAGTAGTTTTACATCTAGATAGATTGCTGAATGAAGACGGTTTATTTTAAATGTTTAATGTCGAAAATAAACTTGAAGAGTTTAAGATGATAAACTTCAAGCGTTTCATGTCAATGCAATTCTAAATTAAATATTGCAATAAAAAAACAGAGTTTTACCAAATTGTATAAAGGCAGTAAATTTTCAGTTTCTATCCTACTAATAATATTATGAATGTGAAAGTTTGAGAGGATTTTTGGATGTTTGTGACTCTTTCACGCAAAAACTACTGAACCGATTTTGATGAAATTTGAAAAAAAAAGTAAAATGTCTCATTGACCAGAAAAAAAGTTTTGAATGTTTAAAGAAAAAAAAATATTGTTAAATTTCATTGTGATTAATAACTTAGCTCAGACCTACCGTACTTTGTATTAACATTGTTTTCGAACATTGCAGTTGATTAATATGCACTCCCAGTGTTTAATTTATTCATTTTTCGGATTTTGATTGAAGACAGTGATTTTTATTAAAAAAAAATCATGCAATAAAGACAGTGATTTAAATAAGTGATTTGTTTAAAAATATCGTGATTTAAATCATGCAACCCTCGTTCGGTAAAGCCTTTTTTTACAAAAGGCCACTAAAGTTTTTTTAGATAGTGCGACGTTTTTAATAAGCAAATAACTAGAACATATCAACTGCTATAAAAAGTTAATATTCTAATCTATATAATGTCACGGTCACGGTCACGGTCACATTTGTAGGGTAGGTATTATAAATTATTTCCGCACACATAAATAATCATGTCAACGAAAGCAAAACTCATAGAAAAGGGTTCAGTACAAAAGGTTTTGGGTAAATGTGGGGTAATTTTTCAGATACAGTCAGTGAAGAAACGGATTATGTTATGAATGGTGGTATGTATATCAGAATAATATGTTGGGACATGTTAATAAAGTAGGCAACAACGATATTATCAATTTTTTAGGGATCCGTACCTTAAATGAAAAAAACGGAACCTTTAAAAGAACTTGTGAATTAACGTAAAAAAAAGATAGGACCGTTTATGTCGCAAAAACACGTATTTTCGACTCTCTGAAGGGAATCAAAGTTCATAGGGTACTTCCCGTTGACCAAAAACTATGAAATATGGCAAATAATTTGTTACTTACTTACGTGTTTTACTACGAATACAAGAAAAATCTATACATTTGTAATTATATCATGAAAAATATTGTCTTAAGTTTCGGAAACTGAATTTCAGGAAAACTTCGGAAAAAACTGCGAGACTCAAGTCCTGGACAATTTATAATATTATGTATTTGTGCGGAACCCTCGGTGGGCGAGTCCGTTTTTTTCTGGCATTACTTACACTTTGTTGTTTGATGAAAACGTATTTATAATTAACTTCCTATTACACATAACATATTTAACTTTTCTTCTTCTTTTTGAGTCGATAGCAGACCTAAATTATAACGGCCCAAAGATCTATGTCGAATGTAACGAAACTATAAGTACTAAAAACAAAACTTGCATAATAGAACAGCAAAGATCAAAGATCTACTTAAATGCCACAAAAATGTAAAGAAAACTTGCTTTACGGCCTGCGCAGACGACGGACATTGGAGGACTTTTTGTCCGCGACACGACCTTATTACTAAGAATATAAAGTTAAATATATAACGCCGACTATTGCGTACTTTTGATGAATATTCGCGATCTAAGTTCAATCTTATTGGGTTAACAATAAAGACGTGTCGCGGACAAAAAGTCCTCCGTTATCCGTCGTCTGCGCTAGCTCTTACTTAATACTTTAACCATCAAAAGCGAATTTTCGACAAGTTCTTTCCTTCCTTCCTACTTATTGTTTCACTAACACGTAACAAAAACTAACAACATTAACCCTAAAACTACCGCAAGTATTGTGTTGACCACTCTCCAAACACGGCTTAACCCTTAAGCATCACTCCGGTGGACACATCGAAACTTGGGTATCTAGGATAGCCAAGTGTCAAGTGCTCTTTGATTGAGACGGATCGGTAGATCCCAAGAAATGATTGAGTACCTTGCGTGTTGTATCTGCTAGGAGAAAATGGACTTTGCAACTTGAAGATAAAGTTGCGGTAAAATTGGGGTGACAAGAGATTTTTCTGAGGACATTTTGAAGTCGTTTGTGTTTTATAACTTTATTATATAGTGGAGGGAGAATTTTGAATGGAAGCTTTTTAATGCTATTATCGCAAAATAATACATACATTTTTATGAGGCCCTGCTATTATCCTAAAGGTAGCCACGATTGCTGAGTGAAGTACTTTAGTGTCACAATTTTATTATAACTTTACCAACAGTTTTACTTAGATTAGTATTTGATTTGATTATACATTTGATTTGACTTTGTCACTGGTGGATAAGGTTGGGATAAAAAAGAGATCTTTTTGAGGACATTTTGTAGTTGTTTTTATTATAACTTTATTATGTGGTGGAAATACAGTTTTGAATGGAAGCTTTTTAATGCCGTACCTAGATATATCAGAAAGCAACCCAGACATTTTCTGAAGCTCTGTCGCAGTAGCCACGGTTGCTGAGGGGTTTATATGCCACGATTTTATCATAAGTTCATATGTGTATATGTATTCATAAGTATCATAACCAATTATACAATGTCATATCATCTTGAGAGTCACAGTAGGGATTCAATTCCTGACCCAGGTTCAGTAGCCATGATCAGTTCCACCACAAGTTTGTGAACCAGTTGTAGTTTATAATTTGACACAGATAGATCTTTCTAGAACAGAAATATTTTATTTACTTATTTGTTATATGACGTGTTTTTAATAATTCTCATTAGAAATAAATAATTAAATAATTGCATACAATCACAAAAATTATCTAGCCCACGGTTAGTTTCACGATACGAACATACTTATATACTTTTTTTTTGTAAATACATATTATGTCATAATATACATATCAAACACCCAGACCAAGACCAATAGACATAATGCACACAAATATTTTTCATGTCCTGGGATCGAACCCGGGACCTCTGGCGCAGAAGGTGGGGTTAGTACCCCTGCGCCAAATAGGTGGTCAAATAAATAAATATTGATGAGAAATATCTTGAAGCAGTGTCTTCTTAAATTGTTTCTCTGTATCTCAACTCACTGTAATGCAATTGGGTATCCTGGAATGATCACTCAAAATTTACTGCCTTGAAAAAGCCTAGTTGCAGCCAACAATAAAACAAAATAAACTCTTGATAAAGAAAGCGATTCCGGAAGATTCAGTTTATAGCCGCCCTAACGACATTTATTCAATGGAGGAATATTCACCGAGATTTTCTAAGTAATTGGATATTTACTCCAATGTGAGAAAGATTTGGAAGAACGCTTGGTTGGGGCACCACTGTGAGATGTTAGCGGGTTCATAGGAGGACGCGATTTTTCGCTACTTGCATGTTGATGAATAATTTTTTTAAGTATTGTTGAATTCAGGTCGTCTTGATTAAGATTATGTCTATGTTATATTAGAAAGACCTTTTTATATGCTTGTCAACAAATAGTTTTTTTCATAATTTAATAGACGATTTTGTTATAACTAATACTATACTATACTATACTGGTAGGGAAAAAAATGTTGGACTATTCGAAAGTACTTATCTATAAGTCTATTTGAATAAAAATCTTTGACTTTGACTATACTAATACCATACTAAAGAGATAATGCATTAATAATACCATTATTAACAATGCATTTTATTCACATTCTAACCTTGAACATATTTAATTGAAAGCTTCAAAAGAATTCTTGAGTTAAAAACACTTTACATATTTTACTCTTTATACATTAAAAAAAAATCGATACAAAAAAATGGGATTTTCCCTAACACAGATCCACAATAATCTATGTAAATGTAAAACATGTAGCGATTCCGGGCAAATGATAAACTTGGATTGGTCGGGCCCTTTGTCTTCCAATTTAAGTTTATCGTAATGTCGGCCTTTCCGAATTGGCTTCACCCTTATTATTGGTGAGAAGCAACTCCAACGAGGTTTATTTTAACTTGGTTTGGAATCTCCAAAATAAAAAAATCAACGGGTTGCACTCCGGGAGTGCCGGCAGAAGTGAAAACCGCTTGAACGAAACAGCAGGAGCAGGCATACATTTTCGCCGCGCGGTAGAAAGAGAGGGGGATATTACTTCCTCTCCTACGACACGCCGGCGGTCTACTTTCCCTCCATCTTACGAATTTTCGAACAGGTCACGTGACTTTATCATTTTTTACCCATCCCAAAAATTTAAAACTGATGTGCACAAACACCGCTAAAGAAGTTTTCACTTTAAAAAACGAAATTCAATATCATTTATTTAGTCTAGGCTGTTACAGCTACTTATGACCGTCAAAGAAGCTACGCCATCGGTTCACAAACCCTACGGCGGGACGCCTTGTAACGAGAAGAACCGGCAAGAAACTCGTCAAAGACTATTTTATACATTTTTACTTTACTTAAACTACGCCTCTGAAACTCTGCCAACTCCTCAAGAGATTTATAATGGTGTAAGCTTATTACGTGTCGTAGAATGATTTGATAAATAGAATTATCTCAAAAATCCTAGGAATATTGCGAAAACACGGATTATTAACATTTCTCAATCTGACTGAAAAAAGATAGGGTTTTTGTAAAAATACGGGTTACTTTAGTAACATTGGATATCAGTCTAATAAAAAAGGATGTTGTTTTGGACGGTCCCTCCAGCCAATCAGTGGTCTTGTTTCATAATAGCCAGCGATTTTATGATTTTTAACTTTTTCAATACTATTTTTATGCTTAGGATAAATTTTTAATAGAAAAATATTGGAAAAAGTCAACTCGGCCACAAGTGAATTCTCAGTAGAGCATTGGACCGGATTTCCAAAGGTCGTGGGTTCGAGTCCCATCTTTGAATTCACTTGTGGCCGAGTTAATATTTTCCAATATTTTTCTATTAAAAATTTATCATGAGTATAAAAATAGCATTGAATAATGGAAAATTCAAAGAACATAAAGAATGTAGAAATACAACAACTTTTACGGATATCAAACGCGCTATATTTCCACGAACTAAGTTGTAATTGTCCGTAAAGAATAAAGAATGTACTTTATTCTTTTAGATATGTAATATTATAATATTTTTTTTTTTTATAAAGCATGTTGAATATAATAATTATCCTGAGTCACTACTAAGTCTCGGAAGGTCAGTGGTTAAAGCATTGGACCGGATTTCCAAAGGCTGTGGGTTCGAGTCCCATCTGAGAATTCAATTATGGTCGAGTAAATTTTTTCCAATATTTTTCTATTTCAAATTTTTCATCAGAATAAAGTACAGTTATGTCTTCTTTACCTTAAAATAAAATAGTATTATCTAATAGTATCTTTGTCGTTCTCAACTCGCTGTTCCTATTAGCTACTTAAACGAGACTTAAGTTAAAATTTTGTTAAACCAAGCCTTCCATTCGAAGGTTGCCCAGTATCGATTAGTTCCGTACCAGCCGTACCATAGTGACTCATAACTATTCACACACACGGCGGAAAAATCGATTCTTTGCAAGCAGAACATTAAGGCGGTTACCATGGTAACGGTGGTTTGTTTTGCGGTGTTTCGGGACGTTGAAATGTACCAAACCTTAAATTTTAACATGAGATTAATTATGAATGTTTCACGCATGTCCTATAGGAAGAATCAGCTGTAATATTATTCGTGTCGTGGATTTGTTTATTTAAATTCGTTTGGCTCAGTAATTATGTAGCATTACCTACATGTTCAATAACTTATATATGTAGGTATCTATAGGCTTATACCAGTAATTGGAATTTACTCTAGAGCATCCGAGTTTCAATGCAATGCTCTAATGAACGCAGATCAGATTCCAGGCCCAGATTTGTATTGCATACCATTTGTGCGTGCATGCAATTGTGTTCTAATCTGTTGTGGAACTTGTGAGGTATGTTACTGTGTTTGTCTATTTAATTAACAGTGATTGTCAGTATCACCATCGAGAACAGTCTCAAAATGACTCAGAGTTTCAAAGTTAATAGTATTTGTCTCGTACTGGAGTGAGAATGAAAGAAAAAAACTACGGGTTGCACTCCGGTAGTACCGGCGGAAGGGAAACCGCTTAAGCAGGAGCAGGCATACATTTTTGCCGCGAGGTAGAAAGAGAGGGGGATATTACTTCGTCTCCTACGCCACGCCGTCGGTCTACTCTCCCTCCGTCTTCCGAATTTTCGATCAGGTCACGTGTCCTGACGCGACTTTAACATATTTTACCCATCCCAAAAATTTCAAACTGATGCGTACAACGCCGCTAAAGACGTTTTCACATCAAAACATAGAATGTGACAGCTGCTATCTTTCAAATGCAGATATCAAAAGCCTATATCAGTGAACAGATTAAAAAACTAATATAGGTGATGATGGGCTGGAAACTTGTTACTATAAAAACGACTACTGACACGATATCAAAATTTCTTATTTCAAATTTTTAAAGTCAAAAGCAGAAGCAGCGCCATCTAGTGAACTGCTTTCAAAATAAATTCGTGGGTTTTATTTTTTTATAAAATGTTTTTTATTTCAAAATTTTAAAAGACAAAGGCAGAAGCAGCGCCATCTAGTGAACTTCATCACCATCTTGCGGTTTTTACAACAGTATTTTTGAGATTTCCTGAAAGATACTGAACTGATTTCAACATTTCAGAAAATGGGACCATCTTAGGAACACACTTGATCTAATAACGTTTGAATCATTACAACCGGTCCAGCCGTCTTCGAGTAATCGATGAACATAATATATTTAAAAAAATACGCGACGAATAGATAACCTTCTTTTTTTTGAAGTCTGTTAATGAGTTGATGTGTGGATATGAGGGTGATGTTTATACACTAACTGGAACATCTAACCGCCCAGCCCGTTATTTTCATACAAACGCTCACTTTGCGACTGTATACAATATTTCTAATGAATGCTTAACCTAAACATTAGCATACAGATATTTGCAAACATATTGTCGTTTCTATGTATAGAGTCGCAAAGTGGGCATTGTGGAAGGGAGTGGTTTGGTAGTGGACTGTATAATAATAAAATTACTGGTTGCGCTCGAATATAACTCGTAGTTTATTGTTAAGTTGACGTAGACACTTTAGGAATTACACTTGACGCTAGTTTAAAGTTAAAATTATATGGTTTAATATTAATTAGAGTTATTGAGGCGGGAGCACGACCGATTCAAATGGTGCCCGGAAGTAGAGAGAGAGAGAGAGATAACAAACCAAATGAGTGATGTCAGACAAACTTAGTGTTGGGAAACAATCCAACAGGCATGTTTGTGTGAAAATAACGGGGTGGGCGGTTAGATGTGCCGGTGAGTGTACATTTCACATTTGTCTCTGCCAACCCCACTAGGAGTTTATGGTGCGAAGGGGGGATGCATGTAACATTAGGCATAATTATTAACTATTTTGATTTTATTAATGCTGCAGCATGGCTTTCACATAAGGAGAAATAAGGAGAATGGAAAGTCTCACGTCAAAAACACGTTAAGGACCAATTCATTTCAGCCGCCTCTGTGGTGTAGTGGTTACAATCATTGGTATCAGACCCAGAGGTCCTGGGTTCGATTCCCAGCGGGGGTACAATCGGGGAACTGCCCGGTTGACCAGTAGATTGATTTTTGGGAAACGTTCTCTAGAAAAGTACTAAGGTTAAAGAAATAATGTATATTTGTGATAAGTATAAACATTTTCTATATATCTATTACTTTTTTTTAAATACAGCTCCTTATTAAAACTCTACTGGTCAAGCCGGAAGTTCCCCGACTGTACAGTAGGAACTCTGCTCAATATGTCATACATTTTTTCACTTTACTTCCTCGATACTTACTCGAAAGTTATTGGTGCTAACCCCACTGACATTCCCCAAACCGAACGTAGGCAAAAAAATTCAATAGAAACACGCACGATATTCGAACGAGCTGAGCCGAATAAGTTGAGTCGAACGAGTTGGGAACTATTTTGCGAGGTCCCTTGTTGTATCGTGTCTCCCAAATATGGTAGTGTGTTTCTCGGAGTCGAATATTCACGCTTTTTATTGATGGATAAAACAATGAGTATACGGAAGCTTTTGATATTGCATGTTTTGTGTTTTGCTGTATTGTTTTGTTGTATAATAACAGTTATTGCGTGAGTTAGCTATCGTAGATCTAATAGTATAATTAACTGAATTTATTTGGATATTAACGGGTTGAATTAATTTATATTATGATCCTTGAAAAAAAGTTGTCTTTAATATTAAGATAAAGGATTACCAAGAAATTCTATCACCTTACCAATGTATTTTTTTTAATTATGACGGGGGGCTCTTAGCTTTCATCATACCTTGGGGTCAATTCTGCTAAATTTTTGTCATAATCGTCTCTCAATGGTGTCTCAATAGTAGTGTTTATTTACACTGTTGTAACAAGAACTGTGTAAAACAGCACTACCATTGAAACACCACTGGAATACTATTGTGACTAAGCATTAGCAGAATTGGGCCCCAGCTGTTAGGTATTGATAAGGCTGAAGATGGTAGCGAGCCTCTCCCGGAATCCTGAACCACTGAGGAACTGGCTATCTTATCTCTAACTAACGGAACACAACAATGCTGAAAACATTGTTGTTATGGCGTCAGACTTAGATAAGATGGTGGTAGCTAGCCAGGCGGACTCACAACAAGTCCTACCACCAAACCGAATACGATATGTACCGCCCGCTGGGTTTCGAACCCGGGACCCTGGGGTTGATACTGGTGGTTGTTACCACTAGACCACAGAGGCGGTTTTTTTGACACAATACATTAAAAATGCTGAAAAAGTTGTTGTTTACGAACCGAGTAAACCACCAGTTTGCTACACATTACAGTATAAAGAAGCTGCGTTTTTACCGTCAGCCAACAAATCGTTCGCTAATCGCCCGTTCAGAACCTCAGACATAAGGCCGGGGCTTGTGTTTGAGCGGAAGAAACAAATGAAGGGTTCCATCATGTCTGCCACATTACGCTGATGTGAGCGATTACGCGTAGCAATGAGGCTACGCTAAAACCGACTCTTGCAAGTAGAATACATTGTTTTTAGGGTTCTATTTGTGTAGATCAATTAGATCAATTAGATCAAGTATACGTAATAAGAGAAAAAAAAGTTTAAGTATATGTATTTAATTTTTTTTTCAACTCTATTCAATGTCACTTTAGTACAACTTAGGTAGGTACACCAAGTTCAGCTGTGTAGTGTCGCCTTAGAATTGCACTACCCCTCTCATCCCGTAGGTGTTATAAGGCGACTAAGGGACTCAGCCTGCCGGAGACGGGCAGCAGCGTCTCCTACAAACTTGGCCATACTGGGATCGCCCCCCCCCCCCCCCCCCCCTTTGGGGGAGGCCTATACCCAGCAGTGGGTGTTATGTGGCTGAGACGACGACGAAACCAAGTTCAAATTAAGTAAATAATATTAAATAACTTGTAAAAATAACAGGTCATCGCCTGACCACGGCCCATGGAAAGGTTTCGAAACTTTGGGAGGTTCAAAAGAGCATAAAATAACATGCAATTTAAAACTTTGTTGTTGTTGATGATGATACGAGTTACTACTCGCGCTTATTAATATCTAAAAGTCAAAGTTAAAGCTATCTAATGATAAATTTTAAATAGGAAAATATTGGAAAAAATCAACTCGGCCACAAGTGAATTCTCAGATGGGACTCGAACCCACGACCTTTGGAAATCCGGTCCAATGCTCTGGATCATTGTACCAGAGAGCAAATATTTTTCTATTTAAAATTTATCATAAGTATAAAAATAGCATTGAAAAAGCAAAAATTAACAAATCATAACGCTATGTAAATTAAAAATAAAACGGAAGTAGCAGTTGGGCCTTAAAATAATCTAGTCCTGCTTATTCAAACAAAGAACTAAATAAATACCATACTTTCAACCCAGGCTCGCCACAAACAAACACTTTCCAGCCCCCTAATCGCTTATTCAGTACATTTGGTAAACCCTAAACAACATTCCACTATAATACTTACGTGTTTTTGCCCATACAAACCAGTGCCTCTATCTCAAATGTCCACACAAAAAGAAACAGAAGCTGTGTTTGATACATATCGCTTTGGTTACTCTACAGACTTATACAATGTTTGCAATGAAACCAACGATGTACAACTAACATTGTGGATTTTGTGGTGATGTGGGTGGGTGCGGTCAGATCGTTTTACGTGGTCGCCTCATTAGCTAATTATAGTGCTTAGGGCGATTACTGAAACATTTTTTTTACTGTGGGTTATGGTTACGATTTTCAATGTCTGAGTACGAGTAATTAATTACCAGTGTTTTTTTACTTATATTTTTTTGGCATATCACGAATTTATACTTGAGCTATTTAGAAATCACTTTGTGTCAGATCTTACTTTTTCTTCAATTCAAATCGAGGGAAATTTAATAATATGTATCATTATTCTAAAACCAATTTTCTGTAATTTACGTCCGGGATATTGAGATTCATTTAACCAAATACCTATTTCGTGATTACAAATAACTGTCTTGCCCAAAGTTAAGTTTAATTTAATTAAACTTATATTTATGGATCCTAGATAGCGGTTAAAGATACTCAAACACTTTTGTCAACTCTAACCGTTCTATAGTTTTATAACAAAAAGTACCTACGTAGTTTTCCGTATCGTCTTAACTCGCTAGAGTTTTCTATACTATTTTTGACATTACACTTCCCACCTTACATGATACCTACGATACAAACAGATTAAATCATACCAAGACCAAGTTCACACCGAGGAGGCCAATGGAAATAGTCCTTTACATAAACGTCAAAACATTGCCTCTCAAACCTCTTGTTTGGTTTAAATAAATAAATAAATATTTCAATACAATCACACCAATTATCTAGCCCACTTTAAGTATCATGAAGAACTTGTGTTATGGATACTAGATAACGGATAAACATACTTATATACTATTTTTTTGTAAATACATACATAATATACATAAAACATCCAGACCAAGACAAATAGACATGTTCATGCACACAAATATTTGTCTTGTCCGGGGATCGAACCCGGGACCTCTGGCGCAGAAGGTGGGGTTAGTACCCCTGCGCCAAACAGGTCGTCAAATGTAGGTATACCCGATTGCAAATTACCCAAATGAGGTCGGCTAAGCGATTGCCCACAGATATCACTTGGCTAATTTGTAATAGTAATGTGGCAAAAACGCGGACGTAGAAGGATGTTCGGGTAATGGGGAGGTTGAGGTGAAACAAATTGTTGCCGGCTTTTTGCTGCTGCTTCTATGCTAAATTGGGAGGTATCACTCATGGTGTGGTTGGAGGATATGCAGATCTTTTGATGTACTAGCAGTTTGGGTTCGGATATTGTTTTTGTTTAATGTACGATTATCAGATGGGCTTTGAATTTATAATAACAACTAGACAACTTACCTGGACACGTCTTTTTGTATTTTTGTACTCCTTAATTTATCTCATAAAATCTAGAACAAATTTGTATCTACTGTTAATTATAGTTCAAGCACTCACGATGAAAAATGTGCATCAATACAAAAGAGCTCCTAGATATACATAAGGTACTAAAAAAAACAGTTTGCTTACAACTCCTCGTGTGATATCAGTTTGACATAACCGTGTGTTTTATTTAAAATATTTTTTTTGTTATATAAATTAAATTTAATACAATTACACCTATTATCTAGCCCACGGGCCACGTTAAGTTTCATGAAGAACTTGTGTTATGGATACTAGTTAACGGATAAACATATATATTTTTTTGTAAATACATACATATTAAACACCCAGCCCAAGACAAATAGACATGTTCATGCACACAAATATTTGTCTTGTCCGGTGATCGAACCCGGGACCTATGGCGTAGAAGGCGGATTTAATACCCCTGCGCCAAACAGGCCGTCAAGATTATTGAGCTTTGAATCTATTTCTAAGAGGTAAACAAGCAGTCGTTGTCGTCGTCGTCATCAGTAATTTTTTTATGTCCCAACTGCTGGACACTGGCCACAAGCAGTAACACAGTTAAAAAAAGATTTATACATTTTCGTAATCTTATTTACTTTAATTCCTTCTATTAAAGAAATGGTTGTTGAGTTAATTCATTCCTTTAAAAGGCCCACAAGTAGCTTTAACGAAATAATGATAAAGATAAGAAGAAAATAAACTGAGAACAATTTAAGAGGCTCATCCATCCTGCTAAACAGAATAAAGAATCAAACGTTTCTCTACAAAGAAAAAAGGGTTCTTTTTAAGGCGTCGCGCCCCAAGAAATATGCTTCAGAGGGCAAAGTTAAATCAATGTAGGTGAGTCACATTTCCGAAACGGAGACAAGTAAAGAATCCTTTACGATTAATTCGCACAAATTGGAAAAGGCAATATTGAAAAATTGAGTAGCTGGAAAAGTGAGCTATTGTATAATGGCTCTCTGAATCGCAAAATATTATCAGACCCGAGGCTAGTATTCGCTTTGTATTATTTTTTTACATACCTTAAAAAAATAATCAATATTTATTACGTAATAGTCACAGAAAACATATCAATAAACTTTAATCAACACATTGAAATATATTAAGAAGTGAGTTTGGAACGTAATCAGATACCCAACTTTTCTAAGCCTTAAAAATATCTGTTTCATTTAGAAAAGGTGCCACAGTCCACAACGAGAATGGACCCCTTCAGAACCTTATCTACATCTAGATCCTTTTCAACTGCATCTATTACTCTTTCATTCCCGTTTTTATCACTCCTTTTCGCAACTAAATTTACTTTTAGAGTATGTTCTATTACCCAGACTGCCCGAGAAAGAATGGTTGGAGATCTGTTTAGACATTTCACAACGGAAGGTTCTATATAGATAAGTCCCTTTTATTGTCTTCTGTAATTGAAAGGCTTTCTCTTCAGGCCTCAGCTGGGCAGTGCCGTTGCGATATGCCATTTTTGCCGCTTTAATGCGTAACAATTTCTCAATTGTAAACTTTGTGTGAAATTGGAGCTGTTTTGAGATTTACTTTCAACTTTTTGATACCAATTGTGTTTTGGGTTGCAGTACTTTATTGGACTTTATTTTTGGAGGTTTTCTGTGATTGTGTTTATGGAGGTGTTGGTTGTTATGTTTAATTTCGTGTAGTTTATTTTATTTTATGAACAGTTGAAGAGTAAATCATTACCGCTTTGTAGGTATATTATGATTCTGAAGTGACATTATGAATATGTTTGGCAACTATTTGATGGAGTGTCTTGCACTTTAGTTTTCATAGGACACAATCTCGGATGGCCCGGGTTGGATTGCGGGCCAGCAGGCCTACCGCCATCTTTTAGAAATGTCATATCGTAAGAACGTTTTGTTTTCCTTTTGTTTCAATACTGTTTAAATTGCAAACTTGACTTTATTTGACCTAAGACGTTGTAGTAGGTTTGATTGATAAAAATCTTGTTTGAGTGAATGATTGAGCGATGACGCCACAAAACTTCCGTCAAGAGACAAGCTTGTTTTAAGAGGTTCGCGGTACGATATGACATATAACAACATTGCGCCGATACAAACTGACATTAAACAATATTGCATTAAGAGATGGCGGTAGGCCCCCTGATCAATGTAGAACAATATGTTTCTATATTGTCTCGGATCAAGGTATTTCTAGGACAAGTTATTACTGGTATTACTGTTGTTTCTGAGTATCATAATGATAATGTAGTTGAGTAGTCTTATATTTACTATACCTAAAAAAATATATACATAATTATTACGAATATCAGTTTACACAGTAATATAGAAGGCTGTAAATCTTATTATATTATCGTCTTAGAAAACACCAAACAGCTTTTGTGTGGAATGGACTAGGACAGTCCATTCCACACAAAAGCTTAATTTACGATGAGATGAATTCGTTAGCTGCTTTTGTCGTCGCATCAAAACCAAGCAATTTTGAGACGAAATTTTGTGGGAATTCAATACAACTTCAAAAGATTGTGTGCTGTGTTGTTACATTATATAAACAGTAGAGTTTTATAAAGGAAATAAATATCCTTAACTAGTTCAATGTTAGTCGTAGTACAAAGTAAATTTAGTTGCACAATATTTTAGGATAAAACTAACTAAAGTAAGTAGCTGTTCTTCTGTAAAACCTACGTCAAGCAACTATGAATTAAAAAACTAGAAACTTGTCAGTGTTACATAGCCTAGTGTGCATTTTACTGAAAAAAGAAGTCATTAGTTACAGTAACTCAAGTTTTTTGTCCCTATATTTACCTACATACTCTTAGCTTATTTTCTTAAGAGCAGTCTTTAAAACAACTTGATGTACTCTCGACTGTACATACAGTTTACAGTCCACAGCGCGTCAGACTTTACACTAATCAGCGGTCGTGTGTACATTGAGTCACAATATTTTCTGGAAAATGTTTTGTCAGATATAACAAATGTAAAATTAGATTGTTGTTTGTTGTCATAATAATAACATATTTATTTTAGGTTAGTATTTACCCGATCGATTTAAAACTTTTTAAGCAACAAAAATACTAGGTAAACCTAACCTAAACCTATATTGTATGATTTTTTTATTTTTGCAGTTTTCAATGCTATTTTTATACTTAAGATAAATTTTAAATAGAAAAACATTGGAAATAATCAACTCGGCCACAAGATAATTCGGTCCAATGCTCTAACCTCTGAGCTACCGAGACTAAGACTTAGTGGTTAGAGAATTGGACCGGATTTCCAAAGGTCGTGGGTTCGAGTCCCATCTGAGAATTCACTTGAGGCCGAGCTGATGTTTTCCAATATTTTTCTATTTAAATTTTATTTTAAGTATAAACGTTTTTGTCCGCAACCCATCCATATCTTTAGTCAACAATTTAGTAATTTTTGGTCGCTCGGTTTATTATATTCGATTATTTTACTTGATAGTAAATTCAATTGGCTAATAACTTTTCTATTTGAGCAATTTCCATTTAAAGCAAGGTTTATATCGCCTCCCTCAGCAATGAAAGTGATATTAAATGTGTCGGGACTTACACGCACCCTTTCACGGCAAACATCGTCGCAAGTGACGTCTTAATAAAGACGTACTAATATGATAACGTGATGACGTAGCTGTTCAGAAACAAGCCGACGTAATATCTTAATAGGCTTTATAATTTCTACTGCCAATTTGGTTGAAAACTCCAGGACCTCTATTTTTGAATCACTCGTCGCGTGAGTGGCGAGGCGAACGAGGAAGCGATCAGGCGATTAGCGACCTTGCAAACGTAGACATAGCACGCTTTTCGCTTTGCCCCTTGCGCGCTCGCTTTGGGAGGCGGTACGACAGGCGAAAAGCGAAGTTAAGGCGCTACTCGGAAAAAGTATGGAAATTTAATATAAAACTATAGCACGGTTACAGTTGTTACAAATCTGGTAATAACATATATATTTCATCATACCTTTATCTAGATTCGTATAGTTTCAAAAACACGATCTTATGATTTTGCCTCGACACTTTTTCTTTTCGAAAAAATCTCTAAAAAATACGAAATTTCAAGATTATTCTTAAATGGGGTTACTTACACTATTGGAAATTGGTTTAATAAGTGGACATCAATAATATTCAGGATCGTATAGAAGCTTAATTAAATTAATTAAATCGCTGTAGTTTTTTAATACGAAGTGATTTTGTGTTTTTTTTTGCCTAATCTGCAAAATCGGTCTCGCTCCCGTGCGCGTCGTTTTCTCATTGCTATCTCGCTTCAGCATATTTTTTCGAGTATCGTCTTAAGTATATACATGCAAGATCGCTTTAACGACATACGGAAACTAAAAAGTCGCACGAAAATCAGTAGTATCCTCGAAACGAGTGAATCAAAGATAGAGCTCCTGTTGTTGTGTTGCTTGGTGTGTTATTTTAATGCGTCGTTGTTTTTCATTTACAATGTTTTGGTGGTGGTTTTGATGATTTATATCTTTGGTTTTTTTGTCGATCTGAGGCTCTTTACTATGAGATGTTAGATCAAATTGAGTGAGACGGTGCTTGTATGTAGACAAGCAGCCTCCCGCGCTTTCACCCGCGTGGTTCCCGTTCCCGTGGGAATACGAAAAAATCCTTTCTTTGTTAAAGGATCCTGTATGCATAATTTCAGCTTAATCGGTTCAGCCGTTTGGGCTGTGCGTTGTTTGTCAGTCAGTCGCGGTATTGTTTTATTAGTAAAGTTTGATTGTAACGTTGACCACCGTCTTTGAACCAATATTATTTTAATATTGCGATAACAGTACATGGTTAGGTGGCTGATGTGGCAATGTATTCATCAGCCGCCGATTCCAATTTTAGAGTCAGAATTATGTGTAAGCAGGTGTTTTCTACGTAAAATCATGTAATTGTCCAAAAATAGCATTAGCGTATGCTTGTCCGACATCTAGTATAGGTACCTACATAGAACGACGTGATTAATCAATTTTGTTATAATAACTTTCTTTAATCAAATGCGTCGTGGAAAAAATAGGTTATATTTTACCACAGATAATAAGATTTACAGAGCATTTTGCTTACCCAACCGAACTTTTAGAATTACTAGATACTCATTTTACTTTTATTTTCTACGAAATTAATTTTTCGGCCTCATTGTGATAAAGTTTCGGCGAAATATTATTTCTGAGAATAAAGTACAGTTTGTGAACCCAAAACTATGGTAAAGCAATAAAGTATTTTATATCTATAGCCTTAGGGCGTATACACGTAGAAAACTGGTTACCAGCGCCGATCTACCAGCGCTTATCGGCACCGATCCGCGCAGGTAGTTTCTAAACATTTTGCCGAACCAGCGCGCTGCAGCGCCGGTAAGCGCGGAATGTCGCGGAATGTCAGAGCTCCAAGGAAACCCCTTAGATCTAACCCCCTTTTATGCGTACCCTCTGCATCTTCAAACTATCGCCAAAATTCGTACCTTTTGCGTGCGAGCAATTGCTTTAACGTAATTTCCAAACAGTTAGACATTGATCTGTTTAACACTAGCGTTGCATCGGTGAGGCGATTAATGAGTAATGAGTTTTTTGATGGATAGGCTTTTCATTTGATTTGTAAATCTTGCTCATATGATAATTCTCTGTGAGCTTTATCAATTTTTTGCTTGTTTTTTGATTTGGTTTGTTTATACTCTGTCTTAGTTATTATGAATTTATCTGCTGGAATGCGTGTTTACCTATTAAGTGCTTATCATTAACTTTAAAACTGTCTCTATTGGTGAAGACCTGTAATTGGCTCTCAATTTTTATGTTAAAATCTATTGTAATATTTTAAGCTGTTGGTCTTCCGAAATAAAATAAATAAAATAAATAAATAAATAAAATGTCGCCGACAAGTTCCGACCTGTTCCGATAAGCGCTGGCCGCCGCTGCCGCCATTTGCTGCTTCCACCATCCAGCCAGCGTCAACCCACTTCCTTAATGTAGAGGTTACCTGCGCGGATCGGTGCAGATAAGCGCTGGTAGATCGGCGCTGGTAACCAGCTTTCTACGTGTATACGCCCTTAGTGCTATAAACGTATGCTTCGTAAGAAATTCAGAAACTTACGCCCTATGAAACATAAAAGAAGATCATTATTACCTATTTTTAGACAAACGAAATACGTGCTCCGAATGTAGGAACTGAAAATATTGCTGTTTTTCTTCCGCTGTGCGAGGGAAATTATTTTCTCTGTGACTTTTATTGCTTAATATATTGCCCTATTTTTTATGACGTGGAATAGCTACAGATTAGGTTTTTGTTCAAATCTTTGTTAAGTTAAACACTTTCACTTTAAAAAATGTGGTTATCTCCGTGGTAACCTTAGTAGTTCGTACACCGGTTTTAAGGTGTCGCCTACACTGAGGCCCCGGGTTTAAATCCCGGTAGGGGCAAATGTTTGTATGATGAATACGTGCATTTGTACCTGAGTCATGGACGTTTATTATATTTCTACACATAAAATACTTATATATGTATAATTATATGTATTTATATCCGTTACCCTAGTATCCCATAACACAAGCTTTATAGTGCTTGCTTTGGGGCTAGGTTAATTGATGTTTGTGTAAGTTTTTTTTTAGTTATTTATTGAGAGTCCTCATCTAGACATAGATTTAACACCATTACTAATGAATTACGAGCCAGCTGCTCGAATATTAGAAACATAAATTTCGTCCCTCTCTTTCTTTCTTTCTTTAAATATTTCTTGTTTTGGCAGTTCCGATCTGTAAATATTACAAGTCCACTTTACTACATTTTTACCCTTACTTATAAACTTGAAGTAAGCTCGGAATAGTTATACCGTGTTTTGTCTTATTTGCTCGAGTTCGAAATGTCATTTGGATGACGGAGACAAAACGCGGAATAACTATTCCAAGCTTATACCAAGTTTATAAGTAAGGGGGTTAATGTCTGAATATAAAACTAAGTTTATTAATTTCCATTTATTAAAATAGCGAGAAACAGAGAGATTTAAAAAAGATCACTTCAAATTCGAATGCATTAGCCTCTCGGGTCGATTTCCATTTTGTTTTCGTTGTTTTTTATTTTGTGAACTATATACTGTTCAGTGTCAGTCCGATTTGTCTCTAATTTGAATTTTTGATTCAGTTAATTAAATTTAAAACAAACAGATAATGTCACCATTTTACGTACGATATAGATATGCAAAAAAATTTAAAAAATAATCAATGTTTGATGTGACATGATGGTCGTGGTGAAACTGTCTTGCATATTAATTTAATGTGTACTCACAAAACGTTAATTATTCAAAATTTTAGCTTTCCAATTTATGTAATTTTATGTTTTTACGAAACAAACAACGTTACTACAAATCATATTATACACGTCTAATAAAGTTTACTTCGAACAACTTTTTAACCTATAATTCTTTATTCCCCAGCAAGCGACCTCGAGTCCATAAGAGCGCTCTTCAATGAGAAGGAGAAGGAGCTCTCGGTGGCGGTGGCCAAAGTGGAGGAGTTGACGCGACAGCTCGAGGAGCTGAGGAGGGGCAGGGTCCAGCCGGTGCCTCCATCAGCTCACGAGCTGGATAAGCTGAGAAGGGAGCTTATGGTGAGTACGATTTAATTTTAAATGAACAACGGGAAATCGTTTAGCCTTCATCATGCCTGATGATAATTATTATAAGACTGAAGGTGAAAGCAATGCGCTTAGAATTATCAACCACTGACTAACTGCTGCAAACATAGTCGTTATAGCGACAGACAGATAAGATGATGGTAGCCAGGCAAGCGGTCATAGAACAAGTACTACTACCAACCAAAAGATACGTACGATTCTAGTACCTATGTACTAATACATTTCGAGGAGCTGAGGAGGGGGAGGGTTCAGCCGGTGCCGGTGCCCCCATCAGCTCACGAGCTAGATAAGCTTAGAAAAAACTTATGATGAGTACGATACTGATCTTACTATTACTTGGCTACTATACTACTTCTTGGCGTGTTGACACTGGATTAATTGTGAGGATTAAAATCTCCACTCCTGCAGCATTGGGTGGCGCTTCATGTGCCCCAAATAAATAAATATGTGTGTAATTTTTAATTTTTAAGTAATTTATTATTTTATTATTGTCAATATGGATGTAAATTTTCTGAAATAAATGCTTATTATTATTATTATTATTAAAGTTCAAACGTCATTATCAGTGGTCTTGTAAAAGTCGCGAGTGCAGATCTAGGGACACGCATGGCAGAACAAAAGATGGGCCATTGTCCTGGGGGGGAGAACCACATAGACTTTTTACTTCAGTGACGTATAATAAGTAAGGGGAATGATAATGATTCAGTTTTCATTGGATCCTCAGGCCCCCTAGCATGAACACTGCTTTATCACGCGATATGGTGATGCTGTCTTTGTCGTCTCAGCCACATGCTGGGTATAAGCCACCCTCAAGGATCTCCACGACGATCGGTCCTGCGCTGCCCGCATCCAGCGGCTTCCCACGACCTTCACCATATCGTCGATCCACCCTGTGGCCTACCCGCGGAGCGTCATCCGGTGCGCGGTCGCCATTCCAAAACCTTTCCGCCCCAACGGCCATCGGTTTTTCTCGCTATGTGTCCCGCCCACTGCCACTTTAGCTAAGCAATCCTTCGAGCGATGTCGTTTGCTTTAGTTCCCCTACGGATCTCCTCATTTCTGATTCGATCACGTAGGGAAACGCCGAGCATAGCCCTCTCCATTGTACAGCATAAACCTAGCATGCTCCTAACTAGTTAGCTCCTAGCATGGACACTGATATATCACGCAATATGATGATGCTGTCTTACTACAACGCTAAGCTGTAAGCGGGGCAGTGACTGTCGAGATACGAGTGTAAACGAATGCCGTTCGTGCTAGGACTACTGCTTATGACAAGAACAATATGGGTTCGGCATATTGGTGTGAAAAGTCCACGCGGACGAACTTACGGGCGCAAGCTAGCTTTTACAAAAACTTTAGTCCAACTCAGCCGAGCAGCACCCCATACCGCCTAACGGTATAGCTCGAGCCATCGCTATAGCTATCGACTTTTCAAATCTAACAAAAAGTTTATAGTTGGTCGTATCCAAACTATAAAATCGTCGTATTGTGTGAGTTGTTCTGCATTCAGCTGGTTTTAGTATTTTTTTTAATATTCCTGCGGTAAGACACAGCAGAACTATTCCACTCAAATGACGTATTCCGAGCAAACATAACTTTTATGCAGAAACTTTCGGCATTTTACGAAGAAACTTCTGAAACTTGGCGCGAGTTCTGAGGGTCTATTACGAAACCCAGTTCGCGAAAGCCGGACTATTTTCGTCATACAATTTACTGAATATTAAACCTTATTTTGATGCTGATAAAGTCCCTTAAGCTGAACGAATCTTCGCCCGATTATCGTTTTTGGTTTTCGACGTAGATACCTGAATAAGCACAATTTCCGGCACTCAGTCTTGTTAAGCGAGGTGGTATTTAGAGCGATTTTATGGTATTTTCATATCTAGTTCTTTGGAAACTTGAAACATATATTATGGGTTCCTGAGTTATGGCAACATGAAATTTTATAGCTTACTTGTTCCTGAGTACGAGTATGACAGATCTCAGCTTAATTGTAAATTAAAGATGAAGGACTTGCAATGTAGTATTTATTGATTGCTTAGGCGCAATTGAATTTAATCTCTCCGACTTTTACAAATACGCAAAAATCGTTTCTTAACACAAATTGAACAATAATTTTACTTAAATAAAAAGTGTAAAATTTTCTTTATGCAGACTAAGATTTTCTTTTAGAAAATTAGATTAGTATTTTTTGTTACAAATGAGATTCCTTCATGCCTTTTTGTAACCTTTAGTCAACGGCATCTTCTGAAATGAATTTAAATTAATGAAACCAAATCATATCTATCTATCAACTATCACTAATTGTGATAGTAGTAGTATTGTCCTTAAGACAAAATATTCCCTCGATACTAAGAAACTCAATTTCAAGTTTTCTACAAGTTTCATGAGCTGAGATGTATTAAACATAAATTTAACTATACCTACGTCACGGGACGACCCATGTCAATGTCGGGACCAAAAACACTGGAAAAGAAGTATCCTGCTTATTTGCCGACTAATGAGATACTGGTCTAGATGAACGACTTGGAAAATGCTCCTTGCTTGAAGTTTAATTAGGCACACTTAAACATTTCCATTTCAAATTTTAACGATTTTTGTCTGTTGCGTTCTGAGAGCAAACATTGATACGCTCCAGCTGTGTTATGGACGACGAAGCACTGTGTTAAATGCAGAAAAGATGATGCTAAAATGTGGTTAACAAGTATAATTAACCACAATTGCTTGAGCTACCTACTTATTTGGATTCGGAAGTGTGATGTTGTCTGCTATTTATTCTTTCTGACGACCTGGGCCTCTAGCCAAAGTAACAATTCAAAAACGATGACGAAGTTCGAAATCAATTAAATATATGGGATTGGCGGATTGGCATAGGCCGCGCTAAATCACGTGGTCTTACCGTAAGTTAATTGGCGAATATAGGCAACCAGACTTCAGCGCGTGCTACGCACGTGCACTCACTGGGGTCACTTGAGAAAAAAGATTTTCTGACCTTTGACCTTGATAAGGTCAATTTAAAAAAATATTATATTTTTCCGGCCGCCTACATTTTTTTTGGGATTTTTGAAGCTATTAGTGAAGGCTGTAGGTGTTACACTCATGGCGCTGGAGGGAACATTAGAATGGATAAGACGGGCCTTATATATAGAGATAACGAATCGAATTATCGTTTCGCTACATAACGTTACTTTATCTACGGGCCCTGGACCTCTATTTTTGGATCATTCGTCGTGCGAGTGGCGACGCGGATACCCTATCCGAGGCGAGGAGGGAGGCGATTAGGCGATTAGTGACCTATCAAGTATAGACCGAGCTCGCTTTTTGCTTTGCCCCTCGCGCGCTCGCGTTGGGAGACAGTATTACAGGCGAAAAGCGAAGCTATGAATATGCGTGCAAGGTCGCTATTACGCAAATACGGAAAATACCGAAACTCAAACATCGCACGAAAATCAGTAGAAACCTCGAGACGAGTGAATCAAAAATAGAACTCCTGTTTGGCGCGGAGGTGCAAATGCTCGCCTTCTGCGTGAGAGGTCCCGGTTTCTATCCCGGACAAGACAAATATTTGTGCGCATAAAGCTCTATTTGTCTTGATCTGGGTGTTTAATATGTATCTTATGTACTTATGTATTTAACAAAAATATATACAAGTATGTTTATCCGTTATCTAGTATCCAGAATACAAGTTTTTCAATTGCATGAAATCATTTATTTTATTTTCTGCTTCAGATTTAAGCCGGGTTCAGATTGAACAGTTTGGGAAATGCTCTTTTCATAGAGTTTTAATATGGCAACCTTTTCATTTCCTTCATGATATTCCATTTATTTCATTTCCTAATGGCAATAATAAAAAAAATAAGCTTGCACGCAATAAAAGAATATAGAATGAAGAATGTATGTAAGACAACACACAATCACTAATTTATTGATGAAACTTAACAGTTTCATATTTCAATATAATTGATACATACATACTCGTACATACATGGTTGGCATCTCCAACTGCTTATCTTTTTAATTCTTTACTGGCGAGTTAAAATTTGCTATTAGGTACTTTATCAAAAAACATTTATAATTATGTTCTTGTAAATCTGGATTTATTGTGTCCGGCTCGAAGGACCAGATTATGTTTAAAATAAACCGTTGCATGTAAAGCTTTTACATATTTTTTGACAAGCCGGACTTATCGACTTTTGAAAGTACCGTTAATGTGTATCAGTGACAATCGAAAGTTTAAAAAAACCTCAAGAGTATAGTTCCGATATGATTTTCGATACTTACTCTAGAACTTCCGTAGTTCAAAAGATATATTTCTATGCTTATATAGATTAGTGCAATTCGAATAGGTCCTCGGCTTCTCTGATAGATTAAAAGGATTGTTTGTGTCGAACCCCATAATCTCACAGATGGGAAGGGGGGATTAACTTGGACTTATCGATAAAGGGATTGGAACGTTTTCGTTCGTAATAAAAAATATACTCCTTATAAGTTGCATGTTGGAAAGAAAATTTAAAGGATAAAGATTTCTACTATGCTAGGCTGGGAGTAAAATAGAATGTGTCTACTGCTAGCTCACCAGAGCAGATAGTAAAAGCTAGGCAATGAACAGGGTAATCGAGAACTAATATATTAGGTTTTTATCTATGAAATTGCCGATTTGTATGAAGATTTTCAAAGATTGTTTGTTTTCCAAACTAACAATTTTTGTTATAACTTCTATCGCAAATGCTAATACCACAATTTTTTTATGTACAAGAATTGTATGAAGTCTAAGCAATCTAATGCTATGTTTTTATTTTAAAAAATCATTAGTATCAGCAAAGTGGTCATTTTTGCAAACGTAAAAAAAAAACACTTTTCAAGGATTTTTTTATCGCATAAGGAACGAAAATAATAATTTTATGATTACTGATTTTTGGCCGTTATGATCTTAATTTATTATAAAATCATGCAATTTTTTATTAATTATTTAATGCATCCTTTTAATTGAAGAAGTAGTGAGGGTCTCTAGAAGTGTAATAATTGAATAATGCCTAACATCAGGTATGATGAAGGTTAAGAGTCTCCCCATCGTTCATAAAAAAAACGACAATTTCATTATTTACTATCCTGTCTGTTATTTTCCCGGGTTATTTACTATCCTGTCTGTTATTATCCCGGGTTATTTACTATCCTGTCTGTTATAAGATTTTAAACTTTCACGTTCCATTATAATTATATATTAAAACAAAGGAACCAAAACGCGACATTTGTTATGTAGTACAACTATGTACTTACAGCTTGACGTTTCGGCTATGTTGCAATAGCCGTGGTCACAAGCAGACTGGCTCTGTCAGTCTGCATCCTGTTTGTTATTTTCCCGGGTTATTTACTATCCTGTCTAAGTTTGACTCCATAATAACATTGTTTTAGCATTGTTGTATTCCGGAAGTTAGAGATAAGATAAGAGATCCTCAGTAGTTGAGGATTCCGGAAGCTTCAGCTTTAGATAAACTTAACATTACAACATCAGGAATTATGACAGCTAAGGGTCTTCCCGTTGTTCATAATAAATTTTGGCCATAACTTGAGAACCCCTTTACCTACTTACTTTTTAAAAAATCTTTGAAGTTCTAGTAAGTTTTTTTTATAATGATAATTTACAATCAGTCGCCAGACTATAAGTAAAATTGTGATGAGTGCTATTCACTTTAAAGAGTGAAGAAAGCCAATGATTCAGCCTCTCTTAGGGAAGGACGGTATTTTTTGATGAGATTTTTTTTTGTCATTCCTGAAACCACGCTGGTGAAACTGCGGATTTGAAATTAATATGTTTATATATTTTTAATGTTTTAGTTGGCTCTGTTATCCGTTAAACAACGTGATTAGTTAGTTTATATTTCAGTACCTAGATACTAATCTGTGTATAAGCTCATTTTCCAACTAGCCGTTGGCAAAATGCATCCAGTTTTAATGCATCTACCGTGTAAATGAGCTTAATTCTAATGAAGCTGCGACTATTTATGGTTGATCTATTCTGATACTAGTGGAAACACCCTTGAATTATCTGCTTCTGTTTGTAATTTCGACCAGCGTCGTTATTCAAGGCTAGTGTATGTTTAAAATATTTCTCGAAGATCTTCAAGCCAGTTCTTCAGTGAGGAAGAATTCTGTGAAAGGCGCGCTTTCAAGGTCAAAGTTCCGGGAGATTAGCTACCTACTTCCTACAAAGACGCTCACAAACTAACAAACCTTACCTCTTTATAATACACGCCATCAGCCATTGTTAATTTCCCCACTGCTGGGGTACTGGCTTTCCTTATGTATGGATAAGGAGAATGTATTAGTGAAACATTAGATAAGGTTACTATGATTATACTGATATGTTAAGGTCACTTTTCAATTTGACGACTCTGTATGAAATAAAACAGTTAAAGAAAAAACAGCCCTTGACGACTATACGGAACGGAACTATACGGAACCTATGGCGTAGCTTCTTTGACGTTCATAAGTGCCTGTAACAGCCTAGACTGAATAAATGATATTGAATTGAATTTGAATTTGAATATGGACTGTTAAGAATATTGCATTGAAACAGTTTCAATTTAATTACAGACTATTGTGAATTCGATAGATGTTTAAAATAACCTTCTGTCGGTAAGCGAAGCGTTTAGACGGTTTCTCGACGATATTACAGAGGCTTCTCCTTATTCCAGTGTCGGGCGACGAATTGACAATCGCAAAAGGGAATTGTAAATCTCTGACAGGGCTACCCCAAGAGTTTCAAGAAAATGGTGTACAATTTCATAGTTTGAACGTTCTTATCTTTTGCTACGAACGTGCGAAAAGTTGAAAGTATGTTATAATATTTTAAATTTACTTCTAGTCTCTTGAAATGCTTTTGCATAGTCATTCTTCAACCATCTTTTTTGGCTTTCATGGCCTTCTATTTTTTCCTTCTTCGGGCACCAGTTCTCATACTACGAGTACATGTAGCCAATTAGAAATATATGTATCTACGTAGGTATATACTTATTGTTTTAACTATGTATGTAGGTATGAGAAAAACTAAAAATATTTTATGATTTTGTAATTTTTGCATATTTTTTTTCATTGCTATTTTTATACTTTGCTCTGACATTGACCGGAGCATTGAACCGGATTTCCAAAGGTGGCGGGTTCGATTCCCGTCTGAGAATTCACGTGTGGCCGAGTTAATTTTTTCCAATATTTTTCTATTTAAAATTTACCATAAACTAAAAATATTTTTTGTTATTTGTTTTTCTATGGAACATTATAATTCAACTTGTAATTACTTTGATAGCCACAGACCTATATTGAGATGGACGAAGACTATGAGAGTGCTTCAAACTGTATGAGAACCTAGTGTGTCGAGTTTTTCGTATCTTCGATCACGTCACGAGCGAGATTTTGTGATGCGTAAATGTTATTGACGGGCTCTTGCAAGAAAACACTGCAATTAACCATTTTCGTTTCTGATAGACGCCGTAGACGCGTATTTTCATGGCAATAGTCTCAAGCGGATTGACTTACGGCCGAAATTAATAAGCTATCTGTAGATGTGAATAGGGCTATCTGAGATAGTTGCCTAGGATATTTTTGTTAATATGACCAAAATAACGACGGTCACTAGGCAACGAAGTTAGTATCCTAGGCCCAATCCATATCTACAGATAGTTTTTAATTTCGGGCGTTAGGTAGTAAAACTTTGACCGTGGATCAAACTTATGGCACGCAAGGTAGGTACACTTTTGGCGTCTATCTCGATATAGGTCTGTGTTCATACCACTAGTAATTTTGATAGCCCTGACTTTCGTTTTAGGAATACATTTCATTGTTTGACGAGTATTCAAAGTTACAGCCTTTGATCATGAGGCGATGAATTACGATTTTCATTTGTTATTTCTTATAAATATTATGCAAAGATAACTGTAAATCCAAAACCAAATGTAGATAATTGGTTGGTTTCTTGCTGGATAAATGGCCTACGATTTCTTAATTTGTTAAATTATTGTTGTTTGTTTAAGTTTTAACTTTATATTAAAAATACACAAAACGTAATTTAAAATCTACCTAGGTATGTATTCTCTGATTAACCAGAGGTAAAAAACTTCAGTTCTATTTTTTCATATTAAAATATTTGATTCAGTTTCATTCAGTTCAAAACATGACACATTGGTTATACATGATAGTGATATAGTTAAGTACATCTATTTGTTGGTAAATGAACGAAGCTCGACCGTGACATACATAAATGAGATTTAATGGCGTATGAATACCAGACAGACAGACTACACGACTGAATTAAGATGTACTAATGATGCTATTTATTAACGACATAGGAATACGAAGGAGGTTTGTTAAATTTAGTCTTATTTAAAAAATCGAAAAAAAATTTTAGGAAATCAATATGAGATCGTATTTCACCCGCGTGGGTCCCGTTCCCGTAGGAATATCGGGATAAAAAGTATCTTAGGTTATGAGTTTTGTAATTTTGCATTTTTCAATGCTATTTTTATAGATAAATTTTAAAAAGAAAAATATTGGAAAAAATTAACTCGGCCACAAGTGAATTCTCAGATGGGAATCGAACACATGACCTTTGGAAATCCAAATGGAGAGCAGTGGACCGGATTGGCTGTTGCATCTTAATCGATCGTTAAACACCTGAAAAGATGTTTCTTTCGAATGCAAGGATATTCCTAGCATTGATGTGACAACGCTGGGCTACAGCGTATTAAAAATATAAAAGTATTGGAGAATTTCGACGGTGGTTCGCAAGTCTCGGTAGCTCAGCGGCAAGAGCATTGGACCGGGTTTCCAAAGGTCATGGGTTCGATTCCCATCTCAGAATTTACTTGTGGCCGAGTTAATTTTTTCCAATATTTTTCTATTTAAAATTTAGCTTAGGTTACTCTCCGTCCTTTTAACTAACTTTATGCCAAAAATCAAGTCAATTGGTTGCTTAGTTAGGGCGTGAAGGAAGGAGAAACAAACATACTTTCGCATTTATAATATTAGTTAGGATTAGGAAAGGATTGAGGAGCCCGTAGCGCAGTGGTTCGCGCGCTCGGCCTGCGATTGTTGAGGATAAGCAACTTTCGCAATGGTCGGTCACGGGATGGGTGACCAAAAATTTACTATCTCGAGCTCCTCCGTGCTTCGGAAGGCACGTTAAGCCGTTGCCGCCACCAAGAAATAAATAAATAAAATAAATATTTCCATACAATCACACCAATTATCTAGCCCACGTTAAGTATCATGAAGAACTTGTGTTATGGATACTAGATAACGGATAAACATACTTATATACTTTTTTTTTGTAAATACATACATAATATACATATTAAACACCCAGACCAAGACAAATAGACATGTTCATGCACACAATTATTTGTCTTGTCCGGGGATCGAACCCGGGACCTCTGGCGCAGAAGGTGGGGTTAGTACCCCTGCGCCAAACAGGTCGTCACCAATCCGCATTGAGCCCGCGTGGTGGGTCATGGCCCGTTCTCCTTATCCATCCATAAGGAAGGCCAGTGCCCCAGCAGTGGGGACATTAAAAATGGCTGATCACGACGACGACGAGGATAGGATTGTTTGCTAGTCACCTAACCTAACCAATTGACCTTTTTTTGCAAATTGATTGAATAAAGAAGTCAAAATAGACTGAAACTAGTAAGTTGTTTATTTGTATGAAGAAGAAGATATTGCGTTATCCATACATACCTACTAATTGGAATTTAAGAATTTATTATGACTGTAAATTCATTCTAAGTACAAACATTGCAGGTATAATAATATACCTAAGTAATTCATGCTATACCTACATGTAGGTATTAAAAAAAACATTTTATACTCCAAAAGTTTTATTTTTTACTTTTTGAAGTCGGTTTGATTTTTTTTTATAAAATGTTTTTATTTCAGATTTTTTTGTTACATTATGTGCCGTTACTTACACAAAAAATCAGTCCATACACAACAATGATGTCATCTAGGTATACGACTACTTGCCAAAAGGTGATTGATATTTTTCAGGATTATGAAAAAACTACTAGCCAGATCTTCGTAAAAACTATATGGGACCACACATAAACCATTTTCTTCCAGATAAAAAAATAATTTTAAAAATCTGTTAACAACTGGCGAAGTTATGGTGGAACATACCTACATAAAAAAAAAATTAAAAAAATACAGTCGACTTGATAACCTCCTCCTTTTTTTTGAAGTCGGTTAAAAAGTGTCTTAATGACAATAACAAGACGTAGGTACATTGTTTATTTTCACTTACAAAATAGTGAGTCACTTTAAATATAGGTATTTGAAACGAAAATAACAGTCTTTCACTTTGTTGACAATTTGTGATCAAAATTCAAAATAATATGAAGCAACATGAGATATCGAAAAAGCGACAATTTTACAGGCAAATTAAAGTGACAGTTCGTTTCAAGGCGATAAATGTCACCTGTCGTTTACAATATTAGCGTAAATTAGATTAGAAAAGGAGTTTCAACCGTGTTATTTTCGTAATAACTAACACGTGTTGTGAGGCTCCATTTTTAACTCAATCTACTGTACAATTTCTATATATTACAATAGTACATTATTGCAAAGGCCGTGAAATAGGCAATTGCAGGTCGAGTATGAGTTTGAAGGCCGAGCCGTAGGTACGAGACAGGCAATTGCCATTTCCGCCGAGGCATATATAGTGCTTTCCTCAAAAGAATGCAGGGAAATAAAACATACTTTTTATATTATACATTTAATAATTACTAAAAGAAAATCAAATTCATTGCAGGAGCGTCTATTTGAATTTGGAACATTACAGCGCTCCAGCAATGTTGTATGAAACGGCGTGCTGGAGTTGTTAAATACTCAAATTCAAAAAACGCTCCTGCAATGGATTTGATTTTCTTTGTCCGTAAATTCGATACTTCGCATGTTCTTTTTTCGATGTTTGAGAAAATATATTTACCTGACATTGGCTAAATTCGCGTATTTAACGCGAGCACGCCATTAATTAAGAAAGAAGTAGATTAGAAAAGTTAGACTGTAACTACACACAAGATGCACCGGGCCTAGTCCATCCAAACGCACATTGCATTGGCTCAGGTACAAGTATATCGACTCGTGCGCACTGCCAACGTTTTTTCACCGACCAATTTGACGATTTAGTGCTTGCTCGGAATTGGGACGAATAACGCTGTGACACCGTGACCTATGTGACATATGTGTTGTGATTTCTTGTGATACTTTGACCCAATTTGTGATTGTGACGGTGAAAAGGTTGGTGAGCTTTTATTCTTGTTTCATCATTTCACGTTATCATAGGATAGATAAAGGTCTTGCCACAGCTGAAATATCGGGATAAAAAACCGGCCAAGTGCGATTCGGACTCCCGCACTAAGGGTTCCGTTTAAAATTTTCAAAAATATTTTTAAACTAAAAATTTACGGTTTTTGCAATTTTTTCAAGCTTCTAAGTTCACGGAAAGGACCCTGTAGGTTTTGATTTTTTCACAGCTCCAAGGGACAAGAGACTTGAGTATTATATATAAATTTCAGTCTAATACCTCCGCGCGTTCCTGAGAAAAACGGTATTGACAGACGGACGGACGGACGGACAACGAAGTGATCCTATAATATAAGGGTTTCGTTTTTTCCTTTTGAGGTACGGAACCCTAAAAAGTAGCCTATGTTACTCTTCGTCATATCATGTAGCTCTATGCCAAAAATCAAATCGATTGGTTGCTTAGTTACCTAGTGTGGGAAGGAAGGACAAATAAACATACTTTCGCAATTAAAAGATTATGATATTTTCTAAAGTGAAATAACCGTAGATGTTCAACACATTTACACAGATGTTCATACAAATATTGAACACTTAAAAGTTTAATCCTAGATAGGAAACACTTTTATGACCCACTCCTCAGAATCAGTGCTTGTAAAAAGTGAAACAGTTAAGATAAAAACGAACATTTGTAAATCCCACGTGGCGTTGTTGAGATTAATTTTCCGATGGAGCCTACCGCCAATTTTCTCGTCGCTTCATTATATAATGCAATCCCGGATTTCTCTCCAGAGACTGAAAGCTTCATTTCATAAGATTATCGTTTCGTTCTTTCATAGGACATCCCACGGATAACGTTACAAAAAATTACATAGTTACATACAAGACAAAGAGGATGACGAGACATTATTTTTAGCTGTGATAATTTAATTATCATAAAATAACTATTTATGTAATAATTTAAACTGTTTGTGATCTAAATTTTTTTAACCTTAGCAAGTAAGTAAATGTTTGATTTTATATTCATAGGCATCTACAATCAACTTTAGAAGTAGGTACCTAGCTATATGGTAGGTATAGCTAGGGTAGGTTTCGTTAGTTCTTTTAACATTTTGCATTTTTCTGGTGAAAGTATCCTAAATGTTTGGCCAGTTACAAGTCGGTCATAAAGTTTCCTTCTTTCTTTATATCTGTTAAATAGCATTTGTATGTAAAACAAATGAATAGGTAAGCAGAGTAAAATTGAAAAAAAAATAACTACTGTACAGGTCCATATCCTTCCAACAATACGTAGATCCTCAGTATGAAAATATTTCAGGTATAGGTAGATTTGTCTTCGCAACTCATTCCAGTACAAGAATACATAACATAAATATCCAATCATAACTTTTTAATTTTGCATTTTGCAATGCGCCAGGGCGACATGAGACTAGTTGCTTTTTTCTAGTATATTTTCTTGTTTAATATTTTTCACATATAAATATCCAAGTTAAAAATCCTAATTCAATTATTTTACTAATAAATTATCAAGTAAATACGAGAATCTGCCAAGTTCACAAAAGCGATAACTAAATTTATTTGTCCTATTTCTGCCAAGACGTTGAGGCGTCTAGTTCCAATATCCGGAACGACGGACAGACAGACGATTCAAAAGGACTTACACTATTATTATTATATAGCTAGTACAAATTAATTTTAGATGTTTGAATTCCAAGTTATATATCTTTTTATAAGCTTATGTATTTGGCATTAAATTAAATCCGTCATTAATTCTTAACATATGAATTTAACAGACATCTCCTGCGTTTGATGAATAAAGAAATTTTTCAATGTTACTGAGATTCACGTTTACCTAGAAGATTGATTTAAAAGTTAGGACATACTCAAGTTAAACAGGTTATTTGTGATAACTGCAAATGCCTAAATGATTCAATAAATAAAAGTAAGTAAGTTTGGTTAGTGGTAGGATTGATGTCTTCCGGGAGCTACTGTGAAGATAGTCAGTTCCTCAGTAGTTGAAGATTACGGGACAAGTTTAATTCCACTTTCAGCCTTCTTAGGTATCATTCCTTGACATTAGGTATGAAAAGCTAAGTGTTTCCCCGTTGTTCAAAAAAAAAATGTGCAATTTTGTAAACTCAGCAGCACAAATACATAATAATATGACTTTCTTGTAAATCTCGCTTTTAGAAAACCGAACAAACAACTTCTACCAGTCATCGTAATTGATTCGATAAATTTCCTCAAGCTCTTCAAATCTATATAAGTAAGAAAAAACAAAAAACGCTCTTGTGTTCCCCAGAAAATGCAATGGCGTGGAAAAGTCCGTTCACATGGAATGAATATGACCCAGCAGTGGATTCGCGGTTAGATAACTGTGAGACATTATTATATTAATGGATTTGAATGGTTTCACGAACCAGTGATAACGTTTGGCATTTGTTTTGTATTGAGGAAATTAAACTTCATTTACTTTTTACGAAAATGGTTAGGCTTAGGTATGATAAATCCACTTTAAATATTTTATGAGACGAATAACATGTATTCATCATACAACTAACGGTGAAGAAAAATCTAAGCCTAAATCGGAACTTATTATTTATATTTACTGCAAAATAATAATTGTGAAGTATACCGGAATACGCGTATCTTTGATATCTACCGAAACCTAGGAAGTTTAGAAATTTTTTAGGCTGTCTGTGATGTGGTGCAATCTCGGTTTTAGTAAGTCATATAAAAAGCTTAGGGTATGATGGGACTGACGGCCCCTAAACTAAATAAAGATTTTTTTAAAAGTAAGCCAAGTAGAACCCCTGTGCCTGGAGTGATGATGTACGCTGTAGTCAGTTCTTGGCGTCGTTAAAGATGAATTCAACACAGCGCCTGCACCCAGTCCTGCGAATAGACCGCAAGACACACCCTCACTCCAGTCGCGAGTCTAAATAACACGGTTGCGTATTTATACACGCAACAAAAGATATCTAAGTATCACAAATTATACTCCAATAACACTGGTTTGCTTTTTATCAATCAAAATTAACGGAATTTTGACCCAGCTATTATAAAGTGAATTCGAAATAAAATAGGTACATACTTGATAATACAATCCATTCGGCAAAATGGTACGCTAATATATGATTCAATGCTATTTTCATACTTATGATAAATATGTTAAATAGAACATTTTTGGAAGAAATCAACAGCCACAAGTGATTCGCTGCCGAAGCCGAGCTACCGAGACCTAAGTATCGGTCTCGGTAGCTCATCGGTTAGAGCAGTGGGCCGGATTCCCAAAGGTAGTGGGTTCGATGCTCATCTGAGAATTCACTTGTGGTACGCTAATATTGCTCATTTCCTTAAAAAATATTAAACACATTATACGGGACTAAATTCACAAAACCAGTAAGGTTAGGACCAAAATCTCGAGCACGTACTGTCAAAAAAATTTAAGTTCAAAATGTAGTTCTGTTTTCGTCCAGTAGGAACGCTGCTCAATATCTCATACATTATTTTTACTTTACTTCCTCCATACTTACTAGAAAGTTATTAGTGCGAGACCTACAGTTTCCTATAAAAGTTGCCAATTTTCCATACTTAATAAATGTACAGGTTATCATACTAATCTTTCGGGCGTCAGTCAATTACGCTCTAGCGACGTCACCAAATTTTTGAAGATAATGGATGATGCAGCATTATGCCTTCAAAGTTAAATCATTACTCTTCTTTATAGATTTTTTGTTTGGACGCTCGAATTAGGATGCAAATTGTATTGTTCAACGAAAATCTTATTAGTTGTTTTGGCGCACACTGTTCATTGAAATAAAACTACTTTTACGGATCAAAAGCGCTATATTTCACGAACTAAGTTGTAATTGTCAGTATTTTTAGGGGTTTTTTGATTTTCCCGAAGTTTCGGCACCTTTTCAGCTGCCGCGGTCACGGGGGGTGACTATTACAACTTAGTTCGTGAAATATAGCGCGTTTGATATCCGTAAAAGTTGTAAGTAAGTTTTATTTCAATAACATGATATGGTTACTTATTCCAAGCAAAAACAGGTACGGTTCTTATCTATGTTACTACAACCTATGTTTTTCATTTAAATGTTATGTTTACCCAGGGGTTGCGGGTTCGATTCCCAGCGGGGATACATATTGTATTCAGTTGGGTTGCTGGTAGGACTTGTTGTAAGTCCGCCTGGCTTGCTACCACCATCTTATCTAAGTCTGACGCCATAACAACAAAGTTTTCAGCTTTGTTGTGTTCCGGCAGTAAGAAATAAAATAGTCAGTTAATGATTGAGGATTCCGGGAGAGGTTCGCTTCCATCTTCAGCCTTATCAATACTTAACAGCAGGTATGATGAAGGCTGAGAGTCTCCCCGTCGTTCATAAAAAAAAGAAATTAACGAATGAAGTTGACAAACCCCTATTTTTAAGTTGAGAGTTTTGAGAATAATCTTGTATTGTAACCTACAAGGGATGTAACTATAAAATCCCAATAAAGTATTAACAATTAACATAAACAAATTTCATACAATCACACCAATTATCAAGCTCAAGGTAAGTTTTTTTTTAATGAACAAAGGGGAAACACTCTTAGCCTTCATCATACCTGATGTTAAGTATTGATAAGGCTGAAGATGGAGGCGAACCTCTCCCGGAATCCTCATCACTGAGGAGCTGACTATTTTATCTCTAACTGCCGGAACACAACAATGCTGAATATGTTGTTGTTTACTAAGAAAATAAATCGGTAAAGAGAATACGATTATGTTCACCACAGCATTCCGGTCTTAAAATGAGAATCGAAAAATGCTTTTAGAAAATAAGTAATCGAAAATGCTTTTTAATCTTTATAATATTAACTCGGGTCTAAAAAGCGTTTTTTCTCAAGTCAAAGAATAAATAATTCCGGATTCATTGATCAAAAACTTTGGAGATAAGGCCGAAGATTTTGTTTTTAATCATATTTTTGTTACAAAACTTCAGATAGATCAACAGAAAATTTGGAAACTCTGCAAAGTTCATGAATCAAATATTATTATAACAATTCTCGCGCTAAAGAACGAGTCCTTTGACTTTTTTATATTTTTCTAGTTTATCTTTTTCTTTTAATCGAATACGGCCTTTCCCGTTTTATAGGTAGGTAGGTAGGTACCTACCTACATCATGGAAATAGAACAGTTAGTATAAAGTAGGTAGTGAAATTCGTTATATATATGAATATAATTCTTAATTAAAAAAAAATATTTAATTCTTAAGAGCTGATGTTTCGTCTTTGCATGGATATAAGTAATACGAACTGAAAATAATTGACAGTGGCAAACAAGATATATAATTGACAAATCCCAAATCGTCTGTGTAACACGGAATCAGAGGAATATTTTTTATCTGAGCACTGAAGAATCTGCCGTAAATACTAGTTAGACTTAATGTTAAGTTAGGTTATAAAGATAAGTTGCATTATTCTAAGTTTCTTAACCCACTGCTGCACTGCACTAATTTAAGTAGAATATTCAGTTGCTCAAATGTAAAATGCAAAATACAACACCCGTTTAACATTAAAAATATGCTACAAATTTCGCCGCCGCCATTGCTTACAATTTATTACGAGTGTCCGCATTAAAAAGCCTCACGGGAAAAGATTCAAAAGCGCAAAACACAAAAATTTGCCGCCAGCAAGTGTAATTCCGTTGAAAGGAGGTAATGCATGCATGCATTAAACGAATTTACTTTTTTCGGTATGCGTTTAATTAAATGAAAAAAACTGACTTAGCGGATAGCGACCCATTTAGACTCTGAAGGGTTTACCTACTTAGTGGTTTTTGTGATACCTATGTATTTTTTATAGTTACCTACGTTAATTCTTACTGTTTGTTTAGGTGTTGTAGTTTTGTAATTGGTTAAGTAATTAGTTTACAATTTAGTCCAAATTAGATTAAGTGAAGAGTCTTCTTTTTCTTCTTTCTTAATTAATGGCGTGCTCACGATAAAAATGGCGAATTTTGCCAATGTAATGAAAAATGAAATTGTACGGTAGATTGAGTTAAAAATGGAGCCTCACAACACGTGTTATTACGGAAAGAACTCGGGTGAAACTCTAAGTGAACAGTATCGTAAGACCATTTGACATTGACATGACATTGACAACTCTACCTTAGAATAATAAAGGAGATTACTCCACGGAATCAAATATGATCCACCTATCTAGACTAGAGCCTGCTAACGAAACAAAGTCATAGGATGACAGTTTGATATGTTGGCGATTGCCACATAGGTATTTACCATACGTGGTTATTACAAGCATCTACCTACCTGCCTACGTGGAACCTTTTTTGTAGGTGAGCTTCGGCTACATTACTACATGCTATAGATACTTACCTACTTGTAAGTCCGCTTGGCTAGCTACCACCATCTTATCTAAGTCTAACGCCATAACAACAACGTTATCAGCATTGTTGTATTCCGGCAGTGAAAGATAAGATAGCCAGTTCCTTAGTGGTTGAGGATTCCGGGAGAGGCTCGCTTCCATCTTCAGCGTTATCAATACTTAACAGCAGGTATGATGAAGGCTAAGAGTCTCCCCGTCGTTCATAAATAAAAACGATTAATGTTAATATTTCTATTTACTTACAGTACCGCAACAAACTGAACGAGCAGCAAAACGGCAGGCTGTCAGCGCAGCGGGCGGCGCTGGGCGCGCGGCAAGAGGAGATGCGCAGCATAGACCGGCGCGTCTCCGAGCTGCAGGCGCGGCTGCTGAGGAAGCGAGCGCTCAATCGACAGCTTGCAGCTGCGCATAGACACCCACAACAGCAGAGGTAACTACTAACATAATACCAGTGTGTGAAGAGGAGATGCGCAGCATAGACCGGCGCGTCTCCGAGCTGCAGGCGCGGCTGCTGAGGAAGCGAGCGCTCAATCGACAGCTTGCAGCTGCGCATAGACACCCACAACAGCAGAAGTAACTACTAACATAATACCAGGGGGGCAATTCTCGCGCTGAGATATGTCGAATTCGAAATTTTTCAAACCATAATTTCTTTATTAAAAATGTAAGTAAAAACTTTACTACGGACATAATACTTTAGTTTAAATGGTCTTTGACAATCCTATAATGTTGAAGATTGTTTTCTGTGAGTTTTAAATATATATTTATGGCTCCAAAAATGTTGAATTCGAGATGTCGAAGGCGCGAGAATTGCCCCCCAGGGTGAGAAGAGGAGATGCGCAGCATAGACCGGCGCGTCTCCGAGCTGCAGGCGCGGCCACGGCCATGGTGACAAGCAAGTACCTATAACCAGAGTACGAATAGTAGGCCAATTCGATAACGTATGTAGGTCACTCTGTTGCTAACAATTCTATTTTGAAATTAATAAATATTATTACTGTTGTGATCATGAATATAGGTATCATTTGTTCGCGGAGTGCTATTAATAATGATACTTAACTGAACTTTTAACCGCCTCCGTGGTCTAGTGGTACAACCACCGGTATTAGACCCAGGGGTCCCGGGTTCGATTCCCAGCGGGGGTACATATTGTATTCGGTTTGGTTGGTGGTAGGACTTGTTGTAAGTCCGCCTGGCTAGCTACCACCATCTTATCTAAGTCTGACCATAACAACAATGTTTTTAGCATTGTTGTGTTCCGGCAGTTAAAGATAAGATAGCCAGTTCCTCAGTGATTGGGGATTCCGGGAGAGGCTCGCTTCCATCTTCAGCTTTATCAATACTTAACATCAGGTATGATGAAGGCAAAGAGGCACCCCGTACTTCATAAAAAAAAACTGTCAAATCGTAAATCCGTGAAAGCATTTCTGTGCTTATAATAGGTACCAACACAAGTAGTACTTGTACTTAAGTACCTACCTATAGTCATACTCCAACGAATAGAAAGAAATGCGAAATAGCTAATTACCTTTGGTCATTTCTGTGGATTCCAATCGATATCTATGAAGTTTATTAATAATTCGGCACAATTTAGGACTTAAAGATTTAATTATTACGGGTACTATTCGCTCACACACTTTCCTAACAAAACAATGTACTTACCTACTTAGGTTAAAATGGGAAAATATACGCAGTTTGATTTCAACTGCACTTTCATCATTAATAATCATAGTTCAACTAAAGTTTAACAATAATAATATACCTAAAGACTTTCGATAAGTATTGATTTTGCATTGAATTTATTCATTAAATATAGGTACCTACTTAGGTTATGCACATAACATAAGTACAATAAGTAGTAAAGAAAGCTGAAGATGAAATAAGTCAACAATAAAATAAAATAAAACGTCAACAATAAAAACTAATCCTACGAGTATTTTATTTATTTTTGCATTCTATCATTAGAATGGCAATGATAGCATCGAGGAAAATTGCTTTATCGCTTATATTGGAATATATATATATATATATATATATATATATATATATATATATATATATATATATTCGTTGGAGTATGACTATTAGTAGTTCCAGCTTGTTCTGGTCGATAAAATGTTTGCACACTAGGTAGTACCTTAATCAATCTCTTAAAAGTGCTTTATTCTAACGACCGTCAACTACTAAAAAGTAAAATAAAGTTAACATTTGTTAAATTCACATAGGTGCCTTCGAAAAAAATGTGACAGATTCTTCTTCATAATAAGAAAGTTTTGTCAGATGCTTACATCTAAAGATATCTTACCCTAACTGCCCCAAAATTCACTATGCAATGTCTTTCACTTTCAGGAACAGCAACGCCAACCCGATGCAGCAGCTGCCCTACTCCAGCGCGAGCCAACCAAAGAACCAGCCAGCGCGGGGCAACGTGGCTGCTATCGAGCCTTATAACCACGTGCCACACGCGCCGAGCCTCAACCATAATAATAACTTCCAGGTAAGTACACACATACCTTCGCGCCATGTTGGATATTGGGCGCGTCATATTTATTGGAACTTCTTCTTCAACATTTGCCAACGAAACGGCACTGTTAGTGGCCTTGTAAAGATCCTTGCGTGTACAGCACCCCGACCGCCTAACGGTATAGCGTGTGATATCGATATAGCTATCAAAATTTAAACTCTCATAAAACCCTTCAACGATAGGGCTTTTGTCTAATTCCTACATAATCCTATTCTATCTATTGGATTCACTACTGCATTTTTAGTATGAAAATGATAGCGTCAGCCAGAGCCCTTGTAGGGGATTTGAAAAATCGATAGCTATAGCGATAGCAAAAGCTATACCGTTAGGCGGTCGGGGTGCAGGTGTAAGGACACGCAGGGCAGGACAAAAGATGTGACAATGCCATGGTCTGGGAGGAAATACCACATAGGCGCGCGCTCTCCGAGCTAAACCCCACCTGCGCTTATTTTCCCTACTACGGCCAACTTGGGTCCGAAATTTTTTATGGATTTCCAAGGTCAGATCATGACTAGGATAGATCATTTATAGGATCATCCATAATTTCTACACATTGAAAGTTTAGTAGCAATACGTTAAAATAGAGTTAATTTTGTTTTATTTATTTATTTCTTAACACTTTCGCGGACAGTGAACGAGACACAATAGAATTTTTATTGTTATCACTGCTATAGGCGTTGAATGTCCGCGAAAGGGTTAACAATGTACATTGTGTCAATCAACTCAATTTTACCTGTAATTTTTTTTTCCAGGCTATGAAACAAAATGTTATACAAAACAACGTGCCATTAAAACAACTCACTCAGAGCGACAATATGCAAGCCCATATGACGCAGCAAGAAACGCTCTATCTTCAGCAGAAGCAGATGATGAATCCACTGTACAACGGCAACTACCCTCACATGCCCCTTGGAGAGAACCAATACCAAGGACAATATCCAAATAAACATGAAAACAATATAAACGCTTACAATCACGTTCAACAGGGAATCACGAATGCCTATGATCAAAAGTCAGTGTTTGACCATATGAATAAATACCAAGATTACTCAAAGCAACCCCAATATAGTCCAAATAGTACAAACAGCTCCAACAGCAACCAAACTGGGAAAGAACTTAAAATTAACGAACAAGAGTTCTTACCAGAGTTCGCTGCGAGCAAATCTGATCCTAAATACCAAACCTTGCCATACAACACAAAATTCCCTCAAAGCACAAACGGTAAAACAAAGTCAGAAGTCAATGGTAAAGGAAACGAAGTACAAGATAAGAATCAAAACGCAGCTAATATTAACGTAAACCATATGACTGTACATTCAACGCCACTGACGGTTGTGAATAAAAGTCTAGCAACTCCCTTGAGTCAAACGGAAACAACATATCAACAGGAACACACATATCAGTTACAAAAATCAGATTCTTCGAGTAGATGTAACCAAGAGGGTAAAGAGAATCATGCATATCCACAGAATACTAGATTAAGTCAAAATAGTCAAAGCAACGATGGCTCTAAGAGCAATGTCGGGAAGAGTCAACAGGGTAATTTAAAAGGAAGTTCACCGAGCTTAGGGTCATCTACAACTACTTCAAATAGCTCCATTGGATTTGGGGTAAGTTTCTCGCTTTCTTCTGCACCACAGGTCACAACCCTCATTAATTTAAGTTCGCTTCCATCACGTTGCTTTTACGCTTACCATTTGTAAATATCATCATCATTCATTCCAGAAACCCGTATCGAGCGTTGCACCTACATCGGTTCAGGTCTCTAGTGGGAAACCTTCACCCATTTACCAGACATCATCCACAAAGATTCAACCGGTCCAGCCACAGACCGTTCAGACACAAACCATAACTGTATCATCATCGAATCATGTAGCTAGTAACGTGGTTACTTCCCAACCCCAGATCATTAGGAACACGGCTTCGGGATTATCGTCAAGCGCAGGAAGTACCTTCGGCGGTCAGAATGCGTCTTCACAGAGTATCCTGTTGTCTCCCCCACAAAGTGCCAGTACTCCGCTGTCCACGCCAGACGTCAGCGGAACAGACAAGTCACCTAAGCCAGCTTTACCTCCAAAACCTACTATTAAGGTAAACAGCTCTTTTTTGCTAATCTTGCAATGAAAGTAAATAAACTGATTATCCATCCTAAGCTAACTTTTTGCAAACAAATGATTACTTACATAACTAATTTATAATTTGTATACTTCTAGACACCGCCTAGACAATCGGTGAACAATGACACAAACTTCAACCAAAACACGGACGCGACACTACCCACCATACCCATCCCGGACTCATCTAACGACAGTGACCAACAGTCGAATCAAAAGGAGTCCAGCAACGGCAGCAGTAGCAACGAGATGATAATCAAAGCACGTCCGTTAACAATAAGAAAGCCGCCGATGAGCGAACAACCAAAGCTCAGGAACTTGAATTCATCAAAGAACGGCATTAGCGTCAGTATAAATCGTCGAATAGAAATGCCCCCAGCGTTCCTATTCCCCGAAATGGACCACCTATCAGACGCGAACGAGGTACAAAACGGAAAGGAGAAGAAACAGAAAGACGAAGTAGACAGGGCCCTCAACAACAACATATCTTTGAACTCTAGCGACAAGCAAGACGACAGCAAGGACAATGTTGCTGATATCGCCGAGCAGATCAGCTCGGTCGATTTGAACGGTCAGGATTCTCAGGGCTCTGAGAATGTTCTGAGGCGGTCAAAGAAGGGCAACCTGAAGCAGGCCGGCAAGGCGCCGCTCACGAGGCGGGTCAGCTTCGATCCCCTGGCGTTGCTACTCGACGCTAGCTTAGAGGGAGAGTTGGAGCTTGTCAAGAAGACGGCTACACAGGTAGATATTACTATATAATGTCGCATGTTAACCATCTGTAAACGTAATTTCATTTCACTTATTTGTTTGAACAAGAGATAGTACGATATTTTAAACAACGATTATCTAATCTACACTTGGTCAATTTGGCTCTCTAACACAGTAAAAATTATCGTATTCATTAACAGACATCAAAGATAATTCATGTTAAATTACAGGTGCAAAATGCAAGTGCTGCGAATGACGAAGGCATCACTGCTCTCCATAACGCTATTTGTGCTGGTCATTTTGAAATCGTTAAGTAAGTATAACCTATAATAAGGTGACGAGATCTTTTTCATATCGAAGGTACCTGTACAGTTTACATGAATAAAACCCAGATAATCAGGGACAGGGACAGTGCCAAAGTGTCTGTGGCACTCTGTCTCTCTGTTTTGCTATTCAGTCGTGGTGGAGGATCTGTTAGTCTGGGTTACCGACTTACCGTCCGCAGACTGCCCAGGGTGCGTCGGATGCATACTTGTCATGTTGCGCCACATGGTATTTTTTCTTGAATGATTTATACTGTACTTACGGTGACTCTGGCTTAAATAACTTGGGTATTAATCAATTTATCAGGTTTTTGGTGGAGCTGGGTTGCGACGTGAACGCGCAGGACTCGGACGGGTGGACGCCGCTGCATTGCGCCGCCTCCTGCAACAACCTGCCCATGGTGCGCTTCCTCGTCGACAATGGTAATGCCACACCTTATGACCTTATACTTGTGTTTCTTATCAACTATACTAAGGAGGGTTTCACCACAAACTGATAAGTTCAGCACCCTGCAGGCCTACCGCCATCTTTTAGAAACCGTCATATCGTAAGAACGTTTTGTTTTCCTTTTGTTTCAATACTGTTTAAACTGCAAACTTGACTTTATTTGACCTAAGACGTTGTAGTAGGTTTGATTGATAAAAATCTTGTTTGAGTGAATGATTGAGCGATGACGCCACAAAACTTCCAAAAGACAAGCTTGTTTTAAGAGGTTCGCGGTACGATATGACATATAACAACATTGCGCCGATACAAACTGACATTAAACAATATTGCATTAAGAGATGGCGGTAGGCCCCCTGATTCACAACCGTTTGATAACGGAATCGGATTCGAATTCTTCTGTGCTTTGTCTTTGTCTATTTTGAAGTAAGTGACAGTCCGAATGTTTGTGACTAAAGAGTGCTGAATTGGAAGATAATTTGACTTTATTTTTCATATTAATCTCGTCAAATGGTCTGTCTTAAAAGTAAGCTTTCCAGTCCAGAATTTATATTTTGGCGGTGAAACCGGCCTAAAAAAATGTAAGTACTTATAGAGTTCTATGGATGATACCTCACTTGGTGTCAGTTTGGTTGCGCAACCAAACAGATACCAGGTGAGGAATTCATAGAACTGTACCATACATTTCCGGATATTTAACGCACTATATTTAACGAGTAAGATCGAATTTACCGTGTTTTAAGATGTATTTACCATGCATTTTTTTACGCAACCAGCCCCCTTATTGTCTAATTTCAAAATCTATCACAATCCCTTTCAGAGGTATTGTGATAGATTTTGAAATTGTGATATTTTCGTCTGTCATATTGCTTAGACCGTTCAATTTAGTTTATTCCATACCTTTCAAAACGCGTCCCGATCACAATCCCTTTCAAATGTCAAATAGTGACGGCCTGAAGTATGTAAATATCTTTCAAATGACGAAATGAAAGGGATTGCGATAGATTTTAAAATTGGACAATTAGCCCCCAGGTTGCGCCACCAAAGTGTCATAATGATATAAGGCTCTTACGGTAAAAACTGGCCGAAAATGCCTGATCTGCCATATCTTGTGTTCGTACTTGGTGAGATAGCATGTTTACCAGTTTCCGACGGAATGGTGGGTACTGCTAAAAAAAAAAAAACTTTAAAAGAAACCACTTCCTTAACACTGTGAGATAATAACTATGTAAGTCTCGGTAACTCAGAGTGGTTAGAGCAATGGGCTGGACCCACGACCTTTGGGAAAGTCGTGGGTTCGAGTCCAATCTCAGAATTCACTTGTGGCCGAGTTGATTTTTTTTCCAATATCTTTCTATTAAAAAAAATATCTGTAGGAACTGTGAATTTAATTCGCAATTTAATAGAAGTAAATTAAAAACGTAAACGCTCGTGAAACTACTAACGCCATCTTTCGTGAGTTCTCGTACTTTTAAATCACTGTGCTTTTACCGAGCAGCGCCGTCTAACGGTATCCGTTGTAACTTGCAGGTGCGTGCATATTCGCGACTACGCTGTCGGACCACGAGACGGCGGCTGAGAAGTGCGAAGAAGATGAGGAAGGCTTCGACGGCTGTTCCGAATATCTCTACAGTAAGTAGTTTTATTTAAACTAGATAAGAATAGGTAGTATTATTTAAAAATTACTTGAATGATTCATAAAGCGAAGTTTTTGAGTCAGTCAGGAACAATGTGTGTTGTCAGTTTTTTAAAATACTCACTATTATCGATTTTTTTTTCACGGTAAATTAAAGTAAATTTATTCTGTGTGGCGAGTTCGAATATGCCAAGAATCTACCTATTTATTCATTAGTTTGAGTTAAGTCAAAAGTTGACAGTCTTGTCGCCTCTCTAGGTCATGGTTGGCCACTTTCATTAATTGTTATTTACATAGTCAAGTCAAGGTTCAAAGTGGCCACAACCCTATTTATAATTTTGACAAGAAATTGACTAATCAACAGATTTGGGCTTGGACGATCGTCCAAGGATTTGGGGCACAATCGGTAGTGACGCCATTACCTTCCCCACTTCTTTTAATACCAATGGTTTCTGAACCAAACCCTTTAGGTTTAAAAACTATTGAAGTTATATGATTATTGGTCGCGTGACTGTATAAATTTATTTAAAAAAATCACTCAGTATTCCTGTGATCAAAAAATTACATACAATACTATGTCCAACTTTCAGGCGTCCAAGAGAAGCTGGGCATAATGAACAACGGCGTGGTGTACGCGGTGTTCTCGTACAGCGCCGCGCGCAGCGACGAGCTGTCGTTCAGCAGCGGCGCGCGGCTGGTGGTGGTGCGCAAGGGCGACGACCACGAGCGCGAGTGGTGGTGGTGCCGCGACCCCGCGCGCAACGAGGGCTACGTGCCGAGGAATCTGCTCGGGGTGAGTGACGAACTCTAGTAGAAGACACCTCAAGGTTCTAGGGTCACCATTGCTACCTGGGCCCTTATTCACTATGCCCACTTACTGATTCCTTGCCCAAACCACGCCAATGTCGTATTTGGTTACGACATATTCATAATTCGTTTTCTCTATGACGCTTACAAATTTTAAAGTTATTTCACTTGTTTAATAATTATACAAATTGTGACTGTCGTGTACCTTCTTGTAAAATAACCTTATAATTTGTAAGTATCATGGAAAAAACGAATTTTGAAAATGTCAAAACCAAGTACGACATTGGCGTGGTTTGAGCAAGGAATCGGTAAGTGGTCATAGTGAATACGGCCCCTGCTCTGCTATGTGCCGCGTTGCCAAGTGGCGAGTGGCGTGTAGAGAGTGGCGACAGGCGAGAGGCGAGTGCCGAGTGCTGAGGGCCGAGTGTCTATTGCCTACTACAGACTGCCAAGCGGCAAGTGGCGAGTAGGGAGGGGCGAGTGCCGATTGTCTACTACCGAGTGTCTTGCTACCTACTGCCGACTGCCAAGTGGCGTGGGGGAGTGGGGCGAGCAGCGAGCGACGAGTGGCCAGTGGCGAGAGGCGAGTGCCTAGCAGGCGTATGGTATGGCAGGATAATTTGACAGATAAGATAATTTGAGTGTTTTTCACAGTGGTGCTAGTACGTGTAGCTGTCGAGACAGACGTTTACGTACCTTGCGTGTAAAAAGTTTGATCCACGGTCAAAGTTTTACCGACCTAAGTCAGTCCGGTTGAAACCATTGCCATGAAAACACGCGTCACTCAGAAATGAAAATGGTTAATTGTGCAGTGATTGTCTTGCAAGAGCTTGCCAATAACATTTCTAAATCACTAAATCTCGCTCGAGACGATGATGACGATGGAGTTTGGAAGCGAATGCAATGCATTTTTAGATAAAAATAAATAATTAACCACACACGAAAATAAACAGAAAGTCAGTAATTATGACTTATAATAGTAATTAAACTAAAAATTAATACTTGAATATGTACATCTATGTTTAGGCGCGCACTGTTCATTGAAATAAAACAACTTTTACGGATATCAAACGCGCTATATTTCGACGAACTAAGTGGTGCCGACGTTTCGGCACCTTTACAGCTATACGGGAGCTGTTAAGGTGCCAAAACGTCGGGAAAATCAAAAAACCCCTAAAAAAACCTAAAAATACGGACAATTACAACTTAGTTCGTGGAAATATAGCGCGTTTGATATCCGTAAAAGTTGTTTTATTTTAATACTTGAAATTAGTAAAAAGCAATTTTGTATTCTAGAAATCGATTTAAGCGCCAGTAAAAATCAACGTCGAAAAACAGTCATAATTATTGACATTCAATCTCAATCTCAATGAGTGATCTCAAGAGTAACCCCTGTTCAAGCTGACTAGCTACACCTGTTCATTAAATTTGTGCGGGCAGTCTGACTTACTGTACTGCTCAATGTTACTGTACAAAAATAATATGTGATGCAATGCAGGGCATAACAATTGTAAATATTATCTTTGTTCATAGAAAGTATCTTTTATAGTATACTAGAGGCCAGGCGCGGTTTCACCCGCGTGGTTCCCGTTCCCGTGGGAATTTTGGGATCATTTATAGCCTATGTTACTACTTGGGGTCTAAGGATTCTCTATACCAAATTTCGTCAAAATCGGTCAGGTAGTTTTTGAGTTTATTTGTTACATACAAAAATACAAATCTTTCCTCTTTATAATATTATTATTATATATTATAGTATATAGACACACACTCATACGAACTGTTTGGCGCAGGGGTAATATTTCGCCTTCTGCGCCAGAGGTCCCGGGTTCGATCCCCGTACAAGACAAATATTTGTGTGCATGAACATGTCTATTTGTCTTGGTCTGGGTGTTTAATATGTATATTAAGTATATATTTACAAAAAAAGTATATAAGTATGTTTATCCGTTATCTAGTATCGATAACACAAGTTCTTCATGAAACTTAACGTGCGCTAGATAATTGGTGTGATTGTATGCAAAAAAATATTTATTTTATTATTATTTAATTTACTCATACACACACACACACACACACACACGTTCATGCATACATAAACACACACGAAACCACACATAGCGCACACAAATAATTGTTTATAACAAAGAGCATAAGTGCCTATAAGAACAGGGTCGACCTAGTTTAGGTACTTATGTGTCATGTCTGGCTATGTTCTGTTTATTTTATGTCAATAAAGATTTTTATTATTATTATTATTATACTGTACTGTACGGCCCAGTTACTGGGTCCGCAGTACCTAGACACTGACTCCAGTCAATGGTATCATGTAGATCGTACTTAAAAACCGGCGCCGATAGTCTGTCTAATGAAACGTGTCACTCGTTATTTTTTTAAGTTTAAGGATGGCAACAATTTCGCATATAAAAAATCAACGTCACTTTACGGGCAAGGATCACATTTTTTTATTTTGTGTGTAGTTTAAAAACGATGAAATAAAAATTAAATTTTAACATTTCAAAAAATTAAATTTCTCTCTCGGTCGGGGGACCCCAAAAAGAGAGGTACATTATACGTTGGGGGTCCCCCGACCAAGAGAGAAATTTTATTTTTGTGAAGTTTTATTTTGTGTCGGGGGGTTTTTAAAATGTTAAAATTTTATTTTTTATTAATAGTAATAAAAGGACTTTTTCATCTACTGTACTTAATCAAAACTTTTTATACGTATTCCTCTTGGGAACAAGCTGTTAGAGTTAAACCTATGTGAACTTTACTCCATTTTTATGAATAACACCGCTGGACTTTTTGAAAGAATCTTAAATAATACTTATTTGTTTTTTTTGTTGCAGTTATATCCAAGAGTAACCGCGCAGCAGGAGTAAGATTTGCAAGAATGTTATAATATTATAAGAAAGTAATGTTTGAAAATATGACCTGAATATCATGTAAATATTGTTTCTCTTATAATTTTTTATGTATTTATAACACTGTAATCTAAAGAAAAAAATATAAATATTGTATACAATTTTATCAGATCTAATATTTTGTAAATATTTAACTAAGTTCAAAACGAATGAGATTATATTGTACATTTTATAAATACGCGAGTCATTAAGATATCGGTCATACAATTTGTATATTGCTCTTAGTAACGTTTGCAAATATTGTGAGATAACACATAAACTGACAATACGAATAAATGAAGAATTATCATTACCTACGTTTTATTTTTTCACTTGTACTTAGCTATTTTTATCCGACTTCCAAAAAGGAGGAGGTTCTCATTTGGTGTAGGTAGTTGTCTTGTAATTATAGAGTGCCTACTCAAGTGGCAAATTTTCTAGCTTAAAACATTTTATAAAAAAAAATCAAACCAACTTCAAAAAGTAAAAAATAAAACTTTTGGAGTCGGTGCCAGCCAAAGCATTTCTACATTGCACTTCTATTAACTATATTTTTTTTGGCCTTAGCTAACTAGCACCGACTCCAAAAGTTTTATTTTTTACTTTTTGAAGTCGGTTTGATTTTTTTTTATAAAATGTTTTTATTTCAGATTTTTTTGTTACATTATGTGCCGTTACTTACACTAAAAATCAGCCCATACACAACAATGATGTCATCTAGGTATACGACTACTTGCCAAAAGGTGATTGATATTTTTCAGGATTATGAAAAAACTACTAGCCAGATCTTCGTAAAAATTATGTGGGACCACACATAAACCATTTTCTTCCAGATAAAAAAAGAATTTAAAAAATCTGTTAACAACTGGCGAAGTTAAATACAGTCGACTTGAGAACCTCCTCCTTTTTTTGAAGTCGGTTAAAAAGGTTAGTAGGTACCTAACTAAAATTACATGATGTACGTTTGTCTATCCCTTACAATACCATAACGAGTACGTGATTTAGATTATTTATTGCGTAATTTTTAACTTCCAAGTTTGTAGTAGCATCCAAATGAATAGAAAATTCGTCACTTGGGCGTGGTCATTTATACTGTTGGTCGTACAAAACTAAAATACTAGAGTCAGGCCACATTTTTTTTATATGAAGAAACGGGGATTCTTAGCCTTCATCATACCTGATTTTTTTGCCTAATTTCGGTTTGGGGAATGTCTGTTTGGTTTTAGTCACGATTCGCAGACATTATTTTCTTCTACTTCAATATATCTCAGTGTCCAGTGAATTTAAAGTTGATGCAAAAGTATTGGAAATTAGATGATGCAGTATGTTAGCTGCAATTACAGTCAAATTACTTTCGCCTTGGTCAGTCACGGGATGGGTGGCCGAAATTGTATCTTGTGCTTCTTCGTGCTATGGAGAAAATCTTAACCATTTTTTTATTATTTATGAACAACGGGGAGACCTTAGCCTTCATCATACCTGATGTTAAGTATTGATAAGGCTGAAGATGGAAGCGAGCCTCTCCCGGATTCCTCAATCACTGAGGAACTGGCTATCTTATCTGTAACTGCCACATCACGGCGTTGCGGCGTCGCATCGCAGATTTATCCGATGCGCTGAGATACCGTCGCATCACGAGAAATTTTACTAACTGCAGTATTGTGGCAGGGATAATTTGACATATTTTTAACCAACTTCCAAAAAGGAGGAGGTTCTCTATTCAGCATATTTTTTATCTATGTACAACGATTACGCCGAGATTTCGGGACCGATTTACGTGATTCAACCGTGATGCGAAATAGTTGCCATTAGGTCCCATAATTTTTTTTTTGTTGATATTTGTTGACCTGGGGCCTTACCATCAACTGTAATGCAATTCATTGTAGGTTGTGAGAGTGGGATGCTGCACTATGGCGCTTCTAGCGGCGTCCCGCTCTCACTACCTGAAAGTAACCTAAAATGAGTCGCATTACAGTTGATGGTAGGCCCCCTGGACGATGTAATATCTCGTTATTTTGTTTATAATGTAATTATTTTTATTATTATAAATCCTACTGTAGTTTAAAAAAAAAACATTTAAGATTACTTCAAAAACTAAAAAGCTAAAAATAAAAGCATTTTGGAGTCGGTGCCAGCCAAGGCGTTCTAATTTGAACTACCTATTTTACTTTTAAATATTAAACAAGAGAATATACTAGAAAAAAGCAACTTGTCTCATGTTGCCCTGACGGGATTCTACATTTACTTGTCTTGCCTTGGCTGACACTGACTCCAAAAAGCTTATTTTTAGCTTTTTAGTTTTTGAAGTCGGTTTTTTTCATGTGTCAACTGTCAAAGTATCAGTTAGTTAAGCTATCCAGGACTTATCTGTCGGTGATGATACCGGCTCATGCCTCTAAAACATCCTTCAATCAAATAAAACCTCATTTAAGAAATAAAAACTTTATTAACTAGCCCATTCACATCTCCCCATCGTCCGAGTCCTCGATATCAGCCAGCGCTTGTTTAGCTGTATTCTCAGCTTCTGCAGCCACTTCTCTTGGGACCAACTCGTGTCGGCCATTGGTACCCTTGGATACCCAGGAGAGTTCCAGCTCGAACTGCTTGTCTTTCAGCTCGTCATGGACTAAGTAGACACTGTGGAGAAAATGGGGGTTAGAAATGTGACAGACACTACCGACAAGAAAAAGTGAGGCGAAATATCGTCGATACAAGAGCAAAAAAGTTTTGACAGGCCCGAAACGGCGCGGCGTTGTGAATTTATTGTACAAAACCTACGCAGAACAAGGGACAATTTTATCTATGATGTCGAACATTTGTATTTAGCTTGTGTTTGGTTTTTATTCATTTACATTATGTATTATATGCTCCGTTGGTTGATATGCGTAACAGAAGTGCTTACTACTTATTTCGGACATCAATCTAAGTTATTTATTTATTTACCTCTTCATTGCTTTAATAAAAAACGGACATCGCAAAAAAATTAAGATCATTATCCTAATAATAAATAATAGAAATAACTCCGCGTAACCCATTTCAAAGATCTCACGCTACACCACACCTCAGTGCCTCTAGCGGCAAACGCAACATGCATCTTGGGAATGGAAGTTTAAAATTTATAGGAATAAATAACCCTAAGTAAATGGCCTTCCGACAAACATTGTTTATTTTTATAAAAGAAAGTGTAATAAACGTCACAATAATTTAAATTGTTACTTTCTTCTAATCACAATGTCGCAGCCTACTTGTCAAATCAGCCATTCAATTCGATTCGCCGGCATTCAATGAAATGGCTAAGGGACAACTAACCAAGTTGTTGAATGAAACATTTAACGTCTTGGTTAAACGTCATATTAGCCGTCTCATTACATGAGATGTTATTATAGACACAAACTATTCGTGAAAACTTGTAGCCGGCGGAGTAATATCAGGCATATTTTTCTCACACTTTTTTATTATATCAATATTGATATTTATAAAATGCTGTAAGTTATGTTGAAACGACAACAAAGCACATAAAATTTCCAGCTGATGCGAGCTATCCGACGCCATATTTGTTTTGAGACTACCAGCGCCCCAGTGGCAAAAAAGTTAAACTAAATTTGAATCACGTTGCTGAATGAACGTCAGTCATCTTCAAAGGGCAAACTTACAATAAGCCAACTAGTTAAACGTTAAGTGACGCCAGTTCAATCAACGATCGGCCTAGGCATTCAACTGAATACCGGCGGCGTTTAATTAACAGGCTAGCCTTCCAATCAGATTAACCAGATGGTTGCGACATTTATAACGCCCTCTATTTATTACAACGCGTATCGCGCGGTTTGCTTGTTTTTAAGCAGCAGCACAGAAAAGCATGCAAGAGAGCAGAAAACAAAGTGATTCACGCAATTCACGCTAGATGGCGCTTTTAGGGGTTTCATAATATACGACATATTTTTCGTAAGTATTCAAAATGTTTACTTACATTCTTGCTGCTTCTTTCACAAGCTCCTTCACTGTCAAATTAGCTAATTTCAGCTTCTCAATCTCAGTCTTAGCCGCTTGCTTCGCTTTACCTACAGCACAACCGAAGTAGGACTGGAATGGGGAGAAATTGAATTATGAAAAAATGTATAGTTCAATAATAAAAACCTGTTTCAGGCTCTTGTTTACGTAATGACAAAGTATTACGTAGATCTATACTAATATTATAAAGAGGGATGATTTGATGTTTGTTTGTTTGTAACAAATAAACTCAAAAACTAAAGAATGGATTTGGATGAAATTTGGTACACAGATATTAGATAGCCTGGTTATGAACATAGGATAATTTCTATCCCGATATTCTCACGGGAACGGGAACCATGCGGGTGAAACCGCTAGCGGCTGTTACTCATAAATAAGCTCATTAAAGGTCTTAATTTTGTGAGAGTAAAAATATCCAACTTTCTACACAGCAAACAACCCTATACATTACATAATGAAACCGTAGAGAAAATACATAATTTTAATGTTTGCTAAGAGTATCAAACATGTAAAAAAGTAATGCAAACTTATTTAAACATGTCATAGACAAACCTATTTGCCATAAAGGAGGAGGGAGATATTATAAGTTCTAAAAACTTGTCAGTTTACCGAATGGCTATCAATAGTATCAATGTGACCCTATTATTTAACATACAGCGAGAAAGAGATGCATTGACAGCCATTCAGATAACTGACACGTTTAAGGGCGCCTACAAATTAGACGCATGAAAAAGCGCTGTACTGGCTAGTCATATCTAGATTTTATACAATATTATAGAAGCGTGTGTGTGGCACCGTAGTGGCGCGTGAGTGACGAGCTAGTGGTGCTTCTAGATATTTTATGAAAACTAGTAGTGGCGAGTCATAGTGGCGCCACTGCAGCGCTTGTTCATGCGTTTAATTTGAAGGCTTAACAGCTTGTAATATGCCCAGGTAAGCATGTAGCTGTGTTTTAGACAGCAAGGGAAAAATTGTTGTCATAAGAAGACATGTTACAACTTACAAATGCAACTCCACTGGGATCCAACATGTACATTTGAGGCCCTTCATATTCAGTCCATGTTCCCATGACAACCGAGCAGCCATATGGTCGCACAGCACTGTACAGTGTGTATGCATGCATGTACATAGAAACACGCTCATTCAAATACTTTAACGGCACTGGGATTCCATACTGGGATCTGTAGTTGGACGCCTCGGAGCGGGCAGTTTCTACAATTTGTCTTGCATCTGATATCAGACCAGACACAGCCTGGAATTAGTAAAATTTAACACTATTAATCAAATAACATACAAAACATATAATACTGGTTATTATATTTTGTTCAAAACAACTTGGTTCAAAACAAAAAAAAACCCATCTCACCACAGGTAGATATAATATAATCCACCCTCATAATAAAGATAACCAAACAGCCACTTCATTGTGCAACATCATCTAACATAATTTCATACTATGATTGATTATGGGTTAAAGTCAAATATGTATGTGTAATACCAAAACAATTAGGCGCATGACGGGTAAACAATGTCAGACTTTCGGCACCTGTCTCCTGCCTCTATAACCACATTTGCCCTGTTAATTGATTGATCAGTGCTACAGTGACTTCTTATTGTTTAGCGCTTCTTGAAAGTTTTGATTTTCAATAAGTTATTCTATTTATTTATTTATTAACCTTATAACGAAGAATGTTATACAAGACAAGTCATTTACATAGCTCTCAAAATATTGAAACAAAATATATATTAATAATATAACTTATTACAGTAATTTTGAATATCTGAAAAAAAAGCTATGCTACACAATCTGTTGTCATTATTAGTTTTTATACTTCAAAACATGTCATAAAAATGCCCTTAGGTTGTCATAATAGTTACAAATAACAATAAAAATATAATAATAGATCAAACAAATTCTAGGTTTTTCTTAGCTGTCATACGCCTAATTTTCATGGTTGTGTAGTATGATATATTATTTTTTCTAAGTGGTGTGAAGACAATAGTTAAAAATAAGTCCACAAAATCATCATCAAAAGCTCTGGATACACTACAATAAGACATTATTAACACTCTACTTAATGCATGCATCCAGCGGAACCACTTTGAAGCCAGTCTGGGGGTGGTTGATGTTGCATTACTACTGAAAACTTTTAGACATATTTACCGTTGATATGAAAAGAAGAACAAGAACATTTAAGTTACTTAACCCAGTTGTAACGGAAATACATTTTTTTGTACAATAATTGCGATTTTTTTATAGATAGGCTAATAAATGCATGTATGCAACAGGAAAAATAAATAAATAAATATTTGGTCTCGAGACACTTCTTGCCGACAAAGAGACCATTCAGCAAATGTTTATCAAAATCATTTTATCAGATAATACACATATTCCTTATATTTTAATATTTATGATGATCCGTATATCAAACGCTAGTAATAAGTGGGTTAACCTTTCAGGCCCCGGATTATGAGACAAGATATTTCATTGTTCTCTGTCTGTCGGTGTCCGGTTCAGGTTAGATGAAATAAAAGCAAAATATAGGTAATACTTAAAGGGTCACTTACCATGCCAACATGTTCATCTACATGGAATATTCTTTTATTAGCACCAGGTTCGTACAGTTTCGATGTTACTAATTTTTCAACAGCAAACACAACTCCATCTTTTCCTCGAAGACCAATAACTGTGCCAGAGTTTTCTACGGCTTTTGCTGCATATTCCACTTGAAACACTCTACCGTCAGGCGAAAATTGTGAGGCAGAAAGATCATACTGAAACAATAGGGAGTAACCAATAAATTATGGAAAAACTGACGAAAACGTGTTACTATTTATTACGTTTATAATTAAATTGTGTCTATTTATTGACTTTAAACAGATTTTGATGCAAACATAGTACTGTATTCAGTAAAGATTATTGTGTTCATAGTAGTGTGAAAAGACCATAAAAAACAGGTGATATTCGAGTAATTTGTTCAGAAAAAAGTAACACAAGCAAGCGCTAGGTAAAGCAAAGAGGAAATAACAAAAAGGTTCAATGAAAGTAAAATAAATTCAGAGTAAGTAATTAATAAAATACCAGTGTAAATAATTATAACCTATATTCACAAGTAGTTACTTACTCCTGTTCCGATTGAACTCATGGTTTTGATTTATAATAAACGAGTAAACGTGTTTGGTTTGATGGTAATTATTTTCAATACAATTCTGCAATTCTGTTACAATACAAAATGCAATTTCAAGAATTCGTCGGCGGCGATGACAAGCAAAGTTGAATTTTAGGTTTATTCTCATTGCGCACTCTCTGACTGCTGTCAATCAAGCTTTTGCGTTCCATTTTACGAAAATAACAAATATTAGATTAGATACCATAACAAATAATTAGATTTTACTGCAAATGAACAATTAATCTATTTAAAATCTACAAATGTAGCATAATTGAAATATTCATAGTCTTTATTTTTTAGTCGCTAAAGTAAAGTTGAGTTTTTATTTATTTTTTCTAATAATAAATGTGTGTTAGCGTAGACTGAAGCGTAATTTTCGTTTTAATCGTAATGAACTACCAATGGCGTGTAAGCATTTTAGTTCATTGAGAACAAGTCTAGTGAAATTCGACAAATCATTGTTTCGTTCCAAACGTCATTTTTAAACGTTCCATTTTACATTTTCTTTTTCTAATAAGTAAAAGAAATAGAAACTATAATATTTTCTTGATCCAAAATAATAAATAGATTTCATATTGGATTGGATTCAGTTTTTGGATATTTTGGAAGTGCTCAACTTCTCTTTTTTATGTAATGGTCCCTTTGATTCCGCCAATGTCTACTTTTGGCTATTTAGTAAATTGTTGTTACAGAGTCAGTGCTTCATCAAGGCGTCTTGTACGAGTGAGTACCTACATTAATTTCATGTACACCTACGTGACAAGTTAGCATCCTATAGTTTGTAGTACCAGACGTACTGCAGATTATCATCCACACTTGCCATTCGAAACATACGCACAGAGCGCTATAAGTCCTCTTTCATGCGAACAGCCACAGAACAAGGATGTTCTGTGCGAACAGAAAAAGAGTGGAATGCCATGCCAGCGTCTGTTTTCCCGAGCACATACAACCCCAACCTCTTCAAGGTGCATGTGAACAAGCTTCTTCTAGACGAATTCGCTGCATCTTCTAAGAAGGTCTAAGGTCTACCTCTTTACGCCCATTCGGCTAGCTGAGGTCGAGTGCCTACCTACAGATTCTTTCTAAATTTTACAAACTAAATACCTACCTACTTTGTTCAATTTTTATTATTTCTTAAGTCTAAGCAATATGTATGGAGAATCGAACGACGACGTTCAACGAGTACCATATTTCATATTCAAAGCATTAAAATAAAATATTTATATAAATAAAGCACACCTTTCATACACGGTCAGGTACCTACCAACCGCAAATATATCGTAAGCGCTTTACTATCCAGTCAATTACCCTCGCCTCAACAAATAGTAAAGCCAAATTAAAACCACTAGTTTACGACAACCGAGCTCGTCCATCTATACCCCAACACATACCAATGCCACTCGTATTATAAATATACCAAGGTTCAAATTGCCGCATCAATTTGCAAGTAAGGGTTGTAACAAAAATATATTTTTATTCCAGTACATTCATATTGCCAGGTTCACTAAACGTAAACTGCACGCCTCTAGCGGATCAATAGCGAAACTCATTTTGTTTTATTGGATGTTCTTGAAACCCTTTTGAGGTTGTTTACTTACTAGAGATAGTGAAGACGCGTAGCGGGCAATTAGAGATTTGGGGATTGCCAAAATGTTGTGACCCTAACCCCAACATCGCCGTTCGTTCGCATGGGGTCTTTAACCTTTGAGTACCGGGCGACGTGTGGTCTACTATCAGACACTTTGAGGGTTCCGATTGTGTAATTAGATATGTTAGCGAAGAAGTAGCCTCTCGCGCTTTTGTGTACCCCTTGGGCGTACACAAAAGCGCACGTTGGGAACGTGCGATTCTGGTGAGTTTTGATTTATATAAAATCTCGAGTGGTCTGTCAGACCACTTGTCTGTACTTATGTAACTTTTTTTGGATACGACTTTTTCAGATTATGTTTATACCTTCGTTTTTTTTCAGTCAGTTAAAAATGGATAAGCCAGGCATTTCGGGCATGAAACGGGCAGCCACAAATGCAAATTTATTTCTTTATTTATTTCGATCCAACTTTAATACTACCTTTACAGATTGATATCCAAGGCGATAGTACAAGCATTAAATTAATATATTGGTTACTTTTTGTAACAAATGGCGTGCAGTGCCCGCCTTGCGAATTCACCCTTAGAGCATACAAACAAATCGATATGTTTGGCTATATCGTTAAGGAGGTGTGTAGCGCGAGTGAGCGGCGCGCACCAAATATGAGTGTTCCTGTCAGTAAAAAAAAATATCAAACAAGGCGTCAAAGTAAATACTATGAAGATTCTATTATGATTTTAGTGGCATGGCTAAATGGAAGCTCAGCATCCGAATCTGACGGCATTGACCCGAATTTTGTTGCCTTGGAAAGACTAAAGTGCAAGACTGCATAGTTATGTAACTCTTGTATGAAAAATGTGTGCCTACAATGCAGCAAGCCGTCAAGCAATAAGTCTTTGTAAACTTTGATGTTTCCTACAACTTGATGCATTATGTTTTCTAAAAAACAGTTGATTATTTGTATTTTGTATTTTTTTTTGTTTACGTAGTCTAAATTTTTAAGAAAAAAAAATTCCAAGAAAAAAGTATGTTTGATAATTAATTATTAGGATAAAAGTAGTTTTTTTCTCTTAAGGACTTTAAGGTACAGTGTAAACGTTTATAATTAATAATAAATTTGATAACTTCATTATTTTGTTTTATTTATACAATATAAAATAAATAAAATAAAAAAAATAAAAAAATAAAAAGCCTTTTATTTCTTGCATAGAAGGTTTACAATTTTCTTGAATTTTTAAATAATAATATAATGTGATTCAAACGTTCTTAATTAAACAAATTAAATAAATAATATTATATTGCATGCATTAGATTTCATTAGTTTAAAATTTAAAATATCGTTTTTATAACAAACGTAACTTTGAATACCTACCTAATACAATTTGATTATAACATTCATTCTTTTTAAAGATATTACATTACATGCATAATGTAATGTAATTTTCTGTTTAAATTTAAATAACAGGTTTACAACATTATTTATTAATTAAACAACATTATTTCGAAACAAATATTTGATTTTAACATTCAGTATTTATAAAATATATGACATGCATCAAATTTAATTTCTTTAAAATTTACACAATTTTAATGAATACAGTTGAATAAGTTTATTTATTGAATAAATAATATTTTGTTTTCATATAAGTTTTTTTTTTTTAAACAATAATTCATTATTTAATCATGCAATTTTTAACAATTTAATAGCTAATTAGCAAGAACCCCTCTACAGGTAAAGGCCTCCTCCAAAAAATAAAATAAAAATGCCATTTATTTACGTTTAGATATAGAATTTAGTGTATGTCTTCTTCTTTGAAGGGTTTTGGTCTTTATCTTCCACGGTGATCAGCCGGCTTGGAAGATGTAGGATATTGTTTTTTTAATTATTGTTTGGTGGTTTGCATAATTTAGAAGTTGAGGGGGGGGGGGGGGGCTGGTTGCTAAATTTCTGAGGTATTTTCCTTTTGCATGTTGTTTTTTTTGTTAACTAAAAAATTGAGCATGCCTACTGTTTTAGAATTTCCTTCTGAAAAGCTTGCTGTTCTGCCTGGAAGCGTTTGAGGTTGCATGGTTTTATTTTTCTTATTTGTTTGTATTTTTTGATTAGCTTGATTGTTTGAGTTTGTTTCTGGTGACATCGACAAGTTCCTTTTTTGTCTTGTGCCTAAAGAAGAGTCAGTTTTATCAGTTTTTTTCTTCAATATAATAAGTTTGTCGTACTTTATAATAGCTCTATTTCCTTTTTCTTTTTCGATCTTCACTTGTTCTTGTAGCGCCTTTCGTGTTTCCAGTATTTGTCGAGGAAAATCTTCCTTTATATAGTACGACGTATCTTTTAATACACTCTGATATTTTAGAAGTTCAATTTTTCTTCCAAGGCTCGTGAATGTAACTACTACTGGGCGTGCTCGTTCCGATTTGATTCCGAGTCTTCGAATTGATTGAATTTCAGAGTTATCCAGTTTTCGTGAAAAATATGTATCGATGAATTTTATCAAACCATTTTGTAGCGATGAGTAGTCTTTTTCTGTCTCTTCTAAGCCAAAAAATACAAGGTTTCGTTGTCTCGCTTGTCTTTCCAAATGTTTTAGTCGTTGTTCCTGAGTCTCTACCTTTTCTTTAAGATTTTCATATTTTTCTTCCCATGTTTTGAATTTTTCATCAAGTATTTTATTTATGTTTTCTGTCACGTTTTCCGTAACTTTTTCTCCGCTTTTTTGTATTGTTACTTTTTGTTCATTTAATTCTTCTTGAATACTACGAAGGGCCTTTAATATTTCCTCCATTTTATTTTACAATTTTATATGTATCTTTACTTTTTATATGTATATTTTACTTATATTGTATATTTTCGTATTTATTGTAGGTACTTAGTATTATTGTAATATTTAAATGTTTAAAAAAAGTATTTTAAATATCCTCTAAGAGCCCTCTAGCGGGCAGTGGTGGAACTAATGTATGACAGGTATTTAATTGATCACAACCTATAACAGGGATCACTGTTGGTAAGTTTGCTAATAACCGCTAGATGGCGTTGTTCGTAAAATGTTGTGATATTCGTATATGATTTGCAGAATTTTGTAACAATTGTAGGTTATGTTTTAATAAATTTCTTTAGGCTGACCTTAACTTCGTAAAAAATTATATCATTCGTATCCTCCGTAGTCCAGCAAACTTATACATTTGTGTATTGTGTCTCTTCTTATGATTCACCGGCAGAATATCTTCACAACTGTACAATAACTAAATTATATTATTAATACATAGACATATTTAAAAAATAATAATATTTTGTAATATGAAAGTTTTCCTTACTAAAGTTTACCACTATGGTCTAGCAGACCTCACGTCGGTACTTATGTAACTAAAAGGGCATGTCGGTACTTAAAGGTTAAACGCCCGACACTTACGAAAACTGAGATATTTTATTATACCGTCTGGCCAGCGTGGTAGCAGTTGGCTAATAACCTCCTATGAACGCCACAATAGGCGTGAGCTAGGAGAGGCCTATGTCCAGCAGTGGACGTCCGCAGGCTGATGATGATGATGATACGTATTCAGGACTTTATAGTAGCTTCCTAAAATATGTTGAGCTATACAATAGCGCTCAAACAAGTCAATTTGCGTGATGCCCTTATGTGTGATAGACGTATAAACTATGAAAGGGCTTTGAAAGATCCCATGCGACCGATGGTGTAACTATATTTTACCATTCCATTATTTGTTGGAAAATGCGAAACGGTAAATTTAAATAGTAATATCGCTGGAAAAAGAGTCTGTTGATTGTCAGTGTCTAAACGATTGTCTCACATTTGCCAGGACCTTTAGCTAAAGACGTCAAAAACCCTTTAGAGGTACTATCCCTCCATCTAAATATAAAGCGTTTTACTGGAACCCCAAAACCGGGGTTAAATTTTAAGAAAATGATGTGCATTTTGCGCATTGACAGAAAAAGGTCGACGGAATCTGTGTTGTGACTAATAAGCACATGTCCAAAGCACTCAAATAATATGGACTACCATTATTGAGAGTTTTTGTTCATTTACTATTTGATTTAGTAGACAGAAGGAACTCTATTTTGGTATTTTTATTATAATTTTTTTATTTATTATTCTAAAAAATAGTAAATTTACCAAAATATAATTAAACTTTGCCCAAAAAAAATAGTTTTTTTCCCGTTTTTGACTAAATATGATGAACTTTTGATTTTATTTATTACCCCTTAATACATTATGAATACAAAAAAAATACTTTATTTAATAAAAGTCGTACAATGTTGACTGTCCAAAGCACCCAAAAGATTATTTTATATCCTCTCCTCTCCCTTGAGAGTATAGAAGTGCAGAGTATTTTTTTGTTAGTTTTTTCATTTATTTTATTTTTACTACTTATTTGATTTATGAGAAAGAAGTAAGTATCTCAATTTTGTTTTTCTATATATTAATTTTAGAAAAAAAATTGATAGTTTTACGAGTAGTTTTGTAAAAGTTGCCAAAATATGTTCAATTTCCGTCTTTTTTCGTTTGTTAATGTTTTTGACTCAATAGTGGTAAGTATAAAGTAAAGCTTTAGATTTTAATTAAAACTTCAATTATACCTGAAATCATAATAAATGTAAAAAAGACTTTAATTTTAAAATTGTACAATTTTGTCCCATTTATGTAGGGCTGCAAAGACCCCCACGCGACCGATGGTGTTAAAAAATGAGGCGCGACCGACGGCGGGTTAATAAAAATTGTTTTGCACTCCATTAGTAATATCCAATAAGGCTATTTTTAACTCACGGGCCCAATATACGCCTAAGGCGTAAGCTATTTTTATAATGAATGTTTTAAGATAGATAAGAATAGCGTTAGGCGATTCTTAAGTTGAGTGCAAATGGGTGTATGAGTTTACGCAAATACCTGCTGTAGAAACTAGTTTGGCACAGCTCTTGGCGCCTCTCACTCATACATTTACTTGGCAATGCCAATCCCTTAAGGCGGTACCCCCACCGAAAGTGGCGCCGCGTTGAATTTTATTTAATATCGTAATTCTAATTCACAATTTTAATAAAACTAAACGTGGAATTTTTAGAGCCCATAGTCTAGTATTTTTAGACGGTATCATTACATTCCCTCGTAGTCACTGCTAGAAGTAGATAGCAAAACTGCTAAAAGTGGCCGTTTTTGACACATTTGCTATCTACTTCTACGAATGACTATGACGAGATGTAGCGATACCTTCTAAAAATACAAGACAATGGGCTCTAAAACTTCCACGTTTAGTTTTATTAAAATTGTGAATAAGAATTACGATATTAAATAAAATTCAACGCGGTGCCACTTTCGGTGGGGGTACCGCCTTAAACAGCGGCATCTGTTACCGGCCAAAGCGAAGGCGGGTGGCGGTAATGCTTAGTCACAATCGTATTCCAGTGGTGTTTCAATGGTAGTCCTGTTTTACACAGGTCTTGTTACAACAGTGTAAATAAACACTACTATTGAAACACCACTGAGAGACGATTATGATAAAAATTTAGCAGAATTGACCCTGTTTGTTGGTCCTAAGGCTAAGGCCTGATACAGATTACGTGCAACGTAACAAGCAATGTAACACGAGTAGTATGATGTATTGCGCTGGAAATGTTGCATTGTATGTTGTGTTGTGTTGCACATACAGTCGGGTAACTTCCCGATTGATCATTAGAGTTTTCTCAAGGATATAGATGATCAATAGACCATAAAGAAGTATTTTGTTTGAATAATAAATCATTTCTTTAACCGTAGTACTTTCCGCAAAATGTTTCTCAAAAAAACTCTACTGATCAAACGGGAAGTTACCCGAATGTACCTAATCTGTGTGCTTAGTGTGAGTTTTTTCTGCTCACGGTCGAGCGCGCTAGGTTTTTGTATGGCGTTAGTGTAGTCCGTGGCGTAATCCGCTAGATGCGAGCCGCTAATTTCATACAAAAATCTTCGCGTTCACTATCGACCGTGAGTAGTAAAAACTGGCACTAAGCACTCTGTATCCGGCTCTATTTCCTTTCAATGTGTGGTAATCGTTCACCTCCTACCGCTAGGTTCGCTAGTGTCGTTGAACTGATCAAATTCTTCCGAAGCTGTGTGTAAGTAATAGAGTTTCTATAGTATTTGGTCTATTAAGTATTCTGTGATTTGGTATAGGTAAGTACCTACATAACAGTGGTGAGGGGTCGAAGTAAGGCGAAGGAAACCCGGACCAACTCCAAAATTTCTTTTAACTCTATGGTTAATCGGTGGGGTGGGATTTCTAAAAAGAAATCCTATGGGAATCGCCATGTATGGACCCCGAGCCACTGGTATCTATTGAGGTTTTGCCATGAAAAGTTTGAGAGCCTCTGTTGCAGACAGAGTGAAGTGGTAAACAATCGGTAGAACCTATACTTTAGCGATGACACTGTTGGTGGGTGATGGGTTCACTTCTCCTCGTTACTACACGCGAAGAATGGTTGTTAATTACTTATTTTCAATTTAATTAACCAAATTGCCTGACCACCTAAGTCAAACAGAAAGCATTTAAAGAAAGCAATAGTAACCTTTTGTAGAACTTTAGTTCCGTATAAAGTCTTATATAAGTTCACCGAGCACCTTGACGCTTTAGATTAGCATTTAAAAACCATTATGTTGCTTTACCTACTATTAATAACAGTTGGATATTGACTTAACGAAATTGCTTTTGTAAAGCCTTTAGTATTAGTGGAACAAATTACAACGCAGCTGCAGCATTCAGTTATTTTTAATTAGCATTTTTAGGTTGACAAAATGTTAAATGCTGTTTGAAACCGTAATAATGCTTCTTTAACGCGATTGGCAGTTTATTTGACCACAATAAAGCTAATGTAGTGCGCTTCTAATGCTATTAAACAACTACTGTATTGCTTAGATCTAAAGCCATATAATTTGTGCCAAGAGATGCGTTACAGTAGCCGTATATACGTTTGTGATGCTATTAAAGAACTAACTTCAAAAGCTAAAGCTATACAAAAATGCTGTAAGCCGGCCGTTGTACCTACTGCTTTGATGTGTTACTTGGGCAGTAAAACCACTCGCCGTACCCTCATCATCATCATCATCATCAGCCTGTGGACGTCCACTGCTGGACATAGGCCTCTCCTAGCTCACTCCTATTGTGGCGTTCATAGGTGGTTATTAGCCTACTGCTACCACGCTGGCCAGACGGGTTGGTAGAGGGTTTGTTTCAAGTTTTCCTTCTCTCGCACAGGTGTTCAATACGTCGAGCCTCTTAGTCGACTCTTACGACATCCCAGGCATGTAAGGGAGTGGTGACACTTGTATTCTTAGGCCGTCACCACGCGGCGTACCCTATATACTGACTATCGATTCTCCTTTCAAATTGAAACCAATAGCAAACTTATTATTATTTTGAGACTGAAAACATCCAAAACTTTAGGCAGTTTCGAAAATAAAGTGTGCATGCGTTTGTAATTTTGTATAAAGCCCAGTGCCTTGTTTAATACTTGTATGAACTAAATATTGTAAGCTGCAATACATTTGACGACCTGTTTGGCACAGGAATAAAACCCGCCTTCTGCGCCAGTCCCGGGTTCGATCCCCGGACAAGACCAATATTTGTGTGCATGAAGATTTGTCTTGGTCTGGGTGTTTAATATCTATATTATGTATGTATTTACAAAATAAAAGTTTATCAGTACCTATGTTTATCCGTTATCTAGTACCCATAACACAAGTTCTTCATGAAACTTAACGTTGGATACATAATTGGTGTGATTGTATGCAATTATTTATTTATTTATTAAAATACATACATCCATATGCACCTATCCTAAAAGCCCGCCTCTCTCAAGTATGGATTTCGCGATAATAAAGTTCTCGTAGGTTTTTCGGCGTACATCGCGACAAAAACGTGTAAACAGGGGGTTCCCCTCGGAAATTCCTTTGACATGGTAATCTGGTGCTCGGCAGCCGTGGTGTTTTCCACATTATTCATGTGAAACGGTGATGAATTGCAACCTTGTCTGTGTTAATAGCGATTTGGGAGAGTTATTTCAGATTGGTTTGTTAATTTTTTGGAGTGCTGCTGCTGAGAGGATGCCAACACTGTTATGTTTTCATAAGGTCTTGAAATAGTTTTAATAACTTCATCGTAGTCATTCCAGACAACGTTCTGTGGATCTATGGCTAGGACGAATTAGCCACATCTATGGGCATATGATCATTGCCAAATTTTTTTACTAGCTTCCGCCGCGGATTCACTCGCGTGGTTCCCGGTACCGTGGGAATATCGGGATAAAAAGCCTATGCCTATATGTAATAAATTGCCTATGTTACTCACCGTCAAATAACTCTATGCCAAAAATCAAGTTGATTGGTTGCTTAGTTAGAGCGTGAAAGAAGGACAAAAAAATACACTTTCGTATTTACAATATTAGTTAGGATTTTTTCTCACAAATATTGCAAAAATCTATTTGTGAATCGCTCGTATGACTTAAGTCACACGCATGCAACATAAGTCACGCGTCGCTAGCCTCATTTCGCTCGACAGCAACGAATGCTTAAGGCACTCGTTGCGTTCGAGCGATTCAAAAATACAGAAATTCGTATGTTGAACGAAAATCAGTAGAAACGAAGCGCTCGACGCGCAACGAGTGAATCAAAAATAGAGCTCACCTTTGGACTTTACAACTCGCAACTTACTTACTCGCACTTAACTATATTAAGTGTATACCTATATTCGTATTTATTATAAGTAAATAGTTACTTCGTCGATAGTTCTAATAATATAATATACTAGCAGCTGCTCGCGGTTTCACCCGCATGGTTTCCGTTCCCGGGGCAATATCGGGATAAAAAGTATCCTATGTTCATAACCAGGCTATCTACTATCTGTGTACCAATTTTCATCCAAATCCGTTAAGTATTTTCGGACCTTATTCAATACAAACAAACGAACAAACCCACAGTCAAATCTTTCCTCTTTATAATATTAGTTTAAATGAGGACTTACGACGATATTTTGCACCATACTTTTTCTTTCTTTTCCCACAAATATTTCAAAAATAGAACACTATAAATTGCCAACTCTCCCATTCACAGCTTGGCATCGAAGCACCAAAGCAGGCTAAGTTTTGTTTTACCATTTTTGCGCAATGTATTACAATCGTGCGGCGTACCTCTTAATACATTAGCAATCTGTCTACTCGACGGGGCGTTACATGAACTCGTTAATACACGTCTTGTGCCGACAAAATATTACCACGGAACATAATAAAAGGGATACTTTGTTAGGAAGGAGTCTATGACAAAAATGACCCTTATATTCTGTGCGAACATCGTTAGTTTTGTTGGGATAATGTTTAATCTGAACACGCACCTTTTGTGTTTTTTTTTTAATATCTGGTGATATTTGAAAAATGTTGTAAAAATAACAGCTTGAAAATAAATTTTAATAAGATACTTTAGAGTTAAATCATCAATTTATAAGTTTACAAACGCTCTTTTAAGCGAGATTAGTTTGTTTGGTAGAATTAACGTGCTAGCAAAAAAAGAATATATATTAAAACTATGTTCATGAATTTTTAGTCCTTGTTTTCCCGGAAATCTAGGCATTAGACAGCAATTCTGAACATTTTCTCCCAGGAAATATGGGTCGAAATTTCCAAAAAAATTGTAGATTCCATATTAAAACTGCTCGGCTTGTGTTCACTTTGTATAAGGTGTTTTTGAGATTTTGACGTATGTTCTCTCGAAAAAGTTGTTTAGAATCGCTGTCTGAGGCCTACATTTCCGGGAAAACAACCAAAAAAATCACGGTGTATAAAAACTTCATCTCTCTCTATGACTACTAGTCAGATGCAATGACTTTGGCATGGTATCATCATCAGCATCATTTGGTATCATCAGCACTTTTAGTGTCCCCACTGTCTTAATGAGAATAGGCCATGGGCCACCACACAGGCGCAAAGCGCATTGGTAAGCTTAAACGATTGTGAATACCTGCAACTAGCACGGAGTTCGAGTTAATAAATGTTGGTCACCCATTACGAAAATTGTTTTAACAAGTGATCATACCACTGCGCCTCTCCAAGCCCCTAAGGTATACATAAAACCAAAAAATTTACCGTGAGAAAAGACATAAGTAATAGGTATTTTTTATTACGAAAATCAAGTTTTAATTCGGCGAAACATTGGGAGATTAAAATTTCCGATGCAAACACATTTACATATTTTTTTACGTCTGGATATAGAAAGTACTGTACACTAGAAACTTAAGTCTTTCAAATTGAACCTACATTGTTCTTGACATTATGTATTACATAACATTAATAACGTGGGCAAAGTTATTTAAGTACAAAAAACTTGCTGAAAGTATTTTAACTTATCCAAAGAACACATTTATCATTGAACCATTAAAGGAAATGCACGAAACAAAAATAAGAGCTTCGTTCTAAGAAAATAGATGACTTGCCTATTAAGAAATCCTGACAAAATAGTCTTTTTATATACTTCGGAAAGCAAAACGAAACTCGTAAAACTTACATTGAGGCGAACACCAAATGAACTTCAAATCTCTCGAGCAACGTGGTTCCGTCTGATCGAGAACGTTTACTTATTCCGAATGATCCTTAATGTAAGAAGTTGACTGAATAGTCTTCCAGATTCCTGAATATCTAATATACGTGAAGGAAGTTTTAATTGTCTTCAAACTTTGCGGTTAATGACACCTCTCCAAATAATTACGGGAGCCCTGTGGCCGGCAACTCGTAAAAAAGTAAAAAACTTGTAAATATAATTTAATGACTTGGGCAACTGTGGGTAGGTATACGTTGGGTTTTACTACAAAAACCGCCGCTATTACAAGAGATGTAAGGACGCTCGAAACAAGTCAAACTGTTAAGTCTGACGTACTGTTGGCTGTACTGTATACTGGTCAGGTGACATTATTATTTAAATAGGCCCTTTACTTCTGAATATTTGCTTTAAAAATCTATGTTCTTTTAAAATTACAATCTTCAAGTGTCTTCTTAGTGGATCTGTCATTCAAATATAACAGAGAATTTCGTACAAGTTCACATTATTATTACGTAACTTATATTACGTATTATTTAGAATGTTATTATTATTTAGAAGTTTAGAGAAGACACTTCAGAAACGGACTATTTCCAAATAAAATAACTCAAATCTATACTAATAAAACAATGCCGCCGTGATGTCCGTGACTGATGTCAGTCTGACACACAACGCCCAGCCCAAACGACTGTACCAGTTAAGCTGAAATTTTGTATACAGTATCCTTTAACGACTTTTTATGGATTACGGGGAGACTCTTAGCCTTCATCATACCTGATGTTAAGTATTGATAAGGCTGAAGATGGAAGCGAGCCTCTCCCGGAATCCTCAACCACTGAGGAACTGGCTATCTTGTCTTGAACTGCCGGAACACAACAATGCTGAAAACATTGTTGTTATGGCGTCAGGCTTAGATAAGATGGTGGTAGCTAGCCAGGCGGGCTTACAACAAGTCCTACCACCAACCAAACCGAATACAATATGTACCCTCGCTGGGAATCGAACCCGGGACCCCTGGGTCTGGTTGTACCACTAGACCACAGAGGCGGTAAAACGATGTAGGCGAGAAGAAAGGGTTTTTGGATATTCCCTCGGGATAGGGGGAACACGCTGATGAAACCGCGGAAAAAATATAATGATAGTGAAAATAAAACAGATGGGTAGTGTCGGTGGTTGAATTTTGCCCCTTACAAAATATTAAAGCCAGAGTCACCACACCACGAAGTAGAAATAAAATTTTCAGCCAATTAAACAACCAAAGCTACCGAAATGCTCCCAAAATACAAAATACAAACAAGTCTCACGACAGTACATTGAGTTGAGTCTTTAACTAGAACTTGGTCTCTGGCTGAAGCGGTTTAATTGTTCTTCCGAGCTTTAAATTTGCCTCAAAATTATCACTTCCCTCCCTTTGTCTGCTTCAGAAACTTCAAGGCAACATTAAAGAACGACCTAGTTGAAACTTTGGGTGAATTTCGAAAAAAATATTGTTGTATTGTCGGAGTACATATTAAAAGAAAAAACTTAAAGTTAGTGCATGTGTGCACTAACATGCGATTTAATTAAAATAATTATTGTGATTTAATGATACCTTTTTAGACATTTGCACCGATTATTTATCGAAATGCATTAATTTTTCTTTAGTTGAGTCCGATGTAATGCTGGCCCTACCTGGGACCGTACCGCTCAAGTCTCGTCGGCATTGAAATCGGCTTCATTTGACAGATGGATGTGACACATTGCTGCTTCTTTTTGACACAAATGAAAACTTACCAAAGACTAAGAGCAATATGTCACTTCCATCCGTCAATTGAAGTCGATGTCGATGCCGACGACACTTGCGCGGTAGCTTCGCAGGTTGATACACCCCGTTTGCGTAATAATCTTCTCTTTATCCTTTATGCGCACAGCCAGGGAGTGGAATTACTTGCATGTATCTGTCTGTATATTTAAAGCTCGAGTGAATAAGCTTTTTCTAGGCAAGTTCGCACCATCTTTAGCCTTTTCTGAATCTTTGATCCAGAATGAGGCCAAAAGTAATTGCCTATTTAATATAAAAAGAGGTTTATACTTATGATAAATTTTAATTAATTAAATAAATAAAATAAATAAATATTTCCATACAATCACACCAATTATTTAGCCCACGTTAAGTATCACGAAGAACTTGTGTTATGGATACTAGATAACGGATAAACATACTTATATACTTTTTTTTTTGTAAATACATACATAATATACATATTAAACACCCAGACCAAGACAAATAGACATGTTCATGCACACAAATATTTGTCTTGTCCGGGGATCGAACCCGGGACCTCTGGCGCAGAAGGTGGGGTTAGTACCCCTGCGCCAAACAGGTCCAAAAATTAGAAAAATATTGGAAAAAAAACCAACTCGGCCACAAGTGAATTCTCAGATGGGACTCGAACCCACGACCTTTGGAAATCCTACTTGTGAAGTCTCGGTAGCTCAGTGGTTAGAGCATTGGACCGGATTTCCAAAGGGCGTGGGTTCGAGTCCCATCTGAGAATTCACTTGTGGCCGAGTTGTTTTTTTCCAATATTTTTCTATTTAAAATTTATCATAAACAAGTATAAAAATAGCATTAAAAAATGCAAAAATTCAAAAATCATAAAAAAAAAGTTTATTTTTAGATATTTGTATAGAATTTAAAATAAGAGAATTAGCCCCCTGGATGGTGGATCGCTGGGATAGGATTTCTGAAAGGAAAGCCGATAGGAATCGGTATGTATGGACGTTTCGCTACTGATGTATCTTCTTTCCAAGATATCACGATGATGTGAAAAACGCAAAGCAATTCCAAGACTTTTACATACGCATATTCGACCCATAGAAAATTCACCTTTCCTTCGCCTGCTAGGTTTTTTCTCCAAAGACGTCATTATATTGTTTTAGATAACAGTCTGGAGGCCGGAGGTATTGTAGCGGAGAGTAATTTGCCTTTGAATATTGAATGGAGAAAACTTTCGTTAAGACCGGCTTTACAGAATCGTTGCACAATAAACGAAACTGAGCCTTTGTAGACCTTTCGAGGGCTCTGTACTTTGTGAAAATAAAAATTGTTTCTCGCAAGGAAGAAGCTCGTTCAATGTTGAATATTGAATATTGTCACCAACGAATATTGGCCATTCATTTCAGTAACATTATAATACAACACATGGTACAAAAGTTTAGGTAATTATATACACTCGCGGACAAATAAAGTTAGTATGAAAATAAGGCAGTGACCCGCTTTATTTGCCTTCGAGTGTATTTATAACTATTAGTGAAAGTCGTTAAATCAACGAAATATTAACATGATATTTCTATTCAAGTGAGTAAAAGAGACAGCACGGAATTTGGTTTTTTCCTGTTACCTACCTACCATGTAAACTTTTGTCTTTTTACCCCGTTCAATAATATTGGCAACAAATTGATAGTCTCTCCTCCCTAAAGTTCCACCATATCGGAACCATAGTATGCATGTATGGCCTGCTTAAGTCGTGAAAATTTAAAACAGACAGAGCCATGTTTGCATTTACATAATAAAATATAACATTGTGTGGATTGCAAAAAAAAAGGTTTTATTTCAATGACAATTGAACATGCAAACGAAAAAGCCTTGATAGGAAGGTCGGAACAAAATACCTCTGGGCCTTTGAGCCATGCCGTCGATTTGCAAGGTCTCTGCTGGATTTAGTCAAGCGAATAACTAGCACGAATAAATTAAAAAGAAAGGTTTCCTCTATGAATAATGTTTCATGCACGAAAATAACATTACCATTAGTGGCCATATCTATTGATGGAAAGTTTCTTTGTGGTAAATTAGTGTTTTTTTAAACCGACTACTTCCAAAAAGGAGGAGGTTCTCAATTCGGTTGTTTTTTTTATGTATGTATTAAACCCATATTTCTGGACCGATTTACAAGACACTTTTTTGTTCGATGCATGATAGTTGCCATTAGGTCCTATAAAAATTTCATTCAGTTTGGTCCAGTAGTTTTTATTTTATCATTTACTGACCTGGATGTAATTTTCACGATACTTTGTTTATGTTTATTAACCTAATCTAATCTAGATACATCCTACTGTGGTTTACAAAACAAAATATTACAGAGACTAACAAGTTAAAAAAAACTGCATTAAGCCGACTTCAATTCATCCGAGTAAGTATTACCCCCCATTTCACCACGTTGCCTTGACGCTTGTACCAGTATGTCATTAATTCAACTATTTCTGGACTAACACCGTAGTTACTGAGTTTATTCCACAAGATATCATATGATACCAGATCGAACTTCTTTTTGAGGTCTTAAAAACATGCATAAACAGGAGTATTTCTCTTAGTAGGTACCTATCAGTAGTCTACAGTGTACATAAGGGATGGAATTGCACTTTCAAATCGCACGCGTCGACATTGTGTCACTGAGGTATGAATTCAGAAGAGCCACTAGTAGGCAGGAAGGTCAAATCTCTTTCTCCATAAGCGTCTCCATAAGTTCGGGGATCGCGATTCGACTGGTGATCGTCGGAAGTTCTATATACGCTAGGTAGCTGTTGTAACTTTGCTAGCGAGATGTAGGTTTCCACATACTTCGAGCGATGTCCCGTACTATGTTGTTATCAGCGCCATCTATTAGTTTCACGGTAGTGACGTGTTACAGCACCGTGTGTAGTGGTATGTGCGGCGTCTGGTAGGTGCCGCCACACTGTTAAAAAAACCCCTACCATGGACTTATGGAGACGCTACTGAGGATATAATTATTATTGTTAATAACCATATAAGTAATTATTATGTTTTTTTTGTTGCTGCCATTGTATTTTTTAATTTTAATACACTTTAACATAAGTACCTGAAGTACGTCATGCTCACTCAAACGTTTCTTCGGCGGTATCGTGTGAGGCGAGTCGTTACGTTCCCTAAAATATGGCTGAGCGAAGCGATGGCTGGTTCACGCGTCATGCTCGCCAAAGGGTGCCGCCAGCGGAAATGGGTCTACTTCAGTCTGCTAGTCTTAACGTTGTGCTTAGATCTTAAATATTTTCATCTAAAATAAATTGCTATTTCCCTGTATGTGCGTCACAACTTGCAGTACAGTAACCTTGTAATGCGAGAAATGTTATAATGTAAGTCCATCCTTGCGAGTTGAAAATTGTTTACGGTTAGGATAACCATAAAATGTAATATTATAATAAGTTTTTTTTTGTGATGGAAATTGACCTTATTAATATGTAAGCTCACTTTTCAATTTGACGACTCTGTATGAAATAAAACAGGGAGAAAAAAATAGCACTTGACGAGTTTCTTGCCGGTTCTTCTCGTTACAATTATAAGGTCTCCCGCCGTAGGGTTTGTGAACCGATGGCGTAGCTTCTTTGACGTTCATAAGTGCTTGTAACAGCCTAGACTGAATAAATGATATTGGATTGAATTGAATATATATTTATTTTTGCCACTCCAATAAACTTACGAGACAATGTTTGTAAACGAACTACCCAGACTGTACCTGAAAAGTATCTATCTCATCATCATTTTATTCATAGAATTCGATGCCATAAATAAATTATGAATTTTATGCTACTAAAACCGCTTTTCACTGTCGATTTATGCTAACTTATTCACTTAGTAACATTACGGCGCTACTCCAGTTTTCCAGGCGATCGGGCCGAAATCGCCTGCTGTATTGTAATGGCACCTCGTCTTCTCGCCGAAAGAGTTTCTACGCAATTGATGCTTAAATGTTAGTGGGTTGGGTACCTACTTTTGTGACTAAATTTGACGTAAGCATTTTGTACAAACATATTTTTAAGATTACTTTTTAAAAAAGTATCTATCTTTTCTATTTGGTCTAGTATGAACACGCTAAAAGAAATATTTTTTTCAACTTCTAGAACATAATAGCAAGATTGAACGTAAAGTCAACAGCATATCGGACATTACAGTTGCGCTATGCAAAATCAGTTAACGAGTTCGCATGATAACCATTTTATTTGTAGGTACTCAAATGTACGATTCACGTAGGTATCATCAAAACATTACTACGAACATTTAGGTTACATAGTTTATCTATCTGAATTAAATTTTAATGGTTTATGTACCTTTTACCAAATGCAAAACTCACTATGCTATGACAGACATTCAACCTATTTCCCTAAACACAACCTCTCGAAACTTTCATTTCATACAAGAATTGTAGCTATGATCTTTACGACTGCCCATATACCTGGGAAATACCTCTCAAATTAAAAGCGTACATGTTTCCATCCGCTGTCCCAACATTAAGTAAATATTCCTGTAATTGTGTCTGCTAAAAAACCAGGATGAATTTTTCCGCGGCGAGCCGCAGGCCCGCATACGAAATGAGGCCCCGGGATTATTATTTGCAAGCCGAGATCCTAATTAACGTGACTTTTTTCATTGTCCTCCTACTGAAATTATTTGCTTTCCACATAATGGACTGTGACGTAAATTGGATAAACAAGACGGAGTCTACAACGCATTGTTTCATATTAGCCATTGTGGGAGTTAGATTTTTAAACTTAAATCCTAACTAATATTATAAATGTGAAAGTGTGTATTTTTATCGTTGTATTTACTGATTAAAATAATTACAATGTCATCACAATTCAGAGTATTTGTTTTGTGTTCGAAGTTTTCGCATACGTAATCGCAAGATTTGTATGCAATACGATGTCATACAAAAGCATTTATTCGATAATACGTTCCTCTCTGACATATAGCATCGCGCCTTCGCGCGTAGTAGCGGGCTGAATCCGCTAGCTAGCGGACCGCGCTGCCGTTTTCGCGGTTTTCTATATATTTCACAACGGCAACTTCACAAATTGTCTGCTCACTTATAAATAAAAAAATAAATATATATTCAAAAACTCATAAAAACGCTAAAACTATACTAAACAAGTGGTTAACTACCTTAAATTATAGAGATGTTGAAGAACTATTAGAATAGGCAAATTAAATGTTCCTTTTATCTAAAGTATTAAATGCATAATGCAATATATATATTAAAATTAAAATAGGATAATTTAGGTAAATATAAAAAGTAGGTAATTAAGTATATGTCTAAAAATTAATTTATATACACCAACACATACGCCCACACACACACACACGCACACACATACACACGCACACACATACACACGCACACACGCACACACACACTCACACCCAAACACCGCATGCACTCATGACTAGTTAAGTTTAGAAAGATAAGTTTAAAATAATACCAGTAATAATTTAATTTATGGCTATGGAAGTGCGGGGCTTTCTGTCACAGATATTTTTGTATTCAAGTTATCACAATAAAACATTTTATTTATTTATTTATTTAGATATATTTTATATCTAAAAGAAAGCTTCATATAACTATGGTAAATCTGTATTCTGGTTTTGGAAATAAATACTTTTGTATTTTTTTTGTATTTTGTATATAAATTGATGACATTTGCATACAATATTAAGTGCCTTATGAAACTGGCGATTTGCGAGCGTTCTCCGGGCGGGGCGGCGGCGCAGCGAGGACGCCGCGGACGCCTATCGAATTCGCAACGTCTTCCCCGCTGGACTTCGCGACGTACAATATGCTCATTAACAAAATTGAGCTTTACAACTTAGTCCACTTTGTACCGAGCTTAATGTACGTCGCGAACTCGCCGCGCACCCGCGACGTCCTCGCTGCGTCGCCGCGGTTGGTCGCCCCGAGCACGCTCGCAAATTGCTAGTGTGATAATGATAAGGCACTAAAATCCGCGCCTCTGCGCGCCGCGACGCGACGGGGCGCGGAGCAGTGGGCTTTCGCCTAACTAAGCAACCAATAAAAAAAGGAGGGAAAGATATCTAAGGGAACAGGAACCACGTGAGTGAAACCGCGGGCGGAAGCTAGTAAAGATTATAATTCCTTTTTGAAGAAAGTTTAAACAGCGTAAAAAAAATATAATTCGGTAGTACTGCACAACAACGACAAACAACACTGTCAAGGCAAACGTACAGACTACAGTACTAACAGACTGTTGAGTGTTGACCTGAATATAAGGTGTTAATTTATCCAGTGCCGATCGAGCAGGGGCTGATCAGGTCAACGATATAAAACACAATTTAGGCAAAAAATATATTTTTGTTTTTTTATTTTTTTATTTTTCTGATTTCGACCGTCCGCCGACTGAAATAGCTAAATCACCCATTTCCTTGGTTACTTACTTAAAACAAGTTTGGTTTTGCTTATGCTAAATATTCAATAGCTATCTAATGCTTTAAGAAAGTTGAAATAAATTAAAAAATTAAATAAATAGGTACTTTTTTTTAAGCTATTGCTAGCTTTTATGCGGCCTTTGAGAAATCCGTAACGAAAATAAAACCTAACACCGTGTCATAGATTTTGGTTGCTTTTTGTTGCATTTTTTCCAGTTGCCGCGGAAAAAATGCGGTACCAGATTTAAAAAAGAAATTATATTTTCACACAAATTTTCATACTGTTTTTTTTCATCATTGACAATTTTGTTATTCTCAATCGTAACTAAGTAACCAAAATCTATGATAAAAAATGCTTTGCAATAGCTTTACCGCGGCAGTCTCCGAGTGCCAGAGGTATATTTTTTTTGTTTATATTGTGCTTTATATCGTTGACCTGAGCAGCCCCTGCTCGATCAGCAGTTAATAAATTAACACCTTATACATATATGGTTTTAATTTGAACTCGATACCACCATGCGTTCTCGACATAAACTCACTCAAACGGACGGACGGACATACGGACAACAAAGTAATCCTTTATGGGTTCCTTTTTTTCTTTAGAGGTTCAGAACCCTAAAAAACTGTTTATTCCAATAAACACCTACAACAATATTTCACATTTATTTCTTTCATAAAACCGAATGATAATATAAGGAAACAATAAGTATTTACTATATTTATTATTATTATTCTTTCCTTACGTCTGGCTTCAACGCCTAAAAGACTTTTGCCATAAAAATATACAGCACATTCTTCCTAAAATTGGAACAAAGTATCGTGCTATAACCCGAGACGACACACATACAATATTATACCCGGGTTGCCTCGTAAAGTGGGACATCAAATTGAAATTGGAACTCATTCAAGAAGCTACTGAAATTTTATATGTGAACTTTCGGACAAAGGGACATTGGGGATTATATTAGAAAGTGATAGAAATAAGATTGAAATTGATTGAGACAAAATTGAAACAAATAAGAACATTGAATTAATTAATTTCGTTTGGGTTGTTACAAGAACATTTATGATAGAATTATATAAAGTTTTATATAAGAAATAAATAAGTAAATGGAAACTTATGACAAGAAAAATGAAAGTAAAAAAAAAACAATAGGTAGATAGGCCAAGACCTTACTCCCTGAAGCATGTTGGTTAAGTACATAGCTTACTGAGTAGGTTCAGCGTCATCAAATTTAGTTATTATTTAACCGCCTCTGTGGTCTAGTGGTACAACCACCGGTATCAGACCCAGGGGTCCCTGGTTCGATCCCAGCGGGGGTTAATATTGTATTCGGTTTGGTTGGTGGTAGGACTTGTTGTAAGTCCGCCTGGCTAGCTACCACCGTCTTATCTAAGTCTGACGCCATAACAACAATGTTTTCAGCATTGTTGTGTTCCGGCAGTTAAAGATAAGGTAGCCAGTTCCACAGTGATTGGGGATTCCGGCAGAGGCTCACTTCCAGCCTTATCAATACTTAACATCAGGGGCCCAATTCTGCTAATGCTTAGTCACAATGGTATTCCAGTGGTGTTTCAATGGTAGTGCTGTTTTACACAGTTCTTGTTACAACAGTCTAAATAAACACTACTATTGAAACACCACTGAGAGACGATTATGACAACATTTTTGCAGAATTGACCACCAGGTATGATGAAGGCTAAGAGTTCCCCGTCGCTCTTAAAAAAAAACCGGCTTACAATATTTATTTCATACTGCTTAACAGTTCGTGTGAAGACCCCAGAACAGGCAAATAAAACTTAAACAACGGATAACGATCCACAAAAGAATTTAATGAAAATCGTAATTAGAGGCGAGGATATAAAAATGAACTTTTATTAATGAACAAAAGGTAAAAAATATATAGATAAAAAATATGAAATCCGAATAAAAGTAAATGCTTCTCGTTTATATTTATTCGATTCTGAATTTAATCAGATCTTTTGTAAGGTAATCAGAGGCTTAAAGAGATTTCCTACCGAAATCTGGGGTACATTAAATTTAACGATACTTGAACCACAACTCGAAATAAGCGAAGATAACGAAGTTTTCAAAAAATAAATTTTATGTTTTTTATGATTTTGTGATTTTTGCATTTTTCAATGCTATTTTTATACTTATATGGTAAATTTTTAAATAGAAAAATATTGAAAAAAAAAATCGACGGTGGTTCGCAAGTCTCGGTAGCTCAGCGGTTAGAGCATTGGACCGGATTTCCAAAGGTCGCGGGTTCGATTCCCGTCTGAGAATTCACTTGTGGCCGAGTTAATTTTTTTTCAATATTTTTCTATTTAAAAATTTACCATAAGTATAAATTTATGTATTTGGAGATATTGACAAGTTGTATCGATTGTTAGTTTTATCCATTCATAAGGAAGGCCAGTGCCTCAGCAGTGGGGCCATTAAGATGGTTGAAAACGAAAAATATACTTGAAAGTTTAGCTCTACCTAAAATTGGTATAGGTGTTGAATTTGAATGTATGGCTTTAAAAGAGAACGCGGCGGTGTTCAGTCAAAACTCATGGGCCATTTTCCATTGTGAAGTACTTATAGTAAAAGAAACATATGACTTTCAACCCGTGTCGTACATTCGTCTATCCTTTTTAGGGCTCCGTAGCCCGGAGGCCCGATGTATGTCACAGCCACTTTATTCCAAAACTATGAGGATTACGCAGTTGAAACTTGGTAGGTAGATGTATTCTGTAAACCGCTTTACGGTTTTTACACAAAAAAAAAAAATATATATATTAAGGGGGGCACCCCATACATGGAACTGACATTGAAATTATTTTTTTCATCGAACCTATATCTAAAGGTTATCTATAGATAGGTCTTTAAAAATGACATTGAGGTTTCTAAATCGATTTTTTCTCAAAGTCAACCGTTTGAAAGATGTACACTTCCAAAGTGGTAAAATGTGCCCCCCCCCCCTCTGATTTTAAAATAAGAAAGTGAAAAATAAAAATAAAATATATGCTGTAAGAAATATGAAAAACAAAGTTATTTTTGCAGACGAAAAATTATAGTGGCATTTTGGGTAGGTATATTAAATATAATAATAATAATAGAAACTTATTGCACACGATACAAAAACAAACACATACAGAGAAAATGACAAATAAGAGGAACAAACAATTGGCGGCCTTATTGCTACATAGCAATCTCTTCCAGGCAACCTTGGGTGAGAGACGGAACCCTTCATGTGCGAGTTCGACTCGCACTTGGCCGATTTTATAGATATTAATTTTCCAAATTTACATGTGTAACTTTTGATCTCCCATAAAACTGTTTACCATAGTGACTTTTAACACATCTCCATGGATCATCCAAGCTATCTAACACGATTTCACCCCTTAAAATCTTGACAGGCTCTTTACAAAACCAACAAATCGCATACTCCAAACGTCTCGCACTCTAAAACGGACACATAGAAAGGCGCCTTCAATATATATTTAAGGGATTTCTTTCGTATTCACGGATAATTTAACTTGTAACTTAAAGAAATATCCATTAATCGTGAAGATGGCTATTTTCCGCCCGGCTGGCTGTCAAGTCGTTTGGATTTGGGAGGGCTTTTTGATTTTAAACGATTCATATTTTATATTTAAGATGTTCTCGACAGACTTGAGTAGCGCTTTGTATCTTCGGAGTTTACATTGTTTCGTTAGAAAGTGTCTTTGAGAAATATATTTTATTACTTATGTTTAAATTTTAATATAAGATAGATGTTTCACTACCTACCTTTGAAGTCTAGTTTTGAATGCTTCACTAAGAATTTAGTTCATACTCATCATTAAAAACTTTGATATTGTGCCCTAACAAAAGGAAAATGTTCATTTACATTTTAAAGCTATCCTATCTCTTAAGTTGGACCAGACTGCTCACGGTGTGCCAATTTAATTTAAAATCGGTTAAGTAGTTTAGGAGTTCATCGCGGACAAACATCGTGACAGGAGATTTTTATATATTAAGATTATACGATATTTAACTCGTTAAGTACTTAAAGGTAAATGAAACACAATAAATTTATTTATTCATTTATTTAAAAGGTACACCAACAGTTTAGTAAACATTTTAGTAAAAGTTACAAATAGTGTACTGTTCTGGAACATAAGCCAATTAGGGTATACATAGCATTGGTAACGAATTTTTGAATGAAAGAAGTTAAAAAATAATTTTTATTTATTAAAATACACATACTTAATATAATTAAGATTTAAATTTGTCAGTGCAATGAAAAAAGAAAGAATTACAAGCATAGAAATTTACAAATTTTCTCTTGAATGAGTTTCATTTACCGCCAAAAATATCCAGTTCTGGTATGTTTACAGTCATTTGATTGTAAGTGGACGACATTCTAGAGATCGGTTGATGAAATCCCAGATTTGTACGACACGGACGGATAGTTAGAGGTTTGGTAATGCGAGATCTAGGGTATTTAAAGGGACCCGTAAATCTTGTAAGTTCAAGTATTGAAGATAATTATAGTAATTTTGTCATATCAGAACTTTATATAGGAAAGTCTGATCAGCTAGGGTTTGGCATTTTGAAGTGCTTTAACCTTTGGTCGTATGGACGCCTGCCACTGATTTTCGGTGAGATGAAAGCTAGATGTCTGGTAAAAACTCTTTGTATGCTTTCTATGCCTGTAAATAATACTCTAAACTGAATTCCAGGCGAAAGCGAGTTCTAGATGAGAACGGAAAAGAGTATTGTAAAGAGCAATTTTTGCGTTTGGATGTTTGAAATTTCGTGTGTTTCGTTTAATAAATCCTAACATTTGAGCAGCCTTACATACAATCTTATCGTTAACTTACGTTTAATAGTCATATCTATTAAAAGTAAGTTTATTGTCTATAGTTACTCTGAGATCGCGTATTTCTTTTACTTCGGTCAGTGTCACATTGTCTATTAAATAGAAGGAAGAGATGGGTTTGGTTTTTTTAGTAAAGCTATTATGAAAACACTTACTGGGCTTAAAACCATCCCATTTGAAGAATTCCATTTGGTAACATAGCTTAGATAGATCTGGAGCAATTTTGCATCGTCAAGGCGTGTTCTTACTTTGTGGATTTTAAAGTCATTCCGCAAAAAGTGATATTATACTGTATTTTATTTGCGGAGCTTTGTCGTTTATGAAAATTAATAATAGAATTGGGACCAGATCGGAACCCTGAGGCACGCCGCTTTTTGAAAAAAAAAAAAAATCAAATTGGGACCCGCTGATGACAACTGTTTGCTGACGACTACAGAGACAGTATCCGAACTATTTTAATAGTACACCGTCTATGCCACACGATTCTAACTTGATTAGCAGAGTTTTGTGATTTACTTTGTCAAACGCGTTTGACATGTCCATATAAATAGTATCGATTTGCAACGATTTATCAAATTCTGTAGCTATTTTAGATATAAAGGAAATAAGATTACTATCAACGGATCGACCGCCTCTAAATCCGTGTTGGACATCACTTATTGATTTGTTAACATGTTGGTATATGTAAGGATAGATAAGAGTCTTAAACAGTATGGCAAAACAGTTGAGGATTGATATTGGTCGATAGATTCTGACAGCTGACTGATCGCCCTTCTTAAAAATTGGTACAATCCGAGCTTTTTTCCATTCGTCTGGAAATAAACTCATTTGCAAAAAAAACGGGCACCTAAGCAATGAACCATTTCAAATGTTAATATTGCTTTGTTTGATAATTATAGGTAGTTTTATCCTCACAATTTGGTAAATTAATAATAAAATAATCGTTTTCATCAGTATTTCATAAAATTTAGATACAATTTATGGGAAATAATGCTAAACCTCGCTAGAAGTGTATGTTCGCTAGTAGTGCATATACTCATGAAGTAAAAATAAAAAAGTTTTTTGTTTGTTTTTTTAGGATATGAAATTAATCGATAAAAAATTAATAAAAGCTATGAAAGTCGATGTTAACTTCTGGAACTTCGCGCCAAAAATGTAGGATAAAAAGGGGTTATGTAGGATAAAAAATGAGCATCAAATAAAAATTTGAATTTAGAACGTACTTTTTTAAATACCACAGCATTTTTAAAACCGGCCAGTAACGTGTACAAACAAACGATTGAAACCTTTTTGGTATTGTATCTTTTTAGAGATGAATGAAAATCAAAACCGCCCGTTTTTTTGCAAATGAGTGTATATCCGTTTCTAGAGAGGTGTCAAAAATTATACCTAAAGGCAATGTAAGAGCTATATAAATATTAAATAAATATTACATCATTGTTGTGAGAGCGTCGCCGGCACCGGGGTGGTGGTCTCGTGCTGAACGAGACATTAAGACAACTTATTACAAAAGATGAAAATAAAACTTGAAAGTAAAGAAACGAGACTTTGTTTGAAAATTGGATTGAGGAGCCCTTGGAACAGTGGTTCGCGCGCTCGGCCTGCGATTGTTGAAGTTAAGCAACTTTCGCAATGGTCGATCACATCCCGTGATTTTGTGACCAAAAATTTACTATCTCGAGCTCCTCCGTGCTTCGGAAGACACTTTAAGCCGTTGGTCCCGGCTGCATTTGCAGTCGTTAAAACCTACCAACCCGCATTGGGCCCGCGTGGTGGGTCATGGCCCATTCTCCTTATCCATCCATAAGGAAGACCAGTGCCCCAGCAGTGGGGACTAAAAAAAAAGGCTGACGAGGTAAACTAAAATTGCTTTTGATTATTTTTTTATTAATCTGAACAATCCCCTTTAAAATAAACACCACATTTAAGACTGCCGCCTTAGCAAAGATTCAAGATCTCATCTCAAATTAAAACTCTCCAAACAAAAGCGAAATCTTTACTTCCTGCCATAAATCTCTAAGAACAATACTAAAGAAAACAGCGCCATTTCTGGCCACATCCGTTCAGCTCGGTTTGGGTGTGAAAAGCGAATACCACCGAACGTAAGCATCCGACAAAATTTAATTACAAAATGCAAACATCCACGCGAGCTATTCCGCTGTTACAGTTGCTATAAACCCGAATGAAATATAGCAGAAAACACTCAAGAGAAGTACTTTTGCAGGAAACTAATATCAGTGTTTGCCAAGCAGTTCGCATTTGGAGAATTGGGGTGACAGTATAGAGCTAAGAGTCTACAATAACAGAACTGATTACATTCTATTTTGCTAGAATTATTCTAATTTATATCATGTTATGATTTCTTGTCAATGGTTCTATTTCCCGGTTTCAGAGCCAATTAAGGTATTATTCATAACAAAAAAAAATATTAAAACGTTACCCTACAATATATCCGTTACGAAATATGTCATGGATTGATTGTGTCTTTTATTTTATCTATGTAATCATCTGTGTGATTGTTTCGGTTTAACCATAAGTTCAAGTTTTACGAAGAATATTGTATATAGATTACACTGACAATATGCATATCAGAATAATCGTTTTATGAAGGAAAAGTGTTTTATTAATTATTCACACTTTTACGTATGTCTATTCATTCTAAATTCTATAATTCATCGTATTATTTATCGGACCAACTCAGTATGACGTCCTTTTTCAGTAAGTAGGTTTAATACAGGCAATTCAATCAAATAAAATAACACCAACAAAAGATAAAAAGTTACACGTGAAAACAGATGCAATTTGTTACTATTCTTCTAATTGTTAAATGAATACAACTACATACTTGGAACGAAAATAACAATAACAAGGATTATTTCTCACAACGGTCGTCCTGAAACTTTTCTGTCCAATCATTAAATCTAACCGCACTATAAATAACACAAGCCAGGGATTATGAAACACTTAGAATAATAAATATATATTCTATTGTTCTCTGGACACCGGTGTCCTTCAAGAAAATGACAAATTAAAGTAAGCTTATTTTTCCGCTAGAATTTCTGTAACGTCATCGCCTTCACAGTGTGTAGTATGTCAAAATTTGACATCTTCAATTTTTTCCGTGGAAGGACTAACAGAATTTTACATTATGAAGGTAATGGTACGAATTTTGAACAGTATTTAAAGCAGAACGTTTTAATATAATGATGGTTCTTTAACCCCCCGTTTCACTGTCAAAACATTTACAAGAAAACATATTGTAAGATAAAGTGCGGCCGCTGAAAGGATGATACAAGCTGTCAAATAATACATTCTCTCTCTGGTCGCATTATACGTTTACAACATGTTTTCTTGTAAATGCTTCGCCAGAGGATACGGAAGGTTAAATGATGGTAGTCAGCTCTGTAAGTTCTAAGCTCTCGTTAAATCTGCACAATAGTGTCGCTTATCGGTACAGCACAACGTTATTAAATAAACAGCTCTCAACCCTGGCGGGATTACTGAAGCTATGTATTGGAATCATTATGACTTGTAGTTGCTCTTCAGAGGGGCGATGAATAGGTAAGTATAGTAACTATAGTATCTTTAAAATTCTGATAAGAGAAAACGAGGTACTTAACTTTCAATTTCTTGATTGTTATGTCTTTGACATTTTAGTATTTTTTTATTTATTTGGTTTGATGACAATAAATTTATTTAATACCTACGCAAATACACTCGCGGACAAATAAAGCGAGTCACTGCGTTGTTTTCATACAAACATGCTCTCTTTGTGCTCCAATAAATAAAAAGGATGAGTATTTCTGGAAAGATTTTTTTGTCCATAGCAAAGTAATACGCACAACTAAGCGAACACAATGTAAACAACTGAAAACATTTATTAATTTCCTAAACTTTCAGTGAAACGAATGTTTAATTTTGCTTTCATTTATAGAAGTATGTAAGAGGATTAGTAAATTTGTATTTCTTATTTTGCAAAAAACTTAAGGTTTTTCTTGACTTTTATTCGTAAGTCGAGCATTCGATTCATACATTTTTACATAAACTGTTGAATAAAGAGACTGTAAAATGAGCATGTTTGTATGAAAATAACGCAGTAACCCGCTTTATTTGTCCGCGAGTGTAAGTGCTATTGCCGATTTCATACATACATACACTTACGTCATATTTCCCTTGCGATGTTGGGAGAGAGCCAAAGGTTCAGCTTGAAAGTATCTCTCGTAGCTATGAATGAATAAATGAAATAATGTTTTATTCAATTGAACTCATACATTTTTGAATCGTCAGTTTTGCCCTTGATCATCATCTGAATATGCCCTGGCCGTTGAAAGGGTTTTTCCATCTCTACTGAGAAGCTAACAGCTGGCGAATCGGTTTTGTTTGGTGGTAGGACTTGTTGTTAGTCCGCCTGGCTAGCTACCACCATGTTATCTAAGTCTGACGTCATAACAACAATGTTGAAAACATTGTTTTGTTCCGGCAGTCGAAGATAAGATAGCCAGTTCTTCAGTGACTGAGGATTCCGGGAGAGGCTTGCTTCCATCTTCAGCCTTATCAATACTTAATATCAGGTATGATGAAGGCTAAGATTCTTCCTTCTGAAAAAAAAGAAATCCTAATCCTAACTAATATTATAAATGCGAAAGTGTGATTGTTTGTCCTTCCTTCACGCCCTGACCACAGTGTAACTAAGGAGCTACAGTGGAACAACGCCCTTGCAACCTCGCGGCCATGCCGCTTTTGACAAGACTTTCATAGTATTTGACAGGACATAATGTCATTGTCCCGAGTTAGTGTATGGCAGCTCGGTCTCGCTAGCACCCCCTCCCGCCCCGCGAACCCCGAACGATTGCTCTGGCAAAACGTGTCTGTCGGATGACTGTATGGTTAAATAGACTGTGACCCAACTAAGCAACCAATCAACGAGTTTTGGCATAGAGTTAGTTGAAGACGGATGGTAACATAGGCTATTTTTTATCGCGATATTCCCACGGGAGCGGGAACCAATCGGTTTAAACCCGCATGGGTATGTTTTTCTTTCGCTTCCAGTCTAGTATGGAGGAATTCCATAGAAAATCTATTAAAGTGGTGCATATAAAATAATAAAGTGTTATAATATATTTTTTTAACCTCACTCGCTCTGAAAAGGAGGTTTTGTCAATCAGTTTAGTCGTAGAAAATCGCTTTTTGCGGTCTAGCGCGGCAAAGTACTTGTTTAATTTAATACCTAAAAATATGTCATAATGCGTTCCGAATCGGACTATTGACTTTTTTGTTATATTTGATTCTTTAAATTATTTACAATACTCCGTTTTGGTTTTATTATATTATTTTAGTTCATTGAATCATAAAAATGATAACAATAAGATTAAACTATTTGCTAAAAGAATTTTATATTAGGCTGGGTGAGATTTCACAACCTATAATTGGATTTCGGACTGTGACACAAATCTTTATTTTTAAATTGTCTTTGTCTAGTACCTCATGTCAGTCAATATTTACGGAATCGTTTTTATTCCTATTAGTAAGTAACAATATATTCCTACTTTAAATAACTTTGAATTAACTATAATACTCCCTTTTTTATTATTTTAGTTTTTTATATCAATAAAACAACGAGAATAAGGTATATTTAAATTAAACTTTATGTTTAAAGATTTTTTTTACCGGAAGTTGAAACGGAAACAGCCATAAAATGTTCCTCGCTGTTGTGAGGTGAAAAATTGTGTGTTGCGCTCGGCAGAAAAGTTTTTAGCATCTTGTACCTTTGAAATCCTCGCTTCGCTCAGGATTCAATCTTTGTACCACTCGCTACGCTCGTGGTTCAATCCTAGAATCCTTCACTTGCTCAGATTTCAATAGAGGTAACTCGCCGCTAAATAACTAACTTTCCAGCCTTGCATAACAAATAACTATTTACGTAGGTATAACTCGTACAGAAATAGCAAAAAAAATATATTTCTAATTTTCAAAAAGTCCTACATTAAATGTTCCCGAAAGAACAGTGGATATAACAACATTTCTTAATTGCAATCCAAAAATAACGGGCAAAGGTCTGGAGTTCACAATTCATTTACAAAGTAAACCACAAGCTAGCGAAACTCATTAAAAGTAAATCCGGAATTGCATTTTCTAAAGACGTTGAGTTAAGACTGTATAGGAGTCCTATAAAGGTTGGATTTCACCTACTTTTGAACTGCCAAATTTATGGTTGCTTTAGCGTGCTCTAGATGGTAAAATGATATGTGTGTTGATTTAGAAAGTAGGGGTCACAGATTTCATAGGTATTTTAATTCGAAGTAACTGAACTACTTGTTATATAGGTATTTTCTTACACGCGGCGGCCTGTGGTTTCACCCACGTGGAATATCGGGTTAAAGGGTAGCCTATGTTTTAATCAGAGCTATCTTTTATAGGTGTGGCAAATTGCATCCACATCGGGTTAGTAGTATTTGCGTGAGAGACTAAAAAAACAAACAAATAAACAAAGAAACAAACATAATTTCACACTTATTTTCTTATAAGTAGGATTGGTAGGAAGAGGAAGTAGGATTATTTCGTTTTATTGTGATAGTAAACGAGAAGAAGTTCGTTCTGGGCCTTTACGTTCAGTAGGCCTAGCTCCAATAACTTTCGAGTAAGTATCGAAGAAGTAAAGTAAAAAAAACATTATGACATATTGAGCAGGGTTCCTGCCGGACGTAAACGGAACCACATTTTCCTATACAATTTTTGACATTACGTGGTGCTCGATACTATTTCTATTGTTTTTCGTGCTTGCCTTACTGATAAGTTCATAATTTTAGATCATTCCATAAAAAAAACAATAACTAATTGTTATTACCCAATTGCAGGTTTTCGTACTATTTTATTTTAATTTTATCATAATCAATAAATAAATGATTGCATACAATCATACTAATCATCTAGCCCACGTTAAGTTTAATAAAAAACTAGATAGGTTACGGATAAACATACTTATATACTTTTTATGTAAATACATTCATAATAAACATATGAAACACCCAGACCAAGACAACATGTTCATGCACAATTTATCTTGTCCGGGGATTGAACCCTGGACCTCTGACGCAGAAGGCGGGTTTAGTACCCCTGTGCTAAACAGGTTGTCAGTTATGGTCCAATCTTTCTCTTCTACATTTTGCGCATTACTCGTCTCTACGATCTTACTCTGTCGTAATATCTTTGGATCTACCTCTGCTGGTCCAAAGATACAAAATCATCAGAAAATACTTATCCTTATGACTAAGCTTTCTATTTGAATGCCTCTACAGGTGGAAAAAAAGACGGTTGTCGGAGGGAAAGTACCCTAAATGTTGATGAAAGTCAATTTTTCTCAAAGGAAACACTCCTTTATTTTAAAAAATAAGAGAAACTGCATTCAAAGATTTTTGATAAATCACTTACCTGCTGCGCCGGGATTTGAACCGGCTAAAATGAGAAAAAATAACACACTGTACTTCTAATGTAAAAACATATCATCATCATCATCAGCCTGTGGACGTCCACTGCTGGACATAGGCCTCTCCTAGCTCACGCCTATTGTGGCGTTCATAGGAGGTTATTAGCTTACTGCTACCACGCTGGCCAGACGGGTTGGTAGAGGGTTTGTTTCAAGTTTTCCTTCTCTAGCACAGGTGTTCAATACGTCGAGCCAAAACTTATAGTCTTAAGTAAAAATATCAATTTCGCTTAAGTAGCTTTGTGTCTGGAAATAAATGGATATTATACATAAGAGTTTACTGTACCTGGGTACTTGGTACTTACTCATTATTAAAATAAAAATGAAATTCACTTAAGTATTTAAACTTATAATTTGGTCGAACGTTTGCAGCAATACACAGATTATAATTTTTATTTAACTAAGTTTTTTGTACTAATATTCACTATAAATCGATACAAAAGGCGAAGACGCGAGTTCTACCGATGATAAAATCTGTACATCTTATGTTTTGGCGCGCACTGTTCATTGAAATAAAACAACTTTTACGGATATCAAACGCGCTATATTTCCACGAACTTTGCCGTGGTCACGGGATGACAGTCATCCCGTGACCACGGCAGCTGTAAAGGTGCCGAAACGTCGGGAAAATCAAAAAACCCCTAAAAAACCTAAAAATACGGACAATTACAACTTAGTTCGTGGAAATATAGCGCGTTTGATATCCGTAAAAGTTGTTTTATTTAGATAAAATCTGTGTCAATAAAGTTTTTTGAACAAGTTCCGTCTTTAATTTTAGTTACACACACAATTTTTTATCTTAAAGATTATAACACTATCAATTAGTACCATAAAAGTACACAATCTTATTTGTCTTATTTAAGCAGGTTTGATTCCCGATGCAGGTGAATGATTCATTAAAAAAATTTGAATGCAGTTTTACTTAATTTTGAAAAAAAAAGAAATATTTCATTTGAGTAAAATTTGCTGACATCTATATATTTTTTTATTATTATTAGATAGGTAAAACGCTTGACCACTATCTTGCCTGATGGAAAGCGAAGATGCGATCTAGGATGTAACGCGCTTGCCTAGAAGATACCTATTCACTCGTGCCTACATTTAGGGTACTTACTTTCGGACGACAGCCTTTTTTTCCATCCTGTATATTAAATGACTCCTGCCGTGACCACGGTCCCTGGAAAGCTATAGAAACGTCGGACGTTCCAAGAAAACACCGAATGTGTCAATAATCATTTTAAGACGTAAAAGCTCCATTTCATTAAGTAAGTTTTTGCATACTATCATGTATATCATCGTAGACAACCCAAGTGCTCCTAAGCTTGAAAAAGTCTAGACCTTGCCAGTCTAAAGTGCAATCCTGCCCTAATGCTGCTCGGTCGCCTCATTTGCCTCGATTGAAGCGCTCTACAGCTTCCTCTGCTGAATCGCTGGAGATTCGCTTTTTTCAAATGCAAAGACAGATAATTTGAACCGTCTTCAAAAAGATTCTCTTCAATGGAAATCCTGGATTTTCTCCTTTAAGGATGTATTTTATAAATTTTAGACGGATGGGATTAATTTAATGAAGGTTAAGAGAGAAATTATAATTTTCTTTTAATAAATAAGATGCAGCCGGCCGTTTTATGCTTGTGTGTGCTTGAAATAATTTTATTTGCTGTTTATTATGAAGAAGGGAAGTCAAAGAAACATATTTCATATCTTGTTATGATAGAATTGAACTTTCTTATTATCCATAGTAATGTAAAAATGCTAAAGTGAAAATAACCCTTCCCTAAAACTACAGAACCGATTTAGGAATTAAGTTCAATTGGATATTTTTTTTACAAATAATAAACGACTTAAACTTAACAAAATAAACAAAACACAAGAAAACATAATAAAATAAAAAAAAGGATTAACAAAACGGTAATAAGAATTAAGTAAAAAAAATACACATTCGATCCAAGAACCTCTGGGATATAGGCCCAGCACGCTTCCACTTCCACAAAACGTAACATAATAAAAAAAAGGATTTACAAAATTCTAATTTTGAATGAAAAGTAAAAAATATGCATTCGAGATTACGAATAGCAGAGCGTGGTTTCGATCCACGGACCTCTGGGTTATGGGCCCAGCACGCTTCCACTGCGCCACTCTGCTCTTGCAGGTAGTGATCTATAATAAAGTACAGTTTATCTAATCTTGCAAGTTCTTAAAACTCTTTATTGTTTATATCATACATTATCCTCTTTTTTTCGAACGTAAAAAAACATCTGAAGATCAGTCGGAGCAACTAATTTTGATGCTGCTCCATTTTTTTTACTGCTAAATATTTAACTTTACTTTAACTTAAATATTTTGTGACGTAAACCATTATATCAATCAAGTAATTTAGCGGTCTAACCGTATCAAACAGATAGTCATAGTCATAGTCATAATGTTTATTGCATCATATTGGTTACATATAGATCTTAAGTATAATACAGTTCGCAATATGAACCCTGTAAGGGTGTCGCAAATCTTAAAACGAAATAATTAAAATAAACTATTTTAACAACAAGTATGAAATATTATAATATAAAACATAAGACGTAACATAACAAGGCGACATTCAATTTAGAAAATCTTTTAGCTCGTAGAAACATTTTTCCACTAAGAAATCTCTTAATCTTTAATTTATTTATTTATTTATTTATTTAATGTTTGGAAGACCAACACCGAGTAGACAGAGTTGATTTTTGACATAAAAACAGTAAGGCAATAATAGGTCTTCACGTATATAAAACATATTTTAAATGGTTAAGTGTAGACAATAAGATGCTCTTGGAAAACTTAATCTAAACTATTACAAACTAAGACAGTGCCTATAATGTGATTAGTTAAAGTTACTTAAATTGACATTTACTTAAAGAATTCCTCACATAATAAGCGCCTCGCAATTGCTAAACTAGAGTGATATATATCAAGATTTTTAGATTTACACAAGTTATTAAAACTTTTGCTTGCTCGCAGCAGGAAGGAGTTTTGGCGGTAGTTTGACGAGACCAGTGGTACACAAATTGGAGTAAAGTGTCTAGCAGACCTACTTGGAATATTGAAACTTATCTTTGACAGAAGTTCGGGAGAGTCGACCGAGTTAGATATAATTTTTAGTAAGTAGGTAACATCTGACACTTCGCGTCTCTTTACTAAAGGAAGAAGGTGAAATTTCGCACATAGACTTAAATATTGGTTTGGTTCATAAGGAATCCTGAGACGGTAACATAGAAATTTTATAAATTTCATTTGGAGTCGCTCAATCCGATTGATGTATTTGTCATATCGCGGGTTCCAGATCTCCGACCCATATTCCAGGATACTCCTGACGAACGTGCAGTATAAAATTTTCAAAGTTTTTATCTTATTGAAGCTGTTGGAGGTACGCATTACAAATCCTAAGGCCCTATTGGCTTTCTTGACAATATTCTTGACATGTTCATCAAAGAGAAGCTTAGAATCATGCAGAATCCCTAGGTCCCGAGTTACGTAATTTCTTTGCAGGATCTGATTTCTCAAATAGTAATGTGAAGGAATAATACTGTTCTTTCTTGAGAAAGTGATTAATGTGCACTTCGATGGATTCAAATCCAGCTTATTTCTTTCACAATAGTCGCCCAGTCGAGCCGGGTCAGATTGAAGATCGTCAATGTCGGATGAAGAAGACACAGCTTTGAAAATTTTCATATCGTCAGCGAAACAAAGGAGTTTGGAATGTTGAAAACAAGAATCTATATCATTAACAAATATTAAAAACAAAAGAGGACCCAGAAGAGAGCCCTGTGGAACGCCGCTAGGCACGGTAATCCAGCTGGAAATATATTTAGATAATATTACATCATTGTCTATACTTTTAATATGATTGGGTATTTTATTATATATTTTTATGGACATGTGGTAGGTTCCAGAGCTAACTATATGCAATTTAGTAAAAGATAAAGCTAATCTATTTCTATTTCGTAATATACATGTCAGAGAGCGTAAATCATCAGGATAAATATATATATATGAAAATTTGTTCTTGCGTACTATTTTGCAAATTTCTAAAGTGTAAATGGAGGCTAGGGTAATTATTTTAAATTTTGTGAAGTGAGCTCTACAACTGTCAGTATCTGGTATGTTCACTAATATACGAAAGCATCTTTTTTGCAGAGTAAAAGCTTATGTGCGTCAGTGCTATTACCCCATAGAACAATTCCGTAGCTTAGCCAAGCATTAGCATAAGCGTAATAGGCGGTCAAGGCAGATTTTAAGTCCGTTCCTTTCTTTAATTCGTAAAGCGCGTATGTGAATTTAGAGAGCTTCGACGCTAATCTATCAACGTGTGGTTAAACAGTAAGAGCAGTATCAATTTGTACTCCCAACAATGAACATGATGTTACAAAGTCTATATTATTGTTTTGAAATGAAAGTTGAGTATCTAATTGCTTTTTCTGTATTGGCTTAAATTGCATTATTTTCGTTTTATTTATGTTTAATTCTAAATTATGATCTGTTAACCAATTTGTTATCTGAGTTAAATTATAATTATATTGTTCTTGAAAATGTTTTTACACGGAAATAAAATGGATACATCATCTGCATATAAAATACTTTTTTTATTCAAACACATTGGCAAATCTTTGATGTAAATTAAGAATAGGATACAACCAAGTACGCTACCCTGAGGTATAGACCGTTCTACTTTTTCTTTTTGTGATGTGATATTTTTATAGAATTGTTTTCAGGTTCATAGAACTCAATTTGCACATATTGCTCTCTATTCTGCAAGGAAGATGCGAAATACGCTGTTGTCTTTCATAAGTGATACATAGCCCAAATGATAGACTTAAGTTAAGTCATAAGATAAGGTCTTCTTTTTCTTATCGATTGAGGATAAGTGGCCACCTCTGGCGTCAGAGTTTATCAAGCCTAAGTTTATAAGGCCTCTGACTTGGCTTAACGACTATAATCAAATGACAATAGCCAGGACCGACGGTTTAACGTGCCCTCCGAACGGAAGCTCTCAGTTATAATGCCACTTTACGGTCACCCATCCGACACCTGACCGGGCCAAACTTTGCTTAACGAACGTGATCGAATACGATCAGCCTGTCAAGCGCGGCCATGAGCGCTTCATAACATACTTAAGCAAAAACACGTAGAGACACAGCAGCATCTCAAGTGTAATTTTTCTGGGATTTAAAAAGATAATCTTTAAATTAAGTTCCGAAAGATCTAGTTCGATAAATACCAAGACTAAGCCATATTAATCAATTCGTTTATAATTACAGAAAACCTTCGCTTTCACAGAGTTTATAATAATGGCAATTTTTCTCCAAATCACTTGCAAATCTTATTATAATCTTATTAAAATAAAATTATCCAGCTAGAAAAAAAAACTCAAACTGTATCTATATACAGTTTGAGTTTTTTTTCCCTCACACACTAATAAAGGTTCCTCTTAGTAAAGTGTATAATATATCGTGCCCCAGTAAGCCCAGGTTACGGTACAGCACTTCATGGATGATTGACTGGAGTCATTCTCGGTGACACGGCTATGTGGGAGCGAAGGGCGGGCATAAATCTTCATCAACGGCAGGCTTACATGCCGACAAATTTTGTGCAGACTCCTTATCTTGAAAAGGAGCGTCCTCACTGCAAGCACTCGTGTGTAATGAGTTTTCGGCGTCAAATATTCAAGCGGTGTGGACATCGCAACGCTGTTCGAAAACTGGCTCGTATTCGAATGTTCACCCAAACAAAACGTTCTTAAGCACGTTATTTGTTTTTTATGAACGACGGGGAGACTTTTAGCCTTCATCATACCTGATGTTAAGTATTGATAAGGCTGAAAGATGGAAGCGAGCCTCTCCCGGAATCCTCAGCCACTGAGGAACTGGCTATCTTATCTGGAACTGCCTGAACACAACAATGCTGAAAACATTATTGTTATGGGGTCAGGCTTAGATAGGATGGTGGTAGCTAGCCAGGCGGACTAACACCAAGTCCTACCACCAACCAAACCAAATACAATATGTACCCCCGCTGGGAATCGATCCCGGGACCCCTGGGTCTGATACCGGTGGTTGTATCACTAGACCACAAAGTCGGTTAAAGTTAGTACTCAGATAATGAAATGAAAAGACTATCTATGTAGGAATCTTACTGGCATTAAGTATATGACATTTTGAATGAATGACATTTAATGAATTTGTATCCGAATTTTCCATGCTAGCAAAATAATGTTTGACTCGGACGTTCATAGTTTTGCTCAGAAGTGAATGTTTAGTTTGTTGAGCAGTATTTTTTGATCGCCAGCAATTGCTCGTTTACAAGTGCTCGTGAAATAATGCTCTCAATGAGAACGCTCCCTTGATATACTTTAAGAATATGAAATATAAAATAATACATCAAATAAACAGTAATTATGCCTTTATAAATCGTCAAAAACACAGAGGAGTACAAAATTATACTTACTGTGCCAGTTCTTCGTTGGGTCTTGGTTTAGATACCCACCTGGAACAAATATTTATATTGTTTGTATTTATAAACATAATATCCAGATAGGGTATTACAATTATTTACAATACAGGATAGGATAGGGTACTTATACATAATATTTCTATACAATCACACCAATTATCTATCCCACGTTAAGTATCATGAAGAACTTGTGTTATGGATACTAGATAACGGATAAACATACTTATATACTTTTTTTTTTTTTGTAAATACATACATAATATACATATTAAACACCTAGACCAAGACAAATAGACATGTTCATGCACACAAATATTTGTCTTGTCCGGGGTTCGAACCCGGGACCTCTGGCGCAGAAGGTGGGGTTAGTACCCCTGCGCCAAACAGGTAAACCATTTAAATGGCGTCTATACAGGATGTTAAAATATCCAATACCGAAGCCGTGACATATGCGTAGTGTACATCAAAATAAATAAGATTATGTAAAAATAAATGCTGGGAAACGAGTTTTATTTTTAGTAAAAAAATATGTGGTATTTTACACGCAATGGAACGTGTGCAACAACGTTTGCGACTGTCTATAGAGTAGGTGACCGGAGCCCCGTATCATTGAGTTGTTTTGATATTCATTGCGTTTTTGTTACTTTAAACGATTATCTTTAGAGAAAAATAATGACTTTAATACTCAATGACTCCTCCTTAACTATCAGTTTTCCAGATTTGGCTCCATACAAGAAAATGATAGTACCGATGGGGAGAATACGTGGTTTTCGTTTCCGTTATGGGTTTTTTAACACTCTGTATATTTGAGATTTGGCTCAGTATTCCAGAAGAAGCACGAAACTTCAGCCAAATCATTACTTAACATGCTGATGATGATATCATTGCTATATGATAAAGGCCAAGTGTTTCTCGTCAATAATGAAATCTTTACATCACTTCTTTTTCTTTCGATTTAAACTGGAATTTAGCCGCGTAATGCCGACTTAGAATAACACTCCCTCTCATCCCATGGACTTGGGTGTCATAAAAAGCGACTTAGAGAACACAGACTTCAGGAGATGAGCAGCAGCGTCTCGTACAAAACTTGGCGCGTGGCGATTGTGGCAAACCTAGATATTCCTAGCTATGAAGCTGCTGGGTGTGGGCAGCGTAGGACCGATCGTTGGCCGTCGTCTTGGAAATCCCTGGGGGAGGAATACCCATCAGTGGGTATCATGTAGCTAATATGATGAAACTGGAATTTCAAATGTTCCATGTGAGCCTACCGCCCCAAAGCTGAGGGGTTAAACGTTGACGCGGATGTCAATTGGGCAACCCGATGATGGATGGCAGGCGAGCCCTTCAAATTACCTAATATCCTGCGAACGCACAATTTTTAACATATTTCCTATGTAACATGGCGGGAAGTCGGGAACGAGGTAAGGTGGCAAATGTTTTTAGCGTTGGGTGCAGTAATGTATAGGTTGTACATTAGTCTTTTTTTAGTTCTCAAATGAAAGTTAGTGACCAGTTACGCCGTTAAAATGGACAATTAGTGTAATGAATATGCTTAATAGCCTTTAATATTATTTACACAGGTAGCTGCACTTTTAGTACAGTAGTCCGGCGATGGCTTTGTAAGTTAGACAAGTTTCCTGAGTGAGTATGGGCGGTTCTTCTATTGTAACTTTTATTTTGTCTATGATCTTACCATGTATAACTTCGCATTCCATCGATCTCTCATCCAAACAGCAGACCCCATTCTATCGACCCTCCTTAACTAATTGTGATGCCAGTCACACGGCCCCCCATCCTACCTGACAGCATGTAATCGAGTTAGCTGAACATACTTGTTGGCAGGAGTGACGTTAACTCCGAATACTCGCTGTCACAGGTGATTTTAATAAATTAAAAGGTGTTTTGTAAATTAATCAAGTTGTTATGATTTAAAAATTTTGCGTTTTTAAGGTGCTACTCGGAAAAAGTATGGACTTTTTGATATAAAACTATAGCACGGTTACAGTTGTTACAAATCTGGTAATAACATATATATTTCTTCATACCTTTATCTAGATTCGTATAGTTTCAAAAACACGATTTTATTATTTTGCCTCGACACTTTTTCTTTTCGAAAAGACCTCTAAAAAATACGAAAATTCAAGATTATTCTGAAATGGGGTTACTTACACTATTGGGAATTGGTTTAATAAGTGGACACCAATAATATTGTAGTTTCGCTGTAGTTTTTTAATACGAAGTGATTTTGTGTTTTTTTGCCCAATCTGCAAAATCGGTCTCGCTCCCGTGCGCGTCATTTTCTCATTGCTATCTCGCTTCAGCATATTTTTTCGAGTATCGCCTTAATGCCTTTTTCCTACTAATATTAAAAATGTCATAGTATGTTGTTTATTTGTTGCTCTTTCACGCAAAAACTACTGAATGAATTTGGATGAAATTCGGTATGTAGTGCCTTCAAGTGGTGGACTATCACATAGGCTACTTTTTATCCCGATATTCCCACGGGAACGGGAACCACACGGGTGCTAGTATGAGATAATTAGTCGTATTTATTTAACTAGAAAAATATTAGAAAAATAATCAACTTGTAACGGGGCTATAAATGGTTAAATAAGCTCTGTTCAGCTTGCTGGTTTCTGTAAGATTACGTCAAAATGAGCTGAACAGGGATCGTGGAACGGAGAAAATTTGAATTTAGACAGAACAGATAAAAATATAATTTGATTTCCATAGAGTGAAACTACGGAGTTTCCAGCCATTATGGAGGTTTTATCCATCCATAAGGCTAGAACAAAATGGCATCGTTACAATCTCATCTTTATTTTGCCTAATTATTCCGTCTTCTGAGCAATTTGGAGACTAGTTTATTTTTCTAGTTTGATATCCTAAATCAATAGAAATAAAACAACTTTTACGGATATCATTCGCGGTATATTTCACGAACTAAGTTAAAATTTTTTAGGGGTTTTTCTGATTTTGTCGCATTTGATATCCGTAAAAGTTGTTTTATTTCAATGAATACTGCGCGCCAAAACTTAAGATGTACATAATATCCTAAATCTAGTTTAGTTGTGTACGTAAATGAATAAGAGGAGCTCGTAGTTACATCAGCCCCCGATTGTGACGGTTAGACGGTATCATTACATTCCCTCGTAGTCACTGCTAGAAGTAGATAGCAAAACTGCTAAAAGTGGCCGTTTTTGACACATTTGCTATCTACTTCTACGAATGACTATGACAAGATGTAGCGATACCTTCTAAAAATACAAGACAATGGGCTCTAAAAATTCCACGTAAAGTTTTATTAAAATTGTGAATTAGAATAACGATATTAAATAAAATTCAACGCGGCGCCACTTTCGGTCAGGGTACCGCCTTAAGCATTATCGCAGTGGTCGGTCACGGGATGAATGACCAATTTTCTTTATCTCGACTTCACAATCACTATTAATTATTAATTTAGGAAAACACATATTCATTATTGTCAATATTTTACTAATTCAAAATTTTGACATTCGTAACAGCTACATCTTCTTTATGATCTGTAAACTCACAAATCAACTCATTTACAAATTCCAGAACTAGCTTCACACAACCTCAGCCAGATTCAGCGGCGTACTCAAATGTGCAAATACCCGAATTATGGTTAATTATTGGGATCGTATTGAGTCTAAACCCGATTGTGTTTGTGTGGCCAACTTTGCGGATTCTCGAGTGTTTGACGTCACGGGATCAATTAAACCTTGCCCAAATAATTTGGAGGGTTTGCCCAATATTGACGACGGATTCGCCAATTGAATTGGCCTGCCCATTGTTTTTGTTTCGTCAATTCTGTGGAGGTCAAACTTAGGTACTTGGAGTGAGCAAACTCGGTGATTTGGTTAACTTGAGAAGCATTTGCTGTCTTTTTATTTGCAATTTAATTTTTAGATGCAGGTCTGAAATTTAACCGCCTCTGTGGTCTAGTGGTACAACCACCGGTATCAGACACAGGGGTCCCGGGTTCGATTCCCAGCGGGGGTACATATTGTATTCGGTTTGGTTGGTGGTAGGACTCGTTGTAATGTCCGCCTGGCTAGCTACCACCATCTTATCTAAGTCTGACGCCATAACAACAATGTATTTAGCATTGTTGTGTTTCGGCAGAGAGATAAGATAGCCAGTTCCTCAGCGATTGAGGATTCCGGGAGAGGCTCGCTTCCATCTTCAGCCTTATCAATACTTAACATCAGGTATGATGAAGGCTAAGAGTCTCCCCGTCGTTCATTAAAAAAAACCGGAACAGAAACAATCAGCCCCCTAATTGTCTAATTTCATCTATTACAATCCCTTTCAAAGGTATTGTGATTGAGCTAGTGATTTATGGAATTGTGTAACATATAGTCGCAATACCTTTTGGAACGAATGATGTTTTTAATGACACTTCATTTGACACTTCTCCATACATTTGAAAGATATTTTCGTGTGTCACTTTGCTTAGACAGTTCAATTTCGAGTTTCACCCGAGTTCTTTTCGTAATAACACTCCACGTTGTGAGGGTCCATTTTTAACTCAATCTACCGTACAATTTCTATAAAATGCAAAATTTATTTACTTGACATTGGCAAAATTCGCGAAATTTGCCAAAGAAATTAATTAAGAAAAAAAATACAGTTTGACTTCGTTCATTCAATACGCCTTGAAAAATGTAAATATTTAAATGACGAATTGAAAGCAATTGCGATGTTTTAAAATTAGAAAATTAGCCCCGATTGCATTTTGAGATAAAGCAGGTAACATAAAATTTCTTCATTGCTTACATAATAATAATAGATACAAAATAAAGAATATATAATAGTAGGTATATTCTTCTTGTTAGTAAATAATAAAATATACCGAGAGTTGTTTTATATAGTGGATGGGCCACAGATGTGTAAGTATTGTGTAATTAATGCTGTTCAATTTCATACATTGAAATAAAGTCAACTAGTGCTGCTTTTAAGATACAGTCAAACCAACACTTTTGAACTAAAAGCTATTTCAGCAAAGCAGAAAAAAAAAACTTGGCGCCGTCACATTCGCAGATAACTCTTAACAAACTTTCTTACGACCAGTCTTTAACAGAGACATGATGGTTTTTTCCGACCGAACTCGGGTCTCTCCATTAGTGCGAACCGACCGAACTTATCTGCTAATGCCGAAGTTTCTGAAAAGCTTCAAATACAATATTCGCGGTCCCGCTAAATGTTTAGTTATTGTGGATAAGTATGGTGTATTAAATCTGACCGGTTTGGAAAAATGTGTATTTTCCCTAATCTATGTGGTACTACCAAAAAACTTGATAACAAATAATTTAACTTTTTTTACCGTAATCAAAAATATCCTTGAGTAAAAAGAAATCTCAATGCAAGAAATTCGTTAAACGTTTGTGTCAGCACCGCAAACAGACCAGAATCTTCTCAACATTACAATTAGTCTCAGTAAAAATAATTAATAAATTAATAAATTTCATACAATACACCAATTATCTAGTCCACGTTAAGTTTCATGAAGAATTTGTGTTATGGATACTAGATAACGGATAAACATACATAAATACTTTTTTTTGTAAATACATACTTATTATATTATTATACATATTAAACACCCAGACCAAGACAAATAGACATGTTCATGCACACAAATATTTGTCTTGTCCGGGGATCGAACCCGGGACCTCTGGCGTAGAATGCGGGTTTAGTACCCCTGCGCCAAACAGGTCGTCAAATTATTAATAATTATTAGTTGTAATTGTAACTTTTATTGAATTAAAAACTGTAAATCTCGATTTTTTTATGACCTGTAGCTGTATCTTACCTTCGTAATTGGCGAAAATGGTAGCAATCGTGATTAAGTGAAAATATTTATCAGTTTTAGTTTCATCACTATTTCATTATCATGTTTGTGTGGAATATGAACACAATTAATGGCCACTCCACACAATACTAACATACATCATCGTCTACGTTGTTTGTTAATTTCATTGGCTGTTCCAATTGAAACAACTTTGTCATCTGAAATATTTTCTGAGAAAACAAAACTTGTTTTGATTTGTTAAGGAGTTTGTTTTCTTCGCTCCCTTACGATAATATGAGGTATATTGATTTCAACAAGCTCTTACGTTGATGGGGATGTAATTATTATTTTTGTTTGTTTTGTTTACTGTGCATTAGAGAAAACAATTTGAAAGGGCGTCGGCATCGTTCGTCATGCCTGTGGACGACCACTGCTGGACATAGGCCTTTCCTAGCTTACGCCTATTGTGGCGTTCATAGGAGGCTATTAGCCTACTGCTACCACGCTGGCCAGACGGGTTGGTCGAGGGTTTGTTTCAAGTTTTCCTTCTCTCGCACAGGTGTTCAATGCGTCGAGACTCTTACACCCATATTCTAAGTCGTTCCTCCAAAACTTACTCGTCCTCGACTTAACGAAACCTCATTGAAAACGTCTTCGAAATACTCCTCGGAATCGGTATTCTAAGTCATAACTCCGTAAGGACCTGGAGGGGCCAAAGAGTACGTAGCCACTCCGTGTTAGGCCTAGCGCACACTACCATTTTTACCCACGACGAGGTTGAGTGAAGTGTAAAAAGTTTTGGAGGAACGACTTAGAATATGGGGGTTAGTCGACTCTTAAGACATCCCAGGCATGTAAGGGAGTGGTGACACTTGTATTCTTAGGCCGTCACAACACGGCACATCGGTCGTCAATGAGCACAGAATTGCAGAGAAAGGATTTATTTTACTATTTACAAGGCAATAGAACAATACATAAGAGCAAATATTCCAAGTCCTTGCGATCAAGTCGATATTCGTCGTTTTTATCAGTGGCTGTAATGCTGACAGCGTGTCGCGCTAGTTAGCGTCTTAATTACCAAAAGTCCATAACACAATTGAAATACCTTACTGTACTGCTATTATCTTTTAAAGTAAGAATCAGTATCAGTAGTACCTAGTTTATAACTTGCATAATCTGTGATAAATAAACCTTTGAAACCAAATAATAATTTGAAACAGCATTTAATGAACTTCATTCATAGACTTCCCAAATTTTAAAAGCATTCAGCTTAATGCATAGATCGCCAACCTTTCCCACCCCCAGTGTGGCGAATAGAAAACCACTCGAAAACAGATTAAAATACCTATTTCCATTTAAATAAGCTGGAGGGTTGGTAATCGAACCTTCGCACTCGATTTATGGGATTCTTATGAAGTGGGGTAAAATTTAATACGCCAAGTTTACCTAAATCGTTGAATAAAGATGCGTATAGATTGGTGTTATATTCTATATTCTGAAAATAGGCACTGCCAACTGAGCCAGCACAACACTTTTAAATTACGTAATACAACGCATTTATTAAATTTTTTATTCACAATACTTACGAACACTACTGATGATGTTAAATAATGATTATAAAATAAGAATGCTGGTGGAATCTCCCTGCTCTCGGAGTATTCAACCACTAATTACTATAAATAAAAATTTATTATCTACGAGTTGCCTACCTATACGCTTATGATAGGTTCGTTTTACAATGCTTGAAATTATCAATATCAAACTTGCATCAACATAGTTATGGTAAGAAATTAACATTTTGTAATATAGATGTAATATATATACATGACCCAGAGGTATTTGGTTTAGTTAGTTGTAGAACTTGTTCAAAACCACCTGACTAACGACCACCACCTTAGCTAAGTTTGACGCAATAACAATATTGTTCTCAGCATTGTTGTGCTCCGGCATTAAGAGATAAGATAGCCAGTCCGTGAGTAGTTGAGAATTCCGCGAGGAAAGCGCTTCTACCTTCAGCATTATCATTACTTAACATCAAGTATGATGAAGGCTAAGCATTCCTAAAAAATACGCATTATATGCAATGAAAATAAAAAAAGTGCCAATTAACACACACCCTTATAAGGAGTTGAATTGCTTCACCGATTTGGACTAACGTCTCCCATGTAGCGATCCAATTATTTTTCTAAACCCTTAAAAGATTTAGCCGTAATGTGGACGAATTCCTCTCAATCGGGAAACGATATTGTGGATCAGCGGTATTATATTGGAACGAGCGATTTCGTTATTTTCTGACGATGTTAGGTATGTTTCTAGTTCTTCAAATATTTCTGTAGGATATCAAAACTTTTTACTGTGACAGGGTGATATTAAAAGTTATCTACATAGAGACAGGTAGATCTGGGACCGTAGCCAAAGTAACAATTCAAAAACGATAGCGAGGTTCGAAAAGAATTAAATATATGTAATTGGCGGATTGGCATAGACGAGAACTTCCCGATTGACCAGTAGAGTTTTTTAGGAAGCTTTATTTTAAAAAGTAAAAGATCTATTGAAAACGTTTTTGTTTTACAAATAATAGAACCGGTTGTACCAGCTTCAAAAAAGACTCAATCGCTAAAGGTAGTCCTCAATTCGACCCGTGTTTATTTTTATTTTTCTGTATGTACACTGATTTCTCTGGCGTTCTAATTCTTTTAATATTTTCTCATCTGACAGAACATACTTCTGGTGTAGTCCAATAAAAATTTTAGAGTTTTTTTATATAATTTTATTACCTATTGGTAAATTAGTAACATAGACGACATCATCATTGTGTATGTATCGATTTTTATTACTTATGTTATTATATACATATTAGATTACTCTGATGGTTGCCCTTACATCACTATGGTTCTTTGTGTTACTTATGGTAGGTCCATAAGCATTGATGATGATTCATAAGCATATCTGCAAGTTTTTTTTTATATTGACATTACACTCAACGTAGGTACTAGCGTTGAAGGATAGTAAAGTTAATAATTCATCAGTAATCCTAATTCGAGATATCATTATATTTATTGAAAGCCGTTTTTAAATCATTATTATGTTTTCCTACGTCCATTAGAGTTAAATTGTCAAAAACACATGATACCCAGTTGAATTGTATGAATAACAAAAAGTATTTCATAAAAATGGTTGCCTTTTAATGTTTTGAAATCGTAATGTTATTGTTAAGAAAACCCATTACTTTTTCCATTAATACTTACAGCTCTTATTGCGTGTCAGCCGCAGACTTGACCCATTTTGACATTATTGCCAACGGGTAATTGAGAAAAAGTATTAAGTAAAATAAACAAAGGCAACGCAAAGGTAAAAAAAAAAAAAAGAAACCGTAATTTATTACAAAATTACATTCTCTCGGAAAAGGTTTTTTATTCCTGGTAGAACCTCTATAATCGTTGATGAAGAATTATTTAAAACAGAATAATAGCTAGTTTATATTAAAACAATGTTAATAACTTCTTCAAAGAATTAAAGCTAATTAGACCCAATTTCAATAAGCTGTCGATTTATAATTGTAGTCTAAAACAAAGTCCTGAACTTTAAAACCTAAAAAAGTCGACTGACGGATAGTATAGCAACCCTGCCTACGGAACCAGAGGTCGTATCGTAGTTTCGATCCCCACTTCTGTACTTTATGATTTATGTTTCACTAGCGGCCGCTCGCGGTTTCACCGGCGTGGTTCCCGCTCCCGTGGTAATATCGGGATAAAAAGTATCCTATGTTCATATCCAGGCTATCTACTATCTGTGTAACAAATTTCATCCAAATCCGTTCAGTAGTTTCAGAGCGTATTCAATGCAAACAAACAAACAAACAATCAAATCTTTCCTCTTTATAATATTAGTATAGATTAATAATTAGGTAACGTCTCCTGTCTTAGCAAATAGGTGCCTAGTAGCTTTTTGCTAGAATTATTTTTTATTTACATAGTAGAAGAAATAAGGACACAATACCTAGCTAGGTTTCTTTTTTCTAAATATTAACTCGCATTTCCAGACAAGTAACTTGATATAAGAATAAACAAGTCAAATGAAAATACTAAGGATTACACCAGTAGCAAAATTTTATTACCGTTTCAGTAATAGCCACTCAACGGGAATGAGACTTCCACTCCAAATGTTGTACATGGCGAAATGATTGGGAATTCAATAGCCGTAGTTTCTCAAACAGCCGATAGTCGAGGCGATCGGTCCAATTTCGGTTGTCCTGTTTCTGTATTCCGGCCATCAACAATACGTTTGCGAACTTCAGCCGACTTGAAATTCGGCCCGCTCATCGAAATTCGGTCTCATTTCATCCAGTCAAAGTTTAATCACGATCCGATATTGGCCCTTCGAGCTATCCTAATTTTATCTAATATTATAAATGTTAATGTGTCTTTGTTTGTCCTTCACACCCAGACTAAGCAACCAATCGATTTGATTTTTGGCATAGAGTTAGCTGAAAGCACATAGAGTAATATAGGCTACTTTTTATCCCGATATTCCCACGGGAATGGGAACCATGCGAGTGAAACCGCGGGTGGAAGCTAATGTTTTTATCTAACTAACCGTGGAAGTGATGAGTGGGGCAGGCTTCGCGGGTAGACAGTGAATGATATCCACGGGATTTGGCCTGGCTTAGGAGCATTAAAAAGTTTTAGATCCAACTTCGGAACACGGGGTACCTATGCTGAAGTTTTATAACAAGTTTAATTTTACGCGCGGAAAGTATTGAAAAATTCTGAGAACGATTTTATATTATATTTTTATGATTGTCAAAGTTGAAGAAACGTAATTTAGTCGCTTTGTTTACCTATGACTAACAAATCTACTAATGTTATGCTGAATAACATTGCCACAGTCATCATATTTATTTAGACAGAATAACAGTAAACAAACTTAGATTTAGACATACAATCCACCAATACTAAAAATACATGTTAGTTTGGAATTAATAACAATTGAGCAAAGCATTGATCTATATTAGTTAATTAAACCACAGGTTAATTATATATTTATGTAAGTTATAACAACAAACAAATTACACATTAATTTATGATACATCAAACTTTGATTTTAAAAACATTTTATATATTAAAACAGTAAATATATATATAATTTATTAAAAAAATATTGTCATCATTCTGTCCTTACATTGAAACTAAGCGATAACCATATCACAAAAAATTCTTAAAAATACATTCAACATTATTTTCTACCCTTAAAACAAGATAGTCGTGAATTATTTTGTAATAATACTTAATTGTCACGGAGACCGTAACAATTATTTTTTATATTTTCTAGAAAAATATCTGTCGTCAGTTTTGATTTTGCTTCTTTATTTACAGAAGAAGTATTAGATTAATGTTATTCCACAACATTTATTCAAGTAGCAACAAACCAGCGACTGCGAAGAACCCTATACAAAACAACAAATCTCCAGAAAACTAAAAAGTTAACACGAAGAAAAATCTGAACTAAAGTAAAAGAAGCCATTTACAAGAGAAAATTATTTCCACCGCAGGCAGTAGTAACAACTAGTGGATTCTGGCGTTCCTTGAAACTTGGGCCTCAACCACAAAGAACGTTAGCAGAGAGACCATTCAGTACAAAGTGTCATTTCGTGACTTTACGTTGACTTTTATTTTCTTCTTATATTAAATATATTTCAAAATTGTAAATTTGTGTTTGGCAACAACATGTTCCGTTGTAAATGTTGTTGTTTCTGTTAAAGCTGATAAGTTTCTTACGGCCGTTCTTTTTATCAGTTAAAAGAGGTCCTGAATGGCTGTTGGGGAAAAAATTGTTGGACTATTCGAAAGTACTTATCTATAACTCTATTTGAATAAAAATCTTTGACTTTGACTTTGACAGACATTCTCTGGCACTTTCAAGTAGTATTCAGTCGCAATTGTCAAAAGGAGTAAGCCTCGCCACAGATACTGTCCAAACAGTATTTGCTTTGCTTAGAGTCGGCCGAAATGACGCACTCACATAGATACCCGCGGAACGTAACCGAATAACTTTCATCACTTATTTGTTATGCAAGGCTGGAAAGTTGGTAATTTGGCGGCGAGTTACCTCTATTGAAATCTGAGCAATTGAAGGAATCTAGGATTGAACCACGAGCGTAGCGAGTGGTTCAAAGATTGAATCCTGAGCGAAGCCAGGATTTCAAAGGTACAAGACGCTAAAAACTTTTCTGCCGAGCGCAACACACAATTTTTCACCTCACAACAGCGAGAAACATTTTTGGTTGTTTCCGCGGTCAACTTCCGGTAAAAATTCTTTAAACATAAAGTTTAATCTAAAATACCTTATTCTCGTTGTTTTAATGATATAAAAATAATAAAAAAGGGAGTATTATAGTTAATTCAAAGTTATTTAAAGTAGGAATATATTGTTACTTAGTAATAAGAATAAAAACGATTCCGTAAATGTTGACACTGACATGAGGTACAAGACAAATCCAATTATGGGTTGTGAAATCTCACCCAGCCTAATATAACATTCTCCTAACAAATAGTTTAATCTTATTGTTATTGTTTTTATGATTCAATTAACTAAATTATTAGAATAAAACCAAAACGGAGTAATATAATTAATTTAAAATAAGAATCCAATATAACAAAAAAGTCAATAGTGCGATTCGGAACGCATTATGACATATTTTTAGGTATTAAATTAAAAAAGTACTTTGCCGCGCTAGGCCGTAAAAAGCGATTTTCTACGCCTAAACTGAATGACAAAACCTCCTTTTCAGAGCGTGTGAGGTGAAAAATATTTATTTATTCCTTGTTATATATTTTGTATTGTAGTATATAGTTTTATAAGTTTATGTATTATTGTGTATTTTGAGTATTCTCGTCTTCTGTCTGTATCTTATTTATTCTTTTCTGGTCTCTTTACTAACACTGTCAGAATAATAGCGCCTCTGTGTTCATTCGGCCCACCTGTGAATGACACGGAGGCAAAAACGCTGAGATAGGGTTTTATTGACCCCACACAATTGTTTGTGATTATTGTATTTATACTTTTTTTTCTCCTCCTTTCTATTCTTATTGTCTGTATCATATGTGTGTGTGTGTGTGTCAATACATTTGTTTTCTTTCTTTCTTTTAGATAGGCGCCGCTAAACGCGCTCTCGCTATTAGGCTCGCTTTATACTGTTTTAGGTTCAAACTACAGCGGAAACCAGTGAAATCCGTGTAGCGATAGCAGGCGGCGCGTGTGTGTGAGCGCGTCTTAACGGCCAAGTGCAATGGCTGTTTATCATGTTTAGACCAGGGGCCGTACCGCGCAAGTGTCGTCGGCATCGACATCCGCTTCATTTGACAAATGGATGTGACATATTGCTCTTAGTCTTTGGTAAGTTTTCATTTGTGTCAAAAAGAAGCAGCAATGTGTCACATCCATCTGTCAAATGAAGCCGATTTCGATGCCGTCGCCACTTGCGCGGTTCGGCTACAGGTAGACTGTGCCTCAGACCTACTTTCTAGCTAGTTAGTCAAGCACAGAATAGAATCTCAGTTCATCGTCACACACAGCCCGGTTACAAACCAGCGCCGGGGGTTTTGGTCGATTTTAGCCGATTGCTTATTGACCGATCTTGCCGTTTCAAGTCGGCAGGTGTGTGTGACGTGTGGTGCATTTTGTATCGCATTTTAGTCGCCCCTATTCAATTTTGTTCTGGAGCCGTATTTTTTAATCACTCGTATTACATTCGCATACGGAATTGCAAGATTCGCACGTGAATTCCTTTGCTTAACACCACATTCATATGCTAATCTTGCATGACTCGCATGCGAATGTAATTCAAGTGATAAAATAATACGACTTCTGATCTTTTTAGGCAGAACATAACAGAATCAGCAAGTATTTGGCGGGGCTAAGAGGTATTATTGACATTACATTATAAACAGGATTCGTAAGTAGTGTCAAATGTCACAACACAAGTAAAACCTACAGAGTGAATACCGTGGCCGTGTGGTGACGGCCTAAGAATACACGTGTCACCACTCCCTTAGATGCCTGGGATGTCGTACGAGTCGACTAAGAGGCTCGACGCATTGATCACCTGTGCGAGAGAAGGAAAACTTTAAACAAACCCTCTACCAACCCGTCTGGCCAGCGTGGTAGTAGTAGGCTAATAACCTCCAATGAACGCCACAATAGGCGTGAGCTAGGAGAGGGCTATGTCCAGCAGTGGACGTTCACAGGCTGATGATGATGTTGATGATGAATACTGTAGCAACCTTACTGAGTCAGGCAACTTTTTCGTGTAGGGCAGAGCAGGAGCGATCCTTTTGATATTTTTTTATTTTGTGCCTTTAAGTTGCAAGGAAACTATCGTATTTAAAAGAATTATGTGTTTGAACAGTTGTAAGGGTGAAATGCAAGGCGCTTGGGAAATAAGGGTAGCTTTGTCTCTCTGAAGATGGAACTCTGCTTATTGCGAATTCCTCAGCTCACCTTGCAACGCTATTAAATCTTGTAGTATGCAATAAGGTACGAACTGCTTTTGGGATAAAATTTGCTCCTTTTATACTTGTACTATTTCTTGGAACTGAGCAAATGCAGAGAAACTGTCTTTGTTCTTACAGTTCTTATATATTAGTTCTTAGGAGTAGAATTATACATTTTGTTAATTTATGTATTTGTTAAACTACATACAACTTTTGTTCACTACATTTAATTTAACTTTAAGGTTTTGTTCTGATTCTGGCATATTTTGTTAGTTTTAGTTTATATTATTTTGCCTCTCTGGTTAAACCTTCTATTGTTCATAGTGAGAGAATGAGCTCTGCACCTGAGATACAAGTTTCCTAGTTCGGGTGCAGATGTTTACTATTGGCTTCTTCCAAATAAGTTTTAATACAATTAACCGCTCTACTGGCCCGTTTTATTTATATTGGTCTAGAATATAATCATCATGATTTTAAAAGTATAAAAATCATAGGTTATCGCTGAAATTTTTAAAATATAAGTATTTTTATGACCCAAGGTCAAAAAAATATTTTTATTTTACTCACTTTTTTCGGTTTTTTCTCTCTGTCTTAAGTGCTGATTAACAAAAAAAATTATACAGTCGAAACCCACTTATATAAGTTACAAGTGCCATTCGTACGCTTTACAAAAAACAAAACGTTATCACCATTCGTGGCCACAAAGAGTCTCTTTTGACGGTTTCTAAGTGTGCGCGCCGAAATTTTTAGATGTCGAATGACATGGCCGATAAGAGGCACTCTGGGTGGCAATCTGGCCAATAGAGCGGATAAGAACTAAGTTATGTTTATAGTTGTAAGTTATTGTAACTTGCCAAACATTGTATTTTTCCTTGGTGAAATAAAATATTATTTATTTACATTTGTTAAAGCCATAACTGATAACCGGTCGAAACCACTTTTGACTACGAAAAAAGCTAAACATGGTTTTAACCGATGTCCTTAAGGTGGTACGACTTCCATACAAACAAACATTGCACATTCATTGGTTCATCATACATTAATAATTCATAAATACATGTGCAACTAAGTCGTTTCAATTATTTGTTTGCGCGAAATTATTAAAAAAATGTACTTTCGTACATGAGGTATATAAATGCGATGAGTCACACACACATACGTAGAATTATTGAAATTATAAGATATAAATTTGTTCGTGATTTATGTATGAAAGTACATTTTTTAATTATTTCGCGCAAACAAATAACTGAAACGAGTTATTTGCGCATGTATTTATGAATTAATAAGGTATGATGAGCCAATAATTGTGCAATGTTTGTTTGTATGGAAGTCGTACCACCTTAACAAAACTACATTGGATGATGAGAAGACCAATGTAGGCTCGGTTGGGTAGAGCATTGACCAACTCTAAACTTCATGATTAAATTGGTCTATTGCAGCAATGCACCTATTATTTATAACGTCCATTGATTTTTGCAATCAAGTATCCAAGTCAAATGTAAATTTGTTCGGTTATGACTTGTGACTACATAAATCAAACTATTCTTATCTTCTCAGATAGTCAGGCACCCCTTAACGCTATCAATTCAAATGTCATACATTCGAGATTGGTGAAGGACTGCGTCGATAAGCTGAATGGCTGGGACAACGGAATAAAATTATTCTGAAATGGGTACCAGGTCATTCAGGAATCATTTTCAATGAAAAAGCTGATGAACTTGCAAGGTCTGGAGCTCAGGGCCACCAGCTAGGTCCAGAGCCTTTCTGTGGTATCTCAAAGGAACAGGCAATGCAACTTCTCAAGGACAACCTACTTGGCGAGTCAAAAAAATACTGGTTAAATCAACCAGGATTAGTACACGCCAAATCCCTTATCGAAGGCTGTTCGCAAAAGCAAACTGCTGAACTCCTAGAACTCAGCAGAGCAAACACTCAGATAGCAAGAGCCTTAACTGGACACTGCAAACTAAAAATACACCAATTTCACATGAAATTAAGTGACACTGACGTTTGCCGTTACTGCGGATTAGAGAGAGAAACACCCAAACATCTCCTATGTGACTGTGGACCCCTAATTCACAAACGCAGTATCCACCTGGGCCGGCATATAATTCGGCCAGAGGAACTAAAATCTCTCAGAGCTAGGAAGATTTTAAACTTCCTGGAGGCCGCCAGGCTAAAAGAGATACTATAACAAGGTGGCGAGTTACAATAGATCTTATAGGTCGCAGTGACTACAGTTCCAACAGGAGCTGCATAGCCCCTATATCCTGCAATTAATTAAACAATGACTTGTGACTGTATATCTTAATAATGTTCCTTCATTCACTTATAGTTAACTAGCTTCCGCATGCGGTTTCACACGCGTAGTTCATGTTCCCCTCGGAAAATCGAGATTAAAGTATCCTATGTTTTAATTCAGGCTATCTGCTATATCTGTGCCAAATTGTATCCAAATCCGTTCAGTAGTTTTAGCGTGAAAGAGTAACAAACAAACAAATAAACAACCAAACTGACATACTCTCGCATTTATACTATTATAGTAGGATTAATATTTGTGACGGAAAGAGATATTTTTTATCAGATATATTTTTTTATCTGTACGAAAGAAAACGTTAAGAATTAAAAAGAATTTTAATGAATTTTTAACCGCCTCTGTAGTCACAACCACCGGTATCAGACCCAGGGGTCCCGGGTTCGATTCCGACCAAACCGAATACAATATATTCCGGGGGTATATATTGTATTCGGTTTGGTTTCTGGTAGGACTTGTTAACGGGACTAAAACGCGACATTTATTATGTAGTACAACTATGTACTTTCAGCTTGACGTTTCGGCTATGTTGCAATAGCCGTGGTCACAAGCAGACACACAAGCAGACTGCTTGTCTGCTTGTGACCACGGCTATTGCAACATAGACAACATCGCGTTTTAGTCCCGTTGTTTTAATAAATTATAATGGAACGCGAAAGTTTAAAATCTTATACCACTTTCAGCATTGTTGTGTTCGGGCAGTTAGAGATAAGATAGCCAGTTTCTCAGTGATGAGGATTCCGGGAGAGACTCGCTTCCATCTTCAGCCTTATCATTACTTAACATCAGGTATGATGAAGGCTAAGAGTCTCCACGTTGTTCATATATAAAAAAATATAAAAAACAACGGATTGCACTCCGGGAGTGCCGGCAAAAATAGCTTAAACGAAACAGCAGGAGCAGGCATACATTTACGCAGCGCGGTAGAAAGAGAGGGGGATATTACTTCCTCTCCTACGCCGCGCCGGCGGTCTACTCTCCCTCCGTCTTACGAATTTTCGATCAGGTCACGTGTCCTGACGCGACTTTAACATTTTTTACCCATCCCAAAAATTAAAAGTCTGATGTGCACAACGCCGCTATAGAAGTTTTCACTTAAAAAAAAATTAAAAGTTTTTCACACCTTTTGTATCACCGCCGTTCCAATCAGCCTGAAACAACCGAGCTTTTCCAACCAGCGAGTGCAGGCCATCAACTAACAAGGTTTTCCCACGTTCGCCTCCCATCAAAGTTCACCAGTGACGTCACTATTCCACCATAAAAATATTCATGCGGGCTTCGCAAAAATCCACAATCAGGGTATCGCCGCCGGCGCTTCGTCGTACAACGCTTTCATTAAACACACAACTCGGTTTTTGTATGAAAAAATTGCTTAGGCCTACTGTACACGTAGCGTCTCGCTCAGCGTCAGCGCCAGCGTTTTTGTCAATTGACGACTGTTAAACGCTTGCTCGTAGTTTTCATACAAACAGCACTACTCAGTCCAAGCAACGCACAAGCTGAAGGACGATTGGCTATCATTACGTGAATGCGAGTTTGTTCCTTGGCTGAAATTACGCAAATGGTAGCCGCTTTGTGGACAGACAGTCACGGGTTTGTATGAAAGTTGCGAGCAAGCGCACTACAGTCATTAATTTGAAATTCGAAATTGTATGTCGTTTTCGTATACAAAGATACTCAATATAAGATTTTAAACTTTCGCGTTCCATTATAATTAAATATTAAACCAACGGGACTAAAACACGACATCTATTATGTAGTACAACTATGTACTTACATCTTGACGTTTCGGCTATGTTGCAAATTGCAGACTGCTTGTGAGTCAACAGAGTCTGCTCAATACTCAATTCTTCGATTCCCGGCGATTTCGGTATACAACGACGCTTGCCAGTGTGCGACGAACCTCTATGGATTTTAAATAAAACAAAGATCTAATTGTCCGTATTATTTAAGGGTTTTTTTGGTTTACCCGACGTTTCAGCAGGTTTACAGCTGCCGTGGGAACACCAAAAAACCTTTAAAACCCATAAAAATACGGCCAATTAGATCTTAGTTCGTGAAATACAGCGCGTTTTAAAAATCCGTAATACTTGTTTTATTTCAATGAACAGTGCGCGCCAAAACTTAAGATGTAACTCTATGTATTTGTATTGAGGTTAGTCGCTTGGATATCGAAATCGCCGGGTATCAGATACTCAAGCATCTTCGTGAACGAAGGGGCTTAGTATGTCGAGATACTTTCTAGGAGTAAAAGCCTCTGAGCTAAAATTCGAACGAACAGACGGACAGACGAAAAAGCGTGTGTATGACGAAACGCTACGTGGACAGCCGGCCTTCCGCTGCCTGCGGCACCACCCCACGTAAGGAATGTTGTCGCTGCGAAATTAGTTCGTAAAATATATTCCCCCCACACGCACAATGACAGACGTAATCTGCCGGAGACACCGAAATTATATTTTTTTATGTTCGACATCAATTTATTATTTTAATACGTAACAGGTTTCGTAGGTCAAAATGTCGAGGGTTATTTGTATTCTTATTGGCCTTACAAAGATTCCCCCATTTTTAGGATTCCGTAGTAAAACCAACAAGGAACCCTTACATTTAGATTTTTAAATTGTTTTACGTTTATTTGAAAACACAGAAACTTTGCAATTATATTTTCTATCGTAAATTTTTTATTAAATCACCTCCTGCAGTCATGGAAGTTATTGCTCGGAGGCCAAGACTACTTTGGTTCTCTGCGCCATCTTAGTTATTTTTATATCACCTACGTCAAATTAGGCTAAAACTTTTCGACTATACCATATCAATGTGTTATACCATACTATATACTTAAATAACTGCCTCTGTGGTCTAGTGGTACAGCCACCGGTATCAGACCCAGGGGTCCCGGTAACATCCCCAGCGGGGGTACATATTGTATTCGGTTTGGTTGGTGGTAGGACTTGTTGCAAGTCCGCCTGGCTAACTACCACCATCTTATCTAAGTCTGACGCCATAACAACAATGTTTTCAGCATTGTGTTCCGGCAGTTAGAGATAAGATAGCCAGCTTCTCAGTGGCTGAGGATTCCGGGAGAGGCTTGCTGCCATCTGACAGCCTTATCAATACTTAATATCAAGTATGATAAAGTCTCCCCGTAGTTCATAAAATAATAAGATAAGAAAATACTTTAGTTGTCAAATTCTACTAAAGAACTTATTATACATATACAACACACCTACATTTTAACAAATTGGCGATTCTTTTTACGAATATAAAGAAACAAAACAAACCCAAGCTTAATTCCCTTAATCAAGGATCTCACCCTAAGGTGGCCAGTTTTATCGGGCACTGGCCAGTTTTTATTATGTTTCAATAAAGCAGCCACACGTGCTGACAACGGCCCGATAGGGCCGCGAGGAGGGACACTTACGAAAATTGCTTGCACAGAAAACTAATATCAGTGTTTGCCAGGCGGTCGCATGTGGCTAGTGTCCAAGTCACTAGAGAAAGCGTATTCAATCTGCTTCTCCTGCCAACCTATCCTCAGTGGATATTTCGCTTGGAAATTTTACTTGCAAAGTGTAACGCTGTATTTGTCAATATTTGTTTTATTTGATTCCTTGATATAATAATAACTATTTCACTAGATTAGTCTAGTAAAATAATCATATAACTAGATCGCTACCGTGTTATAATTATATTCCTAGGAACTTAGTAATGAATAGCTTTGGTAGAATTATGTTCCGGTATATAATCATATGTCTAGGGATAAAATTATATTACGGCTACATCTATCTACATATACACTATACAATCTTATCACATTGAAAGACACGGAAACAAAGTTCTCTGTATTTAGAAATGTCATTCAATATTCTAATGTGACAAGGTTGCTTAGTGTTACTATATTATTGCACGTGTGTACTTGAGAAAGCCGAATTTTTATGTAAAATACTTCGTGACGATGGGTTTTTCTATGTTGAATTTGATGAAGTTGAAGTCCTGATTTTTTTTGCACCCGTTTATTTTGCCAGCTAAGTATAAAACTTTGAATGCCACGTGGAGCATCATGTGGGCCAAACTGTTAGTTATAGTAATCTTCTGGATTTTTGAAGTAACTAACAAAACCGACATTCTGAATACCATAAGATGGGTAAGTATTACGGTTTTTTAAACACAAAACTTAACAACATATGTTTTTCCATTTATTGCAATTTGGACCCACTCTGAGAACAACATGTTTTCTATCTTGGAACTTGTTAGCCCCCTTAATACAACTTATGATCTGATATCTGCCATTTCACTAGAATTAAACTCTCAACTAGTTAGGACCACACGCTATATCTAGTGCCGTGTGGTGATGGCCTAAGAATACAAGTGTCACCACTCCCTTACATGCCTGGGATGTCTTAAACTCGACTAAGAGGCTCGACGCATTGAACACCCGTGCGAGAGAAGGAAAACTTGAAACAAACCCTCTACCAACCCGTCTGGCCAGCGTGGTAGCAGTAGGCTAATAGCCTCCTATGAACGCCGCAATAAGCGTGAGCTAGGAGAGGCCTATGTCCAGCAGTGGACGTCCACAGGCTGACGAGTGAGCTATATCTTGTGACTTGAACCAAACATCTCGAAAATAGGTCCGCTTACCTTATTGTGAAGGTCTGCAGATAGGCGCGGTTTGGATTTAGACCACTTATAAGATCACATTATGTCTGGGTATTACGTAACGATACAAGAGGATTCCCAAAAGGGCATAACTCGGGTAGGAAAACCTTTTGCAAGAAGATTGTAGGTGATAAAAATTAAAGATAAGTTTACATTTGACATTTTTAAAGAAGATCGATGAAGAAAAAGGAGTTCAGTCAGCCACTATCATCTATTAGAAACTATCAAGTCATAAGAACGTTTTGTTTTTATTGAAGTGGTCACATTTTGACACACTTCACACTTTGGAGGCGATGATTAAGCGAAGACGTCACAAAATTTCCTTCAAAAACAAGCTTACTTTAAGAGGTTCGTAGTACGAAATAGCATGGTAAGTAAGATTGAAACAAAACTGCGCTATGAGATGGCGGCAGGCCCCCCAGAGTTTCAATAAAGAGTTAGTCAACATTTGCTCATCGCCCTATTTTAAACTCCTCCTTAGTTTGGAAGTCAGTTTATGGTGTTGGTCCTATTAACTACTTCGTCATCATCATCATCATCGTATCGCACGACATCCACGTTGCTGGGTATACGGCTCCCCCCAAAGATCTCCAAGACGATCGGCCCCTGCGCTATCCGTATCCAACGACTTCCCGCTGCCTTCACCGGATCATCGGTCCACCTTGAAGGGAAAGATTTGAATGTTTGTTTGTTTGCATTGAATAGGCTCCGAAACTACTGAACGGATTTGGATGAAATTTGGTACACAGATAGTAGATAGCCTGGTTATGAACATAGGATACTTTTTAAATCAAATTCAAATCATTTATTTGCAAGCAAACACGGTACAAAAGCTGTTACAGATTATAATATGATCACACGTTGCACCAGGTACTGGCACGCAAATATAAATATTATACAAATCAGCGGACTTGACAATATTATTAAAGAATAATGAGGAAAATATTAGACTAATACAATAATTCAATTAGATGTCAAATAGTGTCACCAAGTTATTAAATGTCATAAGTATTACATTAGGTATGTCAGTTTAAGATTTCAGTAATTCGTATTTTAATGTCCGACAAAATATGTAATGTGACAATGAGATAAAATAATTAAATTCAAAATTGATTATAAGTTGTCATTAAGATATTCGTTTACACCATAATAGCATTTATTCAGAAGAAGCTGCCACAATTTTTTCCTAAAGAAGTTTAAGGGTAAATCTTTAATGTCCTTAGGTAGTTTGTTAAATATTTTTATTGCCATTGGAAAGGCCTTCTGTCTATACAGGGTTGAAGATACTGTTGGATATATAAGTTTATTTGGATATCTTCTATTATACTTATAGATCATGTCACTCTTCCTATGAAAAATGCTTGGGTGTGATTTAACAAAGTTACATATTTCAAATATATAAATACACGGTACTGATAACAACTTCAGTTGTATAAAATAAGGCTTGCAGCTCGTCATGCGAGACAGGTTACAGATAGAGCGAATGCATTGTTTTTGGGCGATAAAAATTCGATCTATGTCAACCGAGTTGCCCCAGACTACCATTCCATATCTTATGATAGAGGCCACATATCCATGATATGCTAATAAGGCTGTTTTTAAGTCAGTAATGTTTACGAGTCGCCATAGCATATATGATGAGCTATTAACCTTACTACACACATGTTGTACATGTGACTTCCAGGTAAGGTTTTTATCAATGATAATCCCTAAAAACTTAACCTCCTTACTTTCACTAATCATTTGACCATTGTATTCTACTGAGACTTCACTGAACTTATTATTTCGTTGATTGTGAAATTGTAAGTATTTTGTTTTAGATACATTAATTCTTAAATTATTTTGGGTAAGCCAGTTTATAATGTTAGACACAGTCTCATTAATTTCTTTATAATATTCATTCAAAGACTGGTAAGAATTGGGTATCACTACCGATACATCGTCTGCGAACAATGTACAGAAATGATTTGTAGCTTGAGGAAGGTCATTAATATATAACAGGAAGAGCAATGGACCAAGGATACTGCCCTGAGGAACACCGGAATAGTTATTTTTTTTCTCAGATGTATATGACTTTTCATTAAGCTGATTATCAACATTTAAAATTTCGACGCATTGTTGACTTTCAGATAGATAGGATCTGAGCCAGTTTTGGGCGTTGCCTCTGAGACCATATTTTTCACATTTTGACATGAGTATTTTGTGAGAAACGAAATCAAACGCCTTACTCATATCAAAGAATACCGCTGTAACCTCTATGGATTTATCAACATAGGCAAGAATTGTATTTGTGAGTTTAAAAGCTGCTAATGTTGTGGACTTGCCTTTTTGGAATCCATGCTGGTTTTGATCCAATATGCCTATCTTGTTTGTAAAACTAGTAATTCTATGATACATGGCCTTTTCAAAGATCTTTGAAAATATAGTTATTTTTGAAATAGGTCTATAGTTTTCGACTGTATGTTTATTAGCCGTTTTATGGATTGGGCTTACTACGGTTAATTTAAGTTTATCAGGAAAAAGTCCCTGCTCAAAGGACAGATTAATTATGTGGCTTAGAACAGGTGCAATTAAATTTTTAGTAGCCTTAATTATATTCGGAGGAAGCTGATCATAGCCTACCGTATTTGAATTTTTTAAGCTTCCAATTATTTTAATTATTTCTCTATCATCCGTTGGGAATAAGAAAATACTGTCATTTATATGCTGTATATTGTCAATATTAGTTGTAGTTTCGGCCTTATTAGTAGTTGTCAAATTTATGAAATAATTATTAAATTCATTTGCAATGTCTTCAGGTTTGTCAATGTTATTATTGTTGTTTATAATTTTTTTCACGTATTTGTTTTTTTGATTATTTTTACCCCTAATTAAGTCCCAAGATGCGCGGCATATATTATTAGATGTCAGGATATTTTGTTTGTTGCTGATCTTTTGCGCGTCAGTCATACATTTCTTTAATATTTTTGTATAATTTCGATAGTCAGATTTAGCATGTACATTTCGATTTTTATAGTATGAAAATCTGAGTTTACGTTTTCTTTTGCAAGCTGATCGAATGCCCTGGTTTATCCCGATATTTCAACGGGAACGGGAACCACGCGGGTGAAACTGTGAGCGGCCGTAGTGTGTATATTAAATTATATTAGTGAAATATACGTTCATCTAAATATATAAAAATCAATGCAACTTTTCGTTGTAATTTTATAACACAAGAACGGGCTCACATATCCAAACCAAATGTTTAAGCTTTGTTCGGACTATTTAGTAGATGGTTTATATGTAAAGTTTGCACAAAATCGGTCGAGCGGTTCTTCATTTATCACATTTTTTGTAACAAATGAATTCAATAAATGGCGGATCATTTTGTTAATGGGGATTTTGCTGTCAAATTGAAACTTTTTTCAGATGGGACTGTGCTTTCAAATTGAAACTTTTTTCAGTGTTGACTGTACAAGCATGGTGATGTCATTCATGCTGTCATTTCATTTTGGACGTGCTCAGATTAAAGCAAATTTGTCAGCGATAATTATTTGTTTGTGTTTATATTTTTAAACTTATTGTTGAGTGCATTCATGCAAACGGTGATTCTTGAATTGTTCAAATGTACTATGTATATTGTGCGCGTGTACTTTTCTCAGTTTTTTAGCGAGCCGTTGGTGTTTGAATATCGTTTACAGGCTTTTTTTGAATTAAATTGTCAAACGCATTTACACAAACGGTAAGTTTTGAACTGTTCAAGTGAACTATATGTATGGACGCAATATGTCCATATTGTGATGCTGCTAACTTTCCAGGTGAAACGCCCGGCATGTGTTGTGCTAATGGCAAAGTGAGATTGCCAGCATTAGAAACTCTACCCGAACCATTATATTCAGTTATTTTTGGGACATCTCAAATGTCGAAGCACTTTTTGAGTCATATTCTACAATACAATTCGGCATTTCAAATACTTCTTTTGGTGATACTGAAATTATTAGAGATAATTTTACTCCGACGTTTAAGGTAAATACTTGAGCAGGATTGTCCCATGTTTATATCAATCTGAATCGAAGTATTCGATAGTTTTAAAAATTCTGACCCAACATCTACCTAAAATTGCATACATGTTGCAGATTCAGGGCCAGATTTATCAACAAGCTGGTTCGTTATTGCCATACCCCGACGCTGATCATCAATTATTGCAAATTTATTTTATTGGTGATGAAAATCCTGAATGGGATCAACGTTGTGCAATTGTTTCGAATACAAGACGCGAAATTATTCGTGAGCTACAAAGGTTTTTCCATCAGCATAACGCATTAGTTCAATTGTTCAAAATTGCTCTCGATCGTATGGCCTCTAATAATCACAAAATCGTAATAAGGGCTGATAGAACACCTTTTGGAGAGCAAGCAAGGCGATTCAATGCACCGACAATTGATGAGGTTGCAATTGTAATTCTTGGTGATCAGTTTCAATCCCGTGATATTGTATTTCATCGCAGAAATGAACAATTGCAATGTGTTTCGGAACTTCATCGTAGTTACGATGCATATTGTAATGCATCGTAACTACGATGAAGTTCCCCACCAACTTGTTACCCAATATTGCATTGGAAAGGTGACGATGGCTACCAAATCAATATACCAATGATTGATCCACGAACAGGTAAATAATTGACCTATTTTCAGTGTGTTGACATTTCGTTTGTATAATTTTCTAAAGTCACATTTTGCACTTATTTTCAGGGGGCCTACCGCCATCTCTTAACGCAATATTGTTTAATGTCAGTTTGTATCGGCGCAATGTTGTTATATGTCATAGCGTACCGCGAACCTCTTAAAACAAGCTTGTCTTTTGACGGAAGTTTTGTGGCGTCATCACTCAATCATTCACTCAAACAAGATTTTTATCAATCAAACCTACTATGACGTCTTAGGTCAAATAAAATCAAGTTTGCAGTTTAAACAGTATTGAAACAAAAGGAAAACAAAAGTTCTTACGACATGAAGGTTTCTAAAAGATGGCGGTAGGCCTGCAGGTCTACATGTACAGAAAAAAGTTAGTGCCACGAATTTTTATTCGTATCGATTGATGGTTCGTCCACAAGAACAAAATTATACCTTAAAATGTGGTAAACTATATCATCAGTACATCGTTGGTATGTATCCCAAAATAGAAATTGAACTTTTTAATTTTATTCGTTTCAACCAAGCAAAATTAAGATCCGAAGAATATATTCATTTGCAAGATGCGATAGCGAATGATGCTAATGTTAATGACATCGGACGTTTAACTATATTGCCATCTTCGTATATTGGTAGCACACGGCTTAAGAACGAATATGCACAAGACGCAATGTCTTATATACGAAAATACGGTCGACCGGATCTGTTCATTACATTTACATGTAATCCGCAGTGAGATGACATCAAAAACAATTTATTTGAAGGACAGACAACTGGTCGTCATGACATTACAGCACGTGTTTTTTGGGCAAAATTTAAAAGCACTTATGGATTTAATTGTGAAATTATGTGTATTTGGAGAGGTGCGTTGCCATATGTACTCCATCGAATGGAAAAGAGGGGATTGCCGCATGCACATATATTAATCCACCAAAACTGTGTGATGGCACCAGATTGACAGTGAAAAAGTTATTGGCAAATTTGATTGTAGCTACAAGCGTAACTGCTAAATCAAAAGGAGAAGTTTGTTTGATACCGCGTATCCCTACGATTCCAACTGATATGCCATTTGAATTCAAACGATTACAATATCCTCTGTGCGTTTATCATTTGCGATGTCCATCAACAAGGCCCAAGGGCAAACACTTCACGTTTGTGGTGTGAATTTAGAGGAATCGTGTTTTTCACATGGCCAACTTTAGGTTGCCTGTTCCAGAGTCGGTACCCCTAGCCGTTTGTTTATTCATGCTCAAAATGGAAAAACAAAAAATATTGTTTTAATATAGCTAGCAATTAATAAAATAATTTTTTGTTTGAATAAATGAATTTGATGTTCCTTTTTTTTTTTTATTATTTCACTTTAAACGTAGCGAAGCACGTACCGGGCCGCTAGTATTCTTATATTTGTTTTTTTTTTTGACCATCTACGGTTCGAGGAGTTTCATGGACGGAGGAATTATTCGGAAGTCTCCATACAACGAATGTCCTCGTTGATCGGACTATAAACACGAACTGTCCTCGTTGATCGGTCTATAAACACAAACTGTCCTCGTTGATCGGACTATAAACACGAACTGTCCTCGTTGATCGGACTATAAACACGAGCTGTCCTCGTTGATCGGACTATAAACACGAACTGTCCTCGTTGATCGGACTATAAACACGAACTGTCCTCGTTGATCGGACTATAAACACGAACTGCCCTCGTTGATCGGACTATAAACACGAACTGTCCTGTATTTTACAGGTCGTTTTATGTTTGTACAGGACGTTTTATGTTTGTCCTGTGTTTTACAGGACGTCCTATGTTTGTCCTGTGTTTTACAGGAGTATGTCCTGTTTTTGGTAAAAAAATTATACAAAACCATAGATTAACATGTTGTCCCGTATCTTTTCCTGAAATCCTGTAATTTTATATCACACTGCTGCCACTCGCGGTTTCACTCGCGTGGTTCCCGTTCCCGTAGAAATATCGGAATAAAAAGTATTCTATGTTCATAACCAGGCTATCTAGTATCTGTGTACAAAATTTAATCCAAATCCGTTCAGTATTTTCGGAGCCTATTGAATGCAAACGAACAAACAAACAATCAAATCTTTCCTCTTTATAATATTAGTTTAGATGTACTACATTACCAGGGGCGTGCATTGGTTTTCCAGCGTAGTAGGCACTGTAGATCTAACTAGTAACTTTGCACTTATCCTATCCTGCTACCGAATATTATAAGTTTGAATGTTTGTGAGGATATTTGGATGGCGGAATGTTTGTTACTATTTCACTCAAAAACTACTGAACTGATTAAGATGAAACTTTACAGCAATGTAGCTTATATATCAGAAAACCACATTGTATGCAAATATTTATAATTATCCTGATATTCCCACGGTAACGACAACCACGCGGCGAGAGAAACCGAGAGCGGCCGCTAGTCATAAATGATAAGGTTCGTAATATTTAGTAGGAATATTAAAATGCTGACGAGTTTGATTGTTTGAGCTCGCTAATCTCCGGAACTACTAGTTCGAATTGAAAAATTATTTTTGTGCTGGATAGTCCATTTATGTCGGAAGGTAATAAGATATTTAATATCACGGTACGATTAATAAGAGCAGAGCATTAATGTAAAACATTACAGAAACGGGGAAAAAATATTAGTTTTGGGAGCTTCCGTTGCGGACGGTGTGTAAACGGTTAAAGTTATGTAAAAATCATGTATGACGAAATTATTCCCCATCAAAAGTTCTAAAAAAAAGTCCGCGACAGCATATGTCTATGTTTTATGGTTAACTCACTATAACCATTTTTCAGATAATAAAATTTGTTCTAAACTAATGTATTATTTGAGAAGCTGTTTTCATAAACATGATATTAATCCTTATCTAAATAAATACGTTAATCATCACAAGTATTTAATTTTGAACAAAATTGTCCTTTACATCATTAAATTTTAATGAATATCTTAGGAAATATGATAGTTTTAAAATAACTCCTCAACAAAATAATTCGCGACCAAATTAATTCGTGAGGTAGGCATGCTTACTTTATACTGATATATTCCGGAAGTTTAAGCTAGAACGTTACACGTACAAACAGCGCCCTTCTTGCCATGGGCGGTTTATACTTGAGCGATACTTTTTCTAAATATGTTGTATTCTTGTATGAAACGCTGCTTGTTTCGAGTAGGCAATTTCGAGACTGCCTATCGGCAGGTATTCAGTATTTAGCGTAAGGAATATCTTAGTGGGTGAGTGTTGAATAGAAGTTTAAACTAAAATAAAATAACTTTAACACTTATTGTATATTTATTTAGGTTTTGAATGAGGTAGGCACTGCCTAATTGCCTATATGGAATGCACGCCCCTGTACATTACTATTACTAATTACTAGCACACAGGGTGGGCACGGTAAGCTTACTAAACAGTGACATTGAGTTCCTGTTAAAGCCGCATAAAAAGCCTTTCATTATCAGACATGTTAATGAACAAGATCGGCGCCCTTCACTATCGTAGCGGAGGTATCAGACGACTTCTAAACTATCGTATTTAGAGGTTTAACATGGCTATGTATCACCTCAGAAAATTTCAGCTTTCTAGCTATAGTAGTTCTCGAGATTGAATTATGCGCACACACGGACAGGGTCAGCACATAAGACTTCTACTATCGTATGCATAGCATAGTTTAGAAGTCTAAAAGCATTTAGCTGCAGCACAGATTTTAATAGTGCTATACTAGTGCTATAATTATGATAAAAGTCATCAAAACTACTTTTAGGAAAAGAGGCTTTCGTAACAGTTGTAGTTTTTATTTTTACCAGCATTGTTTCCGGACAAATGTTCACCTTTCCGGCTTTTGTTAGTATACACAGCCTACAGTTTGCGTCCGGCTTAAAAAAAATGTATTTCCTATAGTAGACCCGGTCTAATGTCGTGCTGAAATTGACTTTTTAAAGCCTCACCATCTCCACCTAACTGATAATAATTAACAGTATTATTTTTACGTACATTTAAGTGTAAATTTGGTTTTTTAATTTAGTAAAATTTGCAATAATACATGTTTTAAACTGATTGCAACATTAGTAATCGACCCGGAGGAACTAAAATCTCTAAAAGCTAGAAAAAATCTAGATTTTCTGAAAGCCACCGGGCTAAAAGAGGTACTATAAATAGAAGGCCAGTTACAATAGATCTCTTAGGTCGCAGTGTCTACGCCCCTCAACAGAGCTGCGAAGCTCCAAGATCTTTAAATATTTTTCTCAGGCGGAATCTTTCTAGTCTACGATAGCATCGAACATGCATAAAAGTCATAAAAGGTTTGATAGCTTGTTTTAATTTTTGTGAATCAATGTAATAAAAGTACTTACTTTGAACATCAAGGAAATATACAAATCTATTTCCCATACATTACTGTCAGGCAGTTTCAAACGGCACAGTTCATAAACAAACCATTGAAACACAGCGTTGTATGAAAATTTTTAACGAAAGCCTTATAAATTACTGTGTGGTATGAGTTAAAGTGAATATTTGAATAAAATTTTCATTTAAATCGAGTTGGTTGTTCTGATTTTAATCTAAACCGCCTTTTATCTCGATAGAGAATCTCGATAGAGAATTCCAGATATTCCTTTGAGTTATCCTGTGAAGAAGAAGCTTTGATAAATAATTAGTAAGTAATACATATTAAATTTTGTGTATCTCAAACGCTTCAATATTCATCGGAGATTGTTACTTTGTATGGAAATTATTATGTTTAGATTGGAACCAGTTTGTACTTAGCTTTTATGTTTTGAGAAAGTTAGAATAATGAAGTGAGTGGTTTTGAAAGGGAGTTAGATATCAATAATAAAATAAAATACATTGAAATTTATATTTTATCATCCAGACATGAGAAAGAACTTATTTTTTCATCAAACCTTTACGTGTGGTGTATATAAAGATTTATCTTTCAAAATTACATTGAGGTTTCTAAAATAGTTTTTTCTCAAAGTCAACCGTTTAAAAGATATAGGTACACTTCCAAAGTGGTAAAATGTCACAGCCACTTTATTCCAAAACTATGAAGATTACACTGTTGAAACGTGGTAGGTAGATGTATTCTGTAAACCGCTTTACGGTTTTTACACAAAAATAATATATATATATATATATATATATATATATTAAGGGTCCCCATACATGGAACTGAAACTGATTTTTTTTTCATCAAACCTATATGTGTGGGGTATCTATAAATAGGTCTTTAAAAATTACATTGAGGTTCCTAAAACTGTTTTTTTTTTCAAAGTGAACCGTTTTAAAAAATATACACTTCCAAAGTGGTAAAATGTGTCCCCCCCCTCTAACTTTTAAAATAAGAAAGTGAAAAATCAAAAAAAAAATATATGCTGTAGATCTTTATGAAAACTTTTATCGGAAATTGGTTTGAACGAAATATATTTAGCAGTTTCAGAGCTACAGTACATTTTCGAAAATACAACTTTGTATTCGTACAAACACTATGAAAAACAAAGTTATTTTTGCAGACAAAAAATTATAGTGGCATTTTGGGTATGTGTAGGTAATCAGTAGTCAAGTGAATACCAAATTTAATATAATAATAATAATAACAATAGAAACTTTATTGCATACGATACAAAAACAAACAAATACAGAGAAAATGACAAAAAAGAGGAACACAATAGGCGGCCTTATTGCTACATAGCAATCTCTTCCAGGCAACCTTGGGTGAGAGACGGAACCCTTCAGGTGCGAATTCGACTCGCACTTGACCGAATTTTTTATTTTAATATTGATATCTAAATCCCTTTCAAAGCCACTCATTAAAATATCAAGTATTAAAATTTTTCAAAACATACAAAAGGACGTAAAAAAAATGTTAAACGGTATAAAAGATGAACAAGTATTACAAATTAAACTTATCAAACTTTGACGTTAAATTAACTTTCACGTAAAATGTTTTCACAAAAATGTTTTCAACGAAGATATAAACCATATTCCCTTTGAACCAAAATATGATTTGAAGACTGCCCAAATGGAGAAAAGGAAAAAAGTAAAAAAATTCTTAACACCCACAAAGGACGTCAGAATAGTATTTTTTTTTATTATTTTGTCTAAAAAGGTTATGGCTACCGTACTCAGATGTGCGTCTTTTGGGGTGGAACCCCAAAATACTAATTTCACGCACATCTGTTTAACGCACCTGCTTAGCGGAAGCTAAACAGGTGTAATTGAGGTAGACCACTTTTGAGAGGATTCCGGGAGAGGCACGCTTCCACCTTCACCGTCATCATTACTTAACATCAGGTACGATGAAGGCTAAGCTCTCTCATAAAAAGAACTTCGGTCCATGGTCACGGTGTCGGAACTTCCGGAATCCAGATTTGTGTTTGGCAACGACATGTTCCTTTGTAAATGTTGTTGCTTCTGTTAAAGCTGATAAGTTTCTTGCGGCCATTCTTCTTATCAGTTAAAAGATGTCCTGAATGGCTGGTAGGAAAAAAAAATTGGACGATTCGAAAGCACTTATCTATAAGTCTATTTGAATAAAAATCTTTGACATTTTGACTTTGACTTTTCCAAATAACCATAAAATCAAAAACTATAAGTAACCACGTACGATTAAATGTAAAATCTGTAAAAGTTGATTTATTTCAACGCGACCGAATAAACATGCGCCTAGGCACGGAAATTCTTGTTTCTGTAGTCTTTTTTTGCATCTCATATACCTATGAGATGCATTAAATGACCCAGTTTTGCAGTGTTATAGCAACTGACGTGAATATTTATGTTTAAATTTAAAATAGTGATGGCACCCCCTAACGGATAATTAAGTTAAAATTATTTTAAATTACTTTTTCTTTCATCAATTACGTTTTAACCGTCGTAGGTTTCTTCAAAGTTCTTAATTTTTTAGAGAGTATAGGTATTATGTACATTGTACTACTTAAAACTCATTACGAAAATCCTCATCAAAATCGGACTAGCAGTTTTGGTTTTGCACAAACAAATGTTTATTGCAGCGCCCCCTGGTAAGTTGTCACAGTAACCTATCTAAGAACATCACCAATCAAACCCAAATCCATCACTATAATAACCGTATCAAAATCGGAGTAGTAATTTTGGAGATACATGGCAACATTGATTTGTACAAACAAAATTGTTTACTGCAGCGCCCCCTGGTGAGTTCTCACCGTAACACCTATCTAAGAACATGCACCAATCAAACCCGAAACCATCACTGAAAACCGCATTAAAATCGGACTAGTCGTTTTATATCGCTATTCCAATAAAGAAAATTCTATTTAAACGAATACGATATATTTTATTAATCATTACGAAACAATTTACATATTTTTTGGTCTTTTTTCGACAGAATCTAGAGTTAATTCTTCATAAAGAATTATAATAGAAATGACCTTTGAATTCATAAGGTGTTGCTAACGGCAAATTTTTTCATGAGTTTTTTTCACCAGGTAGATAATTTAAATTTTTACTAAAATATTTTAGCGAATGAGATATTTGTCGACCTTAATTACAGTACATACAATTGGGGGAACTTATCGGTCGACCAGTAAAGTATTTTCAGGAAACGTTTATTTGAAAAGTTATAAGTTTTAAGAAAATTCTATTTCGTTTTTTAATAACGCTCTCTAAAAACTCCACTGGTCGACCGGGAAATTCCCCGACTGCTCATTGACAAAAGGGGGTAAAATTTGTAGAACTTTGTTTGGGAAGCTGCGAAATATCAAGAAGAACGCAGAACGACATCGTTCACTGTAAGTTAAAACATTTTCTTAGAAATTAGACGCCCCCCCCCTAAGTGCCCCATCTAAAGAAAAAAGAAGCACAGTGCACTTCATGAAACTTACAAAGATAAAATGGAAAAGTTTGTGAGGTAATTCATTTTTCTATAACAGGAGAGATCAAATAAAAAATTACAGTGTTCGGGCCAAGTTTCTAGCGACTCAACGTAACTTATATTAAAAATTTATACAAGAAATTGCTGTGGCCCCATCTCAGTTCTTGGAAATCTTCCAGTTTATTGAAAGCCCCTATTTTACTTGGTTAAGGGGAGAATACAAGTTCTGGTTTGAGATATTTCTTTAACGTTAAGAGTTTCGCTTCAAGTTTTACGTTTTTCAGTTTTACTGATTGAAATGGATCTTTTTGACTGAAAACTATAGTTTTATAAGCAATTTTGTCAAATAATGGTAGTATATAAGAAAGTTGGATAAATTATATTGCTAGTTGCATTATTTATATGCTGTGTAATTATTATTTTACTCGGTTCGCAGTCTCGTCCGCGTGGTATCCGTTCCCGTGGGAATTTCGGGATAAAAATTACATGCAGTTTCTACGTACCAAATTTCATCCTAATGCGTTCAACCGTTCAACCGTTAAGACGTGAAAGGGGAACAAACAAACAGACATACTTTCGCATTTATAATATTATAGTAGGATAACACAGCTTTACATTTTATTAGGCGTCATAAATGCACACACTAGGGAAAATGCACACATACTGCGCAACCGCAAGTTACTGTATTTTCAGTACAGAAAGAAATCAGTAGAATATTACACGTATGATTTAGTAGAAATAATACATATAATAATATATATAATTGGTTAGTGCATTGGGCCGGATTCCCAAGGATGCGGGTTCGAATCCCGTCAGGGCGACATGAGACTAGTTGCTTTTTAACCGACTTCAAAAAAGGTGGAGGTTCTCAATTCGGTTGGTATAATTTTTTTTTTTTTTTTTGTATGTATGTACACCGATTACGCCGAGATTTCTGAACCGATTTCCATGATTCTTTTTTGTTCGATTAAGAATAGTGCCAATTGGTCCCATAAAAATTTGGTTTCGTTTGACCCAGTACTTTTTATGTTATGAGCATTTTTATATATTTCATTTCATAGTTGACTTGGACGATGTAGTATTTACGATAATTTTGTTTATAATTTACATGAAACCTTATCTAATCTAGAAAAACCCTGCTGTAGTTTACAAAACAGCCTATTACAGACACTAAAAAGTAAAAAAAAAACTGCGTTAAAAAAAACCGACTTCAAAAACTAAAAAGCAAAAAATAAGCCTTTTGGAGTCGGTGCCAGCCATGGCAAGAAAAATAAAAGAATAGGAGCTTAAAGTAGAATGTCTTGGCTGCCACCGACTCCAAAAGGCTTATTTTTTGCTTTTTAGTTTTTGAAGTCGTTTTTTTTTAACGCAGTTTTTTTTTCTGGTATATTTTCTTGTTTAATATTTATCACATAAAAAAAGCATTGTAAAATGCAAAATTAAAAAGTTATAATTAGATGGCTGTTTCATTTTAATCGATAGTCAAACATCTGTAAAGATGTTTCTTTCGAATGCGAGGATATTTCTCTCATTGATGAAACGACGGTGGCCAACACCGTAGAACGGTGAAAATATACTAGGAAAATTTGACGTGTCCTCATAGGTCTCTGTAGCATAATTGGTTAGTGCATTGGGCCGGATTCCCAAGGATGCGAGTTCGAATCCCGTCAGGGCGACATGAGACTAGTTGCTTTTTCTGGTATATTTTCTTGTTTAATATTTATCAAATAATACTATGGTAGAAGTGAAAAAGTAAATTATGTTAAACTAGCTTCCGCCCGCGGTTTCACCCGCGTGGTTCCCGTTCCCGTGGGAATATCGGGATAAAAAGTAGTCTATGATACTCTTCGTCCTTTTAACTAACTCTATGCCAAAAATCAAGTCGATTAGTTTCTTAGTTAGGGCGTGAAGGAAGGACAAATAAACACATTCGCATTTATAATATTAGGAATAGGTTGAGTATAATGTGGTAATAAGTCTCTGATAGCTCATTCACTGTAAAATAAATCTGAAGATGCCAAGTTCGACCTAATGATAATGATAATAAAACAACACGCACCAATAAGTATCAAAAGACCTGCTATATTAACTAAAAGTTTTATAGGTACACAATATGCTACACAGACGTCGTCGTTTTTCATATCAGCAGAAGTCAAAAGTCTTGATATTTTTGGGAGACTTTTAACCTTCATCATAGTTGATGTTAAGTATTGATAAGGCTGAAGATGGAAGCGAGCCTCTCCCGGAATCCTCAGCCACTGAGGAACTGGTTATCTTATCTCGAACTGCCGGAACACAACAATGCTCAAAACATTGTTGTTAAGGCGTCAGCCTTAGAAAAGATGGTGGATACTAGCCAGGCGGACTTACAACAAGTCCTACCACCAACCAAACCGAATACAATATGTACCCTGTACCCCCGCTGGAAATCGAATCCGAGGCCCCTGGGTCTGATACCGGTGGTTGTACCACTAGACCACAGAGGCGGTAGGTTTAGTCATTTATTTGTACACAGGACATAATTCAGACCAGTAGGGCAAGCACGAATAACTATCGAGATAGTATCGAGTAAGTATCGCGCACGTAATGTCAAAAAATGTATAGGAAAATGTAGTTCCGTTTACGTCCGGTAGGAACGCTGCTCAATATGTCATACATTTTTTTACTTTACTTCCTCGATACTTACTCGAAAGTTATTCGTGCTAACCCCACAGGTTACAGTTTAACCTTGAGACCTTGAGAACCTTAACCTTGTCATTGGTTACTCGTAAAAGCTGCAGTTGCAGTGCAAGAGTAAAATCTGATGTGCTGTTTTAAAAAATACATTGTTAAGTTCATCCAGTGTCAAGTTTAACCAGAAAGCTGTACTAAGCGGTGACGTCACAGTCACACCATATCTATATGACCTAGTTATTCAGGCAGACAGTGGACTTTAATCCGGACAAGAGGTAATAAAATAAGGGCGACTCCAGAGGAGCTGGCCCCGGCCTGCCACTCGCAGACAGTCATCGATAGGGTTCAAAACGGTGTAAAAACTGTATAGAGTTGTTAACACCGCTTTCTCAAGCGACAGCTTTCAAAACTTCAAAAACTGATATTTTTATTCCGTCTTAGAACATTATGACGTTTCATTATTCTTGGATTAGGTCTGAAGTTGAAATACGTAAATTTTATTTCTCTATTTCACACAGTGAATGAAGTTTAAAATTACAATGCAATACGTATAACATAGCAGTTCATTTTTTATGATTTTGTAATTTTTGCATTTTTCAATGCTATTTTTATACTTATGGTAAATTTTAAATAGAAAAATATTGAAGAGCATTGGACCTGATTTCCAAAGGTCGCGGGTTCGATTTCCGTCTGAGAATTCACTTGTGGTCGAGTTAATTTTTTCCAATATTTTTCTATTAAAAAATTACCATAAGTATAGCAGTTCATATCATAATTATTCTGGTCTGGTTTCAACTGATGTTTGAAAATCTCCTTTTGCTGAAAACATAAACTAAACATGTTTTTTTTTTGTATTTTATTACGTTAAATTAGCGCAATCGTATCATTAGCAACAAGCAAATTGGAACTTAGCTCATTACAATATTGATAACAAAAATAATGCTCACAATTAAAAGAAAATTTTCTTTTTAAACCTTGATTTAACTTAAATAAAGTTAGGTTGGATTGAATTGAATTGATTTGATTTTTCATTAAATGTTTTATTATTGCATCGTGTTAAACTCATTTAGAATTATTTTGGTTGGATCCCACACTACAAATTGAAAATACCTTCATCCAACAAAAAAGGTAATACCATCTCTCAAAAGATACATCACAAACAGTCCCTCTCTGTCATAAATTTGAATAGAATCGATTGCTGTCTACGCCTCGAGCGAAGTTAGATTTCCCCCGGGACTCCACGACACCTGACCGAATGTAAAATATATCAGATATTTTTTACCTAGCCCGGTGGCATATCCGTGAATACCCGCCGCGTTAGGAATAGACCTGACGCCTGCTTCGTCTGGTCATCCCGAGAACGCTGCTGTACGTGTCCCGCTTACACTACAGCACGAAATCTGATAATATCGCGGAGTACATGAGAGTGAAGACCAAGTACAATCTGAGGGTCGCGCGGAGCTTCAATCTATTCATGGTGAGGGCACCCACCGAACATCTGTCGACCTTCATAAAAGAAGACTTTTGGCCGAAGGGTGTCTTGTTCCGAGACGCTGCATTGCGCAACACGTCTCCGCGCCTTCAATACCTACGTGTAAATTAGTTAAATAGTTTTATAAATGTAATTTTAAATATGTATGTTAGTCTATTAGGTATATATTGTATGGACCTAGATGCCTGAAACAAATAAATAAATAAAAAATAAAAATAGACTACTAGGGGTCTAAAAAGGGCGCTAACGCATTATTTCTAAGTGTAGTTGTTTCTGTTAAAGCTGATAAGTTTCTTGCGGCCGTTCTTCTTATCAGTTAAAAGATGTCCTGAATGGCTGGTAGGGAAAAAAAAATTTTGGACTATTCGAAAGTACTTATCTATAAGTCTATTTGAATAAAAATCTTTGACTTTGACTATTCCCTCACAAATTCATTTAATTGGTTACCTTCTAGATTGATATGATAACCCTAAGAGGGAGCATTCTGCACACTAGTGCCGCCATTGGAAAAAAAACATAAGAGCTTAAATAAGGACGAAATTGTAAGTAAGTATATCTCTGTAGTGCTCTTGAAATAAGTATTGTGGATTTGTTCCAGCTTCACCCATCATTTGTAATGTGGTCTCTGTGGCTAGCTTTTTTGCTAAAAGTCTCAATATAAAAAGTACCACAAAGCCTCTTCTTTATATCGTCGTCGTCTCAGCCACGTGATACCCACTGCTGGGTATAGGCCTCCCCCAGGGATCTCCATGACGATCGGTCTTGCTCTGCCCGCATCCAGCGGCTTCCCGCGACCTTCACCAGATCGTCGGCGCACCTTGTCGGGGGCCTATCCATATACCCCAGCTTCGTCTTGAACGTGGTCGCCATTCCAGAACTTTTCCGCCCCAACGGCCATCGTTTATTCTTGCTATATGTCCCGCCCACTGCCACTTCAGCTGAGCAATCCTTCGAGCGATGTCGGTAACTTTAGTTCTCCTACGGATCTCCTCATTTCTGATTCGATCAGATAGGGAAACCTCGAGCATAGCTGTCTCCATTGCCGGCGCCCTCTATAGGAAAATTGTAGAAATCTTTTCGTGAAGTACATAGGTATTAATTAATGAGATTGATGACTGCAATAAGACAAATGAAATAAAAGAATTGCTCCTGAAAGTAGACTGGTCCGAATGAGACAAAAAAGGGAGGAATATCATAGTATATATAGTTACAGTTTTTTTTTCCATTTTTTTTTAATCTTGAAGCTAACGCGGCGGCTATTTACGAATATGCAGCCCGGTGTGATGCTGCCGTTGAAGCTTATATCTCGGGAGTGTATCGGCTAGTTAGCTTAAGTGGTAGAGGGAATATTTAATAGAACTAGGAATAGAGAAAATAGACGAGAAATATTCTCATAGAATTTAGGATACAAACGAAACGCAAGAGAAAAAGCTTTATAAATTAGTCTGACTGAGAACAACTTTGTCAATGCTATAGTTTAATCTAATATTTTAGATAGTATACCATAGCCCTTAAGTCTATTCGCGTCGCGCGTCGAGGTCGCGCTATTAAAGCACGTCTTTAAGGCCTGGGAGGGGTCGCAGAATGCTCTAGGCATTTTTTGCGACTTATCCAAAGCTTTCGATTGCGTAGATCATCAGACGCTGCTGTTGAAGCTTAACCACTACGGTGTAAAGGACAATGCTGAGAAGTTGTTACTGTCGTATCTCAGTTCGAGGACACAAACCGTTGATATTAATGGCGTAAAATCGTCCGGCTGTCTTGTAAAGATGGGCGTGCCTCAAGGCTCTATCTTAGGTCCGTTCCTATTTTTAATTTACATAAATGATTTACCATTCTTCGCAGAGAAGTTTTGTGAGATTGTCTTGTTTGCGGATGATACTTCCCTTATTTTTAACATTGACAGAAATCAAACTCATTTTGACGATGTAAACATGGCACTCTCTCAAATTCTTACTTGGTTTGATGCAAATAACTTACAACTTAATGCAAGGAAAACCAAATGTATCCAATTTTCTTTGCCTAATGTAAAAGTCCTGCCAATAGATGTTGAAATTAAAAAAGAAAAATTAGATTTAGTCGATTCAACTGTTTTCTTGGGTGTAACTTTAGACACTAAACTCCAATGGGCCCCACATATCGCGGCATTAGCTGGTAGACTTGGCTCGGCTGCATATGCTATTAGAAAAATTAGACAGTTAACAGATGTTGAAACTGCTAGGATTGTATATTTTAGTTATTTCCATAGCATCATGTCTTATGGTATTCTTTTGTGGGGGACAGCAGCTGATATAAACACTATATTCATTTTACAAAAACGCGCAATAAGAGCCATTTATCAGCTAGGGTCTAAAACATCTCTTAGGGATAAGTTCAAAGAGATAGGTATATTAACAGCTGCATGTCAATTTATTTTGAACTGTATAATTTTTGTTCGTCGCAATCTATCAGAATATACCAAACATAGTGATGTGCACAATGTTAATACGAGAAATAAAAATAAACTTGTAATGCCTCGATACAGGCTAAAAAAGGTTCACGGATCTTTCTTGGGTCTAGGTGTAAATTTTTTCAATAAAATTCCACAATGTATTTTGGATTTGCCTTTTGAAAAATTTAAGATTCATGTAAAAGATTGTCTACTAAAGAAAGGATATTATACTATAAAGGATTATTTGAATGACAAAACAGCTTGGTCATAAATGTTTTGTTTTATTTTTTCGAAGTTGTAGCCGTGTCATTAATTTGTTTAGTATAGTATTAGATTAAACTTTTAACGCAGGTAGCTTGAGTATGTCATGCTCTCTTTAAACATTTCTACGGTGGTGTCGTGTGAGGCGGGTCGCTACGTTCCCTAAAATATGGTTGAGCGAAGCGATGGCTGGTTCATGCGTCATGCTCGTGAACGGGTGCTGCCAGTGGGATGGGTCTGGTCTTGTCTGATTGTGTTAAAATGTGTTGATATATTTATATTTTTGTTTCAATTTTATAAATTCTATGTTATTTATGATGTTTTGAATTGAGAACGTGGCACTGCTTGATCAGAATAAATAAAAATAAGTAATGTTCTCCAATTATTGTAATCAAGTATATGAAAGACATTATTATTATTATTTTTAATTTACTTTAAATACGCTTTATGATTATGACCCAGCTGATGCGTCTTCCAGTAACATTGTAAGTTGCGTCTTATATTAATGCACTTTTATATTTCTTTTTTTTTTTTGTTTTAGCCATTGTATTTTTTATATTTATACACTTTAACATAAGTACCTGAAGTACGTCATGCTCACTCAAACGTTTCTTCGGCGGTGTCGTGTGAGGCGGGTCGTTACGTTCCCTAAAATATGGTTGAGCGAAGCGATGGCTGGTTCATGCGTCATGCTCGTGAACGGGTGCCGCCAGCGGAAATGGGTCTGCTTCAGTCTGCTTGCCTTAACGTTGTGCTTAGAGATTAAATATTTTCATCTAAAATAAATTACTATCGACCTGTATGATGTACGTCACAACTTGCAGTACAGTAACCTTGTAATGCGAGAAATGTTAAATGTAAGTCCTTCCTTACGAGTTGAAAATTGTTTACGGTTAGGATAACCATAAAATGTAATATTATAATTAGTATTTTCTTTTGTGATGGAAATTGACCTTACTGATATGTTAAGCTCACTTTTCAATTTGACGACTCTGTATGAAATAAAACAGGGAGAAAAAAATAGCCCTTGACGAGTTTCTTGCCGGTTCTTCTCGTTACAAGGTCTCCCGCCGTAGGGTTTGTGAACCGATGGCGTAGCTTCTTTGACGTTCATAAGTGCTTGTAACAGCCTAGACTGAATAAATGATATTGAATTTTTTTTTTTTGAATTATGTCAGAGGCCTTAAAGGCGGCTTGATAAACTCTGACAACAGAGGCGGCCACTAATCCTCATACGGTAAGAAGAAGATCTAATACCTAGGAACTGAAATATTTAACAAACCTTATTTTAAAAGACTGAATATGTTCACTGTTTTTTTAAATAATAAGTCTATTATTCAGATAGGCTTGTTAAAAATTTAACCCAAAAGGAAATAAATAGAAGGCATAATTTGCAGAGTAAATATATTTCACATGAAGGCGCGTGCAGAATCCAGTGATGAAAATACCAAGAAATTACATAAAAAAGAAGATAAAAGAAAAGGAAAATTCTGATTAACCAATATATAATGTTGAAATAGTAATAATTGACATTTTTTATCTGGTGACGATAATTTGTATTAATCCTTAGGAAACAGAAACAGCTTTGAATCGTACTAATTTAGTTTAACATTCACATAAGATTACGAAACTAAACCTATCGTAATACTTAATGATAACTTGAACTTCCATGAGGAAGCGCTCATGGCCGCGCTTGACAGACTGATCGTATTTGATCACGTTTGTTAAGCAACGTTCGGCCCGGTCAGGTGTCGGATGGGTAACCGTAAAGTGGCATTATAACTGAGCGCTTCTGTGCTGCGAAAGGCACGTTAAACCGTCGGTCCCGGCTATTGTCATTTGATTACAGGCGTTAAGCCAAGTCTGAAGCCTTATAGGCGGCTTGATAAACTCTGACACCAGAGGTGGCCACTTATCCTCACTCGATAAGAAGAAGAAGACCTAATTTTGATATAAAGCTTGTTACAAAAGAGTTGTAAAGAAAAGACGTCCCTTTAATGAACTTCGTTTAATTAAAACTTCTAGAGATCTTGTTACTTTAAAAATTTCCAGAAGTTAGTATTCTAAGACACTGACCTTCCATGAAGAAGTCCGAGATACCCTTCAAAATTAAAGTTTGTTTTGTGAAGTTACTGATAAAAAGACTGGACAACTTGGTCATCAACCAAGACTTGTCTGATTAAATGCATTGTGTAGTATGTTTTGTGGAATATACTTGTTACAATGATTGAAATTTGTTTCAACTATGATAACCGGATTCTTTACAATTATATTTAATAATTTTCTGCATAATAAAGTAACCTTATCTAGTTAAGGGTCATTTTTCAATTAGAAGCTCTGTATGTAATAAGAGAAAAAAAACAGCCCGACGAGTTTCTTGCCAGTTCTTCTCGTTACAAGGTCTCCCGCTGTAGGGTTTGTGAACCGATGGCGGCTTCTTTGATACTCTGCCTAGACTGAATAAATTATTTATGATTTTTTATTTTTTGCATTTTTTCAATGCTTTTTTCCCATCTGAGAATTGGGTCCATATTCGGTTGCATAAAACAGAAAGGCATATTTTAGAGCTGCATAACGTTTTTTGGCATACTCATCATTTCGCATAACGTTCATACAGAATAAATCATAACGCATACTTTTTTCCCCCATAACCTCTTTTGTAATAATGGTATTTCAGTATATATTTTTTTCGCATAAATGTTTTCACTATAATGATTACTAATCATAACATTTATTGGCATATCAATCTTTATCACAAAATATATTTCAAAACCTTTAATTTTAAAAGTATACAATGCATACATGCAATGCATGCAAGCAAGCAAAAAAACAAACAAGCAAGCAAACAAGCAAGCATGTAAGCATGCAAGCATGCGACATGCAAGCATGGAATCAAGGTTGCAAGCAAAGATACAAGCAAGCATGCAAGCTAAGATACAAGCAAACATCCAAGCAAGCATGCAAGCAAGCATGCAAGCAAGCATGCAAGCAAGCATGCAAGCAAGCATGCAAGTAAGCATGCAAGCAAGCATGCAACCAAGCATGCAAGCAAGCATGCAAGCAAAGCAAGCATGCAAAGTAAGCATGCAAGCACATGCAAGCACATGCAAGCACATGCAAGCACATCCAAGCAAACAAGCATGCAAGCATACATATGGGAAATACACGTCTCCGGCGCTGCGGGAAGTGCAGCCCATTCGCCCTTGCGTAGCAAAACACAGACACCGCAATCGGCTACGCAGCTTCGGCTTGCTTCGGCGGCGACCAGCCTCAGCCGCTCCGCCTCGCGCGGTGACTGCGTTTTGCTACAGCGGGCGGGGGCTGCTCTCCCTCCGCGCCTCTGGGCTCTAAACTGCACTCTAGTATTGGGCATATAAGTACCACGGCAAGGAGACCACGGCGGGTCGGGATCGGGACCTAATTTCTTACCAAACACGCTAACTTAAATATAAATTTTAACTCTTAATTGTTGATGGTTACAGACGATATAGTTACGGATAAGTCCATTATGCATTTCGTAGTTTATGATAAATTGCCTTTAGACGTATAACAATTATGCCCTTTAATTTTATGGTGAATAAAATTATGTTAGAGGAAATTAGAGTAAGTAAGTATTGATAAGCCTGAAGATGGATCCGAGCCTCTCCCGGAATCCTCAACCACTGAGTAACTGGCTATCTTATCTCTAACTGCCGGAACACAACAATGCTGAAAACATTGTTGTTATGGCGTCAGACGACTAGATAAGATGGTGGTAGCTAGCCAGGCGGACTTACAATAAGTCGGTAGGACTTATTGTAAGTCAACCAAACCAACCAAACCGAATACAATATGTACCGAACCCGTAACCCCTGGGTCTGATACCGGTGGTTGTACCACTAGACCACAGAGGCGGTTGAAATCTACGACGAGCGGAAGGTGGCGGGGTGAGGCCGCGCGGGGCAGGCGCTTGAATGAAATTTGTTGGCGCCGATCATATCGCCAAACTTAGTCGCGAGTGATTGCGACGATATTATGCACGCCATCCGCCGCGCGGGAATTTCAAATAAGATGAGCGGCCGTATGGGTATATTTTCTTAATAAATAACTAGCGGCCGCTCGCTGTTTCATCCGTCCCGTTCCCGTTCCCGTGGGAATATCGGGATAAAGAGTAGCCTATATTCATAACCAGGCTATCTAGCCTCTCTAGGACGGCGCTTGGCGCGCGCTCGAAACCCTTGAGGACGGCGCGTTTTCAATGGGAGTGCGCAACTTGACACTTGATTCGTTCTTATCATTTTATTTTATTTTATTTATATCGCTCAGCAGCCAATATAGATAATGTTTTTATACTTCAAAAAAGAGCTGTGCGCGCCATTTACAACCTTCAACAGAGAGATTCTCTTAAAGAATTGTTTAAAGAGATTAATATACTAACTTTGGCGGGACAATACATTTATGATAATATAGTATATGTAAGGAAACATCACGATTTATTTATTAAGCATAGCGATGTTCATAATTTTAATACTAGAAACAAGAATAAGCTTGCCGTTCCAAGATTTCGACTTGAAAAATGCAGTCGCTCGTTTTTGGGGAAAGGCATAGCCCTTTTTAATAAAGTTCCACAACAAGTGATTGAGCTGCCTTTGCATAAATTTAAAATACATGTTAAAAAAACGCTCTTAAGCAAAGGTTATTACAATGTAGAAGATTATTTGAAAGACCAAAATGCATGGAAGTGATACTAACATAAAACATGACTATTGTAATTGTATAAAAGGAAAATATTCTAATAACTGAGTATAAGAAAATTTTCCTCTTATATTAAATATGTTTCAAGATTGTAGATTTGTGTTTGGCAACGACATGTTCCTTTGTAAATGTTGTTGCTTCTGTTAAAGCTGATAAGTTTCTTGCGACCGTTCTTCTTATCAGTTAAAAGATGTCCTGAATGGCTGGTAGGAAAAAATATTGGACGATTCGAACGCACTTATCTATAAGTCTATTTGAATAAAAATCTTTGACTTTGACTTTGACTTTGACTATTTATTACTTAGACTCAAAGAATCCCCATGATGTTTATGTTTTAAGAAAGCTTATAAAATATCCTAGCTAATTAAGATAAAATAAACGTATTTTACTTATATTTGAAATAATAATACGAGCTTGTTTTCAGATAATTTGAAAAATTCACGTCTTTAAAAAAGCTAAAAATATAGATCATTTTTATGAATGAAAAAATAATTATTTTATTGCAACTTACCCATTTTACAACTTTTCGGGAACAAACTATCACTATTTCATTCTCTTTGTACACCTTAAAACTTGCGTGCGGAGACCGAGAATTTTAAATGAGCATTATGAGAATGAATATTGTTTTAGTGAGATGGCAATCACGTGAATGACAAGTTAATTTCTTCCTCATTCATTTGATATCCAACTCAAGCTAAACTGAACTTAAAATAATTAGAAATATGGCGACAAACAGGATATCAAGGCCATGACGTACCGGTACGTCAGCCGTCCATTACAGCCGGTACATTTCTCATGGCGGACCGATGCGTCATCCGTCCTCAAGAAACTAGTGTTTATTTATGTGTTAAAATTTTATTCAAATCCGTTCAGTAGTTTCGGAGCTTATTCAATGCAAAGAAACTAACAAACAAACAATTAAATATTTTCTTTTTATAATATTAATATAGACGAAATCTTAACAAAAGATTCCCTAAAAAAACACACGGGAAAACTTCAAAACAAATCACAAGTTTCCCTTCAATTTAGTTTCCCCAAAAAGATTCCTATCACAAAGAGTCGTTTGTCCAAACGAGACTGAATACATGAAAAATTAAGGGCACCATGTTTTGTTGCATAACAAGCTAAGCATAACAAGTTGCACCGTAGGGATCGTTGGCAAAAAAATAGTAAGTATTATGAAAAAATATGTGAACCGTGGAAAACAAAAACATTTTTCTTAGTACCGGTGTGTTTACACCGAGTGTTTGCTTCCCGGGACCCAGATGTTATTCGCCATAAGCCGTTCTTATTAGGGATTCCGTGAGCTCAGTCGCATGAAAATATTCTTTTATATTTTTGCGACATATTAATCTTTTGAAAGTTTGTCTTTAGATGAATGGGCGAGGTAAAGTTTTAAAATATTTACTTTACCATACAATACAACCGATGCGCGATGGATTAAAATAAATAGCTATCAACAAGAATTGAGAATTACGGCTATATGATTGCTTTTGAATATGTGACAATGTTTTCATTCATCACTGGGTTAAAAAGGCAGATGCATTACTTAAGAGAAATTTTAATTATAAAAATTATCGGAAAAAGTCAACTCATAAAATCATAAAAAAAATACAAATGCAGTATTCTGTATTGAAGTAGCAACAAAATCTTTAGAAAAGCCAAAGCACAGGTTAATTTGGCGTGGTAATGTAGCCAACAAATTACTTTCCCATTTATAAGATTATTATATACAGGGTGGGATAAAAGACAGCCGTTGTAGGGAATGAACCATAGATATTGATATAAGCAAATTTTACCCAAAGGAAACACTCCTTCATTTTCAAAAATAAGTTAAACTTTCTTTAAGAATTTTTGAAAATATACTTATTTGCGCCGGGAATCGAACCGGCTTAAATGAGAAAAATAACATCGGTACTTTTATGATACCAATCGATAGTGTTAATCATAAAGATCAGTTTAATGTAAGTAAAATAGTATCTAAAATTAAAGACAACTCTTAAAAAACCTGTTCAAGAAACTTATTATTAAGAATTATGGATATTATAAAAAAAAGTCCATCCATCATCAGCCTGTGGACGTCCACTGCTGGACAGGCCTCTCCTAGCTCACGCCTATTGTGGCGTTCATAGGAGAGTATTAGCCTACTGCTACCACGCTGGCCAGACGGGTTGGTAGAGGGTCTCTTTCAAGTTTTCCTTCTCTCACAGATGTTCAATGCGTCGAGTCTCTTAGTCGACTCTTACGACATCCCAGGCATGTAAGGGAGTGGTGACACTAGTATTCTTAGGCCGTCACCACACAGCAAAAAAAGTCAATAACCTAATAATTGAAATGAGCGTATTACTGCAAATGATTCTCATTTCGAGCAACTAAGCAAGTTAAAGTGAATTTTATTGTTAAGTAAATAAGAGTGGGTACAATAAAATATTGAACTAATAAGTAATCTTTTATCTTTCCTGGCTTTGGCTTTAATTTGAGGCACTAAGTTACTTAAGCAAAATCGATCTTTATACTTAACACTATGGATTGGTACCATAAAAGTACACGATGTTTTTTTTTCTCATTTAAGCCGGTTCAATTCCCGGTGGAAAAAAGTAATTTTCAAAAAAAATGCAGTTAATTTATTTTTGAAAATGAAGCAATGTTTCCTTAGGATTAAATTTGCTTACAAAAATATTTAGGGTACTTTCCCTCCAATGACCGTATTTTTTTCCACCCTGTATACTCGTAGATAGATTAATAAAAAGATAAACTACACTAAACAAAACAATAATAGCAAGCTAGTCCCCTTACAAGAAATCATTTTTATCACAACCACGCCAACCGCAGTAGGATCCCAATTATCGTTATTCGTAACGTCTTCATCTCAAATAAAGAAACGTCCCTGCAGCATATAAATCAATAGACATCTAATAAATTATTGTTATCGCCACACCCCTGGGGTCGATTCTGGAATCAGTAGAATGACACGTGCCAAATTGTTCTAGACAGCGGGTACATACTTTGAAATTGTTGATAAATAGATAAATTATTAGTACATTAAAGTGCCAAGTTCTAAAGTTTAGTTTTCAAAAATACTATTTATTGTACATGAACCTGCAGCGTCAGCTTCAAGACTTTTTTTGTGAAAATGATAAGATTACTGATAAGCTTTATTGGTCTCATTTGATTCAAGGGGCCTACTACTACCAGCACAATCTACACTCTTCAGCTTTATCAATATTAAACAACAGGTATGATGAAAGCTATGAGTCTCCCCGTTGTTCATAAAAAAATGAAGAATAATAAAATGGTCATTAGACTTGTTTTATTCAAAAGACAACAAAATATTTTATTGCGCATTGTCGACGACAAAGTCAAGTTACTTATTTAGAGTTACCTAACCCGGTTGTGTTTGTATAGCATGGATGACAAAAAATATTTGGTATTTGAGATCTTCCATGCTTCGGAAGGCACGTCACAATAGTTAACATCCGCCAATCTCTATTGAGCTCGCGTGTTAGCTTTTATCCACCTGAGAAGAATTGTGCTCCGACAGTAACGACATTTACGTCCGAAATTAAGAACCCATCTCTAGATATAGAAAGGGCTATCTGAGATAGTTGCCTAGGATATTTTTGTAAAAAATAACGTTTGTTGTAAACAACGACGACGGGTGCTAGGTAATGAAACCAACTATTTATTTATCTCTAGATAGATATAGGTTATTAATTCCGGCCATTAACAGCCGACGACTACGCAAAATGAAAACATAACTTAGTGATAGAAACTTTTCTATCGGTTCCGTTGTACTGCACTCGGTTGCATCGGCATTCGGCTCACGCGCGCCTCCCGGGGAGTCTAATTCCTCTCCTAATTTCGCACCTTATTGTGGGGGAATAAGAAAATGGGGAATTTTTCATAAAAATTCAAGGCATGCCCCAACTGGGGACCGTCTTGATGGACCGTTGTCTGAGCTTCGGTGGCTGACTCCTGATTCCTTAACGTTGGCTATGAAAGCCGATTTAATGTTTTTATTATTATGGTTGTTTGTGGTATCTTTGTTGGGGTTGTCTGTAATTTTAAGATTCTGTACCTCAAAAGGAAAAAACGGAACCCTTAAATAAATTTATATCGAATACTCAGGTCTCTTGTCCCTTGGAGCTGTGAAAAAATCAGACTTCTAAGCCAAAGCAATCAAAAGATACAGCCGTTTATGCCGCAAATTTCCGCAAATTTTCGAAACTCACACGGGAATCAAAACCTACAGGGTACTTCCCGTGAACTTAGAATCTTGAAATTTGGTACGAAGTAACGTCTTATAGTACAAATAAAGAAAAATTGCGAAAACTGTAAATTTTTTGTAACATCATTTAATAAGAAATATTATTGAAAATTTTAAAGTTACTTATATACCTACAGGGTTGTACGGAACTCTCGGTGCGCGAGTCCGACTCGCACTTAGCCGGTTTTTTTATTAGTACTCACAAGTTCCAAAACAGTTATAATTTTAACACAGTAAAAAAAGGTAAACGATACTATACGCTATAAAGCTCAAAAGCCTTGCGCATAGACGAAAGGTTGCAAGTTTATCATTATTTTATCAGATACATTTCGGTGAGTGTGCAGCTGAATTGCACAGCCTAATTCCACCGTCTCCCTTTTTTCAACAAACAACCAGACGTTCAAATATGCGCCACCGCTTTATGGTTGATATCTCAAAAATTCGCACTAAACGTTGTGCGTAAAAAAAATATCATCCGTACTGCCAGAGAGTGAAATTCTTTGTCTGAGAAACGACTTAGAATATGGGGGATATTCTAAGTCGTTCCTTCAAAACTTTTTACACTCCACTCAACCTCGTCGTGGGTAAAAATGGTAGTGTGCGCTAGGCCTAACACGGAGTGGCTACGTACTCTTTGGCTCCTCCAGTTCCTTACTCTGTTCTGAATGAGGTTTCGTTAAGTCGAGGACGAGTAAGTTTTGGAGGAACGACTTATAATATGGGTGTTAGTCTGTGTTTCCTGATACTTCCAATTTGAAAGCCTTCAAGTCACGTGTGAATAGGTATCTTCTAGGCAGGCGCGTTTCATCCTAGATGGCATCATCGCTTACCATCAGGCGAGATGGCGGTCAAGTGCTAACCTACATACATCATTAAAAAATAACTATACAAATCACTCTATCAGCTAGGTGATCAATCAGTCGCTTTTAAAGTCATTGGTCTATATCTGTTACCATAACAATATTCGTAATGTTTTCAGCACTGCCACTGTGGTGTTCAGAGGAGGAGAAGGAGGTGACTATCATACCTCCTTAATGGTTGAGAATTCTGGGAGAAGCGAGATTCCACCGTCTTATTACACCGACAAGAAAAACGGACCATGACCCACCACGCGGGCGGATTGGTGAGTTTTTGACGACTGCAAATTAATACAGCTGGGACCAATGTCTTAACGTGCCTTCCGAAGCACGGAGGAGCTCGAGATAGTAAATTTTTGGTCACCCATCCCGTGATCGATCATTGCGAAAGTTGCTCAACTTCAACAATCGCAGGTCGAGCGCGTGAACCACTGTGCCACACCATAATCTTATCTTTATCCGGAATAGTACGTCCTACTCCTCAACCTATTCACCTGACATATTTTCTTTCACTCCCTTCTCATTCATGTCATTACGCTCACAATCATCCAGTCTCGTGGTCTTCTTTGTTTTTAATGAACAACTCTTAGCCTTCATCATACCTGATGTTAAGTATTGATAAGGCTGAAGATGGAAGCGAGTCTCTCCCTGAGGAAATGGCTTTCTTATCTCTAACTGAACCGAAACACAGCAATGCTGAAAACATTGTTTTTGTGGCGTCAGATTTAGATAAGATGGTGGTAGCTGGTCAGGCAGACTTACAAGAAGTCCTACCACCAACAAAACCTAATACAAAATGTACCAGCTCGAAATCGAACCCGGGACCTCTGGGTCTGATAGCGGTGGTTGTTACAGTGGTAACAAAGACTCTTTTCTTTCAACTACGTTTAATTCATCACAATTCCACAATCTAACTATAATATACAGATGTCGTTATCAGTAATTAGCGTGCTTGCTCAAAAACAACTTTTCTTTTTATGATTGAAGGTGAGTCCAATAATCTGACATAGTTTTAAAACGAAAAAGAAATCATTGTTGGAAATCAACTTTCATTTTTGAATAGCACTGAAGCGTGAAACGAATGACAGGTCATGTCAATGGATTCAACGGGAATTAAATTTTCAGTTACCGATGTGCGATTGGTTTTTAAATACCTGAAATGAGTTTGTGGAATTTCAATTATACCAATTTGTTGATTGAAAATTATTATAGCGCAGTGATGTGAAGATTCAATTTTGTTATACTTTTACTTATCTAAGCCTTTTGTACTTAATTAAGGCGCTTTTATGAGTGAAGCAAGATAAATATTAAACAAGAAAACATACTAGAAAAAAGCAAACTAGTCTCATGTCATGTCATCCCGTCAGGGCGACATGAGACTAGTTTGCTTTTTTGCACACAAAAATAGCATTGTAAAATGCAAAATTAAAGATTTATAATGAAGCAAGATAGTAACGAGAAAAGAAGATTTTGTTTTTGAATCACTTCGTAGTAAATAACTATAGCGATTAAAGAGAAATGAAACTACACGATGCTAAAATTATTAATGTGTCACTAATTAAACCAATTTCCAATAGTACATGTTTTAAGTAACCCCATTTGTGAATAATCTTGAACTTTCGTATTTTTAAGGGGTCACATCGAAAAGAACAAAGTGTCGAGGCAAAATAGCAGAATCGTATTTCTGGTACATTACAAATCTATATAAAGGTATGAAGAAATATATATCTAATTACCAGATTTGTAATAACTCTAACCATTCTATAGTTTTATATCACATATAAAGTATATAGTTTTTCCGTATAGCGTCTTACGCCCGAAATTAATAACCTATCTGTAGATATGGATAGGGCTATCTGAGATAGTTGCCTAGGATATTTTTGTTAATATGACTAAAATAACGACAGTTGCTAGGCAATGAACGCAGTATCCTAAGCAACAATCTAGGTTAGCACAATCCATATCTACTGATAGGTTATTAATTTCGGGCGTTAAACCATCTCACACCTACTTTTTCATCATTAGTTCTACTTTATTATCCAAAAGGAAATCGATCTTTACCCACCTTTTTACTAAGAAAGGATGGATGAGAAACAAAAGTGGATATTATAAAGTAACATTAACTAACTGCATATTTATTTTAACAAAGTAATGTTACCAGACAGATAAAACAGAGTTCTAAAAATTTTCTAGCAAGAACATTTTTTTTAACGAAACTAAATGTAAGTACTTCACGTAATAAGTTTTCCTGAACCCCAACAATGTGGAGAATGAAGTTGGCAGAGTATCCGAGACATTTGTCAGTCAATTACGTGAGCCCCGGCCTCCTCCAATATTACAAATTTCGTATTTTCGTCTCCCACATCTACGCTTATGAATATAAATTTTCTTACCTGTCTTTATACCTTCAAAATGGGAGACAACGTTTTTGGCTATATCAATTTTTGTACGAGTATCAGAATTTTAAAAGGAGGTAGGTATTTTTATGCTTAAATTTTGTTTTCATTTACTAAGGGCGACTTTCACCAACCTCGTTATACATTAAGTGATTCACCCGCGTGCTTCCCGTTCCCGTGGGAATATCGGGATAAAAAGTATCCTAACGCCACCAAAACACAAGCGTGTCTGTTCACCGCAAAAAGGAGTCCCTTCAACCTGACTTCTTCTTTCCAGGGTGCATCTGTACCTATTACCGACAGTCTTTAGCTTCTTGACATGGAGTTGTCTTCAGACCTCAACTTCGGCACCACCATCGAGTCCAACCCACCCAACTGCTTTGGGCCAGCGTGGGGTGTCCTGGGCTCATTCGCCTTATCCATCCTTAAGGAATGCAAGTGCTCCCGCAGTGGGGCCATGAAAATGTCTAATGATGATGGTGCCGTACTTTATAGGTACCTAGGTATATTTTGTTTATTTTTTGTTCTTGTACGACTGTACCAACTTACATACATATTATAATCTTCTAGTGGTAATGATAAAATAAAGTTGATTATTATTAGGTACTTATACAAAACAAATTATTTACTGTGATAAATATTAACCAAGAAAATATTATACTAGAAAAAAGCAATCAGTCTCATGTCGCCCTGACGGGTTCTAGTATATTTTCTTGGTTAATATTTATCACATAAAAAAAGCATTGTAAAATGCAAAATTAAAAAGTTATAAATCATTTACTGTTCATTCCCGTCGAAATCTTCAATGTAATTTACATTATTGCCGCATAGAAATCTATTCGCAAATTTTTCGAAGTAACGTTACATCGGAAGAACAAAAGTTGGAGAAACAAGGTACCGAAGTAAGATGATCGATGTAAAGAAACGTCGGACAAAATAAACTATCGCAGAAGCTAGCCATCGCACTATGAAGGCTGCTGTGTGATCAATGTATCAATTTTCGAAGGAAGGTGTTTTGAAGACACGTAGGAAACCCCTTAAAGGTCAAGCGATATTTCACGCCAGAACAGCTTTCAACTCTCTACAAAGCTCAAGCCTCTCTACCTCTGGGACGGCTCTGCGAAATATCAGCTTGCTGCACTGGTCACGAGCTGAGAGGCTAATTGGCAACAAACAATTGCTGAAAAGCAAGCTTCACACCTTAGTTCACCGAAGCAAAGTTGCATGTTGTCGGTCTTTTACAGACTATACATTGGAAAGTGTGCTCATGAGCTGCATGAGCTTATACCGCACTGCGGGCTACCAACCTTTCTTGGTTGAAATTTCTAAATGTCGCACCAAATGCATACAGCAATGGAGTGGAACTCCCTCATTGCGTCTGTATTTCTGAGTACTTCTAACCCGTCCATTTCCAAAGCAAGGGCGAATAGGCCCGTACTGGGTTAGCTCGCTCCATCAAAGTCAAAGTCAAAGTCAATATCATTTATTCAGTCTCGGCTGTTACAAGCACTTATGAACGTCAAAGAAGCTACGCCATCGGTTCACAAACCCTACGGCGGGAGACCTTGCAACGAGAAGAACCGGCACGAAACTCGTCAAGGGCTGTTTTTTTTGCCCTGTTTTATTTCATACAGAGTCGTCAAATTGAAAAGTGACCTTAACATATCGTAAGGTCAATTTCCATCGTAGATCCTGTCTTTAGTCCAAGGCTAAATTAAGATCAAGAGCGAACACATTCATAATAATAATTAAAAAAAACTATTTTCTATTGATACAGTGATACAGAAAAATATAACAATAGGAAAAGAAAATCCTATATTTGGGGTACGTAGCACGCACGTTATAGCACATTATTTATTTTATTTATGGAAAGAAACACGTATTTCACTCTGATGATGATGATCCTTATTATTTTTATCAGAAATCGAGATAACAAAATACGTTTTAGTTAAATATAAACTTTATTTTGTCAAGAGCCTAAGGCAATTACGTTATTTTTTAGCCTTATTAGTCTAATTACATACTGGAGTAGGCCAGTACATTTATAACAGATTACATTCCGTGTTTCTTTATTTATTTATAACTTTGTAAAAGGATACTCATAATTTACTGCTTGTTAGCTCTTGAATTATACGCAAGAACAAAAAGCCTTGAAGTAGAACAAATAAGGCTTATAATGTAAGCCCCATAGCAAAAAAGAAAGTTAAGAAATATCCCTAGAATCCGCTTAATTGTGCTTTAGAGAGGCCTATGTATTTATCTATGTATATTTAGGGGCCTTTAGCAAGTTAGGTAAGTAATAAAATAAAAAGAATTTTGATCGCAATTGCAAGCTATTAATAAAATTGGATGTATCAAAACTATTCAGCCTCAAAAACTGAAGTGCGAGAAACATTACTGCGACACTACGGTTTTAAGGCAATACGTTACGCCGACACGACTTTATTGCGACTCGACGCTACTGCAACCATAACGAATAACGACCCGACGCAGAGGATTCCGGGTTCGACCCCTAGACGAGAAATATATGTGTGCATGAACATGTCTATTTGTCTTGTTTGGGTGTTTAATAATGTATATTATGTTCGTATTTACAAAAAAAAATATAAGTATGTTATCTAGTGTATCCGTTATCAAGTGTATCCGTTATCTAGTGTATCCGTTAACAAGTGTATCCGTTATCTAGTGTATCCGTTATCTAGTGTCCAAAATACAAGTTCTTATGAACTTACCGTGGTCTACATAAGGGGCAATGCCTGTTTTGGCGCCTTCGAAAAAGCGCCAAAATTAAGATAATTTAGACCTTATTAAATAGATAGAGTATTTAAGGACTAATCTAAGGCGGTAGCGAATGTACATTTCGCTACCGTCCTAGAACCTAATGAGGTGATTATTAAATATATTGTTAATATTATTTAAATAGTATTATTTTTTAATACATTGTATTAATAATAATATTTTCTCAAACATGCATGGAAATGTTGTCATTATTTTCGAAAAAAGAAGACGCAAAGTATCGAATTTACGGACAAAGAAAATCAAATCCATTGCAGGAGCGTTTTTTGAATTTGGAACATTACAAAGAGTATTTAACAACTCCAGCACGCCGTTTCATACAACATTGCTGGAGCGCTGTAAGTTCCAAATTCAAAAAGACGCTCCTGCAATGAATTTGATTTTCTTTTAGTAATTATTAAATGTATAATATAAAAAGTATGTTTTATTTCCCTGCATTCTTTTGAGAAAAGCACTATATATGCCTCGGCGGAAATGGCAATTGCCTGTCTCGTATTAGTGAAGTCCTCGCCTACGGCTCGGCCTTCAAGCTCATACTCGACCTGCAATTGCCTATTTGCAATAATTTACTATTAATTGATATACGTTGATAAAATATCAAAAAGTTATTTATTTTCAGCTTAAATTTATGAAATAATAGTGATGAACAGGTGCATTTATTTCAGAATGGATACGGTTTGAAATTTGCTGTTTCATTAACTATTGTTCTTACTTATTATATACTCTATCAATTGAGCAAGGTCATATTCGAAAAGATGCCAACCTACCATACATTTGTGGCATTGTCCTGTAAAAAAAACAATACTTTATGCCGACGCCGACGCGTCTCCACTGCGGCTCTATAGTATTTTTTTTAATTACTAACTACGGAGTTTTTATATCAAGCCAGCTCGCGCTTGCCCCGTCTTCGTTTATAATAAGGCATGTTATGTTTTGAGAAAGTTTCCCCTGAGACTCGCGGGGAATTTTAATAGAAGAGGGATGTAAGGAGGGTCAAAGCATTCCTCTCAAGGCACCAAAGGGATGCTGGCTCCACCAAAATTCGGATTATTATTTTCGGTACAACTTCTTAATTTGTTAGTATATTCGAAAAGTTTGACAAAAATTGTTAGGAGTTTTTATAGATAAGTAAGTAATATACTTTGCACAGTAACATGGCTTTGTTGACTGATTTATTTGACTTCAGGGTAGAATTTTGATTAGGGACCCGTTTTTAATAAAAAAAAACGTTATTTGTAGTTTGTGACAAAAACCATTGGTAAAACAAATTTTATAAGATTTGATAGTAATTTAGGTAGTTTTAGGCACAATTCTGTATTTTTGGCATCTTGATATGGCATGTGCACAGTCATGGAAGTGTTTATAGTTATTATTTGGTCATGGCCAAAAATGAAACATCTTAAATTAAGGTACAATTCTGACTGAAAGATTATCAAGAACATTTTTTTTTTATGTACGACGGTGAGACTCTTAGCCTTCATCATACCTGATGTTAAGTATTGATAAGGCTGAAGACGGAAGCGAGCCTCTCTCGGAATCCTCAATCACTGAGGAGCTGGCTATCTTATCTCTTACTGCCGGAACACAACAATGCTGAAAACATTATTGTTATGGCGACAGACTTAGATAAGATGGTGGTAGCTAGCCAGACGGACTTACAACAAGTCCTACCACCAACCAAACCGAATACAATATGTACCCCCGCTGGGAATCGAACCCGGGACCCCTGGGTCTGATACCAGTGGTTGTACCACTAGACCACAGAGGCGGTTAAAAACATTATGTTCATAAGGTCCCTAATCTTCAGTATGTAAAAATTACTTAAGCTTAAGAAACGCGTTTCATTAATTTTATACATTGCGGTTTTCATTTTAATCTTTTAGCGAGCTTAAAATACACCACATATATATTTTTACACCACCTGCATCTGTAGTACGTATTAAGTATCAAGAATCTATAATATTGAAAAAAAGGCTGTTTAAGAGCTAGCGCAGACGACGGATAACGGAGGACTTTTTGTCCGCAACACGTCTTTATTGTTAACCAAATAAGATTCAACTTAGATCGCGTATATCCAAGAAAAGTACGCGGTAGTCCTCGTTATTTATTCAACTTTATTTTCTTAGTAATAAGGTCGTGTCGCGGACAAAAAGTCCTTCAATCTCCGTCGTCTGCGCAGGCCATAAGGCATAACTTCCTGGTCCAAAGAGTTTTTAACTATAAAATTTGACATTTCAAAGATAAAAATATAAACATGGCATATATATCGGGGTCCCTAGCACCAAGAAAACATTTAAAGTCTTAATTATGTCTTGATATTGTGCACGCATTCAAATATAATGTAATAGATATCCCTTTCATTTCCATGCTTTTCGTATCTTTTGGCTTCCTGATCAGTAAAACATGACAAATCATCAAATTGTGAATGTTTGTAGTCTTGACTCTTGGTGACAGATATAATGAAAATTATCATTGCATTGCCTGCGGAACTAAAAAGTCTAAAGAAAAAATATGTAATCTTCGATCCTTTCGATATTTTTTACCGCGATTTGTTAAATTGTTGTCATTTATTAATTTTATAATTTCTTTTCTATTTAACATCACAGTAGGTGTATAAAGTAGAGTATGCTCCTCGGGGTTAAAAGTGTCTTAGCCTTGGGCAGACTTGAATCCTTCGCTTCATTCAGGCTTCTTACCATCGTTCTCTCGCTTCGCTCGGGAATTAACATCTTAATTCCTTCACTACGTTCGGGAATAAACCACAGAATCCTTCATTTCGCTCTGGATTCAATTATGCTGTACGTGACTTAAGACACTGCTTTATCCCCTTAGTGCATAATCTACTAACATGTTCACTTAAAAACTAAAATCTTAAAACAAGTTCTGGGTTGAACCGCAGAATATTGTTCGGATAGAAAACTTCATAAAAAAACTTATAGAAGAGAGCTTTTATAAATAATTCAAATCCGCTACATGCGGTCGGTAGTCGAAAGTTTCACTCATTTTTACACAAGTATTCGTTAAGATTATTCGCGTTCCGATGCGAGAACAATCCTATAATTACCTCGGAGTTAATTAACAAACTTCCTAGTGGTTCTTGGAAGGAAATTCTTATAAATTTCACTAAAAACTTGGTCGAACTTAACAAACATTCACAACAAACTGAATTCTTCTGAAGTTTTGGGAGATTTAAATTAAACGTTTGAAATAATTTAGAAAGTTAAGAAAAGAACGAAGTAAGTTTTAATATTATCAGACCCATGGTTTAAAGAAAATTAAACAATTGAATAATAACTAAGGTAAGTAGGTGAATAAAATTGAACCGCACTGAAACAAATGAAATGATAAATAAAATTGAAGAGCACTGAAACAAATGAAAAGATAAATAAAATTGAAGAGCACTGAAACAAATGAAAAGATAAATAAAATTGAAGAGCACTGTAACAAATGAAAAGATAAATAACATTGGAGAGCACTGAAACAAATGAAAAGCTAAATAAAAATTGAAGCGCACTGAAACAAATGAAAAGCACAACGAAAACCGCCGCTGTTACGAACATAAGGGTACTCTCTAGCTAGGTCAAAGCAAGTCAAACTAAGTATTTATAAAGACTGCCCTGCTGTCGTGTGTGCAAACAAAATGTCTGTCATTGCCAATAATTTTAATAAGTTACGTTCATTACTATACTAAATGGCTAATTCCTAGTAACGTACGTACCGTCGAACCTATCCCAAAAAGAACTTTTAAAAAGCAAATGTTTCACGAAAAAATTTTTTAAAATGAAGAAAATAAACATAGGATCATTATTATTATTGTACCGCCATTCTATAGTCTGGACACAAACTGATTATTTTACATTCATTTCGTTCAAAAAGTTTAAATTTAAATTTTCTGCAGATCTAAAGAGACATTTAATTTCCTTAAATAAATTAAAAATAATTGTATTCAGCAAGATTGCCAGCGTGGCAGACTTTAATAAGAATGTGGCCGAACGTTGTTTTTGTTTCAAAGACTGCGGCGCTCAGGCGGAGATTTAATTAAAATTATCAACTTTATTACCATTAACGAGATATGACGTTTCACAGAGGATAGGCATCTTAATAACATACATTTACATCTCGAAATACATATATATATATATATATATATTTGATAACATCATACGATATTACAAAATTAGTAGCTTAAGTACTTTTGTTTCAATCTTAATTGTACAATAAACACAAAGTTAGGTACGAAAGGCGGACTTAATACTAAAAGTATTCTACTATTTGTTCCAGATATATTGTTTTAACACCCAGACACTAGATCATACGCGTTGATCTGATTACAAAATTAGTAGCTTAAGTACTTTTGTTTAAATCTTTATTGTACAATAAACACAAAGTTAGGTACGAAAGGCGGACTTAATACTAAAAGTATTCTACTATTTGTTCCAGATATAATTTTTTTTAACACCCAGACACTAGAAAGTCACAATTCAACACGTAAATATTTGTTCTGGGATTGAACTTATGACCCTTAGCGCAGCAGACAGGTTAAAGACGGGCAACTGCACCATTCGGACCCGTTTTTTTGATAAAGTATACAGAGTGGAAAAAATCTATGGGCCCTGAGGGGAACTATCTTAAATTCTTTAGTTAGCTCATTTTACTAAAAGGAAACATTCCTTTATTTAAAAAAAAAACACAACTACATTGATACATTTTTAAAAATACGCTTCCCACACCCAGGAATCGAACCAGCTACTTAAAATCTGTAAAAAATAACATTCTGTACGTTTATACAATCTATCGATAGGGTCAATCAAAAGGATCAACTCTCTCTAACAAACATAGTAAATTAAATTAAAGGAAACACATGAAAACTCAACTTATAAACTCAATGGGACGGATAAAGCACTTTTATTCAAGGCTCTTCTGAAAAATTTACAAATAAATAATAAATAAATATTTCCATATAATCACACCAATTATCTAGCCCACGTTAAGTATCATGAAGAACTTGTGTTATGGATACTAGATAACGGATAAACATACTTATATACTTTTTTTTTTGTAAATACTTACATAATATACATATTAAATATCCAGACCAAGACAAATAGACATGTTCATGCACACAAATATTTGTCTTGTCCGGGGATCGAACCCGGGACCTCTGGCGCAGAAGGTGGGGTTAGTACCCCTGCGCCAAACCGGTCGTCAAACAAAAATCAAACAAAAATCTTTGTCAAACAAAAATCTTTGAATACAGTTTTGTCTCGTTTAAAAAGTAAAGGAATGTTTCCTTTTAGTAATATGGGCTAACTAAAGGATTTAAAGTAGTTCCCCTCCGGGGCTCATAGATTTTTTCCACCCTATATATATAGTTTGACAAACTCGTACCCACTAGAGGTAGGTTATTTTGTGTTATAAATAGAATAGAATAACAAAACTCTACTGGTAAACCGGGAAGTTCCGCGGCTGAACTCTACAGGAAAAGTGTATTTACCGTATTCGCACAAGAAGCTGATATGGATGCTGTAGCGCGCCTGGTCGGGGTACAGCTGGTCCAGCACGCGGTACCGCGCGCCGTCCACGCCCTGGTGGTGCCTGTGATCACGCACACGATCCGCTCACTCACTAACTCCTTGTAAAATATATAATCATAATCATAATCATTTTTACATCAAACATGGTATGAAAATATTGTGGAGCTCATGTTTCACTATTTAAAATAGCATCCAAATTATTTGTAAATTCAGATAAAATTAACAAAATGGTCTATATTTTGATTAGTATAACAGTAAAAATGTTAACAATTAATAGGGAATGTAATATAAAGTTACGAATTATTTGTTAACGCATTCCTTTATTCATGTAATATAAAAAAAATATTTCATTTAGGTCTCCGAATAGTAATAATAATAATAATAAAAAAACAATAATTAATAGGCAATGTCACATGAAAATTACATTATTATTTGTAAAGAATTCCTTGAGGCTATAAAAATATTTTCATTCAAACATTTGAAGACACTTTTTTAAAATTTAAATTTATTCAATACCTTAAAAAATATAATATAATAACTAAAATATAATATAATAACATGAACCGATCTTGAGTAATCATCTTCAATACCTTCACATCATTATGAAATTTGTTATATATCCAAACGCACATTACAATACAGCTTTTATTATATTTACTTGTCTTTGGTAGAGTTTTTATGACAAGTTTATGCTTGTCACTCGAGTGTGCTGGACATCAGATGCTTTTGCAAATAAATATTTGTGACGGTGCACAAAATTACATATCTCGCATAGGTACAGCGCCAGAAAAGGCAAAACACTTAAATTTTTAAATAAAGGTTTGCAGAATTCCATAAATGGCCCTTATGCATTTCTTTCGTGCTACGAATACTCTATTCCAATCTGTACTATTACCAAAACGAACCAGCAACAAACTAAAACTTTTCTTCTTTACTAGCAAGTTCCTTATCGTAGGGCTGGGTGAACTGGTAATATTGGTGTTGTATACTTGTTATAAGAATGAACCATATCGCCTCTTTGTTAATCTAATATAATTAGTTAGCTACAGGCTATATTCGCTTAAATGGAGGCACCAATCACCATTTAATTAATGGCAAAGTGTTTTCACTCATTTTTTTTTTGTAAAATTGCCGATTTTTTAATGTACCTAATGCTACTTCACTATAAACCCCATGTAGTCCTAGCGTCAGCGGCTATTATCGAATCGATCACGTGTCACTGTTACGCTCACTTCAATCCCCCCAGGAAGAACATGGCTTCTTTCTTCTTCTTCATACAATATGGGCGGTTTCCGCAACTCGACGACTTTTTGCGCCTATTTTGCGTCGGGAAGGTGTCAGGCCGGATCACTCCAGCCATCCAAGCTCAACCAGGCATGCTCCCAGGAATGTTCAGCAAGAACATGGCTATATCACGCGATATGATATTATAGCGTATCATGCGATCTTGCTTACTCCGCTACAACGTGAGCGGGACAGCGACGTGTTATCGAGTTATAGAGTCGATAAAAGCTGCTAACGCTTGACCTACTAGATAGACGTAAATAGCGCTTCCAACTGTATGAGAACCTAGCGTGTCGAATTTTTCCTACCTACGATGACGTCACGAGCGAGATTTAGTGATGTGCAAAAAAGCACTGCACAATTAACCATTTTCGTTTCTGAGTGACGCGTGTTTTCATGGCAATGGTCTCAAACGGACTGACTTAGGTCGTAAAACTTTGACCGTGGATCAAACTTTTGGCACGCAAGGTAGGTACACTTTTACCGTCTATCTCGATATAGGTCTGTGCTACTGACCTATTTAAAGCAAACAAGTTACAAATGTTATCGCGACCGTCACGACAAACGTTAAAAGCGGCACTTATGTGCATATCAAATTTCATAACCATTGCCTCTGAAGCTAACCAACTCTTTCACTAATCATTGCTTAGTTTTACGAGTTTAGTCACGAAACCTTTGATTGAGCAATTTTCTTCGACAACCAGAAATTGCGATAACCCGCTCAGATTAACACGTCAGCGACTGAAATTGAGTCATTACCACTTCGTTTGTTCCTTCGATTTCTTTATTGTATAAAGATTTTCTATAAATAGTGAAAATGGCTGGCTATATCGGTAACGTAGCAATTTGCTGTGTATTGTTTGTGACTTGTGACGTCAGCTTCTACGGACAATTCGACAGAGAAACTTTTCCATATTTCTCTGTTAATACCACCGACCTATATCGACTCGAGAAAGACGGTAAAAGTGTACCTACCTTGCATGCCAAAAGTTTGATCCACGGTCAAAGTTTTACGACCTAAGTCAGTCCGTTTGAGACCATTGCCATGAAAACACGCGTCACTCAGAAACGAAAATGGTTAATTGTGCAGTGCTTTTTTGCAAGAGCTTGTCAATATATTTACACAGGACTAAATCTGACGTGACGTCATTGTAGGTACGAAAAATTCGAGGCAATTGACTTCCATTTTGGCTGCAGCCGTGAGACATCCACTTCAGACAGAGAAATTGTGCACCTAGTGGTTTAAGTTAGTTATTTAATTTGTCTTTATATGCTATAAAATTGTAATTGTCTCATGTATGTTTCCAAATAAACTCTTATTAATTCATTAGACCACAGTAAATTATAGTTATTAATTCATTAGAATACAGTAGACCACAGTAAACACACATTGTCATCCATCTCAATGAATCACACTGTATTGAGCAAATAAATAATTTCTATTTCTATTTCATTCATTCATTGCAGACTGGCGTGGCGGGTAAATGCAAACGGGGTACATTCTTTCGCGCATACCCTCCGATTTCCGAGGGCTGACTATCTAACGAGAACCCGGAGTTAATTTCAGTTTCGTCGCTATTATGACTGTCATACACTATGAAAATGTAACAGTAATGACAGCGTGAAACTGGTTGCTCGGTGATTTTTTGGTAGTTAACAAGCCTGATTAATAAGATAACAGCGTCTTCCCAAAACCTTTTTGGTTTGTGTGTTACTATACGCAATCATTTTCGATCTGATGAATTTGATACGATGACGAAATATTTTTTAATAAGAAGTAGATCATTCAATACCTGACTTAAGACTTTATAATCGTGTATATGTACAGACATCAGTGACTGTGGCGAAGGCAACAATGCTGAAAACATTGTTGTCCTGGCGTCAGAATTAGATAAGATGTTGGTAGCTAGCCAGGCGGACATACATCAAGTCCTAACACCAACCAAAAAGGTAATAGCTTAGGATCATTCTTAATTCATTAAACTTCATTATCCATAGGAAATACGATGTTAATCTGCTAAGTAGCCGATATTACATGAATATTAATTACTAAATACATTATGGCGAAGGTCATTATCCTGAGTTGCAACGTCAAATCATGTCTACTGCGGATGGCATTGGGGTGACCAATCTAGCCTGAATCTAGCTAATTTTGATTAACGGAAACCATTCGAATCCGAATCCAATTTATTGATATTTTATTAATAAATTTAATCGCTTTTGATTTTAAATGTGTTTAAAACTTAATTACCATTAAGAGATGACTAGGGCGGTTACAACCCGATACTCGGGTTCGTCGATCGAAATTCCAAATTATGCGAAAATCTTTATTTGCAGTTTGTGATCATCACGTTTAACATTTTGTATATTTTATAGTTTTCGGAACAAATAGACTCGAGTACCTTTAATTTGATACCTTACTCGGCCGCGTACTACGCGCCAAAGTCCCTATCGAGTCGTCACAAATTTTGCGAACCTGAATTAAGTATATAGATAAACAATTTAGTTTAATTAATATTGTCAACGAGATGGGGTATTGTATATTAGTACATTACTGCCGCGGTCTATAATGACTACTTTGCTGGTCGCGCTAATGATGGCCGACAGCGCAGCGTAGCGCAGCTCCAGGCCGACATTATACTATGTTTTGAAACCACATCAAAATCCGAAATGTTTAGGTGACTGTCATAAATAGGTACCTAACTGGATGTTTATCCGTTCAAAAACGGTCAATCATAATAATAGTTCACTCGAATACCGTTATTATTAACGTAGGTGCATTTGAAATCAAATTGAAATAAAGTTTGATGTGCAGTCTCAACTGCATAAAGTTTAGGATAATGTTTCATTTCTTTAATCACCATGAAAGTAAGTTTCCAAAAGCCCAAACCCGTAGTGTCACTAAATATCAACTTTACTTTTTGCGAAACCGCCGAAAGATGTCTAAAGAGCGTGGCGTTCGGCGACGGAAAAGAAAGAAAAAATTCCGAAAAAAAAATTTGACGCAAAACGACGACTTAACGCCATCATGTTAATGACGCAGCGAGCTAGACTTAAAAACGTTTTGTCTCGACCGAAAATTTCCCTCCAATAATTTTAAGCTCGTGCTCACTCTTGCATAAATATTAAGCTTGCGAAGTAGTTTAAAGGAAATAATTTGATTTAAATTTTCCTGCGGTGTTCCTTAGTTTGTTTAAGTTTTATATTATAAGCCTTGTTCTTGTACTTATGGAACGCAGTTGTACTAATAAGCATGTTCTAAACAAACACTGAGCCAAAGCTCGTATTTTCGATCCTTAATTTTATAGTCACTTCAGTCCTTAATTATCATACGATTGTGTGTGTTCTGTGCTGGGTTGTTACTATTCTCATCATCATCGTCATTCAGCCTATTGCAGTCCACTGCTGGACGTAAGCCTCCCCCAAGATGCGAAACAAGACACGATCTCCCAGTTTTTTCATCCAGCTACTACCTGCAACCTTTCTCAGGTCGTCGGTTCGTCTAGCAGGAGGCCGACTTACACTACGATTTCCAAGACGTGGTCTCCATTCAAGAACTCGTCTGCTTCAACGCTCATCGGTTCTACGACTGATGTGCACAGCCCATTGCCACTTCAGCTTGCTACATTGACGGACAATACCCGTCACTTTGGTCTTCTGCCAGATGACCTCATTTGTTATCTGTTACCTATCTACTAATATTATAAATGGGAAAATGAAATCAAAGTGAAATGGAATTTGTAATCCCGATTATAAGGTCTTCTGGGAATACATTATTGGCTCCAATATCCATGCACAACTTCTCATCTCAGATTCGGATCAATGTAAAATGTAATGTTGCCTGATATCGATGCATTTAGTAGTTAAATAGCTTCCGCCAGCGATTTTACCTGCGTGGTTCCTGTTCCAGTGGGAATATCGGGATAAAAAGGAGCTTAAGTTACTCTCCGTACTTTCAACTAACTCTATGTCAGAAATCAAGTCAAAATAATAAATAATAAAATAAATAAATATTCGCATACAATTACACCAATTATCTAGCCCCACGTTAAGTTTCATGAAGAACTTGTGTTATGGATACTAGATAACGGATAAACATACTTATATACTTTTTTTTGTAAATACATACTTAATATACATATTAAACACCCAGACCAAGACAAATAGACATGTTCATGCACACAAATATTTGTCTTGTCCGGGGATCGAACCCGGGACCTCTGGCGCAGAAGGCGGGGTTAGTACCCCTGCGCCAAACAGGTCGTCATAATATTTAAATAGTTGCTTAGTTAGAGCGTGAAGGAAGGAAACAAACACTTCGCTTTTATAATATTATTATTAACCCTAGAATATTGATTAATTTATTACCTTTTTAACTAAGAATGTTGTTGCATAAGACCGCATGGATAGTCTGTGGAATGTTGAGAGATAGCGTGATAATCTGTGGCGCTGCGTCGCTGCGTGTCTGTGTGTTTTGACAATAAATGAGTTTGTAAATGGCCGCCTATAGTTTTACTTCTCCTTGTATTCATATGTAACAGTGACAACGAGGATGGGATACGAACCCACGCGTGCAAGCACATTGGATTAAAATTATATAGTTTAATATTACATAGTTAGATTTACATTAGTTTATTTATATTTATATTAGATTAATATTACATAGTTCTTAAAATTATGATGGAACAGCTTAGTCTCCGCGCGGACATAACCGCAAATCTAAACAACAACATACCGACCCCTAAAACATTTCCCCGTTAGTGCCCCAAAACAAATACGAGGTTCAAAAGAAGCACCATACCTGACTGATCGGATATTCTGTTATTCTCAGAGGGAATCGGCTATTGCGATACGGCTACGGCACTCGGTCGAGTACGAGCGCGGCGCAAACGATCGCGTACGGATATGGGATTGCCACTCGTTCTAGGGCTGATACGTCCAGATAAGTGAGGAATAATGGATATGTTGAAATAATATTTTTGTGTCTGAGACGACGACGACGATTCATATATTTATTTCAGGCCACTAGACCCATAAAATAGGACTTTTAACACCTTACAGACTAACATATATTATTTAATTTGATGTATTGACTTACCTACTTAAATTAAGAACGACTTCAACCAAACAAACTTCATAGCAATAGTCAAAAATGCCAACATAATAACAGGCGCCAGGCGAGCACCGAAGTTTATGTTAAAACTATATACTTAAGTATGTTTTGTCATTAAAGACACATAAATAATGAGCCATGTGGTGACGGCCTAAGAATACAAATGTTACCACTCCCTTACATGCCTGGGATGTCGTAAGAGTCGACTAAGAGGCTCGACGCATTGAACACCTGTGCGAGAGAAGGAAAACTTGACACAAACTCTCTACCAACCCGTCTGGCCAGCGTGGTAGCAGTAGGCTAATATCCTCCTATGAACGCCACAATAGGCGTGAGCTAGGAGAGGCTTATGTCCAGCAGTGGACGTCCACAGGCTGATGATGATGATGATGAAATAATGAGCTAAGTTGATAGAAATATCGTGATATTCCTCGAAGCGCACCTAAATTCAAACGCACCTAAATGATTCCTCGAAGCGCACTGGGGTCAAGACAACTTCTGGACAACAATCGGAAAGAAGTTAAGTTTACGTGTTTGGAATGCGACAGCGCTCTTTCTAGCTTTCTAACTATCTGCGGGTAACGCAAATCCAAAATTCAAAACTCAATATCATATATTCAGTCTAGGCTGTTACAAGCACATAAGAACGTCAAAGAAGCAACGCTATCAGTTCACAAACCCTACGGCGGGATCCGTCGTCGTCGTCCCTATCCGTCATCGTTGGCAAGCCTACGTACGTACGTGTCGCTTATCCCTTGGGCGCTGACCCCATGCGACCAATTACGTAACAATTTTTAACGGAGGGTAAGTTTCAATTTTTATGTTTTCACGTAAATTTATTCATTTATTAGGGTTCGAACCTCTAAAGAAAAAAAAGGAACCCTTAATGGGTAATTTTGTTGTCCGTCCGTCCAACATCGTCTGTTGAAGGGGTAAAAAATTAAACTTCTAAATTAACGTCAAAAAACTTAGATTTCTACACTCTCAAGGGAATCAAAATTCATCGGGTACTTCCCGTTTATCTATAACTATGAAATTAGGCAAGCAATATCGTCTTTTACTACAACTATAGGAAAAACAACTGAAAACTAGGCATTTTTCATTAAATCATGAAAAAAAATAATTGTATCGAGACTTCTTCTTTTCCTTTCTGCTAGCCCTAGACACACGAAACTTTTAAAGGGAATAATTTAGCTTCGCACTTTGCTGCGCTATGATCTCGCAGTGATCTTTTGTTTATTTGTTACTTCGACTTCGAAATATGGAAAAGGTATGCAGGCGGGACTATTACCTAACTTTGCAATAGCAACGCGACAGCAGAAATTGCGCGATAATTGCTTTACGTCACGTATCCACAGTGCGACTTCTACCGAGAAAGCTGTTTTTGATCTAGAAACGCTTTTTAGGAGTTGTACTTACTTTAGTTAAGTTCATCTTCTCAACTATCAGGTTCTCAGACTTGGCCCAATACAAGAAAAGGCTAGTAACGATGGAAAGAATACGTGGTTTTCGTTTTCGTTATGGGTTTTTTACATGTATATTCTGTAGTTTCGTTAGTAAATTGGTACCTAAATTCGATTTTCTTACAAGGCACCAAGAGGTATAAGTATAAATTTCTTTTAAGTCGTTACCAAGAAGCTCTGCATTTCGTATGTAGGTACTTTAGTTCTGGAGAAACCTAGGTTTTATTTAACAAAATGTACGTAGCTAATGTAAAGGAGCGAGTGTGCTACCGAGACTGGCTTGCCTTCAGGGTTTAAACAGTAAAGCGTTCAGCTACCTCAGCGTAAGATAATACGAAGTTACACTGTTTCAGTTTATCTAATTAAATTAAGATAATAAAAGAACATGTAGACGAGAAAAAAGATCTTATTTAACTAAAACTTATTCTAGCTGGCATTTATAAAACTTTTACATTTGTGTCTGATCTCAGCTTTTCCATGGGGATTTTTTGTCCCAGTAGTTCCATGGTTAGGAATAAATTAAATTAGCTTTATATATATAATTTCTGGGATTTTTATGGCTTAGTAGTTCCAGGAATATTTTTACCTGTCGTCGTCGTCTCAGACACATAACACCCACTGCTGGGTATAGGCCTCCCCCATGGATCCCCACGACGATCGATCCTGCGCTGCCCGCATCCAGAGGCTTCCCGCGACCTTCACCAGATCGTCGGTCCACCTTGTGGGGTGCCTACCCACGGAGCGTCGTCAGGTATTCCATCCAGCGGCCATCGGTTCTTTTCGCTATGTGTTCCGCCCACTGCCACTTCAGCTGAGCAATCCTTCCAGCGATGTCAGACACTTTGGTTCTCCTGCGGATGGAGATCCGAAAATGAGGAGAAATGAAGAGTCATTTCTGATTCGATCACTCAGGGATTCGATCACCGAGCATAGCTCTCTCCATTGCACGCTGCGTTACCTTGAGCCTTGATTGTTACCTGTACTTTTATTTAATACTTATATTTTGGCAATATTTATTTTTGGTAATAAATAGGTTTCATGGAAAGACTGAGAAAAATACCAGTAGTCCTACGAAGTCCTTTTCAATAGAACAGTTTTGATGCCGAAGATAATAATAATTTAGTGAACATCGTAATATCTCAATACTCTGCACGATTAATTTAAAACACTGTAAGATTTTATACATTAATATTATTAGTCTTAAGTTCTAAACAAATCAGTATGTATGTAATGGCGAACAGTGCTTAGTTAAAAATAGTTAAATATATTTAAAACAGTAATCCAACAAAGGTTTTATTTTCTTCTTTCGAGCCATAGAACCCCAAAACAAACAAAACCTAGACACATTACAATGGTTTTCACTCGTTTTACTTCCATTCGTTGGAAACTATCGTAACAAGAAGTTACTGATACCATTCTGATAAAACTGATAGAACTTTTATCTCAGTATTAAAACGTTAGAGTCATCTGACTCGGTCTTTAGTTGCAACTATTACTGATAAGAGGGTAAATCTTCGGGCGGTTTGAACGCCGTCATTGTCCTCGACATATAAAGTGTCATGCATAAGTGCGAAAATAATAAAGGTTATGCTGCTAAACGCTACTCGTCTGGGACCTATATTTGTAACTGGACACGAGGACAGAATTTTATTACTCTAAAAATATGAAAATGCGTTGAAGACAATGACGGCGTTCAAACCGCCCGAAGATTTACCCAAGACTATTTGAACTCATTCGGCGAAGTTCATGCTAGTGAACATTAGGATTTCGGTGGCGCAATGGTTCGCACGCTCGGCCTGCGATTGAAGTGACTTGAGCACCTCCTTTTTTATTTTTTTTATTTACGACGGGGAGACTCTTAGCCTTTATCATACCTGATGTTAAGTATTGATAAGGCTGAAGATGGAAGCGAGCCTCTCCCAGAAACCTCAATCACTGAGGAACTGGCTATTTTATATCTAACTGCCGGAACACAACAATGCTGAAAACATTGTTGTTATGTGGTAGCTCGCCAGGCGGACTTCCTATAAATCCTACCACCAACCAAACCGAATACAATATGTACCCCTGCTGAGAATCGAACCCGGGACCCCTGGGTCTGATACCGGCGGTTGTACCACTAGACCACAGAGGCGGTTAATGCTTCGGAAGATACGATAAGCAGTTGGTCCCGTCTGTATTTACAGTCGTTAAACCCACCAATACCTACGCGTTGGGCCCGTGGACCTTTCCTTTTCATCACATTAAAGTAGCTGATGAAATTTAGCTTCCTAGTGGAAGAAAGTTGATGATGATGCTAGGTTTACGTACAACGCAGAATTTCCCGATAGTCCAAATCCCGTGAATGGCTATCAGTGGGTTACCCATACGATTCTGTTCAGCCATTTTTAATGTCCCTACTGCTGGGGCACTGGCCTTCCTTATGGATGGATAAGGAGAACGGGCCATGACCCACCACGCGGGCCCAATGCGGATTGGTGGGCTTTAACGACTGCAAATGCAGCCGTAACGTGCCTTCCGAAGCACGGAGGAGCTCGAGATAGTAAAATTTTGGTCAGAAATCGTAGGCCAAGCGCGCGACACATTGCGCCAGCGACTCTTATACGATTGTCCCAAGCACTTAAGGCGTTATACGACTGAAGCGAGATTTGAAATGAGAAAACGGCGCGCGGGAGCGAGACCGATTTTGCTTATAAGGCAAAAAAAAAACACAGAATTACTTAGTAGTAAATAACTATTAGCGTTTAAAAAAAAATTACACGATACTAAATATTATTGGTGTCCACTAATCAAACCAATTCTTCCTATAGTAATGGGGTTAGCTATTTAAGAATATTCTTGAAGTTTCGTATTTTTAAGGAGTCTTTTTGAAAAGATAAAGTGTCGAGGCATAATCATAAAATAGTGTTTTGATACTTTACAAATCTAGATAAAGTTATGAAGAAGTATAATACAGGGTGTTAAAAGACCCCTACCGAAGCCGTAATATATGCGTAGTGTACGTCAAACTAAATAAGAATATGTGAAAATAATTACTGGGAAACTACTTTTATTTTTCGTTTAAAAACAATGGGTCTTATTTATACACGCAAAAAAACGCGTGCAACAATGTGTGCGTGTGTCTAGACAGGACGAGTAGACGGCCGGGATCTAGTTTCTTTGATTGGTTTTGATGTTCATTGCGTTTTTGTAACTTAAAACGATAATCTTTAAAAATAAATATTGACTTTGATCCTTAATAACTCCTAAACTATCAGGTTCCCGGATTTGGCCCCATACAAGAAAATGATTGTAACGATGGGGAGAATACGTGGTTTTCGTTTTCGTTACGGGTCTTTTAACACCCTGTATATTATCTTAATTCCAGATTTGTAACATCTCTAATAGTCCTATAGTTTTATAACAAAAAGTACGTACTTTTCCCGTATACCTAGTTTTGAATAGGACGGGAAGAAAAATAGGGAAATGCAGGGAATTGGCATTTTGACTGCTTTTATGTAATAAATATTAAACAGGAAAATATACAAGAAAAACACGTATAGGTATCCTTGGGAATCCGGCCCGATGCACTAACCAATTATGCTACAGAGACCTATGAGGACACGTCGAATTTTTCTAGTATATTCACCGTTCTACGGTGTTGGCCACCGTCGTTTCATCAATAAAAGAAATATCCTCGCATTCAGAAGAAACATTTTTATAAATGTTTGACTTTCGATTAAGATAAAATGTTGCCTTTTATAATGCAATTTTTATGTAATAAATATTAAACAGGAAAATATACTAGAATAAAAAAAACAACGTCTCATGTCGCCCTGACGGGATTCGAACCCCCATTCCTTGGGAATCCGGTCCAATGCACGTGGTGCCCGTGGTGCAGTGGTTCGCGCGCTCGGCCTGCGATTGTTGAGGTTAAGCAACTCTCGCAATCGTCAGCCACGGGATGGGTATCTCGAGCTCCTCCGTGCTTCGGAAGGCACGCTAAACCGTTGGTCCCGGCTGCATTTGCAGTCGTTACAACCCACCAATCCGCATTGGGCCCGAGTGGTGGGTCATGGTTCTCCTTATCCATCCTTAAGGAAGGCCAGTGCTCTTGCACTAGGTAACTTGGTGTGAGTGTAAGAAATGTAAAAAAAGGGGGAAGCCAAACGTTGGTCCTTATTTCACACCACCTAATTTAATAAAGGCTCTTGACATTAAATATAGGTAATAAAAACAAACAAGTCTCGGTAGCTCAGCGGTTAGAGCATTGGACCGGATTTCCAAAGGTCGCGGGTTCGATTCCCGTCTGAGAATTCACTTGTGGCCGAGTTAATTTTTTCCAATATTTTTCTATTTAAAATTTACCATAAGTAATAAAAACAACTTGAACTTATTATTATCAAAAGTGTAAAAAAATGTGCGAACGCGTCAACTCTAAGAAATGACGAATGATGACGCACTGGTCAAAGCAGTTTTTTCTAGTCAATTTTCTTGTTTAATATTTGTCACATAAAAATAGCATTGTAAAATGCAACATTAAAAAGTTATAAAAATAAATACGATGGTGATTGGAACCAACGCCCGTTGAAAATGAAATTTAAAATACATGTTTTTATTTTCAACCTAATTGAAACCTAAATCGACTTGGTTACAAAAAAAATTAACAGGGTGTTATCGGTCGAAATTTTTACAATCATCCGTTATTGCCATGCTGAGTATAACTACTTACTCTTAACCTTTCTTAAATCAGCTATATCGTCGCAGAATTATAAAGATACTTATGAGCTACATACTCCTTGCTGAAGAAAAGAAAAAACGTGTTTTTTGTTACCTTCTTTCGGCTAGAACTTTTTCCTCCAACGCGAACGTTTCATATAAATTCATTTCTCGTCTTAAGTACTGAAGCGTGTCCCACTGCACGTCCTTTCTTCCTGATACACCCAACTGGGTCATTTGAGCAAACAACTACCGCACTTTTAGAAGCACAAACTACGAGTCTCTTCGTAACAATTACGTTACTTGAAAAGTTACGTTAGACGTGACGTCAGTATAAGCCGAGTTACGGACGTGTTGAGCGTACCCTCGGTTTCTTTTGGTATTCACCAACTTTCTTTACCTTTAAATCGAATGAGGTCAAATAGAGTGTTTGTTTTGAAATAAAGCCTTTTGCTACTTATCGTACGACCTAGAGCACGATCATAATAAATATGACATCACCACAGGCAATGTTCCTAAATGTGACTTCTGGGCCCGGTCTTACAAGATCCAGGGGATTAAACAATAACACACTATAAAAAAAGCAGCATAAGATTTTCCCAATTAGATTTTATTTCAATCTAAAGCCAAAGTTAACATTTCTAGGCCATTCAACCACTCACCAATATTCGAGTTCACCAAATAAAGTACTGACGACGCTTTGATTTCAGGTGTTTAAAGTTTAGAGCCAGAACGATTGTTTTAAATGACGATTATCTAATCGACAGCTGGCGAACTTGGCTGTTAGAATATCATCCACGTGAAAATCCAAGGAGGAAATTAAAAGAGCAATATGCTGCCCACGTATCGAGAGCGACTGATGCCGTCACGTCCACGCAACAACTTTTATTAGTTCCTCACTCAGTAATTGTTACGGGGACTCAGGGTTTGCTCAGGATAAATGTTTTGGTTTTCCTATTTCTTAATGATAGTTTCGATGGTAGTATTACTTGCAGTCGATTGAATTTGGTATCTTTTGAAGCCGGTGCAGTTTCAAAGATTTCCTTAGCTTGCATGAATTTGTTTTCTTTTGAAACTGATGTAGTTTGAAAAGATTTTCTCAGATTGAATGTGGTAAAAAATGTAGAAACATAGACAGTCAGCTGCTGGATGCGGAAAGCGCCAATTAGCATAAGATCTTTTTAGAAGAAATTAAAACGAAAAAAACTTTTTTAACGTTCAATGGTGGAATTTAGAAAATGTAAATAGCGCCAATGGTGAAAGAAATGTTTTAAAGAGTTGTCAATTTGATTCTCAAGCGGCATTTCGAAATAAATGTTCGGCAAAATTTACAACCAAAAAATCTAGTATTTGCTATAGGTACAATTTCATGTGATGATGCAAAAGATACTAGTGTTAAACGGTCTGGTGGCCATTCGCGGCTGGCTGCGGTCAGATTGGAAACTATTACGGCACCACAGCTACCGCTCACGCTTTGACATTAGAATATTTTAAACAATTTATGCTATCATTAACAGAAGCCAGCTATTTAATAATTAACAGAATTAATTACTAACTAGGTACTATTGATTGACGTCCGAATACAATCCGGAACCAACATTCATGTGATCATGTGCTTAAGCAACGTTTTCCAGAATCAGAGGGCCTACCGCCATCTCAAAGCCCAGTATAATTTCAATCTTACTGTGCTATTTCGTGTCTCTTCAAGTAAGATTTTTTTGTTGGAAGTTTTGTGATGTCTTCGCTCAATCATCGCAAGAACAACAATGAAGTATGTCAAAATGTGACAACTTCAAAAAACAAAACGCAAACAGAACGTTTTTACGACATAATGGTTTCCAATAGATGATGGTAGGCTCGCTGATCAATGTTTGTGATACTGTATCTCTATAAATATTTGTAAAAACTTCCGTATCTTTACATTAAAAAAGGTAAAGTGTTTAAGTTTGTAGTAATCTTTGGAAACTACTTCTACTACTGACCAATTTTGAAAACTCTTCCACCTTGTCAACGAAAATATAGCAGGAGTAACGGGAGTGCTCCACAGAGCGGTAAGTGTTTTTCCCTACTGCACCAAGGGTCTAAGATTCAATCATCATTCTGGACCAAATTTCATGTGATGAAGTATTTGGTACTTGTAAAGTCCTGATAGAGATAGGGGTACCACACCACCTGATTTCCCGTCTGAAAAATCTCTATGAGAGGGGTACAGCAGCAGTGCGAGTTGATGACGTTCCTTCAGAAACTTTCAAGGCGGAGTCCGGTTATAGCAGGGATGAATTCTGTCGCCTCTACTTTTTAACACGTACACCGAATATTATTATGTGCATTGCCTTGGATGGGTGGAGCAGGGGTATTCAATCGGTGGTCGAATAATTTATTATTTAAGATACGCTGACGATATTACTCTTCTTGCTAGAAGATTTTGAAGAGCTCTTGACTCGATAAATATTAAACAAGAAAATATACTAGAAAAAAGCAGCTAGTCTCATGTCGCCCCGACAGGATTCGAACCCACATCCTTGGGAGTCCGGCCCAATGCACTAACCAATAATGCTTCAGAGACCTATGAGGACACGTCGAATTTTTCATCACATAAAAATAGCATTGTAAAATGCAAAATTAAAAAGTTATAGCTCTTGACTCGTCTAGATGTCTAATAGAGAAAGTCATGATAGTAGATCGAGCTGAACATAACACTACGGGCATACTAAATGTAGCCAACTGCGAAGTAATGCAACGCTACATCTACCTCAGTTCTACTATCTCGAACGCTGGAGGATACGAAGACGAGATTAAGCGTCGTTGCGCTATCACCAGATCGGCAGTGGGGCGATTAGGAAAGATTTGGAGAGACAGGAGGATAACCAAGAACATTAAGGTCCGCCAAATGAAGAGCCTCGTTTTCTGTACGGAGCCGAAAGCTGGTCGCTAAGACTCCAAGATCTCCGTAAAATCAATGCACTGGAGATGTGGTGTTGGATACGACTGCTGAAAATATCCAGGACAGCGTTCCGCACCAACTTATCCATCCTCAAAGAACTTCATATACGAGATAGGTTATGGCCGATTGTGCAGTTGAAGTAAAGCAAATACTGAAGTGTTTTGGGCACATCTCCAGAATCAAGAAATCGATGAAGAGGCTCGTAGTACAAGGCCACACAGAGGTAAAGAGACTACGAGGCCGCTCTCCAACTCGTTGGATCGTCCTCATAAAGAGAACTACGCAGTCGACAGTAGTATAGTATTTTTAAAACAGTGAAAGTCGAAAAAACTGGAGAGAAATCGCGCGTCGTGCTACCGCCTTGGGAGCAAGTGGCGACGGCGAGCCGCGACCCTGTCCATCGACAGCCACGACCAGAGTGGTCGTGGCTGTCGAGTGTCCGACTGAGAAGAGAAGAGACTACTAACCAAAAATGTACGCGTAAAGTAAATCATTAAATTAAAAGTCTCTAAGATCGCGCCAGATGTTTTTTCTTAAAAAGCATTAGAGCGTTTCCTAATCCTTCACAGGGAAATCCTTTGCTCCGATAAAACTGGGCCATTATATCCTTCAAAAAATCTTTTAAATTTGTCATCTAAGTTGATTGCGATTAGGTCTATTCTGCTTCGCAGCCATTATGGCACTGCTACTTATTCTAAACCTAAATAACGCTCGTGTTTTGTCAACGAAAATAAAGCGGGAGATAGCTGGAGTGTTCCCCAGAGCGGCACGTGCAAATCGGATTTGTCTAATTTATTGCTTTTGTGCGTAGGGGTGGCGGGGCAGTTCGGACTTGTCGATGAACTGTCTGAATATCGATGTTCTAATAAAATACCACAAACGTTATTTCTCTAATTATAATTGTGCTTAGCGGAATTCAATGATCGTGTTTCGATACATGGATGGAACATGGAAGGCATCTACAAACCAACAACTACTTTATCGAAGTGGCCTTAGGATTCTGTTTTCTCATTAGCAAGAAGTTTCTTAAAATGTTCTTATAAATTACCGAAACGTTGTTAGACTTAAACTTTCATGATCACTTTTCACCGAAATATCGAGGACCCGACAGCAAAAAAAAAAACCTAAAAAAACCATTTGTTTTTCATAGTAGTGGAAGTGACTTGAATTTTGGTTATATAAATAAGTTTCAATCCCCAACATTTCGTTAAAAACTGTTCAGATGTTTTTGGGTGGCGTATGGCGTTCTCGTATGAAATGAAAAGATAGGAGTCTTAAATTAATATTAATTTTATTTATAACTATCGGCCACCCGCAGTTGGATCCGCGTGATTCCCATTCTTGTGGGAATATAAAAAAATCTTTTTTAGTGCTCGTCTACATCGTTAAAAGATCCTGATGCAAAATTTCAGCTTAATCGGTTCAGCCGTTTGGGCTCTCCGTTGTCTGTCCGTCAGACATGGTATTGTTTTATTAGTAGTATATAGAAGATAGGTTCGAAAAATATCCTTTCGTCGATACGAACACCGTTGCATCACTATCAAATGCCACGGTTGCTTAGGCCTCAGCACCTCTCTGTAATAATAGGATCTTGGGGATTTGAAACGTATACTGTTGCAGATTCGAGGTATTTAAACGTACCAACGAAATCTCTATTGTTTTAAAAGTTTGCCTTCACATTTTAGTAAACAAGTCACTTGTAATAGATTGCGAGAGAAAATTGGCATGAGCTATACATTATAGAACTTTTTTTGTTTATCGAGTGCTATCCTAATACTGACTATATTTTTAGGCTAATATTCTATAAAAATCTCAATAGTATGCCAATTAAGGTTTTTACATTGTCAGCTGATAATAATCTTATTTTTCAATAGGAAACGGTTCCCTTATTGAATTTAGACTTTCCGCCATGTGTAAATCTATTATTATAACGCTCTAACAATATAATATATTGACAGTTTAGGACATAAAAATTACTACAAATTTACGTCAAGTGACTTGGAAGTCACCTGCCACCAACCAAACCAAATTCAATATTATTTTCTCCCACTGGGAATCAAATCCAGGATCTGTGGATCGGATTCTGCTGGTATAAGTACAAGATTACAGAGGCAATTTGATTTAATATTAATTTTAAGCGAGCGACTTAAGACTAAGACCTGTGAATAACTCTCAGGTTCAATATGAATCAAGTAGCTAACGTAACCTTGTAGCAATAGCTATTATCGCAGAGCTAAGAGCATTGCCTACACAGACCTTTATCGATCGAGACGAAAACAGCGCTTCTAACTGTATGAGAACCTAGCTTGTCGAGTTTTTCCTACCTACGATGACGTCACAGGCGAGATTTAGTGTTGTGTAAATGTTATTAACGAGCTATTGCAAGAAAACACTGCACAATTAACCATTTTCGTTTCTGAGTGACGCGTGTTTTCATGGCAATGGTCTCAAGCAGACTTACATAGGTAGTAAAACTTTGACCGTGGATCAAACTTTTGAAATGCAAGGCAAGTACACTTTTACCGTCTATCTCGATATAGGTCTGTGATTACCTTATTATTATGTGTGACATCTTTATACGTCTTCATGAAAACTTAAAATTATTGTATGTGATTCACCTCGGAACGAAACAGTGAATGTACATTTCCTCTAGACACGCTGACGCTATGATTCCCAAATAGTGGTTTCAAATAACACAACATACTAGAAACTCATGAAAATGAACTAAACGATTTCTAATTTCATTCTTTTTCTGCTTAATTTTTTAGCAATACGTTATTTGGCCTAAAAATTCAGTTAAACCGAAAAGCAGAACAAAAAGTTCGAATTTGATGTTTAAAAACACTGACTCCTAAAACTCAACCCTGGTTTTAATAAAAGAAGCAAAAGTGGAGTATATTTCATTTACCCTTCAACGATGTATCAACGAAGACAAGGGTGAAAAAGGGGCCAACTACCAAATGAAAATAAGCGTTGAGCGATCGCACAGACCCTTCAGGAGTTGACGTGAACGAAAATGGCTAAACACCTACGTGAAGGGAAAAAGACGTTAAACTGTCAGACGTCGCAATAAACTGTGAAGAAAATGCTGACATCGCTATTAATAGGAAATAATATGAAGACGACACATTTTTGGTTTCAGCTCCCACCGGGCAAAGAATATATATGTCGCAGACATCTGGTTAAGTCAGCCGTTTAATTGAACGGATAGCCCGTTCATTGAACGCCGGCATCCAATTAAATGGCAAAAGAAAAACTAGCCAAAATGTTGAACGAAACGTTTAACGACTTGGCCAAACATTATATTTAGCCGTTTCGTTAAATATACTAGGGTAAAACTACTTAATGGATCCACTATTTTGGTAGTTTGGGGGGTATTAGCAAAGAGACTTTTATGGTTTGAAAAAAAAACCTCAAAATCCTCAAAATAGGGCTAAGGCAGCAGGAGTACAAAAAATAGATACTTTAATTATTGTCAGTAGATCAATTCAAGAAAAAAATGCGAATTTCAAACGAAAAAAACACAAAAACATTGTCAGCTGAGCGAGCTATCTGACGCCATATTTGTTATGGTAACACCAGCGCCGCAGTAGTGGTAAAAATATAACTAAATTTAAATCACTTGCCTGAATTTACTTCAGCCATATTCAATGGGCTAGCTTACAATCAGCCCACTAGTTGAACGTTGACTGATGTTATTTCCTTCAATTATCGGCCTAGGTATTCATTTAAATGCCGGCGTTTAAACAAAACAAACAAACAAACAATAATTTATTTGTATCTAAAGCCTGGTACAAAAACAAAATTATCGTTAATAACCACAGTAGTCAAAGACTGTGTCGCAGTTATTAGCGCCCACCTCGAAGTTATACAATTTTGCAAAAAAAATACAAATAAATTAACCGAAATCTAAGGTCTAACGAGAGACTATATTATATAAAATAAAAAACAAAAACTTTCTTATACATGTAAGTGTAGTAAGTACGCGCGCGCGCGGGTGCGCGCTTGGCTGTGGAATGTGTGTGCGCGTGTGTGTGCGTGTGTGTTTGTGTGCGTATGAGTGTGTGTGTGTGTGTGTGTTTGTGTGTGTGTGTGTGTTTGTGTGGATGAGTGTGTGTGTTAACGTGAGTGTGTGATGCGTGTTATGTGTGTTGAATGTCATTCATTTTGTTAAACAAGAGACTCGACATCTTCATATTTTAAACTAAGGAGCCACTTGCACAAAACTTGCTTACACTCTCGAAAAGATAAGCTGTAAAAACGCAATTTATAGTTAATTTTATTATATAGGACTGAGCTAAGGTACAAATAGTGCCGACTGGTAAGTTTGGTAGAACATTTTTCGACTTTGAAGATTCTATTTGACAATCTTGTATTCAAGGCTAACTCAGGATCAAAATTACAAGATCTGTGTTTACGTAGAAGAACGGACAGTACGAAAAGCTTACGCACGGAAAGAACCTGCCATAGCTCATAAAGTTGTGCGGTAGGATACCAGATAGGTTTGAAAGCCATAACTTTCAACACCGCACGCTGGGCCCGTTCCAGCGGTATGAGATTGGTCACTGTCGAGGAGCCCCAGACAGAAACACAATAACTTAGTATTGATTGAGCTAAGGTGATATAAGCCGTCTTCAAAGTACCTTCATCAGCACTACCTCGCAGTTTCCGAAAAACAAATATCAGTTTTCTGATTCGAGAAGATACTGATTGGACATGCTCATGCCAGGACATGACACTGTCAACAACAACACCCAAATATTTCACGTGATTTAAACGTTGGATTTTAAAACAATCATAATTAGGACTCGATATACCTACTGAAGTGCAAGAATTTTCGTGCGCAGATATTTTGAATGTGTTGTCAGGTTGGGATTTTAGTCTAGGAGCAAATGTGACAAAGCAAGTCTTAGTAAGGTTAAGAAGTAGGTGATTATAAGAGAGCCAGGCAGTGACTATTCCTAGAGCATGTTCAGCATGTTTACGAGCCCCCTCCCAATCCTGCCCATGAACAAGAAGCGCTGTGTCGTCAGCATAGGTTATAATTTTACAATTAGGTAAAGACAGTTGACATAGTCCATTAACAAAAACAAGAAATAGAGTAGGCCCGAGCACACTACCCTGGGGGACTCCCGATGTGACAGATCTCTCATCACTTGTTATACCATTAACTGTAACACTTTGAGTTCTACCGCTGAGGTAAGTTTTAAACAAATTGAGAGGCAAACATCGGATCCCCAAGCGTTCAAGTTTATGTAATGAGATTGGGACAGAGACAGTGTCAAAAGCCTTTGAAATGTCCAAAAACATACACAATGACTTGAGTTTCTTATTTAGGTTTTTCACTATAGATCCAGTAAGTTCAAGGACAGCATCTTCGGTGGATTTCCCTGCTCTAAAGCCGAATTGATTTGCTGAAATAGCTTGTTTGCTGTCTAGAAAACAAATTAATCTTTTATTTATAATTTTTTCGAAAATTTTAGAAAATGTTTAAAGCACGGAAATTGGTCTATAATTAGAAACACTGTCCCTGTCACCATTCTTAAAAATAGGGTGAACAACTGCTTTTTTAAAAACACTTGGAAATACTCCGGTTGTGAGACAGAGAAATGAATGGCTGATTTAATGAATGGGCTAGCCTTCCAATTGAATGGCTGATTTAACCAGATGGCTGCGACATATACACCGGGATATTTACTAGGAACCAAGCTCTATCAACATTATGAAAACTAATTGACGTAAAAGTTAATACTAACATTATTGATAAACATTGAACTCGTATACTCCTTGACGGCCTGTCACACCGTCCGGTGGTAAGTACACCGGTTTCAAGTTGTCACTTACTCGGAGGTACTGGATTCGAATCCCGATAAGGGCAAATGTTTGTATGATGAATATGAACATTTGTACCTGAGCCTGAGGTCAAGTCCGTTTATATTATACTAGCTGGTGCCCGCGACTTCGTACGCGTGGACTTTTATGTACTTAGTACTTATATTTTTTTATTTGACGTTAAAGATCGACCATTTAATCGTGGTACTTACAACAAAAAAAATATTATTAAATGTCGTATGCCAAAGGAAATTTATTTTACTAATGTAAGGTGCTTAGAGTATTTCTTTATGAACTACATTGCTGGTTTTTCCGTTTTGAGCCAATATGAATAGACCCGCAGCTCTACTGACCCGCGAAAAAGCAACATAGAGTTGGCCGTGGGAAAAACAATCAGACCTTAGTGCGACACCAGCGGCGTTCAGCATTTGTCACTGCTACTTATTTATAGTGATTACAAAGCACGGGGTCACCAAGGGAACTGTGTGCGTGTGCGCTTGAATTCGAACGAAAAGTTGTTAGGAATGAGCGGTATACGCGGTTTATACTCAGCTTCACCGGCAGGACACCCAGTTAGGATATCAGCTTCGATAATATTTCTTTGCAAACACTTACTTTAAGTCGGGTCCCGTTGCATAATTTTAGCTTAGTAAAATTTCGCAAAAGCATTATCGCAACACCGACTTTAAGATTGATCTTGTGAGCAGGTAGGCCACTCGCTGGAATTGAATTTAAAAATTCAATTGGCTAATTTGTGGCGTCGTCCTGATAAACTACATTGTTAAAGCAAGTGTTAACCACTTCATCCGCAACAATTTCCGCTATTTTTTTTATTTATTGCATTTGCTTGGTCATTTTGGGTGTTAGTATGGCGCGTTTACATAACCAAGAATTTTCACCTTAATATACACTGATATACTTGATTCCTCTTCTGAGGGAACGACTTTTCTCAGTAATTGGGGAAGACTTAATTAATTGCAGGATATAGGGGCTATGCAGCTCCAGTTAGAACTGTAGTCACTGCGACCTATAAGATCTATTGTAACTCGCCACCTTGTTATAGTATCTATTTTAGCCTGGCAACCTCCAGGAAGTCTAAAATCTTCCTAGCTCTGAGAGATTTTAGTTCCTCTGGCCGAATTATATGCCGGCCCAGGTGGATACTGCGTTTGTGAATTAGGGGTCCGCAGTCACATAGGAGATGTTTGGGTGTTTCTCTCTCTAATCCGCAGTAACTGCAAACGTCAGTGTCACTTAATTTCATGTGAAATTGGTGTCTTTTTAGTTTGCAGTGTCCAGTTAAGGCTCTTGCTATCGCACTTATGTTTGCTCTGCTGAGTTCTAGGAGTTCAGCAGTTTGCTTTTGCGAATAGCCTTCGATAAGGGATTTGGCGTGTACTAATCCTGGTTGATTTAACCAGTATTTTTTTGACTCGCCAAGTAGGTTGCCCTTGAGAAGTTGCATGGCCTGTTCCTTTGAGATACCACAGAAAGGCTCTGGACCTAGCTGGTGGCCCTGAGCTCCAGACCTTGCAAGTTCATCAGCTTTTTAATTGCCAATGATTCCTGAATGACCTGGTACCCATTTCAGAATAATTTTATTTTGTTGTCCCAGCTCATTCAGCTTATCGACGCAGTCCTTCACCAATCTCGAATGTATGACATTTGAATTGATAGCGTTAAGGGCTGCCTGACTATCTGAGAAGATAAGAATAGTTTGATATATGTAGTTTCGTTGGCGGTTGGCCTCCGCGCATTCTATGATGGCGTATACCTCTGCTTGGAATATGGTAGCGTGTTTGCCTAAATTCAAACTCTTACTGAATCGAGGGTTGTCGCCGTATATTCCGTATCCTACATTTTCATTCATTTTGGAGCCGTCTGTAAACCAAACTAAGCTTCCAGCCTTACAGGTATGGTGATTTGCAGACCACTCTTCCCTGCGAGGTATCTCCACTGAGTAATTTCTGGTGAAGTTACACAGTGGGAGCATGACCTCCGTTGTCATTGCCAAAAGATCATGTTCAAGTACTGATCCATGTAGAGATCTTAGTGCTTGAGAGTGCCAGTTTACTTTTCCATTGATGCTGGCTCTGTACATGCCTTCTTTCGCCTCTTTTGCAATAAAAAGGTGAAGAGGTGGTAAGTACAGCAGAGCATTCAGTGCAGCTCCTGGAGTCGTAGACATGGCACCTGTTGCCATGAGGCATGCCAACCTTTGCAAGCTGTTGAGCTTGTTGATGACTGTCACTTGGGATGCTTTTTTCCACCATGCTACACAGGCGTATGTTATTGTCGGCCTGACAATAGTGGTGTACATCCACAGGGCGATCTTGGGGTTAAGACCCCATCTCGTCCCTGCTAAGCGACAGCATATTCCTAAGGCTATTTTAGCCTTTTGGATCACATTACTAATATGTGTATTCCAAGTAAGTTTTTGGTCAAAAGTAACGCCTAAGTATTTGACTTCTTTGGAAAATGGGATTGGAGTCCCTTTAAAAGTAGGCGTAACAAGTTTCTCTAGCTTGCACCTTCTAGTTAACTATTGTCGAGTGGGAAGTCTTACCTGACCATGATCTACAGGGATCCTTCTCTAATTTTTAATAATATGATGAAAATTCTTGGGCATGTGAATGACCGCAAGCTGCGCTTTCATATTGGTTGTCAATCCCAGCTTATGTATCTGAGGCCTTATGGTATATGACCTTAGAAAAATTTAATGAGGCTTTAAGCTCATCGGCTCTTATAATAGGAAGGGTCTGTCTAAAATCTCCCGAGAAAAGGGATGTGACGTTACCCATGGGTCTGTTATATCAAAGTCTTCAGAGAGAAATGTTTAGTATTTTTTCCACAATACTAAAATATCCAAAAGACCACAAAACACTAACATAATTGCGAAAAAATGTCGTAAGCAGCGGAGGCTGTCATTGACACAGGCCTCCTCGTGTCTTGTCCCAGTGTTGCTCATCGTCATGAAGATGAAGTGCCCTACAGTTGCTTGAAACGCAGGAAGCTCTACAGCATCAACTGTCTTTAAAAAACTAAAAGAAGTCGTTCCTCAAATAATATGGAGCAACAGGTGCAATAATTAGCATTCTTAATTTTTTTATTATTTTTTTCGTGTAATAAAGAAAACATGTCCTTGATTTTTATACTTCAACAGTAAAAGCCCAAACAAATTTGCTAAGCTAGGCGAAATTTCCAATCTCCTACATTGGGTTATAATACCCTTGATTCTAATTTTAACAGAAAATACCCATCACGTTAAACAACTTTTGCTAAGGAGTCATTTCCATATCTCTAATAGTTTAGCTGGTCTCTTACTTTCTGGCATTTCCATTGTCTATTGGGTGCAAATATTCTGAATTTTAATATGTCAACAGAAAATGTTCATCACGTTAAACAACTTTTGCTTTTGTGACATTTCCATAACTCTCATAGTTTAGCTGATCTCTTAGTTTTCTACATCAGGTTCTATAGAAATAAATTCAAAAATAGCCTATGTTATGGCCCGACCTACAGCTACATATCACATTTTTTTTATTCAAATCCGTTCAGTACTTTCGGAGATTAGCTGTACATACAAACAGACAAACAGACAGACAAAAATTTAAAAAAATCGTCTTGACGTATTCTTTACCGTTTTTACGTCGTCCCCAATTAGTTTTTGGTAAATATATTCAATGTACAGAAATTATAATTTTACAGTTTTATACTTAACTATGTATCATTGTATGCTTTTCTAACCATTAACCTATTAAATCATACCACAAATCACAGTGCTACTTTGAGGCTAGGCTGAGTGTAAGAAATATAACTACAATAATGTGGTCTTGCCCTGTTTGCTATGCAGCTAGAACCGATTTCGAGTAAGATTTACAGAATACTCGTTTAGTTTGCATCTCCCACCAATCAAGCGTCGCACCATAGTAACTAGGTTTTTCAATTACAAAACACAATAAACACTTCCGCAGTTCTATGGGCAGGGGCTGATGCTGAACTCACTAGAGATTGGAAAAAATGGATTATACTAAACCGGTCGATTAAAAATTACTAAATTAAGCGACTAAAAATCTACGCTGGGTTACTAAAAATAATTTGTAAGATTAATTGAATATGTCATGTCACAAAAGGAGGCATCGGAGCGGATCCGCGAGCAGGATGCTCACGCGGATCGGAGCCGACGCAGGCGGGTAGGCAGAAGGAGGCAGCGCTATGCGCACCTGATTCCACTATAGTGGGATCAGACGGAAGGAGGTGGGTGATCCCCGGTTAGTTCTTCGGGCGGTTTGAACGCCGTCATTGTCATCAACATATTTATATATTTTTAGAGTAATAAAATTCTGTCCTCGTGTCCAGTTACGAATATAGGTCCCAGACGAGTAGCGTTTAGCAGCATAACCTTTATTATTTTCCCACTTATACATGTTACTTTATATGTTGAGGACAATGACGGCATTCAAACCGCCCGAAGAACTAGCCCCCCACTGTCTGAGGGATGGCCACACTTGCTCGGCCATCTCTCCGCCGCGATAAGGCCTGGGTAGCCGGGCGGGCCGCCAGTCATAGGGGTGATTACCACAAGGGTCCCCCAAGACGTAAGGCGGTGAGAGGGCAAGTAGAAAAAAAAAGGTAAGATTAATTAGCCACTAAGTCGCTCATCTAGATTTTTTGTCACTCAACAAGTTTTTTAGTCGATCGGTTAAATACAACCCAAAAAAAAAACATTTAGAGCCAGTTGCCACCGCCACCGCCAGATAAGTTCTGTACCTATTATAATCTTTATATAGAAAAATATTGGACAAAATCAACTCGGCCACAAGTTTTGGAATCTCAGTGGTTAGAGCAGTGGCCGGATTCCCAAAGGTCGTGGGTTCGATTCCCATCTGAGAATTCACATGTGGCCGAGTTAATTTTTTCCAATATTTATCTACTTAAAATTTATCATAAGTAGGTATAAAAATAGCATTGAAAAATGCGAAAATCCAAAAATCATAAAAAAAAATATTCTATATAAATATTAGTAAGAGTTTGGCAAAAAATTATAGTTTTCGAAAAATATCGCTTTTGTCTCCCTCATATTCATGGAGTGCGTGCGTTACCGACATGAGTACCTAGAGCATCTGATGGTTGTCGAAAACGTAGACAAAAAATCTCAACTCGTACTGAGGATTCTGGATACCGTAACTGGCAGATTATTTGACAGTCGCTATAAGCAAAATACCTAGGTCAAATTATCCAGAACTCATCTGTCAGTGGCAAAACCGGAGACCTAATAGCGGTAGGTAGTAATAATATGAGCAGAAACCACTGCCATCACTTGCTGTTCTAAAATAGTGCTATCGTATCTCGTACAGTCGGGAAACTTCGCGGTTTTAGTAGAGTTTTTTTTAGGAAGCTTTATTGAAAAAAGTAATAGATATATAGAAAATGTTTATATCACAAATAATAGAACATTAACAGGTATTTCATTTGAATGATAAATTATTTCTTTAACTGTACTTTCCGACGAAACGAATCCCAAAAAAACTGTACTGGTCAACCGGGAAGTGCCCCGATTGTACCTTGTGAGTCTTAGGACATAAAACAAACAAAAATACATCCATATAATGAGAGACGAATACAAAGAGAAGTCTGAAATCTGGCCACTGGTATAGGTAACCATTTTATTGTGGGTACCTTACTTACGCCTGAAAACGATGATAAATAATATAATAAATTAAACTTTATTGTGTATTCTTTAAACATTTGTACATTAACAGAAACATACTTATGCGGGAAAATTAGTTTCGAATGATGGACAAGATAAACTTAGATAATATGGCGAACTCTATCGATGCCTATTCAGACCCCGGATCGTATAAATTTACTACGAGTGTGCCGAAACGACGTGTTGCCTGGTTTTAGTGTCGATTTAACGATAAATAGGCCATTTGTCCGACATTATGGCGTTTCGTGGCGGCGGACTTGTACAGATTGTCTTTTGCCAGTTTTAGACAAATTCTTGAGAATGCAGGTGACATATTGACAATATCAACTTGATATACCAAAACAACCTCTATTTTGAAGTGGAAAGAGATTATATTTGGAAAGTAAGTATTTTTACCTGCATTGTGAAATGCTAGAATTTTATGTCCAAGTGTGGAACGAAGCAAGAACATTTCAAATAACCTAAACATTTCTTATTCTTCTTACTTATACTTTATTTGGGCTGGATATCTTAAAAGGTTTGTTTGTTTTATTCATTTAATACATTACATGAACTTAGTTTCGGTTACAAAACCAATTGAGAAATCCTTGGCAGTTACCATTAAAATAAACTTTTGTAACCGTAACTTTTTGTTTACAAACGTGCGTATAACTCCGCAACAATAGGTAGTATATACTGGGAGCGCAGCAATTTGTCGAATAAAACGACCCAAAAATGGGATAAAAGCCTTGAATTTATGTCCAGGGCTCATCGAGTCCCATTAACACGTAGTACCGCTCTGCATAAAACATTAAAACGTCGGGCTCGCGCTTGCAATATTATTTACAGTTTTTGTTAAAAATTTGCAATTATTTTATGGGGTTGTCATATGGGGCTTAAAGGTAACACCTTGATGCTTTCCTTTGTTGGAAAAACGTATTTATAATGTTACATTGATATTAATTTATTGCCTAGGTATGATTCCTGGATTTCCTTATTTGTGGGAAGAACAGAACACTTAAAAACTTTTGTAGGGTTCAGATTTAAGAAGGTCTTTAACTTACTTTCCCTTCGAAGATATACAGGATTTACATTTCTTTTATATCACTTTAACCCGACGTGAGTGAGGTCGGGTATATTATACCCGAGAAGTTTTTAAACGCAGATTATTTAATTTTACTATTGCCTTGCGAGTCTCGTCTTTGCAGTAGCTGGAGGGAAGGGTGTAAGGGATGAGAAAAACAAAAAACTGCTGTTCAAAATGTGTCCAATTTTTGGTCTAATTTTTTGGAGCAATTTTAGTGCTATGTTACCTGATCTTTTAAGACATTTCAGTTTTCTTTGTTATAAATAGTGGTTAGATACTATTGTTTTGTTGACTTGCCCAAGACGTCGTAAATTTTGATACATTTTTATGCGAAACGAAGCTAAACTACTTAAACATTTATTTTTGAGAAATTTTGGAGACTTTGTTATTTCAAAGAAAATTACGCGTTTTCTACGTAATTATGGTTTTTTATTTACTGATCCTGTTGAATGGACACTAATTATATAATTATCTGAAGTAAAAATGCGAATTACACAGTCACAGTAAAAAAAAAATTAAGCTTGAAGTTTCGGGTATCTCCTACCCACCTCACACTAGCTATGGCTAGTGTAACAATTTCTCACCTCATTCATGCCGGGTTAACATAATAAATACTACACACTATGTTAAAACATTTGTGTTCTTCATAAATCTGGGTTGTTTTGAATCGGGTTAAAAAATTTAAATATCTTGGTCATGTTATAACCGAAGACTTAAAGGACGATGCGGATATTGAACGCGAACGGAGAACGTTGGCAGTGAGGTCTAACATGATAGCTCGCAGGTTTGCTCGTTGCTCAAAACCAGTAAAGGTGACACTTTTTAGGGCCTACTGTACATCCTTCTACACGTGCAGCCTGTGGGTTAGACACACGCTGCAAACATTTGACTCCCCACGCGTTCAATATAACGATGCGTTCAGGGTACTGTTGCGGCTGCCCCGCTTCTGCAGCGCATCTGGGATGTTTGCGGAGGCCGGGGTTGACGGCTTCCACGCTATCATGCGCAAAAGAACTGCCTCGATGGCGCAGCGGATACGGGCCAGCCGAAACAGTCTCTTGGCAGTGGTCGCAGATCGTGCGGATGGTCCTTTTTTGAGGCACTGTCAGTCACTACATATTGCAGTGCCACAAAACGTACGATCTTATTAAAATCTTTTTAAAATCTAGTCTCACTAACATAGTTCTTAAGTTATTAAAATAATAATTTTAATAATATTAAATGTATGGATTAATTTATCTGAAATATATGTTTAATAATAATAATAACGGTATCACAAAACCTAGACCTAAAACCAATGCGGATCATGAGAAAGACCAACCGAGAAGCTCATACTATGAAAAATAGAGTAGGTATATTAAAATATAAGTATATTTATCCGTTTGCTAGTATACGTAACACAAGTTCTTATGAAATCTACCTTGGGCTAGGTAATTGGTGTTGTTCGTACGAAATTTATTATTATTAAGAAAATTTATGTGCAAACTACTTGATTCTGCAACACGTAAATGTAATAAAAGGACCACAACAACGCTAACATCCGCACAAACACTGAAAACTTGAACCCATTAGCGAATAACCGAATGAATCAAAAAATCTCCAAAAGCGGAAGAAACAGATAATTCAAGCGGGACATTTAAATCGGCCGGTTAATTATGATTCGAGTCACGTTCGGTAATGAAGCGTTTATCGCGCGGAGGCGTGTCGTTGCGAATCTCGATAGAGGCCAGATTTACGAGCGCCCTAATAATCTTAGCTGGGAATATATCTTGGTTTGGCCACTAAGGGCGCTGTGGTCGCAGACGTGATTAGTGGATCGCAGTTAATTGTAGAGACATTAGAAGAAAATCACTTAGTTCGTACTCACTAGGCTAAGGAGTTATTGGTTAGGGCAGTGTTTCCCAATTAGTGGTACGCGTACCCTTAGAGGTACGTGAGGTAGCATCAAGGGGTACGCGAGCAATCTTTTAACTAAGATATTCAATCAGTAAAGAATAATTACCTATGGAATATAATGTAATAAAGGGGTACGAGAGTTCGAAGTCTTTTTGGAGTGGTACGTAGTTTAAACTAATTGGGATCAACTGGGTTAGGGCACTGATCGTCTGACTAACAATTACCCATTTACAAATTCTATATGGCAGGTATCATTGGATTCATGTTTATCTAGCTGTTAATTAGCTATGGAATGATTGGATATTTTGAAACTTTTGTATTAATCGCTTCGCGTGTATTCGTGGCCTCAGACGTGGTTAGTGGATCAGTCGATCGCAGTTCATTACGGAGGCATTTCAAGAAAATCACTTCGCTAGTTCCTACTAGCGAAGTGATTTTCTTGAAATGCCTCTAACATACGTACTCAGTATCCTTACTGAGTACGTATGTTAGAGATTTTTCGTGTGCCTGGTGTCACTTGGGTGGCTCCCGTTCCCGTTGGAATTGTTGTCACCCTGATTCGTTGTATAATCTAAATCTATCATTCGCGATTAATGGGAATCAAATGAATGTAAACTTTATTATGGAGTTGGTTCCGCATTCACATAATATCTGCTTCGCACAACAATATGCATTATGGTAGCTGCCTATTTAGAACAGAATAGTATGTTCTGTTGTCAACTATTACATAGTCATGAAACCAAGGTTACGAAAATTATGGGGCTTAATGCGGCCTCCCTTCTCCCCAATAGCCGCCCTAAGGCCTCTGCCTCGAATCTAGCGGGCAGCGGGGCGGCAGCGGCGCGACTATCGAAAACGGCGGTGCGCGGGTGGTGCGGGGCGAGCGTTTCCATAGTCGCGCCGCCGCCGCCCCGCTGCCCGCTAGATTCGAGGCAGAGGCCTAAGCGTCGCATAACTAAAGTCCGTGACTGTATCACAGAAGCATTTTTTCTTACTTTTACTCCTTTCATCACATAAACTTACATGAATCGTTTCTCCATTCTTCTGTTTCATAATAGTTACACATTTTTGGTACTACTCACATACTCACATTGTGGTATACAAAGAACGCATATATTCGCGAAGCCTTCAACTAACCGCCAAAGGCAACGGTTGGTACTTCGAAAAATGATTTCCATATTCAGTATATTCGTATTCCCAAGCCAAAATCGCTGTGGAAATATCCAAAAAGAACTCCTATAGCAAATTGTATTGATTTAACGAAAGCGTGCGATGAAAGCGAGTTGTCGGAATCTAGATAATGTAAATATACTGCCGGTTAGGGTTGGTTTGTTAAATAATAATAAAATGTAAGTATTGCATTTATTTTTATTTAAATCGCACTTAGCTTTTTGACTCTACATTTATCATCCGCACCGCCAAAGAGTGGAACTCCTTGCCTGAGTCTGTGTTTCCTGACATTTATAATTTAGGGGTCTTCAAGTCACGAGTGAATAGGTATCTTCTAGGCAAGCGCGTTACATCCTAGATCGCATCTTCGCTTTCTATCAGGCAAGATGGCGGTCAAGCGGTTTACCTATGTACGTAATAATAAAAAAAGTTATAAAAAAAATGTTGTTATGAAGAAGCTCGCGTAGTGGCTCAGCTTATTCGCAATAGTTTGTCACGGGATTGGTGACCACATATCTGTTATCTCGAGCTTCTCCGTGCTTCTAAAGGCACGTTTAGCCGTTGCCGTTGATCCCGGCTATAGGTATGTTCCATTCTCCTTGTCCATCACCAAGGAAGTCCAGTGCCAAGTAGTGGGGGCATAAAATGACTAATGATGATGATGATGACTGCATTCATTCTATCGTTTAAAAAGTCCATGATTAAGTAGGTATTTGTCAAACATGCGCATTTTAATGTTGCTTCTTGAGGATCGTTTTATACTTTTTTTATGAATGACGGGGAGACTCTTAGCCTTCATCATACCTGATGTTAAGTATTGATAAGGCTGAAAATGGAAGCGAGCCTCTCCCGGAATCCTCAGCCACTGAGGAACTGGCTATCTTATCTTCAACTGCCGGAACACAATAATTCTGAAAACATTGTTGTTATGGCATCAGACCTAAATAAGATGGTGGTAGCTAGCCAGGCGGGCTCACAACAAGTCCTACCACCAACCAAACGGAATACAATATGTTTCCGGCTGGGAATCGAACCCGGGACCCCTGGGTCTGATACCGGTGGTTGTACCACTAGACCATAGAGGCTGTTAAAAAAAATCTTTTTTGGTACTAGCGGCCGCCCGCGGTTTCAACCGCGTGGTTCCCGTTCCCGTGGGACTATCGGGATAAGAAGTAGCCTATGTGTTAGTCCAAAATTTTAAGTCCCTGTTTACCAAATTTCATACAAATCCGTTAGGTGGTTTTGCCGTGAAACAGTAACAAACATATAAACTGACATAAGTACTTCCACATCTATACAAAAAAAATGAGTTATAAATACATACGGAACATAATTTGCGTTAATATCTACATTAGTCTAGGAATGTGTCGCAGTTATTACGTATCGAGGATTGACTTTGGACAATTACCTCCTATCACCTTTGACGGCACTGTTGTTCCTTATTCAAAGACTGTTAGAAACCTCGGCGTAGTCTTCGATGAATGCCTCTCTTGGATCCCTCAGGTCGAAGCGCTCAGAAAAAAAGTATTTGCGGCGTATGGCTCTCTGAACCGTTTACGTAACTTTCTGCCGACTAAAACGAAAATTACACTTGCCCAGTCTCTCCTCCTTACCGTTATATACTACGCTGATGTATGTTACACATATCTCTCGGAGGTTATGTTAAACAAGCTGGAGCGTCTGCAGAATTTGTGAATCCGATTTATCTTCAATCTTCGCAAATTTGACCACGTGTCGCACTTTCGCTCCAAACTTAATTGGCTCCCAGTTCGCCGGCGCAGGGACTTACATACTCTTACGCTTCTCTATTCTATCCTCTTTCATCCATCTTCTCCTCACTATCTAAAAGAATACTTTCACTATCGTTCCTCTTCCACTCAATGCACCTTACGCTCTTACTCTAATCTCACTCTTGATATTGCTTCCCATACCACTGATTTCCTGTCCTATTCCTTCTCAGTGCATGCTGTTCGCCTATGGAACTCCCTTCCAGAAGGTATTAGAAAAGCTCGCTCTCTGAAGTCTTTTAGCGATCAAGTCAGAATGCATTTCCTTTCTCATATTTAATCTATTTTTTCCTTTCCCATTCCTACTATATGTTTATGTATTCATTCTAAGTATGATTATTTATAATGTTCTATATTCAATTGCACCCACTCCCCCCCTTTTCCCCCTTTTCTGCTCTTCCTCTTATTTCTTTACCACTCAAGGTTGCCTGGAAGAAATTGCTACCTAGCAATAAGGCCGCCTTTTGTGTATTTCCTTTTACTGTCTGTTTTTTATTTTTCTTTGTGTTCTTAATATGTGCAATAAAGTGTTTTATTATTATTATTATTATTATTATTAGCGCCCACCTCGAACCTTATCTAAGACTAACAAATAACACAAATCTACAAACCATTTTTAAAAATGTTATTATAGGTATAACTAAAAAAAGGTATGTAACCATTGGACCGGATTTCCAAAGGTCGCGGGTTCGATTCCCGTCTGAGAATTCACTTGTGGCCGAGTTAATTTTTTCCAATATTTTTCTATTTAAAATTTACCATAAGTATAAAAATAGCATTGAAAAATGCACAAATTACAAAATCATAAAAAAGGAAAGGTATGTTATAGTTAATTATAATAAATATAATAAAAATTGTAATATTAGTAGGATGACATTTAAAGTTATAGTAGCAATGAATGATTCCAATTAACTAACTGAGAAGCTCAAAAACACACAATCACTGCAAACCAGCTTCAAATTTCAAATTTAAAAACGGGATATCATATAAAAAACAAATTGCCTTCAAAAGGTCACAGGTTGCGAGCCCGGCGCTGACCGCGAATGCTTTGCTGCCCTCTTTTGAGGCTGGACGTATAGCATTTTTGCTTTGCCAAATGCTGGAGGCTGGGAAAAGTTCAAAATTTTGAAGTGAAAACTTCTTTAGCGGCGTTGTGCACATCAGAGTTTAAATTTTTTGGGATCGGTAAAAAAGTTAAAGTCGCTTCAGGACACGTGACCCTGATCGAAAATTCGTAAACCATTTACCGTTGACCTATTTCAAATTACATTAAGTCTCACACTTGAAAGATCTACGTATATTAGTTAATAACAACCATCTAAAGATCTTTCATAACTACCAACTTTCGTTTTGATGCCAGGTCAGTTTTAATGGATTTACCTGCCAAATCAAGTTGGTCTCCGTTTTCATCAACTTTTTATGAAGTTGTGGTCAAGTTAAAGTGGATTTTGATCGTTATTTTCGTGTAAGCGGTTTTCACTTCTGCCGGCATGGCACTCCCAGAGTGTGCAACCCGTTTTTTTTTATATATAACTTGTGTTGAGGGCGAGCGCGATAGATCTTTGCGAAATATGGTTCGTGTGGAAAGACATTTTTGATGTTTCAAGTTTCAAATAGAGAACTTTGATGCCGCGGGAGGCGGGAGTCAAAAGTGGAAAGTATTTTTGTTACTAGACAAAAATACTTTATACTTGCCTTCTCACGTGTGTCTTGGAAGCTGAAATATCGGATGGGAACTGCTCATTAAGATTTTTTTATTTTTTTGCATTTACAACAAACGGCCTGTTTGGCGCAGGGGTACTAACCCCACCTTCTGCGCCAGAGGTCCCGGGTTCGATCCCCGGACAAGACAAATATTTGTGTGCATGAACATGTCTATTTGTCTTGGTCTGGGTGTTTAATATGTATATTATGTATGTATTTACAAAAAAAAAGTATATAAGTATGTTTATCCGTTATCTAGTATCCATAACACAAGTTCTTCATGATACTTAACGTGGGCTAGATAATTGGTGTGATTGTATGGAAATATATATACAATGAATAAGAAAATATTGAAAAAAAATCGAAGGAACTACTCTCATGTCCCGTCTGAGCAATAGGTATGATATAAGTTATGTATTTCTGGTATATTTTCTTGTTTAGAATTTATCGGGAACTGTTAAACTTGCGCTGCTGTTGATTGTATGTATTACTTATAAAAAGCTCAATGTATTATTATATCAAAAAACAGTTGCCTTATAATACGATTTCATCAGAGATTTTTTTAAACAAATCCAATATCACGTCCCCGCTTAATATGTTCCCATTTCCCAGCTTCCCACTCGCGTTATCATTCGCTCGTTTAGACAGCGAAAATATTATGAGAATACGAATCGACTACACATTCATTTTTCCCAAATCTCCGAAGCAGGTTTTTCGGACGCATCCAACCGAATGCGTGCTACGTTGTTTCGAACACAGCACATTTTTGAAATTAAATTTTCGTGTGTGGAAATGTGATGAAGTATTGCATCGCGATGTTTAATTTGAAACGTACGAGTAGTAACAATACGTGTAATCCAGCAGAATCGATACACAAAAGCAATATTGAGAATAAAAGCTGGCTTCGATAAGCACTCTTTGTGTGGCCACGCGAAAATATGACAGTGGTATTATTATTTTTGGCGAACCCGTCAAGTGTCTATTAACACGGTTTTTGTTCGATATTTTAACCGCCTCTGTGGTCTAGTGGTACAACCACCGGTATCAGACCCAGGGGTCCCAGGTTCGATTTCCCGTGAGGGTACTCCGTGTATTCCGTGTAGTTGGTGGTAGGACTTGTTGTGAGTCTGCCTGGCTAGCTACCACCATCTTATCTAAGTCTGACGCCATAACAACAATGTTTTCAGCATTGTTGTGTTCCGGCAGTTAGAGATAAGATAGCCAGCTCCTCAGTGGTTGAGGATTCCGGGAGAGGCTCGCTTCCATCTTCAGCCTTATCAATATTTAACATCAGGTATGGTGAAGGCTTAAAATCTCCCCGTCATGACTTAAAAAAAAAAATTGCCCTTTCGGTAAAACATGCACTTAAGGCCTATACAACGTTACAGCTTTACAACGTTACAGCGTGTCGAACTTGAACTTACATTTTCATATTATGGTTAATAAAGCCCCAAGCCCCGGATTATGAGACAATAGATTTTCCATTGTTCTCTGGATACCGGTGTCCGGTTTGTTGGATTAAACTGTATCACCCAAAGTACGTGGCAGCGGCAGTTGCCCAGGCTAGGAAACCATTCAGATTCATGCAGATTCAAGCAGAAATCAGACTCAGCAAGCGACACGTGTTGCTATAATTAATAAGCGGTAGGTAATGACACCCCCTGCTGGCTGCAGGTCTTCCCCAAGGATCTCCACAACCATTAGTCCTGCGCTGCCCGCATTCAACGGCCACCAGCGACCTTCACCAGATCGTCAGTCCACCTTGTCGAGGGCCCTGCCCACGGAGAATCGTCTGGAACGCGGTCGCCATTCCAGAACGTCCCAACCATTTGGTTTTCAGAGGTGATGGTTGAGTGGTGGTTTTAATATCACATCACATAATTTGGTACCAATTCATTAATTGCCAGTAGCGCCATCTGTTGTTCAGAGTCCTGCAACAGCAGTAGCACGCGGTGAAAAGCCGATAAATAAGGAATCAGTCGCGAGACGGCCGGGCCGTTGCTCAGCGCCAAGAAGTCAGAGTTGGCTCCGGCTCAAGCAAAGTTCCTGGACATGGGAGCCTAGAGGTATGTAGTGGGCAGAGGTGGGTGTTAAAGTTTTTGTTAAAGTGGTAGTAGGCACTTTGGGCGACTATAAAACCTATGTACCACAGTTGACAGTTTTTATCGTCAAAGCGGCTTTTATGTTAGATAAGTATGAACTCTGAGAAAGTTGTAGTCAGGCTAGCATGAAATACATATTAGCTAATGTCTAGATTCTAGAATGAATTACCAGTGGTGCCATCTATTGTACAGAGGCTTGCAACTGCAGCAAAACGCGGTGAAAGGCCTATTAATAAGGAATAAGTCGCGAGACGGTGGGCCGTTGCTCAGCGCCAAGACGTCGGAGTGGAACCGGCTCAAGCGAAGTTCCTGGACAGGGGTGCCTTGAGGCATGTAGCAAGCTGAGGCTGTTTTTGTTGTTCTGAAAGTGGTAATGAGGAGACAAAAGCTGAATCACAGTCGACAGTTTTTTCACGAAAACACTCAAGACTTTTAAAAGTGTACAATGGGTAGTTGGAAAATATTGGCGATTCAAAAGCACTTTTGTATTTAGTCTATTTTTTAAAAGACGATTTAATTTTTATTATTCAATTATCCACATTATATAGAAGTAACGTTTATTAAACGACAGAGCGTTTGTCGTCACCTGCCTTAATACTATAGTTGACATTGGTCTAAAACCCCATAAAGTACGTCCGCCTCAACTAGAGTTGACATCGGTACAAGAGTTCGCACTCGAACTAAATCAATCTATATTTATAGGATCTATATCCAAACCTATACTGGAGTATCAAATCTATTTACAGTATCATGCTAAGTTCCAGTTCGTTAGCTTCTTTTGAAGGATTTAGCGCCAGTAGCTTACCATCGCGCCTCCGCTCCAGCACACTCATATATGAAATATTCAGCCTCGTACTACGGACTCATCCGGAGCTGCGAACATTGTTTCAATCTAGAGTTGAATACTTGAAAATGCCGATTTCCGGAACAATTTCTAGATCTTAAACGAATTTGACATATGCTCTGCCATGCGACTGCGTTACACATACAAAGGATTTTTGTGCTGAACTCATTCTCCGACAGCTAAGCAGAAACTTGTAGGTATCATTTTAAATTCCGTTTCTTTAATGACTTTTCCTGTAACAAAGGAATCCGGACATAACGTGACATATTACTAACCATTTGAAATAAAAATGTAAAATTTATAGATTGTCGACATTAATGCATATACATATATACTTGTTTTAATTTTTCTCTGTAAGCGTAATTTTATTAGACTTTTATACCGTTTTTTATTAACGACGGGGAGAATCTTAGCCTTCATCATATCTGATGTTAAATATTGATAAGACTAAAGATGGAAGCGAGCCTCTCCCGGAAAAATCAATCACTCAGGAACTGGCTATCTTATCTCTCTGCCAGAACACAACAATGCTTTAAACATTGTTGTTATGGCGTTAGACTTAGATAAGATGGTGGTAGCTAGCCAGGCGGACTTACAACAAGTCCTACCACCAACCAAACCGAATACAATATGTACCCCCGCTGGGAATCGTACCCGGGACCCCTGGGTTTGATACCGGTGGTTGTACCACTAGACCACAGAGGCGGTTAGAACCTCTATGTTTAAAAGAGTGAATGAATGTAGTTATTAGGTTATCATTGAGGTATTATGTACTAAATCCTTATGTAATTTCAGATTTCCTCGGCTACGTTACGCCAACGCCATGCGCCACAACTCATCATACGAATTCCGAAATTACATGGTGACATTTAGAGTATAAAGTCATTCGCCGTTGTAGCCACGGGCTTAAGCACGTCAACGGCAGTCATTTTGAAATAGGGCATCAATATCAAGGGGTTTATTCTGAAAATCAAACATGATAATCAGACGAACGTTTACTTGAATTATAAGCATTAAATTAAGATTCAATATTTGGTAAATCGTATGTGGAAAGTCGTCCAGCTATCCCAATCTGTTTTTCATATTAAATACCCTCAGTATATAATCAATTAGTCATCATATTATTTACTTCGTGACTTCGTCTGCAAAACCATTTTCCAGACGCCATAATTTTTAGCAAAAAAAATTGCTACAATTTATTGCATCATCAGAAAAGCGCATTTCCAGCGCGTTTCTCGTTTGTCCAATTGCTGGCAACACCGGCACTGGTCCAGCTGCCGGTGAAGCGAAAGTGCCGACATGTGGAGAAACTTCCAATGATGTAGTTTGTTCCTTTACCAAAATCCATCACGATTAGACTGTTAGTTCATGAAATCACAGAGTTTATACAAACAGATAAACGCTTTAACGTCATAATACTCATAATTCTTTTGAACTGCCTATGCTTGTGAAGATTTTAAATGAATGAATATCGAAATTTAACACACTGAAACCTAACTAGTCTCATATCCCGTCAGGGCGACATTAGACTAGTTGCTTTTTTCTAGTATATTTTCTTGTTAAATATTTATTACATAAAAATAGCATAGCAAAATGCAAAATTAAAAAGTTATGACACTGAAACCTCTTTGAAAAACTTAAATCCTATTTTTATGATTTTGTAATTTTTTGCATTTTTCAATGCTATTTTTATACTTATGGTAAATTTTAAATAGAAAAATATTGGAATATTGGAGACTTAAAACTTGAGTCTCGGTAGCTCAGCGGTTAGAGCATTGGACCGGATTTCCAAAGGTCGCGGGTTCGATTCCCGTCTGAGAATTCACTTGTGGCCGAATTAATATTTTTCTATTTAAAATTTACCATAAGTATAAACTTAAATCCTTTATTCCTTAAATGAGATGGACCAAAATGTATGGACCATAAACCCAGAATCGAAACGTAATCGGTATGACCAAGCTGTGTGCCCAAGGATTCACTAGAACTACCTAAGTGACTCTGACTTTGAAAATTGTATCAAAGTTGCACCTTCCTAATCCATGGGGTATCAGACCTATAGGCTATCAAATTATATGAAAAATGCAATTTTTTACTTGTGTTTTTTCACAGCTAAGTGTAATCAAGTAGCTGTATGGCCAAGGATTCAAAAGAACTACTTCACGAAAACTACCTAAGTTGGAACTTCCTAATCCATAAGGCATCGGAGCTATGGTCTGTTTTGGATTCCTTCAGTCCTTCCTTAAACTTTTATTAACACAAAAAAAATACATGGAATAACATAACGGGTAGGTAAGCTAGTATGGTATGAGTCTCATATTATTATGGTTCGCTCCTAAAACGCTTGTTCATAAAAAAAGAAGTGAAAACACGAACCTCCATTGCCATCAATCTCAATCGCCCCCACAACTTAAATCGCCAACTATTCAATATTTACCATTCTCTTCCGTTCCAACGATCCCTTCCCCTACTCTTAGACAAAAAGGAGCACTACATTGACACTATTTTTCCAGTGGGTAGTTACCCCTGAACGCACATAATGTACCACAGGGGTGCGCGGTGAACCAATGACGTCACATCCCGCGAGCAGCTTGTAGTTTCAAGATGGCAGCTTTGGCATTCACGCCAATTAAGTTCTTGTTGGAAATTAGAAAAATATTTTCTGAGTAAATTGAAAATGTTAAAAATGTTGGGAAAATTAGAGGTGGTAATGTGTAAGAAGTAACACTTTTAAAGTCGTAAGTGTTTGTGAAGTATACCGTCTGGTAAACCTAGAATCAGATGGTAAGGCTGGATTTTCTGAAGAGGCTATGCATAATGTATTTTAAAAAATCACTATATCTAAAGAGAGTTGCAAAATCTAGGATTGGTAATGAAAAGCTTTTTATGCTTATCCAAGACATACCAAAGATCTAAATTAACAGCACGACAGCCAGCAATTTTATGGAAAATGTTTGTAAAACTCCAGAATCTTTTTCAAATCCGGCCTATGAGATATCTGATTTCATATCTCTCAAATTCTGTGTCTTGAAAGTCTTACGTTGCAAACTACTCTCTAGGATCCATCACTCAACTATTCCTTTGTACAGGGCCAAAGAAAAAGCGATAAAGAGATTAAAAAACACACGAGACTGCTTGAGCCCTAGACGATGTCATTTTTTGTCTCCGTTGTAACCATTTGCCAGACTGAGTAAAAAAACATCATGCTCTGACAAAGAAACGTGCATACGTTGTAAAAAAGATGTAAAAAATGACGTGTACTGAAATCAAGCATGACTGCGTTGTAGACCTCAAAAGAAATAGAATTTTACATGAGCTTTGGTTGAATCTGGAAAAATATTCTTTTAATTAAAATAAAACAACTTTTACGGATATCAAACGCGCTATATTTCACGAACTAAGTTCTAATTTTCCGTATTTGTAGGTTTTTTAGGGGTTTTTGATTTTCCTGACTTTTCAGCTGCCGTGGTCACGGGATGACTGACCGCTTATCTTTAAATAAGGATTGATTCAACAGTTTTTACGTGAAAACATAACATGTGGATTCCTGCGTGCATCTATGAAATATGTTGCTACTTACCTTAATAACTCTTCTGATATCGCGTAGATGTTGCTACAAACTACACTTGCATTTTGAGAAGCTTGAAAGCCAAATAAAACGATAAAAAAACCTCTTCATGTGAGACAGACGGCTTCAGACAATAGCGCACTTAATACCTTCATCACTGCATCCAAACAACAAAGTAAGTATCAAGACCCTTATTTAGTCTACCATAAGACTCATAATTAAACAGCGTTAATGTCACGTGCAACCAGAATTACCGGAAGGGGGATTATCAGACATACCACGTTCACCCTAAGCGCTATTTTAGATTACATCGAATCTACACAGAGGACCCCACAAGCTTTGTACAGATGTTCTTGTAATTAGCAAGTTGTACGTCTAAGACAATATTAATTAGATTTAACAATAATTAGACGGAGAGGGAGAAATTACTTTTACAATTTTTAAATAGTTAATTTCGTAAAATTAAATTTATAAAACAAGCAACAGCATGCCTATAGCGTTACGATTACTTTAATGTGGTTCATAAGCAATTTACGCTCGACTCAATGCGTGTGATGAAGTGGAGCTGGTGATGAAGTATCGGGAGAACTCCTCAATAAGTAACGTGCCTGCACCGGGAAAAACAGCATTTTGTAAACGGTGATAAGGAGTTGACATAAGGTTATTAGCGTAGGCACGGGACCTCTTCTACCTTTAAAAATTGTGAATTAAAAAACTTTTTATAAAAAAATTAAATGGAGTTGTTGCCAGCCAAGGCATTCTAATTTGCGGTTCTACTATTTTATTTTTCTTACCTTGGCTGGCACCGACTCCAAAAGGTTTATTTTTTGCTTTTTAGTTTTTTGTTGTCGGTTTTAATTTTTTTATGCTTTGTTACTTAATCTCCTCCTCTGACGCATCTGCACTCCATGAGCGTCAACATGATACATTTATCAGCAAGGTCCATGTGATGCCATAAAAATGTCTGATGTAAAAGCACCAAGAACCTTGATAAAACACGACTCATTCAAAAAAGCTAACCAATTTGGAAGTTGGAATCGTCAAAAACAGCGTGGGAACTCCCAACCTGGCAAGTTATCAGCCTAATTGAAGGCGGGCTGCACAGTTTATAATACAAACATAATTATCCAAAACTGTTATTGTTGTGATCCGGACATTAATTGAGTTTGGGCGGTCTATTATAGAAGGCTGTGAAGGCAATTGGCCCATCGGTTCTTGATTAAACTAAACAGACTTGTTGTTCTACAATTAAGAGAGGCGGTGGCCGTTGACTCCGTAGTTAATTAGCCTAATAATTAACTCGGGTATATAACGATAGAATATTAATTTAGTTTAGATAAACTTTGGTTATTATGAAGCTTTAAACCAATTTTCAATTTTATGCGACATAGCTGAATTGAAAAAGCTTTCAGTAATTTGGTTTTCATTATAACGTAATTTGTAATTTTTATAGACAGAGACAGGCCGTTATGAAAATATCAATTTAATGAGAAAATAAGGAAATTAAAAAACGGGCTGAGGAGCCTGGGTGCAGTGGTTCACGCGCTCGGCCTGCGATTGTTGAGGTTAAGCAACTTTCGCAATGGTCGGTCACGGGATAGGTGACCAAATATTTACTACCTCATGCTCCTCCGTGCTTCGGACGGCAAGTTAATCCGTTAGTCCCGACTGTATTTGCAGTTGCCCACGAATGTGCATTGGGCCCGCGTGGTGGGTAATGGCTCGTTCTCCTTATCCATATATTATATATAAGGAAGGCCAGTGCCCCAGCAGTGGGGACATTAAAAATAGCTGATGATGGAGGAAACTGAAACACTTCAGAATCTTTATCAAGTTATCCCCCATCACAAGGCTGTTTAAGGCATAACTTCGTGGTCCAAGGAGTTTTTAACTATAAAGAGACCTTACCCCTTTGAAAAATATAAACATGGCTGTATGTATCGGGGTCCCTAGCACCAAATACTATAGACTCTCTAGCTAGCACCAAGAAAACATTTGCTAGGGCTGTTTTCTTGGTGCTAGATAATGTGTTTGTATGCAATTATTGTTATTATTATTTATTAACAGCATTTCTAGGCAGTTGTCATCAGTACTATCTCAGCTATGGGATCCTCACAGTAGTGTGTGGTCCTTTTGTCCTAATCGACACACTGGACGCATGTTCGGGATTGCAGACGCTAGGATTTCCGACTTCTTCTGATAGTAGTTTATAGTTCGCTATACTTCCGTTATCGCTATTATGCCAATAACAACTCTTCTCAACCTATTCCATGCGCTGTTGATCGTATTCGATCACGTTTGTAAAGCAAAACTCGGTCGGGCCAGCTGTCGGATGGGTGACTGTAAAGTGGCATTACAACTGAGCGCTTCCGTGCTTTAGAGGGCACGTTAAACTGTGGGTCCCGGCTGTTGTCATCAGATAAAAGTCGTTAAGCCAAGTCAGAGGCCATATAGGCGGCTTGATGACCTCTGACAACTGAGGTGGCCACTAATCCTCATACTCATTTTAAAGGCAATCTTAATATCCTTCTCCTTGTCCTTTCTAAAGAAAGACCTCTGCCCCAGCAGACAGGACATTAAAACTAACACCTGCTGAAGATATGATTTGACTACCATCGTGCTGAATAAACAGGATGTTGTCTAAGGTGTTGCATGCTTGACCAAGCAATGTCTATTCACTCTCACCTTGAGGAGACCAAGGTTGTAGGAATCGGGGAACACATGAGCAGGCAGCGCATTCCATTCTTTAGCGGTTCGCATAAGAAATGTGTCAGCAAAGCGGTTGGTACGGACCGTTGGAATGTCAACGACGTATGGGTGGTAAGCTAACCTGCATCTGGTACCACGAAGGTGGAAAGGGGCTGAAGGAACAAGGTCGTGCAGTTCTCTCGCGCACTCTCCAAAGTGATGAAGATAGTTCTATCGTAAGGCACTTAACATAACAAGTAATGTGAAAATTGTATAAACTTACTAATAAGGTTTAATTATTCATGAACATTTCAATGAAATAATTAATACATGAATGAATTTAGCTCTTCAGAGAAAATATACAATACAAAAGGTTCTACAGAATCGTTTAACCGCTCCTATTAAAATGTAACAAAGAAAACCGCAGGCTATTCTTGCGTTCAATATACATTTAGCCATTGTTAATTTAGGAGGTTTTATTCCCGTCAAACGTATGGCCGGGAAGATGAAACGGAGGTTTTTGTATAAAACGTTTTTACCCTTCTTACCTAATAATATATCCTATCCTATCCTTCTAATATTGTAAATGCTAAAGTTAGTAGGGCTGTTTGGATGTTTTTACTCTTTCATGCTAAAACTCCTGAACGGATCTAGATAAAAAGCCACAGAGATAATAGATAGTCTGGACTAAAACATAGGATAATTTTTATTCCGATAGTCAAACGAGAAGGGGAACCCGCGGGCTGCCGCTAGTACTCTACATATGATCAAAAATGTATTTTGACATGGGTTTCTAATTTTGATAGTATTGATGCGTGCTGAATCATTACTCATATGATTTTGTCGAAAACGAGAAACTTCATAATAAATAATTCAATTGACTGTTGCACATTTTTCAAAACCTTAAAGCAATTGTAAAAGTAACAATGTTAGAAGTACAGTCTCGTTGAAAAACGCTTGGGTTTTCTTAAATTTCAATTTGGCCCGGACAAGGATTGCGGCCGCTCATAATGCAGCACTCGACACGAGGGCCTGACCGGGGCTACTTCCACGGCTTCACAAATGGGACAAGACATAAGCAAATGCCGAGATGAGACAATTTAACTGAGAAAAAACTTGACATAGGTAAAACCTGAAAGACACCGCCATTACATTAAAAGAAGAACAAGAAGAAGATGATTTAATAAACGTAGCTTAGACTGTGTCAGCGCCGCCTTAAAATAATGCTACACCCTATATTAGAAGTATAGTAAGATCTGTGGAAGGGACCACCGTAATGGTAAAAATCGAAAATGATAGCAGTAACTTCTGTAGGTATTTGCGCCTCGACCACCATTTTAATTGATTTAATGAAAAACAGCTACACAAAGGTTAATGCATACAAACCAAGCGACACGGTGTTTCAGAATATCAAAATAAAAAGAGAGACGTAATACACTGTTAGCATAAAATAAATTCAACTTTAATAATTGATTTGATTTCCTTTTACTTGTACCAAACGCCGAGTTTTACTCATTCAACCTCTTACCGACTGGCCACTGAATAAAACGTCAATTTGAAGCTCCGGAATGGCTTTTTAAGCCTCCTAGTGCGTTTAATATTTGTTCATTTTGTTCTCGATTGTACTGCCGCAATGGATTTTTACCATTGTTTCAGTTGTAAAATGTATCGGTTTTTTTTCTCTTACTTACTTACCAACTATTACGGTACTTTTAACCAATCATAATATTACAATGTTAGTGTTTTTCATTCAGTCTGTTACATTGCACTGAAAAATAAACTAAAAGCCTCAATGCATTGATATATTGCAACTTGGAAAAAAAATATGGTAGCAAGATTGGGGAGTTTTATATTTTATGATTTTGTAATTTTTGCATTTTTCAATGCTATTTTTATACTTATGGTAAATTTTAAATAGAAAAATATCGGAAAAAATTAACTCGGCCACAAGTGAATTCTCAGACGGGGACTGAGAATTCACTTGTGGCCGAGTTAATTTTTTCCGATATTTTTCTATTTAAAATTTACCATGAGTTTTATATTGTTGTTATTTAACATTGTTTTGTAAATTTCTGAGCAATAAAGATAATATAACACAATGAAATATGTACACTAATACTTCTTTATTACATACATAAAACACCTGATTAGCAAAAAATACTAACGATAGTACCAATTAGTACCACAAAATAATACAGTATAATTAATTATTTGATCAAAGAAAAACTTTCAACAAGGAAGGTAGATTTAAGGTTCACAATTTACCAAAATATATAACTACGTAAATCAAACAAAGTCGGTCGTTTTGTTCATTAGAATAATTTACAATGAACACAAACTGCGAAGTGTAGCCAAATTTATGAATCAATTTTGCTGAGAAAAGATTTTAGGAACGTCCTCGTAAAAATATACGATAATGTTGTTCGTGCGAGTAAAAATCGTTACCCACCGAGGGTTCAGTATACCTATACTATACCTTGATATTGAAATGCCGGATTATGGCCGCAATATACGAATCAAATTGATTCCAGAATTCTCTTTCTGAATTAGAAATAAAGTTATTACTGAGCGTCTTATTAATTATCTTTATTCTTCATATCTAGTTTAGGGACAATATTTTGTTACTAGTTTTTCTTTTAGATTTCTTGGTTTATAATAAATTTAAAAAATAGAAAGATCACGAGGGCTAATTGTCCAATTTTAAAATCTATCGCAATCCTTTTCAATTCGTCATTTGAAAGATATTTAGTTAATTCAGGCCGTCACTCTTTGGCATTTGATATAGATTGTGATCGGGATGCGTTTTGAAAGGTATTGACTGAACGAATTTGAACCGTCGAAGCAAAGTGAGAGACGAAAATATCTTTCAAATGTATAGAGAAGTGTCATATGAAGTGTCATTTAAAATATTTTTTTTTCCGAAAGGGATTTCGACTATATGTTATACAATTCCATAAATCACTATCACAATACCTTTGATAAGGGTTGTAATAGATTTTGAAATTAGACAATTAGGGGGCAGATGTTAAATCGATTTTAGTTTAGGATTGATTAATATTTTTACGGTGATTCTAAACACTAATACTCAAATAAATCAATTATTTTGTGAACATCACCGTCAACAAACAAGTTTGACAAAGATAAAATTAGTACTTACCAAATAATTCTGATATATTTAGAAACCCCTTTATATTCACATTCAATTACCAAACATAAAGTTCAAATATATCTATAAACTGCTTGTTACATCTCCGACATACCTCTAAAGCATCAAAACTAAGCCAATCAGTACGTAATCAAGCTAATAGGTTGTGGTGAGGACGTAGACGCAAGCTTAGCAATTCAGATAGTGGCATGTCACACAATATCAGCTTCCTGTTCAAGCATATCTGATAAACCAGGTCGAGGAAATTCTGCATAGCTTAGAACTATTAAACATGGGATTTGAGACTTACGGATTTTGGTGAGCTACTTAAGATTTAACTGCTAATGGTTTTTAGTTGGGTATATGAGTTGTGGACATCGTCATTTGTATGCTTTAAATCCAGTCCTTTAATTCTATTGCTTCCTGTCAACTACCAATCAATCCTTTCAAATTAATTTCTACATACATCTATATTTCCTGTTGTCTCTTTTAGTAGTTCTTTGACGTAACATTTGTTCATTTTTTTTCTCTTATTTATAACAAGAAAAGGAATTCCTGCATAATATATTAGCATTTAAGTTTGTAAGGTGTACTCATTCTAGTTTAAGTTAAGGAAGTGCTAGTAAAATGTGAAAATCAACACTTAAGTGCAATTCTCCCAAGTAACTAGCAACCACATGCGTTGATCTCTTACTTGAAATATAAAGAAACAAGTTATTTATACGTTTGTAATAGTTAGTATTTATTTGGTATTACGATCCAATAAACTGTTTATTACATATTTCTCTTTTAGCACTAGAAACTTCATAAGATATTAAAGACGGGCTATTACAAGATATTAATTGAATACCTCCAACATGCCAACAAAGTCGATGTAAAATTCATAAAGTAATAAATTTATAGCAAGCTCATTGCCATTCAAGGTGTCGTCAAGATTATATCGTAATGGGGCTATTACCATATGAGGGGACAGTTTAGGATAAGTGTTGATAGGTGAATGTCAATGTCTCGGGGTCGAAATTATTGATTATGAAATTATGAAGGTATTCACTTTAGGAAAGTTAAAGTCAACTTAGTAGGAGGTTTAGTGGAACCTCTGAAGTCTGAACATAATGAAATTATGAAATCTAAAGAACTAGTCTTTCTTACTGACGTAAAAATAATGTTAAAAGTAATAATGGTGAATGATTATGTAAATGCTGTAACTAACAAGGTTACAAGTGGATTTACTTTGACATTAGCGGTCACCAGTGACTTCACCTGCTTAGCCTGTGAATAACGCTATTAAAGGGCATTTGTCTTGAGTTTTATATTTTTCCCTGATAATTATACTTTCCCTCATTTAAAAGCACCTTAGTGTTGACCCGAGTAACAGGTCTACATATGTTTTAAATCCATTCAGCATTCCATATTTTTCTTGTGTGGGACACTGCTCAAAAAGTAGTCGAAAATAATTCACACAAGAGATTTTAATAATTCTATTTTTGTCTAATTTTTCATTACGCGTCTTTGTCACAAATGCGTCATTGCTTACGTTTCTAAAGTCATTGAAATAAATCTGAATAAGTAAGCAGTGAATAACAAATGCACTCTCACATTATTGTCGTTAATTCTGAATGACTGCATTACCATATGAACGGCCGAGGAATGTTCTTACGTCGCGTCGTGTTGCTGAAGGGATTATGTATTAATGATATGTTAAGTCACTAAGAGACTTACCCTATGTTAGCAGTGAATAATGCTAAACATAATTAAAATACGTCAGATTTTTTATTTACTCCGTGCCTTTCTCAGACTATTGCGAGCTTATTTTCTCATTTTCATTTAAAGTCAGTATTAATTGCCGTGTATGTTAAGTCATGAAACTTCCATTACTATTGCAAAAGTACCCAACTTTATGAATGGAAATGTGAGAATTACTGATTGCAATTTTAATAAAATTTATTATAACTTGGTAAGTTTCATCAGCAAGTACGATCTTGCGTAACGAATCATCAGATCAGCCAAGCAATCGCAATTAGCAAAATTTGTCTGATGGTCAAACACATTTTTATACTTATAAAAAATATCGACAAAGCCTTTTTAAAACCGTAGCATTTTTCACCACAAACGTACACAATCCAACCGCAGCATACATATGCTGATTTCCGCAAACGTGTTTCGGGAATACAAGAGAAAAGCGCATCATCGGCGATATCTCAATTGCCGTGCCTAGGAGCTATGAAATTAGAGTGCCACCGGGCTTTTTATTGGGACCGCTTCTTTTCTTTACCTATAATAATTAGTCACTATGCATTTAGATTTTTCAAAGAAAGTCCAGATAAAACTTTACAGAAATATTTTTGGTATGGTATAAACTTAGTACGCCTAAACGGTTAACATACAACAAACAAACAGTGAAATGAAACCTACTTTTCATCATGGGATAAACGAGAACCATGTGGGTAAAACCGCGGACGTCCTCTAGTTATTCATAAATGAAACCATCAGAAGCATTGGTAATATAATTAGATATACTCGTACATAATCACGACTCGTTTCCTGTTTTTTAGTGTATCTCTAAGAAGCTCGAAGCTTTACTTTAATTGATTGACGAAGGACTGTTTTTAATCTAAATAAAAGGCCAAAATTATCCAAATCCCTGTTCCTACATCCTCGTCAATGTCCATTATACAAAATGGGGCGCGCAGGATTTCAAGTTCATTAGACTCGCATCTCGTTAACGCATAGCGGAGTGCATTTCCAATATTGGAGCTATGGACAGAGGGCTTCGGTGATTTCCATCGGTAGTCTGTGTAACTGTTTGAGCGATTAGCTGATTGACTCACAATTTGCATTGCATTTCAAATCGGTATTATAAAAGCATGTTATTTAATTAGGCTATTCCATTTGAATGTGCTCCAATTTGTGTTAGTTATGTTATTGAAGCTTTTTGTTAGAATTTCTTGTTTTACTTTTTTTGTTCAGATGTACTAAATAGTAAAATAGTAAATTCAGATTATGTTTTTTGTGATTCACATATAATTTTCTTAAGTATTTTTGTAGCCTACAACAACTTGTCTCGTTATTAATTTCAGACGAGATCGTTAAAACGGTGGAAAGCTTACAAGGAAACAATACAACGTTAAAAAAAAGTCGACGGGATGGCTTGACACCTTCAAGGGAAGAACAGTTACAGCCTAGTAGGGTTTCCCGTCCGATAGCAGATGGATTTTTTTTTAATGTAGTATTTCCTTATAGAGATCATGTCACTCCGTACCTGAACAAACACTTTATATTAAAAATGAAATCTAGACGCAAGCTCCACTTGGCATGTCTTCTCTTCGGTGTAATTAAACATCAACAACCGCACTACTTATATTCCAGACTTGGTTGGGTTGGTAGCAGTAGGGAGTGTGCTAGAAGACAGTGTTCTAAGCAATTAGTAACACATCCACACAAGTCTGCTGCGTTTAGGGGTAGTTTCCGTTACGCCGCATCTAAGATTTGGAACAACATTCCTCCTCCCTTCAAGAATATCGGTACTATTGGCACCTTCAAGCTTCATTTGCGTAGATATCTCTTGAATGCACAGCGTGAGGTAGGAAACATAAATTTGGACAAATCTCACATTTAATAGTGGGTCTGGGGTATGCCAGTCTATTGCTGAGTACTGTTGTATATGTAGTTTATTTATCCGTTATTTTATATTCTTTTTAAATTTATTAGTTAACTCATTTACGTTTTTGGATCCTCTTTTTAACTACCTATTTATTGATTATCTTTGCCGTAGTATATATTTATATATTTTTTTATTTTTTTATTATCGCATTGACGTCCACATGTCAATAAAACATTTTTTAAGGGATCCAGTTGAAAATCAGCGTCAGCCTCGCTGACTTAATGCTGAACTGGACACCCATTTGGTACTGACGTGGGACACAAAATTTCTTGTTTTTTTATATCTTTAAATGTTTCTTGTGCATGTCTTTGTTATACCTAGGAGTAAAATATAATGTTAATTTGTAAATGTCCTGTGTTTGGTACCAAATAAAAAAGTTTGTATTGTATTGTATTGTATCTTATTAATAAATTGCTAGTCGTTGCCTAGTGATTCTTTTTTCGCCGGGTAGTCTCTTAGCCTTTATCATACCTGATGTTAAGGGCGCGCTTAACATCAGGTATGATGTTATATCTCGTACACTTATCAAGTATTGATAAGTGTACGAGCAAGCTCGCACATTGCCGACGCATCATTTAGTTATTGACCCAATTTACTTCAAATTACAAATTAATTTCATACATTTCAGTTCGTATTTAGGCATCAAGCGCACTACGCGTACTCATTATAGTTTTATCAGTATTTAGCTTTCTTTTCGAATATACATTTTTATCAAGTTTATAACAGGTTTATTATTTATCAGTCATTATCAGAACTTTCTTACGGTCAACCCGTACAATAAGGCTGAAGATGGAACGAGCCTCTGCCGGAACCCTCAACCACTGGGGAACTGGCTATCTTATCTCTAACTGCCGGAACACAACAATGCTGAAAACATTGTTGTTATGGCGTCAGACTTAGATAAGATTGTGGAAGCTAGCCAGGCGAACTAACAACAAGTCCTACCACCAACCAAAGACGAATACAATATGTACCCCCGCTGGGAATCGAACCCGGGACCCCTGGGTCTGATACCGGTGCTTGTTACCACTAGACCACAGAGGCGGTAAAATATGACATCTTATTACATAAGAAAGCACAAGACCTTCGAGTATTATAGGTACTAGTATGTATTGAACAAAGTATGAAAACGGGCCGTTGGACTAAGTTTGGATGGTGTTAGAATTTCTCAATATACAAAGGAAAATTTCATTAGAACACATTGAAACTTGTCGGCGGGATGTCGCGCGTCACCCAGATTGTTGCCCGGCCAATCCCGGGAAAGTTGCGAACATTCCCATTAGAGAGACAAATTCCTTAGTAAGCAAGGCACTGGATTTATATGGAACAGAGGCGCTGAGGAAATGTTTTGTAAATCTTTAATGATATTTAGGATGGAATAATCCAGTTTGTCTTTGGAAATAACATTTATGTATCAAAGCTTATGTTTGATGTCACATTAATAGCTCTAATAACACCAATATTATTGTGAGAACCATCTAAAACCAACTAAGAAAGAATCTTTGAGGAGATGCCGTTCTTTCAATTTTAAGAAATTGATCTTCGTTACTCTCACGTCATCAATAGTGTTAGGTATAAGTACAGAAAAATAGATTAGAAGGAGCATTTTTTATATTATTTATATATTTATTAATAAATTTACCAAATATTACATTAGTTCTCGCAAAACCTATTAGGTTTTATTACGAGTAAGGATAGTCAAGCTCAGAAATTCAACAATTACATACGAGAAGGTACTTAAATAATCAATAAAAAAAAGCCCTTGACGAGTTTCTTGCCGGTTCTTCTCGTTACAAGGTCTCCCGCCGTAGGGTTTGTGAACCGATGGCGTAGCTTCTTTGACGTTCATAAGTGCTTGTAACAGCCTAGACTGAATAAATGATTTGAATTGAATTAATATACAAGTTATTTAACAATGCTACGTATTTAGTACCAAAATAACTGTTGCTTCGAAAATAAACACTTTGTTATCACTACGTGTAGAAAAAAAAACTTACAAAAGGAGATTTATGGACCGCTACTGTGTTTTTCGCCAAAGAGTGACAACGCGCCGACGCATGACAGCCTAATAATTTCTTTTCACCTCTCTTGAGTTCTGAGGAAAACACCAATGTTATCAAATAGATTGTAAAAATTATGTATCGACACAATTTTTTGATCCTTTCTTACCCGTGGTCCTCCTGCGTGGTTCACCTAGGTGTTCCACGGGTACCTTTTTGTACATTAAATTTAGTACATTATCTATATGATAAGGATAAAGACAAAGAGTTTAATAAATACTTATCCAAATGAACTATGAATCTCGCTTGTTATTGTTCTGTATGTATATTTAATGTACACACGCCAACATAGTTTATGTAACATTTTGCGAAATAATTGAACAGAGCGATTGGTATTTATTATTAAAGAAGATACATCAAGGAAATACCTTTTTACTCGGAAAATACAAGATATCCTGCGTTGGACGATTGTATGGAATTATTAATATCCACTAGGTGCTATAAATCTCGGAAGGTTCTATTGGTTTCTGCGTTTATCAAATATTTACAGTGATGAGATAGGGTGATTTTGCTTCGGCAACTTAGTAGATATTTCAAATATTTCGACGAGAACGATAATATTTTATCAGATAGTTTAGTCAGAATTAGTTGGAGCCATTTTTGGAGTAACCATTATTAATTGACGTCATTCCTAGTAGGTATGACTGGAAAATTTGTCTACTAAAATGAAACAGAAAAATATAAAAGCGACAGTCACATTATTTGTGCCAAATAATTGTCACGTAGTCGATAAAAAGGTAAAGTTTTCTTGATGTAATATCTTCAATCTACATAAATTTGTACATAATATTATAAAGCAGAAGAGTTTGTTTGTTTTAATGCACTAATCTCAGAAACTACTGGTTCGATTTTAAAAAATATTTTTGTGTTTGATAGTCCATTTATTGAGGAAGGTTATAGGCTATATAACATTACGCTAAGACCAATAGAAGAGGAGCCACAATGAAAAATATAGCAAAAACGGGGATTTCTTTTCCTATTGAGAGTTTCCGTTGCGTACGCAAACGGTTTAAGTTACGCAAAAATCATTTATGACGAAATTGTTGCACTATAAAGGTTCTACAAAAAAGTCCGCGACAGCATATGTCTATCTTTTAAGGTTGACTCACTATAACCTTTTTTATGGTCATCTTTATTCTAACACTAACGGATCCTCGCGGTTTTACCCGCGTGGTGCCCGTTCCTGTGAGTATATCGGGATCAAATATAGCCTATGTCACTCGGGAGAAATGTAGCTTTCTGATGGTCTAAGAATTTTCTAAATCGGTCCAGTAGTTCCTGAGATTAGCGCGTTCAAACAAACAAACTCTTCAGCTTTATAATATTAAGTATAGATAATGCATTATTTGCGAATATATTTTTATAAACATGATATTAATCCTTATCCAAATAAATACCTTAATCATCACAAGTATTTAATTAAAAAAAAATTGCCCTTGACATTATTTGATTTTAATCAATATCTTAGGAGTTATCGTAGTTTTAAAATGACTTCGCAATAAAATAATATCAAGTACAACGGACGCGCCACATGCAGAGGGGGTGTTAGCTGGCCGGCCGGCCCTGGGCGCCAGGTAGCTGATTCCACCCGGCCGAACTCGCAGGCAGAAGGCTAGTACCTACATAAAATCGTAGGTAACGTTAATATATATTAAAAAAACTCTCCGAAAACATTTATCATTACCATTTTCACAACAAATAATAATGAATAACTATATATGAATATCCACTGGGTATCATAAATTTCTCAGCGGGAATGTTTTGGCTACCACTATCCTACAAGTTATCGGCTCCTTCTTTATCAAATATATAAATAGATTATGAAGCAGAATTTACCGGAAGTTCCTGTTTGACGTTAATATATTTTCTATCATTATCATCAACCAATCTAAAGTCCCGGATGATGGGTGCTAGGCTTCCTTATTAAAAAACAACTAATTAAACTGCAAATTTAAAAAATCAAACATTTGTGAAAATGCTTCTTTCGAATGCGAGGATATTGCTCTCATTAGCGTATATTCTTACGAATGACAAGGCAGCTCAAATTGAGAGCAGGAAACCGGATTTCCATATAATGCAGGTTCAAATCCCGCCTGAGTGAGTCGAAGCGACGTTTGAACGTGCGTACCTGGGACGGCCAAATGGTTGGGCGTCTCAGGTACCGCTAGGAAGACGTGGTTGAAAAGGATCTGCGTCAGTTCCACGCGAAAAACTGGAGGTGGCGCAAGACAAACCGGAAGCTCTTATTATCGAAGGCCAAGACTCACTTTCCTATCCTAGTCAGCCAGTCAGTAGTCGAGCCGACACTTACAACAAAAATGTTCTCGATCTTTATCAGTAAAGTGTGTCCAACAATTTATTAAGTCTCACTCATTAATATAATCACGCCACAGCAGAATTTCAAGTGTTTCAATCATGTTCAAACACGGATGAACAAAGTCAAGCATTTTTTTAATAAAACCGGCATTGTATTTCACGTAACAATCGCCATGTCGCATAAATTACGTAACATAAATTATTCGCCACGTATGTTTCGGTTTGGGGAGATACATTAATATAAACGTGGCAACTTTATGACTGGAATTTAGATTTATCTATTGTACGGGATGATTAGATAAAAAAGCGAAATTCCCTTTTTCAGGAATTCCAGCTTTTGTAATAACAGTGATTAATAATATTAATCACTGTTATTACAAAAGCTGGAATGGATTCTTTGATTAGTAGTCTTTAGTTAGACACATCACATTGGCTAATTCTGTGTTACTTAAATTTAAACTGCTTAAATGTAGAGGTAACACAGAATTAGCCAATGTGATGTGTCTAACTAAAGACTACTAATCAAAGAATCCATTTAAGAAAAAAAGGGTAAATATTCTTCTGTTATATACTAAAGTGTAGGACCCTTCCGGTAAATTATGTTACATTATATTTATTTATTTATTCGGAAACCTAACAGCTCGTTTACAAGTTCTAGTCTACAAATATTGTTAAAAAAACCTAAGCCTGTTACAGAGTTCCACAAATAATATAACATAAGTATAATATTAGGCTGCTCTAATTACTACTTCAATTATAAATTTTACCGATACTTGGGCACCTAGTGCTTTAATATTTATTTTTAATGCAGGCAGGTCGAAGATACAACGAAGACAATTCAACAAATAAGCAACAGCAAATGAATGATTATAACATGGTATTCGTAGAATATAATATACAAATGAAGCTGCAATTTTTTTAATTTTAGTGTTATGATAGCTCCATTATTATTAGTTGTATGTATTGATAGAAGTTTCTAATGCCGCTCTATTGGCCACGCCGCCACCATTTATCGGCCATGTCATTTGACACCTTAAAGTAAACAAATTTCGGCGCGCACACGTCGAAACCGTCAACAGAGACGTTTTGTTTTTTATAAAGCGTACGAATGGCACTTGTAAATTATTTATGTGGGTTTTGACTGTATAATTTATTATTTTTTTGTTAATCCGCACTTAAGACAGAGAGAAAAAAATAAGTAAAATTTGACACCTTGAGTCATAAAAATACTTATATTTTAAAAATTTCCGTGATAACCTATGTTTTTTTATATTTTGAAAATCATGATGATTATATTCTAGACCGATATAAATAAAACGTAAACAAAGTCATGTAAAAAAAAAACTGAGTGAAACACTCGAACGGCACTTTTTTTTTGTAATTTGACACCACTTGATTGACACCTGTTACGTTTTTTTTTCTGGCCTCGTCTTTATTGATGGCTGAGTTTTTTTATTTTTAATATAAAGAAAGGTTCGTTCCAAATCCATTAAAAAAACTCCCAATCCGATGCAACATGTATTTTTAAGACGAGACCGTAAATGGCCAAAGACCAGGTACCCAGACTACCCACGGCCATTTAGCGCCATGTATTGCTTGGGTAGTGGCGGTACCCATACAATGGCCAATAGAGCGGGTAGTAGTTAATTGAAAATTTAAATGGAACACTAAAATATAATGTTGTAAATTTAATTGATTCAGTATTGTCAAGTGCTACTAATATTTTAGCAATCTGCAGTGTAGCATTGTTTATCGATCAGTTTAATCTTTATCTACGTCTTTTATGATTCAATCTTCAAAACTTTGTTTGGGTTTTGATAATCGATGCTTTACGTAATCTAACAACAGAACTACCCTTGTGTACAGTCGACAACATAAGGAATACAAGCTGTACCAAGAGTTGATGGTTACACTAGGGTCCGAAATACTCGTTGCGGGATCGATTCGTCATTTCATTTGCTTTGAGATGTTAATTCGAAGGGACTGGGAAGTGAGACCAATTTGGGGTGATCAATGTGAAATGGATCGTTTGGACGTTTCCCCTATGTGGGAGTTATTTGGCCAATTGTGAGAAATATTGTGAGTGACGTTGAAGACGGCCTGTTGAATGTTGCCTTTGGTGACTTTGAAATGTGGGGTGGATGTGTCATTAATGGTTATGTAATGCAGTTTTCTAAAAGTGATATTGACTTTTTTAATATTGTCCAAACCTATGACTACGCCATTTACTTGTAGTTGCTTGATAAAAAATATTGAATTAGCTTCTGTTCTCGTTGTATTCTCCTTTGACCGTTTCAAGTAGTTTTTCTTGTATGTTATTTATTTTATTTCATCTAATTCATTTCAATAATTTATCATCTAATTCTTGTCCTTTCACTATTCACTTCAAATATTTTTCACTAAACAATTTTATTATGCTTAGATCATTATAAGTATGAGCTGAGCTACATATTATTGATCATTTAGATGTGTTATCAAATGTTATGATGTGTAAATTTTAACGTTAAAATATTGTTTAATATGTCTTTTCATAAAGTTTTGAAACAAATGAAATATTACCTACATCTTAAGTGCCACATTCAGTGTCAGAGCAATGTGAAAATTCCGCGGCGTCAGTAAAATTTCATAGTCCAATTTTACCATTGGAATCGCTTTAATTAAGAGTCTTATTAGAGCAATATATTTCTACGTTGGTTCTGGATTCACACCATTATCTTTTATTAGCTCTTCTAGAGTTGCGGGAATTAATTCAGTGTGAACGCACGAAGATCCTTGTACGAGAGGTATTTAATGAAAAATCGCTTTTGTCAGTATTAATAAAGCATCTTCTACGAGCTCTGGAGACAAATCATTTTATATGAAAGTGAAAAAAAAATCTTAAGGTCTTTTTTGTTATTATTTGATGGTTGTAATTTGTTTTAAGACATTTAAACCTTAAATTAAAATTCAAGCACTAGATTGTTCTTCAGTGTTTCTATAATAAATATAGCTGAGACTTGTTAAGATATTTATCGGGCCATAGTGTTAGGTCAAAAACTAAGTGACTTTAGTGAATAGCCTAAGGTCTTAATCTAAACTTTTGTAACTTTATTAATTTATCGCTGCAAGATAAAAGAATGAGGGAAAATTAAAGTTTTTTTTTATCAACGGTAAATAATAAAGATTGCACTAGGTTAGGTTAGGTCTTTAGACACAAAATAATAATTAAAGAGAAGTCGGGATCGGGCACGATTATAAAATAGGTAGATATAAATATAAAATAAAAATAAGTGATTTAGGTTTCTTAATTATTATAAGATTTTAAACTTTCGCGTTCCATTATTCTAATAGTTTAGAGCAACGGGACTCAAACGCGGCAATTATTATGAAGTTCAATTACGTACTTACAGCTTGACGTTTCCGCTGTGTTTCTACAGCCGTGGTCACAAGCAGACTGGTGGTGCGTAGCGTCGTCTATTCGGGCGGGCTTGAAGATCTTCGGCCACCCTCAAATTGTCACGTTTTTAATTTTTATTAAGGTATTATGACAGCTTATTATAGGTAAGCAAGCACCCAACCCAAGTGCTTAGTAAATTATCTCCATTACCTAAACTAAGTCTTCGTCCAACTAGACAATGAAAATTAACTGGCATAATCCCCGTATTTAGAGCGAAAACTTAAATACCTCCTCCAAAATCATAATTAGAAATTGTTAAGCGGATTTCGTCGTTATGTGTTATCCAAGTTTGGGTAACAGACTTAACAGTTTAGGTTATTCCGTAAGATACGGCGCGGATTAAAATTAAAATAAATTACTTTACACTTTAATTGTATTCCGGTATAATTTTCCGTGCTCCTGAGCTCCAGGAGGCTGGCTAGGATATGACGCTAGGGAATCCATGGAGGGTCTTCTGATAACCCTTCCTTAGTATCGAAATGAACTACTTTTAAAACGATTATTTACACTAATTAGCATTTGTTGTAATGAAAAGAAGGTACTTAAGAACTCGGTCAAATTTTAAATGTACTTATTTAAAACTTATAGTTGATTCTTTATTCTAGAGTTTTAAACGAATAACTTTTCGATTTTCTTTACAAAAAACAAAGTAAAGGTTAGTAGGTATTAGAAAATTTTAAATTATTCTCAAATTATATATCTGTGTAGCTTCATTTCCCTTCAAATCCTCTGTATTTTAGCTATAAAATTCTCTAAATACAAAAATTACCTAAAAGCCCCTGCCAAAAGATAATAAGCAATCTCCACAGACGTCGCTTTCCATTCGCTATACTCTAAATTTCATTAGGCGTTTAAGTCACACCACCGGCACCGTAATTGCTCATTTTCCTCGTCAACCCGGGAAAAAAATACCTCGGCGGGGATAAATTTACCTAATATTGTACCAATTAGCATATCTTTGCTCGTGCACGGAGTATTTTTTATTTATTTTGGAAAATGACTTCTAATTAGGTAAGTATGAGCTAGGTATTTTCGAGGTAATACAAACGATAATACCATGTTTTTTACAAGACTTCTAGGAAGGTTTAGGAATATTTAACAAGAAAGCTGTTCTTTGATCAATGATTTTACTCAATTACTAACCACAATTTGTAGATATAAAGGAAAGTACACGGCTAGACTTAGTTGTATTATTACAAAAATCTTGAAAAAACTTCGAAACATCCAAACAAACATATCGCATAACATTGGAGAAATTCCATATCATACCAATGAGAGCAAAAAACAAATGAGCCGAATTAAACGCTTGACAAGTACACTCGAAAGCAAATCTCGACAAGAATAATGGAGGGCCCTCGTACCTACACCAAAAGAGTTTTTATATTTCATTATTGGCCCTCTCTCGTCGACTACTCGTATGGAGCCGGCATAAAGGATTGAAACACGAGAGGGTAGCTTGAATAGCGTAATTGCAAGTTCACTTTTTTTAATGCAATTTCTGTCGGCGAGCGCAAAGCAGGTATGCACTTCATTGATATCGGAGTTTTGTTTGATTGTTTGAATGCTTGATATCCTATGACTCGATTCGATCTTTTATTGAAATGAAACTATTGTTCGATTTTGTGGTTAGCAAATTTTATCCCTCTAAAAATTTGCATGATAAATAAATTTTATGTTTACATTTTTTTTACTCATTACGGGGAAACGCTACGCCTTCATCATAACTGATGTTAACTCTGGAAAGGTCGCGTAGTAGATTACATACCAACGTGTCCAGGTAGTCTAAGCCCCTTCGTACACAAGGCGACCCAAATCTCTGTTAGTCGACGACTTTGTTCTAGCGGGCGGCTGGTCGCGTGCGATGGGCTTCGGCAACGCATGGACAAAATGTCGGCGACTCGTGCCTGTATACGAACCTCTATGAATTTGTATTGCGGTAGTCGCTTGAAGACCAAAATTGTCGTGTATCGGACATTTTGGTATCAAGTTCAATAACCGGAGAACGCTTCCATTGCTGCCGAGTGGCGGTCGCGCGTGGTTGTGTCATAGGATAGGGGATTTACAAAGTTTGTGTATTACGGGTGTATGCCACGCGACTAATTAGGTAAGTAATTTGAATGTGTAATTTTTTTTGGATTTCTGCTTTTTTATAACTTCCAACGGCATGATGGTAAGCGAGCTGTGGCCTAAGGTAATAACCTCCCTAAAGTGATTAGAAGTTTATTAGGTATTCTTTTTGTTTAGAAAAACAATGGATGATCGGTTAGCTGCTCAGATTGATGCTTGGTTGGCTGAAGTTGACGAGGAATATGATTTTGTCGAAAATCAGTCCAGCTCGAATGCTGAAGAAGACAACGTTGAAGTGCTGGAACATCTATCGGAGTCAGAGCAAGATAAAGAACTACTAGGTGAGGCATTGGGAAATAGGTCTGAATCAGAAAATGATGCCGTCTCGCCAATAACGACGCGCTAACTTTTTTACTGGCCTAGACAATACAATCTGGTCAAAAAGTCCTACTTTGAAAAGTGAAAGAACTCAGTAATAAAATATTGTCTCTTATGTTCCTGGTCCTAAAGGAATAGCCCGACAAAAAACTACACCAGAAGACTGCTTTTCTCTCTTTTCAAAGACAATATTATTGTTAAACTAAGCAAATATACTAACATAAAAATTATTAGGAGCAAATATTCAAGAGATAGAGATGCTAAACAAAACAGATGCAACGGAAATGAGAGTATATATAGGTATTTTACAAATGGCCGAGGTAATGAAAATAGGTCGATTGAACTTTATCTAAATGTTTGATCATGTAAAGCACACAGGAGTGGATGCTTTATATTTGACTATGTCTGGAAAAAGATTCTTAATTTTGACACAGACCTTGCGTTTGGTGACATAAGAGACCGCCAGGTTCGTGCTAGTGTTGACAAGCTGGCTCCAATGAGAGAGATATTGGATTTGTTTCTCGGGAACTTTCAGAAATATTTTGTACAAAGTGCTTAAGATGAGAGCTGTTAGCATTTAGAGGTCGCTGTTCTTTCAGACAGCATATACCGAGCAAGCCTGCCAAGTGTGGAATAAAGGTGATTGCTCTTGTTGACGTTCATTACCCGTATACGTTCAACTTAGAAATAGGGATATATATAAACAGAAGGTGGTTATGAGGATGACGTGTCTAGTGCACGGCAAAAACATTAATATTACAATGGATAACTGGTTTTCATCTTTGCGAGTAGCAAAAGATTTGTTTGAAAATTGAACTACCATGGTCGATACAGTACGAAAAGGTAAATGAGAAGTACCACGAGAATTTCACATTGCAAGAGGAAATCTATTGTTCTTTTTTACATTTGGCTTTCATCAATCGTGCACTTTGGATTCTTATGTACCGAAGGCGAACAAAGTTGTAATTTTGATGTCAACGATGCATAATGATGCTGCAATTGATGCTGGCACGGGAGACCGCCGTGAGCCAGAAATCTTCACATATTATTATCGAACAAAAAACGGCGTTGACCTCGTGGACAAGATGTGCTCCTTCTACGACGTGTCCAGGAATTCAAGAAGATGGCATTTAACTACCTTTTATGACTTGCTCAATCTCAGTGCCCTGAACGCATATTCATTTATTCTGCAAACAAAAATTTTGAACGCGTTCGCCGACGTGATTTCCTCATCTACCTGTTACCTACTGAAATAAGTAGGTAATTAAAATTAATATTTTTTGTGATCTCGTTCGTACCTAACTACTTATGTGATTTTTAGTGCTACGAGTATACAAAGATATTATTATTTTCGCTGATTTTTAACACACCTCTGTGTGTGACTAGTCATATTAATGTATTTTTAAGAAATAATAATTTAGATATAAGGGTTAAAAATTTAATTAAACAAAATGGAGTTCAGATATCTCTTTTTTTATTCGTGGAATACACATGTATTCCACGCAACAACTGCAGGGTTATGTATAAGCCTGAAAGCGGACTCGCACTTTTTCCGGAATCCTCAACCCCAGAGGTTTGATTTCTTGACCGTCAGAACAATCTTTCTTTCTTCATCTTTTTTCTTATCGTATGAGGCTTAATGGCCACCTCTAGTGCAGAGTTTATCAGGCCGCCTTTAATGCCTCTGACTTGGCTAAATGACTAACAACAGCCGGCACGGAAGCACTCAGTTATAATGCCACTTTACGGTCACCCATTCAACACCTGACCGGGCCGAACGTTGCTTAACGAACGTGATCGAATACGATCAGTCTATCAAGCGCAATAAAACGGTCAAAAAATATAAAATACAAAACCTTTATTTTATTTTTAACTAGCGGCGCCCCGCGGTTTTACCTGCTTAGTTCCTCTTTCCGTGGGCATATCGAAAAAATCTTTCTTACTGCTCGCCTACATTGTTAAAGGATCCCGTACGCAAAATGTCAGTTTAATCTGTTCAGTCGTTTGGTCTGTGCGTTGTCTGTCAGTCACGGTATTGATACATTTAGATGTTCATTTTTAAGGAAAATATAATCAGACACTGATGCGCTTTACTTAGTACTAATATTACTTTAGTCATATAAAAATAATCAACGCAAAATAACAGCTTTTCGAGCGAGCGAGCTTTTAGGGAGTAGGTACCTCTGTTACAACCAGTTAATTCAAACGACACGTTACATCGAAGCCGATAATAATACGAGATGTTCCAAAAGGGACACATCAACGTACCATTCAGGGGGCCATCTACGAAACAACGAATCACGATGTACTCAAACGAATTTCGTTACAGAAAAAAAATGCCATTTATAATAATTAATTCCACAATTATCCAACTTTAGTATTACACTGTCAAAAATTGCATATTATCTATCTACATAGCACATTTTGTAGGAACTAAGGAAACAAACAAAACAAAGTTAAGCCTTCCATGATTTCATAATAAGCGGGTAATAACCCTATCCTCAATAGAGTTTTAACCGCCTCTGTGGTCTAGTTGTACAACCACCGGTATCCGACCCAGGGGCCCCGGGTTCGATTCCCAGCGGGGGTACATATGGTAGGACTTGTTGTAAGTCCGCCTGGCTAGCTACCACCATCTTATCTAAGTCTGACGCCATAACAACAATGTTTTCAGCATTGTTTTGTTCCGGCAGTTAAAGGTAAGATAGCCAGTTCCTCAGTGATTGGGGATTCATGGAGATGGTCGTTTCCATCTTCAGCCTTATCAAAACTTAACATCAGATATGATGAAGGTTAAGAATCTCCCCGTACTTGATAAAAAAAAAAGTTAGTGAAGCGATACAATATTTTCCTCAAACTTATCATGAAAGAGTTCTTTGGTATCACAATAACACTTTTGTACAAGGAAACTTTTGAGCTTTCTTAGAAATAAATGATAATGAATGAATGACTGAATATTTCGATGTTGACAGTCTCGAAACTAAACTAAATTCGTCCGATTATCGTTCTTCGCTTTCAGGAATAAGTACCCGTTCGGCATGTGTCGAATGCGACGCACGTGAGCGAATTAAAACGAACAGAAAACTGACATCGCATTGGAGCAGAGAAAAAAGAAATGTTTCCTGTACAGGTCTCTGCTACAATGGAAGCTTATTTATTCAATTGCTGGCACTTTTTAGGACTTTTGGAATCCGATTAGACACTTGTTTTGTTCCAAGGAAATCTTGAGGATTTTGCATGAATAAATAAAAACTTGTTTATTAATATTCAAGTCAGTAACAGATTTCTAATAGCCGAGGACTATAGTGTTTTAAGATAAGTACTATGAATTTTCTGGCAATTCAAAGTCAAAGTCAAATATTTTTTATGATTTTTGAATTTTCGAATTTTTCAATGCTATTTTTATACTTATGATCAATATTAAATAAAAAAAATTGGAAAAAATTAACTTGGCCACAAGTGAATTCTCAGATGGGAATCGAACCCACGACCTTAGGAAATCTGGTCCAATGCTCTAACCGCTGAGCTACCGAGACTAACCCCCATATTCTAAGTCGTTCCTCCAAAACGTTTTACACTCCACTCAACCTCGTCGTGGGTAAAAATGGTAGTGTGCGCTAGGCCTAACACGGAGTGGCTACGTACTCTTTGGCTCCTCCAGGTCCTTACGGAGTTATGACTTAGAATACCGATCTCGAGGAGTATTTTGAAGAGGTTTTCAATGAGGTTTCGTTAAGTCGAGGACGAGTAAGTTTTGGAGGAACGACTTAGAATATGGGTGTAAGTCTCGGTATAATAAATAAGTAATATTTTTCTATTTAAAATTTTTCTCAAATAATTTCATTCAAATATACTAATAAATAAGTACATTCGAATCGTTTAATTTGGACGAATAGCGCACCAATTCGTGCATTTGCAACGTCACTTTTTGGTTAGGAGTATCATTAAACCCTATGTTTTTTTTTGTATGTTTTTTTTTTAGATTTTTTCCTATAAATACTTTTTCCTCGTAGGTAATCCATAACCACTGTAATGAACAATTTTAATACATAATTTTCAACCTATAAGGCACTCATCCGTGCGTAGCCGTGTGGTGACGGCCTAAGAATACAAGTGTCACCACTCCTTTACATGCCTGGGATGTCGTAAGAGTCGACTAAGAGGCTCGAGGACTGAACACCTGTCGATTGAACACCTGTGCGAGAGAAGGAAAACTTGAAACAAACCTTTTACCAACCCGTCTGGCCAGCGTGGTAGCAGTAGGCTAATAGCCTCCTATGAACGCCACAATAGACGTGATCTAGGAGATGCCTATGTCCAGTAGTGGACGTCCACAGGCTGATGATGATGATGACGATGAAGGCACTCATCATTCTACAATAACATTATCTTGGTATAGCCGTTCATACCGATCTAGAAGTGAAAGCATTATACAACGTTATTTAAAGTTTACCCAAAACCTCAAAACCATTTGTAGAACTCATCAATACGAACAACTTTTTGTATGGAAGCAACCCTGAAATCGCGAAAAAAAACGCAGCTGTTTCGTACATTTTAGCAGAGTTAAAAAAAAATCTTTGAAACAGCTGATTATTTTTTCATTTTCTATGAAACAGTTGCTTCCATACAAAAAGTTGTTCTTATTGATGAGTTCTACAAATGGTTTTGAGGTTTTATATAAACATAAATTTTATAATTTTCCCACTGCAGAACGCCCAACATTCATCTAACGAGCAATTGTTAAACCACGTCACTGCGCCGGCGCAACAGGAGCAAATCATCAGCCAGATACTCACATTCACTGTTCATTCAAATCCAACCTAAGGAATGACAATAAAATCGTTAGAACTTGAACAGTGCTGATAGAGACAAATAAAGGAATCGTAGACGCTTTGGATTTAAATCAATCAACGCTACTTAAGTACGTAACTGTTGAACCAGCCTTGCATGAACAGACAATATCTTGATTCATCAAACCCGAACCGGACACCGGTGTCCAGTGTACAATTCCATTGTTCCATTCCATCTCATAATGCGGGGACGCATTTTTATCTTCTCATACTTTCTGTGATAGAAATCATAGCCTGATCAGCTTTTATCGATACTCGTAGGTTGATAACTTGTAACTGTCCCGCTCATATGTTAACGGAGTAAGCAAGACCGAATTATGCGCCATTTATTATATCTATTTTTGATTCACTCGTCTCGAGGTTTCTACTGATATTCGTGACACGACTGAGTTTACGTATTTGCCGTACTTCCATAATAGCACGTATACGGCTAGAATTGTAGAGCGAAATTTTCCGAAAGCCATTTTGTGAATCATCTAAAATTTTGTATTTTTTACAGAATTAAAATACAAGAAAAGGCAAATTGCCTTTTAAAATTTTTTTGATGCTGTTGGTGAAATAGCGATAGGTCTGTAATTATTGGGATCAGTTTTATCACATAGCTTTACTTTTCGCCTGTAATACCGCCTACCAACGCGAGCGCGCGAGGGGCAAATCGAATAGCGAGCTATGTCTACACTTGCAAGGTCGCTATTCGCCTGATCGCCTCCCCGTTCGCCTCGCCACTCGCGTGACGAGTGATTCAAAAATAGAGGCCCAGGAGCTCTATTTTTGATTCACTCGTCTCGAGGATTCTACTGATTTTCGTGCGACGTTTGAGTTTCCGTATTTCGTAAAAGCGACCTTGCACTTATATACAAAGCTTTGCTTTTCGCCTGTAGTACCGCCTCCTAACGCGAGCGCGCGAGGGGCAAAGCGAAAAGCATGCTATGTCCACGCTGCAAGGTCGCTAATGGTCAGATCGCCTCCTCGTTCGCATCGCCAAACGCGCGACGAGTGATTCAAAAATAGAGCTCCTGGCCTGGAACGAGCCCAGACCACAGATATGGCGACATTGCGAAACCCAGTACGCCTACTCAACCGCCTGAATTGCTAACAGTTTTTCGAAGACAGAACTTTTTTTTTTAAGAAATAACAATAGTTAATAACATATTCTAATCCTAATTATAACTTTTTAATTTTGCATTTTACAATGCTATTTTTATGTGATAAATATTAAACAAGAAAATATACTAGAAAAAAGCAACTAGTATCCCGTCAGGGCGACATGAGACTAGTTACTTTTTTCTAGTATATTTTCTTGTTTAATATTTATCAATTAAAATAGCATTGTAAAATGCAAGATTAAAAAGTTATAATTAGATGGCTGTTTCATCTTTATCGATAGTCAAACATCTGTAAAGATGTTTCTTTCGAATGCGAGGATATTTCTCTCATTGATGAAGCGACGGTGGCCAACACCGTAGAACGGTGAATATACTAGAAAAATTCGACGTGTCCTCTTGGGTCTCTGTAGCATAATTGGTTAGTGCATTGGGCCGGACTCCCAAGGATGCGGGTTCGGATCCCGTCAGGGCGACATGAGACTAGTTGCTTTTTTCTAGTATATTTTTCTTGTTTAATATTTATCATATTCTAATCCCTTCATTGTATTTAAAGCCTAAATATAACTAAAGGACTTATCGGAGGAAATGCTTGACAAATTGGAGCGTCTGCAGAATTTGGCTATAAGGTTCATCTTCAACTTATGTAAACTTGATCACGTATCTCACTTCCGCTCCAAGCTTAATTGGCTTCCCATTCGCCGGCGCAGGGACTTACACACTCTTTCTCTTCTTTTCTCCATCCTGTCCCTCCCAACTACCCCTTCTATCCTCAACTTCCTATCCTCAACTTCTTCACGCACTTTGGGTTCTTCCTCTAATCTTTCTCTCGCTACTCCCTGTCACCCAACAGATTTCTTCTCCTACTCCTTCTCTGTGCACGCTGTTCGTGTATGGAATTCTCTCCCAGAAGGTATTAGAAAAACTCGTACTTTGGCATCTTTTCGCGATCAAGTTAAAAAGCATTTCCTTTCTTTTTCCTAATATTGACTTATTTTGTATTTGTATATTTTCCTTTTCAATTCCATTATATTATACTTTATTTCTTTTATTTATATTATGTACATCTATAGGTATCAACTATCCATCCCATAATTGCACCCACTCCCCTTTGTCCTCTTCGTTATTATTTTTCTAACCAAGGTTGCCTGGAAGTGATTGCTATTTAGCAATAAGGCCGCCATTTGTATGCTTTCTGTCTGTTTTTGTTATTTATTTTTTGTTTGTCTTTGTGTGCAATAAAGTGTTTTTATTATTTATTATTAAAGCGTCAAATAGACCTTCTTCGTTCACATCATCAACTTTTCACTCGCACCTCGACAGCAAAAACACTCAACGAAAACCCCCATTTCAAGCATCAATCCAAAACCTCGAGTTTTTCCCACAAGCTCTAGTGTTTATCAAAAACATCTAATCAGCTTGCCCTACCATCCCACGTACATTAATCTTCAAGTCGCGAGCCAGAGGACATTCCAGTTTTTGCGAGGGTCAAGGCGCACAAAAAGGGAATCCTGCTGTCATCAGACCTCTATCAATAATGGCACTTGTCTTCGAATTTGCCCGGTATTGGGAACTAGTGGAAGGGAAAGGGCACTTATTGCTGTTTGATGAATAAGCATTTCTTTATAACTCGTTAAGTGGACTATAGACGAAATGTTGAAAACGTTCTACCAAGTGACTGGTTTTGTTGAAAGAGTTGAATGAAATTTTGTTCTTAAGTAGGTATTTCGTTCTAAAAGAGCATGGTTTTAATAATCTAAAATAGTAAAGGAGAAGGCCCAAAATGTATGGGCCAAAAACCCAGATCAAATTCGTGCCAGAAGGTTCTGGTTTGGCTACTCAGCTTGTCCCAATCGATTCTGGGCTTTTTTGGTCCATCTTTGAAAAGATTTGTTTACTGCAACAACAAAAAAAAAATCTTGTATTGTACCTATCTATCGGACTGCGCTATCGGCACGGTCCGCCATCTGCTGTCTTTGTCTTTACTATAGAATCAATATTATTATTAATATTTCACTATGGTTAGTAATTTTGTTCGGTTTTTTAAACATACGTAGGCACTTGATTTGTTGTAAAATATAAATATGTTGTAGTAAAATAATTTTGTAAGTACATAGGCTTTTTAAAATTATGTTAATCGAGAATGTAGTGATGATGATAGTGTACGAATAAACCTTTCTGGTTTCTGATACACTACTCATAAGAAATAAAAATGTAAATTTATTGTTAAATAAATAAAAAAATAATAAAAAAGTACAACCATATACAAGAAAGAGATTAGTTGGTTGGCTTTTGTACAAAACTCGGAAGCATTACATTTCCGAATATCATCACGTTTTGCATCGCAACGATTCCTTAGTCGAAGATATAGTTCTTCCAGTATTAAGTTCGTTAAAATAAAAGTCAAAATTATTTATTGTGAAACACAGGTAGGTACATTAGGTTGTTGTAAAAAAAATATACAATGTATGTAATGTATTATAAAACATATTCATAGTAATTCGTACAGATAAAAACTGTTTTGTTAGATAACGCTAAAAATGTAAACTAAATTAATTACGTACTTTTTTTTTGTCACCAAATTGACAATGTTGTTGTAGGTACCGCTAAATCTAGTTAGGATAATCATTATATTAAGATTCCCACAATACAGGCCACGCCTAGTGTGGAAATTTTTGTCATAAGTCCTACCTGTAAGCGTTTTTTGAATAAATAATTATTTATTATAATTATTAATGGTTCAGCTGGTTTCTGTCAATGTGATATATAATAAAATTTTAATTCAAATACAATGTCAAAGTTTTAAAAGTCATTGAAATATTATTTATCGATTAAATATTACTCATTAAAAATATCAATTATTTTTATATTATACATTATTATCATTTGATTAAATTAAATTAACAACATATTAATAGCATAAAATATAAGGTAATTAAATAAAGAAACTAAATGAAGAAAGTTATGATGTTCTTAATTAAATAAAATCATATATTACGGTCAGTCAAAAATTCATTAATTAACATTTGTCAATAAGAAATACCTAAATAAATTTATATCATCATTACAATTTCATATTTTTGTTATATAAATATACGCGATGCATTACATAACACGCTATCACTCAGCAATTTTGATTTATTTAACATATCATGCGAAGTTTATCTTTATGTCGCGACCCGGAGAAGAATTCAAACATTTCTATATTTGCTTTAGTAAAGACTGCACATTCAAATATAAGTCTAGAGACATGGAAAAGTCAGAAGTTCGTGATTCATTTAAATAAGGTTTACAAGAGTACCTTTGTTTCAAATGGTAGTACATTGCTCTAATGCAGCGTCTTTGTGATTTAAATACCCTTTCTTTGTTTGTTTCCTAAAATATAATAGCAAATCTTTTTTATTTTTTTTTATTAGATAGCTAAAGCGCTTGACCGCTATCTTGCCTGATAGAAAGCGAAGATGCGATCTAGGATGTAACGCGCTTGCCTAGAAGATACCTATTCACTCGTGACTTGAAGACCACCAAAATGTTAGTGTCAGGAAACACAGTCTCGGGCAAGGAGTTCCTCTTTGGCTGTGCGGATGATAAATGTCTAGTCAAAACGCTTAGTGCGACTCTTGTGTATAACTCAGGGTAGGTATATCTAAGTGCAGAGGAAACATAACCTTGATACGCAGTCAGTAAAGTTCGTTTCATGCTCCTTCTTACCTCTGTGTAAACGATATTCCCAGTATGTACCAGCTCCCTGCTTGTGTAACTTGTTTCTATCAACGTTTGATTGAAAGTGCAGTCACATTGCTGCTTTAGTAAAAATCAATGTGACAACTATCTTACTAAAGCAGCAATATAACTGCACTTTCAATCAATTTCAATCAAAATCTGTTAGTAACAGAGTTAGATAATCAACTAGCAGTTCCCAGAAACATAACATTGTATACACTGTTAAACATATTTTGTGTTATAATAATTTTCATTTCTGACTCCATAAATACTTGTGTTGTTTACGCCGCCATTTTGTATGTTACGGGGCCGACTTAATACCCACCCTCGCACACAATTTATTACATTACCATTACGTACCAATTTTCGAGCTTGTTAGTAATTAAAACATGAATTAACAACTCAATGTACTCGTACAAAAGGCTCAGGAAAGTTTCTCAAAAACGAATTGGTAACTCAATCACTTAATTAGAGTTTGTTTTGAAGACAGGGAATTAGAATAATGGGTCTGTTTTAAAGGCAATAAATCGGTAGCGATGCGTTGTGAGGAAAAACGAATACATGGATAGCCGACTAAAAGTTATAAACGCTATTTTAATCAATAAATATAAGACAAAATCAGTATCACTCATCATAGAAGGCAAGTAGCATATATTTTTTTATACCTAATAAATACAAGTAATATTTTTTATAATATAAATGATTTTCTTTATTCTGGGTTGACAATCCACGATCCAGGGGGCAGGAAGTATATGTAGTAGCGTCATTCATAAGGCAGTATTTATTTTATTTTATTTACTTGGCACAATAACAGACAACAGCCAGAAGAATAACTTACAAGAACAACAAATGCGTGTCTGCGTCCTATTACAATTACGCACAGCATTTTATCTAAAGCATTAACTAGATGACACAAAAATTATACCAAATTTTATATTAAAAAAAACTAGTACATGAACAATATAAAAAATATTCTAACGTAATAAACTACTAGAAAAACTTATTTTTCTCAAACATGCATGGAAATGTTGTCATTATTTTCGAAAAAAGAACACGCAAAGTATCGAATTTACGGACAAAGAAAATCAAATCCATTGCAGGAGCGTTTTTTGAATTTGGAACATTACAAAGAGTATTTAAAAACTTCAGCACGCCGCCGTTTTATACAACATTGCTGGAGCGCTGTAATGTTCCAAATTCAAAAAGGCGCTCCTGCAATGAATTTGATTTTCTTTTAGTAATTATTAAATGTATAATATAAAAAGTATGTTTTATTTCCCTGCATTCTTTTGAGAAAAGCACTATATATGCCTCGGCGGAAATGGCAATTGCCTGTCTCGTATTAGTGAAGTCCTCGCCTACGGCTCGGCCTTCAAAGTCATACTTGACCTGCTATTGCCTATTTCACGGCCTTTGCAATAATGTACTATTATTAAGTCGGTAAAAAACGAATGAGTCGTTGCAATTCGACGACCGGGATTAACTTACAGTTTAAACATGGAACTTTTAGAAGATTGGGCATTACAATTGAATATATCAAGAGTTTTACAAATATTATTGTAATCCATACACATTCTATTCAGTGGATTGTTTTTAGATATATTATTCCTAGATACAGGTACAGAAAACAGTTGTGGTTACGGTATTTGGACTCTACCTATTATAAATGTCTCACGTATGATTATCAAAACCAGCCACCACTGTTACCCAAAACCGGTATTCACAGAAACAACGTTCGAAAGCTGCAAGTTTAAACTAACAAACCTAATTTTCACCGTAACATAGCACCAACAAAATTCGAATTTTCGCCCCTCTCGTTGCAACTCGCGGACAATTTATTCACTAACCGTGGTCCCGTTAAGCAAAATCCTATTCCTCCCTCGGAAATGACGACGAGGCATTTGCATGGCTGATTGCCGTCCGTTGCTCAATCAAGGATATTTAACAAAATTAACTAATTGAGTGAACGCCCGTCGTGAGTTCCGTAAATTGCCACAACACAAAACGTGTATCGGACGCCTAATAAGAGGGAGTAAGTTGATTCTGTTGAGGCTGTTACAAATACGCTTCTAGAACTTAGTCTGTTTATCTCAACTATTTTATAACAAAAAAAAGATTCCGTCGAATTGAGAACCTCCTCCTTTTTTTGAAGTCAGTTTAAAAGTGAATTCATTGCATGCTCTCATATAGCATGCATACTTTCATCATAATGTTGATTTTAACCGCCTCTGTGGTCTAGTGGTACAACCACCGGTATCAGACCCAGGGGTCCCGGGTTCGATTCCAAGCGGGGGTACATGTTGTATTCGGTTTGGTTAGTAAAAGGACTCGTTGTAAGTTCGCCTGGCTAGCAACCACAATCTTATCTAAGTCTGACGCCATAACAACAATGTTTTCAGCATTGTTGTGTTACGGCAGTTAGATATAAGATAGCCAGTTCAGTCTTATCAATACTTAACATCAGGTATGATGAAGGCTAAGAGTCTCCCCGTACTTCATAAAACAAAAGACCACAGAGGCGGTTAAAAATCACTACATCTTACTACTGAAAATATAATTTCTCCCCTATTGAAATCAACTCACTTCTGAGAAAAATAAGCGTCGAATGAAGATTTCTTTTTAACAATGGCCTAATCATGATTTAACGTAATAAATCGCCCGCAGACAAGTCTTGCTTACGAAATGAGCCAATATTTCCACTTTCCACCAACCTCAGCACTAATTAGATAAAAATAATTTATGTATTTTGTCTGCGATCTATTTTTATACTTATGAACAGCAAATTAATCATTCTAGATTTTAATTTTTTCATTAAAATAATTTTGTATTTGTAACAATTTAACTGTTAATGCTTTTTGTGTAGGTACCATCTAAAAAACTAAGTAACAATTGTTATTTGCTATCAGCTTTGTTTTTATCTTGTTAAGTAACTATATAGAAAGATTTGTTAGTTATTACCTCATTATGACAATATCATTCATAAACAAAAAAAAAACTTTTATAAAAAAAAATCATGATCATGACATTGAATTTTTAAATTTTCATTTGAGAATTGTTTTGGCATACTCAGTGAATTTTTTTCGAAACCCGCATAAATTTATTTGATCTCCGCATTGCTACAACTAGATACTGCATTTCATACAAACAACGGAACAAAAAATGTGACCACAAATTTTGACGTTTTTCTTCAACCAACTGACTCGGTTGCTAGGGATGATCATTGATACCGTATGCTGTTGTCACAGTAGACTGTGCCGTTTGTGGCAGAGTTAAACGGTCAAGAGCTAAATGTACAAAGGCGGTATCTAGATAAAGCAACGCTGAGACCAATAATAAATCGATGGAGACCAGCCCCATAATTGTCTAATTTTAAAATTTATCACAATCCCTTTCTAAGGTCATTGTGATAGTGATTTATGGAATTGTGTGACATAAAGTCGCAATCCCTTTCGGAACGAATGATGTTTTAAATGACACTTCTCCATACATTTGAAAGATATTTTCGTCTGTCACTTTGCTTAGACAGTTCATTTTCGTTCTTTCAATACCTTTCAAAACGCGTCCTGATCACAATCCCTATCAAATGTCAAATAGTGACGGCCTGAAGTACGTGAATATCTTTCAAATGACGAATTGAAAGTTATTGCGATGGATTTTAAAATTAGACAATTGTCCCCCGTTTAGTTTTTGTCATATACGTTACAAAATGTAGACACATTTTTAATGCTTCCAACAATATATCTACAATTTTATACTGTTTCATTCAGAACTGTGAAAGACCTAATCTTCCATCGAGGACAATACAAACGGTATGGCACAGGTTGGTTCTGAACTAGACCTACGTACAACGTAAGTACTATTTCTTGCCCCATACAATATTAATTCAGAAATTTCCCTTTGCCACGTACCGTAGAATTAACCCCCGGCTGCCAAGGGTGGTTTAATAACAGCATAATGTCATTCCACTGGTCGCCTCAACGCATATGCAGTGTTATTAGTTGCCGCTAACGAGAAATGCCGTCGTTGCCACGGGTTAAATGCGCTGAGGGTCTACTCCGAAAACCGATGTCAATAAGCGTAAGAACGTTCGTTTGTATAGTTTCGAAACTTTATCAGCATCAACAGATAAATTTAATGCTTCTGTGGTCTAGTGGTAATACTCATCGGTATCAGATTCAGAAGTCCCGGGTTTCCCAGTGGGAGACATATTATTCGATTTTTAGGTGGCAGGACTTGTTGTTAATCCTTCTCGATAGCAACCACCATCCTCTACCATCTTATCTAAGTCTGCCAAAGCAATAACGTTTTCAGTGATGTTGTGTTCCGGCAGTTAAGAAATCAGTTAGCCAGTTTCTCAGTATTTGAGGATTCCGGAAGAAGCGTGATTTTCCCGTCATTACTGTCCATAAGGTTTAATGAAGACTAAGCGTTTCCCCGTTGTATGTAAAATAAACAAAGTAAATTCCAAATTCAATATCATTTATTCAGTCTAGGCTAACAGCCTAGACTGAATAAATGACTGAATGATAATACAAGCACTTATGGACGTCAAAGAAGCTACTCCATCGGTTCACAAACCCTATGGCGAGGACCTTGTAACGAGAAGAACCGGCAAGAAACTCGTCAAGGGCAATTTTTTTCGCACTGTTTTATTTCATATAGAATCGTCAAATTGAAAAGTGACCTTAAACACATGGGAAAGATTATTTTTTTCATCACAAAAAAATACTTAAACAAAAGTACATTTTATGGTTACCCTAACCGTAAACAATATTCCACTCGCAAGGAAGGACTTACTTTACATTCTACAATTTCTCGCATTACAAGATTACTGCACTGCAGGTTGTGACGTACATACAGGTCGATAGTAATTTATTTTATTGACCTGACCCCAAATATTTAAGCTCTAAGCACAACATTAAGATAAGCAGACTGAAGTAGACCCTTACCGCTAGCGGCACCGTTCACGAGCATGACGCATGAACCAGCCGGCAGAGAGGCAAAGAGACCACTCTGGTGTCACAGAAAAAAGGCCATTTCTCACACAAACACATTGACTTTATGTTTACAGGCATCTTCACGCAGCTTAGCTAGAAGCGACACGAATTATCAAAATAATTATGCGACAAACAAAGTAAATATTTTCGCTGAAGATGGTGGGAGCGGGCCTTATATAACTTTTCTCTTTCGCCATTAACGTCGAAAATCGTTCGGCTATCACGATCTGTGTTTTGTAGTAGATACCCCTAGTGTCATACTGTATTTACATGTTAAATTAAATGCTGTAAGTGGCCAGAGCAATGAGGTTACTTTTATGGTAACTGGTTGGCGGTGGAGCGTTAAAATTATAGTTTGTTTTTACTACATCATTACAGGTAGAGCTAAAACAAATAATATATAACAAAAAAAACGTAAAAAATATTTTTAAACCAGTCACCTATAAAACTCCCTATTTCTAATTAAATTTAGACTGTCCATCAGTCAATCAGAAATCAGACCTAAGTTAATAATTACTCTTATTACGATTACACAATTATTCTCAGGTATTTAACAAGAAAATTACTCTGCCTACCTGTTCACGACTGAACTATTAATAGTACATTATTGCAAAGGCCGTGAAATAGGCAATTGCAGGTCGAGTATGAGTTTGAAGGCCGAGCCGTAGGCGAGGACATCACTAATACGAGACAGGCAATTGCCATTTCCGCCGAGGCATATATAGTACTTTTCTCAAAAGAATGCAGGGAAATAAAACATACTTTTTTATATTGTACATTTAATAATTACTAAAAGAAAATCAAATTCATTGCAGGAGCGTTTTGAATTTGGAACATTACAAAGAGTATTTAACAACTCCAGCACGCCGTTTCATACAACATTGCTGGAGTGGAATTCTTTTTCAAAAATAATGACAACATTTCCATGCATGTTTGAGAAAAATCAGTTTTTAATATTTGTTATCGAGGTAGATGGTTCTTGGAGGAAGAATAGACCCTTTGCTATGAAAATAAATGCAACAATAGACGATGACTGTTGACTGACGACTTGATAATGCAGGACAAGTCCTACATTCTTAAGATCCGCGAAAACAATCACATGATCGAATCCAAGATCAATAACCTCCTTTTTTAAATCGGTTAAAACATAAAGTTTAGCTTATAAAAATCAATAAGGACTGATACTTTTACAACTTCGAGAGCTAGATTTAGGGCTACTCCAAAAACCAAAGTCCGATAATCGGACGAAGTTTCGTTTAGTTTTGAAACTTTATTGGAATCAAAATAAGGTTTGATATTCAGTAAATCGTGTCACAAACATCGAGCCAGTTTTCGTAGTAGTATTTCGTAGTTCATTTCTCGTCTCTTGAGAGTAGCAAAACTTTTATTTTGTAGCAAAGTGCAGATAAAAATTGTCTGGTCTCGTTTGACGATGGTAATGAAAATCAGTGGAAGCTAAGCTGCCGTCTCGTCTGGTGTGATGAAGAAAAGAATTCACATTTCTTTAAGAAATTGAAATGTTCCTCAAGATGTGCTATATTTAGTTTTTGTAAAATTAAAGTAGATTGGGATGAAAGAGAGCTTGTCCGTCAGTACCGTAGTTGAGTAACCAATTGCATTTTTTTTATCGAAATAATCTTATTAATATGTAACTTCACTAGTCCAATCCTCAGACCTATATCGAGATAGACGAAAAGAGCGCTTCGAACTGTCTGAGAACCTACCGTGTCTAATTTTTCGTAAGTACCATGACGTCACGAGCAAGATTTAGTGATGTGGAAATGTTATTGACGAGCTCTTGCAAGAAAGCACTGCACAATCTACCATTTTCTTTTCTGAGTGACACCTGTTTTCATGGCAATGGTCTCAAGCGGACTGACTTAGGTTGGAAAACTTTGACCGTGGATCAAACTTTTTACACACGAGGTAGGTACACTTTTACCATCTATCTCGACATAATTAAGTTAAATGTAGGATATAGGGGCTATGCAGCTCCAGTTGATACTGCGTTTGTGAATTAGGGGTCCGAAGTCACATAGGAGATGTTTGGCTGTTTCTCTCTCTAATCCGCAGTAACGGCATCTCGACATAGGTATGTGGTCCAATCTTGGTAACTTTCACTGTTTGTTCACTGTGTTCACTTCACTGAGATACAGCTGACGTTTCTGCCATGAGTGTGCCCAAACAGCGGGCGCAGGCCCAATGATAATTAGTGGTTGCTAACGACTTGCTAGTCCAGTAGGAAGCACTTCAACTTTTAGGTCACCCGTGACTGGCCATTCCGAACGTTGCTGTTAGGTCACCAAAATCGAAGGCCATAGCTTTCAATCAATGGGCCACCTAGATCCTTACCTAGTGGTAACCCAGTGTATTCAGTTAAAATTCAGGTCGAGAAATTAGGTTACATTAAACCTATGAAACATACAATTTCTCTGGTAGTTTCAACAAATGTGAATTTAATTGCTTGTGTGAAACTGCATTTGGTAACTTCCACCTGAATATAAACTTGAATTTAGCTGCAAGTATGTTACGTGCACATTTATTTAAATTCGACGACGTAAAATACTACAATGACGTTAATATTTATTACCAGTCTGTGCCTATTCAAAATTTATCTTATCTTGTGACTTTACATGGAAAGAAACATCTTATCTAACCTATAAACGTTCTAACGGTGCAATAGGCCAATCACGAATAACTTTCGAGTAAGTATCGAGGAAGGAAAGTAAAAAATATTCCTATGAGATATTAAGCAGCGGACGTAAAGGGAACTACATTACATTTTTTGACGTTACGTGCTCGATACTATTTCGATAGTTTTTCGTTCTTACCCTACAGTTCCATTAAGGTCATAGCCCACTTACACGACTCTGCTCCAACACCGCCCTAAACTAACACGACTGCTGGCGGTCCACTCGTTGACAGCTAGCAAACACCCAGCTGTCCACGCATCGACAACTAGCAGACGCCCAGATCCAGTCCACGCGCCGACTGCTCTCGGTTTTCGCGATAGACAAAGGTCGCAATCGGTTTCCATTGAAGCAACTCGTATTTTTACTATGTCCCGATTCACAACGCGCGAACTAGCAATTATTGCTTTTGCACTTGAGGATGAAGAGAGAAGCGCAAGAAATAACAAACGAAGATTTTGGGTGCCTAAAATGCTGAAAGCAAGACATGCATAAGAAGAACTGAGCGGCGCCGGCGCGTGGTATGCTAGCAGTCAGCGCGCGGACACCGCGCCGACTGCTCGTCTACAACGTGTGGCCAGCGAGGTGTCAACGCTTGCTGACACCCAGCTGTCTGCTAAATTATGTTGTCAATATAAACTATATCGCAAGGCCAAGACTTAAGTTCAATATTTGAACGATATTTTATTAGTCGGGTGTTAGCAGAGTCGTGTAAGTGGGCTATGACCTTTAAGGTACGCTCCCGCCATACTCGCAAACTTTCTTGAATCACTAGGGTTGCTACCATATTGACCCTGTAGGCTTTTTTGTGACATTATGTGTGTAACTTTTTTGTGATATTTGTGACACTGGTTGAAACAAAGAAATGATCTCTCTGCTTGTACGCTTATGACCGAACTTCTTTTTTCAGAAGTGATCAGTCGCGATATTGAAAATCAATAAGCGGTATTATTAATATTTCATGAGAAACAGAAGAATTTTGTAAGAAACAAATTGCAAAGAGTTAAAGTCGTATTAAAATACTACATAATTCACAAAAAAGAACAGGAGGCCTACTGTCAACTGTATACTGCGATTCATTTTAGGTTAGTTTCAGGTAGTAAGAGTGAGACTCCGCTATACGCGCCGTATGGCAGCATCCAACTCTCACAACCTGAAAAGAATCGCACAGAGTTGATGGCAAGGCCCCAGAACCTTCAGAGTCAATATCGCAGCTACTCTAGTGATTCAGGCAAGGCACAGGCTAGGGAGCTGGACCAGAGCACATTCGGCTGGCTGTTAGCTTAAGGTGTCCAATATGTTGTTTGGTATGCCTAAAGAACTCATTCCCCTCACTCTACAAAAAAGGTCTGGTTTTCTTCCTGAGCCCAGACCAGTATGCGTAAAAAGTGCATTCCCCTCACTCAAATAATAACTTTCTTTTATGTGGTTTTCCATGTCTCCAACGTCATCTCGACTCAAAAACTGTGATCAAGCGCAGATCTCCCGACAATGGCAACCGGACAATGCTCGGCTAACTCCGGCCTTATCTTCGGTATTTCCGCAATTAATCCTCCTACGATAAGGCTGTTTCAACTCACGGCCTCTTGGGATCTAAGCAATCTTCACGGTCGACTTGTCAAAGAGTGAAAAGGGTCCGGGAGACTTTCAACAATGCTTGTTATCTCAGCGCTAAGAACATGCCTAATGATATCATTTTAAATAAATACGAGCGACTTTGGAGGCACAAGTCAAGGATGTTCGGGACGGATTATTAGCGCGTTTATGTTGAGAGGCTTAAGATAAGATTGGGATCTTTTATTTACAATTTTGGTAGAGAGAAGTTTCATAAAGTTTCGCCTTTATTTGTTTCACTGCTCCCAGATTTGTACCTAAGCGTAAACATTTTGATATAAGATTGTTATAGAAATTATCCTTCTTTTGACGTTTTTAGGTGGATGATCTAGACGGTCGAATATGCCTTTGCATAAATTAAAAAGTCTCTGATGGAAAAATCATGTTAAAAAGTGGCTCAATACCTATAAGTATAAAAGATCACAATGCGTGGGATTGATGTACCTAACTTGTAACATAATTATTTCTAATGATTTGCATGTACATATTTACCAATTATGTTGTTGAACATGTAAACCGTTACAATATAATGTACCTATATTATTGGTAAATGTCGTTACCTTGGTTAAAGCTGATAAACTCCTTTCGACCATTTTCGTAGCAAAATTTCTTAGCCAACTTCGATACGGGAAATATTTTTCTTGCGCCGTTTGTTCTTGTCCCATAAAAAGTCTTGAATGGTAGGAAGTGTGTCGGTAGGAATTTGTTGACGATTCAAAACCTTCTATTTGTTTTTTTTTTTAATAAACTCAGGCCATTGCCGCCGCCAATAAATACAGCTTAAATATTTACCAAACTATGTAAATCCTAAATTCTCCCCAGCAATGGTCCATTCACACACGAGATTTACAGCCCGAAAAGTCGTTATTATAACGACGCAACTTTTCACCAGTGCACTGGTAACACTCTTAGCCATTTTTTAAAGTCGTCAGCTGTGCTGGAACAAAATAAACATTGATGCACTCTACGGAGAAATGTGCAGACGAACTGCAAATCGTGAAGAGCTATTATGAACTTTACGCATTCTTGAAATTTATCATTTCATATTCATAGGCAGGTTTGGTTAGATAGATAAGAAAATTGCTTTGAAAAGTTGGGGAGTATTAGTTGATGCTCATACATATGACATAGCTATAAATATGAAACCGAAGCCACTAAGGAAGAAAGATTAAGCACTAGAAGAAAAGACATAAAAACTAAACTCCAACCACACCTCAATGTTGTGAAGCACTGTAGTAGGTATCAGGCAGTAAAACTTTTTAACGCACTGCCTCTAGAGTTAAAAGTCATTGAAGATTTTTATATATTTAAATCGAAACTTATAAAATTCTTATTAAGTGGCTGTTTTTACTCACTTGACGACTTTATCGGTAATCCCGTGCATTTTTACTCAATAATGTTTTGTATTGTAATGTTATGATTTTTATTTTATTTTGCTTTACTTTGACATGGAATTATTTATGATGGGTTTGACATTTATATACATACTTATAGACTGTTTACGTATTTCACACTTTTAATGTTATTAATATTTTATTTAAATTGATGTTTTAGCTTTAAATCTCAATTGTAATTATTATTTTTTTTATTTTCTATTTTTAGTGTGCAACATTCAGACACAATTGTAAAATATTGTTATTGAATTAAATAAATTGAAATAAATTGAAAAATTGAAATTGATGTAGAACAATCTTAGTATTAATGAGTATACGATTTGCGAGCATAAAATAAGCTTATTTTTTATCGCACATGCTGCCATAATCGCGAACAACGCGGGTTGACCGTGTTATTCGCGATTATGGCAGCATGTGCGGCTGATCAGAAACGAGAAAGATGAAGAATCGCACAGGAATTCGATGCATACAGCCACGCCCGCGTACGGTAAATTGGCACCGCAAAATATATGTTATGTCAATCAAAAGACGGAAATATACATTAAAGTGTGTATAACACCATATCATTTATAATATTCACTAGCTGCTGTATCAGTAGTTTCCTAGAAGAACAGCGCAATACTAAACTAAAACCGTTAAAAAGTATCCCGTCTGCACTGCCCCTAAAGTTAATACGGTTGCAGTTCAATAAAGTGATCTGGCGACGTGCGGGACGAGGTCGCTCAACGGCCTGTTTTTATTTCCCATCTCGTCCCGTGTACTGACAATCAATCTCAGTCAATATGTACTACAAAGGATCGCAGCCTGATGTCAGACGCTGTTTAATGAAATTTTTCTGTTACTTTTTTTTGGAGCAGTCGGATGTTTGCTGACAGAGCGCGAATCATCGTGCTAATGTTGTGTTGAACGACTCTAGAAAATTGTGATTCGAAATAGAGTTCATAGTATGAACAAACATAAATTATTGTGCGTGCTATGTTTTGTAATTAATTCTTCTGGGGTAGCAACGCATAAATAAACTTACATTTTGAAATGATTTGTTATTTAATAAGATTACTAATAACGAAAAGAAACTAACTTCTTAACTTCTCGCGAAAACTGAACAAAAAAAATCTGCGAGTGCCGGCAGAAGTGAAAACCGCTTTAATGAAAATAACGATCGAAATCCACTATATCTTGACCACAACTTCATAAAAAGTTGATGAAAACGGAGACTAACTTGATTTGGCAAATAAACCCATAACTGACCTGGCATCAATATGAAAGTTGGTAGTAATGAGAGACCTTTATTTATTGGTTGTTATAACTAATATACGTAGATCTTCAAGTGTGAGACTTATATGTAATTTGAAATAGGTCAACGGTGAATAGTCTTACGAATTTTCGATCAGGGTCACGTGTCCTGACGCGACTTTAACATTTTTTACCCATCCCAAAAATTTAAATTATCTCAGAGGTGCTTTTATAAAAGTGTTTTGGATGTGGTTTACAATGGATTAGAAACGTAATTTTATAATATTACTTCGAAATTTACAATTAAAACAAAAACCTAATCCGAAATACATTTTTATACAAATTAATGCCCTCTGTAAACCGTTTAATAGTTTAATTTAATTGTCTATACCTATAAACTGGGTCCCTAATGACGTAATTCGGTGATTAGTTCCCTCGCACCACAAGATTTATGCTCTAATTTTATAGGGGTTATTCAATTGTTGAGTTCGGGCGGTTAGTTGATTTCCTACTATTGAATGGAATGGCTATTACGGTTTTGCTGGGTACAATTTACTACATTTTTATTGGAAACATTAAAAATAATAACATTTTCTTAGTAATAATAATAATAGTGTAGTTTGACGACCTGTTTGGCGCAGGGGTACTAAACCCGCCTTCTGCGCCAGAGGCCCCGGGTTCGATCACCGGACAAGACAAATATTTGTGTGCATGAACAAGTCTATTTGTCGTGGTCTGGATGTTTAATATGAATATTATGTATGAATTTACAAAAAAAGGATATAAGTATGTTTATTCGTTATCTAGTATCCATTCTTCATTAATCTTAACGAGGGTTAGATAACTTTTGTGATTGTATGCAATTATTTATTATTTATTATAATAATATCAATGGTTATAAATCAATTTATATACCTACCTTGCCTATACAAAATACAAACTATTAAATATACAGATACAAAGTATTAGATATACACGCATGCATCGCGAAATTCAATTTTTATATAATTTTATTATTTATAACTACAACTACATTACTTAAACTCGGAGATAATTATCTGAAAGAACTTAGTACCTATTTTGTTAGTTTTAAGATTAGTACATTGTACAAATGTCCTAGAGGTGGAGACCTGGTGTCTTGTATTACGGGGTGTTTTCATACAACCTATTTCAAGCACCAGTCTTCACAAATAAAAAATACAAAAAAAAATGTTTAAATCTTACTTAAATTAACTAAGTAAATTATACTACATGTTTGTGTCATTAAGTAAGCTATTGTGTAGTTACTTTCCATATACTTATTGTTTATTTGTGAAGAAATAACTAAAGATTATTATTATTATTATTATTATTATTATTAATTTATGAAGACTTTTTTGTTTTACATGAATAAAGAAAATTAAGTCAAAATAGGGGATTCGCAAGAATCTTTACTTGGCAACAATTAAGTATCTTTATTATGATAGACTGACAAAAAAATGGAGAGACATTCGTTATAATCTTTGAACGCAGGCAGGTATTTTTGTTTATAAATTAGTTTATGTTAATATTTATAAAAGCATTACTTGTAAAAATTAATAACACATTCACAAACATGAACTTGATTCCAAAAGTAACAGCTTAAGCGTTGTTATTAGAAAGAAAGAAAGAAAAATGTTTATTTGACATCCACACGACGATAAAAAAAAATACAAGATATACTACGAATATTAGAACCGAAAAATATTAAAAAATTATATAAGTAAGCCAACTTAGGTATATAGATAACTAGCTGTCGCTCGTGGTTTCACCCGCGTGGTTCCTGTTCTCGTGGTAATGGCTTTCTGAGAGGATGTTCTATAGTGTAAAAGAATTCTTGGGTGATAATAATTAATAAACCTACCTTCAACAAACAGAATCGTCCATTGAACATGTGCTGTCGGCCACGCTACGTGCCACGTCACATACATACATTAGCACGTGCGAATCAAGTCTCAAACTATGTAAATTTTATTGTTGGGAATAATTTATTTTATAAATTTTACTTTTGCACATTTTTAATAGGCTCAATAATTTCCGATTGCAGACGGCTGCCATTTGCAATTTTGACATATCACTTTTTCTTTCACATTCACTTTTTTTTTTAGGTATCAAGACATTCAAATGCACAAAATGTATTTGTATTGACAATTGTAGACTGACATGTGAATTTAATTGTATATTGACATTAATTTATTTTATTTCTTATTTGACATTTATTATCATACATTTTTTATTTTTTATTAATTTATTGTTGACTTTCTCGATTTTATTTTATGATCATTGTTTGTATATTTGCATGCTATGTAAAATGGCTAAATAGGTTAAGCTCCATTTTGTTTGCACAATTGTACTTAACAACATTACTGTACCCTATTTAGAGCAAATAAAAATATTTGTATTTGTATTTAATATTGGAATAAAAAGTATCATATTATTATGTTCTAACCCAGGCTATTTACTATCGGTGTACCTCTTCTTTATAATATAAGATAGACAAAAGCACTCAAGATTGATAATATTTTCTTTTCTTTTTACTAACAGACTTGTTTACGATGAACGCTTAGCCCGCAGACCTTACCCTTCAAACCGTAACAAATAAAACCTATTTACTAAAGCTGAAAAAATCCAGTAAAATTTCACTTAGCAACCTTATTGAAACTCGTCTGGGCATCAAATTGGGCCGCCCCCATTGGTCGGTGGGTAACTAATGACGTCATTCGCCGATTAGTTCTCAACTTGCGCCGAAGAAGATTTATGAACTAATTTTATAGGGAGCAGGTACCGAGTTATTTAATTAGCGGAATTAGTCGGTTCGTTGCTGTTTTGTTACTTGTATAATGTTGAGAGCGTTAATTTGTAAAGTAAAAGCAATGTGAAGGTATCGGAAATAAATGTAGGCAAGTTCTTTAATGTTTCAATGTCGAATTTATTTAGAAGAACGTTTGTTGTTCTGTCATTTAAGTAAATTTACTGGTTCAAATGCTAATCTCTGTAGCTACCTTTTGAAATAAAGTATATATCTTAAAAGGGGATGTTATGGGAAATGAAAGGACTTCAGGCACTTTTCTAAGGAAAAAACCCAAAATGTATAGCATTTCTCTTTGACTTATAATCAATAAGTCATAGGTAATGTTCACCATTTTATAAAATCATTTATTTTGGGAGTTATCTAAATTTGTTTTTTTTTAAGAACGAAACGGAAGTAGTCGTCTGAAACAAAACGCTTTTGGCAGTTTACTGACAGCAACAGTGTCAGTTAAACTCATTTTTGGCTGTCAATAGTGTCAATGTCACGTCAGTTATCATAACATTATTCTTTTTAAAATGCCTAAGTAATCAAAATGGTATCCGTTTCATCTATTTACTTCCGTTTTATCAAAAATTTATAACAGTTAAAAGAATAAACTTACTATTGTTTTATAATTCTAATAACATATGTATGTATATAATTCAGCAGAATTATATTTATACACTTTAGGGTCTAATATGCCTGATGTCCTTTATTCGGGAATCTAGAAATCAACAAATTCATAAAAACAAATCCACGACGCTACCTACTCTAGTTTATTAAAGGACATGTCCCAATATGGGGGGCACGTCTATGTACACCACCCTCGAAGATGGAGAAAAAATTACTGATTCTTAGAAAAACACAATTAATTTTATTGAATGCACGGTTATGTGGTTATTATTAAAACAAATTAATATATTTTTACTCGGAATAAGGCGTAAAATATGACAATTACACGTAAAAAATAAATGTCGTGTATTTGAGTTCTACTCGTTCGACTTTGTAATTCTATTGACTGACATTGACAGTGACAAAATGGCATCTTCCGCCATGATGTATTTTTGAAGTGTTTTTGCATTATATTTATAGTTCTTTCCAGAAAACAAAAACGATTTTAAAGAAATTGTATAATTATAAACTGTTTATCGTATTTTTATCTATCCTTTGGTATACTGTACACAGACGTGGCCCAGACTTCATACATTTCTGGGCATCACCTTTGAATGTTTAAAACCTTCAGTCAATAAAATAGATTGCGACTTCTTGCTTTTACCTAAATGATATGGCTTGATAAACTCTGCTACCAGAGGTGGCCACTAATCCTCACTCGATAAGAGGAAGAAGAAGAAAATTGTGAAATGTTCATGCTGTTGTTAATTATTGAAATTATTAATAAGTTTAATGTCTCTTTGAGTTGCAAAATGTAAAAGTACCGCGATGAACTGTGTATATTTTAAAATAAATTAATATTTAAAACATTGGATTTCATCTGGTTATATAAAAGAATTTATTAAGTCAGTGTCGAGGATGTTTCTGTTATTACGAATGCAGATTAAGTATTCAAATTTAATCTCAAACTTTATAAATATAAAGCAGAATATTGATTGAAATTAAAACCAATTAGTTTTCATTCGCTTTGGTAATTTGCCGAATTTTATCTAATAGGTTTATTTCAAATAAGTGCGCGAAGAAACTTAAGATGTGCTTAATAGGTTTATATTTAACTGCACATTATATGCTCACCAATATGACATTCAAATTAATAATATCACCAAAAGTGACAATTATTTATTTCACTAATATATTATACACGAATACATAGGTAAATAATGATAATCATCAGCTTGTAGACGTCCACTGCTGGACATAAGCCTCTCCTAGCTCACGCCTATTGTGGCGTTCATAGGATGCTATTAGCCTACTGCTACCACGCTGGCTAGACGGGTTGGTAGAGGGTTTGTTTCAAGTTTTCCTTCTCTCGCACAGGTTTTCAATGCATCGAGCCTCTTAGTCGACTCTTACGACATCCCAGGCATGTAAGAGAGTGGTGACATTTGTATTCTTAGGCCGTCACCACACGGCACAAGTACTTAATTAATTCTTATAATAATAAGAAAAGTGAAAAAACATTTCATAAATGTAGGTATTTAAAAAAGTAAAAAACCATTTTAATAAAGCCTAATGACATTAAAATTAGGTATTGTGGTACTAAGTATTACACGCAAAAACTTTATCAAAACAATGACCTTTTAACGACTTTAAAAACTCATCAAAAGTTAAATCACAACACCGATTCAGCATTTTCAATAAACAAAAACTCCTGCGAAAAAATAAAATTAAAAAACAATGGTAATATCTATACCAGTGAAAGCCCATAGAACTCAGGAGTGGGGCCAGAAAGGGCCCTTAGCTACAAGGACCGGTGATTTGGTCAAAGCAGTACTATCGGCACCACACACGAGTGGTCCTTTGCCCAGATTTATTAAAAAAGAGGATCTCGACATTCATACGATGCTTTGATGTAGAGATGAAAGCGTACGCTGGAGTGTGATTAAGGTTTTTTTTATTTACACACGTTTTTTTGTGGTTGCTAAAAATATTATGGAAGCTGCTCAGATGTTTTATTGATAACTGTGAAATTCTTTGACACAAGTTTCTTGGAAAAGTTCAGTTTTAAAATTGCCTACTCCAGCTGTATCTTAACGTAGGACACTGAAAACAATATCCATTTTTATATTAAGGATTATTCAGGCTCGAAATATATTTAGCATCGAAGCGATAGCCAAATTTTTTTACCCCTCTTTTTTTAAAGAAATATTTTACTAACCATCACGCCAGTACATCTCAGTGTAGAATTTATAGCTACCCACACAATTTTAATGCTCAATAAAAGACTACATATTGCGTTATCTCACTCACAATCTTACTTCAATACTGCTCTAACAGCTTATGGTAAAGCCTCTGGCGATTCAAGTCAACAAAATACGAACAAGGTATTGTACCCAAACAGCTTTTGTATCAAAATGTAGGTCGCTACGTTCCAGCCAAATACTGTGCCTGTTATAATGGATGAGTCGTAAGGGAATTCTTCAAAATGAAACTGAGAAACATGTGAGCTGTGGACGTAGAAAATTTAGAAAATTTTCACCGTACCGATTGGACATGTTGCGAATTACGCCAGGGGCAAGAACGACCAGTTTACGTTGGTATTTCAGTTTGTTTTTATTTTGGCATCGTATTTCAACACTATTTGACGGGATCGGTCATTCCCAGTCCGCTAGTGGGATTTTTTTTTCAACTGAGGGTGTAATAAAAAATCGCACTAACTTGGATTTGTGTCGCACATAAAATCATTGATATAACATTATGTTGAAATTTACATTACAAGGATGCGGGCTCGAATCCTGTCAGGGTGACATAAAACAGTTCCTTTTTTCTAGTATATTTTCTTGTTTCATATTTATCACATACAAAATAGCATTGTTAAATGCAAAATTAAAAGTTATAAGAACCATAGATCTCAATAAAGATAAAAAGGCTCGAAATATAATGATGCGACGTATCAAGGTTTTGTCATCAAATAATACCCCGCTCATTAATTTGCTAATAGAAGAACCAAAAAAGGCGCGGGAACCATTCGGAAACCATTGAAGAACACCATGGGATATCAAATCGTGCAACGGGCTGCTTTTTGATGTTTACAAAGCAATGATTCCTGCACTTCACTTCGCTAATATACAGCTTCTAATGTTTTTCGTGCTCTAGGACAGACTGTAAATACCTGGTGGCCTACCCATCAACTGTAATGCGATTCATTTTAGGTTATTATCAGGTAGCGTGTGTATCAAGAGTGAGACGCCGCTATACGCGCCGTATGGCATCATCCCACCCTCGCAACCTAAAAATAACCTAAAAAGAATCGCAAAGAGTTGACGAGACCCCTGGACTCTCTCAATCACAATTTGGCATTTAAGTCGATTTATAATATCTACTTCAAAGGGGCTTGAACCTCTTGGCCTCGTCACCAGTCGGTCATTTTGATTTATTTTCAAAATCGCGGCGCACAATAATATGTACAACTTAGTTCGTGAAAATATAGCGCGTTTGATGTCCGTAAAAGTCGTTTTATTTCAATGCACAATAATATGCCTTATATAATGTCCTAAAGTGTCTGGTTAGTGAGATAATTGGAGATAAAGTTACAAAGGTGATACTTTGGGTCACGACCTATATCGAAATTGACGGTAAAAATGTACCTACCTTGCGTGAAAAAGTTTGATCCAAAGTTTTCTGACCTAAATCAGTCCGCTGGAGACCAATGCCATGAATCGCGTCACTCAGAAACGAAAATGGTTAATTGTGCAATGCTTTCATGCAAGAGCATGTCAATAACATTTAGACATCACTAAATCTCGCTTGTGACGTCATCATAGGTACGAAAAATTCGACACGCTAGGTTCTCATACAGTTTGAAGCGCTCTTTTCGTTTATCTCGATATAGGTCTGTGCTTTGGGTCGTCATTATTCATTTTTTAGTGATTCTTTAGGGCATTATATATATCATAAAATGTTTGGTTTCTCTGTGTTTCCCTGTTGATTTATACTTAAAGGTATTAACATCCGACGTCATTTTGAAAAAAAAACAAAATGGCGTGTCATACCACGCATTTGGACGAGGCCCAGGCCACATACAAAAAAACTCCAAACTTTTACATTTTTTTTTTTTTAATTTATAGATCACTCAATTATACAGTGCTTACAAATTATACAACGTCTGTCAAACTGTACAACAGTTTGTCGGCAGTAGCTCTCGTGGAAAGTAGTACATTATTGTATAAGTATGCATTGTAGTTCTGTTAAACTATAAACAAAAAATATGTTTTAATTATAAGAAACTTATTTTTACTTAATTTAGATACAAATTAATAAATGTAACTATGTAGTACGTACTTAAGTATTTACTAAAATTTAGAAGAATACATGGCCTTGTTAACACTGCTCAAGGAGTCATTATCAAATTTCCGGTTCAAATTTTTCATCTCAAGCTTCCACGTAATTACCGTCAACGATACACCGATGAGCCATAACGAACCCTTTAGACGCAACATCTTAACATACGCGTTCCGCATATTCTCAAGTAACAAGAATTACATTAGCAGCACCGAAGCGTAATTCAGAATTAACGAGATTATCTGTCGCTAAGCAGAAATTCTCGGGTGAATAGTGTGCGTTAATGAAGTTGCCTATAACGACGACGTGTCTTGAACTGATAAACTCGCTCGCATTGTTGTTCCTCGGTAATCTGTAACACAATGTTGTTTTTGGCTCTTTGCTGGATAATACGAGCCTACGTTCAATTGTTCTAAGGCAATGACGTCACTGGTGAAATATATTGGGCTTTGGGTGTCGGTTTTGTTTTGGTTGTGTGACTGCATTTGTTTTTAGAGCTATGTAGCTAACGCTAGTAAGACCCATTTTCACAAATTGATTTACCGACCAAATAACAGTAAAAGCTGCTTCTTCAGTCCTCGGATAAAAGCTTCCGTTAGTTTTCTTCATAACTTTAAATGAAAATCAGAAACTAGTGGTAAAAAAAAACCTGAGGAATATTTTTTTAACTGAGCATTGATCAATCTGCATTTTAATCGTATACCTACTATGTTTGAAGATTTACTATATTTGGGCCTGGGCAACCGATTAACGTGAAACGTCATTAAGAGACGAGTTCACGAACTGCCGATTAGATAATCATCGTTTAAAAAAATATGAAACAAACGACTGAAATGCAATGACATTTCAATGACGTTTAGCGTTTATCGGTAGGTGAATTGAATTTGAATGTTAGTTGTCATTGCATTTCAGTCCATTTCTTACATCAGTACTATGAATATACTTATATATTTTGTACTCAAACCTTTCCCAATGTATTAAAATGAAATAAAAAAACGTTAGAAAACACTGGTCCGTAATCGATATATCGCATCCCCTTTGTCCGTTTCAATAGCGTTCTGTTTGTAAACTCAAAAGCTTTGTATCATTCAACGAGCGGTAAATCTTGGCACCCGGAGGCTTATTATGTACCTTGTTGCTAACAACATTTGATTGAAATTGACATAATATCGCAGTTAAATTGCTGCTTTAGTTAGATAGTTGTCACATTGATTTTTATAAGCACATAATAATAATAATAATATTTAACAATAATATTTAACAATAATAATTACATTTAATAATATTTAATTTTAGCGCGGACTGCTCATTGGGGATGACGGCATCTTAAACGGTGCCGAAACGTCAGAAAACCAAAAATCTTTAAAAACCCGGAATATTAAATCTAAACTGTCCGCTATATATCCGGAAAGGTTGTAGTATTACAACATTAAAGCAGCTGTGTAACTGCAACGTATTTATGTTAGTTTCAATTGAAAGTTGTTAGCAACAAGTTACGTAATCAGCCCCAGGATCAAACAATAAGAGACATCTCGCCGATTGCATATGCAGAATATTTACAAATAAAGCGTTTGTCAGACGGTGGTTGTGTGTTTTTGCTGCTACGTGTTTTATCAAGGGAGACTGTATTTGAAATGATTGAGGAATCGAGAAAGTATTTTGCAGTTTTGTTTAAGAACTTGTACCTAAGTATATTACCTAATTACACATAATTATAACTAGGTCCCGCCTGCGATTCGTTCGCGTGGGAATTCGATAAAATCCTAATGACACCTTTAATCAGGTTAGTAATAATAGTAATAATCTGAGTAAAGGTATCGCTGAGTTTTCACCCATTTGCATCGCTGCGGCACACATCGTTCGAATTGTTGTGTGTCATGTGTAATTTTAAGTTAATTTGTAATGTTTGTGTAAAATGTCTGTAATATTTTTTTAACTTTTTTTTATCTATTTAATTTCGTTTGTGTCAATTTAAATTACGTTTGTGAATTGTTATGTGTGCATGCTGATGCAAATAAATGATTTATCTATCTATTTATCTAATAATTTGTTATTAAACTGAGATGGTTTCACTTAACTGCCTCTGTGGTCAAGTGGTAGCACGCTCTTCGGTACAGAGGTCCCGATTTCGATTTCCAGATATAAACATATTGATTAGGATTAGTTGGTGGTAAGACTTATTCTTAGTCCGCCTGGCTTGCTACCATCAACTTATCTACCTAAGTCTATCACCATAGCAACAATGCTATCAGCGTTGTTATATTCCGGCAGTTACGCTCTTTACTTGCACCATGATAGCCAGCGCTATTCCGATCGATAATACATGGATCTGTAAAACCTAATAGGTTATTATCTAAGAAAAAATCCTTGATATCGCCCCATTTCCAATACGATTTGACACCTAATGTAACATTTATTCATGAAAACAGCGTCGATGTTTGCTTAGAGAATAACGCCCCAGTTCTGCTGTGGTGTGTACTTTTCAAAATTCAAAATTCAATATCATTTATTCAGTCTAGGCTGTTACAAGCACTTATGAACGTCATATAGAAGCTACGCCACCGGTTCACAAACCCTACGGCGGGAGACCTTGTAACAAGAAGAACCGGCAAGAAACTCGTCAAGGGCTGTTTTTTCTCTCTGTTTAATTTCATACAGACTCGTAAAATAGTAAAGTGACCTTAACATATCAGTTAGGTCAATTTCCATCACAAAGAGAAAATAGTAATTATAAAATTACATTTTATGGTTATTGTAACCGTAAACAATTTTCATCTAGCAAAGAAAGATTACATCATACATTACAACATTTCTCGCATTACAGGATTACTGTACTGCAAGTTGTGAAGTACATACAGGTCAATATCCATTTATTTTAGATAAAAATATTTAGGCTTTAAGCACAACATTAAGATAAGCAGACTGAGGTAGACCCATTTCCGCTGGTGGCACCCGTTCACGAGCATGACGCATGAACCAGCCATCGCTTCGCTCAACCATATTTTAGGGAACGTAACGACCCGCCTCACACGACACCGTGAACTAGTTTGAATCTTTTTCTTCCACCCATTCAGTTAGAAACAGATGGGGATTCAAAACGCGACCCCTGGCTAGTAGACATAATTTAATACCACTACGCCCCAACGTGCCAGTAAATCGAAATAATCTTGTTATCAACAAAACGCAAAAGGAAACTACTGCCCTGAATGTTTTGAGTTTCCCTATTTTCCCACAACACAAATCAAATGTCGTACCAAAACAGCTTCCAAAAAAAGCATTTTCATTTACCAACAGTTGGATAAGACAGGTTGTTCTTATAACGAAATAGGTAAGTCATTACGTTTATCTCAGGAAATTACATTGAAATTTATATGAGCTCGACTCGAACGACGTCGCAAATGTCACTGGGTGTCACGCCAAGTCCGCGGCAGACGGGGAAACATTTTTTTTCGTTGCCCGGAGCCTTACAAAGCAATTTGCCTGAGTAAACAATCTGTATTCCGAGCGCCGCCGAACGTCTTGTCTCGTTCGTTTTAAAAAGGGATGGGAAAGTGACATGTTAAAAAATATCGAGGATCGATATCGATATTTCTTTGACATTGGGTCTAATAGGTTTGGGCTACAGGGGAGGTGTAGAGGCCGGAAGTTTTCTTTGGTCAATAGTTTAGGTCTACTAGCGGCGGCCCGCGGTTCCACCAGCGTTGTTTCTCGTTCCCGTGGGAATATCGGGATAAAAAGATTTATATGTTTTAATCCAGGATATCTACTGTCTCTGTGCTAAATTTTATGTGTTAGTTTTAGCGTGAAAGAGTAACAAACAAAAAAACTGATTTAATATCGCATTTATTATATTAAGTATGATAATGACACCCACTAATATCCGTTCAAGGGTTTTTTCGCAGTAAGTGGACGACAAGCAGCTTCCGCGATTGTATGTACTCATCCAAGAGTATTGGATTATGTATTTTCAGTATGTATTGACTACAGACCTATATCCAGACAAACGAAATGAGCGCTTTAAACTGTATGAGAACGAAATTTTTCGTACTTAGTGGAAATGTTATTGACAAACTCTTGCAAGAAAGCACTGCACAATTAACCATTTTCGTCTCTGAGTGACACGTGTTTTGATGGCAAACGGACTTACCGTTTGAGACCGGTTTTGATAAGGTCGTAAAACTTAGACCGTGGTTCAAAGTTTTTGACACGCTAGGTAGGTACACTTTTACCGTCTATCTAGATGTAGGTCTGTGATACTGACATTGATGTTTTAAATATTCCATCCTATATTCAAAAAAAATACTTGGGTGTTTGAAGCGCGATTTATAACTTTTATACGGCTACACCTACAGCTGCTGTACCCAGAACCAAATAAAGAAAGAAGAAACATAATGAAAGCACATGCATCACCACGAGTTGATTTGCGGATTCTCCTAATATTTTATTTTATGCATATTTTCTGAAAATATACCTACTGCAATGCAAGATAAAGCTAACAATTACTTATATTTAGCACAACACATTATTATGTGGCTCACGTAAATTACTGTTCTAACAAAAGTAATAGCGTTAAAATGTCACAATTGGTTCATATATCGCCCACATATCTGCTTGTCTCAGAAATACGAAACGCATATTACCCACTGCATTTTTCAGACAATTTGTAAGAATGTAATAAATCAAGTGACAGTGAGATACAAAATATTACATACGTGTCCCCGCTCTAGTTGTCGTCTTCGAATCTACATAGAGACCAACACTGCAACGCTTCTACTGTCCAAACAATAAAGTCTAAATTCCAACAAATATTATCAAATTGTATCTAGCAACCGTCGTGTTTTAAGTGAAAACCATGAATTTAAAAACGCATACGAAATTTTCTTTTATTCATGAGTTCACGTTTTAGTTATGTCACAATGTTCCAAATATTTTATTTTTAACTGCGTTTTCTCATACTTTTTTTTAAGATATTTTAGAAAAAACAAAAGTTTACTTTTTTAATATTGTTCTCAACATGAAATTACTAAAATTTCCTCCCTAACATTAACTCATTCACGTATCGATTTTCACACAAAAAAAAACTTCAAAGATTGGGGGGTCTCCATACATGAAACTGAATTTGAAATATATTTTTTTATCAAATCTATACATGCATCTATAGATAGAATATTAACAATCACATTGAGGTTCCTAAAACTATTTTTTCTCAAAGTCAACCGTTTGAAAGCATGTACACTTCCAAAGTGGTAAAATGTGCCCCCTCCCACTCTAACTTTATAAATAAAACAATAAAAAATCTAAAAAAAAATTTCGCTGTAGATCTTAAAAAATCATTTCAACGAAAATGGTTCGGAACGGAAATATAGTTAGCAGTTTTGGAGATATAGCACATTTTCCGTATAGGAGGAGGACCTCATCGATTTCGATGAGGTCGACGGCGACCCTGACTATTATTTTTATTATTATGACCTACTGTTATAATTCTTGCCTCCTGATGTGGCGTCAGGACACGTGACCCTGATCGAAAATTCGTAAGACCATTTACCGTTGACCTATTTCAAATTACATAAAGTCTCACACTTGAAAGATCTACGTATATTAGTTAATAACAACCTTACCTGCCTGATTTACCTGCCAAATCAAGTTGGTCTTCGTTTTCGTCAACTTTTTATGAAGTTGTGGTCAAGATATAGTGGATTTCGATCGTTATTTTCGTTTAAACAGTTTTCACTTCTGCCGGCACTCCCAGAGTGCAACCCGTTGTTTTTTTTTATAACAAAGAGCTTCAATATTTATACACACGTTTCTCCGTTAAAAGTTCAGAGTATACTTAGCCTTGTTTTCCCTATTGTTACCTATTTGAAACTTTATAATTAAACTTAGCCAACTCGACGCTCACAGTTAATCAGTCTTCTTTGTTCCTCTTCGGTTAAACCACTCTTTGAACCGTTATTTAAGTTTAATTAGTGACATCACTGTTAACGAAAAACCGGCCAAGTGCGAGTCGGACTCACGCACGAAGGCTTCAATACCATTATCTATAAAAAAAAAACGAGCAAAACATCACGTTTCTTGTATGGGAGCCCCCTCAAATAATTATTTCTGTTTTTAGTATTTGTTTTTAAAGCGGCAACAGAAATACATCATCTGTGAAAATATCAACTGTCTAACTATCACAGTTCATGAGATACAGCCTGGTTGACGGACGGACGGACAGCGGAGTCTAAGCAACAGGGTCCCGTTTTACCCTTTGGGTACGGAACCTAAAAATCTGGCCAAAATAGTACAACAATTTGAGGCTTAATTTTTGTAACTAGGGGGCCTACCGCCATCTCTTAACGCAATATTGTTTAATGTCAGTTTGTGTTAATGTGCGCAATGTTGTTATATGTCATATCGTACCGCGAACTTCTTAAAACAAGCTTGTCTTTTGACGGAAGTTTTGTGGCGTCATCGCTCAATCATTCACTCAAACAAGATTTTTATCAATCAAACCTACTACGACGTCTTGTGTCAAATAAAGTGAAACTTGTAATTTAAACAGTATTGAAACAAAAGGAAAACAAAACATTCTTACGACATGACGGTTTCTGAAAGATGGCGGTAGGCCTGTAGGTAAGTATACATTTTGGTAAATGTACATGTGAAAAAAGTTAAGGATTAAAGTTCTTAAAAAAAATGCATAAGTAAGTAATTTAAGTTTTTTCTGTTTATTAGGTTAATTCACAACCTCGCCGCTAGTATAAAAGAACCAATACCAACAAAATATTGCAAAAAAAATTGTATAGAAATGTGTAGGTATCGAAAAAGATACACAAGTGGTTTGACAAGTGTGTATCGTAAATGATACACATGGCGCTGAATGTGTTAAGTACTTTAAAATATTTGTAGATTTCAATAATAACGAAATATTTAGTTTAATTTAGTGCGAGTGTTAAAGCATTTTTTTAACAATTCATTGTTAAATTATCCTTCCCTAACCACAGTTTGATCAAAAATAAAAAAGAAAAACAATTTCTTGATCATCATCATCATCATCAGCCTGTCGCAGTCCACTGCTGGACATAGGCCTCTCCAAGTGCACGCCACTGAGATCTGTTTTCGGCTTCTCACATCCAGCTCCTACCAGCCGTCTTGCGCAAATCATCACACCACCGTGCCTGAGGACGTCCTATACTACGTTTGCCGAGACGCGGTCTCCACTCTAGAACTCGTTTACCCCAACGGTTATCGGTTCTACGGCTAATATGGCCAGCCCACTGCCACTATAGCTTGCTAATCCGGTGGGCTATGTCGATAACTTTGGTTCTCTGACGGATCACCTCATTTCTGATACGATCTCTCAGAGAAACGCCGAGCATAGCCCTTTCCATAGCCCGCTGAGCAACTTTGAACTTGTGGACCAGCCGTGCCGTCAGTGTCCACGTTTCGGCTCCGTAAGTCATAACGGGTAGGACGCATTGATTGAAGACTTTCGTCTTTAGGCACTGTGGGATCGACGACGTAAGGACTCGACGTAGCTTCCCAAATGCAGCCCAACCCAACTGAATTCTCCTATTCACCTCGTCCTCAAAGTTGTTTCTACCTAACTGCAATGTCTGCCCGAGGTACACATATTTCTGAACAACTTCGAGAACGGCGCCGTGTATCGCAATCGGTTCCGGTAGAACATGTTCGTTGAACATGACCTTGGTTTTGTCCAAGATCATCCGTAGGCCGATGCGTAAAGAAGATTCAGCCAGATCGTTCAGCATCTGTTGTAGGTCCTGCAGCGTTTCTGCCATTATGACGATATCGTCAGCAAATCGCAAGTGAGAGATGTGTTCGCCATTGATGTTGATACCACGTCCTTTCCAGTTCAGCGTCTTGAACATATCCTCCATTGCATTAGTGAACAGTTTCGGGGAAATAACACCCCCCTGTCTCACTCCTCGATGCAACGGTATGGGCCTCGTTTGCTGATTCTGTACTTGGACGGACATGGTGGCGGCTTCATACAGACATCTCATCACTTGGATGTATCGCCAATCTACTTGGCAACGCTGCAGGGACTCCAGAACGGACCAGATTTCAACCGAGTCAAAGGCCTTCTCATAGTCCACGAATGCTAGACATAGGGGCTGATTATACTCTTCGGTCTTCTGTATAATCTGCCGCACTGTGTGGATGTGGTCTATGGTGCCGTATCCGCTCCGAAACCCAGCCTGTTCCGGTGGTTGGAATTCGTCGAGTCTTCGCGCAAGACGGTTCGTGATCACTCTTGAGAACAGCTTATAGGCATGGCTTAGAAGGGATATGGGTCGATAGTTCTTCAGCAGGGTCTTGTCTCCCTTTTTGAAGAACAGGACGACCACACTCCTACTCCACGCCTCTGGAGTTCTCCCATCGAAAAGGACAGCGTTAAAAAGCTTCTGGAGCTCCCTCAGTACGGGTTTCCCTCCTGCTTTTAATAGCTCTGTCGTAACGCCATCCTCTCCAGGGGCTTTTCCATTCCTAAGCTGCTTCAGAGCGATCTCGATTTCGCCAATGCTGACTTCTGGCAGGTCTTCGGTGAAATGGCGTGTTAGTGTGGCTCTAGAATCCTCATTTTCGGGATCAGGTCGAAATGCATGCGATGCGTATAACCGGCCATAGAAGTCTTCGACTTCCGAAATGTCTTGATTAATCTTATTAAATAATATATTTATGAAACTCAGCAACAAGTAATCCCCTAGATTGTCAGTTACTTAAAATATAATAGACAAGAACTACTTACAAAATTTATGAAAATCGATTAATCCGAGGAGCCCGTGTGGTTTAATGCACCGCGCGCTCGGCCTGCGATTGTTGAGGCTAAGCAACTTTCGCAATGGTCGGTCACGGGATGGGTGACCAAAGATTTACTAATTCAAACGCCTACATGCTTCGGAAGGCACGCTGAGCCGTTGGTCCCGGTTGCATTTGCTGTCGTCAAAACCCAGCCCGCGTGTGTGGGTAATGCCCATTCTCTTTACCTAATCATAAGGAAAGCCAGTGCCCCAGCAGTCGTCGTCGTCGTCGTCTCAGCCACATAACACCCACTGCTGGGTGTAGGCATCCCCCAAAGGGAGGGTTTTCCATAATCGCCACGCTTGGCAGGCGGGTTGGCGATCGCAGTATGGCCAAGTTTGTAGAAGACGCTGCTGCCGGTCTCCTGAAGGCTGAGTCCCTTAGTCGCCTTTTACAACCCCTACGGGATGAGAGGGGTAGTGCTATTCTAAGCCGACACTACACAGCTCCACAGCCCCAGCAGTGGGTACATAAAATAACTGAAGACGTAACCGCTTTATGTCTTTTTTATAGATATTGTCAGTTAACACCTTCGCATTTCACAAACGCTTTCGTCAAACCAACGATCATTTCTATCCCTTCCAGAATATTTACTACGCATTCCCATTTCACTTATGAGATCATGTAGTATTTCCATTGCAATGCAGTGCTTCAGCGTGTATTCCGATATTTTATCTCTAAAAATCTCTTTCAACTAAACTACAGATTAAAAAGTAACATACATATACTCTGAAAATCCTTTCGCGAGATGAAACATTAAAAAACTGTTCATTTTGGGTATGATACGAGATTTTTTTGAATACACAGATAACCCTTTACATGGTGAATCAAAGCAGTGGTTTTTAATAAAAAAAACAAGAGATCCGATGAAATTTCTAACGTTGGAGAGCTGCTCTGTGGTGCGGTAGTAGGATAGAGATAAGGATAGGTTTACATGTCGATGGATTTGGAATTTACCCCTGAAAATTTGAACTTTAGAAAATATTAGAATATCCAAGGAAAAAAATAACTAGTGGTAACCAGATGGTGGTGGGCATACCAAAAGATGAAAATATTAAACTGCACTGGTTCTACGTGGTATAATAATAGATATGAGAGCGGATAAGAACATTGCTACCTTACTGTCGCGAAAGTTTTATGTGATTTTTATAAAATCGAATTACCCGCGTATGAAGTTGCTTAATTAACAGTTTTATCAGCGAAGTAATTTGCTACTGATATCAATTCCAACTTCCTATTCACATTCCTATATAGGTACCTACATGATTATTTTTTAAGAGTGAAAAACAATTTTTTTATGAACGACGGGGAGACTTTAAGCTTTCATCATACCTGATGTTAAGTATTGATAAGGCTGAAGATGGAAGCGAACCTCTCCCGGAATCCTCAATCACTGAGGAACTGGCTATCCTATCTCTAACTGCCATTCTGAATTGACAAATAGGTATGACATGTCACCAACTAGTATTTTTTTAAAGAAAGAAAGAAAGAAAGTTGGGACGGTGTTGAGTAAACCGTCCCAAACATTTAATAATCAATTGTTATTATCTGCTACAATTTTAAAAGCAGCGTCATGTAACGTCTCCTTAACAAGGCACCCTCAGACAGGACGTATTAAAATTTCCAGAGTTTAACTTCGGGGTGCGGGTGATGCGTTCCGGCGTGCATGTTTAGTACACCCACTATACAGGGTGTTAACAGACCCATAACGAAAACGAAAACCACGTATTGTTCCCATCGCTACCTTAATTTTCTGGTATGGAACCAAATTTGTGAACCTGATAGTTAAGGAGTTATTGAGGATCAAACGCGAAATTTATTTTTAAAGATTATCGTTTAAAGTTACAAAACTGCTATGAATATCAAAACCAACCAAAGAAACTGGATTCCCGGCCGCCTACTCGTCCCCTCTAGATACAGGCACACGTCATTGCACGCGTTCTTTGCGTGTTAAAATAACAACCATTTTTTGAAAACGAAAAATAAGTCGTTTCCCAGCAATTATTTTCACAAATTCTTATTTAGTTTCATGTACACTACGCATATATTACGGCTTCAGTATGGGTCTTTTAACACCCTGTATATATGTTACACCGAATTTCTCTATAGGCCTTTTACAACCAGACAAACTCGACCTTCCTACCACATAATACGGATCATGGTCCCTAAACATTCCCCCAGGTAATCGGTAGGAAGTTGTTGAAATATTAATGGGCACGTTATGCTCAATTTCCTGGCTTTCACCAAAAGCTATCGGTAACTTCGGGTTTAAATTGTTAATCGAGCCTGTAGCTGAAATTAGGAGATAATTATTTGCGTAATAAAGTACGCTTTAACGTTTTAATTACATAGGAGTTTTGGAAATCTCTCGTAAATTATTAATAGTGTTATTCACTAGAGACAACATTTGCTAAAATACTATTAGGCTCTCGGGTTATTAAGTTCTCAATGTTACTAGTTAATCAATTTACTCAGATAAATGGATTTAAATAAACATAAAATAATAATAATAGTTTTACACGCATATATATACGCACACGCAATACCTATTTGTCACAGTATTTTTTTTATAACTGGTGGTTTGTTTTTGTAGCGTTCAACAGCATTGTAATCGCTAATTATTCTGGTAAAACTTACATCCTAAACTAAAATAGTTATTTGTTATGCAAGGCTGCAAAGTTGGATTTAGCGGCGAGTTACCCTTTATTGAAACCTAAGCAAGCGAAGGATTCTAGGATTGAACCACGAGCGAGTGGTTCAAAGATTGAATTCTGGGAGTAACGTGGGTTTCAAAGGTACGAGACACTAAAAACTTTTCTGCCGAGCGCAACATACAATTTTTCAACAGAGAGGAATTTTTTTAATTTATTTCCGTGGTAATCTTCCGGTAAAAAAACCTTTTAACAAAAAGTTTAATCTAAATATACCTTACTCTTGTTGTTTTTGCTAATAATAAAAAGGGAGTATTATAGTAAATTCAAAGTTATTTAAAAAAGGAATAAATTGTTAGTTGTAATAACAATACTTCCTGTTCTTCTTTTTGTGCAGTGGTGGTGCCCTTTTGGATTTCGCCAATATCCAGTTTTTGGCTCACTATAATATCAATGAAAACTTTGGTAAATGTTGACATTGACATGAGGTAAAAGGAAAAACAATTTAAAAATAAAGGTTTATGTCACGTTCTGAATTTTCAGTTTTTAAATTAAAAAAGTCCTTTTTTTTATTATGTATAGGTTAGCGCTTGACCGCTATCTCGCCTGATGGTAAGCGATGATGCGATCTAGGATGAAACGCGCTTGCCTAGAAGATACCTATTCACAAGCGACTTGAAGACCTCCAAATTGTAAGTGTCAGGAAACACAGACTCAGGCAAAGCATTCCACTCTCTGGCAGTACGGATGATAAAATTTGACGCAAAACGTTTAGTGCGAATCTTTGGGATCTCAACCATAAAGCGGTTACCTTTTACCACGCTTGGCCGCAAAATGCGATTTTCCGCGCAGAAATTGAATGAAAGAACCTCCTTTTCCGAGCGTATGAGGTAAAAAATATATTTATATTTACTCATGTCAGAATAATCTTTTAAAATAAAAGTGTACTGGCCCCAATAGTGTTTAGCGAAGTGTCCAAGTAGTGCGTGGCGCGTTGCATTCGCTAAAATTACATTTGTACAATAACCAACGGTTCGACACCGCGTCCATTAATCAAATTTTTAAGCTTAGTTCACACTGAATTGTTGCTGATTGTTGAAGCTCTTTGATTGTGCTTGAAACTATTTCGTCATCAGCTATTGATAATGTCTACACTGCTGGAGCACTGAAACCTCTTAGGGATCGATAAGGAGAATGGGTGCTGACCCTCTACGCGGGCCCAATGCGGATTGTTGGGTAATACAGTCTAGTCCAACGGCTTAACGTGCCTTCCGAAGTACATATTAAACTTTTGCCCACAAATCCTGTGACCTTTAATCGCAGGCCGAGCACGCGAACCACTACGCCACCGATCTCTACTGTAGCTGTCTCGAGTGTGAACAATACCTTGTTATCCATTCCAACTTACACCTTATTTCATTATCCATTTCTTACAAACATACGGCTATGTCGCTTCATTGTTACGCTATGGTGGAATTATATGGGGTGTAGACTTTGAAAGAACATTCAAAGCACAAAAAAGCTGCATAAGAGCATTATGTGGAATTAGTAGCAGAGAATCATGTGAGCCATTATTTAGAAAATATAAAATACCAAATTAACCATGTATGTGTATAGCGGAGATGTGTTTGTTTGTAAAGAATCACCATGAGTACTTTATCAAGATCAGCCAAACTAAGGCAAATGTTCGGGATTCTAGAAAACAAAAACAATGGATTGCACTCTGGGAGTGCCGCAGAAGTGAAAACCGCTTAAACGAAAATAACGATCGAAATCCACTATATCTTGACTACAACTTCATAAAAATTTGATGAAAACGGAAATCAACATGATTTGGCAGGTAAATCCATTAAAACTGACCTGGCATCAATATGAAAGTTGGTAGTAATGAGAGATCTTTATATAATGATTGTTTATTTATTTATTTTATTTATTTATTTATTTACACACAAAACTTATAACTACGAGTATCATTACAGGCACTATGTAACCCAATGCGATAGTTACAGCATTCTTGTTACCATTTATGATAATGACTACATTTAACTTACAACCTATGTTATTAACTAATATACGTAGATCTTTCAAGTGTGAGACTTTATGTAATTTGAAATAGGTCAACGGTAAACGGTAAGTGTCCTGACGGGACTTTAACATTTTTTACCCATCCCAAAAAATTAAAACTCTGATGTGCACAACGCCACTAAAGAAGTTTTCACTTCAATAAAATAGTACTACCAAAAAGTAATCTAGCATTTTTTGTGAAAATGTATACCTGATAGCAATAAAATTATATAATAAGCTAGCCCCACATCAGAAATTTGCCATCAGCTAGAAATAAATTTAAAAATATTTTAATGTGTTGGCTCCTTGATAATAGCATATCTAGAATTCAAAAAATCATGATATTAATTGTATTTTTGACATTATTGTATTTTTGAAGATTGTTTCTTATTATTGTAGGAGTTATTGTATTGTTGACATTTTTAATTTTTCATTATATTTTCATGCATACATATTTAAGGTATAATACTGTTAGTCATTAGTCAGTCACATTGACTAACATTCTAACTCAGTCTGTTCATAACAAGCAAATAAATATTTTTATTCTTATTCTCGGTACAAAATTTGTAGCTTATTAAGTGTACCTTTTCAATTTTGTTAAATTAAACATTTCCACGTATGTAACAAGCCTTATTTCAATTTTTACGCGTGGATTCACGTCGTTAATTGTTTTTGGACGATCCCGTTCGCTCTTCACTTTACAATACGAAGTGTCATTTGATTTGTGATGGGTTCCAAACTTTTAGCCTATTTCACGCCCAACGGGTTCCAAAATGGATATTCATATTGTTTCAAGCGAGAATTCAAAGAATTAATAGTTTTTTTTACGGATTTTTCAGGACTTTGTTTGTGTTGCGTCCTTTGTTTTGCAAAAAAAAATTATTGTGTAAAATTTAATGCGATGCGGAGACTAAACTTCCTTTGAGTCAAGCTTTTTGTTCAATTAAAACAAGTTATATATTTAAATATAATTAAATACTAAAAAAATTCGGCGAGTTCTAAAGTCTCAAATTCTTAAACTGTACTACTTGATCGACTGACGACCTGTTTGGCGCAGGGGTACTAAACCCGCCTTCTATGCCAGAGCTCCCGGGTTCGATCTTCGGACAAGACAAATATTTGTGTGCATCAACATGTCTATTTATCTTGGTCTGGGTGTTTAATATGTATATTATGTATGCATTTACAAAAAAAAGTATATAAGTATGTTTAGCCGTTATCTAGTGTAAAAATAAACAAAAACATACACTCATTTGCAAAAAAAACGGGCGGTTTTGATTTTTATTCATCTTTAAAAAGATGCAATACCAAAAAGGTTTCAATCGTTTGTACACGTTACTGGCCGGTTTTAAAAATGCTGTGGTATTTAAAAAAGTACGTTCTAAATTCAAATTTTCATTTGATGCTCATTTTTACAGAAAACCCCTTTTTATCCTACATTTTTAACATCGACTTTCATAACTTTTATTCAATTTTTATCGATTAATTTCATATCCTTGACTGTCGAAGCTTTATTTATTGCTGTTTGGCTGTATCAAAAATGGTAGATAAAGTGGTAAAAGCTACCAAAATTATCGCGCTGCTTGAAGAGGGTTGCAGCCAATGTTTCATGGCTAGGAGGCTAAATGTTAGTCGCTCGACAGTCCAAAGGACCTGGCAGCGATATCAGGAGACTGGTTCCGTCGAGAGAAAGCCTGGTTCTGGAAGAAAACCATGTACTCAACCACGGGTGATCGTTTTCTTGTGAGTCGCGCATTGAGAAATCGCAAATCTTCGTATGTGGATCTTAAGAACAACCTCCAAGAAGTAAGAAATGTGCATATTAGTCTATGGACGGTCGGGAGGAGGCTTCTCGCTGCCAATATACGCAGTCACCGCCCGGCCCGCGGCCCCAAATTACTCCGTGAGCACAGAGTTCACAGGCTTAGGTTCGCTAGAAATTGTGAATCATGGACTCAAGAAGATTGGAATAGGGTTTTGTTCTCTGATGAAGCCAGGATATCTCTGTTCGGTGAAGATCGACGTCGGCGAGTGCTAAGAAGACAAGGAGAACGCTTTGCAGAGGCATGTTTCGAAGAAATCACACCTTATGGTGGGGGCTCTGTTATGTTTTGGGCAGGAATAAATTCAATGGATCGTACAGAGTTAGTCTTCATTGAAAACGGCTCACTGACTGGGCATCGATACATAACGGAAGTTCTAATTCCTCATGCACAACCCGCATTGGCCGCTCTAGGTGAAGACTCGATTTTTATGGACGACAATGCTCGCGCCCACCGATCCCGCGATGTTAATGCGTATGTGCAAGAGGTCGGCATTCGTCGTTTGGATTGGCCAGCTCGAAGTCCCGACCTCAATCCCATAGAGCATGTCTGGGACGTTCTGAAACGGCGTGTGAGATCAGTACACCCGGCTCCGCAGACCATCAGAGAGCTGAAGAATGTGATTACTGCGGAGTGGGAACGTATTCCGCAAGCAAGTATCCGGGATATACTCGCTAGCATGCCCAGACGAATTCAAGCTGTGATTTTAGCTAGAGGGGGTCACACTCGATACTAAACATTTATCTGCTTTTACTATATTAAAGAAAAACAAACAAAAAAACTTTTTTATTTTTACTTCGTGAGTATGCACTACTAGCGAACATACACTACTAGCGAGGTTTAGCATTATTTCCCATAAATTGTATCTAAATTTTATGAAATACTGATGAAAACGATTATTTTCTTATTAATTTACCAAATTGTGAGGATAAAACTACCTATAATTATCAAACAAAGCAATATTAACATTTGAAATGGTTCATTGCTTAGGTGCCCGTTTTTTTTGCAAATGAGTTTATTAGTTTAAAAAAAAATAAAAAATTTGACAAATAAAAGCCTTTAAGATGCAAGCGGGCCTCAAGAGGAAAAGGAACTTCCATTTTCTAGATTTAAGTTAACTTTGCATAAATGGTTAATACAAAAAAAAAATTATACTATTGATGAATTTATGAACAACAGGTATGATTAAACTATTACTTAACATATAAAATTAATGGAAATATTTGTAATATTTGTATAATTTTTATTAATGATTAGTTAAATATTGGTATGCTGTCCGCTAAATGTGTGTTCTCAATTTTACTTACCATCTATGTAATGTACCACATTACATAGATGGTAAGTATAATATTGTCAAGACTATTTCCCGGCCCGGCTAAGGAACGGGGAACAGTGTGAGCAGGTTACAAATAAAGATAAAATAAAACTGAGTTTAAGTACAAGCGTATAATAAAAAAATAGAAAAACATTTACAGGAAGATGTATGTAAGTAAATATAAACCTAAACTTTGTTCAAAACAATTATATAGCTGGGGGTGGTTACCTTAATCTTTTGCTCTCTTAAAATGAAAATTACTTTTAGATTATTACTTCAAATCGTTAAAAACTATTTATACTAAATCGTAGTTTATGGAAATACAATGATCGCTGCCTGAAGTCGCGTCGGTTGTAGGGAACGGTGGAAAATAGAGATAGCCGCCCGAAGTCGCGTCTCCTCGCTACATAAGGTATAAAACAGGAACGCCCTTACTTGTTTAAAGTCAGGTCCTAAAGATCAGGACCGGTACTTAGAACTTCGCAGACTGTTTTCATTCAGACTCATCTTAGGAAATGAGGCAACTTGTTTTATAGATATCGATCTATTATAAATGAAAATATGTATGGATCTCGATAAACGAGTTGTGAGTTAGTTGGTTGGTTGGTTGGTTGGTTGGTTCCTCCTCTTCCCTCCCTTTAATTTATCAATATTCTTTTAATTGAAATGAAAGTTCCTCCAAGATATCTCCACGTCCAAGTAACTTAACGTGTATGAAGATGAAGCAATAAAATGTGTTAGATATTTAAAAAGAAATGACAAAAAAAATAATTCTTAATAGCAAAAGCAAAATCTGGCTTCGTCCCGTAAAAAAGTGAAAAATCTTTTTCAAAGCGCGGCACGAAAACGCGGGAAAACGACGAAGAAACCCCATCGTCAGAAAAAAAGAAATGAGTAAAAAGGATGAATGATAATAAGAGTGTGTGTGAAAAGGATAGGTAGAATACTTGAATATTTTTAAATGAGGTCGAACATGATTTAAAACTTATTTCAAATATTACATAGATACCAAGGAGTTTTATACAATGAGGTTGATAGTTTGAAAAAAGAGTATGGATGAAATGAGGTCGCATGTCCGAAATAAATATAAATTAAGGAAAATTATTGAAATATAATAATAAATGATTGTGATTAAATAAATAAGATGAAATATAAATAAATACTAAAATGAAACGTTGTTTTGAAAAAACACAACGTTACAATACCCCCCTTCCCATAAAAGTTTCGAACGCGAGGGAGAAACGAAACGCTGCCCTCAGCGTTGTACTAAGGTAAAAAAATGTTTTAGAGAAAAAAGCAAAAGAAAAGTTTAAGTACTAGGCATAAAAATCCTGTAAAACGTAATGCAAACCTAAGGCGTTGGTTAAAAGTGTTACATGCTTCCGATGTCTAACCCATAGAGTCACTACCCGCTCCAAAAAAATATAGTGAAGGCTTATTTAAAGGCCGACACGGTTGCGATGGTGAAACATATTTAAACCTAATCCAAAACCATAAGATAAGACAACATTATTAAACATAATATTTACAAAACCAAACTCATGAGTTGATTCACATTTTTATCATAAGCTCCCGTGTCTAAGCCATAGAATAGTCACTACCCGCTCCGGAAAAAATATAGTAAAGGCTTATTTAACGAGTTACAAACCGCTCGAGTGAATGGCTTAATTAAAAGCCGACACGGTTACGTTGGTGGTACAACTGTGAGTCAAAAGAAAAAACAAAAATATTATATACAAATACACTTAGGCTCCAGTCATCTTTGTGATGGGAAGGTCTCCTAGAAAACGACCCCCACACTAAGAAATTAAACCTTAACTACGCCTGTGTGTGGCCCTAAGCACAGGTCGCACACTAGTGTCCCAAAACTACATATTAACAAATAAACATATAGACAAAAAATACAAAAGTAGATATTTACATACGCTGGGCAAACAGCACGCGTAACCTAACTTTATACACAATTTACATCCACACAGGACACAAGCGGAGCACTAGCCCTTCAAACCTGCGCCTGCATAGGTCAGACCCCCATGACCTATAACCCACAGCTGCCAAGGTGTTGTTTGAGCTGGTAATAAAAAGACATTCGTCGCCTCTTACGACTCCCGTGTAGGAATGATACTATTCTAAGTCCGGCATCACACGGATTAGGCACTACGGTGATGATTTGTGCAGCTAAGACATTCGTCGCCTTTTACGACTCCCGTGTAGGGGTGATATTATTCTCGCTCCGACATCACACGGAGTAGGCACTACGGTGATGATTTGTACAGCTAAGACATTCGTCGCCTTTTACGACTCCCGTGTAGGGGTGATATTATTCTCGCTCCGACATCACACGGAGTCAAATGTACATATTTACACCTTAATGTCTTTGACATGCCAAATGCCCAACGATCTACTACTATCTACAGTCTCTAGTTCAAGTACTAGAGGAGAAATTACTCTACGTATTTTACATTTCTCATACTTGGGTGCAAGCTTTGCTGCCTTATACTGGGCTGCATCGCTCTGAGTATAACATTTTTTATAAACAATTTGGCCTACGGAAAATGATGTTACTGGACGCCTTCGGAGGTTATAATATTTAGCGTTCTGCTGGTGAGCTTTTATTAAGTGTCCGCGAACTGTCGTAAAAATGTCGCGTAAAACACCAAGTTCACCCGCATACTCCTCCCTAGGCATATTAATGTCATACTCACTCCCGTCGGTCTGTTGGTAAAACGAGCCATTCACTACAGGTTCTCGACCATGTACTAAGAAAAATGCCGAGAAACCTGTAGTTTCATTTACTGCACTATTTAATGCAAATTGTATTTTCGAAATATTAGAATCCCACGATCGATGGTCATTTTTGACGTACGATGCTACCGCAGTCATAACCGTTTTGTTATACCTCTCAACTAAATTAACTTGAGGCGTGTAGCGAGGGCCTAGATGGAAATTTCGCACACCGTATCTATTTAGAATCGTACGAAATTCAGATCCCGTGAATTGCACTCCATTGTCAGCAATTACGGTCTCCGGTATTCCGTGGATCAAAAATAGTTGGTTTTCAATTTTTTCAGCAACGGCCGCGCTCGTAGCTCGCCTCAAGGGAAACAACAAGGTGTATTTTGAAAAACAACAGGTTATGACTAATAAATGCATGTAACCTTTGCGTGATTTTGGCAACGGACCCACCAAATCGGCTGATAGCACTTGAAATGGACGGTAGCACCGCTTTGGCTCTCCCATTTGTCCTGGTGTTAGCTTTGTGGAATGCTTATAAGAAGCGCAAACATCACACTTGCTCACAAACTCAGAGACATCATTAAACATTCCGGGCCAATAATATTGCAAGCCTAGTCGCCGATGAGTTTTAAATACGCCAAAGTGACCGGACGTAGGAGGAAAATGATGTTCAAAGATAATTTGTTCTCGGGCACCCTTTGGTATTACCTTTTTCCAATCAAATTCTCCAGTTAAATTATATTTTGATTTGGTGTAACGGAGTAAAACGTTATTTTCGACGCGAAAATTTGGAAAATTCTGTGGTGTTGTTTGACACCCGTTAAAAACACGATCATACCAATCATCGCCTGTAACATTAATCGCATCGCATTTGAGCAATCGTGATAAGGTGTCGGGAATGATATTATCCTTCCCCTTTCTGTGTTCGATCTCGAAAACAAACTGAGACAAGCGACAACCCCAACGCGCAAGCCTACCACTAGGGTTTTCTAACTTCATAAACCATTTCAGTGAAGCATGATCCGTAACAACCTTAAAAGGTCTCGTACCTAAGTACGGTTCAAACTTCTCTACAGCGTAAACCACAGCCAAAGCCTCTCTTTCTGTGGCACTATAGTTACGCTCACACTTGTTTAAAGAACGGCTTATGTATGCGATCGGATGATCGATGCCATTAAAATTTTGACACAACATCCCACCTATTCCATAGCTAGATGCGTCACAGTGTACCACAAATGGTAAAGAAAAATCAGGACATGCGAGTATTGGCGCTGTCACCAATGCATTTTTCAATAAATTAAATGCTTGTTCAGCCTCTGTGGTCCAAGAAAACTTTAATTTGTTACTAGTTAAAGCATTAAGAGGCGCAGCTATGGTTGAAAAATTTCTAATAAAACGGCGATACCATGAACAGGTACCGAGAAACATTTTAACTTCTTTTGAAGATGTCGGTGTTGGAAAATCTAGAATTGCCTGGATTTTCTCATGATCTGTTCTTAAACCGTGTTCATCAACGACATATCCTAAATACTTTAAAGATTTACGAAAAAAGTTACACTTATCCATATTAATCGTTAAGTTGGCGCCTTTAAGTTTCTCAAAAACACGATTTAAAATTTTTATGTGAGTTTCATAACTGGAGCTGGCGACGACTAAATCATCGACATAAACAAAGCACATGCCATCGGATAAATCGCCGTTAAACTGACTGCCAAACAAATAATCCATCAGTCTTTGTTGTCGAGCCGGTGCTCCACAAAGTCCAAATGGCATGACAGTAAATTTAAACAACCCTCGCCCCGGAACCGTAAAACTCGTCTTCTCTTGCGAAGCTGGATCCAGTGGGATTTGCCAAAAACTCGATTTTAAATCAATAGAGCTTAGATATTTAGCTTGCTTTAAGCTGTCCAAGATTTGGGGAATATAAGGAATTGCATAAGCATCGCCCTTGGTCACTGAATTCAACTTACGACAGTCTAAACAAAATCTTAATTGACCATCGGGCTTTGGTACCATGAGCGTAGGGTTGTTCCATGGGCTCTCACTCGGCGTGACCACTCCTAGCTCTAACATGCTATCCAGTTCTTTATTAAGATCCCGTAGCTTCTCTGGAGACATAGGGTACGGCTTGCACTTAATAGGAACTGCATTTCCTGTATCAATTGTATGAGACACTAAATGCGTCCTCCCTAAGCCAGCCTTTTCGAACGAAATATTTACAAATTTATGTACAACCTCGTCAGCCATACGTCGTTGATCTGGTGACAAATGTTCATAGGGCTGAATAGAGTGAATAGGTTCATGAACACCTGATGTGATTGTTAGAAAATTTGTCGGCGTTTCAGAGTAAAATACATCCTTAAAAATATGGGGTGCTATATGAAACGCCTTCCAAAAATCTACACCAAATATCACATCTGAAACAATAGACGGAATGATATAAAACTTTATAACATGTGTCATTCCGTTATATGAGATGGGTAAAGACATATAACCTATTGTCTGACTCTCCGCCCCATTTGCCACCAAAACACTACTCTTAAAACTTCTATTTACATTAAAACCCATATTTACAAATTTCTCGTGCGCCCCGTTACCTAAAATAGAAACAGCTGCACCAGAATCTAGCATGCCACATAAGGTAAGATCACAAATAGAAACATTCAAATGAGGCCTTATGTCACCTTTCTCTGGTTGAAACAGAACCGAAGATATAGACTTATATTTGAAAAAATGTTTAACAGTTATAAGCCATTCCTTCCAGTCGTCAGATTTAGAAGATTTCACTCCCCGATTCTGGTCAACTAGTTTTTTGGATTTTCACTAGCTTTTTGAGTGCATATAGGACAAGTTTTAACAGTGTACCCTATCTTACCACACTCAAAACATTTAATTATTTTTTCAGCGGTACAACTTTTAAAGGAATGGCTTTCGGTTTTGCAGCGTCCACAGTAAATTTTGACATTATTGTTATTAACATTATTATTTACAGAAAATACAGGTTTGGAAGTAGACTTGTACGAATGTTCGGGATTCATACACAAATTGGCAGGTTCTTTAAACAACAAAGACCTTTGTTGACTCTCCTCAATTTGTCGCAAAACCGATCTCAATTCCAGAACGGATTGTACTTTTACCAACGCTAAATGTTGAGAAAAGTGCGGTCGAATGTTGTGGAGTAAAATGTCCAATTTGTCAGTCTCGTTTAAAGGCTTCTTTAAACGGGAAAATAGACAATTCATGACGGAAAAATAAATATGTACAGGTTCGTCTTTACCCTGAGAACGTAATCGAATCTCCTCCATCAACCTATAATCGTAATCAACAGGTTCAAATTCGTCAAGTAATAACTGCCGCAGCTCTGGCCAACTTGATACCTGATCTTTTATACCTCTAAACCAAGTCAACCCTTCTTCGACAAATAAACATACTGCCGCGGAAAAAAGTTTTGCATGTGGAATACTATACGCAATGGCCAACTCTTCCACTCTTTCTAAAAAGGCATGTGGATTTCCTCGGCCGTTGAATCTAACACTCCACTTCGAAAAATCATAACACGACTCAGTACTCTGAGGCGAACAGTTAGAAATAGGCGCACCAGTAATTATATTAACAGGATGCGCATCACTTATTAAACTGCTTTGCAAACCCTTTAAAACTTCCATACAACTTGCTTTACCTTTTACTTCCATCTCCGACTCCGCGGGTACTCGTTCTAATCTAAAATACAAGTGACAAAATAGAGCGCGAGCACGGGCTAACACACCTCTATTACTTTTACCCGATGAAAGATAATTATCAAGTTTCAATTTTAATTCATCTAATTTCTGTTGAATAACCGGAAATTCGGTTTCGTACGTTGCGTCAACATTTATAATTTCGTCAGGGGAAAAATCGTATTGTAGTTTTTTCAATTGGCATTTTAAATTTGCAACAGTATCTTCAGGCGTCTCAGCTGTGATTGACACTTCGTAAATAAGCTCGTCTTTTAAAAGTCCGTGAAAATAAACTTTCGTCAAATCCATTTTAAAAGAGCAAATTCTCATACAAAACAATTTATACTAAATACTAAATTTCAATATCTACAGTCAAATGATATGACAAAACATTAAAAAAACTCAAACGATTTACAAAACGCAGTAAATATCAATTTTCAAAACTGTTATTTTAGATCCGCATGTACAAATGTAATGCACAAAAAAAATACAAGTTTTATGTAGGTATGTACAACTCCTAAGATTTATATACTTTGTTTTTAATAACATGAGAGAGCAAAAGAAAAGGCCACTAAGTTGGGCGCCAACTGTCAAGACTATTTCCCGGCCCGGCTAAGGAACGGGGAACAGTGTGAGCAGGTTACAAATAAAGATAAAATAAAACTGAGTTTAAGTACAAGCGTATAATAAAAAAATAGAAAAACATTTACAGGAAGATGTATGTAAGTAAATATAAACCTAAACTTTGTTCAAAACAATTATATAGCTGGGGGTGGTTACCTTAATCTTTTGCTCTCTTAAAATGAAAATTACTTTTAGATTATTACTTCAAATCGTTAAAAACTATTTATACTAAATCGTAGTTTATGGAAATACAATGATCGCTGCCTGAAGTCGCGTCGGTTGTAGGGAACGGTGGAAAATAGAGATAGCCGCCCGAAGTCGCGTCTCCTCGCTACATAAGGTATAAAACAGGAACGCCCTTACTTGTTTAAAGTCAGGTCCTAAAGATCAGGACCGGTACTTAGAACTTCGCAGACTGTTTTCATTCAGACTCATCTTAGGAAATGAGGCAACTTGTTTTATAGATATCGATCTATTATAAATGAAAATATGTATGGATCTCGATAAACGAGTTGTGAGTTAGTTGGTTGGTTGGTTGGTTGGTTGGTTCCTCCTCTTCCCTCCCTTTAATTTATCAATATTCTTTTAATTGAAATGAAAGTTCCTCCAAGATATCTCCACGTCCAAGTAACTTAACGTGTATGAAGATGAAGCAATAAAATGTGTTAGATATTTAAAAAGAAATGACAAAAAAAATAATTCTTAATAGCAAAAGCAAAATCTGGCTTCGTCCCGTAAAAAAGTGAAAAATCTTTTTCAAAGCGCGGCACGAAAACGCGGGAAAACGACGAAGAAACCCCATCGTCAGAAAAAAAGAAATGAGTAAAAAGGATGAATGATAATAAGAGTGTGTGTGAAAAGGATAGGTAGAATACTTGAATATTTTTAAATGAGGTCGAACATGATTTAAAACTTATTTCAAATATTACATAGATACCAAGGAGTTTTATACAATGAGGTTGATAGTTTGAAAAAAGAGTATGGATGAAATGAGGTCGCATGTCCGAAATAAATATAAATTAAGGAAAATTATTGAAATATAATAATAAATGATTGTGATTAAATAAATAAGATGAAATATAAATAAATACTAAAATGAAACGTTGTTTTGAAAAAACACAACGTTACAATATATTACAAATAAATTATTACCTTATCTTATGAAAAGCTAATTTCGTTCAAAATTAGTTTTTAGTAGAAAACGAAAAATATGTCGCGTAATTCCGCAAGAAAAAATGCAGATGCAGCCCAGTGACACACCTTGCACCTTCACCGACTACTCTACACGTGTTTCGCCCACACACGGAGCATCCTCAGGAGTTGTTAGACCGTGCCAATCTCAGCATTGACTCGGTGCTGAGATTGGCACGGTCTAACAACTCCTGAGGATGCTCCGTGTGTGGGCGAAACACGTGTAGAGTAGTCGGTGAAGGTGCAAGGTGTGTCACTGGGCTGCATCTGCATTTTTTCTTGCGGAATTACGCGACATATTTTTCGTTTTCTACTAAGATATGGATTTCCGCCAAGTAACGCCTGATTCTATCAAATATTCAAAATTAGTCAAATCAAGTTAGAAACAAATCGTTTTTTTTCACGTGTAATATTAATAGATTCAATTTTGAGGTTTTTATATTAAAGGTTGTATTTCCATCCACTAAAGCTTTGCATAAGAACTCAATTCCAGCTTAAAGGCGTGGCAGCCCATTTAAGTGGCTATTCCGTATTTACGGCTTTTGTCACGCTTTCGTTGCATAAATCGAATCGTTTCGCCACGTCCGCCGATTTAAATTAGGCTTTAGTTTTATTACTTTGGTAACATGTGCACCCCTATTTACGACGATGGTTGGTTGTTAATCTAGGGTGCGACACTTTTAATAGGTGTTTTGGTGTAATTAAGTGAAGGTGATGTTTTGATGTCAGATAATTTGCAATGTTAAATGAAATATATTTTTCAGAAAGTCGTGCCGTGTGCTGACGGCCTAAGAACACAAGTGTCACAACCCCCTTACATTCCTGGGATATCGTAAGAGTCGACTAAGAGGCTCGACGTAATAACACCTGTGCGAGAGAAGGAAAACTTGAAACAAGCCCGTCTGGAAAGCGTAGTAGCAGTAGGCTAATAGCCTCCTATGAACGCTACAATAGGCGTGAGCTAGGAGAGGCTTATGTCCAGCAGTGGACGTCCACAGGCTGAAGATGGACCCAGAAAGTTTACAAAAATATTAATCATTAATGCTAAAATTTTTAATCAGTTTAGTTTTTAATCATTTTTAATCAGTTCAATTCAAAATTTTACTCTTCAGCAAATAAATCGAACCACTGCGTTATTTTCATACAAACAGTATACTTCAAAAAGTATAAATAGTTAAGTAAACATTTGTACGTCGATGTGTGTGTCAAATACTCGACTTGTGAATAAAAGTCACAAAAATTCAAGAAAACTTTTAGTTTTGTGCAAAGTAAGGAAAACAAGTTCACTAAATAAAAATATTTTTTTCACCTCACACGCTCTGAAAAGGAGGTTTTGTCAATCAGTTTAGGCGTAGAAATCGCTTTTTGCGGTCTAGCGCGGCAAAGTACTTAAAAATATGTCAAAATGCGTTCCGAATCACACTATTGACTTTATTGTTACATTTTATTCTTATTTTAAATAGCTTTAAATTAATTATAATACTCTGATTTGGTTTTATTATATTATTTTAGTTCATTGAACCATAAAAACAACAACAATAAGATTAAACAATATGTTATAAAAAAATATATTAGGTTGGGTGAGATTTCACAACCTATGATTGGATTTCGGAACGTGACACAAATCTTTATTTTTAAATTTGTCTTGTACCTCATGTCAGTGTCAACATTTACGAAATCGTTATAATTGTTATTTATAAATAACAATATATCGCTACTTTAAATAACTTTGAATTAACTATAATACTCACTTTTTATTATTTTAGATTTTTATATCATTAAAACAACGAGAATAAGGGATATTTAGATTAAACTTTATGTTTAAAGATTTTTTTACCGTAAGTTGACCGCGGAAACAACCATAAAATGTTCCTCGCTGTTGTGAGGTGAAAAATTGTGTGTTGCGCTCGGCAGAAAAGTTTTTAGCGTCTTGTACCTTTGAAATCCTCGCTTCGCTCAGGATTCAATCTTTGAACCACTCGCTGCGCTCGTGGTTCAATCCTAGAATCCTTCACTTGCTCAGCTTTCAATAGAGGTAACTCGCCGCTAAATAACCAACTTTCCAGCCTTGCATAACAAATAACTATTTGCTCCTTTCGATTTCTCAAATAAAATGATCTAGAGATAACTTAGTAACTGGGTCAACATTTAGAATATTTCTTACTGCAGTTAAATGATTATTCCCGTGGGAAATACAATATTCGGGATATTGTATAATCCGTAGCGTAGGTACTTGAAATCGTGGTAGGCCCCTTAGTCTTAAGTATAAGCAGGCAAAGTAACAGTTGTCGGTAGCTTCTAGATAAAAAGTTTCCCAAGGATACCTTGACTTGAGTTACTTCTGACTTCAAGTCCAACCTGAATTTCGTTAAACAAACTGCTAATTCCTCAAACTCAAATTTAATATGAACTTAAAATTTAAATCTGTTTCCAACGACGAGAGTTTTAAACTTTAACTTTGAAATTAAAATACGCCTGGAATTATTCCGACTTACTGACATTAGAGTTGAGTTGGCAGTATTAGTTTTACAGTTTCTTCCTTAGTTTGTTTTAGTTGAAAGATATAAGTTTAAAAGTAAAATGGGGTAAAATTGCCCTTGCATCCTTTTTATCTTTTATATCCTAATGGGGCACTTTTTTAAGAATTTTTTAAGATATAAAAGATAAGGCATAACCACAGAACAGAATATAGTGTTCTTGTGTTCTTCGTTGTGGGTCCTATTTTATTCTTTCTAGCAATAAACTCAGGCTTTTATATATGTTAGGATCAAAACTCGGCCACCGATACATACAGCAATTTTAGTGACCTTTTAGGAGAATCTTAGCCTTCAGCATACCTGATGAACTGGACCTACCTCAAACACTGAGGAACTATCTTATCTCTAACTGCCTGGTAGATTTAGATTTAATGTATTCAACTATGTTTTTCACATCACTAATCAATCGATTTAGACTTGTACTGATGCTACATCCCTAGTCCAAATTTCTACCCTCATATCATTTTTATATCCTTGATCCATGGGGGTAAACCAATATCTCGTCGTGTCATATTCAATAACTTCCGATCCAGCTGCCTTCGCGACAGGGCGTTTTGAGTCGAGCTCCGTGTTCCTCATATTTTCGGTCAAGTTCTATTCATCGTTCGTCATCTTCAAAGTGATCGCCGCGAGTTTATATATAGACAATATTGTGATCACAAATATTAGCTTGGAGGAGAGTTAAGGAAGAAGTGAGACGCGCGTCCATTTACAACCAGCACGCGGGAGCAACGTCGAACCAGGTTAGCCCCCTCAAATTCCTTCCTCTTTTCAAACGATCCACCACTGCCGGAACACAACAATGCTGAAAACATTGCTGTTATGGCGTCAGACTTAGATAAGATGGTGGTAGCTATAGCCTGGCGGGCTTACAACAAGTTCTACCACGAACCAAACCGAAAAAAATATGCACCCCGGTTGGGATTCGAACCCGAGACCCCTGGGTGTGATACCGGTGGTTATATCACTAGACAACAGAGGCATCAGATACAGCACTTTTAGTGGCCTTGTCTTCGTATCTTCGCGTGTACTGACGATGGCACATCTTTCCAGGAAAGATGTGCTTTGGGTGGGGTCTATCATTTTTATGGTGATATTATTTCTTAAATCTTTTATAATATTATAAAGAATCTCTAAGTAAAATCCTAACTTAGGCCCAAAAACTTTAATGCAACTTTCAATGATTATTTCAATTTCGTAATCCTTAACAAACTTATCGGATTAAAACAAATTCAAATATTTCAATGAACACCTTAAAAACGCTTCTTGGCTGTCGAAAACAATTTTGATATCTTCAAAAGCATACAAAGTATATATATCTTTGTACTTTTGACTTTGGAGGAGGGTGCCACTATCGATATTATTCAGTTTTAAGGGCCATACTTGTTTAATTTCCTTAACATTTCATGAGTATTTCACCAGTTTTCACCATCTGCATTAATGTTAAGCAATAAAGATACAAAATTACTTTAGATGAGGGCACCACTGTCATTATTCTTATGTTTTTAGGGTCATTCTTGCTTGATTTCCTCTTTATTTCATTAGTACTAGCTTTCACCATCTGCATCATCAAGGGTGTTGGGTCTGTGAACGAATTATTTGTCACCCATCGTTATACTTCTATTTTCAGGGTCATTCTTGCTCGACTTTTTTAACATTTCATTATATCAGTTTCCGCCGTCTGCATTACATTACAATGCTGTTGAGTTTGTGAACGAATTTTTGTCACCCAACGTTATTCTTCTATTTTAGGGTAATTTTTGCTCGATTTCTAAATATTACATAAATACCAGTTTCCGCCGTCTGCATTATCAAGTTGCTGAGTTTGTGAACGAATTATTTGTCACCCATTGTTATTCTTCTGTTTTTAGGGTCATTCTTGCTCGATTTCCACAACATTTCATTAGTACCAGTTTCCGCCGTTTGCATTATCAAATTGTTGAGTTTGTGAACGAATTATTTGTCATTCTTCTATTTTTAGGGTCATTTTTGCTCGATTTCTAAATATTTCTGTACCGTTTTCGCCATCTGCATTACAAAGTTGTCGAGTTTGTGATCGAATTATTTGTCATCCATCGTTATTCTTCTATATTTAGGGTCATCCTGCTCGATTTCTAAACATTTCATTAGTACCAGTTTCCACCGTCTGCATTATTAAGTTGTTGAGTTTGTGATCGAATTATATGTCACCCGTCGTTATTCTACTGGTCTGTATTCTTGCTCTATTTATTTTGGCTGAAAACGCACAGACAGGTGCCTTGCTTAGCGTCTAGAGCCTTGTGACAACCTAACGACTAGTGCTCATACAAATCACCTAGCAAGAAGCCATGTGCAGTACGGCCGATTATAGATTATAGAACGCTCGTTTCACTAAACTACAAGCTAGGTGATCCACTAGGCTCTAGGCGCTAAGCAAGTCACCTACCTATGCGTTTGCAGCCTTTACATTTCATTAGTACCAGTTTTCGATGTCTACATTACAAAGTTTTTGAGATTGTGAACGAGTTATTTGTCACTCTTTGTTGGCTCATCTCTTATTAACAAAAGCTTAATCGTTGAAATGGGACTGTCCGTTAATCTCCGTAAAAGGTATATTTAACGTCGGATATAAATCTGTGCTTTTGTCTAAATCCGGCTCGTAAACAGACTAATCGGTTAATTCTGAGTTGTTTACTGCTATTGAGGAGGACGTCATAATTTTGTTTTAGCTAAATTAATTCAAGCATTAATATAGGCAAAGTCTGTAAGCAAAATATTTGTAAAAAGTTTATGCCTGTGTCAGAAATTATGACCATAAGTACATGTATCAACATGTATGGATATGTAATTAAAATTCTACTGGAAATGTTAAAGAGCTTCAATTGTAGTTAAAATAAAGTATTGTTATGCGAGGAATAAAGAAATAAAACCTTAGAAATCTTTCAACAATTACTGGAATTTATTAAATAAAAACGACAATTTAAAAATGTTCTTTCAATTATAATGATTATTTAAAACACAACTTTAAACACATAACACATTTATTTACATAATCTTTACCCTTAAGGAGAACATCAAGTATAACCTCAAATAAAATTAATCGAGAATAACACAGTATTAGAAAAGAATAAAACAGTGACTATTACGGGAGAATAAAACAGTAATAATTAGGGTAGAATAAAACAGTATGGAAACACTTAGCTAGACCTCTAAATAAAAGTGAATCAAGTTCAAACAGTATTAAATTAAAATAAAACAATATTTCAGTAGAATTAGACAGTATTAAAGTACTTAGCTTTTAGACCGCTCTGCTCGACTCTCCACACAAGACTGTTCACAAAATGTGTCCTCCATGCTCAGAGGGAGCCAAAAGAGGAGGGGGATTCTCCCGCCATTTTAACAACTCATCCGTGAAAATAATAAATTTGCTACCGTGGCGCCAACATGTCAAATTAATTCTTTTATGAAAATAACATACTTTAAATAAACTATTTGTACTAACTATAATATAAATATTATTAACATTATTTATAACTTAATTTAACTAGATACAATACATGTTCAATATTTGTATTACAAAAATGATTAATGAAAATAACAGGAAGTAAACGGAAACCTGACCATTTGTCAATCGTCTGGCCAAAACATCTTTTTAGTATTTTACTGTTATTAACTATCGATTTTAATATTTTGATAAACCAATATCGATAAGTTCGATAATATAATGAATTTAATGTTAAATTTACATAATAATTATTAATTTATTATCTACTAAACAGGAAATAGCTAACTTAAGAATAGTAGTCTTTGTCAGATAATCAAATCACATTTTTTAACAGAATTTGGTTAAATGAAGGAGAAAGGAGAAGAATGTTAATGAGTATGTATTCTAATATTAATTTAATGACTTTATAAGCAGTAATTGACAAATAAATTTAAATTCAAAATTGAATATTCTAACACGGCCATACTGACAAGTACTTCGTTCTCGAAGTACTTTTTATTCACTAAAGTCCAACTGTGTCATATTCACGTGAGAGATTCTACCGTTTGCCTCGCCATGCCCACTCCATCACCCACTGTCGGTGAAGACCAAGCCGACACCAAACACACTATCGACCAGCTATTTTCTATTCTAACACGGTTATCTATGACACAATCGCCCAATAATAAATAGGAACCTTCGATATACCTCCAAAACATTTACACACTGCTGAACTACTGCTGGCCTATCTGAATGACCTTTTGAACATCATGGAAAAAAAGCACATTGTACAAAATACATACTTAATAAGTAAAAGTAAGCTAGTTTTTTTAATTTTTAATATCATCTTTAACAGCAGTGTTTTATTCATCCCATTCCCCAACTCAAACACGTAATTATTGTTTAACAATAACAATTTTTCGTAATAACCTATACCTCTCAGAGCAAAGCGGTTATTGGTGAGTTGTGCCAATGTTTCATAGGGGTTATAATTCTTTACTACTAATTCGTCTAACTTCTTTATCAAGTCTGTTTTTGCAACTCATGATATTCGCTAACGCTTAATCGTTAAAGCCAAATCTTTTTCTAACTTTAAAACGACATTTTGTACAGAATCTACTTAAAACAATCGTTTACCTTATTCATGTAGGTACATAATATATTTGGTTGATGCTAAGGACAAAAAAAAAATATATAAATAGAGAAAAATCATTGTTCTTATTTATATATTTTTATTTTCTGTAAATGGCTCGGCCAGTCTGACATTGTGTCTGGCTTAACGGCCAACAACGTTACCCACAGTCGTAATATTTCTAAATTTTATTAAATTACTAATTTTTACAATGTTATTAAATTACTAATTAACTTCTGGGCGTTTTTAGTTTTGAAATTTAGAGAATAAGATGCTTGTTAGAGCAAACTGAAATATCTGCAATAATCTATAACGGCCAGACTGACCTGTACTTCGCTCTCGAAGGACACAGCAATAATCATATTTTTCTCACATCATAGTCATAGTCATAGTTATAATTCGTCATAAATGGTCTCTGGCCTTGACATACCAGTCCTATCACCTGCTGCACATGAATTTCAGAAAGGCATCAGGGCAGTGACCGACCAGCAGTATCTCATATCATAATAGCCTCCGGCCTTGACATACCAATCCTATCACCTGCTGCACATGAATTTCAGAAGGGTATCAGGGCGGTGACCGACCAGCAGTACTTAAGTAAAATTTGATTATTGTAAAATTTTCTTAATAAATAATTTCAATTCCTTTGTTTTTCATTCTATAATTATGTAATAATTTCAGTTTGCTTCTTTAAACACCAATGGTACATGTTAATGATTTAATATGTATTTATATCAATAAATGTTTCTCATTCTCTCTCTTTCATTCCTCAATACCCTTCTATTTAAATATGTACTGGCTATATCGTACTTAATAAGTAATTAAGAATGTAAGTATCTTACGGAAGTAGTTATACGAGAACCGAAATCGATACCGGACTTTTTAAAGTGCAAAATCAATCGGAAGTCTGAACTTTCGGAACTAAACTTCCGTTACATCTCGTATAACAATCGTCAAATAATAAAGTCTACCTTAACCTAATCTACAAACGCAATGAAAAGCGATAACCAACTAAGCTTCAGTATCAATAAGCGAATTTCTTTTTAGTTACATTGTGCAGAGACACTTTTGTTATTATGATTTGAATGTTTTTTTTTTTCAAAAGAAAACAAAATATTAATTGTAGAAATTTTTCAATAAATAAGTATGTATAATTATTAGTAAAAGATAACCAGGGTTCGAAAATATAGCTGATATTTATAGTAAATATCAAAATATCCGGATCCGGAATATATTTCAACAAAACTGATATGTGTATCCAATACAAATCACCAGTCGGACTAAATGCTTGTTAACACTTAGTGAATTTAATCTATACTTATTATTGAAATACTCTTGAAATTTAGCTGTGTAAACTAAATTATTTAAAAGTAAATTACAATGGAAATTTAATCATTTGCCATCTTGTAATGTTAACTTTCACTAATGCAATATTATTGTTTATGTTCTTTATTATGCAATTTCACTCTGATGACTCGGCCAGGCTTTCTTTATGTAGGTATTTAAAGTGAAAGCATTTTGAAAAATATCAGTAATAAAAACTGGTTAAAAGATTTTCAATTGATATATACATTAACGACACAAATCAAAGCATAAAATTCACATCCAAGGATACAATATCGTGTCATATGAATAACACATCAATGATGAGTATTATATCATTAAACCCGTATATAAAAACTTGTTTGTGTGTAAATAATTATTTTATAATTCGATAAGCCTAAAATGTACTTTTATTTAGTGGGGTGATTTGGTGGTTATTTTATATCAATTCAGGTGTTAAAAAATTGTTTCAAGAACTTACACCCATAAAACACTGCGCTTTGGTGGTAAGAGGAGAAAACGCAATTTAGCATCCTACCCACTTTGCTCTAAAGATCATATTTTTAGCTTTTGCACATGACTTAACGGAAATAGTTTTTAACACTGTTATTAAGATGCCGTAAGAACATTTACATTAGTGATTCCACCACAAACCAACTCTATAAGCTGGTAAAAGTTTTATTCATATTCACAAAAAAAAAATCGTTAGTACTGTTCGTCAGTTTATCTAAGAACGGCCTTAAGTCTGGTCCAATGATTTGTAGGAACTATACAAATGAAGCTAGAAGACCCCTTAAAGAGCCTTACCTTCCTTTTCAACCGTCGTAATGCTTGTCCAGCCGAATCCGTTTGCGAGAGCTTCTATCTTGCAGCACCAACATTCAGCATCACTGTAGCTTGTAGCAGGATCAAGCGTCGGCGTCGGCGATGTAGTCTTTTCCTCGGGCTCCGGAAACAGCATAGCGGCCGGCGCGGCGTGAAGATCTTGCAATGCAGTAACATCCCCCTGAAATTATTTAAATAACGTATTACGAAAGTGTTTGTGAATATCGATCCCACTTCTGATGTAAGAAATTATGACCATAAGTACATGTATCAACATGTATGGATATGTAATTAAAATTCTACTGGAAATGTTAAAGAGCTTCAATTGTAGTTAAAATAAAGTATTGTTATGCGAGGAATAAAGAAATAAAACCTTAGAAATCTTTCAACAATTACTGGAATTTATTAAATAAAAACGACAATTTAAAAATGTTCTTTCAATTATAATGATTATTTAAAACACAACTTTAAACACATAACACATTTATTTACATAATCTTTACCCTTAAGGAGAACATCAAGTATAACCTCAAATAAAATTAATCGAGAATAACACAGTATTAGAAAAGAATAAAACAGTGACTATTACGGGAGAATAAAACAGTAATAATTAGGGTAGAATAAAACAGTATGGAAACACTTAGCTAGACCTCTAAATAAAAGTGAATCAAGTTCAAACAGTATTAAATTAAAATAAAACAATATTTCAGTAGAATTAGACAGTATTAAAGTACTTAGCTTTTAGACCGCTCTGCTCGACTCTCCACACAAGACTGTTCACAAAATGTGTCCTCCATGCTCAGAGGGAGCCAAAAGAGGAGGGGGATTCTCCCGCCATTTTAACAACTCATCCGTGAAAATAATAAATTTGCTACCGTGGCGCCAACATGTCAAATTAATTCTTTTATGAAAATAACATACTTTAAATAAACTATTTGTACTAACTATAATATAAATATTATTAACATTATTTATAACTTAATTTAACTAGATACAATACATGTTCAATATTTGTATTACAAAAATGATTAATGAAAATAACAGGAAGTAAACGGAAACCTGACCATTTGTCAATCGTCTGGCCAAAACATCTTTTTAGTATTTTACTGTTATTAACTATCGATTTTAATATTTTGATAAACCAATATCGATAAGTTCGATAATATAATGAATTTAATGTTAAATTTACATAATAATTATTAATTTATTATCTACTAAACAGGAAATAGCTAACTTAAGAATAGTAGTCTTTGTCAGATAATCAAATCACATTTTTTAACAGAATTTGGTTAAATGAAGGAGAAAGGAGAAGAATGTTAATGAGTATGTATTCTAATATTAATTTAATGACTTTATAAGCAGTAATTGACAAATAAATTTAAATTCAAAATTGAATATTCTAACACCTGCAACTTGTACAACAAGCCATTTTTACCGACTTCAACAAAAAGGAGGGAGGTACTCAATTCAACGCGTATTTTTTTTTTTTTATTTTTTTTTTGTCTGATGTATGTATACCGATTACTCCGGTGTTGGTGATCCGATTTTAATAATTGTTTTTTTGTTCGATCGGGTACACTGTCAATTTGGTCCCATATAATTTTTACGAAGATCTGGCTAGTAGTTTTTTCATAATCTTGAAAAATATCAATCACCTTTTGGCAAGTAGTCGTTTACCTAGATGACATTGTTGTGTATGGGCTGATTTTTAGTGTAAGTAACGGCACATGATGTAACTAAAAAATCTGAAATAAAAACATTTTATAAAAAAAAATCAAACCGACTTCAAAAAGTAAAAAATAAAACTTTTGGAGTCGGTGCTAGCTAGCTAAGGCCAAAAAAATATATAGTTAATAGAAGTGCAATGTAGAATGCCCTGGCTGGCACCGACTCCAAAAGTTTTATTTTATACTTTTTGAAGTCGGTTTGATTTTTTTTTATAAAATGTTTTTATCAAAAATAAGAAACATGTCCAACATCAGAAGCTGACCTATTATTGGGAGGACTTCATAGTGACCCCCTTATTACTAAAATCTAATGTAGCTATTCGTACGCTATTATTAATAAGTATTAAAAGAAAGTTGCATACTGATTATTTAATTAGTATTAGATACTAATTATTATTATTTTATCTTTATTTAGTTTATGAATATAAATTCGTTCAAATTCTGTATAATTAATGATGTGTAAGCGTAGAATGTAATCACATAATGTAATCTAAAGTAATCAAAGATATCGTAAAATGGTACCAATGTATTCCTATGGCCGTATCTTAGTACATTTAAATATTTAAATAAACAAATGAATTATTTTTATAAAAAGTGTTGAGTGCTAAAATATAAAGTGTATTCTTTAAAAGCTCAAACTAATGAAACGTCGAAATCGTTACAAAGATTGCCATGATTATGCAAGAATTGGAATGAAACAGCACCTTTAAAGATCAACTATGCAAATAATAAAGTTAAACGAAGTGGAATATTTTTTAGCCTGCAACTTAATTAGCCATAAAAGATAAATTGAGTAGAATTGAAAGTTATCGTTTTATTGGTTGATTGCTTGAATTACTTTGTATTAGTTTTTTATTATTTCCTTTATTTTACCACATTTTTATTAAGTCGCTTTCTTGTCTGTTTATTTGTTTGTCTGTTCGGTACAAATTTTGCAATCGATTTTATACTAACTTCCCGATGAGCTAGAAAGGAAAATGCCTAGTTTTGGCGTCTCTTCGAAAATGCCTGCCCACCATTCAGACCTTATTAAATGCATAGAGTATTTACTTACAACGAACAATAGTTACTGAGACTGCACACTTCTAACCATACCGAGATAAATACACCTATTCATCACTATTATTTTCTAGATTAAGGTTCAGAATAACTAAAATTTTGCAATTTTATCTGGCTTATAAGAATGGCCGATCATTTTTACAATATTTTATAGGATAATCTAATATATAAAATTCTCGTGTCACAGTTTTCGTTCCCATACTCCTCCGAAACGGCTTGACCGATTCTCATAAAATTTTGTGAGCGTATTGAGTAGGTCTGAGAATCGCTACTATCTATTTTTATCCCGAAATTCCACGGGAGCGAAGTCCCGGGGCACAGCTAGTCTAATATATAAAATTCTCGTGTCACAGTTTTCGTTCCTATACTCCTCCGAAACGGCTTGACCGATTCTCATGAAATTTTGTGAGCGTATTGAGTAGGTCTGAGAATCGCTACTATCTATTTTTATCCCGAAATTCCACGGGAGCGAAGCCCCGGGGTACAGCTAGTCTAATATATAAAATTCTCGTGTCACAGTTTTCGTTCCTATACTCCTTCGAAACGGCTTGACCGATTCTCATGAAATTTTGTGAGCGTATTGAGTAGGTCTGAGAATCGGCTACTATCTATTTTTATCCCGAAATTCCACGGGAGCGAAGCCCCGGGGCACAGCTAGTCTAATATATAAAATTCTCGTGTCACAGTTTTCGTTCCTATACTCCTCCGAAACGGCTTGACCGATTCTCATGAAATTTTGTGAGCGTATTGAGTAGGTCTGAGAATCGGCTACTATCTATTTTTTATCCCGAAATTCCACGGGAGCGAAGCCCCGGGGCACAGCTAGTAATGTATAAAAGTAAAATAATAATTAAAATTATCACTTTTTTTAGGAGTTTTGAATTTTTGCATTTTTCAATGCTATTTTTATACTGATGATAAATATTAAACAGAAAAATATTGGAAAATATCAACTCGACCACAAAATTCAAATTCAAGGTAAATTCTCAGATGGACTATAGTAGTAAATAGTTATAATTATCACATTATAACTTTTTAATTTTGCATTTGACAATGCTATTTTTTGTGTTAAATGTTAAACAAAACAATATACTAGAAAAAAGCAACTTGTCCCATGTCAGGGCGACATGTTCCTTTTTTCTAGTATATTTATCACATAATTATCACATTTTACCTTTCGGGGAGACAGCGGCATTTCGCTACCGCCCTAGGACCGGATTATTGCATATATATATATTTTTTAAAACAAAGCCATTATAGTTATACAAATATATATGATTGGTTTATGTATCCTTATATTCTTAATCATCAATATTTAGGTAAATGATTATGTATATAAGTTGTAAGAGGGCTCGGAATTTCGTTGCCTGTGTGTGCTGGGTTACTTGATGCTCATAGACATAACAGTCCCTTTTGTTTATATTTATGGCTTATGAAGCAGGTATACTTTTTTAACCGACTTCAAAAAAGGAGGAGGTTATCAATTCGTGCTTATATTTTTATTTAATGTTTGTTACCTCAGTACTAAGCCATTTATGAACCGATTTTAATAATTATTTTTTGTTCGAAACTTTCAAGTTGGTCCAATTGTCGTCTAGACAGTATTTGATGATGGGATCCTGGAGAAATCCAGGGAACTCTTCAAATGTTAAAGACACACCTACATCGATTTCGGTGTTTTCTTAAGTAACCCGTGCAGTTGCTTCCATAAAGCACCATTTGGTGTAGTGGAACGGATGATGAAGACCACACATGTTTATCGGAACTATTAAATACTCAGTATATCTTGGGTGCGATACGATTCCTCAGCAATTATGCTCCTTACGATGAACATGGTAAAAAGTACTGAGCTTCTTCAACTTCAAAAAGCAAAATATAAAAATGAAAACAAAAGTACCATATAATAAAATAATTACAACAAAAACCGTCTTTATTAAGACGGTTTCTGATATAATTATGAGGTTTTATTACATGGCATTTTTTGTTTTCATTTTAATATTTTCCTGTTTTAAGTTAAGTTGTGGATAACGGTGTTAATTGTCCAATTATTATTCCTAATTATTTCTTACTTAATTATGAATACAAACACACATTGGTCAATTGTTTGTTGTCCCAAATAAATGAAAAAAATCGTTAGTATTATTTAAAATAGTATCATTATTTAATACATTGTATAAATAATAATATTTCATTGGTATACGTTGAAAAAAGCTTGTTGATACTAGAGATTAATGTCGATACCAGTAACGAGGGGTCAAAATATGGAGAAGGTAAACCGGACCATAATTTTTTACAAAAATTCTCTCAACTGTATGGTGGATCAGTGAGGTCGGATTTCTAAAAGGGAAGCCGATGGAAATCGGTATGTGACCGGTATGTGACGGTATGGAACCTTCGACAGACATATATAGATACACAGACAGTAAAACTGTTTTGATTCTAACATTTCTGGTCACCGATGCAATAAAATATTCAACTAACAAAAGCGGAGCCTACTTGGAAGAGATCCAAAAACAGATTGTGCTTGTGCCAAATAACAAGTATTTGAAAACTTAACCTTAAAGAATTTGGGAATCTTACAAGTTGGGACTTCAACTGCACATTGCACCCAATACTTGGGGATTTAAGAAGAGTCGTATATCTTGGTCACATTCTGAGGAATCCACAGTATCGTCTTCTCCAAACGATCATGATGAGTTCAGAGTGGGAGGACGCATAGTACTAATGACCGGAGGGGAGTGATGTGGGAATACCCCACAATGTGTGCCTTTGTGTCGTCCGGTGTCCTCGCGTATATGACTGAGGAACAGTTGTTCAGATGGACAGTCGCCATGGACAAAGCCAAATTCAAGGAGCATACGGTCAACATCAGGTATGTACGTAACTACGACGTTTTACCAGACAGATCATAATAGTTAGGGACCAGTGATTGAGGCAGTTACACAACTTTCGTAATCCTCGTTCAAAGTGGGAATATCGGGAAGAAAATGTATCCTGTTTCAATCCATGCTATATTCTATATGTGTGCCGAGTTTTATCCATATTGGTCCAACAGGTTCTTGAGTAAGAAATGGTGTAACAAACACGACTTTGTTTTATCTATCAATTCTTAAACATTTTCCAACGGTTAAAGTTATATTTATGCTTAAAGTTAGATTTTTAAATACACAACTGACGACCTGTTTGGCGCAGGGGTACTAATTCCACCTTCTGCGCCAGAGGTCCCGGGTTCGATCCCTGGACAAGACAATTATTATTGTCTTGTCCAGGGATCGAATTAATATTTGTGTGCATGGACATGTCTATTTGTCTTGGTCTGGATGTTTAATATGTATATTATGTATGTGTTTACAAAAAAAAAAGTATATGATTATGTTTATCCGTTATCTAGTATCCATAACACAAGTTCTTCATTATCTGTGATTGTATGGAAATATTTATTTATTGATTTATTTAACAACTGTCAGATGTTTAGCCCTCAATTTACCATTATAAGTAATGATAAGCTGAAGGTGGAAGCGAACTTCTCCTGGGATCCTCAACCACTAAGGAGCAGGCTATCTTATTTCTAACTACCGGAACACAACAATGCTGAAAACATTGTTGTTATAACGTCAGACTTTGATAAGATGGTGGTAGCTAGCAGTGGCGAGGCGTCAAAATGTGGCGTTGGACCAAAAATTTCTCCAAAAATTTTCTTAACTGTCTAATCTAATCTAATCTAATCTGATACCGATTGTGAAACTTACCACTAGACCACAGATGCGGTTAGATGGTTCAATCCACTCTAGTATCTTAATATTTTGTTCATCCAGCATGATATTTTTTATAAGGTAATCCAAAATCTAATGCATAAAATAAAATGATCAGACCCTAACCCGTTCCTCTCGATACCTAACACATTTCTGGATATTACTATGCGTTCCATAATCAGTAGTTTAGCCGGAACTATATACAGCTAAGGGCCATAATGATTTGCATATTGCGGTCCTGGCTCGCAGTAGCCGGGTTGCTCATAATCATTACTTGCCGAGCGAAATTAGCCCCTGAGGTGTTCCAGACGGGGACAGCTAGTGTTGCGAAAAACTGGGCTTTTAGATCGTATAGGTGTTTTTTTACCCGACTGCAAAGGGACGGTTTTGTTTTTCGCGCGTGTCATGTATGTTTGTATGTTTATATACAATTCTTTATTAACTCTTATCTCTGAAACGGCTGAACGGATTTCTATAATTAAGGTATCGTTAGATTTGCCTTGACTACCCAAGTGATCTTAGGTAAGTGATGTTAAAAAAACAACATAGGGGCTGTAATCTGCTATTATTTGAAGTGAAAAAAAAATGATTAAAATTCTTCATCATGGGTATCAAATTAAATGACTGGCCTTAAGGATTACAAAAAGGTATATCATGACCTATAAATAACTAAAGAGATATAAATATATATAAATTTCCCCTATGAATTCGCTGTGAACTGAAATATAAGGTACGCGATATAGGCATAAAACAAGAACTTTTTTCAAATGCTTATCAAAGAACGTTAGCCGAATTAAGACAAAATTTATCAATTTTTAACCGCCTTCGTGGTCTAGTGGTAAAAACCACCGTTATCAGACTCGAGGGTCCCGCGTTCAATATATTTCATATTGTGTTCGGTTTGGTTTGTTGTAGGACTTGTTGTAAGTCCGCCTGGCTTACTACTAGCATCTTATCTAAGTCTGACGCCATTACAACAATGCTTTGTTCCGGCAGTTAGAGATAAGATAGCCAGTTCCTCAGTGGTTGAGAGTTCCGGGCGAGGCTCGCTTCCATCTTTAGCCTTATCAATACTTTACTTACATCAATACTTATAAATACTTAATATCAGGTATGATGAAGGCTAAAAGTCTCCCCATCGTCCAAAACAAAGGCAAAGCATAAGAGAAATAAACTTTTAAGACCTACTACTACGCTTTAAAATATTGTATTCGATTAGCTGAGACCGAAAACGACACAAATTACATTACTTGTACTATTAAGTATTCTGTGCCGCAACTTAATAAAAACTTTTTGATGTCTCTCTTAACGAAACCAGTTCTACCGTTTGATATTTCATGAGCTTAAAAGAATAAAAGTATCTCCGACAAAAATGCGTACATCTTTGTAACTACGCACGAAAGTTCCTAAGTTTATTCTGACTTTGTGAACTCCTAATGATCACAAAGCAGGCTTAAACACAGCCTTCGTCTAAAAAAGTTGGTCCCAAAAAGGACTTTTAATTTTAGGACTTTCCTTTTATATAAAAAGAGGGTATTTTGCTGTCTCACAACGAAACGTGTAGGTTCTTTACGTACTAAACTTTTACTTCAGATTACTTTCCAGTATACTTACTTTAAAAGACTATAATATCGTTTATAATCTCATTCAAGAGCAGGTAGTATGCATATTATTACCTAGGTAAAGTAAGACATTCAAAATAATAACGAAGTCTACTGCGTAAACCTAAACACGATATTTTTGTGTTGAACCACTGATTTTTCGGAAATCATTTTAAATAGTAGACCCTCTTTCCAAAATATGGCACAGGAGTAATGCGTAAACTGGCGATATCTTAACTAAATAGGTTATTTATATCGTCATTTGCTAGCAGGATATCGGTGTCCAGAGAACAATGCAAATTCTATTGTGTCTCACAACTGGGGCATACCGACATCTCTTAGCGCAGTATTGTTTCAATCTTACCATGCTATTTCGTACTAGGAACCTTTTAAAGTAAGCTTGTTTTTTGACGGAAGTTTTGTGACGTTCCTCGCATAATCATCGCCTCCAATGTGTCAAGGTTGTCCAAATGAGTCAACTTCAATAAAAAAAACGCTAACAAAACGTTTTTATAACATGGTTTCTAATTGATAATGGAGGTTAACTAAAAATATTTTTTTGTTTTGAAATATACTGAACTTTTTACTTGTAATAAAATTCTGTATCGGAAATCCATAATGTCCAAATAAGCGAACAAAATCTCTGCGGACCACGTCACGTGCTGCAAATAAACTTACTATTATTACAAATGTGTAGTTATGGCTGTTTTAATTGTTCGTTTAAAAGTTTTTTACTCAATCACAGAGACACGGCATCAGGGTTTGGATATTAGCCACACAATCGTTTAAAAATAGGCTGGTTTTTATTCTGATCAAAATTGTTCCCTAGGAATTTCTGCAAACATCCACGCGGACGAATTTACGGGCGTAAGCCGAATCAAACAAGTTAATCCAGAGATTTCCCAAATACGTACTCGGACGAAGCAGCGGGCGAAAGCTAGTATTAAATAAGCAAGATCCCTCACGTCACTACATAGTTGCCCCACTTTATTATCCTGACTCGTGTTCACTCATGCTAATACAGTCCTTTGACGCTACTTGTGGCAAGGTCAGAATTAAACAATGGTGCAAAACGGACGTTTGGTTATGAAATAGCCTTAAATTTAAGATCGAACCGATCAAATGTTATGTAGAGATTTCCCAAATACCCACTCGGACGAAGTCGCAAGCTGAGCTAGTGCCAAATAAGCACGGCCTCACGTCACTACATACTTTCCCCACTTTATTATCCTGAACATTGTTTACAGATTTTCCAAATACCCTTGAAGACAAAGCCGCAGGCAGAAGCTAGTAACAAACAAGCAAGACCTCTCACGTCACTACATACTTGCCCCGCTTTATTATCCTGAATAGTGTTTACGGATTTTCCAAATACCCATGCAGACAAAGTCGTGGGCCGAAGCTAGCATCAAACAAGCAAGACCTCTCACGTCACTACATAGATGCCCCACTTTATTATCCTGACTCGTGTTCACTCATGCTAATACAGTCCTTTGACGCTACTTGTGGCAGGGTCAGAATTAAACAATGGTGCAAAACGGACGTTTGGTTATGAAATAGCCTTAAATTTAAGATCGAACCGATCAAATGTTATGTAGAGATTTCCCAAATACCCACTCGGACGAAGTCGCGAGCTGAGCTAGTGCCAAATAAGCAAGACCTCACGTCACTACATACTTTCCCCACTTTATTATCCTGAACATTGTTTACAGATTTTCCAAATACCCTTGAAGACAAAGCCGCAGGCAGAAGCTAGTAACAAACAAGCAAGACCTCTCACGTCACTACATACTTGCCCCGCTTTATTATCCTGAATAGTGTTTACGGATTTTCCAAATACCCATGCAGACAAAGTCGTGGGCCGAAGCTAGCATCAAACAAGCAAGACCTCTCACGTCACTACATAGTTGCCCCACTTTATTATCCTGACTCGTGTTCACTCATGCTAATACAGTCCTTTGACGCTACTTGTGGCAGGGTCAGAATTAAACAATGGTGCAAAACGGACGTTTGGTTATGAAATAGCCTTAAATTTAAGATCGAACCGATCAAATGTTATGTAGAGATTTCCCAAATACCCACTCGGACGAAGTCGCGAGCTGAGCTAGTGCCAAATAAGCAAGACCTCACGTCACTACATACTTTCCCCACTTTATTATCCTGAACATTGTTTACAGATTTTCCAAATACCCTTGAAGACAAAGCCGCAGGCAGAAGCTAGTAACAAACAAGCAAGACCTCTCACGTCACTAAATACTTGCCCCGCTTTATTATCCTGAATAGTGTTTACGGATTTTCCAAATACCCATGCAGACAAAGTCGTGGGCCGAAGCTAGCATCAAACAAGCAAGACCTCTCACGTCACTACATAGATGCCCCACTTTATTATCCTGACTCGTGTTCACTCATGCTAATACAGTCCTTTGACGCTACTTGTGGCAGGGTCAGAATTAAACAATGGTGCAAAACGGACGTTTGGTTATGAAATAGCCTTAAATTTAAGATCGAACCGATCAAATGTTATGTAGAGATTTCCCAAATACCCACTCGGACGAAGTCGCGAGCTGAGCTAGTGCCAAAGAAGCAAGACCTCACGTCACTACATACTTTCCCCACTTTATTATCCTGAATATTGTTTACAGATTTTCCAAATACCCTTGAAGACAAAGCCGCAGGCAGAAGCTAGTAACAAAATGCAAGACCTCTCACGTCACTACATACTTGCCCCGCTTTATTATCCTGAATAGTGTTTACGGATTTTCCAAATACCCATGCAGACAAAGTCGTGGGCCGAAGCTAGCATCAAACAAGCAAAACCTCTCACGTCACTATATACTTGCCCCACTTTATTATCCAGAATCGTGTTCACTCATGCTAATACAGTCCTTTGACGCTACTTGTGGTAGGGTCAGAATTAAACAATGGTGCAAGGTGGAGGTTTGGTTATGAATTTTTGATGGCCCTCCTTTGTGAGGGTCGGGTCAAATGATAGATTAAACCGTTTTATGTCTCGTCAGCTGATTACTGTTATGGGCGAATTGGTATTTCAATTACAACTGGTGAATATTTTAGGGTGTATTCGTGGTGATGGTTGTTCTACTATCCTTCATACTTCTTCTATTATATAAATGTGAAACTTTGTGAGAGAGTACGGATGAAGCTTGAAACTACTGAACTGATTTAGATGAAACTTTATAGTAATATAGCAGCTTATACATCAGAATTAGGTACACAAGGGCTACGATAACCCGATATTCCCACGGGAACAGAAACCACGCGGGTAAAACCGCGTGCGGTAGTTGTTGGTATTGTAAATGTGAAACTTTACATGTTAATAATATATAAAAACAATGGGACTCAAACGCGACATTTGATATGCAGTACATATGTATTTACAGCTTGACGTTTCGGCTGTGTTGGTACAGCAGGGCTATGCCCTTACAGGGTCATGTTTTCTGGTACTATCCATGTTTATAAGATCTTATGTAACCAAACATGTTGCAATAAAATATATGACTATGACTATGACTATGTGTAATGTTTGATATAAATATTGATGGTCTAAAGTTCAAGTTATATAATTTCATTTGACATAATGGCCTAATAAACATTTACAATAATTTTAGATTCTATAACTACATGTGATATAACCTTCATTTGTTAAAATAAACATTTGATCAGTATAATATAAAATATTATTCATGTCATAGTTAGATGACATAAACATTTTAAATAACACCTGTTCGCATTCTAATTTTTTTTTAAACATTACTTCCGTATACCCTTCGCTTTATACACTTTTTTTTATAGCGGGACCGCTCCCTGCACCTACCGGCATGCAGCATGCAAGCAGGCATGCAGTATGCGAGCAGTCATGCAGCATGCAAGCAATCATGCAGCATGCAAGCAGGCACGCAGACATGCAGAATGAGATCAAGATAAGTAAAAAAAAACTGATTTACTGAAACAAAAAGCTATTTGAAACGGAATTGTAAGTAGTACCTAATTGTAGGCTGGTCATCTCTGACTCTGCGTTTCAGAAGAAATTTACGCTATGGTATATAATTATTTCCTTCTCGCACTGTACAACGAGTGGTACACTTACCCCTTACATGGGTTGCACTTGGACTACATTTTACACATAACAAACTTTCAAGTAGATATCAATACCTACATAAATCAGCATCATTTCAATTTCTTCAGCGTGTGAACCTATCTCTTTATCATTGATAGAATCAGGCGTTACTTGGCGGAAATCCATATCTTGCAGATGCAACACAGTGTCACACCTTGCACCTTCACCGTCTACCAGCACCGAGCCGTGTCACTGTGTTGCATCTGCATTTATTTTCGGGCGGGTGGTGCATTTTGCATGTAAGTTTTTCTTGCGGAATTATGCTACATATTTTCCGTTTTCTACTATCCCTTTATCCGCGAAAGACTTTGGTAGTTAGCATATCTCCGAAACTACCCCCCAAGACTGCTACTATTTTGGCGTAGAAAGAGATTGGACTACGCGGATGAACATGAATAGTTTTATCGTGAAAAATAATGTACGAGCGGATTTAACAGAGTTGTTTTTTTTATGAACGATGGGGAGATGCTTAGCCTTCGTCATACCTGATGTTAAGTATTGATAAGGCTGAAGATGGAAGCGAGCCTCTCCCGGAATCCTCAATCACTGAGTAACTGGCTATCTTATCTCTAACTGCCGGAACACAACAATGCTGAAAACATTGTTATTATGGCGCCAGACTTAGACAAGATGGTGGTAGCTAGCCAGGCGGACTTACAACAAGTCCTACCACCAACCAAACCGAATACAAATTGTACTCCCGCTGGGAATCGAACCCGGGACCCCTGGGTCTGATACCGGTGGTTGTTACCACTAGACCACAGAGGCGAGAGTAGTTTTGTATGTATAACAAATGACCACGCGAACGAAGTCGCGGGCGGCCGCTAATATTGAATAAAAGTTTTAAAAAGTTTAAGTAACTAGCGCGGTGATTTAAAATTAGCTTAACATAACTCTTCCCTTCTTACCTTATAATATTGTTTTTCTGCTCACGCTTAAAAAAAATATATCTTTACCAATTGAACTGTAAACAATCCATATACCAATATCCGTAACGTGAAAGTCTGAACACCGAGCCGTGCAAATGTCCGCCATTAACGAAATTCGGTCAAATTAGTGGCAGATAATAATATAATAACACCCATCGACGCCAAGGGCGATTTGGCAAACATAACATTATTAAAATAATGTTAAAATTCTGAACAAACTACTGTTTTTGGTAGGTAATGTTGGCAAATTTGTTAGTGTAATTTGTATTATTTATGAGCAACTTAATTTTGAGACTAGTGACAGCCAAGGAGTATTGTAATATTATATTTTTCAAAATAAAGTGAGTAAATGAAAGACGGTTAGACTTTTAGCCTTCATCATAAAATTGTGTTTCTTCATCATAAAATGTTAAGTATTGATAAGGCTGAAGATGGAAGCGAGCCTCTCCCGGAATCCTCGGCCACTGAGGAACTGGCTATCTTATCTCGAACTGCCGGAACACAACAATGCTGAAAACATTGTTATGGCGTCAGACTTAGATAAGATGGTGGTAGCTAGCCAGGCGGACTTACAATAAGTCCTACCACCAACCAAACCGAAAACAATTTGTACCTCCGCTGGGAATCGAACCTGGGGCCCCTGGGTCTGATACCGGTGGTTGTACCACTATACCACTGAGGCATTTAAACGTTTTAAAGTATACGTCTTAAAAGTTCTTCTTGTTGGCCTAAAATTTTTTTGTATGTCTGGTATGAAAAAAATATACGTTTCAAAGGTACGTATTTATAATTTTATTTTAATAAAATAAATTGACTTCGAAAGCACTGAATAATGAAAACTAGAAAACATCAACTTGCCTCTATCTTTGCGACCACATAACAGAAATGTGTTTGCCACCATATATTTTGAACAAGAACATAAAAGAGAAGTCAGAAAACATGTGTGGTACATATCAATGAAAGAAGTATCGCTTCAAACCCCTTAAAATAAAAGTAAATATAATAACCATTTGTATGTAAAAACGATTGTCGTCGCAAAAATAAAAGGTACTCCAATTGTGGTCACTTTAATTGTCGTGACATCTGCGACTGGGTGTTAACGGTTAATTTTGAGGGACATCTGTCAGTTGCGGTGATATTAACATTTTACGAAACAAAGTGTTGTTATCGTTGTCTGCGAATATATTGAAGATTTATTTTTAACCCTCGACGCAGCGCAAAGAGGGGTGTTATAAGTTTGAAGCTATGTCTGTCTGTCTGTCTGACTGCCTGTACGTATATTCGTAGAGCCTAAACAGATCAAGCGATTTCAATGCGGTTTTTTTTAATTGAAAGCTAAATTAATCGAGATGGTTCTTAGCCACGTTTGATGAAAATCCATCCGGCCATTTATGGAGATGGTCAACTGCCTGCCAAAACGGTAATAGATACAAAGGTGGTGCTTTGACTAAAATAATGTACACCCTGAGCAAATTTAGGTGCAGCACAAAAAAAAAACAAAATGGCGGCAAAAAAAATTGTCTTTCTGTACATAAATATTCGTAGTGCCTAAACGGATCAAGCGATTTCATTGCGTTTTTTTTGTGTGTAATTTAAAAAGGATGAATAAAAACAAAAATTTAAAAACCCCCGACACAAAAAATACTTAAAAAAATTTAAATAATTAAATTTCTCTCTCGGACCACAAAAGGAGAAGTACTAAAAGGGTATTATTATACGTTGGGGGTACCCCGACCGAGAGAGAAATTTTATTTTTTTAATTTTTTTAAGTATTTTTAGTGTCGGGGGATTTTAAAATTTTATTATACTATCTCTCACTCCAGCTTAATTGGAATGTAGTAATAAAAAAACAACGGGTTGCACTCCGGGAATGCCGGCAGAAGTGAAAACCGCTTAAACGAAATAGTTATGATGTTCGAAATGGAACTAAACCCTATGTAAATGCTGACTAGAATAGAATAGAATAGAATAGAAAATTGATTATTTTGTTGCAACACACATAGGTATTTTAGACATCTTATAAATAGGTAACATATTTTTATAATCACTTCGTCAGACGCAGTGCGGATGCCTCTATGTGCAGCAGCAAAACAGGGTCTAGGCTCTGTAGTGTGGTATGGTATGGTATGGCGCTGTGGTATTTTCGCTCGTGGGATGAGCGAACATCGATTTTCAGCCCTCACCCTATTGATGGGTGGGCGGGAAATGGTGAAAATGACGCATTTAAAAAAAAGTATACAGACTTAAAAAAATTATATATATTGGAAGGGAAAGGATTGCGCGGAAGACTAATAAACCAGTAGGATTATGAATGACTTACAAGATTAAATAAAAAAAATAGTTTAGTAACTAGTTAATGCAAATAAATAAATAAAAAGTAATAAAAAAACATCTAGCTGTGAAAAGAGTTCGACGACGCTATGAGTGAATCTTTTGGAGCTCTAGCAAATCGAAACGTAATTTATTTTTGAACGTAAATACTCCATTTAGAGCTCTAAGTGGTGGTGGTAGATTGTTCCAAATTTAGTAGCTTTGAAAGCTGCCCCTAAAAGCCGCAGTGCGGTGTGACTACTGTTTTAAGCCTCCTGCTGACCTTGACATTGGCAATAACGATCAAAATCCACTATATCTTGACCACAACTTCATAAAAAGTTGATGGAATCGGAGACCAACTTGATTTGGCAGGTAAATCCATTAACCCTTAGTCACCTGACGTACTTTTCAGTTACATTACCACCTGACGCCGGTCCTGGAGGCTGGGCTGAATGGGACTCGAAGTCACGACCTTTGGAAATCCGGTCCATTGCTCTAACCACTGAGCTACCGAGACTTAAGCCTCTTCGATTAGATATTTTTTTTGAAATGCCTTTTGAGCTTCTGACCTTTTTAGATCAAGTTCAGATGCGAAAATGTAGGTTACAATAGTTATTTTTGCATTATTTGTATTATTGTGTATGAATAAAATATTATCACTTCATATTTTTTACGAGTTGCAGTTGGTAATAATCTTTTACGTCGACCGTGACAATGTTTAAAATATTGCTCGAAATAACATTTTTTTTTTTTGAACGACAGGTAGTCTTAGCCTTCATCATACCTGATGTTAAGTATTGATAAGGCTGAAAGATGGAAGCGAGCCTCTCCCGGAATCCTCAGCCACTGAAGATGGAGGTAGCTAGTCAGGCGGACATACAACAAGTCCTACCACCTACCAAACCGAATACAATATGTACCCCCGCTAGGAATCGAACCCGGGACCCCTGGGTCTGATACCGGTGGTTGTACCACTAGACAGTTGCAGCCACAGAGGCAGTTGAAACAAATGTTTTTACTTTTAAAAGCATCTCGTTATGGCTGAATTAACAGTTTGTTCTTGTATAAAGAATCTACTTTCTTTAATTTGCCAACTGCATGAAATTTGAAATGATCCTTATTGTAGTGGAGTACAAAACATTTATACCTAGCTACAGACGTTAATATAGGTACAGTGAAAAACTGAAATTTTATTTTGAATTATCTAAGTTTTTTTATTATTATCTACCTACAACAGTATCGTACACTGCTGCTTTAGTCAAGGTTTTATTTATAATCTCTACCCTGATTAAGCCGTCAATTATAGGCACGAGGATTGGGATCATTCAAGAATTGTAGACAGACAGTACTTACCTAAACTAGTATTAATTGCGTTTTCGCGTTTCGTTGAGTGTCGAACATTTTGCTCGGAACTCCCTAAACATTCCTTCAGTCTATCCTACGCGCTCAAGCCGTACTAATTCAAAATGGAAAATGAAATTAACTAGTGAATACAGCGCATTCATTTTAATCACTCCTTTGAAGAGGCGCTCGGCTCATGTAATATGTAGCCGCGAACGTTCCCAAAGGGCTAAATCCCTGAAAATCCCGGTGCGTTTCACTAAGGGCCGGAGCAGACGAGCGACATGGTGCTTGGAACTGGATAGAGCCGCCGTTAACTTCATGCCTGTTTTATACAATTAACGGAGAAACGGATGGAGTCGGCGCGCAGCGCAACGCATTTTACATTTGCTGAAAGAAATTAAATCGTTCGTTAAGAAGTTATAAGTTCCATATTTGCATGCAATTTACGTAGCCGACCGGTCGCTCCTCGCGCACGCCCATCTAAATATGGAACGTAACTTCTTTACGGATGATTCAATTTCCTTCAGCAATTAAAGTTACAATTGTAACACGCGCTGCACTACGCACCGATTGCGTCCGTTCGGTTACGGTTCTGCCTTTTACAGCAGTTTTATTTAAACGGATGAATAAAATTATGATTCTTTCTCGTCTACACTAACTTTAAAGCTTTGTAGCTCGCCGGTTTCATTCATATAATCCTACAGATTAAAACGACCCGCGAAAAGCACCAAAAGAGGTTGTTTTCGAATGTCCACGGCCTTTCGTCGAGTGTTAAATGTTACAAGCGGTATATGGGAATTTCTGAACATTTTGTTCTACCGACAATAACATGTATTGTGGAATATAACCTTTGTGCCTCAGTAATTAGTGTCCATTTTAGATTTTAAAAGCTCTTGGACTAGAAATTGTAGCTGCTTTCTTGTGGAATATTTCTGATGCCACTGTTACGTTTTTTTTTTTATGAACGATGGGTAGACGGATGTTAAGTATTGATAAGGCTGAAGATGGAAGCGAGCCTCTCCCGGAATCCTCAATCACTGAGGAACTGGCTATCTTATCTCAAACTGCCGAAAGGAAAAAAACGGAACCCTTATAGGATCACTTCGTTGTCCGTCTGTCCGTCCGTCCGCCTGTCAAGACCGTTTTCCTCAGGAACGCGTGGAGGTATCAAACTGAAATTTATATCTAATACTCAGGTCTACTCTCCCTTAGAGCTGTGAAAAAATCAAACTTCTAAGCCAAAGCAATCAAAAGATACAGCCGTTTATGCCGCAAATTCGGGAATCAAAACCTACAGCATCATAATAATATAATAAAAAATATTTTTGAAATTTTTAAACGGACCCTCGGTGCGCGAGTCGGACTCGCACTTGACCGGTTTTTTGAAGCCTTTTCGGCCAGCTAAGGCAAGAAAAATAAAAGAGTATTACTGCAAAGTATAGTAATGTAGTAAAGTAATGCCTTGGCTGTCCGGTCCAAAAGGCTTATTTTTTGCTTTTTAGTTGTTTGAAGTCGGTTTAATGTTTTGATAAAAAGTTGTTTTTTATTCACTGAATCGAATTAGTAAAAAAACCACACAAACCCTATCCGATCAACAAACGTATGACAGTGTGCAACAAATATTTGTACTTAAAAAATTTCGCCAAGCAATATTAAACCTAATTGCCGTTAGATTTCGAAGATAATTGAGTGGTGTTCACTTAATTTCCTCAATTATTGTCTCGACCGGGCTCCGATTGAGCGTCAATCACACGTCACAGATAATTACTTACAATTGTCATCAGTACCGAGTTTCGTTGTGTATCGCAATAATATAATTGACGTTGGTTTTATTTGATTAAGATTTATTGTGAGGCTGTCAAGAAATTAATTTGGTGTTTCTTGAAGTAAATGTAGTGTAGGTAAGGAATGAGCTCTTTTTAATTTGAGGATCTTTGTGATTGTTACGAGATATGATTTAAAGTAAATAAGATGTAGGTAATCAAACTAGAGTTTAATAACTTGTGTTGTACGTATGTGATAGGTCCTACTGGAAGGACGTAGACTGCTCGGACTATACCTAGAGCTGTTTAAACACTGAAATTTAACTACAAAAGAGTATTGGTGGAAAAATATATACATGTTGTAGGGATATTATAAAAACCGTGATATTATGATTTCACTAGTGATATTATAATTACACTAATTATTGTCAATTGTTTGTATTACTTACAATTTTAAGGGCTAGTTTCAGTGCCATTATAATTTCACTAGATGGATACAGTGAAATTGTAAGGCAGTGATATTTTGACAATAACACTGATTAAGGAAACCGTTACATTATCAGAGCGATCGCTGATTGGTCCGTTTTCGTTACCATTTGAGCTACAAGTAATTTACATAGAGTTAGGAAATAAGAGACAGGTATTTGAAAATATATTTTTTTATTTTACTTGTAACTTTTTTATAGTACTACCTATACTATAATATATAAGAAGAAAAATATGCTGAAACTGTTATAACATTTAATAATCATAAACTTTAATAATTATAAGCTTAACAGTAGGTTATACTGGTAGTAACATGTGGGTCACTAGCCTCGATTTATGGCTTTGAATAAAGCTTAAATAAAGAATAATAAAGAAATAATATGTACTAATAATCAAATAATAATAATAATTAAAATCTTTTCATACCACAATTTCAAACTTGCTTCCACGTGCATTTGACGTATCTGACGATTGAAACACTTCCAAATGCTCACGATTACTCATTTCGAAGATATTGACTAGAATAATTAAGTAAATATCTCATAAAACACCAAAAACATGTAATAAATCGATATTAAAAAAGCACGCCCCAATGTTTACAACTATTGTTTTGCAAATGGCGATTGTTATATACAATATATACTGCTGACTTACCCACCTCCGAAAACGTGATAACCGCAACTTACGCAGATGATACCGCTGTTCTAGCAATAAATGCCCTATTGCTGCGTCCTTGGAACTCCAGAAACAACTGACCGAAATCGAACTATGGCTAAAAAAGTGGAGAATTCGAGCAAGTGCTGCAAAATCTGTTCATGTTACCTTCACTTTAAGAAGAGAAGATTGCCCCCCAGTAACATTGAATGGTAATGTTCTACCTCAACAAACCACCGTTAAATATCTAGGTATGGAACTAGACACTTACGTGGAGAGACCATATAAGAAACAAAAGAGAAGCAGCAAACAGAAGATTTAAGGATATGTGTTGGCTAGTAGACAGACAGTCTTCGCTTAGCCTGGAGAACAAACTAAGTATATATAAATGCATCATAAAACCTATATGGACCTATGGTATAGAGCTGTGGGGATCAGCCAGCCACTCAAATATTGAAATACTACAACGGTTTCAAAACAAGGCCTTAAGAACAATAAGCGGAGCAACATGGTTCACTAGAAACTCAGAGATACAAGAGTACTTACAGATCCCGACAGTTAAGGAAGAGGTAGAAAAATTCCATAAGGCCTACAAGCAAAGACTGCAGCGGCATAAAAACCAACTCGCACAAACTCTGCTAGATGACAGAAAGTCGATATCCCAGCTAAAAAGAAAAAGAATAGCCTCAATTTAAAAAGATAATAACATAATAAAATAGGCAATAAATATGAGGTGACACATCACAGGATGTGAAACCCTCGATCTGTTACTGTTAAACCGCAAATCTGATTATAACTCTGGGGCTGATGGCAGATAGTAAAAATATATATATATATAAAAAAGATAAAAAAAAAGCGACTGATTAACTCAATTGACCAATCAGAACACGCGGAGTTCCCACCACAAACTCAAGTCAAAATAAACCTAGATTTATTATAATATCACTATTGCGGCCCAGTGAAATTACAATATCACTGAAAAGAGCCCGTGAAATTATAACAACCAGTCGTTATTGACAAAAATCAGTGTAATTATAATTTCACTAGTGAAATTTTAATATCACGTCTTTGACAAAATCCCTGCGACATACATATATTTTTTATGAATGATGTGGAGACTCTTTGCCTTCATCATACCTGATGTTAAGTATTGATAAGGCTGAAGATGGAAGCGAACCTCTCCCGGAATCCTCAGCCCCCGAGGAACTAGCTATCTTATCTCGAACTGCCGGAACACAAAAATGCTGAAAACATTGTTGTTATGGCGTCAGGCTTAGATAAGATGGTAGTAGCTAGCCAGGTGGGCTTATAACAAGTCCTACCACCAACCAAACCGAATATAATATGTACCCCCGCTGGGAATCGAACCCGGGACCCCTGGGTCTGATACCGGTGGTTGCACCACTAGACCACAGAGGTGGTTAAATTATTTAATTTATCTCTATCATCAAGTTATAATAACTTACACACAGCTAAATCTACTGAGCCTCAATTTGTTACCAACCAAACATTTTTACGTTCACCCTCAGTGGATGACCCTCGTAGCACACTTGACTTAACATTTCTCCCTATCTACAAAACAAATCGCCGGATATTCACAAAATCATACATTATAACTCCGGTAGAGACACGCAAATAGACAAAATAAAACACAACGCAAGTGACGATAAATAAAATGACAAAAATCGTTTGGACAGCGATAGGGAGCGATGTGGGAATCGATAGAAAAATTGGTCGTTAAAACAAACGTTAAAAACGTTAGTTCAAACATAAATATCAGACAACATTACACATACCTATAGACTTATTTCAGAGAAATAACAGATTGTATTACGCATATAAGAATATACAAGGAAAAAAAAGGACGAAGAGGAAACTATTTAGTAATCTGTTTAAGGTTTGTAGTGTAGTAGATTATAAGACTCTTGAAAGTGAGTATAAGTTTGTAGAAGATATTTCTGTCACTGTTTTTGTGACTTACAGTCTTACTTAAAAAATCTGTCTATGCTAAAGATATTCTATACTTAAACTAGGCACAGATGATTGTGATAAATTTTAAATAGAAAAATATTAGAAAAAATCAACTCGGCCACAAGTGAGTTCTCAAATGGGACTCGAACCCGCTTTGTAAATCCAGTCCAATGCTCTAACCACTGAGCTACCGAGACTTGCGGACCACCGTCGAAATTCTCCAATACTTTTATATTTTTAATACGCTGTAGGCCAGCGTTTTCACTTAAATGCTAGGAATATTCTTGCATTCGAAAGAAACATCTTTTCAGATGTTTAACGATCGATTAAGATGCAACAGTCAATAATTTACGACTTTGAAGTTTTGCATTTTTCAATGCTATTTTTATACTTGTGATAAATTTTAAATAGAAAAAATAATAATAGAAAAAAATTTAGATTTCCAAAGGTCGTGGGTCCGAGTCCCATGTAACAATTCACTTGTGGCCAAGTTGACTTTTTCCAATATTTTTCTATTTAAAATTTATCACAAGTATAAAAATAGCATTGAAAAAGACAAAAATTTATAAGTCGTAAAATAGGTAATGTTATATTTTAGCATGTTTGACTTTTTGATAATCTTATTTTTTTTTTATTAATTTAATGATGTACCTAATTTTGACATTTTGTAATTTTTATTTTTATTTTTATTTGATTTTTAATCTTATTCTAATTTTAATTTGGTATTGTTAATTATAATAATGATTTTATTTCTTTTATGACATATTTTATTTACATTCTGATATGGACCTTGTCTGAAATAAATATATTTTATTTTATTTTATTTTTATTTTTTTATATTTACATTCCTAAGACTATCAGGACAAATAGTGATTTTTTAATTCTTATAAAAATACTAGCCCATGGTTTCACCCGCGTGGTTCCCGTTCCCGTGAAAATATCGGGATAAAAAGTACTCTCCGTCCTTTCAACTAACTCTATGACAAAAATGAAGTCGATTGGTTTCTGAGTTACGGCATAAAGGAACGACAAAACAAATACATTCTCGCATGAAACTACAGCATTTTCTTAATAATTTAGGTACCATACCTTTTTTTTGTGACAATGAAACATAGTTCAAAGTCAAAGTCAAAGATTTTTATTCAAATAGACTTATAGATAAGTGCTTTCGAATCGTCCAATTTTTTTTTCAAATAAACTTAGTATACTCTTACCTTGTAAAAGAGGTACCAGCACAAGATTTATGCGTTTACGAAGCATTATATCGCGGAAATAAAATACGCCGACTCTTTATTGTGCATAGATACCCTTCGCTATTTTACAACAACTCGAGTAGTTCCAGTATCAAACTTAGTGCCATCACGTGCGCCAAATGATCTGAAACGGGAAGCTATAACCCTATTGTTTACAATATGAGGGCGCATATCAATATTTATAATATGTGATAGTGTCACTACTGATGTATGGGCTGCACTGTGCATTTTGTTTGCACGTTATGGGATAGAAGAAATAGTTATTTGTTATGCAAGGCTGGAAAGTTGATTATTTAGCGGCGAGTTACCTCTATTGAAATCTGAGCAAGTGAAGGATTCTATAATTGAACGAATTGAAAAATTGAATCATGAGCGAAGCGAGGATTTCAAAGGTACAAGACGCTAAAAACTTTTCTGCCGAGCGCAACACACAATTTTTCACCTCACAACAGCGAGGAACATTTTATGGTTGTTACCGCGGTCAACTTCCGGTAAAAAATTCTTTAAACATAAAGTTTAATCTAAATATACCTTATTCTCGTTGTTTTAGATAATAATAATTTGTTTAAAGATATAAAAAACTAAAATAATAAAAAAGGAAGTATTATAGTTAATTCAAAGTTATTTAAAGTAGGAATATATTGTTACTTATTAATAAGAATAAAAACGATTCCGTAAATGTTGACATTAGCATGAGGTACAAGACAAAGACAATTTAAAAATAAAGATTTATGTCACTGTCCGAAATCCAACTATAGGTTGTGAAATCTCACCCAGCCTAATATAAAATTCTTATAACAAATAGTTTAATCTTATTGTTATTGTTTTTATGACTCAATGAACTAAAATATTATAATTAAACCAAAATGGAGTATTATAATTAATTTAAAGCTATTTAAAATAAGAATCAAATATAACAAAAAAGTCAATAGTGCTATTCGGAACGCATTATGACATATTTTTAGGTATTAAATAAAAAAAGTACATTGCCGCGCTAGGCCGCAAAAAGCGATTTTCTACGCCTAAACTGATTGACAAAACCTCCTTTTCAGAGCGTGTGAGGTGAACAATATTTTATTTTAAAGCTTGCCGCCGTCTCCGGTATGATCCGCGTGGGGTTTGGGCATGTCTAAATCAGAGGCTACATTGATGGCAAATCTTCAGCGTAAGGCCTAGAACCGGGGATAATATTAAAAACGGAGGCTCTATAGGTCACTGGTAATTGAATCATTATGGTCCCAACTAATTAAAATCAAATCTTTACTTTTTAATTCAATGTAATGCAAACAACAGTTCTGCTCAACTCTGTCGGAGCAACACGTCTTTTTGATAATTTATGTGTCGGCTGATAGAGAAATAATACTGTCTTACCATCGCACTTCATGAGTCCACGTTTTTTCTGAAGTGTTTATTTTGCACTCCAAACCATTTTCACATTACAAATTGTGTAAGTAAATCCAATTCAAATATTAAATTAAAATTAATTTAATGAAAAAAAAACCCACGACAATGTTTTGACTTTACTAATCAAAATTATTCTTTTAAATGCACTACGATCTTGTTTTAAAAAAGATCCAGAGAATCCATGGAATTAATAGGTATTACGTACTAGTACTTATTAATTCCATTCCATCTGCTTGGTGCAAAGAGTATACTTGGTATTGGTTGACATGTCATGTCTTGCATGATGGATAAAATTGTAAACAGATAACTGTCATTGCGATATTTAATAATGTATTAATTAATTTGAAATAGAGATTTTATGCTGTGTGTGTCAAAGAGTTAAAGGTAAATCTTGTAATTAATAGTGATATCATGATGATTAGCGGTAAGTTAATTTTTAATACCCTGTACGTTTTACAATAATACACTGATTATGAATCGTAACTTTACATTCTTATTGTGAGTAATGCATGGGTTTTGATTAACTGGAATCTTTTCAGAATAAATACTAATACTGTAGAGTCTCTATTTTCAATATTTTCCCCGGTTCTAGGCCCCACGCTGTATACTAATATTATAAAGAGGAATAATTTGATTGTTTGTTTGTTTGCATTGAATAGGCTCCGAAACTATTAAACAGACTTGACTTAAATTTAGTACACAGATAGTTGATAGCCTGGTTATGAACATAGGATACTTTTTATCCCGATATTCCCACGGGAACGGGTACCACGCGGGTGAAACCGCGAGCGACCGCTAGTATTAAATAATTCGATGGTCGTCTAGTACAGTCACGACCAATGACATGTATACACTTTACAACCTTATCAAATTGACACACACGAAACAAAGCTGTCTCTGACCACAAATGTCATTCATTATTGTAGTATGACAAAGTTGCTTAGTGTTTCTATGTCATTGCACGTGACTGTACAGTCGGGCACTTGCCGGTTGATCAGTAGAGTTTTTTTGAGAAACGATATTTCGGAAAGTAAAAAGGTTATAGAAATAATTAATATATAAAATGAAATACCTATTGAAGCTATATTATTTGTGATATAAACGTTTTCTATAAGTCAATTACCTACTTTTTGAGATAACTTTATAAAAATACAAAAAACTACCGATCATTCGGGAAGTTCCCTGATTGTACTCGTACATAGGTTACCAAAAATATATTAAACTGTTTCAAGCTCAGTCAAGCAAGTAGTTTATTTTTTATTTTTTTATTAACGACGGGGAGACTCTTAGCCTTCATCATACCTGATGTTAAGTATTGATAAGGCTGAAGATGGAAGCGAGCCTCTCCCGGAATCCTCAGTCACTGAGGAACTAGCTATCTTATCTCGAACTGCCGGAACACAACAATGCTGAAAATATTGTTGTTATGGCGTCAGACTTAGATAAGATGGTGGTAGCTAGCCAGGCGGACTTACAACAAGTCCTACCACCAACCAAAAAATTCGCGTGGATTCATATCTTCCTAATCCATGAAAGATCGTTGAGGTCATCAACGACTCTATCCTACTAATATTATAAATGCGAAATAATGTTAGTTTGTTTGTTTGTTTGTTACTCTTACACGCAAAAACCACTGAACCGATTTGAATGAAATTGGGTACCTACACAGATAGAAAAAAGGCTGAATTAAAACATAGACAACTTTTTATTCCGATATTCCGACGGGAACGGGAATCACACGAGTGAAGTCGCAGGCGGCCGCTAGTACGACATTAAACGGAAACGATAATAACGGACCTTGACGAGTTTCTTGTCGGTTTATCTCGTTACATGATTTCCGGTGTGAAGGACTTGGATTATGGGAACCAATGGCGTCACCTTTTGACGTTTATGAGCGCTTGTTACAGCCTAAATCTTTCCAAGCCTAGATCTTTTTCTCTTTTTCTCAAAAAATAAGCTTTTTGGATTCGGTGCAGTTTTTTTTTTTACTTTTTAGTGTCTGTAATAGGTTGTTTTGTAAACTACAGCAGGGTTTTTCTAAAATTAGATTAGGGTTTCATGTACATTATAAACAAAATTATCGTAAAAATTACATCGTCCAAGTTAACAATGGAATGAAATATATAAAAATGCTCATAACATAAAAAGTACTGGGTCAAACAAAACCTAAATTTTATGGGACCAATTGGCAACTATTCTGCATCGAACAAAAAAAAACACGGAAATCGGTTCAGAAATCTCGGCGTAATCGGTGTACCTACATTTACATACATTAAAAAAAAAAACCAACCGAATTGAGAACCTCCTCCTTTTCTGAAGTCGGTTAAAAAGATTGCAGAAGCAATGAAAACTGTACAAATGGATAATAACGCCGTGAGTTGACCATTACGTGACAATAAAAGGAAATAGTAACCAAAGTAATAAGAGGAATGTCAATCAGAAAATGTAGTTATCTGATAGTGTCACTGCACTGACATATTGACTGAAATGTGAATTTTGTTCGCGTGTTACGAGCTCATTATTTTCTATCGACTACGTATGATAGATTCTTTATCGTTGTTTTGGTTGACAAATCTGTGTTTGATGTCTAATGAAGCTTTGCTTTAATTTAAATCACTTATTTATTAGTTAATACAAAATAACATAAACGTAACGAAATACTCTACTATCAGAATAAAGAATAATGTATGATTCACATCGAACGACGGAGTCGCAGGCGCAGCGTAGCGTATTTTACAATAAATTGCTAAAGGATATTGAAACATCTGTAAAGAAGTTTCATATTTGCACCGGCGCGTGCGCGAGGAGCGACTGGCAGTCCGTTCGGTGTGAACCATACATTAGCTGACCTTACACACATGTTCTTCCACGCATAAAATAGCTTTAGCACAGGAACAAACGTGTATGAGAAGTAGAAAACAGAACAAGAAGGATGAACTTGCACGCCGCTCATTTCATAAATTGCATTTTAGTTGCCTCGATAAAAAACAAATGTTTTTTTGGAAATCATCATCATCAGCCTGTTGACGTCCACTGCTGGACATAGGCCTCTCCTAGCTCACGCCTATTGTGGCGTACATAGGAGGCTATTAGCCTACTGCTACCACGCTGGCCAGACGGGTTCGTAGAGGGTTTGCTTCAAGTTTTCCTTCTCTCGCGCAGGTGTTCAATGCGTCGAGCCTCTTAGTCGACTCTTACGACATCCCAGGCATGTAAGGAAGTGGTGACACTTGTATTCTTAGGCCGTTACCACACGGCTTTTTGGAAATGCATAATAATAATAATTTACAAAAAATACACGATTATTATTACAGAGTTCCTGTAGCCACCTTTCTGCTGGATCATCAGACCCTGGACACCATCTCCCATCAGAGTACTTGTCAAGACAAATCCAACGAGCCCAAACTCAAAAGGGTTGCATTCTTTCGTTATAGAGCTCCTGTGGCCACGTTCCGGCTGCATCATCAAACCCTGGACATCATCTTATCAAGACGAATGTAACGAGCCCATATTTGAAAGGTTGTACCTTTTCATTACAAAGTTCCTGTAGCCACCTTCTGGCTCCATCATCAGATCAGCTCAATGACACCAAAATATTGCATAGTGATCAGTTCTGAGCTATATTCAAAGTTTCAAATCTCTAGCTCATCAAGAAGTTAGTATAAAATCGATTGCAAAATTTTTACCGAACAGACAAATAAACAGACAAGAAAAACCTAATAAAATCGTGGTAAAAAAAAACTTGCAATATCAGCGTGCACTATTTCCGGATTTAATCACACAAACGCCCCTATTACAAGTTTGATAATATATTCGTTATTGAAAACTTTCCCTAGTATTCTTCATCAATTGACTGCTTTACCTTGAGCACTGAGCAGTTCATCCGATATCTTATGATGACACAAATATGGTAAAGAGGAAAGATTTGCTTGTTTGTATGTTTGCATTGAATAGGCTCCGAAACTACTGAATGGATTTGGATGAAATTTGGTACACAGATAGTAGATAGCCTGGTTATTAACATGGATACTTTTTATCCCGATATTCCCACGGGAACGGGAACCACGCAGGTTAGACCGCGGGCGGTCGCTAGTTTTCAAAAAAGCTGATAGTTAATACCACGAAATCACTGCATAGGAAATAACTATAGCGAAAAAAAATTCAACAAACTATACGATTCTAAATATAATTGGTACCAATATCCTTTAAGTACGTTTATCCGTTACTAGTGTCCATAACACAAGATCTTTATGAAACCTAATGTGGGCTAGATAATAATTTGTGTGTTTGTATGCAATTATTTTATTATCATGTCGAATTTTAGATTGCGTTTTGTTTTTATTGCAGTTTTTTCACACTCTACACTTCGAAGGAGATGAAAGGACAAAAAATTTCCGCAAAAAACATGCTTACTTTATGGATCATAGTACGAAATGGCTTGGTAAGATTGAAACAATACTGAGCTAAAAGATGGCGAAAGGCCCCTTGGCTATGCAACTTCTAAAGGCACAGTATAGATATTTCATTCATATACTCGTATTTATTCTGTGCCTATGTATTAAAGGGTAACATTACCCACCCTAGACCTCTCACATGTTAAGTACGAGTACATACGAGTAAAAACAAAAGAGTAGTCGAGTAAGTACTAGTATTAATACCGAGGCAGTGACTCGTTATTGGTCCGTATCCCCCACGGTATTAGGTTGCAGTAACCGAGAGGGATATCGGGTATCAAAGATGGCCGTGTTTTGTGAGGTTGAGACGTTGATTATTAAAAGTTTGTTTTATATTTATTATTATACTCATTTGTCAATGAGAGATTAAGATCTTTAGAAGACATCTTATGTTTTGGCGCGCACTGTTCATTGAAATAAAACAACTTTTACGGATATCAAACGCGCTACATTTCGGGATGACTGTCACCACGGCAGCTGTAAAGGTGCCGAAACGTCGGGAAAATAAAAAAAACCCGGGAAACTAAAAATACGGACAATTACAACTTAGTTCGTGGAAATATAGCGCGTTTGATATCCGTTAAAGTTGTTATATTTCAATCTTTAGAAGAGTTGGGCGGCGTAATCGCCAGCGAATTTGGCTTGCGAAACGATTTTATGGATTCGGAAGTTGAGAATGTACCGTTGTTTATACAGTAGTCGTAGACATTTTACTCGTTTTTGGTAAAGATTTATTTTATAGTAATAGCCGCCAGCTGTGCCGTGTGGTGACGGCCTAAGAATACAAGTGCCACCACTCCCTTATATGCCTGGGATGCCGTAAGAGTCGACTAAGAGGCTCGACGCATTGAACACCAGTGCGAGAGAAGGAAAACTTGAAACAAACCCTCTACCAACCCGTCTGGCCAGCGTGGTAGCAGTAGGCTAACAGCCTCCTATGAACGCCACAATAGGAGTGAGCTAGGAGAGGCTTCTGACCAGCAGTGGACGTCCACAGGCTGATGATGGATGAATAGCCGCCGGCGTAACCCTTCTAGGTTCCTGTCCCCTTAGGAATACCGGGATGAAACGTGCAGTTATCATCCATATCCGTGTAGTCGTTTTTTCGTGATTGAGTTCTGTAGCACTGTAATTCTGGTGGTAAACTTTTTATAGGGCTGGTGTTCGAGATTGGCGAAGAATTAAATAAAAAGAGGACTTACAGTAAAATCGTATATTCCTCAGTAAAAGGCGGACGAGAGAGAAAAAGTTTAAATTTAACCTTATAATTATAAATTATATAATTATAAATTATAATGTTGAAAGTAAATGAGAGACTACTCCCAACAAGTGCCATACATACAAACATCTGAACATCCAAACGTCCATATTTATAATATCAATTAGCTTTTTGAGGACTCGAAAGATATCATTTCAGATATTGTTTTCTTTGTAGTTTTGTTGTAACATTGTTAACATTGAAGGCGTATTATGTAGAACTAGCTTTCGCCCGCGGTTTCACTTGCGTGGTTCCCGTTCCTGTGGGAATATCGGGATAAAAAGTAGCCTATGTTATTTCAACTAACTCTATGCCATAAATCAAGTTGATTGGTTGCTTAGTTAGAGCGTGAAGGAAGGACAAACAAACACACTTTCGCATTTATAATATTAGTTAGGAATTTACGATTACAACTAAAAACAATAAACACAAAATACTTTCATCCTTTAATTTGTCATTACCTATTACGAACTTGTAATAGAATTCAATTCAAAACATGTTGCATAATTAAAATCCATCCCTTCATTTGCATAAGCAACAACACCTACGTACAGTCACGTGAAACACTTAGCAACCTTGTCACATCACAAAAGTAAATGACATTAGTGGACGGACAGAGCTTTGTTTCCATGTGTGTTAATACGACAAGGTTGTAAAGTGTACTTATCATTGCTCGCGATTGTACAAGTGGGTCCTTTGTCTCTCCCCTATTTAGGAGTGCTCTTAAAAACTAATCCTAGGTAGTGCTATTAAAACAAAGTGCTCTAGAACTAACCCTACCAGCGTCGGGATTGGTCGCAAGGGCTCCTGTCCCGGCCCACTTTGGAATGGCTTGTTGTACATGTATGTTGAACAGTGTGATGGCGCCTATTGCGTGGGGTTGTGTTGTTGGTTTTAACGATGCAATTGCAGAAGACATGACTGAATATAATTTGAGAAGTGGACGTAGATGATTTAGTGTTAAGTGGTACATGTATGTTGAACAGTGTGATGGCGCCTATGGCGTGTGGTTGTGTTGGTGGTTTTAACGATGCAATTGCAGAAGACATGACTGAATATAACTTGAGAAGTGGACGTAGATGATTTAGTGTTAAGTTGTACATGTATGTTGAACAGTGTGATGGCGCCCATTGCGTGTGGTTGTGTTGGTGATTCTAACGATGCAATTGCAGAAGACATGACTGAATATAACTTGAGAAGTGGACGAAGATGATTTAGTGTTAAGTTGTACATGTATGTTGAACAGTGTGATGGCGCCCATTGCGTGTGGTTGTGTTGGTGATTCTAACGATGCAATTGCAGAAGACATGACTGAATATAACTTGAGAAGTGGACGAAGATGATTTAGTGTTAAGTTGTACATGTATGTTGAACAGTGTGATGGCGCATATTGCGTGTGGTTGTGTTGTTGGTTTTAACGATGGAATTGCCAGAAGACATGACTGAATATAACTTGAGAAGTGGACGTAGATGATTTAGTGTTAAGTTGTACATGTATGTTGAACAGTGTGATGGCGCCCATTGCGTGTGGTTGTGTTGGTGATTTTAACGATGCAATTGCAGAAGACATGACTGAATATAACTTGAGAAGTGGACGAAGATGATTTAGTGTTAAGTTGTACATGTATGTTGAACAGTGTGATGGCGCATATTGCGTGTGGTTGTGTTGTTGGTTTTAACGATGGAATTGCCAGAAGACATGACTGAATATAACTTGAGAAGTGGACGTAGATGATTTAGTGTTAAGTTGTACATGTATGTTGAACAGTGTGATGGCGCCTATTGCGTGTGGTTGTGTTGGTGGTTTTAACGATGCAATTGCAGAAGACATGACTGAATATAACTTGAGAAGTGGATGTAGAAGATTTAGTGTTAAGTTGTACATGTATGTTGAACAGTGTGATGGCGCCTATTGCGTGTGGTTGTGTTGTTGGTTTTACCGATGGAATTGCTAGAAGACATGACTGAATATAACTTGAGAAGTGGATGTAGATGATTTAGGGTTAAGTTGTTGGATATGGTAGTGACGAGTTTTTTTGAATTATTTTGTTCACAATTTTAAACATACATCATACACATAGACAAACAAAAAGACATCCAACTTTTTAATGGAGCCTGGCATACCTAGTTGCAAGTATGACATATTTTGGTGTAAACCTGTGAAACATACGCATAACATAGTGAAATTTACTGAGAAAATAATTATTAACTACAAATACAATTTGCAAAATGCACGTGACAGAATATTCAAGTTTATTTTAAAGTAAATTGCATTTTTTTTTATCTAAAATCATTAAAATAATTTTTTAAAAATACATTTTTGTGATCCTGTTAAGTATCAAATAGTCTGATTTTGTAGAATAAACTTGTTCAAAGCATAATTATTCGAACATTTCCGGCATTTAAAAGACGTGATTTTCTTATTTGATCAAGACGATTATTCTTACGTTGGTTATTTCCGATATAATAGATATTTGAAAATAGTTGTGTAAAATTGGTATTGAATTAATTATATTAATGGAAATTGTCGTTATTGGTTTATTAAAATATTAAAAGTGTACCTAATTGTTAGAACAGTATAATTCAAAAAAAATGTGTTTTGACTAGAATTGCTCAGTCTTCTGTTTATTTCCTGTTAATTATTAATCATATTGAAATACAAATATTTACCAAGTGTTTTACTTAATAAAATAAACCAGAATATAATGTTAATAATAATTGCATTATTGTTGGTACAAATAATTTACTTTATCTTTGATATTTCATTAAAAAGGTGGCTTTGACCGGTTGGCGCCACTGTAACAAAGCTATTTTCATACTGATTTCTGATTGGGGAGAACCCCCACTTTTTTGACTCCCTCTGAGATAGAAGACACATATTTTGGGCCAGTCTTGTGTGGGCAGTCAAGCAGAGAGCTCTCAAAAGCTAAGTGGATTCTTTCTGTTTATTTTTGTCGAAGTTATGCTGAACGTTGTCTGTTAAGTGACAATTTATGTTCATTATATGTGTTGGATGTTTGTAGTTGTGTTTAAAATAATAATTAATGGAGGAATATTCTAATTGTTGTTCCTTAATTAATTTGAGTAATTATTGAAAGATTTCTAAGTTTTATTTATTTACTCCTTGTAGAACAATAGTTTGAATACAAATTGAAGCTTCTAAACCCTTCCAGTAGATTTTTATTAAATATTAAAAACTTATGATTTAAATTCTAACACACGCACGACGGGTTACGTACTATTATATATAAAAACGGCAAGAAAAACGACGTTTGTCGCATGGGAGTCTCCTAAAAATTTTATTCTGTTTTTAACCGACTTCAAAAAAGGAGGAGGTTCTCAATTCGGTTGGTATATATATTTTTTTTTTTATGTATGTACACCGATTACGCCGAGATTTCTGAACCGATTTCCATGATTATATTTTTGTTCGATGCAGAATAGTTGCCAATTGGTCCCATAAAAATTTGGTTTCGTTTAACCCAGTACTTTTTATGTTATGAGCATTTTTATATATTTCATTTCATTGTTGACTTGGACGATGTAGTGTTTACGATAATTTTGTTTATAATGTACATGAAACCTTATCTAATCTACAAAAACCCTGCTGTAGTTTACAAAACAGCCTAATTCAGACACTAAAAAGTAAAAAAAAATACAGCAGCCAAGACATTCTACTTTAAGCTCCTATTCTTTTATTTTTCTTGCCTTGGCTGGCACCGACTCCAAAAGGCTTATTTTTTGCTTTTTAGTTTTGAAGTCGGTTTTTTGTAACGCAGTTTTTTTTAGTATTTGTTGTTATAGCGGCAACAGAAATACCTACATCATCTGTGAAAATTTCAACTGTCAAGCTATCACGGTTCATAAGATACAGCCTGGTGACAGACGGACAGACGGACGCGGAATCTTAGTAATAGGGTCCCGTTTATCCTTTGGCTATGGAACCCTAAAAATATACTTACCAGCAAATAGGTACCTAATTTCATTACCTGCATTCGAACATACAATACAATAACTCTTTAATATAACATCCTGTACATATTACATTTACAATAAAGTTTTAATAAATTAAAGCGTTATAAGAGCGGTCTTATCGCTTAAAGCAATCTCTTCCATAGAACCCACAGTATGGAGAGATTGACGGAAACAAACGAGGAGGGTATATAACAATGAACGGAAACAATTATAATTATTTGTCAGTAGTCAGTAGTTTAAACATAAAATATTATACATCAATGTCTGCAAACCTATGAACAATAGGTATATTTTATAGGAAAAGGTAAATAAATCTTCACTTCATTTTTAAAGACGCTTAGAGACTGAGCCTTTCTTATCTGAACAGGCAGTGAATTCCACAGTCGGATGGCCTGAACAGTAAAGGAACTGCCATAAAAAGAGGTCTGATGGACGTGCATAAGGAGAGTCAGATTTTCAGATGACTTAAGTGAATGGGAAGTGGAACAATAGACGTAATTAAATCGCTCTTTCAGATAGTACGGGTAAGAAGGATTGGACACAATGTTGTAGAGGAGAGATAGCACATGAGTATTCCGGCGAAGCCTAATGGGTAGCCACAACATAGTGCAACAATGGGTCTTTGGTTGGTTTTTAATACTTTTATAATTATACACGAATTCCCTCCCGCGATTTCTTCCTCCACCCCTTGCTTTAGAAGATTCGTTCAGGTTCAGAACGAACAGCTGCGGAAGTTCCGCGGTCTACCACCTTTAGGCGATATTCGCGAGCGCTCGGTTTGGACAGTCGTATAACAGACTTACACTGGCGTATACATGCTTATTGAGGAGAACGTGGTGCAGTCGGTCACGCGCAAGGCCTGCGATTGTTCAGGTTAAGCAACTTTCATAAGGGTCGGTCACGGGATGGGTGACCTAAAATTTAGTATCTCGAGCTCCTGCTTGCTTCGGAACGCACGTTAATCCGTTGCTCCCGGCTGCATTTCCCCGCGTGGAGGGGTGATGTCCCATTCTCCCCATCCATCCATAAAGAAGGCCATTGCCCCAGCAGTGTGGACATTAAAAATGGCTGACGACGATACAGGCTGAAACGTTACCCACTGAAAGACGTTCAAGGGATTGTGAGCGGCAATTCCCCGCTATATTTACAATCATTAACCAGCATACCGCATTAAGCCCACATGGTGGGCCAGCATAGCCGCATAGCAGCATCTCTTATTCATTCATAAGGTAGGCCAGAAGCCCCAGCATGATCGGCTTAATCGACACTCATAGCTCGATAATGGTTCATTGTTCCACTTACATCTTATCGGAATGAGCAAGACAGCATCATGCGCCATAACCATATCGCGTGTACAGGCAGTGTCCAGCAGTGCGGACATTAAAACCGTTGATAGTAATGTTCGGAACCTTAACATTGAAATCCCACAAACCACCACCTTAAATTCCTTCTAACGCAGTGATATTGCCATCGTTGCACGGAATCGCGTGATTTGTGTACATAAATGAGCAGCGCCAGCGCCGGTATCCAGCTATCGAGATGGGCCGATGTTCCTACTAGGTTCAATTAAACTCCGCGTATCAGAATTCAACCTAATTAAAAATAAACAACAAGAGAAATGAACTTTGATCTTACATTAGGTTTAACATAATATTTGTCTGATATAATTGTCTTTTTTACTGCATGCTGGGCTGGGAAAGACAGAAAAACATAATGCGCGAGTTACTAGCTTTCCAATGGAGACAGTAAAATCTAATCAGACCAATTTTGGTTGGTGTAGGACTTGTTTTAAGGCCGCCAGGCTATCTACCACCATCTTATCTAAGTCTGACGCCATAACAACAATGTTTTCAGCATTGTTGTGTTCCGGTAGTTAGAGATAAGATAGCCAGTTCCTCAATGATTGGGGTTGGGGCAATAAATCGCACTAAATATTCCGCAAAAGTTGTTTTATTTCAATTTAGAGTGCGCAAAGAAACTTAAGATGTGCTTGTTTTTATTTATTTAAGTAATTTGTTTTAGTTTTATTTAATTTATTACTTATCTATATTACTATTTTGTTTACTTCCTGAATTTTTATGCATGTTGTGTTTTCCTACAAGTAGTGAGGCAATTGGTTACTTAAAATGCATATTTTACTATTATTGTGTTGGGGTGTTGTGTTGTGTAAAAAAACTTTTGGTTTTGGTTTTGTTTTGTTAAAAAACTAATAATTAATTGAAACACGAGAAAATATTGTTTGTTTATCTTTTTGATATTTCTATTAAAACTTTTGAAAACTTAGAAATGAGCTGCATAAAATCTCCATAAATTTTGTGATAATCCAATAAGTTTAAGGTTCTATAGCGAGCTATAGCCACAAATTCAGTTTATGGATTTTATGATTCTGGTAAAGTAATAAGGTTTAGTCTGAATACTGGAGAAATACACTTGAGATAACCAAAGTATTTATTTACCCAGCCTTCTATATACAATGCGAATTATAGTCGGACCATCGACTCTTACTTTATTTAGTTGCGGGGTGTTTACAACTCAGGTCGGGATCCCTAGTGTGAATAAATAATTGGAGGTCCCTTGTTAAATATTAAAATGCTGGGATACTACTAATACAGACAGACGCGCGACTTTGTACTCATTAGAAGATCTGTGATTTGTCGCGTGCTCGGCCTGCGATAGTGGTGACTAAACTACTTTTGCAATGGTCTAGTGGTCACAAGATTGGTGACCAACAATCTTAAATCTCTGGCATGTTAAAGCGTTGCTCCCAGGTGTCCAGGTGTCCCAGGGTTTTAACCGCCTCTGTGGTCTAGTGGTAAAAACCACCGGTATTAGACCCAGAGGTTCGAATCCCAGCGGGGGGTACATATTGTATTCGTACATCTTATGTTTTGGCGCGCACTGTTCATTAAAATAAAACAACTTTTACGGATATCAAACGCGTTATATTTCACGAACTAAGGTTTTTTAGGGGTTTTTTGCTTTTCCCGACGTTTCGGCACCTTTTCAGCTACCGTCAGTCATCCCATGACCACGGTAGCTGAAAAGGTGCCAAAACGTCGGGTTTCAATATTGTATTCGGGTTGGTTGGTAGTAGGACTTGTTGTTAGTCCTCCTGGCTAGCTACCACCGTCTTATTTTAATCTAAAGTCATAACAACAATATTGCAGTATTGTTGTATTCTGGCAGTTAGAGATAAGATAGCCAGTTCCTCAGTGGTTGAGTTCCACCTTCCACCAGTTCCATCTATAATTTTTTTACCATCTGCAGATACGATGAATTTTAACATTTTCCCATTGTATAAAAATGCTTTAACCCTCAGATTGTAAAGAAGAAAGGAGCCGTTAGTGACCTCAACACATTTCAAAGATTTTTTGTTATTTAAAAAACCTTACGATTTGATCCCAAAAAATAATTTAAAATCATCGCTTGTCTTTTGCCGATTGCCAAACGGAACAAACTGGTATAACCGAGAATATTAACGAGAATAATAATTCCTAATACAATTAGTAACCACGAACCCATCCAAAACAAGCCAGGTGTCTGGCGAATCCATACAAATGCGCGGATCAGAGGAAACATTGTGGTAAGTGAATACGACGAATTTTACCTTTTTGGTTACCAGATACTAAGTCAACAACAAAAGAAACGTAGGCAATGTAGTGGATAATCACATTTCAAGTTGATGTTTATATAATCAGGGGCCTTATTCACTATGACCACTTAGCCATTCCTTGCACAAACCACATCAATGTCTTACTTGGTTACGTCATTTTCAAAATTAGTTTTCTTCATGAGTCTCGCAAATTGTATAGTTATTGTACAAGTACATGACACTCACAAATTATGTAGTTATTATACAAGTAAAGTACCTTTAAAATTTGTAAGTGTCATAGAGAAAACTAATTTTGAAAATGTCGAAACCAAGTACGAGGTGCTCATAGTGAGTACGGACCCAGATGCGAGATGGCCAGAAAAAAACAACAACATTCGGAGTGGTTTAATATTGAAATCGTTATTAATTGTTAAACGTAAGTACTTGAACTACTTGAGAGTTATAATTGTAGTCTTTAGTTACGGAGACATTATCCAAATCCCTTTTGCAATTCTTCTGCTTTTTATATTTTCTCTTTGAGGTCGACAATATCTCCCATTGTCATAGCAATGCAAACTCAAACTATCTTTTTGAGGCAGTTACAGATCTATGAAAATATTACTGTGCAACTTAACGTTACATAAATAGTTTGGCTGCAATTTTTTTTAAAGCCTAATTTACGAAATAAATTTCACATTATTGTCGCTCGTGTGCTCAGCACCAAAGTGCGCATCTAATTGTGTAGATACATGTAAACACTGATTACGGATTCCTCGGCCACTCGCTGGCCTGCCGTTAGATAAATACAGTTCGCCTACGCTCGCTCACTCCGCTCGCTCACTTAGCTTCGCTTAAAACGTACCTTTTAGCTAATGGGAGAAGGCTTTCCAGACAGCATAAGCGTAAATGTATTTATATTTCTGAGACAATAGAACGAGCGAGTTGATTGCCGACTAGAAATCTTTAGATACAGCAACTGATGTTAGGGCTACTGAACTTGTTGCTGAGTTAGAATAATGATTTCGTTTAATTCTTTGCTGTAAATGTTCGAGTGACGTAAATGTAACTTACGGCCGAAATTAATAACCTATATGTAGATATGGATAGGGCTATCTGAGATAGTTGCCTGGGATACTTGCTTCGTTGCCTAGCAACCGTCGTTATTTCGGTCATATTAACAAAAATATCCTAGGCAACTAGCTCAGATAGCCCAATCCATATCTACAGATAGGTTATTAATTTGGGGCGGTAGGTGATAGGATAATGTACTCATGTTGCTGTTAAAGTGTTGAGGTATGTACTAAGTACTATTATACTATTACATTCTGTGAAAAAGGTAAGAATTTGTTGCAATTTTTTTTTGTTAAGTATGGCGATGATTAACCGGCGGTGCAGTAAATTTATATTTATTAGTCATTTAAATAAAAAAGAAAATACGATTTTGATGCGGTTTTCAGTGTTGGGTTTGGGTTTGAGGTGCATGTTCTTAGATAGGTGTTACGGTGACAACTCATTAGAGGGCGCTGCAGTAAACGCTTGTTTATATAAAACTAAAACTACCAGTCGATTTTGATGCGTTTTTCAGTAATGGGTTTTATGTAAGTAGTACAATGTACTTAATACCTATGCAATAGCTAAATTAAATATTAAAAAAAACCCACGCCTGTTAAAACGTAATTGAAAACCCTCGACTTAATTATCCGTTGGGGGCAGCCATCACTATTGTAAATTTCAACGTGAATATAAGTAAGTAAGTAAAGCTATAACGTAATAATTTAGTCAAGCGTGCTCTCGGCACTGATTCGATCCCATCATCTCTGGAACCTTGTGGTTTATTCAGGGATGATGGTAAAAGACCCGATGGTGCGACGTTAGTGCCCTGGTGCTTATGTGGGATGCAACCTGTGTAGACACCTTAGGTCCTCCCCATATACGTGGTACATCCTCAAGAGCTGGAGCCGCTGCGGAGCAAGCTCACTTCCTCAAGCGCCGCAAATATTCGTCGCTCTCAGTAAGCCACGAATTCGCAGCGCTTGCCGTAGAGACAATGGGCCCTTGGTCGTCTGACACCAAAAAGTTTATTAAAGATCTTTCCATAAGACTGGTCCACGCCTCAGGAGACCTGAGAGCTGGTGCCTATCTTGCCCAGCGGCTGAGTCTTTGCATTCAGCGGGGCAACAGCGCCAGTGTTCTCGGTACTATGCTACGCGGCTGTGAGTTGAACGGCGTCTTTTTGTATTATAGTATAAGATTTTATATATATTTCTTGTTTTTCTACTAATTTATAAATATTTTAATAAATACATGGAATAAAAAGAAATCTTCAATTTGAAGGACTAATATAATATATTATGTATTGTAATCGCAAAAATCACGTTACTATAAAACTGCAAAACTAGTTCATTTGATGGCAGCTCCGTCGGATAATTAAGTCAGGGTTTTTTATTTATTTTATCGTTTTCAATCACATTTTAACCGACGAGGGGTATTTTCTAAAATTTTTATTTTGTTTTTGCATAGGTATTATCTACATTGTACTACTTACATAAAACCCATTACTGAAAATCGACTAGTAGTTTTAGTTTTGTACAAACAAACGTTTACTGCAGCGCCCCCTGGTGAGTTGTCACCGCAACACCTATCTAAGAACATGCACCAATCAAACCCAAACCCATTATTAAAAAACGCTTCAAAACCGACTAGTAGTTTTAGTTTTGTACAAACAAACGTTTACTGCAGCGCCCCCTGGTGAGTTGTCACCGTAAAACCTATCTAAGAACATGCACCAATCAAACCCAAACCCATTATTAAAAAACGCTTCAAAACCGACTAATAGTTTTAGTTTTGTACAAACAAACGTTTACTGCAGCGCCCTCTGGTGAGTTGTCACCGCAACACCTATCTAAGAACATGCACCAATCAAACCCAAACCCATTATTAAAAAACGCTTCAAAACCGACTAATAGTTTTAGTTTTGTACAAACAAACGTTTACTGCAGCGCCCTCTGGTGAGTTGTCACCGCAACACCTATCTAAGAACATGCACCAATCAAACCCAAACCCATTATTAAAAAATGCTTCAAAACCGACTAGTAGTTTTAGTTTGTACAAACAAGCGTTTACTGCAGCGCCCCCTGGTGAGTTGTCACCGCAACACCTATCTAAGAACATGCACCAATCAAACCCAAACCCATTATTAAAAAACGCTTCAAAACCGACTAATAGTTTTAGTTTTGTACAAACAAACGTTTTCTGCAGCGCCCCCTGGTGAGTTGTCACCGCAACACCTATCTAAGAACATGCACCAATCAAACCCAAACCCATTATTAAAAAACGCTTCAAAACCGACTAGTAGTTTTAGTTTGTACAAACAAGCGTTTACTGCAGCGCCCCCTGGTGAGTTGTCACCGCAACACCTATCTAAGAACATGCACCAATCAAACCCAAACCCATTATTAAAAAACGCTTCAAAACCGACTAGTAGTTTTAGTTTTGTACAAACAAACGTTTACTGCAGCGCCCCCTGGTGAGTTGTCACCGTAACATCTATCTAAGAACATGCACCAATCAGTTCTTAAACTTAAATAAGATGTTTCCACTTTACCACTTAACCAAAGCAGCCAAGCTAACTACAGTTTCATGGTAATTTCGGCCTGAATGTCGATGTGGCTATAAAGGCTGCCGGTTATAAATATTGTATCGGCATCTCTGGCACCCTGGAAGCGAATTAGGAATTAATTCCGTGACCTGCGCGATTTGCATGTGGCCGCTTTGATGTGAATCATGTAGGGACGAGCGGTATGGCAGGACAGAATCATTAACGACAATATTCACGTAACCTATCTTTAGTAAACCTTTGCTCTCTCTCTTTGACGTTCATAACAATATTTTAAAGTAATTTTACATCACCAGCCATTTATTTTTCTACTGCCACTGCAATGATGGCTGGATGGATGGATAAGATGTAGCCATGGCTCACCACTTAGCTCCAACATAGTTTTGTAGATATTAAGTATTAACCTAACATGCCTTTCGGATACCTTATTTTTTGGCCACCCATCCCGTGACCGGTCACAGCGAAAGTGACTGAGTCTCTATAAGTGAATAAGGAATTAATTCCATGACCTGCGCGATTTGCATGTGGCCGTTTTGATGTGAAACATGTAAGGACGAGCTAGCGGTATGGCGGGAAGGAATTATTACACAACAGTACATAAGCTATCATTGGTGTAATGAGTTAAAACAAAGTTACACCACCAGAATTTCCCACATGCATGTTTATTAATTTGCCTGCATTAAAAAGTCTGTACAGATTTATCAATCGAGTCACGCTTGACAGGGTCGCAATCAATCAACCGATTTAGAAGTCAATCGTTCGGGAGATGGGTGTTACGTGACTATGTGAATAAGTCTTTTACGCAAATTTTTATTCGTGTACACTTAAGAGCTTTACTATGTATGATTTGTGTGCAAAATTTTCCGCTATCAATCAACTGCTTGAGGATTTAATTGCTTGATTTATTTATTATGATACCAATAGCTTTTTAGGGACAAGTAAGACAAGACAATAAGCTAAGGCGGACTTGTACCACCTAAATTTAAATACGTTTAGTGCTAATAGTAGTTGTTACACAAGGGACGTGAGCGAGCTATTACAGAACAAGATCCAATCTGGCGCCTGTGCGAGCGTAGCTCGCAAAAGGCGCTAATCGATCGAGTGCACCCGAGATATTTAGACGCCCGAGCGAGCGAATATAGTTCGAGGGTGTAATAGCTACTTACAACCGAGGTAAGCATTATACTTTGCATCACTCTGCGAGGTAAATAAAAAAATATATTGATATGACAATATGTTTTTTTATTAGAGAGAAAATATTTATTTTTTGTACATCTTCGGCTTCAAGATGACAGAAATCAGGCGTACCGACCAGGGGCCTTACCATCAACTGTAATGCGATTTATTTTAGGTCATTTTTAGGTTGAGAGCGCGGGCTGCTGTCATACGACGCGTATAGCGGCTTCTCACTCTTATTGCCTACGTCTACGCCTACGACGTATAACAATTTAAAATAATTACATAATTACAAGTTTTTGCTAGTTAAAAGTGTTAGTACATCATGTCAAGTACTCCATCCGATGAAGAGTCGGCACGCATGATTTCTGTCATCTTGAAGCCGAAAATGACGTACAAAAAATAAATATTTTCTCTCTAATAAAAAAAAAACATTTTGTCATACCAATATAAATGTTTTATTAACCTCGCATGAATGATGTATAGTAGAATGCTTACCTCGGTTGTAAGTAGGAAAATTGGATCTTTTTCTGTAATATGTCGTATGGCTCGCTTACGTCCCTTGTGTAACAAACTACTATGAAAATGGAACGTTCTATCTAAGCAATGCACTGTGTTGCACATGCCAACTTACACAGCCTCTTACCATACTAGTAAATCCTAGTTACCGAGCAGTATAATGTAAATACATTTAAAACATCGCTCTGTCACTTTTGACTTCAACCGAATGACTGAAATGCAATGTTATTTTAAATAAGTTTAGCGCTAATGTGTTCTTATTTTACTATCTTCATAGATACTAACGCCCATATTCTAAGTCGTTCCTCCAAAACTTACTCGTCCTCGACTTAACGAAACCTCATTGAAAACCTCTTCGAAATACTCCTCGAAATCGGTATTCTAAGTCATAACTCCGTAATGACCTGGAGGAGCCAAAGAGTACGTAGCCACTCCGTGTTAGGCCTAGCGCACACTACCATTTTTACCCACGACGAGGTTGAGTGGAGTGTAAAAAGTTTTGGAGGAACGACTTAGAATATGGGGGTTAGAGCCAGATTGAAACATACCAATGTACATAGATATGGATAGGGAAAAAAAGTTTTATGTTTTCATTCTAGACTTATGACTTATATTTACTAACGATCATTATAATTAAAGTAGGGGCCTATATATCAAGGTGCATTACAAACTGGGCGTCATACAGATGGCTATCGCACACATACCGAGCTGCACGCGCTTGCGCAGATAGCGATCTAGCGGTGCGCACTCCACAGTATGATATATTTAGTCTGTGTTACAATTTATAATACCAATATTAAGATCAGATGAAAATATCTTGAGGAAGGAAGGAAACTATCTTCAATGTCATGTCTATACTCATGGAAGCGAATATAATTGAAAATATAGCTTGTTGACACTTACCGTAATAATTACAGATTTTTTATGATTTTTGCTTTTTTCAATGCTATTTTTATAGTTATGATAAATTTCAAATAAAAAAATTATGGAAAAAAAACAACTCGCTACTAGTGAATTCTCAAATGAGACTCGAACCCACAACCGTTGGAGACCTGGTTGAATGTTCTAACCACTGAGCTACCGAGACTTGCGAACCACCGTCGAAATTCTCCAATACTTTTATATTTTTAATACGCTGTAGGCTGTAGCGCTGTAGGCCAGCGTTGACATATTAATGCTAGGAATATCCTTGCATTCGAAAGAAACAGTTTTTCAGGTGTTTAACGATCGATTAAGATGCAACAGCTAATAATTTATGATTTTTGAATTTTGCATTGTTCAATGCTATTTTTATATATATGTTAAAGTTCTATTTAAAATTTATCATAAGTATAAAAAGAGCAACGCTAACCTACAGCGTATTAAAAATATAAAATTATTGGAGAATTTCGACGGTCGGTGGGTCGCAAGTCTCGGTAGCGCAGTGGTTAGAGCATTGGACCGGATTTCCAAAGGTCGTGGGTTCGAGTCCCATCTGAGAATTCACTTGTAGCCGAGTTGTTTTTTTCCAATATTATTCTATTTAAAATGTATCATATGTATGTCAGTTTGTTCGTTTGTTCCTCTTTCACGCAAAAACTACTGAACGGATTTAGAAAAAAAAATTTAGGTAGGTTTGTGTTAAGTGGACAAACATATAGGCTCCTTTTTATACCGATATTCCCACGGGAACGGGGACCAGGCGGATGAAACCGCGTGCGGCCACTAATTCATCGTAATATGCAAGTCTTTAATTTCATTATTCCGAAAGAGTTAGCTAACGGAAATACTTAACAAAGTAGAAATTTTTACTACTAATAGGTAATACATATACATAGGTACTACGTATGCAATTTGAATGGAAATGAGAACCTGTCATAAACTCAGTTTACACTACCGCAAAAACGTTATACTTTAATACAAAAATCGGTAGGCAATCTGTGAATCACAAATTAAAGATAACTAGCGGCCGCCAGCGGTTTACCCCGCGTGTTCCCGTTCCCGTGGGAATATCAGGATTAAAAGTACCCTATGTTTAAATCCAGTCTTTCTTTTATCTCGGTGCCAAATTTCATCTAAATCCTTTCATTCGTTATTTTCAATTTAAACATTATTATTTTTATTTTTATGTACCTACCATTGTTTTTTGTAGGGGAATGTTCTGTTTTTATATGGAGGCTGTGCGGTGCTGTGCTTCGGCCTACGGTTGTAGGTAGTCCCAAAAACAGAACATTTCATTTATTTTCTTTCTTATTTTGTTCTTAGTATTAATTATGTCATCATTATCATCAGCCTGTGGACGTCCACTGCTGGACAAGGCCTCTCCTAGCTCACGCCTGTTGTGGCGTTTATAGGAGGCAATTAGCCTACTGCTACCACGCTGGCCGGACGGGTTGGTAGAAGGTTTGTTTCAAGTTTTCCTTCTCTCGCACAGGTGTTCGATACGTCGAGCCTCTTAGTCGACTCTTACGACATCCCAGGCATGTAAGGGAGTGGTGACACGTGTATACTCAGGCCGTCACCACACGGCATATTAATTATGTATCCCTCATTAATTTTGTATTACTTTGTTTAATCTTGTGCCTACATCTTGAGAGTTATTGTCTGGTTAGCTAGTGTTAGATATTTCATGTTATTCTTTGACTATTACTTTTTTCGTAAGCTTTATTAAATAAATAAAATTAGTTTTAGCGTAAAAGAGTAACAAACAAACAAATAAACAATCTGACCACTTTCACGATTAAAAAAAAGATGAAACATTTCCACAAAGCTTAAAACCGCTACAATTTTTAAAATATGCCAAAACTTCACCAGTATTTTTTGCCAGTAAAGCAGTTAATATTTTACTTGTTGGTTGGCATACTCAAAAAGTATAATTTAATATTTGCCGAGTGCCACGAATAATTTTTGCGCCGCCAGGCCCATTATAGATGATTCACGTTTCTGCATCACAATAAAATTGCTATAAAGGCGATTCATTGGCCGTACTCCGTACTCCAGTACCATACTGTATTTAATTAATTTCGAGTTTATTAAATTACTTGGCAGTAGTATTTTAAAACAATCGTTAAGGCGACGATGTCTTCTTCAAGTGATTTAAGCTTAATTTGTTACTTTTTTAATTACTAGCGGCCGCTCGCGGTTTCTCCCGTGTGGTTCCCGTTCTCGCTGGAATATAGGGATAAAAAGTATCCTATGTTCATAACCAGGCTATCTACTATCTGTGTATCAAATTTCATCCAAATCCGTTCAGTAGTTTTTGAGTTTATTCGTTGCAAACAAACAAACAATCAAATCTTTCCTCATTATTATATTAGTATAGAAAAGTTTTCTCTTTATCATACCTGATGTTATGTGATGATAAGGCTGAAGGTGGAACCAGCAACCACTGAGGAACTGGCTATCTCATCTATTAACTGCCGGAACACAATAACGCTGAACTTAAATACTTAGGCGGACTTTAAACAAGTTTTACCACCAACTAAACCGAATACAATACCTATGTACCTACCCCCACTGGGAATCGAACCCGGGACCCCTGGGTCTGATACCGGTGGTTGTACCACTAGACCACAGAGGCAGTATAATGACTGTCAGTGGGTGGCTTCTAAGCCTATACGACCTACTCGGCTGTCCAAATCGAACTTTCAACAATGTACCTCTGCTGAAAATCGAACCTGGGGCAAAGGTCCCAGATCCAAAGTGCCAAAGATCCGGTGTTACCTAGAGCTTATAAGTTGTTTTGTATTTATTGTTTGGTAAATAAAATTCCAAAAAAAAGGTGTTTAGTTATTTAAATATTGTTGTAGATCGCCTTAACAAATGTTAGTGTCACAGCCTACTTGGCTATCGAGTTGCATCATTATGTCACTGCCTGTTATGATGGGTTATGTGAAAAGTTCTTATTTATAGCAAGAAAACTTTAGTAGCCTCCCCATTATAACTTAAACCTTAATTTCAAAATGGAGCGAACATTAATTATATAAGTTATTAGTTTATAGAAAGTTTATTATTGTCTTCCTACCTATTTTTGAAGTGAAAACTTCTTTATCGGAGTTGTGCACATCAGAGTTTAAAATGTTTGTTATGGGTAAAAAAAAAATAAGTGGCGTCAGGACACGTGACCCTGATTGAAAATTCGTAAGACCATTTACCGTTGACCTATTTCAAATTACATAAAGTCTCACACTTGAAAGATCTAAATATATTAGTTAATGACAACCATTATATAAAGATCTCTCATTACTACCAACTTTCATATTGCTGCCAGGTCAGTTTTAATGGATTTACCTGCCAAATCAAGTTGGTCTCCGTTTTCATCTACTTTTTATAAAGTTGTGGTCAAGATATAGTGGATTTGATTGTTATTTTTTAAGCGGTTTTCACTTCTGCCGGCACTGAAAGAGTGCAACCCGTTGTTTTTTTTTATTTATAATAGTTTGATTGTTTCAATGTGAAGGTTGAATATTTTTAAAACTTTTGAATTTTGTATTTTTTTTATGTGATAAATATTCAACAAGAAATATACTAGAAAAAAGCAACTTGTCTCATGTCGCCCTGACGGGAGAAAATAGCATTGTAAAATGCAAAATTAAGAGAAGAAGAAGAAAATTTGATGGCTGTTTCATCTTAATCGATAGTTAAATATTTGTAAATATGTTTCTTTCGAATGCGAGGATATTTCTCTCATTGATGAAACGACGGTGGCCAACACCGTAGAAAGGTGAATATACTGGAAAAATTTGACGTGTACTCATAGGTCTCTGTAGCATAAAGGCCGGGCCGGATTCCCAAGGATGCGGGTTCGAATCCCGTCAGGGCGACATGAGACAAGTTGCTTATTTCTTGTTAAATATTTATCACAAGGTTGTATCTGTTTACATATGTTCGTGACTGTACACCGTCATTAGCCATTATTTATTTCTCCACTGCCTGGCCCTTCTTTTGATGGATTAGGAAAATGGGCCATGACCAACCACGCGGGCCCAATGCGGATTGGTGGGTTTAACGACTGCAAATACAGCCAGGACCAACGAAGCACGGAGGAGCTCGAGATAGTAAATTTTTGGTCACCACTTGGTCAGCATTTTTTATCATATATTTTGGTTGCTTAGTTACGATTGTGAATAACAAAATGGCCAATAATTAAAAAAACTGTATGAATATTTGTGTGTAAATATAATATTATCTTTTTAAAATATGGTACCGCATTTTTTCCAGTTGTCGCGGAACCAAAATAAAGCAACCAAAATCTGTGAGACGGAGTGGGGGGTGTACGGAGGTTTTATTTTCGTTACGGAATTTCTTAATTCGGTCGCCGCGCACAAAGCCCGCGATAAAAGCTATGCAATAGCTTAAAAACGACTTTAAAAAGTAAAAAATTAAACTTTTGGAGTCGGTGCCAGCCAAGGTAAGACAAACAAAAATATAGTTAATAGAAGTGCAACGTAGAATGCCTTGGCTGGCACAGACTCCAAAAGTTTTTTTTTTAACTTTTTAAATCGTTTTTTTTTTATAAGTTATTGAAGTATTCATGTCCTTATACAACTTTTAACGTTGTAATAAGATAATTACTAAAGCACAATTTTGCATATCAAAGACATAATATCACCAGAAAATTATTCCAACTAATCTTTGATTCGTTAAGAATGCAAAAACTTGTAGAAGTGTCATAGCTTTGACATGCAAATCGTTCTTCGTTCAACAATGGATTTCAATTCTTATGTCTTCCAACTTCGGAACTTATAATGAGGCATTTGTCGTAATAATTCGAGTTAGCTGGAGGAAGATCAGATAATGGTTTCATTTCCTTATGTAATTTGGTGACGCGTTCGACATTGTATGTCATTTGTGTGAATAAGTTACAGATATATCTTATAAGGAAGTTTGAAGGCTGACGCACGTTGGGGCGGGGCGGGCCGCATCGCATCGCATCCTCCCCCATCAGTTTTGTACATTTTATATGAAGTTCGAAGTTTCGATCTATCGAAGTTGCTTGCATTGCTACGCGTGCACTGGCGAATCGCTTCCTAGGCTTATTTTTTTTTTATGAATAACGGCCCGCCTTGCTAGCAGCATCTTATCTAAGCCTGACGCCTTAGCAACAATGTTTTCAGCGTTGTTGTGTTCCGGCAGTTAGAGATTAGATAGCCAGTTCCTCAATGATAATAATTCCGGGAGAGGCTCGCTTCCATCTTCAGCCTTATCAATACTTAACATTAGCTATGATGAAGGCTAAGAACGGGTGCTGCCAGCGGGATGGGTCTGCTCATGTTTGCTTGTGTTAAAATGTGTAGAGATATATGTTGTTTTGATTTTATGTTATTTATGATGTTTTGAGTTGAGATGCGTGGCACTGCTTGGTCAGAATAAATAAATATAAATAATGTTTTCAATTACATATTCCAATTAAGTATATAAAAACTTTTTTTTTTTTTTACTTTAATTACACTTTGTTTTTATGACCCAGCTGATGCGTCTTCTAGTAACATTGTAAGTTGTGTCTTACATTAATGCACTTTTATCTTTCTTTTTTTGCTGTTGCCATTGTATTTTTTTATATTCATACAGCTTAACATAAGTACCTGAAGTACTTATAACTTTTTAATTTTGCATTTTACAATGCTATTTTTATGTGTTAAATATTAAATAAGAAAATATACTAGAAAAAAGCAACTAGTCTCATGTCGCCCCGTCAGGGCATCCCGTCAGGGCGACATGAGACTAGTTGCTTTTTTCTTGTATATTTTCTTATTTAATACCTGAAGTACGTCATGCTCACTCAAACGTTTCTTCGGCGGTGTCGTGTGAGGCGGGTCGTTACGTTCCCTAAAATATGGTTGAGCGAAGCGATGGCTGGTTCATGCGTCATGCTCGTGAACGGGTGCCGCCAGCGGAAATGGGTCTACCTCAGTCTGCTTATGTTAATCCTGTACTTAAAGACTAAATATTTTTATCTAAAATAAATTGATACTGACCTCACAACTATTTGTACCTCACAACTTGCAGTACAGTAATCTTGTAATGCGAGAAATGTTTTAATGTATGATAGACAAGTCTTTTTTTACCAGTTAAAATTGTTTACGGTTACAATAACAATAAAATGTAATATTTTTAATTAGTATTTTCTTCTTGTAATGGAAATTGACCTTACTTATATTATTATGTTAAGGTCACTTTTCAATGTGACGACTCTGTATGAAATAAAACAGGGAGAAAAAAACAGCCCTTGACGAGTTTCTTGCCGGTTCTTCTCGTTACAAGGTCTCCCGCCGTAGGGTTTGTGAACCGATGGCGTAGCTTCTTTGACGTTCATAAGTCAAGCACTTAACAGCCTAGACTGAATAAATGATATTGACTTTGACTTTGAAGAGTCTCACCGTCGTTCATAAAAAAAAAGAAGTTGAAGAATGTTATGCTATTACAAAACTTGATGTCAACTAGTCAACTAGTGAAGACACGGTACGTTGTACTTCTTCTTCTTTTGACGGCCTCCGTGGTAGAGTGTTTTTTCCCGGTTTCAAGGTGTCGCCTACTCTGAGGTCCCGGGTTCGAATCCCGATGGGGGCTAATGTTTGTATGATGAATACGAGCATTTGTACCTGAGTCATGGACGTTTATATATATTTCTACACATAAATACTTATATATGTATAATTATATGTATTTATATCCGTTACCCTAGTATCCCATAACACAAGCCTTACAGTGCTTACTTTGGGGCTAGGTTAATTGGTGTGAGTGTAAGAAATATTTATTATTTATTCTCATTCTATTTATGTCAGCAACTAGATACTTTTCGATTACCCATCCTGTGACAGACCATTGTGAAAGTGTGTGACTACTCCACAGATTGACAGTATTAACCATTGCAACCACTGCGACACTTAAATAGATAATGACAAATTTAATTTTGAAAAATTCTTTCATTATTAATTTTCTTTAAAAAAATTGGCAAAACAGGTCACAACATATACCTATGTGAAAGTACAATAGACAGAAAAGCTTATAGTGATTTAAATATTTTCTTATAAAAAAACGTTTTTGTTTTTTCAATAAATGAGTTCGATGTAGCACTAAAGAGTCTTCAATTCAAAAGAACTTTTACTCAAATCAACTTCAACACACACACACACATAAGGTTTGAACCAAATAAAAGGTTGATCTATTACCAGATTGAAGTGAACACCTAATTCCACTATGCCACCGGACACCCCTTTGTTTTTTTTTTTTTATTTAATGGTATGGTCACTGGTGGACCTACTTTTTCCTTTTAAACAAAATAATACAAAAAATACTAAATATTGAGAGACAATTTATAATAAAATCTTAGAATCCAAAAGTAATGCTTTGAAACTTATATAAAAAATCAGGAATAGTTGTTGACATTTCAATGGTTTTCCCATGCCATTATAGCTAGCGCAGACGACGGATAACGGAGGACTTTTTGTCCGCGACACGTCTCTATTGTTAACCAAATAAGATTGAACTTAGACCACGTATATCCATGAAAAGTACGCGATAGTCCTCGTTATATATTGAACTTTATGTTCTTAGTTATAAGGTCGTGTCGCGGACAAAAAGTCCTCCAATTTCCGTGGTCTGCGCAGGCCCTTAGATTTCCATAAAGGACCGCAGCGCAGGAGTAGGCTGGAAATCGGAGGCATATGGCTAATAATTGTATACTCAGTAAAAATAGAGTGGCATTATAGTGCCTAGTGCAGTGTTCAAATAATAACTACGACACCGAATAAACAAATTACGATATCATACAAAAACCAAAGAGTCCCACCCATGCCCTCATATAAGTACACTAGCAGCCGCTCGCGGTTTCACCCGCGTGGTTCCCGTTCCCGTGGGAATATCGGGATAAAAAGTAACCTATGTTCATAACCAGGCTATCTACTATCTGTGTACCAAATTTCATCTAAATCAATTCAGTAGTTTCGGAGCCTATTCAATGCAAACAAACAAACAATCAAATCTTTATAATATTAGCATAGATAACATTTGACTTCATACAATGATATTATAATGTGTGTACTACTACAGATAAATATTTTTTTATTATTTATTATTTTTATTAGATATGTCATACCAGCCAGCCAGTCATACCAGTTACGAAAATTGGGAAGACGCTATATTGCCATAATATTAATTTTCGTGCTTTTTAATTTTTGTCTTTTGTTTGTCCCACTTGTCTCTAAAACATGACAGAGTCACAGATTTGAACGCAAATTACTATTGGTAACATATCCATACTAATATTATAAAGCTGAAGAGTTTGTTTGTTTGAACGCGCTAATCTCAAGAACGACTAGACCGATTTAGAAAATTCTTAGACGATTAGAAAGCTACATTTCTCCCGAGTAACATAGGCTATATTTTATCCCGATATTCCCCACGGGAACGGGCACCACGCGGGTAAAACCGCGAGGATCCGCTAGACTGGTGTAAAATATCATTGGCTTCAATTTACACAGAACGGTACCGATTCCAAAAACCGAAGACCACACACGATCAAAGGACACAAATAAAGCCGTGCCATAAACGTAGGGACTTCCAAAATAGTGTAACGTCCGATTTCCTTGTTTCTGCTTTTCGATAGTAAACACATCAACAGAGGCGGTTAACGACCGGAATGAAAAAAAAAACTATTTTTAGAACAACATCGCATGCTGGGACAAAAGTACACGTTTATGTTAAACTAGCGGATCCTCGCGGTTTTACCGTGGGAGTATCGGGATAAAATATAGCCTATGTCACTTGGGAGAAATATAGCTTTCTAATGGTCTAAGAATTTTCTAAATCGGTCCAGTAGTTCCTGAGATTAGCGCGTTCAAACAAACAAACTCTCCAGCTTTATAATATTAGTATAGATAATAGAGCATGTCCAAAATAAAATAAATAATAACAGTATCACATTAAACCCTGGATTAAAATTTAGGATAGTGTGAAATAGCTCATCATGATTTTTAGCATAATCACATAGACAAGTTTTTTTTTTAATTTATAGGATTGCTCTTGGTCTTGTTCTGACTCATTAGATTTAAGAATAGGCAAAGATGCAAGCTTGCATGCATGCATGCTCGGCGTTTCCCTACGTGATCGAATCAGAAATGAGGAGATCCGTAGGCGAACTAAAGTAACTGATATCGCTCGAAGGATTGCTCAGCTGAAGTGGGCGGGACACATGGCGGAAAGGTTCTGGAATGGCGATCGCGCACAGGACGACGCTCCGTGGGTAGGCCCCGATAAGTTGGACCGACGATCTGGTGAAGGTCGCGGGAAGCCGCTGGATGCGGACTGCGCAGGACCGATCGTTGTGGAGATCCTTGGGGGAGGCCTATACCCAGCAGTAGGTGTCATGTGGCTGAGACGACGACGACGTCGATGCAAGCTTGCCTAGCCTATTCACTCGAGCTTTAAATATACCAGGCTCCCGGGAATACAGACGCATGCAGGGAGTTCCACTTCCAGCTGTGCGTATAATAAAGGTAGAAGAAATGCGCTTTACCCGCAAAGATACGCATTTGGTCTTTCTGTGATTACAATGCGTCCTTAACGTCGCATCTCGAATTTCGCGTTGTGGTATGGTATACATTTTGTGTTACATTCATACATACAAAGCGGGCCTATTCTGGTCATGTAATCGATCGGCGCCCTCTTGGGCGGCCGAGATACCGCTGGAACGAGTCTTGCATGACTGGTGTGAGCTCGGAGTGCTAAATTGGAAGGAGCTTGTACACGACAGACCCAATGGCGCGTCTTATTATCGGAGACCAAGACCCACTTTGGGTCACTGCGTCATCATAGTAAGTAAGTAAGTAACATAGGTACATACAAACCTTCATGCCATAAATCTCTTGCGGAGTTTGCAGAGAATCAAAGGTGTATGTGATACAAAAAAAACAACGGGTTGCACTCCGGGATGCGGCAGAAGTGAAAACGAAACAGCAAGAGCAGGCATACATTTTCGCCGCGCGGTAGAAAGAGAGGGGGGATATTATTTCCTCTCTTATGCCGCGCCGGCGGTCCACACTCCCTCCATGTTACGAATTTTCGATCAGGTCACGTGTCCTGACGCGACTTTAACATTTTTACCCATCCCAAAAATTTCAAACTCTGATGTGCACAACGTCGCTAAAGAAGTTTTCACTTCAAAAATATTGTTTTCTTCATCACATTATCTAATTAGTGTTTCAAGCATGGAAAATTAAAATACAAATAGTACATTTAAGTATTCGTGTTGTGTGTATATGAAGCATTAAATTTTTAAGTTGCTTCATTAAACAATGTTATAAAAAAATATTCTGCCAACAAATTCATATTCCGATATTATAGCTCGAGAAATTCCGACTCTTAAATAGAATTCGCAAAGTATTTAAAAGAGCCATTAGTATGACGAATATTCGCATAAAAACTGAATTAATGCTTGTCACATTATGCAGTAGGTCGGCCGTTAAATTTGATATGATCGTGACAGACGAAGCCTGAACAACCTTCAACAGCGACAAAAAAAATGTCTACGTAAAAAAAACAGTCAAGCATGAGTTGAGTTGGTTGATAATGTTCTTTATTTAAGGCTCAAATAAACAAAACCATCCTACAAGTATTATAAATAAAGTAACTATTTTTTTTTGTTTCTTAAATTATTAGTTTGTTTGTTTGTTTGTTACTCTTTCACGATAAAACTACTGAACGGATTTAAATGAAACTTGGGACAGAGACAGAAGTTAGCCTGGATTAAAACATAGGCTCAGTTTTTATCCAGATAATATTCCCACAACCATGGGCGGCCGCTAGGAATGTATAATTTTTGAAGTAATCTCTATAAACCTTAATCACGCAATAACTTGAGAATGATTGAACTAATCTAGCAACTTTTTTTATTTTATTTTAACACACATTATTCCGTTACAAGTAGGTCACTTATTATAAATGTGTTACGGATATCAGAACTACCTGAATGATTAGAAATATCCATAATATAGATTTTTATATCCATGCTGAGGGCAAAAAAAAATATAGAATTATCAAAATGTAGTATTTATTAATAATTTAAATTGCACCTTTATATTTTTTTTATTACTAACGATACTTACAATGTTATCAGTGTTGAAATAAATTACTTTTACGGATATCAAACGCGCTATATTTCACGAACTAAGTTGTAATTGCCCGTATTTTTAGGTTTTTGAATGGTTTTTTGATTTTTTCGACGTTTCGGCACCTTTTCTGTTGCCGTGGTCACGGGATGACGGAGTGAGTCATCCCTCAACTTAGTTCGTGAAATATAGCGCGTTTGATATCCGTAAAAGTTGTTTTATTTCAATGAACAGTGCGCCAAAACTTAAGATGGACATATGGTTATAAGTGTTGTCACTGCTATTATTAGGCAGATTAATAGAAATATAAATTTAAGTCTAACTTATTAACAACTAGCTTCCGCTTGCGGTTTCAACCGCATGGTTCCCGTTCCCGTAGGAAATTCGAGATAAAAATTAGCCCTTGTTACTCTCCGCCCTTTCTAGTATATAGTTGGGGTCAGCTAAAAGAACCCCAATTAAATATCAAGATGTTAAAATATCCACCGTTAGCAAATGACTAAAATTCTCAGAAATCTTATAATAACGTTTACTAGATTTTTCCATGTTGAAGAAAGTGGTCGCCTGCTTTTGAGAGTAATATGTTTTTATTAACATCGGGGAGACTCTTACACCCATATTCTAAGTCGTTCCTCCAAAACTTACTCGTCCTCGACTTAACGAAACCTCATTGAAAACCTCTTCGAAATACTCCTCGAAATCGGTATTCTAAGTCATAAAAGTCATAATAAGCGCACACTACCATTTTTACCCACGACGAGGTTGAGTGGAGTGTAAAAAGTTTTGGAGGAACGACTTAGAATATGGGGGTTAGCCTTTATCATACCTTTTTTTTTTTTATACTAGGAGAAATGCTTTTACGCATCCCTCGCCCCCAGGTGTAGGGGCGATTCGTATGTTGGACTCTTGGGTACTACCAACTAAAACTCCTAGTACTTGCCCTCCTGGCCGCCATTGGTCACGGGGGGTAGGGTTCGCAATCACCCCTAAGACCAGGCGGCCGTGGCCGACTGGAAGATGGCCGAGCAAGTTTGGCCATCTTCCCAGACGTAGGAAACCGTGCAATGCCGGCGGTGGCACACCCACCAACGCCAGCGTGGTTTCACTAGAGGGGAATGAGGTGATCATAACGTCGCCTCCTTCCCCTTAACCGCCTGCGGCGGATACGGGCCGCATGAGCATCCTGCTCGCGAGCCCTTTCCGCTGTCTCCTTCTGGAGGATAACATCCTCGCAGAAGGTGACTGCCGCCTGACACGATCTATCGCTATCCACCATCTTACTGACGATGCTGGGTAGGGAGAGATCTCCTCCCACCTCCGCCACGAGCTCCCGACGCTGAGCCGACCACGCAGGACACACTTCGAGCGTGTGCTGCGCAGTGTCCAGCTCCGCGTCGCACTCGTGGCACTTCGGAGACTCCTCTCGCTGAATCTGGTGCAGGAACCTACCGAAACAACCATGTCCGGTAAGTACCTGCACCAGACGGTAGGTAAGCACTCCATGCCCCCTGTGCCGCCATTCGCGGAGCAGCGGGCGCACGGCCTCCACCGTTCTGGCACAGCCTTCATCATACCTGATGTTAAGTATTGATAAGGCTGAAGTTGGAAGCGAGCCCCTCCCGGAATCCTCAACCACTGAGGAACTGGATATCTTATCTCTAACTGCCGGAACACAACAATGCTGAAGACATTGTTGTTATGGCGTCAGACTTAGATAAGATGGTGGTAGCTAGCCAGGCGGACTTACAACAAGTCCTACCACCATCCAAACCGAATACTATATGTGCCCTCGCTGGGAATCGAACCCGGGACCCCTGGGTCTGATACCGGTGGTTGTACCACTAGACCACAGAGGCGGTTAAAAATAATAATAGTTAATATAGCCAAGTAAGTAGAGGACACTACGTATCATAGGTAAGATTGAAATATAAGGTGATAAGACTGACTTCGAAATCAATTGAAGAAATTGACTCGTTCTAGAAGTAAATCTGCTGTTGAATTACGGTCGGTTTTAATAACTTGTCTACGGTAAGAGATAGGCTTACTAGAGCTTTGTTGCCTAGATATTTTTGTTATTCAGATTTGACTATACTAGCCTTATTTCTTATTTTATTTTAATTTGAGTTGGTTGCTATTGATCCCAATCAAGCCCAGGGTCTAATACAGAATCCACGATAGAGTGAGCTAACCCAGCAGGTGCCTATTCACCCTTGCTTTAAAGATAGACGGGTTATAAGTACTCGGAAAGACAGACGCAGGAAGGGAGTTCCACTCCATTGCTGTGCGCAATAAATAAATAAAATAAAAATGTTTATTAATCAGACTACTATAAGGTCCATTATTGTTAGTAACAATGAAAACTTACCAGCTATGTTAGTACTTAATATTTTTTTTTTTATTTTGAGCAAGTAATTTGGCACATGTGCTCGACTAGCGGACAGTCCCCGCTACCGGCGATGGCCTGCAGAACGTTGTTGCTGCTACCGCGAACTCGCCGTAAAAGTGAGCCTGCTTTTTTGCTTAGTATGGTGGGAAAACTGTCAACCTTTGTGTACGCGAACATGCTGGACGCACTGCAATATCGCGGCAGCCCCAACAACGCCCTGAAGGCATTGTTGTACTGTACACGCAGGGCGTTGTACGATTTTTGGGTATAGTTAACCCATAGATTGTTCGAGTAAAAAGAGGTACAGTAAGCTTTAAAAAGTGTCACCTTAACAGGCGCAGAACATCGAGCAAATCTGAGCAATATAAAAGATGTTGAGTAGCGCTCGGTGCGACATTTAGGAATATTAACTACCCGCAGTGCATCTGGATGTCCGATGGAAGAAGGGGGATGGCGGTATGAGCTTATGGAGGAATGGAATATACATTCAACAGCTCGTCAGGTTTACACTTTGACCATAAGTGCGCTCTTACACCCCTCGTAATAAAGCCTGTTTTCCAACTACAAGTATAAAGATGGACATCCTGTTTAACTATACAATAGTTTATGATTTTGTATATCCTTATATCCTTGAAAGATGTTTCTTTCGAATGCAAGGATATTCCTAGCATTGGTGTAACAACGCTGGCCTACAGCGTGTTAAAAATATAAAAGTATTGGAGAATTTCGACGGTGGTTCGCAAGTCTCGGTAGCTCAGCGGTTAGAGCATTGGACCGGATTTCCAAAGGTCGCGGGTTCGATTCCCGTCTGAGAATTCACTTGTGGCCGAGTTAATTTTTTCCAATATTTTTCTATTTAAAATTTACCATAAGTATACAATAGTTGTTCTTTATATCTTTTTGACGAGCTGTTTCTCGTAGGGGTACTAAGCCCGCCTTCTGCGCCAGAAGTCCGGGGATCCCCGGACAAGACAAATATCTGTGTGCATGAACATGTCTATTTGTTTTGGTCTAAGTGTTAAATATGTATGTTACGTATGTATTTACAAAAAACAAAAGTATATAAGTATGTTTATCGTTATTTAGTATCAATAACTTCTTCATGAAACTTAACGTGGGCTAGATTATTGGTGTGATTGTATGCAATTATTATTATATCTATTTCCATAGTTCAGCTAGGTAACACAAATCCCCAATCTCTCCAAAAAATGCTTTATTTGTATCCTTGAGGCTTAATTGGCAACATTTGGCTTCAAGCAACCTTAGGCGAAAGGCGACAGGAAATAAGGGCTGTGCCACCCCCGACGAGATTAATTCACTGAATAAATAAAAGTCAGCGGATTAAGCCAATGTCGTTTCCACCCTCTTAAGCTGACCTCGCGTGCTTTTGTAGAAAAATGCCCCCCACATAAATAAATGGACGACGCCAAATCAAAGTGAAACACTCCTTGTTTTGGTTTCGTGGTGTGGCTGTAACTTTCATTGTTGGAGACGTGGTATGTGCTGTGCGATTTTTTTGCTGAAGGCAAAGGCTGTGAAGGCAAATTGCTGAGACAGAGTTTTTATTGACTACACGCATAATTTATACTGTAACTTATATAATTATACTCTTTTTATTTTTCTGTTTTTTTTGTTTTTGTTTGTTATTGTATTATTGTTGTAGTTAAGTAGTAAGAATTTAAATGTTTATGCTTTTTTATCCGTGTGCTGTGTATTTCAATAAAAGATTTTTCTTTCTTTCTTTCTTCTTTCTTCCTTTTGTAGTATCAACTAGAACAGATTGTGCCGTGTGGTGACGACCTAAGAATTCAAGTGTCACCACTCCCTTACATGCCTGGGATGTCGTAAGAGTCGACTAAGAGGCTCGACGCATTGAAAACCTGTGCGAGAGAAGGAAAACTTGAAACAAACCCTCTACCAACCCGTCTGGCCAGCGTGGTAGCAGTAGGCTGATAGCCTCCTATGAACGCCACAATAGGCGTGAGCTAGGAGAGGCCTATGTCGAGCAGTGGATGTCCACAGGCTGATGATGATGATGAAGAACAGATTAATGGGAATAATTATTGGGGAAGTAGTAATCACATCGATATTAGGAATATCCTTGCATTCGAAAGAAACATCTTTTCAGATGTTGACCGATCGATTAAGATGCAACAGCCAATAAATCATGATTTTTCAATGCTACTTTTAAACTTATTATAAATTTTAAATAGAAACATATTGGAAAAAGTCCACTCAGCCACAAATGAGGTCTCAGACGGGACTCGAACCACCCACCATCTTCATTTATTAAATCACAACGCCTTAATTAATAAAATATACAGTTGGAAGTGAATCATATAAAAGAAAAACCCTGTTCAACATAAGAACTGATTCTTATGTTCCTTCTCTGTGTCTTTATTTGAATAATTCCGAAAAGGCATTCAGAAAAGTCGATTTGGCGGAATATTGATAAGGCGAACACACCACAATAAATTTTAGGTGAAATAAAGTGGTCCAATCACTTATGGCTTGGACAATGTTTGGATATTGTTTTGGACAATTTGTTTGGTGGCCCTTGACTTATTGCTGTGTTCCTTTGCTTGATAAATAAGATCTGCTCTGAAGAGTAATGGCCGAGGAAATATTTAGGTACGAAACAAATAGATTTTGTGGGTTTTAAGCGTTTTGTTGCGTAGCGCCTGTTCGCGATTTCAAATGATTTCGTTTTTTGCGTCACTTAGCTCATATTGCATTTTCAGAAACGGTAGAAGGTTTTTGTGACTTGTAATAAGTTTCAAGTCACAAAAACCTATGGTCCTTCCACTAAGCACGTGATGGCTGCTTACGAACTATGTTGCAAATATATACAGGGTAGGAAAAATAACGTCGGAGGAAAAGTACCCTTAATACTGATGAATGCAAAGTAAGGTGAAAGGAAACATTCCTTTGTTTTCAAAACCAAGTAAAACTGCATTCAAAGATATTTTTATTTTTGACTTGCATGAACCGGGAATTGAACCGGCTTAAATTAAAAAAATATCACATGTACTTTTATGGATACCGATCGATAGTGACAATCCTAGGGATCAATTTAGTTTAAGTAACATATTATCTAACATAGTGAAATAAGTAGTTAAAAAATCATAATGTGCCATACGATAAAGTATGGTAAGCTATAATGTCTAATTATATCAATTTTAGTTTTAATTTTAGATAATATAAACACTATCGATCGGTATCCATAAAAAATCAGAAGATATATTTTTTTTAATAAGGGCGGTTCGATTACCGGTTCAGGCAAGTAAAAAATCGTAGAATGCAGTTTTACTTGTTTTTGAAAATAAAGGAATGCTTCTTTTCACCATATTTTGCTATCACCAGTAATAAGGGTACATTCCCTCCGAGGACCGTCTTTTTTTGCCACCCTGTACATAAAAGGATAAATATAAAAAGAAATTTGATTTAATTCCAAGAGATGCACAGTGAAAATATCTATGAAATAGGTAGGCACTTTACAGATTAAAATGCATTAAGTAAATATTATCTATTGTCTGGATTCGTAAACAAAGCTCTATATCAGGAAGACTGTGCAAAACTGGACTTTTTACGGATAAATGTGTCTGGCTTGAAAGATAATTTTTAAAGCGGATTGATGGCAGGATTAATCTTAGGAATCTAGGGTCTGAGAAGGTAAATTATGACTTACTAAAGTGAATTATCTTCAGCATAGTAATATGAGTAAATATGAGTTGTTTTATTTTACTTTCTAGCATAGATAGATAAAAGAGTTTATTTGCTAACAACACACACATATACATATAACTTTACATTAATAAAAAAACAGAACAACAAACAAATAAATAGGTTGACAGAAATTTCTTACATTACGAATCAACAATATAATTGACAAAAGAAAGAAGAAAATGCACATGTGTGCAGCAGCAAAAAGGGACAGGACAGCATCGGCAAAACACCGATTTTCAGCCTTACCCACATGTAACGCGATTAGATATTGTTTTCCCTTCGAATCTCACCACGACACGATCCACATGCGTTAATCAATAAAATTGATAATAAACGTATCCATCATCAGCCTGTGGACGTCCACTGCTGGACATAGGCCTCTCCTAGCTCACGCCTATTGTGGCGTTCATAGGAGGCTATTAGCCTACTGCTACCACGGTGGCCAGACGGGTTGGTAGAGGGTTTGTTACAAGTTTTCCTTCTCTCGCACAGGTGTTCAATGCATCGAGCCACTTGGTCGACTCTTACGACATCCCAGGCATGTAAGGGAGTGGTGACACTTGTATTCTTAGGCCGTCACCACACGGCACAATAATAAACGTATCCGCATCGCTAGTTAAATTTAAAGAATCGTGTCTAGTGTGTGTGTTTTCTCCAAATAAACAAGCAATTGTGCTAACTGTCTGGACGCCGCCGGCCGCCAAAGACCGTCGGGATGAGCTGATCCAGAGATCTCTGAGACTTCACCATCATCAGCACATCAAATAAGTGTGCATGTCTTTTTCCACCTGAACGAGCTGTGATTGTAGCAACTGCGTTATTGGTTAGGAGGAGCATCAAACTGTGTAAATCTTTGTTTGTGAATTGAGTGATATGTTATATGTTAAAATTGTATTTAAATAGACACGGCAATGGATATTTAAAAAATATAAATAATACTAAGAAAATAGGGATTAAAAGGATTGATGGGAATTGAAAAATCATAAAAAAAAAAACAAATTAGTAGTAACAATTTTTTATTTTTTTTTATTTAAAAATAAATTTACATTTCTATTTCTTATGCTATGTAATGAAACAGAAACCAGAAAGGTTAATTTGTACACTATCATCATCACTAGATACTCTATTAACATAATTTTAAAAAGCCTAACTACTTACTTACAAAATTATTTTACTACAACAAGATTATGTTTAAAAAAACCGAACAAAATTACAACAAAATAAAATAACATAAGTATCTAATTTAAATATTAAACGGATTCGAACCGCGGCACCAGATTTATCCAAAACTCGGTCGGGATACCTATCTTCTGTAATGTAAGCAAATGTGAAGTGAGTTTAAAAGTTATTATTTAGAAGTTAGGTTCCGAATAGGCGGCGGCAAGTCATTCCAGCACTTAGTGGCTTGAAAACGAAAACTGCCTCAAAATGCCATTGTACTGTGCCGGCACTTAACCAATGGTGTCCGTCATTTAGCGGTGTGGACCAAATTTTTTCATAAAATATTCCGGTTTTTTATATATTTTCACATCAAATACGAGGGACACCAGGTGCACTCGCCTACGGATCTCCATCCTCAGAATTGAAGCATAGTTTAGAAAAGGTGATACGTGAGTTCGAGGAGGCACGTGAAAACAAATTCTGCAACAGACATTTTGAACTCGTTGCAAAAGCTTTTGTGTTTTAGCTAATAAAGGAGGTCCCACCACAATGTCCCCGTAATTGATTTTAGTTATGATTAAGGACTCGCAGAGCATTATACGCGACTTTTCACTGAAAGACTAACGTATCCTATACAGCACCTTTAAACGATACAAACAGTTCCTTACTAGACCCCGCAAATGGGTTTCGGTTCATTTGAATACAATTTACTTAAATAAAGGAAAATTGCAGAAAATTCCATTGAAATATTAGATCTATGTGGTAAACCTCTAGATCATGTTAAGTAACTTGTTTCTTAGTTCGTCGTCTCAGCCACATAACACCTAATGCTGGGTATAGGCCTCCCCCAAGGATCTCCACAACGATCGGTCCTGCGCAGTCCGCATCCAGCGGCAGCGACCTTCACCAGATCGTCGGTCCACCTTCGGTTTCTTAGGTAATTTATTCAAATTCGAAATAATATGTGATACTCCAATTAATTCGAAATGATTCGCCGTGTGGTGACGGCCTAAGAATACAAGTGTCACCACTCCCATACATGCCTGGGATGTCGTAAGAGACGACTAAGAGGCTCGACGCACTGAACACCTGTGCGAGAGAAGGAAAACTTGAAACAAACCCTCTTCCTACCCGTCTGGCCAGCGTGGTAGCAGTAGGCTAATAACCTCCTATGAACGCCACAATAGGCATGAGCTAGGAGAGGCCTATGTCCAGCAGTGGACGTCCACAGGCTGATGATGGATGGATGGATGACTCCAATTAATCGCTTAGTTTACAGAAAAGTTACTAATTGATCGGTATTTTCATTACATTAATTAAAATATTCATAACTTGGTGCTGAGAAAACCATCCGAAAAGACCTTGCAAGACCTTCATACTTATTCACGTCTTTCTTCCACAAGAATAGGGTGGCATCAAGTATGTCTACATTTGCCACAACTTTTACAGAAAACACCTTGACAATATTCCTTTTTCCAACAATAATACTATAGAGTTATTATTCCCCAAGCAATTTCTTCCTTAACATAAGAATAAAAGAATGCTTGCGTAAGTTATCTCGAATATTTTCCCCAAAAGCTTTGGCAGTAAAAATTATGTTTCACGATAAAAATACCAGTTTCAATGAAATAGAATGAAACGCTGAAAGCAGTTTTAATCCAGTGATATATCTTCTTTCGCGTCCGACCACACCGTGTTCTGTTTGCCGACATATCAAACGTTTGCCCTGGACCAATATTGGAAGATATTTTGTGTTACACCGGTCAAAGTTATGGATTGCTTGTTACACGAGCATTAAAGGGTTAAAAAGGGGTGTAAATGATGATGGAATGCTTTCGTTTTTAAGCGCAACATAATTTTATGTCAGTTTAATTTAAAATTTTATGAGTATTCACAAGTCGGTCCTGAAAGACTCATTAAATCATATTACTTTATGAAGCGCTCGTAGCCGCGTTTGACAGACTGATCGTAATCGATCACGTTTGTTGAGCAACGTTCGGTCCGGTCAGGTGTCGGATGGGTGACCGTAAAGTGGCATTACAACTGAGCGCTTCCGTGCTTCGGTGGGCACGTTAAACCGTCGGTCCCGGCTGTTGTCATCTAATAACAGTCGTTAGGCCAAGTCAGAGGCCTTTTAGGCGGCTTGATAAACTCTGACACCAGAGGTGGCCACTAATCCTCAAACGATAAGAAGAAGAAGAAGAATACATTCTTTATCTGCCACTTCCGTATAATCGCCAGATTCGTAGTGAGCCTTCTCAATCAAACAATTATAAATGTATTACTCGATCCGTCAGAGAATGAAACGTCTCGCAATGATATAATATTCCGCAGACCAAGTATTAGCGTCTAGTATATACGGATAGTTCTACAAACTTGGGAATTTTCTGCGGCTCGGAAAAAATATGTATAAAATATTGGTTTTAGTTTAATCTATTTGCGTTGCATACTGTTATTAAGAACTGTTTCTAGGTGGTCACAAAAAATAAAGATTTACAATAATTTTCTGAACGAAATTCCTGTTCAAAATGCAAAATTCTCAGGATCCTGAAGTGTCCCTCAAACAAATTTAGTTCAAAGTGTGTCATGATTTACTTACTTAAACTTCAAGGTTATAATTGAATCCAAAAATTGATATACACTTTTTCTTGCTAGGTAGATTAAAATATTGACTTAACTTCTCAAAATATGTATACTAAATCTTGTCTATATTTTGTTCCCACATTTTCATAACAGGATCCTGTTCAATGTAAAATAAGCAAATATTAGTTACTTACAAATCAATAATAAAATGCAAATATGATAAAATATTCTTTGATTTCGGTAAAATTTTGCCGTTTTCATCAATTTCCTGGAGACACACTCAGTTTCCTGTACCTTGATTTCATTGTGGCCATTAATCTAAAACTATTAAAAATCTTGACTGTTTTGCTTAGGATATACTAAAGGAAGGATAATAATATACTCTTGATTTTAGATTGAAAAAATATCAGGCCGAAATCAGACTCAGATTCGTCCTTACTTTGTAGAACTACCCATACATAACACAGATTCTAATTGTCTTACTTTAGGCTCGCTAATAGGTGTGTTTGCACCAAAATTATTTAACTATTTTATACAGCTTTAGTAGGATTTTATGAAACCGAGCACATCCGCTGTGATACTCAACGTTTTGAACGTGACTAAAATTCAGTATTCAGTTTCAGAGAGTCATTTTAACAGAGTCTGTGACATGTGCAATGGACATGGGCAGGATTGGCCACCGTAATCATGGACTAGTGCTGTTGGACAATTTTGGACTTTATCACTAATGGCATATGGGAGAATGATGGGAAAGTAAGCTGGCACGTGAGACGGCGCGGGACGATGTTACATTACCGCAAATTGCATTAAGGCCTGTGTGGATACTTTGCAGTATATGCTGAGGTTTTAGATGTGACGAAATGGAAAGTGAAAATAAAAGCAAAAAAAAAATTTTTTTTTATAGTTTATTACGATTATAGTTTTCATTTGTAATTCACAGTAAGTTTTTATAACTTATTTATTACCAAAACAGTATAAAATTTTCCCGAAATTATAAAAATATACAAAACCATGCAATCGAAATATAATTAATTCAACGCAATTATGTATTCGTACTATTCATTTAAAACTAGTAGAGTATTATATGTAAAATTTGTGATTGAAGTAAAATAATATTATAGAATATTCGACCAGAAGGCTTTAGAGGAATCTTAAAAAATTTACGATGAACAAATATTTTTTTAATAATAGGGGTTAAAGTATGAAATTGCCGATATTTTTCATACACTTCTAGAGAACCTTACTACTTCTGTAATTAAAAGGTACATCTATTTCTTGATTTTATATTAAATTAACGTCATAATAATCAAGAATAATTAATCTCATGGTTATTATTTTCGTTTGTTATACAATAAAAAATACCTCGATAGGTTCTCCTTTTTCTGTTAGCAAAATTTACTACTTTATAATTTATAAATTATTCATAGTTTTTAAAATTAAAATATAGCATTAGATTGCTTAATGATTGTACATTAATAAATTGTAATTGTAACAAAAAGTGTTAGTATGGAAAACGAACTTTATTTGAAAATCTTCATACAAATCGGCAATTTCATAGTTAAAGACCTAATATTATCACGGGTATCATGCAAAACAAAAGATACCTTTAAAATCTCGCATGTTAATTTTTTCTCTGACTATGATAGCAGTGCTAATTCAATTGTAGAAAAAGAATACGCAGACTTTTGAAATTCATTGATTTATCTTGTCTTTACGTATACTAGTCCGAAGCCGATCAGAGAAGTAGAACGGATCATAAAACGGCCGAACCGATGAGAAGTCTCCCAATCAATCACGAACTAATCGAAAAATTCCGACTCAATAAGCGACCGATCGCAGAATAAGTCCTTCTCATCATTAGATACCACCTTATTCATTCGATACTATTCAATTTCATTCAGTTTTATTACACAGTCGAGTTGGCCAGGGATTTGACGAAATGCTGATTAAAGATTTTTTGCCGAAACAAAACCTTTTGGTTATTCAGCCTTTGATTGAATGGATGGGATTTAAAATACTAAGCGTTTGAGGTTTAGATGGAATAATCTATTGGCTTTGGTTTCTCAGTAAATGTATTCAATTATTTATAAACTGTACAATATACATATTTAAAAGAACATGCAATATTATTACGCGTTGTAATTCGTAAAAGTTGTTTCATGATGTAAATATTTCATATAAATAAAATTTTATTAGCGAAGTATATATTTACAATGTTAACAGATTTATTATCCAATTATATTAAATATTGCTGTTGCTAAAACTTTCTTTTCAAATCTCGAAATGTATTCTCCTTTCCACAAATTTCACTCACGAAAGCCCTTGGCTTTAGACCACCTTAATATCAGGAAAGTTTAAAATCTTCTTATTCAATACTTGAGAATAAATCCAGAAAGAGCTTCTATCGGTTTTCTTTTAACGCTCGAATTCACCAAATAATAAAAAATCTGATACCCTCCGCACAAGTTTTAAATCAAAGGGTATTCTTCTAAAAAATATATAAAAAAAAATCCTAAAGGATATGTCGCAGAGACGAACTTTAATAAATAACTTCGTCGTCATGTATTTCTAAGTCTTTAGTAATTCTAGAGAAATTCTAGTACTGTTTCCATCCTTATTTAAATAATGACAGTAAGCGAGACTATTATTAATTCCAAATTAATTAGAGCAACTCGACAATTCCGCAAATTTTGCAGTTCCATTCCAAAATGTCTGAATTGAGTGCTTTTCCTAACTATGATTAAGTCAATTTAAATCGTTTTGAAGTTGGGGACTTAGCCAGAGGGAGTTCTAATATGGGCATTAATATTCTTCGCGTTTTACACTAGAATAAAGCTATCTTCGGTTTTTGCTAGCAAAAGTTTCAAAGTTCAAAGTTCAAAATGTCAACCTACCTCTGTAAAAATGCAGTGTGAGAGTCGTAAGAGTCGGAAGAGCTGACTATACTCTATCTACCGAAACCAGTTCATCATCATCATCATCATCAGCCTGTGGACGTACACTGCTGGACATAAGCCCCTCGTAGCTCACGCCTATCGTGGCGTTCATAGGAGGTTATTAGCCTACTACTAACACGCTGGCCAGACAGGTTGGTAGAGGGTTTGTTTCAAGTTTTCCTTCTCTCGCACAGGTGTACAATGCGTCGAGCCTCTTAGTCGACTCTTAAGACATCCCAGGCATGTAAGGGAGTGGTGACACTTGTATTCTTAGGCTGTCACCACACGGTACGGCACCAAAACAAGTTAATAGTGAAGAAATTCAAAACTTTTTACACTCCACTCAACCTCGTCGTGGGTAAAAATGGTAGTGTGTGCTAGGCCTAACACGGAGTGGCTACGTACTCTTTGGCTCTTCCAGGTCCTTACGGAGTTATGACTTAGAATACCGATTTCGAGGAGTATTTTGAAGAGGTTTTCAAAACGGTTTCGTTAAGTCGAGGACGAGTAAGTTTTGGAGGAACGACTTAGAATATGGGTTTTAGTCTTCTGAGCACACAGTCTGATTTTTTTTTAGTTTGTTCGTGCGACTCTCAAAGTTGTTGAAAACTTTGTCTTCATATTCATATACGGCTTTGCTGCTACCAATTTTCAATTTATGTCAACTCACATCAGGGTTACAGTTCAGACGTCCCCCTACTTTGTTATAGTATTCTATGACCCAGCTTGTTATTTGCACTCTTATTAATTTTGATGCGTCTGATCCTGCTTGTATTTTGGACTTTGTGACTGAGTATGATTTGTGTACCCATGGCAGGTACTTCTGTAATCTCGGTGTCGCCAAGCATAGGAATTATATAATTATAATGTCAAGTCTTGCTTAATAAGGAGACGTCCTTAGCAATGGATAATTTATTTAGACACGTTTCAAATAGAAAAATATGAATTCATCATGTGAATTGTCAGATGGGATGTCCCATCTGAGAATTCACTTGTGGCCGAGTTGTTTTTTTTTCCAATATTTTTCTATTTAAAATTTATCATAAGTATAAAAATAGCATTGAAAAATGCAAAAATTCAAAAATCATAAAACAGACACGTTTCTTTTGATTTGATTAGATTGGAGACACTAAATCGTTCAAGTGATTTTATTTTAATAAAAGTAGTTTCTTTTTAAATCAATTTACCATTGGTAGAAAGTTAAACATTTTTATAATCCCTATAATCACAAAATGCTTAATGATGTCTTAAAGTTCATTTGCTATTAAAAAGCGTCATTACTTTCGTCAAAGGCCTTTTGTTCTTAGAAAGTCCATCGAAAAAGGGTGATTAAGATTAATTTATCGCCAGAAACCTCTATTTGGGACCATGGTTACCTTTAATTGGCTCCCACGGTTAGTAATTCTTTACAAAATTACTGCTTCGTTTATAATCACCCAATGGCTAATTTTCTGGGACAATAGTCTTGTCCAAATTAAAGAAATATGTTAATTTCGTCTTTGTGTTGGATCGCCGGAGCGGATGGTTATAATTAACGAAATGTTGCCAACTACTGATTGGGTTTCCGTTTTGGTGGCTTGTTATTTAGAATTTGTATCTTGAATCTGGAAATTTTAGATATCTGTTAATACTTATTGCTTGCTTCTATAAATAGAAATGATATTATTTCAATTGTGGCTGGTTGCAGAAAACCAGTCTCTGTTAAATGCACAAACAAGCAACTACTTGGTAGTACAGACACATTTAATTTAACATCAAAATTTTCACTCGTAAGAAAGATATTTCTAAGTCTCCCCCAAATATCTGTCGTAATTTAAAGAAAGAAAGAAAGAAAACACATTCATTGACACACACATACGACACAGACAATGAGAATAGAAAGGAGGTGAAAAAAAAGTATAAATACAATAAACATAACAAATACTTAAAACACACACAACATGGTTATAAACAAAAAGACAACAAAATATAACTAAGAACATTTTCGAAGACCTTAGAAGATGCTTCTGCTTCCCTTTTTAGATTGTTTTCTCATTCCTATTCATTTTAAGAGTGTTTTATTGCTGCTTTATTCAGTTTATTCAGGCACTTTATGCTGTTTTATTCAGGTACAAGTAATATTATCATGACATTAAAAGTTAATTACAATGAGCAGCCCATTTTTATTTACACACTGCTAGAATATCAGGCTGTTTCTGGATTGACCACAAACTTCCACTAAGGCTTCTGCAATTTTTTTTTATGAACGACGGGGAATATCTTAGCCTTCATCATAACTGATGTAAGTATTGATAAGGGTGAATATGGAAGCGAGCCTCTCCCGGAATCATCAATTACTGAGGAACTGGCTATCTTATCTCTAACTGCCGGAACACAACATGCTGAAAACTTTGTTGTTATGGCGTCAGACTTAGATAAGATGGTGGTATCTAGCTAGGCGGACTCACAACAAGTCCTCCCACCAACCAAACCGAATACAATATGTACCCCCACTGGGAATCGGACCTGGGACCCCAGGGTCTGATACCGGTGGTTTTTACCACTAGACCACAGAGGCGGTTAAAAATATAGTGATTCATAAGAGTTTTATAAAGAGATTGTATTGAACTCAAGAAAATAAAACAAATCTCGTAATTCTGCTTTGCTTGCCCAATCATCATACATTAAGGCTAATCATACCAGCAATATTAGACCAGGTGGATCCAAAACAAACAATATTAAACTTTATCTGCTAAAATTTAAAGTTCAACATGTGCTCCAAACGTTTCGCGAAATCATAAACTGATGTTTATCTCTGTTTGTTAAAGTAAGCAATTAATAGTAATAAACGTGTGATGAGTCCAATTTTATATGTCTCTGAGGATATCCTGAGGCCACCCGGCTGGTGAGGAAAAAGGACAACCAAAATTAGAACGAGATGACAGGTTTATATTCCGAAGTCGGAGAAATGCCGTCTGGCGCAGTTTATTTTATGGTGAAAGGAGGATTTTGATATTGGAATTAAAACTCTTTTTTAACGTAATATTAGTAAAATACCCTCTACCTATTAGACGAGTATTTTAAATCCAAAAATATGTCAGTTTTTGATGGTTTCTTACTTTTTCACGCAAAAACTACTGAACGGTTTGTGATGAAATTTGTTACACAGATAGAAGATAGCCTGGACTATAAAATAATCCGATATTCCCACGGGAACGGAAACCACGTGGATGGAACCGTGGGCGTCCGCTAGTAGGTAATAATTATGATGCTTTAAATTAAATGTCTTTTAGATACAAAGGTTTTAAATCCATACGTTACAACGATCAGTCAATCATGAATTTTGGCCTATGCGACCTTTGGGTATCCGGCTCACTGCTCTACCACTAACAAGGCTCGGTAGCTCAGTGGTTAGAGCATTGGGCCGGATACCCAAAGGTCCCACGTTCGAGTCCTGTCTGAGAGTAAATTTTTTCCAATATTTTTCTATTAATAATTTATCATATGTTTAAATTATAATAATAGGTTTGGCATTGAAAATGAAAAAACTTAAAGATCTTATAAAATATACCTTAGTAGCGAAAAGAAATCTTTTGAGAGGAGAGGAGTTGTACTAATCACAATAGTTCAGAAAGTATTTTTACCCGCCTGCAAGGAAAAAGTTATGTTATATCTTGTATGTTTGTATGTTTTAATGTTATTTACCTTCTTCTTAATTACCTCATTTCTTTCAAACGGCAGAAAAAGAGGGCTAATTGTCTAATTTTAAAATCTATCGCCATCCCTTTCAACTCGTCATTTGAAAGATATTTACATACTTACGATAAATTTTAAATAGAAAAATATTTTAAAAATACATTGGACTGGATTTCCAAACGTCGTGGGTTCAAGTCCCATCTGAGAATTCACTTGCGGCCGAGTTGTTTTTTTATTTACGTATAAAAATCGCATTGAAAAAGCAAAATTTACATACTTCAGGCAGTCACTATTTGACATTTGAAAGGGATTGTGATCGGGACGCGTTTTGAAAGGTATTGAATGAATGAAATTGAACTGTCTGAACAAAGTAAATATTTTTCAAATGTATGGAGAAACATCAAATTAAGTGTCATTTAAAATATAATTCGTTCTGAAAGGGTTTGTGACTATAAGTTACACAATTCCATAAATCACTTATCACAATCACAATACCTTTGAAGGGGATTCTGATAGATTTATATCGTTAGATTCGTCGTGACGGTGCAAGTATTCTTAGGTAGGTAACGTTTTGTTAAATGGAGGCATAGATTTTTGTAAAAAAATTGATTGAATTGCATATTAAATTATTATATTGAACAATAGTTCTTTATATATTTGATCTTGTTTCGATCTCTTCGGTTGCCTGGTCGTTTGAAGCAGGAGGGTTTTTTAGTTTTCTAAAAATATTTTTTAGGGTTCCTTACCAAAATTGTAAAGAGGAACCTTTATGGTGAGACTCAGTCTGTCACAACTGGAAACATCAAGAACTAATAATGCTATCAACTTGAAATTTTAAATAGTTTTAGATGACGTTTGCTCAACTATAAGAGAAAAATTAAAAACAATTTTTTTTGCAACAGGGATTGAAAGTGGCTCTTAAAAATTAAAAGTGCGAGTACTTACATATTTTTTCTTTTCTTTTTAGACCGCATAGTTTTCGACTTTTGATGGAAATTGTGCAATAAGAATTCCGTTCTTTTTTAAACTACAATATCTTTGGTTTCCCCCCTCATCTCCAGAGTTTACATAGAGAAAAATTTGAAATTATTCTATGTATGTAAAGATTACAGGAAAAATAAATTGATGTCCCTAAATAGCTTATTTTTGCAGAAATTTATATAAAAAGGGTTTTTATATTTATTTGCTTTTGGGACACTCACCTCGACCTGCGTCGATGCATAGGTACGATGATGTAGGTATATGAGGTATGATGGTACGGAACCCTCGGTGCGCGAGCCGGCTCGCTCATTACCGGTTTTTTAAGTGTCTAATATTCTTACCTGCCCTTGTGATTATTGTGGTTAGCTTAAATTGCATTACCGACTGCCATTCTCCTAACTATACATAAATTAGGAGCATTAAGTTCAGAAACTAAAATTACTGTCCCAAACTAATTCAAGTGTGTCGTAAACTTGATGTGACTGCTACCGCAGAGTCGGTATATCGGGTGCAGTCTAATAATGATGGCCTTCTAAGGGCATACAATCAACAATAATGACATAGATCTGAAATTGGTACGTAGCTTAGGACATATACCGGTAACCGAAATGTCCGACCTTCACCGTCTGATGTTGAGTAATGATGAGACTGAAGGTAAAATGCACTTCTACCGGAATCCTCAACCAATGATGAAGACAATAATTAACATCAAAATTTTTGCAAATTGACGACTCCCGTGTTAGGGTGGTGCACCCGTTTCAAGGTGTCGCTTATTCTGAGGTCCTGGGTTCGCTAGGTTCGAATTTCGGTTGGGGCAAATGTTTGTATGATGAGCAAAAATACTTATATATGTCTAATTATATGTATTTATATTCGTTACCCTAGTATCACATCACACAAGCCTTACAGTGCTTACTTTGTGTCTAGGCTAATATAAAAAAAAATAATTAAAAAATAAACATTTTATACTTATGGTAAATTTTAAATAGAAAAATATTGGAAAAAATTAACTCGGCCACAAGTGAATTCTCAGACGGGAATCGAACCCGCGACCTTTGGAAATCCGGTCCAATGCTCTAACCGCTGAGCTACCGAGACTTGCGAACCACCGTCGAAATTCTCCAATACTTTTATATTTTTAATACGCTGTAGGCCAGCGTTGTTACATCAATGCTAGGAATATTTATTTATTTGTGAAACCTACATGTGTTGTAAAATTGCTGTTTGTTTTCCTAATAAACTAAATAAAATAAATAAATAAAATAAAATATCCTTGCATTCGAAAGAAACATCTTTTCAGGTGTTTAACGATCGATGCAACTGCCAATACTTTATGATTTTGTAATTTTTTTCATTTTTCAATGCTATTTTTATACTTATGGTAAATTTTAAATAAAACATTTTATACTTTTGGGTCGATAGTAAAATTATTTGTTGTCGAGTTCATCATCGCTTTATTTAAACCAGTAACTGGGCAGGCATTTGCCCACCATCGTGCTTAGTATAAAACAGGATGTGATCTAAGGTGTAACATGTTTACCCAGGAAATGCCTATTCACTCTCGCCTTGAAGAGACCAAGGTTGTAGGAATCGGGCAACACATGAGCAGGCAGCGCATTCCATTCTTTAGCGGTTCGCATTAGAAATGTGTCAGCAAAGTGCTTGGTACGGATCGCTGGAGTGTCAACGACGTACGGGTGATAAGCTAACCTGCGTCTGGTACCCCGATGGTGGAAAGGGGCTGGAGGAACAAGGTCGTGCAGTTCACTCGCACACTCTCCAAAGTGTATCCTATAAAAGACCGATAAACATGCAACTTTGTGGCGGTGGCTGAGGCTCTGAAGTTCCGCCGTGGCCAATGCGGAGTTTCTAATGAGTTTGCTGGCACGGTTTTCAATTGATTCCAGAAGCTCTAGCTGATACCTAGCAGAACCATCGGTGACAGCAATACTCCATGCACGAGTTTCGAGTGGCCGCAGATTCAGTAGCGGTCCATGGTTCGTCAGGTTTACAGGTGTAAGAGCACGGGGGGCAGCATGAAGGTGGGCCATGGTCTGTGGGGAGGCACCGCACGGACGATCTGTATTCTCAACCTGTATAAGGATTTCCCAGGGAAACTGCTGCCATCACTTAGTTTAGTGACGTCTTCGCTAAATCATCGCCTCCAAAGTGTGAGTGTGTCAAAATGTGACAACTTCAATAGAAACAAAGCGCAACAAAACGTTATTACGACATGATGGTTTCCTAACGGATGATGATAAACCCGCAGATCCGCCAAGGTAGCTTGTGGCCGGGGGCAAGACTTTCTGATGGGTGGTAGGTAAGTATGGTGCCATATTTCTCCAGAGTCGAAGTCTGGCTTGGGAAAAGGCTAGACGCTTCTTAAGAAGCTACGTTTATTATATTAACGTTAAATTAAAATAGAATTAAGGTATGACTAAAAGTAACATACCTGTGCAGTAATTGCTCTTAATAAAACATGAAAGAAACACATCAAAGCGTATAATTCCGTCAGTAGCGTGAAAATCTCGCTCCCCAATATGTTCTCGACGAAAGATTGGTTAGCTATTGGCCAATAAACCGTTAAAAGTCGCAATAAAAATAACGTTACGGGAATAACGCGACCGTTTATGTCAAACAGAAGTTTTATGAGACACGTAAGAAATTGCTTTATTTCTTTTTCTCAAGATTTTTTTTCGGTTTAGCTGAAGTTTTGGACGGATTTGGACTACGATGTCTTGTCATATATAAATATCACACAATATGATACATTGGTATGATTCCGAAATAAATAGTCAAACCAAAAATACTACGAATAGAAGAAACAGCAGATATTTCAAATATCTTCATAAATATTAATACCATGACTAAACCAAGACACTGAACAAATATAAATGATCAAGCGCATGAACGATTTTGATGCCAATTTTCATTTTAAAAGGGCGCCCTTATTACCAAACATTCAGAGCTGTTTTCTTAATGCAGCTGTTAAGATTTATGTATTTATAGTATTTTCTACAAAGTAAAAGCTTTTGGCATTAAATTATATAAAAGCGCTTACAGGGAACATGAAGTATAGTAGGTAAGTTAGTGACGAATAATTCCTTCTTGCTAATATTGTACATGTAAAGAGACTCCGTATGTTTGTTACCTTGTCACATTGTTTTTCTATCATACATATATAATACATATAATAATATATACCTATATTTACTCATGCATGCACTCACACACACACTCACACTCGCGCGCGCAAAATAATCTATCCTTGTTTATTATAAATTTAAAAATAATTATGATAAGTTGTTCTTTACTACTTAATGTAATGATAAATACATAAAATAATGTCATGGAAGAGCGGAGTCTCTTGTTACAAGCATTGTATGCTTAAAGGGGACTTCGGCCACTAATAACTGTAACTCAAAACTTTTTATTGAAATAAAATTTATTATTATTATTATTATTATTGTCACGAACAAGCCACTTCACGAAGGAATACTGTTGAATTTTACAGAAAGATAGCTAAGACCTTGCAGTAGCAAACTCAATTTTCCTTCTACCAGTATTACATCAAGAGCTGGTAAAATAACTTATTCGTTAACTGGCGGGTGTAAAACTTGCGAGTGCGCGCATGTTGGCACCTTCGATTTTTATTTTATCAATCAATTAATCAATCAAAATCTTTATTTGTGCCCATTTGTTTAACAACATGTGGTATAAAATTGGGTAGTCTTAATTAATTTTGTGCCTTAAAATGTCTACCGTTAAAATTATACGATATACAAATATTGACGTCAAAGAGGGAATTGAATAGATAAAAAAAAACAAGATTTTATTCAAATTCAATGTCAATTTATATTGTGTCAAAAATTACTATACATTACTATTCGGTCTTTCGATCATTGTCAACAATATATAGTTAAAAATTTATCATTTATATACTTACTTACATATTAAAGTTTATACCTACATCAAAGAAGCGCGCGAGTTAGCAACAAAAAATAATGAAAATCGGAAGGTGCCAACTCGCGCGCAATCACGAGTTTCACGCTCGCCAGTCAACGAATAAGTCGGTAAAATAACAATTTTAAAGTTTTGAGCTCAAATACTTATTCTGTAAAAATAGGCTTCTCCATCACATATAAAATACTAAAACAACAGATTACTTCATTTAGAATCTAACTTTCAACCAAACAAAATAATAAACTCAGCAAACTACTAAAAATGTTGAACATTTCAACCACGCACGCAGTGAAGCGCGCGAGCATAAATTGAATTCTAAACAATGAAATAGACAAACCTATTACATTTCTATGAACACACCCTCAAAATGTGTTTTGTTATCAAATGATCCGTGACTTACGCATTTATTTGTAAGTAAGAACAATAGTATAAACATATTCAGTACTACAACTCCACAGTGAAAAAACGAACTCTACCGTTATAAGAAAAAAAGAAGTAAAAAAACAAAAAAAAAAATATATCTGATGAACGCCACTTATGGGCCATGGGTTTAAAAATCATACATTTTAAGAAACTCTGGCCTTGATTGAAGTACCTACCTAATATTGCGAGTGAGATGGTGTTATAAATAGTGTTATATTCATCGTTTAATAAAGATTACGCCTAAAAGGAAGCTGACAACATTATTACAAAATAATTAAACAATGATAATAATGGCTTTTCCAATATTTTTCTATTTAAAATTTATCATAAGTATAAAAATAGCATTGAAAAATAAAAATAACAAATATTATTAAATAATGTTGCTGTTGAAAATTAACGGGGTAAAAAAAACAATTCGTGGAATGTGAAGCCAAAAAAAAAACTAGCAAAACTACTCAATTTTATATTATTATAATAAATTACTGTAGGTAATTTTTTTTTAGTTATTCCCAGACTCCTGTGGTTGGTAAAGAAAAAAATTATTTATTTCAAATATACAAAATATTTACAATGACATTATTTTGAGAGAATATCTTACGTTCCAGAGGCAGCAGCTATCGTGTTGTTATTAAATATGTCAAAATCTTATCGAACCGTTTATAATAAAAAAGTTATCATACTGTTCGTTCAATTGCCTATGGAATAGCTGTTTACATACAACTCCCATTAAAAACTATTTGTCTTCATTAAAACGCAGTGAAACACTTTGGATAGTTTTACTGTCAAAATTATGGAGTATTTTTCTTCGTTGAATAAGACGTGGATTCAATGGTTAGGTTGGGTTCTATTTATTTGGAGTGAAGATTTATTTACAGGAAAAACATACATTTAGAGATACACACCAAAATAGAAAAAAAATGGTTTACCTTTAAAGTAGATCCCGTCTAAAGTCTTGTCTGTTTGTTACTTTTTCATGGCTAAGCTACTGTTTTTTTTTTATAAAAAAGGCATAGATAAAAATTATACCTTAGAGAAGAAAATAGACTAGTTTTTGTCTTGCAAATATGAAGTTATCACTAAGTAAAGCGAAATAACTGATAACTCAATATAACATATATACGTAGGTAGTAGTTACCTACTTAACCTAATTTTAAGCGGACGAAGTCATTATGGGCAGGTAATCTATAAACGTAAATAATAAACCTAATCTAGCCTAGACCCTGTTTTACTGCTGCACTTATAGCCATCCGCACTATGTCTAACGAAGTGATTATAACAATATGTCACTTAATTTATAAGATGTCTACCTAAATCCCAGATGTACCTATGTGTGTTGCAACAAAATAAACAATTTTCCATTCTATTCTATTCTATAATCTCCAAATCTTCGTGTTAGTATTATTTTTGTTTGATCACTAGAGGGTTCACATATTAAAATGTTCCTAGTGTGTCTGGGGGGGAAACTTTTTTTCTTTTTTTTTTTACACAAAAATCCTCTAGTCAATGTAAGTTTCAAAAAACTTGTAGTAAGGATACTAGATAATGGATACACCTACTTTTTTTTTTTTTTTTGTAAATCTTATCTAATAAGAATTCAATGTCCTGACTGACTGATTCACTGATATATCAACGCACAGCTCAAACCGTTGAGCCTAGAGACTCCAAATTTGGCACATAGGTTCTTTATGAGGTCTAGGGTTGCACTAAGAAAGTTTGTATAAAAATCCATCACTTTTGAATTTTTTATCTTCAATTTTAAGACATTTTAAGATCCAGACCAAGACAAATAGACATGTTCATGCACACAAATATTTGTCTTGTCAGGGGATCGAACCCGGGACCTCTGGCCCAGAAGGCGAGCATTCGCACCTCCTCGCCAAACATTTACAAAACGCTCTAAAAGAAAAACGTTAGTTCAAAAGCTATATATGAATTTTGTTTCACTGTGGGTGGCACAATGTCTTGTGTTAATTACAAGCATAAGGGCTTATAAAGAAATATACAAATATCTCTTCTTCGAAACATAACAGTTTAATAATAAAAGTATCAAAGCAGCAATAATCATCGCTCGCATAGAAACCATTCGAGCTAAGTACCGCCAGACGACACATCACGTTAGCGCCACATACAATTAAATACGCGATGTGTATCTGTACCCAGAACAGTCGACATTGCCACAGTATAGACAGGGCTGCGGGCTTCCAAGCAGAGAGAAAAATCAGGAGCGCGATTCTCTAAGGAAAAGATGTTTTAAACGCCTCTGTGGTCTAGTGGTAACAGCCACCAGTATCAGACCCAGGGGTCCCGTGTTCGATTCCCAGCGGAAGGTACATATTGTATTCGGTGTGGTTGGTAATAGGACTTATTGTGAGTCCGCCTGGCTAGCTACCAGTATCTTATTTAAGTCTGACGACATAACAACAATGTTTTCAGCATTGTTGTGTTCCGGCAGTTAGATAAAAGATAGCCAGTTCCTCAGTGGTTGAGGATTCCGGGAGAGGCTCGCTCTATCTCAGCTTTATCAATACTTAACATCAGGTATGATGAAGGCTAAGAGTCTCCCCGTCGTGGACCAAACTAATCTCAAGGTGGCGGGCGTTGAGTGTGGCCCTGAGTGTGATGTACTGTCGACTGTCAACATGCTTTGCCATTCAAAATAAACACTGAAATCGCAATAATTCCGATTTAGCTGCATATTAGGTATGTTGTTTGGGTCCATCTAGATAGTATTTATCCAGGTTTGCAGCGTTCTAAAAGGTGAGCGCGCTGAGTTTTTGCTGAAAAATTGCTTTTTTAGTTTTGTGCAAAAAACGACATTGAAGGGCTGTGACGAGAAAGGTCACTATTGGTTTTTTTATGACAAAAGCATCGATATGTCGCATAGCTGAGAATGTGCCACTTACAGAAGTATTTTGTGGGGATTGTGAAAATGAATAAGCAGTACCAATTGTTGAATAGTTTATAAATAACTTAACTAACACCCATTTGAACTAAACTTAAGAATAGCCTAAGGCTGTTCTTATATATCTTAAGACATTCATATTAAGAATAGCTTTAGGCGTTCGATATTGGGCCTGGAGCGTCTGGAGCTGTGTGTCTGGAGCGTACCTTCTGGTAACATTTTATTTTGTATCTGTACCCAGAACAGTCGGCACTGCTCAGTTCAGACGAAAATAATTGTGGCCAACAGACGTGCGCTTAAGCTGTTACAAGCGGTCACAAGGGATATCGCCGGAGCGCGTATTTTGGAACTGTTACTTTGATTAGAAATGAATTTGATGTGCGGGCTCTCATCAAGTATTTTTAGAAAACTAAACCGTTTATTTATTATTTTGTTGCTTAAATAAATTAGTGGCTGTTCTGGAACAGTCGCAAAGTAAATTTTGACCAACAGAAACGTGCACTTAAACTGTTACAAGCGGTCATCGCGGACACGCCGGAGCGCGTATTTTGGAACTGTTACTTTTATTAAAAATAAAATGTAATTAATTATAAATATATGACGCTAAGTCTTTTTGGAAAATTAAATAGTGTTTTATAATATTTTGTTACTTTAATAATAGGTAATTGATAAACTAGAAAGTGCTTATTATCTAATAACTGAGATGCAATCGAATACTTAGTAATACACTAAGTAACTATTTAGTAATCTGTGGTAATACATCGATTCGATGAGTAATCAAGGTCCTGTGTCTACAGTGGGATAATCTCTCTTAGCTAGTTTTGCAGTTTGGCGAAAAAAAATAATAATAAGGAGATTTTCGCTTAACCTATAACAAGGTCACTACTATTGCTAGAGCAAGTATTTCGGAACTATTTAAAATGCACACAATGATAGCAATCAATGTAACTGAAAAAAGATTGCCTATTTTTCGTGGCAGTAACTGGCGTCAACTACCTGTTAATGTAAATTCGGATTCATCAAAATACTGTTTAAAATAAAAAACTTAAAAAATTGCTTAAAAACCCCTAATTAATAGAAAGAGACTGTGCACAACTTTCTGCAAACAAACCGGCAACAAAAAACCGCCTTACCATGCCAATTACTAAAAGAGCAGCAAAATATCAAATGATAAATATCACAGTCCCGCCCTACTCTAGCTACTCGTATCTCTCGATGCGGTGGGTGGTTCCTGACGACAAATTTTAAGATAATGTTTTAAGTTTATGGCAAATTACAGTGATGTTACAGGCCACCGGGGAGCCAATGTGGTTAGATAAAGCGCAATGGAGCCACTTGAAGCGATACATTCGTTTACATGCCCGGTTTGTTTGCAGAAAGTTTTCGTTCAAAGTCTCTGCAAACAAACCAGTCTCTTTAGTTTTAGTTAAGGTATTTAAGTGAATATTTTTTTTTAATTTTAGGGTTCCGTAGCCTAATGGCTAAAAACGGAACCCTCGCCATGTCTGTCTGTCCGTCCGTATGTCACGGCCACTTTATTCCAAAACTATGAGGATTACACAGTTGAAACTTGGTAGGTAGATGTATTCTGTAAACCGCTTTACGGTTTTTAGATAAAAAAATAAAAAAAATATTAAGGGGGGCTCCCCATACGTGGAACTGAAACTGTAAATATAATTTTTTCATCAAACCTATACGTGTGGGATACCTTTGGTCTTTAAAAATTTATAATAAAAAAATATTTTGACGAATGCGAGTTTTTATACTAATGATAATTAATTATTAAATAGTAAAATTTTAAAAAATCGGCCCAGTGCGATACGAACTCGCACATGAAGGGTTCCGTCTCGCACCCAAGGTTGCCTGGAAGAGATCGCTATGTAGCAATAAGGCCGCCTATTGTGTGTTCCTCTTTTTTGTCATTTTCCAAAGTGGCAAAATGTGTGGGGATACACTTTGGAAGTGTACATCTTTCTAACTTTGAAAAAAAAAATAGTTTTAGGAACCTCAATGTATGTTTTAAAGACCTTCAGTTCCATGCATGGGGAGCCCCCCCTTAATATATATATTTTTATTTTTGTGTAAAGCGGTTTACAGAATACATCTAACTACCAAGTTTCAACTGTGTAATCCTCATAGTTTTGGAATAAAGTGTACATACATCTGACATGACGAATCTATAAGGGTTTCGTTTTTTGCGATTAGGCTACGAAACCCTAAAAATAGCATTGAAAAATGCAAAAAATTAAAATTTAATTTTCTTAGTTTTTCTACCACTCCGGTACGGACGCGTAATAATAAATAGAAACTTGTACACTGAACTATTTTTAATTAACTATACCCATTCGGAACCAAATCAACTATAAAGGGATTCGTGTATATTGGGAATCCTAACAAATTCGTTACTTTGTCACAGTCAATCCTACATAATTGAATTACTTGTATGAGTAGGGCGACTTTTAATGCAATAAACAACAGAAGCTAGAAAATTTTGACGATTCAAAACAGCTTTTATTTCAGTCAATTTGAATAAAGATTGTACTTTATCTTCACGCTGAACAACTAAAATGGAGTAATTGTGCCGAATATCAACAAATTTGATTTCAATTACTTATATTTATACGTGCTATTTTTTTTATATAATGTAGAATATTTTTTCATTTATAAGATACAAAAAATTACTTTATAGTTAAGTTATATACTTAACAAAAATTACAATGTATCTGTACGATTTTAAGTCTTTTTTGGCATTAACGATATATACTTTACTTATTTTACCGATGAATTTTAATCTTATATTTGAAGCGTTATTATTTAGTTGAACTTAAGCAATTACAAACCCATCTTTAATAATAATAACAATAAATTTCATACAATCACACCAATTATCTAGCCCACGTTAGGTTCCATTAAGAACTTGTGTTATGGATACTAGATAACGGATAAACATACTTATATACTTTTTTTTGTAAATACATACATAATTTACATATTAAACACCCAGTCCAAGACAGATAGACATGTTCATGCACACAAATGTTTGTCTTGTCCGGGGATCGAACCCGGGACCTCTGGCGTAGAGGGCGGGTTTAGTACCCCTGCGCCAAACAGGTCGTCAACGTTAGAATAAATCTTTTAGTAATTTAGTTGCTCAATAAATGATTATAACTTTATTAAGATTAGCATAATATTATTCCAAATAATGTTATATAAAAAATCTTCTTATAAATTATACCTACACAAAATGTTTATGTTATCTGCCATCAGTTCTAAAAACAAATTGTTTAAAAATGTCAGTTATAAATAAAAGCTAAAACGTTTGTCACTCCTGCCATACCAGCCACCCACGTGTCTCATTATTATTTCAACGATTTATCAATCATTAATAAATGCACGCTTCACCCACAACAAATAGTCAGACGAAAAAAAATTAGAAAACGACAAAATCGGACTTTTAAATTAATTAACCGAAATTTCATACATCGCGCCTGTATCTAAGATTAAACGCATCGTCGGCTTTCGTGATGGAGACAAAAAAGTTGGTTGCCTCCTCAATTTGTCAGTTTTATAAATAAAGGTCAGCGCTCACACACACGGTAGAGATTTATAGTAATGGTACGATTAATGCACAGTACGGGTTATGTCATAACAAGGTTGACTTTCGCCATGTTTTTTAGAGCAATTCTAGATTCTATTTATCGTGTTAAATATAATTTATGATTAGAAATATATTTGAGGTTACTTTCTGAAAATATAGGTACTCCGATACTATATCTGATTCATAATTATAGCGTTCTTATATTATGTAATTATGTATTTAAATATAACGCAAACCAAAATCTAGTAAAATTTACCAAATATTAAAATACACGTTATGTCAGCTCTCAGCCTCTCCCTCCTCTTGTCTCCGCACCGTCTGTGGCTCCGGAGGTGTAGTTACTTGCTCTGTTACGTAACCTAATAAAAAAATAAACTTTATGTATTTGGCACAATATTAAATTGCTTGTCTTCATGATTTAGGTATACGTTATAATTTGGGAGATGATTATCCATCGCCGCCATAGTGTGCGTGCGCCAAACTCTGATTTGTCATTGGTGCAACCGACAAATGACAATTAGTAGTAATTAATTAGACAACCAGACAGACGAGCCTGTTAAACGTTGCCCTATGAAAGTCACGGCTTGAACTGACAGAAATGGGTCAGCATTCCATCTGTCTCTTTTGGCATATTTAACCAAAAATAATAATTCTATTCTATTAACACTTAGGATTTATAAGAAAATGTTAAAAAGCCTACCTGTCTACGAGAATCACATCGTATGCTGTAATTTTATAATTCTGAAGAAGATATTGATAATCGAACGCCACTGCGCGCCCGCGCGCGTGTCGTCAGCGTACTGCACAGTACGGTTTCACCAAGTGTGCGCGTACCTCAACTTTGATTTGTCATTGGTGCAACTGACAAAGAACAATTAGTGGACCACACAGACGAGCCATTGACTGTCAACCGTCGCCCGATGAAAGTCACGGCTGGCGCTGACAGAAATGGGTCAGCATTCCTTTTGTCTTACATTACAGAATATCTGTAAGCGAGTCGTAACAGAAATAACAAATTTTTTCTAGTCGTCGCTTGGTCTGTGTCAGATTTTACGTTCGACTGGGTATAAATATTGTTTTTTTAAGTGACATTTTTTGTTTGGCTTTGCCGCCAAGTTATTGTCTCTTAAGTCAATATTTTTAGAAGTTGAATTAAAATTAACGAATGCAAAAAAAATACCTAAATGTTGGGGACACAAGACTTGATTTGAAAAGTGGTTCAATAGTAAAGGATTATTTAAAAATAAATTATTTGCTTATTTGGTAAGAATTCAAATGCGTGACTATATTTAGCTTCGCAATATATAGCCTGTACGATCTGAATGATACTAAAAGTCACCTAACCTTCTTTAAGAATGAGACTAAAAACACAAAAAACATTATATCTAATTTATTAAATACTAAATACACATACACACACACACACACACACTCACACACACACACACACACATACACACACCTATCCATACACGTCCATAATCAAATGTAAAGTAGCATGTTTAAAATTTAAATATTAAGTTAATTATATTACTTGCTAAAATAATAAAATAACTTCAATTTTGTTTATAGATTTGGTGCGTCAAACGCGACAATAGTAGATTAAATTGTTTTTGTTTACTGCGATACAAGCAAAGCTTAGTGTTGAGGCCGTTAGAAATAAGTTTGCAATGTACCCACTTTTGGAAATAAAGTTTATTTATTTAATTACAACTGGTTGTTTCAGCGACAAACACGTTCAAACAAACAAATCTGCCCATTTTCTTGGTGGAATGGAAGAAAATATATGAAAGTGTAATAAAGAAAAATACTTTTTAGGATCAAGACCACCATTTAATTTTGTACTCAGCGTGTCTATATTTTTTAAGTTAATTTGGTTAACACTTACAAATATTTTCACTATTTTCAAACAAATTAAATTTAAGCCTTAAATTAACTGCCCCCGGTATAAACCACCTGACCACGTGATTCCAGTTCTTATTGAAATACCGGAATAGAAAATTCCCTATGTCCTATTCCGAATCATGGTCTTTCTTTAGACAAAATCACAACTAAATCCATTTTACCATTTTTTTACACATGATTGTGTAACAAACTAAGTCACAAACAAACACATATTATTCAACATTAGTAGGAAACAAGTTACGGTCGGTCTTTCCTCGCCAATTGAACAAAAAAAGTATTTCGTTTATAACAAACAACCCATCACCTAAATACAGCTTTCAATGGAATTGTCCTCAAGATTGGTTCTTAGATATACTTCAAGTGAATGTCAAAGTTAGGAGTCAAAGGCAGGGACAGTTGGCGGCGGTCCAAGCCCCCGACTTCTAATCCTAAATCTTGCTGATAGCTATCTGATTGACGAATGACCGTTTGGAGTGTAAGAAGTTTGCTAAGGAAGTGATAGAAATAGTGATTACGGTGAAGTTTTTGTATCAAGTGTTCGAATTCAGATTCGAGATCCTTTTGATCACTTTAGAAAAGTTTTTCCAAATTCTTTGGGGAAATGTTGTTACGATCATTATAAAACATAAATTAGTATTGGAGGCCCAGTCAACGCAATGTCGTCGCATTGATTGAAAAACAGAGCTATTCATGGAGTGCTATTTCGCTTCCAATATTACTTTAACATTGCTCAACAGTTTATGGGAAGGCCCCTGGAACCATTAAAATCAGGGACAACTATGTGTTCCATTTAATGAAGTGCATTTGAACAAAGTTCGCGAACTACCATTAACAAAAAACAACAAAAGGCATTAGTGAACTAATCTTTAATACCAAAATAAACATAAAAAACCTATCAAAGCAAAGGCGAACGAAAACAAAAACATGCCCAAGCGAAATTATTCCAACTGATAGGAAACCATAAGAGAATCACATCACACTGCGTATTCAGATTTATGTATCTGATCGTCCAAACACCATCCGATATATCTCGAGAGTCTTGAGCTAGCACGTCGTAAAGGGGACAGTAAAACAGTGTGATAGCCGAAAAAACTATGGAAGTATCTCGAAAGTGCGATTCCGTCTGGAGCAGATGTTATCTTCCTGGGGAATAATACACCCATGAGCGATTTCCTTAATTTCGTGAGCCGAATCTGGGATCGAACCGCCCCGATTGCTAGTTACCGATAAAGTTTATGGCTTTCTAGACGAGGGGACTGGGTGCTATGAAAATATTGTTGTTGATCGCTCTTTGGGAAAATTTAATTGTATGTAGGTATATGTGACACTCGAAGTCCGATACCGCTTTGAGCGAAAAAACATTCACATCGCGTATTTCATTTAATGGATTTTATTGAAAACGCACACAACGCATAGTGGCAATGAGGGAAAGCCAGGATGCGTATAGAATTATAGATTACGATACACAGTGCTTTGCCTAATAAAAATATTATTATTTACAGACAACATCACGTCAGTCTTCACACTTGCATTATACAGAAACCGCTGCTATTACGAGCGACTAAGGGCGCTCGATCTCATGGTAAAACTTGAAATCCGGACCTGCTATTACTGTACTATGACTGTACGTCAAAAATAAAAAAAACCTAAGTTATTAAAATCAAAAAGTCGTGTAATTAATTAGTAAGTAATTTTCCTAATAATGGTCTGTAAATAAATGCAATGTGTTAGCAAACAAAAGTTCCGGGTTGTACTCTCTGGTACAAAGCATATTAAAAAAATAATCCATTTTACCACCATTTTAATAAAATAATCTGCTTAGTTGGAGCCTAAGTTATTGTTGCTAGATGTCTTCATGTATTTTAAGTAATTAATGTCTCTCAACTATCTTTTTAGGCTCAACTTTGGCCAATATCTTATTTTTTCAATATTACATAAGGACTATTCAAAGCTTTACAACCATTTCAAACATAAATAAATACCGATACCGAGACTGATATTTCTATCAAACAACATCAAGCTCAAGACGTAACTTAGAGTATCTCCAAGCCCTTACACTACAAAGCTCCACAAATAACTCAGATGCTCAGATGTGCCTCGGCCACGAGCGTCCATCCGTTGTGTCAATTGGCCACGAGGTCAGATAACAGAGGTCACTGCGCATTAATGTACTTTAATATAGCTTACATTCACGTTTTGCATCCGATGGTTTTTAAGAGAAGAATATTATTAATTAATAAGGCTTCTAAGGTCGACTACTAGCAAAATCTTGCAAGATCTCGATTTTACAACCTCCCGACCCCCGACTTAGTATTATCTTAGTAGTCTTCATTTACAACTAGCGGATCCTCATAGCGGATCTAATTGTCTAAGAATTTTCTAAATCGGTCCAGTAGTTTCTGAGATTAGCGCGTTCAAACAAACGAAATCTTCAGCTTTATAATATTAGTATAGATAAATCAAAGTTTCACAAGAGATATTTAGAAAAAACTACCTTGAATAATCAAGAGGATAAAACACAGATTGCCAAAATGTAGACATGATATAAAAATTTTTTTTTTTTTGTAAAACTAGGAGCCGAGTTCACTAGCTATCGATTATCTTGGTTTAAAATAATTATCGTTCTGTCCCTTTTAACTTTAAACAAACGATTGAAACGCAATCACTTTTGAATAATGAAGTGTTGCTTAATCAATTGATGAACTCGGCCTTGAATTGACATTTTTGTAGAGCTGGGATTAATAAAATTGAAATTTGGTTAATTTTGCTTGCTATGTTTTTTATACTTTCAGAAATGATAATAATGATAATTTATGTTAAGACTACGAGTCAGCTCTGAGACTTAATTCTACAAATTTTAATTATTTAGATTTTCTTATGGATGGATAAAGAATCAGAGACATTGAAATAAAACAACTTTTACGGATATCAAACGCGCTATATTTCACGAACTAAGTTGTAATTGTCCGTATTTTTAGGTTTTTAGGGGTTTTTTTATTTAGTCAGTGACATGACCCGTCACGGTCCAATTATGGATTGAAATGTGTTAGGAACGGATTATAATTAATGGAACTCCAAAAAATTATTAACTCGTACCCAGAAATATTACTTTGCTCACCAAATTGTTGATTTGACTATAATTTGGTAAGTATTTAGCTTACGTACATCTTATGTTTTGGCGCGCACTGTTCATTGAAATAAAATACACGGGATATCCCATGACCACGGCAGCTGTAAAGGTGCCGAAACATCGGGAAAATCAAAAAACCCCTAAAAAACCTAAAAATACGGACAATTACAACTTAGTTCGTGGAAATATAGCGCGTTTGTATCCGTAAAAGTTCGTACATCTTATGTTTTGGCGCGCACTGTTCATTGAAATAAAAAAACTATTACGGATATCAAACGCGCTATATTTCCACGAACTAAGTTGTAATTGTCCGTATTTTTAGGTTTTTTAGGGGTTTTTTGATTTTCCCGACGTTTCGGCACCTTTACAGCTGCCGTGGTCACGGGATGACAAACCTAAAAATACGGACAATTACAACTTAGTTCGTGGAAATATAGCGCGTTTGATATCCGTAAAAGTTGTTTTATTCCGTAAAAGTTGTTTTATTTCAAGTATTTAGCTATTTTGTTGGTTAGGTTAAGTTAGTACGATATTCATTGCGATGACAATAGTGTGGCCTCAGGACTAAGTTCAAAGTAAAAACGTGCCTAAATGTGTCTCTATAAAATGAAATATTTGGTGGTCCGTCTCATGATGAATAAGAGTATTTTTTAAAAATACGGGGAGACTCTTAGCCTTTATCATACCTGATGCTAAGTATTGATAAGGCTGAAGATGGAAGCGAGCCTCTCCCGGAATCCTCGATCACTATCTTATCTTTAACTACCGGAATATAACAATGCTGAAAACATTGTTGTTATGGCGTCAGACTTAGATAAGATGGTGGTAGCTAGCCAGGCGGACTTACAACAAGTCCTACCACCAACCAAACCGAATACAATATGTACCCCCGCTGGGAATCGAACCCGGGACCCCTGGGTCTAATACCGGTGGTTGTACCACTAGACCACCGAGGCGGTTAAAACAGAATACCGTGTTTTGAAAGTAACGAAACAATAAAAAATATTTGCGAATGAAATAAAACTCTCGCTCGGGAAATCAACATTTTATAGCATCATGGATATGAGAGGGGAGGAGAGTTTTAAATTCGTTCATCATTTTCATCTCGACAAACGAAATAAATATTTATCGAACCCAATGTAATCGTATTGTGTTGTTTTCACCGCATTCATATAATGAAACGAAGTTAAATTAAATAATGATACGAATATAGCAAACAGATGAGAAAGATAAGTTAACAGCAGACTTCGTCCGCGTGGAATTATGGTCTTCGCGTGGAATTCACTTTAAATTTTCGCGGAAAAAGTAAACTAGCTACCTATATCTCGTCTCACACAAATTATGTCTGGGTTTCTGAATATCTAGTAGACAACGGACAGAGATGTGACATTTTGAAAATACTACTATTTAAAATGCAAAATACTAAATACAAAATACCTATTTCCATTTTGTATTTAAATGCTTTTTTTAGAAAAGCATTTTGTATTTTATTTGAAATACTTTTTAGGATATATTTTGTATTTGCAAAATGCAAAATACTTTTCGACAAGTTTTGTCAAAATAAAAAAAATTATGTGAAACTAAGTCGTTATTGTGTCGTTGCTGTGTGTGCTCTAACTAAATTCGTAGGTACTGAACCTTTGGGTCCTCGAAGGAACATGACCGACAGTGCCTTTGAACAAATTTATGAACACCTGTAAGACACTTATTTAACCATACGTGTGGAAGTAATGATAAGGCTGAAGGTGAAAGCGCGCCTTTCCCTGAATCCTGAACCACTGAGAAATTGCCTAATGCTGTAATCATGTTATTATGGTGTCAGATTTAGATAAGATGTTGGTAGCTAGCCAGGTGGACTTACAACAAGTCCTACCATCAACTAAACCGAATACAATATGACCTCTGGGTATGATACCGGTGGTGATACCACTTGACGGTTAAAAATCTCGGTACCTATTTCAAAATTTCGGTATTGAGTTCATAAGAAGCCCGTGTCGCAGTTGATCGAACGCACGGCCTGCGATTGTCGAGGTTAAGCAACTTTCGCAATGGTTGGTCACGGGATGGGTGACCAGAACTAGTAAAAAGAGATTTTACTAGTAAAGAACAGTTAATAGTAAAAAAAAACATGTCGAGGTCCTTCGTGCTTCGGAAGGCACGTTAAGCCGTTGGTTCCGGCTGCATTTGCAGTCGTTAAAAACCCACTAATCCGCATTGGGCCAGCAGCGTGGTGGGTCATGACCCATTCTCCATATCCATCCATAAGGAAGGCCAGTGCCCCAGTGGGCCAGTGGGGACATTAAAAATGCCTAATGACGAGTTCATAAAGCATGTCATTATAAACTCGTTTAATTAACTCGAACTTTACGATATGAGATTCGGTAATAAAAGTATTTTATTAAAAAAAAGTATTTTGAAAATACGTATTTTGCATTTAATATTTTAAATACAAAATAAGAAACTATTTTGAATTTTGCATTTGAATTAGAAAAATCAGAAAGTATTTGCATTTTCTATTCAAATACATTTTAGAAAGTATTTTGCACATCTCTGACAACGGATAAGCCTACTTAAAAACTTTGTTTTTAAGTATGCTTATCCGTAAAATATTCTATAATGTCAAACACCGAGACCTAGAGAAACATACATTTTCACACACATAACATGTTAGTCTATTTCGAAAATCAAAACAACGACTTCTAAACAGCATCCCTGCGCCGTACAGGCACAGATTATTAAATATTAGATACAGTTCGTCAGTATTAAATTCTATATTAAGTACTACTATTCAGTATGCAATGGTACACCTGTCCTTTAGAACTGGAGGTCAAATCCGAAATCCAATACGATATTCGGACGAATGTTCGGTTACTTTTGAGACTTCAAAATAAGATTCAATATTTTACGCCCAGCTAACGAGACCCAATTCTTTGAAAAAATAGAGTTTTTAATTTATATCTAAAAGTCAAACTAGGCTTTTTGAGTAAGTCAAGTTTGTCAGTTTTTAATTGTATACACAACATATTGTGAGTGAATAAGGCTGGTAGTTTTCGCAAGCAGTCGATTCACCACTAAACGCTAAATAGCTTATAGTTGGTCGTAGTAGTTTAATTATAGAGATGTTAAAATTAAATACGATTATTTTTAGTTATTTGACAGGAGTTTCAGAAAACATTGTTTAAGACATATTATAAGGAAAATTTCGTCTTCGCGATCTGTATTTCATAGTAGACACCCTGAAAACCGTCAGACCACAAAGCTGCTTACCTCTGAAACCTTATACTATACGCGCGGACCAATCATAGGCCGCGGTGTGGTGGGCCGGGACGTGGTGTCTGGTTACATGTCAAGACATGTCGTTTGTTATACGGGGTATTGTGAGTTAATGAATTTATAACTGACTTGGAGGAGCTGAATTTAAAATAGGGTTGTATTTAATGATGGCCAGTTAAAGCCTAAATTAACCTAAAAATGTGACCGTTACATTTTCGATTTTATTTTAGTTTTTATTTTGTTGGTCCTTTCATTATTCATTATAAACGTAAGTACAGGTAAGTACTTACTCAACTTGAAGTTAACCAAAACATTTTACTTTTGTACTATGATACTGTTACTCATTTCCAGATTATAAGTACTACAATCTACGTGTCTGTATGGCGTAAAAACAACATAACTGCTGTATATTCTTTACATTTACTTTAAAAGCAAATCACAACAAACACTAGTTAGTACACTAGTTTCTAACCAAAAGCATAAATTAAACTTGGAATAACTACCATATCTACAGCGAAATTTAAAAGTAAAATGATTCCTTCTAAACGTGTTATCAACATAGGTATGAATCATTATCGAACACCAGCCATTCAAAGTCGAATTCAATATCATTTATTCAGTCTAGGCTGTTACAAGCACTTATGAACGTCAAAGAAGCTACGCCATCGGTTCACAAACCCTACGGCGGGAGACCTTGTAACGAGAAGAACCGGCAAGAAACTCGTCAAGGGCTGTTTTTTTCTCCCTTTTTTATTTCATACAGAGTCAAATTGAAAAGTGATCTTAACATATCAGTAAGGTCAATTTCCATTACAAAAAGAAAATACTAATAATAATATTACATTTGATGGTTATTGTAACCGTAAACAGTTTTCAACTGGCAAAGAAAGACTTATCTATCATACATTACAACATTTCTCGCATTACAAGATTACTGTACTGCAAGTTGTGAGGTACATACAGATCAGTATCAATTTATTTTAGATATTCAAATAATATTATTACGAAAATCCTCAAAAATGCGAACGATACAAATTCAACTAAACAGTTATTTTAATAAAATCCAACGTTATTTTCCAATTTCCAAGCATACAGATAAAAAAATCAAGTTTCCTATCGGTAAGCCCAATAACGTTTGGCCATTTAAAATTAGTGTCACCAGTTTACACTATGTTTAGGACGCATAAATCGTGATACTATCTAAACGGTACAAAATGGTTATTTAAATACGGTATTTCGATAAAAATCAAGATAAAACGCGCTTTTCTAATTTGATGTGTTTAAAATGACGATTTGAATAGCTATTATAGCACTAGCCTGTCCCTTAGAGTTGCTTTCAATGTTTTTATTATGTTTGGTTAAAATCTTTTTAAAACCAACGCCTGTATTAAGAAACAGGAAGAGACAATTTATCTCATTGATGAAACGACGGTGGCCATCACCGTAAAAAGGTAGACATACTATAAAGATTCGAAGTGTGCTCATAGGTCTCTGTAGCATAATTGGTTAGTGCATTGGGCCGGATTCCCAAGGATGCGGGTTCGAATTCCGTCAGGGCGTCATGAGACAAGTTGCTTTTTTCTAGTAAATATTTTTTGTTTAATATTTGTCACATAAAAATAGCATTGTAAAATGCAAAATTAATAGGTTATAAGAAGAGGTAGTATTATTTTATTTATTCTGCATTTACAATGTTTTATTAAGTGCTATATCTATACTTATGTCATAAAGGGGAAAGATTTGATTGTGTGTTTGTTTGATTGCATTGAATAGGCTCCGAAACTACTGAACGGATTTGGATGAAATTTGGTACACAGATAGTAGATAGCTTGGTTATGAATGTAGGATACTTTTTATCCCGATATTCCCACGGAAACGGGAACCACGCGGGTGAAACCGCGAGCGGCCGCTAGTGATAAATAGTAATATAAACAAATTGCGACCACCTGTTTGGCGCAGGGGTACTAAGCCTGTCTTCTGCTCCAGAGGTCCCGGGTTCGATCCCCGGACAACACAAATATTTGTGTGCATGAACATGTATATTTGTCTTGGTCTGGGTGTTTAATATGTATATTATGTATGTATTTACAAAAAAAATATTAGTAAGTTTATCCGTCACCTTAACCACAGAATAAATGTTGTTGAATTTTTGGCAGAAAGATAATATTTTTCACTTTATAGAAAGCCACTTTTGAAGTGATTCCTCCAATCACTGTGAAGCGGAGAATCGTTATTGAAACATTAGTCAATCATAAAAATAATAAAGCTTATTGACTTTAAAGAGTTTAGAAAGTCTTTTTGATACAAAAAGTATTGAACAAGCAAAAAATTTTTTGCATGAGCAAAATTTATCACACTCTAGCGGATCCCCGGGGTTTTACCCGCGTGGTGCCCTTCCCGTGGGAATATCGGGATAAAATATAGCCTATGTCACTCGGCAGAAGTGTGACTTTCTAATGGTCTAAGCATTTTCTAAATCGGTCCAGTAGTTCTTGAGATTAGCGCATTGAAACAAACCAACTCTTCAGGTTTATAATATTAGTATAGATTGTATAAACGGGAACGTATATCGAATTCTATTTCAAACGATCGATTTCAAATTTGCCGCGTTTATGCCTGGTATTATTTTTTATTCCCCTCAAATAGGCAACTAAAATTAGGCAAAGGTACCGCTTTTATACAGCCACATAAATTTTGATGCTATCTTAAAAGCAAAACAGTCGTTTGAATGCGGCATCGCGGACGACACGATTAAATCGCGGGTTTTATAATTCGATGTTGAACATCGAAAGTGCCGTATTTGCTAGCGCTATTTGTACGTTTTGATTCGATTTCGATTCAGTCAGACACATTATACTAACCAGTGTTTAAGTTTAATGTGGTTTTATTTTAAAATTGAATTTATCATTATGGGTGTTTTTAATTAAAATGTTTTAGTACCTAAGTTAAGCTTAAAATTTAGCATTAATGTTGTTTGGAGCGTTACCAAGCAGATTCTTGTACAGAAGTATTATCTCACGAATGCAGATGAGCCATACTTGTAGTAATGCGAACTGACACGTGCTCTTGTGTTTGCGTAGCGATTCAGCCGGGCGAATCGGCCAATACTGAGGCTTCTGAGCTTATGCACGGAAAGACACTGTGCATGTACAATTTACACACACAAGTAAGGCTCACCCGCATTCGTGAGATAAAACATACAGATGTATACGAGACCAACGAAATTATAACTATACTTTTTTTAGTCTGGGTCTATGCAGTAAGTTCCAAAGAGAATTAAAGGTTTTATTTGAACTCTCTCTCCAAATATGTCTAGAATCAAAATATCTGACGTACTAATTTAGGCAAAAATTACTGGACGAATTTCTAAACAGAAAGGTAGTTTTAAATTTAATTTAATGTGACGACCTCTGTGGTAGAATGGTACTTACACCGGTTTCAAGGTATCGCCTACTCTGAAGTCCTAGGTTCGAATTCCGGTAGGAGTAAATGTTTGTATGATGAATACGAGCATTTGTACCTGAGTCATATATATATTTATACACTTAAATACTTGTACATGTTTATTTATATGTATGTATTTATATCCGTTACCCATAACACAAGCCTTAATGTGCCTACTTTGGGGCTAGGTTAATTGACGTGAGTGTAAAAAATAATAGATATTTGTTATGCAAGGCTGGAAAGTTGGTTATTTAGCGGCGAGTTACCTCTATTGAAAGCTAAGCAAGTGAAGGATTTTAGGATTGAACCATGAGCGTAGCGAGTGGTTCAAAGATTGAATCCTGAGCGAAGCGAAGATTTCAAAGGTACAAGACGCTAAAAACTTTTCTGCCGAGCGCAACACACAATTTTTCACCTCACAACAGGGAGAAACATTTTATGGTTGTTTCCCTGTCAACTTCCGGTAAAAAATTCTTTAAACAAAAAGTTTAATCTTAATATACCTTATTCTAGTTGTTTTAATTATATAAAAAAAACTAAAATAATAAAAAAGGGGGAATTATAGTTAATTCAAAGTTATTTAAAGTAGGAATATATTGTTACTTATAAATGTTGACACTGACATGAGTTACAAGGCAAAGACAATTAAAAAATAAAGATTTATGTCACGTTCCGAAATTCAACCATAGGTTGTGAAATCTCACCCAGCCTATTTTTTTTTTAATAATAATTAGTTTCATCTTATTGTTATTGTTTTCATGATTCAATGAACTAAAATAATATAAAAAAAACAAAACGGAGTATTATAATTAATTTAAAGCTATTTAAAATAAGAATAAAATGTAACAAAAAGTCAATAGTGCGATTCAGAACGCATTATGACATATTTTTAGGTAATAAATTAAAAAAGTACTTTGCGCGCTAGGCCGCAAAAATAGATTTTCTACGCCTAAACTGATTGACATAACCTCCTTTTCAGAGCGTGTGAGGTGAAAAGGTAATTATTATTATTAATTATAACTCCCTGATGATGATGAATTTGGTATATTGGTTTTGCACCAATAATAGTACTTTTTTATGAATGACGGGGAGACTGTTAGCTTTCATCATACCTGATGATAAGTATTAATAAGGCTGAAGATGGAAGCGAGCCTCTCCCGGAATCATTAGCCACTGAGGAACTGGCTATCTTATCTCTAACTGCCGGAACACACAAGCTGAAAACATTGTTGTTATGGACAGACTTAGATAAGATGGTGGTAGCTAACCAGGCGGACTTACAACAAGTCTTACTTTTTTTGATAGAATCAGGCGTTACTTGGCGGAAATCCATATCTTAGTAGAACACGAAAAATATGTCGCGTAATTCCGCAAGAAAAGATGCAGATGCAGCCCAGTGACACACCGTGCCAATCTCAGCACCGCGAGACTCGGTTGACTCGGTGCTGAGATTGGCACGGTCTAACAACGATGCTCCGTGTGTGGGCGAAACACGTGTAGAGTAGTCGGTGAAGGTGCAAGGTGTGTCACTGGGCTGCATCTGCATTTTTTCTTGCGGAATTACGCGACATATTTTTCGTGTTCTACTAACAAGTCTTACCACCAACCAAAACGTACGTACGTACGTCAAGTACTATTATCATAGCCAATACCGTTATTCGCCAAGACCGTTTTCCAATAAACCTGTAATTACCTGTCCCCGACTTTATAACGTAATACTTTTCGACGTATTCGGAACGCGCTTGCATCCCAAATGCGAGTTGGCGTCTCAGCTTGGGAAAATATAAGGGGGAGTTCACATTACAGAGTTCTATTTGAAAATGAATGAAAATGAAAACGAAATGAAAATACTCTTCTTTCAATTGAGTTTATTATACGAACTTTTGAATTGTCAGTTTTGTCCTACCACCAGTTTCAGACTAAATTAAATTATCAGATTAATTTTAAACTACAAATAATACTTTTAAAACTCTTCTAAGTAGTCTCCTGTTATCTAAAATGGATAATTCTTAAAATACCATTGTAAATGTAAACAAGTAAATCACAAATAATATTATTTGCTTATTATCCATCCATAAGAATGGCTATTGTTCCACAGCAGTAATGTAGAGGGGACTTAAGAATAAGTGATGATGACGAGACACAAATTAGTGTGAATCACAAATAAAGTTTGTTTACAGAATCATATATTGGTACTTACTACACACTTTGATATTAACAAATTAATTTTCGATTTAGAGCCTTATTTCGTTGACCTTCAAACCTGGCAAAGGAGAAAAAACCACTACTGGGCCATTACTCCGGCAATTAAAACCACATGTTTTAATACCCGCATAAGTACAGTGTGATTCATTGAGATGGATGACAATGTGTGTGATGTTATGTCAGGTATGTCAACAATTCAAAAGACCAACAACTGTTTATAAGAACATTTTATCTTTGATTCTTTAATTATTAAAAACTTTGCTGTCGATATTTTTCTTGCAGTTAAGTAGTAATTTACCGAGCGACTAAAAACATTTCATAAGCTACAAAAATATAACTAGTACTAATACTATCTTCAATTATAGAACTTTACAAACTAGTTTTTTTCTCATTCTAAAGTTATTCCAGAAATTACATCGTCAGTCAGTCGTCAGTATGAACGCCCCTTTACTCTAACACGGAGAATAGATCCGAGTCCTCGTTCACGCGTTGTCAGTCCGAATAAACTTGGGAATCGGTTCGCAGCTGCGAATGACGCGGCTCCTGCTCGCTAGATTTGCATAAAGAAAAGAATATGGATATCGGGACGGCATGCAATTCGATTTATTCGTACGGTTGTGTACTTTTGGGATAGGGGGTTGAAGGGAGAAATTTTTGGGAGGCGTAGGGTTAGGGCTTCTTTCTGAGTTTAGATTGTCGTGTTAGAACCAATGAAATTAAAACCAACAGTTTTCGCCAGCTATGTATAACTATAAAATAGCTGGCGAAACTGTCCGTCATTTAGACCATTAGATCTTGAGAGTTTAAAGAAAAAACAAAACAAATAAAAAACAACAAATGGTTATGGAACAAAAAATTAAAAGACGTTCCTAAGAACTGAAATAAGAATAACAATTTTGATTCATTTCATTTTCTTGAAATAAAATAACTTTTACGGATATCAAACGCGCTAATATTTCACGAACTAAGTTGTTAATTGTGTATTTCTATAATTTAGGTACAAACAAATAAATTAATAATAAACATATAAGCATACTACACTACCTTATACTAACTATAACAAGAAAACGCCGTCCAACTCGCAGCCTCGTGGCATAGTACCGAGAACACTGGCGCTGTTGCCCCGCTGAATACATAAACTCAGCCGCTGTGCAAGATAGGCACCAGCTCTCAGGTCTCCTGAGGCGTTGACCAGTCTTGTCGAACTAAGTTGTCATTTTAGAAGTAATATCACAGACCTATATCGAGATAGACAACAAGAGCGCTTCAAACTGTATGAGAACCTGTAGCGTGTCGAATTTTTCGTACCTACGGTGACTTCACGAGCGAGATTTAGTGATGTGTAAATGTTATTGACGAGCTCTTGCAAGAAAGCACTGCACAATTAACCATTTTCGTTTCAAACTGACTGACTTAAGTCCGAAAAATTCGGAAAACTTTGACACGCAAGGTACACTTGTATCGTCTATCTCGATAAGAATCTGTGGGTAATATACAGTGTGGACTGAAATCCGTAAAAGGTTTTTTAATCAGTGATGAGTCCGCGAAGAAACTTATGATCTGCTTAACAGAATTCTCCCAAGATTCTAAATATTGTACCAGACTCTTTGACGGGCGCGTGCTTCACTCACGGCATACTAAGCGCTTCGAGTTATGCATCCTAGATGACATCATACGGGCACATACTCTGTGCTTAGGCACGCAAGATGAATACGAAATACGAGAGCTTATTTTTACCCGCGACGGTACGGAGACGGTATATGCGTTTGAAGTAAGAGGTTGTTTGTGCAAACCAATGTTACCATTTATCTCCAAAACTACTAGCCCGATTTTGATGCAGTTTTCAGTGATGGGTTCGAGTTTGATCAGTGCATGTTCTTAGATAGGTTTTACGGTAACAACTCACCAGGAGGCGTTGTAGTAAACATTTATCTCCAAAACTACTTGTCCGATTTTGATGCGGTTTTATAGTGTTGCATTCAATGTACTTTCTGAGAAAGTCTGATTAAATATTTATTTAAGAGATTAATCACGTTAATTAACAACGAGAAATCATAGGCGAAATCGTATTAATAGTATTTGTTTTAGTTTATTTGTTGACGGAATTTTTAATTGTATCAAAAATGTAGATAAAATAGTAGGCAGGTACGTAATGGACTTCCTGAAGTCTAATGTTTCCTATATTAAGTAAAACGATATTTTACCGTATTCATAAAGTTCCGGTGCTAATGTTCACATAACAATATTGTTCACATAATTATTGTTAATCGATCGTTAAACATCTTTCGAATGCAAGGATATTCCTGGCAATGAATTCAAAAATATAAAAGTATTGGAGAATTCAACATTCCGCAAGTCTCGGTAACTCAGTGGTTAGAGCATTGGACCGGATTTCCAAAGGTCATGTATTCGAGTCACATCTACGAATTCACTTGTGGCCGAGTTGATTTTTTCCAATATTTTCTATTAAAATTTATCATAAATATTCACGTTCACATTTTAAATAAACGTATTGTACTTTTTAGGGTACCTTACCTCAAAAGGAAAAAACGGAACCCTTATAGGATCACTTCGTTTTCCGTCCGCCGTCCGTACGTCCGTCTGTCAAGACCGTTTCTCAGGAACGCGTGGAGGTATCAAACTGAAATTTATATCTAATACTCAGGTCTACTGTCCCTTGGAGCTGTGAAAATAACAAACTTCTAAGCCAAAGCAATCAAAAGATACAGCCGTTTATGCCGCAAAAAAGATGGCAAAATTTTGTATGGACGACTGCCTAGCAATGTATTTACACTGAACCTAGTAATATATAATGCTGGATAGCGGAATATTAGTATTTCGTATGAAACAACTTTCAGGAACTTTTGAAACAGTTAAAATCTTGAAAATAAAATCATGAAAAAACTCCTTCGTCTGTCAGGTTGACATTTTATATTTAGTTAATTTAGGCTACGTTCAAAGCAATATTTTTTCTGAAAGCAGTCAGACTCGGCCTCTTAGGTGACAAATTCGGAAATTCATGTGAAAAATATTTCTTAAACACGATATTTTCTCACATGGAGAATATGTGGACAAGTATTTTCGACTGCCACTGCTCTTTTTAATAAAAAAAACTAGTGTGTGGTTTGCGGGTAAAATAATGCCGTCTGAACGTAGCCGTATCATATATGGATGCTCATTACTTGTCAATTGTATAGGTCCACCAAACTTATTACTTATTTTGTGATTTCGGTGATCTGTTATGAACATACAAAATGAAGAAAATCATATTTTTTTTATAATAAATAAACATAAATTCTCTTATATTAGTTGTTTTAGTTTACGCAAATATAAAATAAAAGAAGGTTTGTTGCCCACCGATTTCGTAATACGGACATTCTTCTTGTCAAACAATAACATCAAAACCAACTTGAAATCTTTTAATAAATTGATTATTTCATGAAAGTTGTATATGAATATTGAACTCGAAATAATTAAAATATGAATATTTTAATGTTACTCCCTAGTAAGACATTAATATACATGTTATAGGCAGTTGCTTAGCCATCTCCTTTCTGCAAATTTTCGAAACTCGCACGGGAATCAAAAACTACAGGGTACTTCCCGTTAACTTAGAATCTTGAAATTTGGTACGAAGTAACGTACAGATAAAGGATAAAGGAAAAATTGCGAAAACCGTAAATTTTTTGTTACATCATATAATAAAAAATATTTTTGAACATTTTAAATTTCATTTTGCAATAAAAATACCACTCGATTGTCGTGATGGGTGAACTTTTACTTATATACCTACAGGTTTGTACGGAACCGTCAGTGCGCTTCGATCTCATGCGGTCCGACTTGCACTTGGCCGGTTTTTTTTATTTTGAACAAGTCGTTTTAGCTAGTGAACGAATGGTTGAGAACATTTAACGTGGTACCTATTTTGTTTCTCTTGATGCAAGGATTTTCGGACACTAAATAAAAATAAAAAAATAAAAATAAAAATCATTTATTTTCAGACCAAGGAGTCCATAGGTAGGTACATTTTATAGCACACAACATAATCATTAAAATTTATCAAATTATAATTACAATCAAAATTAAAATTAAAATTAAATTCGACATTTTAAGCATAGTAAGTTATAGATAAGTATTATAATTTAATTATTAAGTTATGTCATTATATTATTATTATTATAGGTAAGTATTATTAATTTTTTATAGTGTTGTGAACCTACTTAGTAGATTAATCAAAACACTGTTCATAGAACATGTAGCTTAATAAATCTACCAAGTAGTGGGGAATCTAACCTCTCGGCTATCATCCTCAGGATACTGTTCCGGCTTCCCCTCACCCTATACATAACCTATACACTAAGATAGAATCATTTTTCGTCAATATTTCCAGCACTTATAGGTGGCACTTTTGGTAATACTTATTACTCATACCTTCTCAATCACTCGAACTCAGATGGGATAAAGAAATCAACAATCCTCTTTTAAGGTCATCAAACCATTGGGACCTCTTCGACCTGCTTACATTAATAAAATCCCATCACCTCGCAAACCGAACGACTCACAAAAATCGTGACGGCTCTCAACTTGAGTAATTCCTTATCATTTAGTGGTACAACTTAATATGGCGGAGTCGGCCTCAGGTCAAGGTAATAAGAATCATCAAGTAAGTTGTTTAAGAGTCTTTTCTGATAAAAGTTAGAGTTAGCGCACAACTTTTCCGTCGACAAAACTGTTTTGCCGAGTTGTGTACTTCTCGTGATTTCCACACAGCTAAACAGTTTAGTTGGTGGAAAAGTCAATGTCGAATTTTTATTTTATTTATTTATTTTATTGTTAAAGATACAATAACAGAATACAAATTGTAACATTGCAATTTTGTCGAACAACTATCGAGTTGATATATCGATATTTCAATATTATATTCTTATAAACATACAATTCACAACAAAATAGTTGTTCAACTAAAAGTTGTTTAAATGCACTAGCCCTTATTATTATTGCAGCCGCGCGGTACACAACATGCGATAGGGCTGCCCGCTAAAATAGATTAGCCATTACCTGTTTACTGCGTACTACTGGTATAGTATTATATAATCTGTGCTGCGTACAAAAATTTACAGCGTGCGTTCGTTACCGCGGCGCAGTCTTGATGAGGTCTTGTCGAACCGTGTCGGGTATGGCTCGAGATACGACATTTAATATGAAGACAGAATACTGCGTATTTTTATACTGTGCTCAGGTCGAGCTTACGATATTAATCACTTGGTTGGAACGACCAGTATTTACACGCACAATTTACGCTAATCTTGTAAATTCTCCAGCAGGCCTGTGGTTTCATGACTATTATGTGTTACGTGGTGTTACCTAATTGTTAGTAAGTTATGTAATCGAATTGAAAAATGGCATCATCAATAGCCGTAATAATAGCCCACACAACCCCTGAATTGAGCCCCGTGGTGAAATTGGTATTTTTTGGCTGGTAGGTTTTCTTACACGTCAAGTAGTTTCTAATCATTTTATACGTTCCCAACTCACTAAATAAACAACTTTAAAAGAAATCTAGCGCCTGTTAACAAGTCCTCCCGCGTGGATTTTTGCCATATTCACTTACTTACTCTGCTTCAGTGTTCTCTGTACAACATCAGACCGGTAGTTCTTTGATTACTGCATTCTAACCATCAAATTATCAAAGTCAAAGTCTAGGCTGTTACAAGCACTTATGAACGTTAAAGAAGCAACGCCGTCGGTTCACAAACTCTACGGCAGGAGAGCTTGTAATGAGAAGAACCGGCAAGAAACTCGTCAAGGCCAGTTTTTTTCTCCCTGTTATTTCATACAGAGTCGTCAAATTGAAAATTGAAAACCCTAACATATCTGTAAGGTCAATTTCCATCACGAAAAGAAAATTCCAATTATAATATTACATTTTATGGTTATTATGACCGTAAACAATTATCAACTGGCAAAGAAAGATCGGCTTTATCATACTAGTACAAATAAGCAATTAAATTTTTTAACCCTAAAATGTTCTGTTACTTTTCAATATTCGCTTTCTACCTCACTGCAGCGTAGGAACTAGTAAATCGGTCAAAGTCAAGCTGAACCACCAACTTACACATGTAACACGATACCATCTAAAGGGCTTTCTAACAGCAGATTTATCCAGTCCCAGTTAATTTCCAGGGAGATAATTACTTGAGTCAATGTTGTGCTTTTAGCGACGATCGATCAACCAGCTGGCCTCAGTTCGTAATTTGATACACATCGGTATGTGGACACAAATAAAATCACTTAGCCGTCGAGTGGCGCCCCGCGGCGCGCTGCGGGTTACGCCGGCTGAGCTGAGTCGGTTCAAGACGCTGATTCTGATGCTCGAAGTACACAAACTTGGGAAATCCACTTACTTTCCTTTGGGTGCTTTTAGTTTTCTTTTTATCAGCTTTTCGGAATAGTTCGAACAGATCTGTTGACGAAAAGAGCATTTTTGTATTTTCCAGTCAAAGGTCTATTAAAGTCTCTTTAAGTAGGTGGATATCGGTAATGATTCTTACCTAGTTTTTACTTTTCTACTCGTGGAGAAGCCGCTTACTTTCTTCTGGGTGCTTTCTAATATTCTGAATCTTTTCCATATTATAAAGATCTAATAAAGCCTCTTTACGTATAAAACACTTCGATCATCTAACTATAATTGATCGAAGATGGAAAATATATGAATATCTTAACGACCGCTAATTATATTTGCGAAGTTTTTATTGTATCTCATTGTAGTTGTTATGAAAACGTTTTTAAAAACCTTACTAGGGTACTTTCTATCGCTCTAGGTTTTCGTACCAATATTTAGAAAATGTTCTTAAAGATCCGTTATGACTTCTTTACATAGATGAATGAACATCGATATGTAAGTATTGAAACGCAGATTTTAGCCTAAATGAATATAGTTGCATTTGAAAGAAAGAAAGAAAGAAAGAAAGAAAAAACATTTATTGGCACACACACACACTATAGAATAAAAAATTAAAATAAAAAATCTTAAAGGCAAACCTTACAAACTATAACATAAGGAATATGCAGATGTGGGGCCAATAAATATCCTGGCTCAGCATTTTTGCATTTATGACACTAATGACCGATATATTCTGCTGATCCGTCAGCGCGCAAACACTAAATTTGGTAGTGCAGTGCAAGCAACAATCTCATTCCGTTCCCTATTTTAACGTTTGGCAGCACCAAATTCTATAAAGAACGGACATCATTTATCCTAGAAAAAAATGGACTAAAAAAGGCTCCCATACAAAAGGCTGTCGTTTTCACGGGTATTTTCAATTGTGCAGTAGAAAATGGTAGAAAATGCTCGGAATAATAGGGCGTGAAATTGTTTCTGGGATAGACGAATTTGTTTGCGGAAGCCAGTTTTAACGTGCAATTTAGTGCTCGCCTGTTTTACCGTGGCAGTTGTTGTCTATTGCCTTCTTGCTGGTCTGTGGGGACGTTTAGTTACGACACGACAGGACGAAAACGATTATTAATAGGTGTGTTTTAATCACTTTAAATCGAAATACGTCATGGATTTTCTAAGTTATGCGCCAATTAGTTGAATCCTATTGATTCGTTATTTTTTATTTCTACCCATTCGAGACGTTTTTACATGACAAAAGACGAAAAACCGACTTTCATATAATCATTACCTACGTGTTGTTAGATATTGCAATTTTCGCAAGTTAAATATCTCTTATAAGACAATTCAAAAAACATTATACGACTACTATAGCCGGTTTTTCCTATTCTTTTTTGTACATGTAAATAACATGTATCATAGACATTTAGTAAGTTTATTTAGTTGTTTTAAAGAAATATCCTGCGGCCATCATACTTTGGAACCAAATATTGGGGAAAATCCAACTGAAATAAAATTCTTTAATCAGTTATGTTTGAATCGTCATTTTCCATCATTAAATTTGAGCCTAATTTTACGTGACATTTGTATTAATTACCTGCTACATTATAATTTGAAGGACTTACTGATTTTGCATGTTTTTTGTTGGATAAGTGTGTCATGAAAGACAATTATAATATTATAAAAAATTACAGTTTTCTACTAAAGCGGATGATTTCCTACACTTCTTTGTGATGAGAATACACATAGTACCTTTTATGCTGATTTTTTGATTATTAGTTTGCCCGAAGACAGTTTGGTCTGAGAAACAAAAAACAAAATAAAATCTCATATTAAAATCTGTTATTTCTCAAAATGGAACTTGTTCTAATATGTAAAATGAATTTTATTTCAATGAATACCTTGCACGGAAAACTAAGATAAGAATATTCATTTTTCGATCCGATTCCGTCGTAGTCGTGTCGTGCGCTCTAAAAGCACTCTCTATAAGGAAGTGCGGGCCTAGAAAAGGGGTATTTGCAGATTCAAACTAACATTGAGGCGCAAATTGCGTTGTTAAGGTGTTTTCTGTGTATTATGGCACTATTTGTCACCGAGCGTGTTCGGGACGTGTCATTTGTTTTTATATTTTGGCCCTGGGAATAACAGTTTGTTTGTTTTGCCTCGAAAGCAAGCAAATGCTGAGTTTTACAAGCTTTATACAAGCTGGAATTTATACTAGTCATCAAATATATAAGAAAGTTCGCTTCAGGTAAGTTTTATTCAGAACTTGGCACTATGGATAAGGGCTAGGTATCGAATAAACATACCAAATCCCTTTTTATGTATCCCTTGATGTCTGATATCTATTTATATTTATTACCTCTACCTACTCTGTTCTAATTAGATTGAAAGGTGTGAGAGTAAAAATGTAAGTTACGTACTACTATGTAATTTTTTTATTATAATTAATCCTATGAAAGAGACGCATGACCTTGACCTTAACCTTGATCGTCGTCTCAGCCACATAACACCGACTACCGGCTGCTATAGGCGTCCCCCCATATGGGGGGTTTGCCATAATCGCCACGCTTGGCAGGCGGGTTGGCGATCGCAGTATGGCCAAGTTTGTAGGAGACGCTGCTGCCCGTCTCCTGAAAGCTGAGTCCCATAGTCGCCTTTTACGACACCCACGGGATGAGAGGGGGTAGTGCTATTCTAAGCCGACACTGCACAGCTAACTTTGATCATACTATTATTATTTATTTTCTTTATGTGCAAAAAAGAAAATAAAGTCCGTAGTTCATCATAATGCAGAATAAAACAAACTTCACAAACTAGCTCCAAAGTCTCCCTCATCGATGAAGAGTTGCTTAATTATAGGTATTCTACAGATTGTACTTCGGAGAGTGTGCTATTGAGCTGCATGAGCTCATACCGCCAGCTCCTTTTTACTACCGAGAATCCTAACATGCTATCACCCCTACCTGGTTGATATACCTCGTCTGCGTACTAAGCGCTTTTCTCTTTCTTCTTTCTTCTTCATTGGCGAGTTGAATTCTTTGCCTGCGTCTGTATTCCCGGGTGCCTATAACCCTGGTATATTTAAAGCTCGAGTGAATAGGCTTTTTCTAGGCAAGCTCACTCCATATTAGGCCTCTTCTCAATTCTTCAAGGCTTCCTCTTGGCCTAGGCCAAGAGTAAGCCTGTTAAATGTAAAAAAAAACTTCATTTACCTGAATTTTGCTGGCAATGAACGAGACCCAATAGAATTATTTATTGTTATAAATTTTAATATGTCTTCTTGCCAGCAACGAAACACACTAGTTATAAAAATTTTAACTCTCCGAACTGCAGTCTAATCTTTTAACACAATTTTACTAACAGGCGGTGTGTGTAAAAAAACCAGTGTATTATTCACCACTCCGTTCAAATACCGCTGAGTTGGCACAATGCCAGTGAGGTAGCCATGAATCGTGGATTTGGAGCACATTTGTTCTTATTTCTTTAAACAACCTGCTGTCAAGGGTTTAATTGGGTATTTATCTTTTGAAAAGAACTTTACGATTTGAAAAATTAAAAGGTGTCAGATAAGCAATTTTCTCGTCTACTTTTAAATGAATAGTGGCTAGACACGCTATCATTTTATTTATTCGTTTTGAATAAAATTTTAAATTGGTTTGCATAGTTATTTTTAACGCGATATTACCGAAAAACTTTTATTTAATCCGTAATGTTGCAAATGATGTTACACAAGAGTTTTTTTTTAAAAAGCTTTTTTTCACAAATTTTTGTTTTTTTATGAAATGTAATGACCTAAACAAAAGAAGAGCGTGGAACTCTTTCGAAAAATCACACACCTGTATAGAAATAATTGGATACTTTCTGATATAAGAACTTTAACGAAAGAGGCGAGACATTTTCAAACACAAACTCATTCTAAAGCGAATGTTTTTTTTTAACCAAAGAGGTAGCAGTGTTGCTTACTTACAAACAGCCAGAATAAGCCTGCGCACAGATAAAACAAATAGGTGTAGTTTCTTCAGAACAAAGTGGGTTATACATCGTTTCTCTAGGAGACGCTCATTGAATAAGTAAGTAGGATCAGGGGGGCCTACTACCTTCTCTTAGCGCAGTATTGTTTCAATCTTACCTTGCTATTTCGTACTGGGTACGGTTTCTGATAGAAGTTTTGTAACGACTCAGATTCAGATTCAGATTTATTTATTGCAAGTCACAAGTTAAAAAAGATGTTTCATAAATCGGTAGGTACAGTAAGAGTGACGCCCTGTTATGGCACAGCAAACATGCGGGGCAACTATTGCCTTTTACTTAACATTAAATTATTTTTCATTAACCGACTTCTAAAAAATTAGGAGGTTCTCAAGTCGACTGTTTTTTTTTTTTTATGTATGTTCCACCATAACTTCGCCAGTTGTTAACAGATTTTTATAATTCTTTTTTTATCTGAAAGAAAATGGTTTATGTGTGGTCCCATATAATTTTTACGAAGATCTGGCTAGTAGTTTTTTCATAATCCTGAAAAATATCAATCACCTTTTGGCAAGTAGTCGTATACCTAGATGACATCATTGTTGTGTATGGGCTGATTTTTAGTGTAAGTAACGGCACATAATGTAACAAAAAAATCTGAATTAAAACATTTTATAAAAAAAAACAAACCGACTTCAAAAAGTAAAAAATAAAACTTTTGGAGTCGGTGCTAGTTAGCTAAGGCCAAAAAAAATATAGTTAATAGAAGTGCAATGTAGAATGCTTTGGCTGGCACCGACCCCAAAAGTTTTATTTTTTACTTTTTGAAGTCGGTTTGATTTTTTTTATAAAATGTTTTTTTTTTAATTAACAATACTCACGTCCTTTAAATAAATTGTACCAAATATAATCGTAAAAAAATGTCATATAGTATTATATATAGTATATAAAGACTTCGCGCAATCATTGCCTTCAGATTGTGTAGTGTTTCACAATGTGACAAGTTTAATTTGTTACTTGGCAGGAATAACAACATTTTACTTTGCGACGGTCATGGTACGAATTTGAATAATATCCTACTAATATTATAAATGCGAAAGTAGGTATGTCAGTTTGTTTGTTTGTTTGTTCCTCTGTCACGCAAAAACTACTGAACGGAATTGGATGAAATTTGGTATGTAGAGACTTCAATTATAGACTAACATATAGGGTATTTTTTATCCTGATATTCCTGCGAGAACGGAAACCACGCATATGAAAACTCAGGCAGCCGCTAGTAAAAAAAATCTTATGACATGATAGTTATCTGAAATGAGGAGATCCGCAGGAGAATTAAAGTTACTGACATCGCTCGAAGGATTGCTCAGCTGAAGTGGCAGTGGGCGGGACACATAGCGAGAAGAAACCGATGGCCGTTGGGGCGGAAAGGTTCTGGAATGGCGACCGCGTACCGGACGACGCTACGTGGGTAGGCCCCCCACAAGGTGGACCGACGATCTGGTGAAGGTCGCGGGAAGCCGCTGGATGCGGGCAGCGCAGGACCGATCGTCGTGGAGATCCTTGGGGGAGGCCTATACCCAGCAGTGGGTGTCATGTGGCTGACACGACGACGACGATGGTTATCTAACAGGACCCTTATACACTATGACCACTTCCACGCCACTGTCGTACTCGGTTTTGACATTTTAAAAATTGTTTTCTCTATGACACTTCCAAATGTTAAAGTCTTTTTACTTGTTTTATAACTATGCAATTGGTGACGGTCATGTACTTGTACAATAACTCTATAATTAGTAAGTAACAAAAATAAAGTTGTTTCCGATATAATAAAATCCAAATGGTCCTCAACCTAAATCTACAAACGAAGGTCTCATAACAAAGAAATGACTTACATTCCGAAAATTATAATTGTTATTTTCTCTTTTGTATTATGATGGTGATTGGCTTTTGTTTTTTTTCTATAATTTGTTTAAATTAGAACACTGTTTTGTTTTTTCTAACATGCTGTGTACACTACTTAAGGATTATGGTCTAGATTAAGTATTCAATCATTTTTGTTTAATCATGTATTGATTCTAATCTGTTTGTGTACCTAAACCAAATAAATAAATAAATAAAAACATGGAGATAGCGAATTTTGAAAATGTCAAAACCAAGTACGACATTGGCTTGGTTTGAGCAAGGAATCGGTCAGTGGTCATAGTGTATAAGGGCCCTGATGATGGCGGGACTCTATGCGGGTAACGTATGAGCCGATATTACATTCAGGTACTGACTGTTGGGGAGAATGATTGTTGAAGAAATGGAATAATTATTGGTTGGATTTGTGTTTGTGTATGTCATGGTAATACTTACGATAGTGTGTTAGTCTATTCTAATATTATAAAGAGGAAAGATTTGATTGTTTGTTTGCATTGAATAGGCTCCGAAACTACTGATCGGATTTGAATGAAATTTGGTACACAGATACTAGATAGCCTGGTTTTGAACATACGATACTTTTTATCCCGAAATTCCCACGGAAACGGGAGCCACGCGGGTGAAACCGCGAGCGGCCGCTAGTGTTACTATAATTCCAATACCATTCCAAAAAAAATAATAAGGATACTTTATTGGTTACTGATGTAGGTAGTAAGTCTTAACACAAATTAAATAAAAAAAAGGAAGCTTATATATGTCGCAGGATAATTAGATACATCGTTTTTTTGCAAAAATCTTAGGGATATTGCGAAAACACGGAAGATTAGACAATGGTGTTGTCATTTCTCAATCATACTGATAAAAGATAGGGTTTTTGCAAAAAAACGGGTTGCCTTAGTAAGATTGCAAAAATAATCACTGGCTATTATGAAATAAGAACACTGATTGGCTGGTCGGAAAGTCCAAAACAACATCTTCTCTGATTGATTGACGACTTGACGTTTCAAATGTCAACCCATTCTTTCACGTTTAGTAAAGTTTCTGTGAACCAATTAGAAAAAGAGTTAGCAAGGAAGCAAAAGTTTAGCCAATCAGAGGTAAGAATATCCAATGTTACTAAAGCAACCCGTATTTTTGCAAAAAACCTATATTTTTTCAGTAAGATTGAGACCATTGTCTAATTATTCGTGTTTTCGCAATATCAAACCATCCTACGACATATACCTACACAACGCCTGTTTAATTTCCTTCTAAACACCACAATAACAATAACAAAACTATTCAAATTGTTATCCAAGTCTGTACAACTGTTTTTTATAGTAATTTATTCCTGTCGTGAGACCGACTTACTTTTAAATGCATTGCGACAGTTTTTATCAACTTAATAACCGAATATATATTCAAGTGTAGTGCTTAGCTTTATTGTTTAACCAACTTAAGAATACCTCTGCTATTTTAAAATAGACCTTAAGTTTTAATAATTAAGGTTGTTTTGGATGAAAATAAAGATGTGTGAAATAAAATCTCACACGCCGGTGGCGCCGCGAAGCGTCTGTTTGTCGGAACTGAATAGTTGAAGTTCTTTGCCCTTATATTATCAACTCATAAATGATGCAGTGGTTCTAACCGCGTTTTAGTATGCAGCGGAATATTAAGATAGAAAAATAAACGTGGTACTTTGTCTAAGTAAGGGTAGATTGAGTTAGTTTTAAGGCACTTTAGAATTATGTTTTGAGATCAGAAAAGAATGCTGGAAAAACAAAAATGATTGAATAAATATCGGAATGTTATTGTCTAAATGAAAATAATTAAGCAACGTTTCTAACAGTATATTTACCTACTTCTAGTGTCTGATAAAACTAATCTAAAAAACGTCAAAGATAATTAAAATTTACAATTTTCACAAAAATAGATCACAAATTTTGAGAAAAGGGAATCTCGTACATACGAGATTTTCATCCCGCACTTTATATGGGATTGCAGAAATAATAATGCTTGAATGGTATTTACACGGTGTATTATTTACAACATTTGTTCAGGTTAGCAATTATTATAATTATATTTTTTTTCAAACATGCTTGGAAATACGAGCATTATTTTGACTACAGCTGCATTTCTGTTATTTCTGATTTTAAATTTAAAATAAGAATTTATATCTTTACCACAGAATATATATTAGTACCTTACGGTACAGAAATTTCACTCCCGAGTTTAGGTATGATAATCGCAAGCGTCCGGTCACCGGACTAGTCTCAATAGGCTGGCAGTCGCTCGACTAGTCGCACACGCAGCGCACGCATCCGCGAAACAAAAGTAAATTGTTAATACCTCTGACAGCCCTAGCAGATTGAAGCGAGACGGCAGACAGTTATTGTACTATGAACGCTATACGCAATGCGAAAGGTTGAAATTAGGTTGTTTTCCAGAATAGTAGGTAAATATCTCGGGGATTTTGCGCCGATTGTATGGAAGTGAGACAGGCCTGTCTTTACATGCTTTTCTTTAGTTACTTCGTCAATTTTATGTTGGTTTATCTTTTGTAGTTTCTTGTTTGCAAAGAAGAGAAAAAAGAGGTCCTTTTTAACCGACTTCAAAAAAAGGAGGAGGTTCTCAAGTCGACTGTATTTTTTTTTATTTTTTTTTATGTATGTTCCACCATAACTTCGCCAGTTGTTAACAGATTTTTATAATTTTTTTTTTATCTGATAGAAAATGGTTTATATGTGGTCCCATATAATTTTTACGAAGCTCTGGCTAGTAGTTTTTTCATAATCCTGAAAAATATCAATCACCTTTTGGCAAGCAGTCGTATACCTAGATGACATCATTGTTGTGTATGGGCTGATTTTTAGTGTAAGTAACGGCACATAATGTAACAAAAAAATCTGAAATAAAAACATTTTATAAAATAAAAACAAACCTACTTCAAAAAGTAAAAAATAAAACTTTTGGAGTCGGTGCTAGTTAGCTAAGGCCAAATATAATTAATAGAAGTGCAATGTAGAATGCTTTGGCTGGCACCGACTCCAAAAGTTTTATTTTTTACTTTTTGAAGTCGGTTTGTTTTTTTTTATAAAATGTTTTTATTTCAGATTTTTTTGTTACATTATGTGCCGTTACTTACACTAAAAATCAGCCCATACACAACAATGATGTCATCTAGGTATACGACTACTTGCCAAAAGGTGATTGATATTTTTCAGGATTATGAAAAAACTACTAGCCAGAGCTTCGTAAAAATGCTAGTTAGCTAAGGCCAAATATAATTAATAGAAGTGCAATGTAGAATGCTTTGGCTGGCACCGACTCCAAAAGTTTTATTTTTTACTTTTTGAAGTCGGTTTGTTTTTTTTTTATAAAATGTTTTTATTTGCGCTCCATTGTAGGTTCTTATTTCACTGTTATGTAATAAGCTTGATAATTATTTAGCTTCCTTACACTTAGAATAAATGGTGCCGTGTGGTGACAGCCTAAGAATACAGGTGTCACCTCTCCCTTACATGCCTGGGATGTCGTAAGAGTCGACTAACAGGCTCGACGCATTGAACACCTGTGCGACAGAAGGAACACTTGAAACAAACCCTCTACCAACCCGTCTGGCCAGCGTGGTAGCAGTTGGCTAATCGCCTCCTATGAACGCCACAATAGGCGTGAGCTAGAAGAGGCCTATGTCCAGCAGTGGACGTCCACAGGCTGATGAAGGAAATGGATGGAAAGATTTTATTTTTATTTTTGTTTATTGAAAACCAACAGTGTTATAAATATAATTAACAAAAATTGTGTACACTATAATAGTAAACAAATTACAGGTTTTACCAATTACAGGTTTTCTTAAAAATTTAAGCCAATAACTCAAATAGAACAAAAAACAACGACACAAAAATATCAGCCTAGCTAGTAAACATTGTGTGTGCGTGTGTGTATGTGTGTGTGTACGTGTATGTATGTGAGTGTGTGTATGTCTGGATGTATTTCGTAATAGAGTTAAATATTTAACGTAACATTCGTAATAGAGTAAACATGATATCAAGCAAAATTATATCAAAACTTATATGAAAATCCAACAAATATGAACGCAGATGTTGGTTTAAAGTTAAACGATGGCAATGTAAATAATACAATATTTATTTCCTATTTCCAATTAATTAATTATAGTCGACTTATCATTGAAAAAATATTTAATTGTTACCGTACTGATCATTTAATTTTTATGTAAGTATATTATGTCAACTTTAATTTTAATTTGTATTATATCTATCTATATATCCAATGTGTTCATGCATTACAACAATAATACCTACAAGGTCAAACCGGACAGTGAGGCAGCATAGGTACCAAAGATACCAAAACTTGTAACAGCTACCGATTTGGGACCTTAAATTATTTAGTAGTTAACAAATCCTTATTAGTATAATTGAATTAAATTTTATGATTTACTAATCGGCAAAGCAGACACAGCTTTTTTGAAAGCTGGCTTAGATAATGTAAAAATATCAAGATCACTGAACTTCTCATTATACAACATAGCAAGTCGTGATAGTGGACTATTCTTAGCATAGTTTGTAGAACATGATGGTACGTGGAGTAGTGGTGTATGCCTTGTGCGACGTTTAGGGGTACGAAAAGCTATGCCAGCCAAAAGCTCTGGGCAGTCGATTTAAAATAATGGTGTCAAATAAGCTTTCTTGTTATTTGACGACCTGTTTGGCGCAGGGGTATTAACCCCACCTTCTGCGCCAGAGGTCCCGGGTTCGATCCCCGGACAAGACAAATATTTGTGTGTATGAACATGTCTATATGTCTTGGTCTGGGTGTGTAATATGTATATTATGTATGTATTTACAAAAATATGTATATAAGTATGTTTATCCGTTATCTAGTATCCATAACACAAGTTCTTCATGATACTTAACGTGGGCTAGATAATTGGTGTGATTGTATGGAAATATTTATTTATTTGTTTTACTATGTGAAATCAGGATTACATTTTCCAATGTGCTACCTTCTATATACAAAACTTCTACAAGCGAGTTTGTATTGAAACGACAGATAAAGAAAATTGTTGCAATATTTATTTAAGGTGACGCATCGCTAAACAATAAAATCTAAAACGGAGCGTTTGCGCCCGCAACCCGCACACACCTCGACACTCGCTTGCGAGTAGCAGTCAACCGCGCGTGACCGCGCGCTAGAACAGAGGCGTCTTAGAGTTGCCCATAAAACTTTTTGTTTTTAATTTTTTTACATTTTGTAATTTGAAATGTGGACACGCGTCAAAATCTTGACGTGTCTAGATTACGAAATAATAAATGATAACAATTTTGATACTGGACACACGTTTGTCCGGTCTCTTGGGTCGAGTTGATGAATAACCCCTTGTATCGTACAGGTACGTGATCAATCATAAAGTACTTTACCTTTTTCATTACGAACTTGTTTTGCGGCTCCACTGTTTGATTATTGTGTTAGGTATTTTTTAATATTTTTATTGCAAATCAACTAAGTGCATCAGAAATAAAAAACCTTAGTGTTTGAAAATAAAAAAGTTTAATTAATTCAAAATAATGGAAAAATAGACAAAAAATAATTGACACAGATAATAATAATTTACAAACAATTAACATAATATAACTTTTATCCTACTTAGGTGATTAAAATAGCTGCTGAGCATCAGCCATTGTGATAAGAAAATATAATTTGTTACGCAACTAGCTTTCCGCCCGCGGCTTCGCAACGTGGACTACACGACCGTATCCCGCGGGAATGTGATATTTTTTCGGGGTAAAAAGTAGCCTATATCCCTCTCCAGGCTACAAAATAGCTGTGTCCCAAATTTCAGACAAACCGTTCAGCCGTTTTGGCGTGATTGAGTAACAAACATACAAACATCCAAACATCTGAACTTTCACATTTATAATATTATAGTAGAAAGTAGGATATAAGTCGGATATAATTTACACTAACGAGATTATAAATGTAATAATTTACATTAGATTTTTTTTTATAATTACATTTTTACATACCTAGTATTTTTGTGTTACTTATTCATAATTTACTTAATTATTTACAAATTTACATAATTTATATTTTACTTATTGAAAGGTTACATGATATTATTTACAAGTTAACATAGGTATTTACTTTTAATTACATATTACAATTTGTTTTATATAAAACATATATAATTTTATATTCTAGCTAGCATTCAACTGTTATTCCCCCACAATGACAAAATTGACACAGTACCTCAATGTCAAAATCATATACATTCCGTTTTGCTTTGCCGTAGTCGGGTAAAACCGTGGGGCGCATGCAAAAGACTTGATGATAAATTTTACAAAATGCGCCACACGTTTTTAGGTTCAAAATTTCTGCAATATGGTATTATTAATCTATGCTGAGAAAGTATTTTATACTTTTTAGTCCGTTTTAAAAATGAGTTTTTTTTTCAGTAAATTATTTCTTTACTCCTTTAGATAAGAGATAAGTTTCTTTTAATAACCTTGCCCTCAAAAAAAACCTAAAAATAAAGAGTGCTTACTGGTGCATTAGAAGTGTAATCCACATCCTTTCCACGTTACATGTAAGGTCCTTATTATTCTTACCTGCAGTTCTACAATAAATATTGTTATTAGTGAAATTTCAATCGTTAAAATTATTATACCACATATATACCAATAGTAATAAAATCTTACGTAGGCAACACATTTTGTAACTCTGCATACATCGGCAAACTATTCTCTTGTTTTCTATAAAATACGAAAATATAAATTATAATATTGGGTACAATTTAAATAAAGATCTGATATTTGAAGGAAATAGATCTTTAAATTAGTATGTAGGTATACATACCCTTCTGTGAAATCGACTGAAATTATTTTATTTTCACCTAAATCTAAAGACGACTCCATGGCTTTACTCCCCGAACTTTGTTCTAATTTCCTGAAATATTTTTATTATTTGTAATACTGCTAAGTGAATAATTGTAAATAGTTTTACAGAACTTTCGTGATAACGGGGCGAAACGCGATAATCATTGTGAAGTAGGTACATGATAATATTTAGGTATTACTGTTTGAAGTGACGACAGTTTTTATATTATTTATATTCACAACCGGGTACCACTTAGAATTCTCAATCACTGAGGACCGTTGTAACCACTGCTGCATCATCGCAGCCGAAAAGTCAAACAGTAGGTACAGAAACCAATACCTACCAAAAAGTAGGTATCTCCTAAGTATATAAAACTGGAAAACATTTAATTTTATTCTATTAGAATTGTATAAATATGACGATTACTCACCTTTTCTTAGTCATATTCTTACATTGCTCAATTAAACAAAGTTTCCTTTTCCTTTTAGAAAATCGTTGACATTTTTTTCCCATTTTTAATTATGAATAATCGCACGTTATTGTTATAAATTTAGCGCAGTGATCTATGGCGCGCGGTAGCTCCACTGGCACAGACCCGTAGCTGACAATGGTCGGCAGCGGACTGAGGGTAGACTGACTGCATACAAATACGCGGGCGCACTAGCTCATACCATAAGGTCGTATACGACAAAACGGTTTTTTTCGTTTCATTTAAAAACTACAAACCATTTTAAAAAATCCAACTGGCATTTTGAAGTGAGTGTGTAGACTAATCTACTAAGAAATTTTAGAGACTTAAATCGGTCTAGTTTACCTGTAAAATGCAAATCTCTGTTTTTAACGAGGTTTCTTTGATATTTTTTTCTCTGTTATAAAAGTTAACGAATCGTGTTTCTGCAACTGACAAAATGACGTCAATAAAATGAAGAATTAGTTTATCAAATATCACTTTCATATGTTTTGTAATTGCTGTGAAAAATCGAGATCCCTGCCGCCAATATTACCGATTCGTCGTCTTAAGATAAGATAAGATAAATGTTTATTTGTCTCAAATACAGCACACACATTCATGCAAACAAGAATAAAACACAAAAACAAAGGAACAAATAAGATTATATCATCTCAATCTGTGTGCCGCATCGATAGAAAGAGGCAAAAACTCAGTGATACCTTAAATACTTGACAGCAAACCACTGATTTTCAGTTTATACCTAGAGTATGCGCGAATCCACGTCTACGACACAGACGTATGCGATAATTAATGGATGTTCATTATTAAATTCAATACAAAAACATTACCTATATAAAACATGCAAATTAAAATAAAATGAAAATATAACAATAAAAAATATTATATATATTTAACAAACATAAAATTTTCCCAGAAGCAATTTTTCATTTAACTTTTAAATGTTTGATCCGTCTCCAGCGCGACACTATCAATTTATTTTTCAAACAAAACCCCGGAGGAAAATAAATTACTTTGAAAAATGACATTTCGCACAAACGGACGAACGGGTTGATTTGCATAAAAGATCAATCACCCTGTATTCAACATTAAGTTCTCTCGAAGCCGAAACTTAGCAACTCCATCTGTCATCGGGACCGAAAGAAAAATAATAATTCAATTTAAAAAAAGCGAGTGAAATGCGCTGGATTCGAATCGACAAGCATTAAACGAGTCGTCGCCGGCGACCGATTATCGCAGCCGCATCGGACATTGGTAGGCCATGAGTTTGTGTGCCACACACATGCGACTTGCGATTAGAATAGGAACTGCGAAATGTCAAAATTCATTTAGGGAAAATATGATTTCTGCTAAAATAGACTACTTGTATTACAATTTGTGAGGAATATTTCTGAAAATAAAATAGAAAATACCATACACATCAATAATATTCCATAATTTAAATAACGTCGAGAACAATTTTGAGATACTAAACTATTAAAAGATTAAAATATGAATAGTACATATTCAACACTTAGTACATAGTTCGTGTCTATGTATATTATGCCGCTAGTCAAAAATCAAAATATCTAGTCTATATCCATAAAACCAAATAAGTAACATCCAAACACCTTCAATGTTCAATGATTAAGGTAAAATACTAAATTTAATGGCTAATTATGCATTTTCCTTTTATATTAAATATATTTCAAAATTGTAAATTTGTGCTTGGCAACAACATGTTCCATTGTCAATGTTGTTGTTTCTGTTAAAGCTGATAAGTTTCTCGCGGCCGTTCTTCTTATCAGTTAAAAGATGTCCTGAATGGCTGGTAGGGAAAAAAAAATTTTGGACTATTCGAAAGTACTTATCTATAAGTCTATTTGAATAAAAATCTTTGACTTTGACTTTGACATAAGCACAGCAAATGACATATCCTGATAAAGAATTATGACTACAATCCGCAACACTGTGGAACCCCACCCCAACTAAGCAGTAACATCTTAATAATCGGCCGAAGGGCCGTGTCGTCGCAGCATGACGCGCCACAATCATCCGCGTCGTCGGAACAGATCGCCATAAAGTAACGACTCTGCCCAACAGAATGTGCGAATAAATAACACTTAATTTAATGCTGGGTGAAGGCTTAATTATTTTTTAGTTATGACTGTACTTGATGCAGGAGAACACAAAGGCATTATGTATTTTAATTTATGGTGAATTTCTGTTTTTCTTTTTACGATTAATGCCAAAGCAAAAAATTCCATATTTGCCATGCATTGTCAATAGAAGCGTGATGTGTGGAATAATTGTTTACCGCCTCTGTGGTAACAACCATCAGTATCAGACCTAAGTCTAAACCTGGGAACTCTGGAACCCGCCTGACTGGCATTTGACCATTTGTCTGGTTTTCAGCATTGTTTTGTTCCGGCAGTTAGAGATAATATCAGTTCCTCAGTGGTTGAGGATTCCGGGAGAGGCTCGCTTCCATCTTCAGCCTTATCAATACTTAACACCAGGTATGATGAAGGCTAAGAGTCTCCCCATCGTTCATAACAAAAGAAAACACTAATTTATTCCACAATTCTTATTTCTCGACTGAAAATTCATTGTTTTGAACGTCATAGTTAAGGATTTTAAGAAATGCAGCATATAAAACATAACTGATTTAAATAAAGAAATAAAACGACATTGTTGCATCGAATACAAACATTACTTGTCAAGTAAAATTGCTATAAAAATAAATATACAGATTTGTTTGAATCCATCAATGACACTTTGCATGAAAATGGATACACCTCAATCAATATTCCAATATCTTTTAACAAATGTCTAAATTTCTAAGACATCGATAGGCTTTTCTACCAAAAAAATCAATGATCATATCCAATATGTAATATGAAACTTTGAAACTTAACACCAATGTTAAAGCTCACAGCTTTTCCCACAAACCCCACCTGGACTTTTGACTTTTAAAAGAGAGCATTAAAGACCAATTTAGCGTAACAGAATTAAGTTGAAGCGTGCATCTATTTCCTAACATATCAAATAAATTTGTTTGTGTGGTCCCGCGTTATGTGATGAAGATTTATTCAAAATCACCTCACGGGGATTATGAGCGGGTCGGGTTTAAAATAAAAAAAGTTGGATGTTAAGATCACTGACAAATTTGTAACAGAACAATGAGTCGGATAAAGTATTCGCTTTCATGGTGACGATGAGAGGATGGGCGACTAAGGCTGAGGACATGGTGGGGCCAAGAAGTTGATTAAACTGACGTAGTACTTACACTTATAAAATACTTTTATTTTACAAGATAGTATATTACTGGCCAGATATGTCTGCCCGGGTGTAATTTTCAGCACTAACGAAAATTGGATATGACTTGCAAATTGATTCAAGGACATTGATTCTTTCTGAATTTTGTGTATTTAAATTGGTTTAGTTTCGTGACTCATACATTGTACTTATTGTGTCCTTTCATAATGGGGGGGTTTGCTCAGCTGAAGTGGCAGTGGGCGGGACACATAGCGAGAAGAACCGATGGCCGTTGGGGCGGAAAGGTTCTGGAATGGCGACCGCGCACAGGACGACGCTCCGTGAGTAGGCTCCCGACAAGGTAGACCGACGATCTGGTGAAGGTCGCGGGAAGTCGCTGGATGCGGACTGCGCAGGACCGATCGTTGTAGAGATCCTTGGGGGGGCCTATACCCAGCAGTAGGTGTCATGTGGCTGAGACGACGACGACGAAACTGTACTTATGTCACGTTTCTTACTACACTTAGGACACAAACCAAACCAATTTAAAAAGCTACAATATTTAAGTAAGTAAAATGATTGATAAAGTAAAGCTGTGACTTGAATTTGCGAACACACTTTCACACACTGTGAATACTAAAACGTAGAAGACAATAGACAAAGTATTTTGTTTTACCGAATAAAAGCAGTAAATGCCACGTCTAGCAAATAAAATGAAACGTGAAAATAAAGTTATCTGATCAATTTATTGAGCAGTTTTCCGAATTACCTTCATGAACCTTATTAATAAACTAACAAAAACGGTGACGAAAGTTTCCTAATACCTAGGATAAACAGAATTATTTTTAGTGGATTCGCCAATATTGTCAACTATGATACATTGACCTACGCACTAGAACATTAGAAAGGCTTACGTAACCTGCGTGAGAGTTTCGAATAAAGTTGCACCTTCGACGCAAGATATTGGAATAATTTACGAGGAGAGACCCTTTTATATCCTGCAGTAACTATCTGGTGGCACGGGATTTTGCTGCATAGAAATTGTGGTATAAAGGAGAATTAATTCCGATGTGGTAGAACAAGTAAGCAACTATGTTGCTTGATTTGAATGGGACGTGTGTTCTAGATATCCTAATCTTAGGCTTTAAGTGAGTCGATAAGTTTCCGGATACTTTCTCGACAAAATTTCCGTATGTAGGTAAATCTTCATTAGTTGCTCAAAATCAGTTACTCTTGACGGGATTGTCGAGATTGAATGTAAATAATTATAACTGATTTTCGACGTTCATTCGCTTTTGATTGGCACTAAAATATATTTCTAGAGTACACTTTTTATTAGTTTATTTAATTTCAAGAGATTATTTTTAGTTTAATCACTTATTTTGAGTCATAATTACTGACTTTTGTCAGTAATTCAATTTCGATCTCAATAATAGCGTCAAGAGTAAGGAGGCAGGTCTGAGTCAGATTGATTTTTTTTTTATAAGTTCTATGGCATTTTAAATCTTACTAATTAGATGCTGATCGTGTTCACCTCATAACAACTATAGTTTGCTATTTAGAATTTAGGGAAGATTTTACTGATACACGAATCACTTAAATCGGTATACGGAAAAAGTACGTACTTTTTTAACCGACTTCAAAAAAGGAGGAGGTTATCAATTCGACTGTATTTTTTTATTTTTTTTTATGTATGTTCCACCATAACTTCGCCAGTTGTTAACAGATTTTTATAATTCTTTTTTTATCTGAAAGAAGATGGTTTATGTGTGGTCCCATATAATTTTTACGAAGATCTGGCTAGTAGTTTTTTCATAATCTTGAAAAATATCAATCACCTTTTGGCAAGTAGTCGTTTACCTAGATGACATTGTTGTGTATGGGCTGATTTTTTATGTAAGTAACGGCACATGATGTAACTAAAAAATCTGAAATAAAAACATTTTATAAAAAAAATTCAAACCGACTTCAAAAAGTAAAAAATAAAACTTTTGGAGTCGGTGCTAGCTAGCTAAGGCCAAAAAAAAATATAGTTAATAGAAGTGCAATGTAGAATGCCCTGGCTGGCACCGACTCCAAAAGTTTTATTTTTTACTTTTTGAAGTCGGTTTGAATTTTTTTTATAAAATGTTTTTATTGTTATAAAACTATAGGGCGGTTGGAGATGTTACAAATCTGGTAAAAAGATAAATATATTTCTTCATACCTTCATCTAGATTTGTAAAGTTTTAGAAACACTATTTTCTTTCGAAAAGATTCATAAATAATACGAAAATTCTTGATTATTCTCAAACGGGGTTACATATACAATTGGACATTGTTTTAATATTTTTTTTAAGTAAAATTTTATTTTATCGCTATAGTTATTTACTACGAAGTGATAGCGCTTTATAGCTTTTATATAAAGCGTAGATAGTAAACGGAACAACACAAACTTAAGAAGTATGTCTTTAGTAACCTTACTACCATCCGCTCGCATCGCTCATCGCTTCGCCTAACGCACTCTTCACACGCAACAATCAGTAAACCTACTGAAAAATGCTGTAATAGTATTACAGAAAATATATTACTTCCTATAGCGAGACAATTCCTAGCGATAAAAAAACAACGGGTTGCACTCTGGGAGTGCCGGCAGAAGTGAAAACCGCTGAAACGAAAATAACGATCGTAAATAACGTAATAATGTAAATAAAAATCCACTATATCTTGACCACAACTTCATAAAAGTTGATGAAAACGGAGACTAACTTAATTTGGCAGGTAAATCCATTAAAACTAATCTGGCATCAATATGAAAGTTACTAATATATGTAGATCTTTCAAGTGTGAGACTTTATGTAATTTGAAATAGGTCAACGGTAAATGGTCTTACGAATTTTCGATCAGGGTCACGTGTCATGACGCGACTTTAACATTTTTTACCCATCCCAAAAAATTAAAACTGACGTGCACAACGCCGCTAAAGAAGTTTTTACTTCAAAAATGTTAATATGAGATAATGTTCCACATGAACAAAATGGCTTGTGATAAACTTAAAATGCAAAATCAAAAGTGATGAGATTTTTTAAAGGAAACGTGACTAGTGATGGGGACAATTATGGAAAAAAGATAAGACCTTTGAACGCCAGACAGAGTAACCTTGCTAAAGAGAATGCAATGAACTTTGGTTGGCAGAAGTTAAGAAAATAAAGAAGAATATAAACTACCTTCTGTCGAGAAAAGAATTCACAATGGGAGAGGGAAAAATGGCTCCACTGACGAAATTGTTGGACGTTGAAATTAGACGACTAGGAAGTGACCAAGGTCGGAGACTTCGTTGGTATTAAAACGAAGCAGAAATAAAAAGATGGGAAGGATACATAGCTAAAGTGCGCCGATATGGATTGCCCAAAAAGCCTTTATCTAGAAACGGATAACAGAGAGGCTCTAAACGATGAAGCGATAGGAGGATTCGCACCGCTTCCCGCACCGTTCTCGCTCCGCTTATACCGACGCGCTTACTAAAAACTTTGGCGTTAAATGTATCCGCTCGCTTGTATCAAGTTACATACAGGCGTGGGCATCGCTGTCCGATTTGTTTTGTTCACAGCTCGGGTTGCGTTCGGTTCATGGGGACTCATGTCAAATGTCCTGGTGGGTAATCGGACGGTCTGTCGTCCGAACCAAATGGGATCATTGAGCTTAAAGTTAACGTAATATTATAGGTCTATAATTCCCCTCCAACGTTTTTTTTTCTAATGCTTTTTTGTTGTTGGTATTGTTGTCTAGTTTAATTCCTCAACAACAGTCCTGTCTTGTTTTTTTACATGTTATGTTGTTTAAACAATAACGATTCAAGTTTTATAGAACCTTATTTTATCTTTACTTAAAACCATTTGCAGTACTCATTATTACGAGTAATTTTTTGATTGGAAGCAACCATGAACAGCTGATTCGTACATTTTAGCAGAGGAGATCACATAAAATTTTGTATGTTTATTTCGTGATTTCAAGGTTCGTCGTCATCGTCATCAGCCATTTTTAATATGCCCACTGCTGGCGCACTGACCTTTCTTATGTAAGGATAAAGAGAATGGGCCATGACCCCCCACGCGGGCCCGATGCGGATTGGTGGGTTTTAACGACTGCAGCCGGGACCATCGGCTTAAGGTGCTTTCCGAAGCACGGAGCACGGAGAAGCTCGAGATTTTAAATTTTTGGTCACCCATCTCGTGACCAACCATTGCGAAAGTTGCTTAACCTCAACAATCGCAGGCCGAGCGCACGAACCACTGCACCTCGGGCTCCATTTGAGGGTTGCTTGCATACAAAAAGTATGTGGTGAAGGGTTCTACAAATGGTTTTGAAGTTCTGCCTTCGGAGTAAACATAAAAAGCGTTGTGGATGCAGTACGAAACTGCTAATTTTACGTAATTTGTTTAAGGGCGGGTTTAAGCACTGTCAGATAAGTCCTGGACAGCTTATCTGGCAGCTGATTTGACATATATATTTATCTTATTACAACTGTCAAATTGATAAAGAACTTATATAAAAAAAAATAAAAAAAAAATAGACTTTCAGACATGTCCATATAGTTGTTAGTATATGCCTTTCAGTTGAATAATTTTCTCTACAATTGAAATAAAACAACTTTTACGGATATCAAACGCGTTATATTTCACGAACTAAGTTATAATTGTCCGTATTTTTAAGTTTTTTAGATTTTTTGTCTGATTTTTAAAGTTTTTTGACCCTCGAAAATTAATTCCGAACGAAAAAATAAATTAACTTTTCGAGGGTAGACTTATAAGTAGCCAGACATCCCGTGACCACGGCAGCTGAAAAGGTGCCGAAACCTCGGCAACCTCGGCAAAAAAACCCCTAAAGAACCTAAAAATACGGACAATTACAACATAGTACGTGAAATATAGCGCGTTTGATATCCGTAAAAGTTGTTTTATTTCAATGAACAGTGCGCGCCAAAACATAAGATGTACGTATATTTCTCTATAATGTTACAGCAACCTACCAAAACTACCTTTGTAATAAGCCTCAATCTTACCCATCGATATTACAGAGACTGCCCAGACTGCTCAGCATTCTATTTGCATAATTAGCATCCGTGACTGATCGCCGGTAGCTCATTATTTGCAATTATTAATATTTCTCCAGTATACAAGCACACAGTAGGAACAATCTGCAATAATGTCAACGTTTTGATTTGATGATTTTTTTAAATGCTTATGATAAATTTTAAATAAAAAAAATATTGGAAAAAATTATTACCTAATTAATTGCTGCTTTACTTTTCATAATGCTATGCAATGTGAAAACACACACTAACATTCAATTCAATTCAACTCAATCATTTTATTGCTTTCCATATGTAGGTACAGGTGCTACAAATTGTGTTAGGATCTTATGGGCCCTGAGGGGCATAACAATTTTGGTAAGAGAGAGACTTATTTAACATACAATTCACTTGTATTATTTATATATCAATGCACATATTCTATTAATATATTATAATAACATGTCATGCTATTTTATCTATAACAAAAGTATCTATTGCAGTCTCTTTAAAGGTACTTACGTATTAATAATAACAACACTTGCATGTATAATATTTCTAGATAAATGTTGTTTGTAATAGCTTTGACTAATAGTTTTTTTTTTAATAATAATAATGACTTTTTACTTATTTAACTAAGTATTACAATAATTTTCTTTTATGAAGATTGCCACTTACATATTCATTCACTGTGTATACTTTCTTATATAGTACTTGTTTAAGTTTATTGTTGAATTGTGTATCTGTATTAATACTTCTTAGTTGTTCTGGTACTTTATTGTATATTTTTATGGCCATGGCGTAAGTGCTTGTTGAACATATTGTAGGGGAGATTTTATTATTAGTACTTATGCGCTGTAAAAAAAATACATCGCTAATCATACGTCGTTATTCAAAAGGTTCATAAAAGTCATTTAAAAAAAAAACAATAATTTTATTTCAATCGTTGTTTGTCAATCTAGTTTTTTTTTTTATTTAACACAAATAAATTAAATTCGTGTTCAACTCACGGACTAAAACCTATGCTTGTTTTTTTTTTATATCAGACTCGCGCGCAAACTAATGAAGTTTTCCTTTAAATAGCACTGTGACTGCTTGTTAGTAATACGACTCAATTAAACTTAAAACAAATACTTATGATAAATTTTAAATAGAAAAATATTGGAAAAAAATCAACTCGGCCACAAGTGAATTGTCAGATGCGAATATTTTTGTATTTAACGAGCGGTTTGAACCTTGTGGCCTCGTCACTCTGGTCCGCCATACTTTTTATCTAATTCATCATAATCCATCATCAGCCTGCGGACGTCCACTGCTGGACTTAGCCTCTCCTAGCTCACGCATATTGTGGCGTTCATAGGAGGCTGTTAGCCTACTGCTACGACGCTGGCCAGACGGGTTGGTAGAGGGTTTATTTCAAGTTTTCCTTCTCTCGCACAATGGTTTTCAATGCGTCGAGCCTCTTAGTCGACTCTTACTTCATCCCAGGCATGTAAGGGAGTGGTGACACTTGTATTCTTAGGCCATCACCACACGGCATTTTTCGAATTCACCTTACCATAATACCTATAAAGCTTTTCAAAACCACCTAAAAGACTATTTAATTGAAAAATGTGTGTTAACAACGATTGTCTAAATTAAGAATCTACTTTTTATTTCCTCTTTTAATTAAATATTAGTAGGTACGACGATAAATCCAAATTGTAAACTTCTATCGTTGTTTATTTTTGATTATTTTCTGTTTTATTCTTTATAACTTAATAAAAATAGGCATAAATTGCTGTGTCCGTAAAGGGCGACTAAGTTTTTAAGTTCCTTCTAGATTATAACACCTGTACACACTTAGTTTGCAATAAAAAATTGTATTTGTATTTGTAAATGGATAGGGACGTAAAGATGAATATTATTCAACATAATGCCCTAAGTGTCAGGTTAGTGATTTGTGTGAGATAGTTGAAGCTAAAGATACAAAGGTCATACTTTGGGTCGGCATTATTCATTTTCAGCTATAATTATCTGACTTCCGTGTCACTTTACCGCCTTATATAATCATAGCATTTTTCGTTCCTCTGTGTGTCCCCTATTCATTTACGTAGATATTATCGAGAGACGCCATTTGAAAAAAAACCAAATGGCGTCTCATACTAAGGTTTTGGAGGAGGCCAGCCCCATTCAAAAAGTTTAAACTCCTTTAACATAAGTTTAAAACAAATACTTACCCATTAAATAACGAACTTAACATACTGCCCTCACACCACTGTATGGTCACGCGATCCCCCGCCCGAGGCCCACTAATGGGCCCGCGTGGGCTTCTCCGGTAAGCATCCCGGGATAATTTGGGCTAATTCCCGTGATTACAAACATTTCCATAGGAAACGCAGGTTGTGAACTAAAAACACATTTTTATACGACACGCTACTGTGTGTTATCCCCTTTAGGCAATATTTTTTTTAACTTATTTTAATTAAGTTTTAGGAAAAAAATAGATTTTTTGTAATTTTAGTATCAACTTCATATACCTATTGAAATAAAACAACTTTTACGGATATCAAACGAGCTATATTTCACGAACTAAGTTGTAATTGTCCGTATTTTTAGATTTTTTCAATGAACATAGTGCGCGCCAAAACAAAAGATGTTCATATACCTACCTACTTATTGTCAATATGAAAAATTAAAACAAACAAACGATCAGAGTGATTGTTGTTTTTTTTAATTTATACTCTGATAGAGAGTAGCTTCAATATTTTAAATTAAATTACATGATAAATATAATTTTTTAACCGACTTCAAAAAAGGAGGAGGTTATCAAGTCGACTGTATTTTTTTTTTTTTAATTTTTTTTTTATGTATGTTCCACCATAACTTCGCCAGTTGTTAACAGATTTTTAAAATTCTTTTTTTATCTGGAAGAAAATGGTTTATGTGTGGTCCCATATAATTTTTACGAAGATCTGGCTAGTAGTTTTTTCATAATCCTGAAAAATATCAATCACCTTTTGGCAAGTAGTCGTATACCTAGATGACATCATTGTTGTGTATGGGCTGATTTTTAGTGTAAGTAACGGCACATAATGTAACAAAAAAATCTGAAATAAAAACATTTTATAAAATAAATCAAACCGACTTCAAAAAGTAAAAAATAAAACTTTTGGAGTCGGTGCTAGTTAGCTAAGGCAAAAAAAAAATAGTTAATAGAAGTGCAATGTAGAATGCTTTGGCTGGCACCGACTCCAAAAGTTTTATTTTTTACTTTTTGAAGTCGGTTTGATTTTTTTTATAAAATGTTTTTTTGTTCTGTTTATTGATCATTTTTCTTTTTCTCAGCTTTTGTACAGTCAAAATACTTGATTTAGCACTTTTGTTAAGACTTTTAGAATGTTTTGATGATGGATGACTTTAGTGGACAGGAAGGACATGAATAATAATAATTATTATTATTATAAATAAATATCATACAATCACACCTACTATCTGCCATGTTAAGTTTCATGAAGAACTTGTGTTATGGATACTAAATACGGATAATCATACGTATATACTTTTTTGTAAATACATACTTAGTATACATATTAAACACCCAGACCAAGACAAATAGACATGTTCATGCACACAAATATTTGTCTTGTCCGGGGATCGAACCCGGGACCTCTGGCGTAGAAGGCGGGTTTAGTACCCCTGCGCCAAACAGGTCGTCAATGATCAAGAAATTACATGAAAATTTATTTTATGGTCTTTCGGTTTACGTATAATAATAAAGACTCTTTTTAAAAAACAAGATCTTAACAATCGATGATTTTGTAATTTTTGCATTTTTCAATGCTATTTTTATACTTATGGTAAATTTTAAATAGAAAAATATTGGAAAAAATTAACTCGGCCACAAGTGAATTCTCAGACGGGAATCGAACCCTCTTTCGAAGCTCTCTTTGGCCTCTCTCCTTTGCTCTCTTTGGCTCACGACCTTTGGAAGTCCAGAGCATTGGACCGGATTTCCAAAGGTCGCGGGTTCGATTCCCGTCTGAGAATTCACTTGCGGCCGAGTTAATTTTTTCCAATATTTTTCTATTTAAAATTTACCTTAAGTCTTAACAATCTTCTAAAATGTTCTATCAGATCTTAAAGAAAATGCTTTTAAAATCCAGAACACAACCCGCCTCATCTATTAACGATTAAAAAGGTAACTTATCTACACGCACACGTTCGAAGCGAACACAAAGCTTTAAAATATTTCCAAAGAACATTACCTCTGGAAAGTTCATCAGATAAAACCAACATTTGTTGCGTGTGAAACTAGAATTCCAATACTAGTAAGCATCAAAGGCTGGTCTGGCCAACGATAAATCATTTTGCTTAACCCCGGTTTATATGAGAAAACAACTACACTGCTTATTGGTGTCTTCGAAGGCATTTATAAGGCTTAAACGATATTTTACAATACTGTTGCGATATTTAATGGTTGGAAGGTGGTTGGAACGATTGTGAAATACTATGCTTATTACAGATTGTTTATTAAGGATTTGTTTCATGATCATTGTGCCAGTTCTTGGAAATTAAATTGTTGGGACAAGTTTTTTTAAAAGAGGACAATGTACTTATATATTATACACATAATAAAGTTACTTGTACTAAATAAAATCTTTACTAATACTAATACATATTAAATATATATTTAGTTGATATTTATTTAAATATTTTATATGTATTTATGATTATTAATTTTGTAGTTTATGTAGGTAGAATTATATCTTCTGTAATATTGTTAAGTAAATTTTGATATTCTTGCTTGTTGCTGGTGCACTGCCTCTCGCTCTCTCTCTATTTTTCCTATGCCTCAAAGATTGTCTAGAAGAGATCGCTCTTAGCGATAAGGCCGTCTTTGCCCACATTTATGTCAACTCTTTCTTGTGTTTCTATCTGTATTTTAATGTGTGCAAAAAAGTGTTTTATCTATCTATCTAAACTGTTATAATCGGGCCTCAAGAAGACGACCCAGAAGAACATTAACTGGTCAAATGAGTGATGTTCTTAAAAGAGCTGGGGTCCAAAGAGGCACTGAACTTATAGTTATAACTATTACAAAGAGTAATTATAAACTATTACCTGCCCGCTTGGACCTGTCCGCTATCATCAGTCTGTCACCATCATATTTATTAAGATTTTTTTTTTCAAGAATAGTATAGATGCATTACGGGAGTAAAGAACAATATTTCCACAGGAACGTCAAACCCACACAGGTCATAAAGAATACATTACTTACATTACTCAATCCTTGATGGTAATAAACAATTGAACATCAATACAACCATTAGCTCACACGAACAAAGACGCTGTTTACGCCATTTCCGGCTTCCCTATTTTAAATTCGCGAGCTTCATGATGTGGTTCCTTACTTCCTACCCCTTTCCTGCTCACACCATCGTGTGCAGAGTGAGAGAGCTAATCAAGCAAGTGCAGAGTGCATCGTGATTCGTCGCGTGAGTCCTTCCGTCTTCGACGACCCAGCCGCGTCGCCAAGATGTGCGTGCGACTCCTGCATGCGTAGCATGAGCACTTCGACAAAGCTTTCTCGACAGTTTTCTCGCGCGAGCGTATTGTCAATCCCACTCACACCGTACTGATATGAGCGGGACAGACATCCCGAGATAAGCGTCGACAGCGAGTCGCGGTGCCCATGCTACGCTGGCTGATATAATTTAAGATAAAATGCATTAACCGCAGCTTGAATTAACAATAAACTATGTAATAAGTGATTCAGTGTTCTAAAGTGTGTGGAACTTAGCCGGCCGGCAGAGTGAGTGAGAGTAGGCCTAGGGTTCCCGTCCATCCGGCATGTGTGAGACAGTGAGTGGCGTTTCCTGAAGGCAAGATACTCCAGAAGCGGAATCGAATCGCGCTCGGTGAGTCCCCTTCCCTCGTCATAAAAAAAAAAAAAAACAAAAAATCAAAAATATTTATTTACTTTCAAATATAATTTACAACAACAGTCTTCTTTTAAGCATAAAAATACTTGTATCAGAAGACTCTGCTCTTCATATAGCATAAAGTTTGGTTTTTGTCTAAAATAAAAATAATTTAAGAAACAAACTTTACAAATGAGGTTCTAAATGTACTTAATTTAAATTATAATTTTGATTCATTATTCTATTTATTGTTTAGTGTGAGTAATATTTGTTTGCACTTTAGCTAAATGTGCGATTTTCTTATATTACTGTTACCACCAATTTAATGTACCACATTTTAATGCAAATAAATTGTGAGCGCGTTTGTGTGTGTGTGCGCGTGTGCGTGCGTGTATGTGTGTTTGTTGTGTGTGTGTGTGTGTGTGTGTACTGAAAACAGATAGCTATTTCAGGATGAATTCAGTTTCTTCATAATCGAGGGTTTTAATCCAATGTATTAATGTAGATTTACATTCATGATAAGTTTTATTATATATATTTGTTTTATTATTAACTTTATTATATAAACGAACTGACTGAGCATCGTATTGCATTTTAGCAAATACAGTTTTTGTCCTAGGTACTTTTAGTACAATATCTTTTCTTCTCCTATTTTCTATATGCCGATCATGCGTGCTAGTTTTGTGTTTTTTCACAATCGTATGGATGATGTAAAGTTTACGAACAGAAAGTAAGTTACTGATTTCGAAAAGTAATTGGGTGGGAAAACAACGTTTTTTAAAATACATAACTTTAATTAAGGCTCTTTGAGATCTTTCCACTTCAATAAAACGCGTCTTATAGGTTCCACCCCAAATAGGTATGCAGTAGGTTATTATCGACTGTACAAGTGCAAAGTATATCTCGTTTAACAAGTTTCTAGAGCTATTATGTGATGATGGTACTACATATCTTAATGTTTTAAACAGCCAAATAAACTTTCTAATTCTGGAAGATATTAGTTGAATTTGTGGATACCAAGATAATTTATGATCTATTAGTACACCTAAATATTTAGTTTCATTTACACGATTTATAGTCGGGCACGTACAGTCTTTGTTTGTTTCATCATTAGTCGTATGTATTTTTATGTTAAAAGTTTCATCAGGTTGTGTGTTATTTTTTATGCTAAAACAAATGTAATTAGTCTTCGAAGTATTGAGTGTAAGAAGGTTATTTTTAAGCCATTTTGCAACTAGAACCATCCCAGATTCGGCACATAGTTTGACGTTACTCCAATTTGGACCGTTAAAAACAATGGCTGTATCATCCGCGTAAGTGAAAACTTTAGCATTTAGCAAGTCTATAGTGCATAAATCATTTATATACACCAGGAAGAGTGTAGGGCCAAGTACACTACCCTGTGGTACTCCGTAGTGCACATCGATGTATTTACTGGTATGTTGGTCAACCTTAACCATTTGCTTTCTGTTACTTAAATAGTCCAAAAAAATCGACAGTGTGGTACCCCTTACACCAATTTTTTCTAATTTACGTATAAGGATGGGGACGGAAACCGTGTCAAATGCTTTTTTCAAGTCAATGAAAATGGATAAGCATTTGCGTCCTTTATCAAGTTGCTCTGCTATCAGGGTAGTTAGAGATGTAACAGCATCTTCAGTCGATACTCCTTTTCTGAAGCCGAATTGGTTTGGAGCCAATAAATGTTAAAGGATGTTAAATAGTTTATTAATCTGCTATTCAGTAATTTTTCCAGGATTTTAGATACAATAGGTAAAACGGAGATAGGTCGATAGTTGTTCACGTCATTTCTGTCTCCACCCTTATAAACAGGAGTAATAATCGTTTGTTTTAACACGGCTGGGAAAGTTCCTGTTCTAAAGCATATATTAAAGAATTTAGTCAAAACGGGGATAATTTCATGTCTTATTAGTTTGAGGTAACCGGTTGAAATTTTATCCCAACCAGGTGCACTATCAGATTTTAGATTCATTATTATGGAATTTATTTCTTCAGGATCAGTGTCTAGTAGAGCCATAGACTGGGGTTGGTCAGTAATATCGTGGAGATAGCTATTGACGTCATTTTGAGAGGTGTTAGAGAGAATACATTCTGCCAAATCTTTGCCTATATTAGTAAAATATTCATTTATATAGTTTACTGAGTCAATAGGTAAAGTCCTAGTTGTAATGAGTTCCTCATTTAATTTTTTAGTTTTATTAGTATAAGTTATTTGTTTTATATTTTTCCAAAGCAATTTATTATTATTAATTGATTCAAATAGCAACTGTCGTTCGTATTTTCTTTTTATTTTTTTTAATAAATTAGAACAAAAATTTCTATAGAGTTTAAAAGTATTTTTTTTAATTTCATTACTGGGATCAGATCACGTTTGTTTTTGAAGAAGATTTCGGTTTTTAATACATTTTAGCAGTCCAGGAGTCATCCAGGGTTTAATTATACGTTGGCTTTTAGGGATATTTACAATTTTAGTATTATTTGCTATACTTTCGGTTATTTTCTTCAAAAGATTTTCAATTAAAGTATTTGGGTCATCGCAATACAGTAAATCATTTATATTCTGTGTCTGAAGATATTTAAGTGCATTTTCTTGATTAACAGTGGTCTTAACTTTTTTCACGTTTCGCATTTGTTTAGATTTAGCCAGCACTAGAAGCGTGGTAAAGTGATCTGTAAGAGTTGTCTGTAAAACTGCAATAAACGCTGTTTCTTTATTAACATTCAAGTTCAACATAAAGTGATCTAGACAACTCTGCTTTCTAGTCGGTAAGGTATGTCCTGCAAGAATACCATAAGACGCTAGCATCTCAAGATAAGTGCCCTGTTTGCAGTTTCACTTGACTGTTCTGTGGGTTTGCTTATTAGGTTTATATTAATATCACCCGCTATTACTAAATTCTTTCGAGTGCCCAATGTTTCTAAATATGAACCTAAAGATGAAATGAAATTATCTGCTTTTCTGTTTGACGGTGACCGGTATATGCAAAGTACTGTGCAGCCAACTAGATCCAGTTCCAGACATGATGCTTCTGTTAGTTTAACTTCTTTAACATTACAGTTAAGTGATTTCCTAATATAGACAGCCATGCCATCATTTTTATTTAAATGGTTAGTAGTTTGGTATGAGTAATAATTGTTTAACTTAGGTGTTGGTTTATCAGGGTTTAGATGACATTCAGTTAGAACTACAATATCACTTTCAAATTGAAGAGTAGAAAGAGTCAGTAAGAAGTCGTCAAAATTGCAGTATATGCTGCAGATATTCTGGGAGATGATCGTGAGCTCCTTTTTACTTCTATTATAGTGTTTGAAAAGATCCGCACTATCGCATGTTACAGTTCTAGCTATATTCAGTCTGTCTATCTCATTTATTGTATGAAGTTGTGCAGCCATTTAGATTGTATATAATACAGAGTACGAAAACTACTAGGTATTTATGTAAACTGACTAAGATATATGCAGTAATATATTGTGAAATGTGTTTAAGCAGGAGAAGTCTCATTTTACGTGGCAAATGTGCATGGAAGTTTATGAGGTTTGTTGTGTTATAGCAGATAGTGATTTTCAGGATTAAATCAATTTGTAAATTTAAATATGTGTTGAAATTTATGTATGTAGATAAGAATATGTGTATTGTTCTATTATTTACGTTGAATATATTTGTAGGTATTGTGTGTTTGTGTGTACTGTGTGGAGTTTTATGAGACTTAATAATTAACAATACTGATTTTATAATTATGATAAAGAAAAACAAGAAAATTTTTAACCGCGAAACAACTTGAATGCTTAGTCACAAAGCTTGCATTAAGTTATGTATCTGCGACTCGTTATTTACCAATATAATAGATGAGTTGTCGGTCTTCCGAAGGTAGACCCGTCCATACGCCGTCCAGCAGTGTTTGTAACCTTTCGATTTTTGAAGGTCTCGGGCAAGGAAATGTAGTCTTGCACCCTTAGGAGTCAGCTGCTCGGAGATGAATACTGGTGTTTCTTCGTTCGAAGTTGCTCCCAAGTGTTTTGCTCGTAGTTAAAATACTTAAGGTTTTTTTCTGAACCACAAATCACAAACCGCCCCGCTAGCCGCTATACAGTCCACTTATATTACCGCCATCCCAGACACAGTCCGCCGTTAGTAATAAAAACACTAGTTTGCAACAAGAAAACAAAGCCGTGAGCCTAGACGTAATGTCCATTTCCTAGATCCAGCTTTCAGATGAGTGTTGCTCACAACTCCGCAATAAATCCCTGGAATGAAATCTGATGGAGGTGCATTAATGTAATCCGGCCATTTTGAAATAAACGCCCTTTAATTGAGATGTGCGATAATTGTTCAATTATTGTAAGGCTCGATTGTGTCTCTATGGTTTTGCAAGTAGAAGTTTTGCGTTTAATTTGGAAACTTAGCAGTTATAGTTAGTTTTCTTTTCTTTCAATGCGATGTTTCTTTATTAATATGGTTTCAGGTACTTAATCGTAGGTGGTAACCATGTATTCAAATTATTTTAAGAGAATGTTTGGTTTCCAGGAAACAGGTACTAAATCAATAGTTGCAATTTGTTTATTTATCCATTCACTCGATAACTTTTGAACGATTCTTTACCCAAAAGTGAATTTTATATCCGATATTTTTCTACTTAATAGGTAACTCAGCGTTTCTGGGAATTGAGCTAATTTCCCTATTTTTATTAAGTTATAATAAATAATAATAAATATTTCTTACACTCACACCAATTAACCTAGCCCCAAAGTAAGCACTGTAAGGCTTGTGTTATGGGATACTAGGGTGACGGATATATACATATAATTATACATAATTATATAAGTATTAAGTAGTAGTCCATGACTCAGGTACAAATGCTCGTATTCATCATACAAACATTTGCCCCTACCGGGATTCGACCTCGGGACCCCAGAGTAGGCGGTACTTGAAACCGGTGTACGAACCACTCGACCACGGAGGTCGTCAAAGTTGAAGCTCTCATAAAGAGACAAAAACAATGTTTCCCATTTTATTTCTATTTCCAAAAACATTTGCAATTCATCGCCATTTAAATCTCGAGTTGTAGTCGTATCAAACGTGCATGTCGCTCGAAACGACAAAGATCAAAACAAAACAAAACACAATTTCGGTGCCTCTGACCGGCATTCTCCTGCTGATCCCAAAACGAAACAAACGGCAAAGATCAGCACCGAAATAGTATTGGACTCTATTCAAATCTGTCGGGAATCACTACAGTGCCCATCGCTATCCCATTCAACGATCCAACAGATTCATTTTGTTCTACAAGATCCTTAGTATAGCTATAGTATAAGAAAGCCGGAATTTCGCCATTTCGGATACGTTATTCAGGTTTTGTCGACTACAAAACTCAGGTATTTATAAATATTGTAATTTTCTTACTGTGTAGTTAGTAGAGGCTAGTCTACATTTCACAGTCTGAAGTCAATGTCAATTACTGATTTTTTTTCTTAGAGACTATTTTTAAAGCGTCTTAAGACTTGAGATGTACAATATTGTCTTAACCCAGGTAATGATATATCTACGTTAACAATATTGTACATCTACTGTTCTATTTTAGTTTGTTCTAAATAAGTGACAAACCTTTTTTCACAGTGAGTGAGTAGTATTCCCGATCAGTGCCGAATTGGTAAGTATGCATGGATTCAGTAGCTTAGCTTCTCGTCCACAGTCAGTGCCGATAAAATTTTATAGTGTCTTGTAAGCATAACAATTGGTATGACGAAGTATTTTTAGTTTGGACAGTAAAAAAACATTTTATAAAAAAAATTCAAACCGACTTCAAAAAGTAAAAAATAAAACTTTTGGAGTCGGTGCCAGCCAGGGCATTCTACATTGCACTTCTATAAACTATATATTTTTTTGGCCTTAGCTAGCTAGCACCGACTCCAAAAGTTTTATTTTTTACTTTTTGAAGTCGGTTTTAATTTTTTTTATAAAATGTTTTTATTTCAGATTTTTTAGTTACATCATGTGCCGTTACTTACATTAAAAATCAGCCCATACACAACAATGTCATCTAGGTAAACGACAACTTGCCAAAAGGTGATTGATATTTTTCAAGATTATGAAAAAACTACTAGCCAGATCTTCGTAAAAATTATATGGGACCACACATAAACCATTTTCTTTCAGATAAAAAAAGAATCATAAAAATCTGTTAACAACTGGCGAAGTTATGGTAGAACATACATACAAAAAAAAATAAAAAATACAGTCTAATTGAGAACCACCTCCTTTTTTGAAGTCGGTTAAAAATAAGAAATTAAGGTCCGGTTTCACCAGCGACAGATAAGTTCAGGATAGCTCCTCTGACAAATAATTTACGAGTTGTAGTATGAAAAATATATTAAATTATATGCCAGACAAGCAATCCAGATAATTTTTCGGTTTATTTGAGGTTTTTTGGTTTTCCCGACGTTTCGGCACCTTTTCAGTTGCAGTGATCACGAGTTGACTGTCAACCCAAGGCTAAAAAATTATAGTACCAAATATAAATAAATAATAAATAAACATTGTTTGTTTCCATTTACAATGTTGAACATCACAAGTTACGGGTTGGAGCTTCACTTTAAGCTTTATGGGCCTGTGTTGAGAAGCCCCGCTCCTCCATAATGATTATACATACATATTGATTTAAGCAACAACAAAGGCAACAAATTCTTTCTCAAAAATACTACATTCTTATCTAAGTACTTATTAATGAAAATACACATTTATACGGTGAAATAACAACCAAGACTCTTGTAAAGAACGTACGATGTGTGTTTGTGTGTGTGTGTGTGTGTGTGTGTGTGTGTGTGTGCGTATTGGTGTGTGTGTGTGTGTGTTATTTGTGTTTCAATTTTGTATGCATGACCTATAGAATTATTATTTCAATTTAGCGTTAAAATAATAAACGCATTAGGCTACAAATAAAAGTAGTGGTTCTGTCTCTTCCCAAGTTTTAATTTTAAGCCATTTAGTTATAAGTTTTTTAGTTTCATGTTGTAATATATATTTCGGATAAATGAATCGCACTAAATATTCCTCAAAAGTTGTTTTATTTCAATTATGAGTGCGCGAAGAAACTTAACATGTGCTTATATCAATCGTTGGTGAAACTATTACTTTTTCAGAACAAAAAATCTAACTAACTATATTCAGCCAACTGAAGTATAAAATTAGTGGCATACCAACTCAACCCGAATTCACCAAAAAGTTTCGCATTTGCAACATTACCATAGCCCACAGCTGCGGATCTCAATAACGAATGCATTGTCTGTCCGTCCGTAGACTATTTTTACTCAAACCTGTCTGCATTTGTCAGGGTGGACTTAGGAAGGCGTGGAGACTTTCTTAAAAAATTGTCAAATAAAATGTCAATGACAGAATTCGATTTTAAAACAATAGAATTGCTTCGGTCGTATAACTTATGGCGTAAGTCCACAAACTTTAAAAAATATCACGACAATACATTAGTCTTCGCACATTAAGGAATCTAAAGCGTTCTTTTTTTTATGAACGACGGTGAGGCTCTTATCCTTCATCATACCTGATGTTAAGTATTGGTAAGGCTGAAGATGGAAGCGAGCCTCTCCCGGAATCCTCAGCCACTGAGGAACTGTCTATCTTATCTCAAACTGCCGGAACACAACAATGCTGAAGACGTTGTTGTTATGGCGCCAGGCTTAGATAGGATGGTGGTAGCTAGCCAGGCGGACTTACAACAAGTCCTACCACTAACCGAACCGAATACAATATGTACCCCCGCTGGGAATCGAACCCAGGACCCCTGGGTCTGATACCGGTGGTTGAACCACTAGACCACGGTTAAACCACTTAGGTAAACTTGGAACCAAGTCTCCGGTAAACGCTATATGAAAGTTCAAACGAGGAAAAAGAGAATCAACAAGAGCATAATTTCGTAATAAAGTTATGAATCCCATTCTTACTATTTAACTAATAATGTGCCGTGTGGTGACGGCCTAAGAATACAAGTGTCACTACTCCATTACATGCCTGGGATGTCGTAAGAGTCGACTAAGAGGCTCGACGCATTGAAAACCTGTCCGAGAGAAGGAAAACTTGAAACAAACCCTCTACCTACCCGTCTGGCCAGCGTGGTAGCAGTAGGCCAACAGCCTCATATGAACGCCACAATAGGCGTGAGTTAGGAGAGGCCTATGTCCAGCAGTGGACGTCAACAGGCTAATGATGGAACTAATAATCATCATATCTGATGCTAAATAATGATAAAGAAGGTGAAAACGCACATCTCCTGAAATCCTCAACCACTGATAAAGTGGCTATCTTATTTTAACTGCAGGAACACTAGTTTGTAGTAACTCCATACTACCGCTGTTCTATATGAATAATGACACACCTGACAATGAAATGGTGACCGAAAGAGATATACGCACTAACTAACTGGGTTACTAAGCTTCTCAACCATACCCTAACCGCCTCTGTGGTCTAGTGGTAACACCACCGATATCAAATCCAGAAGTCCCGGGAGTTTGGTAGTTGGCGGGACTTGTTGTCAGTTCGCCTGGTCAGCTACCAACATCTTATCCATAACTACATTTAATGTATACATATAACAACAAAGTTTTCAGCATTGTTGTGTCCCGGCAGTTAGAGATAAGTAAGCTAGTTCCTCAGTGTTTGAGGATTCCGGGAGCAACGTGCCACCATTTTCAGGCTTATCAATACTCAACAACAGTGGCCGTACCGCGCAAGTAGCGTCATCATCAAAATCGGCTTCATTTGGCAGATGGATGTGACACATTGCTGCTTCTTTTTGACACAAATGAAAACTTACCAAAGACTAAGAGCATATGTCACATCCATCTGTCAAATGAAGTCGATGACGATGCCGACGACACTTGCTCGATAGGGGGGCAGGTTGATGAAGGCTAACCATTTCCCCGTCGTTTATTAAAGAAAAAGACTCGAACTTGGTGGTATAATCTAATGTCAGTAGCAACTCCACTTCACCCCTGTCCTTCCATCCTCCATCATGAATGAAGACACATTTGCCAATGACAGGGCGACCAGCAAAGTTTACGCACTAACCACTGAACTCAAATCGACTCGGTCGACCGTGACAAAGGCGGCACCTAAAAAGGCGTCGAAAACGGGTAATAAAAAAAACCATAAAATATACGCAATTTTAAAACCTATGTACATAAAAAATTGTGTGTCAAAATCCGGAAATTGTAAACGGAAATTCACTATTATTTTAGCAGGACTTCCTTATAGGACCCGAAGGGGACGCTTCTGCATTTTTGCCAGATCAAAGTTTAGCAACTCTATTACAGTCATTACTATTACTGGTAAGACGATTGTCTTATTTTGTACTTGTATTTTTTTTCTTACGGCAGATAAAATGATAATATCTCGAAGTATCCATTGATTACCAATATTGATGTCTACTTGAAAGTTTGTTATGCGTAAAATGTAGTTGAAACAGGTAACAGCCTATATTGTTTTTTCTTAAATGAACGACGTGGAGTAGCCTTAATCATACCTGATGTTAAGTATTGATCAGGCTTAAGATGGAAGCGAGCCCTATCCCGGAATTCTTAATCAGTGAGGAACTGGCTATCTTATCTCTAACTTCCGGCACACATAAATGCTTATGGCATCAGACTTAGACAAGATGGCGGTAGCTAGCCGGGCGTTCGTAATGATGAGTTCTACAAACGGTTTTGAGGTTTTGAGAAAACGTAAAATAACTTTGTATACCAGTTCCACTCCATACTTATTCGTCCACCCGCCGTCATGAATGAAGACACGTCTACCGATGTCAGAGTGGTGACCAACAGGGTTAAAAGCACTTCCTACTGGGTTACTAAGCTCTTAAACTTAACTCTGGCGGCGTCATCTATAGTCTAATAGTAACACCACTGGTATCAAAACCAGAAGTCCCGGGAGTTTGGTTGTTGGCAGGACTTTTGTAATTCCACCTGGCCAGCTACCACCATCATAACCAAGTCTGACGTCACAAAAACAAACTTTTCAGTGTTGTTATGCTCCGGCAGCTAGAGATAAGATAGCCGGTTCCTCAGTGGTTAAATATTCAGAGGGAAGCGTGCTTTCCCCCTTTAGCCATATCATTACTGAACATCAGGTAGGTGAAGGGTTTTCGGTTTTTCAACGCTACAAATTATTGAAATAATACAACTTATTATCCGTATTTTATGGTTTTTAGGGGTTTTTTGATTTTCCGACGTTTCGGCTGAAAGGGTGTTTGCAGCTGCCGTGGTCACAGGATGACACTTAGTTTGTGAAATATAACGCGTTTGATATCCGTAAAAGTTGTTTTATTTCAATGAACAGTGCGCGCCAAAATTTAAGAGCTAAAAATTATTGTCTGTAGCAGCTCCATTCCACCCTTATTTCTCAACCCGCCGTCATGAATGAAGACACATTTGCCAATGACAGGGCGGCTAACAGAGTTATTTGATTTATTCAGGGAGACTATTCAATGCCGCCGTCTCGGACGATCGCTTAGACGGGATAATGGGCCCGATCCTAAGACGATCGCCGATTGATTCGGAATGGGAATCTTCTAGGACATCGAACTCGTCCTAGGAGTTACAATTAGAAATAGAAACTGTTGTAAGTAATCGTGTGGTATCATTTACTGTTACATCAATCCTACTGAGAGGTAGGCATTTATAAATGTAAAATTGGATGTTTAATATCTCGCGAAAACGGGATTTGGATTGAACTCAGTTTATGGCCTGGATTAAAAATGTATGCTTAAGTTACACTGTGTTCGTCTGATTGTGAACACACAACCAATACATACCAAATGCCTTATATACTATTTCTATAGACTTCTATTTAATTTTGAAACCCTCGTCACGCTAAAAACGCACGAGGTTAGAATTATGGTTAAGAGAAAATTTACCAACAGACAAACAAAACTTTCTTGTTTAATATTTTCACAAACAAAACGTTTTTTTATTGTGCAACATTTTTTATGTGAAAAAGAGACATGTATGATGTGCAAGAAGAAAAAAAGCAAGCTCAATGGCGTAGTGATCTTATTCCGGCGGTCTTTTTATGTTGTGCTGATTCGATCCCCATAGGAAAAACCAAATCATTCATATATAATGAACATTTAATTTTTCGTATGTATTTATAAATTATTACTCTATCCTTCTTGGCAGAATAACTAAACTTGAAAGGCAGCTGACAGATTTCTTCGGACAAATGATGCTAGTTGTCAAGTAGACACTTTCAAGGCATCAGCAGACAGGACCACTACAGATGCACCGAGCGGTCATCTAAATATGTATGAGCACACAGTAGATCTGGGTTGAATCAGAAGGATAACAACGTATTCAGAGTTATTTCAATGCACATGGAAATTCAAGAAAAACAACGATGAATAATATAGTACGAAGGGCTGATTTTCTGGGATAACTCGATTCAGAAAGCCTACTCTCTAAGCCGGCCAACGTGCCCCCGTCCGTAAGTTTCCCGAAACTACGGATGGAGCCTACTCTCTATTGATTTCGGATGAACTAGTTTTGGACAAACGGCACAAACACATTGGGAGTAGAGACAATGTCAAAACGTATTCTCATTAATTCTTAGTTCGGGTCTCCGAACTAATAAGCTGTCCGTAGGTGATACGGAGTAGGAAACGTCCGTAACTTAGGCCGAAACTACGGGTTTCGTTCATAGAGCTTAGACCTCCAGTTTCAGTTTGTGGCTGTCATACAGTATGATGTGACAGTAATGTAATGACAGAGACGAAACCAGTTGCTAGGTGATTTTTGTTAGATAACCAAACCAGCCTGTAAGTTACTTTAACTGTAAATTAAGTCACAGAATACAAGACAGAGATTAGAATTAGAACCCTTTTGCTCAGAACACATTCTTCTTCTTATCGAGTGAGGAAACGTGATCGAATACGATCAGTCTGTCAAGCTTGGCCATGAGCGCTTCAAACCACATTTAAAAGCGCTCATCACCTACATTTTGATTTTTTATGATTTAGAATATTTAGCAGTTGGAGGCGACACTAGCAGCTCCTTTCTTCTAAACAGAAGTAAGTAAGTAATTGTCGTGCTTTATGATATTAGTCTTGTGTTTTTGTTTGCGGCGCTTGCAGTAGAGACCTTGGTCGTCTGACACAAAAAAGTTTATGAAAGATGTTTCCACAACACTGGTCCACGCCTATTTGTATGTGGATATGGTATATTCATGGATTACAATTTCCTTCCGTAATTATCTTCTTACGATTAATGTAAGAAGTAATAAAAGGTAGAGAATTGCAACTTTGTAAAAACCTATAAATAGCTTCATGGTTCAGACAACAGAAACCGATCATTGCAGTTGTCGTGCGTTCTCGTGACGTCTCCTGCAATTTGTGGCATATTTCGAATGCTCAGGGCGCCCACCAACGAACACAAACGCTTGAAAACTTACACCTTATTACATTAAGAATAGGGTTCAAATTGTGACCGACTTTGAGGAATCGATGGAGCTAGACAGCAATTTTTAGGTGGACTCGAGAAAATTGAGAGTTTAATTTTTTTCTTTTGCTTGGAATTTGCAGTGTTGTGATTAAGCGACTCAAATCTGAAGAAAGATAGTTTAAATTTTTTTTGCTTATAATTAAAATGTACCCAAGCATTATTACGTACTTGTCTTCAGCCAATATCATGAAGTTACGAGTTTGAATGCTTTTTTTGTATAAAACTTTGTAGCCCCATTCGATCTGATCCTTCTGTAACAACTTTTTAACCGCCTCTGTGGTCTAGTGGTACAACCACCGATACCAGATCCAGGGGTCCCGGGTTTAAAGCAAATAAAAACTAATAATTATACGGAGGCAGTCCATTTAGTAATTAGTGTCATTCTATTAGCGTTCTCCTAAGTGACCACCTACAAACAGTTTATAAACTCAGTGGCATGAGAATCGGTGAGCATTTTAGACGGACATTAGTCGTAAGAATGCTTAGGGTGCATTCACATTGTAGCTTTTTTGATAGCATTATGTCAATTCTGTAAAGTATTGAATTACAAATTAACGTGCAATATAAAAATCTGCTCACATTTTAGGTAATGTAGTTAAATATCTTTGTTCACTACATGTTTCACTATCTTGTATTGTAGTAAGAACGTGTCGAACTTGTGACACAAAGCGTGCCTATCTCACTGTATTACAAGTTATAGGATAGTTTTATGTAAATTGGTGTCCACAATAATATGTTTGGCTTGCCATGCATGCCATGCCACCTCATGCCACGATTGCCACGACATGACCACGTTTCTAAGTGTTTTTTTTTCTCTTTAACAAACATGGCGAAACATAATTAATGATGACTCATGTCACACAGCACAACACACGGAGCGGCTGACATGGCATGTATTGGGGCCCTCACACACATTGCATTTTACGTGTTTTAATGTTTTACGTTTTTATTTTTATTTATTATTTTCTTTTTCTTTCGTTTGTTTTGTTCTCTCTGTTCGTTTCTGATGTCACTTCTGTGCTCAGCAGAATACCAGTGCAGCAAGCTATCTGATGATTGCTGCTAATACTGAGCTGAGCACAGTTTTGTCATCACACGACTGTACGCGTTTCTCTTTGATTGTTATTTTGTTTGTTTTCTTTCTTTTTTATTTAATTGGTACTTTTTCATACTTCAAAGTAATATGTTTGTGTTAATGTGTACCTTTGTGTGATGTCAAAATAAATATTTTTCTATTTTCTATTTTAATTTGTATCATTTAAAAATTATTAAACAAGATTTTTTAACCTACATCCAAAAAGGAAGAGGTTCTCAATTCAGTTGGTATATTTTTATGTATGTACTGATTTACGTGTTTATTTTTTTGTTCGACGTGGTATAGTAAAAATTTGGTTCTGTTTGGCCAAGTAGTTTTTACATGTTTAATATTTGTTAACTTGGACGAGGTCATCAAGCGAAAAATACACGATACTTTTTAAATGTACATGAAACCTAATCTAACCTAGGAAAAACCTTCTGTAGTTAACCAAACAACACAAAAAAGTAAAAAATAAAAAATAGCGTTAAAAAACGACTTCAAAAACTAAAATAGTTCAAAGTAGAATGCCTTGGCTGGCACCGATTCCAAAAGGCTTATTTTTAGTTTTTTTGTATTACGTATTTTCAGTATTCTGACATACACTACAATATTTAATTAAGTAATTAGCAATTTTTTATTTAGTAATAAATGAAATGATGTTTATATGTTGGGTTTGGCTGACAAAAACTTGTCCTGGATGAAGTCATTATAGGACGTGGAGCCTATGTTAATGTACAGTTACAGGCTGTTCCCACTTGGGACAACAATAATTGTAACAGACTAAAAAAAACGCAAACAAAACATAACTACCAACAAGACTATTTTTATTACTATACCACAAAAAATCGACAGATATTTTGTTTTAGCCCACCGGCAGATATTCGTCATTGTAACCATCTGTATGTCGCGGGTGGTCGCGGCTCCGGGAATGATCCCGTGACGTCATGTGTCGGCGCGGAGACAGCGATTTCGGGAATTGAACCGATAGGGATGGTCTACGATAACGTGGCACTTGCTCATGGGAAAAACATCTTACGCACTTTTAAGGGAATATAATATCAGGCATCCGAATGTCCCTACTACTGCTGGTTATAATCAAACCATATAGGAGACCCTTAGATGGATTTGACAAATGGGCCATGACCCACAATGCGGCCCCCAATGGGCCATGACCCACAATGCGGCCCCCAATGGGCCAAACAAACCAAAGGCTAAACGTGCCGAAGAGAAAAACCGGTCAAAAGCGAGTTGGGCTCGCGCACCAAGGGTACCATCATAATATATTGTCCCCATACATACCGAACTAACATACTTAACTATACGCCATATAAACCAAATAAGTGTAACATCACTTTTTTTAAGATTTCAAAAATAGTATGCTATTTAGAGATAAACTTTTATTTCTCCTATATTTTTTACATAAACATCTATCACATAAAATAATTGCAGATTTTTCTATAAGTAAACTTCGGAGATACGGGGGTGGCAGTATTTTTTTAAATTCATGGCCTCCATAAAACTGTGGCCTAAATGAAAAAAAAAAAGTTTAAGAATGTGCAAGCTGCGCTCCTTCATGTAATACCCCATATGTCTTAGTAGCTACACTACGAATTTTTTCAAGTTCATAGCATTAGTAGTTCTTGAAATATCCAGCTGTGACAGACAGACTGAGTCGCGCCATAAGGGTTCTTTTTACCATTTTGGTACGGTACCCTAATCAATAGAAAAAACAATTAAATAGGTTATTACAAAAAAAAAACCTACAAACATATTGCTTTTTAAAAGTCAACTAAATCGTGTTTAGGAATTGAGGTTCCATTCTTAATCTAGAATATGTTTTGAGATCTTTATTGCTACTACTAGTTGCTTTTGTTTTTTTTTTTTAATTCAAAACTCTTTTTTTTTTTTTTTGTAAAAATCATTCCTTGTCAGGATAATATTCAAATAGGACTCTTTCGGATTCAATTAGTATTTAACTTTTATTAATAAATGTGAGTGAATGCTTGACTATAATTATGTAACTCGGTTGAAAGATCCAACTTTTGGCAACGATCCAAAATACAAACGTTCAACTTTGTCACTGTATCGTAGACAGTGCAATAAAAAGCCTACACAACCATCCCGGTCGTTAGCCGTTCCGCGAATTAGACGGGTGTCCGCAGCAAACATTATTGTGGGCCCAATAAATGCTACTGTCTCCTTACAATGGCACTTTTGTGACTCCCCGATGCCTTAAAGCTTTGGTCAAGTGTAAACCTGCCTTTATTTTTATTCAAAAAATATAATTGAGGTTGAGGCGAAATATAGATAATACTATATTTTGCGGGAAGACACAAAAAAGTTGAGAGCTGTCATTCAGACTGAAAAACTTTAATTGCGGAAACGCAAAAACAGGGGGCTAATTGTCTAATTTTAAATCTATCGCAATCCCTTTCAATTCGTAATTTGAAAGTTATTCAGGCCGTCACTATTTGACACTTGAAAGGGATTGTGATCGGGACGCGTTTTAAAAGGTATGGAATAAACGAAATTGAACTGTCTAAGCAATGAAATGAATGAATTCTAATTCTAATTCTAATGTGACAGACGAAAATATCACAATCACAATACCTCTGAAAGGGATTGTGATAGATTTTAAATTAGACAATTAGGGGGCTGGTCTTAGATTTAAGTGCGTTACGGGTGCAAAAGCATAGGTATGTAGATTAAAGCACCTGTAACTCCCTGAAATTATAATAGAGTGGTTTACACTTGTGGCCGAGTTAATTTTTTCCAATATTTTTCTATTTAAAATTTACCATAGAGTGGTTTAGTTGAAAGTTATTAATTTTGAACTTGAACGTTCCTCTTTATCACCATATCGTAGGCAGTACAATAAAAAGCCTATGTCGAAGGCGGATTGTAGAATTCGATGTTTTACTAAATGGCTAGGCAGATTGTAAACTCATACAAAATCTGATAAGCTAATTGTATTTCTATGACTCCCAATTAGGGTTAGAAGAAGTTGTTAGGTTATTGTTAGGTTTCCTGTTGCTTATAATAAATATATGTCACGGTAAAAGTTGATAGTGTGAAAATTATTAATAATAACCGGTAATTATTAATACTGACCTCGTGATTTGGTCAATGTCATTAAAACTATGAAATTTATAGGTTAGGTTAGGTTAGAACAATGACTAAAAGACGTGCAAGCTGAGCGAGCGAAGCGAGCGTGCCTCAGCAGCGGCCGGCGAAGCGCCAAAGACCACTTTTCTTAATAGTACTAATATATAATACCAAGCTCCTCTGGCTTCTATTGACATTATGTTAGGTTAAAAAGCTATAAATGTCGGTATTTTTGACCGACTTCACTTGACTGACATTTATCAAAAGTAAGGTTCAATTATTAAAATGTGCGATAAAAGTAATTAATTAATAACTTTTACCTTTTTAATCATGGTTACTACTAATAGTTGATGATAAAATTGCATTGAAAAATGCAAAAATTACAAAATCATAAATTGATGATAATTATTAATACTTGAAAATTATTAACATATACCGTAACAGATAATACTTTAAAGGGACTTGTACTATTTAGAATTTTGTGGTTACGGGTGCAAAAGCACCCAATACACCTATGTTGCTTAAAACAACTGTAACTCCCTGAAATTATACTAATGTGGCTATGTTGAGAGTTCTAACTTTTGAACTTGAACGTTCAACTTTGTCACCGTATCGTAGACAGTAAAATAAAAAGCCTACACAACAATTTATCGGTCGTTATCCTTTCCGCGAATTAGATAGGTGTGCAACAAACATTATTGTGGGCCCAATAAACTGCTACTGTCTCATTCGAAAGATTTTTCTTTCAAATGCAAGGATATTCCTAGCATTGATGTAACAACGCTGGCGGCCTACAGCGTATTAAAAATATAAAAGTATTGGAGAATTTCGACGGTGGTTCGCAAGTCTCGGTAGCTCAGCGGTTAGAGCATTGGACCGGATTTCCAAAGGTCGCGGGTTCGATTCCCGTCTGAGAATTAACTTGTGGCCGAGTTAATTTTTTCCAATATTTTTCTATTTAAAATTTACCATATGTATAAAAATAGCATTGAAAAATGCAAAAATTACAAATCATAAAAAATGCTACTGTCTCCTTCAAATGGCATGTTTGTGTCTCTCCGATAAAGCTTCGGTTAAGTGTGAATCTACCTTTGTTTATATATTTTCATATCTTGATGTTTTTTTTTATGAATGACGGGGAGACTCTTACCCCCATATTTCGTTTTTCGTTCCTCCAAATCTTTTTACACCCGACTCAACCTCGTCGTGGGTAAAAATGGTAATGTGCGCTAGGCCTAACACGGAGTGGCAACGTACTTCTTTGGCTCCTTCCGATTTCGAGGAGTATTTCGAAGAGGTTTTCAATGAGGTTTCGTTAAGTCAAGGACGAGTAAGTTTTGGAGGAACGACTTAGAATATGGGTGTTAGCCTTCATCATACATGATGTTGTAACGATGCCATTTCGTTCTAGCCTTAAAGATGGATGAAACCTCTATAATGGTTAGAAACTCCGTAGTCTCACTCTATGGTAATCAAATTGTATTTTTATCTGTTCTGTCTAAATTCAAATTTTCTCCGTTCCACGTTTCCTTTTCGGCTCATTTTGACGTAATCTTACAGAAGCCAGCAGGCTAGACGCTGCTATCCCTTCCATATTTTTATCAATCAACCATATTTATTCTCTTAATACATCAGGAACCCGATACACGGGGTAAGCACACCTACTTTTTTACTCATTATTTAGATTCAGTATTTATAATTTTCTATATCTTTGTATTTTATATTGTTTCAGTTCCTTATTTTCCTTATTTTCATTACAATAAAACGAGTCTCTGAGAACGATTCTTTTATTTGGTTAATATTCTATTAAACGAGTGCGGCGGTTCCGACGGTCCGGCGACTCTAGTGCTGGCGGACTAGGAGCCCCGTCACAATGTTAAGATAAGGCTGAAGATAGAAGCGAGCCTCTCCCGGAATCCTCAACCACCGAGGAACTGGCTATCTTATCTCGAACTGCCGGAACACAACAATGCTGAAAACATTGTTGTTATGGCGTCAGGCTTAGATAAGATGGTGGTAGCTAGCCAGGCGGGCTTACAACAAGTCCTACCACCAACCAAACCGAATACAATTATGTACCCTCGCTGGGAATCGAACCCGGGACCCCTGGGTCTGATACCCTCATCATCTCTGACACGCGGCTGCTGAGTATAGGCCGCCCCTATAGATTTCCAAAACACGACCGTTCCAGCGATAAATTACTAAAAAAAAAACAAAAAGTTCCTGAGAGTTACTAGTTTTATTTTTTAAATGAAAAAGTTGCCATAAAAGCTAGTTTAGCTAACTGTTTAACTTGCGTCAAACAGTTAACTCAATAATAGGACTAAGAAAAAAACTGAGCAAAACCTCGTTACAATTTTTTTATATCACTTTCCAGTAATTTCATAGAACTCGAGGTATACAATACAATGACCCAATAATACTAGCATTGCACAAATGCATATTGGCCCTCTATGCGTTCTGAGTCACTTATAACAACAGGTTTGTTGCAGTTTAACGATGCGCCCATTTGGTTTATGGCAATTGCACTAAGCAGACCGCTTTCAAAAAAATCGTTTCTAATATCCCGCATATTTTGGGTGGCAAGCGTTTGAAGATAGTAGTTTTGCCGCCGTGAGTACCTATCTTTATTTTGTATTGCAATTGGAAAGGAGATTGTTAAAAAGGGCCTAAAACCAACAAACATTTGAAATGTACGTTTATTTGTATTAGATTTTAATACAGTGTTTCAGTATTATAATTGACAGCGAATACTGATTATTAATTAATTATATACTTAAAAGTACCATGAATTCTTATATTAAATGACAATTGTCATTTGCATCGATAGTCAGTTCAATTACTTATTGATATTAAACATGAAAATATCGATATTAGCGTCTCTTTCAATATCGTGTAATAAATTATTATATTGATTTTGTGCAAGATTTAAGTTTTTTGTTCCTATTTTAGTAAATGTCAACAGAACCGAAATCAGCTCGTCGCGTGCGGTGAATTGTCTGTGAGTGTACGTACGTGGATATAAAGTTGGCGTTTCGACGATGACGCTCGGGAGGCGCGAGTTCTTCGCTCTGATTGGCCGTTTTAACTTCACGGCGGTGTTGCGGCGCCAAGTCGCGTTTGAATTGGTGGAAATTAATATGGTTTTTTTATAAAACATAACCTCAAAATCTGATCCTTTTTTTTAAATAAAAATGTTCTCAGCAGTATCCGTGAAAAATCTGTTACTAGTGTTGAACTAGGTCTTTATCTTGTAGAGCTCTGCATGCAAAGTAAGAGGTTGTATCAATAATTTAATAAAATAACCATTAAATAATACTCACAGTTTTTATTATTTCACCAATCACCAATATGTGACACTTTACACCACACAGTTATAACGTAATTGTAATACAAAGCACAGAAACTAACTATCACTTCGATGGCTCAGAAACAACTGACTCGGAAAAGTCAAAGCGACGCTCAACTGACCGCCGCCCCGCCATTTTTACCCTCTCTTAAAAGCAATCTGACTGGTCGGTTGAGCGTGCAGTCATTTTAAGAACTCTTAAAGATTAGGATAATTAATAAAATTTAAAAAATTACTTTCTTTGCAACAATGAATTAGTAAGAATTAATACGAATTAATAACACAGTAATTAACTATAATTGACTAACTTATTTATCAACCAAAATGTTAACAGTCGGCCATCCAAAATATACAAAACGTCCTCGTTAGGTATTTCGTCTGTGTAAGTAAGTATGTGTAATAAACCATTGTTAACATTTGTTTTCCACATTATTTTGAAAAAAATATATAAGTAAACAATTTAATTCATAAATTAACATGCACCCTAAATTTACATTTGATATGTAAGCAATTTTTCTCTTCAGATGTTCTGAAATAGTATAACAATAAACAATTAATCAGAACATGTTTTACTTTACATCGAAACTGACCTTAATCATAATAACGTGAAACAGTAATATAATAGATTTACAATAAATACATAATCATACTAAAAAATCAACAACAACAGGCATTATTTCGGCCTCGATATTATTCAAATGGGCGTTATTTCATGGCCCTTACAATTTATATTCAGGCATTATTTCATGGCCTTAATATTAATCAAATGGGCGTTATTTCATGGCCCTTATAATTCGAAATCAGGCATTATTTCATGGCCTTAATATTAATCAAATGGGCGTTATTTCATGGCCCTTATAATTCTAAATCAGGCATTATTTCATGGCCTTAATATGAAACAAAATAGGCTTTATTTCATGGCCTATATAATTAATAGACAGGCATTATTTCATGGCCTATACTATATTATGAAACTAATAGGGCTTTATTTCATGGCCTCTAAAATTTAAATATTTTGCACATTTGTTACTGGAAAGAAAAGACAAAGAAGTAACAGAATATGTTATCTCAAAATAAAACAATGCACTGCGCGTAAAAAAATTTGGTAGTATAGTTTCAAAATTATGGAGACATGCTATTTTTCCCCTGATAGGTTTTCGTCATCTTCACTAGATGACAAACTTTGCGGCCTCTCATAATTAAGCCAGGGCCTGATTTTGTCAACGGATACGACTGTAGTATAAGAGCGGTTGCCTTTCTTTGTTATGGGGGTATTTTCTACAAGATACCTATCGCAGTCATATACTTTCGAAATCCTATAAGGACCCTGAAACTTTGGAATCGATTTTTTTACTAGATCCTGTTGCCGTGACTTGTATACGAACAAGTTCCCCAATTTTGTATTTTTAGGTGCACACCTCTTTTTATCGAAGGGCTCGTTTCTGGGTCTCTTGGTAAACCGTTATATGCGACTGAATATCTTTTCGGATTTCACCCAAGTCTTGGCTATCGGGAGTGGAAGTGACCTCATCAACGAGTTCGGACCTTACGGTACTCTCACTGATACCTACGGGTCTAATCCCAAAAAGAGCTTCAGCCGGAGTTCTGTTTATACCCTTATTGAGCGTGTTGTTCATTCCCCATTGCACATCGAGCAAATGGTCATCCCATTTGCTTTCCGGTGTATTTACTGTTTTTGCAGTAAGCGCACCAATCAACGTTCTATTATATCTTTCCACTAGCCCGTTGGCTCGGGGAGTGGACACAGCGTTCAACACATGCTTAATATTACGTTCTCCCAGGATTTTTTGAATAAATCACTAGTGAATGATGTGCCTCTATCACTGATAACTCTTCTTGGTGCTCCAAAAAGGCCAAAATATTCCTGAAACACTTTAATAGTGGTCTGAGATCTAGTATTCCTTACTGCTTTAAGAAATGCATATCGTGTGAACGCGTCTATTAATACCAGAATGTACATATTACCCTTACTGCTACGAGCAAACGGGCCAACATGATCCATATGTATGGTGTCAAAAGGGACGTCAACTTTTGGAATGGGATGACACCTTGAGACTTTGAATATGCACACTCTAAACATGAATTGACATATTTAGGTATAAACGCACGCATATTTGGGAACCAGTACGACGCTCCTATTTTCTCAAGTGTCTTATCACGTGTAAAGTGGCCAATATCGTCATGATTTTGTTTGACGATTTGCCAACGTACGCCTTTAGGGACTACCCACCTATCACCTTCTTTAGTTATTCTGAAAAGCCTTCCGTTTTTTACATTATAGTTAGATCTTATCTCAACAACATTTTCGAGTTCTGGATCTTTGAGAATACCAATGATTTTTTTGTATTTCATCGTCAGCATGCTGTACTCTAACGAGCCAATCCGTTTGGTCAACGGAGAAAACATCCACAACCACGCCTCCTTTATCGGATATTGGGTTGCGACTAAGCGCATCGACATGTGCCATCGACTTACCAGCCCTATACTCGATATCGAAGTCGTAGTCCTGCATCTGTTCCCACCACCTAGCAACACTTTTGGAAAAAGTAGCGCGCAACGAATTGCAGTCTGTTACGATTTTAAAGTGAATGCCTACTAAGTAAACACGGAACTTTTGAAGGGAAGATACGACAATTAATGTTTCCAGATCATAGGACGAGTAGTTCATTTCTTCAGGAGTTGTTTGGTTACTGAAATAAGCAACTGGCTTCAATAAATTAGCGCTGCCCTTCTGGAGCAAAATTCCTGCAAGCCCGACCTTACACGCATCCGTGTGGACTTCAGTCTCAGCTTGCGGATTATATAAAGCCAGTAAGGGTTTTTGCACTAAACACTGTTGCAATTCCCTAAACGCGGCTTCCTGTTTAGTTCCCCGGTTTTCTTCTTCACAAGAACAATCGGACTTGCGTACGGTGATGTTGATGGTCGTACTATCCCATTGTCTAGTAGTTCAGATATGACCCTTAGCTTCTCCTTTTCCGCAATAGCCAGCCTGTATGGGCGGTAAACTACGGGTTCATTGTCATTTAATCGGATGGTCATCTCACCCGTACTAGTACTTCCTAACTAATTCAAGCTAAAAGCGAAACAGTGCCTGTATTTATTTAAAAGTAGTAAAAGATCGCTCTTTTCTTGATCCCCGAGGTCCTTACCACAAACAAGTGCGGCCAAGGGTATTTCGCTAGGTTTCTTATCTACGGTGCAAGACAAGACGGAGTCTATTCGCTTATTAGTGTCTAAATGAGCTATGTAGCCTCGAGCAATAAGGAAACTTTTAGGAAGACTCAACTTATCTGCGACGGACAAATTATTCACAACTATTTTTCCTATGCCATTTTCGTCAAAACAAAACAATCCCCCTGGAACCGAAAAACGGACTTCCAATCCCAGTACACCCTCAATATACAATTCACCTCGGTAACAGGGTTCAGTATAAACATAAAGGACAGTCAAACCATCTATATCAGTCTCATGTTGACAAAGCAATTTTACTTTGTTAGAAGTTGTTACGATGTCAATTTGATTACAAAGAGTTAATTCAAGGTGTTTACTAGTTTTCGTAATGGCTATGTGAGGTTGCTCTGTATAAGTTTGACCTATAATCAACGGTACATGCATAGCGTCATCTGGGACAATTAATAAGTCTACGTCCGCTGCCACATCGTCAATTACAACATGGACCGTTTGCCTACCAATAGTGTTGACAAACGAATTTCCGAATCCACGGAGAGTAGGCAAATCTGTTGTATCATAGTGATTCGAGAAAATACAAAATTCTGAGAGTTTTATCATCGAGCATTCACTACCAAGGTCGATAAATGCTTTAATGGAGTGTCCATTAATGACGGCAGTTTTGAAATATTTTTCACTGGAAGTCGTGGGCTTTGCTTGCATGGGGTCTGTACTATTGTCAGAAACCTGCATAACGGTCTTATCGTTATTTGACAACTTGGCATAGCACTGCTCAGTTTCGTGACCAATTCTACTACACCTGCCACATTTCTTAATAGGTAATGTGCATTGCGAAGTCACATGCCCATCCTTTTTACAATTAGAGCAACGAGGAGGTTTCAAAAAGGGTCTTGAATGTTCTGACTGTTTTCCCTGCTGAGTCCTAACAGATCTACGGTCAACCACTGGCCTAGTACTTCTAGCATTGCGCAGGTAGGAAAGCAATTTGTCAGGATCATCGTATTGAGCCGCTTCAGCACCTAATCTAACCGACCTATCGTCAATCCCGTGCAACAAACACTCTACCGCACGTTTGCCTGTTATGCCACACCTATTAACTAACGCTATCTTATCATAGTAATATTCTTCTAAGGAGTCCGAGAAGCGAGCTCGTTTCGCCAACATATCGCTGAGCATCTGCCCATAATTTTCCTCCGAAGGAAATGCAGAGAGCAATTTCTGTTGCCATTCGGTCCAAGTAAACAAGACAGAGGGCAGTCCCTGGTACCACCGCTGCGCAACACCTTTCAATTTTGGTAAAGCGAAATGAATCATTTGTTTCTCAGACCAGCCGTATATTGTGGCGCACTCGTTTACTTTATGCAGCCACATATTGATGGTTTGTTCTCGTTTACTTGGATCGAAATCGGGGACAGCGTTGTTCATAGAACCCAGCCTGTCTAAGCTGTTACTGCCTCCTATAGACCTTAAAGCAGGCAGAAGCTCAGCCAATGCTGAGTTAGGTGGTAGAAGCTGCTCACTGTTAGACTTGGAGTTTTGATGGACAGAATGACCACCTAGCTGACTGCTGTGATAATTAGACACATTCGAGTTACGATTCCTATAGTGATCGTACGAGTCACCTACGTCGCGTCTTAGAGTTGGTGAGCAATCTCTAAAATCGCGCCCAGAGTGCCTTTGCCGCTCATTGGGTGGATCTGGTGCTCGTGAATGAAGATCCACAGTCGTTCGATCGAAGTGGCGAGAGACGTGCCTGTCATTACGGCAGTCGTCCTGATTAGGGGACCGGCTTAAAGATGCTGCACATCGCTGTCTCGGACTATCATCTACAGCAACCCTTATACGACTTCGGGACCGGCGGTACCTGGATCTCTTACGTGAACAGCGATGCACGGAGTCCGGTGATCGTAGAATCGAGCAACTCCTGCCGCGGCGACTCGACCTGCTGCGGGAGCGGTTTTCTCTGCTACCTGCACGTAGTCGGCTCCGCGGCGGACGGGTGATGGGAAGCGTTGGGCTTGTAGGAGTATGCACCTCCCGACTTCGTCCGTTCGCGTCCATCACGTGTTCTGTCCCTGGAACGTTAACGTACATAATGTGAGAAGTACATCCGTTCTCAACCTAAAATCACAGAACTGTCGCGTAAGACAAATGATAGAAGAAAGAAAAAGATTATCTTCCTAAAACTTTGTGATTAATATGTTTACCAAGGAAGACTTAATGTGCAAGGGTATTAACAGTATAACAGAAAATCCAATGAGTTACTTGAGATACCACTGTCTTTAGGTACATTACACGTTATATATCGTACTACGAAATTTAAAAGAATATTAACTGAAACATTACTTTTATTGACTCACAATTCACAATAAGCAATTACTACTTAGTGAGGTTTGAGTTAGTCCAACACTGATCTTTATGCATGAGAACTCCACAATATTATATTCGTTTTATGTATGTACTCGTACATTATAAAAACAGAGAGAGAAAAAAGTGACAAAAATTTGGAATGAAACCTTGCTTAAAGAAAAAAAAACTTCAAACGGGTAGTTGTTTACGAATAATGACTCGAAATATAACCTGGGGGGCTACCGGCTAAAAAATATGGATATGGATATGGGCTTCATCTGTCATTTAAATTCCTTATTTTGATAGAATTTTGCTGCTTTGTTTTGTTGAACGTTGCTATCTAGCTATTGTTAAACCTGACGTCACTAAACAGGGATCTGATAGCGGCAATTTTTTTTACAATATTGACTTAAAGTTCCGCAAAACGTATGATGTTCATATCCATAAAGTTACGCGGTAGCCCCCCTGTTCTAACGTTGGCGAAAGCAATCAAAACAATTAAGTGAAAAAGTGAGTAACATGCAGTTTTATCGTGATTAAAGATGTATTTAAAACGTTACCGATTTATTAAAGATTAACAATATGTCAAGTAGCGTTGATATTGTACAATTGGAAACATAAAAGCATTAGCATCCTTGAAATTGTTTCAATAAAAGAGGCGCCAAAGTGATTTTCCTGATCTAGAAAATATTTTAATGAAAGAATGAAAAATAACTACTAAATTGCCCCGTTTGTTTCAGTATTCATCATTTTCCTTAAATTAGTTAAACGGATATATTGAAGTAGTTTGTCAGAGTGGGCTAACATGTAGGTACTAAAATGTGAAAAGATTGAAAGAGAAAAACACAAGGAAAAATAAATAAATTGGGCATCATCATTATCCCACTTCTGAGATTTGTTGAACTAGGTCTTTATCTTGTAGAGCTCTGCATGCAAAGTAAGAGGTTGTATCAATAATTTAATAAAATAACCATTAAATAATACTCACAGTTTTTATTATTTCACCAATCACCAATATGTGACACTTTACACCACACAGTTATAACGTAATTGTAATACAAAGCACAGAAACTAACTATCACTTCGATGGCTCAGAAACAACTGACTCGGAAAAGTCAAAGCGACGCTCAACTGACCGCCGCCCCGCCATTTTTACCCTCTCTTAAAAGCAATCTGACTGGTCGGTTGAGCGTGCAGTCATTTTAAGAACTCTTAAAGATTAGGATAATTAATAAAATTTAAAAAATTACTTTCTTTGCAACAATGAATTAGTAAGAATTAATACGAATTAATAACACAGTAATTAACTATAATTGACTAACTTATTTATCAACCAAAATGTTAACACTAGAAAAATAAATTTTCCTCTGCTGTTGGTTCTTAGGCTAACAATGTATGGGCGTGGCACATTGTCCTTTACTGGTACTATTTCATAATTATTATTGTATTTTCTTTATTTTAAAAATAAAACTTATTTTATTACGTTTTTAATTCACGAAATACTTATTTACCTAAAACTGTGACGTCTGCCTTGGTTAAGTCAGCGATGTTGAATTGTAAATGTTGTTGTTTCTGTTACAGCTGGTAAGTTTCTTGCGGACGTTCTACTTATCAGTTAAATAATGTCCTGAATGGCTGGTAGGGAAATAATGGACTATTCGAAAGCACTTATCTATAAGTCTTCTTCTTTCTTAAATTAATGGCTTGCTCGCGATAAAATTCGTGAATTTTGCCAATGTTAAGTAAATTATTTTGTAATTTATAGAAATTGTACGGTAGATTGAGATATAAATGGAGCCTCACAACACGTGTTATTAAGAAAAGAACTCTGATGAAACTACATCTATCTTTAGAAGTTTATTTCAATAAATGTCTTGGACTTTCACTTTGATTGATTTTTACGTTATTTTCATCATTCAGCCTATTGCAGTCCACTGCTGGACATAAGCCTCCCCCAAGGTACGCCACAAAACACGATCTCCCGCCTTTTTCATACAGCCACTACCCGCAACCTTTCTCAGGTCGTCGGTCCATCTAGCAGGGGGGCGTCCTACACTACGTTTACCGAGACGTGGTCTCCATTCGAGAACCCGTCTGCTCCAACGCTCGTCGGTCCTACGACTGATGTGACCAGCCCATTGCCACTTCAGTTTGCTACATTGACGGACAATGTCCGTCACTTTGGTCTTCTGCCGGATGACCTATTTCGGATTTTATCCCTTAACGAGATCCCCAGCATCGACCGTTATTCTCATGTTACTTAAATTAAAATATATTTTGAGCTACATAACACAGTATGATGTTTTCATCAAAATTGATGTAAAAAATGCGTATAACTCGGTGGACAGAGGTGCACTTCTTGTGAACAGCGCCAGTGTTCTCGGTACTATGCCACGCGGCTGCGAGTTGGACGGCGTTTTCTTGTGGATATAATACCAATTTATAAGCATTAAAGAAGTAGTTCACAACAAAGTTATAAATATCTAACATTCTCCAATTGATTTTAAACCATAACATACTCGTCGCTTAGTTCAAAACCAATTTCAAAATAAAAGTTATTGATTTACTGCTGCTGCGCAACTCGATTCCACCATGATTATACATAACATAAAGACAAAACATATCCCCATTTTATAATCACATAATTTCTAGTTTCATATTTGAACTTTATAGTTTTTACGTAAAACGGAACACTTAATAGTGACAGTTCTTGTAGGTAGTTGTTCGCGAATTTTTGTTGAAACGTTAATCCAATGAGGGTACTTTAGTTTTTTCGTCGATGCCTCGCACGGACATTGCCGTCTTACGCCTTGTCGAGACGGAGCTGCACATCAAAGTAACAGTCAAAGTCAATATCATTTATTCAGTCTAGGCTGTTACTAGCACTTATGAACTTCAAAGAAGCTACGCCATTGGTTCACAAACCCTACGGCGGGATCAGATCAGTTCTACCGCTGCTGTAGTCCTAACCACAATATTGAACATTTTAATATGGTTTGTGATTGTGTGGATTTCCTGTGAATACCAGAAATATTGCCATAGGTCAGCGCCGACAGGCATACCTAGCAGCAGAAGACCGGTGAGTAGTCTCTCGACCCTTTACTTAAGACCATCACTGGATCTTGCGTTTTCGATATATATTTTCGTAACGTTGTTGAAATCCTAGTACGCCTCTCGACTCGCGCGAGCGCGTACAGCCTTCATCCATCCATCACCAGCCTGTGGACGTCCACTGCTGGACATAGACCTCTCCTAGCTCACGCCTATCGTGGCGTTCATGGAGGCTATTAGCCTACTGCTACCACGCTAGCCAGACGGGTTGGCAGAGGGTTTGTTTCAAGTTTTCCTTCTCTCGCACAGGTGTTCAATGCGTCGAGCCTCTTAGTCGACTCTTACGACATCCCAGGCATGTAAGGGATCCCAGGCATGTAAGGGAGTGGTGACACTTGTATTCTTAGGCCGGCACCACACGTACTGCCTTACAAACATACAATTCAAGTGGAACCTTCTTTATCGATAACAATTTACAACAATCCTTCGTTATAACTTCAATTTGTCACCAAACGACGTCTTAATTATATTCTTTCGCTCAACTAGCGCCAAACAAAGCCTTCTGGGCGTTCTGGCGTGAAATTGACAATACAAAACAATATCAGAGAGATACACTTGACCGATTACAAAGGAATAATGAGATGGGTATTCAATTTTAAAGTCTTTAAATTTAAATTTTCGTCGCTTATTTCCTTTCATGGTGCTTTTGTGTTTGTTTTTAGCGAAGGTCCAATGCGGATTGGTAATACCTAGACATTTTTTGCATTCATAAAAATGTATGGTGGAATATTTAATGGGCATCAATATGAAGTATCGTTGAAAGTTTGAATGTCTTAAATAATATGTGAAAAAATATAAAAATATAAAATAAAATCGTTTTTCACATTATATGAACTTTCTTTATATAAGTATCTTTTTTTTTAATCTTCCCGATTTTGGTCAAAGTTTGTCTAGCTCTTAATTAAAATATATAAAATAAACAAAAATGTGTAATTACAACAATTGCATTTTTTTTTTATTTTATATAACAATCACTCGGTATTGCTAACAATACTTAAAATTATAAACAGCGTCGTTTATGGTGTGGCACATTATTTGATGTGTTTAAGGCGATTCTCGAAAAAAATATGCTGAAGCGAGATAGCAATGAGAAAACGACGCGCACGGGAGCGAGACCGATTTTGCAGATTAGGCAAAAAAAAACACAAGATCACTTCGTATTAAAAAACTACAGCGAATTTTAAAAAGATGCTTCTATACGATCCTAAATATTATTGATGTCCACTTATTAAACCAATTTCCAATAGTTAAATGGAGTTTTAAGAATAATCTTGAATTTTCGTATTTTTTACAGGTCTTTTCGAAAAGAAAAAGTGTCGAGGCAAAATCATAAAATCGTGTTTTTGAAACTATACGAATCTAGATAAATAATATATAAGAAATATATACCGTCTGGGGCCTAGAACCGGGGATAATATTAAAAACGGAGGCTCTTTATGTCACTAGTGATTGAATTATTAGGGTCCCAACTAATTAAAACCTAATTTTTACTTTTTTTTTTCTAACAAACTTAATCGTGAATTCAATATAATGCAAACAACAGTACCGCTCAACTTTTCGGAGCTACTCGGAACGTCTTTTTGACAATTTATGTTTCGGATGATAAAAAATAATACTGTCTGACTTACTAATCGTAATTCATGAATCCACGTAGGTATTGTTTTTTTTCTGGAGTGTTTTTTGCACTCAAAGCCATTTTCACATAAATTGTGTAAATGAATCCAATTCGATTACTTAAATTGAAATCAATTTAAACTGAAACCAAAGAAATTCCCATGACAATATTCTGACTTTACTAATCAAAATTATTCTTTTGAAAAAAATATTAAACAAGAAAATATACTAGAAAAAAGCTTTTTAAAAAAAAAATGCAAAATTAAAAAGTTATAATCATTCTTTTGAATTTACACTCTTTTAACACTATGTAATTGTAAGCTAAGGTTATGATGGGGCTGACATACCTGAATATAGGTAAAAGCCCCTAAATAAATAAAGAGAAAAAAAAAAAAAAAAAAAAAAACACTATGAATTTTTTTTTATGATTTTGTAATTTTTGCATTGGACCGGCTTTCCAAAGGTCGCGGGTTCGATTCCCGTCTGAGAATTCACTTGTGGCCGAGGTAATTTTTTCCAATATTTTTCTATTTAAAATTTACCATAACTATGAACTTCTTTATAAAAAGATCATAATGTAAAAAGCGTAGAATCCATGGAATTAGCAGGTACTACGTACTAGTACGTTTAATAATTCCATGGCTGAATCTACTTGGTACAAAGAGTATACTTGGTATTGATTGACATGACATGTCATGCATGATGGATAAAATTATAAACAGATAACTGTCATTGCGTATTTAATATTAAACTAATTTTAATTAATTTGAAATAGAGATTTTAAGCTGTGGGAAGTAGCAGGGGCTGTTGCTATTCAATGAGATAAAGGTAAATTTTCTGATGGATACTGATATCGTGATGTTTTGCGGTAAATTTTTGTTGTCCCCTGTACCACGATTAGTTCGCAACGTTAGCGATAATATCGTTTTGCAATACTACACTGATTATGAATCGTAACTTTAAATTCTTATTGTGAGTAATGCATGGGTTTTGATTACTGAAATCTTCTCATAATAAATACTAATACTCTAGAGAGTCCCTATTTTCAATATTTTCTCAGATTATAGGCACCACGCGGTATGTTATTACCAGATTTGTAACAACTGTAACCGTACTATAGTTTTATATCAAAAAGCCCATATTTTTCCGAGTAGCGCCTTAATTAAGTATTTAAATATCAACTGTTGTACTTTCAATGTTGCTTAATTATTATCTACGGTTGTTATTTATTTGCTGCCATGCCAAATAAATAAATCGACGGTGCTAAAATGGAAGTCTGTCAAGAATGAGTGACGATATTACGTGTGAGATGACGTCACTGTAATAGCTAGATAGATAGCGGACACTATTTTCGCCAAGTACCACAAGAGCAGAGTGGCGCAGTGGAAGCGTGCTGGGCCCATAACCCAGAGGTCCGTGGATCGAAACCACGCTCTGCTATATAATTATTTTGATGGTACAAATCATGTAAACTTATCTTGAATAGAAAAAAAAATGCGTAATGGGTGCTTTTCTTTTTTAGTAAGTAAAATATTTATTTACTAATAAACTAAACTAGTAATCATAACTACTTACTTATTCACAATTATTTTGCATGACTAGTTATTGTTCAAGGCAGCTTAAAGATGGTGGGTTAGTAGGTATTTTTCTATAAATATTTTACTATCCCATGGCAGATTTTCAAAAACCTTTCCTTAGTAAGGGACAGGCCTTTCTGAAAATAAATACAAATACAATAAATACAAGTATATTTATTTATTTATTTGTAGATGTAACGAAACGAAGATAAGTCAAACATTTGCTATTATAGAGATACTTATCTATTAAAAGTGACAGTAGGTGAAAAACAAAAATTGTTGATCTATCTCTTATTGAGAAATTACGTAAGCTTTTTATCTGCTCTCCGTAGAGCAGAGTGGCGCAGTGGAAGCAAGCTGGGCCCATAACCCAGAGGTCCGTGGATCGAAACCACGCTCTGCTAGGTATAAGACCTTTTGATTTTGTTCAATATGTTACTTACTAAAAAACAAAGTCACCCATTACACTATTTTTTTCTATTCAAGATAAGTTTACATGATTTGAACCATCAAAATAATTATATAGCAGAGCGTGGTTTCGATCCACGGACCTCTGGGTTATGGGCCCAGCACGCTTCCACTGCGCCACTCTGCTCTTGTAGTACTTGGCGAAAATAGTGCCCGTTATCTATCTAACTATTACAGTGACGTCATCTCACACGTAATATCGTCACTCATTCTTGCATAATCATTTCATGGGACAGATTTCCATCTTAGCACCGTCAATTTATTTATTTGGCATGGCAGCAAATAAATAATAACCCTAGATAATAATTATTCAACATTGAAACTACAACAGTTGTTATTTAAGTACTTAATTAAACACATCAAGTAATTTGCCACACCGTTAGGAACGACTCTGTTTATAATTTTAAGTATTGTTAGCAATACCGATTGATTGCACGATAATTGCACATATTTGTTTATTTTATATATTTTGATTAAGAATTAGACAAACTTTGACCAAAATCAAGAAGTTTTTTTTTTCTCTTTATTTATTAGGAACTTTTATTTAAAAAAAACATGCCAGTTCCATCGAACCTTATAAACTATTTAACAATGTCTAATTACTTAAAGCTATTTAAACTTATACTTAGAGGCTAAAACATAGAGCATCATAGCTGAACTAGAGCAAGGTTCAGCTAGGATACTCTGTAATCTGCCAACATCAGCGGGGCTCTGTTTCAGAATATTATGTAATAACGCTCTTCTTTCCCTTTCCAATTTTCTGCATTCTAACATAATGTGCTGTAAGTCGTCCAAAGTGCCACATGTATCACAATTCGGTGATTCTACTTTTTTCATGAGAAAGGCAAATTTTTTGGAAGGGAAATGCCCCGATCGTAGTGTGTGAGCCAATACAATAAAATATATTTTTAGATTACTAAAAAAATGACATATTAGAAAGTAATAACATGTAAAAACGATTTACTTACTTAAAAAATATTTTAGTGAATGTATGTATAGATTTAAATATTAAACAAGAAAATATATTAGAAAAAAGAACTTGTTGATGACATCCCGTCAGAGCGACATGAGACAAGTTGCTTTTTTCTAGTATATGTTTTTGTTTAATATTTCTCACAATATTTTTTACAGAAAAGTATATGTATACAAGTAAAAAAGATTCACCGAAATTTATCAATATCGGAACAGAACATTCAATAACCTCAATGTAAAGTTTTGATGACTTAATAATACTTGAAGCGGTTTCGTTTTTTTCCAATGGGTAACAAGAAAATTACATACGTGAAGGTAGCGCAAGTCAAAAAACCGTGTAATTATTGTGGAATATTTATTTTAGCGGTGAATGCTTATGGCCACAAATTACAATTGAAAAAAGTCTTGTTCTTTACAAGTTAATACTGGACCTCTATTTTTGAAACGCTCGTATGACTTAAGTCACGCGTCGCACGCTTGTTTCGCTCGACTGCAACGAGTTAGGCCTCTGCCTCGAATCTAGCGGGCAGCGAGGCGGCGGCGGCGGGACTATCGAAAACGACGGTGCGCGGGTGGTGCGGGGCGAGCGTTTCCATAGTCGCGCCGCCGCCCCCCGCTGCCCGCTAGATTCAAGGCAGAGGCCTTAGTGAGAGCACGCGTTGCGATCGAGCGATTCAAAAATACGGAATTTCGTATGTCGAACGCAAAATCAGTAGATGCTAAGCGCTCGACGCGCGACGAGTGAATCAAAAATAGAGCTCCTGGACCTCTATTTTTGAATCACTCGTCGCGCGAGTGGCGAGGCGAACGAGGAGGCGATCAGGCGATTAGCGACCTTACATGCGTAGACATAGCACGCTTTTCGCTTTGCCCCTCGCGCGCTTGCGTTGGGAGGTGGTACTACAGGCGAAAAGCGAAGCTATGTATAAACGGGTAAGGTCGCTTTTACGGAATACGGAAACTCAAATGTCGCACGAAAATCAGTAGAATCCTCGAGACGAGTGAATCCAAATCGAACTCTTGGTTCCTTACTTATTTCTCTGAGATAAACTACTTTGTATTTATTTTAAAAATAGCATTCAATTATTTTCATTTTCAGCTTGGGAAGAATATACGACGTCTTGTTTAAAGATTTCAACGAGGCCTTTCTAGTTAAAGTTTTTTTTATGAAATATGCTTTTTTTTAATAAGACGTTCGGTAAGTAATCTATTGCAAAACAAAATCATTGTCTCTAACATGAACTATGTATTTAATGTGAAGATTAAAAAGTGCATTTTTATATTAACTATAAAATGTAATACATACATAAATTAGCGACATTATAAAACACGGTTTATAGAATTGTTTTATTATATTTATATCTTAGTGCAAAATATTTTTGGATATTTGATTTGGAATTGGATCAATAATTGACCTACTTCCGAGATAAGCAGCTTATAAGAACATGTGTAACGGATATAAGAAGGCTATACCGTATACAAGATAAATGAATCCCATCAAAAACATAAAATGTTGAAAAATTTCAAGTCTCGCAACGTAATTCTTGCGCCATAAAAAGTTATTAAATACATTTTTGATAGAAAAATAGAAAAAAATCGACTCAGCCCACAACTTATTTTCAGGCGGAACTTGAACCCACAACTTATGGGTATCCTACCCACTGCTCTTCCAATTACAAGTTGCAATTTGATGTCTTATTAAACCTTATTAATTTGTAAATAAACATTGAACACATGTTAGCTCTAACATTTACGAATAACTTGTAAACAATTCTATTGACAAATTATATTTCTATTGATAATTTAATAATGTAATTAGATCCCGTTTGGTTTTACACTCTGATGCTCTTCAAACGCTTTGAAACAAACAATTAATTTGATTTCAACCTATTTGCAAATTAATCGAATAAATTATCTGTTTTCATTCTACAATTTGAAATATGACGACATTAATACACTAGTAAAAAGAAAATCAATGACGTCAGAATATACCAGAGTCTATTCATGTATCTACTTCGCTTAGCTACGCTCGCTGTGATATTACCACAGAACAGAATATTTCTAAGGATAAAAAAATAATAAAAAATTGTACTCTGGGAGTGCTGGCAGAAGTGAAAATCTCTTAAACGAAAATAACGATCAAAATCCACTATATCTTGACCACAACTTCATAAAAAGTTGATGAAAACGGAGACCAACTTGATTTGGCAGGTAAATCCATTAAAACTGACTTGGCATCAATATGAAAGTTGTTAGTAATGAGAGATCTTTATATAATGGATGTTATTACCTAATATACGTAGATCTTTCAAATGTGAGACTTTATGTAATTTGAAATAGGTCAACGGTAAATGGTCTTACAAATTTTCGATCAGGGTCACGTGTCCTGACGCGACTTTAACATTTTTTACCCATCCCAAAAAATTTAAACTCAAATGTGCACAACGAAGCTAAAGAAGTTTTCACTTCAAAAAACAACGAAAGAGCTTTATTTGGTTTTACATGCATAAACAAACATCCAAGAGACTTGTAAAGACCAGAAATTGAATTAGCATTTTCTATATTAACTTCGGTGTTTAAATTATTATTATAGATTTATTTATCCATAACTTACGAATAAAAAAAATGTAAAATAAAAATATATTTTGACTTTTACAAATAAAATCCGCTCAAACTTTGACAGATCAAAAAATCTGACTAGCAGAGCGTGGTTTCGATCCACGGACCTCTGGGTTATGGGCCCAGCACGCTTCCACTGCGCCACTCTGCTCTTGTGTTGACAGGTCCAATAATGTATCCAATTATTGGGATTGTGCAATGACGAGTATAATAATCATATCGGTTGTAGGCATTTTAGTCACTTTATATAAAAAAATAAAGAAGTCCTGAACTTATGGCATTATAAAAACCTAAGAGCTTAAGGTGGTACGACTTCCATATAAACAAACATTGCACATTAATTGGTTCATCATACCTTAATAATTCATAAATACATGCGCAACTAACTCGTTTCAGTTATTTGTTTGCGTGAAATAATAAAAAAATTGTATTTTCATACATAAATCACGAATAAACTAATATCTTATAATTTCAATAATTCTACGTATGTCTGGTGACACATAGCATTTATATATCTCATGTATGAAAGTACATTTTTTTAATAATTTCGCGCAAACAAATAACTGAAACGAGTTAGTTGCACATGTATTTATTAATGTATGATGAACCAATTAATGTGCAATGTTTGTTTGTATGGAAGTTGTACCACCTTAATATGTTTTTCATTAATTTTATTTCATTTACCTTTTAGATAAAATATTGAAATGATTAATTTATTAAAATACAATTTGGATCTGAAGCCAACTCAGTGGTGTAAAGTATACTGTAACAGGATAATTAACCGACCTCAAAAATAGAAGGAGGTTATCTATTCGTCGCGTATATATGTTTTTATGTATGTATTACGCGTAAAATAATCATATAATCATAATGTCTATTGCATCATATTGGTTACATATAGATCTTAATTATTATACAGTTCGCAATATGAACCCTTTAAGGGTGTCGCAAATCTTAAAACTAAATAATTAAAATTAAACTATTTTAACAACAAGTTTGAAATATTATAATATAGCACATAAGACATAACATAACAAGACATTCAATTTAGAAAGTCTTTTAATTCGTAGAAACATTTTTCCACTAAGAAATCTCTTAATCTTTTAAAAAATATTTTATCATTGTCTATACTTTTAATATGGTTGGGTTTTTTATTTTTTTTATTTTTTTATTCACGACGGTGAGACTCTTAGCCTTCATCATACCTGATATTAAGTATTGATAAGGCTGAAGATGGAAGCGAGCCTCGCCTGGAATCCTCAACCACTGAGGAACTGGCTATCTTATCTGTAACTGCGGGTACACAACATTGCTGAAAACATTGTTGTTATGGCGTCAGATTTAGATAAGATGGTGGTATCTAGCCAGGCGTACTCACAACAAGTCCTACCGCCAACCAAGATTTAATAAGAGAAGAACATCCTCTTATTATTTCAAAGCAGTCCAATATAAATCATATCCTTTTCGGTCCTCTGGAACCCCACAAAAAACTGTACAATCTAAATCCTTATTAGACCAGCTCAGTTCATAGCCATGGCACGTTATGGCCAATAAATTGCCATAACATCCTTCTATGGCTAGAGGAGACTTTTTTTACGAGAATTCTTAAGATATTAACTTTGTTTCGTACATTACACGGCAAAGTGCGGTTGGTTTTTCTGATGATTATATGGAAGGGTAAGACGCTATATTGTTGTTTTAAATCAGCTTTTTGCGGTGTATTGGAGAATAAAAATGTATGCTTGAAATCTTGAGGCATTTCGATCAATGGTATTGGAGTGGTTGTAGGTTTTATACAAACATATTTCACTATGTGTCGACGACCTGTTTGGTGCAGGGGTACTAAACCCGCCTTCTGAGCCAGAGGATCCCGGGTTCGATCCCCGGACAAGACAAATGTTTGTGTGCATGAACATGCCTATTTGTCTTGGTGTGGGTGTTAAATATGTATATTATGTATGTATTTACAAAAAAAAGTATATAAGTATTTTATCTGTTATCTAGTATCCATAACACAAGTTCTTCATGAAACTTACCGTGGTCTGGGCTAGATAATTGGTGTGATTGTATGCAATTATTTATTTGTTGTTTATTATGTTTTTGTTTACCTTAAACATTATAAAATAATCATCGACATTCCTAGTAGTGAGAATGCTATTAATTATGTAAATTGAGAGAGGATTGCACCAATCACAGAGTATAAACACAGTCACCGATAAGTCTTTGTTTTTGACGTTTTCATGACTGAACTATAAATAAGGTAGCAGATCTAACCGCTTCTGTGGTCTAGTACAACCACTGGTATCCGGGTTCGATTCCCAGCGGAGGTACATATTGTATTCGATTTGGTTGGTGCTAGGACTTGTTGTAAGTCCGCTTGGCTAGCTATCAACATCTTATCTAAGTCTGACGCCATAACAACAATGTTTTCAGCATTGTTGTGTTCCGGCAGTTAGAGATAACATAGCCAGTTCCTCAGTGATTAAGGATTTCGGGAGAGGCTCGCTTCCATCTTCAGCCTTATATATAAGTAACAGGTAACGTATAGATAATTACAATCAGGTACGACGAAGGGTAAAAGACTCCCCGTCGCTCATAAAAAAAAAGATTTTGGTACTTAATATTTTTAAAAGTAAAAAAAACTTGTGATTTGATTGAATTGTGACGTAATTTAATTTTTCATTTGTGCGGATTTCTTTGCTAAATGTCACAATGGACGGGTGTGCAACAATCTAAGCGTATTTTAAGGCTAATGACTCGTGTGCACATTCATCAATATTCGTCATTTAGGAGAAGTAGAAATTTAATTCGATCATGGATGCCAAGGTTCCGGGACACAAGTCATATTCAGCAGCAAACACTCCACGGCCGGGGCCCAGCGGGAAGTCGAGAACGAAAGAAAACATCGAACTCTTTGCAAACATTCCGAACAAAATATTTACACGAATCATCACCTACGCTAAGATTGTGAATGCACGTTGCGCACCCATCCATTGAGACGTTAAGTAAAAAAACACAATGGACAAATCAAACTTACGGTGAAGTTCCCACGGACGCTCGTCTCTCCAGAGCTCTCCTTAAACTCAGTAGACCGCTGTTACGTTTGATAACAGGGGCCATCACTGGCCACGGTAACTTTTCAATAACAAGCGCCTTTTCAATTTAGGTGACAGCCCATTATGTAGAGGCTGCATGGAGGAAGAAGAGACAGCTGCTCACGTCCTGTTGGATTGTGACGGAGTAGCCGAGGTACTTCGCCCGGTAAGGCGAAGTACCTCGGCTCACCAGGCAGTCTCTCCGGGAAGCCGTCTCTGACGTGAAGGCGCTGGGAGCATTCTTGGTTGAGCTGGGATGGCTGGAGTGATCCAGCCTGACACCCTTTCGGACGCAAAATAGGCGCAAAAAGTCGTCGAGTTGCGGAAACCGCCCATATTGTATGAAGAAGATGAATAATAAGACAGTTATAACTTTTTAATTTTGCATTTTACAATGCTATTTTTATGTGATAAATATTACACAAGAAAATATACTAGAAAAAAGCAACTAGTCTCATGTCGCCCTGACGGGATTCGAACCCTCATCCTTGGGAGTCCGGCCCAATGCACTTCCAATGCATATCTTGGTTCGATTCCAGCCTGAGAATTCACTTGTGGCCGAGTTAATTTTTTTCCAATATTTTTCAATTTAAAATTTACCATAAGTATAAAAATAGCATTGAAAAATGCAAAAAATACAAAATTATAAATTATTGGCAGTTGCATCTTAATCGATCGTTAAACACCTGAAAAGATGTTTCTTTCGAATGCAAGGATATTTCCTAGCATTGATGTAACAACGCTGGCCTACAGCGTATTAAAAATATAAAAGTATTGGAGAATTTCGACGGTGGTTCGCAAGTCTCGGTAGCTCAGCGGTTAGAGCATTGGACCGGATTTCCAAAGGTCGCTGGTTCGATTCCAGCCTGAGAATTCACTTGTGGCCGAGTTAATTTTTTCCAATATTTTTCTATTTAAAATTTACCATAAGTATAAAAATAGCATTGAAAAATGCAAAAATTACAAAATTATAAAATATGTAAGTATTTATGTGTAAATATATAAACGTCCACAACTCGGGTAAAAATTCTCGTATTCACCATACAAAATATTTGGCCCTACCGGGATTCGAACCCGGGACCTCAGGTTAAGCGACACCTTTAAACCGGTGTACGTGTACGTACCACTCTACCACGGAGTTCGTCCCCGTCCGTCGGATGTGAAAAGTATGACGTAAGTTTGTGCCTGTAATAGGAAAATTCATAACGTTGTAAAAAAAACTGACAACGTACTTCCATCTTGAAGAAGTTTAGTAAAATAATTGGCGACCCATCCGATAACTGACCTTTCCCATTACCGCTAAACTTCAATTATTTCAAACCAGTTACCGAAAAGTCTTTTCAATATAGAACAATCAGAGTAGGACTCGTACAAAACTCATTAAAACTAAGCTATAGCTTTTCAGATTTTCCTGGGGGCCTACTCCATCATTTTTAAAAACCATCATGTCATAAGAACGTTTTGTTAGCGTTTTCATTTTATTGAACTAATTGTCTAATTTAAAATCTATCACAATCCCTTTCAGAGGTATTGTGAGTGTGCTATTTTCGTCTGTCATATTGCTTAGACAGTTCAATTTCATTTATTCCATACCTTTTAAAACGCGTCCCGATCACAATCCCTTTTAAATGTCAAATAGTGACGGCCTGAATATCTTTCAAATTACGAATTGAAAGGGATTGCGATAGATTTAAAATTAGACAATTAGCCCAATGCATGCGTAGCATGCGCACCTCGACAAAGCTTTTTCGACCCTTTTCTCGAGTAAGCGCAGTGATACTGAAATAGTGTCCTTTGTCCTTAAGGGATAGGCTTCTATAAATTTACTTAAATCGCATTGGATTGTTAAAATATACTTATAATCATAGATATCTAAATCTAGTGGGCCCATTAAATCTAAACTTATTCTCTGAAAAGCTGAGTTAGCCGTTGTGGTGATAACCATTGGCTCTTTAATTTTCTTATTAGAGTGTTTATGTAATTGACAACTTTTGCATCGTTGTACGTAATTATTGACGTCATTACTTATACCTGGCCAGAAATAGTATTTCTTTATGTTATTTAACATACGATTAACCTCTGCGTGTCCGCTAGTGGGCAACAAATGAAAGTCATTTAAGATAACTTTTTTGTCATCTTCATCAAATATTCTGTCCCGCTCACACAGTGCTGATATGAGCGGGACAGATATCGCGAGACAGGGGTCGACAACGAGTCGCGGTGCGCATGCTACGCCTGCTGGTCACATTTGGACACACTTCACACTTTACAGGCGATGATTGAGCGAAGACGTCACAAAACTTCCCTCAAAAAACGCTTACGCAGTACGAATAAGCATGGTAAGATTGAAACAATATTGCGCTAAGAGATAGTGGTAGGCCCCTGAACAGCGCTGCCCGCGGCGTCTCGGGTTCGTTCTTAGATTGCGATCGGAAAGATATTGATAATTATCTTCGTGACCGCGATATTCCTGAACGCTTTAAAGTTTAGATAAGAAAGTCAGGAATATAGGAAAACGAACTAACCATCTGTTGCTTTCTTTACTGTGTGATTGAAGTAGCTATGTCGATTTAAGTTTATAAGACACAGGATAAACATCCCGTCATCCCGTGACCACGGCAGCTGTAAAGGTGCCGAAACGTCGGGACAATAAAAAAACCCCTAAAAAAACAAAAAATACGGACAATTACAACTTAGTTCGCGAAAATATAGCGCGTTTGATATCCGTAAAAGTTATTTTATTTCAATGAACAGTGCGAACCAAAACATAAGATGTACGTATGTGAACAGGATAAACTGTTTAAAAACGTATTGTTTGGTAACGCCCGAAATTAATAACCTATCTGTAGATATAGATTGGTTTATCTGAGATTGTTGCCTAGGATACTGGGTTCGTTGCCTAGCATCCGTCGTTGTTCTGGTCGTATTAACAAAAATATCCAACGCAACCATCTCAGATAGCCCTACCCATATCTACAGATAGGTTATTAATTTCGGGCGTAAGTAGATTTCCATAGTGTCAAAGGCTACAGACAATTTTAATTGTAACTCTGTGCAATTATTTTTATTGGAAACTAGCTTACGCTCGCGGTTTCACCCGCGTGGTTCCCGTTCCCGTGGGAATATCGGGATAAAAAGTAGCCTATGTTACTTTCCGTCCTTTAAACTAACTCTATGCCAAAAATCAAGTCGATTGGTTGCTTAGTTAGGACGTGAAGGGAGGACAAACAAAACACACTTTTGGATTTACAATATTATAAAGTTACGATTAGATGAGTGTGTTAAGTAATGGAAAAATATTTACTGTATAACGATCTGATAAAAGCTAGTACTTCTTCACGAAACATCAGCATAATTACCAATAAACATGAGGCTAATTGTCTAATTTTAAAATCTATCGCAATCCCTTTAAATTCGTCTTTTAAAAGATATTAACATACTTCAGGCTGTCACTAATTGACATTTCATAGGGATTGTGATCGGGACGCGTTTTGAAAGATATTGACTGTACGAAATTTTGAGTCAAAAATTTTGACGACCTCCGTGGTAGATTGGTACGTACACCGGTTTCAAGATGTCGCTTACTCTGAGGTCCCGGGTTCGAATCTCGAGCATTTGTACCTGAGTCATGGACGTTTATATATATTTCTACTCATAAATACTTATATATGTATAATTATATGTATTTATATACGGATATATCGGAGGGTAACGGTACCCTATTATCCCATAACACAAGCCTTACAGTGCTTACCTTGGGGCTAGGTTAATTGGTGTGAACAAAAAATAGTTATTTGTTATGCAAGGCTAGAAAGTTGGTTATTTAGCGGCGAGTTGCCTCTATTGAAATTTGAGCAAGTGAAGGATTCTAGGATTTGAAGATTGAATCCGGAGTCCTGAGCGAAGCGAGGATTTCAAAGGTACAAGACGCTAAAAACTTTTCTGCCGAGCGCAAATTACAATTTTTCACCTCACAACAGCGAGGAACATTATGATTGTTTCCGCGGTCAACTTCCGGTAAAAAATTCTTTAAACATAAAGTTTAATCTAAATATACCTTATTCTCGTTTTTTATGATATAAAAAACTAAAATAATAAAAAAGGGAGTATTATAGTTATTTCAAAGTTATTTAAAGTAGGAATATATTGTTACTTATTAATAAGAATAAAAACGATTCCGTAAATGATGACACTTACATGAGGAACAAGACAAAGACAATTTAAAAATAAATATTTATGTCACAGACCGAAATCCAATTATAGGTTGTGAAATCTCACCCAGCCTAATATAAAATTCTTATAACAAATAGTTTAATCTTATTGTTATTGTTTTTATGATTCAATGAACTAAAATAATATAATAAAACCAAAACGGAGTATTAAAATTAATGTAAAGCTATTTAAAATAAGAATCAAATATCACAAAAAAGTCAATAGTGCGATTCGGAACGCATTATGACATATTTTTAGGTATTAATTTTAAAAAGTACTTTGCCGCGCTAGGCCGCAAAAAGCGACTTTCTTCGCCTGAACTGACTTTCTCCGACAAAACCTCCTTTACAGAGCGTGTGAGGTGAAAAAAATATTGAACAGTCTAAGCAAAGTGACACACGAAAGTATGAAGAAGTGTCAAATGAAGTGTCATTTAAAAAATCATTCGTTCCGAAAGGGATTGCGAGTATATGTTACACAATTCCATAAATCACTATCACAATCTCAATACCTTTGAGACGGATTGTGATAGATTTTGAAATTAGATAATTAGGGGGCAGATCAATTCAATTTTTGTTTATTATATTATTTACGCCATCGGTTCACAAACCCTACGACGGGAGACCTTGTAACGAGAAGAACCGGCAAGAAACTCGTCAAGAGCTGTTTTTTTCTCCCTGTTTTATTTCATACGGAGTCGTCAAATTGAAAAGTGACCTTAACATAATAATATCAGTAAGTTAATTTCTATCACAAAAAAAAAACTTATTATAATATTACATTTTATGGTTATTGTAACCGTAAACAATTTTCAACTGGCAAAAAAAGACTTGTCTATCATACATTACAACATTTCTCGCTTTACACGATTACTATACTGCAAGTTACAGTCAGGTCAGTATCAATTCATTTTAGACAAAAATATTTAGGCTTTAAGGACAACATTACGATAAGCAGACTGAGGTAGACCCATTTCCGTTGGCGGCACCCGTTCACGAGCATGACGCATGAACCAGCCATCGCTTCGATCAACCATATTTTAGGGAACGTAACGACCCGCGAGTCTTCCACAATCTCTTTGACACGAAAGTCACAAACTAACAAACTACAAAACACATTACAAAACTAGGTCCAAAGTTTGAACAAGGACCGCGCTTCGTATTCCAATATTCAAAACGACAGTCAAATAAATGCCTCTTTGATCGCCTCCAACCTTTAAGCGTCGTATGACAATTATTACAAAACAAAAAAAAACGATTTCTCAAGTAATTCGACACCCGCGATTCAGTTGTTTCTCACTGTTTGCGTATAATATTACAGGCAATTTATTTTATTACCCCTTTGAAATATACGAATGCGCTCCAAAAAGGTCTGTGCATGGAAATATTTTGTTTTGTTTGCACAGAAGGCGTAATGCTATACTGGCCAGTGTCCCCTGTTAATCATTAAAGAGGTTTATTTTCAGTGAAATCGAAGCGTGCTACTAATAAGGGTATATTTTATCTGTGGTTTTGTGTAATGTGAACAAATTATTGCGCATGATTTATCTTTCGTGGTCAACCTTTTTGAATTTGAACTTTATTTCACATATTTTACACTTATAATGATAAATAATTATCCTTGTTTGAACAAGGGTAAGACGCTTACACTGTATATTAAATATAACCGCATTTTTATTGTAATCTTAAAAATATAAGTGGTGAGTAATAACTTAATATCCACGCAATAAAGATAGTCTAATTTAAAAAAATTCAGTTCCTTTGCTCCCAAGAAGAAAAAGAGTCAGAAACCCGATTGCGTTATATTTTAACGATAAAAGTTAACTATATATTATATTTTTGTTTGTAATGAGGCACAACATGTGCGATATCCTATCCTACTAATGTTATAAATTAAAGCGACCTGTTTGGCGCAGTGGTACTAAAGCCGCCTTCTACGCCAGAGGTCCCGGGTTCGATCCCCGGACAAGACAAATATTTGTTTGCACGAACATGTCTATTTGTCTTGGTCTGGGTGTTTAATATGTATATTATTTATGTATTTACAAAAAAAATAGTATATAAGACGTATGTTTATCCGTTATCTAATATCCATAACACAAGTTTCACTTAACGTGGGCTAGATAATTGGTGTGATTGTATGAAATTTATTTATTTATTTATTTATAAATGCAAAAAAAAAAAAACTTTTTCACGTTAAAACTATTGAACGCATTTGGATGAAATTTGGCACAGAGATATATCCTGGATTACAACAACACTTTTTATCCCGATATTCCCATGGGAACGGGAGCCACGCGGCTGAAACCGCTGGTGGCCTCTTGTGAGACAATAATACTTGTAGTGATACCACCGGCGGTCTTGTGATGCTTTACGAATTAACCTCCTCTCTGGTCAAATAGTAACAACCACCTTGTCACCAACCAGTCCTACCACCAACCAATTGGTTGGTGGTAGGACTTAATGTAAGTCTGTCTGGCTAGATACCTCCATCTTATCTAAGTCGAACGCCATAACGAATAGCCAGTATCTAGAGTTAGAAATCCCTCTTTGTAAATCTCGTTTCGGTCACCACTGTCCGTTGTACCGCATGTGTACCTCTTACAATGCCATACGATTTGACTTTGACATTTTTAACAGTTCTTTGGCCTCGGCTAATAGTTGTGTTCGTAGGATTTATGAAGATCAATCTGATTCCAATTAATTTAATTGTTAATTAAAGTTTCAGTTTAGTAATTTCTAATTTAAATAGTGAAAAGTAGTTAATTTTGTATTGTATAGCTACACTTAGATAGTCTGTTGTCTACAGTGTAATGTGTTATTTTTCTTATGCATGCTGTGCTTGCATCAGTAGGATCAATCTAGTATAATGTTCTTAAAAAAAAAAATACTTGCATTGTTTAGATTGTACCCGGTTTTGTAAGCAATAAAAAAAAACAACGCTATAGCAAAAAAGTTCCGGTAGTTGGAGATAAGAATAGCTAGTTCCTCAGTGGTTCAGGATTCCGGGAGAAGCTCGCTTCCATTTTCAGCCTTATCAATACTTAACATCGGTTATAATAAATACTAGTTAGTACTAGTAGTTCATAAAAAAATTAAGCTAAAGGCATAAAGTTGCCTGTTTCATTAAAAGAAAAAACAAAAAAATCTGTTTTATTTTTCATTATACAACTAAATATTTTTTTTATATATATATATATATATATATATATATAACAAAGTATAGTTTGTGGATTTATTAACCAGGATTAGGACATTAAAGCTAAAAGTTTAATGCCTAATTTTGACCTCGCAACAAAAATAACAGTTGCGTTGCTATAATAAAAATCGGTTCCCAAATTACAAGAATTATTTTCATTTAATTTGACCGTTTACGATTGGCGGGAAAAAACGGTTTACGATACGAACTTTCGTATGGAAGTCGATTACCGTTATTAGTTTCACTAATTACCAGATTTTATGGGTACAATTTCGGTTTTATGGTGGTTTGAACCATTTTACTGATAGCCGTCTGAAAATCGTGGTGATGGGGTATATTTTTTTACGTCAAGTAATAAAGATGTTTGTAAGTTATGCAATTAACTTTAATAGGTCATCTGTAATACCATTCGAAAATCTGCCAGAGACTTTAAACATTTGCAAGACTACACTAAACTACCACATATGTCATGTAATAATCGGGTTTAATATTAATAAAAAAAAAACTTTGTTTATTATGTTTTACCGCCTCTGTGGTCTAGTGGTACACCACCGGTATCAGACTCAGGGGTCCCCGGTTCGACTGCCCAGCGGGGGTACATATTGTATTCGATTTGGTTGGTGGTAGGACTTGTTGTAAGTCCGCCTGGCTAGCTACCACCATCTTATCTAAGTCTGATGCCATAACAACAATGATTTCAGCATTGTTGTGTTCCGGCATTTAGAGATAAGATAGCCAGTTGTTCAATGATTTAGGATGCCGGGAGAGGCTCGCTTCCATCTCCAGCCTTATCAATACTTAACATCAGGTATGATGAAGGCTAAAAGTCTCCCCGTCATACTACCACCTTATGTCATTTAATAATCGGGTTTAATAGTAATTAAAAAAAATCTTTATTTATAATGTTTTAAGCATTTTTGAATAAACCCATTCAAGAATATTTTAAATGGAAGCACGAGTGCAAAAAACTTAGGTATCAGCTTGAGTGCATTATCACAAACTAGCGGCCGCCCGCGGTTTCACCCCCGTGGTTCCCGTTCCCGTGGGAATATCGGGATAAAAAGTATCCTGTGTGTAAGTCCATTACTTGAATTCCCTATGTACCAAATGTCATGAAGCGCTCATGGCTGCGCTTGCAGACCGATCGTATTCTTCTTCTTCATCCAATACGGGCGGTTTCCGCAACTCGACGACTTTTTGCGCCTATTTTGCGTCCGGAGGGTGTCGGGCCGGATCACTCCAGCCATCCCAGCTCAACCAGGAATGCTCCCAGTGCCTTCACGTCAGAGACGGCTTCCCGGAGACTGTCTGGTGAGCCGAGGTACTTCGCCCGGTAAGGGGCTACTCCGTCACAGTCCAGCAGGACGTGAGCAGCTGGACAGACCGATCGTATTCGATCACGTTTGTTAAACAACGTTCGATCCGGTCAGGTGTCTGATGGATTACGCGCTTCCGTGCTTCGGAGGACACGTTAAACCGTCGGTACCGGCTGTTGTCATATCAGATGACAGTCGTTAAACCAACTCAGAGGCCTTATAGGTGGCTTGATAAACTCTGATACCAGAGGTGGCCACTATTCCTCATACGATAAGAGAAAAGAGAGACCAAATTTCATCCGAACCCGTTCAGTAGTTTTTGCGTGAAAGAGGAACAAACATACATTCGCATTTATAATTTATATTCTCACCTTTTGGCGACAAATCGTGACCTTCTACATTGAGTTTGAAAATTGAGTTTATTGTAAAATTTATTTCCATTCTACCTATAAATTTTTTTACAAAAAAAAATCAAATACCAAAGACGCAATAAAACAATTTTTTTTAACAGCAACGGAAAAAAGTAATTTGCCTGTAGTCGACATCAGTGGCTTCTAAACTAATAAGCCTCATTTCACGCTCTATGCCAACTTCCTTGTATCAGGAACAGCAATTTCTAACAACCTTTTCACAATAAACAACCTTCCGCCTAATATAAATACTGGTTAATACTAGTTGGTAGAAAAAAACGCAAAACTTTGAATAAGGTAGCTGTAGGCGTTCAGACAATACGGACGTCAGGGTACTGCTTTTGAACTGTCAGTGGGTTGAAAGAACCGGGGCAATTATATTGAAAAGCAATGCTATCTTGCAAGAAAAATAATACTCTTGGATGGTCACGGAGGGCTTATTAGCACAGTTCTCTGCATAATATTATAAATTTTATAGAGCTTGTGAAAGACAAAGATTTATATAAACTTCGGTTAGCATTTAAGTGAGATGACAACGAACGCAACATTTCTTTACCTAAGAAGCCAAAAACTTATTCAAGATGCACAAGTACCTACCTAGAGAAATGTGTGAGTATATTATTTGCCTAGAGTACATACCTACCGAAAGGAATCCTTTTAACCACCGTTTCCTTTGCTACTATTGTTGTTACTTATTTTTTTGGAATTCCAGCCATATCACGAATCTGATCACGTTTATTTTGGTCGGTAAAATCAAAATCATATATAACAATTACTGTTTCATTTACGATTAAAGAAAACTGCGCACCCAGGATATTAAAGAAATAGTTATTTGTAATATAAACTTTTTCTGTACATATATCTGTTACTTTTATATAATAGCATAGATATTTTCTTTACTGCTTTTTTTATATATCGTGATACTAAGTAAGAAAACATGCCTGGGATGTCGTAAGAGTCGACTAAGAGGCTCGACGCATTAAACACCTGTGCGAGAGAAGGAAAACTTGAAATAAACCCTCTACCAACCCGTCTGGCCAGCGAGGTAGCAGTAGGCCAATAACCTCCTATGAACGCCACAATAGGCGTAAGCTAGGAGAGGCCTATGTCCAGCAGTGGACGTCCACAGGCTGATGATGTGAAGTAAGAAAACATCTCCATATAAACTAGTTGAGCTAACCACCTCTAAATTCTGAAGTAGTAATCTCACCCAGGCTTTTCTAGCCAATGGCTGAATAAACCACATTTTATTTTAAAAGGTGGAAATTCACCTTTGGCTGACAATTTGACATGGTGAGTCGCAACCTAATTTGTAACATTAATTGATATTAACAATGAGATTATATGTGTGTTGGTTGTTTGTGCCGTGTGGTGACAGCCTAAGAATACAAGTGTCATCCCATACATGCCTGGGATGTCGTAAGAGTCGACGCATTGAAAACCTGTGCGAGAGAAGGAAAACTTGAAACAAACCCTCTACCAACCCGTCTTGCCAGCGTGGTAGCAGTAAGCTAATAGCCTCCTATGAACGCCACAATAGGCGTGAGCTAGGAGAGACCTATGTCCAGCAGTGGACGTCCACAGGCTGATGATGTGAAGTAAGAAAACATTTCCATATAAACTAGTTGAGCTAACCACCTCTAAATTCTGAAGTAGTAATCTCACCCAGGCTTTTCTAGCCAATGGCTGAATAAACCACAATTTTTTTTAAAGGCGGAAATTCACCTTTGGCTGACAATTTGACATGGTGAGTCGCCACCTAATTTGTAACATTAATTGATATTAACAATGAGATTATATGTGCGTTGGTTGTTTGTGCCGTGTGGTGTCAGCCTAAGAATACAAGTGTCATCCCATACATTCCTGGGATGTCGTAAGAGTCGACGCATTGAAAACCTGTGCGAGAGAAGGAAAACTTGAAACAAACCCTCTACCAACCCGTCTTGCCAGCGTGGTAGCAGTAAGCTAATAGCCTCCTATGAACGCCACAATAGGCGTGAGCTAGGAGAGACCTATGTCCAGCAGTGGACGTCCACAGGCTGATGATGTGAAGTAAGAAAACATTTCCATATAAACTAGTTGAGCTAACCACCTCTAAATTCTGAAGTAGTAATCTCACCCAGGCTTTTCTAGCCAATGGCTGAATAAACCACATTTTTTTTTAAAGGCGGAAATTCACCTTTGGCTGACAATTTGACATGGTGAGTCGCCACCTAATTTGTAACATTAATTGATATTAACAATGAGATTATATGTGCGTTGGTTGTTTGTGCCGTGTGGTGACAGCCTAAGAATACAAGTGTCATCCCATACATTCCTGGGATGTCGTAAGAGTCGACGCATTGAAAACCTGTGCGAGAGAAGGAAAACTTGAAACAAACCCTCTACCAACCCGTCTTGCCAGCGTGGTAGCAGTAGGCTAATAGCCTCCTATGAACGCCACAATAGGCGTGAGCTAGGAGAGACCTATGTCCAGCAGTGGATGTCCACAGGCTGATGATGGATTGGTTGTTTAACAAATCACACCTGGATGAATATTCCATATCACATCACCTCCAGGATAACCCCCTAAATTATAAAAAAGACATCTCTGTCTTGCCCGAGTCGTAAATTTACGACCGGACCGTTCCCTTTACGGTTTATAGAAAAGAGGAAAACGTATTCCCAGATGTTATTCATGCATGCTTTGATGTTTAATGCATTGTGTGTTTGCGCCGGAATTTATTAATTATAGTGGTGTTTTGGTGATCCTCTTGAAATAAATCATTTTTATTGATTCTTCCGTATCTGTAAAAATTTTTTTTGGTTTTGAAACTTAAGAGTAGTTTTACAGATAGGTATCATAGCTGTGTTTATAAGAAAATTTAAAGGTTAGTTTTAGTAAAACACTATAAAAAGCAAAATTAAAAAGTGATAATTAGATGTCTTTTTCATCTTTATCGAAAAATGTTTCTTTTCTATGCGAGGATATTAATTCTCTCATTGATGAAACGACGGTGGCCAACACCGTAGAAAGGTGAATATACTGGAAAAATTCGACGTGTCCTCATAGGTCTCTGTAGCATAATTGGTTAGTGCATTGGGTCAGATTCCCAAGGATGCGGGTTCAAATCCCGTCAGGGCGACATGTGCTTTTTACTAGTATATTTTCTTGGGCTTCTGAATTGAGAATTTAAAGTTGAGAACGTCTCAAACTTAACTTATGTGAAAATGTTTCAAATAATTAAAAATGATACTTATTTTTTTACGTATTAGTTCATATAGAAATCGAAAGATGGACCTTGGCAACAATCTTTCTACTACGGTTCGTACTACTAACCAGAGTTAGTTGAGTAGTATGGTAGTATGAACCAATTTCTTTTTAATGCCGTCAGTGTTTTTTTAAATGCTGTTAAATATCACCAGGAAGATAGCAACAAAATTTCATAGACCAGCAATCATCAATTTTCGATTTATTAAACAACAAATCATTATGGTTCCGTGCATCATTCAATTAACGGCTCTCTCCCATTCGCCTCAGAAACTACTCCATTGTAACGTTATAAAAGTCAATCCATTATGGATAATTTAATTAAGACATAACAGCACCTTCGATTAGTCACACGCGCGCTGGGCGTTGTAATTCGGCGCTTTAATGGGTTTATGGAGGCACCAATCCAACCTCCTTTTTCCTGACCAATCGGCTCAAAGCAACTTTGGAGGCTTCGATTCTTAACACTTGTGTAGATTCCATAATTACTGTTTCGTAACGTGTCTGATGTGTTTCTGACGTAGTTATTTTAAAGGTTTCTTTTGATGGAGGTTTCCTATTTGGAAAATAGTAATTTTTTTCTTATGTTTTGGCGCGCACTGTTCATTGAAATAAAACAACTTTTACGGATATCAAACGCGCTATATTTCACGAACTAAGTTGTAATTGTCCGTATTTTTCCTTAGGGGTTTTTGGTTTGGGATGACTCTGAGTCATCCTGTGACCACGGCAGCTGAAAAGGTGCCGAAACGTCGGGAAAATCAATAAAACCCCTAAAATACCAAAAAATACGGACAATTACAACTTAGTTCGTGAAATATAGCGCGTTTGATATCTGTAAAAGTTGTTTTTATTTTAGTAAAATTCAATCTTTAAAATCCAAACTGAATCGTATTTTGTTGGATATTCTCAAAAAGGTTTAAGTAGAAAACGAAAAATATGTAGCTTAGTTCAACATGAAATTTTTTTTTTGCGGAATAAGCTACATTTTTGGAATTAAGCTACATATTTTTCGTTTTCTACTAAGACATGGATTTCTGCCAAGTAACGCCCGATTCTATAAAAACAAAGTTTAACTCATTTGTTTCATTAATCATTACAAAATTGAGATAAAGGTGATGAAGATGATAAAAACTATAAGTAGTAGTCACAAGATAAAACATTAACATTTGTTGATGTACATTAGGACTCCAACCAACCAAAGTACAAAGCATCCAAATATTTAAAACTTATCTAAGTCTGACTCCATAACAACAATGTTTTCAGCATTGTTGTGTTCCGGCAGTTAAAGATTAGATAGCCAGTTCCTCAGTGATTGAGGATTCCGGGAGAGGCTCGCTTCCATCTTCAGCCTTATCAATAATTAACATCAGGTATGATGAAGGCTAAGAGTATCCCCGTTGCTCATAAAAAACCACTCGCGGTTCCACCCACGTGGTACCCGTTCCCGTGGGAATATACTATATGTGGCTGTTATAAACTTGTATAAGAATGAACCATATCGCCTATTTGTTAATCTAAAATAATTAGTTAATGAAGAGCGGAGTCCCCAAACACAGGCTATATTCGCTTAAATGGAGGCTCCAATAACCATTTAATTAATGGCAAAGTGTATTCACTCATTTTATTTTTACCATATTTCATCTAATTCCATTCAGTTGTTTCGGAGCCTATTCAATGCAAACATGCAAGCAAAAAAACAAACAAATCTTTCCTCTTTATAATATTAGTATGGATAATAATTACGGGGTAATTAAGTAAAATTATTTAAGTATGCTACTGCCATAAATTTCGATAAATAGAACCTTTCTTTAATAGACAATATTGTTTTCAAATCAGAATAATTCTCCAACTTAGTCTGTTATTAATAGATTGTTTATGTTTATTGATTATAGTTCATTTGTTATTTTTATGAGTGTGTTAAATAGTATTTTTTAAAACATTTTGAGGTGATTTCCATGTAAAAAAAAATGTATAAAAAATATGAAAAACAAAGCAAGTATGTTTTATCTGAAAAAGAATATGACTTTTTAAGACTAGTAGGTAAGAGTTTTTTTTTTTTAAGTAACTAGCTAAGTAATGTATTATCACATAATTTATTTTAGTAACATATAGTCTAAGCCCTAAATCTAATTTTCTTTCGTTAAGAAATTAATTTAAACATTTCCCAATAACGCGAGGTAAGGGAGCTGTCAGATCACGTGGTCAACTCATCGCACGGCTTCCGACCGTGAAATTTATGGAGATTGCACACTGTGGGATGGGGGACGGGGGACGCGGGGGACGTGTGCAACGCGGATTTTTCTTGGGAGCAATGCAATCTTGCGAGCTGTCGGTATCGTTTTGCTACAGCTTGTCAGCTTTACAAATATTCTATGAGGTTGGTAAATACATTTGTAGTTTTTCGAAGAAAAAGCTATTGTTTAGCTTACATATTGGTTGTGGTCTAAAGGGATCAAATATTCAAATATTCAATATGATATAATAGAGACCAATCCCCCATCCAATCGAGTGAACTGGACTTACCCCGCGTTTCCATAACTTACTAACGATTGTTTTGGTTACCGACAGTTAAATATTGACATTCATATTAATATTCATATTCATTTATTCATTGCTATGAAATTCTTCTATTCATTTCTTCTATGAAAAGCCAAAATATAACTGTCCGTATCAAAAACAATCCGCTATTAGTTATAGAAATCTGAAGCTTAAATATTGAACAGATTTTGTAAAAAAAAATGTATGGATATTCCTGCATAAATACTGTGTTAAACAGAGACAAAACAAATAGTGCGAGAAGTGTACGTATCTTTAAGAAAGAAATTCCAGATAATATTTTAGACTTGCCTTTCGAAAAGTTTAAGATGAATGTAAAAGATTACTTGAATGACAAAACAGCTTGGTCATAATATTTCGTTGTATACTTATGGTAAATTTTAAATAGAAAAATATTGGAAAAAATTAACTCGGCCACAAGTGAATTCTCAGACGGGAATTGAACCCGCGACCTTTGGAAATCCGGTCCAATGCTCTAACCGCTGAGCTACCGAGACTTGCGAACCACCGTCGAAATTCTCCAATACTTTTATATTTTTAATACGCTGTAGGCCAGCGTTGTTACATCAATGCTAGGAATATCCTTGCATTCGAAAGAAACATCTTTTCAGGTGTTTAACGATCGATTAAGATGCAACTGCCAATAATTTATGATTTTGTAATTTTTGCATTTTTCAATGCTATTTTTATACTTATGGTAAATTTTAAATAGAAAAATATTGGAAAAAATTAACTCGGCCACAAGTGAATTCTCAGACGGGAATCGAACCCGCGACCTTTGGAAATCCGGTCAAATGCTCTAACCGCTGAGCTACCGAGACTTGCGAACCACCGTCGAAATTCTCCAATACTTTTATATTTTTAATACGCTGTAGGCCAGCGTTGTTACATCAATGCTAGGAATATCCTTGCATTCGAAAGAAACATCTTTCGAATGCATCTTAATCGATCGTTAAACACCTGAAAAGATGTTTCTTTCGAATGCAAGGATATTCCTAGCATTGATGTAACAACGCTGGCCTACAGCGTATTAAAAATATAAAAGTATTGGAGAATTTCGACGGTGGTTCGCAAGTCTCGGTAGCTCAGCGGTTAGAGCATTGGACCGGATTTCCAAAGGTCGCGGGTTCGATTCCCGTCTGAGAATTCACTTGTAGCCGAGTTAATTTTTTCCAATATTTTTCTATTTAAAATTTACCATAAGTATAAAAATAGCATTGAAAAATGCAAAAATTACAAAATCATAAATTTCGTTTTATTTCTTCGAGATTGGAGCTGTGTCATTCAATTAGTGTTTAGTAAAGTGTTAGATTCAACTTTTAACGCAGGTAGCTTGAGTATGCCATGCTCTCTTTAAACATTTCAGCGGTGGTGTCGTGTGAGGCGGGTCGCTACGTTCCCTTATATATGGTTGAGCGAAGCGATGGCTGGTTCATGCGTCATGCTCGTGAACGGGTGCTGCCAGCGGGATGGGTCTGCTCATGTTTGCTTGTGTTAAAATGTGTTGAGATATATATTTTGTTTTGATTTTATGTTATTTATGTTGTTTTAAGTTAAGACGCGTGGCACTGCTTGATCAGAATAAATAAAAAGAAAATGTTTTAAAATTATTCCAATTACTTATATAAAAGTATTCTTTTTTGATAACTTACTTTAAATATGCTTTGTGATTATGACCCAGCTGATGCGTCTTCTAGTAACATTGTAAGTTGTATCTTACGTTAATGCACTTTTATCTTTCTTTTTTTTTGCTGTTGTTAATATATGTTTTTATATTTATACAGCTTAACATAAGTACCTAATGTACGTTATGCTCAATCAAACGTTTCTTCGGCGGTGTCGTGTGAGGCGGGTCGTTACGTTCCCTAAAATGTGGTTGAGCGAAGCGATGGCTGGTTCATGCGTCATGCTCGTGAACGGGTGCCGCCAGCGGAAATGGGTCTACTTCAGTCTGCTTATCTTAATGTTGTGCTTGAATCGCCTTGCTCAACTAATCATACCTACCCACCGAACCACCGCTTTTAAGGGTAGCTTTAAATATGCCACGAATAAGTTGTGGAATAATATACTGATACTTAATATTTCTTCTTTGGCCTCTTTTCGTAAACGCGTAAGGGTTTTTTTTTATTTCAACAGGTAAATTTTTAAAGCTTCCTACATTTATTTTCCTCTGTTTCACTTATTCTTCCTTTTTTATGTAACATGTGTGTAAAGTTAATTAGGTATGTAAAAAAAAGGTATGTACCTGGAATTTAGTCATTTTAAGTATGTTTTTTGTCTGTTACCTCTTTTGAATTTTTAATTATTTGTTGTAACTGTTATCTGTGTGTAGAGTGCTATGTATTTGTTACTGGCTCCACCTGGAAATCAGCGTCACACTTGTTGTGGCAATAGCTGAGGTGGGGGACCAATTCGACTAAATTGTGTGTATTAGTGTAAGTCATGTTTGTATCTGGTTTTTTTTAGTCGAATAAATTTTATTTCTTACTTTTATTCTATCACGAACTTTATTCATCTGTAATTTACTTCGTCACCATTGTTTTCAAACTCTCAGCTTTTGGTTTTGGAGACACATTAGATATAGGCACTCCATTCTCTGGATACCGGTTTCCTGCTAGCAAATGATGAATTGACATATTTCTCGTCAGGCGTCACACTAGTATTTTTCTAAAATTAACCACTTGGATCCGAGAGCGCGTTTCCACTGGTAGCGTATACCACCACCAGGATTCAGATATTCAGCAATGAATGTGTTAAGTATGTCTGGACTATAGCGCTTTTCAGACTACGCTATAATATAATACCGTATAGCTTATAGCTCATAGCACAACGATATCGGTAACCATACATTTACTTAGAATCCGTTCACACTTAGCTATAATATATATTATTGGCTTACTATTCGCTATTTGTATTAGAAATCACTACAAATTCATTTATAAAAAAATTAAAGGAGTATTTGTTGGAAAACTGCTTCTACACTATGCAGGAGGTTTTTGAGTCCTCCAAATATAATGTGCGAGTTGTAAACATAACTCATAAATAAGTACCTATTTTATGTAAAAGTTGGTCAGAATGTTTGCACCATCTTAAATACTTAAGTATAAAAATTGTAGTGCCCTAACGGGGTTCATGATGTTACTAATTATTTACTATACCACCATGTATACATCTACTCATGAAACAATAAATATATTTGAATTTGTATTTGTAGAGTAATCTGAAAAGCGCTTAATGTATCAAAAAATTTAGTACCACCACCATGCTAGTCGCGGAATTTAGCAACTAGATGTAAATAAAAAATCAGCTATCGTTCGGTAGATCCCTTTAAAGTTATAACAGGATCATAAACAGAGATCCTTTGGGCTCAGCCGTGGAGTAATAAAACGGAACTTCATTTAACTTAGCGAAGATACCGGCCGAGTAATTTTAATGGTCAAGGTTAAAAGATGGTAAAGGAAATTTAGTGAAATCATTCAAAATAAAAAACTCGTACACTTTCATTCATCATAGCTGATCTCTTGGAAACAGATATGTCACAGGTTAGGTACTACTTATAAACACACCGACTGCTGCGGCTGCTACAGTAGGATCTTACGGATATTATTACTATTATTAGCAAAAACATGATATATTTTTTTATATTGGTTATGGTAAGATCAAAATGGTAATGGTAATGGTATGGTAGTGGTAAAGGGGTATGCCAGTCTATTGCTGAGTACTGTTGTATATGTAGTTTATTTATCCGTTATTTTATATTCTTTTTAAATTTATTAGTTAACTCATTTACGTTTTTGGATCCTCTTTTTAACTACCTATTTATTGATTATCTTTGCCGTAGTATATATTTTTTATTTTATTATCGCATTGACGTCCACATGTCAATAAAACATTTTTTAAGGGATCCAGTTGAAAATCAGCGTCAGCCTTATCGCTGACTCAATGCTGAACTGGACACCCATTTGGTACTGATTTGGGACACAAAATTTCTTGTATTTTTATATCTTTAAATGTTTCTTGTTCTTGTACCGCATGTCTTTGTTATACCTAGGAGTAAAATATAATGTTAATTTGTAAATGTCCTGTGTTTGGTACCAAATATAAAAGTTTGTATTTGTATATTTGTATAAAATTAAAATTATCTTAAAAATTATGGAAATACCTCGTTTTCGATGTGATTTGTTGTTATTTTATATTATTATTTTATTTTATATATTTTCCTATTTTATCTCTAGTAAATACAAAAAATATGGTAAGTACTTCATCGTCAGCCTGTGGAAGTCCATTGCTTGACATAGGCTTCTCCTAGCTCACGCCTATTGTTGCGTTCGTATGAGGTTATTAGCCTACTGCTGCCACGCTGGCCAGACGGGTTGGTAGAGGGTTTGTTTCAAGTTTTCCTTCTCATGCACAGGTGTTCAATGCGTCGAGCCTTTTAGTCGACTCTTACGACATCTCAGGCATGTAAGGGAGTGGTGACACTTGTATTCTTAGGCCGTCACCACACGACACATGGTAAGTACTTAAGTCTTCTTAAATAAAATGTCGTTTAGCTAAACCACAAAACATCTACAGTATATGTCAGCTGTCAGCACTACAATCCACAGACTGCCAATGTAAAAAAAAAAAACTAGCGTATCTGTGGTATCACGGGCTTTTAGTTTATTCAGCCATTTATTTTAATTTGATATCGTCATTAATTTTTTTGCTTTTTCTTTATTATATTATGTATACCGGTTAATACAGCTCTCAGCACCACCAAGACGGTACCGACGGAAGACCAGCGCTGGCCAAAGCCAAGCAACATGCTGAGTCGGGGCCGTTTTGGGACAAACAGTGCTTATTTATTTGTTTTTATTTTGTTTTTTTGTTTGTATTGCCATTGTTTGTCCCAAATAAACATTTTCTCTTTCTTTCTTTCTTTCTATATAGGTACTTAACTATAAACAAGAGAATAAAAATAGTTAAAGAACAAACAGTAACTATTTAAAGATTATTCATGACAATGAATAATCCAATATAAGTCTATTATTCAATGCAAACTGGTTTTGTCAGTAATAAAAATATTTCGGCATTATGCAATTACCCTATTTTCCATAGTAACACTGATGATCAAGTAATCTTTGTCGGTAGACGGTCAGCTTTAGGGATGAGGGATTAAATGGGAACTTTGGAGTTTACAAGGTAACCGAGTATTCGCATAAGAAGCTCCTGTCACTGTATCATAATAAATATAAAACCTTTACTTACATCCCAAACAGCATCACCTAGATTGATCTGAAAATACATGAAACATTTTAAGAAAGTTGAAAAAAGTATTGAGGCATAATATCCGTCTCGTAATAAAAATTTATCAATGAGCCTCTGTATTAAAATTCGCAGAAGTCATGTTGGAAACATGTAGGAAAACAGTCGATAGTCTCAGAGGCCTTGTAAGCGGCTTGATAAACTCTGACAGCAGATGTTGAGGAGGATAAGAAGAAGAAGAAGTAGTCTCATCGTTGGACTGTAGTAGGATCGTTTGAATGGTGGTATTGTGGAATGTTTAATTATTAACTTTAACTATGTACGTGGGGTCTCAGAGGCCCCTCCCTCTTTACGAATCTGAGCTGAGGCTGAGCCCATGAGCTGCTCAATACCTTTTATATTAGTTGCAAAACGAATGTAGATAATTGTGTCGTTAGATTCAAAATACGTAAGTAATGTGTTTGCCAAACTTGGCCAGGGTCTCTAAGACCCCACCTCCATGTTTCATTATACATAATTTATTTAAAATTTGCCGTGTGGTGACGGCCTAAGAATACAAGTGTGACCACTCCCTAACATGCCTGGGATGTCGTAAGAGTCGACTAAGAGGCTCGACGCATTGAATACCTGTGCGAGAGAAGGAAAATTTGAAACAAACCCTGGGTAGGTAGCAGTAGGCTAATAGCCTCCTATGAACGCCACAATAGGCGTGAGCTAGGAGAGGCCTATGTCCAGCAGTGGACGTCAACAGGCTGATGACGATGATTTAAAATTTGCTTGTATTATTGCTTATTATTCATTATTAACTTAGCATGACATAATTTATTTGACATTATTTATCACATAAAAATAGCATTGTAAAATGCAAAATTAAAAAGTTATAATTAGATGGCTGTTTCATCTTAATCGATAGTCAAACATCTGTAAAGATGTTTCTTTCGAATGCGAGGATATTTCTCTCATTGATGAAGCGACGGTGGCCAACACCGTAGAACGGTGAATATACTAGAAAAATTCGACGTGTCCTCATAGGTCTCTGTAGCATAATTGGTTAGTGCATTGGGCCGGACTCCCAAGGATGCGGGTTCGAATCCCGTCAGGGCGACATGAGACTAGTTGCTTTTTTCTGGTATATTTTCTTGTTTAATATTTATCACATAAAAATAGCATTGTAAAATGCAAAATTAAAAAGTTATAATTAGATGGCTGTTTCATCTTAATCGATAGTCAAACATCTGTAAAGATGTTTCTTTCGAATGCGAGGATATTTCTCTCATTGATGAAGCGACGGTGGCCAACACCGTAGAACGGTGAATATACTAGAAAAATTCCACGTGTCCTCATAGGTCTCTGTAGCATAATTGGTTAGTGCATTGGGCCGGACTCCCAAGGATGCGGGTTCGAATCCCGTCAGGGCGACATGAGACTAGTTGCTTTTTTCTGGTATATTTTCTTGTTTAATATTTATCACATAAAAATAGCATTGTAAAATGCAAAATTAAAAAGTTATAATGACATTATTGTAATAATATTTTAAATTTTAAGGCATTATTAACATAAATATAAATGCTAACCATCACATTCGTATGCCTAAATTGGTACATCATGGTGATACTTACTATAAATATCCTGTCAACTTAATGTGTACCTGTGATGACGATTAAACGTGCTACTCGTGCTGTTTAAATCAATTTCACCATAATAAATAAATAGTGATTTTATTGTCAAATAAAGCGCCCGTAACAATTAATACGCAAGCTAATTAACAATGAAATAAACTTTTCGATATACATTTAAAAGTAAATTTGAACACAACCATTAAACGAATACCAAGATGTCGACCAAAAGGACATTTAATTGAACAATTTACTTTTAATTACTTGTAAATAAGAAGACATTAACAACATTTAATTGTGTCATTACAAAGTAAGCCATGATCACACTCGGCATGGAAAAAACCACATTTTTTTAAGGAATTCCACAAATGTTTACTTTAAATAATTTCTGCTTAAACTTAAAACCTTTTTTTAATTCTTCCTTTGCTAATTTATTGTCCCTTTTTGATAAATTCTAAGCAAATAGCAGAAGAAACAGTCGACAAGTTGTATTTTTAACGTTTTTACATTTGTAATTCGGAAGGCTTTTTGCAATGTTAATGAAGTGACTTGATAAAGGAAGTGAAATTTCGCTTCCAAATTGTTCTGTTTGTGAATGCAACGATGAGATTTAAAGGAAAAATCATTTAAGGAGTGAAGATTTTTATTTTTTCGTTAATGGGCAGTTTTTTTAAGCTATTGCATAGCTTTTGTCGCGGGCTTTGAATGTGGCGACCGAATCAAGAAATTCCGTAACGAAAATAAAACCTAACACAGGGGGTGTTCCGCTACCATGTAGCTCGGCCGAACGTTTTAAACTATTCTTTGGTTTGAAGTGACATTTGACATTTTCGAAAATCGTGATTGAGGTTGTAATATTGCATAAATAAATAATTAAAATTATAATTGCATAAGTTGATAAAAATGCTATACAATAGCTTTACCGCGGCAGTCCCCGAGTGCCACACGTATTTTTTTTATTTTTCAGATAATGGCGACATTGAAAATTGAACACTTATTGATTTGTACTTAGTTGTAGCCTTCGTTAAGTACTAATTTCATTAAATAAATAAAAAAAAATGCAATGTAAATCGCGTTGGCGGTTACCGTGTAAAATTATAATTAGGGTTTCCTTTCTTTATCAAATTCAAAACCAGAAGCAGTTTTCATACAAAATATTTGTGTACAGGAGCAATAAAATCTCTTACCTACAGGTACAATTAATCTAATAAAATTTAACCATTATAATATTTACCAGAGCTTCGGATAAACTTTTCTAATAACCAAAAGATTTCTTTTTGCTTGTGTGGTTGCAGACGATGATACTTGCAATCTATCCGATATCGATCTTGGAATACAATAGCTGAAAGTTGTAATGTGTCTGCCGACGTGCTTCGCCCTTTGAGACCGAAACTTAGAAGCCGGGTTCACATTAAGCTAGCGTGCGAACGTGCTTGAGTAGTTATTTGCATGATTATCTTAAGTTGTCTTATGCGATTATAGAATACTTTTTGTGATTTCAGAAGTCTTTTGAAATCGGTTGATTTAGTAACTTGCATAATAAGCATGGCGATTACAACTCCACAATTTGAGGATGGGCTTACCCAGGAGTGGGGCAACTAAGAGACAGTATTTACACTGTCATGATTAGATTAAAACCGATCAACAAAGAGCAGCGAGCAATCTTACTCGACTATGTTTCTAGTAAAAGAGTAGATAACTTATTTAATAAACTTGGGCGTGAAAGGGGAATGTCTCTAGTTTTTTTATAGTTAATTGTCATTCTTATTATTAGTAATTTAAACAGCTATTTGGTAAATACGAGATTAAAAAGTTTTATGTTTATTTTGAACTGATTAATTCTTACCATAAACTAATAAAACCATATCTGTCCACCATTTTATTAACATTATTCCTGTGCCCGTTCCCACAAATGTGAACAGTTCCTTAAGGTTCCGAAGAATCGCACCGGGACTAAGCTCACAAACTTCTCGGACCGGAGTTTTTCTTCGCTTAATTTTCACGGCGGGTGGAGCTGAGCGTTACGGCAACGCGGTAAACGGCCAAGATAGAGTGGTATTACGTTTGATTGAATAACATTTCGAATTAAATAAAATGACGACCTGTATTGCGCAGGGGTAATAACCCCGCCTTCTGCGCCAGAGTTCCCGGGTTCGATCCCCGGACAAGACAAATATTTGTGTGCATGAACATGTTTATTTGTCTTGGTCTGGGTGTTTAATATGACTATTTACAAAAAAAGTATATAAGTATGAAAGAAAGAAAGAAAATTATATTGATTTGGGACAAACACGACAATAAGACACATCAAAGTAGTACAAAAAAAAAGATAATGCATAATGCTTGGCTTTTTGGCCAGCGCTGGTCTTCCGTCGGTACCGTTTTGGTGGGGCTGCGGTTTATCCGTTATCTAGTATCCATAACACAAGTTCTTCATGAAACTTTACGTGGGCTAGATAATTGGTGTGATTTTCTGGCCAATATTTATTTATTTATTATTAAAATTATCAAATAAAAAAAACCCGCCTGCTACAAAAAACAAGCCAACTGAAAAGATGGAAACAAGGTTTTTTCAACATAATACATGCATGCATATTTTCATAAGAATAATTCGATTCTTATTAAATTCTATGCCTCTGATTGCATGTATTATGCTAAACAAAATATTTTTAGATTTGTTTTTGTTTCCATCTTTTCAGTTGGCTTGTTTTTTGAAGCAGGTTGAATTTTTTAGTTTTAAAATTTATATATTTTTTATTTATATCTTTTAGTCTTTTATTGGGCATGATATAACTTTTTGAAATCCTAAAAATCAGTCTTTTAATTTGAAACCCATAGAGCCGTTCAGGCTGCAGAGCGTGCCAAACATTTGAATTTGGCGAAAAAAATCCGCCATTTTGTTATTTTTTTATTTTGATATACCCAGTTTCACTTTCACAGTAAATACAAATCTAACGACACCTCTCGAGCTAAAATCCATCGAGCCGTTCAGGCCGCAGAGCGTGCCAAACAATTATACATACATACATACTCTCGAAAAACATAACCCTCCTTCTGGCGTTGTCGGGTTCAAAGTAAACTTAGGTACCTGAATAATAGCTGTGTAGTGTCGGCTTAGAATAGCACTACCCCCTCTCATCCCGTGGGTCTCGTAAAAGGCGACTAAGGGACACAGCCTTCAGGAGACGGGCAGCAGCGTCTCCTACTAACTTGGCCATACTGCGAACGCCAACCCGCCTGCCAAGCGTGGCGATTATGGCAAAACCCCCCTTTTTGGGGGAGGATTATACCCAGCAGTGGATGTTATGTGGCTGAGACGACGACGACGACGACGACGACCTGAATAATAATTACATACTTTTGATCCTTTGCGAGTTTGGCAGAGCATCATAACACATACATACTCTCGAAAAACATAACCCTCCTTCTGGCGTTGTCGGGTTAAAATTAAACTTAGGTACCTGAATAATAGCTGTGTAGTGTCGGCTTAGAATAGCACTACCCCCTCTCATTCCGTGGGTGTCGTAAAAGGCGACTAAGGGACACAACCTTCAGGAGAAGGGCAGCAGCGTCTCCTACTAACTTGGACATAATGCGAACGCCAACCCGCCTGCCAAGCGTGGCGATTATGGCAAAACCCCCCTTTTTGGGGGAGGATTATACCCAGCAGTGGGTGTTATGTGGCTGAGATGACGACGACGACGACGACCTGAATAATAATTACATACTTTTGATCCTTTGCGAGTTTGGCAGAGCATCATATAACACCTTGAGTGACGCTACTTGGCATTTGGTTTTGTCTGTCCGGAAACAATAGTGGTAGTGGTAGGTAGTGTAGTTTACTTACATTGTCCCATAGGTACGGATAAAATCTTAATCGTCAAATAATTAAATACACAGTCGGTAATGTTTAGGAGTAAAACTAAGAAGCTGTCATTGGTAACTTAAAAGATAATAACTTCTTCTACAGAAATGTAGGTGTATTTTCTTAGCAGGAAGAGCTGTTTGACCAAAGAGTAAAGTAATTATAAGGGAATGTTTGACTCAGATGAAAGAGTAACTGCTAAATAATAAAATTAAAAAATAAAATAAAAACCCTTCAAATGGTAACTAATGTTGATATGGATACACATTCATTTAATGAATGATTTCCTCCATCGCCACTTTATTTTTGTTAAGTTAGGCACATAATGCATGTCTGCAGCTGGGACATGTCATTTAGGGTACAAAAGACCTACAAGACTAAGGTACAAGCACAAAGGCCTCAATCTCGTTGCGGCCAACGTCGTAGAAATAGTTAAATAAGGAGCGATGACTCCGCCCGTCCCGGTTACAGTTCCATCTTCGCAATTGTACGTTTCTGTGCACACAGGGTATGTAACACCCAGAGACTCAGTAAAAATTTTATTTACCTCCTTTTGATGATCAGTGGGTGTGTAGATCAGGGTCAGTACAAGGCGTTGGTAATTGTTGGTTATTCCTGGTGCGCAATAAAAGTCTCAGAGTCCTTCCTTAGAATCTCCCTTAGATCCCGTTGGTATTTTAATTCCGAGTAAAAATTTATAGTATTTAAGCACGAATAAAACATCAATCGTTCAAATTATACGGTGGGGTAGAATATACCCTACGCGAGTAATTAAGGGTTAATCTTGATTAAAACATTACATTAACTTGTCAGTGACTTGCACTTAGAAAGGCTTAATATGTCAGCATTATACGCAGATGTACAGTTACGAGCAATCACATGTATATGTCGCAGCCAACTAGTTAAATCAGCCGTTCAGTTGGAAGGCTAGCCCGTTAACGCCGTCACTCAATTGAATACCTAGGCCGATCGTTGATTGAACCAGCATCACTTATCATTCAACTGTCGTTCTCATATATACGAGTATGTCGCACGCCGCCATCTGGTTAAATCAGCTATTAAATTGGAAGGCTAGCTTATTCATTAAACGCCGGCATTCAATTGAATGCCTAGGCCGATAATTGATTGAAATAGCATAAAAGTTGACAAGTTGGCTGATTGTAGCCCATTGAAGCAGGCTGACGTGAATTCAGGCAGGTAATTTAAATTTTGTTACCAATGCGGCGCTGGTGTCACCAAAACAAATATGGCGTCAGATATCTCGCTCAGCTGACCATGTTTTTTTTATTGGAATAGATCTACTGAGAAAATATTAAAGTATTTTTATGCTCCTGCTGCCTAAGCCCTGAAAAAAAAGAAGGTCATGTAATATAGTAAGAAAATTTAATTGTGTATTTTTTTCCCAAACCATAGCAGTCTCTTTGCTAATACCCCCCAAAACTACCAAAATAGTGGGTCCATAAAGTAGTTTTGCCCAAACCCAATTAACGAAACGGCTAAATATGACGTTTAGCCATGTCGTTAAACGTTTGATTCAACATTTTGGCTATTTGTTCTTTAGCCATTTAATTGAATGCCGGCGTTCAATGAACTTGCTAACCATTCAATTAAACGGCTGATTTAACCAGATGGCTGCGACATCTATATCGTTAAGTATATCAAAATATTGGAAAAAAACGACTAGGCCACAAGTTATTCTCAGACTGGATTCGAACCTGCGACCTTTGTGTATCCGGCCTACTGTTCTAAACGCTACCGAGCTACCGAGCCTTGCGACCGACCATCGAAATTTTCGACATTATTTATATATTATTTTACATTTTACCGGCCAGCGTTGTTACATCAATTTAAGAAATATTCATGCATTCGTAAAACAGATCAATATGGCCAATATTCTTCAATTAAAAAAATATCATAAGTATAAATTTTTTAAAATTTAAAATGTATCTGGATTTTACGATCTATACACTATGGGGACCAGAGCAAAATAAAAATACAGCAACTGAAGAAATAAACGAAAGTATGCATTATTGTGATGACGACGCCAGCGGAATCTTACTGGATGGCTTTTAAATAAATATGACTTTATTTTCCATAACTAAATTGCTGTGTTTGTGCTGTTTCGATGTTGTTTGCTTTTTGGTTTAAAATGCAATGTTACAGTGAGTTAGAGATAGAGAGAGAAACATTATATTAGTTAATTAGTTATTAGTGAATTAGGTCAATTGTTACGATATTTTTATTTGTATTATTTGTATATTTGAAGAAGAAGAAGAATAATTTAATAAAATAAAAAACGGCAACTTTCATAAAATGCCACAAACATATTTTCGCTCTGTCACTTTTGACTTCAAAAGAATGACTGACAATGTCATTTTAAATAATATATCGTCGTTGTCGTCTCAGCCACATAACACCCACTGCTGGGTATAGGCCTCCCTCAAGGATCTCCACAACGATCGGTCCTGCGCAGTCCGCATCCAGCGGCTTCCCGCGACCTTTACCAGATCGTCGGTCCGTGGGGCCTACCCACGGAGCGTCGTCCTGTGCGCGGTCGCCGTTCCAGAACCTTTCCGCCCCAACGGCCATCGGTTCTTCTCGCTATGTGTCCCGCCCACTGCCACTTCGGCTGAGCAATACTTCGAGCGATGTCAGTTACTTTAGTTCTCCTACGTAGTAAATAATATATGTTTAGCTCTAAATGTATCAAGCGAGGTTGGTGAAAGACGCCCTAAGTCTTTTAGTCTTGATTTTGGACTTTTTGGTTCAACGACTAACAGTATTATCATAGTCTAAAAACTCTGTGGTTTTATGTGTGTTTGTAAAAGACTATGTTCTACCGAGACTTCGCCCGCATGTAAAAATCTAATTATCGCAATCCGACTAGTACTTGAGGATATACTATGTTATGTTAGAACATTTCTTAAAAACTAGAAATAATAAAACTTTAAAACATCGATCAAAGAGACGCATTTAATAATAAAACATGCTCTCCTCTGGAAATTTTCTGAACTTTGTTTAAAATTAGCAGCTGACTAAAATATATGTCAAAAATACACTCTTAAGCAATGGTTATTACAAAGTAAATGATTATTTAAAAGACCCAAATGCATGGAAGTGATACTAACATAAAACATAACTATTGTAATTGTATAAAAGGAAAATATTCTAATAACTGAGTATGAGAAAATGTTCCTCTTATTATAACTTTTAAAATTTTGCATTTTACAATGCTATTTCTATGTGATAAATATTAAACTAGAAAATATACTAGAAAAAAAGCAACTAGTCTCATGTCGTGTTTAATATTTATCACATAAAAATAGCATTGTAAAATGCAAAATTTAAAAAGTATAATTAGATGGCTGTTTCTGCTAAATCGATAGTCAAACATCTGAGAGATGTTTCTTTCGAATGCGAGGATATTTCTCTCATCGATGAAACGACGGTGGCCAACACCGTAGAAAGGTGAATATACTAGAAAAAATCGACGTGTCCTCATAGGTCTCTGTAGCATAATTAGTTAGTGCATTGGGCCGGACTCCCAAGAATGCGGATCCCGTCAGGGCGACATGAGACTAGTTGCTTTTTTCTAGTATATTTTCTAGTTTAATATGTTCCTCTTATATTGAATATAATTCAAGATTGCAGATTTGTGTTTGGCAACAACATGTCCCATTGTAATGTTGTTAATGTTGTTGTTTCTGTTAAAGCTGATAAGTTTCTTGCGGCCGTTCTTCAAATCAGTTAAAAGATGTCCTGAATAGCTGGTAGGGAAAGAAATTATACTATTCGAAAGCACTTATCTATAAGTCCATCTGAATAAAAATCTTTGACTTTGACCGCGATTTCACCCGCGTGGTTCCCGTTCCCGTGGAAATATCGGGATACATAGTACCCTATATTTTAACCCTGGTTATCTTCTACCTGTGTGCCAAATTTCATCCGAATCGGATTAGTAGTTTTTGCGTGAAAGAATAACAAACAAACATTCACACGCACACAACTTTCGTATTTACAATATTAGTAGGTTAGGATAAGTAGCCCAAAGCGGTTTTTATTTCAAAACTGTAACTTCTAAAATTTAATGTGTATTTGCAATTTTGAAAGTGTGGTAGGTATGTACTAAGTTTTTAACACTAGAGTACACGCGCCTAAAATTCTCCTGCAATGCTCGCGCGGGGCACATATGTAGCCCATTATGATATAGGTATTTTGCATAACGCACTTATTTAATTAAAATAAAGAAGTTATACATAATGTGACGACTTTACTTTATGTCTTACTAAATACATTATCAAAAGTCAACAATAATTGCTTAAGTTTTTTAATTTACGAACTGAAGATGAACTTCTAAAAAAAATAATAAAAATTACATATTCCGGACCTATTCAGATCAATATTTTTTTATTCGTTCAACTCTTTTAACTTGTTCAGTGAATCATTTGATTATGATGTATAGAAAATATTTGTTCTTATGCAAAAGTGTTTTCGTCACAGTTTAACTTTTTGATTTTTATTCATCATCCATCATCAGCCTGTGGACGTCCATAGTGGAAGGACATAGACCTCTCCTAGCTCACGCCTATTGTGGCGTTCATAGGAGGCTATTAGCCTACTGCTACCACGCTGGCCAGACGGGTTGGTAGAGGGTTTGTTTCAAGTTTTCCTTCTCTCGCACAGGTGTTCAATGCGTCGAGCCTCTTAGTCGACTCTTACGACATCCCAGGCATGTAAGGGAGTGGTGACACTTGTATTCTTAGGCCGTCACCACACGGATTTTTATTATCTGTCCCAAATCCGGCCCCGCCCTATAAAAATGTACTGCGCTTATATTTATGCGCCTAAGAAGATGGCACACTACTAAAGTTTGTGAGGATCCGTACTAGAGGAATACCTGGACAGCTCCGTGGCGCGTTTCGTTCAAAAGTTATTTAATAATCTTTCACTGTGGGCTACAAATGTAGCCCGCGTAAGCGCTTTAGTGTTAAGGCTATTTTTGCCACACTCGATCTGCTATCATCTGTACAAGCTATTAAAGCTTGCCCATTTTCGGTTTAAACCCTCGGTTTACCAGCGTGACCCCTGTTTAACCTGCCTTAAAACCGTGCTTTCTAACTGACACAGTGGTCAAAGTCAGGAGTCGATAAAACTGTAACGAGTTAAAATGGTTTTAGTTCTTAGACAATTTGAAGAATTTCGCAGTGCTTTAATCGGTGGATGGTTTATATATTAAATAAAATATTGATCACCATTATCCTCTAAAGTTAAGCACTTATGTAACGGATATCAAAACGTAATAATAAAAATTTGTGTGAATAAATTACAAATCTAAATTTATGTAGCACCCAGGAGGCCTACTCTCTAAGCCCGTCAACTAAGATACGGGCCTCCGTCCTAAAGTTTCCCTAAACTACGGATGGAGCCTACTCTCTATTGATTTCGAATGTATTAGTTTTGAACAAACGGCACAAACACATTGGGAGTAGGCATTCATTCTTAGTTTGGGTCGCCGAAATAATAAGCTGTCCGTAGGTGATACGGAGTAGGAAACGTCCGTAACTTAGGCCGAAACTACGGGTTTCGTGCTTAGAGAGTTGACCTCCAGATACAAACACAAAACACAACACGCATTGGTGGTAACTGCATTAGGTAACATTTTTTTATATAAATAAATATATTACATGAAATTGTTAATTAGATATAGACACGACCACAGACTTGTAATGTTATTAGATGTGTCTTCGGAGAAAAGAAAATAATTTAATTCTTACTTTCTTTCACTAAGCAGAATTTAAACAGCGGCCGCTCCCGGTTTCGCCCACGTGGTTCCCGTTCCCGTGGGAATATCGGGATAAAAAGTCTGGTTATGAAAATAAAAAATCCTATCTTCATTACCAGGCTATCTACTATCTGTGTACCAAAATTCATTTAAATCCGTTCAGTTGTTTTGGAGCCTATTCAATGCAAACAAACAATCAAATTTATCCTCTTTATAATATTAGTATAGATGACTTTGCATTTCATTAATTTGTTTGAATAAAAAAATTACAGTGCGATATTTTAAATTTGTTTAGCGCTAAACGTATTTTGTGACAGTTGAAAAAAAGGAAAAGAAATACGGTTCAATGCTCCAATGCGCATTTCCAAATGTCGTGGGTTCGAGTCCCATCTGAGAAAACACTTTTGGGCGTGTCGACTTTTCCCAATATTTATCTGTATAAAATTTATCATAAATTATAAATTTAATAATAAAAAAAACATAAATCACTTATAGTAGGCTTTTAAATAATCAAAATGTTTCTACTACCCAAAGACAGTCAAGACTATTGTAACCAACGCACGAAAAGAACTTGCACAACAAAGATGCATCACGTCACATTTACAATACCTACCTACATTACATGCAAGGTATACTTTACCTACATATTTCCAAATCTGATCAAAGTACATATTTGACGCTTTCTAATACCTCAAAGACATAAAATAACAACATCAAACCCAGAAGGTCCAGCCACCCAAGAGGGCAAACAAACGGCCTTCCTCACTCCAATTCGGGATAGTTTTACGAGCTAGTAAACTCAAGTTCTCCAGTTGACCTATCTGATTCTAACTGGCTACTCTGAGCTATAACTCAGTTACATCTATAGAATACAGTGAAGCGTGTGTTTTATTATGTTTATGTACTTGCTTCTGCACGCGGATTAAACCAAGTGGTTTCCGTTCCCGTGGGAATTTTGGGACAAAAATACTTAGCTTATGTTACTCTCAGTTCTTTTTACTAACTCTATGCCAAAAATCAAGCCGATTGGTTGCTAAGTTACATATGTGCGTAAAGGTACATATGATAAATGCGGGGTACATAATTGTACCTATATGGTATGTTTGGCCGCCTAGCTACCACTACCACCCCACCACCTTATCTCCTTTTTCTTCTTTTTAGGGTTCCGTATCTCAAAAGGAAAAAACGGAACCCTTATAGGATCACTTCGTTGTCCGTCCGTCCGTCCGTCTGTCAAGACCGTTTTTCTTAGGAACTCGTAGGGGTATCAAACTGAAATTTATATCAAATACTCAGGTCTACTGTCCCTTGGAGCTGTGAAAAAATTAAACTTCTAAGCCAAAGCAATCAAAAGATACAGCCGTTTATGCTGCAATTTCCGCAAATTTTCGAAACTCGCACGGGAATCAAAACCTACAGGGTACGTCCCGTGAACTTCGAATCTTGAAATTTGGTACGAAGTAACGTCTTATAGTACAGATAAAGGAAAAATTTCGAAAAGCGTAAATTTTTTGTTACATCATATAATAAAAAAATATTTTTGAAAATTTTAAAGTTACTTCTTTTCTCATGAACTATGACTCGATTCTCGTGGTGGGTGAACAGGTTTGTACTTAACCCTCAGTGCGCGAGTCCGACTCGCACTTGGCCGGTTTTGTTTTAATTTATTTAATGGCAGTTTCCTTTTGGATTTCGCCAGTATCCAGTTTTTATAAATTAAAATTATTGAAATAGTACGGTAGATTGAGTTAAAATGGAGTCTCACAACACGTGTTGTTGCGAAAAGATCTCGGGTGAAACTCTTCCACCTTATTTAAGGGTGAGTTGCTTTAATTTTGACAGTTAACTTAACAACTTGACAAGTTAACTTTGACAGATTTTTGGTTGTCAAATCCCATAGATTTTTCGAACGTTAAAGTTAAAGTTAACGTTTAAGTAATCCACTCTAAGTCTGACGCCATAACAACAATGTTTTTAGCATTGTTGTATTCCAGCAGTTACAGATAAGATAGCCAGCCTCAGTGGTTGAGGATTCCAGGAGATACGTGATATTTAAAGTCATGTATAATAAACGAAAGCCTTACCCCGTTGGCTGGTTCACAAAAAAAACAACTGGTTGCACTCTGGGAGTGCCGGCAGATGTGAAAACCGCTTAAATGAAAATAACGGTTAAAATCCACTCGGTATATCTTGACCACAACTTCATAAAAAGTTGAAGAAAACGGAGACCAACTTTATTTGGTAGGTAAATCCAATAAAACTGACCTGGCATCAATATTAAAGATGGTAGTAATGAGAGATATTTTTATAATGGTTGCAATTAAGTAATATACGTCGATCTTTCAAGTGTGAGACTTGATCTTTCAAGTCTGATGTAATTTGAAATAGGTCAACTGTAAATGGTCTTATGAATTTTCGATCAAGGTCACGTGTTCTGAGGCTACTTTAAAATTTTTTACCCATCCCAAAAATTTCAAACTGATGTGCACAATGACGCTAAAGAAGTTTTCACTTCATAATTTTTTGGTAATACCAAGATTCCTAAAAACACTTCAGAGATATTATTGTTACGAAAGAAAGACAGCTTTAGCTCAGCTAAATCTATAGTTTACCATGAAGCGTGTGCTTTATGAAGAATCAATTATAAAACTAAGATATTTTTAACCTTTAACCGCCACTGTGGTCTAGTGGTAACAACCACCGGTAGTAGACCCAGGGGTCCCGGGTTTGATTCCCAGCGGGGTACAATTTGTATTCAGTTTGGTTGGTGGTAGGACTTGTTGTGAGTCCGCCTGGCTAGCTTCCACCGTCTTATCTAAGTCTGACGCCATAATAACAATATTTCAGCATTGTTGTGTTCCGGCAGTTAGAAATAAGATATTCAGTTCCTCATTGGTTGAGGATTCTGGGAGAGCCATCCATTTTCAGCCTTATCAATATTTAACATCAGTATGATGAAGGCTAAGAGTCTCCCCGTCGTTAATAAAAAAAAAATCTGGAAATAGACTAGAGAGATTTCACGGAAGAAAGACAGCTTCATCTCAGTTATATCTATTATCTACTACAGTGAAGCGTATGTTATTATATTTTTTTATTTGATTATCTACTTAATGAAATAAAAAATGATAATATAATGTAAGGTAACTATAGATCCAGATTTCAGATATTCCTGAAAAAAAAATCTAAATTTATATTGTTGTTACTGTTCAATATAGACATCCAACAGGATAATTCTCGCCTAATGATGCAATTGAATAATTTGTAAATTTGTTCATCTATTACGAATTAAAAAAAAGCTTTTTGCTAACAAAATGAACAATTGTTGTGCGCGTTACATTGTTTTTAAAATTTTGATTGTTTTTCGGCGTTTCGACACTTTCCCAGGAACCATGGTAACAGGACCACTGACTACTGTACTGTACTGTACTGTACTGTACTGTCGGTATAAGTTTATAAAGTGACAGACAAAATTCAAATGTATGGAGAAGTGTCAAATGAAGTGTAATTTAAAACATTATTCGTTCCGCAATGGATTGCGAGATTAAATAACGCAATTCCATAAATCTATCACAATAGCAATACCTTTGAAAAGGATTGTGATAGATTTTGGAATTAGACAAATAAAAAAATACTAATGTCAAAAACTAAAAAGCAAAATATAAGCCTATTGGAGTCGTTGCCAGCCAAGGCATTCTATATGAGCTCCTATTATTTTATTTTTCTGGCCTTGGCTGGCACCGACTGCAAAAAGCTTTTTTTTTGCTTTTTAGTTTTATAACTCGGTTTATTTAACGTAATATTTTTAATTTTTCCTTTTTGGTGCTTGTAATAAGTTGTTTTATAAACTACAGAAGGCTTTTTCTACATAAGATTAGGTTTCATGTACATTATTAACGAAGGTATCGTGAAAGTTACATCGTCTAAGTTTACAAAAATGTTCATAAAATATAAACTAATAGGACTAACTGAACCAAATTTTTATGGGACCAAATGGCAACTATTCTGCATCGAAAAAAAAGTATCAATTAGGATTTTTGATTTTTTGCATTTTTCAATGCTATTTTATACTTATGATAAATAAATACCTATAAAAAAAAAAACTCAGATGGGACTCGAACCCACGATCTTTGGAAATCCAGTCCAATGCTCTAACCACTGAGTCTAAGTCTCAGTAGCTCAGTGGTTAGAGTATTGGAACGGTTTTCGAAAGGTCGTGGCGTCGAGTCACATCTGAGAATTCACTTTTGTGTAGCCAAGTATCTTGTAATAAATTTTAAATAGAAGATATATAAAAAAAACAATCCAATATTTTTTCTATTTAAAATTTATCATAAAAAAAAAATCACGTAAATCGTACCAGAAATCTCTGCGTAATCGGTGTACACACAAAAAAAAACTTACCAACCGAATTGAGAACCTCCTCCTTTTTAGAAGTCGGTTAAAAATTAACATGCGTCCAACACAAAGACATCCTTCGGTTAAAAAGATTATTTTATACAATTACACATATAGTCAAGAAAGTCCTAACTTTTATGGCTAAGACAAACGTCAAAAGAACCACAATTTTATGACTATGTCCAGACACAGTAAAGTCTTAAACTGTTGTCTGAAGGCAAGCGTTTGTTCACAATATTTATGAAGTCTAAACAGTCAGGCGACATCTTTGTACAGTCCAAAGCAAGTTTGGATTTACATTGTGTCACGCGAAAACTGTGGGAATTTTGATTTGCACGAATAAAAATTTGTGAAACTATGCTTTATTGTATTGACAGGAAAAATATAAAACTAATTTCATTGATAAATTTTAAAATTACTGCAAACATTTTTTTTTATTTTTTTATCTAAATATATCTTACTAGCGGCGACCTGCGGTTTCCTCCACGTGGTTCCCGTTCCCGTAGAAATATCGAAATAAAAAGTAGCCTATATTTTAATCTAGGCCATCTTCTACCTGTGCGCTAAATTTCATCAAAATCGACTTAGTAGTTTTTGCGTATAAGAGTAACAAACATTCATCTAAACATCGGAACATCCTCACGAAAAAAAAACCAGACACCTTATTATTTCTAATCGTTATTTAAAATGTTTCATAGTGAGATATCGTTTAGTTCAATAGTTACACCGTTTTGTTCACAGTAACTTATGAACACAGACATAAAAAATGCTTTTTGATGACCAGTTTCTCGCAGGGGTACTAAACCCGCCTTCTGCGCCAGAGATCCCGGATTCGATCCCCTGACGAGACAAATATTTGTGTGCATGAACATGTCTATTTGTCTTGGTCTGGGTGTTTAATATGTATAATATGTATGTATTTACAAAAAAGTATATAAGTATGTTTATCCGGTATCTAGTATCCATAACACAAGTTCTTAGATAATTGGTGTGATTGTATGGAAATATTTACTAATCAAACTTGAATCTTGACATTTGTGTCCCGTATATTTTCTAGTAGAAAATATATCCTTACTAGCTTTAGCTCGTGGTTCACCCGCGTGGTTCCTGCTCCCGTAGGAATATTGAAATAAAATTTGCCTATTTATATCTTTTTATTTTGCATTTTACAATGCTATTTTTATGTGATAAATATTGAACAAGAAAATATACTAGAAAAGAGTAACTAGTCACATGTTTCCCTGACAGGATTCGAACCCGCATTCTTGGTAGTGCATTGGGCCGGATTCCCAAGGATGCGGGTTCGAATCCCGTTGCCTTTTTCTAGTATATTTTCTTGTTTAATATTTATCACATAAAAGTTAGCCTATTTTACTCTTCGTCCTTTCAACTAACGCGAAGGACGGACAAACAAACACACTTTCGCATTTATAATATTATAGCGGCCGCTCACGGTTTCACCCGCGTGGTTCCCATTTCCATAGGAATATCGAAATAAAAAGTATCCTTTTTCATAACCAGGTTATTTACTATCTGTATACCAAATTTCATCCAAATCCGTTCCGTAGTTTTAAGTTTATTCGTTGCAAACAAACAAACAAACATTTTTTTTTATTAACGACTGGGAGACTCTTAGCATTTATTATACTAGATGTTAAGTATTGATAAGGCTGAAAATGGAAGCGAGCCTCTCCCAAAATCCTCAACCACTGAGGAACTGGCTATCTTATTTCTAACTGCCGGAACTCAACAATGCTGAAAACATTGTTATTATGGCATCAGACTTAGATAAGATGGTGGTAGCTAGCCAGACGGACTTACAACAAGTCCTACCACCAATCAAACATAATACAATATTTACCCCCGCTGGGAATCAAACCCGGAACCCCTGGGTCTGATATCGGTGGTTGTTACCACTAGACCACAGAGGCGGTTAAAATATAATTAGTATATGATACAAACACAAGTACGTAAATTTTAAATAGAAAAATATTGGAAAAGTCAACTCGGTAACTTGTGGCCGAGTTGATTTTTCCAATATTTTTCTATTTCAAATTTATGATAAGTATTAAAACAGCAATCAAATATGCAATAATTTCAAAAACAATAAAGTACACTTAACTTTAATAAATAAATTTAGTTAAAGTACTTAGGTAATATGTATATAGCACATAATAAAGTCTGGAGGTATTTATTAATAAATCAATCTAAATTGCATTAGCATGCATATGCATTTACACTGCAAAGAAAAAACTTTTCTAGAGTATTAGGTCTCGTCATTTTAACATTGGTATCACACACATAGATCATTTTGTGTTAGTTTTTGTTATTCACCACTTTACTAAATACTTACATAGTATCGGAACTATGAACAGAAACATGCAACAGACATTTAAAAACACTAACTTTTAACCGCCTCTGTGGTCTAGTGGTGCAACCACCGGTATCAGACCCATGGGTCCCGGGTTCGATTCCCAGCGGGGGTACATATTGTATTCGGTTTGGTTGGTGGTAGGACTTGTTGTAAGTCCGCCTGGATAGTTACCACCATCTTATCTAAGTCTGACGCCATAACAACAATGTTTTCAGTATTGTTGTGTTCCGGCAGTTAAAGATAAGATAGCCAGTTCCTCAGTGGCTGAGGATTCCGGGAGAGGCTCGCTTCCTTCTTCAGCCTTATCAATACTTAACATCAGGTATGATAAAGGCTAAGAGACTCCCCGTTGGTCATAAAAAATAAAAAAACTAACAAAACCCTAATTTACTCAGTAAATACTGTTGCAACACTTCCCGATACAAACAGCAATAAAATTAAGGGTTAAATCACATCATTACACAAACGTGGTTAATAGTCGATGCGGCTGCCATTAATATTATTAATACGGCTTCGCTCCAAGAATCATAAAGTTACACAAACGAGAGAGGCGGGATACTTTTTACCGCTCGAACTCTCATAAAAACGCAAAGCCCTGAATTAGCTCGATTCTTTGTCACCCCTTTCAGAACAACCCTAAATTTCTACTACCACCGTCTTTCTCTAACAATAACCACTACATTCCCATCCGTTAAACTGCATCAAGGAAAAACAACGTGAAACCGCCCGAGATGAAACGGGATAGAATAATGTATATGCACTAGTAGATATGACAGAGAGCGGCATACGTAGTAGTAGCTACGGATACTCTGTGGGGAGGGAAAGAGACGGCCCGGTACCCTCGCGTCGGAGCGAGAAAGGTGTAAAAATTAACCAACGGAGGGGAGAGGAGCAGAGCTTCTTCACGCGGGGTGGTTAGTCCGCTTTCGACCGCGGTGGCGGCAACGTCGGCTCCGACCAACCGTCTGACGAGACACCGTTCGAGTTTGTGATTTTTTCAGTATTGTGCTTTTACGTTCTTAAAACAGTTTTGTGTTAATAATATCGTTATTTCTTCTCGTGCATAAAAACCAGACGTTTGTAAATTAAAACTTTAATGCGTGATGTTATCGTGACAAATAATAAAAGCGGGAAATTACATTTCGGAAGAAGTTATGATGACCTGCAACTCATTCGGATTTGTGTGCTGCTTATGATAAGCGGAAAGCTACGACCAAAACTTGTATTTCAAAGGGAGATATACCAAAGAAAATGTGTGCCAAAATGTTGTTGTATAGTTTTTCCATGTTCTCTGCGATCATAACATGGATTGGAGTAGCAGCAGAAGTGGAGGTTTCCTCACCACTGAGAGTGGCACAGTGCAGAGCAACATGCTTACAAAAGGTAAGAGTAAACATTTAATTTTCTAATTCACACCTCATAATTACCTCAGTTTCAACCTCATCAGAATCATGAGACCTTGTCTACACAGACACAAATACTACAAAATACGTGAATTAAGGATTCACAGCATTCTAACTATTCGAGACAACTTGTAAATGTAAGCCCGCATTGATATTTTATTGACGTCCAAAACCCGCATTACACTGTCTGTTACAAACTTCGTTTTGCCATCAAGATTGTATTATTCTAAAATGTCCATAACACTGTTTGTATCAATCCAGCCCAGTATACTGTGAGATAGAAACTCAGAAATTTTAACAACCATCACATAGATGGCTTTAAAACAACAGTAGGTATGAGTAATACGGAAAAGGCATCGACAACCAACAAACTATGAAAACTTCTCAAAACACAATTATAACACGATCAATATGTCATTACAATCGGTTGAAAACACAAATTGATAACCGTTAGTTCAACCCTGTAATTACACCGGTAGGCATTCGGTAACTGAACATTGGTGACCGATGAGGCTTCGTAATTAAGGTAGAATTTCAATCGAAGTATACACTGACATGTCGTGCATAATATATGGACAGCTCTGCCCATTTGTCCCCGAATCAATCACACGGACAATTCAGGCATTTTGTTCCCAATTGCCGACGTAAAGGAAATTCTATTGTAGGCTGATGCAATTGGCATTTTGGATGCCATTCGCCAGAACAAATTAGACAGGGTGTTATTACTTTAAACGTTTTATTTCTAAAGAAGTGTTTTTATAAAAAAAAAACCTTATAAGAGGCATGTTAAATTTTAAATAGATAAATATTGGAAAAAATCAAGCCACAAGTGAATTCTCAGATGATACTCGAACCCACGACCTTTGGAAATTCGGTCCAATGCTGTATATAATATAATAAGCAGTTAAAAATAACAATCAATTGCAATTAATAACCAATGTTTCACAAACAAATTACTGTGATAAAAAGAAGGAAAAAACATAATAAAACTCAACAGCTTTATGAATGTTCATAATCCTTTACCAAACAGACGTTTATCAGGCATTGATTTCTGAGAATAAATATTAGGAATCCAGTAAAAAGGATAATATTTGAACGAGGCTTCATGTTGATAAACATATGGATATGGTTAGATAACAATCATTATCAAAGCTTTTTATATTGTAGACGTAGAAATATGGTAAAAAAATATGGGAACACATTGACTTATGAACTCATTGGGATCAAGTACGTTTTAGAGTATCGCCGAAATAGCGAGAATATACAGGGTTGAAAAAATCAATGGGCCCTGGAGGATAACTACCTTAAATCCATTAGTTAGCTCATTTTACTGAAAAGATACATACCTTTATTTTCAAAAATAAGTAATCCTGCTTTCAAAGATTTTTGATAAATCACTTGCCTGCCCCGGGAATCGAACCGGCTTAAATTAGAAAAAATAACATCATGTACTGAGGTACCAATCAATAGTCTTATTCATACAGATCAATTTAGTTTAAGTACATAGTGTCTAAAATTAAAGACAAAGCCTAGAAAGATAAAAGATCACTAATAGCTCAAATTCACACGTAATAGATGATAATATTTTAAATCTTCTGGTTCGTTAATGAGTCTTTTTTAATTTTGAATAAAGAATGAATTAAAGTAGCCAGCTTGAAAGACTACATTTGGTTAATATTCATAGGATACTTTTTATACTATAAAGTAGTTAATCCCTACATACTTTTGATGTGTATTATTGTGTAAAGGTTTTTTTTTGGTCAATGCTATCAAGGTTCACAATTTTTTTTTTCAGATTATTTTATGTGTCTTTCATCATCATCATCAAAATCAAATTACTCTACTTCTATACTTAAGCACTTTATACCTATACTACACAAGTCAAAATTTTGACGTATATATGTTTCTACAAGTCAGTGTACTAATTAGAGTTATCATTAATGCGAACTGGAATAAAACAGGGGTTCTCTTAATCCGGTTCGCAGGACCATAAATTAATAGTCTAGATAATAAGCCAACTCATTGCCTTGATCACAGAAATGCACTAAGAACCTACCAACTCAAGCACTATCAATTCCGAGAAATATACACTAGTACACGTTTTCACTAGTATACTTTTATACATTTTTATTGTTTTTGTAGATGATTTTAATGGTCTTAGGTGAACTTGTTTCATTGTATTATGAAAAAGTAGAATTGAATGAGACAAAATCATAAACAGTTAATAAAACAGCATTAAAAATTTACAAAATGTCACATTTAGCATTCTACAAATTCATTAGCAATGTGTACATTTCACGATTAGATTGACACATTAACAGCATCATTAATGTATCAAAACTAGACTAAGTATAAATTATTCCCTAATTACAGAATAAAATGGATATTAAATAGAAGATAATATAATAGAAGATAATATATCTTTTTATTTTAATACAAGTCTAAAAGGAAATAAAGAAGTACAAGACAAACATCTTTAAAGAAAACAGTATAATGTGGAAATATCTTTGAATACCTACGACTTTACAGTGAAGTAATCGTTTATCAGTCGATCAGACTTAAAACGCGATTGTGCGCGTTAGAAATGTTTATCGAGCCTTTCATGGCGATAAGTACAATTTATATCGTCCAATATTTACAGATGAAATTTATCTAAACTGGTCGCGTTATTTATTTGAGCCATTCCCAACAGGTTGCCAAGTGGCCTGCTGGTATCTGAATCCCCGGGTACTGCCATAAATGTTATTTGTATCGGTCATAGCCTTCAAATTGGAATAAACTTATTTGTTTCAGCTCGCGGCTGGAGATTATACAATAAATTGTTTATTAATGATGATCTTTTGTTAGTTCTCGTTGTCCCTTTTTTGGTACACCCTACGTAAAATTGTGACTATTTCATTTGTACCATACGTTGGAAGTCTATTTTTGAAATTTTTTATTATTTATTTTTTATATGAACAACGAAGACACTCTTAGCCTTTATCATACCTGATGTTAAGTATTGATAATGCTGAAGATGGCAGCGAGTTAACCCGGAATCCACATCACTGAGGAACTGGCTATCTTATCTCTAACTGTCGAAACACAACAATACTGAATACAATGTTGTTATGGCGTCAGACTTAGATAAGATGGTGTTAGCTAGCCAGGCGGACTTACAACAAGTCCTACCACCAACCAAACCGAATACAATATGTACCCCCGCTGGGAATCGAACCCGGGACTCCTGGGTCTGATACCGGTGGTTGTTACCACTAGACCATAAAGGTTAAAATATGTATCTGTCTGTCTTTTTATAAGAAAAAATGTTTTGTGTATTATTTGTGTCTTGATGGTTTGCACCTACTTCAGGTAAACACAATGAAAGTATTAACGTTTATGATTGAATTTAATATTCTCACGATTAACCATAAAGATTTAGATGTCGGCTTATACATTGGGTTCAAAGTTATTAGTGCTCACTAAGTTTATGCGGCACTTAAAAAGGTTCGAGTCCAATTTCAATGGAATCATAAATTGGCAGGAGCTATAAAGTTTTTGCTTTCCCGCACTATGTGAATCGAATTACATAAAAGCACTTCTTAATCCGAACGTTGCGTTTGTTGGAATAAATTATTGGTGAAGCATATCTTGGCTACACACAACTACAAAAGATACCTATAAAAGATTAACAGACTGATGAATAAAAATCGATGACCTCTTAAACATTTTAAAAGTACTATTTGAAAAGTTGTATGATTTTTTTTTTATTCGACGGGGCGACTCTTAGCCTTCATCATACCTGATGTTAAGTTTGATAAGGCTGAAGATGGAAGCGAGCTTCTCCCGGAACCCTCAACCACTGAGGAACTAACTATATTATCTCTAACTGCCGGAACACAACAATGCTGAAAACATTGTTGTTATGGCGTCAGACTTAGATAAGATGGTGGTAGCTAGCCAGGCTTACCACCAACTTACAGCAAGTCTTACCACCATCCAAACCGAATACTATATGTACCCCCGCTGGAAATCGAATCCGGGACCACTACCACTAGATCATAGAGGCGGTTAAAAAAAAAAAAAATACCTAGGTTTATACCTAGTAATAGAAGTTAGTAGGTACCTACCGGGATTATACGAGACAAACATGGATTCTAGACATTATTGGTTCTCGGATTAAGTCACTATAATTAAAACTTTCAAGAAAGGCATAGGCTAATATCTATATACTTAATTCAGGTTCGCAAAATTTGTGACGACTCGATAGGGACCTTGGCGCGTAGTACGCGGCCGAGTAAGGTATCAAATTAAAGGTACTCGAGTCTATTTGTTCCGAAAACTATAAAATATACAAAATGTTAAACGTGATGATCACAAACTGCAATTAAAAAGTGTCATTATTTTCGCATAATTTGGAATTTTTCGTCGATCGACGAACCCGTGTATCGGGTTGTAACCGCCCTAGTTTTTTTATTAATATATACGAAGTGTAAGAAAATATTAGTCCTCGATACTCATTTCATAGCTTGCTTCCAACGCTTCCAATAACCAGTTGAAACTGAAATCCATAGTGTCAGCAAAATTTATTTCAATTTAGACGGCAATTAGACGTGATTTTAAAATAAGCATAATGATAAATTAGTTGATTATAAAAATGGCAACTAAAACCTAACATTAGTGCCATTTGAGGAATGCTATTCAACAATTCAATAAACTTCAATACAACTGCCATATAACTCAAATGTTATTCAATGGTCCTGATTTTACTACCATCACCGTGAGGAATTTCAAGGTAAATAAATCCGAAATCGATCTCCTTTCACTGCAATATTTAATACACCTTTTAAATCTTATGAATAAATTCTTTATTGAAATATTAAATTCAGTTACAATGCCAAAGCCAGGTAGAGGCGAAGGAGCTTCTATGCACAATCTATTAGAAGTAGCACCCATATCATGATCATCTAAAAATAGCCATATGTTTGATAATCCTGAAGCATTTGGCTCGATCACGACTACATTTTTTTGCATAACAAATGCTTTTAGTGGGAGTGTTTTTGGAAATTTTACCTGCGACAGGTTAACAATGAGCTATCGGGCATTAGGGTTTTTATTTTGTTTGCAAAGGGATGTGCGTGACGTACCCAAGGGCGGAAGGATAGGTAGTTTGCCTCCGTTCTTTTGTCCATATTATTAGGGTATCGTGAGGAAACGCGCAAATTACCTAATAGTACCCAGGGAGTTCTGATAATACGTTTTTTGTAGGTGTGAACTTGATCAAAGCTTTTGCCTGATAATTGCCAGCCTTTTATGAAATTTTAAATTGCCTCCTATTGAACCCAAAACGATTATCAAAATGTTTGATGCCCATCAATGTTTATTTTAATAACAGGTTGTTTTGAAATTTTCGTCGGAATATATAAAAAAAGCTGCAAAGCCGTGGTTTGTCTAAATATTATTTTTAAAACGGAAATCCATTAAAATTCTACTGCAGGTTAATCCTTTAGTTTAAAAGTCTGTTCAATTACTTCACAATGCAAACACAAATCTACTGTTTTCAAAAGATCATGTTCGACTTTGACTTACAATGGTGGCTTAAAAAATACAAACGTTCATTTCTGTTCACATTTCGATGCCATACTGTCGCCAGAAACTATTCCTCCATTGTGTCCCTTTTGAACATGGTCCCTTTTAAATGTATTGCCTTGTGTTTTTTCCGTTTCTTCTTTAACTTTTTGGTAGCTTTTTATAGGAAGCCTCCCTCGAAGCCAAGAGTTATGAACATGTGATGAATTTTAAAAAGTGTGCCTTATGCGCCAAGATATAGATATGGTTATGACTACATTAGCTATGTAGTTAAATTGTCATGTAAATTTTATGAGTAAGTATCATCCATTCGAATTTGTCTAAGCGCACTGCGCTTGAATGTTATTATTCGGGAAAATTGTTATGAGATGTGTTTCGAATATAAATTGTAATTATGATTTCAATATTCTCATGCCCCTATGTGTTTTTGAAATTTAAAAGCCTCTTTAAAATTCAATTGTCTCTTTTTTACTGTGTAACTTTAACCGTTAGTCGAAAAAAGTAAGACAATGTCTTTTATCACTTTTAAAATATTCACTAAGCGTACATGTTTTGTCGAGGCCGCTATTAGGAGATTGTTGGCACAGTTTCAAAATTTTGAGTGAGTAGATTCTATTGTACAGAATATTGTTTTATGGAATGAAATCAAAGCAGTGTAACGGGCCCTAAAAAGCTCGCAAAAATAATACCCGTTTCACCTTGAGACCTACCTAAATTGCAAAAAGTAAAGCAAAAAGAGAGAACCGGCCGATGAAATAATATCGCGATTAGAAATTTAGGAGCGTTCGGGTCTCGACTTACGGTCCCTTTTCGAAGCACTCAGAGGCCGGCATTATTATTTTATCGCTGTTCAGCCATGCATAAGAGGTAAAAATTGTGTTCGTTTAAAAACGGAAGAAAAAAACCGCCTCAAGGTTTCGGATGCACGTCCTCGAGCCACGTAGCTTAGAAAAAATAAACTAGAAAGTCCACGCCGAAATGACCCGAGTTTTTGTCCACGATTTGTTTTCGTTTTTGTTACGTTTGAGTTCATTTGGAAGTAGCCATGTCTGCTGCTTACTGAATTAACTTAAATTGCCTTCGCTTTTTGTGTTTAAGAAGATTGCTTTGCGTTTTGTTTTGTGTCCATAATTTTGAAGCGGACAGCGTAATTGAAAATATGGTTTAATTTTGTTCTTTGAAAGCTCGTAATAGCATTATTGCTAGTATCGCGTGATTCAACTTTTGCATGAGATTGATTATATACGTTGAGCACTATTTTGATTCATTGTATTTTTAATGGTAATTAGTGTTGATTGAATAAAGCGTAGTAGATAAACTTTAGTCTGAACGACAATCAAAGCTTTGTTTGTCTGTCTTTCTTTATTTATTTGTTATATTCCTCATTTTACTTCATTAATAAAATCAAGGTTTTTATATATTATATACTCGTAATTCCTTCACGATGACAGGTTATCAGACCAACCCTTGATGACAACTCACATTCTGTCTTCATCTTAATGAAATAGACACAATTCGGGGGCCTACCGTCATGCATAGATAATGACACGACGTCGTACAAAAAGACGAGCGCGCGATGATTCCGCCGCACCTCGAAGGGTGGCTTATCCGAAGCATTCGTAATAGAGTCGTACACGAGAAGACGATTAATGATTCATGACCCCTCGCTGCGCAGTGTCATCAATATTATTCTGTTTGTATCCAACGCTGGGCCACCCTCGCCCCTTACATACATAAATAAGCACGACACGTCGTCTTCTCTGATTACATCGCGTCGATCTAGCGAGAAATAGTGTAGGATTCTGAGCCTTTTGTTCAATATGTGCTCAGTAGGGTTGTAACACTACATTGCCCAACAAGTGAACTTCCACAGTGCTTTTTATAAGGGTTGACTAGCTTTAGACACAAAAGACGCGAACTCGACAGTTTCAATAAAAATAAAATATTTAAAGAAATCTTAGCAAGGAACTGTTCATACCAAAACGAAGTAAAGACAGCCCTAACCGCGAACACCAGATGAATAGTTAACACAGTGTGCTCAACTCGCATGTTCACGGTTTCGGATTTCTTAAAGATTCTAGATAAGGTGACTGAATTTATTCGTTTGGTGGCAATAAGCTGATGTTACAATCAGCTTTAGTGTGAAGTTATAGGTCTCTTGTAACGAGTGATCGGTATCGGATTGACGGTCGCCATTATTCAACAACGGTTGACGCCAGATATTTCGAAGCGGTCTTTTTATTAAGAGCCTTCGTAGTCTTAACGCCTCTTGCTCGAAAAGTTGATCATTATAGCGGCCAAGAGAAGGAGTAAAATAGAATTTTAATCCCAAGGGCAATAAAGTAATTTCAAAATGGTACTAACTGCGACCTCTTGAGAGCAGGTTCATTTGCCACTATGTTTTTGTGGCAATAGAGTTTGCCTGTTTTGCCAAGCCGCTATGTTGATACCCCTGTTTTATCTACTAAGAAGATTAGATATGCTAGATATATATCATGTCCAAAACAAGAAAAAATGGTTGCTCGTTCACGCCTTCTTGAAAAAACGGGGGTACCAAAGAAAATATACGAGTTTCATCGTATATTTTCAGTACAAATGCACTTTAATGTGTGCAAACTTAATGGTGTACAGGAGAAAAAAAGGTTTCGTTCTCACAACCTTTTGTTTTTTCATTCGATCTTTTTGGTATTGCCCGTTGATCCGAAATAGGCATCGGAACCGTTGTCATTTTCTTTACTATCATCAATATCATCATCTTCTCCACTTTAGCTGTCATCACCGGTAGCGAACTGTTATGGGCGAATCCCTTCATGGTTGGATGCTTCCATTTATGGAGTCATTTTGATTCCGTCAATCAATCAAGTCCGTGCGTCGATCAGTAGACGTCGTTTGTCGTCTCGAGACTGGTATAATTAAAGTTAAAGCAAGCAATCTACTTTTTCACACAACTTTTTACGCTCTTTCTTTGTCGTTACTGAAACTATTTAAAGTCAAGGTTAGTGCGGTGGCTCCTACATGAAATATTCATTGTACATAAATTGATTCAAAGGAGCATGTACACTCAATGAGCACATTTCATTTTAAATTAAAGCAGTTGAATTGTATAATAACGATTTAATGCTATAAGCTTTTTTTTAATATGGCAATTACTAATTTCACTAGACTCATTATATAGTATATTGATGATTATTTTTAGGTAAAAATAATATAATATTCTTGAATATATTTGAATATATGATTTTCATTGGTTAACTGATAAAGTTTAATACCAACTTTTAATTTTGCATACAAAATTTTATTATTATAAAATTGCTTAGTATTTAAGCTAAAACTGCATAAGAAAGAAGAAGAAAACAAAAATAGTGACGACCGCCGTGGTAGAGTGGTACGTACACCGGTTTCAAGGTGTCGCGTACTCTGAGGTCCTGGGTTCGAATCCCGGTAGTAGTGCTTACTTTGGGGCTAGGTTAATTGGTGTGAGTGTAAGAAATATTTATTTATTTATTTTATAAGATCTAGTAATAAGAAGTTCTAAAACTAGAAACATTAAAAATAATGAAAATGTCTAGTATTCAAATAGATGACAACTTTCCTACATACCCGTAAATTGTAAAACGTCAAAATTTTTATAATTTTTAATTGCAACGACATTATTGATCACTTGGATGTTACTAAAAACTCGAACCACTGCCTTTTTTCGTTTAATGTACAAGTAATTGAGACTCAACCAATTTAGGGTAATAATAAAGACATTAAGATAAGTTATTGGTTGTGAATAATCTACGTATTAATAATTCGGTGCTACATGACAATGAAAGAAACACGTCGTTACTGTAAATTACATGACGTACCGTTAGTATTGGGTTTGATGTAGGAGCCAAAGTCACGCGACCGGATGATAAGTGGCCCTAAAATTCTATTCAAATTACGCCCAGAGGAATTCGGGATCGAATTAAATTTAAAAGAACAGACTTCTTAAAATTGTATTAATTCTTATGTTTTATTTATAGGAATTTTAATTTATGACTTTTTAATTGGAAAGCTTACATACAAAGTCTATTAACAGTTAGTACTTACTGATAGTTATGCTAATTATTCACTACATACTTCTTGACTTCTTGTTATATCAATAAATTTATTGATTTCAATTTAAAACGTAAGAACAAGGATGAATCGCATTAAATTAAAAAACACAAGGCTAATAAAACACATATTTACTAGTTAAGTTCGTGATTTACGATTAATCAAAGACTATACTATCGTTGATGTACAACAAATGTAATTAATTCGAATGAACACCGCTATTTGCTGTAAATATTTTATCGGCCTTTAATCCCATAAAATGTAACTAATTATCAAAGTTGAATTAAAACTGCGCCTTTCGATGTCATAAATCAGAATAATCAAGAGTGCAAAATATTAACAAGGCTTAAAATTTCAACACTATTCAATAAATAACTCACATCTCTGGGGATTACTAGTAATTTATTAGCTACACAAATTAAAGATGAAATAGATGCTACACTAAAAAATATTATTAAACCGCACCTACAGAAGCAGTATCTTTTATCATTCAAAACGAACTCAAATCAGTTAACGAAAGAAGCTTATAAATTAAATCGGATACAAGTGTCAGTAAAAAAGTTAAAAGCTCATTTGTTGTAGATAGCACAATACAGAATCCTTTGTTTAAAAGCGTCCATTAATAGATAAGCAGGCTGAAGATAATGTTGATTGATCACGGCGACGATATAGGGGATGGGTCATTAATTTCTTATTTACCGAAAGCTAAACATGTAGGTGTGTAAGGAACGGTACCAGTCAAAAATTGGACGGCGACACAATAGAGACTGGACGGCTAAAAGCCAAATGGTGTAGCGGTAGCAGAACCATCATTTATCAGGACAATCCTCGTAAGCTTCTAGCGAACCGTTGATTATTTATTTTCCGATGCCTATCTGTTTGGTTAATCCACTTTATTATTTATTCCGACAACTCCGAATGAGTAGTTTTTAGATTTTTATGCAAACTGATCCATAAATTAATTACGTGATTGCTATATATTATCTCAATCTGTAGAATTAATTAGATTGATTTATTTTTGTACGTGACGTAAGCTTCCATTTTGAATTTAAAAAAAATTAACCTACTTTAGCAGCTTATTAAAATTGGCAATAAAGGTATCATTTTATATTAACCAAATAAGTATGATGCAGAGTCAAATATACCTACATCTTTCCTTTTAAGCATTTCTAAGCATTTAGCCTTTCTGGTGGGTAGAGAAGACCATTTAATATTAAATTTTAAAACCCTATAACATATTGTATTAAAGTTTACAAGAGAGAAACCACTGATTACCAATAAAAACATAAACGGAACCGCTACCGAAACGATGTAAAATATAACGTTATAAAAAAAGTTGTTCCAAAATTTCACCGGCTCGTTTAACCTTTGTTTATTATCAATATCATCCTCCAGCCTATAGTTATAAAGATAAAATTTATCTTCCTCCTCATAAACGTTGGATAAAGCTACACCAAACGCTCGGTCGCGTTGTAAACATTCAAAATTATGAAAGTGTTTATAAAGTTTAATAGTTGTATGGCCGCTTCGGCGTTTGGATTGTCCGTTTAATATTTCAGTAAACTATTTTACATCGCTCCAGAGTTGATTGGGATTCGATTAGAGCCGGCTGCTTTCTCGGGTAACCCTTGATAAAATGGAGATAGTTTTAAAGCTCGTAAATTTCATTTCGAGACTCCGTCCGATCAACTAATCGCTTTCGTAGCTGACTCGTTTGCGGATGCTTCTCAACTGAACGAACAAATAATGAGTCTACTGCGACCGATGTATCAGTCTTCTATGCAAATCAACATTGTTAGAAATGATCGATGAATGATGTTTGTTCTAACGTTTGGTAGGTCTTTATCTATTTTGTTTGGTGATAAATAATTTGTATAGTTAACAACATTACCGGTAAGTCTAGCAGTCAGTGATAGGAACTTGTCACAAAATGAACATGTAGCTAAAAATTGTTTTCAGCGACACATTTTTAGTCTATGAATGATGAGTGAAAGTCAACACTCGTCGTAACAGTAAGGAGATAAGGTAACCGAATAAATTATCTAGTTGTGAATCAGTAAAGCACTTAATAAAGTAACTTGAACTTTAAAACTATTTCTAATAAGGTTCTTAATCAGCCGTCACAATAATCGATACTAAAATTGTTTTGAGTGTTATTATAATATTGCTTTCTCTTAAAGGTCAAGAAACGCAATATCGTGGCGTTTTCTCAGGAAATGAAATCAATTTTCTTCGAATCCAATAATAATTGTGACCTAAATCGTCGGAAGCTCATTTTGATTACAAAATATTTATTGAAAGAGAAAAGGAAAATATACCTTTATTTATTTATCATCAGCCTGAACTTTTTTGAAATGTTTTATAATATGCATAGGTATTTGTAATTTGCAAATCTACCTTGTTTTTCTTATCCTACCTTTAATATTACAATTAGTCTTATCAAAATTTGAGTGAGTTTTTTTAAACCGTCAAGGTATCATAGAAATAGATAAAGTAATAACTGAAGATCAAAGAAAGTCTCAAAGATTGGTTACATCAAAAATAACCATCACATGCCTATCTTGTATCGAAGCATCGATCAATGATTCCGCTCCCTACTAACAGTATAAACCGATACAATCGAATGTCCATTAATTAGGACATCTGAACATCAATCGGTAGATCTGTACGGACGATTGATAAATCGTAATGCTCCGGAGTTTTTAAATGTTTTTACTTTACTAATTGATGAAAAGTATAGTTCGGAAGATAAGTGAGTTAGTAAGTTTGATGACCGTGAAGCCAATCTATTTGATTTGAGTTGCGTTTGAGGTAATCAAATTGTTAAATAATCTATTAATATCTTAAAAACGAGGCTTGGAGGTTTATCTACAAAAAGTAGAACACCAAGCTGAAATGATTCTTCGCTTAATTTGAATAAGGCTCAAATTTTAATTATTCGATGTTCATTGTGTGTCGCTCGACGCGGTGTTGGTTTTACAAGCTCAAGTGCTTCACGCATCGACAGTTTTAACAAAGCACAGTAGGATGTTTCTTGTGGGCGGGGTTTCTGCGCAAACGCACGATGAAAGTGGGGGGAATTTTGAAGGGGCTCATTATTTCTACCCACTTCAAATTTTAAGTTCCTTTCTCAGAAACACTCCATTTGAAACTTTATATCCTCAATTAATTACATTTTATGTATAACAGTAAATCAGTTTTAATACGAAAAGAGTAAAAGGAACGCAAGAATAAAGCAAGAATTAAAATCAAATCGCGAGTGATAAATTTGAGAATAAAATGTCTGTCATTTTGTAATTCACGTTTAACCTTTTGAGTACCTACGTTGGAGGGTTTTCGACGAAAAAACACAAAACAGAATACAAAACGACACAAATCATCCGATCCGTTTGTTTCCTCTTAAAAAACAAAGGTGTCAAAATTTATCGTGTCCCCAGAATTCCACTCGTCCGTACCGCCCCAAATCCCTTTATCTCGGCATTAATCTCTTTAAGACCATAAAAACGAATCTTTGAATCTCACCAAATATTTTGTTCTAAATTGATGGAGGGACCAATTTTTATCTGGATCTCGAATCTATAATACGGCGATCAAAATTCCTAGAGGTGTCGATACAAGTTCACGAAGAATAATTTGTATTTGCTTATTTTTGACATTTTGTAGTTTCACGTTGGTCGCATACAGAGTTATGAATAAACAAATGAATTACTACATAAAACATGAATGCATGTAGCGAGCACAGCAGGACGCGACAAGCCACTTAAATCTTGCTGCTAGGTATCGCAAACAATTCCAATTAATTTATTTTTTAATTTTCGATGGAAAAGAGGGAATTCCAAAAGTTGTTGTTGTCAAACAAAATAAAAGACATTGGAAATTCTTCATTGAAAACACGTTTGCTATTAGAGAGAGATAGATCTACAAAAGTATTTATTATTAATTTCTTCTTGTTCCAACGTTTTCATAATAATGTTGCTACGAAACATGCTAATACTTTCGCGGACAGTAAACGAGACACATTCGTTTTTATTGTTATAACGCCTTTATAGTAAGTATAAATATTTCTCGCACTCACACCAATTAACCTAGCCCCAAAGTAAGCATTGTGAGGCTTGTGTTATGGGATACTAGGTTAACGGATATAAATACATATAATTACACAAACGGGCACATAACGAAGGATCTATTTCGACTAGAGAATTCGTGGGTTTATTATTTATGTTTATTTAAAATGCCATTTTACGCAATCTTTGAATGTACATTAAAAGTCCATAAACCAGAAAGTATTCATGAATATTTTAAACCAAAATTCATTAATACCAGTTAGTAGAAAAAACTATAAACCGTTATATATATAATCTTATACTATAACAAAAAACGCCGTCTAACTCACAGCCGCGTGGCATAGAGAGCGTCCCCCAATTGGGGGTTGCCATAATCGCCACGCTTGGCAGGAGGGTTGGCGATCGCAGTATGGCCAAGTTTGTAGGAGACGCTGCTGCCCGTCTCCTGAAGGCTAAGTCCCTTAGTCGCCTTTTACGACACCCAAGGAATGAGAGGGGGTAGTGCTATTCTAAGCCGACACTACGCAGCTAAGTATAAGTATACATATATAAGTCTTTATGTGTCGAAATATATATAAACGTCATACAAACATTTGTCTTTACCCAGTACCTCCGAGTATGCGACACCTTGAACCGGTGTACGTACCACTCTACCACGGAGGTCGCCAGAGTTGTAATTTTTGTTTTAATTGAAGTACAAAAACAGCAACAAAGTTATTTATAAAGTTATTAATAAATAATATACTAACTCAACAACGTGGGTAGAAAAGTAAATTTATTCCTTCATTCCTCTCGTACTGAAGAAAAAAATATCCCTGTCACTTTCGTTAAAGAAAATAATGTGTTTTAATTTCCCACTGGGTTCCATATGTGGCTGATTGTTAGCAACAAGACAAAAAACATTCTCAATAGTAAAACGAATAGTCTATACCCTCAAGAAGCTAAAAATAATAAGAGTGGGGAATATATCACTACTGTACGGCCACTTAAAGTGTGAAGCTATAGTCGCGTGGGACGTTGGTATTCTACAAAAAACACGGGGCACCCCGTTGTTTTAGAGGAGAAAAATAATGAAATATGCCTTTTTATAACCTTTTTTATGTAAAACGTCCAGTATAAAGCGTTTGAAACAACTTGCGGTGAGCAGTTAAATTTTTTAACGGATGTAACGTACTCAATTTTGTTCAAGATTTCTTCAATTGGTAGGTTATGAAATGAACATTTGTTATGGATTTCAGAGCTTAAATTCGACAGTTTTTGTTGTGCTAAAATTTCCACGTGACCTTAACTTTCTGATCTGGGTATCAAATTTTTGTTTACTTTGCTAGATCATTTCAATATGGCAAACTTTCTTGAACTTGTTATCTGGATCTCAAAAGTTTGCTTATATTGTTTTATAACGTAATTTACATCCTCTTCTTAAACTAATAATAACGTAGTTAGTCACGTTTTAGAAATGACCGTTTTTATACATGTATTTCTATTAACACTTTATTATACTTTGTAACTTTAGAGTTCAAAAGATGTGAGTAAAAGGTATTCATTTATATTTTATAAAATTAAAAACGAATATCAAGTATTTTTAACCAAAACTTTGTTCTTTTTCATGTCTCTAAGACAATATAGAACTATTTTTACGCATATGAAAAGAAAACTGTCATAACTATAATAAATCTGTCACTTGACAAATGTTAGATCTTCTAGAGTTACCTGCAACATAACTAATAAATAAGCTGCAACTTTTTGTGATTCTAAGACGGTCCCTCTTAAATCACCAGCCTAATTTTAAAGTTTCGACTCATCTGGGTAAACATGAGAAATTGGACGACAGCACTCTCTGGCGTTGACAAAAATACCGATGGGTCTGTATGTTGGTGTTGCAGTTCAAGTATGAATTCAGTCTATTTAGTTGATGTCTAATTTTACTTAATTTTTTAAAGTTTTAACTAAATTAGTGGCAATGTATAGTTGTTCGGTCTTGATGCATTACGAGTATAACGCTTTCAGCTTCAACACTTCAACTCGTTCTTTAATAACTCTTTCGAGCAAAGTACACACATGTTTAATAAAAATATTATCAAACGCAATTTTTATTGTTACTATTTTCTTCGTGCTTTATAATATTTAACGAGAGTTTAACTACAACACGACGATAAGCGAGTGTGACGACTCGTTACGCACAATAACAGATGTCAATGTTCCGTACATTTGGCGTTGTGAGGAACGTATCTATTATTAGATACTTAAAACAATATTCTTCATGTTCAGATGGTGCTTAACTTCACTCGTTACAGTAACTCGGTAGCAAGGAATAATTAATTTCATTTCTATACATTTACTAAAAGAAAATCAATTTTTTTTTCTTATTAACTAAATTTGCCAGGGGTTTGATATTAAATTGAGAAGAAATCATGTAAGATAAGGTTTAGAATAAGAAATGATTATGAATTTTTAATTTTGCATTTTACAATGCTATTTTATGTGATAAATATTAAACAAGAAAATATACTAGAAAAAAGCAACTAGTCTCATGTCCCGTCAGGGCGACATGAGACTAGTTGCTTTTTTCTAGTATATTTTCTTGTGAAATGATTATGATTTTATTAACATGTTTTCTCTCTCTTCATTTGTTCAACACCATTCTGCAATGTGCTGTTGATTTTCTGAATAAATAAAATTAAAAATTAAATTAATTCATTAAATCCGAATCGGACAGCGGTGTCCAGAGAACAATGGAATATCTATTGTCTCATAATCCGGGGTCTGAAAGGTTAAATTAAAAATAAAATTTGTTGGATTCTCCGGAGAAACTAATGCCAAAAAATAAACTTCAAGAATATGACATTCGATAAACGATATCGATTCAGTTACTTGTTATGCAGCAAAAACAGACCGGCTGGCAGCATATCGCTTACAATACTATAAAAGCCAAATCCCTCAGTCGACTTTTACAACTTGCGCCGACGAATAGTAGCGTAATAAACCCAATGCCTTCTTTGACTTTGAAAGGGATACAATCATATTTTAGCACTATAACAGTACAAATCTTACGTTTAGTGATATCTAGTTTTATAATAAAAAACTTACGCCATAGGAAATTTTGAGAAACTGTGTAAAAGTGTCACAGGCTAGCAAATACAAATATTGTACAACCCCAACGATAATATTACACATACGATACGACTCGATTTGATTGGCTCTTTTTTCTGGAGAAGGTTTTAAAAAGAACGTTCAGTCTTCACGATTGTTCAATTGTATCTTTTTCTTGTAACCCAATACTCCTTTGGCCATATTGGTTCCATCATTAGTCAGATCGTGATCACACACTTGTGTCCTAGTATCGATTACCATGCCGAATTTATTGCTGCATTACATCGCGCGGACGTTTTTATTATACCTTCAAAGATATTTTAACGAAGCCAAAGTGAGTCTAAAATAAAACGGGGACATGTCGACTTGGTTTTTTTTACTACGTTTAAGTCAGAATCGTAAATTTTATTGAAACGTCGCGTTGCTTGCTACAGCGATCGCCGCACGAGATCGCCTGTCTTCGGGGACGAATTTATGCGTAATTCGTAAACAAATTGACGGCCCCACTCTTTGAAGGGAGTCCGCTAAAGATTTGACACGTCTTTTGGATCTTCATGTTTAGCTGTTATATCCCCGAGAACGTTAATGATCGTGTTTGTTCGAATTTATTGAACGCGTTCAACATTAAGAAAGTCTTTTACGTCGAAACAGAGTGTTTCTTTAAACTTTTTAAAGTTTCTTTACATAGTATAACGCCATTAGAATAAATTTCTTGAGAACTTGAGTTTGAAAGTAAATATAGATAAAAATTTAAAGTATCCATAACTCCCTCTAACGATCTGTGTCTAAATAGTTTAAAAGTTAAAAACAACCAAACAATGTTCAATGTTTTTACTTCCTTATAACTTTAAACACTGTGCAAACATTTTTTAATCTTTTACCTTTCTGTCTATTAAAAAGATTTAAGGTATCATTTGCATTCTTAAAGATGACACCTCATTGGTTCCATGGTATGGCTTCGTAAGTCGTAAAATGGTTTCACCTTTCACAATAGCTGTATTGTCTTTTTATTAGAATTCTTACGTTTCATTCCGTTCGCTCGGTTACCCAATATTTTCGTTCGCTTCCATAAAATCAATAAATATCAAATAAAATTATAAGAGAAGAAGAATCTGAAGTTATTAAATATTGCAAATTGTGTTTTCTTTTTCAATTAGGACCGGCGGCTGTAAACCGAGGAGCCTCATCACGTTATCTAATATCTGGTTCGGAAACAAAGGGAGGAAATAACTCGATAAAGCAAATACAAGCCATCAAAAACACATTAACGTCTTCTGGAAAGTGTGAGAGAACGCCTCGAGTGTCTTGGCGTATTCAATCCTCAGATTGTAAAGTTTACTGTCTCGAGTCAAGTTTAAGGAGTCAGCCAATAAAGTTTTAAATTTGTTGCGAATTCAATCAATAAGAACAGTAGAGTGTCGTAAACACAGGCGGAGACGCCGCGCGGCTGTCCCGCAGGCCCGGCTTCCTGCTGTTACCTGGCCGGCCGTCGGCTATTAGCTGCATTTTACGCGATCTCTTCGTGCGTTTGCCGTGTATATTCTTAATTGACTCCTAAATATCGTTGTTTTGGCCATGAATCCTGTTAATCGGACATATTTATTCGTCGGCGTCTCACCACAGATATAGTTCCGCTTCATGTTAATTAACGTTGCGAACTTTATAGTCCGCAATAGTCACAATAATAATACGTCTTGAACCGTTTCCTTTCCCGGGAAGCTTATCTGATAGTGAGCGCTGCGCGTCGACATCCGTCCCGACTCGACTTATCGACGCAGTAAATAAAAGGTTTTCCGGCGATCGCTCGCCCTTTGCCTTTTGCTCATTCCTCGAGTGTCGTTTATTGCCTGTGACGTGACAATTATTTTACCCGTGACACTTTGTTTCCACATAAATTTCCAGCTACTGCTTGGGCTAACGTAGCTGTGTTTGCGGATTTTTTCCCGTCTTTCGTTTTGCATTCCGCCAGCTGTGTTTGCTCATTGTCTCTGCGTTTTAAATTAAAAAAAGATTTCGTTTTTATTCCCGCTGTCCACTCAGCCACGACTTTATGTGACGTCAAGTTTGGAATGAGGTATTCTTATTGTTGCATCGTGCAGTCTTAATGCTGCGCTGCATAAATTATTTGAGGCTCTCTTTTTAATTAAAATGGGGGCTGTGATACCTGATGTAAAAGTTTTTTTTTGTTCATTGTTTTGATGTAGGGTTATAGTTTCAATAGAATGTTTCTTTATTATTATGTCGCTAATTTGTATAGAGTAGGTATTACTATGCGCAGTCACGTGCTGGTTCCGCACGCCTGGCGCACGCGACCTGCCCGCCAATTGGTTGCTTTCTTCGTCTTCCTCGGCCAGAGCCGGCTTGCCACAGATTCACTATTGAATTTTCTAGATGTTGTAATATTGTTAGGGTACGATAGCTTTACTAAGCTAATGAAGTCAGTTGCACGTTTTATTCCTACGCCATTTCATGTTATTCAAGTAAATCTATTATTATACAACGGGGTAAAAAAGTTACTAGACGTCTCTGTTGGTCCAGGCGGGAATTGAATCCAATCGATCAACACAAACGAGTAGTTTTTATAAAATAAGAGTATTTAACAGAAAAAGTAGTATTGCCGGGCACAATCAAAAAGTAATAAATACAATTACTGATAGCCTTTAGTAGAAACTTAACAAAAAAAAATATTATACTAACTTTTAAAGAATATTGAGTTTGATTGAATCACAGAATTGATTTACCTCTGTTTCTTTTGGGGTTGGGTTGAGATTCGCTTGGATGGCAATAACCATTTATGTGGTCGGCTGCTTAACCAATGTGCCCAGTAACAAGTGCGTAATCCCTTTTATGGTAACATTAAGGTTCAATGTTGCTTGGAAATTGGTGTCTCTGAGAAAGTTCGTGCCTTCGTACGACACGTTAGGTCTTAGAAAAGACGTTTCTTTGTTCTATTGGTGTAATTTCTGTAAATGGGTGGTCCGACTTATTTGAACACACAAACACTAGTGAGAGACGGTCTTTAGAGAAAGAAACCTTAGTTGGACGCTTTTATTTTAGATTTAATGTAAGGAGTTTTCTTTCTAGCAATTTATATGGGTATATTTACAGCTATATTTTCTTGTGGGAAGTCTTTGAAGATTTTTTCTTTGTTTTCTTATAGGTATATTTACAATTATGAAATTATTATATAAATCGCAAGCAATTATACGCGTAAGTTGAGGTGTATTGTTCGGATTGTATTCAATTCAATACTGTTTAAACCCATACTTTAATTGATGACTGTCAAAGTTACTGTGCCTGTAGTTTATGTTTTTTTATATAAGTTTAAAAAGATGTAGACTGGACTATGTTTAGGGATATACGCGATGTTTCATCACCAAAAAATCATATAGATGTGAATTGTACAATTATTTGTATATTGATTGTAACTAAACCTTGATACCCTGTCCTTTTCATTACGGGATCTATCTGCCGAACGCCTAAATATCAACTTTCTTTATTAATAATGAAATCAGATATCAATTAAATGACATGCGACAATAACATATAACAAATAATAAAAAACCTACCTTCATAAACTTTCAATAACGGTATAATAGGTCATCGACCCCAGGATACGAGCACAGTAAATAAGCGGTAATAGCTGCATCGCATATGTATTAAACCAGTGCACATGCACCATACTTACGTCATGTTTAGTGATAAATACGCTGAGGTATGTCCCGTTCGATAGGGCTGTCTATCAGTGGCGAAGGATCCATACAAGCTGATTCCCATCGGCTTTCATGTAGAATTCCCTTTTAGAAAAAAATAATTTTGTCTACGTCAATACTAGCTTTTTTATACTCAGGTTTCCCTCCTGTTAAATCCTTTGACACTGCTGTCTATTGTAATTTAGGGATGTGATTTAATCGTAATTATTTTTGGGTATGATAGCTCTTGGGCTTGTCATTTTGGTAATTTCGTTAACACACAATGATCCTTGGAACACTCGATAGAATTCTAAGTTTACGAATACTTCGTCATATGTAAGTACTAAAGATTTCTAAATCCATCTAAGACATTTTACTGTATTAACAAACTCCGACACACATATTTTATATACAAACGATAATGCTTCTTACATTTTCAATCACACAATCAATTTCATAAGAATATCCAATATCAATTTTTATAAAACGTTAAACTACGCCGGCATACTCGTATCAACTTGATTCTGATCACGATACAATAATCGATACTCTTACGACACGTCCGAGCGATCAATCGGATTACTCGTTCCGTTATTGGCATCATTTTACAACCAATCGAGTTACATTCTAATATGCGTCTGTGCTATGATTACAGAGGTATTCACTTCCTAAGAAGCTACGCTCAACACATAATTATTTGCTTGCGTCGACACAACTACTTATTTATTACACAGTTGTTTTGAATAATTAATGTCTAAAATTATGTTTGCGTATTCAAAGCAATGCTTATTACAGCATGATACTTTAATTGAGTAGGTATTTCTGAAGTATCGAAAAGAAACGCAAATGCTGAAGGTATTAATTGCTTAGTTAGTTTAAAATTTTGTAACAGTGACAAATAGTTCTTACACCTTTGGATTGTATCCCTTAGAAATCCAAATGTCTTTCAAACCTCGCCGCTAAATGGATTTTATACACCCTAATTTCACGAACGTTTAACCGCAATGAAATTTGTCAATGTGTCAAAAGTTATATGTGATTTTGACAGACGGTACCTCTGTCGTGCAGTCGTTTGAATCTCCATTCATCGACGCATGCCACACAATGACTTCGCAATTCAATACTTTCATTGTAACACATTGTAAACTCATCCCATATCCGTTCGTTCATTACTAATGTTACACGTTTGTTGCAGGTAATTTCTATGGCAGGAAGTATTGCTTCCTCCGAATTGTAAGTAAGCTTCTTTGTCGCGACGATTTCTAATATGTATCTGGCATTTGTTGCAAATAGTCACTTTTGTATCGAGGTGTCACCGAATGTGATGCACCGGAAACTTATAAGACTGCTGGTAATAACAATATCGTCCAAATAGGCAAAGGCTGATTTCAGTAAAAGTTATTGTATTGGCAACCGACAATAGAGGCAGGAAGTTATGTGAGGCCGTAGTATTGTAGCAAGTGGAGTGTTTATAATTCGTTCTTTGTTGGAACGGGATGGCATGCGTCCAGTGTCCCGCAGCGCCATTGTGTAGAATGCCCGTTCAATATCTCATTTTAATTGGCTTTTTACGCGATGCGCGTGTGACGCTAAACGTTTTGGGTGACGAAATCACTGACAATAACGGGCGTGTTATCGATACTGAAACCTAATCTGTTATTATTAAACGTGAATTAAGTTTTGTAGGCAAACAAACGAATATTTTAGTGGCTGTTAAATATTAACGGTCTAATCCAACCAATCTATAAGAATCTTATGTTATAAAAAGGTCACACAACTCTGCACATAATAAAATTTCGTAAACTGGATTATACTAGAAACGATGGAACTGTATTTTTTTTCTTGGTCACAACACATACGTCAGGCCACGGAGGAAATAAATAACCACATCCTTCTCACAAGTACTACTGCGTGCAACGATGCACGAATAAAGTCAAAACATTTTCTGTACCGAGTTATAATCTTTCAGTGGCAAGACAACAATGGCTACCGCAAGAATGCGCGATAAGTAATCGCATTACCTCTGTAAATAATTAATTCTCAGATATTCCATCCGACATGATAGACGTTATCATCCCGCCCATCTCCAGATATCCGATTCGGAAACTGATACTCTAAAACCAGTTTCTCTTGAGCCTTTTACGCTTCTTAAATCATCAACGATCGATCGCTTCGCAGAAACAATTATAATATCTCTGGGGATCTAGTTAGAATGGTCTTCTTTTAGTACCGTCGCGCAACTTCAGACCTCCTAGTGGGTCAATCGTTAACTGTTTATGCTTATTTTATTGTCGCTTGTGAACTATAACTATATTATGAAGGCTAAGAGCCTCACCGTCGTTCATAAAAAAACGGCTTATTATGACTTGTGATATAATAACTTCTCATGATCGCGACTCTTAAGAAGCATATTAGTTTAGAAAAAGTTTTCATTACATTTTTCAATTAGAAAACCTTATTGCAGTATCTTTATTACGTAACATCTTAATTTTCATTAAAGTTATATTCATACATGTATTGCCTTGTCTCATAAGCTTGCAATATGAAACCTTGAAATAAATTGATATTCATAAAAAAAAATATATTGCTTTTTATGTCTCCCATTCAGTTGTTATACAATCTGATGTCTTGCCGGTAATCATTACAGTAAAAGATGTCGAATAAATTGAACGCTAAGGTAACCTTTGACTCTGCCTTCACATTTTATTGAATTTCATTATTTCTATTCTGTGCGATACAAGCGATTCCGGTTCACGAAATTGAGTTAAGACTATTTTATTGCTCCGCAATATCGATGAATAAGCAAAATATATTCGAAGAGAACAAGCTTACGTAAGGAAAGCACGGAAAGTAATGGATGCTACAAAGGTAATATGAAAAAAAGAAAGAAAAAACTGTTTTTGTTTCACAGACACGAGACCATACAAAATATAAAAATAGAGATACAATAAGTACGGAAAAGTAAAATTAAGTAAAAATAGTTAAGTACTTACATACAATATACATTTATACATATGTCTCACTGCTGCTGCGCCAAAATAGGCAACCAATTCAGCATATAGTCAAGCTTGTAAGGCCTAACCCAGGTTTTCAATTGGTACCATAAAATATATTTTTTGACAGCTCCCGCTCCAACCTCCCAATCAGGAGGCAACTCATAGTGACACAAAATGTAAATTACACAAATAACATTAAATAATGATTTCAATTTTGATAGTGAGTAGGTCAGGTGGGTATCGTAAGGTTTGGTCCCGATATCATATTTTCAATAGCCGAAGAGCTGAAACCTATTGTGCGCTCAGAATTACGTAAAGATGGCAATGAAAGGGTTCGAATTTTTTTTGTGAGATAAAATCGTCACGCTCCGCTCGGTATCCAATTTAGTCGCGTCTCCGGTCGATGGTACCTGCTCCTTTGTCGCGTGGTCACGCCACCATCATTCCACCGTTTGTCCACGTAATAGACATTTATTTGTACTTTCTAATTAAAATATTCGACTAGATACATCACAAAAAGGCCGTGATGAGAATAAATTGGATTTCGTAAGAGCCGAGAATGCGTATGGGTCAATCGGTGATATCAAAAATGAAATCTAAAAAGGAATTCATTCCATTGTGTTCGAAAATATCGGAATACGATGAAATTCGAGCGTTGTAAAGTTACGATACCTAAATTAGACGCGTTAAAGGAGCCGTAAGTATCTCCTGTTACAAATTCTATTGTTCCTTTATTGGAGTTTGTTATCTTGGCAACAACAAGTAATAGGTAGCTTAATAGAATTTATTTTATAACGCTACCTATTGAGCAAACTGTCTAACGTAGTAAACGAGTATAATTATCCCAACGAGACGGGATGTTTCTTGGAGAGATTTACTAAGAAAAGTTAAAGCAAGGCTAGCTTTATGTTGAACAAAGGTTTTGAGGAACTGTTTTCATAGAAGTAGATACACAGGAATGTAGATACAAAACTTCGTTACATTTTCTATAGCTGCCTAACACGTTTTAACCTTCTTCAAGTAGCTTACATAAATCTTTGTAAGTCGTTGATAATAATTGATGCCGATAATAAAATTACATACGACAATGATTTACGTTTGGTTCGCCACACCGAGCTCTCATAGGATATTCAGTGATGCGACGGAGCAACGATGGCTAAGACCAGCTCTGTAGCTCGGCTCAGCCTGACAAATGGACCTGTGACACGCGCGTTATGAGCTGCAGCACACATTTTGTAGCTTCGTATCCGAGCAAGATTATTCTAAATTCAATGTTAAGTTCACTGTTTTCTAATTCTAACTAATGTTATAAATGCGAAAGTGTGTTTGTTTCTACTTCCTTCACCCCCGAACTTGGCAACCAATCGACTTGATTTTTGGCAAAGAGTTAGTTTACTTTTTGTCCCGATATTCTTACGGAAACAGTAACCACGCGAGTGAAAACGCGGGCGACCACTAGTACAACATATTTTTATGGTATATTTTCTTTTATTTCAAAATGACAATAATATAAATTACTAATATGTTTCACATAATTTGATAAATGATCGCGACGCCAATAACTAGATTCGGATGTTGATAAGAACAATGATGTTCCTCCGATGACCGATCAAAACAAAATTAATGCTGAGAAGTAACGAGCGTCGCTCCGACCAGCTAAACTTAGACACAACATTAATTTTCTGGCATGAGTGCTCCTTTATTGGATCACGAGGCAGCTTGACAAATAGTTCCCAAGATTTCTGGGTCAGTGATTTAACTTTTCAATGCCATAATTCAGTTGAAGCAGCCTTTGTGATTAGCACCATGCAGTCTTCCGCAGCGCGTGGTGATATATCGTCAGTGAGAAATACGCTTAACAGGTTCACTTCAGAACTTCCTATTGATTTAAAGCCATCATTTTAAAAGCAAACTTTTTGTACTCGGGACAGTTGTTTCTAACTGTCTGCAGCATCTGGATTCTTTGCTCAGTTTTCAGTTTCGGGAACTTTGTCATCTTAAACTTCGCTAAAATTATTTTAAGGACGGCGTTAAATGTTAAGCTGTTTAAACATTTTCATTGTTTATTGTCGTAATGCCGTGAGAAAATTAGAAGCAGGAAATTTGGAACAAACAAGTTTCTTTGTTGTTTGTTATTTATTCAATGAAGTTATCAAGCCTTTGATAATCTTCATCATTATTATTGCTTGATACGTGGATAACTTTAGATGTTAAAGCCTTCATAGAACCGTAGCTTAATCTGGACCGCTGTAGTCACAAACGGCTACTACCCTAAGCGTACATAAAGCTAAGCGAACAAACTACGTAATCAACAAAAGATCTGCACAACGGAGTCGCACTCGCACCATTACAAGCGCACCGCACTTGCCTGACAAACGCAGACATATGAATAGCAACTCGTCGTCTTATAAGTATTGATTTAACCGCACCCATTCATACAACGGCCATTCTATTTCTGAGCATATAAATCCTTATTAATCCTCATTTGGAAGTGGATTCAATAAGCAATAATAAAAGACAGTAGAGAGCTATAACTCTTTAACCGGTCTGGTAGTTGCGAATATAAATCAAATACTTATGTACTTGTCAACGTGTGATATTGTAGTTCGCATTATGCTGACCGCATAAAACGGGCCTGTTAAAGCGAATGCATACTGTGAGTTCAAGTTTCTTTAATGAGGTAAATTAAATAATATTATGTAGAAAAACAGTGGCATATCCGACAATAATTCGTGTACTTTTTTATTTATTGACTATTTACAATTTTCTCAAAGAAATGAGCATTATATACTTCTAGGTAATAAAATTATTAGGGTCAGTTATTTATCAGTTTCCTCACACATTAAGTGAAGCTTTCTCAATTCATTTTTAACTCCACTCTTTAGGTGTTAGGATAGTCAATTTGATTAATTAGACACTTTCATAAAGTCCAATATGCTGCTTCATTACCCATCTATAACCCTACAAACTTAGTGTACTACGTAAACGACTGCTGATTTTGAATTTTTAATAACAGAAATTGAATATTCAGATTTATGTTCGTGGCCCAGGGTAATTTCAAATTCAGTGCTGGCCTTAACAGCTAAGGCTCTGCATTTTGCATCCGCCCACTCGGCAGCGGTAAAGGTGCCATGAGATATTTACGACGCAGACACTGCTTGTCCAAGCATGCATCTATCTGTTCTTAAAAATGGCGAGTTATAAATTTGTACAACTTTGTTGTTTTAAAAGGTGTCACTTTGTTTTATTGGGCTTCTCGTTCTTGATGACAATGGGACTATTTACTTTTTGCAAATGTCATTGTATAGGTTTTTATATTATTTTTAAAAAGCCTTTTAGTATGGAGATCATTTTAGTTCCAATATTATTCCGCGTGCTATCTTTTGTGAGACAAACTCTACTTAGTTTTTTACCGACTTCAACAAAAAAGGAGGGAGGTACTCAATTCAACCCGTATTTTTTTTTTTGTCCGATGTATGTATACCGATTACTCCGGTGTTGGTGATCCGATTTTAATAGTTGTTTTTTTGTTCGATCGGGTACACTGTCAATTTGGTCCCATATAAGTCTCATTGAGATCCGATGATAATCTTCGGAGATATGGGGCCTAATTCAAATTCAAATTCAATATCATTTATTCAGTCTAGGCTGTTACAAGCACTTATGAACGTCAAAGAAGCTACGCCATCGGTTCACAAACCCTACGGCGGGAGACCTTGTAACGAGAAGAACCGGCAAGAAACTCGTCAAGGGCTATTTTTTTCTCCCTGTTTTATTTCATACAGAGTCGTCAAATTGAAAAGTGAGCTTAACATATCAGTAAGGTCAATTTCCATCACAAAAAAAAATACTAATTATAATATTACATTTTATGGTTATCCTAACCGCAAACAATTTTCAACTCGTAAGGAAGGACTTACATTTAACATTTCTCGCATTACAAGGTTACTGTACTGCAAGTTGTGACGTACATCATACAGGTCGATAGTAATTTATTTTAGATGAAAATATTTAATCTCTAAGCACAACGTTAAGACAAGCAGACTGAAGTAGACCCATTTCCGCTGACCAATGTCATGGAAGTCATGAAACAATTATATCATCCAGGTAATTGTTAGATTCTTGTTCGAGCTGAAGTTTCACGCAATAACCACTGAGCGGATTTTGATGAAACTTTTTTGTTAAATAGCTATTGGTCCTCGCCAACATACCTATAGGCTATAAACCCTCAATAAGTAACGTCCCTGCACCGGGAAAAGCAGCTTTGTAAAAGGTAATGAGGAGTAGACATAAGGTTATTAGCGCAGGTACGACCTGTTCTACCTTTAAAAATTGTGAAATAAAAAACTTTTTATAAAAAAATACTACTTTGCGGTCCAACTTTTTTATTTTTATTGCCTTGACTGGCACCGACTGCAAAAGGTTTATTTTTTGCTTTTTAGTTTTTTGAAGTCGGTTTTAATTTTTTTATAAAAAGTATTTTTCTTTGTATCGGTCTACTACGAAAGACAGTTCACCATAGCCGAACAATTTTCGTCCTATGATAGTTACCTATTTACTTATTGGACCTTATTTTGAAAACTACAAAGCCTCAAAAGTAAACGAACGTTCAAATGATTATTGTCTTTCATACATTACGTAGTAGATCACCAAAGACCCCAATAGCACTAATTTTGAACGGTAAAACCAAAACTAAATGCGGTAATTTTTGTTTTATTCGATTTACTTTACTTTCAAAGTTTTGTAAAGAAATTCCACCTCTGGTGTGATGTGACAAGGTCCTAAACTGTGTCGCACCAGAGCATAAATTAAGACTGATAGAACCTTAGCTCAGTGCATCGAATTACGGTCGGCTGTCACCAAGCTACTCTTATCTGTACGTTTATTCAGCGCAACACAACTTAATTGGCCATAAATTAAGCACGCAACTTAAGCACTTGTAAGTGCTTGCGTCCCAGATCTTGTAGTGCTATTGGGGCTTAAAAGAGTGATGTAGCGCATTATTAAATAAACGGAACCTAACAAAATATTGTTAATGTCATGTTTTTATTATTATTAAACATTTATTTCAGATAAATTAATCCATACATTTGATATTATTAAAATTGTTACTAAAATTAAAATTATTATTTTTTAAAATTAAATTATAGTGTTAGTAATAACTTAAGAACTATGTTAGTGAGACTAGATTTTAAAAATATTTTAAAAAGATCGTACGTTTTGTGGCACTGGCATATGTAGTGACTGCCAGTGCCTCAAAAAAGGACCATCCGCACGACCTGCCACGTTTTGTAATGTCAAATGAGTTTAGACAGAGAAAAAGACAGTGGAGTAGATATTCAGTCATTACTGACGGAATTGCCAAAAAATAACGTAAAACATCATCTCTTGTGTGATGTATTTTGTTACATAAATAAAAAGGTGGTAAATATTTTCTGAAATCCATTCGTCTTCAACCGAGGTTCCAGAATCCAATTTAATATTAAACAAATACGAAGAACTCGTATTTAACGACAAATATTATCAATAACTCCTTATTAGAAACAAACATTATCTGCTGGTTTTTCATGAACATAAACTTTGTTTCCCGTCTATTTACCAAAGTAATTAGCTCCATAATTTCCTACGCAGATCTTAGATATTTCTAAGTAGAACATTATTGTAATAGGGTATTTGTAATCACAATAATATGTTCTACGGTACTAACGTGAAAGAGCCACTTGAAAGCAAACTATCTTATGTACAGAACCTCCCCTAACAGATGTGCTAGAGGGGAATCCCTCTAAACAGGTAGGACAATTAGTGACATAGTGGGTCCTCCACAATGAGGCTACGCCCACTTGTGCTCCATGCACTAATCCAGGTTGTGCACCCGGACAGAGATAAAACAAATAGTTTTTTAGGGAACTTTATTTAAAGTTATAGATATAGAGAACACGTTTTTATCACAAATAATAGAATAATAAAAGGTATTTAATTTGAATACTAAATTATTATTTTAACTTTAGTACTTTCTGAGAATCCGTTTTAAAAAAACTATACTGGTCAATTTTTTTTTTGTTTTTTTTTTATGAACGACGGTGAGACCCTTATCCTTCATTATACCTGATGATAAGTATTGATAAGGCTGAAGATGGAAGCGAGCCTCTCCCGGAATCCTCAACCACTGGGGAACTGGCTATCTTATCTCGAAGTTTTTTATTTCACAATTTTTAAAGGAAGAAGAAGTCCTGTGCCTACGCTAATAATCTTATGTCAACTGCTCATCACTTTTTACAAAATGCTGCTATTCCTGGTGCAGGGACGTTACTTATTGAGGAGTTCTCTTGGTTCATCATTAGCTCTATTTCATCACATGTATTGAGTCGAGCATAAATTGCTTATAAACCACATTATAGTAATCGGTATCGCATATCAACATTTGTGGTCTTCATCATCAGTTTCAGTTCACCAGTAGGTGCTTTCCGGAAGCATATGCATGAGTTACATTAGAAAACGCCGGAATCGCTATAGGAGTGCTTATAATATTTGAAGAGTTCCCTGGATTTCTCCAGGTTCTCATGATCCTGGACATGATAACAATGGGACCACATGGGGAGTATACCCTTTCGAACAAAAAAAGAATTACTCAAACCGGTCCAGCCGTCTTCGAGTAATCGAGTAACATACATAAAAAAACGAATTGAGAACCTCCTCCTTTTTTTAAGTCGGTTAAAAACATTATTATAATGCATTATTACTAGTGCTAAGGTGACTCTGTTCGGCTCAAGCGTCTGTACACTTGGGTAGGAGAAAGCTCTGCTAGTTTACACGGGAATACTAATGCAGCTTTCAAAAACTTAGTTCCAACGTTAACTTTTAACTATGAACACTAATTTGTAGCAGCAAGAACATGAGGTCTGAAAGAACCATGGATTCTGTTCTGAGTTATAATGGAAAGATGTTGCAAATATATGATGTAAAATGAATACATGATTAATATTTCTTTCAAGGATCTCCTTAAAAATATAAAGAAATGGTAATTAGATTAGTTTAGGGTTTTATTTTTTTCCCTTTACCTACTTGTATTGTAGAATCAAATCTTAAGAAGTTGGGTGAGATACTGGAGAAGATACGATGGGACTGACGTATCCATGAGAATAAATATCCCAAATTAAATAAAGAGAAAAAAAATCCTATTGTCGAACATCATCACAATATTCATACGGCGGCGCTAGTGTCGAAATTACTGATTAAAAGAATACCTAACTACGTCAGGGCGACATGAGACTAGTTGCTTTTTTCTAGTATATTTTTTTGTTTAATATTTATCACATAAAAATAACATTGTAAAATGCAAAATTAAAAAGTTATAATTAGATGGCTGTTTCATCTTAATCGATAGTCAAACATCTGTAAAGATGTTTCTTTCGAATGCGAGGTTATTTCTCTCATTGATGAAGCGACGGTGGCCAACACCGTAGAACGGTAAATATACTAGAGAAATTCGACATGTTCATAGGTCTCTGTAGCATAATTGGTCAGTGCATTGGGCCGGACTCCCAAGGATGCAGGTACAAATCCCGTCAGGGCGACATGAGGCTAGTTGCTTTTTTCCAGTATATTTTCTAGTTTAATATTTATCAGAATACCAAACTAATTTCACCGCGGGTTCACACATCGGAATTTCTCACCTGATGGCGCTAGTATTGAAGCCACTCATGAGAAAATACCAAACTAATTTCAGATCGGATTCATAGGTGACTTTGCAGAAGTACTTTTTAGAATGCCACCGGAGGATTAACTTACCTACTCCCAAATAACGCAACATCTATAGAAGCCCAGACGCTGACTTCGCACCCCAAGTCCACTTGTTCACAGTATTGTGCTGTGCTGACTTGCACAAAGTCGCGAACTCATTTAGCGCCGTCTGCCTCTGCAACAAGTTGCTGACAATGAAATGATGAGGCCAATTTTATGGAACCTTGTCATAGTAGATGCCCGATTTGATTGAAGCTTATTTTGCCTTGTTTCAAGTATTTGGAAGAAATTGGGTTAAACTAATTTTTGTATGCTGTGTTATCGAAAGAGGAGGAGGAGTTATGAAAAACTATTGAAAATTATATACTTACTCGAAATTACAAACGATGAAAGTTTTCTTTAGAATTTGTACACTTAATATCCTATCCTATCTTACTAATCCTATCATAATCCCCACATAGTATTATAAATGCGATTCTTTGTGAGGATATTTAGATGTTTGGATGGGTGTTAGTTACTTTTTCACGCTAAAACTACTGAACGGATTTAGTTCAAATTTGTTTTAAGGACGCGTTTACAATAACTTATAAAATTAGCCATGTCCCGGATTATTTTTCGACAAATTCATTGAATTCCATGAAATATTAAGGGCACTTTAAGGAACAGAAGACTTTTAGCATTAATTCATTAACTATATTTTGTGTAAAAGTCGTATTAAATGCTATAATACTTAATTAGTTTTTCCGAGCCTCCTGCCACGAAAATAACGAAAACTGTGTGAGGTTTTGGTAGCGAAACCGAAGTAATTTGAGGATTATTCTTATAAGCACATCTTAAGTTTCTTGGCGCACTCATCTATACTAATATTATAAAGAGGAAAGATTTGTATTTTTGTATGTAATGAATAAATTCAAAAACTACTGGACCGATATTGACGAAATTTGGTATAGAGAATCCTTAGACCCCAAGTAGTAACATAGGCTATAAATGATCCCAAAATTCCCACGGGAACGGGAACCACGCGGGTGAAACCGCGCCCGGCCTCTAGTAATTGAAATAAAACAACTTTTGTGGAGTATTTACTGCGATATATTTACCCGAAATATATATTTGGTACTATAGTTTTTCGGTTTATCTGCGGTTTTTTGGTTTCCCAACGTTTTGGCACCTTTTCAGTTGACGTGGTGACCTGTGAGGATTATTCTTATAAAGAAAAATACAAGCATATACTACAGATAACATTTGATTGCAGAATTTTATTTTTAGAAGTTTCACCAAAATTTGTACAAAATAAAATAAAAATCTGTTTCACTGTTTCGTTTTGATAGTGACGAACATTTCGAATAAAGTTTCAGTCAGATAAATCGAATACATCGCTGTGCAGATAGGAAAACTGAGTTAGATTTTTTTCGATCAAGCTTGGAAATTTGAGCGTTATTTTGACAACCTTCTTCGAGATAAATGGAAATCGCTGTACTGGCCAAAAACACGCGAGCAGCGGCCGTCAAAAGTTGTATGAAAATCCATATCTGTCGTGATTTAGCAGCCAAATAAAGTACATAGTAAACTCATATCTGTCGTCTAATTAAAAAATAAAACGATCTTTTACTCCGAAACATGGCAACCAAGGAGGTAAATTATCAAAAGTTTCATTTAAATTTCGAACTGGCTTGCAAATATAAAGCTGTTTATTGAAAACAAAACAAATGAAGACTTTGACACGGGAATGTACTAAATAAATAAAAAGTTCTGCCTAGGTCCTACTTAACTTTTATTTCCGCGCTTTATTTGAGAAAAGTGCTATACAAGCCTTGGTCACAACTAGGCATTGATGGACTTACTTACGTGTCGCTCTGCCTGTGTGCTCTGCGCATGTAGTAGTACATGAAATTGAAGAATTGTAAATGCATCCTTAAGCATTGAACTTTATCAAACAACTCGAATGTGTACAAATTGCAAACACATTTTCGTAATGCATACAGCCAGTTAACAGAATGAAGAGATGATAATGCGTCGTAAATACAGTGTTTTATTAAAATCGCTGATAATGCATAAATATGTATGCAAATGGGACGGTCATTTGGAGCCATCGCCTTAAGAATCTTAAGATAGTAGATTCCTTTACTTTAATGCAATGCCTCTTCTTATGGCCTTAAATGGTTATGTTCTTGTTAGTTTACAAAATATTTTTGAGAATGTTTTTCTGGAATGTTTCAATTTATGCAAACATGCGGTTTTCGAAACTAATTTCATATTCTGACGGTAATTTTGTTTTTTTTTAGTTAAAATTTTCCGTTGAATAATAAAATGAAATATTCTTATTACCATGTACTGATTGAGGCAAAAAAAAAATACGTTATTAAGTGCATTACAGTTTATGCAGATAATATGGTGCATGGTCAATTTCCGACTTTAATACTTGATGATAAATTTTAATTAGAAAAAATATTGCAAAAACATCAACTCGGCCACAAGTGAATTCTCAGATGGGATTTGAACCTTAAACCTTTGACTTTTGGAAATCCGGGCCAATGAACAATGAATTCACGTGTAACCGAGGTGGTTTGTTCCAATATTTTTCTATTTAAAATTTATAATAAGTATAAAAATAGTATTGAAAAATGCAAAATTCTATACTTTAATACTTGACTTTCACAGTTCCTCTTTCTTTGCAACATTTACAGTAATAACGCAATTATATTACAAAAAAAAGTGCTTATGAAATTCAAATAAAAAATATTATAAAACATGTTTTAACGTTACATAATAATAGTGCTTTCCAGATTCCTATCAACATTATGAACTGCAAAATACCTATGCTTTACTTTTCCCTTTTAAATGACTTCAGCAAAGTTACTACTTAATCAAAAATAATGGGATCCAAGTGCTTTTTTCAACTACAATAACTTTTATAAGAAGTGTCTAGCTAATTTTCAAATTAATCTTTGTTCCACGTCTGCCCTAACGGTTGCATGACTGTGTTGAATTAATAACTTCTATCTTAAAAATCAGTTTTAGGTCCGAAGCACTTCTATTAATTAATTGGTCACAACTCCACTTACAAACTAAACTAATTACCAAAGTTTAATCAACGTTACTTATCAAAGTTTCTGTAACTAGATTAAAAAAATATTTGATACAAACTACGTTCTTGTTTTGAACTACAAGTTTGTTTTTTCTCTTGCTTATTTTTAGAACGTCCTCCATTTCTGTGATATTTTTTTTATTGATTAATTTCAAGTCGTTTTTAGATTGATAAATTGAAAGTGATTGATGTTGAACTATACAATTTATGACCCATTTTATTATTCTTCTCTATTAGCTGGAATCAGTCAAAATTGTGTACAACGTAATGTAAACGTTCATAATTTATCTGATCATTTGCTAAAGGCAAATATTGTTTTTCATTGTTTAAGTTTTTGTGATCTAGAATATTTCATAAGGCGATCCTTTCTACGAAAGAAGTAAATTTCAGACTACTATAAGTTTATTTTTCTTTTTAATTTTTGAACATTTTCAACTCTAAGCTTGTGTAGTTCGTAATGTAAGTCTCGATTTACCAACAACGAATATAGATTGTTTGATATTGTCAACTTTTGTTGTACTCTTGCATATTTCATAAGTGGTTAAATACCAGCCCCATTTTAGATGTTTGTCTTGTTTTATAAATTTTCTATCAGTATTTGTTTAAAGTTTAACTTCTGAAGATCTGATCCGTTCGTAATGTGATACACTCGATTTACTAACAACTAATATTGTTTTCTATTGTCAACTTTTTTTGTGTTCTTGCATATTTCATAAGACGAAACTATGGCCATTAAAGAAGTTTACTATACTTCAGCCATCTTAGGGAAAGAATGTTAGTAAACAAACTGCCCATACTTAACCTCAAATTTACTTTTTTATTACATGTTTTAGAAATATGTGCCGTTAATTAATAGCTTACTTATATTGTTTAAGTTTGATATTTGGCATTAGATGTCTGAAATATAATGTATTTGTGGAATAATTACGAAAAGTGTTCAAATATTTGTTTACAAACATTCTTTTCGCAAGATGGCTGGAGTATAGATTACTCAAGGCTTCTTTCTTCAATGTCATCGGTAAGTTTTCTTAGCTCTTGAAAATCTGTTACTTTGTAATATGATACATTAGATTTACCAACGACAAATATAGATTGTTTGCTATTGTCAACTTTTGTTGTGCTCTTGCATATTTCATAAGACTCGCTTTCCACGTAAGTGGTTAAATACCAGCCGCATTTTAGATGTTTGTCTTGTATTAAGCGCGCATGTCCCGCTCCTGTTTGCTGCCCTCCGTAAATATTTGTGAGGCGGCTCTCTTTGACCGGTTATGGTTTAAAATGCTCTTGTTCCGAGAAAATGATTATCAGTTAGGTAATTTGGTTTGTTATTACGGGCTGTTCTGATATTTATGATACTGAGTATGCTGACATTGCTTTGGCTTGAGGAATCTTTGGTGGGTATAATGAGGTGTATGTATGAGACATGCGAGATACTTACATTTTAGTTTAAAGGATTCTCTTACATTTTAGTTTATTCACGATAGTGTTTGTTTTAATTTTATAAGAGAGTGTCCGGTTATATTTAAAATTCTCTTGTTCCTAGAAAATCTGCATAAGTAAGGTAAGGCTACTTAGTTTGCGGACAGGATTGCTTTGGTTCATGGATTTCGAAATGAGGTGTATGTATGAAATATGAGAGATACTTACATTTTAGTTGAATTTAATATTAGTTTTTGTTTTAATTTGATAAGAGATTCATATTAGAAAATACGAAATTGCCTTACAGCCCTAGCCTAGTAGTAAGAAACAAGAATTTTAGTTTTAATTTTTTTTTAACATTCGATCAGAACTATTTTCTCTACAAACTTTTTATTCTCCGAAATAAAGGGTACCCAATAATCAAACACCGCTGCTTTCACCTAACCACAACTCTCGCGCACATAACATTATAAAAAGAGGACATAATCTTATTAGCTGCAGTGAAGAGCGATTTGATACGGTTGCAGTGAAGTGCATCGCGACTAGCTTATGCTGCGGCTCCGCCCACGATTGGAGATGTGTTTTGTAAAGGGTTAGATGTTGCCGGAGTTACGAGATGGTGGCTAATTAACCAGCATTGTATTTGACTTTATAATAATAAATTTTAATGAGGATTAGTGGAAGTAATGTGAGCTAGTTTGATCGAAAATACGAAGGGGTTTGACTGACCCTTTTGGCCTCGTCACCAGTCCGCTACTTTGTTTTTTTTTTACAAAATCGCGCTTTTTTTTTATGACTGACGGGGAGACTCTTAGCCTTCATCATACCTGATGTTAAGTATTGATAAGGCTGAAGATGGAAGCGAGCCTCTCCCGGAATCCTCAATCACTGAGGAACTGGCTATCTTATCTCTAACTGCCGGAACACAACAATGCTGAAAACATAGTTGTTATGGCGTCAGACTTAAATAAGATGGTGGTAGTTAGCCAGGCTGACTTACAACAAGTCCTACCACCAACCAAACCGAATACAATACCCCCGCTGGGTATCGAACCCGGGACCCCTGGGTCTGATACCGGTGGTTGTACCACTAGACCACAGAGGCGGCTTCACGATTATATACCTGTACGCCGCACGATAAATGGATAGGGAACAAAAATATGAACAAAAAAAAATTAGACAACATAATGCCCTAAAATAATTGTAGTTAAAGATACAAAGGTGATACTTTGGGTCCGTATTATTCATTTTAAACTCTAATTTATCTGGCTAACGTGACACTTTAGAGCATTATATATCATAGCAAATTCCTGTTCCTCTGTGTGTCCCCTGTTCATTTATATAGGTACGTATTATTGTGCGACGTCATTTTGAAATATTTTCAAAATGGCGACTCATGCTACGGATTTGGACAGCCTTCATACAGAAAAGTTCCAAACCCCTTTGTGATAGAACAACTGATGATGTAAATATTAAATAAGAAAATATATATAGAATAATTGTTAGTGTATTGGGCCGGACTCCCAAGGATGCGGGTTCGAATCCCGTCAGGTCCCGTCTAGTATATTTTCTTGTTTAATATTTATCACATAAAAATAGCATTGTAAAATGCATAATTAAAAAGTTATAAACACTGATGATGTGTTTTAGTAAATAACAATGATTACTTACACGCTTATTCAATGTTAGGACAAAGCTATACTGTCGGTTTTTTGTAGGTATGTGTATCTAGATAAAATTGTATATAATGCGATAACAGATATACCAAAATAATTGAGCAATGATTTTTGAGGAATTCCAAAAACAAACCCCTTCCACGACAAAAAAAGTTGTACTGTAAATTATTATGTTTGCCATGTATCTGGGTGTTGTTATATATAGTATCTTTTTCTATTTGTTTATAGTAGCGCCGTTGATTTTCTGTATTTGTAGTCTATCTATACTAGTGATATACTCGTAACTACTTCTTTCGCTTTAAGAAGATCAAAACGCGCGATGTTGACAGATAACCCAAAATTCTAAATATTTACAGACAGCCCTGACAAAATGTATCTACCCCAATTCAAATCTTCTAACAACCTACCGGTATCAATAAAACGATGCTGTCTCTCCCATCATCGACACATAAGTGCAGAGCGGGTAACTGTACTTGCCTACTAATGATATCTCTATTGTTCACGATTCCGGCACCGGTACAGTCGGCCAACGAACATAATTGATCTATTGAACATTTATTTTCTTAACAAGTAATTTAATAAACAGCCATTTATATTTTAACTCATTCTTATTTTGATGAACAATTCAAGACTTTTTAATTACTTATTTAGAATACAATGTAGCTTTACGTAAACCGAAAAGTCGTGAAATTTGTATTTTATTACTGAAAACGTAATATTCATCATCTTCATCATCATTATCATCAGCCCATTATCGTCCACTGCTGCACGTATTATTGTACTTGAATTGTATAAATATGCCTTTTGTATTTTATTTAAAAAACCAGTAGGTACTAAAAACGTATCACCTTATATAAACCAATCTAATATAAAACAGCTGGAGAGAAACTATAAACAGAAATATTTCGATCACATCTCATAATAAATGGCTAGCAAATTCAAATCTGATGCATATTGAATAAAATTTCGCGAACAAACACTTAGGAATAGCAAACAGATTTATACTGACAAATGCCTTCACAATGACGCTGCTATGATACAAATTTCCATATTCATAGCTTAGGAATATAATCATAACAATTTGTCTTTAACGCAAGAAGTATTATTGGAAATAGACACCTACATATTTATTTCATTAGAAAATACCACATAATTTGAAAATATTAATGAAGAAGATAAAATAGTACAATCAAAAAGAGAGATTGATGACAAAAAGGCACCAATTAGAGAGATATTGTCTTGTTAATATGCTCTGCTTTTCCGGATTTTGAGTACGAAACTTGTTAAAAGAATTCTATAAAGTCAAATTTCGAGAAACGGAAATATCGAATGAATTTAACAAAGATGGATAATAATTTTCACGAAAAATCACGGTAATATGAAACATGAAACTTTCCTAACTATCAGTATAACAGTGATAGATAATTTTCGCATTGCGGCTACAGCGCTGGGCGCCAATACCGGTAACGGTCCCATCGATTCTCGTATTGTGCACGACTTACTTGCATCTTGATTACGGTTTACCTCCAAGGCTCTATCCATAAGATCTGGGAGTGCTGATAAATTCCAAATCATCGAATTCCACTTCTGAGCTATGCGAGCTTTTATCTATGTGTGGGAAATTGGTAAAGCTGCAGCTAGCTTAAAATTAAGCCTGAAGGTGTAAGTGAAACACATAATTTCTGATATCGAAACTCCAAACAAGACAGTTCACGATGAAAATAGACACTAATTATTTTTTATTGTAAATTGCGAAACGGAACGATTAACTTTCTATCGTAAAAAGCAACATCAAATCAACCTAATCGGAGCTCATTGAAGCTTGATTAGAAACTTCATTAAATTTTAAAATAAAAACCGCCAGCAGTCAATCCAAATTGAAAACCGGCGGTGTTTAAATAATCAAAACTTATGATTGATTATTCCAATCGCCGCACGCTTCGTTAGCGGCCGCAAACATGCGCACATCTGTCATATGCTTCACAGAACTTCGGAGACTTACAAAAACAGACAGCCCTCAGAAAGATAAGGATAGACATATAAAAACTTCGGAGCTAGACAGAGACGACGATCAACCCCAATAAGCCTTCAAGTTCGATGGATTCCGACGAAATTTGGGATGGCAAAAAATTCGTTAATCAGCATTCATGAGCTGTCGTAAGCAATATCGGGTGGATAAATGTTATTGTTGTCGTATGGTTGGATACATCAGCGTCTGGAGCTATTGTGTTAAAATATTGCTTGAATTCGGATTTGGTCTTATTAAACGCTCTCTATCACTTAGTACGTGTTTCTTGAAGAAAAATCAATCAACGTGGAAATAGAGCTCCTACTATTTTTGTATCGAAATTCCCAGCAGCTCAAATAGCTCAATCTAACATTATTGTCATTACGAAAATAAGACGAATCCGGACGTGGCCCAAAGAGTTTCCCAGAAACTAAACAGAACAATAATAGTTCTGGTAATCCTTTACACGTCTGTCGTAAAGATACCTCCGGAGATTTGTGAGTCGGACTTAATGCTGAATAGACTTGCGTGCCTCAACTTCTCCGGGATTATCGAGATTTCGGGAGTTAAATTGTTATTTCTGAATTTTGGAAAGGAAGTTTAAGAAATGCTTTTAGTGACGGTGACTAATTTCAATAGCTACATGCTGTTTCTGAATAAGAATTCTAGTGGTAAAACACGATTATTTTATTTGAAATAAAAACAAAAAGATTTTGTTTTGTGAATTGCTTCTTTATGATCCACAATAAATATTTCCGTTACGGGTGCTATAAAATTTTAATATTAAAATCATGTATGTGTATATTAGCAACGCTAATGCTATCATTTATTCTAATAAGCTATTATATTTTTCTTTCGAAAACATTTGATTTAGATTTTTTTTATATTAAGCTGATTTATTTGAAGAGCCGTAGCGTTGATCGGTCTTCGCAGCGTAATGTCCTGTCCAATTATAGTCATTTCTCGTCCACGAATAGTAGCGAGCCAAATAAATCGGAAACTTTATTACTCGACGAAATATTGTTTTTGGACACTACTAATTCTCAAAAGTTTTACTACGCCATAAAAGTGGCCGTTTTATTTTACATAAACTATTTGAATTTATCGTTGTTGTTTCATCTGTGACAGTGCACGATGTCGCCTATAAAATCAGCTTCGAACGCTTTTATTTATTAACCTATTAGAATAACATAGTCGTTCTAAAACGCCATCTCAAAATTTTCGTGTTGTAAAACAATCTCGTTTTGACTAATTTCCTAGTGTCAGGTTTCCATCAAATTATCCATGCTATTATAATCAGATTGCGAACCAAAAGTCGTTTATCTGATCCAAATGAGTTACTTGTTGTGGTATTTAATTACTCAATTATTCGTTCAGCGTCTGAACTATTTCGAATGAGGCAAATATTGAAATGCATACTTGCAACCAGTTCAAGTATAGAGCTGGTTTTCTTGTTGGTCTGTGGCCTATTGTCTCCGAGCAGATATAAAATACCGATATGACCCTACGTCTTCGTTGCAAGAAATATTCAAGGGATACGGCCCACACTTTTAATAGCGGTTACATCATTTCCACACAATGAGAGCGGCGTCCACACCCATTCTCTGTCCGTATGATTTGAAATTATAGCACCGTTTTATTTGCTCTCGGCGCATTTATATGCGGTCCCCGAGCACAATGTGCCACAATATTATATGTCGAGGCACCTACATACAAGCCGGCCGCACCGAAGTGTCTTGCATGTGTCGCAACGCCGCGTGGGAGCCAGAATGAACCAGTAATTTAATCCTTGATTGTGTTCCCATTTAATTTATTCGCTGCATGATCAAATTTGGTACGTGTTTGTGACCATTTATATCATTGTTAGGGCAGGATTTAATTCAAGTGACTTTCCAACCGAAAAGGGCGACTATGGTTTCGTTTAAGCTTTACGACTAAACGTTCACAATTACAAGTTGAATGCAAATACAGATTATACTGTCTCCAGAGTGCGCGTACGTACATGTGAACAATTTTATTTCCATACGTAATTACTTCATGAATATTTCACTTAATTGCGACAATTTCCATATTTTACCTTCAAATTGTTTAAAAAGCACGTTCAAATTTATGACAGCGTAAGCACCAATCAAACCATCAGGTTTGTAATAAACATTATCCTTGTGTTATTGGGGCAGATTTTTAGACCGCCTCGGTGTAATTTAAAAATAGTTTAAGGACTTTAGTATCGTATAATCATAATTACGGGTCGGTCCCTCAGAGAAGCAAAGGCTATAAAAACTTAATGATGCTATAATATAACATCAATAAAGTAAATTGGCAGGATGCGTCCATAATGAGTAAATGGTTGGTCAACACCACGGTTGGTTTGCTTTTAAAAAGACTTATTGTAACATTTATCAGTCTCATGATCTATTCTATTTCGTATGTGAAGGACTAGTTCTTATTGGGAGAGGCGCTCACTGTTGGAATTTAATGAATTCTTGCTCACGTTCTCGTTTTTCAACGTTTTTACAAGAGTGTTTCCAAAAGATTACATCTTAGGTTGCCGCGCAAGCAAAAAGTTGGGAATGTAAGAAGTTGATGAAAATAATACTGATACCTTGGTACGTTACACGCGTTGTAATATACGAGAGCCATGCGACTCCATATTTCATGAAAAATTCATATCGCGGCTGGTCCCTAATGACGTAGATGCCATCTTTTATAGCTGTCAGGAACAATATATTTCATTAATAATCGTTTATTATGATACTGTACGATCGTTTCAAATGTACGTTACGTTTGGATTTTTTTACTTTAATTTGGCTAACGGTTATTTTGCTTTGAGGTGAAATTTACAAGCAATCTAACTTATCGCAATGCCCTGTAACTATTAAAGAACCAAGATGATGAGCCTAACAGCATTTTTGCTTTGTTTTATATTTTTAACACCTTTGTAGAACTAAACTCGTAAGAAGTACTCGTTAGTATTTCTAATTAAAGTCTATCTCCAGGAAGCTAACAAGTGTTTCCCCAACTGCATCGTTAATCTGCAATCTATTTTCAAATCCTGATCTCAGCCATAAAGTTATCCAATTACTGGGTCCGACATTTTTGTTTGCATCACCCGCTTCCAATAACCTACATTCCGCTAAGAACTCGGTGCGGAGAAATTCAATTTGTACTTGTAAAAACGGACCGGTAATAGAGTTTACCTACAGCAGATCAAATAAAATAACAAATGACATTGGTACAATATTTGCTGTGCACTGCGTTAGGATTCTGGTGGACAATCGGTAAATGTTTTGCATTATTGCTCAGCTAGTCAAATATACTCTTAGGTACATTAGTGTTTTTTTGTCCTTAGTAAGCTGCTGTAAATACTGATCTTGCAAAGAGGGTTGCGTGTAGACAGTAGATATTATAATTGCACCTATTTTACTTGCGAACGTCTCACTATCAGTTTCAAAATTGATGACAGGCATTCAATATTTTAGGATTTTTGAATCTTTGCATTTTTCAATGCTTTGTCCATACTTGTGATACATATGTATTGAATAGTAAAATTTTATTATTATTCATATTCAAATCAATGGTAGAATATTATTTGACACAAAAGAGATCCAAAGTGCCAATAATAACAAAGGCATTGTCTTTAGGTTCAATAGTAGCGCCGTTTTCTGATACATCAGCCAATTTCTTTGCATCCTGATCGGCGTATCGTAATGGCACACTATTTCTTGTTCCGCTCCTCAGTACTGTTCTCCGAAGAAAATTACATTTTTTTCTTCGCCATTTGGCGCGCCGGCTTAGATTGTATTTTATCTTTATGCGAAATCATAATTCATGCCGTTTTTGCCTTCCACAGGAGGCTGTTAGGTGTTTAATGTTTTTGCTTCTATCTCAGCAACATGTAAATGTCGTACTCAACCATTGTTTATTGTAGTCGATAAGATTGGCAATTTCTGATATGGTTAATTGATGCTACTACGAACTAGGCGTCGGTGTGTGAATGTATACCGTATCGAGGATCGTAATTAGAGCTCTGTGCTCAACAATGATTGTGAAACATTATTACCATCGATTTTAATCGTGAAATGTACACCAGGGCCTGTATTGGAACTTATGTGGCTTTGTGAATCTAGCAATAACATTTTGAAATGTTGTTTTCTAACAATAAAGCTATTTACAAATTGGAAATAAATTATGTGCGTTGTTCATTTAATATTAACAAGTTTGCTTAGATTAAAATTGCTTTCAAATTGCTAAATACCAGTACTGGCTCCACTTTAGGTAGGCAAGCTGTTGCTGTCAAAGATACCGATCGTTGACGTTTCCGTCTCACATTTGCGCTTATAAGCAATTGAATTTAATAGCCTGATAAAACTATCTCACTAAGCTAAACTTCCGCATTAGTAACATCTTATACTGACAAATTAAATACTAATCCATGTTTAGATCTATGAATTCCGACACCATAATTAAAATTAGAAGCACAGCGAGGAACAGAAACTTGTTTACATATCGCATTTCGTAAGTCCGTGGCATTTAATCTATAGGGACCTCTAGTTTGACCCCCGCGCGGTCCGCTACCCACAAAACGAAATGATAAATGAAGAAGATCGGTAGTTGCGTTACATAAACGCTGATGGATTGATTGTGTGCGTACGCGCATCGATCGATTAGTTCCTGGCCGCGCCCGAGGCGAACTAACGGACGATTATCTTTAATGGATTTTGTAAACTTTCTTTGGTATGCGACCCTTAAAAATGTAATTCGTCTTATGCCTTAATTTTCTATTGGATGGTTAGCGGAGGTTACGTGTTAAACGATTCTGTTTAAGTTTTTTTTGGATCGTCGTTTTAAACAACCATTTTTAATATTCACCTTCTTTTCGACCTCATCTTGTTTAAATGTTTTCGTTTTTTATTATTATTTTTCTGTTATTATGAATGCCTTGATATTAAGCATTAAATAATATACGTAAGTATAGTAATAAAGTTACATGTGAATAGTGGGAGCAAAGTTCAAATGGTCTCGCCTAACGAACTATCTGTAAAAACCATTACTCAAAGTTCTAGTAAATTTTGTTGCCACACATACGGCACCGCGTAATTTAATTATTTTGAAATGTCAATCAATCAACAAATTAAATATATTGAACTTTATAACCAAGCCTCAAGTAAGAACACCGTTCAACGGTATCTAAAGTCAAATACCAAAGATTAATTAAATAATATTCAATAAGCGTTGTTTGATTAACAAAAACTTAATCTACGTCGGCATCTAACACAAATACTCCCAACGAGAAGTTTTCAATCGCCATCATTCATTATTCACCTCCTTCCTTTAGCCGTTACCGAAGTATACTTATTCAGGTTTTGTTTTGTTTAACTTTCATATTTCAAAAGTCGACGAAGTCGTGCAATACAATTGTATTAATTGAATTGGTTAAAACCTTTTTGTTGTTTGGAAAGGCGAAAGTTGATTTTGGTTCCCGATTGTTTTTTTAATGTTTAGATTGATTAAATCTAACGTAATCCATATTGATATTGCAGATTTTATCTGTTCCGTTTGTTTTATTGGCTTGTGGAATATTTATCATGATTATATAATGCACAAAAGTTGGTATTGTGTGTTGACAACCACTTAATCTTATGAATGACTAGCTTCCGCCCTCGGTTTCACCCGCGTAGTTCCGTTCCCGTGGACTCTCCGTCCTTTCAACTAACTCTATATCTAAAATTAAGTGGTTGCATAGTTAGAGCGTGAAGGAAGGATAAACAAACACACTTACGCATTTAGGATATTAGTTAGGATTGGGATAGTTATTGAAATTGAATTAATCTAACATATCAGAAGAGCATTATTTCAAGAGACGCAATCACATGTAATCCTCAATATCAAAGGCATCAAAAGTAGTTGTTATAATGTAATAAACAGAGTTCGTCAACCGTCAGTCCCATTTTTTGTTGTCATTAGCTGACATGAAACAACTAGTCTGATGTAGTGGATCAGAGTGAGAGGGAAAATAAATTGTGTGAAAAATTACGATGATTACGTGTAATAACGGCCGGCCGCGTCTTTGACGGACCCTGGCTCGGATTGGCATCATTAGTCGCAGCGATAGTGACCGAAAAGAGTAATTTCGTTTTCTTTGCTACTCTTTCTTTTGATTCATTCTAAATAAGTTTTTGTGCTCATAAAAATATTATTCTAGTTTCGTGACTTGCAGTTGCTTTGTCACAGTTCAAATGATAACAAGAAACACACACCTTACTGTATTTTAAAAAGGAAATAATGTACTCTTATACCAAAATAAGACTCGCAGGTAAAATAATATAATACCTATAAAAATATAAACAATGAAAGAGTTAATTAATTTGATTCTACTTTGTTTGTATTATCATTAAATTTAACCGTATGATAAATTACAAGTAATAATTTAAAGTCTGTACAATTTTATTAAATTCCGCAAAACTTATACAAAACAGTATTGCATTTAATTACAAATAAGAATCGGATAATGAGGATAATAATACTCTCAGTAATGCAGCCGAGAATAGTATTAATTAATAAATATGACATTAACAGATGTCTCTTTGAGAACATTAAGTACTGGTAGCTAGTCTCATTTGGCTTAATGCAGGTATAATGTATATTTATCCGATGGTATTTTAAGTCTGCTTCTTCCATTTACTTTATAGAGGTATGTTTTTCTCTGAATGATAATCTTTATAAAGTAATGGACGTACTCACAACTAATTAGGAAATAAGTAAACATCTTAAACACATAAGGAAACTGACTATGAGTCAGAAAAATAATAAAATAAATAGTCTTCAGATTAGTACTTAAAATCTAATGTCACTCTTAAAAGGAGTCAAGCAACAGAAACCGATTTACAGATATGAGAATGATAATCCAAACACACTTATCTAAATCTACCATCAAGTGCTTATACATTCCCACAGAAGTCCACTCATGAAATTCGGCGAAACCAATGAGCGTTCGGATGCCAAACACCTTTCACTTCAAACAAACACTCGAATAAAGACAAACACGCCAAATGAATGTACAATGACCGCTTCTCGCTTGACCCTAAATCCGATGGCATTAACGCATTTGACATTTAAGCCACTGAATGTCTCTTTGGCATATCAAGCAATTAAAACAACCGAACGACGGACGGTAAGCAGATGGCTGTCACTTTTATCAAACGCATTTAACTGGTTGCTCGGATCGAACATTTATTCCCCTTTTTTTTCCTCGGCATAAAACCTCTCTCGAACTCCGTTGAGATAACGAGTAATGTATTGGTGCCCCGTCGAATAATTAAACGTCCCTTTTTATATCGAGTTCAGTCGGAATTAAAGTGCTATGTTACAGCACTAATTAAGCTTCTAAAGCTTTTTTATGATATCTCCAATGATTTTTATATACGTGTTCGTTTATAATTTTCCATTACTATTTTAAGAAGTACCTGTAAAGTAAGATTGAAATAAAAAAAAAGTGTTCTCAACTATAAATGTGATTTCTAGAACTTTGTAGTGAACGCACGTCAACAGAAACCAAACGTGATCAAGATCTCAAAGAACTTTAGCTCAGCATCCATTGCATTGTGTAGGATAAAAAACGAATTGTTGCAACTTCGACGCATTTCATTCTGCACGTCTAGGACTACCTTATTTGTCGACCAACTATATCTGAACTGGCAACTTTTATAAATTATGAATCGTCAATATTTCTTGGAAGAAACACTACCCAACAAAGTGCGATCGCAAATCTAATTTACGACAGACGACATGTGCGTTACTTTATATCTTTTTCAATACCAAGTATGGTGGGGACTTATTAAAAGAATATTGTAAATACTTTTGCTATTTAAATATCATCGATAATCTATTTGTTATAATATTCAACGACACGTTTTCGTATTATGTCAATTAATTATCTACTTGGATACTTTTTAAACATTGTGTTATTCAATCAGATGCCAATTACAATGCTGTAATAATTTATTGGTACCGAAATAAATAATTTATGGTTTAGATGCAAATGGTTGCATGTTAAGATGAACATTTTGTTTGTCTCTTAAAGCATTATTAGTTTATTTAATAAATGTATAATCTTGCAGAAGACTATTATTTTATATTTCAAAACGCTCTTAACACGTCCTCCGACAGTAAACGGCTATAGACATTATAACAATAAAATATCTATTGTCTCGTACACTGTCAATGAAAGTGTTGTGTGTGTACGTGGATGATTTCCTTTTTATTCTGGATTGGAATATTGTTGCTTCCTCTTCAATAGCATTGAGTTTTAATTTAGATTAGATCAAACTTGTAAGTCTCGCACGTTATAATAAAGGGGCTCGAACTGACGGTTGGAATGTTTGTTCACAGTTTGCGACGCCGCGGCCCGGCGGGGAGTCGTCGTGCCTGCAAGGCCCTGACTGTTTTATGGTGAGTACTCATGGTGAATGTGACTCAAATGGCATCTATTGGTGTATTGGTGATGATAATGATGAAATCACTGTGAATGCGACGGAGATAGTCGCACGTGACACCTATTAGCGTGTTGCTGATGATAATGATGGAAAATGGGAGAAAAAATCATTGGAACACATAATTTGTGTAATAGTTTTTAAACAAGAAAATAAACTCGGAAAAATTTACTTGTTTCATATCGATTAGCCCCGTCTGACTGACTTTGGCTTTGGTGTAACACGTGACACCTATTGGTGTCTTGGTGATGATATTTAGTGTCTTGTGATGATGATGGTGGAAAATAGTAGAACAAATCATTGTTTCATCATCACAAATACTTTTGTTTAATTCTTGAGTGGAAAATGTAAATTATGGGTTTATGGTCTACGTGACAGCAGATATTGGCGTCTTGGTGATGATAAAATTATGGAAAATGGGAGAGCAAATCATTGATACCTAAAAATCATATCGTTAATCAAATGACTGAACTCTTGCCTAACATTGACTTTTTTGTTTCATAAAAAATAAGCTAAATAAGCTATTTCACAAGACATTACATCTAGTCAAATATAAAGTCTACCAACCGATAGATGGCGTATCCAGTAGCTAGGGTTGAGAACTGGAGATTCTCCTTAACTCTTTATTTCAAACATCTCGCCTATCGACATCCACAGTGAATGAAAGCCTCCTTATTGGGCCATAAAAGTAATCTTTCAAAGTTTCCGCCGACTTGGCTTTGATGAATATACTCTTTGCGGTAACCCTAGCAAAGTACTCCGGTAATGAAACATTCGCTTCCTATAACGTTTTATGCCTTTGGCTCCACAACTTGAGCAGTAATCCCGTGATGAGCACTTAAGACTTTGCTATGTTTCAAGCATTAAATGTTAAATTGTATTCAGACTTACTGTTCTTCTTGGTTGACGGCGCTAATTTTAAGACCTTTCTTTAACGTCAACTCAAAGAAAGTTTGCAGATAAAGGACAGTCAATGATATTTACGTGTGAACGGCACACTTTTATAATACCTTGAAATGATTCATGGCAATATTATCAAACTGTTCTATTTAACTTGTTCAGTAGGTATATTTCATTCAAAAGATATAATTGAAATTAATTAATTTAAAAGAGTTCTTTTTCTAAAACACCTTTAGAGTGGTTCAAACGTAGACACTGAATAAAAAGACGAGACTGCTACATTTTCAAGTAATTAAACTTTAGGTTGTACATCTAAAACGGTCCCACTTTGATTCCCAGTGGAATTTGCCGGAGTCAAGGATATCCTGACTTCAAAGGCGCCATCTTGGCAGTGAGAAGTATTGTCAATATCAGTTATTAATTACCCCGTGGGTGTTCCCTAGATACGGCTAACTTTATAGTGTGACACGCTCTAACGACATGTCCCTTTTTCACTGTAATTACATCTTGAGTTTGATCTCAAATTGTAGGATACTGTTTATATTCTTAAAAGGAAAATAATAAAAAATGTAAACAATATTTAGAAGATGATCATAACCCATAATAAACCCTAAAAGATTTTGCTTATAATAATCACAGAAGCAGTAGTTCGCATAGAGCTACGTTTGAGTGTACAAAATAAAGTTCATATTAAAATTACTAGTTACGCTGCATTAAATATTGTGATAAAAAATATGCAAATATCTATCATACTTCCCAATTACTGTCTGCAATTTGTCATGGTATAATATTTCACAGATTTGAAACCATTTAAAATTTCGTGGATCATCCAAGCAGAGCCGTAGACGCCAGCTAACAATTATAAAGCATACCGAAGCGAGAGGTGTCAAGTTAATGTCTCCCCGAACTAATGACTGTTCCCAATGACAAATGTTGCATTTGAGTCGCTTGGAGCGAAATTTAGCTAGATGCGACCCATAACTCTACGTAATTGAGAGAGAATAAATTGATAAATTTGTTTTCGGCTCTCAACGTTTTGGCAAGCCTTTGTAAGCGATAAATAGTAACAGGAGCTCTTTCCGGATACTCGAGTTGAAGCAGTTTGAAAATTATTGGGTGTCACCATGTTTTTAACGAGAATGTCTGTTTTTAATCATAAACTTTAGTAACTTCGACCGAGATAAATGGACAGATACCAATACAGGAATATTCTTATTTACAAGAAATAAGAATAATTTAAAATTCCTTAATGGTACAAGTCAATCTATTAAAATAAAGTTTCTGTGGATAATAACAGTACTTAGGTCCTACCTAAAGTATTTTGTCTTAAGCAGATATGAGGTTATAGCTTGAATGTCGTGTCGTGTCATCATCATAGACATTTTTATTTAAAAAGTAAAAAAGGGCTTTTGAATCATCAATATTGTCATCAGCCATTCAAGACTTTTTTACCGCTATGATTACAGTATGCTAAAACCTTTTTTTTCTGACATTTGAGAACTATAGACGATTAACTATAGACTTATTGGCTAGCGCCACGAGACAATTCCAAAAGTTATGACAAACGACCGTGCATTCGAGCCACCCGTGCTATGCTTTGACTGATTCTACAAAAAAAAAACACGAGACAACTCTTCGTCCACTCCTATATTACTTTTTTAACAAATTGCCGTACAAGCTACGGTCTTAATGATCATCTCTCAGATAAATCATAGTGTTTCGACTCGTTTAACTGTGATGTTATTAGGTAATTTGCCGTGGTTTTGATTTAGTGTTTGTTGTTGCAGTGTTGGGAGAACTGTGAGTTACTTCAGTCCAACTACGAGGTTTGGGGAGCTGTTTGCGATGAAAAAGACATTTGTGTAAGTATTAACATTATGGTGTCCTCCAAAAATTTATTTTCAAGTGTTTACACAAATATAACAAGATAAAGCAAAAAAGACTAATTTAGTTCTCATTATAACCTTGTAATAGTTAAATGAAAAGTAAATGTTCTTTGTTTGTAAGCTCTAATGACTGTTTTTTGTTTCTCATTAATTACATCCTATTAATTTAATTATCCGTTCTTAATGAACTCAAGTGTCCTTCCGTTAGCTTTCCGGAAACCGCGTGACTAATTGAACCGTTCTTTCCAGTTCCCTGGCTGCAAAGTCGCGTGTGAATTCCACATGGGGGCAGCACGTGCGTCTCAAACGCAACCCGTCATCCACACGAAAGGGGAGGGGGTCATGAGGGTCAGCGGGGCGCTCGCTCGGTGGCCTCCCCCCGCGCCCCGCGCCGCCTCTCGCCCCGACCCCCTGGTCTACGTAGTGATGCGCCGGGCAGCCGAAGGCCCTTGGAGACAAATCATACAAACTCAATCCCTAGCCACCAGAGTGCCCTCTAACAACGAAGGCGCCCTCCTCCGCGTTCTTGTCGTCGACCCTCAAGGCTTAGTCACGATTTACAGCCCTGACGAAACCTGGGTAGCACATGATACGAATACCTCGAACCACGATGAACATAAATGGATTTTGAAAGAAATCTCGCTGATCCATCAGAAAGTTTTAGTCATTGGCGAAATCGCTTGGGAGCCGAGAATAGCGAGAGGTGTCTATCTCGTCACTTGGGAAGTTGATGGAGGTGGATTGAAGGGAAACCTCTTCACAGACTCCACTCGAGTTACTTTGTCTCTGTGGCCCGATACAGTGTACCATATTCAAGTAGAGTTGGTATCTAGAACTCCGGGAGTTGAAAACGAAAGATCTGAGACGATGACAATTGACACGAGCCGAGCTCAGCGTGTTTCTACTGAGAGCGTGCAAGATGTTCAGGTTAGTGAAGGAGATCGTCTAATGTCAGTACTCGTTAGTTCTATGAGAGGCGAAAGAGTACCCGAGAGGGCTCCTGACTCAGAACTGGTATTAGGCTGCCTGTCTGCCATGATTGCTTTTGGGTTAGCAGTGCTTGCTGCTATTTTGTGGAGGCGGAGACGACGAGGTACTTTCCCAGGGACCAATGTATATGTAGGTTCATCTTCAGTGCTCAAGCGAAAGTTGGTCGAAGACTTCGCGCCTGCAGCGCATTGTTTCCAACCAGTTCTTGCTCCGGAAGTCCCGAGCAACGAGACTGCCCCGCGCGACGTGGTTGTGTGACGTCACAGTTTCGATATGTTGTCTGTTGAAGACCGCGCATTTAGTTCCTAAATTGTCGGGCGAGATTATCGTGATACAAACGCTGTTCCAATAGTGAATTCACGTGTGATAGAATGCAAGTTCGAACAATAAAAATAAACAAGTGAAACAAGAGATTTTGGTTTCTCGCAGGTAATGTAAACGTTATGTGTGATGTTTAAAATTTAAAAAAAAAAACTTTTTGAACTCACTGTGAATGTAAATGCTGCTGTAATAAAAACACCTAATGTGAATTTTTGTATGTAGTTTTAGGGAGCTGTAAATTGAGAAATGTTCTAATGTATGTATTTATGAAACACAGTAAGGTTAACACCAGAAAATTTAGTAATGTACATAATATTGTGTTAAGAAACAGAATAGTGAAAATAATTTTCTAAATATAAAGAAAACAGTTACAACTGCTTGTACATAACGGATTATAATTATATGTGTACTACCGTGAAGTTTTGATGCGTTAAATTATTCTTTCGTTTCAAAATGGAGATTTTAAATGGAATAATATTTCGTAGATTTGTCGGTATATATATTAACTAGAACTATTTTTACAACTAGTCCATACTACTGTTTAGTTAAAATTATAGCTGTTAGGTATATTTTACTATTAATAGTTTTGACGAGAAACTTATTCACTGTAGTGAACTTAACGGTATCTTCAGCAATAAACTAATTGTATGTATATGTAAATAATTGAATCATTTATTGTATAAATGAAAAGAACAGAGGAATTATATTTTTCTTGGCCGTCAGTATATAAATTCTTATAAACTTCACGTGGAATGAGTGTATGATTGGTAAACAAGCATACTTTACTAAGCTTTCAGGGCTATTTCAAAATTTTGTAGTAATTGTTTCATTAGTATATTTCATTGTAATAATTACATAATTATAAAAAAAACATTGTTGTAATTTTTGTTTGAACTTGATGTTAGTCTGTGCATTCTTAAATCCAGTCTGTATAAAATGGCCAAATTAATTTTGTGCTAAAAGAAAAGGTAATATTATTTGTTTTGCGAACCAAAATCCATGTAGTGTAAGTTAGAATATAAAATTTAATTTATTTTCGTGATTTATTTTGTACCTTCACTCGGATAATTGTAAATAATATTAAATGCTATAAATGGCGCTGAACTTTAACGAATATGAATAAACTTGTCTGCCAAATGATATTGGAATTTTATTTGTTGAAATACTTTAACCTTTCCGACCCCGGGCCATACTAATGACATGCCAAAAAAACCATTTACCTAAAATAATACTTTTCTATAAAATTTTATAAGTTACAGTACATACCATATTTTTTCAATCTGTAAACTGTATTAGATTGATGAATATTTTAACCATGTGCAGATAATAAACTAACATACTATAACATCAACAGTATATTTGTTTTATGTGGTTAGAAATAGCAAAAAACACATAAACAAAAAAAAAACAACCCCAAAAAAATCACGATTTTCAATAATGTCAAATGTCACTTCAAACCAAACAGTAGATTATAATTTTTATCACAGATCGGGTTTGATTCTGAAATCAAGATTAGTGATCATACAAGACTAAACTCTAACTATTAGAAAATTATGGGTTTCGGCTGAAATTCGGAGAGGACACCGGTGTCCGGTCGGGGTTTGAGTGAGGAAACACCATAAATTGGTAAATTCCTTTGAAAAGTAGACAAAATCATCGATTCGTAGTCCTCTAATTCGGAGGTCTACTCTCTAAGCACGAAACCAGTAGTTTCGGCCTAAGTTACGGACGTTTCCCTCTCCGTATCACCTACGGACAGCTTATTAGTTCGGAGACCCGAACTAAGAATGAATGAGAATACGTTTTGACATTGTCCCTACTCCCAATGTGTTTGTGCCGTTTGTCCAAAACTAGTACATCCGAAATCAATAGAGAGTTTCTCCATCCGTAATTTCGGGAAATTTACGGACGGAGGTCCGTATCTTAGTTAACGGGCTTAAAGAGTAGGCCTCCTGCTCCAAAACTTAACCGATTTAAGTATACCATTGAGTTAGCAAAAGGGTGACGCTGATTTTCAACTGGATCCCTAAAAAAATACATCCAAACCTGTAAACTTCTAAACTTTCACATTTTTATGATATAAAAATTTTTGTACTTATTTTCCCGTAAGAATGAGGGATTTTAACGCGACAAAAACTATCCAATGTCCCTCTCCAGGCTATTAAGTATATGTGTCTCGAATTCCATCTAAATCCGTTAAGCCGTTTTTGCGTGATTGAGTAACAAACATTTAAACACATCCAAACTTTCACATTAATAATATTAGTAGGAAGTAGGACAGGAGGATTCCAAAAAAAATTGTGGCGCTATCTTTTTCAGCCATTTTTACGCTACAAAAAGTATCCAATGTTCCTATCCAGGCTATTAAGTACCTGTGTCCCGAATTTCATCCAAACCCGTTTAGCCACTTTTGCATGATTGAGTGACAAACATTCAAACATCTATACATATTACTTTTACATTTATAATATTAGTAGGATAGCAGGATTTCTAAAATTATGTGGCGCCGCTTTTTTTACCCCACATTGATTTTTTTATTTACTATGTATTAATCCAAGCTATCGTCTATCTGTGTGCCAAATTTCATCGAAATCGGTTAAGTAGTTTTTGCGTTAAAGAGTAAAAACATTCATCCATCCAAACATAATCACAAACTTCCGCATTTATAATATTAGTAGGATAGGATAAATTGTTTATTGTTGCAATGCAACGATTGGGTGTCGCGTGGTGGTGCCATTTATCAGAATAAACAGTATTGTATGCCCATCTCCACGGTTCAAGTTATGTTCATACGAAATGTCACTATAATCTGTTCAGCGGCTTACTTGAGAAAGGGAACAGCCAGACAGAAAACAATCACATTCACATTTATAATTTGAGCATGGTTAAGTGTGAATGGAGAAGTAAGTATTTGATGTCACGAAGTATTATTATATTCCAGCTCAAAGTCGCTATGTCTATTATGCATATTTTTTGTAACAAAATTAAAAGTCCTTTTTCAAATCTTTAAGGGTTGAATTATGTTCACCGCGTCGGACTTCAAAATCGATGCCATTTTCGTAATCAACATCCTATAAAACCTCAATAAATAACGACACCCATATCAATTTTAACATTATTTACTCCTTTTTACTCCATTAGCCCTTGACGAGTAAAAAAACAGCCCTTGACGAGTTTCTTGCCGGTTCTTCTCATTACAAGGTCTCCCGCCGTAGGGTTTGTGAACCGATGGCGTAGCTTCTTTGACGTTCATAAGTGCTTGTAACAGCCTCGACTGAATAAATGATATTGAGTTTCAATTTCAATTTCAATTTAGGGGTTGATTTTCATAAATCACAAAGGAGAATGACCAATGAAGAATAGAGAGATATGCCCGTATGAAATCCACATCATTTTGTAGTGTTTTAAACTTAGATTCAGTTAGAAAAAACACCATTACGGTAATTCGACAGATTCATGAGAAATATGCTTATGAAGTTCATCAATTTATAGGTTATTTTATTGAAAACTGTCCACATGATTTGACTTTGTCTTATAGTATGCATAATTAAGTTAGACCTAATTATTAGTTTCAGTAGTAGGTAGGTACTTAATTAAGGCATTTAATCAAATAAAAAACTTTTTATTTTTTTAAAGATTTGGTACTGATACAAAGCAATACCATGTTTGACCATTCTCCTTTAGGTTAATTTATTTGTGTTTAATTTCAAACCATTAGCCTTATAAATAATGAGTGACTTACTTTGCAAATAAATACAGAAATTTTCCTACTCATCTTCATTCCCCTTTTCACCCCTTTGGGGGTTAAATTTTCAAAAAACTCCGAGACGGGTAAATGTTTGTTTTTAATTATCAACCTCAATACAAAATTTTAAGATCGTAACTTCAAAACTGACGGCATACAAACTTTCATCCTCCATATTTCACCCCTTAGGGGTAGAATTTTGAAAAATCCTTTCTATGGAAGGAACCTATGTGCTAAATTTGGAGTCTCTAGACCTAACGCTTTGGGCTTAGCGTTGATATGTCAGTCTTTTATATATTTATATTTAATATTTATAGTGATTTCTAACTTTTCTAGTACTCATACCGTAGTAGGTATCTTAAAGTGTTTTGATGCTTATAAGAAACGGGATCGATTGGCATCAATATTTTTTTTTGAAAACTAAAATTTTTCTACCGACTTTATATTTGATTTTCAAAATCGGTGAATGTAGTTCAAAATTTCTTTAAAAAATTAAGGATGGTTTCCTAAGAACGTTTTTATGTAGCTACATCGGTTAAGGTACCTGCTCTTCGTGCCTCTTTTTAAATTTCCGCCCTGTATACTACGGCAAAGATAGCAAGATACTGGCCACATACATGCTAGCAGCGGCCGGCAAAAGTTGTATGAAAATCCATATCTGTCGTGTTTAGCGGCCAAATAAATTATATAGTAAACTCATATATGTCGTGTAATTTAAAAATGCAACGGTCTTTGACTCCAAAATATGGCAGCCAAGGAGGTAACTTATCAAAGGTTTTATTTCAATTTCTTGCTTGTAAATAGAAAGCTGTTTTAGAGAAAAAACAACAAATGAACACTTTAACGCGGGAGAAATATTGTTGTTCGTTGTTCGTCTGATTTCAAAAAGTAGTTTTAATTTCCGCGCATTATTTGGGAAAAGTACTATACAAGCTTTGGCCACAATTTGGCATTGATGGACTTACGTATGTGTATTTACGTATTTACACGTTCGTCCATCAATACCTCTTTTGCTGGCCGCTGCAATAATGTACTATAAAAAGTACATAAAATAACAATGGATAAATGAACTACAGATACTACAGTCTTCACACCCAATCAACCTGTTCCCTGCAACAGGCTGGCATACCCCAGACCCAGATTAAATGTGAGAATTGTCCAAATTTATGTTTCCTACCTCCCGGTGCGCATTCAAGAGACATTTACGCAAATTAAGCTTGAAGGTGCCAATTGTCAACGTTAAACTAATTAAGCTAAGCAAATAATATAAAATGGCAGCCTTTGATTTTATGAAAATTGGGAGTAATATTCAAATATTAAAATCAAATCCATTTGTGCAGATGAAGAATGTTGCCATGGGAACTGAAACTAGGCTCTGAACTAAGTTTTGAGTCGCCAGTTAGGTTGGATATTTTTTATAAAACAGTGAAAAAGCTGTTTTCAAAACTGATTATCTTTTATCACAGACCACCCTGCTTCAAACAGAAAACGCTTCGCTAAAAGCAATAACAAAAATAAATCTCTTAAACAAGCAACTAGGAGATTTAGCGTTACTTAAAAAGGACTCCGTTAGGTTGGCTGTCATTCTGCTCGGATAAAGCACAGCCATTGTCTACGGATTAACGTCAACGAACTTGTTGTCAACAAACGCCTGATCAAATAAAAAAAAAACGTGCGTCACAGACCCCAACAAACCCTTCGGTCCAATCATTGTCGTCTGCCCAAGCGCGCCTAATACTCAAATAAACGCTTCAAAGAATTCCGATATTAATACTCAAAGGTCCAAGAAGCGGACAGAAAGAAGTAATCGTATATTCGGCCCTATCTCTTTAAAAGCCAATTACCAAGTTTGGGTTTCATTATATTGAGAAATCCATTAAGCTAATCGCCAAGTTGGGAGCCACCGACGTGACGGTTATGAAAAGGTTACTTCGGGATGCAAATGCGAAGGCATCTTAATGTAAATTACGTGTAAATGGAAGACAGAACTAACATTTTGAGTCGAATGACTACATCCATAGTCCGCTATAATTCACTTTCGTAGATTAGATTGCGGCGTTTTGTTCGCTCTTTAATAGGGTTCGTATTAAACAAATCTAGTTTCTCCAAGTTTATCACATTCGTTTTCATTAGAGAAAAAAGCTGTTTCGTTTTGGGCATCTATGATTATGGTAACATACGGCCATTTATTTTAGTTACCCATTTTATTCTTGGCCCACGGTCTGGTGTAAAGCATAGGATCATAAATAACGAGGAAAATAGAAGGTGAATGCTTCCCAGAGTATCCTTTTGGGAGCGGCCAAAGCATTCTTTTAAGATTTATTACAGAACTTGAGCACATTACTTATTCCTTATGTGCCTCCGGTTCCGATAGTGCGATGGATGTAGACATTTTTTTTCTGTTGCTACTTCATTTGGATTAATGAAATATTCAGTTATTTGATGCAATTACGGAGACATAGTATAGCCGGATTTTTTATTCAGTAGAGTGTTTTGACAGGTTGTCAATGTCACTTTGTAACAATATTGCCGCATTAAAATGTATCTATAATGATGATATTGAATTTGTGTGCGTGAATGGAATCAATACTTACTGAACAGATACTGGATCCGCGCAAATCATTACGAAAAACAGTTTAAAGCAGGATTATTTTTACAAAGTGACATTGACATCTGTCAAATTACTATACTGAATTAAAAATCTGACTATAGGTAGAAGGTTTCACCCGAGTTCTTTTAGTAATAACACGTGTTGTGAGGCTCCATTTTTAACTCAATCTACCGTACAATTTCTATACATTTACTTGACATTGACAGAATTCTCGAATTTTATCTCGAGCACGCCATTAATTAAGAAAGAAGAAGAAGACTATAGGTAGTGAACTAGCTTTGATATAATTCGTGTTCTTTGAGGAATCCCTCTATGACAGAAGTAATTGAGTTAATGTAACGAAATTTTGAATTTTAGCTCTATTTGACCGTTTCTTTGAGTTTGGGACAAACAATGCGATGTTATCTTAAGTCATAAAAGATTCAGTGCTTTTTATTTACTTCTGTTAAGTAGATATTGGTTTTGAAATGGAAATGAAATAAACTGTGAAAGAAACTATCATGGAGTATTCGCAGGATACCAAACTAATATCTAATAATGTATCACTCCTACGTCTAGAAAAGCACTGATGCCTTTCATACAGATAATAATTACTGAAACAATCGGCCAAATTACCATTTTTTTGGCTTCACTCACCATGGTGAGGTTGTCTAGGTTCGTAACAATCAGTAGGTATGTACACAGATCAGTTTTTTATACATAAAATGTAAACTCATTTAAAGTTATCTCTTAAACTAACCAATAAACTATAATTGAGAATGTAAATGTAACATGACGTGGAATAGTTAAACTAAACTAAATAGAATCCTTATCTTAGGTGGCTTTATCATTTCTAGCAAATTGAATTTACTCTCAACAGATTTTGTTAAACCTTAGTTTTACGCTTACCTGTGTATTACGTACTAGCGGTTTTTCTAAAGATCTTTGTAATAGTATCTGAAGCAAGGAAAAGTTTTCTTTGCTTCATTCATTAGAATCTTTCTTAATTAATGGCGTGCTCGTGATAAAATTCACGAATTTTGCCAAAGTCAAGTAAATATATTTTGTAGTATAAAGAAATTGTACGGTAGATTCAGTTCAAAATGGAGCCTCACAACACGTGTTATTACGAAAAGAACTCGGGTGAAACTCCTACATTTTAATTCAGCATTATTTTTACTAAATGACATTGACAACCTGTCAAATCACTGTACCGAATTAAAAAAAAATATATTAATATTAAAAATCGGACTATAAGTGTTAATTTATCATTTAAAAGATCATAGCAAATAAAATGAAAACTGCTAATAACGTAGCGCTAGGAGTATCCACTAAACCATTGATAAGCAAAACAGACATCTAGTTATTTAAATTCAAGTTATCTAAATGGGGGATGCAAAGCAAATGTGTGGGACAGCCTTTCTTGTTAACGACCTCAAAGACAAGAATCTTTCACAATAGTAGATACAATCGAGAGTTATGCCGCAAGGGAGTCTCATGGGCCCGATAAGCTATATACGTCGCATAAAATTAACTCGCAGATTGAAGCGAGAGAAGGTCGTTACAATTTATTGGAATTGATTCGATTCCTTTGCTAAATGCGACGTTATTTAGGTTCAACGTAGCTTTGGGAGATCTATCGGAAATGAGTTCTTTTGGTTTATTTTCAGTTTCTACATTAGTTTTGTGTTTAATCGTATTGCAACGTCAGCCATTTCAAAGTCTTTTAACGATTTATTTTATGAGGTGCTATTACCACCATGCAGACCAAATTCGGATTACTTAAGATAAATTTTAAATAGAAAAATATTGGTAAAAGACAACTCGGCTACAAGTGAATTCTCAGATGGGACTCGAACCCACGACCTCTGGAAATCCGGTCCAATGCTCTAATGAGATGATAAAAGACATACCTGTGTACTACAAATACGTGTTAGGTTACAGGCAAGAACATGCCGACATCCCCAAAAATATTGGTAGGTACGTCTTAGAATACAAGAGATTTTGGTACTTATGGTAAATTTTAAATAGAAAAATATTGGAAAAAATTAACTCGGCCACAAGTGAATTCTCAGACGGGAATCGAACCCGCGACCTTTGGAAATCCGGTCCAATGCTCTAACCGCTGAGCTACCGAGAGATACCGAGATTTTGGTTTTAATTGCAGTGAAAATCGTAAAAAAATTATTAATCCGAATTTGTGATTTTTAAATTTCTGCATTTTTCAATGCTATTTATATATTTATGATAAATTTTAAATAAAATAATATTGGAAAAAGACCACTCGGCCACAAGTGAATTCTCAGACAGACCCACGACCTTTGGAAATCCGTTCCAAGTCTCGGTAGCTCAGTGGTTAGTTCATCAGACCCTAACCGGACACCGATGTCCAGAGAACAATAGAATTTCTTCTGTGTCTCATAATCCGGGTTGATTTCTACACAAGATTCAGATGTGCTCAAAAAACCAAACACCAAAATCTATCAAACAATCGTTTAGTTTTGACACTTTACCATAAGGTCCAATATTTAGTAACTCATCCGGCTATGGTGATCATGATCGTAGGAAGGGTTTCAAGTATTCACATTACCAAATAAACCAGTGATTCAGTAAATCGTCTGAAATAAAACACGGCAATCGCACCCAAAGTTAAAAGACAGATTCCAAACAAACATTCGAATATAATTCAATTAAGAAACAAAAACAAAACAATCGGCCCGTTCCCGTTGAACAACGGCGAGCAGACGGCCTAAGTCGATGGGATTAATTGAAAACAATTAATATTCGTCTGCGGCAGCTATTACAACAATTGTTGAAGACAAATATTTACTTAAAGTCGGTTAAAACCCACGCAGGGTAGTCATTAAACGGATCAACTTTACATAGTCTAACATGTACGTTGTACAGAGGGGCTAAAATGGACGCCAACGCAATATTAATAAGTGATTTTTTCATCTGCGAAATTATATTATAATGATAATTTGAATTATAAAAAAGTTGAAGTGTTGTATAACTTCTAAAAACGCAGCTACTCCAAATACTTAATAACATTTTTGTAACTAGAATTTTAGATATAGTTAATATTTACAAATTAATAGAGGTTTCATACACTAGAATTTTTGTATTTTTTTATAAAAAGGTAAAGAAAATTAAAATACATATGAATAAAAGCAAGTTTTTCTGGACAGTATGGGGCTTACATAACATTTTGCAGAACCAATATATGTATGATCAATAAAATATTAATAAATACTATAGTAACATTTACTAGTTAGTAGCTCTTTAATTTTTGTGTAGATATAGCATCACTGTTTTCATTTTTTATTATACCGGGTAATTTATTATATTTTTTTATAGAGGAACTGAAGGTACTTGATGATGTTAGTTTTAATCGCGAATTTGGTAGTAAGTATTAATTTATTTTTATGTCGTAACGTGTACTTGCAGGGTACATCTTCACGTTTTGTGAGAGAAATGAATTGTCAGGGAATAGCAAAATTGCGTTAGCGTCCTTTTTAGTCCCTCTGAACAAACTATGAATAAAACAGTTGTTGGAACGAATAATTCAAGGGTCTCGATTCTTTGAAACAATAATAGTAAACACCTATATTTGAATTTGTAATATTTGTTGTATGACATTGTCAACTTCTAATAATACAGTGTGTTGGAACGAATAATTCAATACGGGATGAGTTTCTTTACAACAAAGGTTTATTTAAATGAGTAATATTTGATGTGTGATATTGTCTAAGGTTAATATACTGATCATCAATGGTATCTTGGGTTGATACCTACATAGGTACTATCTCCTTGGCTTTTATTCACTATGACCACTTAGTACTTATTAACTCAAACCACGGCTATCTTGTTTGGTTTTGACATTTTCAATATTAGTTTTCTGCATGATACTCACATATTATAGAGTTATTGTACAAGAACATGGCAGTCACAAATAGTATAGTTATTAAACAAGTAAAATACCTTTAAAATTTGTAAGTGCCATAGAGTAAAAGAATTTTTTAAATGTTGAAACCAAATACGACATTGGCGTGGTTTGAACAATAAATCGGTAAGTGGTCTAGTGAATTCGGGGCCTGGAAGTGCTTACTGATACGATATACACGTGCAAACAAGATTAAAGACGAGTTCGATACCAAATGGCAAGCGTGTCACCTCATGAAACACCTTAGATTAGACCACATCCTGTTTACCAAACAAAATGGTGGTCAATCGCCTGCCCAGTCAATAAATTAAACATTTACTCCGAGATCCACTTTATTTGTACTTTTATAAAAAAGCTGAATTAATGTTGACCAAGCTAATTTGTGAAATTTATAGTCGCACTAAAATATTTTAAGCATTTCTCTTAGTAGGCGAAAATTACAAGGTTAATAATACCTTTAAAAGATCGTGATGATGAATAAATTCTAAGTTAAATTCTAATAAGATCATTGTACGAGTAGGTTCATCGATGAACACGCAAGAAAGAATAATACCATCTATTGTTGTTTAAGGACAGACGTTTACTGTTACAATTAGGGCCGGTTTCATCTACTGATAAGTTTTGGTTAGCATATATTATATTAGATTATAATTTTATAATAATATTATAATTGTGATATAAAAAATATGTCAAATTATCTGTAACATAAGCTATCCTATAACTTATTAGCAGGTGGTGAAACCGATCCTATATCTTACTTTATAAATAATAATACAAAATAATTGTATAAAAACCTTTTTATAAAAAAATAAAACTTCAAAAAAGTAAAAAGCAAAAAATAAGCCTTTTGGAGTACCAACTCCAGAAGGCCTATAATATTTGAAGAGTTCCCTGGATTTCTCCAGGATCCCATCATCAGATCCTAACATGATGACAATGGGACCCACATGGGAAGTATATCCTTTTGAACAAAAAAGAATTACTCAAACCGGTTCAGCCGTCTTCGAGTAAAGTAACAAAAAAGATTCCGACGAGAGAGAGATACATAAAAAGAACCTCCTTCTTTTTTGAAGTCGGTTAAAAATACTAGAATGCAAGTAGCCACGCAACCAAGGCCGTTAGATAGTGGACTCAAAAATGTTTAATTCAATTGAATAAACTACACCGCTAAAGGTATTTGCACAGGCGATGTTTACCTCGCCCACGCGGCAAGCGATCATTACCCGCGACTAGGGAGCTTGCACACTGGACTTCTAGCTTGTCCTGGAACCGATTTTATTTACTGCATCATTTTCTTTCTGTTTCTCTAACTGTTGATTAAAAATTATGAATGAATTCCTCCACAGAACTATTTCTTCTTTTAGGTTCAAAACTAGTAGTTGATGATAGTTTTTTTTTTATTATACACCATATGCATCTGGAGTATGTATTACTTTTATCAAAAACAGTTTCGAAAGAAGATAGTAACAAATTAAAAATAGATAATACAATTTAATTTTGCAACAATTTTAATTCGTCAGTTGCTAGCAAGACACCGGTGTCCAGAGAAAAATGGAGTATAAATTGTGTCTCATAACCCGGGACCTGAGAGTTGAATTTTGTATTGAACAATATTTATAATATAATAATGTATTACTAAATTGCGCGCCTGGTGAATTCCACTCAATTTTATGCTTTCCCATTTTTTTTTATAACAGCCTAAACTTCGCGTCTCTTCCACCCATGTGCAGTCTCCTTAATCGCGATCAATGCAGCCATTTCAGATAAAGCTAGCTTCCTCCAGCTGACACCGGCCGACTCGCGTAATTGCGTAACGCGTGTTTCCGACTGTCAGCACACTCCTTTACAATTATCGGTTATTATAAAACGCTTGTGAATGTCCAACTGAAAGCCGGTAATAAGGCACTTGTTGACGTAACTGTGGACAGGACCTTTCTGAAATGCGGACTAGAATATGTATTGTGGTATAAATTTAATTGGTATTTACTATTATAAGATTACTTTGTTACTTTCAAATTTTCATTTGATTTGGATTTTTTTAATGAAAGTGGTTTTTCTAACCAACTGAAATCCATTTTGGAACCGTAAGATTTACTTCCAGCTATTAAAGAAGGAGGAGCCAGTGGCGCAGTTTCGCGCGCTCGGCCTGCGATTGTTGAGGTTAAGCAACTTTCGCAATGGTCTGTCACGTGATGGGTGACCAAATATTTACTATCTTGAGCTCCTCTGTGCTTCGGAAGGCACGTTAAGCCGTTGGTCCCGGCTGCGTTTACAGTCGTTAAAACCCGCGTTGGGCCCGTGTGTTGGTCATGGCCCGTTCTCCTTATCCATCCATAAGGAAGGCCAGTGCCCCACCAGTGGGGACATTAAAAATGGCTGATCACGACGACGATTAAAGAAGGTATATGTCCTTTTTAACTCGTAAACCTTTTGTGTAATCTCAGTTATACTTCAGCTAGTAATCTGGATTTCTAAACCCCATTGTCCTTATTAGATTTTTTTAATTTTGTACAAAACACATTCTTTTTCTTGTTTTCAATCACTTATTTTGGTACCATTAAAAAAAAAGTTATGACGAGAGAGGTAATGTGACAGACCCGTCTTGTATTAGAACACTTATCAATATAACTGTTTTTAGCTTCATGTGTTTATAATCCACTTTTGCACATTGATTTTCAACTCTTAGCTTATGGAGATGGATTTAAATTTAGCTAGATTTAGATCCGATAATGGCCGAAAAGGGCTGCCTGTGTAAGAAACCATTAATTACGTCAATTAGCAACGGGTTACATAGTTGCCAATTGGAAATTGAATTGTTGTTAAAGTTACAGTTACCGTTTGAAAAGGTTAGTTTCAAGGCTGACCATAAAGCCCAACGCGGGGTCTACCTATATTGGTAACAGCAACGCGACATCAGAAATTGGGCGATAATTGATTTATCAACAGTACGTATCAACAGTGCGGCCTCTACCGAACAAACGATGAACTACAATGTACATTTTTTTAGTTCCTGTTATTGCTACCGAATTGTTTTGGCGCTAGCGTCATTGCAACACGCGGCGTCTCACTCTCGCACCTAGGAGCGCGAAAGTGAGACGCCGCTATACGAACCATCAGCGAGCGATTACCCAGCAATCACATACGTAATACCATTTTTATTATGACGTTCCGCAGTGATCGCGTGATATCTGCGCGATGATTGCTAATTTTAAGGTAATAGTCCCGCCGGACTATTCAATAAAGCTACTTGAACAACCTTGATTGAAAACCTGCTAGTAAAAATGTATTGCCTTTGTGGTCTAGTAGTAACACTACTAGCATCAAATCCGATCCGCAGATTTGATTCCTAACCTTTATAGTAGGAGGGAGAACCAAAATTGATGCAACTAGCGGCGTTCGTTCCCGTTTCCGTAGGAATATTGGGATAAAATGCGGCCTATATTTTAATCAAGGCTTCTATCTGCTTGCTTAACAATTTGTTTAAAGAGATTAATATACTAACTTTGGCGGGATAACATAATATAGTATATGTAAGGAAACATCTTGATTTATTTATTAAGCATAGCGATGTCCATAATTTTAATACTAGAAATAAGAATAAGCTTGTCTTTCCAAACTTTCGACTTGAAAAATGTAGACGCTCGTTTTTGGGGAAAGGTATAGCTTTTTTTAATAAAGTTCCACAACAAGTGATAGAGCTGCCTTTGCATAAATTTAAAATATATGTTAAAAAGTCACTCTTAAGCAAAGGTTATTACAAGGTAGAGGATTATTTAAAATACCAAAATGCGTGGATGTGATACTAACATAAAACATAACTATTATGAATTGGATAAAAGGAAAATATTCTAATAATTGAATATGGGAAAATATTCCTCTTATATTAAATGTATTTCAAAATTGTAAATTTGTGTTTGGCAACAACATGTTCCATTGTAAATGTTGTTGTTTCTGTTAAAGCTGATAAGTTTCTTGCGGCCGTTCTTCTTATCAGTTAAAAGTTGTCCTGAATAGCTGGTAGGGAAAAAAAATTTTGGACTATTCGAAAGTACTTATCTATAAGTCTATTTGAATAAAAATCTTTGACTTTGACTTTGATTTGCCAAATTTCATTCAAATCTATTCAGTAGTTTTTCGTCAAAGAGCAACAAACATCCAAACTACTAACAATCTGAACATAGTTCAAAAATTTTTGTATTTATAATATAAATATAATTTGGTGGTAGGACTTGTTATCAAAAATAAAAAAATGCTGAATTGACTTCCTTTTCGGCTTCATCCGTGAGACATCCACTTCAGACAGTGAACCTTTTGGTTTAAGTTAGTTTTTTAATTTATCTTTTTTGCTATAAAATTTGAATATTCTCATGTATGTATCCAAATAAACTCCTATTCATTCATTCATTATCAGTCCAACTGGTTTGCTACCACCTCTTGGCTAAGGCTGTTCCTTCCGACGGAAAAAAACATTTTTAGCTTTGTTGTATTCCAGCGGTTTGAAATAAGAGAGCCTTCATAGTTCAAAGGATATTTTCAACTCTAGTGCTTTTGTGTGTAATGTTACTTATTAGAATAGCAATTCATAAGGATGGGTACCATAATTAAGATTAAAAGAGTTTAAAAAAACTCAATAGAAAACAACGCCTTTACTTAAAAATAAAAACCACCGAAGTATGCCCGTGACGAAACATCAAATCCGGAAAGATCCCTCGAAATTTTGGATTCACAACAAAGGACCATTAATAGTTGTAATTAGCAACACTTGTGGCATAGTAAATACATAAGAACAGAATGTCTTGTTTGAACCCATGAGGTGGGTCTTGGTATGACCTATTCTCCTTAACTAATGATAAAGAATGCCTAATCCCTAGAAATAAATTACTATTTTTAAACTTATGATACATTTTAAGTAGAAAAATATTGGAAAAAATCAACTCGGCCACAAGTGAATTCTCAGATGGGACTCGAACCCACGACCTTTGGAAATCTGGTCCAATGCTCTAACCACTGAGCTACCGAGACTTGGTAATTGGCCGAGTTGATTTTTTCCAATATTTTTCTATGTAAAAGCAAAGCAAAATAGCATTGAAAAATGCAAAAACCAAAAATCCTAAAAAATGCAATGCATTGGGCAAAATAACCACCAATTGATGCCTTCTAAAACAACTGAGCTTAAGATTTTTTTTGTTATTTTTTTTTATAAACTTTATCACTATCGATCCTTCTGTCTGCCTCTGCACTCTGGCCAACAGGTGGCAGCACCTGTTAATTACCACCAGTTGTCGGAACCGGTCGCAATTAGCGCGGGGCGGGCCGTGGGGCGTGGCCGGTTTTCGGCAGTTGTAGTTCTGATAGAACGTGGGCTGAGTTTTACATTTCTACTGCTGCTGGTGTGGGTATTGCTATTGTGATGTAAACTTGAGCAGGAACAATTGAAAGTAACAATAAAATGGGTTTAAAAATAATCCAGACATCATGTTTACGAAAAAAATCAACTCTGCCACGAGTGAATTCTCAGATGCGACTCGAACCCACGACCTTTGGAAATCCAGGCACAATACTGACGGATCATAAGCTTATAGTAAGAGGGTCGTGGTACGAAATAGATTGAAACACTACTACTACAAACAGACGCATTTCATGCCGTCATTCGGAAGAAAGTGGCGTCACTGCTGGGGAGGATGCGAGGGAGTAGCAACAGCATCCTGAAAACCATAGCGGATGATCCATACGCGCCCATCTTAAGACACCTCACGCGGACGATGAACGAAGTGGAGGATAACTCCTCTGGGTATTGTTCGCGCAGGTGGCCTCTGAGGTATATTTCGTAATTTATTGTATCTGAATCTACTAAACCTTATTTTTAAGTATGTTTTATTTACTAACCCATGGATCTTTGTTGTCTGAAATAAATGAATTTGATTGATTGATTGACTACTGCGCTAAGATATGGCGGCAAACCTGCAGTTTGATTTCACTTCATTCCAAATCTCGTAAACCACAAAAACAGCAAACCACTTGGATCAATCTGAATTGAGAAGGATAAAACATCAGCCACTTAGCAAAACAGCGGGCTTGACTTAATAGAGCCTAATCAAGATGTAATCAAGTTCTAATATTGTAAAAAAATGCGTTTAGTTTGCGTAATTACCGATGATCGGTAATTTATACTTCCTCTAAAAAATCTTGGCAAAGAGTAATGTGTAGATGGGAGATTCAACATAAAAACTTTCCTGTGTGGACATTTGAATTTACTTTATGATAAATGTGGGCAGTGTTCATCTCTTAAGCAATTCTAACCGCTTCTATGGTCTAGTGGTACAACCACTGGAATCAGACCCAGGGGTCCCGGGTACATATTATATTCGGTTTGGTTGGTGGTAGGACTTGTTGTAAGCCCGCCTGGCTAGCTACCACCATCTTACCTAAGTCTGACGCCATAACAACAATGTTGAAGATAAGATAGCCAGTTCCTCAGTGATTGAGGATTTCGGGAGAGGCTCGCTTCCATCTTCAGCCTTATCAATACTTAACATCAAGTATGTTGAAGGAGAGTTTCCCCATCGTTCATAAAAAAAATCATTTTGAAACATAATTCACCGATGCAAGTTATATTATTTTGAGTGATACAGTAGTCGCTGAAATTCACTCGAAGGTTTAATAAAAACGAGAAACGGTTTTGTGAATTTGACTTTGTATTAAACTTGTTGTAAGTAGAAGGAAGTACTTAAATCTAATATTAATACCCAAATACTCTTTTATATTTAACAAATAAACCGTTAAACAATAAATAAAATTACCTATTTACAACCTCAAAAAGTTTATTGAGGAAACGACACGTCCCGTCGGGACTTTCAAAATACTGCAAGTGATTAGAGGCCGAAGCACGTTTTGAAAACAGACAGTTTACCAAATCTCATTAGATGTGCGATGCGCGTGCGCATGTCGGGATCACGCACTATGTTTGGACAGCCATGTAAAATGCATGAGCCACAGACCTAAATCGAGATGGACGAAAAGAGCGCTTCAAACTGTATGAGAACCTAGCATGTCGAACTTTTTGTATGACGTCACGAGCGAGATTTAGTGATGTGGAAATGTTATTGGCGACAAACTTTGTTTCAAACTTGGATTTATAAAATTTTGTTACTTTGTAATTGTTATTGCATTGTCGGTTATTCAAGTAACTGTACATATTAACATTGATTAAGGAAGAGCGGGGTTCCCTGGCACAAGTATTACTTAAAGGAGATCCTGGAGCACTAGCTAAGATAATCATGTTTATAGTTACTGAATAAATATTTTTGTATTATTTTTTGTATTTTTTGACGAGCTCTAGCAAGAAATCACTGCACAATTAACAATTTTCATTTCTGAATGACGCACATGTCTGTGATGACGCATGTTTTTATGACAACGATCTCAAGCGTACTGACTTAGGTCGGAAAACTTTGACCATGGTTAAAACATTTTACAAGGTATGTACACTTTTACCGTCTATCTCGATATAGGTCTATGGCAATTCTAACTATACTCTTTCGATGCGACAAAAGATGTGAGAAGCAGGCTCTTATCGATTGATGCTTTTTGTTAGATATACTCGTACGTCCTACCAATCTCGTTTAGGCCTGTGTGGAGGATTAATTTTGTGGCCATCTTCCTCAACAACCCGAAACAAGGGTTCTTTTTACCGACTTCAACAAAAAAGGAGGGAGGTACTCAATTCAACGCGTATTTTTTTTTTTTGTCTGATGTATGTATACCGATTACTCCGGTGTTGGTGATCCGATTTTAATAGTTGTTTTTTTGTTCGATCGGGTACACTGTCAATTTGGTCCCATATAATTTTTACGAAGATCTGGCTAGTAGTTTTTTCATAATCTTGAAAAATATCAATCACCTTTTGGCAAGTAGTCGTTTACCTAGATGACATTGTTGTGTATGGGCTGATTTTTTGTGTAAGTAACGGCACATGATGTAACTAAACAATCTGAAATAAAAACATTTTATTAAAAAAAATCAAACCGACTTCAAATGGTAAAAAATAAAACTTTTGGAGTCGGTGTTTTATTTCAACGTATATACGAGTTAGGTTGTAGGCGAGGCAGACTAACCTACGTCAGAAATGTCTTAAAACTATATTCTTAAGTAATAAGACATTGATCAATGCATTCTTATAAATCAAATAAAACTCTATCTAACCACGCACTTAAAAAAACCAAATAAATCTTTGATAATCATAGCTTTTATCTACACCCGTAAGCTTTAGCAAACATCAATATCTAAATGTCATTTAAACGAAGTAGCTGTATTTATAGATGTTGCGCCGGCGGTTAAGATTGTATCAATAATTGGCGTATCTGCTAGCGGTGCGGTGGATCATTTAATTTTCTTAATAATTTTCTATCGCGGACCGCCGCAGGCGCAGGCTGCGATAGCTCGTGTTTTACTTTTTAGAAATACGGTATAATCAATCTCGTTGTACGGATGCTTAGGCCTAATGTAGTATATGCGGAGAATTCACATTGTTTTTAAAAACATGGGAGACTTTTGAAAAAGTTGGTGATCTACAAATCAGTCGAAACTTTTTGTAGCTATAAATATATTTTTGTATGGAAGAAACTCTGAAATAATGATTTGAACTCTGCATAAGTCAGCTGTATTGACAAAAAACATTGAAGTCTAAAATTCAACTTAAATTAGCATATTATTTTGCTAATCCATTTCTTAAAGCAATATATAATTTTTTTAAAGAAGCTTACGACTTCAGATTTAAAGTCAATTTAAGTGAAGATGCACTTAGTTAAAGTCCTCAGCTTAAAGTAGAAGTTCATCATGGTACAAATACCTACAGCCTGCAGTCAGCTTATAAAGTAACTATGTCACCATGATTCTAACTCTTGTGCTGCCGTAACTTAAACAATAATGAACGCTATCATTAGTGCGTCATGGTACTAAAGCTTTCAGGTATTGAAGCAAATCTTGTTTGTTAACTTCTATCAAATAAGACGACATTTATCTATTACACTAAACGACGTTTACAATACCGAGAATGAACGGAAATACGTTCGAAGCAAACATTAACGTATTTTATCCACATATTTATGTCTTTACAGTTAAAAGAGAATAAACTTCGGAACATAATATTCCCAGAAGTTTTCTGTTAAAATACCTTGCAAAGTACTTTATATCTAACGAAAAGTAAAACACGGTACTTGCTGCATCTCAACGTTCGAGTTTACTGCGTCAGCAATCTGATTCAGTTGCGGAACGTGATTTATAGGCGGCCAATGTCCGACTAGAGCGGCTGTGGAAGATCAGAACTAGGTTTAAGTCTTACCCATATGTCTTGAAAACTCAGGCCTTTAAACTTTTGCACTCATAAAACTTGAAATAAAACAGCTGCTTATAAATAGCAGGTAAAGAAAAAAAAACTATAAAGTTTACCGAGAATAATAATACGTCTTCCCAAGAACAATAAGTAGAGGTCTTATTAGCCAGACTTGACAGCGTTAAGAAAAAAAAGTCCAACTTTCTCTTGTGCAGGCAAGTTAGTGAAATACTAGTTTTTCTTATGATCACATATTAAATATATTACAACAAATAGCTATTTGAATGCTTTCCTTTAAATCACATAATTATACAAAGCTTTAAAAAAGGTATATTAATTGGTATATTAGCTGTGTAGTGTCGGCTTAGAATAGCACTACTCCCTCTCATCCCGTGGGTGTCTTAAAATGCGTCTACGGGACTCAGCCTTCAAGAGACGGGCAGCAGCGTCTCCTACGAACTTGGCTATACTGCGATCGCCAACCCGCTTGCCAAGCGTGGCAACCCAGCAGTGGGTGTTATGTGTCTGAGACGACGACGACGATATTAATTGGTACTTACACCAACACGGCGATGCGGCATTTCCTGTTGCCAACTCATTTTGTGTACGAACAGAAGAACTTCTGTTTCAAAGAATAACTTTAAATTCCCATCCCTATCAAATTTTATTTCAGCAATAAAAGCCCATTTTACATTTGCTTGCAATCTTTCCCGTTACCTAATTTTCCATTTGAGCAGCCACGGGTTCCTTGTCTCGGTGCAATTTCGCAACTAACTGTCGGTTCTGCTGCGCCATTAGGCCCCACTGATGGGACTATAATGGGTGTCATGTGGGAACTATGACGTTTTCAATGGACGAGGGAATGTATAAAAAAATCTGTGTAAATGTCAAGATCGTAAAAGGAAATTTAGGAATTTGTGTAACAAAATGTTTCAAATTTTTTGGGGATATTTTATAAAGGGTGGTGGGCAGAAATGTATGAGCGCCACACCCAGAACCTCCATCCATGATCCTCTGTGCCAATGCGCATTCTATTTCAGATATCTCTAGCTATTCAAGGTTGAATATGCCCATCTTACTGGGCATTATAAAAACAATCTTAGTATTTTATGACATCTGACAATATCGAACGGGTAGTATTTAATGACTAGGTACATACTTACGATTTACATTTACTGAGTATAGGAGCGATTACGCACAGCGATCGATCCGAATCCGTGAAAATTCATTCCAAACAGTCATAGGACTATTTGTATTGTAATTAAAGCACTAGATCACGATTCCCGTCATCCGATTTCTCTCCGTAATCCGAACATTCCGAAGTCCGAAGTAGATGTAGTACTTTTTCTATGAGTTTTTTTTTATGAATAACGGGCAGAATCTTAGCCTTCATCATACCTGCTGTTAAGTATTGATAAGGCTGAAGATGGAAGCGAGCCTCTTCCATAATCCTCAATCACTAAGGAACTGGCTATTTTATCTATTACTGCCTGAACACAACAATGCTGAAAACGTTGTTGTTATGGCGTCAGACTTAGTTAAGATGGTGGTAGCTAGCCAGGCGGACTTACGACAAAGTCCTACCACCAACCTTGTTTACGGAGAGAAATCAGATGACGGACTTCGGATTTAGTGCGTAAACCACCTTACAAGTCGTTCTATGACTAACTCTGTATGAGTTTTCAAGGATTCGGATCGGACACAGTGCGAAATCGCTCCTGTCTTCAATTCGGAGCAGAATATTGACGGACCGAAGTAACCGAAATACTGTTCCATATGATTCGCTTGTATACCTACTCCGATTTCGGTCCGATTTTTGACGCCCTAGGTCAGTGTTCTTACGAATTCGGATCGGATGCAACAACCAATATGCCAAGTCGTGTCACAATTTTCTGGATTCGTATTTCTATTGATTCGGAACGGATGTAGAAGAAGACTAGGACATGATTCTTCTTTAACATAAAACCAATACAAAAAGCACTGCCTTAGCCCAAAATCTGAAGGATGTGGTTAGTTATTTAAGTGTTGGTACAAGAGGGCACACAGTCACAGCGAAGAATCATGAAGGACTGCATCGAGTTATGTCCACTATCAGTAAAACCCGTATTGTATTTTTTGTATTTGTTTAAGGATCAGCTAAATTAAATACTTACTGTTTGATTTTATCAGATGAGAATAAATAATAAGAAAATACAAAGATTGTTTTTATAATGCACAGTAATAGGAGCATATTCAACCTGTAGGCGCAGTGGTTCGCGCGCTCGGCCTGCGATTGTTGAGGTTAAGCGACTTTCGCAATGGTCGGTCACGGGATGGGTGAAAAATTTACTACCTCGAGCTCCTCCGTGCCTTGGAAGGCACGTTAAGCCGTTGGTCCCGGCTGCGTTTGCAGTTGTTATAGTCATAGCCCGTTCTCCTTATCCATAAGGAAGGCCAGTGCCCCAGCAGTGGGGACTTTAAAAATGACTGATGACGATTCAACCTTGAATAGCTAGAGATCCCCGGAATAGAATTCGATGCGCATTGGCACAGAGGATCATGGATGTGCTATCTTTCAAACAAGGATAGTTTAATCAATGGAGGTTTTTTTTTATAAAAATAGATTTTTGTCCACAAATACTAATGGAACGCTAGGTTCCGCCCGCGACTTTGTCCACGTAAATTTCGGTAATAGGTACGAACAGTCCAAATAAGCTTTGTTCAAGTACTAAAAGCTTAGTATTTTTGAATAGTTCAATTTTTTTTTCTACCTATAGCACTCCCTAGTGAACATTATACTATTTGAGTTAATATTAAAATCAATCTTAAGGTTTTGAAATTCGATATTAATAGATAATCTCATATTTTATCACTTTAGCATCCTATAGGCATAGGATACTAGGAATCATCAAAGCGCCTTCTCGATTACTCGGTTCTAGGAATTTCAATAATAGTACTAACATTTCAAAAGCGTCATCAGCAGCAAACGACCACACACACAACAGTATCAGATGATAAAGTGTACTAACTGATAAGTTCTTATATTTATGATTTCTGATTTTTTGCATTTTTTAATGCGATTGTTATACTTATGATAAATTTAATATAATGGCTGAGCTCCCGAGACTTAGATTGGACCGGATTTCCAAAGGTAGTGGGTTCGAATCCCATCTGAAAATTCACTTGTGCCGAGTTAATTTTTTCCAATATTTTTCGATTAAAAATTTATCATAAGTATAAAAATCACATTAAAAAATGCCTTTGGAAATGACCACTGAGCTACCGAGACTTCTAAGTCTAAGTCTCGGTAGCTCAGTGGTTAGAGCATTGGATCGGATTTCCAAAGGCCGTGGGTTCGAGTCCCATCTGAGAATACACTTGTGGCCGAGTTAATTTTTTCCAATATTTTTCTTAATTTACTCAAAAAATCTTCAAATATTAATTTACCAGTATATTATTTGTAAGTACTTAATAAAGGCACTTAATAAAAGCACGTCATTCGTAAAGTAAAAATAAATATGTAAAATTAAAGGCAAAAATGTATTATTAAATAATAATGAAACTAATCTCGGTAGCTCAGTGCTTAAAGCATCGGACCGGATTTACAAAGGTCGTGGGTTCGAGTCCCATCTGAGAATTCACTTATGGCCGAATTATATCCAATATTTTTCTATTTAAAATGTATCATAATGAAATTACATTTACATTATCTATCTCGATTATCAAAAAATAGTCAATATTTCTGTCGTTACATTCAAATCAGTTAATAAAATTAAAATTTTCATGCACTATTAAGTATTATTTATGTCAAGTACAAACACAGTTAAAATTTTTGAATTTTGCATTTTTCAATGCTATAGGTATATATATACTTATGATAAATTTTTAATAGAAAAATATTGAAAAAAAATTACTTAAAATTAAAAAAAAAATCGAACCCACGGCCTTTGGAAATCCAGTCCAATGCTCTCCGGATTTCCAAAGGTCGTGGGTTCGATTCCCATCAGAGAATTCACTTGTGGCCGAGTTAATTTTTTACAATAGTTTTCTATTTAAAATGTATTACAAACACAGTGTTCTAGGTAACCATATTTTAATTATATTTTTCAGTTAGGACTCTTAAATGGATAATGTTGATGATGGTTAACTGGTAATTTATAACGTCAAGTGTGAATCACGATATATCATATTACTTATGAATCAAATGACAGATTGCTGCCGTCAACTTTGGCATAAACGGAAATGATTGAAATTCTACAGGCTGATAGGTACAAATTACTTATAATTTGTGATATTTAAATCACACAGTTAGGAACTAGTAAATGATACACGGTAATTGAAGAATTTAAAAGTATCAATCATACCTAAAAACCTTAGTGTATGCAGAGGAAATGTTTATTTGTGTATTTTAGTACTTTGCTCAGTTTAAAAATGTCCGTTTCCATCATCAGGCTGTGGACGTCCACTGCTGGACATAGACCTCTCCTAGCTCACGCTTGTTGTGGCGTTCATAGGAGGCTATTAGCCTACTGCTACCACGCTGGCCAGACGGGTTGGTAGAGGGTTTGTTTCAAGTTTTCCTTCTCTCGCACAGGTGTTCAATGTGTCGAGCCTCTTAGTCGACTATTACGATATCCCAGACATGTAAGGGAGTGGTGACACTTGTATTCTTAGGCCATCACCACACCGCACAATAATATTTATATATTAAGTAAGTCTTTTTTAAGATTTTTGAATATTTGCATTTTACAATGATACTCGTAATAATCCTTATGATAAATTTTAAATAGAAAAGTAGATTTTTTCCAATATTTTCTATTTACAATTTTTCATAAGTATTAAGTATCTCCTATTCATAAATACTTGAGATAATAAGTGAAAATGTTTTGATATGATGACTATATAGGTACTTGGTTTCGCTCTGTCAGTAGTTCGATGGAACATTGTCATAACACAAAAATAATCTGACCTAATATTAAATTATAAAATACCTGAGTCACGATCTTCTTGCAAATCGATAAAAGGTTAAAACGATATAAAAAAAGATAGCACTGCGCTAGAATTTGCAAACAATAGCCACAGCAAAAAAAAAACAAAGTGTTTTAGGTGTGAATTAACGAGTGATATCAAAGGATCGGATGAATAATGATATAAACAAATGATTTGACTTTGATTAAGAAGCTGACATTTGTGTTGCGTATATTAGAGCTAAAAAAGATATTAAGGTACAAATATTTTTTATTTTTTTTAACACACAGACACAGGAAAGAAACGTATTGAGACCACGGGCTCTAGGCGCTGTAGTTAAAATCTTCATCAATTGCGTTATGAGGACAGTCATAATTATTATGATCAGCAAGATAAAGAAATAATATACAAAATCGATTCATCTTTAAAACTTATTTCTAGTATATTTTAATTTAGCTTTTGGTAAGTACAGTGGACAGCACAAAAAAAGGTTTTTGTTAACCTTGAACATTCTAGCTATGTACTAATACACGCTTTTTTTTAATGAGAAGTTTTCCGTGTACCAATAAATATACGCTATTTGTATCGCTTTTTGGTGTAGATAATTAATGATATCGTAAAAATCTATTTGTCACAGTCATTTATAAAACGTTATGCTCACGATTATTAGATACTCAACAGCAGCTACGGTTCTAAACAATTCCGAACTCAACGGCTTTCGTCTTAAAATTCAAATTTATTTAAAGAAATTTGACAGATATGTAAGTAGCTGCTGTTGAATGTACAATTATTTGAAGAATGGCTTATTTGGTGGATAAAATATTGTGACTGCTATGGACAAAAGAATGATATTGGCAATCAATTATAATAACTATGGTTCACATAATCCTTTTGTTTGGTTCAAAATAGGTTGACCTTTAAAAGCTTAGTTTTGTTATGCTTAAACTATCGAGTCATTAATAATTGTTATTCATTACGATAAAATGTTCTGGGAATGCTTTGCTTTTGAATAGATTTGACGACCACACGAAGATAAGGCCCGCTTCTAGTAATAAATCATAATATTAGAGTCTGTTACGGAAATTCCATTTAACATAAACTTTTGACAAAATAAGTGTGCGAGTTATTAGTGTTATTACACATTTATTAAATGTTATTAATTATTTAAATGAAACAAGCAATGACTAAAGCAAAATGACTAATAATATATTTCAACATTGCGTGAATAAAATCTATAATATAATATTTTGCTTCGAATATCGATAGCAGACCCTTTGGGTATCAATCCAAAACTATAAAAAAGCAATTTTTTTTTAGATAACCCAAGACGGTTAAAACGTAATTGCAAAAGGATAAAATAATTTAAAAAACTCCGACTTAATTATCCGTCGTGGGCTGCCATTAAATTTGGTTTGACGACCTGTTTGGTGCAGGGGTACTAAACCCGCCTTCTTCGCCAGAGGTCCCGGGTTCGATCCCCGGACAAGACAAATATTTGTGTGCATGTATCTTATGTATGTATTTACAAGAAGAAAAAAGTATATTAAGTGTGTTTATCCGTTATCTAGTATCCATAACACAAGTTCTTCATGAAACTTAACGTGGGCTAGATAATTGGTGTAAATGTATGCAATTATTATTATTATTAAATGAACTATAGTTTTGCAGTTTTATAGTAACGTGAATAATTTGATTTATTTATATCCATGCTGAAATTTATAATAGTGATGGCAGCCCCCGACGGATAATTAAATCGGGGGTTTTAAATTATTTTATCCTTTTCAATTACGTTTTAATTATAGAAAAATCGTAACCGTCATCAAGCATTCTTCTCCTAAGACTGCATATTTTTATAGAAGGAAGTAGCTACACGAAACACCTTTACTTGACTAAATATTTCAAAATTTCTCACGGTCTTCTTCTTACCGAGTGAGGATAAGTTTTTTATCAAGCCGCCTATAAGGCCTCTGAATTGGCTTAACGACTGTAATGAAATGACAACAGCCTGGACCGACGGTTTAACGTGCCCTCCGAAGCACGGGAGCGCTCAATTATAATGCCACTTTACGGTCACCCATCCGACACCTGACCGAGCCGAACTTTGCTTAACAAACGTGATTAAATACGATCAGTCTGTCAAGCGGGGCCATGAGCGCGTCCATCCCCACGGTGACTAGCTCAAAGCTAGAGAATGTAAATTAATGTACGCATTGCACTCTCCGTAGATTAACAAATTTGAATTGCTTATTAGGCTGATTGACGTGTGCTGGACAATAAAAGTTTAATCGAATTAAGCGAGGCCATAGTTAGTTTAGGTCTGTTCTACATACAACGAAATGTTACGATAAACTTTTTAAGTAACGTAAGCAGGTTTATCGTACGAAATTAGGTGGGAGAAATAATATGATTAAAACAAGGTACAAACGTATTTTAAGTAAGCCTTAATCAAGTTTTTCAGTATTTTAAAGTAATTCTTAATAGGTTAACCTTGGCACCCCACAGTCATAGGCACTCTGAGAATGAAACGCAATTATTAAGAAATTTTCATGGAAATACAATGCGTCTTCTGATATAGGTACTTAATTAAAATCTTACATTGCAACACTAAACATTTCATATTAGATTATTACAGTACTGAAAAAAGAGCGCGCTGAATTTTTTGTTGTCTTATCATGAAAATTTTAACAGATTTGATAAGAACGAGGTATAGAATTTTTTTGTCATTATACTTTTCACTATAATAAAAAAAAAAAGTTGATATGTTGATAAGTGATATTACACTTTTTATTTATAGTTATATATATTTTGTGATCATAACATTAATTAATTAGTGTGCCAACTATTAGTAAAAAGCTTATATGGAAGTGCAGTCATAGTATTATGAAAGGGATTATTGTGGCAAGCCTTTTTATTGTGTATCTTTATATTGCTTTGTGGCCCAATTGTGGTCAATTGTGGCCGCTGAACCGGTTGTGGACGCTGATAACCATGTCGCCACTCACCTGATAGTGATCAATTTTGACCACTGATCTGATATATTTGTAGCCAATGATCCAAATGAGGTCACTAACCCAAATGTGGCTATCGACCCAAATGTGGCCACTGATACAAACTTCAAGTCAAAGTCAAAGATTTTTTTTCAAATAGACTTAAAGACAAGTATTTTCGAATAGTCCAACAATGTTTTTTCCCTACCAGCCATTCAGGACATCTTTTAACTGATAAGAAGAACGGTCGCAAGAAACTTATCAGCTTTAACAGAAACAATAACATTTACAATGAAACATGTTGTTGCCAAACACAAATCTACATCTCAAATGTGGCCACAGTGCCAATCCTGATGAGGCCATTGACCCAAATGACACCCTTACCCAATTGTGGCCACTTATTTAAGTGTGGCTACTAATCCAAAATGGACAACTGATCCAGATATGGCCATTGACCCAAATGTGGCCCTTACCCAAAGATGGCCACGAATTAAAATATGGCAACTGATCCAAATATGGCATTAACCCTTTAGAGAAAACCACAAAAGAAACAACAAAAACAAAAAAAGATAGTGTGGTTAAGTGGATATCATTGTACCTTATGGCTGCCAATGATTATACTAAGAGTGCTAATGACTGTACTTTTGGACGATTTTAGACATTTTGTCTTTTATTGTTGAAAATAATAGATTATAACGTACCTACTAAATGTTTTGTGAATTTAAGAAATTATATACAGCAGAGAATAATTTTAAAATAGTAAATCTTGTCTCAGTATGCTATAGAAATAATAATTAACAAATGTAGGTCAGGTTTGTCTTAAAGTGCCAATCATTATACAGTTAACCCTAGTGTGAATTTTCACTTATGATAAAGGTGTCAAATAAAAGTATGTCGACGCAGACGGACGCATCTGTTAAAAAAAAACAACGGGTTGCACTCCGGGAGTGCCGGCAGAAGTGAAAACCGCTTAAACGAAACAGCAGGAGCCATACATCGCCGCGCAGTAGAAAGAGAGGGGAAATTACTTCCTCTCCAACGCCGCGCCGACGGCGGTCTACTCTCCGTCTTACGAATTTTCGATCAGGTCACGTGTGTCAGGACACGACTTTAAATTTTTTAACCCATCCTAAAAATTTAAAACTGATGTGCACAACGCCGCTAAAGAAGTTTTCACTTCAAAAAAATATTATGTTTTGATGAAAAAGGCTTGAACTGATTTGATTGTAACATTTTTTATGTGCATGTAAAAAAAAATATATATTGTGGTGTCACTTATATCATACTGAATACAGAGCAACTCATGTATAAAATTAATCGAATATTACTGCAGAGCTTTAAATAGAAAAGTTTTAAAGAACTTATTATGTGAATATGGTTTCGATTAGCCTATTTCCTGGGAATCTCTAAATTTATTAAGTCGAAAGCAGGACCTAATATTTTTAGACAATCGCTGTTCCTTGATTCTTCTCACACGCGCTCGTAAGTTTTCATGTGAATGAGACCTTAATAGTTTTGAAACGTGCCTCGTATCAAGAGATCAGATCTTGATAACGGCCGTCGTGTCGGCTGCCTGCTTATTGTGCTCTAATTTATTCTTTGTCACTTCTAGCATGGGAATTATCGGAACGCACCGGTTCATATAGGATTTTAAGTAAATACATGTGTTTATTTCTTTCATCCGACGGAGAGATTGGGCTCACAATAGAAAACCCAGTCTTTATGTCCCGCTGGCTGATTATGTAACACTAGCGGCCGCTCGCGGTTTCACCTGCGTGGTTCCCGTTCCCATGGGAATATCGGGATAAAAAGTATCATATGTACATAACCAGGCTATCTACTATCTGTGTACCAAATTTCATCTAAATCCGTTCAGTAGTTCTTGAATTTATTCGTTGCAAACAAACAATCTAATCTTTCCTCTTTATATTATTAGGATAGAAAAAATCACCTAGTAAACAGTTACGCGCCGTCATTAGGTACTGTCACATCTGTACTGTTTTATAATGTATGACAGTCACAATAGCAACGAAATTGAAACTGAACCGTGGTTATCTAAGGTGGTTTCGTCGCTATTGTGGCTGTGGCTGTCATACCTATTGGATAACGTTTCATCATCTTCTACACCTGCTCCTTCGACAAAGGCGCAGAGGAAAAAATGCATACTAGGACAAATAGACAAGTATTGAAGTTCAATGTAGAATATAGGTACTCTCGGCGAACTTCCCGGTTGACCAGTACAGTTTTTTTGGAAAACGTTGTCTCGAAAAGTACTAAGGTTTAACCTTAGTACTTTTAATGTTCTATTATTTGTGATATGTGCCGTGTGGTGACGGCCTAAGAATACAAGTGTCACCGCTCCCTTACTTGCCTGGGATGTCGTAAAAGTCGACTAAGAGTCTCGACGCATTGAACACCAGTGCGAGAGAAGGAAAACTTGAAACAAACCCTCTACCAACCCGTCTGGCCAGCGTGGTAGCAGTAGGCTAATAGCCTCCTATGAACGCCATAATAGGCGTGAGCTAGGAGAGTCCTATGTCCAGCAGTGGACGTCCACAGGCTTATGATGATGATGATGATGATTTGTGATATAAGAGTTTTCAATATATCTACTACTTTTTTAAATAAAACTCCCTAAAATACTCAACCGTCAACCGTTAAGTTCCCCGACTGTACCATCGAAGTATTGGCTGGCATAGTCGGTGTTTTCTGAAAAAGTGTTTTTTTACCCAATAACGTTATAATATTTTTTAATTACATAATACTCATCTATACTTTTTATTTTGTAAGTCCCAAATCGATTATATAAAATATTTTTTTCATTTGCTCGTTAGATACCTACATGTATTCGGTAGCTTATATCGCACCTTCGTATTAATTCTTGGCCAATACAGCCCAACTATTTCGCTTCGCGCGAATTCCAGATAGTTTTGGCCTCGGATTGAGGTCACCCGAGTGTTTCGGACATAGTGGATTCTTACACAGAAAGATAACTATTGAAAAATGATTACATCTTCGCAAAGTTGTATGTGATTGTTGTTATACACTAGCTGCATCCCTCTGTTGTCTGTGATTCAGCGCCATGATCTTTCTGAAGGAATGTTTCTGAAATAAGTTACAATATATTCATGCACAGATAAAAAATGTGTGTCCGCTATGTCATGACGTATACTCTAGAGCATATTTTTAAATATAAAAAAAGTGATTTCAACTAAATGTTTTTGAACAAATCGAGCTTTTACTATTATTATATTAAAAGTAGAAGCACACTTCTACTTTCAAATTTTTCAAGTCTGGAACTTGATAAGTCTGATGGTAGAAGTGGTTCAATTCTCTGGGCATCGTACGGTACAACAGGATGTGTATCCCATCTACACTGAAAGTTTCATTTACTTTGCATTTGTCGTGGGATGATTTGGTAAATAGAATTTTCGCGAAAATCCTAGGGATATTGCGAAAACATGGATAAATTAAACAATCGTGTTGACAAATGTCAATCTAACTGAAAAAGATAGGGTTTTTAAAATAGAGACGAAATACGGGTTAATTTTTCGGTGGTCCGACCAGCCAATCAGTGTTTTTATTTCATAATACCCAGCGATTCGTTTCGCAATGTTACTAAGGCAACCTGTTTTTTCGCAAAAACCCTATCTTTTTCAGTTGGCTTGAGAAGTGGCCACACTATATCCTGTTAATTATCCGGGTTTTTGCGCTATCCCTAGGATTTTCGCAAAAAAACGATTTATCTAATTATCCTGCGACACATACAACTTCTTATATTGGGAAGCATTACTAAGAAAGTTAATAGTAGTCATACTTTCAACAGTTTACTATGCTTTTAGGCTTGCCCCAGCTGAGCACAAGAGCTTAATTGTAAGCTCTAATGAAAGCTTTCATCGTGGACGTTAGAATTCGTTTTGGATTTTATGACTTTCGCGAGAAGTTCAGGCAAACAGCGATTCAGACAGTTTTTGATGATGTATTCATGTTTCGGTATTTTGGGGTAGTATTTCTGATTGTACTGAGCTGTTTGGAAGTTTGAGATTTCGATATATTTTTAACAGTATTCGTTTTTATAGGTATTCAAAGTGGAACTGGAGCATGCCATATTTAGCATGTCAAAGTCTGAAACTTTGTGTTTAATAATAGTCCCATACACAATATCCCCATACTCTCTCTCCTAACGTATAAGGATTAGTGGCCACCTCTGTTGTCAGAGTTTATAAGGCCTATGGCTTAACCGGGACCGACGGTTTAACGTGCCCTCCGGAGCTCGGAAGCACTTAGTTGTAATGCAATTTACGGTCACCTATCCGACACCTGACCGGACCGATCGAATACGATCAGTCTGTCAAGCGCCGCCACGAGCGCTTCGCCCTATACTAAAATAGCATATTTAATCAAAACTCCGTCTTCAGCTGCCACCACTGTTTCGTGGCGGCACGTCCACATAGATACGCAGGTTCGGCGACGCGACAAAGATCGCCTGACAGGTATTCACTGGGCTCGAAATTGGATAGCAATCGATGCGTGAACCATCTCGCGGGCGATACATACGGACGGAAAGGTTGGACAACTAATACGATTTTTTGAAATTTTGAGCGTTTTAAATCATATTTAGAAATATAATTATTTTGCATTAAGCCGAGCAATACATGCAAAAATTAATATATTTTTTACCTTTTCACTCTTGAATCACAGAACCAATTTTTGTAAGTTTACTATAGGATATTTTTTGGAAGCTGATTTCTCGATGAAATAATGATACTATTTTTGCAGCAAATTAGGCTTTATTACACATGCAACACAAAAAGCAGTGACATAAGGTTGCTCACATGGTCATGTTGTAAAGCATGATGTGCTGTTAACTGAACACACATGATTACTGATACAGCAATAAAAATGTTATGACTAAGTATTTCAACAGCTTATCTAATGAAGTGGTCTAACAAAAACTTGAACTTTCATTTTCTATCTAATATATTTTCCTCACACTTTCTAGCGTATATTAACCTATTACAGCAGCTTCCACTTTTTCTCTTGCCATAAAATCTGTCAACCTCCCCGACCATGTGTCGCTCGGTGTAATGAGAAGTCAGCCTGCCATGATCTGCTTTATGCACTACACAAATGAAGGTCACTACAATCGGATATTCAATTTACTACTGGGATGTGTCAGCAATATTTTATTACGTCAATCGCCTTACCCGTATGCCCTTTCGCTGCTTAGACACTTATTTAAAAATTAGACAAAAATTGACAAATTGCAGCTATCTAGAGAAAGCTGCAATTTGACTTGATGTTTGTTATTCCAATTTTTTTTTTCTTTTGCTATGTTTATCATCCTTCACGTCCATGTGTCGCCCGCTGTAATAAGAAGTCGGCCTACCATGGTCCGCTTTATGCACTACACAAACGAAGGTCATTACAATCGGATATTCAATTCACTACTGGGATGAGTCAGCAATAATTCACTTAAGTCGAATTGCGCTTTTGAATACTTAATGTCAACGGGTTACGAGCCTTTTTTGAGCCACAAAAGCATATTGGTGTTATTAAATTTTAAATGACTAGTTTTATGCTTATTCGGTTTTCTTTGAATTTTATTGTGAGAATTTTAGTTATCGATTCGATTTTAAGTTAACATTTTATAACTTTTTTTTATGAACATAACTCATTAATTTTAGCTGTGCTATACTTCAAAGTTATACACAACTTTTATGCGTATGAATATTTTTTTTTAAGAAGTTACTAATCTACTTTTTTATCTTAACTAAAATAATTTATCGATCATGATCTTCTTGGTTCTTTCAGGCATGAAGACACTCTTGGTCAAAGAGTTGCCTCAAACAGAAATATTTGTATGATAGGTAATTTCATCAATTACAATTAAAAAAGTAATTGATTTAGCTACACCTCTTACTTTAAAAAAATACTTTAAATTCTTTTAAAATTAAGTCAAGTTACCTACAAGAACTCATACCGCCATCCCCCTTCCTCCATCGGACATCCAGACGCACTGCGGGCTACCACCCATTCTTGGTTGATATTCCTAATGAAGAATGTTCACTAGTTTCGATTTTTAACTTTTCTTATAGTCCATATGAAATAAAAAAGTGTGTGTAAAAATTATTTCGATATGTCACTTAGTTCCCGAGATCTTGCATTTTAAACATCGCGAGTGTCGGCCGGCCGGCGCTCATTGCGGTTACGTCACAGGTCATACACTCACGCAGTACGTTGCGCGCTCTGGTACGGTTCACTACGAAATAACGCAAATATTGTTCGAAATGTCGAATTCAAATACAAGAAAATCATGTGTTGTGCCAAAATGTAAAAGTACTACCACCAATGCACCCGAAAAGTAATTTTTTTTGGTTCCGATGGATATTAAAATACGTAAGAAATGGCTAAAAGCTATGAAGAGGTTGGATCCATTTGGAGATAAAAGCAAAGTATATTGTTGTGAAGATCATTTTGACGTAAGTACATTGACAATCTATTATGTTATTTGTATTATAGGTAGTTTGTTATTGTATTTTTATAGTTTGCAGTAGGTTAGTAGGATCTAGTTTGTATTTGGTTTGTACAAGTAGGTATAAGTGGTAACTGAACCATCATTTCTTGGAATCACGAGCCGATTCCAAGAAATGATGGTTCAGTTACGTAGCACAAACAAACGAATAAACTATAGTCGTCCAAGAGATCGCATCACAGGTGCGAAACAATAAACGCACGCAGGGCCTGCCCGGGCGCACCGAACGTCACTCGGAGTCGGAAACATAGGCCTTCCGTGCGCCGCTCCTATTTATTTCCCATTCATTTAGTACCTACAGAACATCTTCCGTTTCACGCGCGAAAAAATTTCTATCTTCTAACAATAGTTTGTATGGAGAGACGTACTTTAAAAGCACTCCGCAAATTTGAGCCAAACAAAAATGGATAAAGTTGTAAAACTTAAAGATGTAGTCGTTCAGTGCGTGCACGAGTACAGTCAAGGAGCGGCCGCTGCCAGCAAGAGTACCTACCTAAATATGTAGGCACTTATATGTAAAATCAGAGGTGCAAAACCTTTGGTATCAGTTTAAACGTATCTACCTAAAATTTAAATAAAAAAACAACAAATTTGTTTATTTAACCTACTAGCTATCGCCCGCGGTTCCGCCAGCGTTACTGTCGATCCCTCTTGAACTGTATTATTTCCGGGATAAAAGCTAGCCTATATCCTTCTCCGTGTTCTTGACAATACCAATGCTAAATTTCATGAAGATCAGTTTAATATTTTTTGCGTGAAAACGTAATAAACAAACAAATAAACGAACAAACTCACTTTCGCTTTTATAATATTAGTTAGGATAAGAACCTACAAGTATTAGTGTATCAATACGAGCCAAAACCTTTTGCTTCAAACGCTTCAAATCATAACCTAAAGCATTTATTCTTGTTTCAGATTGAGAATGATATGGAGAACTACATTAAATATAAACTGGTTGGGGGCAAACTGCAACTTGTTGTCACAAAATGTCAACAAGAAAACAGTGATAAACCTGGAGCTCTATTTTTGATTCACTCGTCTCGAGGATTCTACTGATTTTCGTGCGACGTTTGAGTTTCCGTATTCCGTAAAAGCGACCTTGCTCGTATATACATAGCTTCGCTTTTCGCCTGTAGTACCGCGTCACAACGCGAGCGCGCGAGCGGCAAAGCGAAAAGCGTGCTATGTCCACGCACGCAAGGTCGCTAATCGCCTGATCGCCTCCTCGTTCGTCTCGCCACTCGCGCGACGAGTGATTCAAAAATAGAGGTCCTGAAAGATCTGCAGTAAAAAAACGTCCTAATAAAATATTTAGATTTTTCTTTTTACTTTTTCATTTTTACTCCTCGCATTTCAGCAGCAACAATCACAATTTTTTGCAAAATAGTGGGCAACTATTAGTCCATCTATTTTGGGTAAATTATTCGATTGCCCTTTTTCATATCCTTCATCCATGTTGTGAATTTCACTATGAAGATAACAGTACCTAATATACTTATATCAAAAACGAAATGAAACAACAATTTACTGACAAGCGTTAAGTATGGTTAAGTACGTTATCACTTATGTCTCCGGGCCGTGTACTGCGCGCGCGCGCGGGCGGAAGGAGTGTATGACCTGTGACGTCACACCAACGCAGCGCCAACGCGTGGCGATTGCAAATTAACGGATTTTTAAATGTCTATAAAATCTAAACTATTTGATATTTTGGCATGAAACAAAAAATAGTGTGTTTATATTCACATAGGCTTTACTGTGACAAAGTTACAAGCGGTTTCGCATACCCAGTAACATTCTCCATTGTCGCACAAAGCGCTACTCAACATTTTTTATATTCCGCACAACAAAGGAGTGGAACTCCCTTTTTGCGTCTCTGTGTTTCCGTGTACTTATAACCCGACCACCTAAAAATTAGGGTAAATAGGCACTTTCTGGGTTATCTCGCTTCATCGAGGTTGAACCAAGAGCAAACCCATTCAAAGTAAAAAATAAGTGAAATATTACACCAATCCATCGAACACCCATCCAATTTCTGGGCTTTCTGAACACGACTTTTAACTTTTTTGACTTTACGATTCACAGCCGTACCACGCAGCCGCATCCGAGGCGTCAATCTGCTCTTGCGCATACATAAATCGATACACTTTATGCCTCAATAAAGATCCCCAGTTTCTCCGTCTAATTTTTATTACTGTACCGTTTTCAACCCGATTAATGATCTATATTTCAAGAGAATTTTATAGTTTTGTTGCCAATTATTAACTGCGAACAGTCCCGTGAATCCCGATAAAACAACGTATAAGTAGATTGTTCTTTAGTAAACGTTGATATTATGATTTTAAATGTTGAATTCAAAAAACATAATTCCAATTATAACTTTTTAATTATGCGTTTTTACAATGCAATTTTTATGTGATAAATATTAAACAAGATTTTTTTTATTATTAAAATTTGATCAATATTAATTTATTACAATATTACATGAAAACAGTGTCACAAAAACCTGTTTAGGTTTAACCTTACACGATTTGGTTTCGTCATCCTGTACAATCATACATTATTATAATTAATCAAAATAACTATCAATATTTTTTTTGTAGGGTATGCATTTATAATTTTCCTTATCACAATACAACGTAAATATTTCTACCTGCCTAGTCCAACGCACGAGCGGTGCAGCGGCGCGTACTCACGGGTGGAATTCTAAGCAATAGTGCATTATTGATTAAATTCAATACTTTTTTAGTAATTGACATTATTGTATATTATTCATAAATTAATTACATAAATCAATATTACTATACCAGAGTAAAGCAAATTGTCCTATGTCGCCCTGATGTTTTCTCTCATTGATGAATCGACGGTGGCCAACACCGTAGAAAGGTGAATAAAACTAGAAAAAATCGACGTGTCTTCATAGGTCTGTGTAGCATAATTGGTTAGTGCATTGGGCCGGATTCCAAAGGATGCGGGTTTGAATCCCGTCATGGCGACATGAGACAAAGACAAGTTGCTTTTTCTAGTATATTTTCTTGTTTAATATTTATTCTTCCAATATTTCTACGGTAAGAAAAGACCATAGCAACTGCTAAGTTCGATGTTGTAACTAATTTTATGGGGTTAAAATTGAATAATGGTCATGCAAAGCTAAAGTCATTTTGAATCAGTAGCCAATAACTATGATCAGTAAGAGCAATATCAAAATAACATTGTGAAAGAGATGTTGCATTACAAACGCGGTGTCTAACTTCGACTTTTAATCTTTACTATAATATCATTACATTACTTTTTAACATAAATATTGCAGTTTAATAAAAGTATTTTAAGTATCTTTCAACATTTTAAACTAACAGTACTTAAAAAGATAAAAGGAAAATGTTTATCAAAGTCCCGTTTTAAAGTCAAAGTACTCAAACAAAAAGTCGTAACCGACACAACAATATCGTTCAAGAGTTGTCACTTGTCACACACATGTCACTGTGACGTACACCTGACGTCGTGCGGTTAAACAATGAACATGTCTGAGCGTGACTCTGTAAGCATATCCGATTTGATTTGGGAGTTATCCCCGAGACACAGAGTACGTAAGGTCCAAGAGAGGACACTCAGCAGCGCTAGCAAGAGCAGCTTTTTTCGACTCGGAGCTCGTCGTGTTAGAGTCCGCGCCACGAAAAAAGTTCCGCGGAATATTATGGAATTCAAAGTATCACCCCCCCCCCCCTCCCCCCTTAGTAATAGAGCATATTTTAGAATGTTGAATGCGTCAGGCAGTAGACTGCAGAGCCTCTCTCAAGGGACTTCTGTCGTGGCGCTGACTTTACGGCCCCACTCACATCTTGACGGGGTAGCAAGACATCATTATGTACCATATTATATCGAGTGTTATACTTAGCGGTATTCATGATACTGTAATTTTTTTCCCAAATACGCATTGACGTAACGTTTACAAGCATTCTCAGGTACCTACTTCCAGAAGTAGCAATCACGATTGTCAAAATGAATGAGCGTTATTTTTTATGTATTTTCATGACAAACTGTTTGTCATGTTTTTTTTTGCCTGGAGAATTTTGTTAGGTATTGTTAAGCACGGGGCTTAATAATAATAAAAAATATTTCTTTTTAAATAAAATTATAATTGACTACCAACGTGACATTTTCTTCTTAGACAGCAAAACAATGACGTAAACAATCAAAAAGTAAAAAAGAGTAAAATTCATAAAAAAGGTTTGCGTCGGCAACACAGCCGCCCCCGGTGTCGAAGACACCGAACTAACTACATGCCGACCCTTGTATTGACGACTAAGCAAATACTAAGTTGCCAGGTGGCTAGAAATGCGGCTTTGTACTATACACGATGAAGGGGCGGCTAGGCTGCCTTTGACAGATTGGACAAAACCACTAGTCGGCGCACTGGGCGCTTGAGCACGCCGGTGCTCGTGCGGATTTCTACAGATCGGACCACACCGTCCTTTCCAGGGAACGTTTTGGCAACGCGCCCTTTAGGCCAGGTTCCCCGGGGCAAATTTCCATCCGCTACGAGTACCAGGTCTCCTTCACTAACTGGACGCGCTGGGCCAAAGTTTGTTCTAGGGACCAACGTTGGTAAGTATTCTTTGACCCAACGTGACCAGAAGTGATCCGCAAGCCGAAGTCCCTTCTTCCAACGGGCCCGCCGAATCAAATCGTCATCGGTCACATTAGCGACCCGAGAATACGGTGAGGAGGCACCAAGAAGAAAATGAAATGGCGTTATCGCCTCGGGTGCTTCCGGATCGACAGCGACATGAGTCAGCGGGCGAGAATTTACAAGGCCCTCCGCTTCGGCCAGCAAGGTGGTGAGAACATCTTCCTTGGGAGAGCGCTGATGAAGGGTGGCCGTCAAAGCAGTTTTGACTGTCCGAACCAGCCGCTCCCATGCCCCGCCCATGAAAGGTGACGCCGGGGTAATGAACTTCCACCGAATTCCGCGTTCTGTTGTGAACTCCGCTAAAGCAACTGCCAGTAGTCGATTGGCACCCACAAAGGCCGTTCCGTTGTCGCTCCAGATTGTGTTCGGAACTCCTCTTCGAGCGATAAAGCGTCGCAGAGCCATTATTGCGGAATCCGCAGACAAATCGTTGACGACTTCTAGGTGGACTGCGCGTACTGTGAGACATGTAAACAATGCCACGTATCGCTTCTCAGTGTGGCGTGCTACCGTGATGGTAAGAGGTCCGAAATAGTCAAGCCCGGTGAAAGTAAAGGGCCTGCAGTGGGAGGCCAATCTCTCTGCCGGTAGATCGCCGATCGGTGGCGTGCACGGCCGTTCCTTAGCAAGTCTGCATGTTATACACCTGCTGGCCACCTGTCTGACGGCTGGTCTAAGTCCGACGATGTAGTACTTCTGCTTAAGCTCATTCACGACCAGCTCGTTGAATCCGTGCGCGGCCCGCTTGTGGTGATACGCTATGAGCAGTTGGGCGATCCGTTCTCTTCCGTCTAGTATGGCTGGTTGGTTGGACACGCTTCTATCTTCGGCGGTCGTGATTCTACCTGAAAGGCAGAGAAGGCCGTCTTGGCACAGTTGCAGCGTTAGCCGTCGGAAGCGGTTTCCGTTCGGAAGGCGTTCTCTGCGTAAAATATGGGCGTATTCCTTCCCGAATGTATTGAGCTGGGAGCGGAGAAGAAGAAGACGTTCGGCCTTTTCCAGGTCTTCCGAAGTAAGCGGAGCGAGGGCCGAAAGGTCTAAAGGGGAACAGGGACCACGGTTTGGGGGTAAAACTACTCTACAACTCGACATGAAAATATTAGCGCACTTTAGAGTACGCGCTGTTGCACGCAAAAGGCGTAACCAGCCGCTAAATCGAGAAGCGTCCGCTACTACCGGATTAGGTAAAGCCGGAAATTGTAGGCTGGTGCAAGCTACCGATTCCAGGCAGAAGGTAGAGCGGGTGCCCTTCATCTCCTCTGGAACTGGCGCAGGTGTGATCGATGGTTCCGGGGGCCAGTCAGCTGGAGGCAAATTGAGAAACGATGGACCCGAGAACCATCGAGAAGAGGTCTCAAACTTAAGCAAAATTCGCGTCGCATCGTCGGCGATGTTAAGTGCAGAGGGCACGTATCTCCAGTCCGCGACATTTGTGATCTCCGAGATCTCTCCCAATCGGTGCGCTACAAAAGTTTTATAAGAGCGAGCGTCGCTCCGTAGCCATTTTAGAACCGTTAGGCTATCCGACCAAAAGAACGTTTTATCCGGTTTTCGGACATGGGCCTCCACTACATAGGCCGCGAAACGGGCGGCTATTAATGCCGCTTGTAGTTCGAGGCGGGGAATAGAGAGGGGTTTGAGAGGAGCGAGCCGAGCCTTGCCGCCGATCAAGCTGAGCATCACGTCCCCGCCTTCACACTCAAATCGCCAGTAGGCGACACAGGCGTACGATAATTCACTAGCGTCGGCGAAGACGTGAAGCTCAGCGCGGTGAGCTGACTTCGAGCGCAGATAGTGCCGCGGTATGCTACCGTTCAGCAGGTCGGAAAGCTCGCGTGACCACCTCTCCCACTCCATGACAAAACGAGGTGGCAGTTCGTCGTCCCAATCGATTCCTAGCTTCCAAGTTCGCTGGAAAATGACTCGTCCTTTAACCACGACCGGGGTTAAAAGGCCGAGCGGATCGTACGTGCGCATGAGGTGTGCCAACACTGAACGTTTCGTTAACTTCTTCGGGAGTTCTAGTAAACTATTACGTGTAAATTGAAGCGTGTCAGTGTTGACATCCCAGATCACACCCAGGATACGGACGACGGGTGGGGGAGAGCTAGGAGCGAGCAGGTCTGGTGGGAGACCAACGAGGGCCTCTCTGGAGTTTGAGATCCACGATCGCATCTCCAGAGATGCTTGCGCGTGTACGTGTACGATGTCGACCGCCAGACGTGCTGCCTCCTCGGTAGAATTAAGGCTCCCCAGGTAGTCATCACAATAATGGTTTCCGATTATAGCATCAGCTGCATTCGGAAAAAATGCTCGATGCTCCTCTGCGTTACGGTTTTTCAAATAATTGGCCGTACATGGGCTAGAGGTAGCACCAAATATCATAGAAGCCATTCGGTACTCCCGAATAGGCCGAGAGGGATCGGGGCGCCAGAGAAATCGTTGAGCGTCGCGATCCTCTTGGCGAATTTTCGTTTGCGGAAACATCTCCCGGATATCCGCATTTAAAGCGACTCGTCCTTCACGGAACCTCATTAAAATCGACAGTAGAGGTTGCAGGAGGTCCGGCCCTGGCAAAAGCAATGAGTTTAGGCTCACTCCCGAACATTTAGCCGCGGCGTCGTGTACAACTCGAAGCTTTTTCTTTTGCGGGTGAACTACACCGAAATGAGGCAGGTACCAAACCACGCCGGTGCCTATGGGTTTGCCATCGCAAATTTCCGCGTAGCCCTTCTCAATCATGGCATTGATATTGTTTCGGTATGCCTCGGCGTAGGCTTGATCCCTGCTCATCTTTCTTTCGAGGCTGAGAAAGCGCGAGTGAGCTAACCCGTAACTGTCAGGGACGGAGCCGATATTCGGCTTCCAGATCAACCCGGTCTCGAACCTGCCCGAAGGAAGCCTGCGTGTGGTATTTTCTAACGTGCGGATCGCTAGCTCATCCATGGGAGAGTGATAAGTTTTTGTAGAAATACCTATCGAGTCTACACGAAAATACTCCCGGAGCTGGGCGTCCAAAGAGGCATCGCCAGAATCCACGTCATGTTCGCTGACTGAACAATGGTTCACGAATGCTGTCGGTGAAGATTTACTTTTTAAGGAGCCATATAGGACCCAGCCAAGCGACGTCAGTGCTGCTACAGGTTGTGTGCGCGTGCCTCGCCGAATAGTGAAAGGTACTGTTAACTCCCAATTATCCACACCGATTAGCAGGGTAGGGCGCGCGTCTTCGTAACAGACCTCATCGCATATGTCAGTTAGGTATTTTAGTTGTCTGACCTCAAGCTGTTCGACGGACTGGCTCTTTAAATTGAGATTAGGTATTGCCCTGACGCCTCTGAGGTTGTAGGATTCCGACGCGTGCCGACCTTTTATCTCGACGTCGATGAAGCTTACCTCCGTCTCGGTTGTCATGCCTCCTACGCCCTCGACCCTTATTCTACTTCTACGACCCTCAACCCCGAGGGCTTCAGCAACGGATGCGTCTAAGAGAGTTGCCGTGGACCCGTCATCCAACAGGGCGTGCGTTTCAAAGTCACCCTTGGGGCCGTAGAGCGTCACCGGCACTATCTTTAAGAGTGGTCTTTTCGTACAAGGTGACCAGTTGTGAGCGACTACGACTGAAGTATCTGAGCAGGGCAATGACGAAGGCGCAGGCGCAACTTCCTCCGCAACATGGGCTACTTCTACTCGAGGGACCCTATGCAAAAGAGTGTGATGAGAGCACGGATATTTGCAGGGCCTTTCCTTACAGGCGAACTTTCTGCACCTTTTATATTGGTGGGAGCCCTTTTCAAGGCACTTGTGGCACACCTTGCTCTCATGGACCCATTCCCACCTTTCGTCCTCGGAGAGAGCCTGAAATCTCTTGCACTCCCTTACATAGTGTCCCTTCGAGCAGAAGAGACATCGAGGAATAGCGATAGGGGCAGACCCCTTTACTTGGTTAGATGGGCGCGAGACGGGGGTGGCTATGGCGGTGTGGCATGAAACCTTTGTTACCAACTTGGGGCGCTCGAGGACACCGTATTTGACCCGTTGATCGGCCTCACACAAAAGAAAATCGGCTAACAATTCTAGCTTGTATTTACAATGGTTCTGCTGTTTCGCAAAGTAACCCCAAAAGGCACGTAGGATGGGCGTCAACTTAAGCAAAATTTCGTCGCAAAGCTCGGGTGAGGCTAAATATTCCGTTCGATTAAGTAACTTGACCACCTGTAAGCAATGCGAAACCTTTAGCGCGAAGGAGTTCAACTCCTTGGCGCTGTCACTAGATAGCTTAGGTAGAGCGCGCAGAGTGCATAACTCGGCCAAGATGATTTGCTCCGGCCGAGCAAAGTCGGTTTCCAAGTGACGTATAATGTCTTGGGGGTCCCGCGTGGCGGCCAGCATTATGGCGACAGCGTCACGCGCGGCCCCGCGCAGCGCAAAGCTCAGGCGCGCAATATTTTCTGACGGTGACAACGACGGGCTGGTTTCGCCATAGACCCTCTTGAAAACGAGCCAGTCTGTCGGCCGACCGTCAAAAAATGGCAAAGGACTCACCTTAGAGTTTCTGGCGGCCTTAGTGGCCGCGGTCGCAGCAATTTCGGCGAAGGCCTCCGTAAAACGTAATGTATCGGTTTTTGAGCTATCTTTATTATCTTTGTTATAAAAATTTGCGTGGTGAGTGCCTAATGTGTGACGCGGTGCATAGGAGGGGGCCGTCGCCGTCGGCACCGGCTGCTCGGATGTAGCAGCTACGAAGTGCGGACCACAGACCACCTCGGGCCTTGGAAGTGCAGGCGCGCAGGTAGCGCGCACGTAGTTGCACGGCATGGGCGCGTGAGTGGCGCCACTGGGCCCTAGCGGGTGCATAGCGGGCGGTGCAGGCGCGTGAGTGGCGCCGCCGGGCCGTGGTGGGTGCGTAGTGAACGCCGGCTGCGTTAGCGTAGCAGATATAGGGCATCGACTATAAACGACCTCTGGCCTCGGAGGTGCGGGCTCTTGAGCGGAACTGCACGAAAAAAGCATAAAATTAGACACATCGTTATAAATTGGCGAAGCGTTGGTAGTATCAATGCGATCCTCCAGAGGGAATCGCATTGGTGGTTGGTGGTTGTAACCAATGCGATCCTCCAGAGGGAATCGCATTGGTGGTTGGTGGTCCTCAAACCCGGCGTAAGAGTGTGCTCGGTTAGAGCACGGATACCGTGCCGACGGCGTGGGAGCCCGGCTGAGGTTCGATACAGCGTGAAGGGTGCCTTTGGGCTCCGAGTTTAGGCGAAGCGATGGCGCTAAGGGGGGCTGTATCGAAATAGGCTCAAGAGATTGGCCTAATGAGCTTATGTCAACCTGGGCGGTTACAAGCCTAGATGGGCCGGGTAATAAAGGAGAGGCGTCAACTTGGGGCGTCGCGCGCGCCTCTAGGGTCGCGTTGTACGGCACCGTGTCACCAACCTGTAAAAAAGGTAAGTTAGAATAACCTTGGCTAAAGACAGGGTTAACTACGGCGGCATTCCCTTGGGTAAGAAGAGGGTTACCTACAGTAGCGTTCTCTGGGTTAGAAGGAGGACTAATTACGGCGGCATCTAACCACCTATCGACTGTAGAGCGTCGGCTAGACTGAGAGCTGCGACTGGAAAGAGCGGCTATTTGAGCTTCTAGCTCTTTTTCAGAAGCTGCACGCTCTGCGGCGGCGATTCTAGCGTCGCGAGCACTTTCTTGCTCGCTTTCGAAACGCTCAATTTCTACGAGCCGTTTAGCGTGTTCCGCTTCTAGCGCTAGTCTCTGAGCGGCTCGAGTCGATGAAGTTGTAGAGCATCTGCCTGTACTATCCTTTCGTTCTTGGTCGGTCTTTGCCATTGACCGGGTAAACATTTTTGTAAATTAAATTGGAATACTTACCGGTCACGCAAGTACTTACTGATCCTTAGTCACTTCTGACACCACTTGTTAAGCACGGGGCTTAATAATAATAAAAAATATTTCTTTTTAAATAAAATTATAATTGACTACCAACGTGACATTTTCTTCTTAGACAGCAAAACAATGACGTAAACAATCAAAAAGTAAAAAAGAGTAAAATTCATAAAAAAGGTTTGCGTCGGCAACAGGTATATCTAGCAAAGCGTTATCAGGTGTCAATAAAATTCTATAATTCACTCACAAAACCGTCAGTCAATACAGTAGAATAGTAGGTAACCCTAGTGAGTGAGGCAAGTGTCTCGAGTATGGCGGGAACGATCCTTCTGATACCTTTTTATTCTGTACCCGAGATTATGTAGGTTGAGATTGACAATACAAAGGAAGGAAAAATGTCACCTTTCGTTTTGTTTGATGCGTGCGATTCTGATTTCGTCATTATTTCGGAATACCGTTAGTTACCGTCAGTTAGTTAGGAATACAGCTGTGTAGTGTCGGCTTAGAATAGCACTACCCCCTGTCATCCCGTGGGTGTCGTAAAAGGCAACTGAGGGACTCAGCCTTCAGGAGACGGGCAGCAGCGTCTACAAACTTAAATACTGCGCTCGCCAACCCGCCTGCCAAGCGAGGCGATTGTGGCAAACCCATCCCCCCCCCTTTGGGGGAGACCTATATGCAGCAGTGGCTGTTATGTGGCTGAGACGACGACGACCGTAAGTTAGCTCGAGAGCACTAAAATTTTAAAATACCTCCAGTTTGGTTCAGTTTAATACACAAGTTAGTGACTTAATGCGATCAAAGTGTCTTCATCGTGATGACCTGTTTGGCGCAGGGGTACTAAAACCGACTTCTGCGCCAGAGGTCCCGGGTTCGATCCCCGGACAAGACAAATATTTTTGTGCATGAACATGTCTATTTGCATCTTATGTTTTGGCGCGCACTGTTCATTGAAATAAAACAACTTTTACGGATATCAAACGCGCTATAATTCCACGAACTAAGTTGTAATTGTCCGTAATTTTTAGGTTTTTTAGTCATCCCGTGACCACGGCAGCTGTAAAGGTGCCGAAACGTCGGGAAAATCAAAAAACCCCTAAAAAACCTAAAAATTACGGACAATTACAACTTAGTTCGTGGAAATATAGCGCGTTTGATATCCGTAAAAGTTGTTTTATTTCAATGTCTATTTGTCTTAGTCTGGGTGTTTAATATGTATATTATGTATGTAATTACAAAAAAAAGTATATAAGTTATATACGTATGTTTATCCGTTATCTAGTAGGTATCCATAACACAAGTTCTTCATGAAACTTAACGTGGGCTAGATAATTGGTGTGATTGTAAAAAAAAAAATGTATTTCGTTCTCATAACTAAAAATATCTTATTATTACAAATACTAACGAGTATGTACGTCACAACTTGCAGTACAGTAACCTTGTAATGCGAGAAATGTTAAATGTAAGTCCTTCCTTACGAATTGAAAATTGTTTAAGGTTAAGATAACCATAAAATGTAATATTATAATTAGTATTTTCTATTGTGATGGAAATTGACCTTACTGATATGTTAAGCTCACTCTTAATTTGACGACTCTGTATGAAATAAAACAGGGAGAAAAATAGCCCTTGACGAGTTTCTTGCCGGTTCTTCTCGTTACAAGGTCTCCCGCCGTAGGGTTTGTGAACCGATGGCGTAGCTTCTTTGACGTTCATAAGTGCTTGTAACAGCCTAGACTGAATAAATGATATTGATTTGATTTGATTTGATTTGAGTTCGTGAGTATTAAAATATAGGCACTTCGTCATTTGCTACCAGGATACGGAGTCCAAAGAACAATTTTGATTGGTGGCAGGAAATGTTGTAAGTCCGCCTAGATAGCTACCACCATCTTATCTAAGTCTGACGCCATAACAACAGTGTTATCAGCATTGTTGTGTTCCGGCAGTTAAAGATACGATAGCCAGTATTTTAGTGATTGAGCCTTCCGGGAGAGGCACGTTCCATCTTCACCCTTATCAATACTTAACTCTCAACGTTGGTCATAAAAAAAAACAATGGAATATCTATCTTGTCTCACAACTCGGGGCCTTAAAGAAAAAGCTAAAATGACGATATTAATGTACGTTAGTATAAAAATAACAGCTAAAATGACGATATTAATATAAATATCATAATAAATATCGATATTAATGGAGCTTCACGGGAACAACTTATAATTGAATCACAGAATCATGTGCTCGATGTATTGTAATATTGCAAATTACAAAACTTGTCAATTGTCATTTTGTGAAGTGTCAGCGAAAATCGCCGTGGGCGTATGCCACGTCCATAGTTATTAGTATCACTGTCATCGCAGCGACAAATTCAAATTGTCGTTTCATATTTAACACATCGGCAGAAAACAACTACAGAAAACATCAGATTATGTTTATGTTTTATGTATGGGCAATGCGTTAAAAATAAGTCTAACTTGCTCGATTTCTGTGGAAAAACAAATGTAAAAAGGTATATATTTTTTACAACGTAGAACATTATATTTTTGGTAAACATCACAATAGATAGATAGTCCAATATTCTCCGGACACCGGTGTCACCGGTGTTCTGGGGGGTTACTGTCTAAGCACACCGACGATGTTTTCATGACTGAATGTCATGAGCATAATAATGACATAAGCTGTCAAATAGTATTGAAAATTGGGAAATCTCAGCTGTTTCAGCCGTCGATATTGAAGGATGTTTCATTAGAGAATAAGCTATCTGCTAGCAAATGACGAACCAACCCATTAAGAGGAGTTCTTCACAAAATTGAGCTGTTTCAAGTGTAGGTTAATTTGAATAAAATTAATTTTGACTTTGATCAGCACTTTCATAAACACTTCACAATATTTTTTTTCGAAATTCATTTATTTTTTTTGATATTTTAAGTCAATATGTCACAATTGATATTATAACTATTCATGTAAGCAATGCTGCGACATGAAACGATTCAAATTACAAATTATTGGAATTGTGCTTACAGGTCACCTTACATAATACTGGCGCTATAATGAACAATGCTATTGTTAATCACTTCTAGGATTTCCGCCTTATTTATTAGAATGAAACGTTATGTCAATCTAAAATATGTCAGAGTTGTTAGTTTGTTTATTCCTCTTCACGAAAAAACTACCGAACGGATTTGGATCGGTATGTAGGAAATTCAAATAGTGGACTTACACATAAGGTACTTTTCATCCCGATATTCCCACGGGAACGGGAATCATACTGGTGAATCCACGGGTGGCCGCCAGTCCTACTAGTATTATCAGTTAAAAATATGGATGTTAGTTATTTAATCACGTAAAATGACCTAACAGATAATTCTGATGCTGCGTATTGTCTGCTTAGAATAGCACTACCCTCTCTCATCCCGTGGGTGTCGTAAAAGGCGACTAAGGGACTCAGCCTTCAGGAGACGGGCAGCAGCGTCTCCTACAAACTTCGCCATACTGCAATCGGCAACCCGCCTGCCAAGCGTGGCCATTCTGGGGAAGGCCTGTACCCAGCAGTGGGTGTTATGTAGTTGAGACTAAGACGACGAAATTCTGGTGCAATTTAAACCTGCTTTGAAATAATGCTCTGAAAATGGGGCACCAAACAATTACCTGTTCTCGTTTATTCGAATTCAGATAATAACGCTATCTTATCGTGTCTGAGTTAATAAAGGTCCATCTTCACACTACAAAAATATTCAGACAAAGGTCCTCATAAAAATCGAATAGTATCCTCAACAAAAAGTGCTTGGAAACCATTCAACAAAGCTGAATAAGGGTATTTGCATACGTTTCGCAGGGGACTGATAAGGGTGATCTATTCATGCTACACTGCCTCGTCCATCACTGATATCGACTGATCGCTCGGGAGCGGGGTAAGTTCGGCTTGCTAACTTTTCGAGAACTTTCGAGAAAATTTGCAGTGAAGACTGCAATAGATTTGATATGAAATAATGTATTTATGTGCTTTATATCGTTTGTTTTATATGATAGAAATACGAGTATAAATTATCAGTTAAATGTGTCGTGTGGTGACGGCCTAAGAATACAAGTGTCACCACTCCCTTACATGCCTGGGATGTCGTAAGAGTCGACTAAGAGGCTCGACGCATTGAACACCTGTGCGAGAGAAGGAAAACTTGAAACAAACCCTCTACCAACCCGTCTGGCCAGCGTGGTAGCAGTAGGCTAATAGGCTCCTATGAACGCCACAATAGGCGTGAGCTAGGAGAGGCTATGTCCAGCAGTGGACGTCCACTGGCTGATGATGGATGATGGATGATAGTATATCAGATTAATATATTATATATTATATTAATGTGTCAATCTTAAAAAATCGTCGTAAATCCAGTTATCGAAAGAGGTGCAATTTTAAAAACATGAATATCAAACTAATTGTATTAACTTATGATTTTTAATTTTGCATTTTTCAATGCTATTTTTATACATTTGTACCAAGTATTGCCGTGGGTTCGAGTCCCATCTGAGAATTCACTTGTGGCGGAGTTAATTTTTTTCCAATATTTTTCTATTTAAAATTTATCATTAATTGTATTAACCCCTGTACTGGCAAGCAGGCGTATAAGTTATAACAAAAAAAAATTGTGTCTCTTTTATTATCAGCAAGTGGTTTAACTGATAAAAAAACTAATCTACAAAAATCTTTAGTCTTTACTGGACCTCCATTTTTTAATCACTCGTCGCGTGAGTGGCGAGGCGAACAAGGAGGTGATCACGCGATTAGTGATCTTCCATGCGTAGACATAACACGCTTTTCGCTTTGCCTCTTGCGCGCTCGCGTTGGGCAGTACTACAGGCGAAAAGCAATGCTATGCATATACTTGCAAGGTGGCTTTTACGGAATTCGGAAACTCAAACGTCGCACGAAAATCAGTAGACTCCTCGAGACGAGTGAGCTCCAGGACAACTCAGGATTTAGTGGTTTTAGGATCGAACTTAGTATATTTTATTACTAAATCCATATCTGCTGATCATGTACTAGTACGATGCTGATTATTTTAGAATTATCCACACATGTGGTTGGTGTTAGGACTTGTTGTTAGTCCACCTGGCTAGCTACCACCATCTTATCTAAGTCTGACGCCATAACAACAATGTTTTCAGCATTGCTGTGTTCCGGCAGTTAGAGATAAGATAGCCAGTTCCTCATTGATTGAGGATTCCGGGAGAGGCTCGCTTCCATCTTTAGCCTTATCAATACTTAACATCAGCTATGGTGAAGGCTAAGAGTCTCCCCGTCGTGAATAAAAAAAACACAAATTATATCAGATTGTATTCAGCCATTTCAATTTAATACTAAAATAAATTTTACAAATTCGTTTAGTATATCGAAATTTGCTTGTCAAATATGTATGGAATTTGACAGCTTTGCAGGCTGATTACATTATACTTTTTACGAATACGTAAAATGAATTTTGGTGCAACTGGCTGTTACAATTTGAAGACTAATAATATTGCAGAAATTTAATTTAATTACTAACCTAAGCCCGTTCGCGCACTCGGACTGCGATTGTTGAGGTCAAGCAACTTTCGCAATGGTCGATCACGGGATGGGTGACCATAAATTTACTATTTCGAGCTCTTCCGTGCTTCGAAAGACACACAAATGTTGGTCCCGGCTGCATTTGCAGTCGGTAAAACCCACCAATCCGCATTAGACCCGCGTGGTGGGTCATGGCCCGTTCTCCTTATCCATCCATAAGGAAGGCCAGTGCCCCAGCAGTGGGGACATTAAAAATGCCTGATGACGACGACTAACCTAAAGTTTAACACAAAAGCGAAATTTCTTAATCTAGCTATCATAAATTTCTACCTCCATTTCCTACTATAAAGGGATCAAGAATTCAAGAACAATAAAAACATTACAGTTTCCACAGTCACATATATAACGCATTACGTCATAATCGACTATATAACAAATCTATAAAGGCGCCAGCTAGCTAGCGTACGCCCGCGGATCGGCACGTATTTTTCACATTACTTCAAGAATTATAGCAGTGGGAACAAATGTTTGGGTAATTTAGCTGTAGGAGTATTTTATGCGAACACAATGAAGAAAATGTTTCCTATTGGAAATACAGAACTAACTAAATATACTAAAAATATATTGATTACTATTCTGATGATAAATTTAAAATAGAAAAATATTGGAAAAAAATCATCTCGGCCACAAGTGAATTCTCAGATGGGACTCGAACCCACAACCTTTGGAAATCCGTTCCAATGCTCTAATCACTGTGAATTCACTTGTGGCCGAGTTGATTTTTTCAATATTTTTATATTTAAAATTTATTATAAGTATAAAAATAGCATTGAAAAATGCTAAAAATAAAAAATCATAAGTAGGTACTTATACTATTCTGATTATTTATTGCTGTGTAAAATTAGATCACGACATTCATTGATTTCACTTTTTAGATGGAATCGATGGATGGATGCGCTTGTGGCCGCGCTTGACAGTCTGATTGTCAGGTGTCGGATGGGTGACCGTAAAGTGCTTCCGAGCTTCGGTTGGCACCTTAAACCGTCGGTCCCGGCTGTTGACAGATAACAGTCGTTAAGCCAAGTCAAAGGACTTAAAAGCGGCTTGATAAACTCTGACACCAGAAGTGGCCACTAATCCTCATACGTTTTAGAGTAAAACATCTCCAGTGCTCAAGTTATCGCAGAAAAGTATGGATTTAAAAGTTTTATATGTACGTATTTTGAGGACGATATATTTTAATTTGAACAGAAACTTAAAAGTCATTCCATTAGCTAACACATTTTAATATTCTGATACCTCATTGATTCTCTCGAACTTTCATCGAACCAATTTCTGAATCAGTATTATTCTAATTTAAATCGCCCACAGTGCTGTATCATCCTAACACGACCACAGAGCAGATACAACTAGATTTTCATAATATAACACGACCGAGACACGGCCGAATTAACATTTCATGTCAGCTGTCATTGTTGACACGTGTCAGAAACTTATAGGTCAAGCAATACAACGATTGAAAACAAATTGTTTTGATTGCAAGCTGTGCGTTTACAGTAACTACAGTAAAAAAAAGTTATTGCAATCAAATTCTGATTTGATTTAGACTTTAAACTTCTTTGAACGAATTTTAATAAAAATGTTTATTTGAATTACGAGGACCCCAGTGGCAGAGTTGTAAGCACTCGGCCTCAACTGATACAGTTTCGCTATGGTATGTAACGAGATGTGTGACCAAAGTTATCTCAACTCAAGTTCCTCTGAGCTGCCTTTACAGTCGTTCATACTCGCTTATCCTCGTTGGGCGAGCTGAATGGGTGTGAACCATTCTTCTTTAACAATCAATAAGGAAGGTATATGCCCTGTAAGTCGCCATCGTCATTTATTTAATAGGGATGACAATTACAATAGGTAAAGCGAGGTACTCTAATAATATTATTGTGGTCTCGTTTCTCACCATTACACATGAGCACAAACTAGAGCGATTGGCTCGCACTAATCAGGATTATGAGTACTTACTTAGTTCTAAAATTAATGTGTTTTTGTAATTTTCACAAACTATCCTATTAGATCGACATTACCCAAATTGTGTATTAGGTAAATTTTGTGTTAGATCCTTTTGCTATCGTTAGCTGTGTAGGTTTCACTCAATTTATACTTCCCAAAACAGTCCAAATAATTGGAAAAACATCCACGTCCGGCACATTTACTAAAAAGGGTAACAAAGGGTCTTTCCGAACATAATCCAGATTCTTACCGTCCACTACCAAAACACATCGCACTAAATACACAAGTTGCTCTTTTTCAACAACAACGTGACTCCCTTTAATATTAATGAACACGACGCAAACAAACCCAAAAGCATTAGTATTCGATCTCGCTTTAAAATTTAGATTCGTTTTAACCGCTTTATCAAGAGCAATATCGTCAATGTATAATACATTAGCTGCCTAAGTTTCAAATGGGTCCGAGACGTTTTACTCGAAAACTTCGGAAGATGGAGGATTCAGGGAATTTTTGAGACTAATAAGTACCACGACGGGACCCGCATACTAAGCATTCCTTGCATGATAATAAGGACTCCGAGTGAATATAAAACGACGCTTCTTTACCTACCTATCATTTTTAAGGCACCGCTCTCTTTAGATAAGGACGTGATATCTGTATCAAATGCTCCGGTATTGGAACGGTTTGGATCGTGGAGTTTCTCGGTCTGATTCTAGGTGTTTTTGTGGACTTAGTTTTCATCGGTGGATACATTTATTCATAAGCCACACAAGCTTTATGCAGAAATGCGACTGTATCTGGTACCACTACCACAGGTGCTTCTGCTACATTCTTATCAATTGTTTATGTATTGCTCTTAACCATATTACAATCTCTCTTATCCAAGATATTGGCTGTCATTGTAATGTAGGAACTAGTAGGTACATCTATATCATTTTAATACCCAAAACGAGTTAATTTTTATACAAATTATCGCTCGCCCGTTAATTGTGGAACAGTTACTTTGTGATAAATTAATCAAAAGTCGGAACAAAACAAAATTAAATGATACTTATTGACAGGATGTGAAATACAACATAGCTAATAATATTTATACATTCTCAACTATAAATAGCGTCAAAACACAAAAAGCAAGGTTCCATGGCAATCGTACTTACATTCCATGTCCGTTCCACAATGGCGCAAAAAATGTTTTGTTACAAGAAAGGTAATGAAGATTCAGCGGATGAGCGATAAGAATGAGCCCGACCGCTGTCTTGAAACAGGTTTGTTGGTGATATACCGTTATTATTCATTTTAATCATTTTATCTTACTTCAGAAAACATTTTTGCTATCGACTTTAATTACTTCAAAAAATTTTTTTTAATAATTTATGAAGTACGGGGAGACTCTTAGCCTTCATCATACCTGATCTTAAGTATTGATAATGATGGAAGCGAGCCTCTCCCGGAATCCCCAATCACTGAGGAACTGGCTATCTTATCTTTAACTGTCGGAACACAACAATGCTGAAAACATTGTTGTTATGGCTTCAGACTTAGATAAGATGGTGGTAGCTAGCCAGGCGGACTTACAACAAGTCCTACCACCAACCAAACCGAATACAATATGTACCCCCGCTGGGAATCGAACCTGGGACCCCTGGGTCTGATACCGTTGGTTGTACCACTAGACCACAGAGGCGGTTGAAAATTATTTATTGCTTATCGAGCGGTAGTTATTATTTGTAGAAGAACTTGATTGTTTACATTTTCATTTAGTAAATTAGTAGCGTATTTTTTCCTATAAATAAATAAAACAGTGTACATATTTGATTTAACAAATAAAAATTTCCTATATAAATAATCGAAACCGTCATCTCATTGTGATCTAATTTAATGTGTCTAAAATTAATTCTGTGAATAATTTGTATTACAATACCAATTAACTAGAATTGTACCATAATCATTTTATTTAAACTCCACAATAAGTAGTGTCAATCAGAATTTAAAGCTATTGAAATTGAGCAGACATACACATATTATTAAATATATTTTAATTACTTTAAAGTACATAAAAATAGCATTGTAAAATGCAAAATTAAAAAGTTATAATTAGATAGCTGTTTCATCTTAATCGATAGTCAAACATCTGTAAAGATGTTTCTTTCGAATGCGAGGATATTTCTCTCATTGATGAAGCGACGGTGGCCAACACCGTAGAACGGTGAATATACTAGAAAAATTCGACGTGTTCTCATAGGTCTCTGTAGCATAATTGGTTAGTGCATTGGGCCGGACTCCCAAGGATGCGGGTTCGAATCCCGTCAGGGCGACATGAGACTAGTTGCTTTTTTCTAGTATATTTTCTTGTTAAATATTTATTACTTTAAAGTACTTTTCAAAATACGCAGTGTGCTGCTTAGATTTTTTTTAATGTAATTTAACAAGAGTCGATATTCATAGATATTTTGTTATGCAAGGCTGGAAAGTTAGATTTCGCGGCGAGTTACCTCTATTGAAACCTGAGCAAGTGAAGGATTCTTTTTTTTGAGTGAGCTAATGCATTTACGGATACCAAACGGTTATACTGGACTCACCTAGATTGGTCACCTATCCCATGACTGACCATTGCGAAACTAAATCATAACCGAGCGCGCGAATCACTGCGCCTCCTCATACCGTACCTATAGTAGTTTTCAGAAAATCTTGAAAACGCTGTCGTTTTTGCTGTGTTTAAAAGTATATCAACTTGGTAAACTACTTAGTAACTACGTTAGTAGCACACTGGCACCAACTCTGGCGTATTTTTTGTAAATGGATTGTCATGACCTTTTTGTTCTTACTAAGACAGGCCTCAGCACTTTGAATGGCTAAAAACGAATCGAAATGTGGGTATTACATTAAGTGTCGGTTTTACCAACTACTGATAAGTTATGGTTAGCTTATGTGGCATATAATTAGTCATTTTTCCACATAAAAACTGTTAAAAGATCTGTCAATTAAACTATCCAGAACTTATTAGTAGGTGGTAAAACCGTCCCGTAAAGTTGTTTTGATCTGTGCATAGAGCAAATGGTACAGGGGGTAAGAATGGGTTCATGTTGTCCAATCATGATTGTTATGATGGTATGACTTCCCAGTCGACCAGTACTTACTTATGGAGTGTTACCTATTTCTCTGTACGTGTATACTATTTTACCAGCTATATACAACCTACGTAAGGGAAATTTTGCGGATTACTTATAGTGTTTAAGTAACTTACGCTAAAGTCGGTTGCGGGGTGGGTAAAAAAAAAATAACAATCTTGAACAAATCTGTTTATTTCGAAGGCATGTTACAAAGCCACATTGAATGAAACTAAATCACAGGCATCGGCTATCTAATTATTATCATCACAACAAAATAAACGGCTTCAAAATTACTTTACATTTTAATAGGTACTTTTACTTTTAGTTCTATTATAAAATATAGGTAAGGACGTAGGTACTGGCGAATTGATAAACTTCGCTATTGAAGGCGATAAGATGATAAGAATGTAATTAAATGGTATCATGTGTTAAGTATTCTCTTCAAAAAGTAAAGAATATAGGCGACTCAATAGCCTCTTCCTTTTTTGAAGTTGGATAAAAAGACCGCCTTACCAAAAATTTAGTCGGGTAGGAACGCAAACGATATTCCGGTACTCACGCGAACGAAGTTGCGGGCACAGCTAGTTTAAAATAAGAATGTAACTAAAGTCAATAGTGAGATTCGGAACGCACTACGACATATTTTTAAATTTTAAATTAAAAAAGTACTTTACCACGCTAGGCCGCAAAATGCAGAAATTGAATGACAAAACCTCCTTTTCCGAGCGTGTGAGGTGAAAAAAATATTATTTATAATTTATCACAGTCCGAACACGGAAATTGACTCATACATACATAAGAACCAAAAAACAAAGTGAGTAATAATAATGGAAACACGTCTGTCCGACATCATTATATCTAACCTCAGCCAGGGCATAATCAACTTCAGCAAACTAAAGCATTTCTAAGTAACCGCAATTTGTTGACAAAAACCTACAGTAATGGGGGTTTAACATTTGCCTTGATTGCATGTTCTCATCGCAACAGAAGGCGATGCTATTAAATTGTCATTAAAGCCACCTCAGTGTCATCTGCGTCGACCATTTTCGTGGGACCACCTTTTTGTTGCAGTTTTTAGTTTAACACCATCAACAATCCTTTCTGGGGCAGCTGCAACCTCATTTTCAACTTTATCCCTTTAAAGAAGAGTCGAAGTTGAATTTTCTGGATCGCAAATAAAATTGGACTGAATTTCGTTAATGACACTCAATGTAATTTGATGTAAATTGACCGGCGGTCGTCCGGCGGGCACGCAACATGTCAACTATGAAATTGCTACCTAACTATAGTTTAATTCTGGAATGATTGATGTTTGTGACATTCTTAGGTAATGGACGACTTTGTTTTAATTTCAATATTAAAACGCACATATCTGTCTGGCAGGTGGGTTATACAATAGTTACAGTTCTTCCTTTCGTTATTCACTCACAATATTAGTATGTAAATAAAATTTATTTCAGTTTTATAAATTTCACTATTCTAACAATTATTTTGAGAGTAATGTACTTCATTTGTTAAATTCCATGCTCATAAGTCCACGAGAACGAAGTTACTCGGTCCTTTCTATTAAATAAATAAATAAATATTTCTATACAATCACACCAATTATCTAGCCCACGTTAAGTATCATGAAGAACTTGTATTATTTCATTTGATTTGTTGCTAGCAGTTGGTTTGACGCATTTTGTTTAAAAAATCTGTTATAATTTTCGTTTGGATATTTAGTCTCTAGTTGATTTTGTAAACAAACATAGCTTAGTGATAATTTAATAATTAGAATTTGTGACTAAGACTGTGGTAAAATTACATGGTTTGAATACAGGACATTATCTTGGACACAGATATAATGAAAATTATCATTGCATTGCCTACGGAACTAAATATCTACAGAAAAAGTCGGTGATTTATTGACCCCTTTGAGATTTTTCCCCGAATTATTAAATTGTTGACATTTATTAGTTTTGACGTCACAGTAGGCACATTAGGTGTATAAAGTAGAGTATACTCCTCGGGGATAAAAGTGTCTTAGCCTTGGGCAGACTTGAATCCTTCGCTCCATTCAGGATTCTTACTATAATTCCCTCGCTTCGCTCACTACGTTCGGGAATTAACTACAGAATCCTTCATTTCGCTCAGGATTTAATATGCTGCCTGTAACATAAGACACTGCTTTATCCCCTTGCATAATCTACTATTATAGTAGTTATTGTGATGCATCTAACATTGATAATTCAAATATATGTCAGAGTTGAACCAAAAAGATTATCAATCAAGGGCTGGATCGTTTTACCAGTTAAATTCCCATTCTACTTACTCGTAGCTTAGTAATTATTGACCATATTAATCTGATTTTCACTGCCGACCGATTACTCGGTTGACCCGTATTTAAAACGCCGTATAAGGACCGATCATAAATTATCTCCGGCCAATCAGACGGGATATCAGATGGTCCCGTTCCGAAAACTTTGGAACGGTAAAATTTTATTGAAGTCTGTCACGGTGATTCCGCGGTCGGGCATTACGGGACAAATTGTGAGCCTGCCTTGGATAAAGGCTAATGCAGACCAAATCATACTACACCAAACTGCCAATAACTTCCACACAGAGCATAAGAAAGAGGTTGTAAGAAGTATTTAGTAGAAGAAATGTAGGAAGTGTCGCCTCGTAAACAGGCAAGTTGACATTACAACGTGAAGAAATAGGAACTTTGATATGACAACGGCTGTTTGCAGTCATTAAAACCTTTAACCGCATTGGGTCCGTGTCGTGGGTCATAGTCCATTCTCCCCATTCTTAAGGAAGGCCTCAGCAGCGGAGGCATTAAAATGGTTGATGTTGGTTATGGATGATGACATCTGACGGATTCATGTTCCTGACGATTTTAACCCTAGATAGCTAACGTTCGTCTAACGGCCGGTTTCAATAATTTATCCCTAACAAGAGATAGGCCTATCTTAGTTACGTTACTTAGCAACCGCTGTTATTTCGGGTTATTTTGGGCTGAATAACAAAAATATCTAGGCAACAAAGCTCTAGTAAGCCTATCTCTTACTGTAGATAAGTTATTGAAACTGAACGTAAATGACGAGCATCCGATATACATAGCTTAATTTCTCTTTTATTTATTTATTAACACACCCGCGGTCACGTGCCAACTCAGAACCCAGTTGACCACATAGAGTGGTGGACTCATCTAAAAAAAAAACAAAAATAATTGAGTTCCAAAAAATATATAATATTCTTCAAAATAGCCTTTAATTCATATTCCCTATTTTCTATAAACATAATAAAAGTAAAGAAAATGTTAAATAAAATCATTTAAAAATCAAAATCGTCAAAAAGTCGAATGGTTAGCTTATCAGAGTAGTTCAGTAACGTTAGCTATCTAGGGTTAAATTTATGTAGTTTAATTATAACTTTTTAATTTTGCATTTTACAATGCTATTTTTATGTGATAAATATTAAACAAGAAAATATACTAGAAAAAAACAACTAGTCTCATGTCAGGGCGACTGTTATTTTATTTTATATGTGTTTAGCTTCCATTTTACTCAAAAAGTATCGAATGACATCATGATATTATTGACAATTGAAGTTTAGTGAATGTCTGTCTGTTTATTGTAGTTACCTGTTACTGTTTTGTTTTGTTTACCATTTGACATCTTTACATTTTCTTTTGACTACCTACTTGTACTTATTTAATGACATCGTAATATTATTGACATTTGCAGTTTTAGTATTATGTATGTTTTGTTTACTATTGACATCTTAATTAATATGTTTTTTATTATTATGATCTATTTAATTTTGTTACTATTAAACTGACCATAATTAATTTGTCTTTATAATAATTATAACATACTGGCGTTTTGGGATAACTGTAAGTCAGCATGTTCACAATTTAATTGATAAATAAATAAATAAATAAATGATACTAGTTGCTTTTTTTTTAGTATATTTTCTTGTTTAATATTTATTTAGTTTATCTAGGTTTTATGTTTTTAGTTACCCATCATACCAATGAAGATTGTTGATAAAAGCCACTATCCAAATTGTAAGAAAGTTTATAGAAAAAAAAAAATCTACTCAATTTTCTCTCCCCGGAACCCGGTTTTAAGTCGGATGTGACCACGATATCTTAATAAGTGGTTTTTGATCAAGTTTCTGAGCCCGAGGGTTTAAATAATTGTCGAAGCATCGACGGTCATAGTCGGTTCGATTATCGTCTGATGCTGCCTGCGATCTTCGTTTCGCTCACCTAATATTATGCAGTTATGGTAATAAATTTTCAAGACGTGTAATTTTTTAAAACGTTTTTCGGAATTGTTACGCTTTGATTGGCGGGTCTGATGACAGTTTTAAGCGTAAGAATGTAACAGGTGTGCATCCGTTTGTGCCAATAATGCTGGTGTTTTTTTTTTGTAGAGAAATGAAAATAAACTTTTAAGTAGTGAGATAAAGATAGTATTTATTTATATAACAACGAAGCATCGGGCATGCCAACGAAATTGTGGTGCCAAATCTTGTTATTTATTGCGCCTGTTGTTTGCTCATTAAAAAAAAATTAACAAGGAAGAATTTGTTTATGATATTTTTTTTTTTGCATTAACAAATACTTAAAATGCTATTTAATAAAATTAATCTTAAAAAAGAAGATTAAGAGAAGAAAACCATAAAAAAAAGAAATCATCTATCATCGAATTTAATTTAATTAAAACATTATTTGTTTCCTTAAAAGGTTATACATGTCCCTTATTAGCTATATTAATACCTTCCTACACTTTATTATATTCTACTCTTAGCTACAAAAGACAACTTATGTCTTTCTTACCAAATTTTAACTAAAGTGGTTCAGTGGATCAGACGTGAAAAGTTAACAAATAGACCAATCTTTGCATTATTAATCTTTTAAAATAAGTATAGATTCTGTGTAAAAATAGAATGAAACGAATCTACGTGTTTCACGCAGTAGTCCACTCAAAGATTCGAATAAATTAAAAATGTCCCTTTGTTTACAAAGTTTCGCAAGATCCGATTGTGTTCTGAACTTACGAAGTCATTTGAATTTCAGAATTTTAAGCAGCAACCTTTTATCCGACTCTAAGACTATATGCTTCTTTTACATTGGATTCCAAATATATAAGTTTGTGAGTATTGCGACCATTCTTAACTGACAATAAGCTTTTATTCCGACCTATAAGGCAAGTATATTTATTTATTTATAATATTTATATTTATTTATATACAGTAAACACTATATAACGAGATTCAAGGGACCGAACAAATTCTCTCGTAATTGAGAGTTTCGTAGTAACGAATGAGTTAAAAAAAGCTAATAATGGTAACAAAGCAATAATAAACTAAGACTAAGGCACGAGTTGGAAGCATGCGAATTTCTAATAGTGCCTACAAGTTGACCATTGTTTATTTATTATTCATTTCGTCGTCGGCGTCATCTCAGCCACACAACACCCACTGATGTGTATAGGCCTCCCCTAAGGATCTCCACAACGATCGGTCCTGCGCTGTCCACATCCAGCGGCTTCCCGCGACCTTCACCATATCGTTGGTCCCGGGAGCCTACCCACGGAGCGTTGTCGTGTGCGCGGTCGTCATACCAGAACCTTTCCGCCCCAACGGCCATCGGTTCTTCTCGCTATGTGTCCCGCCCACTGCCACTTCAGCTGAGCAATCCTTCGAGCGATGTCAGTTACTATAGTTCTCCTACGGATCTCCTCATTTCTGATTCGATCACGTAGGGAAAGGTGAGCATAGCCCTCTCCATTACACGGTGGGTGACCTTGAGCTTTCTTATCAGACCCATAGTTAGCGACCACGTTTCACTACCGTAAGTCATTACTGGCCACTGGTCTTCTTCTGGTGACTTTCGTCTTGAGACCCTGCGCTAAGTTGGATGCGAAGATTTTTCGGAGCTTCCCGAATGCTGCCCATCCGAGTTGAATTCGACGGGAGATCTCTTTCTCGAAGTTGGACTTACCTTCCAACAATCCTTAGTTGGATTGTCTGTCCAAAGTCCAACTCTGGTAAACGTAGCGGTCAACAACTTCGAGTGAAGTGTTCCCAACGTGAAGTGAAGTGGGTACAAAATGTGAATTTGACATGATTTTCGTCTTATCCATGTTCATCGTAAGACCCTATCTTTGGGAAGCACTACGGAGATCTTCGAGCGTTGTGTTCAGATTCTCCAAAGTCTCAGCCAGCCACGAATCCGAGGCCTCAGAGAAGGTAACGATACAAAAAGATACTGGTGTTTGAATCACTCGATCACGTAGAATATGCCCATTCAATTAATTGGTCATTGTCAATTGAAATTAATTAATTAGCTATGATTGATCAAACGAGGAGGAGAAGCTTAAACGAGGAATACCATTGAGCATTTGTATGACTCAGTTAATTCACATTTACATGCACACACAACACACACACACACACACACGTCATTTGATTAAGTATTCATTAATTTATTTATATCTTTAATTTTCCATAATTTTAATTTAATTATTCCTAACTCTAGCTTCTAATGTAAGTCTAGCAACTAAGTAATAATGGAGGAGCAGAATCACCTGTCACAGGCATTTTTTGCAAAAAATGTTACTCCGGTCATTATACGTGAAATGTAAAAAAAAAAAATTATGTTATTGTCCGTTAATCCTTTCTCCTAAGCTAGTGGCCTGTTGGTCTTGTCAACTTTTTTATACGCTAAGATTTACGCTCTTTACTTAAAAAATATATATTTAAATGTACCGCCATTTATCTCGCATTAGACTAAGAAAATCAATGTACCTATAGCGTATTTCCCGTTTATTTAGAATCATTATCAAGAATCAGGATAAAAATAACTAGTTTCTTGGCAAGTCATGAACTATAAAACATAAGGCCTTCAGAAGCACGGGAGAGCCCGAGATAATTCGTGTTTCAGGTCACCCATCCCATAAATAATCATTACGTAAGTTGCCTAACCGCTACAATCGTCAGCACGCTAACCACTGAGCCACTGCAACCAGTAGCGTAAGCTACATCTTTTGTATCTGGTTTTTGAAGTGAAAACTTCTTTACCGGCGTTGTGCACATCAGAGTTTAAATTTTGGGATGGGTAAAAATTTGTTAAAGTCGCGTCAGGACACGTGACCTGGACCTCTATTTTTGAATCACTCGTCGCGCGAGTGGCGAGGCGAACGAGGAGGCGATCAGGCGATTAGCGACCCTGCATGCGTGGACATAGCACGCTTTTCGCTTTGCCCCTCGCGCGCTCGCGTTGGGAGGCGGTACTACAAGTGAAAAGCGAAGCTATGTATATATGGGCAAGGTCGCTTTAACGGAATACGGAAACTCAAACGTCGCACGAATCAGTAGAATCCTCGAGACGAGTGAATCAAAAATAGAGCTCCTGGTCGAAAATTCTTAATACGGAGGGAGAGTAAACCGCCGACGCGGCATAGGAGAGGAATTAATATCCCCCTCTCCTACTGTTACGTTTAAGCTCTTCAGCTGGCACTCCCGGAGTACAACCCGTTATTTTTTAAATATCTAATCGGACGAACGCCACAAAGGCAGAACGAGTTTATGTGGCGTGCTAGTAAAAAAATTTATGAACTTACCCCCATATTCTAAGTCGTTCCACCAAAGCTTTTTACACTCCACTCAACCTCGTCGTGGGTAAAAATGATAGTGTGCGCTAGGCCTAACACGGAGTGGCTACGTACTCTTTGACTCCTCCAGGTCCTTACGGAGTTATGACTTAGAATACCGATTTCGAGGAGTATTTTGAAGAGGTTTTCAATGAGGATTCGTTAAGTCGAGGATGAGTAAGTTTTGGAGGAACGACTTAGAATATGGGTGTTAGTGTAACTTTCATTTTTGATCTTTTTAAGACAAGTGTGGCTATTGTGAGAAATGCGATCAGTGGACATTTTTTCAATACTTGATTGTTTTAAAATATGTAATAAGTAGTTTTTGATACATCTTTCTTTTTGTGTAAGCGATTCCAGTGTGTGCGATGCGTGTGACTTAGTTCGTAAGTGTGTATTTAATATTTTTAAATTACTATTCGTGAGGACCTTTAATTGGCCATCTTCTTTTATTTGTATTATTAAATAAATAAGATGAAAAAGAAAGTGTTTAGTAAATACTTTTAAACATTTAATTCAAGCGCAAACATTAATCGTTTTTACTACATAAAAATAATTAAGCTTACAATTTCAGTAGCTTCACTGTGTCTTTTTAATGGATATTACCACTCTACTTATGTCTGGCATTATTAATTAAGTAAACTGGTTCTGCAACTTAAGTGCTAATTAAAGAATGCAGCATTCATTTGTGGTGAATTCCAATTGATATTAACCGTTTTAAAGTTAGCTATTTAATGTATGACATGATTTTAAAAGTAATTTTAAGAAATACTTAAAAGTTAATTATTTCTGAGGTTCTTGCGGCGTTTTAAGATGTTCGCTTTCGTGAACTCTTTTTATTAATCGCAGCCTTTAAGTTGGCAATGACATTAAAAAATATTTTGTTGTGAGCTCATAAAAAGTGAATCACTTTAAAGATTATTTGCTAAAGGCCACACACGGCTTCGTTTTTCATAAAATGTTTGCACCCGCCAATGCACATCGAGCCTGCGTGGTGGTTACAGCCATTTTCCCATTAATGAGGAGGGCCTATGTATGCCCCACCAGTGTGGACATTGAAATAGCTGTTGATAATGATGATGATGGACCTACTTATCAAATATTGCAGTTTCTGGTTTTGAGTCGGATTGATGAACACACCATATTTCTGACATCGCTGTATAATATGTGTTTTGATATTTTTGATAATAACACACTCAAAAATCTCGATGGCGCAGCGGTGAGCGCGTTTGACCTTCCCAGTGGTCGGTCACGGGATGGGTGATCAAAATTGTGGTCGCGCCTGCAACCTGGGGGTCTATCGCCATATCTAAGCGCAGTATTGTTTTTATTTTATTACATTAAAAAAAGGAAAACCAACGCAACATATAGTGGATACATGGTAAGGTTTTTATCATGCTATTTTAGACTTAACTAAGTTAGGTTTTCCACTTATAGGTCGTCGCCACGACATGCATAATGGACTACTTAAAAAAAGCGAATTAATTTCGTTAATTAAATTAAAAAAAATAAACTCAAATATTACATTGAAATATTGAACTGAAACTTACATCAAAACACATAAAACATCTTGTTTCAATCTTACCATGCTGTTTTGTACTACGAATTTCTCAAAGTAAGCTTGATTTTTGACGGAAGTTTTGTGAGGTCATCGCTCAATCATCGCCTCCAGTGTGAAGTGTGTCAAAATATGACAACTTCAATAAAAACAAAACGTTCTTAGAAAATGACGGTTTCTATTATGTAGATGATGGTAGGCACGCTGGTATAAAAACGCATGGATGATAAGTTTATTCTTTTTATAATGTAAAATTTTCAACCTGCTTCTTTTAGAAAATGAATTTTAACAAAAATATTTTTTCCAAATATCCAAGAAATAAAAAAATAAAAAAAGGTTGTCTTTCTCAAAATTTACTCACACTAAGTCATTTATAAATGGCCAGCCGTGTTTACGTGGTTTGTTATAAAACGGTTACATTTGCATGTAATAAGAGTAATCAGGCTGGCTTCTGAGGGACAGTAATGATACCAGAGGCTCTATGGTTAAGTAAATCACAGCCTGAGCAAACGGGAATATGCTACCTAAATTACTTTTTGAAGAGAAAACCTCACTATATTATATTTTACTAACGGCCGACCGAGATTGGTGAGGTGGACTACCGTATGAAAGTTTTTTGGTCTTTCCATACTGGAGAAGAATGATTCTTTTTTTCGCCATCGTCTGCTGCTGCATCACTGCTGGGGCGCTGGCCTTCTTTGGATGGATATGAGAACGGACCATGACCCACCACGCGGGCTCAATGCGGACTGGTGGGTTTTAACGACTGCAAATGCAGCCGGGACTAACGGCTTAATGTGCCTTCCGAAGCACGGAGGAGCTCGAAATAGTAAATTTTTGGTCACCCATCCCGTGACCGACCATTGCGATAGTTTCTTAACCTCGACAATCGCAGGCCGAGCAAGCGAACCACTGAAACCACAACTGAAACCTGAATATTTTCATTAGCTGATTTGCATTAAAAAATAAAGACCCCAAGAAGTGCCAGCGAAGGCAAGCAAAAATTAAAGTGCAGTGTGGTACTTGAAGAATACACCATCTTGGGTGGCATCGACTCTAACTCCAAAAGGCTTATTTTTTACTTTGTGTAGCCGGCATTTTTTTTTTATGAAAAAAAAATAACTTTTTATTCACAATGAAATGAACCGAATCATATCTTTTGATTCACAAACGAAAGAGAGAGATTGAAATACTTATTTTGCACACTTTTATTTATCTTGAAAGGTCGTCCAACAACCAATATATATTTTTTAAAACAAATCAGATAACTTAAATAGGTAAATACCTCACAATCATCTGATTCCGACAGTATTCCGAGATATAAATAGCTTATTACACCCAGACGCAAAAAAAAACACAAAAAATAATCACATAATCATTTTCCCTAGTGGTAATCGAACCCACAAACCCTGGGGCACTAGACAAGACCATCCACTGTCAATCCAACCATTTGCTACAAAATCTACGTGTTTCACGCAGTAGTCCACTCAAAGATTCGAATAAATTAAAAATGTCCCTTTGTTTACAAAGTTTCGCAAGATCCGATTGTGTTCTGAACTTACGAAGTCATTTGAATTTCAGAATTTTAAGCAGCAACCTTTTATCCGACTCTAAGACTATATGCTTCTTTTACATTGGATTCCAAATATATAAGTTTGTGAGTATTGCGACCATTCTTAACTGACAATAAGCTTTTATTCCGACCTATAAGGCAAGTATATTTATTTATTTATAATATTTATATTTATTTATATACAGTAAACACTATATAACGAGATTCAAGGGACCGAACAAATTCTCTCGTAATTGAGAGTTTCGTAGTAACGAATGAGTTAAAAAAAGCTAATAATGGTAACAAAGCAATAATAAACTAAGACTAAGGCACGAGTTGGAAGCATGCGAATTTCTAATAGTGCCTACAAGTTGACCATTGTTTATTTATTATTCATTTCGTCGTCGGCGTCATCTCAGCCACACAACACCCACTGATGTGTATAGGCCTCCCCTAAGGATCTCCACAACGATCGGTCCTGCGCTGTCCACATCCAGCGGCTTCCCGCGACCTTCACCATATCGTTGGTCCCGGGAGCCTACCCACGGAGCGTTGTCGTGTGCGCGGTCGTCATACCAGAACCTTTCCGCCCCAACGGCCATCGGTTCTTCTCGCTATGTGTCCCGCCCACTGCCACTTCAGCTGAGCAATCCTTCGAGCGATGTCAGTTACTATAGTTCTCCTACGGATCTCCTCATTTCTGATTCGATCACGTAGGGAAAGGTGAGCATAGCCCTCTCCATTACACGGTGGGTGACCTTGAGCTTTCTTATCAGACCCATAGTTAGCGACCACGTTTCACTACCGTAAGTCATTACTGGCCACTGGTCTTCTTCTGGTGACTTTCGTCTTGAGACCCTGCGCTAAGTTGGATGCGAAGATTTTTCGGAGCTTCCCGAATGCTGCCCATCCGAGTTGAATTCGACGGGAGATCTCTTTCTCGAAGTTGGACTTACCTTCCAACAATCCTTAGTTGGATTGTCTGTCCAAAGTCCAACTCTGGTAAACGTAGCGGTCAACAACTTCGAGTGAAGTGTTCCCAACGTGAAGTGAAGTGGGTACAAAATGTGAATTTGACATGATTTTCGTCTTATCCATGTTCATCGTAAGACCCTATCTTTGGGAAGCACTACGGAGATCTTCGAGCGTTGTGTTCAGATTCTCCAAAGTCTCAGCCAGCCACGAATCCGAGGCCTCAGAGAAGGTAACGATACAAAAAGATACTGGTGTTTGAATCACTCGATCACGTAGAATATGCCCATTCAATTAATTGGTCATTGTCAATTGAAATTAATTAATTAGCTATGATTGATCAAACGAGGAGGAGAAGCTTAAACGAGGAATACCATTGAGCATTTGTATGACTCAGTTAATTCACATTTACATGCACACACAACACACACACACACACACACGTCATTTGATTAAGTATTCATTAATTTATTTATATCTTTAATTTTCCATAATTTTAATTTAATTATTCCTAACTCTAGCTTCTAATGTAAGTCTAGCAACTAAGTAATAATGGAGGAGCAGAATCACCTGTCACAGGCATTTTTTGCAAAAAATGTTACTCCGGTCATTATACGTGAAATGTAAAAAAAAAAAATTATGTTATTGTCCGTTAATCCTTTCTCCTAAGCTAGTGGCCTGTTGGTCTTGTCAACTTTTTTATACGCTAAGATTTACGCTCTTTACTTAAAAAATATATATTTAAATGTACCGCCATTTATCTCGCATTAGACTAAGAAAATCAATGTACCTATAGCGTATTTCCCGTTTATTTAGAATCATTATCAAGAATCAGGATAAAAATAACTAGTTTCTTGGCAAGTCATGAACTATAAAACATAAGGCCTTCAGAAGCACGGGAGAGCCCGAGATAATTCGTGTTTCAGGTCACCCATCCCATAAATAATCATTACGTAAGTTGCCTAACCGCTACAATCGTCAGCACGCTAACCACTGAGCCACTGCAACCAGTAGCGTAAGCTACATCTTTTGTATCTGGTTTTTGAAGTGAAAACTTCTTTACCGGCGTTGTGCACATCAGAGTTTAAATTTTGGGATGGGTAAAAATTTGTTAAAGTCGCGTCAGGACACGTGACCTGGACCTCTATTTTTGAATCACTCGTCGCGCGAGTGGCGAGGCGAACGAGGAGGCGATCAGGCGATTAGCGACCCTGCATGCGTGGACATAGCACGCTTTTCGCTTTGCCCCTCGCGCGCTCGCGTTGGGAGGCGGTACTACAAGTGAAAAGCGAAGCTATGTATATATGGGCAAGGTCGCTTTAACGGAATACGGAAACTCAAACGTCGCACGAATCAGTAGAATCCTCGAGACGAGTGAATCAAAAATAGAGCTCCTGGTCGAAAATTCTTAATACGGAGGGAGAGTAAACCGCCGACGCGGCATAGGAGAGGAATTAATATCCCCCTCTCCTACTGTTACGTTTAAGCTCTTCAGCTGGCACTCCCGGAGTACAACCCGTTATTTTTTAAATATCTAATCGGACGAACGCCACAAAGGCAGAACGAGTTTATGTGGCGTGCTAGTAAAAAAATTTATGAACTTACCCCCATATTCTAAGTCGTTCCACCAAAGCTTTTTACACTCCACTCAACCTCGTCGTGGGTAAAAATGATAGTGTGCGCTAGGCCTAACACGGAGTGGCTACGTACTCTTTGACTCCTCCAGGTCCTTACGGAGTTATGACTTAGAATACCGATTTCGAGGAGTATTTTGAAGAGGTTTTCAATGAGGATTCGTTAAGTCGAGGATGAGTAAGTTTTGGAGGAACGACTTAGAATATGGGTGTTAGTGTAACTTTCATTTTTGATCTTTTTAAGACAAGTGTGGCTATTGTGAGAAATGCGATCAGTGGACATTTTTTCAATACTTGATTGTTTTAAAATATGTAATAAGTAGTTTTTGATACATCTTTCTTTTTGTGTAAGCGATTCCAGTGTGTGCGATGCGTGTGACTTAGTTCGTAAGTGTGTATTTAATATTTTTAAATTACTATTCGTGAGGACCTTTAATTGGCCATCTTCTTTTATTTGTATTATTAAATAAATAAGATGAAAAAGAAAGTGTTTAGTAAATACTTTTAAACATTTAATTCAAGCGCAAACATTAATCGTTTTTACTACATAAAAATAATTAAGCTTACAATTTCAGTAGCTTCACTGTGTCTTTTTAATGGATATTACCACTCTACTTATGTCTGGCATTATTAATTAAGTAAACTGGTTCTGCAACTTAAGTGCTAATTAAAGAATGCAGCATTCATTTGTGGTGAATTCCAATTGATATTAACCGTTTTAAAGTTAGCTATTTAATGTATGACATGATTTTAAAAGTAATTTTAAGAAATACTTAAAAGTTAATTATTTCTGAGGTTCTTGCGGCGTTTTAAGATGTTCGCTTTCGTGAACTCTTTTTATTAATCGCAGCCTTTAAGTTGGCAATGACATTAAAAAATATTTTGTTGTGAGCTCATAAAAAGTGAATCACTTTAAAGATTATTTGCTAAAGGCCACACACGGCTTCGTTTTTCATAAAATGTTTGCACCCGCCAATGCACATCGAGCCTGCGTGGTGGTTACAGCCATTTTCCCATTAATGAGGAGGGCCTATGTATGCCCCACCAGTGTGGACATTGAAATAGCTGTTGATAATGATGATGATGGACCTACTTATCAAATATTGCAGTTTCTGGTTTTGAGTCGGATTGATGAACACACCATATTTCTGACATCGCTGTATAATATGTGTTTTGATATTTTTGATAATAACACACTCAAAAATCTCGATGGCGCAGCGGTGAGCGCGTTTGACCTTCCCAGTGGTCGGTCACGGGATGGGTGATCAAAATTGTGGTCGCGCCTGCAACCTGGGGGTCTATCGCCATATCTAAGCGCAGTATTGTTTTTATTTTATTACATTAAAAAAAGGAAAACCAACGCAACATATAGTGGATACATGGTAAGGTTTTTATCATGCTATTTTAGACTTAACTAAGTTAGGTTTTCCACTTATAGGTCGTCGCCACGACATGCATAATGGACTACTTAAAAAAAGCGAATTAATTTCGTTAATTAAATTAAAAAAAATAAACTCAAATATTACATTGAAATATTGAACTGAAACTTACATCAAAACACATAAAACATCTTGTTTCAATCTTACCATGCTGTTTTGTACTACGAATTTCTCAAAGTAAGCTTGATTTTTGACGGAAGTTTTGTGAGGTCATCGCTCAATCATCGCCTCCAGTGTGAAGTGTGTCAAAATATGACAACTTCAATAAAAACAAAACGTTCTTAGAAAATGACGGTTTCTATTATGTAGATGATGGTAGGCACGCTGGTATAAAAACGCATGGATGATAAGTTTATTCTTTTTATAATGTAAAATTTTCAACCTGCTTCTTTTAGAAAATGAATTTTAACAAAAATATTTTTTCCAAATATCCAAGAAATAAAAAAATAAAAAAAGGTTGTCTTTCTCAAAATTTACTCACACTAAGTCATTTATAAATGGCCAGCCGTGTTTACGTGGTTTGTTATAAAACGGTTACATTTGCATGTAATAAGAGTAATCAGGCTGGCTTCTGAGGGACAGTAATGATACCAGAGGCTCTATGGTTAAGTAAATCACAGCCTGAGCAAACGGGAATATGCTACCTAAATTACTTTTTGAAGAGAAAACCTCACTATATTATATTTTACTAACGGCCGACCGAGATTGGTGAGGTGGACTACCGTATGAAAGTTTTTTGGTCTTTCCATACTGGAGAAGAATGATTCTTTTTTTCGCCATCGTCTGCTGCTGCATCACTGCTGGGGCGCTGGCCTTCTTTGGATGGATATGAGAACGGACCATGACCCACCACGCGGGCTCAATGCGGACTGGTGGGTTTTAACGACTGCAAATGCAGCCGGGACTAACGGCTTAATGTGCCTTCCGAAGCACGGAGGAGCTCGAAATAGTAAATTTTTGGTCACCCATCCCGTGACCGACCATTGCGATAGTTTCTTAACCTCGACAATCGCAGGCCGAGCAAGCGAACCACTGAAACCACAACTGAAACCTGAATATTTTCATTAGCTGATTTGCATTAAAAAATAAAGACCCCAAGAAGTGCCAGCGAAGGCAAGCAAAAATTAAAGTGCAGTGTGGTACTTGAAGAATACACCATCTTGGGTGGCATCGACTCTAACTCCAAAAGGCTTATTTTTTACTTTGTGTAGCCGGCATTTTTTTTTTATGAAAAAAAAATAACTTTTTATTCACAATGAAATGAACCGAATCATATCTTTTGATTCACAAACGAAAGAGAGAGATTGAAATACTTATTTTGCACACTTTTATTTATCTTGAAAGGTCGTCCAACAACCAATATATATTTTTTAAAACAAATCAGATAACTTAAATAGGTAAATACCTCACAATCATCTGATTCCGACAGTATTCCGAGATATAAATAGCTTATTACACCCAGACGCAAAAAAAAACACAAAAAATAATCACATAATCATTTTCCCTAGTGGTAATCGAACCCACAAACCCTGGGGCACTAGACAAGACCATCCACTGTCAATCCAACCATTTGCTACAAACTCGTTGGTTTACAGAAACTTGTTTACAATAGGAACTTCTGTGAGAGGGTTCGGTGACATATTAATACCAGTAAATATATACTAATAAAACAATAACGTGACTGACAGACAGACAACGCACAAACAGCTGAACCAATTAAGCTGAAATTTTGCATACAGGATCCTTTAACAGTGTAAGCAAGCATTAAGAAAGGTTTATTTGTTATTTCCACGGGATATAAAACCACTCGGGTGAAACCGCAGGCGGCCGCTAGTTCCATATATTTGTATAACGATACTTCCCTATCATTATCTTCCTGCAGATTTGCATGTAATGAAAGTTATCAACAGCAAAGCTTCCTATGGTAATGAATAATGATTGAAGCTGAGTTAATTGAGGTTCATAGACGGTTCACGGTGACAAACTAAATGATTTAGTTGAGTTAGTTTAGGCTTGGTCACGGCGTAACTGCAAGTAATTTAAATGGTTGAATACTGTAGGAATACCTAGTTCTGTACAAAAATATTTGAAAGCATTGAAATGGCTTACTGTTCAACCATAGATAATCTAAATGTTTGTATAAAGAGAGTTTAAAATTATATCGTTTGACACATGACAAAATTACTGCCCCCCATATTCTAAGTCGTTCCTCCAAAACTTTTTACACTCCACTCAACCTCGTCGTGGGTAAAAATGGTAGTGTGCGCTAGGCCTAACACGGAGTGGCTACGTACTCTTTGGCTCCTCCAGGTCCTTACGGAGTTATGACTTAGAATACCGATTTCGAGGAGTATTTCGAAGAGGTTTTCAATGAGGTTTCGTTAAGTCGAGGACGAGTAAGTTTTGGAGGAACGACTTAGAATATGGGTGTTACTCACCAATCTCGAGTTTTGAATTTCAGGGTTCAATGTAAGAAAAAAAGCAGAGAAGATTCTTTTATTTTTACAAACACATAACGCTCAACACAATATTACAACATGATACAAAAACAGAAACTAAATTATTTTTTCTCAAACATGCTTTGAAATGTGAGCATTATTTTGACAACCTTCTTACAGATAAATCGATATTGCTGTACTGGCCACATACATGCGAGCAGCGGCCGGCAAAAGTTGTATAAAAATCCATATCTGTCGTGTTTAGCGGTCAAATAAATTACATAGTAAACTCATATTTGTAGTGTAATTAAAAAATGGAACGATCTTTTACCCCGAAATATACCAAGGAGGTAACTTATCAAAGGTTTTATTTAAATTTCGAACTGGCTTGCAAATAGAAGACTTTAACGCAGGAAAAAATATTCTTGTTCGCAGTTCGTCTGATTTCGAAAAGTAGTTTTAATTTCCGCGCATTATTTGAGAAAAGTACTATACAAGCCTTGGCCACAACTAGGAATTGATGGACTGGGCAACATTCACACGTTCGACCATCAATGCCTCTTTTGCTGGCCGCTGCAGTAATGTTCTAATAAAATAAAAATACATGGCGTGATGCCAAAAGATCCATTAAAATACTTATATAACTTTCGCATTAACAAATAAATTGGCGAATATAACTCTAAATATCATTATAAAGTAATAAAGGTACGCTTTAGTAACCCAATTCTGCGACCAGCTGTATCGGTAACAGAAATAGGGTGACGGTACATTGCTGGCTCTATACGCCCTTTATGACACGGCCGTTGGATCGAACTGGGCTTCTTTGTGAGCGGAATGGTAATGGTAATGGTCAGACATCATGTTGCGCTTTGTTCGATTCCGGAGTTAGATAGGGTGGAAGTGACAGTTTGTATTTTTTTTTTAATGTGGCTTTTGTTTTTTCTGTTTTGTGTTTTAGCTTGATTATAGGTGTTGTAGCCACATTCATAGGAGACTATCAATCTTGCGACGCGGCTCTGGACACCGCGCAGCACACACTAGAGGTGTGTCCTGCGCGGTCGGGGCGGCGTCGGGATCTCGTGGCCGTAGTGGGAGGGGATCTCTCCTTACCCAGCATCGTCAGTAAGATGCTGGGTAGTGACAGATCATGGCAAGCGGTAGTATCCTTCTGCGAGGATGTTATCCTCCAGAAGGAGACAGCGGAGAGAGTTCGAGAGCAGGACGCCCATGCGGCCATTCTTCGCCGTAGGCGGCTGAGAGGAAGGAGGCGACGGTATGATCGCCTCATTCCCTAGAGAAACCTCGTTGGTGATGGTAGGTGTACTATCTCGGAGGATTCGCTGCTCCGCTCGCCTCTCTAGGGAGAGGTGTCGCCAGGAGGAGGCGCAGTAGTTGTGGGGGTTGGGCGGCGGGACGGGGAATCCCGTCGTCCAGCTAGGACCCCCCGTGGTGGATGGGCGCGCCAGGTGTTCCCGCGTGCCCAACAGAGAGGAAGGCCCAAGAGGGCAGACACGGGGCGGAGACCCGGTAGACTGCTACCCTTGCCCCGGTAGTCTCCGTCCGTACGCGAGGAAGGAACACCCAGGGGGTTTTAGTAGGCGGCTGAGAGGAAGGAGGCGACGGTATGATCGCCTCATTCCCTAGAGAAACCTCGTTGGTGATGGTAGGTGTACTATCTCGGAGGATTCGCTGCTCCGCTCGCCTCTCTAGGGAGAGGTGTCGCCAGGAGGAGGCGCAGTAGTTGTGGGGGTTGGGCGGCGGGACGGGGAATCCCGTCGTCCAGCTAGGACCCCCCGTGGTGGATGGGCGCGCCAGGTGTTCCCGCGTGCCCAACAGAGAGGAAGGCCCAAGAGGGCAGACACGGGGCGGAGACCCGGTAGACTGCTACCCTTGCCCCGGTAGTCTCCGTCCGTACGCGAGGAAGGAACACCCAGGGGGTTTTAGTGGGTCCGAGTCCCACATAACCTCTCTGTCTCCCCGGACGGGGGGTATGCGCGGGCATTTCCCCCTGGAAAAAAAAAAAAAAAAAAAAAGGAGACTATCAATCTAACGCAGCGTTGCCAGAACGTTACTTCTTGACCCCTAAACGTTACATTTACGTTACATTTAGGATGGAATTTTAAACTTTTTCTGTATCGGTAACATCAATAGGGTGACTGTACATTGCTGGCTCTGTACGCCCTTTATAGCAGCCATTGGATCGAACGGGCCTTATTTTGAGCGGAATGATAATAGTAATGGTCAGACGCCATGTTGCTTTTGTTCGATTCCGTTTTTTTTTTTAATTATTTACTTATTTTATAAAATTACAAATGACAAATTATTATATTATCTCGCAAAGTAACAAGAAGTTTGTCTGCGAATTTGAAAATTAAGCAAACAATTTATAAGTACTTATCAAAAATTAAAATTAGTTAACATCAGTGACCATGGGTATACAGTATTGTTATGGGTTACACAGTGATGTAATAGGTTGGGTAGAAGTGACAGTTTTTTTTTCTGTAGCTTTTACCTGAGCATGATTCTAAAATTGTGAGTTGGGACTTTTTTGCGAGGCCCCCTCAGGCGCGAGGCCGTCGGCAGTCGCCAAAATCACCGAAGTTGCCGAATACTAGCGCCACTACTGGTCGCGTCGCGTAAGTGCCGTCAGCTTCGCTGTCAGCTTCACTTTGACAGCCGACGGCGTTTTCGTACAACGCAACTTCAAGGTTATCGTCCTAATATAAATAATAAATAAATAAATAATTGTGTTACGGATACTAGATAACGGATAAATATACTTTTATACTTTTTTTTTGTAAATACATACATAATATACATATTAAACACCCAGACTAAGACAAATAGACAATGCACACAAATATATATGCACATAAATATCAATAATTTACAAAATTTAATTACTGCAAAATAATAGGAGCGCATAGAACACAAGAAGTTCAAATTACGTCGTCGCGAGTGTTAGGCGCGCGCTGTATCCGTGTGCACGTACATGTGTGTATTGAGTGTTGCGCTGTGTCGCGGCAGGTCTAAGTACAGTGGACGGAAAGCAAAACTGTATGAAAACATCGATCGCGACCAGTTTATCTTGACCCCTGTCGTTCTGTGCAGTGTTTTACTACTCGCGACTTCTGTTATCCTGGTACTTGGGTCGGTCTCGAGTCTCGACTTGACAATGCCTCTAAGACGAACCCCCCCACCGCCGCCCGTTCCAGTGTCGCCGTCGTCCGAGCTACCGCCGCAGACTAAACTTCTGGAAGCAGATAAAGATATCTCCGTGCGTGAGCGCAGTAGCATTGGCGTTGCTTCGGCAATCCAACACTATGATTCAGCACCGGATTTACGATCAATGTTAGAAAATGTAACGGATAGAAAAAAAAGGAAATTTGAAGACAGTGACCATGGTATTGCTGAGGTGATAAGGGATATGTTTACCTCTTTCGCGCAGGACCAAGCAGTCAGATTTAATCAACTGCAAACAACAATAAATAGCTTAAAAGAACAAAACAATGAACTGACACAGAGTGTTGATATGATGTCAAGCAAGTATGATGGATTTTTAGGCAAAATAACACAGCTTGAAACCGAGAGACAGGCAGACAAAAAGACTATAAATATGTTGGAAGACAAAATTGAATATCTTGAACGCAAAAATAGATCAACAGCAATTGAGATCCGCAATGTACCCAAAACCACTGGTGAAACCAAGAATGATCTATGCAGAATTGTCCAAAATATTGCAAATACCATAAATGTGAAAGTTGAACCAAATTGTGTGAAAGATATATATAGACAGAAAACATACAAGGATTTGTCCTCGAATCTTATAATGGTCGACTTTACAACTGTCTTGATCAGGGACATTTTTTTGGAAAAGACAAAATCCTTTAACAAAACCAAGGACAGAGGCGAAAAACTTAATACAGGACACCTGGGCTTGAGTGACTCCGCAAAGCCAGTCTATATTTCTGAAGCACTCACAACCAAAACACAAAGACTATTTTATTTAGCAAGGTTATTCCAGAAACAGAATCATTACGCCTATTGTTGGACATCACACGGTATTGTCTACCTGAAAAAAGAGAAAAATTCTTCGCATATAAAAATTGAATCGGAAACCGACATCGAAACCTGAGGAAGACTGCATGACTGGCTCTGAACGTGGTAAAGCAACATGAAACACGTACTCTTTTTTCAATTCTCATTCTATTTTTAATATACATTAAAATTGATAATTTAGTATATTTACAAGTAGTTTTAAGATATATTTTTATATTTACACACAATACACATATTTACACATGTTTTAACATATTCACAATGGATTCTCACAAAAATGAAATAGGATTAAACAGCAAACAAACATTTATATACATATTATACCATAACAATACGTATATTTTATATGATACACTTATAACTTTTATTACTGTAATAACTCTTAATTATTTGTGTCATACGAAAAAATTATCAAGATCAAGTTTAAAATATTTACAAAAGTGGCTAATATAGTTGATTTATTAAATAACATTGAAAGCAATCCTTTATGTAAATCTCGTCCATGTGATGTTGGTGAATGCAGCAAATTAGTTCCATCTCAGTCTGACTTATCAATTCTCATTCAAAACATTAGAAGCCTGAACTGCAACTTCGCGGGATTTGAAGCACTAACAGCAATGCTAGGTACAAACTGTGATATACTTATACTTACCGAATGCTGGATGTCTTGTGTTTTCTCTATCCCCTCAATAAGAGGTTACAACGTTTTTGCATCTGTTAAAAATCCAATACAAAATGATGGAGTAGTTGCTTATATTAAGGAGGAACTCACTTTTGCTGTGGATGAGCCTGATGCTAAAGACTGTAACTGTCTTCTAATTAAACTCGGAAACAATGATACAGCAATTGTAGCAATTTATCGATCCCCATCATACCATAATGTTGACCCATTTTTGATATCCCTTGACCATATATTAAAAAGCATATCGGGATTTAAGAATATTGCACTGGTTGGTGACATAAATCTGGATATAATAGCTGAGGATCCAACTCCCTTCACAGAAAAGTACCTGGCTCTAACTGCTTATCATGGTCTAATTCCTTCTCACACTCTTCCCACAAGAGATAGGACTTGCCTGGACCATATGTTTTTGAGAACGAAAATCCCATCATTGACCTTGGTAGTGCAATCAACTCTAACAGATCATAACACGGTGGTTATGTCCATGAAATCACAGCCAGCCCGTCAATTCTCAGCCCTTACCCGCACTATGATTAACTATGAAAACTTAACTAAATACATAAATAATATAAATTTTGATTTCATTTATAAAACGAAAGACTGTAACATCGCAATTGAATACATAATAAATGAACTAAAAAAAGGTATTGAAATTAACTCTAAAACCATTTTGCTATCGCGTCGCAATAAGATCATAAAACCCTGGATTACACCTGGCCTTCTAAGATGCATTCGAAATCGAGACAAATTGCATAAAAAGTTAAAGTCATGCCCTGAAAACGTTATTCTAAAAGCAACCTTCATCCGCTATAGAAATTTTTGCTGTATGATCCTTAAAAAAGTTAAGCGTGCTTATGAAAGAGAACTCATTCAAAAAGCCGGCAACGACAGTAAAAAGCTATGGGATTCCGTTAAAACCATCACAAGCACAGTCAGAGATACTCCACTTCCTAATGAGCTGTTGACTATATCAGACTGTCCACAAAATTCTGTGAATTTCGTGAACAATTATTTCGTAAATGTAGGCAAATCTTTAGCGGAAAAAATTGTACCAACACCAGTTTCGTATACCATCTCAGATTCGTCAAAGAAACAAATAAGCTCCTTTGTTCTTCATGACACAAACGAATCCGAAGTAAACAATCTCATACTGAGTCTTAAAAACGAATGTAGTGTGGGTCATGATAATATATCCAACAAGCTGCTCAAAGCTCATAAAGATATTCTAGTACCTCATTTGACACACATTTTTAATATGTGCCTCGCAAATGGCATCTTTCCTAAAGTCCTAAAAATATCTCAAGTGCGTCCAATTTTTAAGGGTACAGGGGATAGAAACAGTGTCGGAAATTATCGCCCTATAGCAATTCTTCCATCACTATCAAAAATACTGGAGAAAATTGTTAATAACAGGCTAATAGATTACCTTGAGTCAAAACAGTTGTTGTCCGAGTCTCAGTATGGATTTCGTCGAGGGAGATCTACAGATGATGCAGTAAACGATCTCACTAATTTTATAATGACCAACTTGGATCGAGGAAACAAATGTCTATCCATATTTTTGGACTTGGCGAAAGCTTTCGACACTGTGTCGGTCTCTATACTCCTCAAAAAGCTAGAAAACTTCGGAATAAGGGGCAAACAGTTGGCACTTTTCACTGACTACCTGTCAGACAGACTGCAGTGTGTGAAGATAGGTTCCTACACTAGTTCTGATCTTCCACTAACATATGGTGTACCGCAGGGCAGTATCTTAGGGCCAACCCTCTTCCTCATTTATATGAATGATTTGTTATGCCTTGAACCATTTCAAGGAAGAATAATTTCGTACGCCGACGATACTGCTCTGCTTTTTACTGCTAAAACATGGGAAGAGACTTATATAACAGCCCAGAATGGCTTTTTTCTGGTAAAGAAATGGTTAGAGAACAATGTTTTAACTTTAAATACGGAAAAGACTAAATATCTCGCCTATTCCTGGCGAAATTATACTCATGACCGAAATCTGGTTGCCCATGGTTGTTCTGAATTTCCGAGTGATACCCAATGTAAATGTCTGCCACTAGAACGAGTGAGTTTCATAAAATACCTGGGTGTCACAATTGATGATCACCTTAGTTTTAAGCAACATATTGATGTGTTAGCCAAGAGAATACGTAAATTGGTATACGTTTTTAAAATATTGAGACATGTTGTTCCACCGATTACACTAAATAGGATATATTGTGCCTTATGCCAATCGCTGCTTACTTACTGCATAACATCTTGGGGTGGTGTTCCCAAAACAACGCTTAAGAAACTCGAGGTAGCGCAAAGGACGATACTTAAAGTTTGCACATTTAGACCTTTCCTGTATCCCACCAAACTTCTTTACGAGTATTGTGAGGTCTTGACAGTGCGACAACTGTTCTTACTCAGGATTATTCTAAAGCAGCACTCCTTGTTGGACTATTCCCCTGAAACAGTGAAGCAGCGTAGATGGTTTGCGGTGTGTAATAGGAATGTTAGGACAAAAACGACCTCAGCCCAAAGATTCTTTCCCTTTCTGGGTCCCACTGTCTACAATAAAATCAATAAATTAATTAATATATATTCCATGAACAAAACAGCTGTTAAAAAATCAGTATCAGCCTTCCTTGTGACAAAGTCTTATGACGAAACTGAAAATATCATTGGCATATTAAAGTAAATTGTTTTTTAATTATACTTATTTCGTAATTATAAAAAAAGAATCCATTTGAATTTAAATAAATAATAACACAACACACATACTCACCCTCTCACATACATTCACTCACCCTCATTTTACACACCGAGAGGACTATATCTATACTTAACTATTATAAAACTATTTAAAAAGATGCTTGTAAACTATGATAAGTAAATTAAACTATGTACTATTGCAGCTTATAACTTAATGTACTCGTATCTAATCTTCTCTGAGGCAAGAGGCGCTGGATGCTGAAATACAGGTCATTACCTAGTTCGGCAACAGATGCTACATTTCTACTTAAATGTGACAATACATTAATGTATAGGCTTAAGTACCTAAATGTAAATCTTTTTGGTTCAATAAATTATTATTATTATTAACACGTTCCGCCGCGGTAACGGCATAGACAGTAAAGGTGGAATTCATATAATGGCAGTACGGATATCGCCGTTTTCACGAAAATCAATCTAAAAATCACTACGGCAACAACCGTCGAATTTACATTAGAGTTTCATAGAGAGCAGTCTTACTGTCATTCTGTACAGGAGGGTTGTGTTCCTAGTGTCAAAAACACGTGTACACTAAGACCGTTTTAGGTATCTTACATTCACATACACAGGGGTTACACACATTGACAGTACGGTGGTGGCCGTTGTGTATGTGTGAACGTTACTTGGACGCGTGAGTCAGTGCTTCGCCGAGAGCGGTCAGTGACGCGCGCCACGCCGCGCCAGTTTGCGCGGGAACACATCGCGCCTCTCGCAACAAAAGTAAGTGAGAATACCTAATTGTGCTAGATTATATGGTTATATATTTTGAATTACAATGGAAATGGATAGTGTGTTATCCTTCTATTTCTATTGTGCTATAATAATACTATTATTTGTGTTTCTAGATGGAAAATGATGAAGAACGAATACGGAAGCTTTTAGAAGACGCGTCTACCCCGGATACGACCTCAGAGCGAGACCCTTATAGCGACCAAGACGGGGAATATGGATCGGATATGGATTATGAACCTGACGACAACGAACTATCGATTTCTGATGATGACTCTACTCATTGTTCATCGGAATCAGTAAGTGATACTGGCGATCTGCAGAGCAAAAGCAACAGGTTAGTTCCATCATTGCACGTGTCGCGAGCTGTGGTGCCTCTTGATATAGGTCTAAGGCCAGCTAATCCATGTATACAAACACCAGATGATATACTTTGTGCAGATATGCCAGTAAATCCAGCACTACCTGATGATGCTCATGAACCTAATGAGCGCTCTAATAACGCTCTTGGCGCTGAAATTTCAGTTATACAAAAAGATGCCCAAGTATTACCTGACGAGTCTGCTGAAGATGCCCCTTTCGCTGAAATTCCAGTTATACCAGGTATCGTACTACTTGATGAGCTTCATGACCCCGTGCCTGTCGACACAGCCGCTGGCGTCTTTCTTGGCGCTGAAATTCCGATATTACCAGCAGACGCGCAGATATTGCCTAATCAAGATCAAAGACAGCTGGAATCTTCAACTGAACCAACGGATGATGAATGGCATTCTAATACAGGTCAAATTCCGGAGTTCGATTTTGATTTTTTATCTGAGGGATTCCGAATTGAAGTACCAGATAATCCTACCGAGTTGGACATTTTTAAGTTAGTATTTTCTGATCCATTACTTGAATTTATTGTAGCCAGAACGAATAGTTATGGTACACACTTGACTAATACGAACAAACCACATACGCGAAATAGTAGAAAACAATCATTTCGACCCGTTACAAAGGAAGAGATGTTATCTTTTTTGGGTTTATGTTTGTTACAGGGTCAAATTAGAGCGCCAAATAGAAGATCAATGTTTTCATATTCTAACCCGTTATATTTCCACCCATTTTATAGTTATATTATGTCTTCAAGGAGATATGAACAGATTTTGCGTTGTATTTGCGCCGCCAATACTGACGCTAAAGGCGAAAAAAAAATTACTGACTTTCTTGAGGGACTTTGTGGTAATTTTCGTGATGTGTATGGTCCAGGAAAGGAACTATCAATAGATGAATCGTTGATATTATTTAGAGGCAGACTACACTTTCGCCAGTATATAAAAAGCAAAAAGGCACGATATGGAATAAAATTCTATGAGTTGACTACGGCTGATGGGTATGTTCTAAATGTTATTATGTACAGTGGAAAAAACGATTTAGATGAAGAGTCTACTAAAAAGACAGAACAAATTGTGATAAAACTTTTACGACCATATCTCATGAAGGGCCACCATGTATTTATGGATAATTTTTATAATGATGTCGACCTCAGCCAAAAATTACTTGAACTTAGAACGCATACAAGTGGTACTTTAAGAAAGAACAGAAAAAGCAACCCAAAAGTACTAATGGCTACAAAACTGAATAAAGGAGATCATTTTTGGCGTCGCAAAAAACAAGTGTATGTCTCTGTATGGAAAGACAAACGTCCAGTCTATTGTATCACTACAAGAAATCATCCAAGGCTCACTTATGTCTCGAACAGATTTGGAAAAATTGCCAAGAAACCAGAAGAAGTAGCTGAATACAATAAATTCATGGGAGGAATAGATCGTAAAGATCAGATGGTGGCATATTATTCCTCTCCACAAAAGTCTATCAGATGGTACAAAAAAGTGTTTTTCCATTTGCTAGACATATCTACCTGGAACGCATTTTACTTGTTTAGCAAATATTTTAAACCAAATACCAGATATGAGTTTTTGAACTATCGAGATAAGCTCATAATGCAAATGACCAAAGTCGATTGTAATTTAAAGGGCAAAGATGTTGTCAGAACAGGAAGCATTTATTCCAGTAGACGCACAAATGATAGTGCTACAACGGAAAGGCCAGGACCCAGGAGAGTATACAATGGTCACTGGCCTGAAGATATTCCGATTACGGAAAATTCAAAAAGGAACATTAAATACCTGAACTGTTCTTTGTGCAGCAAAAAGAAAAAGCGCAAGGAAACCAGGTTTAGGTGCAAGATTTGTAAAAATCCTCTTTGTCCTGCTTGTTTCGAGGAATGGCATACTAATAATAATAATAATGTAGTAAATGAGAATGAATCTGAGTAATCTAAGACTGATTAATTAATAACTCATAAATAACTTATAAAAACTAAGACTGATTAATAAATATAAATAAGAAATACTATTGATTTTTGAAGTGAATTTAATTTGTTTTGGTTTGATTATGTAATCTGGAAAGATGACTTTTAGTTTATTTTTATTTTGTCTGATTCTGTTATTTTCAAAATAAAGAAGACTGACCGATTTATTAATTTTATTAGATTAAACAAGAAGAAAAATTAATTAGTTGATCTCGAGTTGTTTTTATCGCCTTGCCAAAGCTAATGTTAGTGGCTGTGTTATTCTAAAATAAATAATTTAATACACAATTCTGTTTTATTTACTGCCTGCTTATGCAGTAAGCGACATTTGCAATTTACTGCAGGTCTTTGTAATAAGTAACTACGGTTTCTGCCGTGATACGGCAAACGCCGTGTCATTGCATTCATACATATATTGACTACAATTATATGGCAGTACGGTTACTACCGTACAACGGGTATGACCGTACCGGCACATCTTGTAGTCTTGTTATAATGAAAATAGGCACTACGGCTAAACCCGTTATACGGTTATAGCAGTCACTGACGTAGACTTGTTGTTGAAAAATATTGTATACAACAGTACGGGTATAGGTGTACGAAACATTTGTATGAAGATTATTAGTGTCATAGTGGAGTGGAATACCGCGTCGGAACGTGTTAAAAAAAAAAAAAAAAAAAAAAAAAAAAAATATGTCTTGTCCGGGGATCGAACCCGGGACCTCTGGCGCAGAAGGTGGGTTTAGTACCACTGCGCCAAACAGGTCGTCAATAATAAGATTTATTTTCCATAGTCAGTTAATACTCGACTCTGTGTACGACTGCGCTATAGCATCAGCGGTCGCGTGTGAAGAGTCGCGCCCATATTCGACAATTCGACGACATCGACGTCACTTATGGGGTAGGTTCTGAAACAAAAACCAGTAAAAAATCACTGCATTTAAAAAGCGATTGAGAACACGTATTCGACTTAGCTAAATTAGGCCTCTGTAGGAATGAGCTATGATCCTCGATTAATTTGCAAAATGCCAAAAGTGTAACGTAATCGCTATTGTTTTGGCGCGCGTTTACGCCTCAGCTCTTATCTGTGACACTAATTACAAATTAATGTCGTTACAACCAAACTCGTAAAACGAGGTTCAGAATTTTTTATATCTTTCGGTGCATGAATAATTTGAGTTTAAGAGAACAAATTGAAAGCCTTTCTCATATTAGGTCTTTAACTATGAAATTGCCGATTTGTATGAAGATTTTCAAAGAAAGTTCGTTTTCCATACTAACATTTTTTGTTATAGTTACTACCGCAAGTGCTAATGCAATTTTTTTTTAATGTACTATCATTGTTTGAAGACTAAGCAATCTAATGCTATATTTTTATTTTAAAAAAATATGATAAATTTATAAATTATATTAAATAAAGTAGTAAATTTTGCTGACAAAATAAGGAGAACCTTTCGAGGTATTTTTTATCGTATAAGAAACGAAAATAATAACCAAGAGATTAATTATTCTTGATCATTATGATCTTAATTTAATATAAAATCAAGCAATAGATGTACCTTTTAATCACAGAAGTAGTGAGGTTCTGTAGAAGTAAGAAAAAAAATCGGCAATTTCATACTTTAACCCCCATTATTAACCAAATTACAATTTCCATATCATAACAATTGGCTCATCCAGCACAGACCTAGATCTGTAAACACATTTGATTTCCCCGTAGCATACCGTCGGAGATAAGGGGGCATTCACGTTGATATAATTTACTATGAAAATGACTAAATAAACAAAGATGTGGAGATAAAGGCTTTGTCTACAGCAATCGGCGCCCGGTATGAATCGGCCTTTGTACTGTGTTGCTCTATTTGTAGAACATTATCAAGGCAATAACGTTTTGTTTGGTAACAAAAAGGTAGATTTCGAAGAATTGTGACGGTGGGCGCGAAATTACGTGAAATTATTAGGGGTTTAATGTCTCTGCGAAGTATGGTGGTTGTTTACGAGAATATCTGTTTGTGAGATGAGGAGATTGTGGCGCAGTGGTTCGTTCGCTCTGCCTGCGATTGTTGAGGTTAAGCAATTTTCGCAATGTTCGGTCACGGGATGGGTGACCAAAAATTTACTATCTTGAGCTCCTCCGTTGGTCCCGGCTGAATTTACAGTTGTTTAAACCCACCAATCCGCATTGGACCCGCGTGCTGGGTCATGCCTCGATCTCCTTATTTTTATTTTTATTTATTTTTATTTATTTATTTATCTAATTACAACAATCCCTCCATAAGGAAAGCCAGTGCCCCAGAAGTGGGGACATAGACTGATTATAACGCTGCTTGCCTTGCATCAGCATAACGTGACGTTACGTCATGGGTTCGATTCCCACCAGACACTGTATGGTATGAAAATGCTTCTTGATGGGATCGTCCGTTCCATACCCTCATACTACTTTCCACCAATGCTACATTACCATGATTTATCATGAATTAAATAACTACACCACTGAAACCACAGCTGATAATTTCGAGCTGAATCTTCGAGATTCCCGTCTGAGAATTCACTTGTGGCCGAGTAAATTTTTTCCAATATTTTTTCTATTTAAAATTTACTTTAGAGAATATCACAATCAAACTCCTGGTATTTTACAAATAACCATAAAGTTACGTTGAAAAGTAAAAACTCAGACAAAACTAAACTCTTTGGAGTTAAAATTTATTGGCTAGAGGTATGTCCTTAAATTATGCCAGAGACGGCGAAATGACGTCTCGTGAAGTTTAAAATTTCAGAGCGAATTTCGCAAGATTTTTTCATAATCCTTTTAAAATACCCGGTTATAAATTTGGCATTTTACGCTGCATTTCTGTTGAGGAATAAATTCTAAGACATTTAAAGAGTATGAGCTTCGAGCAAGTTTTAATACAAACAGCTTGTGCTGTGCTAAGTAAAATACTTGACATGTTAAAGTCAACTTTGCTTATTAAAAATCCAGTTGTAGTTTTGAATAACTAAAACATTACCTTCTTTACAAAACACATAAATTAAACCAAGTTCATTTAAAAAAATAAGAATTAGTTCTAAGATACGTAAACAAATCTCAGACATCTCATTCAATTACTCTAGTCTATTGATGACCTGTTTGGCGCAGGGGTACTAAGCCCGCCTTCTGCGCCAGAGGTCTAGGGTTCGATCCCCGGACAAGACAAATATTTGTGTGCATGAACATATCTATTTGTCTTGATCGGGGTGTTTAATATGTACATTATGTACGTATTTCAAAAATAGTTTATATTAAGTATGTTTATCCGTTATTTTGGATCCATAACACAAGTTCTTCATGAAACTTAACGTGGGCTAGATAATTGGTGTGTTTGGATGCAATTTTTTTTTTTTTTTTTACTTATATTACACACCTATAGAAAACTTTGTACTCGTCAAGTATCGGAATATGTGGCACAATAAATAATTCATTCTTGTGAGATCGCCGGTGTTGGTCTTGTGACAAAGAATATACGAATGTACGCGAATTTGTGATTCTTTAGGAATAAATTGGCTAAAAATGTTCGGTAATGTGGGGTAAATATAAGTTAACCTCTCAGGCTTCGATTAATGTTACACAATTGATATTCCATTGTTCTCTGGACACTGATATCCTGCTAGCCAATGACAAGTTAATAATACCAAATCTATCCAATTTGTGAGGACTTTGTTCGCAGCAGTTGTTGTCCTTAGCCTATAACATAGTCATAATGATTATAAATTTCAGATAAGTATAGCTTTCGGTTTTCAATTTAGGAGACTTGTATCACGTAATAGTAAAGCCACTAGTGGAAAACGGAAAGGCGATATTGTTTTTGCTACCTCGTAAAAACGGACGGGGCTGAAGCCGTTTCGTCGTTACAGTTTGTCTCAACCTTGAACTGTCTGAAGGTCAATGTTAGTCTTTAATAATGACACGAAAAGTGAAGCTGAGTATGTTTACTGGTCTAAAAAAAGTTCCCATTCTATGTAAGTTTGTAAACTGAAGAAACGAAATGTCATTAGAGTATGTATTTAGTGACTAGTAAGAGAATTTGTAATCGCGAGTGATCAAAGGACACTAAAGTTTTGCCTATGTTGGACCCAGATGATCATATAGGACTAGACCTTACTTCAAGAGTCTTAGAAGTACGCCGATGTGTACTTTTTTCACTACATTCAGAAATCCTGACATCGTTTTGATATTGATGACTCTATACAAAATTCGCGAGTGGTCTATTCATCGAGGTCTTTGCAAACCCATGGTGGTAGGTCCTTAACCTTCAATTTTATTGTACAAAACAGTCTAGACTTAAAAAATGACATCAATCTAAATCCTTGGATTTTCTTTGAATTTAAATTTATATGCCCAAATAAGAAATGAAATTGAATTGACGCTCAAATGGATTCCAGCTTCACTTTAACCCTATATTTACTGCAGACGTCAGGCTGAAGGGCCGCATTGTGTGGGGTTTTAATAAAAGTCCAATAGTGAGGGCAAGAATCGCTGGGGGCATCCGGATTAACCGAGCGAATACGATGAAAAAGAATTTAAGACTAATTAAAAAACTAATTTGCGAATATGAGAACCAAATGCCGTAGGTAGGTAGAAAGAAACCTCTTTGATCCCTTATCCCACTGTACAATACTGGACAAATATAATATTTTCAATATTCTTTTGTGCGAGAATAATTGTAATCGATTTTACGGTTTGCACACAATAACTTGGAGATCGGATAAGAAAATTAAAGGCGTCGTATCGAGACCGCGTCTACGATAATAAGATTACTTTAACAAAATTACTTTTGTTTGCTAAATAATAAGAAAGGTTGGTAGGAGAAATTATGAAGATGAAAAAGATTGTGATAGTCCTTTGTGTAAGGATTATTCAAGTTTGTATAACAATATTAGACAAAGGCAGCTCCCCTTTGAAGATTAGTCACTGTACTTAATAATTATCTTAACCTATTCAGAACTTGAGGGGCAAAGCACAAGCAGTTGCTTAAATTTACTCGTTTGAAAACCAGCTTGCCTTTTGATCTTTAGTAGAGCAGATTGTATTCTTTATTTATCCCCTTTCTTCATTCAATCGCTTCACAATTACTTACAGTAATTAAGTACAGAAAGAACAGAATTTAGTAAACTTAATGACAATGATAACTTACCTAGATAAGAAAAACGTTGTTATAACAAGTATATCGACATCTGAGATAAGATTATGTATTATAATAAAGTTTTATTTCTTGAAATCTTTGGACATATAATAATCACAATCATTTACATTTACATTTACATATATGAAGCCACATCTCCGATACGACCAAAGTAAATAACAGTAAAGCAAGAAACTTAACTGGCAGAAACAAATGTTGAAGCAATTAAAGCACGAGTCAGCAGACTAATATGGGCAGGAGATTATCATAACAAAAACTCCAGCGCTCATTAAGCCAAAGACAATGCTTCATTGTTACCAATTAAGAGCAAACAAGCAGTCAATGGTCTATTAGCACCAATAGCAGATGTAATCGATGGCCAAACAATGGTAGCAGCAGGGGGCTTGTAAATGTTCCGTTCAACTCACAGCGGGCTCCTCCGACAGATATGTAGCTGACAAATTATTGACAAAAATATTAATATAACCTAACTGTTGCAGACGGATTCACGAGCTTGTTCTGTTCGAACGCGTCCGTTAATGGAATTCGAATTGATTACATTTGTATGTCAGACAATCAGGCCATTCTATTAACCAGATTTGTAATTGTAATAATTATTAGATATGCCGCGAGCGATATTCCAATTCCAAACTTGTAAAATAGTGATACAATTGTTATTAAATCAAGCGGTGAATATGCAAATTTGAAGCTCTTGTTTAATCGGAGTTTCGGCAGCTATAAGCTACTTGGATGACTATGTTACGATATAGGTACTCAAATTAATTTGCATTTTTGATTATTTCTACCTGGTAATAAACTTCCCGACACTATTGGTTAATGCTGAGGGTATTCAAGGAATAAATAAAACTATATTTTTCGACACTTTTTACTGATAGTAGTTACTAGTAGCGTAGTTAATTCGATAGGATGTGAAGAAATTGTTAAATGTTGCGAAGTTTTATATGGCTGTGAGTGAATTTAAATGATTTTAAACATTTATATTGCCTTATAATTAAATTCCCCAACATTAGTCAGTGAAATCGATATCAGATCAATCTCACCCCTCCTAATCCCAACCAGATCATTGTTGACGATAATTAGTTTTTGTCACTTCACATTGACAAATCCCATTCGATTCATCGCTACCCTCTCGGACCGGCTCTTATCAAAGAGAATATTATTTCAAACGCCCCTGTCGCTGGCTTTCTGCCCCAAAATCCGGTTTGTTATGAATGAAATTACAGAAATCGAATAAGGTAAACACAACTGAGAGGCAACAAAAGCTTGCTCGAAAAAAAACCTAAATTGAATTCAAATTGGTTTCGTTGGGCATTAGGGACGGCCGGGGGACTTTTTTGAGAATGTATAGCGAGGCAATAATTTAAAGTAACTTTTTTGTTGAAGGGCGACAGCCTGCGGTATATAATGCTGATGTGATTGAATGAAAACAGAAGGCACAATGGGACGAGAGACGTAAGCCGCTCCTAAACGATGCTGCGAGGAATAAATACGGCAGACACTGGGCATTGCTTAATGAAAGTTTTTATTTTATTTGCAGCTTTAAGACTGTAGTGGAAGCTTATTGCGAAGAGGATGACAGGTAATGGATTGATTTGTATTAATTACTTTTGATTGCATTGCTTTTTGTTTTCAATAAAAGCTGTGGTCGTATGGGTCATAATGGACTTTCTTAAATTTCCAGTAATCATTAAAAAAAAAACATTTCGCAACGTTGTAATGTTCAGCAGTAAAACATGTTAAGATTATTATAATATATTAACGTTTCAAATATGTTTAAGATGTCAGAAAATCTGACGTGTGTTACCCATACATTGTGAAAAGGAAACAGACAAACACTAATATAAGAATATAAATCCTCAACAATATTCCTTCAGAACCCTGCTCAAAACAATACAGCCTCAGAAAGCATGTGAAATTTCAAATTTCATTTCTCACCCCGCAGAGAGTTCGATTTATATTTTATTTTATTCATGGCACGGGGAGCGTATTCCGAATATGACGGGCTAATGTAAAACGAAACCGTTTTACACTTCGGCCCAGGATCGCAGCCAAAGATCAACAGGTATGCAAATAGTTTAAAAAATCTCGAAACGGATTGCACGGTGTTTCGTAAAGATGAAAGTTTAGCGTAGTATTCCACTTCAAGTTATTATTTATTCGTCATTTGCTAACAGGACATGGAGGTGTCCAGAGAACAATAGAAAATCTACTGTTGTCCTGTATGTACCTTACAATTTGCAGTACAGTAATTTGTAATGCGAGAAATGTTGTTATGTATAATAGATAAGTCTTCCTTGCCAGTTGAAAATTGTTTACGGTTACAATAACCGTAAAATGTAATATTATGATTAGTATTTTCTTTTTGTGATGGAAATTGACCTTACTGATGTAAGGTCAATAAGGTCAATTTCCAAACAAACAGAGTCGTCAAATTGAAAAGTGACTTTAACACATCAGTGTTAAAGTCACTTTTCAATTTGACGACTCTGTTTGAAATAAAACAGGGAGAAAAAAACAGCCCTTGAGTTCCTTGCCGGTTCTTCTCGTTTTGAGGTCCCGCCATAAGGTTTGTGAACCGATGGCGTAGCTTCTTTGACGTTCATTAGTGCTTGTAACAGCCTAGACTGAATAAACGATATTGACTTTGACTTGACTTTGACGTTGACATTGTGTCTCATAACTCAGCATCTGAGAGGTCAATATTTTATGAGGAAAATGTGCCAGCTACTAGATTTCTAGTGCACATAGTAAAAGCCTAAAATATTGGTTATATTCTAAAACTTATACTGGCGATAACAAGCCCTCAACCCGTCACTATTATTTCCTGACCACATCTTAGACCCAACCACGTCTGTGGTCTAGTGGTAACAACCACTGGTATCAGATCCCGGGTTCGATTCCCAGCGGGGGTTACAATTTGTATTCGGTTTAGTTGGTTGTAAGTCCGCCCGGCTAGCTACCAGCATCTTATCTAAGCCTGACGCCTTAACAAGAATGTTTTCAGCATTGTTGTGTTCCGACAGTTAGAGATAAGATAGCCAGTTCCTCAGAGATGATGATTCCGGGAGAGGCTCGCTTCCATCTTCAGCCTTATCAATACTTAACGTCAGGTATGATGAAAGATAAGAGTATCAACGTTGTTCATTAAAAAAAACAATGTTGCGTCGCTCAAGTATGACTTCAAGGATGATGTTTATACATTACTCTCCCAAGTTGCAACTTTGTTCCTCTTCCACACGGATAAATTTCGAAATAAATTATAAAATGAAATCAAGCATTCAATTGAAATATAGACCTTTTTCATTACATTCCAAATGCAAAACAAAAAGTCTATACTAAAAAAAACAATTTCATTTCAAACTAAACCGAAACATTCGAGCATTGCGAGTGTCAATAAAATCGAATAACTTACACATATGTACAAAAAATTCGGCCACTGCACAGCAGCTTAGAGCAGACTATCAATTCCCGTCAACATTTTAAAACACGGTTTCAATATAGGATTTAGTTTTTTTTCATTTTGCCATTGACATCGCATCGATGTTCTATTCCATGTATCGAGCGCTCGTCCATAGAATAAGGCCTTCGCACATTGAGCCACTAGCCGCGATCACTAGTGGCTTATTCAAGCCACTAGACGCGGTCACCAATCGTCACTAGTCATCATCATTATCAGCATTAGAAGTTCACTGCTGCACTGTGAGCGTCTTGCAGCCATTGGCTCCCCGCAACATTTGCCAGGTCATCGTTCCGCCTAGTGGAGGCCTTCATATGCTGCGTCGTCCAGTTAGTGGTCGCCATTCGACTTTTCCTTCCCCAATGGTTATCGGTTCTGCGAGCGATATGGCCTGCCCATTGCTACTTTAACTTAGCAACTGTGAGAGCTATATCGGTTACTAGTCGCCAGACAGGAAACTGGCGCAGTCGCTAATTTTAACATATTTTTGCCTTTCCATACTTATTGTGTGTTATCAGTATAACAGAAGCAATAAGTATGGAAAGGCACGTCCGCAAACTGTGGCGACCAGTCTGTTCACAGAAGCGAGCTAGCATTGAAAGAATTTGCTCGGCAATTAGCAATTCGCCTTATCTTTAGCCAATGACGAGGGAGCGGAATCTCTCGATACATCCTCGTTTCTGTGAACAGACTATAGTAGCCGCCACTAGTGGCCAAATGTGCGGCCGGCCTAAATGTTTAAGCGAGCTCTCAAATCCATGGTTTACCTGACATAAAGCTGTGCGGTTAACCGCGTTCAGCTTTCCGACTTTGTTCCCTTTAGCTTATTTTATAACGGTCTGTAGAATTGAATTTTGCGGTTATTTATTTAACTCGTGTTTAGCGGCAAACGTGGAAAGGAGATGCTAAATAATAATAATACGAATTCTGAGGTCTGTTTGAAATGAGATTTTTTTTGGTGTTCAATTGTTTTGGGTAGTTAAATTTTTTAGTTGTTTCTTGCGGTTTCAACAACGTTAGGTAATGTTATATACATTTTACTTTAAAAAAACTAGCTTCTGCCCACGGGTTCACCCGTGTGGTTCTCGTTCCTGTGGGAATATCAAGAAATAAATTTAAAAAACTAAAAAACCCGCATATTTTTTTATGGTAAATTTTTTCCAATATTTTTCTATTTAAAATTTACCGCATATTTTTATTGATATATTATACCTTTTTGAAATCCTTAAGATCAGCCCTTTAATTTGGTATCCATATTGAAATATTCAAAAATATATATATATTTTTTTCACTTCAAATAATTAGCACTTCACAGCCGCTATGTTGGTTTTTTAACATCACTTAAGTAAGAACACTTGGGCTGTCAAGACAAATCAAACTTATTAATTAATTGCACCCCACAGACAATGAAGTTTTTTTTTCTCTTTTTTTCTGTCTAAAACACCTGTGGAATTAGTCAGAAAAAAAGAAAATTCCACAGGTGCAATCTGATTTGATTTTATGATGTCTTTACTTTTAATTGCTTTTTATCTTTTTTTAATTGTAATGTTTTTTCCCTTAATTTTGTGTTATAGCTCTGATTGTTTTTTTATTGTAACGCGTTTTGTTTCCGTCTTTTTCTTTCTTTGTTTATCATAAATATTTGTTTTTATTTTTTTTATACAAAACCTGTTAATTTGGCTCGCAGTCCCACTAAAACGGTACCGACGGAAGATCAGCGCTGGCCAAAAGCCATGCATTATGCTCAGTCGGGAGCGGGACCTTTTTGGGACAAACTGTTTCTCGTCTGTTATGTGTTTTATTTTTATTCGGATGTACTGTCTACTACTATTACTTTTCTTTCTTTCTTATTAAAAAGTCGTTTAGTTTGAGACATAAGAAGTAATAAAGAATATTACATATGAACATACAAATATACCTACAAGATACGCGCGAAAAACATAACCCTTCCTTTGCAGTCGGGAAAAAAGGAGAGGAGCCCGTGGCGCAGTGTTTCGCGCGCTCGGCCTGCGATTGTTGAGGTTAAGCAACTTTCGCAATGGTCGGGCACGGGATGGGTGAGCAAAAATTTACTTACGTAATCTCCTCCGTGCTTCGGAAGGCACGTTAAGCCGTTGGTCCCGACTGCATTTGCAGTCGTTATAAAACCCACCAATCCGCATTGGGCCCGCGTGGTGGGTCATGGCCAGTTCTCCTTATTCATCCATAAGGATGGCCTATGCCCCAGCAGTGGGGACATTAAAAATGTCTAATGATGAAAAAGTAGCCTATATTATTTTTTATGATTTTGTAATTTTTGCATTTTTCAATGCTATTTTTATACTTATGGTAAATTTTAAATAGAAAAATATTGGAAAAAATTAACTCGGCCACAAATGAATTGCCGAGCTGAGCTGCCGAGACTTCTCGTCAGCAGAAGTCTCGGCAGCTCAGCGGTTAGAGCATTGGACCGGATTTCCAAAGGTCGCAGGTTCGATTCCCGTCTGAGAATTCATTTGTGGCCGAGTTAATTTTTTCCAATATTTTTCTATTTAAAATTTAGCCTATATTAATCTCCGTCCTTTTAACTATGTGCCAAAAATCAAGTCAACTGGTTGCTCAGTCAGAGCGTGAAGGAAGGACAAACAAACACACTTTCGCATTTAGAATATTAGTTAGGATTAGGATAACACTCTTAATAATTTCATGTATCCAAAGGTATTTACAATACTTGTCGTGGTCTTCGTCGTCGTCTCAGCCACCTTACACCCACTGCTGGGTATAGGCCTCCCCCAAAGGGGGGGTTTGCCATAATCGCCACGCTTGGCAGGCGGGTTGGCGATCGCAGTATGGCCGAGTTTGTAGGAGACGTTGCTGCCCGTCTTCTAAAGGCTGTGTCCTATAGTCGCCTTTTACGACACCCACGGGATGAGAGGGGGTAGTGCTATTCTAAGCCGACACTACACGGCTATACTTGTAGCTGGAGAGCTGCAAACCATACTTTAAAAAATATTCAATACTGCCTCTACCTTGTCTATATATCTTAGAGGTTTGCAAATTTGTACGTAAGCATAGCGAATTTTATAAAAAACGACAAGATAATCCGTCTAAATATCCGTCGCGATACCAAAATAAATTAATGTTACCCGGTTCCAGACTAAAATTAACATCTAATAGTACATTGCATTTGTCCATTAAAATATATAATCAATTACCATCTTTAATAATTAATGAAAGTAAACATTCTTTGTTTATAAACCAATTAAAAAAAAATCTTATAAATAAATGCTATTACAGTTTACATGAATACTTCAACGACACTATTAAATAAAAATAGGTATTTAAAAATCTGTCATCTAAAATTACTTTGTGTCATAATTGTTTTTTTTTTCTAATTATTATATATATATTTTTTTTTTTATGTAAAACTTTGCTATCTAATGTTAATTAGCGCCTCCTCTCTTCTAAACCCTATTGCGTGCCCGTCAGGGTCCATGATGATCTTTTATTTATGTTCACCATCTTTCGTGTACATTATGGAATGCAATAAATAATTGAGTAATTGAGTAGCTAATACTTGTAGGGAACTATAAAAAAAATATAGATATAATGAATGGTTAAACAAAATACTCCACATACTTGTTTGAAGTGATTGTAAGTTTGACCTAGGCTTTTGTAGGTAGCACGTAGCAGACGTGATCTGTCAATCAAATAATTTGCATTGTTGTTCGTCTAACAATACGATTATTAGAACAATTAGTTCACTCTGACAATTGAATTTATCAAATCAAAGCAACATAAATACCAAAGTACCTAATTCTTTCCACTGAACTAAAATTGATAAATTTTGGCGTAAACATGGGCTACACATTTAGTTTAAAAAATTAGAACCCTTCTCTTAAAAAGAAACTGAATTCCATTAGGATGTAGTCGTAGGCGGAAGTAAGTTTGAAGCATTTTCTTTAATCATATGATATTATATAATATCATCGATACAGATAGATCGGAATTGGACGATGGAAAATGACAAAATTTATGAAAAAAAATATCTATTTAGAGATAAACTAAAGGGTGTGTTATCTATTCTCAAACACTCAGAAAAGAACATGTTATTTTCAAATAAAGCTTTTAATAACAAATAATAAAACTGGTTTCACCGTTTTTATCATACCCATCATTTCATTAGAATTGTCGCCGAATTATTTACAACCAGAACAGTAAACATAAATCAAACAAAAAAACAAAGTCATTAAAAATATTTCTGCACCCAAAAAGACTTTTAAAATATCTCTAAAACTATGAGTTGCATAATTAGTCACATCAAAGGCATCACTATTTAGTTTAATCTCTTTAATTCGCGGGGGAGTAAAGACTAGGCCGATGTCTTAATGGTCATTAATTATGTCGTATCTTCTTTATGGTCAATTTGAAGAGATTACCGATCGTTAAAATGGAACCCATTAGAGAAACGTTCAGGAGCATGTAACGTTTTGTTGGCATGCGAACGATATTGTTGCCATGTCATCAAGTTTGTGACATTAGTGATGTAGCCATTATATCAGATACAACAAAAAAAAATATTATCTGATTAAAAAAAATTAAATAAGTCTGAGCAATATTGGTTTCCTTATTAACCCTCTGCTTGTTGCGCCTTTTTTGTAACTTGAACAGTCACATGGAGTCTTGAGAGACCCAAGAAACAATTAATTAGTATTTTAACCTTTATTTTGACACTATTTTGACGTGTTGGACAGGACAGTATTGAAACAAAAAGTAAAAGATATTGCAAATCTGACATTTATTTATATATCAAAAGAATTCAAGTAAATTGGAGTAACATTTTATTAATATATTTTACTCAATTATCTTAAAGTTAACATCAAAATAAAATAACAATGGATAAGTTCTACTTCATATATAATTATAAACATTTGTGATCAACGAACAAAATAAAAATAAATACTTTCTCAGGGTAAGTGATCCTAATATCAGGTATGATGCATATGGATCAACTTGTTCATGATTATCATCGTCTTCATATTTCTGTTCAACTCCGTTTCATTGTCACTGACTTTATCTGGATAATCACCTTTTTCTTTATTTTCCTCTTCACTACCACAATTTCCTCATCTTCTACTTCCAACCATCTTAGCAAACATTGAGTTTGTCTATCGTCCTAATACATTTTTTATCAATATAATGGAACAAAAAAAACATAAATATAAACACTACAACAACGAAAAACTATTAAGTATATAGTCAAAGTTCACTTACGCCTTTTGTCACATGGGTTCCCTCAGAGCCTTTCGTAGAAACACGTTCGTAACTCACAGCGCGCGCGCGCAGCCTCAGTTTCCATGGAGCTGATGTCGAGCGTAATCCTTTTTGGGAGGCTACCTAAAGCAAGAGATCCCTAAACATATTTTAGGAGTACATATTACGCAATTTTCTAAAACCTGAACTTTGAAAGACCCCACGCGACGGTTCGAGGGTTAAATTGTAGGAGATGCACAATAAAAATGGCCAAATGATAGACTGTAGTTTATGATATAAAAGAAAATTGAAAAGTTTGCGTATTGTTGTTTTCATTGTGCAACAAATGAATACCCAGAACTACAAAATCGGTAAATTAATTAATCAATTTTATTTTAATTAAGACATTTTTGACGTTCATTGCTATAGGTATAAAAGCGCAAAGCGATAAATTGATATGGGTATAAATTATTGCTTGAACCTATCGTAAAAGTGGCATAAAAGGCAGATGCCAGTCATTTCATTAAATGTTTATTAAAGTTTTAATAACTAATTGAAATAAAATCTTAACTCTTAAGTTTTATGATTATCGCAATACCTAATACCGTTACTTAAGTAGTAACAAAATCTATTATTGCATAAAAGCGACCCTGCGTATTACCTACTATTTTATAGTTATTAACTCGTATATATGAAAGTTTTTTCAGTTACTTTTCACAATGGTTTTGTAGAATTACCTATCTGTGCTTCAGAAGTAGTCCAGCTCTTGGTTCCGGCTGCATTTGAAGTTGTTAACACCCAAAACCCCGCATTGGGCACGCGTGCTGGGCAATGCCCATGCTTCTTCTCCTTATCGGTTCGATGACAAAGTTAAATTGTTTAGCCCAGAACTTGGCCACCTCGATAGTGTTGTCGGTAGCAGACATTAGATCAGTTTGCGTGCAGGTTTTGGGACAAGCTGGGCACGATTTGAGGTGGGCCATCGTTTGTATCGCTGCACCACACGAACAGCTTAAATCATAATTTATTCTCTTATCCTATCCATCCTAAGGTTGCCTGGAAGAAGTCGCTTTTAGTGATAAGGCCACCAATTGTATGTTTCTCTTTGAATGTTTTTATTATCAATCTAAGTTCTGTGTGTACTATAAAGTATAAAAAAATAAATAAATTAGCTCCATCTGCCAACCTGGCTTTATTTTCCTCGCTCCAAACCGACCTGTGTTCGAAGTCTGTTAAGCGATTTCAAGGTCGGATGGGTTTGTTTACGCAGCTCCTTTTCTCCACATATCACGCCTCGCTCTCGATAGCTCCGTAGTTAAGGGAGCGACACACTGAAACACATTTCAGGCTCGATTAGGTCGGAATATGCCCATTCAGTGGTTGCCGTGTGTCATTCTCCATTTTGTTTCTCTCAGCGGAGCTTGCCACAGCCCAATGCCAGCAAGTGGATACAACAAGTTTCCGGTGTCGGTTTGATACAGCTCGTGATGATCAGGCAGGTCTCGTTCAAGGCTGAATCCACCAGCTCTACACGTGCACATCGACTTCATACTGGGCATGCGTATTCGCCGGTTGAAAATGCAAGCGCCAACCCAGAGGTCCTCATAACATGTGACGATGCTCCCCATTTGGTGGTAGAGAGACGTTGGAGCAGGTTGCAATCGTGAGCGATCTGTCGAGCCCTAAGTACCTGGTGTTGTTATTATGAGCAATAGGCTCGCCTTGCCAGTCGATGTTGAGCCGACTACCAGCTGGCCCATGCTCCTTATCTCTCCATTAAAAAGGCCAGTGCTCCAACATAGGGGACATCAAAATAGCTGCAGACGATAATATAGTAAAGGTTTAGACGATAGCCTAATAACGAACAAAAATAAACAATGCAACACTAAGGACCGGTTATACCGGTATAAATACCGACAGGTAAGTTCTGGATGGCTTTTAAGGCAGATAATTTGCCATATTACTTAAAGAGCTATAAATACATTATTATTTTGCGCGCTCTTATGTTCCAGGGTGGGAACTGAAAATCAGCGCTTTTTTCGGAGTAAAGGTATCGCTGAGTTTTCACCCATTTGCATCGCTGCGGCACATATTGTTCGAATTTTTGTGTATCATGTGTCTGTAATGTCTGTAATAATCTTTTTTTTATTTATTTCAATTTCGTTTGTGTCAATTTCAATTTCGTTTGTGTATTGTTCTATGTGTGCATGCTGATGCAAATAAATGATATATCTATCTATCTTGCTATATTACATTTGTCAAATTATCTGTCTTAGAAGCTATCCAAAACTTTATACGTCGGTGGTGAAACCGGGCCTTAATCAATACTAATAAAACAATACCGTGACTGACTGACACATAAGGCACAGCCCAAACCACAGAACACAGAAGGTCTTTAAATGGTTGAACCGATCAAGCTAAAATTTTGCAGGATCCTTTAATGATTAAGGCGAGCACTAAGAAACGATTCTTTGATATTCCCATGGGATAGGGAATAAGACGAGGTTGTATTGTAACCTAATTCCTCGCGGACGAAGTCGCAGGCGGAAGGCTAGTCATCAATAAATATAAAAGAAATAAATAAAAGAAAAGAAATGTTATTTGATTTGTTGAATTCATTAAGATAAAACAATATTAGTAATCCCAGCTAACGACACCGTTTTCATAGTTTAACTGATTCCTAATACGTAACCGCCATTTCTAAACTAATCTTATTTACATACATAATTAATACAACTTTAATACATCCAAAATGATTTATTAGTTTACCATCGCTGATTCAAGCTTGAGATGAGGAGGAAATTAATTTTAAATCCATTAATGAGTTACTTGTTTAATTCCCAAGATGCTATTTAATCTTATCTCAGTAATTTATTAGAATTATCTTTGAAAATAAACTGTGAAATAGTTCTATTTACATTTTATTATGGTTTTAATTGTATTTTCGGAATGAAAAACATTAAATTAGCAATGATTTTAATTTAAAGTTCGTTTCCTGTGATATGTAGATGTTATCTAAAACAGGATGTGCGAAGAAATCTCAACTTTTATCTGTAATATCTCGTGCTTCTAATGGCACATAAAATATGCTACCTAAATTTGCCATATTTGAATAAACAGTAATAAAATGAAATTGGTTTTTAACAACTATATTGCGACGATGATTCTAGTCAGTAATCGTAGAATTGACGGACAATACACTATAGTGAATCTAATATAGTGTTAAAGTTAAGAAATTAGGAAACTGCAAAAGGTTTATCGGCGCTGAATTATAAAAAACAAGCTTTCTACAAACGACATATATTAAAGAAAAAATATATTAAAACATTCAATAATATTAAAATCTAGGCAGATAGTAAGGAAGTACAAAAATACTATTTCCTTATTATTTTGAAGATAAATACTTGCCCATATTAATCATTCCTTCGTTTAAATCTCAGTAAAAGGTTTTAAAGATTTGAATATACGTAGCTACGAAACCGAAACTAATCTAAATAAAGAAATCGATTACACCGAAGCTATTATAAGCAAACATTATAAATCAAACGGAAATAATCATGCTTTTGTTTGCCCGCGGTCACAAACGATCTACTAACCAGTATAACAACTCCACAAGGTGTAACACAAATAAAAAAAATACTCTGGTTCCTTACTTGTTAATATCTACTTAGCTGCTGCAAAATGTAGCATATTTTTGTGTAGGTATATAATCAATGTTATTATCTCCATTTCCTAATAATTTAGGGATGAGAGAACAAAAATTTAGTTTAACTATGTCAGTTCTTCCATTTTGTATAAAATTGTTTAACGATGAGAAGAATCCAACAATCTACAAGTTTTCAAAGCGACTGACTTATAAGATTTTATGGTATTTATTTTCATTTATATTCAAACGTGAGTATTTATAAAATGCAGCATCAATAAACTTTAAATTTCAATAAAATGCATCTATCCTATATTAGTAAATGACATACTTTTTCTAATTTTACTATGTCAAAACCCGCTGTATTCATCACTTTTTTATTTGCGCTCGGAGCTAAAAAGTTATTTAGTACATTTTTAAGGAATACTATTTGAACAAGTTTGGCTATGGATTTATGGTGTAAATAGTACATTTATACTTGATGGGTTTTATCTGTCATAAATCTTACGCTCGTTAAAGATATGAGTAGGTATAAAAGTTTGGTGACTCGTGAGACAAAATTCTAATGATTTTTTTATGATTAGCTGTAACATTTTTTTGTTGAATTAAACTACTTAATTATAATCTAACGTGCAACCTTTAACGAGAAATTACTTTTGATAGTTCAAATACATTATTTAAAAGTTGTTACCAGGGCCCGTAGACAAAGTTAAATCGTTTTGAAGTGAAACGATAATTCGATTCGTTATTGTCTATGCGCCAATTAACTCGCGGTGATTTAGCACGGCTTATGCCAATGCGTCGGGTATATATTGGAAAGCCTATTTTTTTTGTCCTTAACGTACTACGGCACACCAATTATACGTCTAAATTTTATTCGCACGATTCATTAGACCCTAATTAGTTTAGCCTATTTTAACTTCGCCTAATTTCGTTTAGCCGTATTTTTGCTTCCCAAATTGATTACTTAGAATAAAGCATAACTATTTTTGTATAGCAAAGTAACGTACAAACAAAATAGTATCATATATTTTATTCTTTTTATTATAATTTAAATAAGGTATCCTTCCTTCAAAATTTATACTGTGATCTAATAGAAAAGTTTAATCTGTTGCTTTTTGAATGCTAAATTGATTAATTGCATGTCTTTAAAGTAAAATATATACATAAATTAATAAACAGCACTAGAAACTTGACATTGTCGTTTTATTTGTCTACTCTTATTTTCTTGTTCAAGAATGAATGTAAAATCATGCATGCGAGCAAGCAAGTACATATCCCACTTGGATGTGTGCTTGACTCCTCGCATGCATGATTACATGGATTCTTGGACAAGAAAGGCAAGCAACCAATACACACGCAAGTGAGTAAGCATGCAGGCAAGTATGCACACATGCAAGTGAGGAACCAAGCATACATGCAAGCAAGCATGAAGCAAGCATGTATACAAGCAAGCATGCATGCAAGCAAGCATTCATGCAAGCACGCTGCATGTTTGCTTGCTTGCGTGCAGGCAAGTGGTCTGTCACGGCCGGCGCTGCGAGGCTACGGCAGCGGTCGAGCGTTTAAACCACCTGCTCCTCAGCTCGCGGGCTTAAATTACACTCTAGTGGTAGGGCATACAAGACTGCGTGGTGTCGGTTTTTAGGCGATTCGTTTCTGTGACTGACTAGTTTGCAAGACAATAATAGGAGTAACAATACGTATGCGTAGTAATTGTTATGTAAAAATATATGTATGCTAGTAGGTAAATATTAGTGGTTTTGATTATTATGAATTTTAACGTTTAGGCCAAACTATAATGATGCCAAATAATCTATTATGCTAAACAATAATTGTGCTTACAAATTTTAGGCGTGTCGAATGGCACCCCAATCCGTCAATCCCATACATTTAATTCTTTTCGAACTTCATTATCGTTTTTGAATTGTTACTTTGGCTAAAGGCTCTGCTGTTAGACCTACCAAAAATTGTCTGGACGAACGCTTTTTCTTCTCTTCTAAGGGTTAAGCAACAAGTTGGTGTTTAGTCAGTAGAAAGTGGGCGTTTGACATAACTCAGTGGAGAATGCCGCTATCCACAGAGGTTTCACGGTCTCCCTCCCCCACCTATTTTTATGAACAACGGGGAGCCGCTTAGTCTTTCATCATACCTGATGAGTATGATAAGGCTCAAGATGAAATCACGCCTCTCCCGGAATCCTCAACCACTGCGGAACTGGCAATCTTATCTCTATTTGTTATGATGACGTCAGACTTAGATATAGTGGACATCCAGGAGAACTTACAACAAATCTTACCAGATACCGGTGGTTGTTACCACTAAACCAAGGAGGCGGTTAAAACCTCGTTCAAAGGAAAAAAAACAAAATATAAATCACTGGGTCTTGGTAGGTTATTCTCTAACGGCCATTCCCAATAACCTACCGCCAGTAAGAGATAGGGCTACACTGGTTTAGTTGCTATGCAATATTTGTTATTTTTATTTTTTTTATTTTTATAAATGACTGTGAGACTCTTTGCCTTCATCATACCTGATGTTAAGTATTGATAAGGCAGAAGATGGAAGCGAGCCTCTCCCGGAATCCTCAGCCACTGAGAAACTGGCTATCTTATCTCAAACTGCCGGAACACAACAATGCTGAAAACATTATTGTTATGGCGTCAGGCTTAGATAAGATGGTGGTAGCTAGCCAGGCGGACTTACAACAAATCCTACCACCAACCAAACCGAATACAATATGTACCCCCGCTGGAAATCCAACCGCCTTTGTTGTTTAGTGGTAACAACCACCGGTATCAGACCCAGGGGTCCCGGGTTCGATTCCTTGCGGGGGTACATATTGTATTCGGTTTGGTTGGTGGTAAGACTTGTTGTAAGTCCGTCTGGCTGGCTACCACCATCCAGTTCCGCAGTGGTTGAGGATTCCGGGAGAGGCTCGCTTCCATCTTCGGCCTTATCAATACTTAACATCAGGTATGATGAAGGCTAAGAGTGTCACCGCATTTTCAATACTATTTGACAGGTAATGTGACACTCACTCATGGCAACATCGTCGATGTTTACTTAGTTAGAGAATAACCCTCCTGTGCGTAAAGCTAACCATTAGACAGTAGTATTAATAAAGATTTGTCGTACATCCACATCCCTGTTAATATTTTTGCTTAGCACGCGATTTATCATCATCAATTACTGTGTGTCATTTGTTAACTGCCGGCAAATGTTCAATTCGTTCTCGCATCAAACAGCTGATTAATGAGCCGTCACGTTCTAGCTAATTAGAGGGCTGACGGTGGCTAGCCTGCGACCCGTAATGATATATGTATACCTAGATATACATACCTAGATAACAACTGAAACGCATTTGTATGCAAAATCTTTAAATATTTTACGGCATTTTAGGTAACGCCATCTTTCAGAATTAAGGCGTCACATTCATAGCTAATTCGAGAGCTGACGGTGGCTAGGCTGTGACCAATAATGATATATGTACACAGACCTAGGGTAATACAACTTATTATATACTTGTATGAACAAAGTAGAACCTTCTAATTCATAGGGCATTTTATGTATCGCCATCATTCAGAACTAAGGCGCCACATTCTAGCTAAATAGAGGGCTGACGGTGGCTAGCCTGTGACCGGTAATGATATATGTATACATACCTAATGTAATACTACTACTTATTATAGACTTGTATGAGCAAATTAGCTGTCTACAAAATCTTCAAATACATAGGGTATTTTATGTATCGCCATAGTCCTGCAGCCTGTAATGATATAAGTATGTACTCAGACCTACGGTAACACAATTTATTACAGTATACATCAAGCACCCATCTAAAAAATCTTCTCAAAAATACATAAGATATTTTATCCATCTTTCAGAACCAATTTTGTTCACAACGAGTCACAGTGTTCATTCTCATAAATAAATAACAATTATTTGTTATTCAAGGCTGGAAAGTTGGTTATTTAGCGGCGAGTTACCTCTATTGAAAGCTGAGCAAGTGAAGGATTCAAGGATTGAACCACGAGCGTAGCGAGTGGTTCAAAGATTGAATCCTGAGTGAAGCGAGGATTTTAAAGGAACAAGACGCTTTTCTGGTGAGCGCAACACACAATTTTTTACATCACAACAGCGAGAAATATTTTATGATTGTTTCCGCGGTCAACTTTCGGTAAAAAAATCTTTTTAAACATAAAATTTAATCTAAATATACCTTATTCTCGCTGTTTTAATTATATAAAAAACTAAAATAATTAAAAAGGGAGTATTATAGTTAAATCAAAGTTATTCAAAGTAGGAATATATTGTTACTTATGAATAACAATAAAAACGATTACGTAAATGTTGACACTGACATGAGGTGCAAGACAAAGACAATTTAAAAATAAATATTTATGTCACGTTCCGAAATCCAATAATAGGTTGTGAAATCTCACCCAGCCTAATATATTTTTTTTATAACAAATAGTTTAATCTTATTGTTGAGAGAGAAATATGAGAGAGATTGTTTTTATGATTCAATGAACTAATATAATATAATAAAACCAAAACGGAATATTATAATTAATTTAAAGCTATTTAAAATAAGAATAAAATGTAACAAAAAAGTCAATAGTGCGATTCGGAACGCATTATGACATTTTTAGATATTAAATTAAAAAAGTACTTTGCCGCGCTAGGCCGCAAAAAGCATTTTTCTATGCCTAAACTGATTGACAAAACCTCCTTTTCAGAGCTTCTGAGGTGAAAATAAATATTTCTTACACTCACACCAATTAACCTAGCCCCAAAGTAAGCACTGTAAGGCTTGTGTTATGAGATACTAGGGTAACGGATATAAATACATTATATATATATAAAAGTATTTATGTGTAGGAATGCACATAAACATTCATGATTCAGGTACAAATGCTCGTATTCATCATACAAACATTCGCCCCTACCGGTATTCGAACCCAGGACCTCAGTGTAGGTGACACCTTGAAACCGGTGTACGTACCACTCTACCCCGGAGGTCGTATTTTCATATTATTATACGTATACGAGTATAAAAAAATCATACGGAGTTTTGGATCATTAGAGCAAAGAAATCAAATAATATGTCTGGTAAAAAAAATACTGAGATGATCAATAAGATAAGGTTTCTATAAGGAATTCTTTGGGTATCTTTGCAGCGGCGAAACTTTGAAAAATAAAAATCACCAAATTAAATATTTAATAACATAGGTCCTATGTTCTGTTTTCTTTAAATTTGCTCCCATAATAAACCTGCACATTCAGGAAACACTATAGACAGTCTAGTATTTGCTTTCAATAGGGCTAATTTGGGCTAGCATGAAGAACCGCCAGCCAGCCAGCGGAAATGGGTCTACCTCAGTCTGCTTATCTTAATGCTGTGCTTAAAGCCTAAATATTTTAATCTAAAATAAATTGATACGACCTGTATATGTACCTCACAACTTGCAGTATATTAATCTTGTAATGCGAGATATGTTGTAATGTATGATAGACAAGTCTTTCTTTGCCAGTTAAAAATTGTTTACGGTTACAATTACCATAAAATGTAATATTTTAATTAGTATTTTCCCTTTGTGATGGAAATTGACCTTACTGATATGTTAAGGTCACTTTTCAATTTGACGACTCTGTATGAAATAAAACAGGGAGAAAAAAACAGCCCTTGACGAGTTTCTTGCCGGTTCTTCTCGTTACAAGGTCTCCCGCCGTAGGGTTTGTGAACCGATGGCGTAGCTTCTTTGACGTTCATAAGTGCTTGTAACAGCCTAGACTGAATAAATGATATTGATTTTGACTTTGACTTTGAACTATCGAAATAGTATCGAGTACGTAATGTCAAAAAATGTATAGGAAAATGTAGTTCCGTTTACGTTCAGTAGGAACGCTGCTCAATACGCTATACTTTTTTTTACTTTACTTCCTCGATACTTACTCAAAAGTTATTTGTGCTAGGCCTACTGGGCTTTTTTTCTGTGACAGAACATTCCATTACACGAAATTTACTATACAGCTTAAATCCAGCTATAAGATTAAAAGAACGAAGACGCATCGTCTGCTCCAGCTTAACCTCTATTTACTTTCATTTCCACCGCCAAACACCTGGGTTCAGAAAATTTCTTAGTAAAAGGAACCACAAAATATAAGTAACAGTGTCACTGAAAAACAGACTCTATCACAAAGCTACAAAAGTGGAATTTAAATAGAATTGCTTCTAAGAAGGTGAGTTCGGAAAATGTAGCTTATTAAAGTTTGTCTTAGAAATTTCCGAGATATTTTTACGTTAGAGTTTTTTCCACTTCATTTATTTTACGATAAATGGTCTTTTGTATGTGTAATGGAAGCTATCAAAAATAATTATAAGCTATTAAATACAAATTGCAAATCTACACTGAGACTGTTACTAGACAAAAACTATATATATATATATAATATATAAGTAGGTATGTAATAAAAAATTATTAGTGGAATGTAATGTATGCCCACTATTACATCAGAACGAACTGCAACAAATAGGATATGTTATTATTAATATTGTGTGTTATGCGGCTTGTCTATAAAAAAATTACCAAAAAAAACCGACGGAAAAGTTTTTAAAATAGCACGCAGACAAGCTAAACGAAGTATTGAAATCAGATATCACCAGCTAAACTAAGTATTGATTTCAAGCGAAACGTCACCTACCCAAAGCCGTGTCAAGTCACTAATTTCATATCACCTAAAGCGTCGTACACACATAAGGATCTATGCATTTCCAAACACACTTGAGTCGCATTTGCTATTCATTTGCTTCCCTTTGAGATCAGCTACTCGGCAAACAGTCCGGTCCGGTTTAAGCCGGATTGCTCCAACGTCACCTTGTTTAATTTAACACCAGGATAATTGGTCATAAATTAACGTAAGCCACCTTAGTCGAGGTGTGGGGTGACTAGCCAGTGTGGACAATTAAAACGAGCGAAGGCAGGTTTTTGAAACAATGAAGAACTGAGTTTAAACTATTGGCAGGCTGCAACAAAGTCCGAGAGGATTTTATGACAATTTTAAAATATAAATCATATAGAGAATTGTTTGTTGAGATTGTTAAGTAAGTTAGTAAATGTTTTAAATTGCTAAACTTATCTTTTACTCGTTTATATTGTGTCCTCATGAGTACTTTAAAAATAAAATGATAAAATGTAGTCGCAAACATTCCGGTCCGGTTTATGCCGGATTGCGCCAACGTCACTTTGTTTAATTTAACACCAGGGTAATTGGTCATAAATTAACGTAACCCACCTTTGTCGAGTTGTGGGGTGACTAGCCAGTGTGGACAATTAAAACGAGCAAAATAAGGTTTTTGAAACAGTGGAGATTCTAGTTAAGAATTGAGTTTAAACTAGTGGCAAGCGGCAACAAAGTCCGATAGGATTTTATAACAATTTTGAAATATAAATCATATAGGAAATTGTTTGTTGTTTGTTGAGATTGTTAAGTAAGTTAGTAAATGTTTTAAATTGCTAAACTTATCTTTTACTCGTTTATATTGTGTCCTCATGAGTACTTTAAAAATAAAATGATAAAATATAGTCGCAAACATTCTGGTTCGGTTTATGCCGGATTGCGCCAACGTCACTTTGTTTAATTTAACACCAGGGTAATTGGTCATAAATTAACGTAACCCACCTTTGTCGAGTTGTGGGGTGACTAGCCAGTGTGGACAATTAAAACGAGCAAAAGAAGGTTTTTGAAACAGTGGAGATTCTAGTTAAGAACTGAGTTTAAACTAGTGGCAGGCTGCAACAAAGTCCGAGAGGATTTTATAACAATTTTGAAAAATAAATCATATAGAGAATTGTTTGTTGAGATTGTTTAGAAAGTTAGTAAATGTTTTAAATAGCTGAACTTATCATTTACTCATTGATATTGTTTCCCCATGAGTACTTTAAAAATAAAATGATATGATATAGTCCGGTTTAAGTCGGATTGCGCCAATGTCACCTTGTTTTATTTAACATCAGGGTAATTGGTCATAAATTAATGTAAGCCACCTTAGTCTAGGTGTGTGGTGCAAAATAAGGTTTTTGAAATAGTAAAGATTCTAGTTAAGTAGGTACTGAGTTTAAACTAGTGGCAGCCTGCGACAAAGTCCTAAAGCATTTGACACCAATTTAAATATATAGATTTTTGTAAGTTTATGATATTATTAACATTTTTTTATAATTAGCTATATTGTGTTCTTACTTTAAAAATAAAATGTTGAATAGTTCGTTTGTTCGTAATTTTAGTTTAAAAATAAATGTAGACCGAACAGTCTAGTTCGGTTTAACCCTACAGTGGACGCGTGGATTACATATGTCATCCACCCCGACTAAATTGGGTAATTCTCAAAAACTACAAACGTAAATTACGAGCGCTTCGAGATACTCTAAATTGAATAGTTTAAGAATGAGCTCCAATAATGCAAAACCGCCGGTCATGTATGGTAATGTCACTGGAGCTCCGCGAAATTCGTGGACTACGAGTGTATGCCACGCGACCAATTACGTGAGTATTTTGATAACTTATTTTTGTTCATGCCTTTTTGAAGACAATTCTAATCTGACTTAAATAAATAAATAATAATAAATATTTCCATACAATCACACCAATTATCTAGCCCACGTTAAGTATCATGAAGAACTTGTGTTATGGATACTAGATAACGGATAAACATACTTATATACTTTTTTTTTGTAAATACATACATAATATACATATTTAACACTTAGTTATATTAGATAGCCATAGGCTTGTAGTATATTAATAAAATAACCAAGCTCTTGCATATATGTTTGTTTTGGAATAAACTTTAGTGTCATTTAAAAGTATTTTTTGTTTTTAGTTGATATTCATAAACACAGAGGTTGTTATGTTTTTATTGATTATATTCAATAAATAATCCATTGATTATAAGATTTAAACACGAATAAAATTAAAACAAAGCTCAGATTTTTTGTATTTTCATTTTTCATTGGCTTACATCTGTACTCCACGCGACTAAGCACGTAACTTTTTACTGCGCGACCACTCCAGTATTAAGTCGGATTGCGCCAACGTCACCTTGTTTAATTTAAAATCAGGGTCATAAATTTACTTAGGCCACCTTAGTCGAGGTGTGGAGTGACTAGCTAGTGTGAAGAAAAACGAGCAAAGGAAACTTCCCTTACTTTTCCTTTTTAAAATAGTGAAAGTTTTACTTACTTAAAACTAAGTAAGTAAAACTTTTACTATTTTAAAAAGAGAAATGACCGAGTATTGAGGTAACAAATACAAAAAAAAACATACGCACGAATTGATAACTGCCTCTTTTTTTGAAGTCGGTTAAAATTCATGTAAAGTACCATTAGAACAAGCTAAGAGGATTAAAATCTCGCCTATGTGTCTCGTCGCCTCGTCGTGTTCTAACATCCTGTACATTAACGGGTATTACAGCATATAACAGTATTTTAATTAGTATGAAATTAAAACTACCTTTTGTTTTCTTACTTGGTTTTTTTAATTCATCAACTGCTAGCAGTCCGCGGTACACAGGTGTCATAATCTGGGGCCTGGGAGGAACGGAGAAACTCCTTCTTATTAAAGGAAGAAAAATGTTACTAGCACTCCTTTCATCAACCCACGTGAGTCTTGGCCTCCAACACAAGAGATCTCCATTTTTCTATGTACTGTGCTGTTCCACGCGTTTCACGTTTTCCAAGGAAAATGGTAAGCCCTTTTATTTCCGGTACCGGTAAAAATAATACCTATTTCTAAAAAACCCCTAACTACATTATATAGTAATATAGTAAATCTACATAATTTAAAATGAAGACCAACGCCTAAAGTCGTCATCTAATTAAAAACCGTCATGTCATAAGAACGTTTTGATTGCGTTTTATTGTTGTTGAAATTGTTAGATTATAACAAACTTCACACTTTGGAGGCGATTATTGACCGAAGTCGTCACAAAACTTCCTTCAAAGACAAATTCACTTTGAGATTCGTAGTACGAAATAACATTGTAAGAAAGAAAGACTTGTGAGAACCTTTTACGCTTTAAATAACAAACTAAAATTCATAATAAAAAAATATAACCTTAATTATAATTACGATTTAACCCTTAACCGTAGCTGTGAAAAATAATAACGTACCTATCTATAGTTGTGGGTCCCGTGGACCCAAATGTTTTAGAATGGTAACCAAACTGAAATTAAGTTAGTTTATCAATTTTTTTTAACAAATCACTGTCTTATTAATGTTTAATCAATCAAATTATTTAACAAATTTAAACATAGGAACATTATCTATGTTCCCAACTTGAACTTAAATAAAATACATACAACTATAAATTAAGTTATGTTATAAAAAATATCTAGAGTAAAAAAATAAAAATAAAAAACATAAAAGTGTGCTGCTTTACAAAAACTCAGAAAGAATAGATTCCAAAACAAAAAATCTCAAGTTCAATTGAGACTAGTTACAAATATAAATTTCGTACAAGTTTTGCACATGTCACGCAAATAAGCAACTGAAGAGTCTTGGTTATTTTAGCAAGAAGGCCGAAAACAAATATGTTCCTTTCATTCCTATCGAATTTTAAGTTTCCACCAGAGACGGGTTGCATTGAAATAACAAAAAAACTTACATATCTATATGATAAATATTAAACAAGAAAATATACTAGAAAAAAGCAACTTGTCTCATGTCATGTCATCCTGTCAGAGCAACTATAAAAAAGGTAAAAATAGCATTGTAAAATGCAAAATTAAAAAGTTATAATAATGTATCCATAGTCGTAGGTCCACTGTACCCAAATGAAATTAATCACACAGCCTTGGAGAATCGAGCTAAATATCTTACAGCATGCTTATCAGCCAAGCTGAGGAAGGTCCTGAGAAGCTAGGAAAACTGCTGCACTCACAGCGCTTTAATAATGACTTTGAAAAATCAAGGTGGGTCCAATGGACCAACGACTACAGTTATGGGTTAATAACAAGTGATTCACCTTTTAATTACATTTACACTGTAATTAAGAGTTTTTATCACGATTTTTTGTGAAACCGAAAAAAGCCGTGTTCATTTCAGGTATACAGGTTTATTTCTGAAAACAATGCTTTTGTCGTTTCACATAAATTCTCCGCATTTATTCGTAAAGGGAGTTGTTAAAAAAGGGAACACAACCTTTTGAAATGAGTGTTTTATTGTTGTTAGCGAGATAGTGGTGAAATGATATATTATATTACATAAGTTCTAAAGTACTTATTTATTAACACGCGACAAAAAATAAATCAAAACTTGTATGTACGTATCAATCTAAAAGTTTAACTGTTCAAAAGATATACTCGTATTCTTTCTTTTTAAACGACATTAAAAAAGGAGGTTTTCAAATTCGACGCGTACTTTTTCATATTATTTATTTTCAGCGATTACTTAAAGAAGCCTGAACCGATTGCGTCACCTCGTCTTCTCGTCATCTACTCGTCTTACCTCATGGTCCAGTCGTTATCTCCACGTCGTCCGTTCGTCGTCGCCTCGCCATCTCGTCGTCATTTCTGTACCTCGTCTCCTCGTCATCCACTCGTCTCACCTCGTGTTTCTAAGTTTATATGTCTTCGGGTTTTGATTTCATGACAAAAGGTAATCTACACAATTCAAAATATAAATTAATCAAAATTGGTTCAATCGTTTTGGGCTACGAAATTAACAGCAGCTGATGAATCATTAGGCGGAATTAGGTGGAATTTTGTAAAATTCTAGTATTTCCTTAGAATTTCATTAATCTATTCTTAAAACTATTTTTATCAGTCGAACCATGTGGCACTTATGGTTTTTATGTTTTTTTTTTTTAACAACGGGCAACTATAGCCTTCATCATACCTGATGTTAAGTATTGATAAGGCTGAAGATAGAAGCGAGCCTCTCCCGGAATCCTCAACCACTGAGGAACTGGCTATCTTATCTCTAACTGCCGGAACACAACAAAGCTGAAAACCTGTTGTAATGGCGTCAGACTTAAGATAGTGGTTTGTTGTATGTCAACCTGGCTAGCTATAGCTGATTCTACCACCAACCAAACCGAATTAAATGTACCAAGCCGCTGGGAATTGAACCGGGTACCCCTCGGTCTGATGTCGGTGGTTGTTACAACTAGACCACAGAGGTGGTTGAATCGAAATCGTTTTTTTTTATCTTTATAGTCATGGTATTTTCTTCAGAACTTTCTACAACTTTCTCCCCGACAAGCAATCTATTATCCTGTCCCTCCACAGCTAAACGATACCGACAAGAATCACGTCACCTCACACGCTCGTAGGAACACGTATTATAATATTACCAATCACTCCATCAGATCTTACGAGGAAGATCGAACGATCGATAATGTCGATCGATACGGGAATCGTTAGTTTATTGAGCTAACAACTCGGGAAACACGTTAGACATATTAACTTACTTACGGTAATTATGAAAGAGTTAAGATTCTTATCACAAATTAGGCCACTTTGACATCTTGGAGTTTAGTTAGTCATTAATAACAATCTCAACTTAGAACCTCAAAAAATTTTAGAACTCAGAATTAGGGAGGATTTTTTTTCTGGGTAACCTTGAAATCACACGACTGCAAAAAATTACATATCGAGCCTATGGACTTACCGCGCCTTCGGAAACATGCAAGTTAATAAAATTTGGGTCACCCTGCCCGTGACTTACCATTCCGAAAATGATGACCCCCAGAAGTTCTCTAAAACCTAGAGCATGCTATGTGTGTTTTATTATTAATTATATTATTAGCGCTTCCTGAATTAAAAAACAACACAGCGAATGTCTGGCCCTACTCTTGATATAAGCTCATACAATAACATAAACATGTAAAGAGAAAATTACTTGTTATTATGATAAAAGATATATGAAACACGATACTTCATAATTACGGGAAGTCTTTCAAGCGGTATACAAACAAACAACCCTTTCTTGTACATAATATACCTTTTATTATTCCTAAATTTACGGCTAGCAAACAGAACTTTGAAACCAGCTGTTACCAGTCCTGAAAATTTTTGCTTTAACATTTTCCCATTCCATATTCAACCTTAAATTTTAGATGTTAAGGTGAACTTTTAAAACAGCGATGTACGCAAAACGAGTAAGTTCATAACTTTTTTAATGTCAGGAGTTGAATAGAATTGAATTTCGTTTTGAGCAGATGGTTTGTCTTTTTTAACATAATGTATTTTTGAAAATTCATGATAGTACTGTCGTCGTCGTCGTCTCAGCCACATGGTACCCACTGCTGGGTAGGCCTCCCCTAAGGATCTCCACGATGATCGGTTCTGCGCTGCCCGCATCGAACGGCTTTCCGCGACCTTCACCAGATCCTCGGAAAGCACTGTATTATTTATTTATTTATTTATACTGTATTGTAAAAAAAAATTAAAAAAAACAAACAAAGAGAAACATTTCTTGAAACTTAATAAATAAATAAAATCAAAACTATGTCTTTGTCACTCACGGCCTCCAGACGCTGAATATCAAAGTCGGTGTGGACGTCCTGAAGCAGGTAGACAAATTTCGCTATCTGGAGAGCACAATAACATCTAAGTGCGACCGTGACTCCGAAATTAACAGCCGAATCAGTGGAGCTGCCGTGGCTTTCGGTAAAGTGTCCGAGAAGGTTGACATGACCTTAAACTGGCGACGAAAATTTCTATTTATATGGCGATTCTATTCTATTCTTTTCAAATATCCTTTACTCCGCCGAAACGTGGACTGTATACCGCAGACATATAGCTATGCTAGACCGATTCCGCCTGAGAAGTCTTCGGAAAACACTAAAGATCAGATCACAGACCTATATCGAAATAGACGAAAAGAGCGCTTCTATCTAACTGTATGAGAACCAGCGTGTCGAATGTTTTCGTACGTACGATGACGCCACGAGCGGGAATTAGTGATGTGGAAATGTTATTGACGAGCTCTTGCAGGAAAGCACTGCACATTCACATCACTGCCATTTGTGAGTGTCGTTTCTGAGTGACGCGTGTTTTCATGGCAATAGTCTCAAGCGGACTGACTTAGGTCGTAAAACTTTGACCGTGGTTCAAACTTTTTACACGCAAGGTAGGTACACTTTTACCGTCTATCTCGATATAAGTCTGTCCGATCGCGTGCAAAACACTGAAGTGCTGAGTAGGACTAATATCGGTGGTTTGGAGCTCACCGAATGCGCGCCGGTAGCTTCGGTGGTGCGAAGGAGCGCGTCTTTTATTCCGAGCTCGAGGAGGGCAAGCGTAAGCAAGGCGGGCAACTTCTCCGTCATATTAAAAAGTGTGACATTGATTCCGCGTGATGAGAAAACGTGGCATCCAAACACTTACCCCCATATTCTAAGTCGTTCTTTCAAAACTTTTTACACTCCACTCAACCTCGTCGTGATTAAAAATGGTAGTGTGCGCTAGAACTAAAACACGGAGTAGCTACGGTACTATTTGGCTCCTCCAGGTCCTTACGGAGTTATGACTTAGAATACCGATTTCAAGGAGTATTTCGGAGAGGTTTTCAATGAGGTTTCGTTAAGTCGAGGACGAGTAAGTTTTGGAGGAACGACTTAGAATATGGGTGTTAGAGTGGAGATCCCTCGTTACAAAGAAAGTGTTAGATTTTGAAGTGCGGCGGCGGTACACTGGATGCTAAAAGCGATGGATTGAACTGCGGCCATCAATTATATCTATAAGAACGGAGTCCTGAAGTGCTCTCAGTGCGCACGATTCTTCTCAAAGAAAATTGGCTATACAGTCACATTAGGAGGCATGAGCGCCAACAACGGCGGAATCGAAGCCAGTCACCGTAGCCGGAATCAGCCAGGAACTGACACACACACACACACAAAATCAAAACTAAGTACAATGATAGTGATTCTATTGATTTTTCTTATCTATTCCTATCAAAACATCTGGATTGGAAATGGATTAAAATATCACACTATTTCTTTTAATATTAAATTAATAATTTGAGCAAATAATTTTAAATCTGAATCATGGCTTCTAAATACTACCGAACTTTTGTTAAAATTACCAGATAAGAAGGACTTCACTAGCGTCTATAACTAATATTTTTTTCTTATTTCATATGCTGTTTTTCGATGAAATAACATTTTTATAACTATAAAAACATTATCTACGCGTATGTGCTCCACATTCACTCCTCCATCATCATCTGTACCTCATTTAAATTCATTAAATCTCACAATAAAACCAATTACTCCATCTATGAGGCAGTAAGTACCTTCCGCGTCACAATCACCACACCGCTCGCACCGAACTGAGGAGTCGTAATTAAAAGTGACAAGTTATGAGATACTTACTTCATTACTGCGAAGGCTTATTAGGAGATGGAGACGAGCGTCATGGTGAGTCAGCGGAACCGACTGGACTGTATTAAGTCGATCTTGGGGTTTTATACTGGAAGCGTACGAAGTTGTAAACAAGATTTTGTAGCAATTTTATGCGTTTCATGTCTTAAAAAAAAATTTTCATAGTATTTATATCACTCGTAACAATTTCATGTCTTTGTTGTTTTTTGAATAGAAATAGATACGACTTTGAAGAAGTCTACTTATATCATAGGCTTCTTATGTCGCTAAGATTCTAACTGAATACGCTGCGAACAAAGGCTCCGGTAGATCGCAAGGTTTTTATCATTTTATACGCGTTAATTTATGTAATACACACTGCAGTTTTATGATATAATTGAATTGCAAATGATCGACGCCACATATCGTGACTTTTTATGGATGTACAGCACTCGTGATTAAAAGAATATACGTTAGTGTGTCACGATATTGTTTATTAGCCCTAGCACTTAACAAAGCTATAGTTAACGACTACATCAAACGTGATGCGGCATTTTGTCAATCATAATGGCAACTGGCTGTTTAAATTACTTTAATAAGCTTTTTTTATGCACAACGGGGAGACTCTTAGCCTTAATAATACCTGATGTTAAGTATTGATAAGGCTGAAGATGGAAGCGAGCCTCTCCCGGAATCATCATCACTGAGGAAATGGCTATCTTATCTCTAGCTGCCGGCACACAACAATGTTGAAAACATTGTTGTTATGGCGTCAGACTTAGATAAGATAGTTGTAGCTAGCCAGACAGACTTACAACAAGTCCTACCACCAACCAAATCGAATGCAATTTGTACCCCCGCTGGGAATCGAACCCAGGACCACTATTTTTTCTACTTTTTCTCCTTTAAATGTCTGATGTACATTCGACAGAAGTTCAGACTTTCCAATTTGATCTTGAGATCTTTATGTCACAGATAAGGTTTAATTTTTAAAGTACTAGCAGCCGCTCGCGGTTGCACCCGCGTTTCCCGTTCCCGTTGGAATATCGGGATAAAAAGTATCCTATGTTTATAAACGGGCTATCTACTATCTGTGTACCAAATTTCATCCAAATCCGTTCAGTAGTTTCGGAGTCTATTCAATGCAAACAAACAAACAATCAAATCTTTCCTCTTTATAACATTAGTATAGATCACAAGACCGCCGGCGGCGGCACGCGGCGGTCTCACAACAATGAAATATTTATTATGTCTCATTTATCCTATACATGACGAGTTGAGATTAAGTATGATAAGCCTAGCTAATTATATTAGCCCACCCTAATTTTTTTTTTACAGACATTCAACTTCAACAAGATTGGAATTCGTCTACACTTTCATTACCCTGGATAGAAAGATGTCTTGAATAAAAAAACTATGTAGATTTGTACTTACAATAGCCACCTAGATTGTAAGTAGCTAGGTACTGAAATCTACATTAAAGTAAAAAAAACAAAAAACATCAAAGTGGCAACGATATCAAGAGCGTAAGTAACTAAAACATACTAAGCGTCACATTATATTAAAAGAAAATAATATGATTTATAAATTCAAACTTTTTTAAAGTAACGAGCGATGCATCACTCGCTCTCGTCTAGTCGTAGAACATGGCGAGTCATGGAGTATTAATCATTTATTGTAAACTTTATTTAAGGAATTTGTCTGGCGCAGCTACACTGGCTCAAGTGAGCAGCGCTCTTAACAGCAAATGTTTGGTGATTAATTAAACATTATCAAGTCGATTAGTTTCCAGGCTATCGAGTTGGGAATTAGACTCTTATTGAGATTGTGGACCAATTAAAGGAAACACTGGATGAAAAAAAATGTCTTTGCTGTTAACATTTTTAGTTAGTGCTCACAAATGCAATATTAACTCGTCAAGATATGTAGTGAAATTAAACAACTCATATAGAAATAAAACAACTTTTACGGATATCAAACGCGCTATATTTCCACGAACTAAGTTGTAATTGTCCGTATTTTTAGGTTTTTTAGGGGTTTTTTTATTTTCCCGACGTTTCGGCACCTTTACAGCTGCCGTGGTCACGGGATATCCGTAAAAGTTGTTTTATTTCAATGAACAGTGCGCGCCAAAACATAAGATGTACGTAACTCATATAGATTTTAACATGTTTCGTTATTTTGACTTAAAATACTGTGCTTCTTAGTACGGATTTTTCCTACGATTTTCATACTTTTACCTCGACTTCTACAAACACTATTTTCCCACCTGATTAAGGTGCTTTTATATCAGTACAGCATTACGAGTGCAACAGCCCTCTCGGATCTGCGACACTATGATTTACGCGCGCGCCTAATTTATGCAGAAGGCTTGTATCATACAGTCTGCCGGAAAGAAAAATAATAAACCGAATTCGTCGAAATAAAACAATTTTTACAGATTAAAAAACTGCGTTAAAAAAAACGACTTCAAAAACTAAAAAGCAAAAAATAAGCCTTTTGGAGTCGGTGGCAGCCAAGACATTCCACTTTAAGCTCCTATTCTTTTATTTTTCTTGCTTTGCTTGGTTTGCTTTTATTTTCTTAGTTTTTTTTAACGTAGTTTTTTTTTACTTTTTAGTGTCTGTAATAGGCTGTTTTGTAAACTAGCAGCAGGGTTTTTCTAGATTAGATAAGGTTTCATGTACATTATAAACAAAATTATCGTAAATACTACATGAAGTCAACAATGAAATGAAATATATAAAAATGCTCATAACATAAAAAATACTGGGTCAAACGAAACCAAATTTTTATGGGACCAATTGGCAACTATTCTGCATCGAACAAAAAAAGAATCATGAAAATCGGTTCAGAAATCTCGGCGTAATCGGTGTACATACATAAAAAAAAATATATATATACCAACCGAATTGAGAACCTCCTCCTTTTTTGAAGTCGGGTTAAAAGGGCACTGTTTATAAACACATTTAGGTTATTATTGCGAAATAATGTTTTTTTATTTAATTCTCGAGGAAATCACGAGGTAACCAGCAAACCGATGGTCACGTTAAGATTCTAAAATGGTGCTGGTGCGTGCTGGTTACACGACATTCTGATTACATTCCGGGAATTCTTCGTGTGTTAGTTGTACTTTTACCAGCAACGGGCAAACGTCTGAAAAATAAAATGTTTGTTAGTAAAATTATAATGCAGTTCCAGGCATAATCAAATGAGAAAGACATTCCGGCCGTATGAGTTTTTTTTTACATTAAATAGGCTTACTCTTGGCCTCATTCTGAATCGTTAGATTAAGAAGAGGTCTAAGATGGAGCGAACTTGCCTAGAAGACCTATTCACTCGAGCTTTAAATATACCAGGGTTGTAGGCACCCGGTAATACTGACGCAGGCAGGGAATTCCACTCCTTGGCTGTGCGCATAACAAAAGATGAGGAAAAGCGCTTTGTACGCAAAAGTGGTATATAAACCAGGTAGGGGTGATAGCATGCAGTACGTCTGGATTCCCGGTGGTAATAAGGAGCTGGCGGGATAAACTAATGCATCTCAATAGCACACTCTCCGAAGTACAATCTGTAGAATACCGACAATGAAGCAACTCTTCGTCGATGAGGAAGACTGTGGAGCTTGTTATTCACCAGTCTATCATCCCCAATGAGTTTTCTGGCTCTGCGTTCCACCGAGTCAAGTGCGGCCAACTGGAATTTTGCTGAACCATCCCAAAGGTGGGAGCATTAATCCATGCACGAACGAAGCTGCGCTTTATACAACATAAGTAGCTGTTCCGGCGTGAAATATGAAATGTGAAGATTATCCTCGCAATAATCTAAAATATAATATAATATAAAATCTATTTCATAAAATTGCATTGTAATAAGCAAAAGAATCACTACCGATAAGACTTCTACTTTACTACTCGACTACTCAATACTCAATACTCAATTATTTATTGCATTCCATAATGTACACAAACGATGGTTAACATAAATAAAAGATCATCATGGACCCTGACGGGCACGCAATAGGGTTTAGAAGAGAGGAGGCGCTAATTAATATTAGATAGCAAAGTTTTACATCCAAAAAAAAATTATAATAATTAGAAAGAAAAAAAAACAATTATGACACAAAGTAATTTTAGATGACAGATTTTTAAATACCTTTTTTTATTTAATAGTGTCATTGAAGTATTCATGTAAACTGTAATAGCATTTATTTATAAGATTTTTTTTTATTGGTTTACTAACAAAGAATGTTTACTTTCATTAATTATTAAAGATGGTAATTGATTATATATTTTAATGGACGCATGCATGACTAATGTGAACAAGGCATAAGGCCGTGACAGATGGTGCCAGTTAGCATGCTTCGCTCGCTCTCATTTGGGCTAATAAATTTTTCTGGTGGGAGAACACGATTAAACTTGTTATAAAGTACTGAAAAAAAAATATAGCTGTGAAATATTTTTAGGAATTAAAGAGGGTAGACTGCTTCGTCTGCTTCTAATATCCGTCCACCCGCATTAACTTCAGTGCAACTGCGCCAAAATATCGGGGATTACATAGTCAATAAAAACATGATAAAATTCGTAATAATAGGCTATTTGACAGGTTTTGAAAATCCATTTTGTATTTTGTAGTGGAGTTTAAGGAACCCAGTAAAAGTGTTCTTTTTAATTCTGGTACATATTTGCAGAAAAATATCAAATTAAAAATTCAATATTTAAATAGCGCGCCAAAACGCTACTTTGACAATATGGCGCTGCAATGGGTTCGGTGACGTCACTTGCCTGTATTCTGCATAAATCATCCACATACGTAGTCAAACGATGTTTACAAGCAGGTGACGTCATTATAAACTCGACGAATCAGGAGCGTTTTGTGTCACGTGACAAAACGTTTAAAAAATGCATTTTTATTTACGGATTTTTTAAATAAATTTATAATTATTTTCAACTTACGTTAATAAAAAACCATTTTTAAACTCATAATTTATACTGATAACAGTAATTGACACTTTATTTTTCGCATTGTCAAATAGCCTATTATAGTGATTATAATCATAAAAGTTTCAAATTATTTTCAGTGCGTCGACAATGTTGTTCGTCGAAAAGTGGTTTACCTGCTCAATTGTGTTCCACTAATTAAACTGATTACACAGAATTTGAGACATACAAGACTGGTGAGTTGAATTGTGGTTTGGTGGTTATTTTTTTTTTTGGATAGTGGCGATTTCTCGTATCGGGTCAAGGCATGCTCGGCAGGGCTATTACCTAAAAATTAGCAATTATCGCGCAGATATCGCGCGATCGCTGCGGAACGTCAAAATAAAAATTACGTATTTGATTGCTGACTAATCGCTCTCTGATGGTTCGTATAGCGGCGTCTCACTCACTGCCTAGATGCGAAAGTGAGACGCCGCGTGTTGCTATGACGCTAGTGCCAAAAACAAGTTGGTAGCAATAACAGGAACTAAATGTACTTTGTAGTTCATCGTTTGTTCGGTAGAGGCCGCACTGTTGATACATGACGTAAAGCAATTATCGCGCAATTTCTGCTGTCGCGTTGCTGTTGCAAATATAGATAATAGCCCCACGGGTTGCTGAGCCAGCTTACCAGTGAGTTTGATTACACAATAAACTATTTTGCACGTTTTGATTTTATTATTCCCTCTATGTTCTAGTAAATCACTGAATTTTGTGTGGTTCCTGAGTTGAGAATTTCAAATTTACATTTGGATGAAAATTTTACGTTGAGTTTATTTTGAGATTTTGAAAGCCCAATTCAGGGTCCAGGGCAAACAGTTTGTTATGTAGTTGTTAAAGTTTGTCATATTGTAGTTATATTGCTGAAGCTACTTACTTCATAATGAGACCAATGTTTGTGATTAATATAGGATTCATTAATCATGTTTTTTATGAACGACGTTGACACTCTTAGCCTTCATCATACCTGGTGTTAAGTATTGATAAGGCTGAAGATGGAAGCGAGCCTCTCCCGGAATCCTCAGTCACTGAGGGACTGGCTGTCTTATCTCAAACTGCCGGAACACAATAATGCTGAAAACATTGTTGTTATTGCGTCAGACTTAGATAAGATGGTGGTAGCTAGCTAAGCGGACTTACAACAAGTCCTACCACCAACCAAACCGAATACAATATGTACCCCCGCTGGGAATCGAACCAGGGCCCCTGGGTCTGATACCGGTGGTTGTACCACTAGACCACAAAGGCGGTTAAAATTTACTTACCAAAAGAAACTTTTTTACTTGCTAAATTTACTAAAAGGGTATTAATTTTGTTTTAGTTTCACCACTTTTACTGTGGTAAGTAAGCTTAAAGCGTTATTGCATGATTTTTATTTTTTATTTTTTTAAGTACAAACATGTTTTTATTTTTATAATTTTAAAAAGAATTCAATGCCATACGTGCAAATGTCACTTATTGTTTTAAGACCACAAAAAAACGTAAGACCTCAAATTAAAATTCATCTTCCAACCTTTCTACCTTCAAGGTTACTGGCAGAACAATATAAACATCCTGACATTTTAAACTTATAAAAACACAAAACTAGTACTTAAGTTATTGAATTATTAACAAGGGCAACTACTCATTGCTGCTGTTGGTCTGCAAAAATTAATAATTCCTCATTAAACGTTGATCAGTTTACGATGAAGCCGTAATGATCCCTTAAATAACTGAATGCTAGCATTTACACCGGTCGCATTTTAAGATAAACTTAATGACAAACAAACAGTTCAAAATCTATAATCTAAATGATTTGAGATTTAAAAGCATAATTCATAATAATTTAGAGCAACGGGACGCAAACGCGACATTTATTATGAAATACATAATGTTCTTACAGCTTGACTTTTCGGCTGTGTTGCTAAAGTCGTAGTGACAAGCGTTTGAGTCCCGTTGCTCTAAATTATTAGATAATAGCGCTTTCTAATATCTAATAATTTTAGAAGTTTTAAAAAGTTTTAAATCCTATAATTCATAAATTGAGATTTCGGTTAATTTTTTTATTTTATTTTACTATTGGCATTGGTTTTGCTGACGCTGAGTTAATTTGCGTAAATAATCTTGCTTTTTAATTCATCAAACCCGAACCGGACTCCGGTGTCCAGAGAACTAAGAATATCTATTGTGTCTCATAATCCGGAAGCTGAAAGGATTATTATTCATGATTGTTTCATTATGCAACAGTTTTCATAAACTGATGTAACTAATACTTATGATAAATTTTAAATAGAAAATTATTGGAAAAAATTTACTCGGCCACAAGTGAATTCTCAGATGGGAATGGATGTAACGAATTATACATCGTGAAGCTTTTTTAAAAGTTACGAAGACTCGAAGTTACTAGGAAATTAAAAGAAAAAAAAATGAGTGTCTAGTGTTGAGTATTAAGAGTTGAGTGTGAAGTGTCGAGCCTCGAGTTGCGTGTATCGTGTGTCGAGTACTGAGTGTCTAGTGCTGAGTGCCGAGTACCGAGTGCCGAGTGCCGAGTGCCGAGTGCCGAGTGCCGAGTGCCGAGTGCCGAGTGCCGAGTGCCGAGTGCCGAGTGCCGAGTGCCGAGTGCCGAGTGCCGAGTGCCGAGTGCCGAGTGCCGAGTGCCGAGTGCCGAGTGCCGAGTGCCGAGTGCCGAGTGCCGAGTGCCGAGTGCCGAGTGCCGAGTGCCGAGTGCCGAGTGCCGAGTGCCGAGTGCCGAGTGTCGAGTTCTCACAGATAATAAATATCGGTGTTCAATTTAAGCTCCGAAAAAAACGCTGCCGCTCGATTCATCCCTGCGTCGTCGCCGCTGTCTATACCGCTATGGTGGTTCATGGCCTGTCTGATAGACGCGCGTACATTTGTTCCCAATGCGCCGCTCAACAGGTGCTATTATTGCCGCGATTCACTCGGCAAAAACCGCTGGCGTTGCCGCCGAGAGCGGGGCGCGCCGTGGCATTCTTCATACAATTTAGTACAAATTTTTGTTCTCGCCGCTCGCCACACCGCTGCGTATTCGTGGCCAGGCACTTGTAGCCATACATACAATGATTACCTATGCCAACGCGGATGTAAACGCGATCAGCCGCTAGATTAAAATATGCCTGTACAGTCGCACACGCAGTCGCCTCAGTCACTACAAAGCTGATTCGGTGTATCTCGATTCTCGACACAGATTGAAATGACGCGCTTACAAAACAATAATAATCTTTTTATTTTTTTCATCCTGTGATAAATTATTCATATCATAATCCGAAAGATGGAAGATTGCTTAGTTTAGAAGCTACGATGTAAATTGTATTTTAAAACAAAATTGTCTACGTACTATTTTAGTTTAAAGTGTTTTAAATTATGATTTTTGAAGTTTGCATTTTTAATGATGTTGAGTAGAAATCAAACTTGCGACTGCTGGCCCAATAGGTATGACCTGTTTTAGCATCAAGCGCTAATCAAGCATGACCTACGCCTACGCTATGATGGTTCTGATAATGTTCATTTTTAATACGAACTTTATCAGTCTGTGGCATATTACAAGTTTTACCACCGACAAATAAGTTCTGGATAGCTTATCGGGAGATAATTTGACAGCTGGAAAATATGTCATATAATTATCCAGTTAAGCTATGCAGAAACTTACCTTTTGCTTGTGAAACCGGCCCTTAGTCTTTTGAATGAAGTAGGCAGGCAAGTATCCGATAAAAACCAAAACTTTCTTACCATAACATTCAAATAAAATACCATGATCTTTATTAGTATCTAATCTGAAATTAAAACCACCATGTCCCCTGGTCTAAGATCGTTCCGGCAACTCACTCGACGGGTCTAATTTAATACCTGCATTTATTATCGTCAAGAATTAACCGTTCCGATTATCATATGATTTGATGGACGCACTATCCGCCGATCGACCGAGCCGCCCACCGCACTTAAAAAATATGGCCGTTTTTGTATCGTCGGGTAAAAAGGTTCCGTAGATTGTAACTAGTTTTTTTGTAAATTATCTTTAGTGAGGCATAATTTTAGATTTGTTTCGATGTGATTACTTAATCCTGACTATTATTATACTGTTATATATAATATAATATTGTAATAATTAATTAATATATTATTTTTATGTTTAATAAATATTACATTTTAATCTAAATAGTATTACGTTAGTGCCCTGGTGCTTGGGGCGTACCTTGGTATGGGATGCAACCTGTGTAGACACCTTAGGTCCTTCCCATATACGTGGTACGTCCTCAAGAGCTGGAGCCGCGGCGGAGCAAGCTCAATTCCTCAAGCGCCGCAAGTATGCGTCTCTCTCAGTAAGCCACGAGTTTGCGGAGCTTGCAGTTGAGACAATGGGCCCTTGGTCGTCGGACACAAAAAAGTTTATGAAAGATATCTCCACAAGACTGGTCCACGCCTCAGGAGACCGAGAGCTGGTGCCTATCTTGCACAGCGGCTGAGTCGATGTATTCAGCGGGGCAACAGCGCCAGTGTTCTCGGTACTATGCCACGCGGCTGCGAGTTGGACGGCGTTTTCTTGTTATAGTTAGTATAAGGTAGTGCAGTATGTTTATATGTTTACTCAATATTTTGTTTTTGTATTTCAAATGTTATTAGATATTTAAATTCTTTTCATATTGACCTCTTCTAAAATAAAATAGTTTTGAGAAAAACTGTTTTAATCTATGCTAATATTATAAAGAAGAAAGATTTAATTGTTTGTTGATATACCCACGGGAACGGGAACCACGCGGGTGAAATATTATAATAAATGCGAAAGTGTGTTTGTTTGTCGTTCCTTCAAGCCAAGCAACCAATCGACTTGATTTTTTGCATAGAGTTAGTTGTAAAGACGGAGAGTAACATAGACTACTTTTTATCCCGACTTTCTCACGGGAACCTGTACCACGCGGGTGAAACCGCGGGCTGAAGGTAGTGAAGGAAGTCGGGCTACGTCTACCAAGTATACTACCTTCATAAACTGAAACAATTAGTAGTATTTTATATTAATAATAATAATATTATTGCAGATGTCATTTATGTAAAATGATATAAAGGATAAATTTTTATTTTTTGCATTTTTCAATGCTATTTTTATACTTATGGTAAATTTTAAATAGAAAAATATTGGAAAATACTTACTCGACCACAAGTGAATTCTCAGACGGGAATCGAACCCGCGACCTTTGGAAATCCGAGTAAATTTTTTCCAATATTTTTCTATTTAAAATTTACCATAAGGATAAAGAACATTGCCAATGATTTCATTTCAGTTTTTCCATAATAAACTCATTTTTTTGTTGTTTGTGTCGCCATGCAATGTAAGATTCGGGGTTCGTTGAAATGCTGAAACTGACTGCGATTTAAGAAGTCTTTTATTTTCGTAAGAGCTTATACTGTAGTGAGATGAGTGTATACAATATACGTGATACTACACATGACATAAGAGCAGAATTATACCTATTATACCTAATTATATATTTTTACAAAAACATTTTTTAATATTAAATAAGTACAATGTAACTTTTGGAGAGAAAAATAAAGATTTATTATTATTATATTATTATTATTATTTTTATACCAACAGCCCCTAAGTATATTAACGTTATCTATACTATACCTATCACAGTAATCCGGTAAACCAAATTATTATTGAAATTTTGATTAATAATTTGAACCTTGGAGGCTGGAGCCTTGTTGCGCCTAGCGCCTAGTGACTTGGTTGCTGGGATACACGGTACACCCTAGGTGCCTAGCTAGAGCTACTCGCTAGGTGAGTCACTAGGCCCTAGACGCTAATAAAACGTAGACGAATTTTTATCAAATACCCTTTAAATAGCCTATCCAATCGACAGGCAACTCGTAAAAAAAAACAAAAATCAACTCCACTCTTTAAAATTTCACTAACTAACCCTAATTCGTCTGGCCCCCAGACGACGTTCATTACGACTAATTATTGTTATCTCTCTAGTAGCAATCGCGCTGTCCTATAATGCCGCTCAAATGGACCGCTACCTCACCACGCAGATCACATCTATTTTTTTTAAGATTTTTTTTTTGCGAAAATCTTTTTACCCGACTCAAAAGGGTAATGTTTTCGCGCGTATCTTGTATGTTTGTTTATACTTATGTAATATTCTTTATTACCTCATTTCTTGACAGCCTAAGTGTTCTTTCGTAAGTGATGTTAAAAATATATATAATAAAGCGACTGTGCTATTATTTGAAGTGAAAAATACTTTTCTAGAATACTTCAATATAGATATCAAATTATAGGGCTTATCATAAGGACTTCAAAAAAGTATATCATGATCATTAAAAAAATATATAAATAAAAATATATGAATTTAAAAACTAAAAGACAAATGGAAACTAGCTCAGATATAGAACTTTTGTTCAATAAAAAAAAAAGTTTTTTTTCCAAATGTTATTTCTGGAGTTTTTGCTAGAAACGTTTTTTCAAGTAAGTAAGAAACTTTTAGAAATGACATTTAAAACTTTTTTTTAAATTGATATACGCTGATAACTTTTTAATGAAGCAAAGGCACTCAAGGATAATCAGCTGAGATGATAGTTTTATCTTTATTTATGGCCGTTAAAAACTAAATGTAGTTCTATTCGTTTATTGGATCTAACAACGGAATTCAAGCTTCGAACCTCCGTTGGCCACACACGTGTATTTTATTGAATTTTTTTGATGCTTCATCTATTTGTAGTAAATTTAGGTGAAAATTATTATTAACTTTAAAACGTTATTTCAGGCAAAAATATAGAATCGTGAACAATCTTGGCGTCCTTTAAAATACTAGGTATGTTCTGTAAAAAAAAAAACAATAGCTCTACACATAATGAAACTAAGTAGTTTCAAAACGGTAATAATTAAGAGATTCTATGAAGTTTGATTAATGGAACAGTTTAAAGCAAATATTAAATTTTATTTCCATAAATAACGGAAGAGAAAATTTAAAAAGGAAGGGAGGACGACTATGCAGAATTCTGTTAAAATCAGTTCAGTAGTTTCGTTTTTAACACGTTAATTGCCAAGCCAAAATGCTGGGACTTACATAGATGGCCAGAATTAAAAAAATGTTTAATTTAGTAGAGTAAAACAATAACGACCCGAAGGCCACGCCCACTATTCAAAAGGTCATTTCATTCCCTAGTGGCCAAAACAAATACTAAAAGCTGATACGCTGTGGCCGCTGTTCTTTAGCCCATACACATGATTGTAAAGTAACATCACGCGACGTCGCGTTATCTGCTACAGCATATAGGGCGACACGCGACGTCGCGTGGTGTGGCAATCAACCTGTTAAAATCATATATTACTAGCGTCCGCCCGCGGTTTCACCCGCCTGCTTCCCGTTCCAATGGGAATATCAGGATTAATATCCTATGCCCATCCACGCTATCTACTGCATGCCAATATCAAACGAATCGTAGTAGTTTTGGACATCCAAACATCCTTACAAACTTTCGCATTTATAATATTAGTTGGATAGTTTTGACGACCTGTTTGACTAAGCCCACCTTCTGCGCCAGAGGTCCCGGGTTCGATCCCTGGACAAGACAAATATTTGTGTGCATGAACATGTCTATTTGTCTTGGTCATGGTGTTTGATATGTATATTATGTACGTTTTTACAAAAAAAAAGTACATACTCAAGTATGTTTATCCGATATCTAGTATCCATAACACAAGTTCTTCGTGAAACTTAACGTGGGCTAGATAATTGGTGTGATTTTATGAAATTATTATTTTTTTATTTATAGTAGGAAGCAGGATAGGATGTATAGATCAGTCTTCCTGACTATTATATTAAAAGTAATTTTATTGCTTTTACAATGCTCTTTTTAACCGACTTCAAAAAAAGGAGGAGGTTCTCAAGTCGACGGTATTTTGTTTTATTTTTTTATTTTTTTAATGTATGTTTTACCATAACTTCGCCATTTGTTAACATATTTTTATAATAATTTTTTTATCTGAAAGAAAATGGTTTACGTGTGGTCTCATATAATTTTTACGAAGATCTGGCTAGTAGTTTTTTCATAATCCTGAAAAATATCAATCACATTTTGGCAAGTAGTCGTTTACCTAGATGACATCATTGTTGTGTATGGGCTGATTTTTAGTGTAAGTAACGGCACATGATGTAACTAAAAAATCTGAAATCAAAACATTTTATAAAAAAAAATCAAACTTCTTCAAAAAGTCTTCTTCAAAAGGCATTCTACATTGCACTTTGATTAACTATATATTTTTTTGGCCTTAGCTAGCTAGCACCGACTCCAAAAGTTTTATTTTTTACTTTTTGAAGTCGGTTTGATTTTTTTATAAAATGTTTTTATTTGTGATAAATTTTATAACAAACAATAAATTAGAAAAAAAGAACAACTTGTCTCCATATCGTTCAGTCAGGACTCCAACCCGCAACCTTTAGGAGTCCGGCCCAATGCTCTTGTCAGTGAAGCTACTGAGACTTTTAAAGTGATATGGAGACTTATTGTTTTTCTGGTTTAAAATATCTCTATATATAATCTTTTTCTATATATAAGGCCCGTGTTATCCATTCTAATGTTCCCTCCAACGTCATGAGTATAACACCTACAGCCTTCACTAATAGCTTTAAAAATCACAAAAAAAAAATTAGAATACCGGTTTTTTTTTAAATTGACCTTATCAAGGTCAAAGGTCAGATTTTTCTTTTCTCAAATGACCCCAGTGAGTACACGTGCGTAGCACGCGCTTAAGTCTAGTATCATTATACAAATCTATATACAGTACTTCTCCAATAATAAGTAGCAATAAAAATAGATCCGTAGACAAGTTTCCGTATATAGTCCGATATTTTTTGCTCATCCACTAAAAAACTCTCGTACAGGGCTAAAACACACCTTAAGAACGTGTCATTTGTATTATTTTAGCCTAATGACAGGCCGGTACAGTGACTTGACCGATTTTGTCGTACTGTCATAGTCAAATGGAAATAAGTATGTGTACAAAAATTACGGTTTCAATAAGTCGTGTGGAACTGTGAATCTGTGCGTCGAATTAAAATTTGTTAAAATCTATAATTTTTATGATATAAAAATTATAGATTGTATATTTAATATTGTATTTACGGTTGTATATTTCTCGCGACACATTCGTAGTTCGCGAGCGGCGAGTTATAGTTCTCGCGCTCGGCTATGAGCGAGTGTTTTTGTGCGGCGGGCGAGGACTCGCTCCACTCGCCGCGCCGCATCTGTTTTAAGGAGTTTACTCGCGCGGAGTTGCTAGTTTTTTTTTTAAACTTACACCAATTAACCTATCCCCAAAGTAAGCACTGTAAGGCTTGTGTTATGGTATACTAGTAACGGTTAAAAATACATATAATAATACATATATAAGTATGTATGTGTAGAAATATATATATTCATCATACAAACATTTGCCCCTACCGGGACTCGAACCCATCGGACGTCAGAGTAGGCAACACCTTAAAACCGGTATGCGTACCACTCTACCACGGAGGTCGTCATATATACTACCACTACTTTTATTATGTGCACTCAGATCCGCACTTAAGTAGAAATGTCGAAGCCGCCGGCGTGAGCTCTAGCCCAGTGCGACCAGAATAAATTTGACGAAAATACCGAGGAACATCAAAAATACTGAAGTATACAGACATACAGAGGCAAAATATCCATTACAATACCGAATTTTGAACGTGTTCTATTCATACATTTTCGCACAAAAAATGTATTTTAACAACAAACACGAGCTTTAAAATTTGTTTCTATTACATAACTTTATTATTTTTACAAACTATACGGAAAAATACTGACTTCTAGCAATATACCTATAAAAAAACTGATTTTCGAAAAATACTACAAAATATTTAAAAATAATACTGAAAAAGTATCTATAAAAATACTGAATCTGGTCACACTGTTCTGGCCGCCAAACCTTACTCGCCCGCGGTAAGACAGGGTGTCGCCCGGCGAGTGAATTTTTCTCGCTCAGCTACAAACTGATAAAGCAAGTACTCGCCGGCGGTGTGAACAGCCAGCGATGTATTATCTTTTAGGAATAAATATTTTGATCAGCTAAATATCAATTTGGTCAGCAACTCTCTTTGGCTTACCTAGTACTTGCTGACCAAATAGGTTTTCTTGCTGAACAATCAATTATTGGTTAGGTTAGGTTAGAGTTTTTTTGCTGATCGATTAAATAATACCCTCATTTTTTGTACGTTTCTTGAGCGAGAAAATAGCCCATAGTTACTCGCTCACTCGCCCGCGGTGAGACAGGTGCTATTGACATAATTTTAAAGGAAAAAAATAATATTCAAATTCAACATCATTTATTCAGTCTAGGCTGTTACAAACACTTATGAACGTTAAGGAAGCTACGCCATCGGTTCACAAACCCTACGGCGGGAGACCTTGGAACGAGAAGAACCGGCAAGAAACTCGTCAAGGGCTGTTTTTTCTTCCTGTTTTATTTCATACAGTGTCGTCAAATTGAAAAGTGACCTTAACAAATCAGTAAGGTCAATTTCCATCACAAAAATAAAATAGTAATTATAATATTACATTTTATGGTTATTGTTACCGTAAAAAAAATTCAAGTATAATAGGTACGTTGCAAATACATATAAATGAAAAATAAAACTTACTTTTTCTACTGCCATCACTTTAAGTGTACCCTCAAAATACCAAATCATCATTATTTGCGATGATTCGGAAGTTCCCACTGTTTCCAATTTTGTAAATTAAATTATTTAATGCCCGCGTTTCTGATCTTTTAATTTAATTGTGTTAGATTTGTCGGTTTCCTGTTCTTTGAGTGAATCAGTGTAATTGATTAATAACATAGTTAGAATTACGAATGTGGTGGTTACTACGATTGTAATAGTAGATTTGGTTGCAGGCGAAAGGTGGAATACTGGAGATAATTAGATATCTACATAACTTATCAGCAAGATTCGAATTGAAAGTGTTACCTTCACATTTTCGCTTATATTATCAGTAATTTTACCAATATTCCATTAGACTTCACATATATGGTGCGGCACTATAAAAAAAAATAATTAGTTTTTTTTATGAACTACGGGGAGACTCTTAGCCTTCATCATACCTGATATTAAGAATTGATATGGCTGAAGATGGAAGCGAGACTCTCCCGGAATCCTTAATCACTGAGGAACTGGCTATCTTATCTCTAACTGCCGGAACACAACAATGCTGAAAACATTGTTGTTATGGCGTCAGACTTAGATAAGATGGTGGTACTTAGGCGGACTTACAACAAGTCCTACCACCAACCAATCCGAATACAATATGTACCCCCACTGGGAATCGAACCCGGGACCCCAGGGTCTGATACCGTTATACCACTAAACCACAGAGGCGATTAGTTAGTAAAAAAAGTCTGACTAATATTACAAACTAATTAAGGCGGAGTTGGTTTTGGTCTCATGGGTTGTTCCCATGGCCTCGATCGCCGAGAGCAGATCCAACCCCAGTCTGCCTACCTGTCCGGAGAGCAGGCATGGCGAATGGTCACGGGAGGAGCGCAACAGTCGCAGATCCCCGTGGCAAGTCTAGCTGATTATCCTTCTCGTGGTTGCTGCCTGTTATTGGTCTGATTCCCTCTGAAACAGACGTAACTGAAACGGCTAGACGCAATTCTCTTCCCGACCTTTCCCATCCTTCTATCCTATCCTAACACCTCACTGCGGGTATTATGTGGTTGGTACTTGCGGCCTCATCATCAAACATGATTGACGGTGAGGAGTAGGGGGGGGGGAACAACCACCCGCGTGTTTGTGCCGTGCGCGGGGACCCGTACGGGGGGATGAAGGTGTCCTGGTGATTGAGTCGATGGAGTGTAGGCTGTATAAACACTCCTGAGACAACACATCACTTTGGCCCGGATTTCCTCTCACACGGGAGGCCCAGGACTAGCCAACCTAGGTCAATCGGCTGGGACATTCCGTAAGAGGACTGTCAGGCGAGAGTCCTGGTATAGTAGGGGCAGACGATGGGCGAGACGACCTGGTCTTCCTGCTCTGTTCGGCCTGCTTCTTGCTGTACTGGGGCTCTATATCTTTGCTGTAATTCTGGCGTTTGCGTGCCTTCTGCCGCAACGTCCCCACTTGAGGGCTCCATGGAGGGTGGAAAGCAGCAAAGACGAATCTAAACACCAGCATACATGGCATCAAAACTAAACAAAAATAATACACGCACCAAGACTGCGACCCAGGGTGTAAACCCAGGCGGCGCGTCTAACAAACAGGCTGCACCTCAGGTGAATAACCAGAGTGTCGCGCCACACAACACACCGGCAGCTCCTCGGGTGCATAACCCAAGTGCAGCGCCGCCAGCACAAAGTTTGGACCTCTCCTCTCTTAAGGCAGCAATGCCGACGACTTCCGAACCCCAACAGGAGGAATCCGGTTGGAGCGAAGTAGTCGTTAAGAAGAGGAAACCCCAACAACCACCCAACCCACCTGGCCAATCACGCAAAGCCAAACGGGCGGAAGCCCGAAAGGAAGCGAGAAAGGCGCGGCGACAGGCTACAGATGGTAGCAGGCCGCGTGAAGCTGCCGAAGGGGCCGCAAAGCCCCACGATGCCCCCCACAGTGATGCGCTGACACCTCAAGCGGACAATAGTCCTGCTGAGGAGAAAGCTGCTCCTCAAGGGGCACCATCTGTCGCCTCGAAGCCAGCTGCCGCCAACGCATCGGAGCGACGTAAACCGGCCAGGCGGGGACACCGTGGGAAAGGGAACGCTACGCCCACCAAGCCCGTAAAAAGGAATCGCCCGGACGATTCCTTTACTCCGCAAGGCGGGGGCAAGCGCAGCAAACCCCATCCCTCCACCACCAGCTCCATCGCATACGCTCTGAAATCGGACCTGAGCGTCGCGATTATGGTGGAGCCCTACCACGACCTTACCAAGGAGCAGGCCGAGGTAATCAAAGGGCAGGTGGATGGCTTGTTGGACGACGAGATCTTTGCTCCGAGACCGTCAAGCCATCCATATGTCGCGCCAGCATTTAAAGCGAACGCCTTCTATAGTGAGGGCGTCCTTAAATTCTGGTGCAAGGACGATTTCTCGCTCCAATGGCTCCATCGCACCACGGCGAAAATTGGTTCGCCACGACCAGGCACCAGGCTCGTTGTCAAGCGACAACGGGAGATCCCCAAGCGCGTTAAAACGGGGATCCTGGTGCCACAGTACGGACCGGACGACACGTTAGACAGGGTACGCCAACGTCTAACGTGTCAAAACACCCATCTCGGCGTGTCCAACTGGGCTGTCTACCACGCCGAGGAGCAGGAAGACAAAAAATGCCTGTTCCTCGTGCTTGGTGTCCCGGAGGAAGACGCCGAGAAACTCAAGGCAAGCGAGCGTAGAATTTACTACAAGCTGGGTAACATCTACGCCCGCTTCCTAGAGAATACAAGCACGCCACCGCCGAACCCCAATGCACCTGGGGAGGTCACTAGTGACCTAGGCTGCGGCACAGCAAACCACACCACACAAAACCGCACACAACCACCACAAACCACCGACGACGCTAATCTGCCAAAAGGGGACCCTGGGGTAGTCCCCCAGGAGGAGGGGTTGGGGGATGCCCCTATGGAAGTGAAAAGCGGAGACAGCGACGTAGACGAGGAGGTTATGCTAGACAGCGACGATGGCGCTGCCAGCACCCCTCAGAAATAACCTCCCCGTCCTCCAAACCAACCTCCAGCACAGCCAGACTGCAACGGCTAACCTACGCAGAAGGCTGGAGGTTAATCCCAAGACCGTAGCCCTAATCCAGGAGCCGTGGATTAGGAAGGGCAGAATATGCGGTCTAAGCAACATCGGAGGTAAGCTACTCCTAGACACCACCGCTGACAACCCGCGTACATGCATCTTTGCACCCAAACACGCAAACACAACCCTAATGACCGAGTTCTGTTCCAGCGACCTGACCAGTATCAGGCTCCGCAACGACCCCTCCGCAGGCCTGCCTGACGTGGTGATGGCGTCCGCCTACCTGCCGGGCGACGCGGATATCCCCACCCCCGAATTGGCCGCGCTGGTTCAACACTGCGAGTGTGAGGGACTGGAGCTGATCATATCAGTTGACTCCAACGCACACCATGTGCTATGGGGCAGCAAGGAGAACAACACGCGAGGTGAGGATTTCGTTTCTTTTTTACTCGCGACTAATATGAACATAATAAACAGGGGCTCAGAACCGACTTTCGTAACATCACGAGCCCAGACAATCATTGACCTTACTTTAGCGAGCGAACATGCAACTCACCACATTTCCGATTGGCATGTATCTGACGAGGCGTCGTGTTCCGACCATCGCTGGGTCGAGTACAACCTAAATATGACCCTCACACCGCCCGAGCCCCGACGTAATCCACGTAAGATGGACCGACGTAAGTATGAGCTTCTGACCGCAGAGAAGCTAGGGTGTCTAGACACACCTACAACTCATGCGGTAAAAGCGGATATTGATAACCACGTTGATCATATAACAACAACTTTAATCACCAGCTTTGAAGAAACATGCCCACTTTCCACTCCCAGCTCCCAGCCAAGAAACAAGTATCACTGGTGGGGACCTGATCTGGAGAAACTACGCCGCAAGGTAAGAAAGTTGTTCAACAAAGCAAAGAACTCACGAGAAGCGCACGATTGGGACGCCTACAAACAAACCCAATACAACTACAGGAAGCGTATCCGCCTCAGGAAAAGAGAATGCTGGAGACGCTACTGCACCAATATTGAAACCAACAGCGAGGCTAACAGAGTGAAAAACATCCTGTGCAGCGAACCAACACACAACCTTGGTTTCCTGAAAAAGCCAGACGGAACTTACACCAAAACAGATCAAGACACTTCAGAACTGTTAATGACCACTCACTTCCCAGGATGCCGCATAACGGAAAGTAACACATGGGAAGAAATAGATGAGAATCTACCTGCTGAAACCGATTGGATCACCGCCCACAAGGTGGTCAACCCTGAAAAAGTAAGATGGGCAATCAACAGCTTCCTCCCATTCAAATCAGCGGGCCTAGATGGAATTTTTCCAGGGCTGATGAGATGGAGCGACGGAGGTCTTATTGACCACCTCGTAGCCATCTACAGAAGCTGCCTAGCACACCGCTACATTCCCATGAAATGGAGGGAAGTCAAGGTAGTCTTTATCCCTAAACCCGGCAAAGGAGACTACACTCAACCTAAATCATTCAGACCAATAAGCCTCACATCATTCCTTTTAAAGGCGTTAGAGAGACTAGTAGACAGGGAAATAAGGAGCACTGCATTGGTCAGGAACCCTTTAAATCCAAACCAACATGCCTATTCTGCAGGCAAATCAACAGAGTCTGCCCTACATAAGGTAGTTTCTTATATAGAAGGCAATCTCAAACACAAAATATCAACACTAGGCACCTTCATCGACATCGAAGGAGCCTTTGACAAAACCAACTTTACCAGCATAAGCCAGGTCCTCTCCAAACATGGTGTCGATCCCACTATTGCCGGGTGGATTGACAGCATGTTAAGAGACAGAGCTATACAATTTACTGTGAATGATACCACCAGAGGGGTAGTAGCAAAAGGATGTCCCCAAGGGGGTGTCCTCTCACCTCTTTTATGGAACATTGTGGTCAATGAGCTGATTAGCTGGCTCAACGACCGCAACTTCCTCACAGTAGGCTATGCAGACGACCTGACCATACTCATCAGCGGACGAGTTGAGAGTGTGATATGTGACCGAATGAGGTCCGCATTAAAGGTCGTCGAACAGTGGTGCATCAAACACAATCTAACAGTGAACCCAACAAAGACGGAACTAATCCTGTTCACAAACAAACGGAGTCTAGGCAACCTTAAACTTCCTAAACTTTTCAACACAAGTCTGTCCCTCAGCAAGGAAGTCAAGTATCTAGGGGTGATACTAGACAACAAACTCCTCTGGAATAGACATCTCGAAGGTAAACTAAACAAAGCCACCATCATATTTTACCAATGTAAAAGACTGCTTGGCAAAAGCTGGGGGCTATCACCGAAAATAACGATGTGGCTGTATAAGACTGTTATACGTCCCATAATCACATACGGAGCCGTTGCCTGGTGGTCCAAAACAGAGCAAAGAACCGTAATCAACAAGCTGCAGAAATTCCAAAGATTGGCATGCTCTGCGATAACAGGCTGCATGCGAACAACCCCCACAGTCGCCCTTGAAGTAGCTCTGGATCTAACACCCCTGGACCTGTTTATACAACAGGAAGCCTCCATGGCTGCTATAAGGCTTAAACACCTGGGTCTGTGGTACAACCAAGAGGGTCCTCACTCCAAATTGTGGAATAATTTAGTGAAACATGAGTCACTAATCGCTGCCCCATGCGACAGGATCCCTAAACAATACATTTTCGAAAAAAATTACCAAATACAGTTATTTGAAAGTGACCAAGACTACTCTGGCATACATGAAGTCCGAATTTATACGGACGGTTCCAAGATGGGGATTGGCACTGGAGCCGGAGTATTCTCACAAGACCTAAATATCAAAACTTCACTAGCACTAGGCCAACACAGTTCGATATTTCAATGCGAATGTGTTGCAATAATAAACGCAGCTACCACGGCCCTGTCTAGAGGTATGAAGGAACTGAACATCCGCATACTGACCGACAGTATGGCCGTCCTAACAGCACTGGAGGCCAACACGATCAACTCCAGCATTGTCTACGAATGCCACCGAGTCTTGGATCGTTTAGCATCCAACAACAACAGCGTAATCCTACAATGGATTAAAGGGCATAGCGGATCACACGGGAACGATGCCGCCGATGAGCTGGCAAGAAGGGGATCTTCCACAACAGTGGCTGGACCCATACCCATTCTGCCACTCCCATTCAGCCAATTGCGCTCATGGGTAAGACAGCGTACTCGTGCTGCACATAATAAGCGTTGGGTAGATCAAACAAGCTGTAGACAGTCCAAGCTGGCGATGACTGCAGTCTCGCCGCGTTTGACCTGTAGACTGCTAAGCCTTAATCGTCCGGACCTCCGAATAGTTGTAGGCACACTTACAGGTCACCTACCTTTAAACCGACAACTATTCATCATGAATGCGACAGACAGCCCCCTATGTAGGGGATGCCTGGACGCAGAGGAAACAGCCGCCCACGTAATCCTGGAGTGCGTGGGTTTGGCCGCAAAACGGGCAGAAACCCTCAAAGACGTGAGGTCGCTCCTAGAAGCCTGTGAACGCCCCAGGAGGCTTCTGCGCTTCTGGAAGGAGCTGGGATGGCTTAACTAGCCATACCGATGCTATGTTCACGCATAACGGACCAAATGAGAGTCTAAATGCGGAGAAAAGAGCCCATCACCAATACCAATACCAATACAAACTAATTACTATTTTGTAGTTTACATTTTTTTATAAATGAACCATATTTCTGTAACACCTACATACAATATGTCAAGAACACAGCAAATTTAAAACTAAGAAACCAGATATGGTTTCTCGGAATCAAACCCACGACTAGTCTCGCAAGTAAATAAAAGTTCTACACAAATGTCATAAAGGAGTCATAAATAACACACGAACAAAAGCAACAATATCAATTGTACTTCCATAAATTATTTATGAAAAATACACAAAAGAGTTAAGTACCTACACAGTTTCTACAATTCAATCTCGTTATGCACTTTCCTGAACTACTTCACTCAATAATACAGTCAACATGACATTTAACTATAGTTGTTAACCTTAACCGTCTGTATGCCGTTCGTAATAAGAGTTATTTTTCTACGGTAAGTGTAAATATTATTATAGTGTCGATAGTACTCTGTAACCAAAACCGATAAACTATGTAGCGCCAGACATATTTGCATGCCAGTTAGGGTAACAATACACAATTATGTTGGTTTAACTGACCTGCGTTTGCGCATGTATAAGACTTTGTTCACAACAGCAACATTTTGGAAGCGCATTCTAACGCAACATTGATTATTAGGTATTAAAAAAGTGAAAAAAGAACAGTCAACATCTTAATCCATAGATAAAGTTTGCTTTTTACAAAAGAATATTAGTTTTATATAAAAAAAAAATACAAAGAACCCTCCAGAGAAAAATAATTTTAACTGAAACAAAAACTTAATGAGTGAACTATAAATGTAAAAATTAAGATTAACAAGTTCGTTGGGTAGATTATAAAATATTTTCTAATATGATTGTGTAAGTAAAGAGCTGCTACTTCATGAAAAAGATTAAAATTGCAATAATATTAAGTAGGTACCTATTTCATTTGTAAAATTATATCGAGTCTAACTTTCAGTGACAAAATAAGACGACAGCATCTTTTTTGACTATGCAGATTCAGTAAATTATTTTACGACGGAGTAAATAAAAAGTAAAGTAAATATTTATATTTTTTTGTCATTGTCAAAAAACGCTTTAGTAATTTTATTACAGTGGCGCTTATTGCTGTACTTATGTGAAAACAGCCTAAGCTGCGAAACAGCGCCAAGTCGCCTGATAGACAGAGTGCAACTTGACGCTGTTTACAATGTATGACAACATGATATTTGAAAAATGATATATGTTTCGCAGCTTAAGCTGTGTTCACAAGAGCACGGTAATAAACGTCATTTAAGGGCGTATTTAACAACATACTCGGAGTAAGGGATATGTTATTTAAAACTTAATTGTTTCAAAAAATATGCGATTGTCTTGTCTGGTTGTAACTGAACAATTCAATATTGAAAATGAGAAACAGACACAGGTTAGTTTCCAAAAGTACCACTAACTTGTTCAAAGAAATCTTTAAAAGGGAACAATATAAACTTATGATAAATTTTGAATAGAAAAATATTGGAAAAAATTAACTCGATCTAGTCTCAGTAGTTCAGTGGTTAGAGCATTTGACCGGATTTCCAAAGGTCGTGGGTTCGAGTTCCATCTGAGAATTCACTTAAGGCGGAGTTACTTTTTTCCAAATGTTTTTCTAGTTAAAATATCATAAGTATAAAAATAGCATTGAAAAATGCAAAAATTAATAAATCATAAAAAAGAAACATGCCAGCGCTAAATAAGGAATAAAAATATTTTCGATTGCTTTTTTCTTTGAACTTGACCTTTGGATCAAAACTGATCAACGAATTTTAACTTACCAAAACCAATGTGTTATCGTTAATCCACCCAACTTTCAACACCATAAATACCTATAACATTTTAGTCGCCCATCAAGTTTTTGTTATTTCTCGCCAAACAGTTTATATATACAGTTTCTTAAAGCCTAACGCCATCTATTGACAAATAGTCGTAGTTACGTAACAGACACAAATACGTTATCCGTTCAAATTGAGACAATTCAGAATTCAAATGAGAATCGGTAACGGATGGCAGGGCCGGCCGCTGTGAGGGCTGCCTCTCACGCAAGTATAATATTTTTTAACTTTTCTTTTTTTTTTTAATAGGGTCACGGTATTTGGAATAGCATGAATTTTTTGAAGACAGAAAAAAAATGGAATTATTTATACAGTAGCTCCAAAATTTTAGTGATGGCCGACAACGTTTTTGTGTAAAACTGTATGATATTGGTATGATCCATTTAATACAGTTTTCAAAGTAATTATCATTACACACATGAAGCCTTACTTTACTGTCACTTTAATTGATTTTGAATTTAGGTACCTACTGGAATTCGGTTAATATTAGATTAAGAAAACTAGACATTCCATCTTTTTTAACCGACTTCAAAAAAGGAGGAGGTTCTCCATTCGACGGTTTTTTTTTATTTTATTTTTTTATGTATGTTTTACCATAACTTCGCCAGTTGTTAACAGATTTTTATAATTCTTTTTTTATCTGAAAGAAAATGGTTTATGTGTGGTCCCATACAATTTTTACGAAGATCTGGCTAGTAGTTTTTTCATAATCTTGAAAAATATCAATCACCTTTTGGCAAGTAGTCGTTTACCTAGATGACATTGTTGTGTATGGGCTGATTTTTAGTGTAAGAAACGGCACATGATGTAACTAAAAAATCTGAAATAAAAATTCAAACCGACTTCAAAAAGTAAAAAATTAAACTTTTGGAGTCGGTGCTAGCTAGCTAAGTCCATGTAGAATGCCCTGGCTGGCACCGACTCCAAAAGTTTTTTTTTTTACTTTTTGAAGTCGGTTTCAATTTTTTTTATAAAATGTTTTAAGTTTTTTGTAAGGACTCTCTCCACCGAGTCTTGTATACTATGTGTCGCAACAAATACACAATAACTACACAAAAGAAACTTTTCAGCGCATTTTCTCTTTTTTTTTGTATAAGCGAGGCTCAATCCTTATTCTTTAGGCCGGCCGTGGCACGTGCTTCGGATTCCTTCAGAGGCCATTTCAGACCCACTATTAATCACCACATTTTCTGTTGAGAAAAGATTTTTCCTTGTTTGTGTTTTCCTATTTTATCTTACATTTATTTTAAAATTATGTCTGTTAACGTTGGCTTTATTAGGCTCCGAGAAAAATCAGTTAAATGTCGCCTATATCTGGCAACAGAAATGAGAATAAGATTATTCAACCATCACGTCAAAATATATTTTTAGTTTACATGAACTAAAACCACTTTTAATTTTCTACATGAAAAATCCCACTAAGGAATTTCCAGTAAAATCTTCGTGCTTTGAGCTAAAAGCCTTGTTATCTCCATACTGAAGAGATGCTGGAATTCACGTGGAATATTCAAGTTGTGGCCACGACTACAGCGTTAAGCGGGGCGTTACTTTGAGAGATTATCTCAAAAGTTTTTTTCCTTCCTAAACCTTAATGTTGTTAATACACATGAAGTGAGTATGTTCTACTTATTAACTTGTTGTTAATTACGAGTTATATACAATGTAGCAGAAACATCCCGTTGGGCGCAAAATGTCGCAATGCAACAATGTCATAGGTGTTTTCAAAACGTGACTCAAGTTGTGTTGCAGAGTGCTGATTGCGAGTCCAAGGATTTCAGGTTTTTGTTGTTGCATTACAAAACTTACTTGAAACGCCTGCATATTTTTTGTCATATACGTCTTCTTTCCTTGACAAACACACTCATAAATTTTCCTGAAGCTGTTAGTTAGTCGCAGACTATCAGTTTTTGTTCCGCTCTGCTGATGAATGAGCTTCGAGAAATACCGTTTTTAAGAAGAAAAACTGTATAAAATGCATGATTCTTCGATCGATACGTTTACTGTAAGTCACAGTCTGTAAGCTTTTGTTTCGGCCCCGCTCACCGCTGTGCTTCGAGACAAACTCTGAAATAAAATAAATTGTATGAATTGCACAATTGCTCAATCGATACGTTCAATTTTCATGACAAACGCAGTAACAGCTTAGTACGCATCGTGTTTTAGTTATTAGCATAGCAGTTTAGATAAATACATATGTATAATAATAATAAATAAATATTTCTAACACTCACACCAATTAACCTAGCCTCAAAGTAAGCACTATAAAAGGCTTAGTTAAGGGATACTACGGTTATGGATATAAATACATATAATTATACATACCTAACACGTATATAATTATTTATGTGTAGAAATATTATATAAACGTACATGACTCAGGTACAAATATTCATCATACAAACATTTGCCCCTACTGGGATTCGAACCCGGGCCCTCAGAGTAAGCGACATCTTGAAACCGGTGTACGTACCCCTTTACCACAGAGGTCGTCAAACGACGGAGGTTTTTTTAATGACGGGGAGTCTCTTAGCCTTCATCATACCTGATGTTAAGTATTGATAAGGCTGAAGATGGAAGCGTGCCTCTCCCAGAATCCTGAACTGACTACTGAGGAACTGGCTATCTTATCTCCAAGAGGGTTTTGGAACCGATGGCGTAGCTTCTATGACGATCATAAGTGCTTGTAACAGCCTATACTGAATAAATGACATTGAATTGAATTGAATTAACTGCCGGAATACTGTTGCATTGTTGTTATGGCGTCAGACTAAGATAAGATGGTGGTAGCTAGCCAAGCGGACTTACAACAAGTCCTACCACCAACCAAACCGAATACAATATGTACCCCCGCTGGGAATCGAACCCGGGACCCCAGGGTCTGATACTGGTAGTTGTACCACTAGACCGCAGAGGCAGTTAAAAGTCGGGGCGTGTATCAACATTGCAAGACTGCTTCGCGAGGTATCATCAATTCTCTCTAGGTTACCAAGTTCTTCTTTGTATTCATTATCGCGAGCGCGCGAGGTTAAACACCTTCAGCCCGACAGCTAAGCCGAAAGACTTCACATTCGCTCGCGAGGCAGCCTCGCAATGTCCATACACGCCATATCGGTTTTTTGTTTCCGCTCCGCTAACCGCTGTGCTTAAGGACACACTCTTATGGTTTTCGTGTGGCCTCTGAGGAAGCAGGAAGCCATTACCTGTCACATGAGGGCGCCAGTTTTGGCGGGAGTTGACGACGTTACAGCCTTTGTGCGACTGGCGATATTTTTTATGTAAAAGATCCAAAATGCAGAATAATAGTCGGGAGTTTTATGCCAGTGTGATACACACTAAAAGCAACTTTATGGCAGCTTGATGAGAGAGTTTAACTTTTTTATGTAGGCGGCTGCGGTACAGTATAGGGATTATATTAGTGTTGTGTGTGACGGTACGTGGAGAAAAAACTGGACGGTGGATGAAGACTCCACTTCGGACGACGGCGAGACGTAGCATCGCATCTCCAGTCAGCCCGTGACCACGGCCGATGCAACTTGGCCGAAACGTCGGGAAAATTAGGTAGGTGAGATACCTACCACGTTTCTACGCGTTTAATACCCGTTTCAATTTCCAATAATTTTTATGTAGGTACCGGGACTTTGTCTAAATTCAAAATCTATCACAAACCCTTTCAAAGGTATTGTGATTGTGATAGTGATTTGTGGAATTGTGTAATTTATAGCCGCAATCCCTTACGGAGCGAATGATAATTTATATCAGACCTTATTTGACACTTCTCCATACATTTGAAAGATATTTTCGTGTGTCACTTTGTTTAGCTAGTTCAATTTCGTTAATTCAATACCTTTCAAAACGCGTCCCGATCACAATCCCGATCAAATGTCAAATACTGACGGTCTGAAATGAGTAAATATCTTTCAAATGACGAATTGAAAGGGATTGCGATAGATTTTAGAATGAGACAATTAGTCCCCCCGATTGGCCGGATATGTTGTATCTGTGGATAAATCTCGCACCCCGGTCTGGAGTATTTCCAGTGCAGATATTAAAAGCCCATCAAAGGGCAGGGTATCTTCGATAACCGCCCCTGTGGTCTCGTGGTACTACCACTGGTATAAGACCCAGGGTTCCCGGGTTCGATTCCCAGCGGGGGTACATATTGTATTCAGTTTGGTTGTTGGCAGGGCTTGTTGTAAGTCCGCCTGGCTAGCTACCACCATCTTAAGTCCATAACCACCACCATCACCATAACAACAATGTTTTCAGCATTGCTGTGTTCCGGCAGTATATATGAGAGATAAGATAGCTAGTTCCTCAGTGACTGAGGATTCCGGGAGAGGCTCGCTTCCATCATCAGCCTTATCAATACTTAACATCAGGTATGATAAAGTCTCACCATAGTTCATTAAAAAAAAAACAACCTACAACATCTTGGACCCAAGACTCAATGCAATTAAGCTGCACTTTCGGATTGGCGTTAATTTCTAACACATTAGATAAATAACATCATCCTATACGATACGATCCTTGATGACCTCCGTGGTACACCGTTTCAAGGTTTCGGCTACTTTGAGGTCCCGGGTTCGAATCCCGGTAAGTGCAAATGTTTGTATGATGAATACCGAGCATTTGTAGTCATGGACGTTTATATGTATTTCTACACATAAATACTTATTAATGTATAATTAAATGTATTTAAATCCGTTACCCTAGTATCCCATAACACAAGCCTTACAGTACTTACTTTGGGGCTAGGTTAATTGGTGTGAGTGTAAGAAATATTTCTTTATTTATTAATATTTAAACTTCAGCCATCTTATCGAAATCATGTTTGTAAATAAACCGCTGTTACCTAACCTCAAAATTACTTTTTATTACATGTTTAAGAAATATGCGCACTTAATTAATAGCGTACTTATATTGTTCTAGTTTGTTATATGGCATTAAATGTCTGAAATATAAAGTATTTGTGGAATAATTAAGGAAAGTGTTCAAATGTTTCTTTACAAACATTCTTTCCTAAAGATGGCTGGAGTATAATGTCTATTTTTGAGAGTTTCTGTTTCTAACGCAACAGTAAGATTGAAACAATATTGATTATTTCTTTACAACTATGACGCATTTTCATCAACTGGTTAACTAGCTGATTGACGCTAAAGATCGGTTAAATGTAATTGCTTTTTAGTCGTTATCTAAATAAATAAATATTTGCATACAATCACACCAATCATCTAACCCATGTTAAGTTTCATGAAGAACTTGTGTTGTGGATACTAGATAACGGATAAACATACTTAAATACTTTTTTTTGTATATACATAATATTTATTTATTTTATTTATGGAAGACCAACAGCGTGTTATAATTACAATATTTAGTACAGTAGGAAACAGATAGCAATTTACAGGTCCTCGCTAATAACAGCTATTTAAAATACTGAAACCTCTATTAACAAGCACATAATGTATGAATTAAGAATATAAAAATTTAAAGTAAACATAATCCCACAAGCTGTATTACCAACAACGATCTGTATAATCTATTTAGAACTATTTAACTTAAAACTATGGGTAATATACATATTAAACACCCAGACCAAGACAAATAGACATGTTTATGCACACATTTGTCACAATACACAATATTTGTCTTGTCCGGGGATCAAACGCGGGACCTCTGGCGCAGAAGGCGGGGTCAGTACCCTGCCCCAAACAGGTCATCAAATTTATGATTTTGTAATTTTTGCATTTTTCAATGCTATTTTTATACTTATGGTAAATTTTAAATAGAAAAATATTGGAAAAAATTAACTCGGCCACAAGTGAATTCACAAGTGAATTCAGGTCGTCAAATCTTGAAGTTTAATAGGACAGAACGATGTTTTAAACCACGATTATTCAAATCGATTAGAAATTGGTTACTCCATAATTACTCCACTAAGGGAATATCCATTTCAAAGTTGTTTTACATCTTTCCTCCAAACATCTACATCAAAATCACCAACAAATTATCAAAACAACAATTTCCTCTTATGAATCGCGACCAAAATAGCCCAAAATGATCACCACTAATCACTTTTACGATAAACGCCGTCACATCTTTTTTTTTCGCTTCTCCCTAAAACGATACAGTCCCAACTTCCTCTTCGTCATCGTATGACTTCCGCTGTCTAATGAATTTGTAACCCCGTCTAAATAACTCTTGTCATCATTTCACTCGTTACGTATAAATCCTTAGTTTAATGACATTCACACTCAATAAAATGTATTTTTTAATAGCTTTACTGTGTAGTTTGTTCTTTTTTAACACTCTTTAAATTTAGAACGGCCAACTATATTTTTATTTCTCAGTGATTATCTGAGGCAATTTACGACGCATGATTTTCAAGTTTTGATATTTAATTACAGGACTTTTGGAAGTCGTAAAATTTCTTTTTAAGTGTTTATATTATCATGGTTTTATATCAAAAAGCTTCATCTCTAAACATCTAGGTAGTAAAAACTATAATTATAATCAGTCAAACTTAGAAGTAACTATGTATATCCTAATCTTTGGCAATGTGTTTTATTGAAGTTATATGTATAATTTTGTGATTACGAAGTCAATTTTTATTGTAAAGGCTTATACAATTTCAAAAAAATTCTCTTTATACAGGGTGTTAAAAAACCCATAACGAAAACAAAATCCGCGTATTCTCCCCATCGTTAATATCATTTTCTTGTATGGGGCCAAATCTGGGAACCTGATATTTATGGAGTTATTGAGGGTCAATATTTACTTTTAAAGATTTTCGTTTAAAGTTACAAAACCGCAATGTATATCAAAACTAATCAAAGAAACTGGATCCCGGTCGCCTACTTGCACCTTCCAGATACACGCACACGTTGTTGCACGCGTTTTTTAGCGTGTAAAAATAACATCCATTTTTTAAAACGAAAAATAATAGTCGTTTCCCAGCAAATATTTTCACATATTCTTATTAAGTTTGATGTACACTACGTATATATTACGGCTTCGGTATTGGTCTTTTAACACCCTGTATAAAAACAAACTTTTTAACTCCATAAACTACAATAAAAACCACAAACAAACTGAATCAAGATTTAGTTCCGATTACCCGTTGGAATCAGTCAAAACAGTGGCCATTCGAAAGCTTAACTAAACCGGATTTATTTCAGCATTGCTCAGCAAACAAGTATGATTTATGCCACAAAATTAATCCCTCAAATACCAATATATTTAGTTATTCAGAACTGGTTGTAGCTAGTAATTTCAATCTTTTGATGCGTGGGAGGTAATTGCAGCTCTGCGTATCTCCCTGATAAATGTCTGTAAGATTTAACTTAATAGATAGACATCAAGGAACCGTTGTGTTTTCAATTATGTTGTTTATTTTACCGATATTCATTGATAGTGATAGATTCTTCTGCGAATAAGGTACCTACTTACTATCCTGGTGTAATAACTGGAGATGGATATATATTAGAAATGGCCCTCTTTGTTAAAACCTATCTACATCTGTTTCCAAAAAAATCTGCTTTTGTTGTACGTAACAGGCGTCATGGTGATAGGCTATGTATACATGCTGCTAAAACGACACTTTTACAAAATAGTGTCATATGTATGGCCCCTAAGATTTATAATAAAATACCAGAAAAGTACAAAAGCCTTAATAAAAATTTGTTTAGAGCCAACTTAAAAAGCTTTCTGGTTGAAAAATGTTATTACACTATACAGGATTTCTTAAATGACAAATCAGTCTAATACATTATGTTAAGCGTGACATGCATTGACATAAATTACTCTTGACATAAATTATTTTAATTCCGATATTAATATTCATGACATGTTTAAATTTGTGAGATGAAATTGGATTTGAACTTGTATATATATATATATATATATATATATATATATATATATATATATATATTATATATATTTGTAGTATATAAGTATCTGTTTCTCCATCCTCTTATGCACCCAATCCCCTATTACCTTATTAATTATATATATCTCTTTCACCTAAGGTTGCCTGGAAGAGATTGCTATGTAGCAATAAGGCCGCCTATTGTATGTTCCTCTGTTTGTAATTTTCTCTTTGTGTTGGCTTTTGTATTGTGTGCAATAAAGTGTTTATTATTATTATTATTATTATATATATTTACTTTTTTTAAATTATAGATCCTCAATGAAATTTTATTTAATATTTGTTCTTTAATCAAATGAATCATAATTTTAATGTTATAATTGCTTTCCCTAATGAATTTCTTTTTTTGCATGCTGACCGGCAAAACATGATAGATCTAATTCTTTTCATTGTATTCATCATCACTTTGTTCCTCATGTTTTTTTGCAAATAAATATATCTTTATCTTTATCTTTATGGATATATTTAAGCATGGTTAAACTATACAATAGGAAAACGTATGATACAAGATATATATATATTTTTTAATTTTAGCTTATATAGTCTTGCGTAATTCTCTTTTAAGTAATAGATATCCTAATAATATTATAAATGCGAAAGTATATCAGTTTGTTTGTTTGTTACTGTTTCACGCAAAAACTACTGAACCGATTTGGATGAAATTTGGCACACAGATAGAAGATAGCCTGGATTAAAACTTAGGCTACTTTTTATCCTGGCATTTATACAGGAACGGGAGCCACGCCGGTGTTACCGCAGGCGGCCGCTAGTCTTACATATCTTGTAGTTAATGCAAAATAAAAGGAATACTACATCATCGTGATCAGCTCCTTCCACTGCTGAAGCACATGCCTGTCTCAGCCACATGACACCCACTGCTGGGTATAGGCCTTGAGTATCTCCAAGACGATCGGTCCTGCGCTGCTCGCATCCAGCGTACCTTGTCGGGGACCTAATTACGGAGCTGATTCCATAAATCAGCCACGCCATGCACACCACCCTGACTCCATACCGATTGATTGGTTTATAGTGCCTTCCGAAAAACGTTGTAAATTTTCACTTTTTTTTCTACAGAAGCACAGAGGTAATTTTTGGTCATTCATCCATTGATCGAACATAGCGAAAAACTTGCTTACATCTGTCCCGATAAGCTCATCCTTAGCTATCGAATAGTAGGATACCAATCACTTTCAAATCATTTAGCTCTGTCAAACTGACTCTTACTAGCCCTGCCCTGCCTGTGTGTCGTCTCGTGGGTGTCGTAACTCGTAACCGACTAAGCAAGCGTACTCGTAAGGCCGCAAACTGGACGGCCGCAGGTGCGGGCGCGGGGCGACTGCGGCTGGCGCGTGCCGTTTGATGCCCGCCGCCCGCCGCGGCCCTCCAGAACGGTTAATACAAACTTAAGGTGGTACGACTTCTATACAAACAAACATTACACAATTATTGGTTCATCATACCTTAATAATACATAAATACATGCGCAACTAACTCGTTTCAGTTATTTGTTTGCGCGAAATAATAAAAAAATTGTACATTCATACATAAAACACGAATATACTAATATCTTATAATTTCAATAATTCTACTTATGTGTGTGTGACCCATCGCATTTATATAGCTCATGTATGAAAGTACATTTTTTTAATAATTTCGCACAAACAAATAAATTATAGAATAGAATAGAATAGAATAGAAAATTGTTTATTTTGTTGCAACACACATAGATACATCTGGTATTTTAGACATCATATAAATAGGTAACATATTTTTATAATCACTTCGTCAGACGTAGTGCGGATGCCTCTATGTGCAGCAGCAAAACAGGGTCTAGGCTCGATGTGGTATTTTCGCTCGTGGGATGAGCGAAACATCGATTTTCAGCCCTCACCTTATACGAGTTAGTTGCACATGATTTATGAATTATTAATGTATGATGAACCAATTAATGTGCAATGTTTGTTTGTATGGAAGTCGTACCACCTTAAGCATAAATATCAAATCGCGCGCGGCGAAGCACCCGCGCCCGCGCCCGCGGCCGTCCAGTTTGCGGCCTAAGGAGAAGGGCATTCAGCGTCTTTTGAAATCCTGGCCCTTGCCGAATGACGAAACAAATTGGAAGGTAGAACCCGCAATAAATACAGCTGGAAACCTGTACCGATATTTATTTAACAGCAACAACAACAGGCAAAACTTAAAAAAGAGTACCACACAAGTTGTACATACCTAATGATATATACCAATAGGCTAAATACGACAACTATACATAAAAATATTCAGTTGTTAAAACATGCTCTCTTTGGAACTACTAACATTGTTAAACGTTATGGCAACCACATGCAAGCTTTTATCTATGAAATAGGTAAAATCAGAGTTAGTCTGCCTATTTTCCTTTTTTATCAAATATATTTTAAGATTGTAGATTTGTGTTTGGCAACATGTTCCATTGTAAATGTTGTTGTTTATTTTAAGGCTGATAAGTTTCTTGCGGCCGTTCTTCTTATCAGTTAAAAGATGTCCTGATTGGCTGGTAGGGAAAAAACTTTTGGACTATTCGAAAGTACTTATCTATTAGTCTATTTGAATAAAAATCTTTGACTTTGACTTTGACTTTATTGTTATTTTCTTTAAAAAATCAAGGAGCGGTATGTCTGAATTAGTCCAGGTAAGGACACGCGCGGAACGCTAGAAGTTTCATTTTTTTAAGTGAAAACCTCTTTAGCGGCGTTGTGCACATTAGAGTTTAAAATTTTTGGGATGGGTAAAAAATGTTAAAGTCGCGTCAGGACACGTGACCTGATCGAAAATTCGTAAGACGGAGGGAGAGTAGACCGCCGGCGTAGGAGAGGAAGTAATATCCCCCTCTCTTTCTACCGCGCGGCGAAAATATTTGCCTGCTCCTGCTGTTTGGCACTCCAGGAATGCAACCCGTTGTTTTTTATTTTTTAAATCATAATGGAACTTATCCAAATAATGCCTTTTTACATAGCTAGCGTGCCGTGACTGTATGTAGCCGTACATAAGCACTAAAACGGTTTCATCGCAGAAACCGTCTTTGCAGTACAGCCGAAGCACTTAAAAACCGGTGCGTCGTCGCTGCAACATCAAAATCAGAGGCCTTATTAAAGACTACCCAGGCGCGGCGCGGCCTATTTCAGCGATGCGTTGCAGCAACGCGGTTATGTGTTTAAGCCCTTATATAATGTATTGACTTATATTTTGACTGTTTTTTATTTTGTATATAACTTGCATCCATAGTTTGACATCCATAATTTATACTAATATCATAAAGCTGAAGAATTTGTTTGTTTGAACGTGCTAATCTCAGCAACTACTGGTTCGAATTGAATAATTCTTCATGTGCTGGATAGTCCATCCAGTCAGTCCATCATGGTAGATTTTCGAGGAAGGCTTTAGGCTATATAACATCACGCTGCGACCAATAGGAGCGAAGCATCAGTGAAAAATGTTGCAAAAACGGGGAAAATTATCCATATTTGAGGGCTTCCGTTGCGTGCGCTGCGTAAACAGTTCAAGTTACCCAAAAAATATGTATGAAAGAATTATTACTCATTAAATGATCTAAAAAATGTCCGCGACAGTATATGTCTATCTTATAAGATTGACTCATCATAACCTTTTTTATGGTAATCAAATTTGGTCGAAATTAATGCATTATTGCCAATTATTTGCCTAAGAGTTTTGCGATCATAATAATAAAAAATGACGCGGGCGAAGTCGCGGGCAACAGCTAGTGTTTTGATATTTTTTATTATTCGCAATTTGACATGTAAAAAAATTATATACTCCACTTTTAAATCAATGTGTATTTTTTTATTTAATTATAATTTGCATGCCACCGTTGTTGGCTGAATGGGAGGAGCCTTATTACAAATAACAACTGTAATGTACCTCAGTCAAATGCAAATAAAAGTATTCTATTCTATTCTATTCTATAGATACTTCCGAAAGAAACACAACACAGGTACCGAGGAGTTTAGACGGCACCTTATTGCATGTGAAAAAGCTCGTAAGCATAACAGTAATCTAGTTTACAACGTCATTAGGCGGCGGCGTGTGAACGCACTCCGCCCGTCGATTAGACCGCCTACCGTACTTCCGTGACAAATTTGAAAAATATACGCATCCATCAAGTTTACTTCAATTTGTTTGATTGACGGTAGGTACGGTCCACATTCGTTGTTCACATTAGCAATAATGTAACGTAGTGACTTTGACATTTCATAACATTTGAATTTGAAGCCAATGCGCATGGTAGGTTTCAAAACATTACAGGATCTTGAGACTTCGCCTTCAACGCTATTGGTCAATTTTGGCGGTAGCATCTTCTTAATTAATTGTTATTGTGAAAATGTCAAAAAGATAATCGATGTTGAAACTGGTAAATAGTAGAAGTCCACTTTTTATTGTCATAATCGCTTCTTCAGTTCCTCAGTTACATGATGGCGTGGGCAGCACGTGGAGATTTGGACCAATCACAAGCACGTCCAATCACAGCGCAGACACGATCTGTCATTCGGCCATGTCAATGTCACTTTCTACCATTTGGTGCATTTTTCTGGTGGGTATGTCCAAGGTTGTAGCGTGTTGATATCATTATTAAAATATTAATGCTCTGAGATGGGTCGGACAATAATCGTAGCTCGTTAGATTTTATTTTTAAAATTGTTTTCATCCTTTTTAACATTATTGTTTTCATAGTTAATTTGTCAAACGGAAGGTGAGAATTGTTCTTTTTTTAAATTCTGCATTTCGTAAGTGCTAAGCTAGGAGCATATTTTGAGTGACGTTTTGGTTCAGATTTTTTGAACCATAAACATAGACGCTAGTCCTTTCGCAAGGTCATTTAACTTGATTGCAAAAGGCTTTAAGGACAGAGACGAGGGAATTGTCAGGAAGCTGGAAGCACGAGCTTAAACAGCCGAATATCTGGTAAGTAAAGTTGTCTCGCCACTGCCGCCATGCACCATGTGGTCATAACTTCGCCAGTTGTTAACTGATTTGATAATTCTTTTTTTATCTGAAATAAAATGGTTTATGTGTGGTCCCATCTGGCTAGTAGTTTTTTCATAATCCTGAAAAATTTCAATCACCTTTTAGCAAGTAGTCGTTTACCTAGATGACATCATTGTTGTGTATGGGCTGATTTTTAGTGTAAGTAACGGCACATGATGGAACTAAAAAATCTGAAATAAAAACATTTTATAAAAAAAAAACAGACCGACTTCAAAAAGTAATTTTTACGAAGATCTGGCTAGTAGTTTTTTCATAATCCTGAAAAATATCAATCACCTTTTAGCAAGTAGTCGTTTACCTAGATGACATCATTGTTGTGTATGGGCTGATTTTTAGTGTAAGTAACGGCACATGATGGAACTAAAAAATCTGAAATAAAAACATTTTATAAAAAAAAACCGACTTCAAAAAGTATTTTTTACGAAGATCTGGCTAGTAGTTTTTTCATAATCCTGAAAAATATCAATCACCTTTTAGCAAGTAGTCGTTTACCTAGATGACATCATTGTTGTGTATGGGCTGATTTTTAGTGTAAGTAACGGCACATGATGGAACTAAAAAATCTGAAATAAAAACATTTTATAAAAAAAAAACAAACCGACTTCAAAAAGTAAAAAATAAAACTTTTGCAGTCGGTGCTAGCTAGCTAAGGCCATAAAAATATATAGTTAATAAAAGTGCAGTGTAGAATGCCTTGGCTGGCACCGACTCCAAAAGTTTTATTTTTTACTTTTTGAAGTCGGTTTGTTTTTTTTTTATAAAATGTTTTTATCGCATAAGCTTTTAGTTAATCATCTACGGAGATATCGAACCTTTAGCCGGCGTGAGTCTCCGACATCGCGCCTAGTGATACCAATTGCACTGTACGGGGTGTTGATTTCGCAATCCTTGAAGTACGGTCTAAACCAGCATCACCAAGTTAAGCTGTGACACGGTACCGGACACTTGAGGACGGTGAAGCTAACCTATTTACATTTAATTAGTTTAAAGTGATCCGTGGTAGCTGTGTACTCATCCCGTGGGTGTCGTAAAAGGCGACTAAGGGACTCAGCCTTCAGGAGACGGGCAGCAGCGTCTCCTACAAACTTGGCCTTACTGCGATCACCAACCCGCCTGCCAAGCGTGGCGATTATGGCAACCCCCCCCCCTTTTTGGGGGAGGCTTATACTCAGCAGTGGGTGTCATGTGGCTGAGACGACTACGATGACGAACCGTGGTATTTCCTTAGGACCTAGGTTGATTTCTACGTCAAAATTTGTGTAAACCTTTTAAATTTGTGACTCAACACACGCCAGATATTCATAGCCCCCTATCGCTGAGCTTGTGAATTTTTATATTAACGTGTTCTAAGTGAAATTGAAAGACATTAATAGAGACTGTAACATCTTTTATTTTCATCATATTTTGTTTTCCCCTTTTTCTTTGTCATCTGTTCCTCTTAGGCATACTTTTAGAGGAGCACATGGTTATAACTAATAGGTAATAAGACCAAGTTTTACTAATAATTATTTCAACTGAAACAATCCCTCGTCAGTATTAGGCACAATTAATTTTACTATACAGTCATTCAAGTAATCGACATTTTCAACTATTTTTAAATACTTTTGGTAAATTTTAAATAGAAAAATATTGGAAAAAATTAACTCGGCCACAAGTGAATTCTCAGACGGGAATCGAACCCGCGACCTATGGAAATCCGGTCCAATGCTCTAACCGCTGAGCTACCGAGACTTGCGAACCACCGTCGAAATACACTAATAACTTTTATATTCTTTAACGCTGGCCTACAGCGTATTCTATTTCTATTATTTTTCTATTAAAAATTTACCATAAGTATAAAAATAGCATTGAAAAATGCAAAAATTACAAAATCATATATTTTTAAATAATAACCAATACTTAAATTCATTATTATCAGGTATTTCAAAGTTCCCACTGCTGGGTTAATGGGCCCTCCTTATTATGGATATATAGGTAAAGCTTAATAAAAAAAACATCCAAATATATGTAACAGTGTACATTTTTCTTATATGTATTATATTACATTAATTTGTAAGCTATAACAGTTTCTGAAATATTAAAATAAAACATCTTTTCCGGATATTAAACGCGCCATATTAGTTTTCTCTTTTGTTAATAATAAATATTTAAAGTAATAAACAATCAAAATATCAAATCAATAATAATTGTTGCCATAGTAAATATCTAACCGTATCCGAACATAAAAATAATATAACTTTTCGAGGGTGGACCCTACCCAGTCATCCCGTGATCGTCGGGAAAATTAAAAAAAACCCTAAAAATACGGACGATTAGATCTTAGTTCGTGAAATATATAACATCGCGCTTAATATCCGGAACAGTTGTTTTATTTCAATGAACAGTGCGCGCTAAAACTTAAGATGTAAGTACGTATCTTAAATATTACTTCAAAAAGTAAAACTTATACATTTGCTCGTTTAAATAATTTACTGCTTTGCAAAGTTCCGCAGTTATTCTTAACATGGTAAAGACTTGCAACACGTGAAAAACATATTATAAGTCCGTTTAGTATTCAAATGAACGAATGCGGCAACTAGCGTGAAAAGTTCTAACCGTTTCCAATTAAATAAGCAATTTTCAAATCAATCCTTTAACAATATATACAGGGTGTAAAACCACTTGTTACTACCGGCCTTTTAAGAGACCGCATAAGTACAACACAGTCATCTTAATATATATAAATCTCCTGTCACGGTGTATGTCCGCGATGGACTCCTAAACTACTTAACCGATTTTAAATTAAATTGGCACACCGTGAACAGTCTGGTCCAACTTAAGAGATAGGATAGCTTTGATCCCAAAATTCCCACGGGAACGGGAACCACGCGGGTGAAACCGCGCCCGGCCTCTATTCTTAATTAATATATATAAATCTCCTGTCACGATGTTTGTCCGCGATGGATTCCTAAACTACTTAACCGATTTTAAATTAAATTGGCACACCGTGAGCAGTCTGGTCCAACTTAAGAGATAGGATAGCTTTGATCCCAAAATTCCCACGGGAACGGGACCCACGCGGGTGAAACCGCGCCCGGCCTCTATTCTTAATTAATATATATAAATCTCCTGTCACGATGTTTGTCCGCGATGGATTCCTAAACTACTTAACCGATTTTAAATTAAATTGGCACACCGTGAGCAGTCTGGTCCAACTTAAGAGATAGGATAGCTTTGATCCCAAAATTCCCACGGGAACGGGAACCACGCGGGTGAAACCGCGCCCGGCCTCTAGTAATTTATAAAAATATTGAAGATAATGTGGGTATTTAAGATATTATTAGCGTTGCTTATAAACAACACAAAATTTTCAAATTTCCACTTGGAAAATACATTTTTATTTTTTTCCCAAGTCATTTTAATATTTATTAAACTGCATACAAAAGTCATAAAGTTAGAATGCAATGTTGATGTCAGTAACATCCTGGTTAAGACCCATAACGAAAACGAGAAGCTCGTATTCTACCAATCGCTACCATCATTTTCTTATATGGAACCAAACCTGGCAAACTGACGGCCTGTTTGGCGCAGGGGTACTAAACCCACCTTCTGCGCCTGAGGTCCCGGGTTCGATCCCCGGACAAGACAAATATTTGTGTGCATGAACATGTTTATTTGTCTTGGTCTGGGTGTTTAATATGTATATTATGTATGTATTTACAAAAAAAAAAGTATATAAGTGTGTTTATCCGTTATCTAGTATCCATAATACAAGTTCTTAATGAACTTAACGTGGGCTAGATAATTGGTGTGATTGTATGCAATTATTATTATTATTATTAAACTGATAGTTAAGGATTATTATTACGTAATCTTATTTAGTTAGGTGTACACTACGCATATATCACGGCATCGGTATGGATCTTTGAACACCCTGTATAAACGTAGTTTTTACCTTGATAATAGATTGATTTGAAAACTGCTTATTATAATTATAACTTGAATAATAATTCTTCTTTACCTTTAAAACAAAACTATTTGATGTTATCAAAATTCATATACAAAAACAATCATTATTATATGCATTTGGTAAGATTTCTAAATAGACTTAGTAAAAATTTAAACTTTGGAAAAGTAGTTCTACTAATATTATAAATGTGAAAATTAATGTATATCAGTGTGTTTGTTTATTTGTTTGTTACTCTTTCTTGCAAAAACTACTAAACTTTTATTTGTATGGAATTTGGTATGTAAAGTCAAAGTCAATATCATTTATTCAGTCTAGGCTGTTACAAACACTTATGAACGTCAAAGAAGCTACGCCACCGGTTCACAAACCCTACGGCGGGAGACCTTGTAACAAGAAGAACCGGCAAGAAACTCGTCAAGGGCTGTTTTTTCTTCCTGTTTTATTTCATACAGAGTCGTCAAATTGAAATGAAAAATGAAAATATTCTTTATTCAATTGAGCATATTACACGCATCAGTGACCTTAACATATCAGTAAGGTCAATTTCCATCACAAAAAGAAAATACTAATCATAATATTACATTATATGGTTATTGTAGCCATAAACAAATTTCAACTGGCAAAGAAAGACTTATCTATCATACATTACAACATTTCTCCTATACAAGATTACTGTACTGCAAGTTGTGAGGTATATACAGGTCAGTATCAATTTATTTTAGATAAAAATATTTAAGCTTTAAGCACAACATTAAGATACGCAGACTGAAGTAGACCCATTTCCGCTGGCGGCACCCGTTCACGAGCATGACGCATTAAAGTATGTAGGGACTTCAAATTGTGAACCAACACATAGGCTATTTATCCCGATATTCCCATGGGAACGGGATCCACGTGGGTGAAATCACGAGCGGTCGCTAGTAATAATTTAAACGTGATTGTTTGTGAGAATGGATGTATGGATTTTTTTCTCCTTAACCCAAAAAGTACTGAACCAATTTTTTGACACATTACACTGTTACTTATAGCTATTATCAAGAAAATGTATGAGAATGAAGTCGTGGGCAAAATCAGCATGAAAATATTATTCTGAATTAAGATGCTGACCGTGCTTATTTTTAAGCGCCTAAAATTAAAGCTGTTTATACAGTACGTTTCATCGTATATTCGCTTTTTTACGTATATACCCCATTGTATATACGACGGGGTATTTACGTAAAAAAGGGAATATACCCCTGACGATTTCTGTCAAGAGGTTAGGTTAATTTAGGATAGAAATTAAATGCAGACTTTTTAAGTTTTGGATTGGATGCCAGGCAAGGCATTCTACATTGCACTTCTATTAACTATATATTTTTTTGACCTTAGCTAGCTAGCACCGACTCCAAAAGTTTTATTTTTTACTTTTTGAAGTCGGTTTGAATTTTTTTTATTTCAGATTTTTTAGTTACATCATGTGCCGTTACTTACACTAAAAATCAGTCCATACACAACAATTATGTCATCTAGGTAAACGACTACTTGCCAAAACGTGATTGATATTTTTCAGGATTATGAAAAAACTACTAGCCAGATCTTCGTAAAAATTATATGGGTTGTCCCATAAACAATTTTCTTTCAGATAAAAAAAGAATTATTAAAATCTGGTAACAACTGGCGAAGTAATGGTAAAACATACATAAAAAAAAAAACCTTCGACTTGAGAACCTTAAGGTTATGAGCGCTGCCGTTGGACCACTTGGATCTCCTCCGCCACCTGCTCTAATTACATTACCGTGCCTGGTAAGGTGACTCCAATTTATAAAAAATATAAATTGTAAAAATAAAAATGTAGATATGTATTTAAAAATATAATGTAAATATTTGTGTAATCCTCTTTGTGGTATTATTGTATGTAATATGTTTTATTTAATGTGACGTGATAGTCGTTTTGTGTTTGTCCGTAGGTACCACAAAGAAAATCAAGGTGGAAACTTGAAAACTTGCTATTTTCACCGGGCAAATTCTCTATAAACCGTGTCTCTTTCACTACGGGACGTTGGCGGAATTTCTGTGGAAAACGGTGAAGCCAAAACTATAAAAAAAACGTACGTTCTAAGTAAGTAATAAGAATACCAACGATACTGTTTCGGTTTTATCGTTAAATGTAACAGGTTTTTGTCCTTACTAAATTTTCCATAGTTACCACTTCCTTATTTACTTTAACTCTTAACGTAGGTATCCCATTTCACACAGAATCGTATAGCCCGGACAAGTAATAAAGCGATGTATTAAACGATCTTTACAATTACGAACACTCCCCAGGGTGGCTTTACACCAAACGATACGACCGGATGATAAGATCCGATAAAATACCGGATCCGATACAATGGCAATAGCACTTTAGTACATGCGTTCACATGGGGATCGTTTTGCCGGATCCAATTTTTGCAGGATCCAACAGAACCGAATCTTAAAACCAGATACCGTTTAAACAGTGTTCTTTCGGATCCAGCAAATCGGACCTCCGTGTGAACGTAGCGTAAGTCGTCACCGACCGACGTTTCAACACAGTTATTATTACTTGAGGTAGCTTCAGAAAGGTTCTCGGTAATTAGAAAATTGTTTGAAAAAGTGAAGTTAACACGTGACAGGAAAATTTGCATGTTTAGTAAGTAAACTAGGTTAGGAAAAGCTCTTAAGTTTTCGTTCGCTGTATTTATAATTATTGGGTATAAGTATTGGTAAATAGACTCTCATTTCGGTAGAAGCAGGTATACTAGATCCTATAAGTATGTTTTAATATGGCAAAACATCACGCATATTAGAAACCAGGATACGTATTTTTGAATCATTCGAAAAACTATTCCCATATGGAATATCAAGATTTGAAAAATCGCGGTTTTGTCATTCGGATTCGCATTCGAATCTACAACGAGTGGTCCCGACTCCCGACCACTCTTTTTTGATTCGAGCGATAGAAAGTTTGACGTTTAGTACTTAATGTCATTTTCAAATTGACATTGACATGACGGATAGTTTGACAACTTAAAAACGTTTCGTTTCACGTGACTCAAGTCCGATTCAGTATCAGTTTTAGAAAATATATGGAAAGTTAGTTTCTGGTTTTTAAATATTCTGCGTACAATGAAAAGGCAAGTAAAGATTTTTTTTTGTAGAGAGAGCGTTATAACAAAAGTTAATAGATTTTTAATAAAACGTTATATCGCAAATCGTCATAGTCATCAGCTATTTTTAATGTTCCCCCTGCTGGGGCACTGGCCTTCCTTATGGATGGATAAGAAGAACGGGCCATGACCCACCACGCGGACCCAATGCAGATTAGTGGGTTTTAGCGACTGCAAATGCAGCCGGGATCAACGGCTTAACATGCGTTCCGAAGCAAGGAGAAGCTCGAGATAATAAATTTTAGGTCACCCATCCCATGACCGATCATTGCGAAAGTTGCATAGCCTCAACAAGCGCGCGAACCACTGCGCATAATAGAACGATATATATCGCAAATAATAGAACATTGATAAGTATTTCATTTGAGTAATAAATTATTTCTTTATCTTTATTATTTTTCGGAAAACACGTTTCGCACTAAAACTGTACTGGTCGACCGGGAAGGTCCGCAATTGTACTTACATTAAGTATTACCTTACATACAAAGTCAAAATAGTTTTATTCAAATGGACTCATAGAATGTTATCATTCTAGGGAAATTCGTAGGGAAAAAAACGAATTATTCAGGACATCTTTTAAATGAAAAGAAGATCGGCCGCATGAAATTTATCGGCTTTATCAGAAGCAACAAAAGCAAACACGTAGTAATAGTTAATAATTTAAAGACTACTAATCAAAAAGTCGTACCCTATAAATGCCCCCACCACCGTACCCGGCACTTCCGTGACCAATCGTGACGGATAACACTAATTTATCAAAGAGAGGCATCAATTTTATAACCCGCCTCCTTTACATGACATTGTATTCTATTACCAAAGGCATAATGATTTATATCCCTTGCACTTTGTCTGCAAGAATTAATGACCATTTGCTTAGTGATCGAAGGCAGGTTTTTAATCCTGCTCTATTAAGTAGCTTTACTTGATACATGATGAATTTGTTAAGCATCTGGGTGTAAAAAATTGATTTGATCGAAACTAAAATCTTGTTTTTTTTTTGTATAAAAAAGGGTTGGCTTGGTAGTTTTATATGTAGAATATAAATCTTAAAACTATTAAACGTAATTGGTTTTAAAATTACCACCTGGATTGTTTCACATAAAATGGGGAGGAAGTATTTCAGAATGGCACTTAACCTAGTCTTGTTTGGATGATTGATTTTCATCTTCATTTCACCGTTGCCAATTAAAAAAATATTTCGGTTGTGTTTTGTACCAGTTTTGCATATTAAGATATGACAATTGTACGGTACATATGCTATGGTAATACAGACACCTAGATACACTTAACATTTTAAATGTTCAGATATTTTTGGTTATTTGTGTGTATAGAAATTATAGACAAGCTGCTGACGCTCCTGTTCAGATATTTATGACTGTTGTGATATTATGTGAATGTTGAGATATTAATGATAGTTAGAGTGTAAGGAACTAATTTGCAATTTAACTGTTCAGAAGTATTTGGTCATCTTGACTGCTAAGATATATCTGATGGTGACTGTACATACCCTTAGAACATGAAACTATATAGATATCTAAACTATTTAAGCCAGTATACAAAAGAATAAACTAACCATTAAGGGGCCGGTTTCACCGCCTACTGATAAGTTCTGGATAACTTACGTTGCAGATAATTTGACATATTTTCGTGTTACAACGGTCAATGATCTGTTAAATAAACTATCCAGAACTTATCTGTAAGTGGTGAAACTAGTTCTAACCTCTATCAATAACTTAACAGTTGCAACAGGTGATCGCAATGCACAAAGCAAAACAAAAATAACCACTATATTTATACCAGGATTAGTATGTCCAATGTGTCGTCTAAGACAGCACCCGGTTGCAACGCGTCCGATCCGGACGACATTACTCGGGATTATGACATAAATATTTATTAAAGCAATAAATAGGGACCAGTCCGGAGTTATCCTCAAGTTTATACTCGCACCGTCAAACCTAGATGTTGGGGACACTATAAATCATGATGAAGTGAGGACACTTGAAGCTAAGCGTTGTGATTGTTAGATAACTAGCTATTTGGGAGGACTTTTTAACTGAACAACAGGGACCTAACCTGCATGATACCTGATGTTAAGTAACGATAAGACTGAAGATGGAAGCGCGCCTCTCCCGGAATCCTCAACCATTGAGGACCGGACTTTCTTATCTCTAACTGCCGGAACACAACAAGGCTGAAAACATTGTTGAGAAGGCGTCAGAAATAGATAAGATGATGGTAGCTAGCAGGCGTAATTAGAACAAGTCCTCACATCAACGTATGGTATGGGCAACCACTGAGAATTTGGCTATATAACTGTTGGAGTTAGAGATATGATCGCCAGTTCCTCAGTGTTCAGGATTCCGGGAGCTGCGCGTTTCTACCTTCAGCCTGATCATTACTTAGTGTCAGGTATGATGAAGACTTAGCATCTCACCGTTGTTCATTACTAACTAAATAATAATTATGATGGTCATCCCGTAACCACGGCTCGTCCGTACTTGTAGTTTACCGAAAAAGAAATTCTAATAACTATATCAGATATCTATTGTAGATTTTTAAACTATTTAATTAAAATAAAAAAAGACAAAATTCAATATCATTTATTCAGTCTATGCTGTTACAAGCACTTACGAACGTCAAAGAAGCTACGCCATCGGTTCACAAACCTACGGCGGGAGACCTTGTAACGAGAAGAACCGGCAAGAAACTCGTCAAGGGCTATTTTTTTCTCCCTGTTTTATTTCATACAGAGTCGTCACATTGAAAAGCGACCTTAAAACACATCGGTAAGATCAAATTTTCATCACAAAAAATACTAAAATAAAAGTATATTTTATGGTTAAACGTAAACAATTTTCAACTCGCAAGGAAGGACCATACATTTTAACATTTCTCGCATTACAAGATTACTGTACTGCAAGTTGTGACTTACATCTGTATCTATGTCACAACTTGCATTAAAGTAATCTGTAATTGACCGTTTCATCGTAGATCGCATCATCGCTTACCATCAGGCGAGATAGCGGTCAAGCGCTAACCTATACATATTAATAAAAAATAAAAAATGACCTGTGCCAATAGCAATTTATTTTAGATGAAAATATTTAAGCTCTGAGCACAATGTTAAGACAAGCAGACTGAAATAGACCTAATTCCGCTTAAAAATTACAAATTTAATGATCTGGGTAGGTAGGTATGTGCCGTGTGGTGACGGCCTAAGAATACAAGTGTCACCACTCCCTTACATGCCTGGGATGTCGTAAAAGTCGAATAAGAGGCTCGACGCATTGAAAACCTTTGCGAGAGAAACCTAGGCTAATAGCCTCCTATGAACGCCACAACTGGCGTGAATTAGGAGAGGCTTATTTCCAGCAGTGGACGTCCACAGGCTGATAATGGATGGATGGATGGATGGGTAGGTATTAAAAAAGTCTATGTGTCTCGAATACGATGAAGCTGCCACATGGTGTCACCCTATCCGTATAAACGTTATGGAGTTCGCATGTAAATTTCAAGGCTATCCAAAAGAATCACCACTGTACATTATAGAAACGTAACGATTTGAATACCTATTTGAATAGGAATCGCGCACAAACCGACTTCTTTTGTCGTTTCGTCCAGATTAGAGTCGACGACTTCTTGGTTGGGGCCTTATCTTTGTTTATTGGCGATTATATTAATGGAGAGATTAGTGGGAATGTATGATTGGCTTAAGGCCTATAAGCGACTGTTGATGGGGCCGTGACCTTTGCAGGTGTCCCAAGGACGTTATTTAATCGACTTTTGGATGGAAAAATAGTTTTTAACATTCATGGTTTAAATGCAAAATAAATAGTATTTCTTATTGATTATATGCTCACATAAATTATGAAAAAAAATCTTACACTCACTCCAATTAACCTAGCCCCAAAGTAAGCACTGGCTTGTGTTATGGGATACTAGGGTAACGGATATAAATACATTTTATTAAACAAAATAAGTATTTATGTATAGTAATATTATAACGGTACAAAATGTATCATATTCATTATAAAGACATTTGCCCCTACCGGGCTTCGAACCCAGGACCTCAGAGTAGCCGACACCTTGAAACCGGTATACGTACCGCTCTACCAGGGAGGTCGTCAATTATGTACTTATATTTTCGCAAAAAAACACACGACCCGTGTTGTTCTCCAAGTTCCCGAGAAACGTAATTTCACGGTTATTCTATCTTTTTTTTTGTGTAACTAATATACCCAAGACATTTTTTTTTTATAATAACAATACCTTGGGATTTACTATGTTCTCTTAGCGCAATATTCTTTACATCTCTCATGTTCGGTAAGTAGGTTCTTATTACCTCCAAATGGGGCTTGTAGGTGACTAATTAGCGCTAAGGTAATAATGTAGCTAGAAAAGCCCTAGGGCGGTAAGTAATAAAAAAAAAACACTTCTTTCTTTCAAAAAGTTTGCGTACATCTAACCATCATACTGGCAATAGACATCATGCATTCAGCCCAATTACCAAAGAGGTCGCTTAACTATCAGTCATCAATTTTAAATATCGAACGGCGAAGCTCAATTTCGATCTTGAAAAAAAATTAAAAAGTTCTTTACTTGATTCTTTTTAATGAAAAAAGGCGGGAATATAAAACTTTTACTTTTAATATTGTTTGTTTTTCGGATTGTTCTCATTTCACTATATATTTCAACAAATAAAGCAGATGTAAAGCAGAATAGTTAGCTCGGGTGTATCAATTGCACCCTCGACCTATATGCCGATGCATTACAGCCCTTGGCTACTAATCTACTATTTCTGTCAAACATTATTGGCGCATTATTTTTATATGTCACTTCGTACCGCGAACCTCATAAAACAAAATAATTTTTTGACAGAGGTTTTGTGTGAAGTGTGTCAAAATATGACAACATCAATTCGTTCGTTGGCAGGAACAATGATTATAGATGTACATAGATCTGAGATAGTTGTTTATAGAAACTTACATTATTCAAATATATCATGAGTATTTGGATGTCGATATTTTTCTTGCGAATGTTCAGGAGCTGCCTAGTCAAGTCCGTCATTACAAAGTACCATTAAATGCAGGTAGGCACGTTCTTTTTTGTAATATTTCATCTACATCGATATATATCGATGGTTGTGTCATTGGGCAGGAATGAAACAATAATACTTTATGAAGTTCGCGGTACGAATTCAAACACTATTGAAACAAAAGGAAAACAAAACGTTCTTACGTCATGATGGTCTCAAAAAAATGACGGTAGGCCCCCAGTAGGTATCACATAATAATCGCTCCTTTGCTATTTTTTTTTAGATTTCCGATCATCATTCATTATTTAATGAATGAAATTCAAACTCTTTATGATTTAAGTGTTAAAAAATAACGAGTAAGTATAGCCGCCTCTGTGGTCTAGTGGTACAACCACCGGTATCAGACCCACGGGTCCCGGGTTCGATTCCCAGCGGGGGTACATATTGTATTCGGTTTGGTTGGTGGTAGGACTTGTTGCAAGTCCGTCTGGCTAGCTACCACCATCTTATCTAAGTCTGACGCTATAACAAGATAGCCAGTTCCTCAGTGATTGAGGATTCCGGGAAAGTCTCGCTTCTCGCTTTGTTCAGTATAATGAAGGCTAAGTGTATCAACGTCGTTCATAAAAAAAGCTGCAAATACCCAGAAAGTGACAACTAAAAATTCAGGTAAAATTTTTATTTAACTATTCTGCAAATCCAAATAACTGCAATCCAATCTAAAAAACATCTTATACTTAACATATTTAGGATAAAATTTACAAAAAATTAGTCAGTAGATAGGTTCTTTTACTTAACTTACGTTTACGTACTTATTTTTAAATGTCGCAATAAATTGTAAAAATATTGACCTGTAACCATAACCTTTTCAAGTACAATATGAAAAACTATAATATAACCTACAACATGAAGCGCTCATGGCCGCGCTTGACAGACTGATCGTATTCCCTCACGTTTGCTAAGCAAAGTTCGGCCCGGTCAGGTGTAGGATGGGTGACCGTAAAGTGGCATTATAACTGAGCACTTCCGTGCTTCGGAGGGCACGTTAACCGTCGGTCCGGCTGTTGTCATTTGATTACAATCGTTAAGTCAAGTCAGAGGCCTTATAGGCGGCTTGATAAACTCTGACACCAGAGGTGGCCACTAATCCTCACTCGATAAGAAGAAGAAGACCTACAACATAAGCTGATTCATAATAAAACGTAGACAATACTATTACTGTAGAAACTACAAATGAAAGGGGAAAACCTAATTATAAAACTTAGATATAAACTTTGTAGTTTACGCCGAGATCAAAAGGGATCCTTATTTTTTTCTTTAATCTAACTTACGGTATTTTGTAATAAGTATCATTCGAATTTTTACGACCACACACTGACATTACATTAAATATCTCTTTACGATAATTTATAGGTCCCTAACGAACTTACAAATAAATTATTGTTACTGATATGAAGATTCCAGAAAGGTTTTTGTAAGGTAAAGAATTGTCTATTAATGATGATAGATAATTTACATTTCTTTTTTTTGTTTAAGTATGGTTAAAAGGCTGATATACTAGCTAAGCGTAATAACGTTATTTGTAAAATCCTACTAATATTATGAATGTAAAAGTATCTCAGTTTTTTTCTTTGTTACACGCAAAAACTACTGAACGGATTTGGAGGAAATTTGTCACACGGATAGAAGATAGCTTGGATTAAAATATAGGCTACAATTTATCCCACGGGAACGAGATTCACGCGGGCCGCTTGTACAAAAAATATTTAATCATGACTTCTGATCCAGTGATTTTGTTTGTTTAGTGTTTGGGTGTTCTTTCTTTCTTTCTTTTGTTACTTATCTTGGGATCAAATTAATTAACGATCTACATAATATTCAATATTTGAAATAGTTTAAGTAGGGACATAAACACATTGGTAGTTAAACAACTCTGGAGATGCAATAACTTCGTGGACTCCAATTTCATGGCTTGTTTAAAAGATTAATGCCCGTGTTTATGTTGTTCATTTCTTCTTGTTATTGCTTACTATTGATAGTTACTTCATAATTTAGTAATTGGTGAATCTGCGGGTGTTTTGAACGTGGTCATTGTCGTCAACATATTTTCATATTTTGAGAGTAATAAAATTCTGTCCTCGTGTCCAGTTACGAATAAAGGTCCCAGACGAGTAGCGTTTAGCAGCATAACCTTTATTATGTTCGCACTTATGCATAACACTTTATATGTCGAGGACAATGACGGCGTTCAAACCGTCCGTAGATTTACCCAATTAGAAAAAAATATCGAAGTAATAAAATAATAATATACCATTAAGCAAGAAAATTTCTAAGCCCCCAAAAAAAGAAATGTGTCATGACCCAACACACGGGTTCAATGAGGATAAGTTTAAACTCAGCCAAGACCAACCAGCGTTATAATAAGTAAATTTTTGGTCACCCATCCCCTGACCGACCATTGTAAAATCGAAAGCCGAACGAGCTAACAATTGCGCCTCATGATCTCCTCATCAGTATGACAATAAACTATTTAAACTATATAACGTAGGTTTGATACGTAATATAAACTATAAAATGTTGGTATTATTCGTAAAAGTGGTGACGGCCTAAGAATACAAGTGTCACCGCTCCCTTACACGCCTGGGATGTCGTAAGAGTCGACTAAGAGGCTCGACGCATTTAACACCTGTGCGAGAGAAGGAAAACTTGAAACAAACCCTCTACCAACCCGTCTGGCCAGCGTGGTAGCAGTAGGCTAATAGCCTCTTATGAACGCCACAATAGGCGTGAGCCAGGAGAGGCCTATGTCCATCAGTGGACGTCTACCAGGCTGATGATGGATGATGGATTCGTAAAATTAAAAAAAAGTTATTTTATCCAACTGTCAAATTATCCACGAACACGACAGAATTATACAAAGGTATTCATTATCGCGATAACATCATTTAACATTTTCGCAAATGGCTGCTGTCGGGGGATTTCATTCAATCTCAATAAAATTCATTCAATTAAGTGATAAAAATAAAATGTTTCAGATTTTATGAGATCTTTTTGAAATGTTATTTCCATTATGGGAATCATTCCGTATTCTTCAATAGAGATAAGGGACAAAGGAATGCCGCTGCGACATCAAAACGCTTTTTGTGTTTTAAGAATGCCTTGAGTTTTAACTAATTAATGTAAAAACTAATAATCGTTAAAACAGACATTTAGTTTATACTACATCAGTTTATGACTATAATCTGGATTGAGACCTTTGATGATTGTGATACTTTGCTAATTATGTAAATTATGAGAATTTTAAAATACTATTAATGCTTTACTAGGAAATCTTATAATCTTCAAGGGGTACATGACTTGTGACAAACGACCGTTTGGCGCAGGGACTAAACCCAGCCTCTGCGCCGAAGGTCCCGGGTTCGATCCCCGGACAAGACAAACATTTGTGTGCATGAACATGTCTATTAATCTTGGTCTAGGTGTCTAAGTTACTTAACCTCAACAATAGCAGGCGGGTCTCCTCAAAATAAACTCACTTACATTTCCTTTACTTGTCTTGTTTATCGCTACTTATGCTCAAATAACAACATAAATGATGACTATTTATAATGAATTCTGCGATAGTTTAAATTTAATACTTACTTGTTAAAATAAATAGTTTTGCAACAAACTATCAACGTGATACGCATAGTAAAACAAATGTAACTTTAGGCACCTATACATAACGTCTAGAATCTAGTGTACTCTTATTGCCAACTTTATAAGAGTGATTTTCGTACACTGTCTGTTATAGTTGATATTTTATCGTCTGTTTATAAAGTATGATATAACTATAATAGTAATAAATGTAAAATCACCCTCATAAAACGGTTAAATAATATTATATTAATTTTATTATACTATAAAAGATTACTTGAATGACGAGACAGCTTGGTCATAAATATTTAGTTTTATTTTTTCGAAATTGTAGTGTCATTCAATTAATGTTTAGTAAAGTATTAGATTCAACTTTTAACACAGGTAGCTTGGGTATGTCATGCTCTCTGTAAACATTTCTGCGGTGGTGTCGTGTGAGGCGGGTGGCTACGTTCCCTAAAATATGGTTGAGCGAAGCGATGGCTGGTTCATGCGTCATGCTCGTGAACGGGTGCTGCCAGCGGGATGGGTCTGCTCATGTTTGCTTGTGTTAAAATGTGTAGAGATATATGTTGTTTTGATTTTATGTTATTTTATGATGTTTTGAGTTGAGATGCGTGGCACTGCTTGATCAGAGTAAATAAAGGTAAATAATGTTTTCAATTATTCCAAATATATAAAACCTTTTTTTTTTTTACTTTTAATTACGCTTTGAGATTGTGACCCAGCTGATGCGTCTTCTAGTGACATTGTAGGTTGTGTTGTGTCTTACATTAATGCACTTTTATCTTTCTTTTTTTGCTGTTGCCATTGTATTTTTGTATTTTTTTTATATTTATACAGCTTAACATAAGTACCTGAAGTACGTCATGCTCACTTAAACGTTTCTTCGGCGGTGTCGTGTGAGGCGGGTCGTTACATTCCCTAAAATATGGTTGAGCGAAGCGATGGCTGGTTCATTGGTCATGCTCGTGAACGGGTGCCGCCAGCGGAAATGGGTCTACCTCAGTCTGCTTATCTTAATGTTGTGCTTAAAGCTTAAATATTTTTATCTAAAATAAATTGATACTGACCTGTACGTACCTCACAACTTGCAGTATAGTAATCTTGTAATGCGAGAAATGTTGTAATGTATGATAGACAAGTCTTTCTTTGCCAGTTAAATTTTTTTTACGGTTACAATAACCATAAAATGTAATATTTTAATAAGTATTTTCCTTTTGTGATGGAAATTGACCTTACTGATATATTAAGGTCACTTTTCAATTTGACGACTCTGTATGAAATAAAACAGGGAGAAAAAAACAGCCCTTGACGAGTTTCTTGCCGGTTCTTCTCTTTACAAGGTCTCCCGCCGTAGGGTTCGTGAACCGATGGCGTAGCTTCTTTGACGTTCATAAGTGCTTGTAACAGCCTAGACTGAATAAATGATAATGACTTTGACTTTGACTATATGCGTAATTTTCATTACTTACATGTTTATATTGCATATTGAAACGTCAAGTTATTCCTGCATATGGGCACTTAAATTTTATGAAATAAGGAAGAAATCATACAATAATTTTTATGATGAGTTCAGTAAATAGGTACTTTGCTTTTTATGTTCTTACTGTTGGAAATTAATTTAAAAGCTACATGATTTTGTGTCTAACAGCATGGATGTTGTGGCGTTTAAAATAGCAATAGGCTAATTGACAATGCGAAAAATAAAAAAAGTGTCAATTATGTACTGTCATCAGTATAAATTAAGAGTTAAAAATAATAATAAATTTTATTAAAAAATCCGTAAAATAAAAATGCATTTTTTAAACGTTTGTCACGTGACACAAAACGCTTCTGATTCGTCGAGTTTATTATGAAGTCACCTGCTTATTAGCATCGTTTGCCTACTTATGTGTATGATATGTCCCACAGATCAAAATACGAATCTATGACGTCGACGCCTTTTCGGAATCCTCAACCACTAAGGTATTTCCGGAATACTATATTATACTTAACCTGTCAGGCCCCGACGTATGAGACAAAATAAATAATCCATTGTTCTCTGAGCATCGGTGTCCTGCTAGCAAATGATGAATCAATATATTTTATTTATATTATTTTAATCGCTCAACATTTGATTATTCAATGATGATAGTAATATATTTTATTTATATTATATTAATCGATCAACATTTTTTGTATTAAAATTATTTTATTATTTATTATTATTTGCTGCACCTATTTAATTTTATTTGAAATGCAAAATTAAAATGTTAAAATCTTTTTTTAAATGAATAACAGGACGTCCGATTTTGTTAATGCGTCTCTCGCGTTTTTCTACGGGTGAAAGCTGAAAACCAGTGTTTTGTTCCTTCGGGGCAAAAATATACGCTGAGCTTTTGCCTCTTTGCATCGCTATGACACACATGCACAGATATAGGTACTTATGAAATTAAACAATAGTTTGATTTCATGGGTAGGTCTCTATACGAACCTATGTGCCCGCTTATTTTTGTTAGTCCGTAAGTAGTTTGTTTATTTTTCTTTTCTTTTATTTTGTTTATGTGCATGTATGTTTGTGATGCGAATACTTAAATGATTTTATCTATCTATCTATCTATCTATCTATCTAATCAATGCTGAAAACATTGCTGTTATGGCGTCAGACTTAGATATCGATAGTCCTACCAACCAAACCGAATACTATTACTGTATTCCCACTGGGAGTCGAAACCGAGACCGCTAGGTCTAATACCGGTGGTGTTACCATTAGACCACAGAGTTAAGGCGCTACTCGGAAAAAGTATGGACTTTTTGATATAAAACTATAGCACGGTTACAGTTGTTACAAATCTGGTAATAACATATATATTTCTTCATACCTTTATCTAGATTCGTATAGTTTCAAAAACACGATTTTATGATTTTGCCTCGACACTTTTTCTTTTCGAAAAGCTCCTCTAAAAAATACGAAAACTCAAGATTATACTTAAATGGCATGGCCATTACCAATAATATTTAGGATCGTATAGAAGCATTTTTTTTAATCGCTGTTTTTTTTTTTTTTTTTTTAATACGAAGTGATTTTTTTTTTTTTTTTTGCCTAATCTGCAAAATCGGTCTCGCTCCCGTGCGCGTCGTTTTCTCATTGCTATTTCGCTTCAGCATATATTTTTCGAGTATTGCCTAAGGTTTGTATTTAACATAACGGCGAATTCTAAAAGACGATTGGCCAATAACATAACTCCCACTTAGGTTAAAAGTCACAATCAGATACGGAGTTCTTTTGCAATGAACCAACTAATAGCAGAATCGAATTAATAAATTTACAATTAGCATACATTACTAGATAGTTAATTAAGGATTAAATCGATCGGAATTTGTATATGTCGCAGTCATTTGGTTAAATCAGCCATTTAATTAGCTGAACGACATTTCAGCCGTGTCGGTAAATCGGATTAAGTAATTTTAGACTCAAACTTTCAAACTCTAATCTATGGGAGTAGACTTTTTAATTGATAACTGATACTGATAAGTTACTAAAAAATCACTTGATAATATAACTTCAGCATTGAACGTTGAGTGATGTTAGTTCAATCAACTATCGGCCTAGGCATGTTAGAAGTCGTTTAATCAGTTAGAGGTAAGATAGCCAAATATTGGAAAATAACAACTCGGCCACAATTCTTAAATGTAACTCGAACCCACAACCTTCACTTGTGGCCGTGTATGTTTTCCAATATTTTTCTATTTAAAATTTATCATAAGTATAATAATAATAGCATTGAAAATTGAAAAATCATGTAATAAGATAGCCAGTTCCTCAGCGGTTGAGGCTCCGGGAGAGGCGCGCTTGTTGATAAGTCTGAAGGTAGAACCTTCAGACTTATCAACACCATCAGTTATGATGAAGGCTGAGCGTCTCCTCGTTGTTAATAAAAAAAAGACGGGTTGCACTCCGGGAGTGCCGGCAGAAGTGAAAACTTGATTATTAACGTTGAGCATGTTTGATATTTTGGAATGGTTAGGGAATAATTTTGCACCAATTGCTTTATCAGTATAAAAGTACTATCATTTATGTGGTAGAATACAATATTCATTTATTGCGCTATCGTACACAAACATGACAATTTATATTACATTAAAAATTTAACACTTTAAAACTATTACAATTATTTTACATTAAAAAGTTTATCTCTCCGAAAAATCAACTTTCATCCATAATTTCAACGAATTTTTCATCATCATCATTACCAGAACTATCATCGCTAATCTCTAAAACTGATACGATAGGTTTATGGTAGCTGAAGTAAGAAACGAACAGTTTTGATTCGAACCTATTTAAATGTCTAATAAAGACCGCATCAATAGTAGTTTTGTATTTCGTTGTGCTAAGATTGCGATCATTCGACATAGTTAAACCAAATTCATTATTTAAAAATTCAATTAATAGTTGATTTTTATCGTCTGCGAAGTTTATGTTGAAATCTCCACTCAAAATCATTGGCAATTCATCAAAGCTTTTTTATATATATATTACAATATTTAAAATATGAAATCAAATTACATTTGCAAATCATCTAATTGCTCTTGGAACAATTCTTCTACATTTTTGTCATTTTCCTTTAAACCTTTTGTACGTTGATAATATGCTCTTTGATTCTCACAATGTCTTTTTCTTTTTTTTTCTTCTTTTTCCTCCTTCGAATCTTTTTTCTTCAAATCTTTTTTACGCTGACGCCATTCCTTTTGGTATTCTCGTTTCCGTTCTTTTTTTTTTCTTTTCTTTCTCTGAAAAACGGAGATTATTTATTATCATCTTATTTCATTTATTTTCATTCTAAATTATTTGTTTGGTAAACCTACACCGCACATGTGCTTATTGTGATGTTATGAAAATATAGGTTAATGCTATAAAGTATAAACATATTACAAATATTATATTTATACTATGTAAGTTCATATGTATCTATATTAATAATTTCGTTAAGCAGTACGATAGACTCGATCGAAACCTAACCTTAATTATAAAATTATATTAATAAATGAATGAAAATTAATTAAACCTAACCTAACCTGAATAATAAAATTATATTAATTGAAAATTAAAACTTATTAAATTTTCATCTAGTATATTTATAAAGTACTCACTCATTTTCTTTCGCTATTTCTTCATCACTTTTATCATTAATAGATGCACTTTGTTCAATTTCCATATTTTAAGCACTTTATATTCACGAATTTTACGAATACACAACAATGTGATCACTACACAGACGGTCGAGCCATCAGCTGTCACCATCCATGGATGCGCGTGGCACGCTGTAACATAGACGAACATTCGCGCAAGCGCCCTGCGCCGCCTAAACGAAACAGTAGGCCCAGGCATACATTTTCGCCGCGCCGTAGAGAGGGGATAGCTGTCTACTCTCCATCCGTCCTACGCTTTTTCGATCAGGTCACGTGTCCTGACGCGAGTTTAAGATTTTATACCCATTACAGAAAAAGTGCTCAACGCCGATAAAGAAGTTTTCACTTCAAAAACGGCCAAGTGCGAGTCGGACTCGCGCATCGAGGGTTCCGTAATTTTTTTTTTTATTATGTGATGTAACTAAAAATTTACGGTTTTCGAAATTTTTCCTTTATCTGTACTATAAGACGTTACTTCGTACCAAATTTCAAGATTCTAAGTTCACGGGAAGTACCCTGTAGGTTTTGATTCCCGTGCGAGTTTCGAAAATTTGCGGAAATTTGGGGCATAAACGGCTGTATCTTTTGATTGCTTTGGCTTAGAAGTTAAATTTTTCTACAGCTCCAAGGGACAGTAGACCTGAGTATTAGATATAAATTTCAGTGTGATACCTCCACGCGTTCCTGAGAAAAACGGTGACAGACGGACGGACGGGCGGACAACGAAGTGATCCTATAAGGGTTCCGTTTTTTCCTTTTGAGGTACGGAACCCTAAAAATGCCGGTGCCGGCGCTCAATTAACGAGCTAGTCTTCCAATCATATGGCTGATTTAACGAGATGGCTGCGACATATACGTGATATGGGAATGATGGTGGGTGTCGACTGTCGGGCCTATAAGCTGGTATAATCCTAGTGACAAATTCAGATTAGCACCATGATCTGTGTAACTGTGTTAAATAAACTTATTTTTATATTTATTTAAATGGTAAACCCGTGAGCGAGTAGCGTGAAGTTGCGAAGTGAATTTAGATAAATAAAATGGTATTAGTATTAGCATTTCTTGAAGTGAAAACTTCTTTAGCGGCCTTGTGCACATCATAGTTTTAAATTTTTGGGATGTGTAAAAAATGTTAAAGTCGCGTCAGGACAAGTAACCTGATCGAAAATTCGTAATACGGAGGGGGAGTAGAGCACCGCCGGCGCGGCGTAGGAGAGGAAGTAATATTCTACCGCGCGGCGAAAATGTATGCCTGCTCCTGTTTCGTTTAAGCGGTTTTCACTTCTGCCGGCACTCCTGGAGTGCAACCCGTTGTTTTTTTTTTATGAACGACGGGAAGACTCTGCCTTCCTTACCTGATGCTAAGTTCTATTTTAAAGCAGTAAGAAACTTACAATTATTGGAATAAATGTGCACAGTAAAAAATCATGAAGGTAAACTTAACTAAGTATAAATAAATGAATAAAATAAATATTTCCATACAATCACAACAATTATCTAGCCCACGTTAAGTATCATGAAGAACTTGTGTTATAGATAATAGATAACGGATAAACGTACTTATATACTTTTTTGTAAATAAATACATAATATGTACATATTAGACACCCAGACCAAGACAAATAGACATGTTCATGCACACAATTTTTTGTCTTGTCCGGGGATCGAACCCGGGAGCTCTGACGCAGAAGGCGGGGTTAATACCACTGCGCCACACAGGTCGTCAAACTTAACCTTAACTATATACTTAAGTGATCCTGAATAGTTAAATTTTTGCCTGATAAAATTAGGATATTTAGTATATATATCAGTCAAATATTCCGTAATAATTTTCCAAAAGTCTATTTGAACGAAGTCGTAGTTGGAGATAAGTCTACAATAAACCAGGAGCCCAATTTTGCTAATGTTTAGTCATAATCGCATCTCAATCTTGTTTCAATCGCCTTGCTCTATGACACTGCTATTTATTTTATTTATTTAGGTACACAAAACAAAGTGACATGACAGCAAATATATGAAGAGAATCATGATAGGTTGTAAATCCACAAGTATGTGTACACAGACTGCAAGCATCTTACATCATAATTCGCACACTAAAATATTGAATTGTTAATTAAATACTAACATAATAAAAAAAGAATATTAATAAAAAAACAGAAAGCGATACTAAAGTGTAAAAAAATACAATTGAAATACGATTAAGAGACGATAATGACTAGAATTGACCCCCTGATAATGTGCCGTTTGGCCATTCCATCACCATTGTTTTGAAATGTCGACTAGTTAGTAGAACTGGTTGTGGACAACTGAAATGTTAATCCACTTTATCCCACAGTATATTCAAATGAGACAAGTGGAACTAAAATTACTATGTTGAAAGTAAATTGGCTGGTTTCGAAATTTTAATCGATAACTTTGTGTCTGTTTGGCGTTTGATAGGATTGCGGAATCTATGTTTTCTAATTTGAATTTTGATATTGAATGTAGGTATCTTGACAGGAGAGAATATTTATTTATTTAGCACCAACAAGATATACATTTGTAAATGCAATAATATAACTAAAATACAAAGTTACAGATCTAAATGCTATCTCAGTTACAGGTACTACACAAATGCATAATGAGAGTAGCCGCTATTTATTTAATACCTATGATAAAAGTGTAATGTATTTATGATTTTACAGTAGTACATAAATTTTATTATTGAAAATTAGAATAACAAAAATGAATGTCAGAAGGATTAAAAAATATATATATATCAAATAGTCAATGTCAAAAAAAAAAAAATAACAATGTCAATTAATGTAACAATAACAATGTAAATATCACTTAATCATTGGCTATACATAATTGGTATGGTGCATAGTGCCGTGTACCGTGTGCCGATATGTGCCGTGTGTATACGGCCTAAGAATACAAGTGTCACCACTCCCTTACATGCCTGGGATGTCGTAAGAGTCGACTAATAGGCTCGACTCATTGAACACCTGTGCGAGAGAAGGAAAACTTGAAACAAACCCTCTACCAACCCGTCTTGACAGCGTGTTAGCACTAGGCTAATGCCTCCTATGAACGCCACAATAGGCGTGAGCTAGGAGAGGTCTATGTCCAGCAGAGGACGTCCTCAGGCTTATGATGGATGATGGTGTATAGCCAATGATTGTTTATGACCCGGTTCCACGCGTCGGCTTACCCGAAAGCATGCCTGCACATACGGTTTGCGCAAGTAAGACGGAGCGTGTATCGACAAGACGGTTTCCCGTGCAGTCCTGAAAGCGCGGCTTGTGTAATCATTGAAACGCTAAAGAGTTGGACTGCGCAAACTTGGACTGCACGGTTTTGCCTGCACGTGTGGCCGGTCTTTCATCCCTCGCTCCAGTCCGTCAAAACTGTTTCCGATGACATACGTAGTAAATGTATGAAAATGAGAGGTTATTCGAAGTAGGTTTTAAATCATTTCATTGAGCTCTCTCAAAATACTGAGGACTGCGCAGTCCAGGACCGTGCGTGGTTACCTGCACGTCTGAACGGACATACGGTGTTCCGTCATGTAGAAGCGTGTAGCCGGTACATTAGGACCAACATTTTAATATAGAATGTAAGATTTATTTTTACTATTAACAATAAACCATTTAGATTACCTACGTTATTAGCATGAAAATGATGCCGTATGGTGACGGCCTAAAAATACAAATGTCACCACTCCCATACATGCCTGGGATGTCGTAAGAGTCGACTAAGAGGCTCGAGCATTAAACACCTGTGCGAGGTAAGGAAAACTTGAAACAAACCCTCTACCAACCCGTCTTGACAGCGTGGTAGCAGTAGGCTAATAGCCTCCCATGAACGCCACAATAGGCGTGAGCTAGGAGAGGCCTATGTCCAGCAGTGGACGTCCACAGGCTGATAAACATTAGCATGAAAACAATACTTACCAAAATAAATTGCTTAAATGATGTGTCTTAAATCCTAAAAATACTGGACTCAAAACAAAGTGTTAAGTAGGATTAAATATTAAAATATATTCAAGTTATTACCTAAATCACCAAACATTATATTTTATTTACGTAGTCTAAAGATATTACTTTCCCCTATCGGTAAGTTCCCAAGATTTTAAAGTAATACTGTTATAGCAAAATATCCCGGTTCTCCCCCGAGACTTTAACTCTGACCGCTGAACCTAAAGCAAGGAAGCCTCCAAGGAACGGAGTTCTATTTTGTTATAACATCCTCTCAAACATACGTCCCTTGAGGATCTAAGCTAAGTAATAAAAAAATGTTTCGAAATGTAAGAAGGGTTAAAAGGAATATTTTTGTAGGAATTTTGCAATTTGAGAAGCTCGTGCGCAATTTGTTAGTTATTATGTATTTAGGGTTTCGTAGCCTAATGGCGAAAAACGAAACCCTTATAGGTTCGTCATGTCCGATGTATGTCACAGCCACTTTATTTGTATTCGAAGCCACCCGAGTCCAGACTGCTTCAAATAAATAAATATATCTATACACAAAGAGACTAGGTACTTCATTTTACTTCTACGTACAATCAGGAATCTTCCCAGTTGACCAGTACAGTTTTTTTTGGGAATCATTTTTTCGGAAAGTAGGTAGTAAGTTGTATTTGTATATATTCCTTTTCAATTCCATTACATTATACTTTATTTCTTTTATTCATATTATTTACATCTATATCAACTATCCTTCCCATAATTGCACCCACTCCCCTTTGTCCTCTTCTTTATTATTTTTCTAACGGAGGTTGCCTGGAAGAGATTGCTATTTAGCAATAAGGCCGCCTTTTGTATGCTTTCTGTCTGTTTGTGTTATTTCTTTTTGTTTGTCTTTGTGTGCAATAAAGTGTTTTTTATTTATTTTATTAAAGGTTAACGACATAATTAATTATTTAAATGAATTATCTATTAATATTCTATTATTTGTGATATAAACGGTTTCAGTATATCTGTTACTTTTTTAAATATAGCTCTCTAAAAAAACTCTACTGGTCAATCGGGAAATTCCCGGACTGTACTTTTGAATAGATAAAATGTTCCTTCTGCCTATTCAAGACTTTTTTATCAGACAAGAAGAATGGCCACCAGATACAATTTACACAAATAAAATCATACTAAATATAGATATCAAAGAAATTAAATTGGAACTAAGCAAAGAGAATTAAGAGTGAAAATTATATTGTTATAAGTTGTAACAAAAGCAACTTGGTGATCTCTTAGTACATCTTTCTTCAAATGTATTATAAATCATCGAGTAAATTTTATACGTACTAGTAGAAAACAGTAGAAAAAAGTCTCTAAGGGCGGATAAATTTACTCAAGTTTGGTCGAAAACTTGAGTAAATTTTTACTCGAGTGTAAACTAATGCTTATTCTAAGAGTAAGCGAATTTTGCATTCTAACAACTACTACCCTAAGAATAAAGTAACTACACGCGAGTAAATATTTACACGGGCAATTTTGGCGGAGTAAAGGTTTAATCTGAGAATAACAGCTGTCAGAGCAGAGGTGTCACTTGTGAAAATAAATTAACCTCAATTTCGTTTTTGTTTGTCGTCACACATTTTGATTAGTAATAACAAATTTGTAAAAATAATGTCCAAAACAACACAGAGACAAAAGTACCACGCAAACGAACACAACCAAACATAACCTAGATACTAGAAATAACAAGCTGTCAACATTTGACATTTCACGTATTATCCCACAAAATTCAATTGTTATGTCATTTCAAGGTAAGTTAGATGTAACAAAAGTACAATGATTTTTGTCGGTTTATACATTCGTTCATCATTCTTTTGAATACGCAGAATAACAATACCGAGTATAATGTACTCCTCGAGTACATTGGAAAAACGTAAACGAGGATACCTAAGGGTAAATGCAATGTGTAAAATTATTCCCGTAACAGTAACACTCGTGTAACATTGTGTTTGGTCGAATCGGTTCTTAATTGCCTAAATGGGCCGGAGATTAGTTGTGTTTCTAGAATAAAAATTTAGCATTTTGATTTCATAATATAAAATTAAAATTAATTGTAAATAAAACTTTACTCGTATGTTTCGATCCCAGATTACGAAAACTATCATATCAGTTACAATAGTAACATCAGTAAATAATTTAATTTCAAACTTGAGTCTTTGACTAAACTAAAAACAAAGGTAAAAATAAGCGGCCTAATCACGGATTATTATTAATTGAGAAATCTCACTTAATCTATAAAAACACAGTATAAGCGAACAAAGCGAAATTAATTTATTACCAAAGCGACGTCGCCGTGAGGTTCTATAAGGGCGCCTCTTCACACGTAGCGGTAGCGAGTAGCGAGCGATCTATCATAGTTGCCGTTAATTTATTCAACGGTTGGTAAATTAGGGTTCAAGGAAAAAATCTTAGGGAGAAGCTTTGTCTTCATCAAAGCCTGCCCCCTAGCATGAACACCGCTATATCACGCGATATGATATACCGCATCTTGCTGTCTTGCTTACTCCGCTACGATGTGAGCGGGACAGTGACACGTTATCAAGCTATCGAGTCGATAAAAGTCGCTCGTGCTAGGCCTACTGATGATAGGTAATATGATAACGCTGACGGTGGAAACGCGCCCGGTATCCTAAACTACTGAGGAACTGGCTGTCTTATCTCGAACTGCTGGAACACAACAACGCTGAAAACATTGTTGTTATGGCGTCAGACAGATAAGATGGTGGTAGTTAGCCAGGCAGATTCACAACAAGTCCTACCGAGGAAGCGAACTGAAGCTTTGGTTGAGAAGTAACACCCACTACTTGAGGAGCTCGGTGACGTAGTGGTTCGCGCTTGACCTGCGATTGTTGTCGATAATCAACTTTCGTAATCGTCGGTCACGTGATGGGCGACCAAAAATTTTGTATGTCGAGCTCCCACGTGCCTCGGAACGATAGACCCGTTGATATCGACTATATTTGCAAAAACCCATTGTAGTGATGATGGTGGAGGTATGCAAAAAGGTGGTAGATGGTACGCCACTTGTAGGAAGGTCAAATGGTGAGCTCTTCCTCCGGACTGGGTGTTGGTAGTCCGGGGACCGCGGTCCAACAGATGATCGTTGGACTTGGTATATATGTGAAGCGACTGGAGAAACTTTGTAAGCACGATGAAGGTTTTCATACGTGTTGTTCCATCCCATACTGATTTGCTGTCAGCGCCATCTGTTGACACGGTAGGTAAAATTCCGTGTCTAGTAGGTGCGGCGTCAGGTAGGTGCCGCCACACCATCAATTCTGGGTCGTGGCTCATTCTCCTTCCATCATCAGCCTGTGGACGTCCACTGTTGGACATAAGCCTCTCCTAGCTCACGCCTATTAGGGCGTTCATAGGAGGCTATTAGCCTTCTGCTACCACGCTGGCCAGACGGGTTAGTAGAGGGTTCAATGCATCGAGCCAGCCTCTTAGTCGACTCATACGATATCCTAGGCATGTAAGGGAGTGGTGACACATGTATTCTTAGGCCGTCACCACACGGCACATTCTCCTTATCCATCTATAATGTGAAAGTCCAGTGGCAGTGGAAATGTTACAATGTGAGAAACAGTCAACATCACGGAAGGTCTCTGTTCATACCCACTAGTAGATTTGGGGGTTGGGGAGACCCTTGTTGCCAGTGACCACTTAATTACAGAATAATATTGAACGTAAAGAATAAAATCTATGTGACATTGCTCTTTTGCATGCATCGTCCAAATCTACGAACAAAATTCCAAGAAGTACCATTTGTCCATATACCAATTGAAATAAGCACCGATAAAAATGGTGATAACGTGATTAATACTGCAAATATTTATGTTAATAAATTAGTCATAGCACAAATACGGATGTGTACTCTAACAGACAAAAGTAAACAAAGGACGAAAAACAACAAAAACATGTCTAACCCCCATAATTAAGCAGGTAAAACACCCTCTTTAACCCAACATAACAATATTCCCACGGAACCCTATAACTCGTGCTATTTTCACACTTGACCGGCGTATTTTTGTACACGAAACGTATGAGTTAATTTATTATGTTAATTAGTGTTTGTGAAGTCACATGAAAATGCGTTTAGCTAACGTGCGGTGTTTTTTTAACGTGACGTTTACAAGGAACGCTTTGGAACCCGGCTTTATTTATGATCCTGGTTGAAAAATCGTCGGGTTATGTCTCCTTGTGTTTTTGATTCATATTTATGAGTCGGTATTAGCGACAAATATTTTCAAAGCTTTCAGCGTTTTAACAAATTGCGATTTTGTTTAAAATCTTTTTTTTAAGGTTGAAATATAATGGTATTTAGATGTAAAAACAGAAATATGAAAGAGTTTAAATAGAACTGACAGCAACGACGATGGCTTTTATGATTTAACTTTGTTTTTTTTTCATTACACAAGTTGAATGACATGGGTGTCTTTTAATAGGTAGTTACGATACTTACTTGGCACCAAATAACAATGGCACCTGTTAACAATAACTTTAGAAGAAATTAGATACTTATAATTATCAGTTTTGTACTTTTAGGCCAGGCTCAATAATAATAATTAATAATTGCATACGATCACACCAATTATCTAGCCCATATTTCATGAAGAATTTGTGTTATGGATACTAGATGATATAGGTACATATTTATACCCAATACCAGTATATTTACAACAAAAAAATAACAAACAAGGAAAAACGAAACTCGTCGATATGAAAGAGGATGTTATCATAAATTTGTAATAAAAAATACTAGATCACACCATAACAGCAACCTCAGCAATCAGGTCAAGAGTTACGTTTGTATTCCACAACATTCTGCACGAATACCACCCTTATTACATCGGTATTAAGTATACTATAGAAACGCGGTATCATCCATAAGGATTTTCCTTCCCATTGAATATGACCCTGGTAATAACATTATTCCGAACATATAGGCGTCGCAATCGGGAGCGAATGTGCTCTTCGAAAAATGTTACGGAACCCATTGATTCTCGCGTGTTGTAAGCCGGTAATGAGATTTGCACGTCCTCAGTGTTGTTTCTTAAGAAACATCTGGATGTTTCAGAACTCACTCTTTTCTTCTGATAAAGTTGATGAGTTTCTTGATCTCTTTTCTTGTGGGTAAAATTTCTAGGTGGTAGAAGATTCTAAAAGGTTAGCTTGCAAAGACGACATTTTATTACATTGAATTTAGTTTTGACCATTAATACGTTTGTTAGGATTTTGTTTATTGAAATAAAACAACTTTTACGGATATCAAACGCAATATTTCACGAACTAAGTTGTAATAGTCAGTATTTTTAGTTTTTTAGGGGTTTTTTGATTTTCCCGACGTTTCGGCTCCTTTTCAGCTGCCGTGGTCACGGGATGACTGGCTACTTATAAGTCTACCCTCGAAAAGTTGCCAAGAAAACTTCGAAATCGGGCCGACCTCCACCTTTATAAGGAAATTAAGATATGTTGTCTCCACCTATACTTTTTGATATTTACCTACAAAAAGAGCAAACCGTATCTTTGGGTCTTGCAGTGCGTGATTTGGGTTGAGACTTTAATTTATGGATAATAGGGTCCCAAGCTGGTGTAATCTTCTACCCATCATCTCTATTGAAGTTTGGATATTTGGTGATTTGATGATTTCAATAGCCTCACGTAGCATTCTGGGGACAAATTTTTGTTTCCTGGCGATGATCTGTGGCTTATCAAACCTGATGTAGTGGGTGGGTCCCTCATAAGCATGTTCTGATTAGTTGTTGAAGCACTGTTTGGATACGTTTTAAGCCTTTTCCTGTATCTCTCTCAGCATTCCATAATAATTATTAAACGCTTGGCATGGCCTCTTTCTTCTCCCTTATGGAAGACCTGTCTCTAAGCAGATTTGGCTAATGAAGATACACTTATCCAAACATCAAGAAAGCTCGGAAAACTATTTTCAGTAACCAAATATCTATACTAATATTATAAAGCTTAAGAGTTTGATTGTTTGAACGCGCTAATCTCAGGAACTACTGGACCGATTTAGAAAATTCTTAAACCATTAGAAAGCTACATTTCTCCCGAGTCACATAGGCTATATTTTATCCCGAAGTTCCCAAAGGAACAGGCACCACGAGGGTAAAACCGCGAGGATCCGCTAGTACTGTCATAAATTTTAAAGATTTTGTTGAAAGTTTTCACAAAAAAAAATCGAACAAAGATAAAAATACTTTCATAATTGAAAGACCGAAGAGCTTTGGGCCTTGTATCCACCAAAATACAAGATAACATAAAAGGAAACCATAAACTAACAACAGACAAATGTTTGGTGGTAGGATTTGTAAGTCCGCTGCCTGGCTAACTACCACCATCTTATCTAAGTCTGACGCCATAACAGCCTTTTTTGCACCATTGTTGTGTCCCGGCAGTTAGAGATAATACAGCCAGTTCTTCAGTGATTGTGGATTCTGGGAGAGGCGCGCTTCCAACTTCAGCCTTAATAATACTCAATATCAGAGGGTCAATTCTGCTTAATTTATGTCATAATCGTCTCTCAATGGTGTTTATTTAAACTGTTGTAACAAGAATTGTGTAAAACAGGACTACCATTGGAACTGGGCCCCTGGTATGATGAAGGCCTAAGCATATCCCTGTTCATTGAAATAAATCAACTTTTACGGATATCAAATGCGCTATATTTTCACGAACTATGATAGTCATCCCGTGACCACGGCAGCTGTAAAGGTGCCGAAACGTCGGGAAAATCAAAAAAACCAAAAAATACGGACAATTACAAGTTAGTTCGTGAAAATATAGCGCTTTTGATATCCGTAAAAGTTGTTTTATTTCAATGAACAATTCGCGCAAAAACATAAGATGTACGTATATCCCTGTATTTATAAAAAGGCAGCATTAATCTCACCATCGTAAACCACCATTTAATGGAACTGCCAACTATTTAACTTAATAGATCATCCATCGATGCGTGTGAACAGTTTAACGGTAGGTAAATACTACATGACAATACTATTTGCTCTGGGAAATGTTCGAATAAAAACGCAAGGGAAATGTTGGTCGCCGATTCATTCGCACGCCATGCTGTCATGTTACACGGAAAGGTGTTTTGAGAATGATTTATAGTATGACGACCTGTTTGGCGCAGGGGTACTAAACCCACCTTCTGCGCCAGAGGTCCCGGGTTCGATCTCCGGACAAGACAAATATTTGTGTGAATGATCTATTTGTCTTGCTCTGGGTGTTTAATATGTATATTGTGTATGTATTTTAAAAAGTAATATACGTATGTTTATCCGTTATCTAGTATCTATAACACAAGTTTTTCATGAAACATACGTGGGCTAGATAATTGGTGTGATTGTATACAATTATTATTATTTATTAGTATAATAATTCTCAAAACACCTAGCACTAGCACTAGCGCCCGCGTTTCCGGTTTCACCCGCGTGGTTCCTGTTCCCATGGTAATATATCGAGATAGAAAGTATCCTAAGTTTTAATCCAGGCTATCTTATATCTGTGGGCCAAATTTCAACCAAATCCGTTCAGTAGTTTTTGCGTGATAGAGTAACAATCATTCATCCATCCATCCAACCTTCGGATTAAATTTTAGCGGTGAACTAAGATAAATTCGTATTTTGTAATATTAATACAAAAGAAAATATTTAACACCCAAGTTTTTCATTCCAGATTTATTATTAGATTCGTAAAATAAGAAATTACATAGTAGGTACCTACGGGCCTACCCATCCTGTATTAGAAATCATCATGTCATCGTTTTGTTTTTATTGAAGTTGTCTCATTTTGACACACTTCACACTTTGGAGGCGATGATTGAGCGATGACATCACAAAACCTCCGTCAAAAAACAAGCTTACTTTAGGAGTTTTGTAGCTCGAAATAACATGGTAAGAGTTTTTAATAAAACATTTTTTTTTATATAATTGCATACAATCATACCAATTATCTAGCCCACGTTGTTTCATGAAGAACTTGTGTTATGGATAACGGATAAACTTACTTATATACTTTTTTTTAAATACATACATAATATAAATATTAAACACCCAGACCAAGACAAATAGACATGTTCATGCACACAAATATTTGTCTTGTCCGGGGATCGAACCCGGGACCTCTGGCGCAGAAGGCGGGTTTAGTACCCCTGCGCCAAACAGGTCGTCAAGAGATATCGATAAGATTGAAACAATACTGCTCTAAGAGATGGCGGTAAGCCCCCTGCAGGCCTACCGCCATCTTTTAGAAACCGTCATGTCGTAAAAACGTTTTGTTTTCCTTTTGTTTCAATACTGTTTAAATTGCAAACTTGACTTTATTTGACCTAAGACGTCGTAGTAGGTTTGATTGATAAAAATCTTGTTTGAGTGAATGCTTGAGCGATGACGCCACAAAACTTCCGTCCAAAGACAAGCTTGGTTTAAGAGGGTCGCGGTACCATATGACATATAACAACATTGCGCCGATACAAACTGACATTAAACAATATTGCGTTAAGAGATGGCGGTAGGCCCCCTGGTTGTCATATAAGGGGCATTTCTTACAAAAGGTGTAACGTTTCGTGTTGAATCCGGCCGGGTATCGATGAATCAGCACGCGATTCGAGTGGGTTTACGGCGGAGCGCGCACCCACGGGTGGTTTATGCCCTTGTCACTGTGACTCACAACTTGTCACTCACATCATTACTAGGGTTGGGAAAACAGCGCGATACTTAAAATTATGTAAGTACAAAAATAAACAGCAAAATGAAGATACAATAATTATAATGAATTGGATAAAAGGTTGAATTGAGATTGAAATAATTTGACGAGTTTGTTAAGAAAGCAAGCTGGAAACTAGGAGAAAGATTTAGAATAGACAAATATGGTGAAATAAGTACGATAAGTCTGGTCACCGTGGGTCAAACAAGGTCATCGTGGGTCACTACGTGACTAAAATTTATCACTACCATAAATTAACGCTCAATGCTCAATGCAAAGATCGATTTGATATTATTATTTTTTTAACCTTTAATTCTCAATTCAGAATCAGACCACAAGTACAATATTCAGCAAATTTTACGACGTAAATCTTCTGACTAACGTGGTCTATCAATCATAGACGACCTTTACGATCTTACACGCCAGTGACGTCAACTAATGAGCACAAATAATATTTTCTTCCTTCCACAAACTTTACATTATTAACCCTCATTAACCGGATCTTCGGTACAATGCGCCCCGCTGATTGTTTCAGTACAACGTCATTGTGAGTCACAACTTGTCACAACGTCACTAGGGTTGATCGCTGGCATAATTTAATGCACCGTCGCTCAGTCATCGGCAAGTAATACTGTTAATTCAAGTATTTTAGCAAGTCATTCTGGCTTATCAGTCCCTACTTTTGTTGGCACAACAAGGAATATAATTATCCTTTTCAATGATATATCAAGCTGTTTTAAGAGAATGAAATGCAAGCCCTAAATTAACTTGTGTTAGTAATTATTAAGAAGTAAAATAAAAATGTTACAGTTTCGAAGGCATTTGAACACTTTATTTTTTACCTGTCACAAGAATTATTATTATAGCTTATCATTACACTAATGACTAAACAAATAATGGTCTAGTGGTACAACCACCGGTATAAGACCCAGGGGTCCCGGGTCAAAAAAAATCTAATACCAAAATGTATGAAAATTCTCAAAATTTGTTACGGGTGTATCATAGGTAAACAGACAGAGAGAGTAACCTTAATTTGCATTTACAAATAATGAAAATGTTTAGTTTTTTTTATATTCTGATTTTTCTCACACCTTTGCCAACCCTACCAAAGTGCACAGCACAGTAGCTGTCACCGTCGGTTGTCAGAAGGGCACGCAATATTCAGATTCAATACATTACGTCAGATAAAGCGGGCGGGACCACGCTTTTATATCTGCAGTCTGCAGCTCTTCTTGCAGACTGCATTTTTTAACGTCTAACGTGATTTTTAACGTCCAACCTATAGGTTGGATACCTCCCAAAGACAACAGTTACTTCTGTTGCGAATTAAAGTATTTTAGGACTTTATTATTGCATTTACAATAAAATTTTAAACAAAAAATATATATTGGATAAAAGCAACTTTTCTTTTTATCACTCAGACGGGACTAGATTCCGCAGCCTTTGGGAGTACGGCTCAATGGCTCTAACAATTGAGTTTAAAAAATAAATAAATAACCATTAAGTTTCAGTAGCTTGCACTCAATGGTTTTTTATTTATTTTTTACTTATTAACTTATATGTTTCAAATAAAGTATTTGACTTTGACTTTTAATTTTTTCAATCAATTTTGCCAACCCTACGAAACTGCACATCACAGTAGCTGTCACCGTCGGTTGTCAGAGGGTCACGCAATATTCAGATTCAATACATTACGTCAGATAAGGGCGGCACCACGCTTTTATACCCGTCGTAAAACAAACAGACCCGATACGCGTATGATGTTGTACAACATGAAGGGACTGGTGGTGATGTAGACTTTATGACGTTAGCAATAAAGGCTTTGGTCCCTCAAAACAAGACGCTAATTAATTTTTTAGAGGTTGTGAATAAATTTTTCATACTCAATTTTAATAAGTCTTGCGTAAGTTTGTTTGTCTAAATTTGTCTAAATTTTAAATAGAAAAATAATGGAAAAAATCAATTCGGCTACAAGTTAATTCTCAGATGGGACTCGTATCCTTTGGAAATCCGGTCCAATGCTCTAATCACTGAGCTACCGAGACTTGCAGGCCTACCGCCATCTTTTAGAAACCGTCATGTCGTAAGAACGTTTTGTTTTCCTTTTGTTTCAATACTGTTTAAATAGCAAACTTAACTTTATTTGACCTAAGACGTCGTAGTAGGTTTGATTGATAAAAATCTTGTTTGAGTGAATGATTGAGCGATGACGCCACAAAACTTCCTTCAAAAGACAAGCTTGTTTTAAGAGGTTCGCGGTACGATATGACATATAACAACATTGCGCAGATACAAACTGAATTTAAACAATATTGCGTTAAGAGATGGCGGTAGGCCCCTTGTCTTGCAGCTAGTTTAAAATTACTTGATAATTAGTTGCTTTTGCTTGAACTTATAATAGTTTCACTTTTGATAAATCTTATTTCTTTCAATTTCTTTGATATCACAAAATTCTCGCACTTTACTAATTCAAAAATATAGTATTTGATAAATCCATATCTTAGTAGAAATAAAAATATAATTTTATATCAATTATTTATTTATCTGATAAACCAAGAAACGCGTAAAAGATGTTAACCATTTGTGTGAAATAATAATAATAACCCCCCGCTAAGCCGAAACAGGCTAATGGGAGCATTATCGACAAAAAGTGCATTAGTGCCGTAAGTGGTAAAGTATTTGAATACAGGACTTAAGTAAATGTTCCCTAAGTGCCGGCACTCAGCGCTCGTTCTTGGCAATTGTGTAGTTTCATTCGGTAAAAATGAGCGATTGGATTTTGTTTCGAATATTTAAATGTCACATTTGTATCGAAATGACGCTGAAGAGTTCATGTTGTTTTGTTTTATTTTTAAAGGTAATTTAAAGCTTCTTTTTAACCGACTTAAAAAAAAAGGAGGAGGTTCTCAATTCGACGGAATCTTTTTTTTTATCATCAGCAGTAAAGTCAGTAAGTAGGTAAGACTATACTAGAAAAAAACCCCGTTTATCGTTATAGTTATTTATATAAAGTGCCGTGTGGTGACGGCCTAAGAATACAAGTGTCACCACTCCCTTACATGCCTGGGATGTCGTAAGAGTCGACTAAGAGGCTCCAATGAAACCTGTGCGAGAGAAGGAAAACTTGAAACAAACCCTCTACCGACCCGTCTGGCCAGCGTGGTAGCAGTAGGCTAATAGCCACTTACGAACGACACAATAAGAGAGGCCTATGTTTAGCAGTGGACGTCCACAGGCTGATGATGATGATTTATATGAAAAAAGAAATAACTTGTCTCTAAGTTGCTCAGACGTGAGCTTAAGTTTGAAAGCCAAGTTGTATTTTTCTTTGTATAAAACTTAGCTCTTATACCTAATAGTATTGTCAATTAAATTTATTGAAATCACAACGTCTAACATATGGACGCTGTTTGTCATGACAATTGTCACAACAGCTGTAAAATTGTATTAAAAATGGTGCATGCGCCGCTACCAAGGATGTTGCAAAGAAGATCGATAAGATAGCCTTGTTACTAAAGATCGTATCCATACTATCGCAAACTTATCCGAACAGAATCGGATCACACCTACTTTGTGCTGTACCCTCACAACTGTGCCAAGAGGTTGGCCCCTTCTTAATTTGGCGATGTTTTAGATCCCGATTTCATAGTGCCCTGCTTCTTCGGTTGGTTACCTGCCTCGGGGGAGGCACGTATCACAGTTATAAAGATACACAGTATTTTATCTTCCTAATAAAGGTCCATTCGCGAGTAATACCCGACGTCCCGTTTCGGCGAGAGCTCGGCAAGAGTGATAAGTTCTCGATAGATTATCTGGCAAATAATTTGAGAGTTGTTATATTAAAAATATGTAATTTTTTTGCCAGATAAGCAATCCAGGAATTATCAGTCGGTGGTGAAACTAGCCCTCAATCTCGAATGCACCGCGGTGACCTACGCACGCTGTGATAGTTTTGCACGCAGTAAGCATGTGGTAATGGCTAGTCTGTGTTGGCAGGCAGCCCTATCGCGTATTCCGTACCACGTGGCTGCGATAATAAAAATTAACTTTTATCAAGAAAAATGCTAAGACAACTTACTGTATCTTATTTTTATACTGTGCACGTATGAAAGGAGCGCTTCTTTGAAGTCTGCATTTGACATCTAATGTACCGGTCACACGCTCCTTCATGACTGAGCAAAAGGCGGAACACCGAACGACTAGCCACAGTAACGCAGGTAAGCACGCACAATCCGATGCGCAGTCCTCAGCGTTGAGAGAGAGAGAGTTCTATGAAACGAATTAAAACCTCCTTCGAATAACCTCTTACATCGCTCTTTTTCATACATTTAGGTACTACGTATTGTCATCGGAAACAATTTTGACGGACTGAACGCCCGGCCACACGTGATATACATACATAATATACATATTAAACACCCAGACCAACACAAATAGACATGTTCATGCACACAAATATTTGTCTTGTCCGGGGATCGAACCCGGGACCTCTGGCGCAGAAGGCGGCGTTAGTACCTCTGCGCCAAACAGGTCGTCAAATGTTGAATGTTTATGAGAGTTAAGCAATAAATAAATAAAAATTACTGTAGCTAAGCATCGTTTTGTTTCTGTCTTGCTTCTATCTACTTTTTTAATGTTTCATCCGCCTATTTTTTATGGTGGCAACCGGCCACAGGTAGGGCGCAATACTACAAGAAAACAGGTAACAGCCTATTTGATATTTTTTTATTTATCATAACTTATGATAATTTATTAATTTCACAACAAACAATACCATCACAAGATAAACTATAATAATATTATTTTTATATTTTACTACCGTCTTATTTCTGTGTGTAATCTTCAAAACTATTATTAAATCTACAAAGTCTCTTAGTCAGTTTAGAGCATAATATATTTCCAAATAAATATTTCATAACTTGTATGAGTTTCTGAGTAATGTAAGAATAGCTTAGCTGTTATCGTAAAATGCGCCGAGTGACAATAGCAATAAAGTTTTATGTCTTTAGTGTCAATTACAATTACAAATTATAAAGCCGTGTACAGACAAGCACGGAGCACAAGAAGTGATGCCTCGAAAAGTTGATGGATTAAATTGAGAATATTTTATCCTCCAAATTGTTAATCTCACTGACGAGTTCATAAGATGGATTAACTACATTTAACTTATACAAATAAATATTATAAAACATGCCTCTCATAAAAAACTCGATGGATTAGATTGCTTATAGCAACATCTACGCTATTTAAGTAAAATTTAAGTTTCGTTATGCTTTTGTAATCCTCATAAATATATATTTTTTAATCGAATGTAGTTACAAAATTAACTACTTATTGTAAAAGAAGCATGAGGACGCGGCTAAATTTGTATGCTATCGAGTCATAAAAGGAAATTCGTAGGCAATTTCAACAAGTAACAGTTCTTTTGCAATTTTTGATAAGCTTATCGTCGGTTTCAATAACCTATCCTCAGTAAGAACTGAGGATAGGTTATTGAAACCGACCTAATCTTAGCATTAAAGTTTGCTTATCTCAAGTTGCTTTTTATTATAGTTGGAAAATCAACGACTCTCGCAAGAAGACTCGTATGCCTCACTGATTTGGCTATGTGAGTATTTAGCCTTATGTTCTCTTCAGAGTGTCATTTGTGCAACGCGCAAAGTTTATGAGCGGTGTCATTTGTGTTAGTCACATTGTGTTGGACAAACCATCAAAGTTACTTGTATGGATATTGAACAGAGATGCATTATTTTGATAAAACTGCACATTCACCATGACAAACTAAAACTACAAGTAAAGAGATGATATTTTATGGTCATTGATTGGATGGATCCTACTGCTACAAGGGTAAATATCTTGGGTTCGTTCCCCACACAGGGAAAATATTGTGATGTGTTGATAATCTTTTTTCCTGTATCTACGTGTTATTTATTCGTAATACCTCCGTTAGTTCTGATATCCGTAGTAACACACTGCATACTATACTCATTTCGGAAGCAGCCCCCGAATTGTCTAATTTCAAAATCTATCACAATCTCTTTCAAAGGTATTGTGATTGTGATAGTGATTTATGGAATTGTGTAACTTTAGCCGTATCCCATTTGGAACAAATGTCGTTTCATACATTTAAAATATATTTTCGTATGTCACTTTGTTTAGACAGTTCAATTTCGTTCATTCGATACCTTTCAAAACGCGCCCCTATGACAATCCCTTTCAAATGTCAAATAGTGACGGCCTGAAGTATGTAAATATCTTTCAAATGACGAATTGAAAGGGATTGCGATAGATTTTAAAATTAAAAAATACGCCCCCAGGTCAATGTGTGTGATTTTCTGTGATACTATAGAACTAGACAAGCTAGCGGTACAATTATCGACACATCAAGTGTCACTTCTTGACCTTGAACGCCCTTATCTTGTTAATCATGTCTCTTTGTTACCTAGCAACGTTATTTTGTTAACAACACAGCCTTTTGTAAACATAGTCAACACTAAACGACAGTCGGTTTGTTACACTGCCCCAACTACGCTAATTTTCTGCTTTCTGCTTTTGCTAGGAAAGTTTAATTTGTTTTAACCACACGAGCTTTCGTTTTTACCAGTGACCTCCAAAGTTTACCAGTTACAATTTTGGAAGACTCCCAAAAGCCTTAACTGAGCTCTAAATTAGTACTTATGACGTGAATTAGTGCTACAGCTGATATGACAAGATTTAATGTCCAACTTTGTGTATGTATTACAAAGTCCTTGACCGCGAAAAACCTGTGTAGGAAATGGCGCCGACTTAACGTTTGTTACCAGCCTAATTAATTAAATATCCGTGATATTGCAGCAATTAAGTACACAATGCTTCTGTGGTCTAGTGGTAACAACCACGGGTATCAGACCCAGAGGTCCCGGGTTCGGTACATATTGTATTCGGTTTGGTAGGTGGTAGGACTAGTTGTGAGTCCGCCTGGCTAGCTACCACCATCTTATCTAAGTCTGACACAATAACAACAATGTTTTCAGCATTGTTGTTTTCCGGCAGTTATAGATAAGATTCCAGTTCCTCGCGTCCATCTACAGCCTTATCAATACTTTACATCAGGTATGATGAAGGCTAAGAGTCTCCCCGATCTTCAAAAAAAATGCTTTAATTATGCTCGGTGGCACAGTAGTAATAAGCGAGTTGGGTCAGCACATTGGGACTGGCAACTTTCGCAATGGTTGGTCAAGGGATGGGTGATCAAAAATCCTCCGTGCTTCGAAAGGCACGGCAAGCCACAGGTTCTGGCTGTAGTTGTATTTTTTAGTCCCACTCTCTCTCCTTATCCGTCTGTCTCCGCCTTTCTTTATCAGTGAACTAGTGGCCGCTCACGGTTTCACGGTTCCCGTTCCCGTGGGAATATAAGGATAAAAGGTACAAATAACCAGGCTATCTACTATTTGTGTACCAAATTTCATCCAAATCCGTCCAGTAGTTTCGGAGCCTATTCAATGGAAACAAACGAACAATCAAATCATTCCTTATAACTTTTTAATTTTGCATTTTACAATGCGATTAAAAATTATCACATAAAAATAGCATTGTAAAATGCAAAATTAAAAAGTTATAAGTAGATGGCAGTTTCATCTTAATCGATAGTCCAACATCTGTAAAGATGTTTCTTTCGAATGCGAGGATATTTCTCTCATTGATGAAACGACGGTGGCCAACACCGTAGAAAAAGGTGAATATACTAGAGAATTTCAACGTGTTCTCGTAGGTCTCTGTAGCATAATTGGTCAGTGCATTGGGCCGGTTTCTCAAGGATGCGGGTTCGAGTCCCGTCAGGGCGACATGAGACAAGTTGCTTTTTTCTAGTATATTTACTTGATTAAAAATTATCAAATCATTCCTCTTTATAATTATTAGTATGGGTTAAAAATATCTGTGTGAAAATGTTGTGATAAATTACTATACCAAAAATGTTGAGCTCACTTCCTCCACAAGTAACCTAGAGGTTTTTGATATGATTTACCTAAATTCTCGCATCCACAATGCTAGTCTTAGTTTCTTTTTATCTGGTAAATAAAATAGTCTGCAAATTGTTCAGATGGGAGGGAATTTGTAAACTTCTTGTTTTTTCAGACATTTCTGGTTCCAAAATGTTATAGATTCCCGCCTGGTAACACATAATTCCATGTAAGACGGTAAGTGCTTCGAAGCTAAATCTTCGTGCGCCTGAGTGGGACTACTCCATAATGCCCAATGCCCACATATAGTGCGAAACTGCCCCAAGCTACACCGCTCTGACCTACTATTAAGGACTGTCTCATAGCACTTTGGCACACGCGGGGTCTGCCCTGTAATTTGAAACAGGAATATTGTGAGATTTATGGCGTAGAAATTATATTCTCTAATGTAATACTGGCATTATAGATTTCAAACTTAATTTTCAATTGTTGAGATGTGTGTAAGGAAGATTACCTACGCGCATTTGGAACTGCAAAAAGTGTCGCCTTGAAGGCACTTCGCAATCACGACGTGAAGAAACTTAAAATCGTTCAAAGGGGAAAGTAGGTTTAAGTACTGATTCAGTTTTGAGGGCAAAAGAATTGCCACTTGGCTACCGGTGGTTGATACCAGTGGGTAGATTATTGGACCGGATTTCCAAAGGTCGTGGGTTAGAGGCCCATCTGAGAATTCACTTGTAGCGGAGTTGATTTTTCCAATATTTGTCTATTTAAAATTTATCATTAGTATTGAAATAGTATTGAAAATGCAATAATCATTAAAAATCATTTGAATTATTTTTTGTAGATTTTCTATTGTGTATTTTTCCGTATAATTTGGAGAAATTATAAAGTTATGTAAAATAAACATATTTAAGAGGTTGTGTTGGTTGTTAAAATAGATTTATTTTTGCGATAATGTAAGTATGAATAAAACGTGATTAAAAATTCAATATTTTAATGGGTATATTTGGCCTCTGTAAGTCGGTCACACTGGGTCAGAGCTCACGTCAGCCGCTCCGACATTTCAAAGTCAAAGTCAAAGTCAAAGATTTTTATTCAAATAGACTTATAGATAAGTACTTTCGAATAGACCAAATTTTTTTTTTCCCTACCAGCCATTCAGGACCTCTTTTAACTGATAAGAAGAACGGCCGCAAGAAACTTATCAGCTTTAACAGAAGCAACAACATTTACAAAGGAACATGTCGTTGCCAAACACAAATCTACAATCTTGAAACTATATTTAATATAAGAGGAAAATTTTCTTATACTCAGTTATTAGAATATTTTCCTTTTATACAATTACAATAGTGGTAGTAATTAGCGATACCGAGCGAGTAAACGCCCTGAAACAGATGACAAGCAACGAGTAGAGCGAGTCCTCGCCCGCCGCACAAACCACTCGCTCATAGCCGAGCGAGAAAAATCGCCACTCGCCGCTTGTCATCTGTTTCGAGTCTCTAGCTTTACTAGCTACTCGCTCATCGCCGGCGGTCGAACAGCTGCCAAACGCTTATAGTTTAAAATTTTGACTAAGAGTTTAGTAACTTTTGCTGTGGCTATTTATAACAATAATTTTATTTTGTAACAAAAATGAGTATAGTGCCCTCTACTTATACTTATATTTGTCATGTCCAATCCGGACCCATAATGTTCTCACCTATTTATAAGACCTTGTATACTTATGAAGTGCAATAAACTGATTGAATTGATTGAATTGAATTGAATAAACCCACCACGTAGACCCAATGCAAAAGGTGAGGAGGTGATATTATTATTATTATTTAAGGATCTAGGGGCTTTGCAGCCCTGTTGAGGGCTGTAGTCACTGCGACCTAAGAGATCTATTGTAACTCGCTACCTATTTATAGTACCTCTTTTAGTCCGGTTGCTTCCAGAAAGTCAAGAATCTTCCTAGCTTTTAGAGATTTTAGTTCCTCTGGGTCGATAATGTGTCGACTCAGGTGAATACTGCGTTTGTGCATAAATGGCCCGCAGTCACACAGAAGGTGCTTTGGTGTCTCCCTCTCCTGTTATTAACTTTTAAAGTAAGATAAGTTAAAGCTAAAACATTTTCTTTTATTTATTTATTACTATAAACACACAAGTATCGTACAATTATCACTACACAACTATTTACTGTAGCACGACACGAATAACTTTCAAGTAAATATTGAGGAAGTAAAGTATAAAATGTACAATTTCGATTGTTTTTTGTGTTTGCCCTACAGGACCCTCGATACAAAATAACTTAGTTAAAATTAATAACTATTATCGTTTATTTTACAAGTATGTGTGTGTGTGTAGTAATTGGTCACCTATCCCAAGATCGACCATAGCAAAACTCGGTTAACCAGCCGAAATCGCAGACTGAACCGAATCCAGCTCTTCACATATTCCAACTCCTGAAATAAGTAATATACATAATTATATTAAAAGAACTCAGACGGCTCCCCAACGTCGCCATGCGACGAAAATATTTTATTAGCCCATAAAATGCGCTTCAATTTATCTATGAAGCGCCATATAGATCGTATCCACGTCCAGATAATTATTATAACTTCCTTCCTTTGGTGTAAAGAATATGGTAATTCAATCGAATATTGTTTATTATCTTTCTGTTATTAAAAGCGCAAAATTTATGTGATAAATAATAAACAAGAAAATATACTACAATAAAACAACTAGTGTATTTTCTTGTTTAATATTTATCATTGTAAAATGTAAAATTAAAAAGTTATAACGCAAAATTCATGTGAATGCGTTTTGCAATAAAATATTTTTTGCGGTGTTTAATAATGGCACTATACTCTTTTGTACCCGAAATTCTACACTTATCTATATTAATATTATAAAGCTGAAGAGTTTGTTTGTTTGAACGCGCTAATCTCAGGATTCAGAATATTAGCTTATACTTCAACTAAATGCAATCTTAATTATAGATGTTGCTCTTAGGCAATATAAAAATTAAAAATATTGTGTTAAAATGAACAAGACAAACAATGACTATAATAATTATATATTAAAATTCCAGGCAATTAGAACATAGATTTGTTATAAAAAAAAATGAAAAAGTAAAAATTTTAATAAAAATGTTATTTTAAAGCAATGTCAAAATTTTTAAGTTAATTACAACATCAAAATAATAAAATTATTGGAATGAAATGAGTCTACATTTGGTAAAAAATTGTGATCACAAAAAATACATTCAATATAAAAAATAGAAAAAAAACATGTGCATCAAATTATCAACTTACTTATAAAATGCAAATCAAGTGCGCGAAGAAACTTAAGATGTGTGTTATGCGTTTTTTTATTTTTTTTTTACACCAATACTCATAAAATTAGACTCATAAGGATCAAAATAAAAGGCTACAGTCATTATGAAAAAAATAATAGAAGATCTACTACTGCCTGTTTTACAAGAGCTAATAAGAAAAAATAACGTTTGGTGCTGTCTAAAAGTAAGTAATAAAAAGATAGTGATTACGTTTCTGCAACATTTTTTAACATAAATAAAACTTTTTATGAAAAAAACCGACTTCAAAAAGTAAAAACTAAACCTTTTTGTGTCGGTGCCAGCCAAGGCATTCTACATTGCAGTTTTATACTTTTTTTCTTGATTCTTTTTTTATAAGAAGTTTTTATTTCACTTTTTTTTTAGTTAGAATAAGTTCCGCACTCACCTACATAAAAAAACAGAACTATGAACTTGATTAAAACAACACTATTACCTAGATTTCCCGAAAACTACTGAACCGATTTTAAAATAAAAAAAAAGTCTCGGTAGCTCAGCGGTTAGAGCATTGGACCGGATTTCCAAAGGTCGCGGGTTCGATTCCCGTCTGAGAATTCACTTGTGGCCGAGTTGATTTTTTCCAATATTTTTCTATTTTTCTATTTAAAATTTACCATAGGTATAAAAAAAAAATCGGCCAAGTCCAAGTCGAACTCGCACATGAAGGGTTTCGTCTCTCACCCAAGGTTGCCTGGAAGAGATTGCTATGTAGCAATAAGACCGCCTATTGTGTGTTTTCTCTGTATGTGTTTGTTTTTGTATCGTGTGCAATAAAGTTTCTATTATTATATTAACTACACCTACCTACCCATAATGTTACTATATTTTTCGCCTGCAAAAATAACTTTGTTTTTTATAGTGTCTGTATGAATGACAAAGTTATATTTGCGAATATATATTTGTTTACAGAATACATATACCGACCAAGTTTCAACTGTGTAATCCTCATAGTTTTGGAGTAAAGTGGCTGTGATATACATCGAGGGCGAATCTATAAGGATTTCGTTTTTTGCCCTATGGCTACGAAAGCCTAAAAATAGGACTAACTTGGGAACCAACGATGTAATAGCGTTTGGATCATTCCAATCGGTCCAGCCGTCTTCGAATAATCGGTAAACATACATAAAAAATACACGACACATTAATAACCTCCTTCTGTGAAACCTGTTGATGTGAAATCTAATCTCATAAAGGATTGAAAAGTTTGTATAGGAATCTGTTTATGGTACAGTCAACAGCAGCAACAGTTGTACACTTAGACCTTGAGAGCGCCCTTACGTCGCTTGTAATTGCGGTGGTTTTCGTTGTGCAAATTAAAGTCGTACGTGCCGATGACTGTACATATACCTAAATTAATTTAATGAAAACATCCTAACTTTCTTTTCGCACTCATCATTGAAATAAAACAACTTTAGCGGATTTAGATGCACTAAATTAACTATTTATTAAGTAGCTGTGTAGTATCGGCTTAGAATAGCACTACGAATATGAAAGGGGCTCATCCCGTGGGTCTCGTAAAGGGCGACTAAGGGACTCAGCCTTCAGGAGACGGTCAGCAGCGTCTCCTACAAACTTGGCCATACTACGATCGCCAACCCGCCCGCTAAGCGATTATATTATGGCAACGCCGTTGTTTTTGGTTGTTGTTAGTTTCCCGACGTTTGGAAAAAGTGCAACTCATATTACACACACTGACGAAATGAGTAGCTAAAGTATTAAGCATTTATGCTACGGAAGAGAATCATTATAGGAAGGTATTATAAATATATTGTTATAAACCCTAACACCCAGGTACAGGAAAAACACACAAAATCGAGTCCCATCTAAGAATTCACTAATAAATAAATAAATATTCGCATACAATCACACCAATTATCTAGTCCCACGTTAAGTTTCATGAAGAACTTGTGTTATGGATACTAGATAACGGATATACATACTTATATACTTTTTTTTTGTAATTACATACTTAATATACATATTAAACACCCAGACCAAGACAAATAGACATGTTCATGCACACACATATTTGTCTTGTCCGGGGATCGAACCCGGGACCTCTGGCGCAGAAGGCGCCAAACAGGTCGTCACTAGTGGCCGAGGTGTATTTTTCCCAATATTTTTCTATTTAAAATTTATCATAAGCATAAAAATAGCATTGAAAAAAGCAAAAAATAAAAAAACATAAACACAAAATGAACTTAACGTTGAAATTTTAACTTAACCTTTGACACAGTAGGTAGGGTTAGTGCCGCTGTAAAAATCTGGTAACAAATATTGTCTCTTGAAAATTCGTTACATTAAAAAGAAGTAAAGGTAACAGAATCAAAAGCCGTAGGTTTCCGATAAATCATGTGTTTCGAACGGGCGTGTATCATCGCGATGTACGATGCGCTTCCCGTGCCACTTCCTAGGTACAGGCGAGCGCATATGCCGTCAAATGCAATCAGATGTTTGTACGAAATCTCATTTTATTGGAAGGAAATTGCAATTTGTAGCAAGCTGTAGTTTTTTGTCCTTTTGTAAGCCAGAGTGGAGCTTTATGTTTAATCACGACATGACGAATCTATAAGGGTTCCGTTTTTTAACCGACTTCAAAAAAGGAGGAGGTTCTCAATTCGGTTGGTACATTTTTTTTTTTTAATGTATGTACACCGATTACGCCGAGATTATTGAACCGATTTCCGTGATTCTTTTTTTTGTTCGATGCAGAATAGTTGCCAATTAATCCCATAAAAATTTGGTTTAGTTTGACCCAGTGCTTTTTATGTTTTAAGCATTTTTATATATTTCATTTCATATGTGTTACTTGGATGACATGATATCTTCTTCAAAGCATTCTACTTGGCGGTCCTACTATTTTATTTTTCTTGCCTTGGCTTGCACCGACTCCAAAATGTTTATTTTTTGCTTTTTAGTGTTTTGAAGTCGGTTTTCATTTTTTTTATAAAAAGCTTTTTTTTTGCCAATAAGCTACGGAACCCTAAAAAATGCTTGAAAGCTGTTGTTCTATGAAGAAGCTCGCGGCTTCACCTGCATGGTTCCCGTTCCCGTGGCAATATCGGGGTAAAAAGTAGCCTATGTTACTACGTCCTTTCCACCATCTCTATGCCAAAAATCAAGTCGATTTGTTGCTTAGCTATGGCGTCAATAAGGACAATCAATCTATAGTATCCACTCAATGGACGCGCGCGCAAAACGTGCTTACGGGGTTAATGGTATTCGCAATTATGCAAATTTCCGGAAGCGCAAATTCTAACGATTTAGGAAAACAAGTGATTGATACGTAATAAAATCAACTGTTGACAATAAGATGGTTTCCGGGCTTTTTCGTGATTAGAACAAAAAAAAATAACGAAAATTAAACTTTAAATTCAACCCTTATGTATTTCGCAAGCTATTTACTTGCCTCCAGGAGGCAAAGAACCGTCGAGTAGATATAGTATTGTATAGTATAGTATAGCATAGCATAGCATAGCATAGTATAGCATATTGTCTTTTAAAGACAGATTCTATCAAATACCTCGGTGTAATGATTGACTCTATGCTCAGTTTCTTACCCCATATTGAGATACTAGCGGGACGAATAAGAAAACTAATATTTATTTTTAGAACACTTCGCCACGTCGCTGATTTTCGTGTTGTGAAGTCGGTATATTTTGCACTATGTCAATCGATCTTGAGGTATTGTATCTCATCTTGGGGCGGAGCTGCCAAGTCGCACATAATTAAAGTGGAGAGAGCACAGAGAGCCGTCTTGAAGGTGGGTGCGGCGCTTCCCTTTTTATGTCCAACTACTGATGTGTATAAAGTCTGGGAAGTGCTCACGGTTCGTCAGCTCTTTGTACTGTCAACCATCCTACGTCAACACTCTCAACTTAGTTATGATCCAAGTTTAGTAAGCGACAAACCAATATCGTCTCTGTGTGCCAATATCGTTGTCTAACGACTAATATGTCACATAGATTCTTTTGTTTCTTGGGTAGCTACCTATATAATAAAGTGAACTCGATCCTCTCCTTGTATTCGCTTAACAGAAGGGCTTGCAAAATAATAGTGACCTCATGGCTCTTACAACTAAACTTTGACGAAACTGAAAATCTATTGTTAACTATGGCATAACTGCACCCATACAAACATACACGCATAGATTAACAAACGCATACATACCCCCCCCCCTACCCACACACACAAATACACACTCGCACACACGACACACACACATACATACATACATACACACACACACCACACATACACCTAGCAAAACATAATAAACATCACTTTAGCATATTTTCTCTTTATCATGTTTCAAATGTGTTGTTCACTTAAATTAAAATGTAAAATGTTGTATAAAATGGCTCGAGGATGTGGGAGCCTGATGACCTGTAACACAGGTATATACCTAGCTCAGGCATCAGTCTCACACAAACTGTTATTTTACCATGTTCATGTTCCTATATAATTAGATTTTGTAAGTTTGTGATGAGAAAATAAAAGCCTTATTATTATTATTATTATTATTATATTCAATTCAATATCATTTATTCAGTCTAGGCTGTTACAAGCACTTATGGACGTCAAAGAAGCTACGCCATCGGTTCACAAACCCTACGGCGGGAGACCTTTTAACGAGAAGACCGGCAAGAAACTCGTCAAGGGCAACTTTTTCTCTCTGTTTTATTTCATACAGAGTCGTCAAATTGAAGTGACCTTAATCACATGGGTAAGATCAATATTCATCACAAAAGAAATACAAAAACAGTAAAAGTACATTTTATTATTATTATTAACAGTTTTCAACTCGCAAGGAAGGACCATACATTCTAACATTTCTCATATTACAAGATTACTATACTGCAACTACTGTAAATTGTGACGTACTTAATGGTCAATGGCAATTTAATTTACATGAAAATATTGAAGCTCTAAGCACAACTTTAAGACAAGCAGACTGAAAAAGACCCATTTCTGCTGGCAGACGCATGACGCATGAACCAGCCATCGCTTCGCTCAACTATATTTTAGGGAATGTACGACCCGCCTCACACGACACCGCCGAAGAAACGTTTGAGTGAGCATGACGTACCTTTAGGTACTTATGTTATAGTGTAAAGTGTATAGCAAAGCATAGCATAGTATAGTATATATATCTTCGGATATCTTTTCCCCCTTTATTTTAATAGTACATACATCTCATACATTCATAGCAAAATCTGAATCATATAAAAAACCAATTCTCAATTCAAGTTTTGTCCACACCGGTACAGTCGTAAACAAACGTACTAGGTTCTGTTCCCGATAAACAAGCGCGTGCGTCGCTCGGCTCGTAATAAATAAGTTTTATGTACCCGCGACCTTTGTTTAGTGTGTCTGCTACCAATGATTTTCGGTTAGTTTTGTACTGTATGGCCAGCTCAGGGCTTTCTATTTTATGAGGGCTGGACACAGAACCGAATACAAATTTATAGTGATCAATGTTCACAAGTACCAATACAAGTTTGGACTTTAAAGTGAATTTTAACAGAGTTCGAAAGCCATAATTGGACATAGCTGAACATAATAATCAAGCCGACAAAGAGCTGGAATTAAAATTTGATAAAAATGGATAATTCTTAAGAGCCACTATTTCAGTCTTAAAATAGTTTTTCTCTTTTTCATTTAAGTAGTAACATAGATTGCAAAGCTATTTTTGAAGCTAATTAGTTTCAAATGATTTAGTCAATTTTGTCTTAGTAATTCCAATCGTTACACAGATCAAACAAAATAATGTTCTTTAATTTTTTCCAAACCATTACAAGGCTTTAAAATTTCCTATTCCACATCCTTAAAAACTGCAATTTCCTTAAAATTACAGTTTTGAAAGAAAAAGCCTTCATATGACATCTACTGTGTATAAAAAGCTTTAAGTAGTTTATTATGTAGTGGTAATAAATAATCTTTCTTATCCTTTTTGTTTTGGAAATATCTACACCTTGAAGGATTAAGGCGGTACCCTGACCGAAAGTGGCGCCGCGTTGAATTTTATTTAATATCGTAATTCTAATTCACAATTTTAATAAAACTTTACGTGGAATTTTTATAACCCATTGTCTTGTATTTTTAGAAGGTATCGCTACATCTCGTCATAGTCATTCGTAGAAGTAGATAGCAAATGTGTCAAAAACGGCCACTTTTAGCAGTTTTGATATCTACTTCTAGCAGTGACTACGAGAGAATGTAATGATACCGTCTAAAAACACTAGACTATGGGCTCTAAAAATTCCACGTAAAGTTTTATTAAAATTGTGAATTAGAATTACGATATTAAATAAAATTCAACGCGGCGCCACTTTCGGTCCGGGTACCGCCTTAATGAAATTATTTAATTGCTGAAAACCATGTCGATTAAAAAGTTATTGAAATTTTAAAAGCAACTTAGTTTATCTAACCAAAACTTAAAACTGAATCGCTGCTAAAACACAATTAGGCATGTTTGCAGCTATCTGGTTCAGGTAAATTAGCATAAATCAATGGTAGCTCGGTTTCATAAACACGCCGCACTGCGCATTGGCTCGACCGGTTATTGGTTCACTGTTATATTGTTTTAGTTTCTAATAATACGTTGCAGTCTATATTTTTAGATACCATTATTAACACTGAAAAGTATTATAAATCTATATATTCCCAATTATTCACTCATACAAGTTAAAGCCAGGTCGCACTTTCTATTACATTTTATCTGAGTCTGAATCATTAGTCACTTACTTAACCTCGTCTCTTTTATGTATTTATTTGTATACATACAAATAAATACATATATGTATATTTTATATTTAAGTGTATGTGTGTATATTTATGTATAGAATAGGTTAGATTATGTATTATATCTATTTATGTGTATAGGTTGTAGATTTTAGTTTGACAATTTCTTTATTAAAGTTTTGCGTTTAGAGTCACATAGAATCGCTTAATATTAAATTATCTCTTACACGTCTCAGGTTGGCTGGAAGAGATCTCTTTTAGAGATAAGTCTACCTTTGTACACATGTCTTTAATTAATTGTATAACTGTATTTGTTAGTGCAATAAAGAGTATTATAATATAATTATATATAAAAAGGATTGCCTATTTCCCTTGGTCTTCGCAACAATTTCGCAATTTTTTTCTTTGTTGTGTTTATTATTTTCAGGAGAAGGTTCTTATGAAAGAAAAAAATGAAGTACGAAATACCTGATGTGGAACCATAGCAGTCCAGCCTAACTAGTAACTTAGGACAATTGTTGTTGAGCGTAATGAGCATTTTCTATTTACGTACAAAGATAGAATGCCTGGTACACCTGATGTTAAATCTTTTTACGTCTATTATTGATCTGATTTGTCAAGGTATTTTAGGTATGTAATAAAAAAAAAATTGAGAATAATATAAAGAATAAAAATGCAATATCCGTAACATCTGGGTTAGGAACAAATAAAAATGTATATTTCTAATGACCCTTGCATTGCAGACGATTTATTTTAATTTTTTTAGGTTGGTGGTAGGACTTGTTGTAAGTCCGTCTGGCTAGCTACCACCATCTTATCTAATTCTGATGCCATAACAACAATGTTTCAGCATTGTTATATTCCGGCAGTTAGAAATAAGATAGCCAGTTCCTCAGTGATTGAGGATTCCGGGAGAGGCTCGCTTCAGCCTTATCAATACTTAACATCAGGTATGATGAAGGTTAAAAGTCTCCCAGTCGTGAATACATAAAAAAAAACCATTTGCTGGGTCATAGATGTTCCCCGGTAACGTGACAGTGACGGGTTGCCTACAATAGTTTCCTCATTATGCCTTGCCTGTGGATAAAGTTTTTACCATCTGCTCTGGTAAGCTAGCAGCTAACGTATTCTCGGTTTTGAAGCTCACAGTTCACTATGGGAGGTAATATTATTTTAATATTGCGCTATAGTGCCTACTAAGCCCTTGTATTCGCTTAATTGACGAGAGATGTCTCTCCGATCGCTTAACAGACCTTGCCGCCTTGGGAAATAAAGGGCGGATAGCGAACGCTCTATTTGACTACTCGCAATGTACAGCAGCCACAGAGTACGTACAATAAGTGAAGCAGAGAGAACACCCAGAGCAAATATAGAAATACTATAGAAACTAGTTAATATTCACAAGTCTTTTATTTGACGTTTCTCATACTTTTTACTTTTTGTACCAACGACGGTACGGAGACGGTATAATTATGCGTTTGGGGTGAGAGGTTGTTTATTTGTTTGTGGAAACTAATTTGACCATTTATCTCCAAAACTCTACTAGTCCGATTTTGATGCCGTTTTCAGTTATGGGTTTAACTTTGATTGGTGAATATTCTTAGATAAGTGTTACGGTGACAACTCACCAGGGGGCGCCCCAGTAAATATTTGTTTGAGGAAAACCAAAACTACTAGTCCGATTTTGATGCGGTTTTCAGTTATGAGTTTGGGTTTATTGGTGAATGTTCTTAGATAAGTATTACGGTGACAACTCACCAGGGGGCGCCGCAGTAAATATTTGTTTGAGGAAAACCAAAACTACAAGTCCGATTTTGATGCGATTTTCAGTAATGGGTTTGGGTTTATTGGTGAATGTTCTTAGATAAGTATTACGGTGTCAACTCACCAGGGGGCGCTGCAGTAAACATTTGTTTGAGCAAACCAAAACTACTAGTCCGATTTTGATGCGGTTTTCAGTAATGAGTTTTATGCAGTACAATGTACATCATATCTATGCTCTCTAAAAAGATTGAAATAAAAAGCAAAATCGAAAATTTCGAAAAACCTACGATGGTTAAACCGTATTGTTCGTCGGGGGCTGCCATCACTATTATAAATTTCAGCATGAATATAAATAAATTTAATTATTTACGTAACTACAACACTGTAGTTCATTTAATGGCAGCCCCCAACGGATAATTAAGTCGGGGGATTTTTAATTTTATACTTTTTCAATTACGTTTTAACCGTCGTGGGTTTTCATTTAACGATCTGTTTGGCGCAGGGGTACTACCCGCCTTCTGCACCAGAGGTCCCGGGTTCGATCCCCGAACAAGACAAATATTTGTGTGCATAAACATGTCTGTTTGTCTTGGTCTGGGTGTTTAATCTTTGTATTTAGAAAAAAATGTATCTATGTATGTTTATCCGTTATCTAGTATCCATAAACACAAGTTTTTAATTAAAAGTTGTATTATTGACACGAAAAACAGGCAAATTTTGTCATAAATAACTACCAAATAGTTGTAACAAGTGGCAATAATTCATTAGGATCAATAAAGTAACAACTCTAGTAAGTCAGACAAATTTTTCGAGGTTGGCGGAAACGGTTCTGTTAACTTCTTATTCTGTGATATAGGCGTGAGTTTCCACAGCAGAAATATTAGGTCGAAATAAAATTTCTCAAACGACAGTTTCCTCGGGACTCCGTAATATTTCTTACATGGAAAGCACGCGTGGGAATTTTATCGACACTTCTCCGCTATTTGATTTCGTAAGTGGATATATTTTGCAATCTTTATTCGTCTCATTGAAAGCAGAAAGGAATAATTTGCATGAATAAGGATGTAGTTATGGCGTCCCATCAACATGTTTAGATATGACAATGGTTATCCTAGTATTAACTTATATTTATAGTTACACCGAGGTTACACCTATAGTCGGGGTAAAAATATAAACAAAGAACCGTCAATGTCAAAAGTAGATTACAGGGATTACCAACATTTTAAAATAAAATTTTTTTTCAAACGAAAAAAAAAACTTTCCGAATTCTTACTTTTAAGTTCTGGTAATACTTAGTAGGCCAAGCTAGGGTAAATCACAGTAAAATAAGGGACTAAGGGAATCGAGCGAAGGAATATAATAAAACAAGCGCCCGCTCGCGGCTTCACTAGCGTGCAGTGTAGTGCCCGCGCCCGTAGCCCTTACTTAGTAATATAGGTACTTTAGTAATGGCTGAACCTAATCCAAAGTTAATAATATTATTATTTTTTTCCTGAAGATAAGGTGCGTTGGTCTTATTAAACTTAATTATGATAACCTCTCAGGCCCCTGAATAAGAGAAACACAATTGATTGCTTTCTGAAAACCGATGTCCTGCTACTGCAAATGACGAATTAAAGTTATATTAGCTTATAATTATGTTAATTGAAGCGCTCATGGCCGCGCTTGACAGACAGATCGTATTCGATCACGTTCGTTAAGCAAAGTTCGGCCCGGTCAGGTGTCGGATGGGTGACCGTAAAGTGGCATTACAACTGAGCGCTTCCGTGCTTCGGAGGGCACTTTAAACCGTCGGTCCCGGCTGTTGTAATTTGATTACAGTCGTTAAGCCAAGTCAGAAGCCTTATAGGCGGCTTGATAAACTCTGACACCAGAGGTGGCCACTAACTCCTCACTCGATAAGAAGAAGAAGAAGATGTTAATTAACAGATTTTGTACCCTTGCAATTTTCTAATTAAGTATTTCCAAATGGATCGTTATGACTAAAATCAAATAAACGTGATTCATGCATAGAGATTTACACTATAAATTGGCTAAGTCCTGTAACATCAAGAGATCACTTAGTTCTCATTTAGCATGCCTTAGGCCACCGAGGCTGAGGTTAGGATCTTAATTAGCCATCGCTCGGAACTGACCACTCGGAAGTGAGACCTAATACATCTACTACGAACCCGACTTCAAGCTAAAATCGACCCTAAAACCATACACGTAAGGCTAAAGGTTCAAGAAAGCAAACGTCTGGATTATGCATGCGAGACGATGGGTGACATTCACGAAGCGTGTGCAATTTGAACGGCTTTCGATATGGTATTGCTTCTGGCTTGTTGATGTTGATGTCTTTTGTGCTCGTAAAATATTTATTATACGTTTCCGTTGTAAATCTGCTAACGAGGAAGCCGTAATGTTTTGTCATTCTGACGTTCAGTAGAAATTTGACCTAAATCGCTGATTATTGTTAAACATGTTTTTAGTTCTGTTTAATTTTGAGAGTTTTTACGTAGGTACATTAGTTTTTTTTTGAGAAACGATATTTCGGGAAGTATTAATGTCAAAGAAATAATTTATTTATAAATTGAAATACCTATTAAAGCTCTATTATTTGTGATATAAACGTTTTCTATAAGTCTATTACTTTTTGAGATAACTTTCTTCAAAAAAAAAAACTCTACTGATTAACTGGGAAGTTCCCGGATTGAACCTAACTAAGTTAACCTAGTAGTAGTTTAGTATCTACTTGAATATAGGCAGTAAAGATTTCCTATCTGATGTTGTATTGCTATGGCTGAAGATGTAAGCGAGCCTCTCCCGGAACCCTCAACCACTGAGGGACTGGCTATCCTATCTCTAACTGCCAGAACACAACAATGCTGAAAACATTGTAGTTATGGCGTCAGACTTAGATAAGATAGTGGTAGCTAGCCAGACGGATTTACAACAAGTCCTACCACCACCAAACCGAATACAATATGTACTCCCGCTGGGAATCGAACCCGGGACCCCTGGGTCTGATACCGGTGGTTGTTACCACTAGACCACAGAGGCGGTTAAAATTCAGTATTCTTTGTTTTAATGATTGCACCATTAAACAGTTAAATCGTCTAAACAATGAGGTTTATTCCGATTTATTTGCAGCATGCACTTACAAATGAATTATGTTAATCGCGCATCACAAATGCGTATGATAAATCGTAACTGACTCATAAATTATGACGCGAGATTTCATTTATTGTTCCAGTTTAGTACTGTGTGTTAATATAATTAACGATATTTTTAAGAAACTATTCTCTCTGACCTCCTTGACGACCTCCGTGGTAGAATGGTATGTACACCGGTTTCAAGGTGTCGCCAACTCTGAGGTCCCAGGTTCGAATCCCGGTTGGGGCAAATATTTGTATGACGAATACGAGCATTTGTACCTGAGACATGGACGTTTATGTATAAACGTAAATGACTCAGGTATCATAGGGTCATGGTCAGGTATATATATATATTTATTTCCGTTACCCTAGTTTCCCATAACGCAAGCCTTATAATGCTTACTTATTAGGGCTAGGTAATTTGTTGTGAGTGTAAGAAATATTTATTTATTTATTGCTCTTATAAGTCGTTGTGTCATAAAATTATTAAGTAGATGAGTAAAGTCCCAATTTGATTAGCTCGTGCCACAAAATTGATGTTTTGATTGATTTTTTTTAACAGTAGGTAACTCGTCACTACCACCATTCATAAAAGATATTTGCACGTGCAACAAGTTTTTTTTTCACAAATTATGTAAAACCAGTTTAATTGGGACGAGTTCCCCAGAATACCTACTAGGCGCCTAATGAAAGACTTTTCCTCATGAAATTTTCCTCTTTTCTTCATGACAGTACACTTTTTTCTTAAAAATGTAACAGTTAACCCAAATGTTACAATCTCCATCGTCAATATAAATTCGAACGAAACTGTTAAACTCTCTAGTGTCTAGTAATTTTTTTTATTCGATTTGATATTTCCAACAACGTGTAGTGTTGAAGTGCCTCCTCGATGTCTAGAGTTCTTAATTTTCTACAGTATCAAAGGCTTGAAGTGCAACTAGGTATGACTTAATACGGACAGATATTTGAAAACCACAAATATTATTATGATTCTCAACGCTTTTGCTAGTGCAAGGGTCCTTCTAGCGCATTTTGATAAGGTAGAATAGTTTGTTTACTTTTGAAAGCACTTTTCAATGTAAATTCAATTACCATTGTAAATGCAAAAAAATAATCACAACGGGTATAAAAAGTTAGTACTATCATCTTGTATTGAAGATTAATAAAATTCGTGAAAAGTGTGATTCCACCTTTATCCTTAGATATTATTACTTAACATCAGGTATTAGTATGATGAAGGCTAAGAATAAAATTAATCACCGAAAATCAAGAAACTCCATATCTAATGTCTAATGATATACATACTAGTCCAATGGACTACCATACCAGTGAAAGAAAAGACAATGAACCAAGGAACAAAGGCCGGTCCTATCAATTTGTCTAATGGGGTTCACTACCGAAAATACAGGGTGCCATTAGTGGTAATCGACGCAATTTTTCACACATTTTTTTCACGGCCCTGCGTGCGAGTAATTTTCAGACACGTGCGGCACACTCGCGACGAATCCCTCAGACGTGTGTCGTAAAAAGGTGATTTTTTGTAAGAAAAAAGTTTGGGGATGTCGTCAGATGGCTCTAATTTACAGAAAGGCAGTATCGAAGATAAAATATAAAAAAAGTGATCACTTGCTTCAGACGAACATAAAAGCACAGTTGTGTCCAAAAAAATATGTAGTACGTTGACAGGTTATGGTCAGATAATAGAATAGAATAGATTTTTTATTCGCAGGAATCTGGTACATAACCTGATCATAATTTCGTTAAATGTACTTGAGCTTGAGCATGCAAAAGTTCAATAATTTGAATTTAAAGCTTTAATATATTAATACTTAATGATGTCATAAATAATAATTAATACGTAATGCCACAATCTATTCAATAAAATTCAATATAGATATACTTAATAACAAAACATAAAAAAAAAATAAAAAAAAATATCATCATCTGTAGGTTATCATGTCATATTAAGTTAAGTAGTTCAACGAGCATAATTTAGCGAAATTCATGGTTACATAAATAAAAATTAGTTAACAATTAAACAACAAAAAAATAATAAAATTGAGACATTTACAGTTGGTATTTAGATTTACAGTTGGTTATTCATATAAAATTATTAACAGTGTTAACAATAACATTATGTAGTAAAAAAACTCATTAAAATTATAAAAACAGTTTTTAATAATTATAAAGTTAAATAGAAAAATATTGGAAAAAATTAACTCGGCCACAAGTGAATTCTCAGATGGGACTCGAACCCACGACCTTTGGAAATCCGGTCCAATGCTCTAACCACTGAGCTACCGAGACTTATTTTATTTATAAATATTTTTTTCCAATATTTTTCTATTTAGGTTTATAAGTGTAAAAATAGCATTGAAAAATGCAAAAATTCAGAAATCACAAAGTTTTTAATAAGCCATTTTTTAAAGTGTATTTTTAAATTGGTTCATATTAAGCATTTTAATATCATTTGGCAATTTATTATACACTCTTACAGTATCAAATGTATTCGTTTTTTTGCTAGTGTCCTTTCGAGCTTATATTAGGGCAGTGAAAAAATAACCTAATAATAATTTGAAAAATATTATCAAGGCTGTATGTAACGGCAAAATTAATAAAATTTGCCTAGCTACAATCATCACTATAATGCGTATATTAATCGTATTAAAACATTTGAAATTCAGAAAATGTCGCAAGTGTACAATCTCGCGCCAAAGTTATTCATTTCCTTCACCTTACAACGAAAAAATGATTGATGCCAGCGATACACGAGTTGTTTCCACTCAAAAATCGCGACACGTGTGAATAAGTCATTAGAATTTCGAAGGCAAAAAGTCGGTTAGCCCGTGTTTGGAATTCTTATAAAAAGTGTGATAAAAATATGAATGGAAGGTCAAAATTATAAATGTCACTATCATTAATAATATTAATGGCTGCCGGCTGGCGGCATATGCCTGGCTATTAGATACCACCATCATATCTAAGTCTGACGCCATAACAACAATGTTTTCAGCATTGTTGTGTTCCGGCAGTTACAGATAAGATAGCCAGTTCCTCAATGATCGAAGATTCCGGGAGAGGCTCGCTTCCATCTTTAGCCTTATCAATCCTGCCTAGTCTATGTCGTTCATAAAAAAGCGATTCATTAAGTTTTTTAAAAATAATATTTATATAGTTATAAAGAACTATCCGCTTATCTGTTTGTTATCTTTTCATCATGAGAGACTGCAATAGTTACGATGAATTAGTATTGCTAAAGTGGTCGTTTGGATCTTTGAAAACGTTGATATTTATTTAACTTTACCGTATCACAATAACTTTTGAAAGTAAAAAATGTTATGTTATTGAGTAGGGATTATTTTAACGATAAATTGTCGAAAGTCATTACTGTTCTCACATCAAGAAGTGCTTTATTAAAACCTGCCGATAATAGGCTTACAGAATTTTACAAGGTTTCAATAATAAACAGTGTTTATGTATGACAATCGTTAGTCATTTCTAAACGCGTCGAACAAACCGTAGTTTTGTAAGCAAATAATATGCACGAACATAATCTATGTGAAATACTGCATGTCGCACGCACAGCTAACAATGCAGTTTACTTGATTTATCATCTGGCTGAGGCTGGGGAAGATTTAATTGAAAATGATGAACATGCTGTGATTATCCCGATGTTATAATTGGAGAATGACCAAAGTTACGAGGAGTTGTTATAAGGTAGGTACTGTAACGGGGGCGTCGTCGTCGTTCATCACCCATTTTTAATGTCCCCACTGCAGGGGCACTGACCTTCCTTATGGATGTATAAGGAGAACGGGCCATGACCCACCACGCGGGCCCAATGCGGATTGGTGGGTTTTAACGACTGCAAACGCAGCCGGGACCGACGGCTTAACGTGCCTTCCGAAACACGGAGAATCTCGAGATAGTAAATTTTTGGTCACCCATCCCGTGACCGACCATTGCGAAAGCTGCTTTACCTCAACAATCGCAGGCCGAGCGCCCGAACCACAATTTTGTCAATAATTTATTTGACAAGGCGACCGTCCATATCCACGCACGACGGGCCTCCCTTTCTTAATTTTATTATTAACAAAACCAGCCAGCAACGGCGGTGTAGCGGCCTCCTTGTAGTGCGGAGACATATACGATCTCTACATTACTAATTTATTTATTTATTTATTTATTTAATAGTTGGTAGCATTAAATTCAGACTCAGCATAGGAAGTTTCAATACAAACTTAACATGAGAATATATTAGGAGACTGAATAAAAGTCAAAGTCGAAGTCAAAGATTTTTATTCAAATAGACTTATAGATAAGTGCTTTCGAATCGTCTATCCTACCAGCCATTCAGGACTTCTTTTAACTGATAAGAAGAACGGCCGCAAGAAACTTATCAGCTTTAACAGAAACAACAACATTTACAAAGGAACATGTCGTTGACAAACACAAATCTACAATCTTGAAATATATTTAATATAAGAGGAAAATTTTCTCAAAAATCTAAATTCTGGCAGTGACTGCACGATAACGTGACGTCGTTGTTAACGCAGGATTTTCAGATGGTGAGCTTGTTGGATTATCTCGTTGTTGTAATTGATGAAAGGCCAAATAATTTAAGAAGTTTTTAAATAGTTGGTAGCATCAAATTCAGATTCATCATAGGAAATTTCAATGCAAAGTTAACACATGAGCTGACAATTCTGGCAGTGACAGCACGGTGACGTGAAGTCGTTAATATCGCAGTATTATTCAGCAGAATCTAATTTACAAGACTACTATTGGAAATTTGGCTGTTGTTAGCACGCAATTTACTACTAAATTATTAACGTAAACACCATTTTCTGTCCAGACACTTTTATTCGACTTGTTCGTGTGAAGTATATACAAAAAAAATAATCTAGTGACAGATTACATTTGTCATGCATAGGCATGACACTTGCTGGCCAGCACAGTTCTTGCCAGCCTTTCACTCTCCAACAGCTGCGACACTAAAGCATAGGAGTTTGTTGGCGCAGTAGTTACCTACTCGCTCGTTAACGCGTTAACACGCGTTCAAAGTTCGTTAGGATCAGTCATGGATGAAATCTTCGTGCTCTGGTGAATGCAGCCTAGAGCAATGGCTTAACGGGCCTTATGGCGATAACCATCGGTCGCTAATACATTCAAAAATAGTAAAAAAATACCTGCTATTCACGCCTAAGAGATAGTATTAAGTGCTAAGTGTCATGGACTACCACTTGGCCCCTATTCTGATATGGCGGGTTTAAGACGGACGAATCAACGGCGTATCGTGATGTGCCCAGGCAGATCGCGATCGGCCGACGACACATACATCGGCAATTCTCTTCGTACATCTTATTTTATTGCTGCCACTTCAGGCTCCAGCTTTATTGAGAAGATCAATGATCAGAGAAGGCTCTCCGTCTTTCCTCAAAAAAACCTCTAGATTATAATGATGATCCTAGTGGGAGTCTGCAAATGTCCAAACGCTACCATCGCGTGAGAGTAAAATTTTGACAGATAGACTTAATGCCTAAATGCATGCAAATAAGGTTGAGAATTAAACTCTCGCAAACTGCGGCGTAAGCAAGTAAGGTGAGAAAACTCACAAAGCACTCAGTATGCTAAGCGATAGAGTGGTCGGTAGGGAGCGCGTTAGGTCTTTGTATGGCAGTGTAGTCCGTGTCGTAATCCGCTAGATGGCGGGCCACTGATTTCATACAAAAATCGACGCGTTAAGGATTGACCATGAGTAGAAAAACTCGCACTAAGCACTCGGTACGAACTTGCCTGCAGCGACTCGAACATTTCAAGCAGAAAGACTAACTTCTAATCGGAGAACCTCATTTATTGACAGATCATATTAGTGACAATCACTCACTGAGCAGATACCATAAAGGCGTCGTGAAAGAATCTCCACCAACCAAATTCGCTCTAAGAGTTCGAAGGCCTAATTAGGTATAGTTAGCAATATGGACATAAATCTTCGCAGATATGTTAATGCATAGCATTGTTAGCTAACCCAGTGAGCTGACTGCTCGTATATCATTCAGATTTCGTCGTCACATAAATTTGCCGACCGTGGTTTGCTGCGTAGGTTTTCACTTAGGGCTGCGTTGTTAAGATATGAAAGAAGCTGACAAACCAAATGTCATGTTGATTTACACGATGAACATTTGTGATATTTCCTAACAAACAAACCTTGTTTGAATTAACCTTGAAGCTAGATACAGTCTGGGAACTTCTTGGTCGTCCAGTGAAGATTTTTGAAGTGAAAACTTCTTTAGCGGCGTTGTGCACATATGAGTTTTAAATTTTTGGGATGGGTAAAATATTTTAGTCGCGTCAGGACACGTGACCTGATCGAAAATTCGTAAGACGGAGGGAGAGTAGGCCGCCGGGCGTAGGAGAGGAAGTGTAATATCGCCCTCTTTACCGCGCGGCGAAAATGTATGCCTGCTCCTGCTGTTTCGTTTAAGCGATTTATCTTTTTCCGGCACTCCTGGAGTGCAACCCGTTGTTTTTTTTTTTTTAGGAAGCATTATTTCAAAAACTTATCGAGTTATAAAAAAGGTTTATATCACAAATAATAGAAAATAATTAGGTGGTTCATTTGAATAATAAAATATTTCATTAGCTTTATTACATTTCGAAAAAAACGTTTCCCAAAAAAGTCTACTGGTCAACCTGGAAGTTTCCAGTTGTACTCTAGTTTATCACATAAAGCCAAGTCTCAATTGAAACGAAATGACCTACACCTTACCACGTTGTCATCGTCTTCAGCCACTTTTGATGTCCCCACTGATCTAGGGTACTGGCCTTCCTTATGGATGGATAAGGAGATTGGGGCATGATCCACCACGCGTGTTCCATGCTATATAATTGGTGAGTTTTAACGACTTGACGTGCCTTCCGAAGCACGGTAATTTACCTCGAGATAGTAAATTTTCGGTCACCCGTGCAGAGATCAACCGTAACGAAAGTTGCTTAACCTTAACAACCACAGGCCGAGCGCGCTGCACCACTGCACCACCGTGCTCCTCTCACCTTAGCACAGATTCCAATTCCGTCGCATCGTTTTTACAATCCAAATTGAATATGGCAAGCAAAACAAACACTTTTTTTAAAAATTTAATCAAGTTAATACACTTATGGCCGAGTAGATTTTTCTAAAAATTTTCTATTTAAAATTTCGTCATCAGCCATTATTAATGTCCCCACTGCTGGGGCACTGGCCTTCCTTATGGATGGATAAGAAGAACGGGCCATGACATACGCGGGATCGATGCAGATTGGTGGGTTTTAACGACTGCAAATGCAGCCGGGATCAACTGCTCGAGATAGCTAATTTTTGGTCACCCATCCCGTGACCGACCATTGCGAAAGTTGTTTAACCTCAACAGTCGCAGGCTGATCGCACAAACCACTGCGCCACGGGCTCCTCAATTTTTTTTTGAAATTTTCAAAAGTTAATACTTACATTTTTAAAAATTGTTGTTATTAAAAAACTGCAGTCACTGATAATCTCTTTCATTCGGAATTCAGCAGATTTACACAATCTTGAAACTCGTGACTAACTTATCTTCGTAAAAACATCAAAATCTAACACGTCTTGGATGTCGTTTTTACAAAATACATGTGCATCAATCATTGTTCTAATTAAACAAACGTAGATTAGATGTAACGAACAGAGATAAAACTAAGATTGGCTATAGTTCACAGAGCGAGCGAAACATCTCAGGAGCTCTATTTTTTAATTACACGTCGCGCGAGTGGCGAGGCGAACGAGGAGGTCCACGCGATTAGCGGTCTTGCAATCGTAGACATAGCACGCTTTTCGCTTTGCCTTCCGCGCGCTCGCGTTGGGAGGCGGTACTACAGGCAAAAGCTAAGCTATGTTTACGATTGCAAGGTCGCTTTTACGGAATACGGAAACTCAACCGTCGCATGAAAATCAGTAGAATCCTCGAGACGAGTGAATCAAAGATAGAGCTCCTGTTTCGAGATCAGCCAAAAATTTCTTTTGGCCTCTGAAAATTGGCAAAATCCTAGATTTTTATCGATCCCGATTTTTGTTTGGAAGTAAAAGGGGGGGGGGGAGTGGAAGTTTGCTGAAGCATTTATAGGTGGATTTCAATCAATGTAAGCACACTAAGGACTTAATAATTGCGAAAGTTGCTTAACCTCAACAATCGCAGGTTTGTCTTGGTTTTTTTAATTTAACAAGTCATATACATTCATGTTAAAAACAAGACTACAATTTCATTCAACCTCTTGTTTATTTAGTAAGTTTTTACGTGAGATTTCATCCAACTTTTGAGTGGTTGCAGTGGAGCATCTCTCCAGCAACCTGATTTTCCTTGGCTGTACCCTAAAAATTATTAGAGTATATATTTTTATGTAATGTAAGGATTGGGTACAACAGCTTTATAAACTTAAAAAAAGGAAAAACGATAATGGAGTTGCCAGGGAGCATGACGTAATTTTATACCCATGTATACCAAATTACTAATCTAACTACACAGTCCTCTCCTCCTTTGTGAGCCGAACCTACAGACAGATTTGACCTCCTAGAACTAGGGAAACACGATTTTTCACTCAAATTTATACCCCATACTTTGCTCAAAAGTCTACATGGGTAAGCCTTTTGGAAAATTCACCCACCTTTTTTTTTGAGCGAGGTCTACTGTTCTCTTAGAACCACTAGTTATATTATGCTATTATTACTTTAGTCCTGTTTTATGTGACTGAGGAGCGCAGTGATATAGTGGTTAGCGTTCTTAGGTTGCGATTTGGACGGCTAAGTAACTTTCGCAAAGGTCAATCACATGGGTGTCCAAAATATCTCGAACTAGATCTCTCTGCGTCAGCATAATAACCCACCAAAGTGCATTGGATCCACGTGGTAGATCATGACTTATTCTCTTTAGCTCTACTATTGGACCCCTTTCCCAGCAGTGAGGGCAGTAGCTCCTCAATATTTCAGAAGTTCAAATATGGATAGGTCCATATGTCTGTGTGGTGTTCCCGTAGTCTCTGTTTGGTTAGCTGGTCTAGTTACCTATTAGCCACACCTTTAATTAGAACCAAATACCAAAATAATATAATGACAAGATAACGTATTTAAGGCCAACTAGACAATCAAACCTGATTTAGACGAATTGATATGTAAGTTGGTCTTATCTATAAATTTCGCATTTACAATGCTATTTTATATCCAATACAAAAAAACCCGACTTCAAAAATTCATAAAAGCGAAAACCAAAAAATAACAAAAATATAAAACCCATTTACTCCACCTTTTTTGAAGTCGGTTAAAAAGAAATCGATTCGTCTGTCTCTTGACTGCGAAATACAAATCTGTCTAGGAGAGGTGCGATTCGGTTGGCATAAAAACAGTTGATCTAATTTCAATGTCACTAACGTTCACTTCATATAATTTTTATTTCACCTAAAAATACATACATCATTTTTATTTAACCCATTTGTTAATTTGTTATAATTAGGGGCTGTTTCACAATCTACAAGTAATTTCTGAGTAGCTACAGGATTTGACATATTTTTATATCAAAACTATCAAATTAAGTAGCAAGAAAGCTACTCAGAACTTACTTTTAGATTGTGAAATAGGCCCTTATTCTTTTAAATATTTTCAATTGCCCTTGCGTTTATATCTCATATTATGTGTCATTTGATATATTGTTTTCTTTACAAAACTATCATTTGACCTAAGTTTATATGTTATAATAAACCCTAGTTATAAAATTTTAATAACTACATAATCGGTCAATATCGGTCCTAAAAACACTTTACTGAGGAACTGGCTATCTTATCTTTAACTGCCGGAACACAACAATGCTGAAAACATTGTTGTTATAGTGTCAGACTTAGATAAGATGGTGGTAGCTAGCCAGGCGGACTCACAACAAGTCCCACCACCAACTAAACCGAATACAATATGTACCCCCGCTGGGAATCGAACCCGGACCCCTGGGTCTGATCTGGAAAATTTAATATACCAATAGTTTCAGTAAGTTATTCCCATTTGTGTTTTTACTCGATCTTCGCATCCTCATCATGAATAAATCATAATTGTGAGCAAGTTTACTTACCAACAACTAGTCTAATAAATATATTTTTTAGAAACTATCCAGCTCATGCCAGTATTCGTTAATTGTAACCCGTCAATCAGTCTGATGACAGGTGGTTTCTTGATAAATACTCATTACAAAAGATAATCGTTGCCACACACGGCGCAAGCGCAGCCGGCAAAACCAGTTTTTGAGAATACACATGATCTGTTTTAATCCCCTTTAAGGTTGTTGAGAATAACTTCTTTAGGAAAATCTATATACAAAAATTTACGACAGATAAGGTAATGGAGTACCTATCTTACATTATTACAATGTTATTACTTATTTCTTAAAACGTACATTTTCACGTTCAGTTAAAGAATGAATGCCCATTCTAAAGTACGCCTAAGCGATCTTCCAGGGTTCTATATTATACACTTTAACCTCGAATTGGTTTAATTAGTGGACTGGACACCAATAATATTTATTATCGTGTAATTTAATTTTCTCTTTAATTGCTATAGTTATTTACTACGAAGTCTTTTCGTGGTTTTTTTTCTGCAAAATTGGTCTCACTCATAAGTGCGTCCTTTTCTCATTACAATCTTGCTTCAGTCGTATAGCGTGTAGATATCCTCGCTGCTAGGGCACAGACCTTCCATTTACCGATTTGGACCTAGCGGAAGGTGTTGAATATGTCGTTACCAACTTATTAACTAAGTAGTTAGATTTTTCAAAAAAGAACAATGAATAGATTTCTGTGGTGCCATGCCCCAATAGTTTTTTTTAGTTACAAACACGATTCATATGTCAAATGATAGCTGAATATTACCTTTAGAATAATAACAAGTTATTGTGTATTATAAACAGTTATTGTAATAAAGCAGATGTCTCACAGTTATGGTGGAACAAAACTATCCATACTAAACAAATCTATACGTTTTGATAAGGTTTATTTTTACAATTACAATTATTTATCGTTTTACAATTGTAAATAAATACTTACTTCGGCTGATAACCAATTAATTAGTATGGGTTGGGCAAGATTCGAAACAATAACTGTGACTCTGAATGAGTTGAACGCTGGTTGAACCCGTAAGCCTCAGTTAATACATCGCAACATGTTGAGTGCAAAGTATAAACAATAACCAACACGTAAAGGCAACTCAAAAGTCCAGGTTCAATAGCAGAGGCAGGGGGTTCCAAATGAGAATAAATAATCCACAAACTAAAATCGAAACATCTTCTTTCCTAATTAATGGTCTGCTCGCGATGAAATTCACGAATTTTGCCAATGTCAAGTAATTATATGCACAGCAACAAAGCACAAACGGTGACAGCTGAATGAGTACCTAACACAAACCTAGTGACAGTGATTATATACACTTTGAGTGACAATGTCATAGTAGATCTCAGTCATACAAATATTTCGCTAATGCCGTTTTGCAACTTCTAAATAAATATTTTTTAGCTGCTGCTTTTACAAGATTTATTTTTATATTTCGTAATTATCAACTATTTTTTAGAAGATTTTATATATATTTTATAACTGTAACTGATATGAATCCTTGGGGCACAAATTGGCATGGTATTTGCAAACTTATGTTTGACGAGCACTTTTCTCAAGACAGACGAAATAAGAAATCTCATGATGATGTCGCCAAAAAGAGGCCGGATGTTCATCTATGAAAAAAAACTCAGAACTTCTAAATTCTAATTCTAACTCAGACTATCAGAACTTTTAAAATTAAATCCTTTGTAAAAAAATTACCTCTCAGCCGCATACAAGACTTACGGCCTTCGTAAAATCTTCGAAGGCCCATAAAAGCTTTGACGTTTCAAAGTTCGCTATTGAAAGATCCTAAAAGACATAGATTAGAGACGTTACGGCATCGGCGATAAGCACGAGTAATGTGGAAAACTTGGCACATAAATTCCAGTGAGCTTCTGCTCTTCTGATAGAAAGAAACCACGGATTACGTACGCCATTTTGCGTAAGTATGCAAACAGAGACAAAAATTGTCTAGGAGAATTCTAGCGGATGTGACATAAGTGAACATTTCTCGATCTGGTCTGATCGAGAAGATGTTTTATAGAAAAGCAATGAAGAGGATCTCAAATTCTGCTGTCATGTTCAAGGACTGTAATGTGAGAAGATAAAGCAAAATAAATATGTAAGTCGTAGGAAGTGGAATGATGTGACCGGTACGATAGTTCTTCGTCACGCCACAGAATAAATACATTTATATATTTTTAACTGTTTTTATTTTAGTCATGTTAGCATAGCCTGTAACGGAATAAATATTTTTAAATTTTCAAAAGAATTGCGTGAACCTTATATTCACGTCAGTTAGATCCAATTATAGCAAAAACCGCTCTAGATTCAATACGATTTTTTTTATAACAGAATCAGTTTAAATGGTTTTCTTGTTTCACTAGACGTAAGTAGAATATTCGACAGGTAGTATTG